>JAZHRO010000073.1:91200000-93700000 GCA_037157565.1 Thalassia testudinum
GAATATCCAAGTAAAGCACTTAATGTTTACCTTTTTAGCTCATAGATAGAGATGAAATAGGGGGATAGATGCCTTACATTTTTTCCCAAGAATCAAGTTTTCCATATAGATGCTACATATTTGTACCAACTTCTCGTGGATAGATCAAGTTTCCTAAGCATGATACAAGCAATAATGAAAGTAACTACTTTTTAGAACAATTACTAGAAAGAAATTGCTATGCACTACTTAGGACATTTTTTAACATAACAATTACCCCCCTCAAACGCTCATCACTCCTTTCAAGCTTGAACTCCAACCAGCTACAGGTTAACGGGCCCAATTAACTACCGATCTTCACTAATGTCATGGAAAAGACATGGAAGAAAGCACCTTGTGCTAATCAATTTGGCATTGATGCTACTTTGATTAGAATTTAATATTCAAGAATGTACAAAAGATGTCCGTGGCTGTAGGTTCTCTTGTTCCATGCCTGAAACATGGTTTCACCTAACCAAATATTTCATAGAGGCTATTGCCCATCAAACTTGTGGCCTCCCTCAAGCTCGGTTCCACAAAGGAAATCAATCCTACTTTCACACCACAAGACTACCTAAGCTCACTACACTTGGGCTTTGATAGATCTAAACTCAAAAATCTCACATCAAACATTTAAAATGAGTACCCTACACAATGAGATTCTTCTTATTGGAGATTGATTGCTAAATCCAATCCTTATACAACGAATTTGAAAGTTATTCAAATAATTTTTAAATGATAAAGAAAAGATTGCTTTTGAAGGAAAGAAAAACAAACACAGATAATCCCCTACTCTACTTAGAGGTGAACTTTATATCTATAGGAATAAATATTTCTCTAGAAATTGGCCGCAATCCACTATTAATGTTCTCTCATAGAAAAATGTAGATGGCCAGTGAAAACTTGAGAGCATATCCGACCGTTAGGATTATGAACTGCCATATTTTCCAAAATGTGCAATATAAAGAAAAGGCTGACCGACGGATATATGATGGTAACACCATCATTAGTCATAACTAGCTTTTATTAATCAGAATCAAGTGACAAATGCACTTACATAATCACTTGAGAGCTATAATTCCATGCAAATCCATTCTGAGAAGAAAACATTAAAATAGGTCTAATTATGCAATTTTAACATCACATCATAAATGCAGAGTAACCATGAGATTTCCCAAGAGTTAATTGAAGATCAAATAAGCATTAACGTCCTAAGAGTGGGTCCACATAGACAGAAATGGAGTTTCATGTGTTTTGAGAAACACATCAGAACAAAAAACCCTAATTTCAGACCTTCTTGAATTAAATAGGTTCTAGTTAGGATAAAAATCATCTAAACCTCATAAAGTTCGTATAAAAAAATTCTAAGAGGTTTGGTACCTTTGGTTTGACCATCTGAACCTATTTTGACCTTGAATAGAGTTGTAGAGGGGATTTTGCTCTGACTTGGCTTCTGTGCAAATTGCCTGGTCAAACATAGTCAAAACTCAAATCTGACTTTGGCATTAGATTCCTTGGGTCCAAATCAGGTTGGTACCAAAATTTGGCCCAAGCAGAGTCCGTCTTGACTTAGTTTGCACTTCAGTCCCTAAAATCTCTATTCCAACATTTACGCACCTAAGTTTCAAAGTTCCTTGCATTTATGCCCCTAACTTCTCATCTTTTTCTCAGAAAAGTCCCTATCGCCATTGTCCTCCTTGCAAGTAGAGAAGGAAACTCACAGGCCCTGAAACCCAAACTACTTCATTTAATCCATCAACTTGATTGATGAAATCTTAACCAAAAATTACCAAACTTGGAGAAATTGATCCTCAGATCAATCCACGTCAACCAAGGTCTTTCTTAAGGCCAATCATGGCTAGAAATTATGCCATCGAGCTCAAGAAAATCAAGCTCTTCAGGCAACTTTGGACACCTTACAAATAATCACTTCAGAGGAGGGAAGCGTCATCTATAAAAGCGAATGCATCCACCCAAGCCATTCCTATCTAGTTTTTGGTGAGCAACTCCTTTCTTCTTCTTCCACCACTGCCATTAACAACGACCTAGAGCTTCACCAACCCCCTTCTTCGACCGCTCCAATGTACTATAGGGAGAGGGCTTCTTCTCAACTCCTCATCGTTGTGCTTCCAGACAAAGAAGGTGGCCCAATTACCCCCTCGTCAGCTCCATCTTCACTTCCGTTGTCCATAGCTCCAACGTACCTCCAAAAAGCTTCCTTGAACCTCTATTCATTCAATTACATTAGGGCTTCTCTCTTTATCCCCTCTAATTAGGTTTAGGTTATATCTTAGGTTTCAATTCCTTCTCCTTCTCCCTCTTCGATGCTGGCTACTTCACCTCCTACCACCTTCACCGCCTGCATACCTCTGCCCATCACACACCCCATAACCCACACCGATAGCATCATCTCAGCTTCAGGAAGCTCCCCAACTCCTCACCTTCACCATTCGCCGCCTCCATCACCTCTATCCATTACCGACAATCGAAGCTCACCAGAGCTTCTCCGCCACACACATCCGACCACCCGCACACCCAATTTCTCTAGGGCTCTACTTGCCATACCTTTGTGCATATTTGGTCGTGCATGTTTCGCATGTTACAAATCAAGGTTACAAGTAACCTGTCGTCGTAGTTGCAAAACACGTCGATCAAATAAAATTTATACCGAAACTCCAAGGGAGTCCCGGGTCGAACATAGGGAGGCGATGTTTACTTTACTTGAAAATCACGCTTCATTTTGTTTCTTTTTGATATTTTGGGGTTTTGTTATTTTTTTTGTATTTTTGAAATAAAAGACAAGTAGAATGAATCACAAGATAGAAATGGAACAAATATGATATATATTACTTCCACTGTCAATTACAAGAAAATATGAAAGCATATAAAGAGAGGGAGGTGAGAGGAAATCTCCCGAATCGGCTGTTCGGCGAGACGATGGCACCTGGAGGAAGCTCGGACGAAGGAGGTGAGGAGCGGGATGATGGAGGTGACATGCAGGAGGATGTTGTGTTGAAGAAAGCTTCGGCATAGCTCTGGAATGGAGGTGAGAAAATGGAGTTGATCTGCTACCGGAATGGAGGTGAGAGGATGGCTCCAAGGTGACCTATGAAGGGAGATGGGAAGTTGGAGGAGTATTTGTTGGGGCAGAGGTTCGCTACACTAATAGGCACTTGGGAGCTCGAGAACAAGCTCTAATGGAGCGTTGGTAGGCTTGCTAGAGCTTGGGAGTAGGTGGGAGTAGAGTAGGTAGAGATAGCTTGGAAGGGAGGGGGTGTAGGACCTTTTATAGTGGAGGAGAAGAGGCTAAAGTGGATAAAGGACCTTTAGCGACCTCCAGACCGTCGCTGGAAAGGTTGCTGTAGATAGCTCACCTCCGCCCATGCCCATAGCTGGCTCTGCTGGCTTGCAATGAAATAGCGACGGCTGTAAGCGTCGCTGTAGGTCAGCCCACCTGTCGCTTAAAGCTGGCACCAACCACCCTTGCGCCCGCGTCGCGTTGCCCCACTCATCACGCGCGCTGACTGCGCGTGCCCGACTGTGTGCGCCCTTGCTCTATGCTGGCGTGCTCACTTGCCAAGCACTGGCATGCACGTGCATGCGCGCACTGCGTTGCATTGGCGATGTCGCTCAATGTGCCTGCCCAATTGCGAATTGGAGCGGCTGTGGGGATTCGAACCCGCGCCCTCCTTTTGCAAACCAATGCTCCCACCATTACGGCAAACCTTCCCTTGTGTCGTGTGGAGTGGCTAGGATTGAAGGGTGCAGATGAAGAAGGAGTTGAGCGGTGCTGCTAGCCGGTGTTGGGCTGCCTGGATGGTGCCACGTGGCACCATCTAAATCGTCCATCTTCTTCTTCTTGTAAATGGTGCTGCAGTGCTTAGATCAAGATGATTCCTGCGATGCTGAACTGCAATCATCGCTCTGGATCCATCCATACGGTCGGATTTTCCATCCGAAACCTGTAAGGATGTTGCATTGGCCCCCTAGCCATATAAAATGGAGGAATTAATATATAAAATATACAACTATTCTAAATGCCATGCAATGGATGTTATGCAATATTTATAACATGATATGAAATGCTAAGCCTAGAAACTATCAAAATTAAGCAATTTATCATGAATTTATGTGTATTCATCATACCCCCATGCTTACTTTTTGCTAGTCCTTAGCAAAATTTACCTAAATGCTATGTATAAAAGTAGAATCAGGGTTCAAGTAATTAGGCAAAATTCATTGATTGCTTTAGAAAATCTCATCCCTAAGACCTAATTACAAAAACTCAACAGTGCTTGGGTGCCTGCCAGAATGCAGACCATCCGAGCTCTCGCCATATTTGAGAAGATAATTTTTTTTCTTTTGTAATTTTTTTGTACTTTTGGAGTTTGAGAGTTATGGGATAACTTTTTACGGCTACCCGACCTACCCAATACTCAAAAAGGACTCTAAGTGCTAAGCATCTTGTGAAAAATAGTGAAAGACTCACTAGACGGCCGTTAAAACGGACTTCGGATTTCTATGACATTAGGTGACCTCGCCTAAAGGTTTATCTTTACGATCGGTATCTTTCTCCCTACTTTCTTTTATATGGGATCAACACAAGGGCGAACCTAGTGTATATCTCTCAGGTTTATTCTACTTCCCTGCTTCTTCCCTAACTATTTTGGGAATTATTGTGCATTTATTTTTTTGTGAGCTGGGTTCTAGACAACCGGCCGATGAGATGTTACCACTGACAACTTGCCAGCCATACTCATGCGATGAAGTGTGGTTTTATTTGTTTTTCTTATTTTCTCCATTTTCTTTTTCTTTTTCTCTTTTTTTTTGAGTGTTTCTTATTTTTTTTTAAGTTGGTGGCTTCCCTGAACTAAGATTTACCTAAAGGCAGTACAATGAAAATGGTCTTATGGTTGGGCTGTAGACAATCGACTGATGAACTGTTACCACAGACAACTTGCCACCCATACCACCCAAGTCAGTCCATTAGCTACCCAATTTCTGTAAAAATCATCACAAAGTGAGTCAGTGCAAAAAAATGTGTGTAGATGCTTAGGCTTAAAGTCCCCCCAAATCAGAGGGCAGGTTGATAAGTCTCATACTTATCATCCTAAATTATTTACCAAATTAAAATAAATTTTAATTGGTGCGGACTCGAGACTAAATCCACACTCGAGTGGACACTCGGGCTAATTAAGCCTGAAGAACTGAAGAGTCTAAGTATCCAGGTCTCAAAGAATCAATTCCTAAAGTTTTCAACTCCTAATGCCTAAGTTCTCATCTCCTAATTATATTTTTTTTATTTTCATTTTTTATTTGTTATTTTTTATTATTTTTTCCTTTTTTTTTTAAATGAGAATCGAATAACAGGAAATCACTGTTACAGCTGACAAAATGGTTATAAAATATGTCCACCCCCCATGCTTAGCTATTGCAATGTCCTCATTATGAAAAAAAAAATGAAAGCATGCAGGAGAGTAGAAGTAGAAGAATAACACCTGGTTTCTATGAGACTCACGTCAGCTTGGAACAGTCTTTACATGTGGTGAGTTTAGTGCCTTCAGCTGGGCGATGATCAACCTGCGGTTGTTATGGCAAGGTAAGAGCAACTGGTCGTGCCGTGTTTCGTGTGTTTAGAAATTGAGGTTACAAGTAACCTGTCGTCGTAGTTGGAAAACACGTTGATTGGAAAAAATTTATACCAAAACTCTAAGGGAGTCCCAGGTCGAACACAGGGAGGCAACGTTTACTTTATTGAAAATCGCGCTTCGTTTCATTTGTTTTTGGTATTTTAGGGTTTTGATATTTTTTTATATTTTTGAAATAAAGGAAATCGAGCAAACGTATCACAAGATAGAGATGAAACAAATATGATATATATGTCAATCCAATGTCAATTACAATGAACTATAAAAGCATAAAAAGAGAGGGGGGTGAGAGGAAATCTCCCGAATTGGTTGTTCGATGAGACGACGGCACCTGGCGGAAGCTCAGATAAAGGAGGTGAGGAGCAGGATGACGGAGGCGAGATGCTGGAGGACGTCGGGTTGATGAAAGCTTCGACGTGGCTCTGAAATGGAGGTGAGAAGATGGAGGTGATCTGCTACCGGGATGGAGGTGGGAGGACAGCTCCAAGGTGACTTATGAAGGGAGATGGGAAGTTGGAGGAGTATTTGGTGGGGCAGAGGTTCACTACACTAATAGGCACCTTGGGAGCTTGAGAACAAGATCTAATGGAGCATTGGTAGGCTTGTTGGAGCTTGGGAGTAGGTAGGAGTAGAGTAGGTAGAGATGGCTTGGAAGGGAGGGGGTGAAGGTCCATTTATAGTGGTGGAGAAGAGCCTAAAAATGGATGAAGGACCTCTAGTGACCTCCAGACCATCATTGGAAACGTTGCTGTAGATAGCTCACCTCCACCCACGGCCATAGCTGGCTCTGCTAGCTTGCAATGAAACAACGACAGCTGTAAGAGTCGCTGTAGGTCAGTCCAGTTGTCGCTGAAAGCTGGTGCCAACCGTCCTTGTGCCTGCGCCGCCTGCCCCGCTCATCACGTGCACTAACCGCATGCGCCCAGTTGTGCGCACGTGTGCTGTGCGCTGGCGTGCACTCTTGCAATGCGCTGACCCGCACGTACGCGTGCGCTGCCGTTGCACTTCGCCCCAAGTGTCCGCCCAATTGCGAATTGGAGGGGCAGAGGGGGAATCGAACCCGCGCCCCTCCTTTGCAAACCACTTCGTCAACCAGTGCGCCGCGTCGCCCTTTGAGTCGCAAGGAAGAAATCGGTGCAGACGCTTCCCAACCATTGGATCTTGATCTAATGGCTAGGATGAACGGCGTAGATGATGAGGGAGAGTGGGCAGTGGCTGCTGGTCGGGTTTGGGTGGCCTGGATGGCACCACGTGGCGCCATCTAGGCTATCCATCTTCTTCTTCTTGTAGAGGGTGCCACGGTGCTCAAATTGAGATGATTCCTACATTGTCGGACTGCGATCGTCACTTCGGATCCATCCGTACAGTCGGATTTTCCATCCAAAACCCATACGGCTGTCGCATTGCCCCCTGGCCGTTGATCTTCCTCAGGCTTAATTTGATGCTACGGGACTCCGATCTGGATGATTTCAGAGGCGTTAATCTCCGATCGTTGTCCCAATCAGATCCGTATGGTCTGATCATCCATTCGAGGCCCTGAGATAAATCTTCTTTTCTCCTGACCATAAAAAGGTCCTAATTAAGCTAAAATATAAATAACTTCTCTAAATGGGGAATGATGTGTGCTATGCGATATTTATATCATGATATGCAGTGCTAAGCCTAGGAACTATCACAAATAAGTATTTTACGATGAATTTATACGTGTTTATCATACCCCCATGCTTATCTTTTGCAAGTCCCTAGTAAAATTAAACTACATGCTTTGTATAAAATCAAAATTAGGATTAGATCGCTTAGCCTAAGTCATTTACTAACAATAGAAAATTTCAACTAAGGTTCTAAACTACGAAAACTCAACAGTACCCCGGTGTTTGCCAGAATGCAGGCCGCCCAAGTTCTCACCTTATTTGAAAAGGGAAGAAATATATATTTTTTATTTTTCTTCTTTTCTAATTTTTTGTACCTTTGGAGTTTGAGAGTTTTGGGGTAACTTTTTACGGCTACCCGACCCGCCCAAGACTCGAAGAGGACTCTAAGTGCTAACCATCTTTGTGAAAAAGTGATAGACTCAGAAAACAGCCGTTACGACGAACTTTGGGTTTCTACGATCCTAGGTGGCCTTGCCTAAAGGTTTATCTTTACGATCGGTAGCTTTCTCCCTACTTCTTTTATTTATGGGGTCAACACAAGGGTGAGTCCAGTGTATATCTCGGTTTATTCTACTTTCCCGCTTCTTCCCTATGTGTTTTGGGAATTATTGTGCATTTATTTTTTGTGAGCTAGGTTCTGGACAACTGACCGATGAGCAGTTAACACTGACAACTTGCTAGCCATACTCGTACGGTGAAGTGTGGTTTTATTTGTTTTTTTTTCTCCTTTTCTTTTTCTTTTTTTTTCTTTCCTTTTTTTTTTTTTTAAGTAGGTGGCTTCCCTAACCTAACATTTACCTAAAGGCAGTACAACGAAAATGGTCTTGTAGTTGGGCTCTAGAAAATAGGCCGATGAGCTGTTACCACCGACAACTTGCCAGCCATACCACCTAAGTCTGTCCATTAGCTACCCAATTTCCGTAAAAACCGTCGGAAAGTGAGTCAGAGCAAAATAATGCGTGTAGATGCTTAGGCTTAAAGTCTCCCCAAATCAGAGGGCGGGTTGATAAGTCGCATACTTATCATCCCAAATTATTTACCAAATTAAAATAAATTTTAATTGGCAAGGACTCGAGACTAAATCCACATTCGAGTGGACACCCGGGCTAATTAAGCCCGAAGACGTGAAGAGTATAAGTGTTGAGGTCCTCTCGTATCATTTCCTAAAGTTAATAACTTCTAAATGCCTAAGTTCTCTTTTCCTAATTTCTTTCTTTTTTTTATTTTTTTTCAAATTTTCAATTTTGTTTTATTTTACAAGAAACTAAAAGAAATTCTACGGAGTTAACATAATGATTTCAGGAATTGATTATCCACCCCCCCCATGCCTAAATGATGCAATGTCCTCATTGTAAAAATAAACACATGAAAAAAGCAGAGTAAACAGAACATCACCTGAGTGTCGTGGAAATCCGGTCAGCTCCATAGGGAGAAGAGTGTATACACACGTGCTAAGTGATTAGCCCATAGTTGTGGGCTATTTAAGTATTTAATTGCCTAGACATTAGGTTAATTCTAACATTTATTTAGCATAAATTAGGATGATAATAGATTAATTCATATTTCTAATTCAATTTCATATTTCATGCATCTTATTCATATTTAAATGCATTTAGAATTAACTTAGAATTGCATTAGTTAACTAATTAGGTACATTGCATGCATTAATTTAGGTTAACATAAAAGTTAAGGGTTTGTATATAAATAACCATAATATTTTATCATTATTTTTTATTCTTCTTCTACGTGCAACGGCTGCAGCTGCCGAAGTGAAGAACCCATTCAAGGAGGAGCGGATGTGTTGGATTTTGTCGAGCAGCTGTTTTCAAAAGAGAGGAGGAGGCAGCTGAGCTCACTAGGCCTCCACCAACGACCAACCACTGTGCAGAGAGATCTTCTCTCTTTCATTCCATACTGCCAGCCTCAACCGTGGCGGCGAGTCTCCATCACCGTGGGCGTGTGGTGTCACAGGACACACCGCCATCCGGAGCTCGTCCGCATTACCTTGAGCACCTTAGCGTGCATCTCCCTCACCGTCATCATCAACAACCACCACCGTAGCCACTGTACAATCACCCTCTCAGTTAGTTAAGACGTCCGGGAAATTTCTCGAATGTCTGAAGTCCACCCCCACTCCAGCAGCAACCACCGTCCGCCTACTTCACCTCCAGCACCTGAACCGCAACCTCACCTGCTCACTCCCGCACGCCTCCAGCCGCACGCAAGAACCTGCCACTTCCTCCCGCTCTCACCGCCTACACACCCACGCCAACAAAGCACGCAACTGCCTGCACGCCTGCAGCAGAGCCGCACCAGCTGCAGCATCTGCCCGCACGCCTGTAGCAGGGCTGCACCCACTCACTCTTGCATCCACTCCAGGCCGTGCACGCCCTCCTCCCACGCCTGCAGCACCCGCTCTCTCCGCCAACAGAGAGCACACCCACGCCTGCAGCACCCGTACTTTACGAACAACAGAGCACGCACCCGTGCCCTCCAGCCTTCGCGACCACCTGTCCGTGCACACCCACACCTCCAGCCAGCACGCAGCAGTAGAGCAGGTAGAACCACCAACAGGCCGCGCGCACTCCCGCACCCGCCTGCAACGCACGCTCACAGCCAACAGTAGTTGCAGCACCGGCTGCAGCCACCTTTGCCGGACCTCCGCCCGGCCGACTCCGACCACAGCTCGACATGCGGCTGCCACCATTGCAACGGCCTCACTTCATCCACCTGCCTATGCAAGCCTCTCCTCGATTGAACCTCTCTCCCGATCGTGAGGAGGAGAGAGGTAAATGCCTTGTTAATGTGTTAATTAGTTATTACATTTCATGCCATTGCCAGGAAAAGAATTTTTGTTTACGAATATTTTATTATGGTAAAATTTGCAACTTTATACTCAAGTTCTTTTACAATTCCATAGCTTTTGTAATTAACATTGTTTGACATTGATTTTGGAATTTAAATGTGCACAAATTTTCTTTAATACATGTCAATGGGAAATTGCATAAAATCATCACATGTTTATTGAATATTTCAATGAGGAAAAATTGCACATCAACCCTTATGTTTTCAAGATATTGTGCATCTTCTTTCTGTCGCATTTCATGTCAGATTTAACTACGGATTTCTAACGAGACTGAACGAATATGAAATAATAGAGAGATTATTGCCTCATTGCCTCCCTGTGGATACGACCCACTCTTCTGCAAGTGGTTATTTCTTTTTAAATATTGATTAGTCGATTTTTCCAGCACATAAAACTGCAAACGACTTTAAAGCGAACAATCGACTCGTCAAATGGCGCCGTTGCTAGGGAGGCAACAGATGCAATAATTTCACCTAATTTTATTTTTATTATTTGTTAATTGCACAGTGATTTGACCATTTATTATTTTCTTTTCTGTGCAAGAAAATTTGTGCAAGAATCAGCCACTGTGAGAGGCAACCCTTGACGTCGCTAGAGGAGAATTGGATGAGCTATTTTGGAAAGGAGGAGAAGGACGAGGACACGACAGACATCATTGTCTATTTAGTCGCTAGTTTGATTAGAATACAATTAAGACTTTAGATTTAATTTTTCATTGCATTTGGTTTGAAGCCCTTGTTCTGGGGTATATTTTGAGGGATTTGTTCCCCAATTTTGTTTTGGGCCCGTGTTGGGTAATTTTTGGGAGCCTGTTCCCTTTTCTTTTGATTTAGGTTTTTAGTTTATTGATTACTTTTATTTGCTTGTGCGTAAGTAGTTTAAAAATAAATAAATAAATAAAATAAAATAAAATAAAAAAATGAGCTTCCTGCTAGAAGCTGCCTGCCCTAGGACGAACCATTTAGGTCTGTATGAGCAACCTCTAGATTTATTTCTCTGCATTGTGTGCATTCTTGCATTGTTGATTGCTGGAATCAAGGTACGCATTTTCTTACTTTGCATCCTATTCTTGATCACGCATTGCAATAGGACTTAATGCGAAGACCACCTAATCTGTACTGAATAAATCTAACAAGTGGTCACATTTTCTGGAAAAAGGACTAATTAAAGGAGGGACATTTTAAAAACCAAGGATTTGATTTTCAAACTTGGCTTGCGATTCAAAATTCAAAATCTTTTGTGGTGTATGCACACTTATTTCACTTGCACCACGGCACGCTTCTAGACACTCCTTAGGTTTGGAAATACTAGGACAAGAGCCCTCCTATCGTTGGATTTTGAAGTGTTCGGAACTTGAGATCAAAGGTTTTGTAAATCCAAAGAGGGGGATACCCTGTCACGGATTTTTGCGGGTAGTTGAGAAGCACCGCGAAAGCACAGCTTCAAAGGAAGGCTTAGGCCTACTTTCATCCCTCTATCTTCCGTCTTTCGATTTACTTGACCATTTGAGATTTAGGGAAGAACACCTAAGCTCTAACTAGGTCTTCTTAGGCGAGCCGTAGGTCGAAAATAGGTGCATAAATTGATTGAACAAATTGTATTGTCACCTGCAATCTGACTTAAAATCAAAAGCCTAAATTGGGAAAGACCTAAAAGGTCCTTTTTGAATTGTGTTTTGCTTGGGGAATTCTGATTGAGGTGCGAGTTAGAATGGACCACATTGATTTTCATCCTTTCACATCTTGCCCACACCCTCACCCCCACTCTGCATCCTTCGATCCCGGACACCGAGATGGTCCATCCGTTGATTGACATAATGACAATCATTGGGATCCATTTTACTCCTATTATAGGAGTATTGGCCTGGTTAAAACCCAAATCAGTGAGCAGAACCTAGGGGCGGGATTTGGTTTGCCCAATATCCCACACACCATAGAAATACCCAACCCACCCTCCCTGAAAAATTATTATGGTTGGATAGACACTCCTAGGTACTATAAGCCTAAGCCTGACTTTTCTCAAGATAGAAATGACCTCTCCTCTTTAAAGATGGAAATACAGAAAATGCAAAACGAAATGATCGAAATTGTTAGGAGAATCATCGAGAGCAGGCCAACAAGAAAGAGACGAAATTAGCCACCCAATCTACCCCATTGAGGATGACGTACACCCCTCTACAATAGATGCATCTCCCATGGGAGAGCTACAATTTAAGTTAAAGGGAAATTCCGAGGAGAATAGCTACTTTTCGAGGATCAATTTTGAAACCTCCCAATTAGATGACACTTCCTTGAGAGATCCACACCTTAGGTGGGAGGAAAATACACATGAAAGTAGCTATGCATTGGATGAAGAAAGGTGGCAACTCGAGGAAGATGATGATAAGGTTGAGTATCAACCTGAATTATATTGGAGTCAAAAGAAGGGAATGATGGTACCATTGGAAGACCTCGACCCAGATGATAGTATTTTCGTGACATTTGATGAAGTGGGTCAAAGTCATGTCGTTAATCCTACCCTCCCTTCTGATCACAATATGGAACTCAAACCCACCCTTAGGGAACCTAACCCTCAAGAAATTGACCTATCTGAGGAGATGTTACCAGTGTAAACCATTTACCTCAGATATAGCACCCTAGGGGATCTGCTGAGATATTAAATGATTCTAGACCTCGGGTACATGATGAATTGTGTGATGAGGAGAAAGACGAATTATATGAGGAATCTACATTCAAGATTTGGAGTGACACTAAGGGTGATTATGTCTTATTTGAAGAGTTAGCCCCTGAGGATGTCACAAATTTGACCAAATTAGGTTTCCTTAGCACACCCATTGATGATATTTCTCCTCATGATGAAATGAAGGAAAATTTGGAAGCAATTTCTAAGATTTATGTGGATTCACATATAGACTCTGGGGAAGATTTGAGTAAAGAATAAAAACCCGGGGATGACATTGATAGGATAATCCCTAGATCTGTTGCTTCCAACCTGCCTTCATTCATTTCGAAGTCACCCTCTGATTCACTTATATCTAAAAGCAAAATTGTGACTCCTGATGAAGGGCGGGAAGATACATGTGATGGTGCAAGGAATGCTAGGGATGAAATTGAGGATTTAGAAAGAGTGTTACGGATGGACACCGAGCTGATTAAACCCAACCTAGATCTTATGGCCATCCCGCAACCTCGTAACTTGGACACCCTAGAAAATCCTTGCCTTAGAGAATTGCTCACTTTTGTTTTGACCAGGGGGCTTAATAGACTAATATTTCCCGTAATGGAGTATCGGGTATGGATTGATGACTTCTTTAGTCAGTCCATTACCCTGGGGGTTTATCTCTGCACCATTCCTTCCCCATTCTTTTTGGAGGATCCATCTTATCCTCCCCCTACCCCTTTGGAGGTTGTTATACCTGTTTATCCTTTAGAACTTCTTCTGGTGACCTGGGAAGATTTCATTCCCATTTTTGTTGGGCGAGCATTTGCTATCGAGATTCATCATCAGCTCACTAACATCCTAGGTTACCTATTTTCTAGGCCAACATTGCTTTGCTTATTTTTAGTGCCTATTTCTATAATTCTTGAACCTGATTTACAGGTTCTTTGGCTATTCAGCCCAGCTCTGACCCAGGTAATATCCTTCTATGCAATGAGGACATTGTAGATTTTAGGCATCGGGGGGTGTACTTGGGGATATACATAGCATAGTGCATTCATTCATTACATACATTTGCATTATAGAAAAAAAAGGGAGTTTTAAGCTTAACTGGCTAGATCTTGCAGTCTTAAGCAAATCAGAACTCTAGGGTAGACTAAGTTCATTCTAGGGTCAAACTTTAAAAGGTAAATGAGCTACTAGCTTTAGACCTTTAGGGTCCTTTGTGGACTTAAAAACTTAAGTAGGAGTTATGTTGCGGACCATTCCTCAAGAGGTTGAGGAAGGGAAGCTAGGGTTTGAGTTAAAAGGTGGGGTAGTACCTGGAGTCTTATTCTACCTTTTGGTTTACGGGTCCTTGTAACCGAAGCATCCAAATTTCACACACTTGGTCTGGTAATTAACTTACTTTCTGTCTTTCTGAAAAGAGATTTGGTTCTCTTAGTTTTGACTTAAGAGAGGCTTGAAAACACATTTTGATTGGAAGAGTTCCCGCCGCAAGGAGGTGGAGTATATACTCACCTTAAGGATGCAATGATAACATATTACCTCCTCGGCGCTTGTCTCTTAGGATATCCATCCTACTGGGGGCATGTAAGCGCATTGTGCGGTTCAGGTACCATGGGCGGCCCTATCTCTAAGTGTCGATTGCCATAGGCCTGAATTCACTTAAGAAATCCATGGGCGATACTATCTCGAAGTGTCGATTGCCAGGAGTTCTTGGGGTTGTTGTGGGCGGTGCTATCTCGAAGCATTGAAAGCCAAGCACCATTCAAGGTATGGTAATGGGGACAATGAATCCGACACAGATCGTGTTGATAGCTGATCTAAGGTTAGACTTAGAAGAATTAAAAAAACAAAAAAATATATATAAATATATAAAATAAAAAATTTCCTTTAACTCAAATAGCTCAGACCAATGCATAGGCACGGATCCTTTAATCTCAGGGATCAATAAACTTTAGGGTAGAGTCAGAAATCAAGGAAACTTGTGCCTGCAACTCGTCTTTAGATGGCCTAGTTTGTAACTTAGCAACTACTTAGGAACCTTGGGTTTAGAGTCTGAAATTAATATGCTTCTGAAGGAAGACTAAGTCAGTTAACTAGTCTACTTGGAGTGCTAGGTTTCGCTTAATTTTGCTAGGGACTAGCAAAATCAAGGCATGGGGGTATTTGATTAGCCCATAGTTGTGGGCTATTTAAGCATTTAAGCGCCTAGACATTAGGTTAATTCTAACATTTATTTAGCATAAATTAGGATGTAAATTGATTAATTCATATTTCTAATTCAATTACATAATTCATGCATCTTATTCATATTTAAATTCATTTAGAATTAACTTAGAATTGCATTAGTTAACTAATTAGGTACATTGCATGCATTAATTTAGGTTAACATAAAAGTTGAGGGTTTGTATATAAATAACCATAATATTTTATCATTATTTTTTATTCTTCTTCTACGTGCAATGGCTACAGCTGCCGCAATGAAGAACCCATTCAAGGAGGAGCGGATGTGTTGGATCTGGTCGGGCAGTTGTTTTCAAAAGAGAGGAGGAGGCAGTCGAGCTCACTAGGCCTCCACCAACGACCCACCACTGTGTAGAGAGATCTTCTCTCTTTCATTCCATACCGCCGGCCTCAACCGTGGCGGCGAGTCTCCACCACCGTGGGCGTGTGGTGTGACAAGCCACACCGCCATCCGGAGCTCGTCCGCATTACCGTGAGCACCTTAGCATGCATCTCCCTCGCCGTCGTCACCAACAACCACCACCGCAGCTACTGTACAATCACCCTCTCAGTCAGTTAAGACATCCGGGAAATTTCCCGGACGTCTGAAGTCCACCCCCACTCCAGCAGCAACCACCGTCCGCCTACTTCACCTCCAGTACCTGAACCGCAACCTCACCTGCTCACTCCCGCACGCCTTCAGCCGCACGCAAGAACCCACCACTTCCTCCCGCTCTTACCACCTGCACACCCACGCCAACAGAGTGTGCAACTACACGCATGCCTGCAGCAGAGCCGCACCAGCTACAGCATCCGCCCACACGCCTGCAGCAGGGCCGCACTCGCTCACTCCCGCATCCACTCCAGGCCGCGCACGCCCTCCACCCGCTCTCACCATCAACAGAGCGCACACCCACGCCTGCAGCACCCGCACTTCTCCAACAACAGAGCGCGCACCTGCGCCCTCCAGCCTTCGCGACCACCCGTCTTTGCGCACCCACGCCTCTAGCCAGCACGCAGCAGCAGAGCAGGCAGAACCACCAACAGGCTGCGGGCGCTCCCGCACTCGCCTGCAACGCACGCTCACTGCCAACAGCAGCTGCAGCCACCCTCGCCGGAGCTCCGCCCGGTCGACTCCGACCACTGCTCGATGTGCGGCTGCCACCATCGCGACGGCCTTGCTTCATCCACCCGCCTATGCAAACCTCTACTCGATTGAACCTCTCTCCCGATCGCGAGGAGGAGAGAAGTAAAATTCTATGTTAATGGGTTAATTAGTTATTACATTTCATGCCATTGCCAGGAAAAGAATTTTTGTTTATGAATATTTTATTGTGGTAAAATTTGCAACTTTATACTCAAGTTCTTTTATAATGCATAGCTTTTGTAATTAACATTGTTTGACATTGATTTTGGAATTTAAATGTGCACAAATTTTCTTTAAAACATGTCAATGGAAAATTGCATAAAATCATCACATGTTTATTAAATATTTCAGTGAGGAAAAATTGCACATCTACCCTTATGTTTTCAAGATATTGTGTATCTTCTTTCCGTCGCATTTCATGTCAGATTTAACTACGAATTTCTCACAAGACTGATTGAATACGAAATAATAGAGAGATTATTGCCTCATTGCCTCCCTGTGGATACGACCCACTCTTTTACGAGTGGTTATTTCTTTTTAAATATTGATTAGTCGATTTTTCCACCACATAAAACTGCAAATGACTTTAAAGCGAACAATCAACTCGTCACTAAGTTTAATGCCTTCAGCTAGACATAACATACAAACAAAGAAGAAATTGAGAATTCACAAGTGTGGGTCAGAATCAAAATAAAAATATTGATCCTGAAACTCGTTTGCAGAAGATGTCCACAGACGTGGACGAGATTACAGTGTAGACCCATACCCCAGGGTCGAGTGGTTCTCAAGTTATAGACGAAAATTACCTAGAACTGAAGGTTGTTGTGTTTGCTGGGCCAGGCCAGAGGTTTAGTAGTGTGCAACCCAAGACTAAAGTGTCTGACAACGGGTAAAGATGGTTCAATAGGTGCGGTTTTCCACTTAACATTTAGCTTAGAAAAATAATCAGTTATTTCGAGATTGGGTTGCATGTGAAAGATATCGTAAGAGTCCTGGTAGAAAGTAGGTGATTTTAGGTCAATAGGTACCCTTAGATCCAAAATCAAACTTCCCTCAGAATTAGCCTCGCAAATCTTTATTTCAATAATTCTATCCTCCAACATCAAACTTCCTACATTAGGCTTAGGGACCTCTAGCATATTATTCACCCCATATGATTCTCCCAAGTCCAGAAATCGTGGCTGAATCAAGATTGACTTGGGCACAAAGGTCTCAGAAGTCAGCTCTTCGGGGTGCAGATGTGGACTGGAGTCACTGATTGAATCATCAAGATTCAGATCCTCCAAGTTAACCCCTACTAAATCCAAATCTTCAATAATTGGGCTACCAACTGGTTTGTCAGATTCCTCAAGCCCATTTGTCTCACTAAAATCCTCTTCCTTAAGTTCAAGTGAGACTTCACCAAAAGATTCTTCATCCTCAGAGTCAAAGAATTGATGATCCTCATTTATATATGTCTCAAAATTGTATGTCATTTCATGGTCCGTGAAGACATATTTTTCCTCGCTCCGTGGCTCTAGCATCTCGGCTGAATCAATTGGTTCATCCTCAAATGGTCGCTCAAGCCCATCCTGGTTATCCCCAGTCTCAGAAAATGTATCCCCCCCAATATGTGCCTGAGCAGGTTCAGACATTGGCTCTCCTGAAGGGGGTTCATCTAGAGAATCATCCCAAGATTTGACTAGTGCAACCATAAATTTCATCCTCAACCTCGATAATTTCCCAAGAAGGAACTCTCCCAAGTACCTATCCCTAACACTTTGGAGCAAATCCAATAGAGAACTATTAAGTTCATCAATCATTTTGATCATAGGCTCTAGTGCTTTAGTGCATGGTGTTGGCTAAGCTTCTAAAGATTTTATAGTGTTCCTCAAATTATCCAACACCCTATCTTGGATCTGGTTCACCTGAACCGACTGGTTAGGTTCAGGTTTGGGTGGGTTCAGGTTAAATCTAGGGAGTCAAGATGTTGAGGTTCTCGGGTTCATCCTTTGTAGTAGGTCATTCTAGGTTGTTCAAGGATGGTGGCGACCTATATTCAGTGGAATACTGGGGAGGGTAGGTGTTATAATCATGATATCCTTCCTGATTGTAGATCGGGTTGGTTTGGTCATCAAAGGTTGGAGATCCATAATCATTATAGCTCTGGGAAGGATAATAATCATAGTCTTGTTGTCCAGGGTTAGGCCCTAGACACTAAGGTTTGGATTCATATCCCCAATCAAAGTCATCCCGGCTAGTGGATGGGTAATTATAAGTCAAGTCGGGATAGTAATCATCTTGGGGATAAGTGGTGGTAGGAGGATAGGATGTGAAATGTGTGTAGGATGTGGAAGGGTACACGGTGAAGTAAGGAGGGAAATCAGAAGTGAAAGGAGCCCTGCAATACAAAAATACAAGCGTGTCCTTAGTTTGGTAGCCTAAAGGTCTACAGACTCTCAGAATCCATCCTAAGATTATAGACGATTTACTCTACTTATGTCCAGGCAATCCAACCAGTTAGGAGGGACTGGGGAGAAGGTTCTTCCTTTAGCTTGCGCCTCCGGTTCCTAGTGTACCCCCCAGTCGCTGTCGTTTGACGCTACTCCCCTAGCTAGACATCAAATTGACTAGTATAAGCAGGTTAATCGTGAACAATCTCAATCTGGATCCCGACGAGCGAACCAATCCTTAGGGCCAACGTCTAATCAATTTTAGGTAGGCTTGGGACAATGGTGATTCAGGAATGTGATGGGCCCTTTAGATGGGTTGTGCCCTTAACGATTAGTTAAAATGTGTGTGCGTGCACAACAAGGGTTCTCAAATAAGGTTATTTGATGATGTGTCTTTTAGGGTTCAACCTTGTTTAGTAGCTTTTAGGGTTTAATTCTTAGGTTGGTTCAATCAAGGTTTAGTAGAACACTCCAAGTTTTGAAAGCATGGGTGATGATATGTTCCTTTAAAAATCAAAAATAATGTGGAGTGCCTGGTTCAGCCCTAAGAGTCAACCCTAGGTGGCAAGCTACCTAATGGATTAGTTTTAGATTGAGTGGTGCGGCACAAACAGCTCAATCAATTGGCCTATTGCACCGCTTAGTTTAGGCACACAAGAATTTTTAACCTATTTTGATTTCTACTCACTTATGTGTATTTAGTTGAAGTGTACCGGGTCCACAGGTCAGATCCCGGTTAAGTGGTAGAATCAAAGTGATTCTGCACCGTAGGATAAGAAGTTGTGGGTGTTAAGTATGTAGCTTTCAAAAAAAATCCCATAATCAGATAATCACTTTTTCTATTTTTATTTTTTATTTATGTGGATGGTGAGGTGAGTGGAAGTGGCAAACAAACAACCAAATCTATCCTAGGTGTAATAAAAAGCACCTAAGTTGATTTGGGTTTGAGTTATTCGGTTATGGAATGAAAACTAAGGTGGGGGTGGTGTGGGGGACACTTACAAAACACTCTACCCGCACTTAACTGCAGTCTACCGCACTTGGATCTCCATGCTAGGGTACCTGCAAGACATTAGATCAAAGACTAGTAGGGTTAATGCTATGTAAATGCAAAGAAACGCAATAAACAATAAAGTAAATTCCTTTGCCTCCCCGGCAATGGCACCAAAATGGTCGTGTCGTGTTTCACGTGTTTAGAAATTGAGGTTACAAGTAACCTGTCGTCGTAGTTGCAAAACACGTCGATCAAATAAAATTTATACTGAAACTCTAAGGGAGTCCTGGGTCGAACACAGGGAGGTGACATTTACTTTATTGAAAATCGTGCTTCGTTTCATTTCTTTTTGGTATTTTAGGGTTTTGATATTTTTTTGTATTTTTGAAATAAAGGAAATCAAGCAAACATATCACAAGATAGAGATGAAACAAATATGATATATATATGTCAATCCAATGTCAATTACAATGAACTATAAAAGCATAAAAAGAGAGGGGGTGAGAGGAAATCTCCTAAATCGGCTGTCTGGTGAGACGACGGCACCTAGCGGAAGCTCAGACGAAGGAGGTGAGGAGCAGGACGACGAAGGTAGATGCTTGAGGACGTCGGGTTGAGGAAAGCTTCGGCGTGGCTCCAGAATGGAGGTGAGAAGATGGAGGTGATCTGCTATCGGAATGGAGGTGGGAGGACAGCTCCAAGGTGACCTATGAAGGGAGATGGGAAGTTGGAGGAGTATTTGGTGGGGCAGAGGTTCACTACACTAATAAGCACCTTGGGAGCTTGAGAACAAGCTCTAATGGAGCGTTGGTAGGCTTGCTAGAGCTTGGGAGTAGGTGGGAGTAGAGTAGGTAGAGAAGGCTTGGAAGGGAGGGGGTGAAGGTCCTTTTATAATGGTGGAGAAGAGGCTAAAAATGGATGAAGGACCTCTAGCGACCTCCAGACTGTCGCTGGAAACGTTGCTGGAGACAGCTCACCTCCACCCACGCCCATAACTAGCTCTACTAGCTTGCAATGAAACAGCGACGGCTGTAAGCATCGTTGTAGGTCAGTCCAACTGTCGCTGCAAGCTAGCGCCAACCGTGCTTGCGCCTGCTGTGCATCACGCACGCTGACCGTGCGTGCCCAACTATGCGTGCATGTGCTGTGTGCTGGCATGCATGCTTGCAATGAGCTGGCCCACGCGTGCACGCGTACGCTACCGTTGCGCTGCACTCCAATTGCCCTCACAATTGCGAATTGGAGGGGCTGAGGGGGAATCGAACCCATGCCCCTCCTTTGCAAACCGCCTCGTCAACCAGTGTGCCGCGTCGCCCTTTGTGTCGCGAGGAAGAAATCAGTGCAGACGCTTCCCAGCCATTGGATCTTGATCCAACAGCTAGGATTAATGCCGTAGATGATGAGGGAGAGTGGGCTGTGGCTGCTGGCCAGGTTTGGGCAGCCTGGATGGTGCCACATGGCACCATCTGGGCTGTCCATCTTCTTCTTCTTATAGAGGGTGCCACGGTGCTCAGATCGAGATGATTCCTACGATGCCGAACTGCGATCGTCACTCTGGATCCATCCGTATGGTCGGATTTTCCATCCAAAACCTGTATGGATGTTGCATTGCCCCCTGGCCATTGATCTTCCTCGAGCTTAATGTGATGCTACGGGACTCCAATCTGGATGATTTTAGAGGCGTTAATCTCTGATCATCATCCCGATCAAATCTGCATGGTCTGATCATCCATCCGTGGCCCTGAGATAAATCCTCCTTTTCCTGAACATAAAAAGGACCTAATTAACCTAAAATATAAACAACTACTCTAAATGTAGAATGATGTATGCTATGTGATATTTATATCATGATATGTAGTGCTAAGTCTAGGAACTATCACAAATAAGAATTTTACGATGAATTTATACGTGTTTATCAGCAACCTTGTCCGAGACGGGTTCAGGGAGCACTTGGTCAACAAAGGGTTTGAGACGCTATCCATTGACCTTGAAAATTTTACCCATCTTTAGGTCAGAGATTTCGATGACCCCATTAGGGAAAATCCACTCAATAACGAATGGGCCACCCCACTTAGACCTGAGTTTACTAGGGAAAATCTTCAATCGAGAATTGAAAAGCCAGACCTTTTGGTTCGGCTCAAAGCTCTTACGTGAAATCATCTGGTCATGGAGAGCTTTGGTCCTTGACTTATAGATTCTGTCATTTTCATAAGCATCATTTCGAAGCTCCTCCAACTCAGATAGTTGGAGTTTCCTGGTTTTCCTGGCCAACTCAAGGTCCACATTACATTTCTTGATGGCCCAAAATGCTCAGTGTTCAAGTTCTACGGGTAAGTGACATGCCTTCCCAAACCCAGGCGACATGGCGACATACTGATAGGAATTTTGTATGCCGTATGGTAAGCCCAAAGAGCATCATCTATCTTTTGGGTCCAATCCTTCCTATCAGGCCTAACGGTTTTCTGCAAAATGTTCTTGATCTCCCGATTGGAGACCTCGGCCTGTCCGTTCGTCTGAGGGTGGTAAGGTGTGAAAATCCGATGGCTCAGCCCGTATTTCCCCAGAAAATTCCGAAACTGGGCATGAGTGAAATGTGTGCCACCATCACTGATAATTGCCCTAGGAACCCCGAACCGACTAAAGATATTTCTCGTCACAAAATCGATGACCACCTTGTGGTCATTGATCCAGGTGGGAATTGCCTCAATCCACTTGGACACGTAAACAACAGCGACCATAATATACTGGTGTCCAAATGAAGGAGGGAAGGGTCCCATAAAGTCGAGTGGTCGGTATAGATGATGATGTGAGAACCTAGCTGATAAGCCCTGAATTTTTCTAAAGCGAAAACTATAGCTAGCAATTCTTTTTCAGTAATGGTGTAATTCCTCTAGGCCTTGTCTAGAGTTTTGCTAGCGTAGTAAATCACAGAGGGCTTTCTCTCAATCTTTTGACCCAAGACAGCCCCGATGGCATAATTAGATGCATCAACCATAATCTCAAATGGGGCTATCCAGACCGGTGGTTGCAATACCGAGGCACAGGTGACGGCCATTTTCAATAAATCAAATGCCTTACGACGTGATTCATCAAACTCGAATGGCGCATCTTTGGCCAAAAGGTTACTCAAGGGCCGAGCAACCTTTGAGAAATCGTTAATGAATCTTCTATAAAAGCCCACATGCCCAAGGAAAGAGCAAATCTATTTTACGGATGTTGGCGGAGGAAGTCTAGAGATAGCATCCACCTTAGCCCTATCAAGTTCAATTCCCCGATTAGAAACCACATGACCCAGGACGATGCCCTCCTGAGTCATAAAGTGGCTCTTTTCCCAGCTAAGGACCAGCTATGTTTTGATGCATCTCTGAAGGACCAATTCCAGGTTTGCCAGGCAAGACTCAAAAGAATCTCCAAAAATGGAGAAATCATCCATGAATACCTCAAGACAATCTCCCACCATGTCAGAAAAGATGGCCATCATGCACCTTTGAAAAGTCGTAGGCGCATTGCAAAGCCCAAACAGCATTCTACGGAATGCAAAGGTTCTGTAGGGACATGTGAAAGTTGTCTTTTCTTGGTCTTTGGGATGGATGGGGACTTGGTTATATCCCAAATAATCGTCCAGGAAGCAAAAATATTTTTGCCTAGCTAACCTTTTGAGGATTTGACCGATGAATGGCAAGGGAAAGTGATCCTTTTTAGTGGCAGTGTTCAGCTTCCTATAGTCAATACAGATTCTCCAAGTAGAAGCTGAAAGAGTGGTGAAGGTTTCCCCTTTCTCATTAGTCGTAACGGTTATTCTCGCCTTCTTGGGTACAATTTGAATGGGGCTAACCCACAGACTATCTGAGATTGGGTAAATAATCCTAGCATTGAGCCACTTAATTATCTCCTTCTTGACTACTTCTCGCATAGTCGGGTTTAGTCTCCTTTGCATTTCGCGAGAAGGGCAGGATCCATCTTCGATGAAAATATGATGATTACAATAAGATGGCTTGATCCCCCTAAGGTCATGGATGGTCCAACCAATTGCCTCCTTATTGTTCTTAAGGACCTTAATTAACCTCAATTCTTGCCCCTTAGTTAAATCAGCACTAATAATCACAGGGAGCGTGTTTTCAGGTCCTAAGAACTCATATTTCAAATTTTTGGGCAATGGTTTTAATTTTAGTTGGGGTGGGTTTAGAATAGGAGGGGAGGATGCTGATGAAGATTCATCAGGACGATCCAGTGGAAGAGGCTGGGAATGAACAAAATCAACAACCTCTTCAGGATGTGGCAGGTCTACCACGGAGGAGGGTTGTGAGTTGGGTTTGCTAAGGCTAATGGAGTCCTCGAGTGCATTGATTGTCGTACACATCTCAAGATCCTTATCCTCAAGTTCCTCAATGAATCCACAATCCTCAAATCCTCTTATCTCCTTAAAAATATCCACAGTTAATTTCTTGTCCCCAAAGGCGATCTCCATACTACCGCTTTCACAGTTTATGTTGGCCTTGGCGGTAGGTAGGAACGGATGCCCCAGAATGATGGGCGTGTTCCTCAAATCATTAGGTACATCCATGTCGAGGACGAGGAAATCTACAAGAAAATAGAAATCCTTGACCTTGACAATTACATCCTCAATAATTCCTCTCGGTGTGGTGACCAATCGGTCCGCTAGTTGTAGCGTTACTGAGGTTGGCTTGAGTTCACCTAATCCAAACTTCTCATAAAGAGAAGTTGGGATTAGGTTGATGGATGCACCTAGGTCCAATAGTGCCCTATCAAAAGTGTATTCCCCAATAAAGCATGAGATCAAGGGGGCACCTGGATCTTTCTTCTTTTAAGGAAGGTGATGTAGGATTACAGAACTTGCCTAATTAGAGAGAATCACCTTCCTCGAAGTGGGTTCTCTCGGCTTACGCTTTTGGGTACATAGTTCTTTCAGGAATTTAGCGTAAGTCGGGATGTGCTTAATAGCATCGAGGAGCGGAATATTGATCTCTACGCTCTTGAATAAATTCAAAAGCTCCTCGTTGCTGTCTAGGGTTTTCTTCTTCTTGGTTTTTAATAGGGCCTCAGGAAACGGGATATGGGTGGAATTTTCAATTTCCGATCCCTGGGCCTTATTGTCTTCTTCAGCCTCCTCTTTCTCAAGATCCCCAAGATTTTGACTTCTAGAAGGTAATTCTGGGTTCTGGGTCTGCTTCCCACTTCTCAATGGGACAGAGTTTGATGAGGCATAAGGGTTTGGGTCTTGAGGTGGATTAGTGAAGATTGGAGGGCCTTGGTTGGTCATGTAACCAGAAGAGGAACAAGAGGGACCCTGCTCAACCACCTGAGCATGCCCGTGTGGGTCCCTTTGATTCCCATACCCTTGGGCTTTATTGCCCTAATTTTGCACATTACGCAGGTTTGGTACCGGTTGAGATGGTAGGGATCTGGGTTGTCGAGTGTTTGCAATTAACCCGGATTGCAAGTTATCCAAGGATGTCTTCATTTGTTTCATAAGCTGAAGCATGGACCCTTGCATTTCCGCCAATTGCCTGTTCAAATCAGCCTGCCCCGCGGATTGTTGGGAATTCCAAGATGGCTGATTAACCAGCCTTGGGGGCAACTGGGTGTATACTTGACCTTGACCCATGGGTTTTTTAGATGCATAGTTGTTGGGTCGAGATTGGGTCTATTGCCCCTGATTTTGCCAAGAGAAGTTAGGGTGGTTCCTCTATCCCGAGTTGAAAGTGTTGGAATACGGGTTGGACCTAACATTCTCCTACATTGCATATGCATCCTCATAAAACGAGGATGAAGAGAAGGAAGGATCAGAGAAACTGGGATCAAAGGCCCCAATTTGGAACTTATATGGTTCCGAGAAATACTAGCTCACAAGTTGAGCCAAATCGAGTTGGTCACAAATTCCTGCCCCGTGGGAGCTCGTGAGGAATGGAATCTCGAATTTTGGGATTGAGTGGGTAAAGAAGTGTTTCCTAAATTCCCAGACATCCATTATTCCATTTTCTTAGCAACCAAGTCCATTTTATACAGTTTATTACAAATTAATTCCATGTCAAATGAATGAGAATCTTGGATCTCATTAGCACTTGACCTAGGTTGTTGGGACCGGTTGAATGCATCCATGGAGGCATGATTAATTGAGTTCTCACTCATTTCCTCAAATAGGTTGTATGATCTATCTACATCCCTGTTGAGTAAATTGCCTCCGCAGGAGGTGTCCACATGATTACGGAGTTACTCAACCAACCCGTGATAGAAAATCTACACGAGTTGCCATTTCGGCACCTCGTGGTGTAGACACTTCCTCAAAAGTTCCTAGAATCACTCCTAGGCACCATGGAACGGTTCCCCCGGCTGCTGGGCGAAAGTGGTAATCGCCCGTCGCAAGGCATTGGTCCTTCCGATAGGGAAGAATTTCTTCAAGAAAGCAGACTTAAGAGCAGCCCAAGTTTCAATCGGCCTTCCTATAGTCTGGTACCAATGTGCGACCTTATCCCTGAGAGAGTGGGGGAAAAGCCTCATGATCATTTGCTCATCATTCACATTCCTTGCTCTGGTGGTCTGAACCAAAGTGGTCAGATCTTCCAGGTGCTAGAATGGGTCCTTCGAGCCAAGCCCATGGAAATGCTTAATCAAACTTAGGACTTGGGGCTTGATTTCAATGTCTCCAACGGGAATCATGACGCTGGGATGTTCCCCATAGTTTGAAGGATCGTAAAAATCCTTCAAGGGCCGAGTGCCCTGACCATGCATGCGTTGGAACCATTGCTGCATTTGCTGCAATTATTCCAACTGCCTCTGAATCAGCTCCTGCTGGTTCAGAGGCGGGGGAGGTAGTTGTTGATCAGCCATGGGATCTGCTTGGCTGTAGCTCAACCTCTGCATCCTAGAATGGTCTAAAGGTCCTTCCAATCTAGGGTTCAATGACCTCCTCCCAAGCATACACTGGAAGGAAGTCAGAAGGATGGGGAAAAGAGGGAACCCTATAGCATAAGAATACAAGCCTATCATTAGGTGGGGTAGCCTAAGGTCTACTGACTCTCATAATCCATCCTAATATTATAGATGATTTACTCTACTTATGTCCAGGCAATCCAACCAGTTAGAAGGAGGGACTGGGGAGAAGGTTCTTGCTTTGGCTTGCTCCTCCGGTTCCTAGTGTACCGCCCAGTCGCGATCGTTTGACACTACTTCCCTAGCTAGACATCAGATTAACTAGTACAAGTAGGTTAATCATGAATAATCTCAATCTGGATCCCGATGAGTGAATGAATCCTTAGGGCAAACGTCTAATTGATTTTAGTTAGGCTTGGGAAATTGGTGCTTTGGAATGTGATGAACACTTAATGGGTTGTGCCCTTAATGATTTGTTTGAGAACATGTGAATGTGCACAACTAAGAGGTTTTCAAGCAAGATTATTAATGATGAGGTGAGTTTTAAGATTCGAATCTTGCTTAGTAGCTTTTAGGATTCAAATATTAGGTGTTTTCAACCAAGTTTTATGAGGCAAACCAAGTTTGTTGTTGAAAGCATGTGTTCAAGTATTTTCCTTTAGAAATCAAAAAAAATATGGATTGTCTAGCTTGACCTAATTATTGAATCCTATGGAGCAGCCAGAAAATGAACCTCTTTTATATTAGGTGGTGCGGCCCAAACAATTCACCCAATTGGCTCAAATGCACCACCGATTAAGGCACACAAAAAGATGGTTAACCTAATATGATTTCTACTCTTTTATGTGTTGAATTCATGTACTGGGTCCATAGGTCAGAAGCCCAGTTCAGTAGATGAAAAAAAATCAAGTCCGATTATATGCCTCAAATGTGGGTGTATAGAGTGTGTAAATTGATTCGTCCCACAGAAAATATCTTTTTGTTTTTTCTTATATAAGATGTGAGTGAGATGGGTGAAGGTGGCAAACAAGACAAACAAAGTCTATCCTAGGGTTTATGCAAACACCTAAGTAGATTAGGTCTTGGTTATGATTATGGCGAAATGAATTAGTGTGGAGCGAAAGTGGGGGACACTTACAGAGTACTCTACCCGCACTTTTCTCAGATCTACCACACTTGGATCTCCATGCTAGGGTACCTGCAAGACAATAGATCAAAGACAAGTAGGGTTAGTGCCATGTAAATGCAAAGAAGCGTAATAAACAATAAAGTAAATTTTGTTGCCTCCCCAGCAACGATGCAAAATGGCCGTATTGTCCCCGGCAACGGCACCAAAATGGTCGTGCGTGTTTAGCGTGTTAGAAATCAAGGTTACAACTAACCCATCATCATAGTTGCAAAACACGTTGATCAGATAAAATTTATACTGAAACTCCAAGGGAGTCCCAGGTTGAACACAGGGAGGCAACGTTTACTTTACTTGAAAACCACGCTTCGTTTTGTTTCTTTTTGGTATTTTGGGGTTTTGTTATTTTTTTTGTATATTTGAAATAAAAGACAAGTATAATGAATCACAAGATAGAAATGGAACAAATATGATATATATTACTTCCAATGTCAATTACAAGAAACTATGAAGGCATATAAAGAGAGGGAGGTGAGAGGAAATCTCTCGAATCGGTTGTTCGACGAGACGACGGTGCCTGGAGGAAGCTCGGACAATGGAGGTGAGGAGCAGGACGATGGAGGTGAGATGCAGAAGGATGTCGTGTTGAGGAAAGCTTTGGCGTAGCTCTGGAATGGAGGTAAGAAGACGGAGTAGATCTACTACCAGAATGGAGGTGAGAGGATGGCTCCAAGGTGACCTATGAAGGGATATGGGATGTTGGATGAGTATTTGGTGGGGCAGAGGTTCGCTACAGTAATAGGCACCTTGGGAGCTTGAGAACAAGCTCTAATGGAGCGTTGGTAGGCCTGCTAGAGCTTGGGAGTAGGTGGGAGTAGAGTAGGTAGAGATACTTGGAAGGGAGGGGGTGTAGGTCCTTTTATGGTGGAGGAGAAGAGGCTAAAAATGGATAAAGGACCTTTAGTGACCTCCAGACCATCGTTGGAAACATTCCTGTAGACAGCTCACCTCCACCCACGCCCATAGTTTGCTCTGCTGGCTTGCAATGAAATAGCGACAGTTGTAAGCGTCGCTGTAGGTCAGCCCAACTGTCGCTGAAAGCTGGTGCCAACTGCCCTTGCACCCGTGCTGCGTTGCCCCGCTCATCACGCGCACTGACTGCGCTTACCCGGTTGTGTGTGCGTTTGCTCAGTGCTGGCGTGTGCGCTTGCCATGCGCTGGCATGCGCGTGCGTGCACACGCTACCTTGCGCTGGTGCTACCACTCCATGCGCCCGCCCAATTGCGAATTGGAGGGGCTGTGGGGATTCGAACCTGCACCCTCCTTTTGCAAACCATGCTACCACCATTACAGCAAACCTTCCCTTGTGTCGTGTGGAGTGGCTTGGTGCATCCGCTTCCCAGCCGTTGGATCTTCATCCAACGGCTAGGATTGAAGGGCGCGAATGGAGTTGAGCGGTGCTGTTGGCCGGTGTTGGGCGGCCTGGATGGCGCCACGTGGTGCCATCTAGGCTGTCCGTCTTCTTCTTGTAGAGGGTGCTACGGTGCTCAGATCAAGATGATTCTCACAATGACGAACTGCGATCGTCACTCCGGATCAAACCGTACGATCGGATTTTCCATCCGAAACCCATATGGATGTCGCATTGCCCCCTTGTCCATATAAAATGGAGGAATTAATATATAAAATATACAACTATCCTAAATGCCATGCAATGGATGTTATGCAATATTTATAACATGATATGCAATGCTAAGCCTAGGAACTATCAAAAATAAGCAATTTATCATGAATTTATGTGTGTTCATCAGTATTTAATTCTAGGTCTAGAGTCGCATTTTTTTCATAGGTATCTCGCCATCATCGGTCATCATCTCCATCTCCAACCACCATCATCTGGCCACCTCTGGTCTCGTCCCCACTCTTAATCTGCATGGAATAGCCTCACGATTAGTTCCTGACCATCAATTGGGCGAAGCCACACCAACACAAGCACCAATCAAAGGAGGCTTCTCTATAGCATCTCACACAAAGAAGGTGAGTGGCATAGTCCCACCTTGTAAGTGGAAGCGTTGCCTATGCGGTATAAAAGGAAAATGTGAAGAGGCCTTATCGTCTCAACACACGAAGGGGTGAGCTCCCTCCCTCACTTAGCCTTCACTCCTCGCTCACCACCCACTACTGGTGAGCTTAGACCCAATACTATTCATACCCATTAACTCGATTACTGTGCATGCCCGTATACTCAGTTACATACCTGGTTATGAGAGAAGAGGGGAAATTATGAGGAGGATGGGAGAAGGTTTTATCTCAGGTTCCTCATCCTCAGGGTGCCTGCTGAAGATAGCTTTGACACTAACCTTCAAAGGAAGAAGGTTCCTTTGTGGATGCCCTTGTGCCTTGAGAAGGAGCCTTGTGCCTTGATTGTGCTCTCAAGAGTTAAGTCATCTAACCTTAGGGTCTGATGATTGATTGAAGGCATTGTGGAGTTATTTGATATTTGTTGGGTGTGGCTGCTTGAGAATTAAGTGATTGAAGAAGCACTATTGTGAAATTAATGCTTGGGATGTATGCTTAAATTAAAGGATTTAAGTGGTGATTCAAATCACCATTGTTTGATTCTTCTATTATTTTTATCCCATTATTTCTTGAGATACTACTTATAATCATTGAATATCATTTTGAGTAGATCATTATTCATTGAATATCTCTCTGGTGCTTAATTTATTGTGCTCATTATTATTAATTGCAATTAGTGAAGTGAATTATATATTTGCTCCTTGCAAATAACCTCAGACTCCCTTGAGTTTTCAAGCTTTATAAATTTAAATGTTGCTACATTTTCATTGACTATACTATAACGCATACATTTCTTAACTCAATGATATGCGCATGCAACATTTTGGCTCCGTTGCCAAGGAGCAATGTGCAATTCACCACTAGTCTTATCATATTTGATTGTGCTTATTACTAACTTGCCTTATCTGTTTTGCCTGTGATTTTGTGAGGTACATCACGAAAGATCTTCTAGGTAATCAACCACTCTAGGGGCAGGAAAAATTTCTCTTCTTCCCTGATCACCTCCTAATCTTAGGAAAGAGAAAAGGAAACAAATAAATTAGGATCCACTTCCCTTATTTCTATAGTAATTATCGTTTAAAGGCAAAAATTTCCCGATTTGTGAACTTGATTGATATCTGATTGAAGATTGAGATGATTTGTTTAGAGATCACCATCCTAATTTCTTGTACCTATCAGGGATTTATGCTTAAATTCTAGACATCTTGGACTACACACATTCTTGTTTGAATCCAAGGTGCCATAGTTGAGATTAACTTGGACATGGAAATAGAGCTAATTAAGGTTTCCACTTTAAGGTTGTGAAGTGATAGTACACACTTGCATGCATTAAAAGGAAATTAACCCTCCCACATTTGTGTGCCATCCAAGCCCTTGGTTGAAAAGATCTATTCACAAAAAACCCTAAAATCAGGCTCCAAATTCACTTGAACCGTAAAATTTTAGACCTAATAACCTGAGAGTCAATTCAGGGTGATTTCTGGGTCTTGACCCAAATTTCATCCTCCATCTTTAGGGTAGGTCTAGTAAAGTTGGTCCACCTTGTGGGTCAACCAACCTCCAAATTAGGTCACAAATTGAATGAACTTCTAATCAAGTGAAATCCAAGGCACAAATTAAGGATAAAATTAGTAGACTTAAGGTCTTAATTAGCACATTTTAGTCTACTTGGAACTGCAATGACAAGGAAGGTCAGGTGGAGGAAACCTTGTAACTGATGGAGATGCTCTGCCGTGTAGGGATCTTTGTGGGGCTCTCCGTTCCTAGATGCCTAAGTAATTCTTAGGCATGTGGAGTTTTGATTCAGAGGTATCATCCGCCTCGAAAAAGCCTTAGTCATCCAAAAATCTTTAGGTGCCTTGATTGGGTCCAATTCACATCCAATCCCTTATCTATTCTCTAGAGCACATACACAGGAAAGGTTCCTAGGTTTGACTTAGTGGCCTCCATTAGAGTTGATCTTCTTGGAGATTTCTGATCTTATCTATCGATTCAATCTGAACCTGAATATTGATTCTACATCTTGATTCACCACTTGATTTGAAAATGCAACTTGACAATTTAAGAAACCTGAATCCCAAATGAGCATGAAAGAGAAAATGATCGAGGATGCTCTTAAACATCATGATGAGTATTACAAAACCTCTAATCCATTTAACAAAATTCAGGTTAATGTTTCAAAAACAACAACCCACATTATTAACCGTGCTGCAATGATATTGACACAAATGATACATGGTTCAACCCAGGATAATCTCTTATTAGAATATATTAAATTGCGAAAATTACATAGCAACTAGAATCTACAATGTTAGTCAAATCCCACACTTCTGGAAAAACACCAAGATGTCATGAAGAAATGTAGAAAATTGCTGAATATGGTGTATGAAGCCATTAATCATAAATACCCATATATCCCGTCTAAAGTTGATGAGACATCTTGGAGAAACATTGAGGATCACTATGGCTTCCCAGAGCCTGGGATCGAAAATCGAGGTTGTTGTGGACCCCCAACCCAAAATGAATCAGATTCAATTTTGTGTTGAATGGCATACCTGATTTTGATGTTGGTTGGGTGGACCCATTTATAGGTATTCCTGATTCTGAACTAGCCTTAGAGTGACATGAAGCTGGTCCATCATGCCTTGATTTCCTAAACACCTATAGTGATCTTGAATCAGAACCTCTCGAGGATGTAATTCCCAAACCTTATCCTATTAAGGTAATCGTCGAGAGTGATTCTAACAACCCAATAGAACCATGTCCAGATTATAGTGGCCCGATTCCTAACCTTGACCTAGAATCTAGTTTTGAACCTATTTGGGATGATCATGAGGCCCATATGATGAGAACCATATTTTAGATCTAAACTTTGATTCTAGGCCTGTATTTGATGCTTTCACCTCTCCAAACTCCTCAGAGGTACAAATTGATTTATCAAAAGTCATACTAATTTACAATACAAAAACAAAGTTGGAAGAGTTGGGATTTAATTGGGTCTATGCTAGGAGGAAAGAACCCGAGCCTATGCTTAATAAAGATACTTCATTAAGCTCGGAACTTGAGATTAGGTTAGATCCAAGTCAGGTTGTTGATTCTATGGATCATGATTTGTTCTGTGGTGGAAATCCCAATCTAGAATCTAGTTTAGAAACTAATTTTCTCAGATTCTCTGATGATTTTGAATCATACTCTAACTTCAGAGAACCATTGTTTCCTGACTGTTACAACCCAGTTTACAACCTCAGTGTCCATGATCCATTCTTTGATTCTGATTCTGAGGTCCTTGATCTTGAGATCATTGATTCAAAATCATGTTCCATTGAGTTGGACTCATTCTTTTATGATCTGCAGGAATCAAAATAGTAAGTGCTAAGAGTGTCCACAATCCATAATTTGAATCTTTTATTGACTCAGATTTCCATGATCCTATAAACACTCTCCAGGTGTTTACATTTGATTTGGATGAGCATCATGAAGACTATTTAGAGGAACCTATCTTTGAATCATTTCTAGAAGAGCCCTCTCCGCACCCAGATTTTGAAGAAGCCACACCTTCCATTATAGAGCCAGAGCCTTCCAAAATCTGATCCCAACCCTGACTCGCCACCAGTATCAATTTCTACTCTGATTCACCTCTCTCTAATTCGATTGCATATAATTCATCTCCATCTTTTGATCGAGAATCGGACATTGATCAGATCGAGAATCACATCTTATCCTTCTTTGATCTCAATAGTAGGTTCCTACGTCCTCTACAGATCCATTGACTTTCAAGGACCCCTATTCTGATCAAGCTGAGCCGATTCAACCAAACCTGCGATTCACATTTCCATATCTTCTCAAGCCACATAGCATCTGGTGAGCTCCATACCTATTGATTCACATCCATCAACACACTAGATTGATTAGGTTTGGTCTACATCATCAGCCCATTTATCTGAACAAGCACCTGGTTGGACCAATCAGGCTACTTATCAAGGTGCTTGTTCTACAAAATTCCTCTGATTTGACCTCCCCTTCTCCTTGACCACCTTCTGCTCGGTTGAAAGCATTGAATTTATTGCTTAATGGGAGGCAACCTGCCATTCCAAAAAATTGAGACCCTTCTGATCATCTTTTTGAGCTATACTCCTACTACACTTGAGAGTTCAACTTTAGAATAGTCGACTCCACCTTTGGTACTTTTATCAAAGCTTGAAATTGTCTACAATAATCATTCTAACCCATTCACCCACCTTTTGACCTTGTTCGAAAACTTGAACCAAGCTAAATTCATACCCTCCTAGTGTACAATGAGGACATTACAAACGTTAAGCATATGAGGGTGCTAAAAGTGCAAATCAAATGGAAATTCAATTCTTTGAGGGGTTCTCATAAAAAAATATATACATAAAAAAAATGGAGAAAGGGGAGAAAATTTTGAGAAATGATTGCAAATCTTAAAGAGAAAAAGGGGAGGAAACATAGAATGTCAAAAAGGAGCAAAAATCAAGAAAAAATGATAGTCATAGCAATTGACTATGGAATCTACTTAAGTTCTAGACCAAATCAAAATAAAGATTAAGTCCTAAAGTGCTAAAGACAAGGAGATTAGTAATGAGTGTTGAACTTAGGCCTCTTAGGCTTATTTTAGGAATTAAAAATTCACATATGTTAAGATCCAGATTAGTCCTCAAGAGGTTGAGGAAAGTGCGAAGCTGATATAGTAAGTCTAAGGCTTAGGGAGTATTTAGCCACGTTGCTTGCCCTTTGGTTTGGCGGACTTGGTAACCTAAGGACACAAAATCACACCAATCTGGTTCAATGCTCTCAACGAAGAAATAATGCCAAAAATGTTCTGTTCTGAAAAGCCATCTCGAAGATCTAGCTTAGGAGCAGCTCGACAACACAAGTTGATTGGACGAATTCCCGATGTGGAGAGGTAGGAAATTCCCCTCGAAGATGCATAATAACATATTGTCTCCTCGGTGCTTGTCTCCTAGGATATCTAAATATCCTACCAGGAGCTCGTAAGCACCTTGTGCTGGTTCAGGTGCCATGGGCGGGATTATCCCGAAATGTCAATTGCTAGGGCCTGAATTTAGCTAAAGAATGCCATGGGCGGTACTATCTCAAAGTGTCGAAAGCCAGGGACCCCTCAAGTATTGATGGTGGGGATAAGGAATCCGATACTAATTGTGTTTAGGGCCAATCTAAGACTAGATTTAAGGAAACATAAAAAGAAAAGAAAGAAAACTCTCCAAATGAAAAGTCTTTCTCTATCTCTCTCTTACAAAATGCGCTGGCAAACTAAACCCGAACACAATACATCTAACGCATGGGTGCTTTAACCACTGGGATCAACGAACCTTTAGCTAGTTCTTGTGGGCCATAGAAACCTTCACAGTAGACCCAGGTTGAAGCTGGTTGGGTCTGGATTTTGGCTAATACTTGAGTACCTCTAGGCCTATATTGGCATTCAATCTAATTTCTAGAGAGTAGCACACATTTGGCATCCGAACATCAAAGCATGGTCTAGAGATCTAGTTCTTTCCATAAGATTTTGCTAGGGACTTGCAAAAGTTAGGCATGGGGGTATGATGGTAACAACATCATTAGCCATGACTAGATTTTATTAATCAACATCAAATGGCAAATGCTCCTACATAATCACCTGAGAGCTGTAAATCCATGCAAATCCATTCTGAGTAGAAAACATTAAAATAGGGTTAATTCTATAGTTTTAACATCACATCATAAATGTAGAGTAACCACAAGGTTTCCTAGGGGTTATTTGACCTAAGAGTCCATCCACGTAGACAGAAATGGGGCTTCACAAGTTTTGAGAACAGCAACAGAATACAACACCCTAATTTCAGACTAGCTTGAATTAAATAGGCTTTGGTTCAGATAAAAATCTTATAAACCTCCTAAAATTCATATAAGAATATTCTAAGAGGTTTGGTACCCTTGGTTTGACCATCTGAACCTATTTTGACCTTAAACAGGGTTGTAAACTAGATTTTGCCTTAATTTGTGCTTTTATGCAAATTTCCCAGTCAAACAAGGTTAAAACTCAAATCTTACTTCACCATTAGATTCCTTGGGTCTAAATTAGGTTATTATAGAAATTTTGGCCCAAGCAGAGTCCATCTTGGCCTAGTGTGCACTTTAGTCCCTAAAACCTCTATTCCTACATTTAGGCCCCTAAGTTTCAAAGTTCCTTGCATTTACACCCCTAACTTCTTATCTTTTTCTCAGAAAAACCCCTGCTGCCATTGTCCTCCTCACAAGCAATGAAGGAACTCACAGGCCCTAATATAGACACATCTATCGAGGATAAAATGCCTATTCATGCATGTTCCTAGGCTTAGATTTGCACTTCATGTTATAAATATTGCATAACATGATCATTGTGCATTTAGAGTAGTTGTATATATTTTGTGTTAATTAGGTTCTTTTTATGGTCAGGCGAGGAGATGATTTATTTCAGGGCCTTGGATGGACGATCAGACCATACGGATCAGATTAATATGATGATCGGAGTCTAACGCCTCTGAAAATGTCCAGATTGGAGTCCCGTAGCATCACATGAAGCTCGAGGAAGATCAATGGCCAAGGGGGCAATGCGACATCCATACGGGTTTCGGATGGAAAATCCGACCGTACAGATGAATCCAGAGCGACTATCGCAGTCCGACATCGCAAAAATCATCCTGATCTGAGCACTGTGGCACCCTCTGCAAGAAGAAGAAGACGGACGGTCCAGATGGCGCCATGTGGCGCCATCCAGGCCGCCCAAACCCGGCCAGCAGCCATCGCCCACTCTCCCTCATCATCTACACCGTTAATCCTAGCCGTTGGATCAAGATCCAACGGCTGGGAAGCATCTGCATCGATTTCCTCCTCGCGACACAAAAGGTGACGTGGCGCATTGCTTGACGCAGCGGCTTGGAAAGGAAAGGCGCGGGTTCGATTCCCTGCAGCCCCTCCAATTTGCAATTGGGCGGGCGAGCTCAGCGCAGCGGCAGAGGCTGCGGTAGCGCGCGTGCGCACGCGCAGGCCAGCGCATTGCAAGCGTGCACGCCAGCGCACAGCACACGCGCACACAGCTGGGCGCGCGGTCAGTGCGCGTGAAGAGCGGGGCAGGCGGCGCGGGCGCAAGGGGTGGTTGGCGACAGCTTTCAGCGACAGCTGGACTGACCTACAGCGACGCTTACAGCCGTTGCTGTTTCATTGCAAGCCAGTAGAGCCAGCTATGGGCGTGGGTGGAGGTGAGCTGTCTACAGCAACGTTTCCAGCGATAGTCTGGAAGTCGCTAAAGGTCCTTTATCCATTTCTTACCACTTCTCCACCACTATAAAAGGACCTTCACCCCCTCCCTTCCAAGACATCTCTACCTACTCTACTCCCACCTACTCCCATGCTCTAGCAAGCCTACCAACGCTCCATTAGAGCTTGTTCTGAAGCTCCCAAGGTGCCTATTAGTGCAGCGAACCTCTGCCGCACCAAATATTCCTCCAACCTCCCATCTCCCTTCATAGGTCACCTCAGAGCTATTCTCCCACCTCCATTCTGGTAGCAGATCACTTTCGTCTTCTCACCTCCATTCCGGAGCCACGCCGAAGCTTTCCTCAACATGACGTCCTCCAGCATCTCACCTCCGTCTTCCCGCTCCTCACCTCCTTCCTCCGAGCTTCCACCAGGCACCGTCGTCTCACCGAACAGCCGATTCGGGAGATTTCCTCTCACCTCCCTCTCTTTTTTTATGCTTTCATAGTAGATTGTAATAAACATTGGATTGATATATAAATCATTTCCATTCCTCATCTCTATCTTATGCTTCATTTGCTTGTCTTTTATTTCAAAAACACAAAAAATAACAAAACCTGAAAATACCAAACAGAAACAAAATGAAACGTGATTTTGGAGTAAAGTAAACGTCGCCTCCCTGTGTTCGACCTGGGACTCCCTTGGAGTTTCGGTATAAATTTTATCTGATCGACGTGTTTTGCAACTACGACGATGGGTTACTTGTAACCCTGATTTCTAACACGTGAAGCACGCACAACCATTTTGGCGCCGTTGCCGGGGAGGCAACGGAATTTACTTTATTGTTTATTGCGTTTCTTTGCATTTACATAGATTTAACCCTGGTTGTCTTTGATCTACTGTCTTGCAGGTACCATAGCATGGAGATCCAAGTGCGGTAGACTGGAGTAAAAGTGCGGGTAGAGTGTTTTGTAAGTATCCCCCACACCACCCCCACCTTAGTTTTCATTCGATAACTGAATAACTCAAACCCAAATCAACTTAGGTGCTTTTTATGAACCCTAGGATAGATTTGGTTGTTTGTTTGCCACTTCCACTCACCTCGCCATCCACATAAATAAAAAAATAAAAATAAAAAAAAGTGTTATCCGATTGTGGGATTTTTTTGAAAACTACACACTTAACACCTACAACTTCTTATCCTAAGGCGCACAATCACTTTGATTCTAAAACTTAACCGGGATCTGACCTGTGGACTAGGTACACTTCAACTAAATACACATAACTGAGTAGAAATCTGAATAGGTTAAAAATTCTTGTGTGCCTAAACTAAGTGGTGCAATAGGCCAATTGATTGAGCTGTTTGGGCCACACCACTCAATCTAAAACTAATCCATCAAGTAGCTTGCCACTTAGGGTTGATTCCTAGGGCTGAACCAGGCACTCCACATTATTTTTGATTTTTAAAGGAACATATCATCACCCGTGCTTTCAAAACTTGGAGTGTTCTACTAAACCTTGATTGAACCAACCTAAGGATTAAACCCTAAAAGCTACTAAACAAGGTTGAACTCTAAAAGACACATCATCGAATAACCTTGTTTAAGAACCTTGGTTGTGCACGCACAGACATTTTAACTAATCATTAAGGGCACAACCCATTTAAAGGGCCCATCACTTTCCTGAAGCACCATTGTCCCAAGCCTAACTAAAATTGATTAGACGTTGGCCCTAAGGACTGGTTCGCTCATCGGGATCCAGATTGAGATTGTTCATGATTAACCTGCTTATACTAGTCAATCTAATGTCGAGCTTGGGGAGTAGCATCAAACGACCGCGGCTGGGGGGTACACTAGGAACCGGAGGTGCAAGCCAAAGGAAGAACCTTCTCCCCAGTCCCTCCTTCTAACTGGTTGGATTGCCTGGACATAAGTAGAGTAAATCGTTTATAATCTTAGGACGGATTCTAAGAGTCTGTAGACCTTTAGGCTACCCAAACTAAGGACAGGCTTGTATTTTTGTATTGTAGGGCTCCCTTCACTTCTAATTTCCCTCCTTACTTCACCATGTACCCTTCCACATCCTACACACAATTTACATCCTATCCTCCTACCACCACTTATCCCCAAGATGATTACTATCCCGACTTGACTTATAATTACCCATCCACTAGCCTGGATGACTTTGATTAGGGATATGAATCTGGACCTCAGTGTCCAGGGCCTAACCCTGGACAACAAGACTATGATTATTATCCATCCCAGAGCTATAATGATTATGGATCTCCATCCTTTGATGACCAAACCAACCCGATCTACAATCAGGAAGGATATAATGATTATAACACCTACCCTCCCCAGTATTCCATTGAAAATAGGTCATCACCCTTCTTTGAACAATCCAAGACGACCTACTACCAGGGAGGAACTCGAGAACCTCAACATCTTGACTCCAGTAGATTTAATCTGAACCCACCCAAACCTGAACCAAACCAGTCGGTTCAGGTGAACCAGATCCAGGATGGGGTGTTGGCTAATTTGAGGAACACTATACAATCTTTAGAAGCTCGGCCAACACCATGCACTGAAGCACTGGAGCCTATGATCAAAATGATTGATGAACTTAATAGTTCTCTATTGGATTTGCTCCAAAGTGTTAGGGATAGGGACTTGGGTGAGTTCCTTCTTGGGAAATTGTCGAGGTTGAGGATGAAATTTGTGGTTGCACTAGTCAAATCTTGGGATGATTCCAAAGATGAACCCCCTTCAGGAGAGCCAATGTCTGAACCCGCTCAGGCGCCTGTCAGGGGGGATACATTTTCTGAGACTGGGGATGACCAGGATGGGCTTGAGCAACCATTTGAGGATGAACTGATTGATTCACCCGAGATCACCGAGCCAGGGAGAGAGGAAAAATATGTCTTTGCGGACCATGAAATGACATATGATTTTGAGACATATATAAATGAGGATCATCAATTCTTTGACTCTGAGGGTGAAGAATCTTTTGGCGAAGTCTCACTTGAACTTAAGGAAGAGGATTTTAGTGAGACAAATGGGCTTGAGGAATCTGACAAACCAGCTGATAGCCCAATTATTGAAGATTTGGATTTAGTTGGGGTTAACTTGGAGGATCCTAATCTTGATGATTCAATCAGTGACCCCAGTCCTCATCTGCACCATGAAGAGATGACTTCTGAGATCTTTGTGCCCAGTCGATCTTGATTCAGCCACGATTTTTGGACTTGGGCGAATCATATGGGGTGAATAATATGCTAGAGGTCCCGAAGCCAAAGCCCTTGATGTTGGAGGATAGAATTGTTGAAATAAAGATTTGGGAGGCTAATTCTGAGGGAAGTTTGATTTTGGATCTAAGGGTACCTATTGACTTAAAATCACCTACTTTCTACCAGGACCCTTACGATATCTTTCACGTGCAACCCAAGCTTGAAATAACTGATTATTTTTCTGAGCTATATGTTAAGTGGACAACAACACCTATTGAACCATCTTTACCTGTTGTTTGATACTTTGGTCTTGGGTTGCACACCACTAAACTGTAGGCCCGGCCCCACAAACACAACAACCTTCGGTTCTGGGTGATTTTCATCCAGAACCTGAGAACCACTCGACCCTGGGGCATGGGTCTGCACCATAATCTCGTCCACGTCTGTGGACATCTTCTACTGGCGGGTTTCAGGATCAATATTTTGATTTTGATTCTAAACCGCAATTGTGAATTCTCAATCTCTTCTTTGTATGTATGCTATGCCTAGCTGAAGGCATTAAACTTAGCACGTGTGTATACACCCTTCTCTCTGCAGAGCTGACCAGATTTTCACGACACTCAGGTGATGTTCTGTTTACTCTACCCTTTTCATGTCTTTATTTTTACAATGAGGACATTACATCATTTAGGCATGGGGTGTGGATAATCAATTCCTGAAATCATTATGTTAACTCCGTAGAATTTCTTTTATTTTCTTATAAAATTAAAAAAAAAATTGAAAATTAAAAAAAAAAAGAAAGAAATTAGGAAAAGAGAACTTAGGCATTTAGAAGTTATTAACTCTAGGAAATGATACAAGAGGACCTAAACACTTAGACTCTTCAGGTCTTCGGGCTTAATCATCCCAGGTGTCCACTCGAATGTGGACTTCGTCTCGAGTCCTCACCAATTAAATTTCATTTTAAGTTGGTAAATAAATTGGGATGATAAGTATACGACTTATCAACCCACCCTCTGATTTGGGGGGATTTTAAGGCTAAGCATCTACACACTATTCGCACTGACTCACTTTTCGGCAGTTTTTACGAAAATTGGGTAGCTAATGGATCGACTTGGGTGGTATGGCTGGCAAGTTGTCGGTGGTAACAGCTCATCGGCAGGTTATCCAAAGCCCAGCCACAAGACCGTTTTCACTGTACTGCCTTTAGGTAAATCTTAGATCAGGAAAGCCACCTACTTATAAAAAAAAAAAAAAGAAAAAAAAAAAAAAATAAAACCACACTTCACTACACGAGTATGGCTGTCAAGTTGTCAGTGGTAATAGCTCATCGGCCGGTTGTCCAGAACCCAGCTCACAAACAAATAAATGCACAATAATTCCCAAAACACTTAGGAAAGAAGCGAGGAAGTAGAATAAACCGGGGAGATATACACTGGGTTTGCCCTTGTATTGACCCCATAAATAAAAGAAGTAGGGAGAAAGCTATCGATCGTAAAGATAAACCTTTAGGCAAGGTCACCTAGGGTCGTAGAAACCCGAAGTCCGTTTTAACGGCCGTTTTGTGAGTTTATCACTTTTTCACAAAGATGCTTAGTGCTTAGAGTCCTTTTCGAGTCTTGGGTGGGTCGGGTAGCTGTAAAAAGTTATCCTGGAACTCTCAAACTCCAAAAGTACAAAAAAATTAGAAAAAAAGAAAAAAATAAAAGAATGTATCTTCCCTTTTCAAATAAGGCGAGGACTTGGGCGGTCTGCATTCTGGTAGACACCTGGGTACTGTTAGTCTTCGTAGTTTAGAACCGTAGTTGAAATTTTCTATTGTTAGTAAACAACTTAGGCCTAAGCGATCTAGTCCTAATTTTGCTAGCATGTAGTTTAATTTTGCTAGGGACTAGCAAAAGATAGGCATGGGGGTACGATATAGACACATCTATCTAGGATAAAATGCCTATTCATGCATGTTCCTAGGCTTAGATTTGCACTTCATGTTATAAATATTGCATAACATGCATCATTGTGCATTTAGAGTAGTTGTATATATTTTCTGCTAATTAGGTTCTTTTTATGGTCAGGAGAGGAGATGATTTATTTCAGGGCCTTGGATGGACGATCAAACCATACGAAACTGATTAATACGATGATCGGAGTCTAACGCCTCTGAAATCATCCAGATCGGAGTCCCGTAGCATCACATGAAGCCCGAGGAAGATCAATGGCCAGGGGGCAATGAGACATCCATACGGGTTTCGGATGGAAAATCCGACCATACGGATGGATCTGGAGCGACGATCGCAGTCCGACATTGCAAAAATCATCCCGATCTGAGCACTGTGGCACCCTCTGCAACAAGAAGAAGATGGATGGTCCAGATGGTGCCACGTGGCGCCATCCAGGCCGCCCAAACCCGGCTAGCAGCCATCGCCCACTCTCCCTCATCATCTACACTGTTAATCCTAGCCGTTGGATCAAGATCCAACGGCTGGGAAGCGTCTGCACCGATTTCCTCCTCGCGATACAAAAGGTGACGTGGCGCATTGGTTGACGCAGCAGCTTGGAAAGGAGAGGCGCGGGTTCGATTCCCCGCAGCCCCTCCAATTTGCAATTGGGCGGGCGAGCTCAGCGCAGCAGCAGAGGCAGCGGCAGTGCGAGCACGCACGCGCAGGCCAACGCATTGCAAGCGCGCACACCAGCGCACAGCACACACGCACACAGCTGGGTGCACGGTCAGCACGCGTGAAGAGCGGGCAGGCGGCACGGGCGCAAGGGGCGGTTGGCGCCAGCTTTCAGCGACAGCTGGATTGACCTACAGCGATGCTTACAGCTGTTACTGTTTCATTGCAAGCCAGTAGAGCCAACTATGGGCATGGGTGGAGGTGATCTATCTACAGCAACGTTTCCAGCGACGGTTTGGAAGTCGCTAAAGGTTTTTTATCCATTTCTAGCCACTTCACCACCACTATAAAAGGACCTTCACCCCCTCACTTCTAAGCCATCTCTACCTACTCTACTCCCACCTACTCCCAAGCTCTAACAAGCCTACCAACGCTCCATTAGAGCTTGTTCTCAAGCTCCCAAGGTGCCTATTAGTGTAGCGAACCTCTGCCCCACCAAATATTCCTCCAACCTCCCATCTCCCTTCGTAGGTCACCTCGGAGCTATCCTCCCACCTCCATTCCAGTAGCAGATCACTTTCGTCGTCTCACCTCCATTCCGGAGCCACGCCGAAGCTTTCCTCAACACAACGTCCTCCAGCATCTCACCTCCGTCATCCCGCTCCTCACCTCCTTCCTCCGAGCTTCCGCCAGGCACCGTCATCTCACCGAACAGCCGATTCAGGAGATTTCCTCTCACCTCCCTCTCTTTTTTTATGCTTTCATATTAGATTGTAATAAACATTGGATTGATATATAAATCATTTTCGTTCCTCATCTCTATCTTGTGCTTCATTTGCTTGTCTTTTATTTCAAAAACACAGAAGAATAACAAAACCTGAAAATACCAAATAGAAACAAATCGAAACGCGATTTTGGAGTAAAGTAAACGTCGCCTCCCTGTGTTCGACCCAGGACTCCCTTGGAGTTTAGGTATAAATTTTATCTGATCGACGTGTTTTGCAACTACGACGATGGGTTACTTGTAACCCCAATTTCGAACACGCGAAGCATGCACGACCAGGCCCTAAAACCCAAACTACTTCATTTAATCCATAAATTTGATTGATGAAATCTTAATCAAAAATCACCAAACTTGGTGAAATTGATCCTCAGATCAATCCGCGTTGACCAAGGTCATTCTTGAGGCCAATCATGGCTAGAAATTTCATTGGCAAGCTCGATAAAATCAAGCTCTTCAAGCAGCTTTGTACACCTTCCAAATAAGCACTTCAGAGGAGGGAAGCCTCATCTATAGAAGCGGCTGCATCCACCCAAGCCATTCTTGTCTAGTTTTTGGTGAGAAACTCCTTTCTTCTTCTTCCTCCGCCCCATTGATGACAACTTGGAGCTTCACCAACCCCCTTCTTCAGCTGCTCCTACATGTAATTGGGAGAGGGCTTCTTCTCAACTCCTCATCGCCGTGCTTTTGGACAAAGAAGGCGGCCCAATTACCCCCTCATCGGCTCTAACTTTCTACCCAGAGCTCCAAATTGAGTGATTTCAAGTTTGTTAGAAAGCTCTAGGATAGATCTACGTAATTGCAGGGTCAATTTAAGGTTTTAATGATGTTTTCCTCTTCAATTTGAAAGATGAAATCAGGGGTTCCTACGGGTTATTTAAATGCCTGGAAGTGAAATTATATTTATAGAGTCTTCAGATGGACTTCTCTCTTTTATTTGAAGGTCTATACATGTTATATAAGTGATTCCACATCTGTTAGAGTAGATTTTAAGCTCTTAAGACCTTCATAGTAGCAAAGAAGCTCTTCACTTCTCTGGAAGCTTTAGAGTTCAGATCTTCAGACTTCATTATGTGCAACAGACACTTAAGAATGCTTCTAATCAATTTAAACTAATTCTAAGGGTTATAATTAACTCATCTGGGTAGGATTTAAATTTAAATTTCAACAAAATGTCACTGCTGTTGATTTGGGTTCGAAAGTAACCCAAATTGACAGGATTCAAATCCTCAAATATTTATTCACCTGAGCTCACTTAATTCTCCCTAAAACCATCAAACAAGATCCTAGAAATGATTTAATCTCCTCAATATCGCAATTTGACCTCAGATCTTCATTAACAGACTCATGTTTAACTGTGGAAGCACAAAAATTGACTTTCTGTTCAAAGCTTTTCCACAGGAAATCAAAACCTCAATTAGAGTCTCCTCAACATCCAGAACTTATTCAGATCTTCAGAAAGGTGTTCTGACCTTAATTTCTAGGGTTTCAAGCTCGTCGCCTGAACTTGAAAATGTGTTTGTTCGAAAGAATCATTCAGAAGTTGTTACAGTGTTCTAAAGGTTTAAACAGCTTCAGTATAGTGCACTGAAGCTTCTGAGATCATTAAATGCTTCTTTAATCTTTTTATAAGACTTCTCCAACTCCACTGGAGTTGGGGAAGATGAAGTTCATTCTACAGCTCCAGTGGCTAAACCCTCAAATAAACATCCTTAAAACAATTAGTGATCCATTTAATATCATTTTGGAGCTACAAAACAAGTTCTAGAGGCTGAAACACAATTTTGGTTCGCCGGAGCTCCGGTGAGTCTAGAAAATAAGAAAAGTGTGTACAGATTGATAAAACTTGCCATTTTTTATTCAAAAAGGATCCTGAGGTTGCAAGGAACCTCAGTATCACATTTAATTCCTCATTATTTCATTAAAATTAAGATTTGACAGTGAAATCATTTCTTAAAGAATTTGATTTGAATTAAGCTCAGGACTTGTTTAACCACTCAATTGAGAGGTTAAGACAAGTCAACAGATGTTTATATTAATAAATATATATTTAATTTAAGATTTGACCTATTCCTGAGCCGCCTTGGACAGCAAGCTTAGGAACTTAATTACATTTGGGCGTTTAATTTATATGTGGTGTTAATATGTATTATAGTGTCGATTAGGGTTCATAGGTGGTGGATAGATGATGAAGAACCCTATGGAGGTGGAATTATCTCGATTACTGTCACCATAGATAGTGACAGTAGTCAGTGAAGGTGGAATTTGAATTAGGCGATTAGGTGATTCAATTAGCGATTAAGTGATTTAGAAATGATCATGGAAGATACAGGAAGGTGGACAGTGAATTAAAAGATGAAATTAAAGCTCTGGCGAGCTCAAGGAACTCGCCGGAGTTGGAGGAGATGAAACTAAAATCTAAAATTACTTTAATCTAACTACCTAAACTAACTAACTAAACTAGCCTACTCCTACTCCTACTCCTAATCTACTATTACCTGGACGAAGGGGTCAATAGGGTTCCGCCGAAGGTTCATAGCAGACGACGAAATCAGAGGGTGGAAGAAAGATCTCCAGCAGGCGGATTTGAGGTGGAGCGGAGGATTCCTTGTGTCGGTGCCTGTGTTAGAGATGCGGAAGACCACGGCAGATCTCCTCGGTTAATTAAGATGGACGGAGGAAGTCGGAAAATGGAATGGGAAGTTACCGGCATTTTGGACGAATAGCTTATCGAAGTCAGCTACAGTGTTAGAAGAGGGAAGGGAGCCAACTTGAATATAATCAGAGGTGTGAGGGGGGTATTTATAGCAGTTGGCAGCGAAGAGAGTGGTGAGGTCTAGCCGAAGAAGGAGCTTGAGGAGCTTAACCTCCGTCATCGTCTCCGACGACGGTGAGGTTATCTCCCACTGAAAAATAGGATTTCTGGTTAATCCAGACCGATGGATGAAGTGGAGGTGGTGAGTGCAAGTTGCAAGAGCTTGGACAAAGAAGGATGATGTCGGCAAGGCGGTGATCGCGCGATGGGGTGACTCTCTGCCGTCGGCCGTTCATTCGGCTGAAGAAGAAGATGAAGAGGGACTTAAATGAAATAAAACTTAAGGACCTGTGTGAGAACTAAGGACCCAACTGTAATGAATTCTAACGACCAAAATGTAAACCTAGGTTTTGAAGGTTTATTTTAATTTAGATCTTTTTTAACTTTTTGTATATGTTAGTAAATAAAGTAAATATTATGTTTTCACCTTGAATTTACATTTTTGAGCTTTTTAGATTAATTTATTAGATTAAGTAAAAATCACTTAAGTTATTATATACTTAGGTTTACATTAAGTTTAAGTTACTTATCTTATTAATTAGGAGAATGATTAATAGAATTTCGAATCGAATTATTAACTATGTTATTAATAATGTTAATTGAATGATAAAATGTCATTTTCAACTTAATTTAAGGTCCTTTACTAAATATCCCTTATTCTATGATTAACCCTTATATGTTCATAACTTTAGCTAATTAACTAGGAAGACTAGTTAACTAGGGGTAATTAGAGATCATGATGAGTGTCTCATCAGGCTCCATCATTGCCTCCTTCGTCACAACTCTAGTGTATCTTCAGCAAGCTTCCCTAAACCTCCATTCATCCAATTACATTAGGGCTTCTCTCTCCTCCCCTCCAATTAGGTTTAGGAAAAATCTTAGGTTCTAATTCCCTCTCCTCCTTCTTTGATGTCGGTTGCTTCACCTCTGACCACCTTCGTCGTTGGGATACCTCTGCCCATCGTACACCCCATAACCCACACCGATACCATCGCCTCAGCTTTGCAGAGCTCCCAAGCTCCTCAATTTCACCAATGATCGCCTTCATCACCTCTCTCCATCATTGGCGACCAAAGCTCACTAGAGCTTCATCTGTGGATTCCCTTATGCCTTGAGAAGGAGCCTTGTGCCTTGACTATGCTCTGAAGAGTTAAGTCGTCTGACCTTAGGGACTTACGATTGATTGAAGGCACTGTGGAGTTATTTGATATCTATTTGGTGTGGCTACTTGAGAATTAAGTGGTTGAAGAACCACTATTAAGAAATTAATGCTTAGGATGTATGCTTAAATTGAAGAATTTAAGTGGTGATTCAAATCACCATTGTTTTGATTCTTCTATTCCTTTTATCCCACGATTTCTTGGGATACTATTGATTATCATTGAATATCATTTCGAGTAGACCATTATTCATTGAATATCTCTCTGGTGCTTAATTTATTGTGCTCATTACTATTAATTGCAATTAGTGTTGTGCATTCCATATTTTCTCCCTACAAACGACCTCGGACTCCCTTATGCTTTCAAGCTTTATAAATTTAAATGCTGTTGTGTTTTCGTTGACTATACTACGACGCATACATTTCTTAACTCGATGATATACGCATGCAACATTACCCCAAACAGAATCATCCATACCACGAAACACTGCCAACCTTCCCAAGGAAAAAGATTTGTAATGTAGCCTTAAGACATTTCAAAGACAATCAGACTCCCCAATATTTGTCCCACTTTTTTAAATTCTTTTTTTTTTAAGAAAATCCCACAAATGTTGGTTACAATCTATTTACCACTTAAAAACTCAGATTTCAACACATGAGCTAACCCTGAAACAAGCTTCCAAAGAGTTAAGCCTATAGATACTTTAATAGTAGGAATACACATAAATGCAGGTAAAGCAAAAAGGGCACTGAAAGTGAATCATGAAGCATAAACCAAAATCACGAAGCATAAATCCAGACAAAGTTGCAGACCTCCTCTGATCTCTCAGAACCTCTATTCTTCATCTGTACTCCCTTAGCATCACTTTCAGGTTCTCCAATTTCACAGCCGGACGGTATGTGGCTGATCCTTTGACCTTCTTCTGCACCTACCAGCAGCCAACTATCTCCCTAAAACCTCCCTCCCTCAGCCAAGATTTCCTGAACTTAAAGTAGGTGCCCACAGGGGAATCCTCCCCACTATCCCACAGCAGAGGGGTGTGGCCAGAAAAGGGGCGAACAAGCCCAATAACTTATGACATTTGTTAATGCGCTAATAGCTCCACATTCCCAAAGAACCTATTCAGCTTAGAGACCAGTCCATTGCACCCTCGCCATGTGAATTCAGCCCCTGCCACGGGATAATTGTTCAGACCCAGCTCTGACACCATTAACTAAAACCCAAGTGAAGTTCTATCCACTCTTCCATTCCTCTGATCATTCACTGATAGAACGCTGTTAAAATCCCCACCTACCAGCCATGGCAGCCCATTTGTATTGCTCACCATCACCCGCAGCTCCTGCCAAAGTATGTTCCTAATATTATCTACACAGGGACCATACACGCAAGATAGAATCAACTCTTGTGCATCCCCAACGGCCTGAAATCTGTACGAGAGAACATAGTTACTCCTCCACACTTCTTTCAAAGCCAGAGTGGATTTCTTCCACCACACAGCCAGCCCTCCCACCCTTCCAGTCGCACTCATGGCTCTAAAATCAGCCTGCCTTCCTTACAACAGTGACTTCCAAAGAGAATCCCCTCCTTCTTCTAAGTGTGTTTCTTGTATCAGTGCACAATCCACCTCCCACTCGCAAGGATATTGGGCCAGTGACTCCCTTCGCACACTATCCAGCAACCCACGCACATTCCAAGTGAGCACCTTCATCCCTAAAGCTTCGAGGCCCCTTGCTACCCCCCTACTATTTTCTCAACCTTCAAAATGTCCGCTATCTACCCTTCACAATAAGAATGGCTTCCACCAGTACTCCTTCCCCTCAACTTATACGGTGATCTCATAGATTTCCCCCTTATAGAAGAACCCACCCCATAGCACACTTCCATTGGTACCCTAGGGGACCGGCTATCTGTCTATAGTGGGATAGCCTCACAGGCCTCCTGTTGGATTTGGATATCATGATGTATAATGGCCAGCTCCTTTCCCCCACCTTCCTCCTGTTCAACACAGTCACCGAACGTGGATGGTCCAATTCTGTCACCTCTTGCATTTCAGCAATCGACTTCCCTACCCATTGAAGTTCTTCCTTCCCTTCAGCTTCTTGTCTGCCAACGTTTCTGGCACCTTCCTCCTGGGCACCAGTTTGAACATCCAACTCCTCAACCTGCACAATTGGAGCCCCCTCTTGCACATTAACCTCGTAGACCAAGGCCATTTTCAACAGAAGAAGCCAGGAACTGCTCCTGCATCTCAGAGTGACTTTGTCCGGTACTGTGCCCCCCTTTGTCATCTTCACCTCAACCTTAATCGACCTCCCATCTCCCTCACATAGTCCAACCATGACACCTTCTGCCATAGTCGCAAAATTTGCAATCACTCCTGACACCACCCCTATTGTTTCTTGATGTAACGGTAGGCCCTAGATCTAGAGGACACCACTTCTACTCTCAGCCCGCTGTGGTGGACAATCTCGAAGAGCACCGTCAAAAGGAGATACCAACCTCCATATCACCGTCAGCTCATCAAAGCTAGTCATGCAAAATCGTAACCCTTCCACATCCATCATGTTCAAATCAAAAATTACAAATCTCCTCCCCCCCAAATGAGCGAACTTCCACGCCTGAGAGGAGAGAGAGAGAGATCTTACTAGGCTCTGGATCTTCTCAAAAGCATACATGCCAATCGTAATCTCACCGATGAGCGCCCCCTAGTTTCCAGCTCTGTTGCCCTGGTCTCCTCAAATAAGGGTACTTCCACATCATACATCAGTCCTAACCTCTCCAGCGAAGGTGATGGGTGCGGTAGCGATGGCTCAGCAAATCCACGAGCCCTATCTTGACCCCTAGTAGGTAGACCGACCTTCCCCTTCTCTTGACAATCAATCTTCATGTGTCCCCAACCCCCATATGCCAAGCATAAGGTCGGTGACCTACATACCGCCGCCATATGTCCTCTCATTATACAATGATAACATACCACCTCCGCATTCCCTCCTCTCCTCCACCTCCACACCTACTTCTGAGGTGTTTTAACGTGGTCGTAAGGCCATTTGTGTGATTTTCAGGTCTCGCCGGTCTCTGCCATCACCGCCATCACCTCTGGCCCAGTTCTTCTTATTCTAGTCACGCGAGTCCTAGGTGACACCTCCAAGCTCTATGGACAAGGCCCAGGAATGCCTCCAGGTCTTCAATTGAGGACTCCATTAGCTGCAGCCATGCCAATTGAAGCAAGAGCCTCACAGCAGCACGCACGCGATGGGAGAGGGATGTTTAGTCCTACATCGGGAGTGGATAAGCGACCGTGCATGCATATATTCAACTTTTGCTATCAGCTTTCCCCTCAAGACACATGGGGGAGGTCCCTCCTCACTTCTACCGTGCACTCCTCACCCGTGCACACGGCACGCAGGCCTAGTCCAAACCCAATTACCCAATAACCCGCATATGGATCTGACTATGCCTTGGGTTTAAGAGAAAACAAGAGGAGAGAAAGGAAAGAGAGAGAAAGAGGGGGAGGGGAGGTGATGATATCCTCATCATGAGCCCTAACTATCTTAGTTTGACCTATGAAAGAGAATAAGAGCTCCTACATAACCTGGAGACAGACCTAATTTAAGGGATTAATGTTTTGAGAAGAAAATATGAAACAAAGTTTAAAACTGTAATTTTACCATTGCAATGCATAAATGGGATTTCTCAGAGGCAAAACATAAGTCAAATGGTCTGAATAAGATAAAGGGTAGGTTGATTCAGTCAGAAATGGGTTATTATGCAATCCAAGAATTAAATGACATTCTGTAACCCTAAAACAGACCCACTTAATTCAACAAGGTTATGGAAATATAAAAATCAATTAAACCCTCTAAAATTCATGGAAAAATATCCCCAAGGGTTTAGAACTTTCAAATTTGCCTTTGGAACATGTTTTGGCCTAGATTGGGGTCCTAGTTCATTAATTGACCTAATTTGGGTTCTTGTGTAAAATGTCCAACCAAACGTGGTCAAACCTAGAGTCCAACTTCATCATTGGATTTCTTAGGTCCAAATTATGTTTTCACCAAAATTTTGACCTAAAGGGAGGTCATCTTGACCTACTTTGCAAAATAGTACACCCAATTACATTTTGGCCCCTATCTTTTGGAAATTAATACACCAACACCCCTAACATCCTTGCCACTCTTACAAACAGGTCCCTCCACCATTAATGGGGAGAAGTCCTACTTTGGTGTGGAATGGAGTGGGAGTACTACCTGACTCCTCAGAGATCTCCTCCCAAATTTGGAAGGGAGATTCTCTGAGGAATTCCCTTCCATCTGAGCGTGGTCCTAATCTCTAATTCGCAACCAATCTCTCGTGCGAATGCACAAGAGATTTGGGTATCCAACGGTTTCCATCTCCGGCTAGGTCTCTTGTGCTTGGAAGCTTGTCTTCCAAGCATAAGAGTCCCTGCCAGTGACTATAAAAGCACCACAACCTCCGGCCGCATCTCTTCAACTCGACTTGGTCGGAGAATCACCCTAATTTCATCTCTTTTTCCTCTGGTTAGGAGCCCAGCGAGCTTCGACAAGCCTCCCTCCTAATTCTCGTCGCTTTGCCACATTACTAGTGGTAGAGTTGCCCTCACCATCTTCCTCAGCGTAGCTCAACACCCATGTGCGCACCTCTAGACCCTTCGTCATCGCTGCTCTCCCTCCCCTGGACACCGCCTTCTTCGGCAATAGCAAGTACAACCAATAGCCACCTCTCCCCCTTCGTCCACTTAGTTAGGTTAGAATTACTCCTCTCTATCCCCTATTAAATTCCCCTCTCTCTGTTTTCCCTTTTGACCCCTCGCAGCTACTGTCCACCGCCATCTTCTCCACCTCTGGCAGACCACTGACGAGGTGCTTCTGCCATTCCACGCACCCAACCACCTCGCCAAACACCTTAGAAGCTCTGCCACCTTTCACTGATCATTTTCCCCCTCTCTATCCACCACCACACCTTCCACACTCTTCCCCTGAGAAAACCCACCTCAATGGCCACAGGACGATCTAGGTATGCACGCCCAGGCCACCCCGCGGCTTGCCACCAACCACCTTAACTTCTCCATGCCACGGCGAAGTCCCCTGTGTGATTAAACGAGGCCACAAGGCCATTTTACTTGAGAACAATATCAGACATCAACCGCCATTGGAGCAGGCTTGAAGCAGCTCGCAACCTTCACCTACTACCCTAGGCTTCAGGAAGCAGGGTCCCAGGTGCGTGGGCTCCCTTCGTGAACCCCTCACGCCTAGCAATTGAAGTCCTAGCACTCTACAGCATCAGCATTTGAGTGTGACACCCCTGTGGATGCGAGCGCAGAAACAAGTGAGACACTTAATCCCACCTCATTAACGCAAGAGCGAGATGCATAGGATAAATCGATTTTGTGCTTTCTTCTCATTGACTCTAGTACACAGGGGTGGGGTCCCTCACCCTCACTCTCCCACACCTTGTCCGCAACCTGCCCCCACGGACCTGGCACCCGACCCAATTACCTATCCTAGCACTCCTTGTGCATCACACCCACACCGGTGCGCTTTGACCCGGGCGTGCACCCAACCCAATTACCTAGCTCTGGGAGAGCATACCTAAGAGAGAAATAAGGAGAGAGAGACATGGGGAGGGTAGGGGGCAGGTTTTGCTTTTGTGTGTACATGCGCAGGAAAGAAGTGGAGAAGAAAGAGGAGGAAGGCGTAGCTAAGGCAAGGTGAAGCTATGACACTTAGCCTTAGAAAGGAAGAGGACGGAAGGCCAAAGAGAAGAGAAAGTCAGACGAAAGCTAAGGTTGATGAAAATCAAGGTAGAATCCAAGGAAGGAGAAGGAAAAGGAAGAACAAGAAAGGTTGAAGCCAAGGAAAGAGTAGCACTCTAGTAGAGGCAAGGCTGAGGAAGAAGGAGAAAGACACTGTGCCAAAGAGAAGGAAGAAAGCCAAAGCTAAGGAAGAAGAGTAGATGAAGAAGACAAGCAGAGACAGAAAGAGAAGGAGAAAAGGCAAAAGCAGAAGATAGAGGAGAAAGAAAGAAGAAAGACAATAGAAAAGAGAAGACTTAAGAAGGAGAAGGAAATAAAAGCTTAAAGAGAAATATCTTTTTAAGACTTTTGATTCTATAATCAGACGTCCAATTCTATTTTGCTACAATTTTGACTCTTACATTCTTGCATTTATATTCTGAATTAAGTTTTGAGTAATTCTAAGTGTTTAATTACATTATTGAGATTAGTGAATAAATTCCATTTGCTCCCTGTGTTCGACCTCGGATACTTAGGTTTTTGAGTAATAAATTTTTATTTGTTATCAATGCTTGGTCACCTATACTACAATGCGACTGACTTATACTCATCTTAAAAGGCCGAAAAAGTGTTGCAACACTTTGGCGCCGTTACTGGGGAGCAACGTGCAATTTATCACTGATCTCTACATTCTTTTTGACTATAGTGGACACTAACTTACCTTATTTATTTTATTGTGATCTTGCTAGCTGTTTCAAGAGAAGCAATCTCCCGCACAAGCCAACCTCTCCAGGGCAGGTAACCTCTCTTCTCTAAAATCCACCGCCTAACCCTTGAAAGACAAAAGGAAGAAACCAACTTAGGAATCAATTGCCTTCTTTTTATAGTAATTACCATATTTAATTCAAAGGTTTCCTGATTTTGCAAAAATTTTTTAAAACTTATTGAAGTGGAAGCGATTTCCTGGAGATCCTATCCCACAAAATTCTTGTGCCTAATAGAAATCACACTTAATTGCTACGGACAGCACACTTATTGTTTTTGAGTCCAAAGAGAATTTTTGTGAAAAAGAGGATTGGAAATAGAACTAAATTAGGGTTTCAATAGTAGGGTTTTTGGAGTGCTAGTCACACATGCCTGTAAAAAAGGAAATGAACCCTCCCGCATCAGTGTGCTACCCAAACCCTTGATTGAAGAGATCTAAACAAGACAAACCCTAAAAATTGAGCTTTAACAGCACTTGAATCTTAAGAAAATCTTGGACCTAATAAACGAGGAGTCAAATCAGGGTGATCTCTAGGTCCTAAGCCTAGAATCATTCTGCCATCTTTAGGACAGGTCAGGTAAAGTTTATCCCTTGGGTCAACCAACCTCCAAATTAGGTCACAACATCAAAACATCTAAAGATCAAGTGAAAACCCTAAATTACCTTTGAAATAAAAGTGGTAGAATTAAGAGGTCAAGATCCCCATTCTGGTCTACCTGGAATCTTAGTGACAAGAGAGGTTAGGTGTGGGAAACCTTGTAACCAGTGGAGATGCTCTACCGTGTAGGGGTCTTTGCGGGACTTTCCCTCTCTGGTTACTAAGGTAATTCTCAGTTGGACAACCTTCTGATCCAGGGGTATCATCCGCCCCGAACCTCAATAGTCATCCAAAATTTTTGGGTGCCTCGTTGGGTCGAAAGCATCTCCAGTCCCTCATCTTTTCTCTTTAGAGCACACACATACATTTTTTGTGGGACTCTTCATTCAGATTTAATCGCTTCACAACTTGATTCTACACCTTGATTCAAACTTGATTCTACATCTTGATTCCACCACCTGATCCAAATATGCAGCCAAACCACTTAGGACTACCATTCAAAAAACTTGAATATTGGAGATCCATGAGAGATAGGATGATTGAGGATGCCCTAAAATTCTATGAAAAAGAAGACAAAACCTCAACACCAGTAGAAAATATTCAGGTTGATCTCCCAACAACCACAACCTTCATCATAACTTGCGCCCAAGTGCTATTGGCAAAAGCCACAAAAGGATCAGCCCGAGACATGCTCATCACATGATACATTGAGATAGAAAAATTGCACAATCTTGAATACCTTCAATGCATGACAAATCCTGTACTTTGGGAGCAACACCAAGATGATCTTGAAAAATGAGAAGAGATAATGAGGCTATTAAAACAAATTATTGACCAGAAATACCCATATATGCCACAAACAGAGGATGAACCATCTTGAGACAACATCGAGGATCAATCTGATCTCAGGTTTGAGGCACAAAATGGTTGTGGATTCCCAACCCAGATGGAGTACAATGTGCTAGATATTGAAGAAGGTTGGGAAGTTCCAATTGCAGGAGAACACAATGTTGAGCCATCTCTAGATCATGAATCACCAGACTTAGAATCCCAAAACTCCTGCAATCATGAGAGTAGAACTGAACCTCTCGAGGGTGTAAATTCCTCTCCTTATTCTGATAAGGTGACCCTCGAAGGTTATTCGTACCTAGATTCTAGTGATTCAACCCACATCCTAAGCCCAGAATCTAGATTTGAAACCTATTGGGAAGATTTCAAGGCCCCATATGAGGAAGATCAATTTTTCATTGAAGAATATGATTTTGGGCCTCTATTTGATGAATATCCCATCCTCAGAGAAACCAATCGATTTTTCGAAAGTCATGCCAATTTACGATACAGAAACTGAGGAGTTGGACGAGTGGGGTTTCAATTGGGTCAGTCCTACCAGCTTGGAACCTGAGCCTCTACCAGATAAGGACACCTTTTTAAGCTTAGATTGACATCTAAGCTGGACACTAGTCAGGCTGCTGAATCTACAGCATATGATTTATTCTATGGTGAAACTCATGATCTTGAATCTCATTTAGATTTTGATTTTTACAAACTCTCTTACGATTTCGAATCTGACCATAACATCAGAGAAAATCTGCTTCCAGATTATAATAAGCCAATCTACGACCTCAGCTCACATGACTCATTCTCTAACTCCGATTCTGAGGTCCCGATTCCCGAGATAACTAATTTTAGTTCGGGTTCCAGTAACATGGAATCATCTTTCGAATCCTCAGGAATCAGAACTAGCAAATGTCGAGAGTGATTATGACGCAGAATATGAATCTTTTCTCGACTCCAATTTCCAGTATCCCATAGACACTCTCCAGGCATTCGCTTTTGATTTTGAAAGTTACTATGAGGACTCTCTACATGAGACCACCTGTCATTCCTTTCTAGAAGAGCCCTCATACACAATTCTCATTGAAGCCACCTCTTCCACACATATAGAACTGATCAAAACCTATTCTCTACCCCGACCCGCAATCGGACTCAATTTCTATTTTGATTTACCTCTCACTGAGCCGTTTGCAGATTCAACTCCACATCTATACCGGGTATCGGGTATCGATCAGACTGAAAAACATGATCCATCATTCTCTGATCACCCCTGTAGGGTTTCCACACCATGCACTGGTTATTTTTCAAAACCCTACTCTGACCAAGCTGATTCAACTCAACCTAAACCTGAGTTTTCACTTCCATATCCATCCAAGACACATTGCATATGGTGGGTTCCGCATCTGTTGATCTACATCTATCAACTCGCCAGACTGATTAGGTTTGGGCTGCATCATCAGCCTGTTGATCTTAACGAGCACCTGGTTGGACCAACCAGGTTCTTAATCAAGGTGCTTGTTTTACAAGATTCCGTTGAGTTGACCACTCCCTCTCCACCCCATGTTCCACTCGGCTGAAGGCGTTGAATTTAACGCTTAACGGGAGGCAACCCGTCATTCCAAAAATAGAGACCTGTCTGATTATTCGTCTGTACTCCACATCCATTGCACCTTAAGTTCAACCGTAGACAGTTGATCCCACCTCTAGTACATGTACCAGGGCCTGAAATCATTCGCATCAGTCATTTCCGACCCATTCACCCACCCAATGTATCCTGTTATAAGTCCCTGACCTCAACACTATTTCACACCCTCCATTTATAATGAGGACATTGCAAAACTTAGGCATGTGGGGGTGGTAAAGTGTATACATACAGAACCAAGAAAAAGTCAGAAGGATTCTCACAAAAAAATTTTCACATATGTCAAAAACACAAAAAAATTGAAAAATTATGAAAAAGAACAAAAAAATGGAGGAAGGAAATTTTGTGAGCCACATAATCATAAGGAGGAAAAAAGAGCAAAATGACAAAAAAAAACATAAAATGAAAAAGAGATAGTCATTAGTAGGAGATTAAGGAATTAACCGAAGTTCTAGACCACATCAAGAGAAAAGAAAAATGAAAGAAAAGTGCTAAGGAGACATAAAAAGAGATTAGCAGGAATGCTGATCTTAGGCCTTCTGGGCTAGACTCTTAGGCTTAAAATTTACATACCGGCTAAGATCTGGATAATCCTCAAGATGTTGGGGAAAATGAGAAGCCTAAGTATTAGGTTTAAGGCTTAGGGAGTATTCGACCTCATTAACTGACCTTCGGTTTGCGGTATTCAGTAACCTAAGCACCCCAATCCACACATAGCATGGTTCAGTGTGCATAGCTATCAAAATCACGCAAAAGCATTTTAATGCTCTGAAAAAGTTGCCTAGATTAGGAGCGGCCGATCAACACAAGTTGATTTGGACGAGTTTCCAACACGGAGAGGTGGGAAATTCCCCTCGAAGATGCATAATAACATATCGTCTCCTCGATGCTTGTCTCTTAGGATATTTAAAAATCCTACCGGGGGCATGAAAGCACTCTGCTAGTTCAGATGCCATGGGTGGCATTATCACGAAATGTCAATTGCTAGGGTCAAGATTCGGCCACGGAACACCATGGGCGGGATTATCTCAAAATCTAGAAAGCCAGGGTTCTAGGGGTTGCCATGGTTGGTGCTATCACGAAGCATTGATTGCCAGGGACCTTTGAGGATTGATGATGGTGATGAGGAATCCGGTACATACTGTGTTGAGAAGCCAATCCAAAGCTAGATATAAAAAGAAAAGAGAGAGAAAACTCTCCAAACAAATAAATCTTCTGTCTCTCTCCTACAAAAACTCACTGCAAATTGAACCAAGGCTAAAAATGCCTTAAGCATGGGCGTTTTAACCACAGAGTCCAATGAACTGTAGGATAGTTTCTGCAGGCCTTAAAAATCTTTGCGGAGGACTAAGGCTAAAGTGGGTCAAGTCCAAATTTTGGTTGATACTTGAGTACCTCTAGGCCTATTGTCAGCATCCTTAACCTAATCAAAAGAAGAAGAAAAACACTTATCATAACTGGTAACAGACACTCAGGGTCTAGAACAGAAGTTAAAACCTTGAAATTTTGCTAAGGGACTAGCAAAAGCTAGGCATGGGGGTATGATGAGAGCCTCATCATGAGCCCTAACTAGCTCAGTTTGACCTATGAAAGAGAATAAGAGCTCCTACATAACCTAGAGAAGGACCTAATTCAAGGAATTAATGTTCTGAGAAGAAAACATGAAACAAAGGTTAAAACTGCAATTTTACCATTTCAGTACATAAACTGGATTTCCTAGAGGCAAAACATAGGTCAAATGGTTTGAATAAGATAAAGAGTAGGTTGATTCAGTTTGAAATGGGTTATTGTGCATTCCAAGAATTAAATGACATTCTGTAACCCTAAAACAGATCCACTTAATTCAACAAGGTTATGGTCAATATAAAAATCAAGTCAACCCTCCAAAATTAATGAAAAAATATCCCCAAGTGTTTAGAACCTTCAAATTGGCCTTTGGAACCTATTTTGACCTAGATTGGGGTCCTAACTCATTAATTAACCTAATTTGGGTTTTTGTGTAAAATGTCCTACCAACCGTGGTCAAACATAAAATCCAACTTCATCATTGGATTTCTTAGGTCCAAATTAGGTTTTCACCAAAATTTGGACCTAAGGAGAGGTCATCTTGACCTACTTTGAAAAATAGTACACCTAATTATATTTTGGCCCCTATCTTTTGAAAATCATTGCACAGACCCCCCTAACTTCCTCGCCACTCTTACAAATAGGTCCCTCCACCATTAATGGGGAGAAATCCTACTCCGGAGAGGAATGGAGGGGGAGTACTCCCTGACTCCTCGGAGATCTCTCAGATTTGGAAGGGAGATTCTCTGAGGAATTCCCTTCCATCTGAGCATGGTCCTAATCTCCGATTTGCAGCCAATCTCTCGTGCAAACGCACGAGAGATTTGGGTCTCCAACGATTTCCAACTTTGGAGAGGACTCTTATGCTTGGAATCTTGTCTTCCAAGCATAAGAGTCCCTGCAAACGACTATAAAATCACTACCACCTCCGGCCGCATCTCTTCAGCTCGACTTGGCCGGAGAATCACCCTAATTTAGTCTCTTTCTCCTCCGGTTAGGAGTCCAATGAGCTCCAGCGAGCCTCCCTATTCTTTCTCGTCTCTCTGCCACACCAGTAGTGGCAAAGTTGCCCTCACCATCTTCCTCCGCATAGCGCAATACCTACTTTTGCACCTCTAGACCCTTCGTTGTCGCTGCTCTCCCTCCCTTGGACACCGGCTTCTCTGGCTATAGCAGGTACAGCCAGTAGCCACCTGTACCCCTTCGTCCACTTAGTTAGGTTAGAATTACTCCTCTCTATCCCCTCTTAAATTCCCCTCTATTTTACCTTTCCACTCCTCGCAGCCACTATCCACCGCCATCTTCTCCACCTTCGGCAGACCATCGGCGAGGTGCTTCCGTCATTCCACGCACCCAACCACCTCGCCAAACACCTTAGAAGCTCCGCCACCTTCCACTGATCATTTTCCCACTCTCTATCTATAGCCACACGTTCCACTCTCTTCCCCGTAACAAACCCATCTCCTTGGCCACAGGACGACCTAGGCACGCACGCCTTGGCCACCCCACGGTCTGCCACCAACCTCCTTAACTTTTCCATGGCACAATGAAGTCCCTAATGTCATTTAACGAGGCCGCAAGGCCGTTTTACTTTAGAATAGTATCAGACATCAGCCGCCATTGGAGCAGGCTTGAAGCAACTCGCAACCTTCACCTACTGCGCCAGGCTTCAGGAAGCAGGGTCCCAGGTGCGTGGGCTCCCTTTGTGAACCCCTCACGCATAGCAATTGAAGTCCCAGCACTCTACAGCATCAGCATTTGAGTGCGACACCCCTGTGGACGCGAGCGCAGAAGCAAGTGGGACACTTAGCCCCACCTCGTTAACGCAAGAGCTCGATGCGTAGGATAAATCAATTTTGTGCTTTCTTCTCATTCCCTCTAGTACACAGGGGTGGGGTAACTCACCTTCACTCGCCCACACCTTGTCCGCAACCTGCCCCCACGGACCTGGCACCCGACCCGATTACCTAACATAGCACTCCTCGTGCATCACACCCACGCCGGTGCACCTGGACCTAGGCATACACCCGACCCAATTACCTAGCTCTGGGAGAGCATACCTAAGAGAGAAATAGAGAGAGAGACGTGGGGAGGGTAGGGGGCAGGTTTTTCTTCTGTGTGTGTATGCACAGGGAAGAAGTAGAGAAGAAAGAGGAGGAACGAATAGCTAAGGCAAGGTGAGGCTAAGACACTTAGCCGCAGAAAGGAAGAGGACAGAAAGCCAAAGAGAAGAGAAAGTCAGAGGAAATATAAGGCTGATGGAAATCAAGGTAGAATCCAAGGAAGGAGAAGGAAAAGGAAGAACAAGAAAGGCTGAAGCCAAGGGAAAGAGTAGCACTGTAGTAGAGGCAAGGCTGAGGAAGAAAAAGAAGAGCAATGCAGAGGAAGAAGGAGAAAGACATTGTGCCAAAGAGAAGGAAGAAAGCCAAAGCTAAGATGGAAGAAGAGCAGCTAAAGAAGAAGACAAGCAGAGACAGAAAGAGAAGGAGAAAAGGCAAAAGCAGAAGATAGAGGAGAAAGAAAGAAGAAAGATAATAGAAAAGAGAAGACTAAAGAAGGAGAAGGAAATAAAAAATTAAAGAGAAATAACTTTTTAAGACATTTGATTCTATAATCAGACGTCTAATTCTATTTTGCTACAATTTTGACTCTTACATTCTTTCATTTATATTCTGAATTAAGTTTTGAGTCATTCTAAGTGTTCAATTACATTATTGATATTAGTGAATAAATTTCATTTGCTTCATGTTGAAGAGAGCCTCATCATGAGCCATAACTAGCCTATTTTAACCTAATAAAGAGAACAAAAGCTCCTACATGACTTAGAAGAGGGCTTAATTGGAGGAATACGTGTTCTGAGAAGACAATATGAAATAAAGGTTAAAACTGTAATTTTACCATTGCAGTACATAAATGGAATTTTTCAGAGATAGAGCATAGGTCAAATGGTCTAAATGAGATAAAAAGTGGGTTGAATCAATCAGAAATGGGTTTATGTGCAATCCAAGAATTAAATGACATTTGGTAACCCTAAAATAGACCCGCTTAATTCAACAAGGTTTCGGTCAGGATAAAAATCAAGTAAACTCTCTAAAATTCATGGAAAAATATCCCCTAGTGTTTAGAACATTCAAATTGGCCTTTGGAACCTAGTTTGACCTCAATTAGGGTCCTAGCTCATTAATTGACCTAATTTAGGTTTTTATGCAAAATGTCCATTCAAACATGGTCAAACCTAAAATCCAACTTCACCATTGGATTCCTTAGGTACAAATTAGGCTTGTACGAGAATTTTGACATAAGGGGAGGTCATCTTGACCTATTTTGCATTTTAGTACACCCAATCACATTTTGGTCCCTATCTTTTGAAAACCATCACATAAACCCCCCTAGCTTTCTCACCAATCTTACAATCAGGTCCCTCCACCATTATTGGGGAAGAATCCTTCTCTAGAGAGGATGACAGGGGGATACTCTCAGATCCCTCAGAGATCTCCTCCCAGAATTGGAAGGGAGATTCTCTGAGGAATCCCCTTCCATCTGAGCCCGATCATGATCTCTGATTCCTATCCAATCTCTCGTGCGAACGCACAAAAGATTTGGATCCCAACCACCTTCCTTCTCCAATGAGACGACAGTGGCTAAAAGCTTGCCCTCCACGCACCAGAAGCTCGGCCAGCACCTATAAAAAGACCTTCGACCCTCTGCGAAATCTCTCAGACTTGTCTTGGCCATAGAATCCTCCAAATTCCTTCTCTCCTCTTTCCGGCCAAGAAACCCGCAAGCTCCGACGATTACCTCTCCTCCTTCTCATCACTCTGCTGCCATACCAGCAGTAGAGTCCACTCCACCTCATCTTCCCACATCGCGCCCCACCAAGCGCACGCCTCCCTGACCTCCTCTTTGTTGCCGTTATCTCCCTCAAGGTTGTCTTCTCTGACTATGGCACAAACGAGCCATCTGACTCCGCTGCCCCCTTTCTCTCCCAACAGTCCAGATAAGTTCCCCATCTTCCACTCTTTCATTTCACTGACTTTATTTCACACAATCCCCTATCCACCGCCACCTTCCTCATCTCCGGCCACCCTCCGGCGAGACACTCTCGTCGCTCCACAGCCCCACACATCTCGCCTACCATCACATAACCTCCGCCTCACCTCACTGAGCACCCTCCACTCATCCATAGTCCCTCTACACCACCACAACAACCCCCCAAACACACCCACCCTTCCGACCACAGAGCGACCTAGGAACTCACACCTAGGCTGCCCCGCGGCCTGCCACATAGCTCCTCACCTTCGCCGTGACACAACGAAGGTCCCCGGTGATCTGATTAGGCCACGAGGAAGTTTTTATGTCAGACAGATTTCAAGCTCCGGTCGCCATTGACGGCAACTCGAGGAAGCTCCACACTTGCTCCAGGCTTCAGGACTGCAAGATTCCTGGTGCTGCAAACTTGGGCAGGCCTTGCAAAGATAGTGGACCCAGCGAGTGACGCAACAGAGCTTGCAGTTGTGGGAATTGAAGGCACGGTCTGCTGCGGGAGCGTGAAGGAAAGCGGTGGGCATTAGTCCCACATCGGTAAGTCACGACGTGCGCGTATCCTTTATATTGTTTTTGTCATATGAGCCTGTTGCCTCCAGTCACACTTGGGGTGAGGTCCCTCACCTAACCACTATGCCTCGTCCGCGAGTTCACCATGCGGATCTGGCGTGACCTGACCCGACCCTGTCCTGACCACTCCTCGTGCACCACACCCACGCCGGTGTGCCTGGACCAAGGCAAGCGATCCAACCCATTTACCCTGCTCTGGGAGAGCGTGCTGAGAGTGGTTTACATAGAGAGAGAGAGACACCTGGGTAGATGGTTAGGTTTTGCTATGCGTAGCTGTGTGCAGGATGCAGGGACTTAGCTGCTGTAAGAGGAGGAAGAAAGAAGGAAGGAGGCTCTACCGAGGAAGAAGAAAGGCAAGGCAGAAAAGAAGAAGAGAGGCCAAAGGGAAATAGAACCAAGGAAGGAAGAAGAAGAAGAAAGGAGGCTCTGCCTAGGAGAAAGAACAGGCAAAGAAGAAGCGAGGCCAAGGAAAACAAAACTGAAGAAGAAAAAGACAAGGAGCAGACAAAGAAGAAGTGAGGCAAAGGAAAAGAAAAGGAAGAAGAAAGAGAGAGGAAAGGCAGACCTTGATTGCAAGAAGAAAAGAAATAAAGAAGAGGAACAGAAGCAGCAAGGGAAGAGAAGAAAAGGAGCTCTACTTTAAGACGTCTGATATTGTATCAGGCATCCATTTTTTTTTCCTTTGAGCAATTTCTTTCTATATCACTCTCATTGAACTAGTCATTTAAAAAGTTGTGTTCTCAAGTTTTGGAAGTACTTAGATTGCTCCCTGTGTTCGACCTCAGATACTCTGATTTTCGAGTTATAAATCTTTATTTGTTTTCGTGGAAAGTTCGTTTATATTACAACGCAATATTTGCTAAAACATGATCTAGCTGCGTCGACACCTGTGCTCGACCTCGGATACTTAGGTTTTCGAGTAATAAATTATTATTTGTTATCAATGCTTGGTCACCTATACTACAACGCGACTGACTTATACTCATCTAAAACACCCGACAAAGCATTGCAACAGGAGGGTTTTGCTCTGAGTTGGTTTCCCGCTCTCCACTCTTAGCCCTGAGAAGTGTTTGAAAGAAGTCCCTTGTGTGTGAAGAGGGAAGGCTAAAGGAGAAAAGAAGAGATGAGAAGAAGAAAGTTAGAAGAAAAAGAAGAAGAATAGGAGAAGGCTCTCTAAGGAGCACTGTAGTAGGCGACATTTAAGTCATCTGATTATCAAAATAGACATTTAATCACTGTTCATTTATTTGATATTAATGAGTGTTTGTTTTGTATATGCTGAAGACTAATAATTAGTGATTCTAGTAACCATTATTTTTTCTTAGACATCTTTTTGCCTCACTAAACTCTTGATATGATTATGCTTGTCGTTGAATATCAAATTTGAGTAATTATTATTCATTGAATATCATTATTCTTGTTTTGTTTTCTGTGCTCATTTATATTTTGATTGAGATTAGCGCGTGAATGTAATACTTGCTCCCAGTGTTTGACCTCGGACTTCTTTTAGATTTCGAGTTATAAATAGTATTTGTTGAGAGAGCTATTTTGGAGACTTTACTACAACGAGACACTTAAACTCCTATATAGATCCCACTCAACAGTTCATTTGGAGTTTATTAAAGGAGTTGTCTATTTCATTCAAGTACATGGAGGTAAAATTTATACATTCCCCCATGAGATAACCTTTTGGAATTGAACCTTCCAACTTTGGCTTGTTCAAGACATAATCTTTTAGCTTTTTCAAAAATCGCTCCACAGGATACATCCATTTGAATTGTATAGGTCCACCGATTCTTGATTCATTTGCAAGATGCAATCTGAGATGAAAAATTACATCCAAGAAGGTTGGGGGATGAATCTATTCCATCTTATAGAGAGTAATGACTATTTGTTTATCCCTGTGATCCAGCATATCATTTTGTAGCATCTTTAAACAAATAGTTTTGAAAAATCTGCTCATTTCTGTGAATGAATCAACAACTGGCTTAGGGAGTATCTCCCATATCGCTAGTGGAAATAATACTTGAATATAAATGCGAGAGTCAAGACTTTGCAAGCCAAATATCTTCTTCTACGCTTCATTCACATAATAAGAAAGTTGTGACGAAAACCCATCTGGCACCCAAATGTCTTTTAAGAAGGAGAACAATCTTGTCTTTGGTCCTAATTCAAGCTGTAAATAGCAGATGGGAAGTAACCATCCTCCTCATGAATATGCAGCTCCGGACGTAACCCCAAACTCTTCATGTTTTTTCTTATTTTCACCATATCGTTGGGATTATCAGTTAGATTTAATGCATCTAAGATGTTATCCATCACATTCTTTTTGATGTACATAGCATTTAAATTATGTGGTATTGTCAAATCTTTCTAGTATGACAGCTCCATAAGAAAATGCTTTTCTTTCAACACAGAGAATTTTTCAAGGCCATCTGGTCTTGTTTGAATGGTCGACCCAACCGTATCTCACCCATTTCTTGTAATCTCTGCATTGTAACCTAACTTGTCTACTTGATAGAATCTGCACTAAGTTTATTCTTTGGATTTTTCATTGAATACCCACACATCTTGCTATCAAATTTACCCTTGAATTGCGATGTTTTCCATCTATGTTCAATGGGCAGAAATCTACACTGTTCTAAGTAACAAGAACTTCTTACTTTTCAGCAGTCGCAGGTAATGAGTATCTTCCATACAGAATGCGCAAGCAAGCTTTCCTTTAGCACTCCAACTTGACAAATTTGCGTATTCTGAGAAGTCGTTTATGGTCCACAATAGTGCCACATGCATATTGTAGAATTCTTTCTTTTCTGCATCATACGTCTTCACGTCGGTGTACCACAACTGTTTCAGTTCATCGATCAATAGCTGGAGATAAACATCTATTGCATTTCCTAGTTATTTTGGATCAGGGATTAATAGGGTCAGCAATATGAATGATCTCGTACACAACCAGGGAGGTAAGTTATAAGTGACCATTACCACTGGCCATATAGAGTACGACAGGTAAATGATTTCTTTCATCAAATCACTTCCACTCCTCTGAATCAGAAGGATGGCATATTCTTCCATCTTGAGATTTAGAATCCTGGTGCCATGTCATCCACCGTTAAGTTTTAGTTAATATAAGTAGACGTTGAAGCATAGGTGGTAATGGGAAGTAACGAAGAACCTTCTGAGGTTGTTTCCTCTTACTTTCATTTTTGCCTCCCTTATATCTCTCATGTCCACATTTGGGACAGTTACTCAAGTTTACGAATTCATTTCTGAAAATAATGTAATCATTTGGACATGCATCAATCTTCTGACAATCCAAACCAATCCTGCAAATCGATTTCCTTGCCTCATACGATGAAGCTGGAAAATCATTAGGGTTATTCAACAACTCAACAATAAACTGAAGCATTTTTGACATGAATTTAGCACTAATTCTGTTCATAACCTTCAGCTGAAACATCTTCAATAGAAACAACAACTTGGACATTCTCATAACACCGAGAGCAATATGATCCTTAGCAACCTTAACAGCATTATAGAATGGATCACAACTGAACAGATCTTCTTTATCTGTATTTATATCCTCTTCTGCTCTCATCTTGTTCAACATTTCTTGTATTTCTTCACCTCCACTATCGGCAATTTCCTTGTCAATCCCTTCATCTATAGTGTTTTCATTATTTATGACTTTCTCAGTTATCTCCAGTCCATGAGCTACCTAAGTATTGTAATGTTGCCACCACCCATTACAAATCTAGTGCACAAGCACAGCGTTATGAACATACAAGGAACCATTCAAATACCCTCTGCATGAGCAGAAGATATTATCATGTTGGTTTCCTTGCCTAAATATCTTCCTATCGTCATCAAAGGTCCAATCAAGGAATGAAATTACTCAATCCTTATATCTAGTGTAATTTGAACCTTGCAATCCAATCCAAGATTTGTCCATTATAACCTAAAATTTAATGTAAACAAATCACTTGTTAGGAAGGGAAAGGACTGAATGATGTGTATCTTGATTAAGATTTTCACTTTATAGTCCATCCTCAAAGACTTGATCACAAATTAGGTTTGCCCATTACATGTAACCTTCATGAGGTAAAATTTTGGCAACATTTCCCTGTACTTCTTCAGTAATCCCCCAATACTAACCTTAGTTAGATTTATTTTAACACCCAGTTAAGTGTACCATAGGAAACTAGATAAGATTAGTTGGTATACTGAAGAAGAGTAGGAAAAAATAATAGAAATTTCACCGCATAAAGTTATATGTAACGAGCAAACCTAAGTTGTGATCATTCAAGGACCTTCTTTAGTTTGGTACTTCATTGAACTAAAGTCGACCAAGTCTTATGGTATGCTACAAAAACAACACATCATGCATGTGAGGTATACATACACTTCCTGTATTATCCGTATAACTTGATCATAAGTCTCGACGGGTGAGTAATTTGACACAATTTGACTTGGAAGACTTTTACCCTATGGGTTAGAATACTTAATGTTTAGCCTTGTGTGCATATATCTTCTTTAGCAAGTGTGTGTATCTAAATAATAACTAATTCGAACATTAAAGAAATTCTAAAAAATTCGATAGAGTTTCCCCTTAAAATTTAAAGCTTTTCTATAAACCTGCATAACAAAATAATAAAACAAATATAAGTAGGCATACCCCACAGAAAATGAATCACTTACAATTAAAATAACATTAAAAGTGGGCACATCCCATATTATTGAATGACATTAACAATAATATTCACATATCTACTCCTAAAAGTAGGCACCCCTCACATGCATTTATTGACAAAAAATAATATGTGGGTACACCCCAAATCTAACAAAAACCTATATTATCATTTCAATAAATAAAAGCCATTAAAATTATATCTCAAAGTAGTACAACCTCTGATAATGCCCATTAGCGATAACCTATAAATTCAGAAATAAAATCGATTAGACAATATATTATTATCTATATAATTATAATTACATGAATTATACAGTAAAAGTCAGATCTTTTATCATGTATGGAGGGGACGAGGAGGAGGGTAGTAGGAGGACAAGGATGAGGAGGATGGGAGGAAGTGAGGGAACTTGCTATAACATTGACTATTGAACTATTTAACATAGTTAATTCTACAACATGCGCTGATATATGTTCATTCTTCCTCAATCAAATGTTTTTCATCTGGGTTTTCAGTGATTGAACATCCATCTTCATCCTCATCCATAACCCCCTCTCTCCACCCCATCCCTAAAGAGAAAAAAAGAAGAAAAGAAAGATAAAATGCACTTTCCACTATGTTACAACTTCTAGTCTCATCCTTTCAGTGTTGCTAAAGAGACCAATGGGTCATTTTATTAGCTAGTATTGTAAGACATTTCCGGTGGAGGAAGAGTCAAGATTGGCATAAACATGAATTAAAGCAATTAACTTTATCAAGGTGCATGCTTGTCTACCCTACCCCATTGATTTGCTCGTGTTTCGCGAATTAAAATTAAGGTTTGGAGGACCTGTCGTCGTAGCTCGCAAAACCCATCTATCAGATAAAATTTATAACCCAAACTTGGAAAGTGAGTCCGAGGTCCAACACGGGGAGGTGAACGTTTGGTTTTGGAAATTCGTGTTTCATTATTTATTTATTTTTGTCATTTTCGTCATTTCTAATTTTTTTGGTATTTTTGAGAAAGCAAGAGATCAGATTGACAATTGTTTATCTAGCCAATCTACTTGCGAAAATATAAAAGAGAGAGAAACAATCATAAATTTCTAATCAAATGTTTTTTTACAACTCGAAAGTTGGAAAGATTACACTACGAAAGAAAAAAAGATAGAAAAAGGTGAGAGAATCCCCCTCGACGGTTGCTCGGAGGACGACTCACTCTGACGTCGCCTGGAGGAAGGTGGTGAAGAGCGGGACGAAGGAGGATGGAGTTGGAGGATGGGGCTGGACGACGTTGCGGCAAGGATCTTCTTCCCGAAGGGTGGTGAGAGGATGGCCACAGGATACTCTATGAATGGGGATGAGGGGAGGGAAAACTATTTGGTTTTCTACTCTAGAGGAGCATCCTGGGCTTGGGACAAGCTCTCTCTAGAGCCTTGGAGGTTGTGAGAGGAAGAAGGGAAGAGATGAAGAGGAATGTAGGGTGTAGGGTAATTTATATAGTGGAGGGAAAAAAGAGCATCCCGCGCATAGACATTCAGCAATAGCTACAAGCGTCACTAAAGGCTGCTTGAGCTGTCATCGAAGATCTGTGTCTCTTCGTTGCCTTGGCTAGCACACGCACTGCATAGGCCATTTAGTGACAGTTGAAAGTGTCACTAAAGGCCTCTCTTCTATCGCTGCAAATCCCACGCTGACCACTCACGCCCGCCTGCCATTCCTGAGGTTGGATGAGCCACAACCGTTGGATTCAGAAGTGAAAAGTTGAGATGGCGCGGAGATCGTGCCACTTGATTGTGCGTGAGATGGCGCGTTCTTAAGGTGCATCGACGGCCGCGTGCTACATCCACGCCCATCGAGTGGTGCCACGTGGTGACGCCTCTGCTGCTTGATGACATCCAACGGGCGTAATTGAATTGTGTCTGCTCTTTAGTGAATTTGAGCATAGTAGCTGAGCTTCGAATGCGCGCTCGTGCGTTGTAAGTTGAGGCACCCACCATTGTGCTGAGGGTCATGTTGTGCTCTATTTAGGAATTAAGCTTCCGTGACACGACCGTTGGATCTTGATCCAACGGTTGCGATTGCGCGAAGGCTTCTCTCTACTCAGCTTGAGGCTGGCAGTGTGGTGCTTTATCAACCGTTGGATTTGAATCCAGCAGTTGAGACTCCATAGGTGTAACTAAGGAAGAGGAGCTATGGCTAGGTTGGAGGCTACGATGGTGCTACGTGGCACCATCGTAGCCCTCCAGCCTAGCTATAGCCCCACTTCCCTCGTGGCACCATCGTGGCCGTCCATCTTCTTCTTCTTGTGGAGGGTACTATAGAGCTCTGATCGAGGTGATTCCCACTTTGACGAACTGCGACCGTCGCTCTGAATCCATCCGTACGGTCGGATTCTTCATTCGAAGCCTGTAAAGATGTCACACTGCCTCCTGGCCATGTAAAATGAAGGAATTAATGTACATAACAAACAACTATCCTCTCATGATAGCAATCCTCAGTGTTTCAAAAAAAAAATAACATACAACTATCCAAAATGCAATGCAATGGATGTTTATGTAACATTTATATCTTGATATGCAATGTTAGGCCCAGTAACCATCGTAAATAAGCATTTTATGAAGAATTTATGTGTGTTTATCATACCCCCATTCTTACCTTTTGCTAGTCCCTAGCAAAATTAACCTAAATGCTATTATAAAAGTAAAATTAAGATTCGATCTCTTAGGCATGATTTGTTGGCTATTTCAAGAACTTCAACCTAAGACCTGGTTACAAAGGCTCGACAGTGCCCAGGTGTCTACCAGAATGCAGATTGCCCAAGTCCTTGCTTTATTTGAAAAGGGAAGAGACATTCCTTTTCTATTTTTTTTATTTTTTTTTTGGACTTTTGGAGTTTGAGAGTTCCAGGATAACTTTTTACGGCTACCCGACCCGCCTAAGACTCGAAAAGGACTCTAACTGCTAAGCATCTAGTGAAAAGAGTGAAAGACTTACTAGGTAGCCGTTAAAACAGACTTCAGGTTTCTATGACCCTAGGTGACCTTGCCTAGAGGTTTATCTTTTCGAACGGTAGCTTTCTCCCTACTTTTATTTATGGGGTCAACATAATGGCAAACCTACTGTATATCTCCCGAATTTATTCTACTTCCCCCTTCTTTTCTAAGTATTTTGGGAATTATTGTGAATTTTTGTGAGCTGGGCTCTGGATAACCAGCCAATGGGCTGTTACCCATGGCAACTTGCTAGCCATACTCGTACGGTGAAGCGTGCTCTTGTTTTCTTTTTATTTTTACCTTTTTCTATTTTTTTTCTATATATTTCTTTTTCTTTTTTTTTCTAGGTAGGTGGCTTCCCTGATGTAAGATTTACCTAAAGGCAATACGACGAAAATGATCTTGTAACTGGGCTCTGGACAATCGGCTGATGAGCTGTTACCATCGACAACTTGCCAGCCATACCACCCTAGATAGTGCATTAGCTACCCAATTTCCAAAGAAACTGCCAAAAGGTGAGTCAGTGCAGAAAGTGTGTATATGCTTAGGCTTAAAGTCCCCTCAAATCAGAGGGCAGGTTGATAAGTCATATATTTATCACCCCAATTTATTAACCAGTTTAAAATAGAATTACTTGGAGAGGACTCGAGACTAAGTCCACATTCGAGTGGACACCCAGGTTAATTAAGCCCAAAGGCCTAAAGAGTCTAAGTGTCTAGGTCTTATCGTACCATTTCCTAAAGTTAATAACTTCCAAATGCCTAAGTTCTCTTCTCCAAATTCTTCTTCCTTTTCATCTTTTTGAATTTTCATAATTTTTAAAGAAACTGAAAGAAATTCTACGAAGTTAAAAAAATGATTTCAGGATAAAGTTTCCACCCCCCCATGCCTAAATGATGCAATGTCCTCAATGTAAAAATAAAGACATGAAAAGGCAGAGTAAACAAAATATCACATGAATAACGCGAAAATTTGGTCAACTCCACGGAGATCGTGGAATATAAAGACGTGCCGAATTTAATGGCTTTAGCGAGGCATAAAATACAAATGAAGAAGAGGTTAAGAATTCACAGGTATGGGTCAGAATCAAAATTAAAAGATTGATCCTTAAATTGGTCAGTAGAAGATGTCCACAGGCATGGACCAGATTATGGTGCAGATCCATGCCCCAGGGTCGAGTGGCTCTAAGGTTCTAGATGAAAATTACCCAGAATCGAAGGTTGTTAAGCTTGCAGGGTTGGGCCTATGGTTTTTTGGTGTGCAGCAAATATAGACACATCTATCTAGGTTAAAATGCCTATTCATGCATGTTCCTAGGCTTAGATTTGCATTTCATGTTATAAATATTGCATAACATGCATCATTGTGCATTTAGGGCAGTTGTATATATTTTGGGTTAATTAGGTTCTTTTTATGGTCAGGAGAGGAGAGGATTTATTTTAAGGACTCGGATGGACGATCAGACCATATGGATCTGATTAATACGACGATCGAAGTCTAATGCCTCTGAAATCATCCAGATCGGAATCCTGTAGCATCACATGAAGCCCGACGAAGATCAACAGCCAAGGGGGCAATGCGACATCCATACGGGTTTCGGATGGAAAATCCGACCGTATGGATGGATCCGGAGTGACGATCGCAGTCCGACATCATGAGAATCATCCCAATCTGAGCACCGTGGCACCCTCTACAAAAGAAAGAAGAATGGGCGACCAAGGTGGTGCCACGTGGCGCCATCCAAGTCGCCCAACGTCGGCCAGCAGCGCACGCCAGCAAGTGTCCTTGAAGGGTGGATCTTCAGCGACAGCTGCAACGACGTTTATGGACGTTAGTAATGACCCAGAAGCGAAATTGTTCTTCCTCCTCCACTATAAAAGGACCTACCCACCACCATTCCAAACCATCTCTTCCTTTCTTCCTCTCACCACCTCCAAGGCCTAGAGAGAGCTTGTCCCAAGCCTGGGATGCTCCTCTAGAGTAAAACCAAATAGTTTTCCGTCCTCTCACCCCCCTTCGTGGAGCATCCTGTGGCCATCCTCTCATTGCCCTTCGGGAAGAAGATCCTCGCTGCGATGTCGTCCTGCCCCATCCTCTGTCCTCCTTCGTCTTGCTCCTCACCACCTTCCTCCAGGCGACATCAGAGCAAGTCGTCCTCCGAGCAACCGTCGAGGGGGATTTCTCTCACCTCATTCTATCTTTTTATGCTTTCATAGTGTTGATTTTTCTCGCTTTCTTAGTGTAATAAACAATTCTTGATGAATACATGATTGTTTCTCTCTCTCTGTCTTTTATATTGGTAAGTAGATTAGCTAGATAAGCATTTGTCGATCTGATCTCTTACTTCCTAAAAATACCAAAAAAATAAGAAAAGATAAAAATGACCAAGAACAAATAAAATCGAAGTGCGATTTTCAATTAAAGTAAACATCGCCTCCCTATGTTCGACTCGGGACTCCCTTGGAGTTTTGGTATAAATTTTATCTGATCAACATGTTTTGCAACTACGACGACAGGTTACTTGTAACCTCGATTTCTAACACGCGAAACACGATACAACCATTTTGGCACCGTTGCTGGGGAGGCAACGGAATTTACTTTATTGTTTATTGTGTTTCTTTGCATTTACATAGCATTAACCCTACTTGTCTTTGATCTACTATCTTGTAGGTACCCTAGCATGGAGATCCAAGTGCAGTAGACCAGAGTAAAGTGTGGGTAGAGTGTTTTGTAAGTGTCCCCCATACCACCCCCACCTTTTCATTCCATAACTGAATAACTCAAACCCAAATCAACTTAGGTGCTTTTTATGAACCCTAGGATAGATTTGGTTGTTTGTTTGCCACCTCCACTCACCTCGCCATCCACATAAATAAATAAAAAAAAAGTGTTATCTGATTGTGGGATTTTTTGTAAGCTACACACTTAACACCCACAACTTCTCACCCTAAGGCGCACAATCACATCGATTCTACCACTTAATCGGGATCTAACCTGTGGACCTGGTACACTTAATTCAACATAGAAATAAGTGCGTAGAAATCTGAATAGGTCAAAAATTTCTGTGTGCCTTAACTAAGTGGTGCAATAGGCCAATTGATTGAACTGTTTGGGCTGCACTACTTAAGATAAATGTGATTCATCAAGTAGCTTGCCACTTAGGGTTGATTCTTAGGGCTGAACCAGGCACTCCACATTTTCTTCTTTGATTTCTAAAGGAATATATCATCACCAGTGCTTGCAAAACTTGGAGTGTTTTCCTAAACTTGATTGAATATACCTAAGATTAACCCTAAAAGCTACTAAACAAGGTTGAACTCTAAAAGACACATCATCAAATAACCTTGTTTGCAAACCCTGGTTGTGGACACGCACACATTCTAACTGATCATTAAGGGCACAACCCATCTAAAGGGCCCATCACATTCCTGAAGCACCATTGTCCCATGCCTAACTAAAATTGATTAGACGTTGACCCTAAGGACTGGTTTGCTCGTCAGGATCCAGATTGAGATTATTCATGATTAACCTGCTTATACTAGTCAATCTAATGTCTAGCTAGGGGAGTAGCGTCAAACGATTGCGGTTGGGGGGTACACTAGGAACTAGAGGCGTAAACCAAAAGAAGAATCTTCTCTCCAGTCCCTCCTTCTAACTGGTTGGATTGCTTGGACATAAGTAGAGTAAATCGTTCATAATCTTAGGATAGATTCGAAGAGTCTGTAGACCTTTAGGCTACCCAACCTAATGACAGGCTTGTATTTTTGTATTGTAGGTCTCCTTTCTCTTCTGATTTGCCTTCTTACTTCACCATGTACCCTTCCACATCCTACACACATTTCACATCCTATCCTCCTACCACCACTTATCCCCAATATGATTACTATCCCGACTTGACTTGTAATTACCCATCCACTAGTCAGGATGACTTGGATTGGGGATATGAATCCGGACCTCAGTGTCTAGGGCCTAACCCTGGACAACAAGACTATGATTATTATCCTTCCTAGAGCAATAATGATTATGGATCTCCATCCCTTGATGACCAAACCAACCTGATCTACAATCAGGAAGGATATCATGATTATAACACCTACCCACCCCAGTATTCCATTGAATATAGGTCGCCACCATCCTTTGAACAACCTAGAATGACCTACTTTCAGGGAGGGACCTGAGAACCTTAACATCTTGACTCCCCTAGATTTAACCTAAACCCACCCAAAACTGAATCGAACCAGTCGGTTCAGGTGAACCAGATCCAGGATAGGGTGTTGGCTAATTTGAGGAACACTATACAATCTTTAGAAGCTCAGCCAATGCCATGCACTGAAGTACTAGAGCCTATGATCAAAATGATTGAACTTAATAGTTCTCTATTGGATTTGTTCCAAAGTGTTAGGGATAGGGACTTGGGTGAGTTTCTTCTTGGGAAATTATCGAGGTTGAGGATGAAATTTGTAGTTGCACTATTCAAATCTTGGGATGATTCTCAAGATGAACCCCGTTCAAGAGAGACATTGTCTGAACTCGCTCAGGCGCCTATCAGGGGGGATACATTTTCTGAGACTAGGGATGACCAAGATGGGCTAGAGCAACCATTTGATGATAAACTGATTGATTCACCCGAGATCCTCGAGCAAGGGAGCGAGGAAAAATATGTCTCCACGGACCATGAAATGACATATGATTTTGAGACATATATAAATGAGGATCATGGATTCTTTGACTATGAGGGTGAAGAATCTTTTGTTGAAGTCTCACTTGAACTTAGGGAAGAGGATTTTAGTGAGATAAATGGGCATGAGGAATCTGACAAACCAGTTGATAGCCCAATTATTGAAGATTTGGATTTGGTTGGGGCTAACTTGGAGGATTTGAATCCTCATTTACTAGAAGATTCAATCAATAGCCCCATTCCTCAACCACACCCCAAAGGGATTGATTTTGATTTGGAAATCATTGTACCCAAGTCAATCTTGAGTCAGCCATGATTTCTGTACTTGGGAGAATGTTATGGGGTGAATGATATGTTAGAGGTCTTGAGACCTGAGCACCTGATGTTGGAGGATAGAATTGCTGAAATAAAAATTTGGGAGGCTAATTTTGAGGGAAGTTTGATTTTGGAGCTAAGGGTACCTATCGACCTAAAATCACCTACTTTCTACCAGGACCCTTATGGTATCTTTCACGTGCAACCCAACCTCAAAATAATTGATTATTTTTCTGAGCTAGATGTTAATTGGACAACCGCACCTATTGAACCATCTTTACTCGTTGTCCGACACTTTGGTCTTGGGTTGCACACCCCAAAATCGCAGGCCCGTCCCCACAAGCTTAACAACCTTCGGTTCTGGGTGATTTTCATTGAGAACCTGAGAACCACTCGACCTTGGGGCATGGGTCTACACCATAATCTCGTCCACGCCTGTGGACATCTTCTGCTGGCAAGTTTCAGGATCAATATTTTGATTTTGATTCTGAACTACACTTGTGAATTCTCAATATCTTCTTTGTATGTATGCTATGCCTAGCTGAAGGCATTAAACTTAGCACGTGTGTATACACTGTTCTCTTTGTAGAGCTGACCGGATTTTCAAGACACTCAGGTGATATTCTGCTTACTCAGCCCTTTTCATGTCTTTGTTTTTACAATGAGGACATTGCATCATTTAGGCATGGGGGGGTGGATAATCAATTCCTGAAATCAGTATGTTACTTCGTAGAATTTCTTTTAGTTTCTTATAAAGTTAAAAAAAAAATTCAAAATGATAAAAGATAAAAGAAGAAAGAAATTAGGAAAAGAGAACTTAGGTATTTTGAAGTTGCTAACTTTAGGAAATGATACGATAGGACCTAAACACTTAGACTCTTCAGGTCTTTGGGATTAATTAGCCCAGGTGTCCACTCGAATGTGGACTTAGTCTAGAGTCCTCGCCAATTAATATTCATTTTAAGTTGGTCAATAAATTGGGATGATAAGTATACGACTTATCGACCTGCCCTCTGATTTTGGGAGATTTTAAGGCTAAGCATCTACACACTATTTGCACTGACTCACTTTCTGATGATTTTTACAGAAATTGGGTAGCAAATTGACCGACTTGGGTGGTATGGCTGGCAAGTTGTCGGTGGTAGCAGCTCATCGGCCAGTTGTTCAGAGCCCAGCCACAAGACCATTTTCGTTGTACTGCCTTTAGGTAAATCTTCGATCAGGGAAGCCACCTACATAGAAAAAATGAAAAAAAAAGAAAAAAGAGAAAAAAGGAAACACCCAAAAAGAAAAAAATAGAAAAAGGAGAAAATAAAAAAAGAAAATAATAAAGCCATACTTCACCGCACGAGTATGGCTGGCAAGTGGTCGTGGGTAACAGCCCATTGGCCGGTTGTCAGAGCCCAGCTCATAAAAATGCATAATAATTCCCAAAACACGTAGGGAAGAAGTAGGGAGGTAGAATAAACGAGGGAGATATACACTGGGTTTGCCCTTGTGTTGGCCCCATAAATAAAAGTAGGGAGAAAGCTACCGATCGTAAAGATAAACCTTTAGGAAAGGTCACGTAGGGTCGTAGAAAGTCCGTCTTAACGGCCGTTTTGTGAGTCTATCAATTTTTCACAAAGATGTTTAGTACTTAGAGTCCTTTTAGAGTCTTGGGTGGGTCGAGTAGCCATAAAAAGTTATCCTGGAACTCTCAAACTCCAAAAGTACAAAAGAATTAGAAAAGAAGAAAAATAAAAAAATGCATCTTCCCTTTTCAAATAAGGTGAGGACTTGGGCGGTCTGCATTCTAGCAGACACGCAAGTACTGTTTAGTCTTCGTAGTTTAGAACCTTAGTTGAAATTTTCTATTGTTAGTAAACGACTTAGGCCTAAGCAATCAAATCCTAATTTTGATTTTATACATAGCATGTCGTTTAATATTGCTAGGGACTAGCAAAAGATAGGCATGGGGGTATGAAAGAGACATATCAATCTAGGTTAAAATGCCTATTCATGCATGTTCCTAGGCTTAGATTTGCATTTCATGTTATAAATATTGCATAACATGCATCATTGTGCATTCAGAGTAGTTGTATATATTTTGGGTTAATTAGGTTCTTTTTATGGTCAGGAGAGGAGAGGATTTATTTCAGGGCCTCGGATGGATGATCAGACCATACGGATCTAATTAATACGATGATCGGAGTCTAACGCCTCTGAAATCATCAAGATCGGAGTCCCGTAGCATCACATGAAGCCCAAGGAAGATCAACAAACAGGGGGGCAATGCGACATCCATATGGGTTTCAGATGGAAAATCCGACCATACGGATGGATCCGGAGCGACGATCGCAGTCTGACATCGTGGGAATCATTTTGATATGAGCACCGTGGCACCCTCTACAAAGGAAAGAAGAATGGGAGACCTAGGTGGCGCCACATGGCGCCATCCAGGTCGCCCAACGTCGACCAGCAGCAAGAGCGCACGCGCACAGCCGCAGCCACTCACAGTGCACGTGCACAGCCACACTCGCGTGCAGCGCACCATGTGCAGCAGCAACACATCGTATGCCGTGCGCGCACGCACAAGGCACATGATGCGCACAAGAGGAGCACGCCAGTGGGGCAGGTGCGGATCTTCAGCAACATGCCTTTAGTGACGCTTGCAGCTGTCACTAATGGTTAGCGCATGCCAGCAAGTGGATTTGAAGGGTGGATCTTCAGCAATAGCTGCAGCGATGTTTATGGATGTCAATAATCACCCAAAAGTGAATTTGTTCTTCCTCCTCCAATATATAAGGACCTACCCACCACCATTCCAAGCCATCTATTCCTTTCTTCCTCTCACCACCTCCAAGGCTCTAGAGAGAGCTTGTCCCAAGCCCAGGATGCTCCTCTAGAGTAAAACCAAATAGTTTTCTATCCTCTCACCCCCTTCGTGGAGCATCCCATGGCCGTCCTCTCACTGCCCGTCGGGAAGAGATCCTCGCCTCGATGTCGTCCTGCCCCATCCTCTGTCCTCTGGCTCCGTCCTCCTTCATCTCGCTCCTCACCACCTTCCTCCAGGTGACGTCAGAGCGAGTCGTCCAACGAGCAACCGATGAGGGGGATTTCTCTCACCTCATTCTATCTTTTTATGCTTTTGTAGTGTAGATTTTTCCTGCTTTCATAGTGTAACAAACAATTCTTGATGAATAGATGATTGTTTCCCTCTCTCTCTTTTATATTTGCAAGTAGATTAGCTAGATAAGCATTTGTCGATCTGATCTCTTGCTTCCTAAAAATACCAAAAAAATTAGAAAAGATAAAAAATGACCAGGAACAACTAAAATCGAAACGCGATTTTCAATTAAAGTAAACATCGCCTCCCTGTGTTCGACCCGGGACTCCCTTGGAGTTTTGGTATAAATTTTATCTGATCGACGTGTTTTGCAACGATGATGACAAGTTACTTGTAACCTTTATTTCTAACATGCTAAACAAGACACGACTAGTAGCCCAAGTCCAAGTTGTCGAACAACAAGTAAAGATGGTTCAATAGGTTTAGATGTCCTCTTAACATTCAGCTTAGGAAAATAATCCGTTATTTGAAGTTTGGGTTGCACGTTAAATACATCATAAGGGTCATGGTAGAAGTAGGTGGTTTTAGGTCAATAGGAACCCTTAGATCCAAACTTGTTTTTCCCTCAGAATTAACCTCCCAAATTTTTATTTCAACATTTCTATCCTCCAACATCAAGTGTTCAGGCTCTGGGACCTTTAGCATACTGTTCACCCCATAAGATTTACACAAGTCCAAAAATCGTGGCTGACTCAGAATTGACTTGGGTACAATGATTTCTAAATAAAAATCAATCCCTTTGGGGTATGGTTGAGGAATGGTGCTATTGATTGAATCTTCTAGTAAATGAGGATTTGAATCCTTCAAGTTAGCCCCAACTGAATCCAAATCTTCAATGAACGAGCTATCAAATGGTTCGTCATGCTCCTTGAGCCTATTTGTCTCACTAAAATCATCTTCCTTATGATCAAGTGAGACTTCACTAAGAGAATCTACACCCTCAAAGTCAAAGAATTCATTATCCTCATTTATATATGTCTCAAAATCGTTTGCCATTTCCTGGTTCAAAGAGACATTTTTCCACGCTTCTTGGCTCGGGGATCTCAGATGAATCAACCGGTTTATCCTCAATGGGTTGCTCTACCCCAACAAGCGCCTGGTCATCCCCAGTCTCAGAAAATGTATCCACCCCAAGAGGCACCTAAGCAGGTTCAGACATTGGCTGTCCTGAAAGGGGTTCATCTTGAGAATCATCCCAAGATTTGACTAGGGCAACCACAAATTTCATGCTTAACCTTGACAACTTCCCAAGTAGAAACTCACCTAGGCCCCTATCCCCAACATTTTGGAGCAAATCCAATAAAGTGCTATTCAACTCATCAATCTTTTTTATCATAGGCTTCAATGCTTCAATGAATGGTGTTGGTTGGGCTTCTAAAGATTGTATGGTGTTCCGCAAGTTAGCCAACACCCAGTCTTTGATCTGTTTCACCTAAACCGAATGGTTCGGTTCAGGTTTGGGTGGGCTTGAGTTAAATCTAGGGGAGTTAGGATATCAAGGTTCTCGGGTCCCTCACTGATAGTAGGTCATTTCAACTTGTTTAAAGGATGGTGGCGACCTATATTCAGTGGAATACTGGGGAGGGTAGGTGTTATAATCATCATATCATTTCTAATTGTAGATCAGGTTGGTTTGATCATCAAAGGATTATGATCTATAATCATTGTAGCTCTAGGAAGGATAGTAATCATAGTCTTGTTGTCCAGGGTTAGGCCCTGAACACTGAGGTCTGGATTTATATCCCCAATAAAAGTTATCCCGGCTAGTGGATGGGTAATCATAAGTCGAGTAGGGATAGTAATCATCTTGAGGATACGTGTTGGTAGAAGGGTAGAATTGGGAATGTGTAAAAGATGTGGAAGGATACATTATGGAGTAGGAGGGAAAACAGAAGAGAGAAAGGTGCCCTGTAGTAAAATTAACCAAACCTATCCTTATGTGGGTAGCCTAGAGACCTATAGACTCCCAAGACCTGACTTGAGATTATAAACAATTTAGTCTACTTTTATTCGATTAATCCACCCAGTTAGAAGGAGGGACTGATGATGCACGTGTTTCGCGTGTTTGAAATCGAGGTTAGGAGTAACCTGTCATTGTAGTCTCAAAACTCGTTATCAAATAAAATTTTACTGAAACTCCAAGGGAGTCTCGGGTCGAACATAGGGAGTCGACGTTGACTTTGTTTGAAAACTGTGCTTCGTTTTGCTTGCTTTTATCATTTTTGAGGTTTTGTTTTTTTTTTTATTTTTATAAAGAAAGAAAATAATATGGATCACAATGGAGATAGAAGCAAATATGATATGTATTACACAAATGTTTATTATAGTAATCTAGAAAGCATAAAAAAGAGAGAGGTGAGAAGGAATCTCTCGAATAGGTTGTTCAGTGAGATAATGGCACCTGGTGGATGCTTGGAAGAAGTTGAGGAGCAAGATGACAAAGGTGAGATGTGGGAGGATTTCAGGTAGAGGAAATCTTCAGCTTGGCTTCGGAATGGAGGTGAGGAAGCGGAGATGATTTGCTACTGGAATGGATGTGGGAGGACGGCTCCAAGGCAACCTATGAATGGTGATGGGAAGATGGAGGAATATTTTGTGGGGTAGAGGTTCATTACACTAATAGTAGCCTTTCGAGGTTGAGAGTAAGCTCTAACGGAGCGTTGGTAGGCTTGCTAGAGCATAGGAGTAGGTGGGAGCAGAGTAGGTAGAGATGAAGAGAAATGGGGGTTGTAGGGGTGTTTATATAATGATGGGAGGAAGAGAATCCCGTGCATAGACATTTAGCAACAACTACAAGCGTCACTAAAGGCTGCTCGAGCTGTCGCTGAAGATCCGTGCCTCTTCATTACCTTGGCTGGCGCATGCACTACGCAAGCCACTTAGTGACAGCTGCATGTGTCACTAAAGGCCCGCTCTTCTGTTGCTGCAAATTCCACGCCCACTGCTTATGCCCGCAGTTGTCGCTGAGGTTGGATGCGTCACAGCATTTGGATTCAGAAGTGAACGACTAAGATGGCGTGGAGATCGTGCGTGAGATGGTGCATTCTCGAGGAGCGTCGACAGTCGCATGCAGCATTCTCGCTCAGTTGTGCATCCACGTAGCCTCATCTCGGTCACTCATGTGCGATCGGGCGGTCGAATTTGAGGTGCTTCTCTTCTGCGGCTAATTGGTGGCGCTTGGGAGAGTCGAACTCATGCCCTTTGTGAAGTAGCTGCTCCACCATTTGGCCAAGGAGACGGATTATTGGGTGGAGGGTGAGGGGAGATGCATCTTCAGCCGTGAAGCGCACATCTCAGCCGTATGATTGAGATCCAACAGCTGGGATCTCATCTTGCAGTGGGCTTGGGGACTTATTGGCTCAGTTGGGGCAGCCTAGATGGTGCCACGTGGCACCATCTAGGCTGTTCATCTTCTTCTTCTTGTGGAGGGTACTACAGAGCAATGATCGAGGTGATTCTCACATTGACAAGCTGCGATCATCGCTCTAAATCCATCCATATGGTCAGATTCTTCATCCAAAGCTAGTAAAGATGTTACACTGCCTCCTGGCCATGTAAAATTATGGAATTAATATACAAAATATACAACTATCCTAAATGCAATGCAATGGATGTTTGTGCAATATTTATATCATGATATGAATTGCTAGGCCTAAGAACTATCGTAAATAAGCATTTTGCGATGAATTTATGTGTGTTTATTATTGAACGTTACGAATCGCTATGCTAACGTGTTTGGTTTTAGAAAACCTGTCATTGTAGCTTGAAAGCGAAGAATTCATGTTCAACAAATAAAATTTATACTGAAATGAAAATTTCGAGTCGAACACAGGGAGGCAGACGTTTGATTTAAAAACTACGCGTTTCTTTTTATTTGTCACGAGGTAATTCAATTTAAAACTATCTAATTAGTTACAATAAATAGAAGAAACAGAGAGGGTAAGAGAGAGAGAGAATATTACACATAGAAATCAAAATGAGATGTAGAATAAAGAAAGAATTTATCATTAGGGGGATTTGTTCATTACAACTAGAAAGCATAAAACAGTTGCACTAGAAAGTGATAAATTTACTCTAGAAAGCATTAAAAGAATGGAGGGAGAAATGTCCTCCTCGACGGTCGCTTGGAGGACGAGCAGAACTACACTAGAAAGCAGTAAATCTATACTAGAAAGCAGTAAAAAGAATAGGGAGAGAGAAATCCTCCTCGATGGTCGCTTGGAGGACGAGCCGGACAGGACAATGCCTGTATGAAGGAGAATGAAGCAGGACGAAGGAGGATGAAGCAGAAGAACGGGAACGGAGTAGCACGCCGTCATCGTCGTGGGATCCACTTCTGAAGGGGGACGAAAATTTGGACTTTATCTTGCGAGAAGCATCCTGAGTGTGGGACAAGCTTCTCTTGAGCTTTGGAGGGGTAGAGAAGAGAAGGAAGGGATGAGAATTTCGTCTGGAGGGGGTCTCCTTTTATAGTTGCAAGGAGTGGGGGCAAAATGGTCATTACAACTTTAAAATAATAAATGAGGGGTCTTTAGTGACGAATAAAACCGTCGGTAAAGCATCCTTCGTGGGCGTCGTGGGTGGCTCAAGCACGCCAGCTCGCGCGTGCAACGCCTGCGCATGTCCGCTAAGTCTCAGCCGTCCGATCGCGAGATCGAATGGCTTAAGACGCATCTTTGCCAGCTGCCGCTCCCGCTTGGCGTTTACGATGCTGCGTGATGCCACGCGTGCAATAGTGCGTGAACGCTATCGGGCGCGTGCGGCCGTTGGATTGCGATCTGACGGTTGATAAAAAACGCGCCCGCTCACCTCAGAAACCGCTTGGTGAGGCTCGAATGCGCACCAGCGCCTCACGATAAGGCGTTGGATCGCTGCGCTGCCTCGCCCAAAAGGTCATGCGGATGATTTTAAAGAGCCGCATCCACAGCCGTTGGATCGAGATCCAACGGTGGAGAGGGGGCAGGTGCGCGGACTTCATAGAATACAAGCGGCCATTTGGGCGGCTGAGATGGCGCCACATGGCGCCATCTTGGCCGTCCATCTTCTGAAAGTTGTAGATGGTGCCACGAATGTTGGATTGACTCGATTTTTGCGTCGTTGAGCTGTGATCGTCGATCCAAATTCATCCTTGCGGTCGGATTTGTCATATGAAGTGCAGATTTACACCATCCTGGTCCTTGAGCTTCTAGGGTTCCCCAGTCACTATCTGATGCTACGGATGCCTGATTAGGGCGATCTTGGAGTTGTTGAACTCCAATCGTCGCCCTGATCAGATCGATACGGTTGGATCTTTGATCCGTGACCCCGATAAAATGTTTGCCCGGTCCAAGCACATAAAAGGAGACAATTAACCTCCATTTTATTCAAACTACTCTAAATGCAAGATGATGCATTTTATGCAATATTTATATCATGAAATGCAATCCTATGCTTAAGAACATGCATAAATAGACATTTTAAGTAGTGTAAATGTGTTTACATCATACCCCCATGCCTATCTTTTGCTAGTCCCTAGCAAAAACTATATGCTATTTATAAAAGGATTAGGTTGGATTATTTGGACCTGAGTTATTTTTAATCATTAAGAAATTATCTACTTAGGAATTGAACTTTCAAAGACACAACAGTGCCCGAGTATCAGCCAAAATGCAAACTGCCTCAAGCCCTCGCCTTATTCAAAGAAAAGTTTCTTTTTCTCTTTTTCTTCTTTTCTAATTTTTTTTTTTTGGATTTTCAAATTTTAGGGTTTAAGAGTGGCTTTCTATGGCCATTTAACTCACCCAAGATTTGATAAAAACCCTATGTTTTAAGCATCTTATTGTGAATGTGATAGACTCGTTGACTGGTAGTTAAAATAGACTTCGGATTTCTACACCTCTAGGTGACCTCAAAAAGAATTCTGCCTAAAGGTGTATCTTTACAACCGGCAGCTTTCTCCCTACTTTTATTTTTTTACGGGGTCAATGATAACACTACACAAGGGGGTAGTAATTAGGTTGAATATAGCCCATCTTTAGAATAAAAGGCACAACATAAGTAGAATAGGAGCATTGCATGCATCAAGTACCAAGATTGCTTATAAACTAAATTAATGGCCATTTATGTAAAGCATTTGTCAAAGCAGGCCTCAAATGAGCAATCGGACCGCACGGATGGATTCTGAATGACGAACGGAGTCCAACGGAATCAAGATCGGCCAAATCCGACATCCGGAGCTCCCACAATGGGCCCAAGAAATTTTGACCGTTGATCTGGAGATCAACGGCCCAGAGACTGCCACGTCGCCCTACCCCCACCGCACGTACACCCTCAAGCCGGCCAAAGACAAATCTCGACCGTTGATCTTTGATCGAACGGCTGACATCCGTGCACTCGCCCGTGGTCACTGCGACAAAGCGTGGGCGTGGCGCAACGGTTAGCGCGCGCACCCGCATCGCCGCGACGCGCGTTCGAGCCGCGAGGAGAGGGATTTGAAGGTGGGCGGAGGGAGCGGAAAAATTGGGCCTCCCGATCAGCAGTGGGCGGCCACGATCTCGCCACACGGCACGACCGCAGTGCACGAGCGCCCACGCGTGCCCGCACGCCAGGCGGAAATGCGCACGCACACGCGCACCCAAGGCGCGATCTTAGCGCGGGCGTAGAAGGCTCTCAGATTGGACGGCTCTCGTTCAGCGGCCACGGATCGCGCGAAGAGGAAGACCGGGGCGGGCGACTGACCGGCGGCGAGAGGGCTACACCGTCGCTTTTGGAAGCGATTTTAGCGACGCTATGGATGTCGCTAAAGCCCCTTCTTCTTTTAGGAAGCCCTTAACTCTATTTAAACCCCCTCCTACCACCATTCAAGATATACTCTCCCACTTGCAACTACTCCACTCCTCTCCTAGCTAACTTTAGGCACTCTTGTAATTGCCGGAGACGACGAGCCGCTGACGGAGCCTCCTCCACCGCCGTGGCTGCCTCGTCGCTCTCCACTCTCTCTCTATCTCTCTCTCTCTCTCTTTTAGGCTTTCATTTACTCTTGTTAAAGCATGTATTTAATGTTGTAAGCTATGAACTATGAATGCATGTTTAATGAAATTATTTTCCGTTCAATCGCCATTTTAATTTCTGTTCAAAGTGCATGATCAAAACCAAGAGCTTTCTAACCCTAAACTCTCTCTCTATCTCTCGCTTTTCAAAATCGTCTCTTTCGCAAGAAAAACTCTACCTTTTTTGTGACAACAAGTGGTAAACAAAATCTAATTTCCACACCTCCATGAGACCGACACTCGAACTCACCTCCGTTTACTTATTTTAAAACCGACGTATCAAGTGCGACTATAATGACACCTCTTAACACATACGGAGTACGGCACGTCAGTTTTTGGCATCGTTGCCGGGGAGGCAACGAATTTGTTTTATCACCTCCATTCCACATTCATTCTCACATCGTCTAATGCCCTATTTTCCTTTTTACTTGACGGTTGCTGGAATTCGGCGCATGGACGGTGAAGTGACGCATTCCACGACGGTAGCAAGGGAGTAGGTGCCTCGAGGACTGATAGTAAGCAATCTCTCTCTCATTGTTTGCTTGCATGAAAAAGCTAAAAAAATTGTAAAAAACTAAAAAAATTGGCGTGGTGAATGATTGCTTGACCCACATTCTTAACACATCACCCTACAAAAAATGTACACTCTAATATGCTGAATAAATTCTTGGAGTGTTCTTTTCTTTCTTGAGTAGTGTTTGCGAAGCCACCATGAGATGACCTGGGCCGCACCACTCAACCCTAAAACTGACTCATCTAATAGAAGCTGCATGATCATGAGGATGAGTACACTAAGGTTTTAGCGCCTCTACAGAATAAAAAGGAAAACTACTTTCAGCGAATTGTGTGCAAAACTTGACGTACCCACTGAAACTTGGCTGAAAACACTAAGACATGTCAACCCTAAAAAGTACTAAAGTAAGGATGAAACATTAAAACACCACATCTTAATAAATCCTTGCTTGAAAACCATGTTTTGCTAGAAGGACACACTTTGAAAGTGGAAAATTAAGAGGCACCACCCCAATCAATGCCTCATCACATCACCCTAAGCACAAGCACTATCCTAACCCTCTAAAACTGAGTAGACGTGCCCTAGGCAGGACTGAGTTAAGTCTCAAAAGGTGAGATTTTGTGCGCTAGGCACTTGGCTTTCATTCCCTTGGTAGAATCTGGTGACTAGGCTGCGGGGCAATGTCAAACGACCGCGATTGTGGGGTCTATGGAACCAGAGGCGCAAGCCAAAGGAAGAACCTTCCCTGCAATCCCCTCGTAAACAACCTAGCCAGATTAACATTGGGAAGGGGAGTCCAGTGCTTACAGACTTAATCAACCTTTGTGAGATTTCTAGGTCTCCTAAGGAATACACCATAAGGACTAGGCTTGTTTGCTTGGTTGAGGACACAACTCTCTTGCATCTGTTCTTCCCACATCCCTCCATTTCTTCCAAACCATGGATTTCAATGCCTATCCATCTTACCCAAACTACTCCCAACAGGATTTGTATGCTAACCCAAGTGGACCCTACCCATAGCCTACTTGGGCTAACCAACCACCAAGTTGGGGGTGCAACCTTGAATATCCCTCTTGGCCCAATTATGACCAAACCGCACCAACCTCTTATTGGAATACAACCAACATAGCCACCCAAGGGTACGATTCAAATCATGGGGCTCCATATCTCGATTGTCCTCACGATGCCTCCTCATTTAGGTTCGACCCGCTCTACTGTGATAGGACCTACACATTAGGAGAACACCAAGAACCCTACCCATCTCAGGATAATAACCAAGAAAGGTCATCTGAATTCAACAACCTTGCCTACTTGACCTTTGGATTAGAAGGAGTTCTAGACAAATGGAAATCAGAAAATGATCAGAAATCTAGGTAAGCCCAGGATCATCAACCTTTGATTTGGTCCCCTGATGAAGAATCTGACTGGGAGGAGGACTTAGAACCTCAACTATTTTGGAGTAGGACCAAACAGAGAATGGTTCCTCTTGAAGAACTGGACCCTGAACAAGATAGAATAGAGGACCCACCCAAGAACCTAAACACCAATATGGATTCTGATCCACAACCTCAACCATACTCTCTTAACCTGGACTTCAAGGAGGAAATCCAAAGGACACCAAATGACACCATGTCAATTCTTGATAAACTCCAGTTAGAACTACACTGACAGAATCAAGAATTGGTTAAAGGGCAACATGCCATGTTGGAGTTGTTCCAACAATTGGGGGAAGAAGGCCAAAGAAAGCTGTTGCACACAACGCCATTCATGGAATTCATAAAGCAAGGACCTACCATGATCAATTGGACTACACCCAATCATCCTGATTTGGTTCAGTTCACCATTGATACCCCTCAAGAGTTGGACAGCTCAGTGGATAAGGACAGTAAGGATTCCTTGGAACACAATTTGGGGAGCATTGAGAACAAACATCAGGAGGAAACTGAGAAGGTGAGGGGAGAGCCCTTGGAATCTGAATCTAATCGGCCCAAGAGAAGTAATCCGGTGGGAGTAGCAGCCAACGTCAGAGATGGAGAATGGAGTTACAATTTCAAAGGAATTGATTATGAATCGGTTAGAATCCCCATCATAAATTTGGAGGAGGGCCGAGAGAAAGAATATGATCTAGAGGATGAAATTGACCCTACCTCTAATGTAATCCCAAACAGTGAATCTGATATAGAGGAGGTTGAAGAAAATATTCTTGAGATCAAGGGCTTGGAGGAAATGAGCAATGAAACCATAGTTGCGGGAGAGATGGATTCATCTTTGGAGAGAGGCCTCATGCTTGGTTGTAGGGCTCTGTATGAAACTCTGGACTTTGTTACCTGCCCTACCAGAATAAGAATCCTGCAACCCGAATGCACTAGAATTGATACACTTTCGGTGGATTATAATTTTATGGGGACACAAGCTGAATATAAAACCTACATCTTTATTGTCTGGTGTGTCATATTTGGGGTGCGTTCATCCACAACAACTTGTTTGCATGCCCACAAACTAAGAGAGGTTCTGACACGGGCAAGCATGATGCAGAATTCCCACCCCTTAGGAACGGGACTCCACCACAACCTTATTCGCATCTGTGGACTTCTGATTTTGGGTCTGATTAATTTTGAACATATCTCCTTGACCCAAACCATTCCTATTTGTGCACCGCCTAGCTGGAGGCGTTAAACTCAGTGCTTCCTGGGAGGCAACCTAGAGGATTCAGACTGATCTGGTAGTTTACGTCACTCAGGTACTATTTTTTTGAACCCTTGTGCATCCATGTATCTGCCAATGAGGACATTGTCCAACTTAAGCATGCGGGGATGGTAAATTGCCTAATCCTGAGCTTAATTAATCAGTCTGAATGAATAAATTTTTTTTGAAAAAAAAATGAATTTAGGAAGAAAACTTAGGCATTAGAAACTTGTCAATAGTGGGAAATAATACAAAAGGAACTTAAACACTTAGACTTTTCAGGCCTTCAGGCTTAATCAGCCCTGGTGTCCGTTAAAATATGGATTTAGCGGTGAATCCTTGCAACTTTAAGCTATTCTAATCCACCTACTAAATAAGGTAATAAGTATACGACTTATCAACTCACCCCCTAACTCAGGAAAACTTTGAGTCTAAGCATCTGCACACATTTTTGCACAGACTCACTTCTCGGAGATTTTGACAGAAATTGGGTATCTAATGAACTCTCTAGGGTGGTATGGCTGGCAAGTTGTCGTGGGTAACAGCCCATTGGTAGGTTGTCCAGAACCCAGCCACAGGCCATTTCTTTTTCGCTGCCTCTAGGTACATTTGAGATCAGGGAAGCCACCTACAAAAAAAAAAAAAGGGAGAAGAAGAAGAAAAGAAAATAAACCACACTTCACCGCACAAGTTTGGCTGGCAAGTGATCGTAGGTAACAACCCATTGGTCAGTTGTCCAGAACCCAGCTTAATAATTGCACAAAAAAGACCAAAACACCTAAGGAAGAAGCGGGGAAGTAGTATAAGCCGAGGAGATATACACTAGAAAATCCTTGTGTTGACCCCAAATAAAAGGAACGTAGGGAGAAAGCTACCAATCGAACACATACACCTTCAGGCAAAAATTTATTTTCTTTTTCAGTCACCAAGAGGCGTAGAAACTCGAAGTCTGTTTCAATTACCGTTAAGTGAGTCTATCATAGCATTCACACCAAGATGGTTAGCACTCAAGATTTTAACCGAGTTTTGGGTGGGTTGGATAGCCGTAGAAAGTTACCAACCCACACTGAATTCCGAAAAAAAAAAATTCCAAGAAAATATACATATATATATGTATACATATGTATAGTTATATATACATTAAAGCAAAGATTCGGGCGATTCGTATTTTGGCAGACACTCGGGCGCTGCTTAGTCTTTATAGATTAAGATCTTCATATATTTCCTCTTATTGACAAGCAACGAAGTGCCTAACAAATTACTTCTTCAATTCCCCAAGGAAATAAAGGCTAGAATAAACCTTGCTAGGGACTACCAAGGAGTAAGCATGGGGTATGATAACACCACACAAGGGGGTAGTAACTAGGTTGAATATGGCCCATCTTTAGAATAAAAGGCACAACATAAGTAGAATAGCAGCATTGCATGCATCAAGTACCAAGATTGCTTATAAACTATATTAATGGCCATTTGTGTAAAGCATTTCTCAAAGTAGGCCTCAGATGAGCAATTGGACCGCACGGATGGATTCAGAACGACGAACGGAGTCCAACGGACTCAAGATCGGCCAAATCCGACATCCGGAGCTCCCACAATGGGCCCAAGAAATTCTGACCGTTGATCTGGAGATCAACGGCCCAGAGAGTGCCACATTGCCCTACCCCCACCGCTCGTACACCCTCAAGTCGGCCAAAGAAGAATCTCGGCCGTTGATCTTCGATCGAACGGCCGAGGTCCGCGCGCTCACCCGCGATCGCCGTGATAAAGCGCGGGCGTGGCGCAACGGTTAGCGCGCACGCTCACATTGCTGCGACGCACGTTCGAGCAGTGAGGTGCGCGATTTGAAGGCGGGTGAAGGGCGCGGAAAAATTGGGCTGCCCGATCAGCAGCGGGCGGCCACGATCTCGCCACGCGGCGCGACTGCAGCGCACGAGCGCCCACGCGCGTGCGCACGCCGGGTGGAAACGCGTACGCACACGCGTGCCCAAGGCGCGATCTTAGCGCGGGCGCAGAAGGCTCTCAGCCGTCCGATCTTCGATCCGACGGCTCTCGTTCAGGGGCCACGGATTGCGCGAAGAGGAAGACCGGGGCGGGCGGCTGATCAGCGGCAAGAGGGCTACACCGACGCTTTTGGAAGCGATTTTAGCGACGCTCTGGATGTCGCTAAAGCCCCTTCTTCTTCTAGGAAGACCTTAACTCTATTTAAACCCCCTCCTACCACCATTCAAGATATACTCTCCCACTTGCAACTACTCCACTCCTCTCCTAGCTAGCTTTAGGCACTCTTGTAATCACCAGAGACGATGAGCCACCGACGGAGCCTCCTCCACCGCCGTGGCTGCCTCGTCGCTCTCCACTCTCTCTCTCTCTCTCTTAAGCTTTCATTTACTCTTGTTAAAGCATGTATTTAATGTTGTAAGCTATGAACTATGGATGCATGTTTAATGAAATTATTTTCCGTTCAATCGCCATTTTAATTTCTGTTCAAAGTGCATGATCAAAACCAAGAGCTTTCTAACCCTAAACTCTCTCTATCTCTCGCTTTTCAAAACCATCTCTTTTGCAAACAAAACTCCGCCTTTTTTGTACCAACAAGTGGTAAACAAAATCTGATTTCCACGCCTCTCTGAGACCGACACTCGGACTCACCTCTATTTACTTCTTTTAAAATCGACGTATTAAGTGCGACTATAACAACACCTCTTAACACATGCGCACAAGAGCATGTCAGTCAACACAAGGGTGAATCCAGTGTATATCTCCCCGGTTTATTCTATTTCTCCGCTTCTTCCTAAGTGTTTTAGGAATTTTTAGTGCATTTACTGAGCTGGGTTCTGGACAACTAGTCGATGAGCTGTTACAACCGATAACTTGCCAGCCATACTCGTGCGGCGAAGTGTGGCTTATTTCTTCTTTTCTCTTTTCTCCTTTTCTTTTTGATTTTTTTTCTTTTTTTTTTTTTTAAGTAGGTGGCTTCCCTGGTCTAAGATTTACCTAAAGGCAGTAAAAAGAGAAAGGTCTAGTGACTGGGCTCTGGACAACCTACCTATGGGCTATTACCCACGATAACTTGCTAGCAATATCACCCTAGAAGGTTCATTAGCTACCCAATTTTCGTTAAAATTGCCAAACAATGAGTCAGTGCAAAGAAAGTCTGTAGATGCTTAAGACTCAAAATTCCCTCAAATCAGAGGGCGGGTTGATAAGTCATGTACTTATCACCTAAACTTATTTACTCCAATTAAAATAAAATTTAGGTTGGCGAGAACTCGAAAAACAAATCCACATTTTAGTGGATACACGGGCTGATTAAGTCTAAAGACCTGAAGGGTCTTTGTGTTCAGATCTTAATGTAGTATTTCCTAAGGTTGAAAATTTTCTTAAACCCAAATTCTCTTTCCTAATTCTGATTTTTTTTTAATAAAAGAAAATAAACAAATCTACGGAGCTGACGAATGAATTCAGAGATAAATATCCACCCCCCCATTCCTATCTAATGCAATGTCCTCATTGTATTAAAAAGATATGAAACAGAGTGGAAAAGCGTAGAAAGCACCTGAATTGCATGAATGTCAGGTCCGCTCCGAGATGAAAACGAAAAAGAACTGTATATGTGCTGAGTTTAGTGCCTTCAGCTAGGCACACTATACAAGGAAAAGAAATGAAGAATTCACAAGTGTAGGTCAGAATTAAAATAAACAGAAGAATCCTCTGACCTGTCAACTGAGGTCCACAGATGTGGACCATATTGTGGTGCAGACCCATCCCCCATAATCGAGAATATCTTAAGTTCTAGATAAAAATTACCCAGAACCTAAAATCAGAATGCAAGCAGGCTCGGGCCTACGATTTATGAGGATGCAACCCAAGAACAAAAAGTCAGGTTACAGAGAATTGAAGCTCAAAAGGATAATCGTTGAATGTGTGCTTGAGTTGAACATCCTCAAAACAAATGTCGTAAGGGTTCTGATTTGATGGTTTTAGCTTAAAAGGAACCCTTCGACTCAATCTTCCATTTCCTCCAAAATTAACTTCCCAAATCAGAACTTCCCAGCTCCTATCCTCCACATTCAGCATACCAAATTCCAGGACCTCTTATATATTAATCACCCCATCTGAAATCTCCAAGTCTAAATGATGTGGCAGAATCAAAATTGACTTGGGTCTAATTATCTCAGAATTAGAATCATCAATAAGCTCAACGGGGTGTAACTGACAATCAGGGCATTGAATTGAATCCTCTAGAAAATGCGATTCTAGATCTGTAATGTATGCCCTAAGATCAGTTTCCTCAATTATTGGGCTATTAAATGATCTATCAGATTCCTCAGGCCCAATCATCTCACAGAAATCGTGTTCAGAAAACTCACGTGAGACTTTGCAACTTGAATCTTCACCATCAAAGAAATCAGGATCCGTATCAATGTATGTCCCAAAATCATTTGTCACTTTCAGTTCCAAGGAGATATATGTTTCCTCGTAACCTGGCTCAGTGATCTTAGGTGAAGAAATTAGATCTTCCTTAATTGGTTACTTTAATTCAATCTGGTCAGCCTCGTAACACGTGTCCCCCCGAACAGGTGCTTGAGCAGGTTCTGTCATTGGCTTTCCAGAAGAGGGTTCATCCTAGGAATCATCCCAAGATTGAATCAAAGCAACCACGAATCTCATCCTCAATTTCGCTAATTTCCTAAGTAGAAACTCACCCGGGTTCTTATCCTTAACATCCTGGAGCCAATCCAACAATGACTTGTTTAAATCATCAATCATTTCAATCAGGGGCTCCAATCTCTCAATGCAAGGTGTTGGCTGAACTTCTAAAGATTGAATAATATTCCTCAAGTTAACCAGAACCTTATCTTGAACCTGGTTAACCTGAACCAAATGAGTTGGTTCAGGGTTGGGCGGGTTTGGGCTCAATGCAAGGGAATTAACGAATTGAGATTCATTATACCCTTCCTGATAATAGGTCATTTCAGATTGTTGAAAATATGGTGATGACCTAAAGGCAGTGAAATCAGAGGATGGGTAGGGATTAGTGTATCCTTCTTGATTGTAGATCGTATTAGGTTGTTCATGAAAGGAAGACAATCTATAATCGATGTAGCTCTGAGAAGGATAGCAATTAGAATCAAAGTGTTCAGGGTTAGACCCTAAACATGGGGTCCAGAATTGTATCCCCAATCCGAATTATCCCAACTAACTGATGGTTGATTATAGCACGAGTTGGGATAATTGTCTTGTTGAGGATAATTCACAACAGGAGGGAAAGAGCAGGAATGCGTGAAATATGTGGAAGGATTCATGAGACACGAGAGGAAGAAAGGTGCCCTGCAATACAAACAATCAAACCTGTCCTTAAATGGGTTAGCCTATAAACCTACAGACTCCCAAAACTCGTCTTGACATAAAGGAACGATTTGATCTACTTCTGTCTGTTAAATCCAACCAGTTAGAAGGAGGGACTGGGGAGAAGGTTCTTCCTTCGGCTTACACCTCCGGTTCATAGTGTACACCCCAACTGCGATCGTTTGACTCTGCTCCCCTAGCTAGACATCAAATTGAACAGTAGAAACAGACTAATCGAAAATAATCTCGTTCTGAGTTCTGAAGAGCGAATTCAATCCTTAAGGCCAACGTCTACTCTGTTTTATTTAGGGTTAGGTTTGAATGTGCTTTGGAATGTGATGGGCCCTTTAAATGGGTTGTGCCCTTAATGATTGATTGATTTGTGTGTGCATGCACAACCAGTGGTTTTCAAGCAAGATTATTTTTGATGTGGTGAATTTTAAGGTTCAAATCTTGCTCAGTAGCTTTTAGAATTCAACTTTAGGTGTTTTCAATCAGGTTTCGTTGGCACACCAAGTTTTACAAGCACGGGTGAAAATGTTTTCCCTTGAAGCTTAAAAAGAATGTGGAGTGCCTGGTAAATCCCTAAGAGTTGAACCTAATTGACAGCTACTTGATGAGTTGAATTTAATTGAAGTGGTGCAGCCCAAACAACTCAAACAACTGGCCACAAATGCACCACTAAGTTAGGCACACAAAGATGGTTAACCTAGAATGATTTCTACTCTTTTATGTGTTGCTTTATGTGTACCGGTTCCACAAATCAGAACCTGGTTGAGTAGAAATAAATCAATTAGGTTAAGTGCCTTTGAATGTGGGTGTAAGTTGTGTGTTTGTTGAAAATTACCCCACAAAATTATCTTTTTATCTTTTATTATTTTTTTTAAATGGAGGTGGAATGAATGTGAGTGAGAATCCAAACAACCAAACTATTCCTAGGATTTATACAAACACCTAGGTTAATTGGAATTTGGATTTAATGTGGTGAATGAAATCTATGGAGGGGGAAAGAGTGGGGGATAACTTACAAAACCTTCCACAGCACTTTACTCCAATCTACCGCTTTTGCTCGTCTCAAAAGAGTACCATAAGAAAGGAGAAAAGTGTAGTAAATGATTTGTATGTTACAAAACGGGAAGAGAAATCAAAGATCGTCTCCTCCCCAGCAACGGCGCCAAAATGTTGAACGTTCGAATCATTCCCTAGCAATGGTGCCAAAATGTTGCACGAATCGAATGGCTACGCTAACGTGTTCGATTTTGGAGAACCTGTCATTGTAGCTTGAAAGCGAAGAATTCGTGTTCAACAAATAAAATTTATACGAAAATGCAAATTCTGGGTCGAACATAGGGAGGCGGACATTTGATTTAAAAACTACACATTTCTTTTTATTTGTCACGAGGTAATTCAATTTAAAACTATCTAATTAGTTACAATAAATAGAAGAGAGAGAGAGAGAATACTACACATAGAAATCAAAATGAGATATAGAATAAATAGAGAATTTATCATTAGGGGGATTTGTTAATTACAACTAGAAAGCATAAAACAATTGCACTAGAAAGCGATAAATTTACTCTAGAAAGCATTAAAAGAATGGAGGGAGAAATGTCCTCCTCGACGATCTCTTGGAGGATGCGCAGAACTACACTAGAAAGCAATGAATCTATACTAGAAAATAGTAAAAAGAATAGGGAGAGAGAAATCCTCCTCTACAGTCGCTTGGAGGACGAACCGGATGGGACGACGCCTGGACGAAGGAGAACGAAGTGGATGAAGGAGGATGAAGCAGAAGAACTGGAATGGAGTAGCATGCCGTCGTCGTCGTGGGATCCACATCCGAAGGGGGACGAAAATTTGGACTTTTTCTCGCGAGAAACATCCCGGGTGTGGGACAAGCTTCGCTTGAGCTTTGGAGGGTAGAGAAGAGAAGGAAGGGATGAGAATTTCGTATGGAGGGGGTCTCCTTTTATAGTTGCAAGGAGTGGGGGCAAAATGGTCATTACAACTTTAAAATAATAATTGAGGGGTCTTTAGTGACGAATAAAACCATCGCTAAAGCCTCCTTCGTGGGCGTCGTGGGTGGCTCGCGCTTGCTTGCTCGCCTGCCCGCAAGCGCAACGCTTGCGCACGTCTGCTGAGTCTCAACTGTCTGATCGCGAGATCGGACGGCTTAAGACGCATCTTCGCCTGCTGCTGCTCCCGCCTGGCGTGTACGATGCTGCATGAAGCCACGTGTGCAATAGCGTGTGAACGCTATCGGGCGCCCGTGGCCATTGGATTGCGATCTGACGGTTGATAAAAAACACGCCACTCACCTCAGAAACCGCTTGGCGAGGCTCGAATGCGCACCAGCGCCTCACGATAAGGCGCTGGACCGCTGCGTTACCTCGCCCAAAAGGTCACGTGGATGATTTTAAAGAGCCGCGTCCACAGCCGTTGGATCGAGATCCAACGGCGAAGAGGGGGTGGGTGCGCGGTCTTCATAGAATGTAAGCGACCGTTTGGGCGACCGAGATGGCACCACGTCGCACCATCTTGGCCGTCCATCTTCTGGAAGTTGTAGATGGTGCCACGGATGTCAGATTGACTCGATTTTTGCGTCGTTGAGCTGCGATCGTCGATCCGAATTCATCCGTGCGGTCGGATTTGTCATCTGAAGTGTATATTTACACCATCCTGGCCCTTGATCTTCTAGGGTTCCCCAGTCACTATCTGATGCTACGGATGCCTGATTAGGGCGATCTTGGAGTCGTTGAACTCCAATCGTCGCCCTGATCACATCCATACGGTTGGATCTTTGATCCGAGGCCTCGATAAAATGTTTACCCTGTCTAAGCACATAAAAGGAGATAATTAGCCTCCATTTTATTCAAACTACTCTAAATGCAAGATGATGCATGTTATGCAATATTTATATCATGAAATGCAATCCTATGCTTAAGAACATGCATAAATAGACATTTTAAGTAGTGTAAATGTGTTTACATCATTTATCATACCCCCATGCTTACTTTTTCCTAGTCCCTAGCAAAATTAACCTAAATGCTGTGTATCAAAGTTGAGTTAGGATTCGATTATTTAGGCAAAATTTGTCGATTGCTTTAGAAAATCTCAACCCCAAGACCTAATTACAGAAACTTAACAGTGCCAGGGTGTCCACCAGAATACAGACCGTCCAAGCCATCACCTTATTTGGAAAGAGAAGATACACAATTATTTTCTTGTTTATCTTCTTTTCTAACTTTTTTTTATAGTTTTGGAGTTTGAGATTTCCGGGATAATCTTTCACGGCTATCCGACCTACCCAAGACTCGGAAAGGACTCTAAGATCTAAGCATCTAGTGAAAAGAGTGAAAGACTCACTAGGTGGCCGTTAAAGCGAACATCAGGCTTCTATGACCCTAGGTGACCATGCCTAGAGGTTTTTCTTTTCGAACAGTAGCTTTCACACTACTTTTATTTATGGGGTCAACACAAGGGTGAACCCAGTATATATCTCCTCAGTTTATTCTACTTCCCTACTTCTTCCCTAAGTGTTTTGGGAATTATTGTGCATTTTTGTGATCTAGGCTCTGGAGAACTGGCCAATGGACTATTACCCACGGCAACTTGCCAGGCATTCTCATGCAGTGAAGTGTGGTTTTGTTTATTATTATTTTTTAAATTTTTTTAATTTTCTCCTTTTCTCTCTTTTTTTTTTAAGGAGGTGGCTTCTTTGATCTAAGATTTACCTAAAAGCAATATGACAAAAATGGTCTTGTGGCCGGGCTCTGGACAACTGGCCAATGAGTTATTACCATCGACAACTTGCCAGCTATACCACCCTAGATAGTTCATTAGCTATCCAATTTCCAAAGAAACTGTTGAAAGGTAAGTGAGTCCAAAAAGTGTGTAGATGCTTAGGCTTAAAGTCCCCTCAGATCAGAGGGTGGGTTGATAAGTCATATACTTATCACCCCAATTTATTGACCAATTAAAATAGAATTACTTGGCAAGGACTCGAGACTAAGTCCACATTCAAGTGGACACCCAGGCTAATTAAGCCTGAACACCTGAAGAGTCTACGTATTTAGGTTTGAAAGTATCAATTCCTAAAGTTTGCAACTGCTAATGCCTAAGTTCCCATCTCCTAATTTTATTTTTTTTTAAACTAAAATAACAGGAAATTATTATTACAGTTGACAAAAAGATTATAAGATATATCCACCCCCCCATGCTTAGCTATTGCAATGTCCTCATTGTTAGGAATGCAGGCATGCAAGAGAGTAGAAGTGGATGTATAGCACCTGGTTTCCATGGGATTCTGGTCAGCTTGGAACGGTCTTTACACATGCTAAGTTTAGTGCCTTCAGCTAGGCGATGATCGGCCCATGGTGGTTAAGGCAAGTTAAGAGCAACCTTGCCCAAGACGGGTTCAGGGAGAAAATGGTCAACAAAGGGTTTGAGACACTGTTTTTTGACCTTGAAGATATTACACGTCTTTAGGTCAGAGATTTTGACGATCCCGTTAGGGAAAATCTGCTTAATAATGAATGAGCTATCCCACTTAGACCTGAGTTTGCCAGGGAAAAGCTTCAATTGAGAATTGAAAAGCCAGACCTTCTGTTTCGGCTCAAAGCTCTTACATGAAATCATTTGGTCATGGAGAGCTTTGGTTCTTGCCTTATAGATTCTGGCACTTTCATAAGCATCATTTCGAAGCTCCTCCAACATAGATAGTTGGCGTTTCCTGGTTTTCCTGGCCAACTCTAGGTCAAAATTACATTTCATAATGGCCCAAAATGGCCGGTGTTCAAGTTCTATGGGTAAGTAACAGGCCTTAGCAAACACCAGATAGAATGGAGAGACATTGATAGGAATTTTGTATGTTGTACGGTAGGCCCAAAGAGCATCATCTATCTTTTGGATCCAATCCTTTCTATCAGGACTAACGGTTTTCTGCAAGATGTCTTTGATCTCTCGATTGGAGACCTTAGCCTGTCCATTCATCTGAGGGTGGTAAGGTGTGGAAATCCGATAATTCACCCAATATTTCCATAATAAATTTTGAAACTGGGCATGACTAAAATGTGTGTTGACAGAGCGAAATCGATGTTTTTAAATGCTACGTCTTAGTATAGGTCAAAATCGCTTGAAGACAAATAAGATTTGTAACTCGAATGACAGTCCGAGGTCGAACACAGGGTGCAAATAGGAATTCACACACTAATCTTAATAACGCAAATGAACACAAGAATTTAAACCACAAAATGATATTCAATAAATACTAATCTGTCACATTAGATATTCAATGAATTTTCATGTATTTTGAGGCAATGAAAAAAAGTAGAGAAGCTAAAACATTGGTGATTTAAATCACCAATTATACTCTAAGCATATATATCAAGCATTCAATCAATGTAAATTTCTCAACAGTATTTCTAAATCAAGACTCAAATCAGATGTCAGGTGTAATGACTAGATGACTTAACTGACAAGTGCTACAGTGCTTCCTTAGAACTACTCTTATTCTTCCTCCTCTTCTTTACTTCTCTACTTCTACTTTTTTCCTTTCTTCTTTAGCTCTCCTTCAACAGCTACTCTCTCTCTTCTCTCCTCTTCTTTACGCATGAGCCTTCTTCACCTTTGCATCTTCAAGTCCTCTTCTCTTCTTTCTTCACGCATAGAGGGAGGCACTTTCAAATTTGGCTAGGTGTCGCACAGGGCAAAACCCTCCCCTGCCCTCGTGCGCTTTCCTCTTCTCTTCCTCTTAGGCTTCGCCCTCCTAGGGCCACGATCAAGGTAATCGAGTTATCAGGCAGAGCATACACAGGACCTGGCTTACTAGCGTGGGTGGTGAGCAAGGAGTGCTTAGGTTAGGCGAGTTATCAGATCGGCCAGACCTGCGGGTTAGGTGTTGCGGGTGAGGTGCATGTAAGGTTCATGTGAGGACCTCACCTCCTGTACTTGCTGAGGCGATAAACCTTGAGCATAGAATCAATATATGTGAGTGCTTCACTTCAAATGCTTCCAAGGTGGGACTAAAGTCCCACCCTTCCTTCGCGTAGCAGTAGTAGTAGCTCCTTCATCTAATTCACATTCTCTATTGGTCAAACGGTCCAATTGATGGACAAAAAGGGAACCTGGAATGGTTTAGCGTCACGTGGGCGTGATGCCTCGTGCTATCAAGCATGGAGCAAGCTTCGAGCTTGCTCAAAGCATGCTTTTAATTGTAGGAAAAATTTGTAACCTAAAAACCAAGAATAAGGCCTCTCAGCCATGTTAAAGCACTCAGGAAGTGACATCGAATGACAACAAACGTAACCATGGTGGTGCGGAGGTGATTGGTAGAGTGAGGAGGTCTGACAACCTCGGACTGTTGGTGTGGAGGGCGTGGTGTTCGTCTGAGGGTTTGGGGGGATGGGAAGGCAAATAGGGAGAGGGGTTTCATCGAGGGTGGTGTGGTGAAGGTAATGAGGTGGTTGGCGAGTTGATTGGTGGTTTGTGGAGGTGAGATGGAATCTCCAGAGGAGTGGTAGAAGACAGGGAAGAGAGACGTGAGTGTGTAGAGTCGGGGCTATTTTTGGGATTTTTCGGTAGGAATCTAAACTAGAAATCGAAGCTAACTAATTTAACCTAATCTAAATGGATGAAAGGAGGGAGAACGACACCTGCATTGGTAGGCCGATACCAGGGAAGAAGACACTCCAGTTATGGGGATAATGATGATGACGGAGATAAAGGGGCTCCTACTGGTACGGTCAAGAGCGGACGAAAGCGAGGAAAGGAATCCGGCCACTAGTATTGTGGACGGACGATAAAGGAGGTTAGGAGGAGCCCCCGAAGCTTGTCGAGCTTCATGGCTGGAAGAGGAAGGAGGAATATGGGGATTTCACGGTCGGAATCAAATCTTGGAGTTTGGCCAAGCCCAGGGCATGCTTATATAGGGCTTAGGAGGTCGTATTGAGCTTGGAAGCCAAGCTAGGAATGTTCATCAGAGTAGGAGATCCATCTCCTTGAAGGATTCACATGAGAGATTCGCCGAGATCTGGAGCTTGGCAATTGGCACAAAAGGAAGGGAATTCCTTGATGAACTTCCCTTTAAAATTTGAGAGGGATTCGTCAAGGAATCAACGAGAACATGGAAAATTTAGGTCATCAAAGTTTGTAGGAATAGGATTCATGGCTGAAGGGACCTTTCTGTGAAGACGATGATAAAGTTAGGGGGCCATTTGCAAGGAATTCAAAAAGCTAAGGATCTGAATGAGATAGAGTCTGATTGGACCAAAATGGTAGCTTGGTCAAGATGTTCTTAGATTGGGCCCAAATTTTGATACAAACCTAATTTTGTCCAAAGGAATATAATGGTAAAGTTGTATTTAGGTTTTTACCAATTTTGGCAGGGTAATTTGTGCAAAAACCCAAATTAGGTGTAAATGTCTCTCTAGGTTTGTTTTGGGTCAAGACGGGTTCTGATGTTCAAATTCAAGGTACCATACCCTAAAGAGAATTTTTATATGATTTTTAGAGGGTTTAGGTGAATTTTATCCTAACCAAAACCTCAGTTAATTAAGCAGGTCTATTTTTAGAGTTTCAGAAGTCACTTAATTCTCAAAACACGTGAAAACCCTTTTCTGTTTGTTTTAACTAACTTGTTGGATATTTAAGGCCATTTATCCCTTAAGTAACCCCTGAGAAAACCAGTGGTTATTCTGCATTCATGATATGATGGCAAAATTGAAGTTTTAACCTTATTTTACTGTATTTCTCTCAGAATGATTATGTAATGAATAAGGGCTCTCTAGCGGTTTTGTAGGAGCTTTTATTCCTTGATACTGACTAAATTGAGCTAGTTATGGCTCATGATTTTGTTTGCATCATACCCTCATGCCTAGCTTTTGCTAGCCGCTTAGCAAAATTTCATGGAATTAACTCAAATTCTAGACCATATGCCTTTTTATGCTAAGATTTCTACTATGTACTTTCTTTTATAGATTAGGTTAGAATGCCAATAATAGGTCTAGAGGTGCTCAAGTACCAATCAAGATCCAGACCTGACCAGCTCTGGCCTCAGTCCGCTACGAAGGTTTCTAAGGCCTACAAGAACAAACCTAGGGTTCGTTGAACTCCGCGGTTAAAGTACCCCTGCTTGTAACATTTTTATCCTAGGTTCAATTTGTAGTGCATTTTTGTAGGAGAGAGAGAGAAGATTTTTTTTTTTGTTGGAGAGTTTTCTCTCTTTTTTCTTTCTTTATTTCTAGCTTCAGATTAGCTTTACAGCATGGTCTGTATCAGATTCCTAGCTCCCACCATCAATCCTCATAGGGTCCTTGGCAATTGATGCTTTGAGTTAGCACCACCGATGGCAACCCCAGAACCTTGGCTTTCGAGATTTCAGGATAATCCTGCCCATGGCATTCTATAGCTAAATTCAGGCCCAAGCAATCGACATTTTGGGATAATCCCATCCATGACACCTGAACTAGCACAAGGTGCTTACATGCCCTTGATAGGATATTTAGATATCCTAGGAGACAAGCATTGAGGAGACGGTATGTTATTATGCATCTTTGAGGGGAATTTCTTGCCACTCCATGCTGGGAACTCTTCCAAATCAATTTGTGTTGATCAACCACTCCTAATCTAGATAGCTTTTTCAGAGCAAATTTATTGCTTTTGCATGATTTTGATAATTAAGAGCACTAAACCAGACTGTGTGTGGATTAAGGTGCTTAGGTTACCAAGTCCCACAAACTAGAGGTTAGTTAACGAGGTCGAATAATCCCTAAGCCTTAGACCTAATACTTAAGCTTCACATTTTCCCTAACCTCTAGAGGACTATCCAGATGTTAACGGATACTTGAATTTTTAAGCCTAAAATCAAGCCCAAGAGGCTTAAGATCAGTATTCATACTAATCTCTTTTGTTTCTTAGCACTTTTAATTCTTTTATTTCTTTCTTTTGATTTGGCCTAGAACTAATTCGATTCCTTAATCTTTTACTAAAGGCTATCTTTTTGTTTCAAATTGTTGCTCCTTTTTGACATTTATATCACCTCCGCTTTTCCTCCTTAAAATTGATATGCAATTAATTCATTAAAAATTTCCTCCCTTCTCCATTTTTTTGTTCTTTTTCAATTTTCTATGTTTTGGGTTTTCTTTTTTTGGAATATGTATTTTTTATGAGAACCCTTCCGAACATTGAATTTTTGTATGTTTACACTTTACCACCCCCATGCCTAAGTTTTCCAATGTCCTCATTGTAAATAGAGGGCAAGTAATAGTTTTGGGTTCAAGAATTTAGAACATGATTATTGGGTGGGCAAACAGGTCGAGGATGACTATTGCAGATGATTTCAAGACCAAATATGAGTACCATAGGTGGGATCGACTGTTCTAAAACTGAACTCATAGTGTAATAGGTGTGAAGTACAAAAGGATAATCAGAAGGATCTCAGGTTTTTTGGATAACGGGTTGCCTCTCGTTAAGCGCTAAATTCGATGCCTTCAGTCGTGTAGAAAATGGTAAGGAGGAGTGGTTAAATCAGATGAGTTCTGTAGAACAAGCACCTTGATCAAAAGCATAGTTGGTTCAGCTAGGTGCTTGTTCAGATCAACAGGCTGATGATGCAGCCCAAACCCAATCAATCTGGCAAGTTGATAGATGTGGATCAAAAGATGTGACGCCCACCAGATACTATGAGTCTCAGAATGATGTGGAAGTGTGAATCCAAGATTTGGCTGAGTAGAATCAGCCTGATCAAAGTAGGGATCATAAAATGAAAGTGAATCAATGGAGGATGTAGGAACCCTACAGGAGTGATCAGAGAACAATGGGGCATGTTTTGTAGTTTGATCGATGTTTAAAACCTGATAAAGATGTGGAGGAGAATCATGTGCGACCGGCTCATTAAATGGAGAATTAGAGTAGAAATTGAGTTCGATTGTGCGTTGGGGATGAAAACGTGTTTGGGAAGGATCTACATATGCTTTGGAAGAGGTGTTTTCTTTCAAATCATTGACCTCAGCATCAGAATCAAAAGATGGATCGTAGTTGCTGAGGTCGTAAATTGGTTGTAGTCATCAGGAAATAAAAGCTCTCCAAAATCAGAGTAAGATTTGAAATTGTCGGAGAACTTGCAAGAATCATGTTCTGAATCTGATTCGGGATCAGAGATTCCACAACAGAATAAATCAAAAGATGTAGAATTAGCAACCTAACTTGTGTTAGATTCTGAGCGGACAAAGGTGTCCTTATTTAGCATGGGTTTGGGTTCTTGCCTTGTAGGGAAGACCCAATCGATTTCTAATTCTTCCAACTGCTCAATTTTTGTATCGTAAATTGGCATGCCTTCTGAAAAATTAATCTGTATCTCTGAGGAGATTGGAGATGTGCATTCATCAAATAAAGGCTTGATTGCGCAGCAATCATAGGTCTTAATTGGCCTAGATTAAGCTAGGACTTAGCATAAGTTAGGGTTATTCAGGCATGCATACGCATTATCTACATCTTTACTGCTTTTCTTTAGCTATGCATGAAATAATGTTATAATGTGCTGATTAAGTGCATTATATCGATTGCAGGGAATAAGCTGAACAGGAGCTGGATCTGAAGCTGGATCAGGAATAACAGGAGTTGTAGAAGAGCTGGAGCAGAAGGCCGAGTTTAGATGTAGGAATAATAATGTAAGGAGGTTAAAAGTTTGCTATTCTATTAAGTAGGAATAAAGTAGTAAAATGTGAAGAGCTTAGGTCCATCCTAGCCCTAGGATAGCCTAGAGACTTCCCCAAGCTTTAGCCACCCTTAGATTAGGTCACAACACCCTAGGAAGCCCTAAAACCCTAGTTCCAACCCTTATCTGGACGTCCAGATAAGTTATAGGACGTCTAGGACCCTTAGCCAACTCTCGCACACTTCAAACCCACTTCTGCAATGTTATTGGACGTCCAGAAACTTTGTCAGACGTCTAATTTCTGTTGAATACCCAAAACAGAACCCGAAATCCTTCCTGACTCTGATTGGATGTCCAGACAGTAAGTCTGGACTTTTGATTTTTGAGTATAAGACGTCTGATTCTATTATTAGATGTCTGATACTGCTCTCCAATTCATGTTTTGAGATTTAAGCCTTCATCTTGGATCTCTAGGTCCCTAAACCCAATTCCAACCCCATAGGAACCTAAATTAAGGTGCCCTAACCCTAGTACATCACCTCTAGACCTCCCTAAGGACCTAATTAGGTCCTCACTAAACCTAATTGACTTGGATCTTAGTCAATTCCATTATCCTATTTAGTGGGACTCATTGAGTCCAATTGAGCCCTGATCTCAGCACACACTGTCTAATTGGACTCAGTGAGAGTCCAATTGGCCTAGACTTGACTTAATTGAGTTGTTTTACTCTCAATTAAGTTTCCACACACCCAATTAAACTTGTATTAAGTTTAATTGCACTTTACCTTAGTGAATTAGGGTTTATAACCCTAATTTGAGGCCTACCTTGACCTAAACCCACTAGAATCCAACCTAATCAACCTAGCCACCTAAGTTTCGACCCACACACACCCACACACACCATCCACATGAAAATATCCAGCCTAGAGTTCTCTAGAACTCTCTACCATGTGTGGTTGCCTTGGTTGGCAAAAATAGCAACCAAGAGTCATTCAAATTTTAGATCCACATTTGGTGGATCTAAAAACCACCATCCACCCTCTCTCTCTCACTCTCCCACGAGCTCCCACCATAGGCCTCTCTATAGAATTCCATAATTCTCTAGAGAGCTTCCCTTAGGTCTATAAAAAGACCCCTTGGGTGACAATTTGCACCCATTCACTTCTTTGGCAATTGCACTCCGTTGGTGCCATTCATGCCACCTCCATAGTCACTCCACCTCCACGAGCTCACTACCACCACCATGGAGGACACCATGCCGAGATGCTGGATCAGCCCTACCTCTCTCCAAGGGCCAGCCTAAGTTTCATTGGTCGCCCCTCCTTCTCTCGACCACTCCAAGGCCATCGGGGACCACCCCTGAATGCCCTCTATTCATCTAGCTTTAAATCATGCTCTTCGTAATCTTTATTGCTTTCATTTACTGCTTAGTAGTGTAGTCTTACTTCTCCCCCAATGATGCATGCGAAATCCCCCCCGTTGATTCTTGTATGCAATCGTTTTCTGGTAGTTAGGTTTAATTTTTAAGCATTCATGTAAAAGCTTTCCTCTAGATTTCCTTGTGCAACAACTCTCCAATGATGAATGAAATTGCATTATATATATATCTCTTATGTGTTTAAAATCACCACGAGCTGAATGATTATCATATTTGTGTGATTTAAGTGCCTGTTCTTTAATTGCCTATATATTACGCACCAGCATGTCGTTTAAATAAAGTAAAGCAGCTTTAAGATCGATTTCAAAAGCAAAAACAACGCCTCCTAGAGACGAACAACCGGGACTCAAGTCTCGTTATCTTTAGAAATCAATTTTTGACGAATGTTTTTGCATGACTATACTACGATTTCCGACGACTTTCAAATGCACGAAAATGGCTTTCTGTCAAATGGCGCCGTTGCCGGGGAGGTAACATTATTTTCTTTGATTTCGATTTTGGAACTATCACTAACAAATTGGTCTCTACTTTGTTCTTGATGTGCAGGACAAGGCTCAGAATTATAATCCAGATTCAAAATCTGATTTTCATCAAACGGGGCCTTGTAATCATACCAATAAGGCTCACATTCAAATTCTAAGTTAAGGGTGTGGGTTGGATCGCTAGGATCTAGATTGGGTTCTATAGGGATGTTAGAATTGCTCTCGAGAGTCCCCTTATCAAAATAAGAGGCAGAATTTACACCCTCGAGAGGTTCTGATTCAATCTCATTATCACAGGTGTCTAGGAAATCTAAGCTTATCGAACCAGGGTTTGTATCTCTAGGGCTGGCTCGAAATCGTGATCACCTGCAATCGGATCTTCCCAACCTGTCTTAAGATTAGGTATATAATTTGAATTAGATTCCATTTGGGTTGGTGGTCCACAATTATAATCATTGAACCTAGGATTTGGGAAACTGTGTTGATCACTAATCTCATTCCAAGATGTTTTGTTAGTTTCTAATGGGTATTTTTGATCAATTGTTCTATATAACTTATTCAAAAATTCTCCCCGTTCTTCTAAAAATTCCAGGAACTTTTCTGGAAGTGAAGGGTTTGAGAAACATTGCAAACAATCATTATTGTGTAATTTCACTAATTCACTATGTTCTGCTAATAAGTGATCCCAGGTTGAACTGTGTTTCATTTGTGTCCATATTATCTTCATACGGTTCAAAATGTGGTTCATTGTTCTCTCAAATTTTTCCTGAATGTCCCTTTTATAATATTCGTCATGGTTTCTATAGGCATTCTCAAGTATCTTTTCCTTCAAGCTCATTTGGGACTCAAGTTTTCTAAATAGTCTTCCCATATAGTTAGGCTACATTTTTGAATCAGATGGTGGAATCAAGATGTAGAACAAAAACTCAGGCTCAGATTGAAGTTGTTCAGATCTGAAAGATATTCCCAACAAGATCTAGCGAGGCTTCTTAGGTTAAAAACCTAATAGCCTTCCTGTGTATGTGTACTAAATAGAAGGGATGAGGGGCTGGATGTGAATTCTGACCCAATCAAGCCACCCAAAGATTTTTGGATGACTAAGGTAGTTTCGAGGTGGATGATACCTCTGAATTAGAAATTTGCACACCCGAGAAATACTTGGGTAGCCAGGAAGGGAGAGCCCTGCAAAGACCCTTACACGGTAAAGCATCCACACGGGTTACAGGGCTTCCCCCACCTGACCTTCCTTGTCACTGAGGGCCCAGGTAGACCGGAATGTATGAACTTAAGTCCTTAAGTCTACCAATTTTAGGTCCTAATTTATGCCTTGAGTTTCACTTGATTAGAAGTTAATTCAACTTGTGACCTAATTTGGAGGTTGGTTGGCCTACAATGTAGACCAACTTCACCTGACCTACTCTACAAATGGTAAAATGAGATCTAGGTCAAGACCCAGAAATCACCTTGATTGACTCTTAGGTTATTAGGTCAAAGGAGTTTAGGGTTCAAGTGAATTTAGAGCATGATTTTAGGGTTTGTGTTGATTAGATCTTTTCAACCAAGGGCTTGGGTAGCACACAAATGCAAGTGGGTCTGTTTGCATTTATGCAGGAAAGTGTGAACTAACACTCCAAAACCTTAAGAATTGAAACCCTAATTGGCTCTATTTCCATGTCCAATTGATCTTGACATGTTCACCTTGGGCATCAAGCAAGAAATGTGAGTAGTCCAAGATGATCAGAAATTAAGCGTGATCCTTAATAGGCACAAGAAAGTTGGGGAAGGGAATTCTAAACAAAATAGTCTTAAACTTCAATTAAATTTGAAAAAATTTTGCAAATCAGGAAACATACCATTTAAATGATGATTACTATGAAAAATAAGGTAGGTGATTCCTAGTTGATTGTTTCCTTTTTTTTTGGTCTTCTCAAGATTAGAAGGTTGATTAGGGAAGAATAAAGAAGTTACTTGCCCTAGAGTGGCTATTTCGCATGGAAGATCTCCTGGTGAAGTACCTCGCAAAATCACAAGAAAGCAAACAACGCAAATCAATGCTCAAATATAATCAAATAATGCAAAGAATAGCGGTGAATTGTGCATTGCTCCCCGGCAACGGCGGCAAAAAGTTGACAGAGCGAAATCAAGGTTTTTAAATAATGCATCGTACTATTGGTCGAAATTGCTTGAAAAAAAAAAAAGATTTGTAACTCTAATGAAAGTCCAAGGTCGAACGTAGGGAGTAAATAGGAATTCCTACACTAATCTTAATAATGTAAATGAGCACAAGAATTTAAACCACAAAATGATATTCAATAAATATTAATCTGTCACATTAGATATTCAATGAATTCCCATGTATTTTGAGGCAACAAAAAAAAGTAGAGAAGCTAAAATAATGGTGATTTAAATCATCAATTATTCTCTAAGCATATATATCAAGCATTCAATCAATGTAAATATCTCAACAGTAATTCTAAATCAAGCCTCAAATCAGACGTCAGGTCTGATGACCAGATGACTTAATCGATAAGTGCTACAGTGCTTCCCTAGCATTGTTCTTATTCTTCCTCCTCTTCTTTACTTCTCTGCTTCTGCTTTTCTTCTTTCTTCTTTAACTTTCCTTCCTCAGCTGCTCTCTCTCTTCTCTCCACTTCTTTACGCATGAGCCTTCTTCACCTTTGCATCTTCAGGTCCTCTTCTCTTCTTCTTTCTTCACGCACAAGGGAGGTGATTACACCGCAAAAATACACCTGCAATTCTACCATCTTGTGCTATTTCCTAGCATTAATAGTGTAGATTTGGTATCCATAGTTGCATTTGTAAAAATACACGCATGCATGCATTTAATTGAGAGGGGAGGAGAGTGAATAAAATGGCTTCGCAATTTACTTTTTCTTCAACTGTTGCTTCGCAAAATTTCCATCTTTATTTTTATTTCTATTTGATTTCGAGTTCTTCCCCACGGCTGCAAAGCATGGCAGCTTCCTCCTCGCACCATTCCCTGTTCAACTTGACCTGCACAGCCACTCCCTGCCAAGCCGCATGCACGGCCACGCACAGCCAGGGCATGGCTGTGCATGCCTTCTTCTTCTTTGAAAGAGCACGACTTCTTCTATGCAAAGGAGGAGCATGGTCCACGCCAAAACACAACAGCTCTTCTTCTCCAGGCAATCCCCTCCCCTCTCCCTCCGTACGTAGGCCCTCCTCCTCTGAGGAGACACTCTGTGGGCAAGAGTACCTCACGGTGGTGCACAGCCACCACCATGAGTCCACCACCGCCCAACTCATCAAAGAGCTGGTGGGCGAGTTGATTCTTTCCTTATTTCTTCATTTCAAGCACTTCCGCCATTGCCACTGGAGCTTCAAGCTTTGAAGCTCAACCGGCCACCGCAAGCTCCGCAGCAGCAGCGCAGGCCACCGCGTGTGCCTACAGGTCGCCCTTACCTCCTTCTCCGCGTGCCCTGCTGCGCTCTTTTGCCCGCAAGCCTAGTTGGCGCATCCTCTTCCTCGCGTGCGCCGAACCGTCCACGCCACCCGCACTTAGCACCGGGCGCACCCAGTCGCGTTGCTTGCCTCGGCACTGTAGCCACTGTTCACGCATTTCAGCAGAACACTGTGGCTATAGTGGGGTGACAGGTAAGTTTCTCATTTATTCGGTCACCCGGCGCGCCGCAACCACTGCTAGCCCGCGTCTGCGTCCCGCACCGCGCCTGCTCCAGCGCCTGCCCGCGGGTCTGCCAACGCCCACCCGCTTCAGCATCTCCCTTCACCCGCACCCACCCGCTTCCGTACCTACTATTCACGCAGTGCGGTGCGCTGCGGCTTCTCTCCCTCGTGCTCACTCCCTGCGTGCACGCACATCTCCGTGCGACTACGCGCCTGCGTGCTCGCGTGGATCATTAGACGTCGCCAGCTGCGTGCAGATGCCTTAACCGCACTCCTTCATCCTTCTTCACAGCAGGCGCGCTTTCTCTCTCTTCCTCTCTCCGTCTCTCGCAACACTCTCACTTCACAACACACACTTATATTTATATACGTATATATTTATATATATATATATATATTTATATACATATATAAATATATATGCATATATCTATACATATATTAGTGCTTATATAACTATGTATTAATCTATATACATACATGTATATATCTATAACTATATATACATATCTATCTACATATATCTATATACATATATATATTTACATATATACATATACTTATATACATATATCTATATATATGTTATTACCTATATAACTAAGTATAAGTATAGATACATATATATATATATATACATATATACACATATACTTATACATATATATATATACAAATATACATATACATACATATATATATCTATAACTATATATACATATCTATCTACATATATCTATATACATGTATTACTATATATATGTAACGACCCGATTCCCGAGTCCCTACAAGACATGAGAACTGGACCGACTCGACTAATCCCAAGACCTAGTCGTCCAGCGAGGAAGTAACCAAAAGAGCAGTAAAATAAACCACATTCAACATGAAATATAACTAGCAGTAACAAAATACAGCAGTAAGAAAAAGAACTACTACAGCATGTACCACCACAACAGTAGAGCAACATTTAACATAACAAGAACTGCGGGTAAAGAAAAGTACAGAGAGTAACAAAAACTACTCACTATAGTAGAAACAAAAAGGGTACGAAAGAATAGTGGTAACTCTACTGGACCCTACTCGGCCCAGCGTCCTCTGCAGCCGCTAACCCTGGCTGCTCAACACCTGGTCCTGAAAAGTAACGAGTGTAACACATCAGTGAAACACTGAGTAGAGTGGCAGCTAAACTAAAGAAGCAGTAAGGTGTACAGTAGCTATTTTATTTTCTTTCTTCCTTTATTTACGTCTTTCTATTGTTTCACAATTTATCTATTTCTCAGATCCTTCACTTGATCTCGAATGTTCCTCGTGGGAACGATCTTGATTGTAGTCTTTTCCGAACAGTAGAAGTAGCACGTGGTGCTCTCCTAGTCGGGAGAGTCCCCCGTGGTGATCCTACTCTCAGTCAACCACCCCAAGGTCACGGACAAACGTAACGGTGACTACGGCACGCGCGATAAACGCACAGGTAGCTAACCTGCACTAGCACACGGTCAGTCGTTTCCGTTAATGGGTGCGCCCAAAGCACAGCATGGAACTAGTACAGGGCAGAGCCCTCTCAGTAACAGGGGTTCAACCCCTCCACAGTAACCAAACAGGGGCCTTGCCCCTCCACAGTCCACGCACCCTCACTTGACTACCCTGGTTTGCCCAGTGGGCCTAACAAGTCAATGTAGGTGAGCTAGCAGAACCTCGGGGCCCGTGGGGTAGCTAGTACTCGCCATACACTTGTAGCTCACCTCGGTACTGCGTACATGAGGGCCAGAAGTCGGTACAAAGTGGCCAGACCTAACCCCGGGTCCCTGGGGCGGCTAGCTCCGCTCTGCAATAAGCAGGTAACAAGTGCTTCCCCTTGTACTACGTACCTAAGAGACAACGTACCTCCACATCATTCTTTCTCAGTTCCATTTCATCCTCTTTCCAAGTGTTCTACTCCTAATTCCCCTTAGGGTTCCAGCTCCTTTAATTCAGCACAATTTGGTTTCACCTTCCAGTTTCACGTTCATACAACCCATGTTCTCAATCATGTTTATTTGTTCATAACAGGCAGCTATTTGTTCCTTTCAACTTTTTCTAGACTACAGTATTCATATATTCCACTAGTTTTCCCATCCTAGGATTCATGCCATACCCTAGGATCTATCATACAATCTAGTTTTCCAGCCCTAGGATTCATGCAACACCCTAGGATCTATCATTCAATCTAGTTTCTCATTCCTAGGATTCATGCAATGTCCTAGGTTCTATTTATGGTTCCATAATTTAACAAATTATGCTAATAAACTTAAAAGCCACTCTACCAGCTACAACGGAAGTAATGGGGGCATGGTCGGGAATCCCACGTGCCTCCGCAACCCCTGAGACTGCAATGGAACGGGGTCCTATCACAAGGATCAAACACAAGGAGTTTCTCAAAATAGTATATAATTACTGTAGACGGGTAGAGGATTTAATTCCGAAAAGAACGCAACTCGAAACGCGGAAAATGGACTCCGAACGGGCCCTAAACGAGTCGAAAATGACGAAACAGTGCAAAATCAGGAGTCTGGAACCTCTTCCAGACGTCTTAAAATGAGGGTCAGATGATACCTTTTCTCTATATAGTCTCTCAGACGTCCAAAAGCCAGCGGGGGTGTCTGGCCTAGTTCCCAGACGTCCAATGGTCGCCTCGGACGTCCGGAAGTCTTTCCCGTCGTCTGGCACTGCAGTCAGATGTCTGATTCACGTTGGATGGCGAATCTCAGAACCTGCGCGTACCCATTCCTCGCTCTCAGTACGGACGGTCGAAGAGAAGGAGGAAGTACGAAAATAACTTACCTTTCAGTCGTCTGGACAGTCCTCCAGATGTCTTCCCCGTCGTCTGGTTGGAAACCCAGATGTCTGATTCTGGAAAAACTTCCAGAATCAGAGCGCGACTTGCCCTCCGCCAGCGACGCACAGCCGCGCCGCATCTCGTCCTCCTGCTGCTCGAGCTGCAGCAGACCTCCCGCATCACTCCGCGCCCGCTGCACCCCCGTCGGCCGGCTCTAGCAGCCCCGGCAAGCTCGAACCCTCACGACCGAGTGCCTCCTCCCTCGCGCAACACCTCCTCCCGCACTCATCGCGGCTGCCGCCGCCGCCGCTCGCTCACTCTCGTACTAGCTGGAAGAAGGAGAAGGGGGTGGAGGAGATGAGAGTGAGGGGGAGGGTGAGGCCCTTTTAAAGCTATGCGGGGAGAGGGAGAGAGAGAGAGAGCAGATTGCGGCCACAGGAGGAGAGAGGGAAAAAGAGAGGAAGGCGGTTGCGGGTCTGCGCGCGCCTGTGCGCAGATGCAGCCCTGCATGCCACCGAAAATAGATCCCAGACGTCTGGAAGGGGTTCTAGACGTCTGGGCCACCTCCCAGACGTCCTAAAAAAAATGTCTTGGAGTGCATTTGTAACAATAGATATATACCTATATATATATATATATACATCTATATAGTTACATATACATACATCTATCTATACATATATTTACATACCTATATATACATACATATATATATATACATATATACATATATAAGTACACATATACCTATATAGTTATAACCATATATATATATATATATAGATATATTTACATATATTCAAATATATATATTTTTTCATATTACTTACCATACATGGTATCGCGGGAATATCCGCACCAGTTGCTGATATTCCCCGATACACTCGTACAAAAAGCGTGGTCACACTCATCTTCCATCAATCCACCTTACACTCCATGCAACACCTCATCCTATTGGTTGTCTTTCTAGACGACGACCAACTCGACACCGTGCTACACTCCACCTCCGCCTCCACCCCACCCCTTTATACATATATAATATATACCTATATATATATACTATATTTACTGTATTTCTATTTCATTTTCCTGCTAGTAAAAAGATAAAAAATATATATGTAAAAGGGAAAAGATAATCCTTGACTTGCAGGTACTCAGTCTTGTGAATAGCAAGACCAATTTTCAAACCCTGATTTAGCTCAAAGCCAAGAACCTGATTTTGATGGTGTGCCTCAAGAACAATAACTATCAAAAAAAAAAAATCTAAATAGAAAAACACCAAAAACACAATAAACGAACAGAGGAGATTCGTTGTAGGAAAGGTGTAAAAACTTCACTTCTAATCCCACTTCCCAAACTTCACTTCTAATCCCACTTCCCTGTGTTTGACCCTGGGCCTAAAAGTGACCAAGATAAAATCAAATAGGCCAGGTAAAAAAAATATTTTGTAAAGAGATGGTTAGGCTTGATTTAGGTTAACCACTATACTCATTATAATGATAAAATCACCATATTGACACAACCTATCCAGGCCCGACCAGGAGGCACTTTCAGATTTGGCTAAGTGTCACATAGGGCAAAACCATCCCCTACCCCCAGCCACTTTCCTCCTCTCTTCCACTTAGGTTTCACCCTCCCAGGGCCATAGTCAGGGTAATCGGGTTATCAGGCAGAGTGTACCCAGGAACAGGCTCACCAGCATGGGTGGTGAGCAAGGAGTGGTTAGGTTAGGTGGGTTATCAGATCAGCCAGACCTGTAGGTTAGGTGTCTCAGGTGAGGCGCATGTGTGGCATGTGCCAGGACCTCACCCCCTATTCTTGCTTAGGTGATAAGCCTTGAGCATAAAATCAATATAACCGGATGCTTCACTTCGAATGCTTCCGAGGTGGGACTAAAGTCCCACCCTTCTTTCGTGTAGTAGCAGCAGCGGCTCCATCGTCAAATTCACATTCTCCGCTGGTCAAAAGGTCCAATTGATGGTCAAAAAGGGAACCTGGAATGGTTTTGTGTCGTCTGGGTGTGATGCCTGGTGCTATCGAGCGTGAAGCAAGATTCAAGCTTGCTCGAAGCTTGCCTTTAATGGCGTACAAAACCTGTAACTAGAAAAGCAAGGGTAAGGCCTCTCAGCCATGTTAAAGCACTCAGGAAGTGTCGCTGGATGACGACAAATGTAACCGTGGTGGTGCGGAGGTGAATAGTGGAGTGAGGAGGTCTGACGACCTTGTACTGTTGGTACGGAGGGTGTGGTGTTCGGCAGAGGGTTTAGGTGTACGGGAAGGAAAATAAGGAGAGGGGTTTGTTGGAGGGTGGTGTGGTGAAAGTTATGAGGTGGTTGGCGAGTTGGTTGGTGGTTTATGGTGGTGAGATGGACTCGCTAGAGGAGTGGTCGGAGACGAGGAAGACGGAGTTGAGCATGTGAAGTCAGGGTTATTTTTGGGATTTTTGGGTGGGAATCTAAACTAGGAATCTAAGCTAACTAATCTAACCTAATCTAAATGGATGAAAGGGGGGAGAACGACATTGGTGTTGGTAGGTCAGCGCTGGGGAAGAAGACACTCCGGTGATGGGGATGGCGATGATGACGGAGATAGAGGGGCTCCTGCTGGTACGGTCAAGAGCGGACGAGACAGAGGAAGGGAATCCAACCATTGGTATTGTGGATGGATGATGAAGGAGGTCAGGAGGAGTCACCATAGCTTGTGGAGCTTCGTAGGCAGAATAGGAAGGAGGAATATGGGGATTTCACGGCTAAAATCAAGTCTTGGAGTTCGGCCGAGCCCTGGGCGTGCTTATATAGGGCTTAGGAGGTTGAACTGGGCTTGGAAGCCAAGCTTCCAAGCTAGGAATGTTCGCCAAAATAGGGGACCCATCTCTTTGAAGGATTCGCATGAGAGATTGGGCGAGATCTGGAGCCTGGGAATTGGCACAAAAGGAAGCGAATTCCTTGACGAAATTCCTTTCCAAATTTCAGAGCGATTAGTCAAGGAATCAAGGAGAACATGACAAATTTAGGTCGCCGGAGCTTGTAGGAATAGGATTCATGGCGGTATGGACCTTTCTATGAAGACGATGACAAATTTAGGGGGACATTTGCAAGGAATTCGAAAAGGTAAGGATCTGAATGAGATAAAAAGAGTGTGACTAGACCAAAATGCAAACTTGGTCAAGATGATCTTAGATTTAGCCCAAATTTTGGTAAAATCCTAATTTGGACCCAAGGAATCCAATGGTAAAGTTAGATTTAGGTTTTGACCAAGTTTGACTAGATAATTTATTCAAAAACCCAAATTAGGGCAAATGTCTATCTAGGAGTCTATTTTGGGTCAAGACGGGTTCTAATGGTCAAATTGAAGGTACCACACCCTAGAGAATATTTTTCAATTTTTTTTAAAGGGTTTAGGTGAATTTTATCCTGACCAGAACCTTAGTTATTTAAGCAGGTCTATTTTTATGGTTTCGGAAGTCACTTAATTCTCAAAACACGCAAAAACCCTTTTCTGTCTGTTCTAACCCACTTGTTGGACATTTAAGGCCATTTTACCCTTAGCTAACCCCTGAGAAAACCCATGATTATTATCCATTCAAGATATGATGGTAAAATTACTATTTTAACCTTATTTTATTGTATTTCTCACAGAATGATTATGCAATGAATAAGGGCTCTCTGGCTATTATGTAGGAGCTTTTATTCCTTGATAATATCTAAATTGACCTAGTTATGGCTCATGATGGTGTTCCCATCGATTTGCCACCATCACTGTAATTTCTCGAGGAACCTCGAGTCGACTGAAGATATTTTTCTTCACAAAATCGATGACCACCTTGTGGTCATTGGTCTAGGTGGGAATTTCCTCAATCCATTTATGCACATAATCAACAGTGACCAGAATACACTCGTGTCCAAATGAAGGAGGGAAGCGTCCCATAAAGTCAATGCCCTAAATGTCAAAAATTTCAACGGAAATTATTGGGTTCAGTGGCATCATATCTCTCTTAACCATGTTCTCAAGTGTCAAGCATCGGGTGCATGACTTTGACAATTTCTAGGCATCCTTAAATAATGACAGCCAATAGATTTTGGATTACAAGATTTTTGCTACCGTCTTTTTCTTGGAAAAGTGTCCACCACATGTAGATGTGTGGCAGAACTTAAGTATGCTATGGAACTCAATTTTCGGAATGCATCGACAAATAATCTAGTCTACGCCAATGTGGTATAGCTCAGGATCATCCCAAAAATAATATTTGTCCTCAAACACAAGTCTATCCCGTTGTTTTTTGATCCAATCCTGAGGGATTTGACCAACGGCCAAATAATTGACGATATCCGCAAACTAGGGGGTTTGAATACCTGAGGCTGTAAGGATAGTCTCATATGGAACAGTATCAGAGATCGGGACATCTAGGTAACGAGAATTAATGAGGATTCTCAACAGGTGATCCACCACTACATTTTGTGCCCTAGCTTTATCCCGGATTTCAAGATCAAATTCTTGAAGTAACAACATCTAGTGAATAAGCTGGGGCTTGGCATCCTTTCTGGCCAAAGATGTTTCAAGGTCGAGTGGTCGGTATAAATGATGACACGAGAACCTAAAAGATAGGCCCAGAATTTTTCTAAGGAGAAAACTACAGCTAACAATTCTTTTTCAGTAACAATTAGTTCCTCTGGGCCTCGTCCAGAGTCTTGCTAGAGTAGTAAATCACAGAGGGCTTTTTCTCAAACTTCTGACCCAAGACAACCCTGACGGCATAATCAAATGCATCAGCCATAATCTCAAATGGGGCTGGCCAAACCAGTAGTTGCAACACTAAGGCACACGTGACTTTCAGCTCCTCGACTTTTGCATCGTAGATCAGTGTGACTTTCAGAAAATAAATTTGTATCTCTGAGGAGGTTGGAGAGGTGCATTCATCAAATACAGACCCAGAATCATAATCCACATTCAAATCTAATTTCCATCATATGTGGCCTTATAATCAACCCAATAAGGCTCAGAACTAGATTCAAGATTAAGGGTGTGGGTTGGATTACTAGAATCTAGGTTGGGTTCTATGGGGATGTCAGAATTTCTCTTGAGAGTCACCTTAATAGAATAAGGGACGAAATTTATACCCTCAAGCGGTTCTGACTCAATCTCATTATCACAGGTGTCTGGGAAATCTAAGCTTGGTGAACCAATCTTTTGATTTTCTAAGGCTAGCTCAAAATCATGGTCACCTACAATCGAATCCTCCCAACCCATCTCAAGATCAGGCATATCAATCTGTATATAATTTAAATTTGAATTCATTTGGATTGGGTGTCCATAACAACCTTGATCATCACACCCAGGATTTGGGAAATTACATGGATTACTGGAATTACTCCAAGATGTCATCTTAACTTCTGACGGGTATTTTTGATTGATGGTTCTATATAACCCATTCAACAATTCTCCTCGTTCTTTCAAAAAATTCTAGAGTTCTTCCAAAATTGAAGGATTTGACCTATATTGTAGACAATCATTGTTGTGTAATTTCACCAATTCCATGTGTTTTGCTAATAGATGATCCTGGGTTGAACCATGTTTCATTTGTGTCCATAGTATCCCTACATAGTTTATGATGAGGTTTGTTGTTTTTGCAAATTTTTCCATCATGTCCCTTTTATAATATTCTTCATGATTTCTATAGGCATTCACGACTATCTTTTCTTTCATGCTCATTTGGGACTCCAATTTTCTAAACAGTCTTCCTATATAGCCAAGCTGCATTTTTATCAAATAGTGAAGTCAAGATGTAGAATCAAAACTCAAGATTAGATTGGAAGCTAATCAAATCTGAAAGAAATCCCTAAGATGATCTGTGTATGTGCTCTAAATAGAAGGGATAAGGGACTCGATGTGAAATTGACTCAATCAAGGCACCCAAAGATTTTTTAGATGACTAAGGCAGTTTTGAGGTGGATGATACCTTTGAATCACAAATTTGCACACCCGAGAAGTACTTAGGTAGCCAGGAAGGGAGAGCCCCGCAAAGACCCCTACACGATAGAGCATCCCCACGGGTTATAGGGCTTCCCCCACCCGACCTTCCTTGTCACTGAGGGTCCATGTAGGTTGGAATGTACGAACTTAAGACCTTAAGTCTACCAATTTTATGACCTAATTTGTGCCTTTGATTTCACTTGATTAGAAGTTAATTCAACTTATGACCTAATTTGGATGTTGGTTGGCCTACAATGTTGACAAACTTCACCTAACCTGCCCTAAAGATGGCAGAATGAGATCTAGATCATGACCTAGAAATCACCCTGATTTTACTCCCATGTTATTTGGTCCAAGATTTTAAGAGTTCAAGAGAAATTAGAGCCTAATTTAAGGGTTTTTCTGATTAGATCTTTTCAATGAAGGGCTTGGGTACCACACAAATGCAGGAGGGTAACTTTTCTTTAATTCAGGAAAAAATGTGTACTAGCACTTCAAACCCTAATGTCAAACCCTAATTTGCTCTATTCTACATCCAATTTGATCTCAATATGTACAACTTGGACTCAAACAAGAAGGTGAGTAGTGCAAGATGATAAGAAATTAAGCATGATCCCTAATAGGCACAGGAAATTTGGGGTAGGGAATTCTATATAGAATCTCTCAATCTTCAATCAGATTTCAAAAAAAGAAATTTGCAAATCAGAAAACTTGTCTTTTAAATGATAGTTACTATGAAAAATAAGGCAGGTGATTCTTAATTGATTGTTTCCTTTTTTTGTCTTCCCAAGATTAGGAGGTTGATTAGGAAAGAATAGAGAAGTTACCATCCCTAGAGTGGTTGATTTGTGTGGAAGATGTCCTCTTGAAGTACCTCGCAAAATTACAATGAAGCAAACAAGGCAAGTTAGTGCTCAAATATAATCAAAATATAGTAGGAGAATAGCGGTGAATTATGCATTGCTCCCCGACAATGGTGCGAAAATGTTTATAGTGAATTCATCATTGTTTAAGAGATGCATCGTAGTATAGAACAAAATCTCTCAAAACAGATAATATTTATACTCGAATGAAAGTTCGAGCTCATTCCCTAGGAGCAAATATGGATTTCATGCACTAATCTCTACCAATACTGTGAATGACCACAAGAAATTAAGCAAAGTATAGATTTTCAATGAATAATAACCTATCACATTAAATATTCAGTGAAATCCAATGTATCTCAAGAATAAAAGGATAAAAAGAAAAAAGAATAAAAGACAATGGTGATTTCAGTCACCACTTATATCCTCTAATGTTTAAGCATGCATTCAACCGTCAATTATCTCAAATCAACCAATAGTAAGCATGCAATCAGACATCGTAACAGAAGGCAAGCATAAGCCTTCTCTTTTTCTTCAAAACCTCTCCTCTTCTTCCTTCTTCTTACTTTGCATGCACAGGGGGGAACTCACCTCTGAAATCGACTAAGTGTCGAGAACACTGAAGAGCAAAACCCACGTTAACCCCGCATTCTCTCTCTCTTCCTTCTCTTTCTTTTCTCAGGAATAACCGGGTAGTTTGGTATCAGATTAGAGTGCACCTGGGACCAGGCCTGCCGGTGTGGGGTAGCAACCGAGGTGTGCAGCGGCAAGGTGGGTCGAGTGGGAGCCAGGCCCGCATGGTGATGTCATGGGCGAGGTGAGTAAGTAAGGAGGACCTCACCCTCATGTGTTAGGAGGCAATAAGCCGCTGACACTTTTTCCACTTATTGCACTGCGTCTGCTTTGTTACGAATGATGTGGGACTAAATCCTACCTCCTTCGCATAGCTAGCAGCAGGTGGAGGCATTTTCAATTGAAGCTGAAGCGGGTGGTGTAGTGCCTAATTAAACACCTAGGCATGTGCTTGGAAGTGTTCTACATCACCTGGTGCCTGCACCTGGAGCTGGCAATAGCAAGTGACCTTCTTCAAGCTCCTCGAAGGAGCTTAGGTAATGGCGGTGGTGGCAGTGAACCTGAAAATGAAGAACATGACCTTGCGGCCTCATCAGATGGTTCAGCAGCTTCATCGTAGCACGGCAAATGTGGTGGTGGATGTAGCGTGGCGTGAGAGTGCGTGTAGGTGGCTGGAAAGGTCAGAACTGGACAAAGAAGATGGGTTGGGTTTGTTCAGTAGAGGGTTCGGGTGGATGGTGGAGCGAAAAAGGAGAGGGCTTTTATAGAGGGTGGTGTGGCAAACCTTATGATGGTTTTGGCGAGGTGAATGGAGGTGTGTAGTGGCGGGGATGCCTCGTCGGAGGATTGGCAGGAGACGAGGAAGACGACGGTGATAGCATGCGTCGAGGGGATATTTCTGGGTTTTTGGGGTGTAAAACTAACCTAAGGATCTAAAGAAGCTAAACTAACCCTAATCTAATGGACGAAGGGGGGAGGACAACACCGGTGTTGGTAGGCCAGTGCTAAGGAAGAAAGTACTCCGATAGGTAGGATGGCGAAGATGAAGGAGAGAGAGCGACGGTGGCTGTATTTGCACGATGCAGAGGAAGATGAGGAAGAAGAATCTGCCGTCAGCATTACGGTCAGACAACGTGGATAGGCAGAGGGAGTCGCCGGAGCTTAAGTAGCCCTTCGGTCGAAATAGGATGGAGGAAATTGTTAGTCACTTTGAAACGGGTTTTAAAATTGTCGTGTTGTAGTATAGATTTAATCAATGCGAAAAATCGATAAAATTTATACTCGAATGAAAGTCCAAAATCGTTTGTTGGGAGCAAATAGGAATTCACACGTTAATCTCAAAATTACAATTCCAACGAAAAGAAATGAGAAATTGCAATCAGAATTGATTCAAAATGATATAGCAATAATTTCAAGTATCAATGTGCAAAAAAAATGGAGTAAAATGGTGATTTGAATCACCAATTACTCCTCACAACAGTAGCAAATAGATGCACAATATCAAATAAGGTAATTAGCCTGCAACAGGAGAATTGGATGTCCGATGGTAGGATCAGACGTCTTAAACGTCTGATTCTACAGTGCTTTTTCAAGGGACTCAAGGGTCTCTCTTCCTTTCTCTTCTCTGCTTCTTCTTGCGACTAAGTGTCGCATAGGTATCAGTGAGAGTAAAACCCCCCTTGCTCTCTCTCTTTCTCTCTCTTGGTTCCGCTCTCCCAGAGCCTTCCACAGTAACGGGAATCGGGTAAACAGCGATCCACGTACGCAGGACCAGGGTTGCCGGTGTGGGGTAGCAGCCGAGGTGTGCACTAGTTAGGCAGGTCGGGTTGGAGCTAGGTGTGCGTGTGCTCCTTTTTGACATTTAAAACGCCTCCTTTCTTCCTCCTCGAATGATATGCAATTAATTCACTCAAATTTTCCTCCCTTCTCCATTCTTTTTTGTAATTTTTTTTACTTTTTAATCTTTTTGGTTTTTTGCAATATGTATTTTTTTTGTGAGAAACCTTCAGAACCCTGAAAATTTTTGTATGTTGCACTTTAACACCCCTTTCTATATTTTTTTTATTTTTTTTCAATTTTCAATTTTTTTATTTTTTAGAATATGTATTTTTTGTGAGAACCTCTTAGAACTTTGAATTTTTGCATGTTTGCACTTTAACACACCCCATGCCTAAGTTTTGCAATGTCCTCATTGTAAACGATGGGTATGAAATAATTTTGTATTCAGGAATTAGAATAGGATAATCGGGTGGGCAAACAGGTCGGGATGACTGTTGCAGACGATTTCGAGCACTAATACGAGTTCCAGAGGTGGAGTCGACTGTTCTAAAACTGAACTCAAAGTGCAATAGACGTGAAGTACAAAAAGGATAATAAGAAGGATCTCGATTTTTTGGATTGACGGGTTGCCTCCCGTTAAGTGCTAAATTTAATTCCTTCAGTTGAGCAGAAAATGGTATGGAGGGGTGGTCAAATCAGACAAGTTTCATAGAACAAGCACCTTGATCAATAGCCTGGTTGGTCCAATCAGGTTCTTGTTCAGATCAGTTGGCTGTTGATGCAGCCCAAACCTAATCAATCTGGTGGGTTGATGAATGTGGAACAAGAGATGCGGTACCCACCAGATGTTGTGGAGCTTAAAAGGATGTGGAAGTGTATATTTAGGGTTTGGTTGAGTCGAATCAACCTGATCAGAGTAGGGATCCTCAAATGAAAAAGAATCAATGGAGGATGTGAGATCCCTACGAGGGTGATCAGAGAAGGATGGGACGTGATTTGTAGTCTGATCAATGTCTAAAACTCGATTGAAATATGGAGGAGAAGCATGTGCGACTGGCTCATCGAGAGGAGAATCAGAGTAGAAATTGAGTCTAGTTGCGGGTCGAGGTTGAGAATGGGTTTTCGAAGGCTCTGTATGTATGGAAGAGGTGGTTTCTTTCAAATCATTGACCTCGGTGTCAGAATCAAAGGACGAGTTGTAGTTGCTGAGTTCGTAGATTGGCTCGTAATCATCAGGAAACAACAGCTCTCTAATATCAGAGTAAGATTTAAAATCGTTAGAGAACTTCCGAGAATCATGTCCTGAATTTGATTCCAGATCAGAGGTTCCACAATAGCACAAATTAAGATGCGGAGAAGAAGCAACCTAACTTGGGTCTTGCCTATTCTCAGCTTCTGAGCTCAAAAAGGTGTCCCTATTAGGCATAGGCTCGGGTTCTTGGCTTGTAGAGAAGACCCAATCAAAACCCAACTCTTCCAACTGCTCGGTTTCTGTATCATAGATTGGTGTGACTTCTGAAAAATCAATCTATATTTTTGAGGAGGTTGGAGAGGTGCATTCATCAAATATAGGCCTAGAATCATAATCCAAATTCAAAATTTGATTTTCATCATACGAGGCCTTGTAATCATCCCAATAAGGCTCAGATCTAGATTCTAGGTTAAGGGTGTGGGTTGGATCACTGGAATCTTGGTTGGGCTCTACAGATATGTCAGAATTGCTCTCAAGAGTCACCTTATCAAAATAAGGGATGGAATTTATACCCTCGAGAGGTTCTGATTCAATCTTAGTATCACAGGTGTCTGGGAAATCTAAACTTGTTGAACCAGGTTCTTGTATCTTTAGGGCTAGCTCGAGATCATGATCACCTGCAATCGGATCCTCCCAACCCATCTCAAGATCAGGTGTATCAATTTGTTCATAATTTGAATTCGATTCCATTTGGGTTGGGGGTCCACAACAACCTTGATTCTTGTCCTTAGGATTTGAAAGATTTTGCTACTCAATGTTGCTCCAAGATGTCTCATCGTCTTCTGAAGCAATGTATGGGTATCTTTGAATAATTGTCTTTTGTAGTGTATTTAGCATGTCCCCATGTTTTTCTATGAGACTTTGATATGTTTCCCAAAATTATGGATTCGAACAACATTCTAGACACTCGGTATTATGTAATCTCCACAATTCACTGAATTCTGATAAAAGATCCTCCCAGGTTGAAACATGTAAGATTCGAGTATAAAGTATTTCAACAAGGTTCACAATGTGGGTTGTTGTTTTTGCAAATTTATCTTGAATGTGCCTATCTAAGGCTTTATCATGGTATCCAAATGTAGCCTCAATCATCTTATCTTTGATAGTCATTTGGGACTCAGGTTTCCTAATCACTTTTCCTAACATGTAAGGCTGCATTTATGAATCACGTGGTGGAATCAAGATGTAGAATCAAAACTCAAGATTAGATTTAAAGTTGATCAGATCTAAAAGAAATCCCTATGATGATCTGTGTATGTGCTCTAAATATAAGGGATGAGGGATTGGAGGTGAATTTTGACCCAATCAAGGCACCCAAAGATTTTTTAGATGACTAAGGCAGTTCTGAGGTGGATGATACCTTCGAATCATAAATTTGCACAACCGAGAAGTACTTAGGCAGCCAGGAAGGGAGAGCCTCGCAAAGACCCCTACACGATAGAGCATCCCCACGGGCTATAGGGCTTCCCCCACCCGACCTTCCTTGTCACTGAGGGTCCAAGTAGGTCGGAATGTACGAACTTAAGACCTTAACTCTACCAACTTTATGACCTAATTTGTGCCTTTGATTTCACTTGCTTAGAAGTTAATTCAACTTGTGACCTAGTTTGGAGGTTGGTTGGCCTATAATGTAGACCAACTTCACCTGACCTACCCTAAACATGGCAGAATGAGATCTAGGTCAAGACCTAGAAATCACCTTGATTTGATTCCTAGGTTATTAGGTCCAAGATTTTAAGAGTTTAACTGAAATTAGAGCCTGATTTTAGATTTTTTCTGATTAGATATTTTCAATCAAGGTCATGGGTAGCACACAAATGCGGGAGGGTAACTTTCCTTTAATTCAAGAAAAAATCTCTACTAGCACTTGATAAGTCCACTTTCATGGACCATTATTTAGCCTAAGTACTATTTAATTTTTGCTCTTAGTTGTTAATTGACTAGGAGATATATGGTAATTTACCTTAGTCTGCATATAATTTTATGCATTAATTTTACATTTAACCATATATGATATGATAATATAATTCATTCGATGAATGCAGGCTAGGTACATGAGTTTAGACGTCCATTTCTACATCTATAAGACGTCTAGAGAAAATAATGGACATCTGGGACTGCCAGTAGGAGGTTACTGATATCTACATTTTTAAGATGTCAGAAGGTCTGATCAGACGTCTGATGAAGAAGTTGCCTAACAGATTCTACCGCTCCAACCACTTGCATCCTTCGTGGTGGTTGGAGAAGCATCCAACGGAAGCAACAAATTGAAGATAAGAAGAGCGGTTTGAGGACTCTCACCATCATTCTCTTCCCCCTCGTGGGGACTCCCTCTCCATCTTCTTCACCGTGGAAAAGAATGCTTACACCGTGCAACATGCACAAACTGTGGCCATCAGAAGAGAGCTTCAACATTGTAGCCACCTCTTCATCCTCCTAGGTGGCAGTGAGCGTGGTGACAGCTGCTCGCCGCTGCCTTCATTGTGCCAATATGCCGCAACCAGATCATGTGCGCGCCCCTCACCGCACACAGCACACCATGCACTGCCAGCTTCTCACCGCTCTCACTGCACGCTACGCCCTCACGCACCCGCAATCCCTTGCCTACGCCAACTCCAACCCGCATGCGTGCACAGCAGACCCCTCTCTCCAGCCCGCTTGCACGCTCCTCCTCTTCTTCATCTTCTTCTCCACCGACCAGAAGAACCCAAAGCTCCAAGCGCACCCTCCCCACGCAACCAACGTTTGAGGCCACGAAGCTTTGTACCAGCACCTCCAACAGACTCATCACACCTCCATGAGTTCGGCCACACCCTTTGAAGGTCGGCAGCCGCCCGCACACGTCGACGCATCATCACCGTCACAGCCGGTTGTCATCGTTGCCGGCGAGATTGTCGGCCACCGTTCGATGCTGTCACCACCCACGTGTAGCTCTCGTCACATGCAACCTCCACCGAGCTCTACACGGTCCGCCATCCCCTCCTCTTCGCGCGAGCACGAGGGGAAGCAATCCCTTGTTTTTCTATAGTGAAGGTCGCAATTAAAATTTACAACATATGCCATTGTCAAATACACTAATCATTTATTTATTGAATTATCATATTGTGAAAGATTTATGTGAATAGCCCTCCTTTCTATCAGAATTACGGATAGCTGAACTCTTCTGGTACATGATAGAGTATTGAATATTGCTTATGGGAAACAAGTTCCGTTTTGATTAAAATTGACGATGCTTGTCAGTACTAAGATCATTATTCATGTGTTTCCATTGTGGTGATTTTGCATGTGCACCCTCACATTATTGATTAATTATTTAAATCAAGAATTTATGTTGAAAACATGTGCACCAATTAGTATGCATATGCGTTGAGTTTTCGAATAAATGAGACACTATTCACTAGTTTAAATAGGATAATTCCTCCTTGTGGAGACGACCTAACTCTTTGTGGTTAGATTTTGAATAATTAAATATTTTTGAAAAGTGATTTTCTACCATGCAATGAACTGCAATGACAGGACATTTTATGTTAACATTTTCAACGAAAATGAAGATCGCACTTTCAAATGGCGCCGTTGCCGGGGAGGAAATACGCCTATTAAATTTTTTGGGGATTTTCTATCATTTTTATGCTATTTCTGATTTTTTTTGAATTATTGACATTAGTTCTGTTTGTGTGCATGAATCGAACGATGAACGCGGTGGGCACGCATGGCAGAGACAATATTTTTGGTGGACCTTGACACCACCTAGTGGGCAGCAACAGGAGCATGTGGGCCTTGATCCCATGCATGTGGAAGGAGGATTGGTGACTGGAGATCTGTTTATACTTAGATTAGCTAGATAGACATTAGACATTTACTTTTTGTCTTGTGGACCCATGTTGGGTATTTTCGGGAGCGTGTTCCCATTTTATTTAGATTATAGGATTATTCGAATTGTTTGATCTGCATGTTGGTTAGTTAGTTAGATTAGATTTGTTTGCTTATTATTATTAAAATATATATATGTTAGAACTACCTGCTAGAAGCTGTATATCTATAGGGTGACCATCTAGGATTGAATGAGTAGCATCTAGCTTTTCTTTTTGCATTGAAAACATCCTGCATTGAAAAGAGCTGGAGTAAGGTACATCTTTTCTTGCACATCCGCTATTTGCACACGCATTGCATTTTGCACTTAATTAAAAAAGACCATTTAAGCTGATTTTAAAATATTAATCAAGTGGTCACATTACTTCTTGAGAAGAGAGAAAAGTATACAGAAAGTGTTTGAATAACGTGACTGTGATTTTCAAAAGGAAAAATAACTTTTCGCGATCTGATGCGTACTTTCTACACTGAGCACGCACTATAGGCACTGCACTAGGACTTGGATCCTTAAGGCTATAGGCATCAATCTCTTTATTGGTGCAAACCCTCCTATCTCGCTTTGTGACGATAGTATTAACTTTTGCCCGAGTGACTTGATACTCTAAAGATGGGGACACCCCTTGAAGGAATTCAAGGGTAGTTAAGAGGCACCGCTAATGCAATGCCTCAAAGGAAGGGTTCGCCCTACTTGCATCCCTTAGTTCCATCCTTGGAGTACCTTTTTACTTGAGCATTAGAGAATATCATCGCAACAAAGTGTACATCCTCAGAGCACTTGAAGGTCAATTTAGGGTGTGTAATTGCTTGACAACTTTATTGATCACCCAAAAAAGGACTAAAAGTAACCTCAACCTTCTTAATAGTCATTGACCAAAAATTTCAAGTGCCTCATTTCTCTTATACCACTTACGTTGGAACGAAGAAACACTGCCTTGACTATATTTGGCCAAGCTGAAGAGTTGGAAGAGCACTTAAAGAATTTTAAATCAACAAAAGACCTCTTGCCTTGTGTTTGCTTGGTGTGTGTGTGATAGAGCTCTCTAGGAAGTTTTCTGTTTTAATCTATCTAAGTCCTAAGAGATTTAAACATTTAATTGAAAGAAATGGACTATCCTTACTCCTATCATTTTAACCAGGATCCCATGCCCCGAGCGTATCCATCCTTTGATGGGTTTATTGATAATTCATGGGATCATTCTTATTCCTACCCTGGGAGTACTAGCACAATAACTCCCACTTTTGAGCAGAGCCTAGGAGCAGGATTTTCCAACCCTGGAATCCCTACTACTACGCAAACACCCAATTCCCCCACCCTTCATGATTTCCCGTATCGAGGTTAGACCGATACCCCTAGGCAACCAGAACCTGAGATTGACTATCCTCCCCAATCTGATAGTAGTAGCCTCTCCTCTTTTATGATAGAAATGCAAAAACAACAAAAGGAAACGATGGAATCTATGGGAGAGATGTTGAGGAATAGTCAACAATTGAACAAAGAAATTAGACAGCTTAGCTATGCTCTTCATAGTAATTCTGATCCCTACCCATACAACCATGATCATGAGAATAATTCTGAGGAAACCAATGACAATAGGGATCTCGTTTTATGTAGCTATCACTTAGACTCTCCCAATGAGACACGGCCACTAGAGGAGAACAATCCTAGTAATTATCCACCCGAGCTATATTAGAGTCAAAAGAAAGGGAAGATGGTACTTCTTGAGGGCCTTGACCCTAATGACAGTATTTTCCTTACCCCTAATAACCTAGGTCAAGGTCGTATTGTTCATATCACTTCCCATGTTAATTATTTGGTGGAATCCCATTCTACCCTTAGTGAGCCTAATCCTGACCCTCTACTTAGGGAATTAACACCTACCATTCAGCATCCTGAGGATTTAAATGCACCCAATGAAGGTGACCCTAAGGGAATGGAGGATGAATTAGATCAATTTTAGTCTCAGGGATATAAAGAGTCAATTTCAGAGGATGAGGATGACCCAATGGAGGAACCCGAACTGAAAATATGGAGTGAATCACATGGGGATTATTTATTATTTAAGGACTTACCCCCGAAGGATATAAATAATATGGTGAAATCCAGATTCCTCCCTTCTTTTGAGAGTCATCCTCCACTAAACCAGGAGTTGGTATTAGAGGAGGACAAACACAATAGTAAGAAGCCTAAGGGAGACTCTCGGAGATAAAATAGGTCAATTGAGGATTTATGCCCTGAGAAGAACAACAAATTGAGTGATATAGGCTCACTCCAAAACATTACGATGGATCCTCCGTTAGAAATAATTGATGATACTGAAGCAACTCCTTTCTTTACTAATGAATCACATATACACCCTGACAAAAATTTGATTGAACCAAAAGAATTTGGGGATGAGATTAATGATAATGATTCAGTTGCTTCAACCCTGCCATCAAAGAAATTTAATTTGGAGTCCACCATTGATTCACATATACTGGAAGGTGAAAATATGACTCCGATCATTAATGATAGGCAGGCTGACTTGAATTTTTCTACAATAATTGTTAGGGAGAATACACAATCTGAATCGTTGTTGGAATTGGACTTGACACTGACTAAGCCCTCCTTGGACTTAACCAGTACTGCCCAACACCACAAACAACCCTCCCACTCCCTAACCGATCCTTGGCTCAGGTGTCTGCTCAGTTACATTACTTCTATAGAGAATATGAAGCAAGTGCATCCTCGGGTAGAATGGCAAGTTTGGATTGATGCATTTACGTTTAGTCTTGCCATTCAAGGGTTTGAAATAATAATGTGTATATCTTTCAAAACTCGTCCTGCTTTGGAGGATCCTTGTTATCCTCCACTTATTTCATTTTAGGAGGTCCCTTTTCATATTCCTTTTGTATCCCTAGACCTCCCCAGGTAGCCTATGAGGTTCTCTATTTTCATATCATCTGGCGAGCATTTGGGATCACGCTGCATCATCATCTCGCCAACATCCGTGGCTGCCTATTTTCTAGGCCCACACTGTTATGCATATTTTTAGGGCCTAACTCTTTCAGTTTGGAACCAGACTTACAGGTTCCCTATAAGTCTGGCTGTTGGCAGAAAATGTAGCGCTTGTTGGGAGGCAACCCAGCATTCTAAAAAACACCATCATCCGGTGATTTCGTTCCTTTCTCCCCCTGTTTAAATTTTACAATGAGGACATTGTAGGATTTAGGCATGGGGGGGTGCACTTTGCATTTTAGGAAGAATTCATGCATTTAGGTTAGCATAGAAAAAATAAATAAATAAATAAATTATTTTCTTAAGCTGAATTGGTTAGTCCTTAGCAAAACATCTTTGTCATGGAGGTTCCATTAAAGATTTTTCTTCTTAAATTGTTTCTTAAGTTTAGAATCCAATACATTTACTTCACTTGTTTGTTGACTGGGTAATGGATCTTTGAAGAGAACCAATAAGCATTTTTAGTCTACTGAACCCTTGAACAGTTAATAGGGAGTCAGGCATACTATCTTCTAGTAGATCCACCTCATATTTGTGAGAAGAAAGTAGAGAGATTACTGGTATGCTAAGTCTAGTGCAAGGACTCTTAAATTTTGGATAATTAGATAATGATACCTCAGAGTTAGGCATAGTTTTTGCTCTCTGTTCCTATGTGCGTACATTGTGTGAATTCCTGAGAGTCACCAAATAAGGCAGATACACAGATATTTAGTTTTAATAAAGCTATGACATTGGTGGATGGTTACGACCATCCTTCATAGAGTCCTCTACTGAAGGAGGGTGATAGTGTCAAAGGTCAGAAATACGCTTGTCCTATCCATTCTTTCCCGGTGCCGAGAGTAGGCACTTCCACCAAATAAGCCACATAATATCCTCTTGACCATCTTCCCTAATAATGCCTCATAAATAAAAGTTTGCGTCGTGTTATGTTGATTTATGAAGAAAGAAAAGAAGGAAAAGAAATAATTATATTTAAAAAAAAATAAAACAAAATTAAAAAAAAAAAGAGAAAAAAGAAAAGGGAGAGAGAAAAGAAAAAGAAAAGAATCCATGTTTATAATTTTATCTTTGTGACATTATTTCTGAGGCATCAAAAAACACCCATCGCGATCCACTACATATGACCCATACCTACCTTTCAGTGTTTCTGATCACCTGAATACTGGCTGAGGACTCTAACTTAGTTGTAGGGTTATTAGGAATTTAGTTGAAGTGTGAATGCCATGTGAGGCCACCAAACAGTGAGTACACTTACTAAATCTGGCAAGATTTGTGATCTCAGAAAGAAAAGAAGGAAAAGAGTGAGCGCTAAGGAACATCAAGAGAGCACAGTTCTTTAGTCTCTCTCTGGGTTGACTCATTTGATAGTCTGGATATCTAGAGTTTGTAGTACTAGACTACATCTAGCACCAGATAAGTATGTGTCACCAAATATAAATCCATTCAACTCAGCATCTCCAACCTAAGCTAAAAAATTGGGGTCAATTTACAGATTATTTTCTGCTTTATCCCCGAGGGAAATAGTTGCCTATCCTGATAGAAATATTTAGCGAGGGATAAGAATGAACTGCAAATGTAAGTTGATTATTTTCATTTGGATCCGTTACGTAGGCAATTATCACTTTACATTTGTCTGGATCTCTAAATTTTTGGAATAAGGGAAGAAGAAATCTTCTAATTACTTCTGTTATTTTTCATTTTTGCTCGGGACTAGCAAAACTTAGGCATGGGGCATTTGATAAGTCCACTTTCGTAGACCATTATTTAGCCTAAGTACTATTTAATTAATTGCTCTTAGTTGTTAATTGACTAGGAGATATATGGTACTTTACCTTAGTCTGCATATAATTTTATGAGTTAATTTTACATTTAACCATATATGATATGATAATATAATTCATTTGATGAATGCAGACTAGGTACATGAGTTTAGACGTCCATTTCTACATCTATAAGTCGTCTGGAGAAAATGACAGATGTCTGGGACACCCAGGAGGAACTTACTGATATCCACATTTTTAAGACGTCAGAAGGTCTGATCAGACGTCTGATGAAGAAGTTGCCTGATAGATTGTACCACTCTAACCAGTCGCATCCTTCGCGGTTGGTTGAAGAAGCATCCAGCGGAAGTAACAAATTGCAGATAAGAAGAGTGGTTAGAGGACCCTCGCCATCATTCTCTTGCCCCTGGCGGGGACTCCCTCTCCATCTTCTTCACCATGGAAAAAAAAGCTTACACCGTGCAACATGCTCGCACTGTGGCCATCAGAAGAGAGCTTCAACATTGCAGCCACCTCTTCATCCTATTAGGGGAAGAGAGTGTGGTGACAGCTGCTCACCGCTGCCTTCATTATGGGAATCTGCCGCAGCTAGATCACACGTGCGCCCCCTCACTACGCGCAGCACACCACGCACCGCCAGCCTCTCACCACTCTCATCGCACGCTACGCCCTCACACACCAATAATCCCTCGCCTATGCCAACTCCAACCCACATGCACGCATAGTAGACCCCGCTCTCCAGCCTGCTTGCGCGCTCCCCCCTTCTTCATCTTCTTCTTCTCCACCAACCAGAAGAACCCAAAGCTCCAAGCGGACCCTCCGCATGCAACCAATGTTTCAGCCCACGAAGCTTTGTACCAGCGCCTCCAACAGACTCACCGCACCTCCACGAGTTCACCCACACCCTCTGAAGGTCGGCAGCCACTCGCACACATCGACATACCATCACCGCCGCCTCCGGTTGTCCTCATCGCCGGCAAGACCGCCAGCCACTGTTTGATGCACCATCACCGCCCACGTGTAGCCCTCGTCGCATGCAACCTCCACTGAGATCTGCACGGTCTGCCAACCCCTCCTCTTCGCGCGAGCACAAGGGGAAGCAATCCCCTGTTTTGCTAGAGTGAAGGTTGCAATTAAAATTTACAACATATGCCATTGTCAAATACACTATTCATTTATTTATTGAATTATCATATTCTGAAAGATTTGTGTGAATAGCCCTCCTTTCTATCAGAATTATGGATAGCTGAACTCTTCTTATACATGATAGAGTATTGAATATTGGTTATGGGAAACGAGTTTCGTTACTAATTGCCTATAGGTACGAGGATAGCTGCGGGCATGAGCGGTGGGGGTGTGATCTTCAGTAATAGCTGCAGGGGTCTTTAGTGACGCTTGCAGCTATCACTATAACCCTCTACATGAATCTCCTCCTCTTCCCTCCACTATAAAAGGACCCCTACACCCCAAGTCCTCTTCATCTCGACCTACTCTACTCCCACCTATTCCTAAGATTTAGTAGCCTACTAAATCTTCATTAAAACTTACTCTCAAGCTCCAAAGGCCTCCTATTAGTGTAATATTCCCCTTTCCCACCAAATATTCATCCTTCTTCCCACCACCTTCATAAGCTGCCTTGGAGTCGTCCTCCCACCTCCATTCCGCTAGAAGATCGCCTCCATCTCCTCACGTCCATTCCAAAGCCTCGGTGAAGCATTCCACTACCCAGCGTCCTCTTGCATCTCACCTCCGTCATCCTGCATCTCACCTCCTTCATCTAAGCATCTACCAGACATTGTCGTCTCGCCAAACAGCCAATTCGGGAGTTTTCCTCTCACCATATCACTCTTATTCTTTCATAGATTATTGTAACAAACATTTGCGTGATATATCATAGTTGTTTCATCTCTCTTGTGCTCTATCTTGCTTGCTTTTTCTATAAAATAAAGAAAAAAATAACAAAACCTCAAAACACCAAACAGAGACAAAACGAAGCATGGTTTTCAACCAAAGTAAACGTCGCCACCCTGTGTTCGACTCGGGACTCCCTTGGAGTTTTCGGTTATAAATTGTATTTGATAGATGCGTTTTGTGAGATACGACGTTGGGTTCTCTAAACCCTGATTTTAATTCGCGAAACATGACTCATCATTTTGGCACCGTTGCCGGGGAGGCAATGCTCTTTGGTTTTTCTCGCATTTTCCTGCATTACTTACATATTTCTTTAACCTATCTTCTTCAATTTATTGTCTCTCAGGAACCTGATTGAAGAGTCAAAGGCGGTAGATTGGAGTAAAGTGTGGGTAGAGATATTTATAAGTTTATCCCCCACCACCCCCACTCTAGTATCCATTTCACTACATTAATAACTCAAACTCAAATCAACCTAGGTGCTTTTATAAACCCTAGGATAGATATGATTGTTTGGTTGTCACTTCGCCTCACCTCACCAGCATGCATATATTAAAAAAATAATTAAAAAAAATATACTCTTCTATTGTGGGATTTTTTGAAAGAGACACACATTAACACCCACAAGTCTCAATTTATGGCGCACCCCTTCACATCGATTCCACCACTTAACCAGAATTTGACCTGTGGATCCGGTACACCCGAAATCAAGACACCAATAAGTGAGTAGAAATCTAAATAGGTCAAACATTTTTGTGTGCCTTAACTAAGTGGTGCAACAGGCCAATTGATTGAAATGTTTGGGCCGCACCACTTAAAGTAAAAGTGATTCATCAGTAGCTTGCCACTTAAGGTTGATTTTTAGGGTTGAACCAGGCACTCCACATTTTTTTTCTGATTTCTAAAGGAATACATTATCACCAGTGCATGTAAAACCTGGAGTGTTCTATTGAACCCTGATTGAACCAACCTAAGGATTAAACCCTAAAAGCTACTAAATAAGGTTAAACCCTAAACGACACATCATCAAATAACCTTGTTTGCAAACTTGGTTGTGCATGCACACACATTTGAATTGATTATTAAGGGCACAACCCATCTAAATGGCCCATCACATTCGAAGAGAACAATCATCCCAAGCCTAATTAAAACTGAGTAGACATTGGCCTTAAGGATAGATTCGCTCTTCGGAGCTTAGACTGAGATTTTCTTTGATTAATCTGCTTTTGCTGGCCCATCTGATGTCTAGCTAGGGGAGTGGTGTGAAACGACCATGGATGGGGTGTACACTACGAACAGAAGGCACAAGATAAATGAAGAACCTTCTCCCTAGCCCCTCCTAACTGGTTGGATTGACCAGATAAAAGTAAACCAAATCGGTTGTAATCTCAAGATGGGTCCTAGGAGTCTATAGGTCTTTAGGCTAACCCACGTAAGGATAGGGTTGATTGCTTGTATTGTAGGGCTCCTTTCTCTCTTCTGATTTCCCTCCCCTAGTCTACCATGTATCCTTCCAGAACCTACACTCATTTCCCATCCTACCGTCCTACCACCACTTATACCCAAGATGATTACTATCCCGACTCAACTTATAATTACCCATTGACGTGTTGATTTTCACTTTTGAAGTCGTTTGTCACATGAAAGAACGTGTTGTTGTAGTATGTAAGTGGTGGAAAATCGACTAATCAACAATTAATATAACCACTAAATTAGGAGTGGCTCACATCAACAAGGTGGTTGTGGCCTATTTAAACTCTCAAGGGTCAAAAATCGATGTTCACTATTAATTTTGTTAGGAAATCAAGCCAAAATCACTTTTCAATTGAGATAATAAGACTTTAACATGCTAATATTGTATTTACGAGAAAGAGGAAGGTTCTTTGCATACAATGACTATAATAACTAAATCAGAAAATGAAGTTCACAATGTCATGAGTTGTAAAAACTAATAGGTGCTTTACTATAGTAAAACAGGAGAAGAACTTCCCCTTGTCCGTGCACGAGGAGGAGGATATGGCCTGAGGTACGAAGCTCAGAGGAAGATCTCTAGACTGAGGGGTTCGTGGTGGTGGTGGCGGCAAGTTTCGAGGTGGCCAGAGCTGGCCAAACAGAGCTTCGATGTAGGTGGGTTCCAGTGGTTCTTGCCACTACTGAAGATGGAGAGGTGGTAGTTAATGAAGGGCTTAACATGCACGAAGGATGCTGAGGCCATGCAAGCACGCAGGGACGGCACTGGTGCAAGTGGCACGTGAATGCACGTGGGTAGCTGGAGGCGCGCAGGTGCGTACGGGGAGCCTGCGCAGCTGCTGGAGGTGCGTTGGCCATGCGAGAACGGCACAACTGTTGGAGGAGTGTGTGGCTGTAGGTGCTGGCGGAGCATGTGCAGGTGGCGTGCATGCGGAGGAGAAGGCATGCCTGCTGGAGGTGCTACGTGTTGCTGCTATGGGCATGGAGAGGTGCGACAAGACGCATGGTTGGCCAGCGCTGAAGCTGGTTGGTGTGGGAGTCGGCAAGGGTGCGTGTGGGAAGTGGAGGTGTGCACGGGTGCTGAGGGTGCGGACGTGTAGGGTTGGTGGTGTGTTGGAGCTGTTGGCAATGAAGTGGAGGAGATGGTGATGGGTTCTTTTTCTGGTGGTTCACGCAGAGGGTAAGAAAATGAAGAGGAATGTGGAGGTCAGATATCTGGGATCATTCCTAGACGTCTTAACTGGCACGGGGGTAAGGAACTGGAGGTGGTGGAGGTGGTTGCTGGTGATGGAGGTGAGGCAGCGTGGAGGGGTGCACACTGAGGTGCTCACAGTAATGCTGTTGCTCTGAATTTGGCGGAGCATCCTATCATGTTGCGCTCCTACAATGGTGGAGGAACTGCCGCAGTCGAGGCCGGTGGTGGTGAAATGGAGAAGCTCAAAGGCTTTTGCACAATGGTGGGTCAGGGATGGTGGCCTATAGAGCTCGGTTGAGGCTTTCCCTTTCTTATAGCTATAGGGAAGTCGTAGAGGTAGGAAGGGCTTTGGAGATGAAGAGACGATGGCATTAGCGATGGAGATCCCATCTTTCCTCTCCCATCACTGCTGTCCTTTAAGCTCTGTAGCCATTGAGAAGCTATTAATTAATAAAAATAAAATATATATATGTAGGTTATTTATATACAAAAGCCTTAAGAAATACTAAATCCTATTATTATTTAGACTATGTATGTGGTGTCGGACCCGAATAGGTTGTTAATATAATGATTTTATCGTTGAAGTGTGTATAGTGGCTAACCTAATTCGGACCTAACCATCTCTTTACAAAAATTTTTAACCTGGCCTATTTGATTTTATCTTGGTCACTTTTAGGCCCAGGGCCGAACTCAGGGAAATGGGGTTACAAGTTGAGTTTCTATGCCTTTCCTACAACGAGTCTCTTCCATTCGTTTATTGTGTTTTTGGTGTTTTTCTTATTTAGATTTTTTTCTGGTAATCTTTGTCCTTGAGGCACACCCTCAAAATTGAGTTCTTGGCTTTGAACCAAAACAAGGTTCCAAAATGGGTCTTACTATTGGCAAGATGGGGTACCTGCAAGTCAAGGATTATCTTTTCTCTTTTATATATTTTTTTATCTTTTTATTGGCATGAAAGAGAAGCAGAAATAAAGTACATATAGTATATATATATATATAGGTATATATTATATATGTATAAAGGGGTGGGGGTGGAGGCAGAGATGGAGTGTAGCATGGTGTCGAGTCGGTCGTCGTTTAGAAAGATGCAACCGACAGGACTAGGTGCCGCGTGGAGTGTGGGATGGATGGTGGAAGATGTATGTAACCACTCTTTTTGTATGCGTGTATCGGGGAATATCAGCAATTGGTGCAGATATTCCAGCGATACCACGTATGGTAAATAATGTGAAAATATATATATGTATATATGTAAATATATCTATATGTATATATGGTTATAAAGAGGTATATATATGTATATATATATGTGTGTATATATATATGTATATATGTATATATATAAGTATATGTATATATGTAGCTATATGTATTGATAGATATATGTATAGATGTATCTATGTATATATATATATATATGTATATATGTATATAATACTATAGAGATGTCTATATATATATATGTATATTTATATATAATAATATATGTATATATAGGTATATGTAGCTAGATATGTATATATATGTACATATGTATATATAGTTATATATATATATATGTATAAGTATATGTATATATATGTATGTATAAGTATATATATATATATATGTATATATATATAAGTATATAGATGTATATATGTATATATATATGTGTATAGAGACTAATACATATTTATATAAGTACTAATATATGTATAGATATATGTAAGTATATATGTACATATATATATATATATATATAAGTATATAGCTATATGTATATATGTATATATATATATTTATGTATATATATATATATGTATGTATGTATACTAATACATAAGTATATAGGTACTACTATATGTATATATATATATAAATATATGTATATATATATCAATAAATATATATGTATACGTATATATATATATGTAGATAATAGTGTATAGGTGTGTGTGTGTGTCGAACTGTGAGTGTATGTGTGTGTAGCCGTCGGTAAAGAGAGTGCTGTGAGTGTTGTGAGAGAGAGGGAGAGAAAGAGAGTAGGAGAGAGAGAGCAGCCGCACTGGTGGAGGGTTACGTTAGGTCGTCTGGAGCTTCAACGCACTGTCTGGAGTCCTATGCGCATGCGCAGGGGCGTATTCGCGCAGAGAGGAGCACGCATGTAGGAAAGTTGGTGCAGAGAGGACCTAGCGCCCTGCATTGCATGGAGTGGCCAGAACGGGCACTCGTAGGTGCGGGGGAAGGGAGCGGGCGAAGGCAAGCACGCGTGGGTGAGTGTTGGCGAGGCAGACGGGTGCGGGAGAGTGCGGGCGACGCAGGTGGAGACGCCCGCGTGGGCTGCGATCGGTTGTGGCACGCTGGGTGACCGGTTAAGTGAGAAGCTCACCAGTCACCCCACTATAGCCACAGTGTCGCACAGACTCGCGTGAACAGTGGCCACAGTCTTCCGCCGCGCCATGCAACCGAGAGCTGCAGGTGGTGTGAGTGCTGCCGGCTCGTGGCTGGCGCACGCGTGCTAGCACGCGAGGAAGATGGTCTGCGCTGGCCGGTTGCGAGCGCGGAGAAGCTCGCGATAGAGCGTGCAGAGAGGGAGGGGAGGGCGCCTGCAGCTTGCGCGGAGGCTTGCAGGTGCTGGCAGGGGTGTGGGGAAGCTCTTGGCCGGCCACTGCAGTGACGAGCGGTGGCCGGTTGAGAGCGGAAGAGAGAACGACAGGGCAGAGAGGTCTGCAGGTGTGCGCGGAAGGGGCTGGGGTTGCTGCTGCTGCTGCCACCGAGCTCCGAGCTTCAGACCTTGAAGCTTGCGGCCATGGCTGAAGGTGCTGGAATGGAAAAAAAAACTAGAAAAGAGCCACCACGCCCATCGGCTCTTTGAAGAGTTGGGCGGTGGTGGTCTCACTATGGTGGTGTGCACCACAGTGGGGGCTCCTGCCCATCGGGTGTCTCCGAGGAGGGCCGGCATATGGAGGGAGAGGGAGGAGAGGGTGGTGGCCTGGAGAAGAAGTGCTAGTGTGGTTTTTTCGGCTGGGACCAGGCTGCCTTCTGAAGGAGAAGCTGTGGCTTTAAATAGAAGACCAAAGCCTTGCATGGCCATGCCCTGGCTATGCATGGCTCATGCATGGCCTTGGCAGGGAGTGGCAGCCGCAGGGAAGGGCAGCTGCAGGGAAGCATGGTGTGAGGAGAAGATGCATGCAACTGCGGGAAAGATTAAAAACCAAGTGGAAATAAAAATAGAGATGGGAATTTTTGCAAAGATGCACTTGAGGAAAAATGTAAAATGCAAGGCCATTTATTTATTCTCCTCTCCTCTCAATTAAATGCATGCATGCATGTATTTTTACAAATGCGATTATAGAACCCTAATATGCATTGGTAATGCTAGGAAATAGCACAAGAAGGCACAATTGCAGGCATATTTTTGCGGTGCAATTAGTATGTAATGCAAACTAACTTTTAACTAGCCACTTTGATTCTAATGCATGCTTACACATGAATGAAATATGCATGAAAGTATATTTGTAAATAGTTTATTTACAAATTAATACATGCTATGTATATCTAACTATAAACTTAACATCCACGCATTTAAATAATAAATTAGCCCATAAATATGGGCTCATCAAATGCCCTTATGCCTAGATTTTGCTAGTCCCTAGCAAATTCAAGCAACAACCCAACTCTTCAATTGGACTAGCCAACCTAAACGGTCTTCCTTTAGAGAAGTTGCAAGCATAAGTTTCCCTGATTTCTAACTCTACCGTAGGGTTTATTGGTCCCAGAGATTAAGGAATCTGTGCATGTGCATTGGTCTGAGTTATTTGAGGTTGGTTTGATTGCCAAGCAGGAAAGAGAGTAAGAAAGAGATTTTTTTTAATATATAATATATTTTTTTTGTTTGATTCCTCTAAGTCTAACCATGGATAAGCTATCAGCACAGTCTATGTTAGATTCAATGTCCCCATCATCGAACCTCGAAGGGTGACTACCTTTCAATGCTTCGAGATAGCACCACCGATTTCAACCCCAAGAACTCCTAGCAATTGATACTTTGAGAAAGTATTGCCCATGGATTTCTAAAGCGAATTCAAGCCTGTGGCAATCGACACTTCAAGATAGGGCGGCCCATGGTACCTGAACCACACAATGCGCTTACATGGCCCAGTAGGATGGATATCCTACGAGACAAGAGCCAAGGAGGTGACATGTTATCATTGCATCCTCAAGGTGAGTATATACTCCATCTCTCTTGCGGCAGGAACTCTTCCAATCAACTTGTGTTTCCAAGCTTCTCTTAAGTCGGAACTAAGAGAACCAAAATTTTTCTCCATGAAAGGAATTAGGGGATCACTATTTACACAAGACCAAGTGTGTGTGAATTATGGATGCTTTGGTTACGAGGACCTGTAAACAAAAAGTTTGAGAAACACATTAGGTACTACCCAACCTTTAACTCAATCCCTAGCTCTCCTTCCTCAACCTCTTGAGGAATGGTCCGCAACTTACCTCCTACTTGAGCTTTCTTAAGTCCACAAAGGGCCCTAAAGGTCTAAAGCTAGTAACTCAACTTAACTTCTAAGTCAAACCCTAGGGTCAACTTAGTCTAACCTGAAGTTTTGGTCTACTTAAGAATGCAGGACCCAGCCAATTAAGCTCAATAATGTAAAATGTTCTTTTTTTTTCTTAACAATGCTAATGTATGCAATGCAAAATGTTTTAACTAAATGCATCAATGCACTATGTATAAATGCTATGTACAGATGCCTCAGGTCCTATTCCCCCATGCCTAGTTCAAACAATGTCCTCATTGAAAATCAAATGGTCAAGGGAAGATGTTACCTGAGGTGGGAAAGAAAGGAGCTAAGGCTCCTCAAGAGTGACCTCGTCAACCAGATGGCCACCCAAAGTTACATAAGGTTTTAATCATTAGACGTTGACGGTAAAGGGTGGTGCTAAAGAGGAAGGGTTCTTGATCTCCATAGCCCCATGTGGAAATGCTTTGGTGATAATATAAGGCCCAACCCAACGTGATTTCAATTTTCTGAGAAAGAACTTAAGTTTGGAATTGAAAAGCCAGACTTGTTGGTTGGTCTCAAAGGTCTTTCTAAGGATATATTTATCATGCAAGACCTTAGTTCTCTCTTTATAAGCTTGGGATGTGTCATAAGCATGATTCATCAGCTCCTCAACCTCAGTCAACTCTAGTAAACATGCTTTACCAGCTTGCTCTAAATCCATGTTAACACTTCGGATAGCCCAAAGTGCCCTATGTTGAAGTTCAACAGGTAAGTGGCACGCTTTCCCATACATAATCCGGAAGGGAGACATAACCAAAGGGGTTTTGTAGGCCTTTGATAAGCCCACAAAACGTCATCAAGCTTTTGGGACTAGTCCTTCCTATCTGGCCTAACATTCTTTTCTAAAATGTTCTTGAGCTCCCTATTTGACACTTCAACCTAGCCACTGGTTAAAGGATGGTAAGGGGTAGCAATCTTGTGAGTTACTCCCAGACTCCTGAATAGTCAATTGAAATGATAGTTCCGAAAATGAGGTCCCCTATCACTTATAATCATCTTGGGGCAGCCAAAGCGAGAAATGATATTGGCATTCATAAATTTCAAAATCACAGAGTGGTCATTTGTGTGTGTAGGGATGGCCTCTATCCACTTGGAGACGTAATCCACTGCCACCATGATATATTCGAATCCATGGGACGAAGGGAAGGGACCCATGAAGTCTATCCCCTAGACATCAAAAATTTCCACAGGTTGGATAGGATGTTAGGGCATCTCATTCCGCTTCCCAATCATTCTAGGCTGTTGACATTTGAGACAGGCCTTAACAAAGTAATGGGAATCCTTAAATAAAGAAGGCCACCAAAAATTGGACTGGAGAACCTTAAAAGTTATCTTCTTATCACCAAAGTGTCCTCCACAATGAAGCTCATGGCAAAATCTCAACACACTTTGTTCCTCTTCTTCAGGCATACTTCATCGACAAACTTGATCTTGTCTAATATGAAATAATTTTTGCTATTCCCAATGAAAGAATCTAGCTTGGGAAATTAATCACTTCCATTTTTGCACATCCCAAGAGCCAGGGGTTTCACCAGTGACTAAGTAATTAACTGTATCTGCATACCAGGGTGAAGTTGGTGTAACCGCCATAAGGGTTTCATCGGGAAATGTCTCACGGATGTCTCTTGATGGAGAGTCATCAAGGGGAAGGCGAGACAGGTGGTCAACCACTACATTTTCCACTCCTTTCTTTTCATGAATTTCCAAGTCAAACTCTTAAAGGAGTAGAATCCATCTAGTTAAACATGGCTTAGAGTCTTTCTTGTCAATGAGATGTTTCATTACTGCATGATCAGCAAAAATGACCACCTTGGATCCAAGAAGATAAGACTTAAACTTCTCCAAAGCAAAAACTACAACAAGTAATTCCTTTTCAGTAACTGTGTACTATTGTTGTGGTTCAGTTAAAGTATTGCTAGCATAATGCAGCACATGTGGTTTTCCCTTAACCCTCTATCCAAGAACAACTCCCACAGCATAATCCGAAGCGTCACACATCAGCTCAAATGGGAGTGTCTAGTCAGGAGCTCAGAGAATGGGCACAGAAATCATGGCCTCCTTCAACGTATGAAAAGCCTCGGCACACTTTGAATTAAAATCAAAGGAAGATTCCTTCGCCAATAAATCGCAAAGTGGCCTAGAAATTTTGCTGAAATTCATAATGAATCACCTATAAAAGCCTGCATGGCCCAAAAAGGATCTAATCTATTTGACATTCGTGGGAAATGGAAGTTTGGAAATAGAATCAACTTTAGCCTTATCTACTTCCAAGCCCCTTTCAGACACAACATGCCCACGTACAATGCCTTTCTGTACCATGAAGTGGCTTTTCTCCCAGCTGAGGACTAAACCAGTCTCCTTACATCACTTTAGCACATTCTCCAAGTGCAGGAGACACTGTCGAAAGACAAGCCGTAAATGGAAAAGTCATCCATAAAAACATCAACGCACTCATCAATCATGTCTGAGAAAATGGACATCATACAACGCTAGAAAGTTGTAGGTGCATTACATAATCCAAACGGCATATGCCTGAATGCAAAAGTGGTGTAAGGACTAGTGAAAGTTGTCTTATCCTGATCATTAGGGAAGACTGCAACCTAGTTGTACCCAAAATATCCATCTAAAAAGCAAAAATACTTGTTCCCTGCCAATCTTTCTAGGATTTGATCAATAAAGGGCAAGGGAAAGTGATCCTTTTGGGAAGCGATGCTTATTTGGAGTAATCAATGTAGACCCTCCAACTAGTTGAGGGTCTGGTCACCACTTATTCACCTTGGTCATTTGTTTCTATAGTGAAGTCTGCCTTCTTTGGCACCACATGGATTTCACTAGCCCATTTGCTATCTGCGATTGGATAAATGATCCTAGCGTCCAACCACTTCAGAATTTCCTTTTTAACCACCTCCCATATGTTGCGGTTAAGATGTCTCTGCCTATCTTGAAAGGGTTTGATGGAATCATCAGTATAAATGTGTTTCATGTAGAGCATAGAGTCTATACCCTTAATATCAGCAATCGTCCAAGCTATGGCTTCCTTGTGCCTTGATAAACAGTCTAACAAGGCTCCCTCTTGCACTTCAGATAGTGTAGATGAGTTCATTATAGGGAGCATATCATTTGGCCCAAGGAATACATACTTGAGAGAGTCTGGGAGGGGTTTCAATTCAAGGTCGGGGGCTTGTATGGCTGAGGGTTTCAAAATAGAAGTCCCCATCTCAGGCCGCAGTTCTACCTTAGGCAGACATGATGGGGAAAGAGACTTAGTAGAAACTCCAAGCAATTCCTCAAGTTCTAGCACATCCCCTTCACATTCCACCAAGAGATGGGAATGCTCATTTAGCATGACATGCTGAAGGGGGTCATCACATAAAATTGCAGGAGTTGTCTCTTCAATCAGATCATCTACCACCTCAACCTGAGAACAATCCTCAAATCCAACTTATTTATAAGCATCAGACACATTCAGCCGAATTTTCCTATTCCCAAAGCCCATTTTTAATGCTTCAGTGTGACAATTAATTGAAGCATTAGAAGTCGCAAGAAAAGGGAGGCCCAAAATGACTACGGGCTTCGTTGGTTTGTTGGTAGGGTCAGTGTCCAGTACTAGAAAGTCAACGGGGAAAAAGAAATCCTCCACTCTCATGAGGGCAACTTCCAGCAGACCCCGTGGTGTCTTCAAATAACGGTCTGCAACTTGGAGGATTACAGGGGAAGACTTCCGATTCCCTCCTCCAAGTTGTTCATATGCATAGCTCGAAAGGATGTTTACCCCCTTACCTAGATCAAGCAGAGCCTCATCTATTTGTAGGTCGCCAACGACCACTAGGATGTATGGGGCTCCTGGGTCCTTAAGTTTCAGGGACATCTTATGTTGTATAATTGAGGTAACAGAATCAGGCAGGACAACTTTTGATTGTACCTTTTTCTCGATTGCTGCTTTTTCATGCACAGGTCCTTAAGAAAGTAGGCATAGGACGGAATCTACCGGATAGCTTCAAGCAACGGCAGGTTAATCTAAAAGTCTCCATGATTTCGTCTGTCCTATCTTTGGCTCCAGATGAGCCAGTAGAAGTCTGCTCAGAGTTAGATAAGCGCTCTAGAAAGGGTACTCTCGATCTCTAGGTGGGAGGGTTGTCATGTTAGGTAAGTGGAGGAACGGGGACAACCTCTTCTGGTGAGGTTATTTCAAACGGAGAAGAGTTGGGTTGCTCTTCTCCAGTGAGGTCAAAAGTTGGGGTGGATGGTTTTTCAGAAGGTGGGACTATAGGAGCATCAAGTTTCAAAATTTCTTTCCCACTCCTCAGAATAGTCACTGCCTGGGCTTGCTCCCTAAAAACAATCACTTTCCCTTTAGGGTTCTCCTCAGATGAACTGGGAAGCTTCCCAGTCTCTCTTTTACTCATGGCCTCGACAATGTGTCCAATTTGTGATTTCATCTCATTGATTACTTTGTCATAAGTTTGGATGATCATGCTTTGATTCTCTTGCATAGCTTTAAGCATGGCCTTAAGCTCATCCATCTCAGAAGTCTTGGATGATTGGGAGGGCATAGGAGGTTTATTATACTGTTTAGTTTGAAAGGGTTGGGGTATGTAATTCCTTGTATTAGAGGCATTCCCCTGTCTCCATGAGAAATTACGGTGGTTCCTCCATCCCTTGTTATAAGTGTTAGAAAATGGGTCATTACGAGGTCAGGGACGGAATCCTTGGGTGGCATTCAGGTCCTGTACAAGGTCAGGGAATTGGGAGGCCATATGATAATCCACAGTAGTGTCTGTATTGTCGTTGCAACTGGAGCATTTAGAAGCTTGGAAAGCAGAGGCATTTGGCATGAGTTGCCTAGGGTTTGTCATAAGCCTTTCCAATGTTTTGGTTCAACAATTGAATTTGGAAGGCCAAATTCTGGGTATCCCTAGCCTCATTTGCCTCAATCTTACGTTGCATAAGAGTGGGTTTGCTATCCAAATAGGTAGAATTTAGGTGGATAGAATTCTCACTCAAAGTCTCAAAAAGATCCCAAGCCTCATCTTCAGTTTTTGTGAGAAAGGTTCCTGCACAGGCACCATCCACTGTTTGCCTATGCTTGTCATTTAATCCAATGTAGAACCTTTCTACAAGTTGCCATCTTGGCACTTGATGATGGGGACATAAGCGTAACAAATCTTTGAAGCGCTCCCACGCATCAAGAAATTGTTCTCCATCATGTTGAGCAAAATGTATGGTTTCCCTCCTGTAGTGATTAGTCTTGCTCATGGGGAAGTATTTTTTCGAAAACTCTCCCTTCAAACCATCCCAAGTATCCACTCTACCATCTAGAGTGCGATACCAATGCTTCACCTTATCCTTGAGGGAGAAAGGAAAGAGGGCTTGCATTTGGGCGTCATCAGTAACACCCTGCAATCTCACCATGGAACAGACCTCGGTGAATTCCTCCAGATGCCTGTACGGGTCCTCCCTAGAACTACCAATGAATGAGGACAACAGAGATATGGTACTACTCTTGATTTCATATGCATTATTCCCCCCAGGTCTTCTCAGTGTATGGCCAGGTTTATTGGTAGGGATAAAATAATCTCTCAGAGATCACTGGTTCTCCACAGTTCTATTTTCACCTTCCTCAGCCATCTCTCTTCCCTCTTGGTTGGCTCTCCTAAGGATCCTTTCAGGTTCTAAATTAAGCACAAGTTGTCTCCTCAGAGATCACCTACCAAGCATACACAAACAAACACAATTCTAAAGGACTTTTATGTCTTTAATCAATTAAGGCCTTTGAGATTTAAGTCCAATTGTAGATGACAATACAAATTGCCCAAACAATTACGTGCCTATTGTCAACCTACGAAATGCCCTGATGAAGACCTAATTGGAACTTAGGTGCTCTGCCCTAAAGTTCAAATGGTAAAGTACTCCAAGGACGGAAGATCGAGGGATGCAAGTAGGCCTAAGCCTTCCTTTGAAGCTTGTGCTTTCATGGCGCTTCTTAACTACCCTCAAAAATCTATGACAGGGTATCCCCCTCCTTGGAGTTACAAAACTTTTAAGCTTAAGTTTCAAGCACTTCAGTATCCAATGATAGGAGAGTTCTTTCCTAGCAGCCCAAGAACCTAGGAGTGTCTAAATGCGTGCTTTAGTGAAAGGATCAAACAAGTGTGCATACATTGAAAAAGTTTGAATTTTTTTGAATCGCAGCACAATGTCTCAAATCAACTCCTTGGGTTTTATATGTTCCTCCTATTGATTAGCCCTTTTTTAGAAAATGTGACCACTTGTTAAATCATTTCAAGACAACTTATGTGGTCTTGGAATTAAGTCCAAAATGCAATGCGTGATCAGAATATGGATGCAAAGTAATGCAATGCGTACCTTGCTCCCAGCAATCAATGATGCAAGAATCCATGCAATGCAAAGAAATAAATCTAAAGACTGCTCATACAGACTTGAATGGTTCATCCCAGGGGCAGCCAGCTCGTGTTTTGTTTATTTTTTTTAAACTACTTATGCACAATCAAGAAAAAATAAAATCAATCCACAAAAGAAAGTAAAAACCTAACTCTAAAGAAAAAGGGAACGGACTCCCAAAAATTACACAACACGGGCCTAAAACAAAATCTGGGAACAAACCCCTAAAATTGGCCCCACAGTACAAGGGCAAGAAAACAAACAACTAAACTAAACCTAAAGAGCTTATTCTAAACTGTGGAATCAAAATTTTAAAAGGAAGACTCCTCCTAGATGGTCCTCCATGCATCTCTATGCGTGTGGGTCAGGCCCATAAACTCTTGTGATTATCTTAGAGGTGGCCGCAAGGTCCACCAAGATGTGAATCTCAATTCCCCCTCCAAGTGGTGGAAACAAGGTCCACTACGGCGTTGTTGAGGTCGATGTGACAACTCATGTGTAATATGCATACCTCACACCAAAGCAGATAAAACAAGTTAAATATGCCTTAATTTAAATCAACATGACAAATAAATAATTACAAGTTAATTAAGTCTGTTGCTTCCCCAGCAACGGTGCCATTTGATGTGTCGATTTTCGCTTTTGAAGTCATTTGTCACATGAAATAACACATTGTTGTAGTATGCAAATGGTGGAAAATTGACTAATCAACAATTAATATAACCACTCAATGAGGAGCGGATCGTATCCACAGGGAGACAATGGCCTATTTAAACTTGCAAGGGTCAAAAACCGATGTTCACTATTAATTTCATCAAGAAATCAAGCCAAAATCACTTTTCAATTGAGATAATAGGACTTTAACATGCCGATATTATATTTACGAGAAAGAGGGAGGTTCTTTGCAAAATCCACCATAATAATTAAATCAAAAAAAGTTCACAATGGCATGAATCGTAAAAGCTAATAGGTGCTTTACTATAGCAAAATAGGGGAAAAACTTCCCCTTGTCCATGCGCTAGGAGGAGGATACGTCTGGAGGTGCGAAGCTCAGAGGAAGATCTCTAGATAGATGGCTACGTGGCGGTGGCGGTGGTGAGTTGCGAGGTGGCCGAAGCTGGTCGGACGAAGCTCCTATAAAGGTGGGTTCCGATGGTTCTTGCTGCTGCTGAAGACGGAGAGGTGGTGGTTGCTGAAGGGCTTCACTCATGCGGAGGATGCTGAAGACATGGAGGCACACAGGAACGGTGCTGCTGTAGGTGTCGCGCTGACACATGCTGGCTGCTGGAGGCACGCGGGTGTGTGCTGGGAGCCTGCTCAAGGAGCGCAGCTGTGGAAGGCTTGTTGGCTGCTGAAGGAGGCGCAGGAAGGGCACGATTGCTGGAGGAGTGTGCAGCCTCCTTCAGCAGCTGCACTCCTTGAGTAGGCTCCCAGCACGCACCTGCGCACCTCCAGCAGCCTACGTGCGAGCCTGGTCGAGGAGCGCAGCTGTTGAAGGCATGTTGGCTGCATAGGAAGGGCACGAATGGTAGAGGAGTGTGCAGTAGCAGGTGCTGGCGGAGCGCATGTAGGTCCCGCTTGCGTGGAGGAGAAGGCGCGCCTGCTGGAGGTGATGCGTGTTGCTGCTGTGCCTGCGGAGAGGTGCAACAAGAAGCGCGGTTGGGCAGCGCTGTAACTAGTCGCTGCCGGGGTCGACAAGGGTGTGCTTGGAGAGTGGAGGCCCGCGCGAGTGCTAAAGGCGTGGACATGCGAGGCTAGTGGTGCGCTAGGGCTGTTGGCGTTTAAGTGGAGGAGATAGTGATGGGTTTTTTTTTTGGTGGTTCATGCAGAGGTTAAAAAAATGAAGAGGAATGTGGAGGTCAGACGTCTAGGATCATTCCCAAATGTCTTAACTGGCGCGGGGGCGAGGAACTGGAGGTGGTGGAGGTGGTTGCTGGTGATGGCGGTGAGGCAGGGTGGAGGGGTGCACACTGGGGTGCTCATAGTAAGGGAATTGCTCTGATTTGATGGAGTATCCTATCATGACGCATGCCTATGGTGGTGGAGCAACGACCGCAGTCGAGGCCGGTGGTGGTGAAATGGAGAAGCTCAAAGGCATTTGCACAGTGGTGGGTAGGGGATTGTGGCCTGCAGAGCTCAGTTGAGGCTTTCCCTTTCTTATAGCTGCAAGGAAGTCATAGAGGTAGGAAGGGTTTTGGAGATGAAGAGACGATGGTGTTGGCCATAGAGATCCCATCTTTCCACTCCCATCACTGCGATCATTTAAGCTCTACAACAGTTGAGAAGCTCTTAATTAATAAAAAGAAAAAATATATATGTAGGTTATTTATGTACAAAACCCATAAGAAATACTAAATGTTACACTTATTTAAACTATGTATGTAATGAAAACTAATTTATAACTAGCCACTTTGATTCTAGTGCATGCTTATACATGAATGAAATATGCATGAAAGTATATTTGTAAACTAGTTTATTTACATATTAATACATTCTATGTATATCTAACTATAAACTTAATGTCAAGGCATTTAAATAATAAATTAGCCCAAAAATATGGGCTCATCACCCATGCACTAGTCGGGATAACTTTGATTGGGGATACGATACTGGACCTCAGTGTCCAAGGCCTAACCCTGGACAAGCCTATGGTTACTATCCTTCTCAGAGGTACAATGATTATAGATCTCCATCCTTTGATGATCAAACCAACCTGATCTACAATCAAGAAGGATATGATGATTATAACATCTACCCTTCCTAATATTCCACTGAATATAAGGTACCTCCATTCTTTGAACAACCCAAGATAACCTACTATCAGGGAGGGACCCGAGAACCTCGATATCTTGAGTCCCGTAGATTTAACCCAAACCCACCCAAACCTAAATCAAACCATTTGGTTCAGGTGAACCAGATCCAAGATAGGGTGTTGGCTAACTTGAAGAACACCATACAATCTTTGGAAGCCTAGCCAACACCATGCACTGAAGTATTGGAGCCTATGATAAAAATGATTGATGAGCAAAATAGCTCTTTATTTGATTTGCTCCAAAATGTTAGGGATAAGGACCTAGGTGAGTTTCTACTTGGGAAATTGTCGAGGTTGAGGATGAAATTTGTGGTTGCCCTAGTCCAATCATAGAATGATTCTCAAGATGAACCCCCTTCAGGAGAGCCAATGTCTAAACCTATCCAGGCGCCTATCAGGAGGGATACATTTTCTGAGATCAGGGATGACCAGGTTGGGCTAGAGCAACCCATTGAGGATGAACCGATTACTTCACCTGAGATCCCCGAGCTAGGGAATGACAGAAACCATTCTCGCACATTTGAAAGTCGTCGGAAATCATAGTATAGTCGCGTAAAAACATTTGTCAAAAATTAAGTTTGTAAAAATTACGAGACTTGAGTCCCGATCATTCGTTTCTAGGAGGCATTTGTTTTACTTTTGAAATCGATCTTTTTACTACTCTACATCGTTTAAAATCACACGCCGGCTTATGATTATTACCTATTGAAGTACGACATGCTTAGTTTCAAGTATATAAGGAATTAAAAACAGGAAACATTAATCACTCAAAAGATATTGCAATAAGCTCATGGTGATTCTCAACACGTAGGCATATATATAAAAATATATATTCTATTCATTCAAGAGAGTGTTTGCAGCATAGAAGGTAGAAGAAAGCTTGTACATGAATGCTTAAAAATGTAAATCTAGCTACCAGAAAACGATTGCATACAAGAATCTACAGGGAGATTTTGCATGCATCAATGGGGGAGAAGTAAGACTACACTATTAAGCAGTAATAAAAGCAATAAAATTATGAAGAGCATGAATTAAATCTAGAAGAATAGAGGGCATTCAGGGGTGGTCCCCGATGGCCTTGGAGTGGTCGAGAGGAGAATGAGGGGCGGCCAATGTAGCTTAGGCCGACCCTTGGAGAGAGGTAGGGTTGATCCAGCATCCTGGCATGATGTCCTCCATGGTGGTGGTAGTGAGCTCGTGGAGGTGGAGTGACTATCTAAGTGGAGGTGGCGTGAATGGCACCAATGGAGTGCAATTGCCAAGGAAGTGAATGAAGCTAAGGGATGTGAATGGGTGCAAATGGCCACCCATGGGGTCTTTTTATAGACCCAATGGCTTCTCTCTAGAGAGGTGTGGAACTCTCTAGAGAGAGTCCAATAGTGGCCAGCCACATGTGGGTGGAGGTGGTTTTTGAGATCCAAAAATTGTGGATCTCAATTTGAATGCCTCTTGGTTGCTAAATTTGGCAACCAAGAGGTGGCGCCATCCTAAGAGATCTCTAGAGAATTCTAGAGAAGTGTGTGCGTGAATGGGTGTGTGTGTGTGTGTGTATGTGGTCGTGCTCTACATGGCTAGGTGGCTTAGGGTAGGTCCTAAGGGGTTTGTGTAGGTGTAGGTCATGATTTTAGGGTTGCAAACCCTAATTGCTAAGGTGAGAATGCAATTGAACTTAACCTAAGTTTAATTGAATGAGTGTGGACCTAATTGAGAGTGAAATAACTCAATTAGGTTAGGTTAAGGTCAGTTGGACTCTCACTAAGCCCAATTGAACTTGTGTGGGTTGAGATCTAAGCTCAATTGGACTAAATGAGTCCATTTGACTTAGGTGAAGGTAATTGACTTTGATCTAAGTTAATTGGGTTTGGTGAGGGCCTAATTAGGTCCTTAGGTAGGTCTAGAGGTGATGTACTAGGGTTAGGACACCTTAGTTTAGGTTCCTATGGGGTTGGGATTAGGTCTATGGAGCTAGAGATCCAAGATCAAGACTTGAATCTCAAAACAGGGACTGGAGACCAGCATTAGACATCCAATAATAGAATCAGACGACTTATACTCAAAAATCAGAAGTCCAGACTTCAGTTCTGGATGTCCAATTTGAGTCAGGGGGAAATCAAGGTTCTGTTTTGGGTACTCTGCAGAAATTGGGCGTCTGACAAAGTGTCTGGACATCCAATAACACTGCAGAAGTGGGTTTGAGGTGTGCCGAAGATGGCTAAGGGTCTTGGATGTCCTATAACTTATCTGGACGTCCAGATAAGGGCTAGAACTAGGGTTTTAAGGCTTCCTAGGGTGTTGTGACGTAATCTAAGGGTGGCTAAGGCTTGGGGAAGTCTCTAGGTTATCCTAGGGCTAGGATGGACCTAAGCTCTTCACATTTTATTGCTTTATTCCTACTTAATAGAATAGCAAACTCTAACTCCCTTACAACATTATTCCTACATCTAATCTAAGCCTTCTACTCCAGCTCTGCTGCAACTCCCGTTATTCCTGATCAAGCTTCAGATCCTGCTCGAGATCCAGCTCTAGATCTGCTTATTCCCTACAATCGACATAATGCACTTAATCAGCACATTATAACATTATTTTATGCATAGCTAAAGGAAAGCAATAAAGATGCAGATCATGCATATGCATGCATGAATAACCCTAACTTATGCTAAGTCCTAGCTTAATCTTGCTCAATTATGACCTATGATTGCTGCGCAATCAGGGAACGATGAAAAATATGTCTCCATGGACCATGAAATGACATATGATTTTGAAACATATATAAATGAAGATCAAGAATTCTTTGACTCTAAGGGTGAAGAATCTTTAGGTGAAGTCTCACTTGAGCTTAAGGAAGAGGATTTTAGTGAGATGAATGGGCTTGAGGAGCATGACAAACCTTTTGATAGTTCGATTATTGAAGATTATGATCATGTTGGGGTTAACTTGGATGATACGAATTCTGATGATTCAATCAGTAGCCCCATTACTCAACCACACCCTGAAGAGCTGAATTATGATATTTTTGAGATCACTAGACCCAAGTCAATCCTGATTGAGCCACAATTGTTGGATTTGGGTACTTTAGATGTGGTGTACAACAATTTGGAGGTCCCAGAAACATTGATTTTAGAGGATAGGAAATTGGAAATAAAAATCTGGGAAGCTACTTCCAAGGAAACTACGATTTCGGATGTAAGGGTTCCTGTTGACCTGAACCACCTACTTTTTACCAGGACCCTTACGATACCTTTGATGTGCTACCCAAGCTTGGAATAATTGATTATTTTTGTGAGTTGAACATTAAGTGGACATCTGAACCTAGTGAACTAAATCTACCTTTTGTCCGACACTTTAGTCTTGGGTTGCATAGCACCAAACCATAGGCTCGACCCCATAAGCACAATAATCTTTGATTCTGGGTGATTTTCATCTAGAACCTTAGAACTACTCGACCCTGAGGCATGGGTTTGCACCACAACTTGGTCCATATATGTGGACATCCTCTGTTGGCAGGTCTAAGGATTATTGTTTTGATTTTGATTCTGACCTGCACTTGTGAATTCTCCATTTCTTCCTTGTATGTATTTTATGCCTAGCTAAAGGCATTAGATTTAGCACGTGCATATATTCCGCATTCTCTGGGAGCTAAACGGATTGTCACGAAATTCAGGTGATATTTTGTTTACTCCGCCCTTTTCATGTCTTTATTTTTACAATGAGGACATTGCATCATTTAGGCATGGGGGCTAGATAATTAATTCCTGAAATCATTTTGTTAACTCTATAGAATTTCTTCAAGTTTCTTAAAAGGAAAAAAAGAAAATTCAGAAAGAAAAAAAAAGAAATTAGGAGAGCAGAACTTAGGCATTTGGAAGTTATTAACTTTAGGAAATAATATGATAGGACCTGAACACTTAGACTCTTTAGGTCATCGGGCTTAATTAGCTTGGGTGTCCACTCAAATGTGGACTTAGTCTCGAGTCCTCGCCAAGTAATTTTGCTTTAATTTGGTGAATAAATTAGGATGACAAGTACATGACTTATCAACCCACCCTCTGATTTGAGGGGATTTTAAGTCCAAGCAACTACACACTATTTGCACTAACTCACTTTCCAGCAATTTTTATGGAAATTGGGTAGCTAATGAGCTGTCTAGGGTGGTATGGCTGGCAAGTTGTCGATGGTAATAGCTCATCTACCAGTTGTCTAGAGCCCAACCACATGACGATTCTCTTCATACTGCCTTTAGGTAAATCTTAGATCAGGGAAGCCACCTACTTAGGAAAAGGAAAAAAAAAGTAAAAAAGAAATAAGAAAAAGGAGAAAATTAAAAAATAAAAAAATAAAACCACACTTCACCGCACGAGTATGGCTGCCAAGTTGCCATGGGTAATAGCCCATTGGCTGGTTGTCCAGAGCCCAGCTCACAAAATGCACAAATAATTTCCAATACACTTAAGGAAGAAGTAGGGAAGTAGAATAAATCGGCGAGATATACATTGGGTTTGCCCTTGTGTTGACCCCATAAAAAAAAAAGTAGGGAGAAAGATATCGATCAGAAAGATAAATCTCTAGGCAAAAATCTTTAAGCTCACCTAGGGTCATAGAAACTTGAAGTTCATTTTAACGGTCGCCTAGTGAGTCTATCACCCTTTGACAAGATGCTTAGCACTTAGAGTTCTTTTCGAGTCTTGGGCAGATCGGGTAGCCGTAAAATGTTATCTCAAAACTCTCAAACTCCAAAAGTCCAAAAAAATTAGAAAAGAAAAAAAAGGAAAAAAAATGTATCTTCCCTTTTCAAATAAGGCGAGAACTTGGGTGATCTGCATTCTGGCAAACACCCGAGTATTGTTGAGTCTTCGTAGTTTATGACCTTAGAAGAAATTTTCTATTATTAATAAATGACTTAGCCCTAAGCGATCTAATCGTAATTCTGATTTTATACATAGCATGTAATTTAATTTTTCTAGGGACTAGCAAAAGATAGGCATGGGGGGTATGATGTTGACACAATTATTGAAGATAAAATTCCTATTCATTCATGTTCCTGAGATTAGATTTGCATTCCATGTTATAAATATTGCATAGCATGCACCATCCTGCATTTACAGTAGTTGTACATATTTTAGGGCCAGGAGGGAAGGAGATTCATTTCAAGGCCTCGGATAGACGATCCGAATGTATAGATCTAATCAGGATGATGATCGAAGTCCAATGCCTCCGAGATCATTTTAATCGGAATCCCATATCACCTTATGCATTCTGAGGAAGATCAATGGCTAGGGGGCAATGTGACATCCTTACTGGCTTCGAATGAAAAATCCGACCATATAGATGGATCTGAAGCAACGATCACAGTCCTACAGCATGGAAATCACCTCAATCCAACACCGTGGCACCCTCTGCAACAAAAAGAAGATGGACCGCTAAGATGGTGCCATCTAGGCTGCCCAACACCAGGCAGCAGAATGCAATGGTGCCCCATCATCATCGTTGATCTCGCACCACAACTGTTGGATCAATCCAATGGCTGGGGTTCGTCCGTGCCCTCAACACCCATGCCCTCCTTGAGACACAACCACGCCCTTGCCTCAATGGTAGCATGGTTGGCTTGTCATACCCCTCTCCAATCTTCAATCAGGCATGCCTGGAGCAAATGGGCGCTAGAGCACCAGCCAGCGCATCTGCAAAGACGTGCATGCACCAGCACAGTAGCACGTAGAAACGCAACGTAGCGCACACGTGAGCGACATGGCACATGATGGGCACGCACGCATAGTAGCAGTTGGCATGAGTTGGCACGGACTTTAGCAACAGCCTGGGTGGGCCTTTAGTGAGGCTTGCAGCCATCACTAATTGCCTGTAGGCACGAGGACAACTGTGGACGTGAGCAGTGGGGGTGCGATCTTTAGCAACAGCTACAAGGGTCTTTAGTGACGCTTGCAGTTGTCATTATAGCCCCCTACACGAATTTCTTCCTCTTCCCTCCACTATAAAACGACCCCTACATCCCCCATTCCTCTTCTTCTCTACCTACTCTATTCCCTTCTATTCCTAAGCTCTAGTAGTGTACCAAAGCTCCATTAGAGCTTACTCTCAAGCTCTAAAGGCCTCCTATTAGTGTAATATTCCTATTTCCCACCAAATATTCATCCTTCATCCCACCACCTTCATAGGTTGCCTTAGAGATGTCCTTCCACCTCCATTTCGGTAGAAGATCGCCTCCGTCTCCTCACCTCCATTCCAGAGCCTCGGTGAAGCATTCCTCTACCTGGGGTCCTCCTGTATCTCACCTCCGTCATCCTACATCTCACCTCCTTCATCGAAGCTTCTGCCAGGCACAGTCATCTTGCCGAACAGCCGATTCGGGAGATTTGCTCTCACCCCTATCTCTTTCATGCTTTCATAGATTATTGTAACAAACATTTGAGTGATATATCATAGTTGTTTCATCTCTCTTGTGATCTATCTTGCTTGCTTTTTCTATAAAAATAAAAGAAAAAAATAATAAAACCCCAAAACACCAAAAGCAAACAAAACAAAGTGCAGTTTTCAACGAAAATAAGCATCGCCTCCCTATGTTCAACCTGGGACTACCTTGGAGTTTTCAATTATAAATTGTATTTGATAGACGCATTTTGCGAGCTATGACAACGGGTTCTCCAAACCCTGATTTTAATTTGTGAAACACGACTCATCAGACCTAAATTCACATAGAAAGTCTTGTCCAAACTCAAGATCAGGGATCTTCCCCAAAATTTCGAGCTCCTTAAGCTTATTTCAAAGCTTGGAAACTACCCTTTGGCCTTTAAAAGGTCCCCTGTAGTGAGGCCTTACTCCTTAGCAAGTTTATGCCTAAAAACTCCTCTATTTCCTTGACCAATGGCCTACTCCACCTTGCTCCGGTGACCTTTCTCAGCCTCTTCACTTGCTGCCACGTACTATAGTAGCAGGTCCTTCTTCCTCTCTACCGTCTGCATCTTGCTATACCTGTAAGAGGCTTCCTCCTCCTTCAGAAGTCATCATTCCTCTCTTCGAAGCCTCCTTCGTCTCCAGCGTCGGCCAATCATAGCCGGTGTCACCTCCACCACTCCACTCTCACCAAAACCCCTCAAGAAATCATGGGATTCGTGCCCTTGACACCTCCACCGAACTCAACCTCCACCGCACACCATGCCCGACTCTATTAGCCCTCCACATGCCTCCTCACCACAAATAACCACCACCAACGCACTCGTCTTTGCACGACGAACCTTCTGAACATATCTGACAAGGTCGATAGGCCTTACTCGGTTTTTCAGGTATCAGCCGGAGCTCCGCCATCGCCACCTCCTTCTCTAGCTCCGTTTGCAACTATCCGACGATGTTCTTTAGCAGTACGACTCCCAAGCACTGCGGAACACCTCCAGGTTCCCTCCCAGGTCATTAATTGCTGCTGCCAATGCTTCCTTCATCCCTAAGTAGACGCTACACCATCTGCAGCTACCATGCGCAGAAGAAGCAAGACAATAGTTCCACATCGTTAGTGGGAGTGCTCAAGACTACGCGTATAAGGAAAAGTGCCTCATCCCCATTCCTCAGTAAGCACGGGGTGAGGTCCCTCCTTACATGTGTGTACACACACCCTCTCTCGCCATACACGCCAGCAGGTCTGGGCTAATCCGTTTACTCGGCTACCTGGGTCTGGTCCATTCTGAGCTAGGAAGATAGGAAAGAGAATCTGAGAGGGAGGAGGGGGTTTTTGCTGCCTTGGGATTTGAGCCCTCTCCTCTCTCAACACTTAGTGAAACTCTAAAGAGGCCCTTAATCCTCTATGGGGTCTCTATTGTGTCGTGCTTTAGCTCCTAAAGCTCTTAAGGAAGCCCTTGTGCTCTTGAGAATTGCTTTTGAGCCTTCGTGGTTGCTGCTATGCCTCTTCTGATGCTTGAAGAAGAGAAGCCCTTGTGCTTCTACTGTGGTACTTGCCTTAGCTTCTACTGAGGCTTTGTGGTTGATTCTTCTAGTTACTGTTGAAACATTAAAGTGCTTGACATGGATTATTTATTGAGAGTTAATATTCATTTATTTGAGGATTTGGTAGCTTAAACTTAAGGGTTAAATTGGTGATTCAAATCACCATTTTAACCCAATCTTTTGCACTATTCTTCTAATTATTATTGAAATATCATTTTGAGCATCTATTTATTTCGATTGCATATTCTCTTAATAAATTGTGATTGGTGAATTAAATTACACAATTACTCCCTACGAACGACCTCAGACTCCTTTTTTAATATGATTTTATAAATTTAAGTGTTTTACACAATTTTGACCTATACTATGAAGTATATCTTAAACAATGATGATTTTGCACAAACAATGCTATCCAAGTTTTGGGTTCTAAGGCTAAGATGTCCTAATGGAAGTTATTTTGGGTTTAGGAATGCTGTCCTAAGGTTTCCAAGGGTATGGATAAGGCTATCCTCCTCACTCCTCTTGTCTAGATCAGTCTTCTTCTCTCTTTATTGTCTTATTCTACTCTATCACTTTAGTACCTTCTGTTGTAAACATGTTTACACTACTTAAGATGTCTATTTATGCATGTTCTTAAGCATAGGATTGCATTGCATGCTATAAATATTGCATAACATGCATCATCTTGCATTTAGAGTAGTTTGAATAAAATGGAGATTAATTATCTCCTTTTATGTTCATGGATAGGGCAAACTTTTTATCGGGGCCTCGGATCAAAGATCCAACTATACAGATGTGATCAAAGCGACGATTGGAGTTCAACGACTCCAAAATCGCCCTAATCAGACATCTGTAGCATCAATTAGTGACAGGGGAATCCAATAAGATCAAGGGCCAAGATGGTGTGAATCTACACTTCAAATGACAAATCCGATCGCATGGATGGATTCGGATCGACGATTGCAGCCTAACAGCATGAAAATCGATTCAATCCGACAACCATGGCACCATCGACATCATCAAGAAGATGGACGACCAAGATAGCACCACATGGCACCATCTCAACCGGCCCTCAAGACCGCCGCTGCCTCTCCAAAGGAAATCCAACATGCGATTTGGGCCATTTGATCTTGATCCAACAGCTATGGATGCGCGCATTTGATTTCATCCGCGGGACTATCTGGACGACGTAGTGCAGTGAGTGAGTGCCTTATCGCGAGGCACTGGTGCAGGTTCAAATCCGCAGGAGCGGGCGAGTAGTGCTGGCGAGCGAGCGCGATTGGCCGTTCGGTTGTGATCGAATGGTCACATGCGCGCAATTATGCTCACATCGTATCGCACACCGCGCCTTACACGGAATCACATGTGGGCGGGCGCGTAGAGGTGGCGGGTGGAGGCGCGATTTAAGCCGTCCGATCTCGCGATCGGACGGCTGAGATTGGCTGGACGTGCACGCACATTACACTTGCGGGAAAGCAAGCGAGCGTGCACGTGCCGCCCACTACACCAACGTTCTGACCTTTAGCGACTGTTTTATCCGTCACTAAAGGTCCTGAATTAATGTTTTTAGAGTTCTAATGACCAAATTGCCCCCAGTCCTTGCAACAATAAAAGGAGACCCCCTCCACATGAAATTCTCATCCCTTCCTTCTCTTCTCTCCCTCTCCAAAGATCAAGAGAAGCTTGTCCCACACCCAGGATGCTTCTCGCGAGATAAAGTTAATTTTTCGTCCCCCTTTCGGAAGCGAATCCCGTTACGACGATGACGTGCTGCCCGTTCCCATTCTTCCGCTTCGACCTCCTTCATCCTGCACTGTCCTCCTTCGTCCAGGCGTCGTCCCATCTGGCTCATCCTCCAGGAAACCGTCGAGGAGGATATTTCTCTCTCCATTCTTTTAATTCTTTCTAAAATAGATTTACTGCTTTCTAGTGTAGCTAATTTCCCACTTTCTAGTGTAGTTCTTCTTTGGTTTTATTTTATAAACATTTTGAATTATTAAATGCATGTTTTCTCTCTCTCTCTCTAGTTTAGTCTGATTGTTATTATGGCTTCATGGTAATTACATCGCCTCACTTTTCAAGAAAAATTCTAAAAAAAATATAATTGCAAATATAGATCAACATAGGCTCCCTGAGTTCGACCCGGGATTTTCATTCTAGTATAAATTTTATTTGTTGAACATGAGTTCTTCACTTTCATACTACGACGACAGGCTTTCAAAACTAAACACGTTAGCATAGCAACTCATAGCCTTCAACATTTTAGCGCCGTTGCCGGGGATTCAACATTTTGGCACTGTTGCCGTGCGTTCAACATTTTGGCACTGTTGCCGGGGAGGCAACAATTTCCGATCTTCTTTTCGCATTTCTTGCACTTTATTATTTTCTAACTTGCTTTCTCCTGTGTCTATTGTTTTGCAAAGACCTCCATCAGGGAATCATCAAGCAGTAGACTGAAGTAAAGTGCAGTTGAAGACAACTGTAAGTGCTCCCCATTCTTCCCCCCTCCATAGATTTCATTCGCAACATTAAATCCAAATTCCAATTAACCTAGGTGTTTGCATAAATCCTAGGAATAGTTTGGTTGTTTGGATTCTCACTCACATTCATTCCACCCTCATTTATAAAAAAAAATAACAAAAAGATAATCTTGTGGGTCAATTTTCAACAAACACATAACATACACCCACATTCAAGACACTTAACCTATATGATTTATTTTTACTCAACCGGGTTCTGATCTGTGGAATCGGTACACACAAAGGAATACATAAAAGAGTAGAAATCATTCTAGGTTAACCATCTTTGTGTGCCTAACTTAGTGGTGCATTTGTGGCCAGTTGTTTGAGTTGTTTGGGCCGCACCACTCTACTTAAAATCAACTCATCAAGTAGCTCCTCCTTAGGGTTTTCAATCTAGGCCTATTCCAGGCACTCCACTCTCTTTCTTGTTTTAAAAGAAAATAATCTTCACCCGTCTTTGAAAACTTGGTTTGCTAGAAACATGATTGCAATCCACCTAATTCGAAACCCTAAAAGCTACTTAAGCAAGATTTGAACATTAAAATCCATGCATCACAAATAATCTTGCCTGAAAACCCTGGTTGTGCATGCACTTACACAAATTTCAATCAATCATTAAGGGCACAACCCATTTTAAGGGCCCATCACATTCCATAAGCACCAAAATCCTAGGCCTTAATAAAATTGAGTAGACATTGGCCTTAAGGTCTGATTCACTCTTCAGGGCCTAGTCTGAGATTGTCTTTGGTTAACCTACTTGTACTGATTAATCTGATGTCTAACTAGGGAAGTAGTGTCAAACGACTGCGGCTAGGGGGTATACTAGGAACCAGAGGCAAAAGCAAAAGGAAGAACCTTCTCCCCAGTCCCTCATTATAACTGGTTGGATTAAATAGACACAAGTAGAGTAAATCATTTACAGTCTTAAGGCATGTTTTGGGAGTCAGTAGATCATTAAGCTACCTGACGAGCTGACTTTTCGCTTTACGTTGTAGTATTTAAGTGGTGGAAAAATTGACTAATCAAAATAAAAATAACCACTCACAGAAGAGTGGGTCGTGTCCACAGGGAAGCAATTATGCAATAAATTCTTGATTATTTTATATTCTTTCGGTAAATTGTGAAATCCCTATTCAAATCTAACAAAAAATGCGATGGGAAGTAGATTCACAATAACTTAAAATGATAAGGGTATATGTGTAGTTTTCCCTCACTGAAATCTTCAATAAATATATGATGATTTCATAAATTTTTCACGTGACGTGTACTAGAGAAAATTAGTGCACCGGTTAAGCCCAAAACCAATCTTGAAATAGGTTAATATCATTAATGTGCAATTATCAGAGAATATGAGTGTGCATGCACAATTTTGCCATAATATAATAATAATAAATAAAAATCAACAATGGCAGTGAATGTAATTTTTAATTATGGAAGAAACAGAGCTTTTTCTCTCTCTCCTCCTCACGAGAGAGAGAGAGCGCTGGCGATGGAGCTACTATGGAGGAAGATTGACCGGTGCATAGGGATCATGATGGCGATGGCAGAATGGCGAGAGGTGGCCAGCGATGGCTGACGAGTGAAGGAGGAGCGCCGGCCTATTGGAGAAGAAGGTAGAGCGGCTGCTGTAGGGCAGCCTGTTGGCTGGCGGTCGCACGCTGGTGCGCGCCCTTGCGCATCTACAACAGTCTGGTGGTGGGTGGCCACGCGCTAGTGCGCACCCGTGTGCATCTGCAGGTGGGTGAAGTGGGAGATTGCAGGTGCACTTGCAGAGAGGTGGAAGGCACTGGCAGGTGAGGTAGCGCCTGTGGGTGTGGCGCTGGAGGGTGAGGTAACGCCTGTGGGTGCGGCGCTGGAGTGAGGCGGTCTGCAGGTGGGCGAAGTGGGCGACTGCGGATGCGCTTGCAGAGAGGTGGAAGGCGCTGGTGGGTGAGGTAGCGCTTGTCGGTGCGGCACTGGAGGGTGAGGTAGTTCCTGTGGGTGCAGCACTAGAGGGTGAGGTTTGAAGGTTGAGGCGCGTGCAGGCGAGAGGGTGCACAAGGCGGATTCCTGCAGGTGTGCTTGCAGGGGCGCTGGAGAAGGGAGTGCTTGCGGGCACTTGTAGGCAGTGCGGGCGCCAAGTGTTGCTGGGGAGAGAGGCGCACGGAGGTGTGCGCCTGCGGGCTGGCTGGAGATGAGCACGCGCCTGCGGGCGCATAAGGTGGAGAAGGAGGATGCGCGATGCAGGCTTGGAGGCGGTGGTGAAGGAGCGGTGCGGGGGCACAGTGCATGCGATGGAGTTTTTCCCCGCAAGGGGGAAGATGCCCTTTTGTTCTTCTATCAACCTCCTATCTTTAACTCCTCTCTCTCCCCACAGGCGCCAATCAAGGGATTTTCAAATCCCTTTTCTAATTTTGGCAGGGGAGACATTCTTCAGGCCGGCGGCTATTGAGGGTGACCGATAGAAAGGGAAAGGAGTAGTCGCCGGCCATTTGAAAGGGTAATTTACCCTTTCCTCATTCTTTTGCCACTTATTTTTTCTGCACATAAAAAGCACATATTAAGTTATAGAATAGATGTAAACCTAAATCAAGATGCATGCAAACATTCTATAACTTAATGTAGTTATTAACAAGCCTAAAAGATATAATTAAATTTACTTAGGTGTAATATTAGTCCATTAAAATGGACTCATCAAATACCCCCATGCCTAAGATTTGCTAGTCCCTAGAAGAAATGAAAAATAATAGAAGTAATCAGAAGATTTCTTCTTTTCATACTTCAAATGTTTAGAAATCCAGACAACTGTGAAGTGCTGATAGCCTAGGTAACAGATCCAAGTGAAAGAGCCAATTGACATTGGGAGTTCATACTTCACACTTGCTAAATATTTCTACCATGATAGGCAACTACTTCTCTCGGGGATAAAGCAGACGATAATCTGTAATTTGACCCCGGCGTTTGGCTTAGGTAGGAGATATCGAGTTGAATGGATTTGTATTTGGTGTCACACACTCATCTGGTGCTACAAATAATCTAGTACTGCAGACTCTATATCTTTAGACTATTAGACAAGTCAACTTTGAGCGAGGCTACACAACTGTGCTCTCTTGATGTTCCTGGGTACTCCCTCTTTTCTTTTTCTTTCTGAGATCACAAATCTCGCCAGATTTAGAAATTGTACTCACTATTTGGTGGCCTCACATGGCATCCACACTTCAATTAAAGTCCTAATAACTCTACAACTAAGTTAGAGTCCTCAACTAGTATTCGGGCGATCAGAAATACTAAAAGGTAGGTATGAGTCATATTTGGTGGAATGCGAAAGGTGTTCTGTTGCCTTAGAAATAATATTACATTAGAAACTTGGACTCTTTTTTTTTTTGTAATATAACTATTTCTTCTTTTTCTTCTTTCTATTTCTTCTTTTTCTTCTTCTTTTCTCTCTTTCTTTTTTTTTTTTTATTTCTTCTTGTTTTTATTTCTTTTTCAATCAACACAACACGACACAGACTTTTATTTACGAGGCATTATTAGGGATGATGATGGTCAAGAGGGAGTTGTGTGGCTTATGTGGTGGAAGTGCCTATCCTCGGCATTGGGAAGGAATGGATAAGACAGGCGTATTTTTGACCTTTGACATTATTACCCTCCTTCAGCAGAGGACTCTATGAAGGACGGTCATAACCATTCACCAATGCTATAGCTTTATTAAGACTCAATCTCTGTGTATCTGCCTTATTTGGTGACTCTCAGGAATTCACTCCAAGTAAGCACATTGGAATAGAGAGTGAAAACTACACCTAACTCTAAAGTATCATCATTTAATTATCCAAAACTTAAGAGTCCTTGCAATAGACTTAGCGCACCAGTAATCTCTCTACTTTCTTCTCACAAATATGAGGTGGATCTATTGAAGATAGTATTCCTGACTCCCTATGAACTATCCAAGGGTTCAGTGGACTACAAATGCTTATTGGTTTTCCTCAAGGATCCATTACCAAGTCTATATGCACGTGAATAAAATGTACTGGATTTTAAACTTAAGAAATAATTTCGGAAAAAAAACCTCCAATGACAAAGGTATTTTGCTAGGGACTAACCCATTCAACTCAAAAAGAGAATTTTTTTTTTATGCTATCCTAAATGCATGAATACTTCCTAAATTGCAAATGCACTCCCCCATGCCTAAATCCTACAATGTCCCCATTGTAAAATTAAAATAGGAGGAGAAAGGAAAAATATCACCTAAAGAAGGTGTTATTCAGACTACTGGGTTGCCTCCCAACAAGCGCTGCATTTTCTATTAGCAGCCAGACTAAGAAGGAACCTATAAGTCTAGTTCCAAACAAAAAAGGTTAGGCCCTAAGAATATGCGTAATAGCGCAGGCCTAGAAAATAGGTAACCACGGATGTTGGTGAGCTGATGATGCAATGTAATTCCAAATGCTCGCCAGAAGAAATGAAAACAGAAAATCTCGTTGGCTACCTGGGGAGGTCAAGAAATAAGAAAGGGAATATGAAAAGAGGCTTCTTGAAATGGAATAAGTGGAGGATAACAAGGATCCTCCAAAGTAGGACAAGTTTTAAAAGATACAATCATTATTAGTTCAAACCCTTGAATGGCGAGATTAAAGTACAAGCATCAATCCATACTCGCCATTCTATTGTAGGATGTACTGGCCTGATATATTCTCTAGAAAGAATGTACATGAGCAGAGATCTGAGCCACGGATCGGTTAAGGAGTATAAGGGTTGTTTGTAGTGTTGGAAGGTAATGGTTAAGTCCAATGAGGGCTTAGTTGGTGTTAGGTCCAATTCCAACAATGATTCAGATTATTTACACTCCCTAACAATTTTAGACAACTTCAAGTTATCTTTCCTAACATTAATGATCGGAGTCATATTTAAATCAAGGGTAGACTCCAAATTACAACTTTTTGATGGCAGTGTCAAAATGTAAGAATCATTATTATTCAACTCATCCCCAGATTCGTTTGGTTCACTAAAATATTTGTCAGGGTGTATATGTGACTCATTAGGAGTTGGATCAGTATCCTCAATTATTTCTAAAGGAGGATCAGTCTTAATATTTTGGAGGAAGCCTATATCATTGAATTCGTTATTATTCTTAGGGTATAAATCCTTAATTGATGTGTTTTCTCTCTGAGAATCTCCCATAGACTTCTCATTATTTTGTTTGTCCTCCTCTAATATCAACTCCTATTTTGATGGAGGATGACTTTCAAAAGAAAGGAGGAATCTTGATTTAATCATATTATTTCTATCCTCTGGAGGTAAATCCTCAAATGATAAATAATTCTCCTATGATTCACTCCAGATTTTCAATCTAGCTTCCTCTGTTGGGGCATCCTCATTCTCTGAATTAGACTCTTCATATCCTTGAGACCAGAATTGGTCATCCTCTATTCCCTTAGGGTCACCTTCGTTAGGTGCATTTGAACCCTCAGGATATTGGATGGTAGGTGTTGATTTCCTAAGTGGAGGGTCAGGAGTAGGCTCACTAAGAGTAGAATGGGATTCCACCAAATAATCAAGAGGGGAATTGATAGGAACAATATAACCTTGACCCGGGTTAGTAGGGGCAAGGAGAATACTATCATTGGGGTAAAGGTCCTCAAGAGGTAGCATCTTCCCTTACTTTTGACTGCAATATAATTCAGGTGGATAATCACTATGATTGTTATCCTCTAGTGGCCGTGTCTCATTGGGAGAGTCTAAGTGATAGCTACCTAAAATTGGATCCCTATTGTCATTAGGTTCCTCAGAATTATTTTCATGATTATGGTGTATTGGGTAGGGATCAGGATTATTGGGAAGCGTGTAGCTAAGTTGCCTTATTTCTTCATTTAACTGTTGACTATTCCTCAACATCTCTCCCATTGATTCCATTATTTCCTTTTGCTGTTTTTGCATTTCTATCATAAAAGAGGAGAGGCTACTATTATCAAGTTGGGGAGGATAGTCAATTTCAGGCTCTGGTTGCCTAGGGGTATCAGTCCAACCTCGATACGGAAAACCATGAAGGGTGGGAGGGTTGGGTGTTTACATGGAAGTATGGATTTTAGGATTGGAAAATCCCGCTCATAGGCTTTACTCAAAAGTGGGAGTTATCAAGCCAGTACTCCTAGGGTATGAATGAGAATGATCCCATGAATTGTCAATGTATCCATCAAAGGATGGATACGCTCGGAGCATGGGATCCTGATTAAAAGATGGGAAGTATTGACTCTGGTAATCTAAATGATAGGAGTAAGAGTAATCCATTTCTTTAATCAAAATAATTTTAACTCTCTTAGGATTTAGCAAAATTCAAAATATAAGTAGAAAACTTCCTAGAGAGTTCTATTGTCAAAGCAAGCGCAAATTCAACGGGATCTACTTTTAGTAGATTGTAGGTCTTAGAGTTATATGTTTAGTTTGTGGCCAAACAAGTTTTACCTTAATTACGCTTCCTAGGCCAACCTTCGCTGGTGCCTATAACCTACTCGCAAGGGATGGAAGTCTCGAATCGAGCCCACACACGACGAACTGAAGAAACTTGGTGGATAGGCTTGTTGATTTCTAACTAACTTCCCTTGTGGTGCAAAAGAGGAGAGGTAGAAATTTATCTGGTGACCTCATGTGAGGTGCACATTGTCTCAAGCGTGCAAGCATATGATCGTGTTTTGATTTTTTGAAATTTCGCAAACAGGATCCTTTTGTAGACAATTTTCAGTCACAGATTTTAAAGTCCAACCTCTTAACTGTCCCAATTTTTTAAAGTGACCAGTGAATTAATTTTATTCAAGCACTTTAGTGGTCTTAGATTTAGGTTCAATGCATATGCATGACAAGTAATTAATGCTCAAGAGAAGACGTACTTTACTCCAGCTTTCTTCGTGCAGTAATGAATGCAATGCAATAAAAATAAACTAGATGCTACTTATTCAGTCCTAGATGGTCGTCCTATAGATATGTAGCTTCTAGAAGGCAGTTCCTCTTTTTTTTTTTTTTAATAACAAAAACAAATAGACCTAATCTAACTAACTAACCGAAATGCAGTTCAAATAGTTTAAATAATCTTATAATCTAAATAAATGGGAACATGCTCCTGAAAATACGCTCCTGCATACAAAAGCGATAAGAAATAAAGTGGCACTGGGGACACGTTCCCAAAAATACCCAACAAGGGTCCAAACGACAGAATTTAAATTCTAATGTCTATCTAACTAAATCTAACTAAAACCAACTGACTAAATCAGAAATAGGCTTCTCTGTAAGCCTATGTGCGTGGGATCAAGGCCCACGTGCTCTTGTTGCCATCCTCCAGGTGGTGTCAAGGTCCACCAAAATGATCGTCTCCGCCGTGAGCGTCGTTCAGGTTCAATGTCGTCGCTCTGCTGTGCCTTGTCGCCGTGTCAGATTCCTCTCACAATAAGAAAAATGATTAGATGATTGCACAACTCATAACATTAAAAAAATAATAATAACGTAAACCTATTGCATCTGTTGCATCCCCGGCAATGGCGCCAATTTGACGAGCCAACCTTTCGGTTTGCGTGTAGTATTTAAGTGGTAAAAAAATTGACTAATCAAAATAAAAATAACCACTCACAGAAGAGCGGGTCGTATCCACAGGGAGGCAATTATGGAATAAATTCCCGATTATTTTATATTCTTTCGGTAAATTGTGAAATCCTTATTCGAATTTGACATAAAATGCGATGGAAAGTAGATTCACAATAACTTAAAAAGATAAGGGTATATGTGCAGTTTTCCCTCACTGAAATCTTCAATAAATATATGATGATTTTATAAATTTTTCACGTGGCGTGTACTAGAGAAAATTAGTGCACCGGTTAAGCCCAAAACCACTCTTGAAATAGGTTAATATCATTAATGTGCAATTATCAGAGAATATGAGTGTGCATGCGCAATTTTTCCATAATATAATAATATTAAATAAAAATCAACAATGGCACTGAATGTAATTTTTAATTATGGAGGAAACAGACCTTTTGCTCTCTCTCCTCCTTGCGAGGGAGACAGCGCGCCAGCGATGGAGCTACTATGGAGGAAGATTGACCGGAGCGTGGGGATCACGATGGCAGTGGTAGAACGGCGAGAGGTGGCTGGCGGGGGCCGACGAGCAGAGGAGGAGTGCCGGCCTATTGGAGAAGAAGGTAGAGCGACTGCTGCAGGGCAGCCTGTTGGTGTGTGGCCGTGGGTTGGTGCACGCCCGTGCGCGTTTGCATCAGTCTGGTGGCGGGTGGCCACACGCTGGTGCGCGCCCGTGCGTGTCTACAGGTGGGCGAAGTAGGCGATTGTCGGTGCGCCTGCAGAGAGGTGGAAGGTGCTGGCGGCTGAGGTAGCTCTTGTGGGTGCGGTGCTGGAGGGTTAGGTAGCGCTTGTGGGTGCGGCGCTGGAGGGTGAGGCGGTCTGCAGGTGGGCGAAGTGGGCGACTGCTGGTGCACCTGCATAGAGGTGGAAGATGCTGGCTGGTGAGGTAGTGCCTGTAGGTGTAGCACTAGAGGGTGAGGTAGCGCCTATGGGTGCAACACTGTAGGGTAAGGTTTGAAGGTTAAGGCACGCACGGGTGAGAGGGTGCGCAAGGCGGATGCCTGCAAGCGCGCTTGCAGGGGCGCTGGAGAAGGGAGTGGCTGCGGGCACTTGCAGCTAGTGTGGGTGCCAGGTGGTGCTGGGGAGAGAGGCGCATGGAGGTGTGCACCTGCGGGCTGGCTGGAGATGAGCATGCGCCTGCGGGCGCACGAGGTGGAGAAGGAGGATGCGCTGTGCAGGCTTGGAGGCGGTGGTGAAGGAGCGGTGCATGCGGTGGAGTTTTTCCCCGTAAGGGGGAAGATGCCCTTCTGTTCTTCTCTCAACCTCCTGTCTTTAACTCCTCTCTCTCCCCACGTGCGCCAATCAAGGGATTTTCAAATCCCTTTTCTAATTTTGGCAGGGGAGACATTCTTAAGGCTGGCGGCTGTTGAGGGTGACCGATAGAAACGGAAAGGAGCATTTGCCGGCCATTTGAAAGGGTAATTTACCCTTTCCTCATTCTTTTGCCACTTATTTTTTCTGCACATAAAAAGCACATATTAAGTTATAGAATAGATGTAAACCTAAATCAAGATGCATGCAAACATTCTATAACTTAATGTAGTTATTAACAAGCCTAAAAGATATAATTAAAGTTACTTAGGTGTAATATTAGTCCATTAAAATGGACACATCACTACCCCACTTAAGGACAGCCATGTTTTGTTGTGCAGCAGGGTCCCTATCCCTAGTCCTTTGGACCTTCCCCTAGTTTATGTTGGGAAGACGGTCATTGAATCCCCGATTGGAAGGACCATTAGAGTACTCTAGGAGGCGCAAATTGGATTTTGGTCAAATTGATCCCATGGCCGACCAACAGCCTCCTCTGCTTAGAAATCCACGGGAAGAATTTCCAAAGCAGTTGGAACAAATGCAGAGAATGCAAGAATGGTTCCAGAGAATGCAAGGTGCTCAACCCTTGAAGGATTTTTATGATCCTTCAAATTACGGGGAACGTCCCGGAGTCCAGATTCCAGCCGGTGACATAGAAATCAAGCCCCAGGTGTTAAGCCTGATCAAACATTATCATGGGCTTGGCTCCGAAGATCCGTTCCAGCACTTGGAGGACTTGACCACTTTGGTCCAGACCACCAAGGCACGAAACGTAAATGAGGAGCAAATGATCTTGAGGCTCTTCCCCCACTCTCTTAGGGATAAAGCCGCACATTGGTATAGGACAATAGGAAGACCAATTGCAACTTGGAATGAGTTGAAATTGGCCTTTCTGAAGAAATTCTTCCCAGTCAGACGTACCAATGCTTTGAGACAGGCAATCACTACCATTACCCAGCGGCCGAGGGAGCAGTTTCATGTGGCCTGGGAGTGATTCCAGGACCTATTGCGGAGGTGTCCACACCACGAGGTGCCGAAATGGCAACTCGTGCTGATCTTCTATCATGGGTTGACTGAGCAACTCAGAAATCATGTGGATGCTTCTTACGGAGGCAATTTCCTCAATAAAGATGCAGATAGTGCACATGATTTATTTGAGGAAATGAGTGGGAATTCAATCAATCATTCCTCCATGGATACATTTAACCGGGCCCAGCAGCCCAGATCAAATGACAATGAAGTCCATGACTCTCATTCATTTGATATGAAATTGATTTGTAACAAACTTGATAAGGTGGACTTGGTTGCTAAGAGAATGGAAGAGTGGATGGCTGGCAATTCTATGTACAACTCTTGATCCACTCAATCCCAAAATGCAGGTTTCCATTCTTGATAAGCTCCTTCTGGACGGGAGTTCATGAATCAACTCGATGCGGCTCAACCTGTTAGTTCAACCACACTCATATAATATTTTGATGATCTTACAAAATGAAGAAAATGAAATAAAAAATAAAGCGTAGCATATTGTTTCTCTCCGTAATAACATATTTGCAGGATTTCATAAAGTTTTCCAAGATGGGAGATTAAAAGCGTGAAGATAAGTAGCATAAGTATTAGGTCTTAGTCTTTGTAATGTAAACTTTCAAATGTTGTAATTTTCATTTTATTTGAGTCTAGAAATGTTGTAAAGAAAAGCCCCCAAACATAACCTATAAATAGCTAACTTAGGCTCTCTACACTTAGGATAAATTAGAAACAAAAACCCAACACTTATACTCTTATCAGATGTCTAGAACAATGGTCAGACGTCTGATTTTCCACTTTAAGACGTCTGACAAGTGTCTCAGACGTCTAATTTCCAAGAGTTCTGCCCTTAGTTTCTCTCCTCATAAACATCAATCAAAGCACTTCACTATCAATTGTCGATAACCTTACACAGACGTCTGATTCTTTACCTAGACATCCTCAGACTAACCGTTAGACTAACCGTAGGCAAAAATGAATTTCTAGACGTCTACCTTTAGACCGTTGCCCATGATTTTCTGCGCGTATCTCATTACAGCCATAAAATCTTTTGGCAGAAGAAGTAGGGAACTGTTTTTTGGTTTGCAGACGTCTGGTGATTTCCTCAGACGTCCATAACGACGTCTGATCCTTTAAACCATGAACCCTGTTTGGATCTGATGAAAGCAGGAACGAATCCACCCTTTATTAGACGTCCATTAACATAATCAGACGTCTTATCTGAAAATATCAGACGTCCTTCTTTTGATCCAATGGAGTCAGTTTAGGATGGCCTACAGTATTAGACGACCAGAAGTATAATCAGATGTCCTATAAGACGTCTGATCCTAAAATTAGATGTCTGATATTGCTGTCAGACTCATCATTACCCTGATTTGTGGAGGATTTCATACTAATCTCTTGGGATTTGTCTCCAACGGCTAGAAGAGCTCTCCCAAGTGTTCTTGAAGGTTCCAAACTTGCCTATAAATAGACTACAACTCCTCTTAGCCAACACACATCTCTTGAGATACAATTCCATTAGAAAAATCACTTGCTCACTACTCTAAGCTCTATCTTGCCCTTGTGCTGTGCCAACACTCTGATCAAAGGGCAAATCCATACCTCGGCTCACTCCGTTCTGCAAATCCTCAGGGAGTTCTTTTCATGCTTAGTAGATAAGAAAGTAATTAAAGTATTAGGGTGCTCTATAGGTGTTGTTTTACTTCTTATTTTTTGTACTTTGGGTATCCGGCCTGTTGGGTCCCCATCTCTTCACTTTGAAGGGAGAAACCTCTATTTAGGGATTGGAGGTGGGATTTGTAATTGAGGTACACTACCGTCATTTAAGTAGTGTGGTTAGTGGATTGATCACCTTGTGATCGAAAATCCTAAGTCAAGGGATTGGCTTAGGTGGTGGTTTTCACCCATCTTTGGTTTCCACCTAAAAATCTAGTGCCACCTTTTGTGATTGAATTTTTTGTGTAATAATATTTTATAATTTCACTATTCACACCCTCTCTAGTGCAATTTCACAACCTGTGAGTCATCATTTTTTGGAACCGCACGAGTTCCAAACTGGGGCCTTTGATCCCAGCTTTTCTGATCCTTCCCTTTCTTTCTCTCCATCCTCACCTTATGAGGATGTCTGTGTTGTACAAGAGAATGTTAGATCCAACCCCTAATCTAATGCTTATAATCTAGGTTGGAGAAACCACCCTAACTTCTCTTGGAAAAAACTGGGGCAACAGACCCAATTCCGACCCAGCAACTATGCTCCACAATGACCAATGGGTCAGGGTCATGTATATACTTAGTTGCCTCCAAATCAGGTCAATCAGCCAGCTTGGAATGCCCGTCAACCAGCAGGGTAGGCTGATTTGAACAGACAAATGGTAGAGATGCAAGGATCCATGCTGCACCTCATGTAGCAAATGAAAACCTCGCTGGACAACTTGTAGTCTGGGCTCATTGCTAACTCTCGTCAACTCGGATCTCTACCATCCCAACTCGTAATCAACCTGCGAAATATTATGAATTCGGGCAAACAAGCCCATGGGTACGGAAATCAGAGGGACCCACACGCACATGCTTAGGTGGTTGAGCAAGGTTCTTGTCCTCTCCTTCTTCTTCTGCAAATCAACAATTCATGGCTAATCAAGCCCCTCCAATCTTTCCTAACCCTCCCCAAGACCCAAATTCTTATGCATCAGCAAATTCTATCACTTTGAGGAGTGGTAAGCAGGCTCAGGATCCACAACCACACTATTCTGATCTTTTAAATCCTGAAGAACCTGAGGAGAGAGAGCAGAATTCTAGAGGAGAAATCAAGGCTCAGGAATTTGATTCCAAAGATCTGACTCATGTTCCTTTTCCTGAAGCCTTGATGAAATCAAAGAAGAAGAAGTCTGTTGATAGTAATGAGGAGCTTCTGAATCTATTTAAGAATGTTGAGATCAATATCCCACTCCTTGATGCTATCAAGTGCATACCGGCTTACACAAGATTTTTAAACGAATTATGTGCACAAAAGCGTAAGTCAAGAGAATCTATTCCGAGGAAGGTGGCACTCTTCGAGCAAGCTAGTTCTACTATCCTGCACCACCTCCCTTAGAAAAAGAGAGATCCAGGTGCTCTGTTGATTTCTTGTGTCATCGGAGATTACACATTTGATAAAGCACTTTTGGATCTGGGTGCATCCATCAACCTAATTCTGACTTCTCTTTACGAGAAGTTTGGATTAGGTGAAGTTCGGCCAACTTTAGTAGCGCTACAGTTAGCAGACCGCTCGGTCACAAATCTGCGAGGCATTATTGAAGATGTTATAGTTATGGTCAAGGATTTCTATTTTCCTGTAGATTTCCTTGTCCTTAACACGGATGTACCTGATAATCTGAGGAACATGCCCATCATTCTCGGGCATCCGTTCCTGACTACCGCTAAGGCCAATATTAAATGTGAAAGAAGCAGCATGGAAATCACCTTTGGGAATCAGTGAATGAAATTGGATATTTTTAAGGCGATCAATAAATTTGAGGATTGTGGATTTATTGAGGAACTTGAGGAGGATAATGGAAACATTGAAACTTGTTTGATGGTTTCTTCAATCGAAAGTTCCTCCTTTGATGACAAATTATACCCATAACCCTCTATCGCTGACCTGCCATCTTCTGAAGAGGTTATTGATTTTGTTCACTCAAAACCTCTTCTTCTTGTTGAATCTTCAGCATCTACCCTACCATCAATCATCAAGCCACCCCAGCTTGAACTGAAACCATTGCCTGAGAATTTGAAATATCAATTTTTAGGACCTCAGAAGACGCTCCTTGTGATTATCAGTGCTAAATTGACAAAGGAGCAAGAAATTAAATTGATCAAGGTCCTAAAGGAACAAAAGGAGGCAATTGGTTGGACCATTCATGACCTTAGGGGGATTGAGCCATCTTACTGTAATCATAGAATATTCTTGGAAGATGGATCCTGCCCTTCTAGTCAGATGCAGAAGAGATTAAATCCAAATATGCGAGAAGTGGTCAAAAAGGAAATCATCAAGTGGCTCAATGTAGGAATTATTTATCCAATCTCTAATAGTCCCTTGGTAAGTCCCGTGCAGAATGTTTCGAAGAAAGCTAGGATTACTGTTGTGACTAACGAGAGAGGAGAATATGTCACAACTCGTTCAGCTTCCTCTTGGAGGGTTTGTACTGATTATAGGAAGCTGAACACTGCCACTAAAAAGAATCATTTTCCCTACCCTACATCGATCAAATCTTGGAAAGATTAGCTGGGCAAAAGTACTTCTGTTTTCTTGATGGCTACTTAGGATACAACCAAGTTTCTATCCATCCCGAGGATCAGGAAAAAACTACTTTCACCTCTCCCTACGGAATCTTTGCTTTTCGTAGGATGCCTTTTGGGTTATGCAATGCACCTGCAACTTTTCAAAGATGTATGCTAGCCATATTTTCTGACATGGTGGGAGAGTTTATGGGAGTTTTCATGGGTGATTTCTCTATTTTCGGATAATCATTTGACTCTTGTTTGGCTAATATGGAAATGATTCTTAAGCGATGTATCAAAACACGATTGGTCCTTAGCAGGGAATAGAGTCATTTCATGACCCAAGAAGGCATTGTTTTGGGTCATGTAATCTCTGAATGGGGAATTGAAGTGGATAAAGCTAAGGTTGATGTTATCACTAAACTTCCTCCTCAAACATCTGTTAAAAAAATCCGATCATTTCTTGGCCATGTGGGATTCTATCGAAGATTTATCAAGGATTTCTTGAAGGTTGCTCGTCCCTTGAGCAATCTTCTTGCCAAAGAAACGCCGTTTATTTTTGACGAATCATGCCAAAAGGCATTTGATTTCCTGAAAATGGCAGTCACCTATGCTCCAGTTTTGCAACAACCAATTTGGACAGCCCCTTTTGAGATCATGACGGATGCTTCTGATTACGCAGTTGGGGCTGTCTTGAGTCAGAAAATTGATAGAAAGCCCTCTATCATTTACTACGCTAGTAAAACTCTGGATGAAGCCTGGAGGAATTACATTGTTACTAAAAAGGAATTACTAGCTATAGTGTTCGCTTTGGAAAAATTCAGGGCTTATCTCTTAGGGTCTCATGTTATCATCTATATCGACCACTTAGCCTTGAGACATCTCTTGGCAAAATAGGACGCTAAACCCCGGCTTATTTGTTGGATTCTTCTGCTTCAAGAATTTGATCTTGAAATCAAGGATAAAATTGGGGTACAAAATGTGGTAGTGGATCATTTGTCGAGACTCCTAGGTGATTCCTCTTGTCCGGACATTCCGATTACTGACACTTTTTCGGACGAAACTATTCTTATAGTTTTAGGTGTCCACACCCCATGGTTTGCTGACATTGTTAACTATTTGGCCATTGGTCAAATCCCCCAGGATTGGACCAAGTAACAACGGGATAGACTCAAATCTGAGGCCAAATACTACTTCTGGGAGGACCCTGAGCTATACTGCATCAGCTCTGATCAGATTATTCACCGATGTTTATCGGAGAATGAATTCAACAGTATACTTGAGTTCTGCCATGCATCTGGGTGTGGTGAACATTTCTCCGGGAAAAAGACGGTTGCAAAAATCTTGCAATCTGGCTTCTATTGGCCGTCTTTATTTAAGGATGCCCAGGATTTCTCAAGGTCATGTTCTCGATTTCAGGTACTCGGGAGCATAACTAAGAGAGATATGATGCCCCTAAACCCAATTCTTCCTGTTGAAATTTTCGATGTTTGGGGCATCGATTTCATGGGACCCTTTCTCCCTTCATTTGGATATCAGTACATTCTTGTTGCTGTTGATTATGTGTCCAAATGGATTGAGACGATTCCCACCCGAACCAATGACCATAAGGTGGTTATTGATTTTGTCAAGAAAAATATCTTCAATAGGTTTGGGATTTCGAGGGCCATCATCAGTGATGGTGGCACTCATTTTACTAATGCCCAATTCCAGAATTTGTTGGCCAAATACGGGGTTAATCACCGAATTTCCACACCTTACCATCCCCAGATGAATGGACAAGTCAAGATCTCCAATCGAGAGATCAAGAACATTCTACAGAAAATGGCTAGGCCTGATCGCAAGGACTAGACTCAAAAGCTTGAGGATGCTCTTTGGGCCTACCGTACGGCGTATAAAATGCCCATCGACATGTCTCCATTCCATTTAGTGTATGGAAAGGCATGCCATCTACCTATAGAGATTGAACACAGGGCATTCTGGGTAATCAAACAATGTAATCTAGATCTGAATTTAGCTGGGAAGACCAAGAAACTCCAACTATCTGAGTTGGAGGAGCTTCGAAATGATGCATATGAGAATGCCAAGATATACAAGACTCGGACCAAAGCTCTACATGATCAACTGATTTCCCGCAAGAGCTTTGAGCTGAACCAGAAGGTCTGGTTATTCGATTATAAACTTAAGCTCTTTCCTGGCAAACTTAGATCTAAATGGAATGGCCCATCCATAATTGACCAGATTTTTCCAAATGGAGCCATTCAGATTTCTGACCCAAAGATGGGTAACACATTTAAAGTCAACGGTCAACGTCTGAAGCCTGTTATTGATCGTATTGTTCCAGAACCCGTCTCAGACACGGTTGCCCTATCCATTCTGTGACTTCTTTGGCTGGACTTCGCCTAGCTGACGGCATTAAACTTAGCAGTTGTACATATGACACAAAGCTGATATGAGCTTCATATTCAGGTGACATCTTTCATACTCTACCCTTTCTTTCATGTCTCTTTTTCAATGAGGACATTGCATCAGTTAGGCATGGGGGGGTGGATTCATTTTTGAATCATTTGGTCAGCTTTGTGAAATTCATGAAAATTATTTTTCTCTTCTTATTTATACATAAAAAATAAATTAAGAAGGAATAGTTGGACATTAGGACTTTTCAATCTTAGGAAATACTACATTATGATCTAAACACCAAGATCCTTCAGGTCTTTTGACTTAATCAGCCCGTGTATCCACTTAAATGTGGATTTGTTTTTCGAGAACTCGCCAACCTAAATTCGATTTTAATTGGAATAAATAAGTTTGGGTGATAAGTACACGACTTAACCCACCCTCTGATTTGAGGAAATTTTGAGTTTTAAACATCTACACACTATCTTGTCACTGACTCGTTGTTCAACGATTCTAACGGAAATTGGGTAGCTAATGAACCTTCAAGGGTGATATGGCTGGCAAGTTATCGTGGGTAATAGCCCATAGGTAGGTTGTCTAGAGCCCAATCACTGGATCGTTCTCTTTTTGCTGCCTTTAGGTAGATCTTAGACCAGGGAAGCCACCTACTTAAAAAAAAAAAAATCAAAAAGAAAAGAAGAAAAGAAAAAAGGAAATAAGCCACACTTCACCGCACGAGTATGGCTGTCAAGTTGCCGGTGGTAACAGCTCATCGACTGGTTGTCCAGAACCCAGCTCAATAAATGCACTGAAAAATCCCAAAACACTTAGGAAGAAGCGGAGAAGTAGAATAAACCAGGGAGATATACACTAGATTCACCCTTCTGTTGACCCCGTAAAAAAATAAAAGTAGGGAGAAAGCTACCGGTTGTAAAGATACACCTTTAGGCAGAATTTTTTTTTTTAGGTCACCTAGAGGCGTAGAAATCCAAAGTCCATTTTAACTGCAAGTCAACGAGTCTATCACATTCACAATAAGATGCTTAGAACTTAGGGTTCTCATCAAATCTTGGGTGAGTTGAATGGCTGTAGAAAGTCACTCTTAAACCCTAAAACTTCAAAATTCAAAAAAAGTAGAAAAGAGGAAAAAGAGAAAAATAAAATTTTCTTTGAATAAGGCGAGGGCTTGAGGCGGTCTGCATTTTGGCAGATACTCAAGCATTGTTGTGTCTTTGAAAGTTCAGATCCTAAGTACACATTTTCTTAATGATTGAAAATAACTCAAGCCCAAATAATCCAACCTGATTCTTTTATAAATAGCATATAGTTTTTGCTAAGGACTTGCAAAAGATAGGAATGGGGGTATGATGTAAACTTGTTTACACTACTTAAGATGTCTATTTACTCATGTTCTTAACATAGGATTGCATTGCATGCTATAAATATTGCATAACATGCATCATCTTGCATTTAGAGTAGTTTGAATAAAATGGAGGTTAATTGTCTCCTTTTATGTTCATGGACAGGGCAAACTTTTTATCGGGGCCTTGGATTGAAGATCCAACCGTACAGATGTTATCAGGGCGACGATTGGAGTTCAACAACTCTAAGATTGCCCTAATCAGACATTTGTAGCATCAGTTAGTGATCGGGGAACCCTAGAAGATCAAGGGCCAAGATGGTGTGAATCCGCACTTCAAATGACAAATCCGACCGCATGGATGGACTCGGATCGATGATCGTAGCCCAAGAGCATAAAAATCAAATCAATCCGACAACTGTGGCACCATCTACATCATCTAGAAGATGGACGGCCAAGATGGTGTCTTGTAGTGCCAGCTCAGCCGTCCAACCGACCCTTAAGACCACTACTGCCTCTCCAAAGGAAATCCTACGCGTGATCTGGGCCATCGGATCTTGATCCAACGGTTAAAGATTCGTATGTTTGATTTCATCCACGCGACTATCTGGACAACGTAGCGCAGCGGGTGAGCGCCTTACCGCGAGGCGCTGGCGCGGGTTCGAATCCGCAGGATCGAGCGAGCGATGCGGGCGAGCGGGCGCGATTGGCCATTCGATCGCGATTGAACGGTCCTGCATGCGCAAATGCGCTTACGCCATATCGCATGCCGCGCCTCACGCGGAATCACATGCAGGCGGGCGCGTAGAGGAGACGGGTGGATGCACAATCTAAGCCGTCCGATCTCGCGATCGGATAATTGAGATCGGCTGGACGTGATGCGCATTACACGCGCGGGCAATCAAGTGGGCACGCACACACCGCCCACTACGCCCACGTTCGGACCTTTAGCGACGGTTTTATCCGTCACTAAAGGTCCTGAATTAATGTTTTTAGAGTTTTTTTTTGAGAAAGAAAGGAATGCTATCGAATCACCAATAGCAAACCAGGAGGGCTATTATTGATAATAAAAAATATTTACAAGTTCGACCCCCAATGCCGTATGAGACTCCAGCATAAATTTACAATATTTTCCACATACACTAGGGTCTCCTGGAAAACACACTCATTTCTAGCCCTCCATACAGCCCATAACATAGCCACCATATGTATATAAGGCTTATTCCAATCCACAAGATAGCACCACAAATTCCCCCAAGTGGGTAAGGACTTGTTGCATACTGTCCTCCATACATATCAGTGATCGCACACGAAGAAAAGATATGAACGCTAGAATCATTATGCATCCCACATAAATGACAAAACTAGGTGGGGGTCCCCATCCTTCTGTTCCTCATATCTCCAATAATCAATCTGATGTAAACACATTTACACTACTTAAGATGTCTATTTATGCATGTTCTTAAGCATAGGATTGCATTTCATGATATAAATATTGCATTACATGCATCATCTCGCATTTAGAATAGTTTGAATAAAATGGAGGTTAATTGTCTCCTTTTATGTGCTTGGACAGGGAAAATATTTTATCAGGGCCTCGGATCAAAGATCCAACCATATTGATGTGATCAGGGCGACGATTGGAGTTCAACGACTCCAAGATCGCCCTAATCAAGCATCTGTAGCATCATATAGTGACCTGGGAACCCTAGAAGATCAAGGGCCAGGATGGTGTAAATCCGCACTTCAGATGATAAATCCGACCACATGGATGAATTCGGATCGACGATCACAGCCCAACGACACAAAAATCGAGTCAATCCGACATCCGTGGCACCATCTCAACTTCCAGAAGATGGACGGCCAAGATAGCGCCACGTGGTGCCATCTCAGCCGCCCAAACAGCCGCTTGCATCTTGTGAAAGCCCTGTGCCCAATCGCTCTCCACCGTTGGATCTTAATCCAACGGTTGTGGGCGCTCGCATTTAAAAACGCCCGCTCGACAATCCGCGCCCCGTAGCGCAGCGGTCGAGCGCGCTATCGCGAGCACAGGGCGCGGGTTCGAGACGTGGCGAGGAGCAGCAGGCTCGAGCAATTGGAGTGTCCGATGGAGATCGGACGGCCCTGCGCTCCCGATAGCGCCGACGCGCGATTGGACGCGCAATCGGACACGTAATCAGACGCGCGGGGGGCGCACAGCGCGCGGGCGCGGACGCATCTTAAGCCATCCGATCTCGTGATCGGACGGCTGAAAAGCGCTGGACGTGCGTGGGCGTTGAGGAGCGGGCAGCCGAGGAGGCGCGCGTGGTCGTGGAGGCGACGGCCACGTCGTGGCTTCAGTGACGGATTTATCCGTCACTAAAGACCCCCTTTTATTATTTTGAAGTTGTAATGTCCATTTTGCCCCCACTCCTTGCAACTATAAAAGGAGACCCCCTCCATACGAAATTCTCATCCCTTCTTTCTCCTCTCTACCCCTCCAAAGCTCAAGAGAAGCTTGTCCCACAACCGGGATGCTTCTCGCGAGATAAAGTCTAATTTTCGTTCCCCTTCGGAAGTAGATCCCGCGACGACGACGACGTGCTGCTTCGTTCCCGTTCTTCTGCTTCGTCCTCCTTCGTCCCGCTTCCTTCTCCTTCGTCCAGGCGTCGTCCCGTCCGGCTCGTCCTCCAAGCAACCATCGAGGAGGATTTCTCTTTTCCTATTCTTTTTACCGCTTTCTAGGATAGATTTACTGCTTTCTAGATTAATCTACTCGTCCTCCAAGCGACCGTTGAGGAAGAGATTTCTCCCTCCATTCTTTTAATGCTTTCTAAAGTAAATTTATCGCTTTCTAGAGTAATTGTTTTATGCTTTCTAGTTGTAATGAACAATCTCTTCAATGCAAAAATTCCTTGTTTATTATACATCTCATTTTGATTTCTCTGTGTAATATTCTCTTTCTCTCTTACCCTCTCTCTCTTCTATTTATTGTAAATAATTAGATAGTTCTAAATTGAATTATTCTGTAACAAATAAAAAGAAACGCATAGTTTTTAAATCAAACATCCGCCTCCCTATGTTCGACCCGGAATTTTAATTTCGGTATAAATTTTATTTGTTGAACACGAATTCTTCGCTTTCGAACTACAACGACAGGTTTTCCAAAACCGAACACGTTAGCGTAGCATTCGTAAATGTTCAACACAATCCATCCCTCCTGCAGAGCCATAAGAAAATCTGTAACTTTAGTGGTATTTTTAACTTCCATAGCTTTTTCTGCATTTCTTCATCTTCAGCCATCCTGGAGGACATTATCAATCTGTCATAAGCAGCCGCAGTAGAAAAATTACCTTCCCATTTGTATGTGTCATATTCATGAGGCATGGGTTTGAAAGCAGCAAGCTCTTGCATGAGACGTTCATTCTCTACACGAGTTCTTGTTTCATGATTATTCCACCCACCATTATTTAACAACCACTGCTCCGAATCCACGTCACAATAATCGGCTAACACCGCATTTTTATTTGCAGCGGTAGCATAAGCAAGGGGAAACCTGTCTTTAAACATCCCTCCATGTACCCAATTTTCCAGCCAAAACTTGAAGCTTTTTCCATCACCTAAAACTGATTGGAAAAAATTCCAATTATCCTTCAGGGCACGCACCACAGAAGACCAAAAGGGGGACGGTTTACGTGGGTTAAAACAATTTATCTCATCATTGGTACACCCATAACTGCCCTGGATAATTTCTGTCCATAATTTTTTTCCCCCTGCAGCAATCGAATAGCCCACTTCAATAGTAACGCTTCATTGAATTCTTTAAGGGATCTAACACCCATACCTCCCATTTGCTTTGGTTTGTAAATTGATTCCCACTTCAAGGGTTGAAAAAAGGCCCCTTGATGAGAGGCCCTTTCCAAAAGAAATCTCTTTCGCATCACCTCCAGCTTTTTCTAAATAGAGTTCGGAGCTCTAAGGACAGAGAAAAAGAAAATGGGAATCAAAGTGATAACAGAATTCAGTAATATATACCTCCCCCCTTTTGATAAGCATCTACTGCTTCAGCCCTCCAATTTAGTAGCTACCTTTTCAAAGAGGAAAGACCAATCTGCTTTCTTCATCTTAGAACATTTCAGAGGCAAACCCGGATATTTAATCGGCAGTGGAACCACAGGTGTACCAAGAATGGTGGAGATCTCATTCTGTAACCCACTATTCATCCCAAAATGGACCAGGGAGGATTTACTACCATTCAATCTGAGACCAGAAACCTCTCCAAAAATTTTTACCATATGTAACAGAGCCTGCGCTTCTCTCTTCCCCCCTTCCACAAGAAAAACAGTATCATCAACATATTGAAGTATAGGGGCTAGAGCCCTATGATTAGACAATGAATACCCCCTTATAAAACCATCCACTGCCGGTCTGCAGGAAAATCTAGCCAAAGTATCCACTGCAAGGTTAAAAATCAGAGGGGCAATAGGGCAACCTTGCCTTACTCCACATTGGGGCTGAATCCAAGAGCAACACGGTTTACCATTTATCAATGGGGAAAATGAGGCTGTCGTAATGCACCTCTTCACCCATTGAATCAGTAAGGGTGGAAATTTCCTCCTTCTAAGAATCTCCCACAAGTATGACCAGGAGATTGAATCAAAGGCTTTGGAAAAATCTACTTTCCATAAGAAAGCCTTGGATTTTCTCCTTCACCAACCCATAACAATCTCCTGCGCAACAATGAATGACACTTGTAACAATCTCCCAGGAAGAAAAGTTGACTGAACAAGCATTATCAAGTCCTTTAAAACCTCCCGCAATCTGTTAGCAATAACCTTACTAATAATAAGGTAGATGGAATTAGATAGCGCAATGGGTCTGTAATCAGAAAAACTTTTCGCACATGATTTCTTAGGCAACAGAAACAGATAAGATTTATTCAACCTCTCAAATCCGGAGTTGCCCAATTCAAACTCATGAATAACCTTTAACACATCCACCTTAACAACATTCCATAGCTCTCTATAGAAGAACACCTGAAATCCATCCAAATCGAGAGCACATTCATTATTTAACTCTTTAATAGCCTTTAGCACTTCTTGTTCAGAAATAGGGGTCACAAGCATTTCTCTCTATTCATTAGTTACACAAGGGAAGTCCATTGCTGCCAACCTCCAAGAACCTCTTGGAGCAGCCTTGGAAGTTTCTTTAAAAAAGTTTACTTGCTTCAAATCTAATCTCCTTAACAGAGGTAATATTTCTTTCTTCAACTTTAATAGATGAAATAAGGTTGAATCTCCTTCTAGCACTGGCCGCAAGATGGAAAAATTTTGTGTTCGCATCACCCTCTTTAAGCCATAGCTGTCTGGATTTTTCATGCCAATCCATTTCTATTTTCAGATCTTCATCCCCCATAACTACTTGCATCTGCTGCCTTAGCTACTGCTCCTGTTGGTTCAAAGGCGAACTGCACTCTTTCAGATCCAAATCCCTGATGCCTGTCAAGGCTTCCTTCCTCTTCTGGTCTCTAATCAGCTTCATAGCCTACCCATATTCCTTCAACATTTCAAGCAGACCAGCCAATTTTGCAGCAAACTACTGTGTGGCAGTGCCTTGAACATCCTTGCTTTGCCACCACTGAGAAACCATTTGCATGAAGCCATCTTCCCTAAGCCAAGATCTCTTGAGTTTGAAGTATGATCCTATGTCTACATTCACTCCACTGTCCCAAACCAAAGGTGTGTGGTCAGAGAACGGCCAATCAAGGCTCAAAACAGCTGATAGTTGATATCTCTCTAACAAACTAGGACTGCCAAAGAATCTGTCCAATTTGGAAATCTGTCCACTGCCATTCCTCCAAGTGTACTCCACACCACTGATGGGATATTCAGTCAAGCCCATGTTTTGCACAGCCAATTGGAAGCCAGCTGTAGAACTGCCCACTCTCCCATCCGGGTTATCATCACCAGAAAGATAGCAATTGAAATCACCCCCTAACAACCATGGGGTCTCTTGCACTCTTTGATGCATTGCATAGAGTTCCTCCCACAAGCCAACTCTGTCTACTGCCACACAAGGACCATATATGCAAGATATAAACCATTCCATATCTCCTTGGGGAGATTGACATCTACAAGAAATTAAAAACCTATCACGAATAATTTCAATTACTAAAATGGAAGATTTTCTCCACCAAAGAGCCAATCCTCCAGACCGACCAGTAGCACCCTTAGGTGCAATATCATTACGGCCCAATTGCTTAAAACAGTCCCATTCTTGACCATTTTCCCTCTCCAAGTGAGTCTCTTGTGTAAGAGCATAGTCTATCTCCCACTCAGAGAGATATCTACACAATGAAGCCCTTCTCTGTTTGTTGCGTAGCCCACGCACATTCCAAGACAAAACTCTCATTCCTCATTAGAAAGATCCCCATTGGCCTTGCAGCCCACATATTCAACGATAATGGATTTAGCAATATTTTGCTCCTCAATAGGGGGCAAGGACTCCTTCCTTCTCCTTCTCAACATGTATGGAGATCTACCCACACCTCTTTTTTTATTGGAATCACTACCATCTGCATGTCAGCAGGAATAGCAAGCTGCAACTGGTCTGGCTCTTTAAGCATCAAATCCATTCCTGTCTTGCCTACTTCTATACTCCAGTTCATCTCAGAATCTGCCATTGGAGTCTCAGCAACCTCCAGACAGCTGTCCTCTTTGACTATCATAACTTGTCTGCTATCAGCAGCTATAACATCATCTTCCATCTGATCTTCCTCAGCCATGGCACAGTGACAGTCCTTCCTCTTTTTGGGTTCAGGAGCATCAGCAGGAGGAGTGCGTCCACATCTGTCACTCTATTTTCTCTCCTCATTGTTGGTTCCAGGCTTCAGTTCTTCCTCAGACGACTTATCTTGACCTCATTCAACCTGCCCAGACACCTGTCCAAGAACAGCAAGCCTAACAAGCCAAGAAGTGCCCCCACATCTGATTGTGATCGAATCAGGAATTAAGCCAGCATTGGTAACTTCCACCTCTATTTTTAGAGACCTAATGTCCCCCTCTCCGATCAAAACTTTAGAACCATCACAGATTGATGCAAAACCTACTAACATTTTAGAGACAACCCCCTTTAACCGCAGGTGCAGTGACAGACCATAGATCTCAAGGAGAATCCTCCTAGAGGTCACTCTTTGTGGAGGCCACTCAGACAGAGCCCCATCAAATGGAGAGACCATTCTCCAAATCACAATGAAGTCTTCAAAAATACTTGTGTGAAATCTCAATCATTCCACATCCAGCATGCCCAAACCATACACCAAGAAGCGAGACTGGGATAACATGGCTACCTTCCAGCCCGCAGATAAAAGATCCAAGGAGCATACTAGGTTCTGAAGCATTTCCATTCACGGCCTGCCTGCCATGATCTCTCCAATCAAAGCATCTCTCAATGTGATCTCTGCAGTCGAGATCTCTTCTGAAGATGGGATCTCAACTTCAATTGTGTGGCTACCCAAAGTCGGCGACGGCGGCGGATGAGCTTCATTCTTAACCCTCTAGACAGGATGCGAGACTGCCCTCTGTGATCGCAAAGAAATTCTCCTAGGGCATGACTCATGCTTGTGTCCTTCACTCCTGCATTCCAAGCATATCAAGGGGTTTTTACAAATAGCTGCCACATGCCTCCTTTGTCTGCAACTAAAGCAAAGAACCTCTCCATTCTTTCTCCTCCAGGTACATCTTCAAGCATTTTCAGGCGACCTAAAGAACCTTTCCTACCAAATCCGCTCCCTTCTCCTCCAAGCCCTCGATCTCCACGTCCTCCTTTCACCTTCTGCTCCAGCCTTGGATGGCTCCACCCCATTGCCGCCCTCCTCTCGCCTTCTCCCCATTCGCCTCCACCCGAAAATCTGATAGCAGTGATATTTTGATGAGTTTTGATCTTTAATCCTACATAATCAATTTGTTACAACCCTAAGAACTTGTTTAAATTCTAATGTTTGTAGAGTTGCAATGACCAAATTGCCCCCACTCCTTGTAACTATAAAAGGAGACCCCCTCCACACGAAATTCTCATCCCTTCCTTCTCTTCTCTCCCTCTCCAAAGCTCAAGAGAGGCTTGTCCCACACCCGGGATGCTTCTCATGAGATAAAGTCAATTTTTCGTCCCCCTTTCGGAAGCGGATCCCGCAACGACGATGACGTGCTGCCCCATTCTCGTTCTTCCGCTTCATCCTCCTTTGTCCTACTCTATCCTCCTTCGTCCAGGTGTTGTCCCGTCTGGCTCGTCCTCCAAGCGACCGTCGAGGAGGATATTTCTCTCTCCATTCTTTTAATGCTTTCTAAAGTAGATTTACTGCTTTCTAGTGTAGCTGATTTCCCACTTTCTAGTGTAATTCTTCTTTGGTTTTATTGTATAAACATTTTGAATTATTGAATGCATGTTTTCTCTCTCTCTCTCTAGTTTAGTCTGATTGTTATTATGGCTTCATTGTTATTACATCACCTCACTTTTCAAGAAAAATTCTAAAAAAAATGTAATTGCGAGTATAGATCGACGTAGCCTCCCTGAGTTCGACCCGGGATTTTCAATCCGGTATAAATTTTATTTGTTGAACACAAGTTCTTTGCTTTCATACTGCGACGACAGCTTTTCAAAACCAAACACGTTAGCATAGCAACCCGACATTCAACATTTTGGCACCTTTGCCGTGCGTTCAACACCTTCAAATAACAACAAAAGCATTAAATAACAAGATATCTCATCTTATTCTATATAAAATGATGCAATGCATGATATGTACGATATGAATGCAATATTTACAAATTAAGCAAGGTTCTAACATTATTTAGGTTGATTAGGACCTATCATTGCTGTGCAATCATAACCCCATGCCTAAACATTGCTAGTCCCTAGAAAATGCAAGACTAAATCCATGACTAAGTTCGGTCCCTAAAGGACTGCTTATTCTCTTTATCAAAGAGTTTTACTAAAGATTTTTCTCCTCTTGTTTCATCTAGAAATCTAGAAATCCAAATAATCGTGAGAGTGTAGTAATGGTAGCTTAAGGAAGGGACCCAAGTGAAAAGCCAATTCACACTTAAAGTTCATACTTGACCCTTAGTAAAAAATTCAATCGCGATAGGTAAACTCTTCCCTCGGGGATACATAACAAATAATCTATAATTTTTTTACCTCGACTTTGCAGCTTAGGTAGAAAATGTCTGACTCAAGTGATTTTTTATTTGGTGGCTCACACTCATCTGGTGCTACATATAATCTAGTACTATTGATTCTAGATTTTCAAGCTATCAAACAAATCAACCTAGAGAGAGGCTTACAACTATGCTCTCTTTACCTCCTTCATACCATCTCTCTTTTTCTTTTCGAACTCATAATCTCACCATATTTTTGTTGGACCCTAGTTCCATCTCTGTTTTGTGTTTTGATGTTAACAAAATCATTTTTAAATTCTAATATGTTTATGAAGTGATTATAGGTCAAAAGAATCTCTGGATGCAGGCAAAAAGATTGCACATGAAAGAAGTTTTTTGAAGATTTTTAGTTTTCACTGCATCTTTGAATTCTTGTATATCTCCAAACAAGTAAAATATAATCTAGGTATTAAAATCAAAGTAGAGATAAATAGGATTCAAAATATCGTTCAATTACTCGATTTTTAACTCAAAGTCGACTCTTTCAAAGCTAAGTAGCCTAGAGTACATTGGATTTCTCAACTAATTAACACTAATGATCTATGGTACTTGCTTGGCACAGGTTTGGACCTAAGTTCCAAACTATGAACATCAAGTACCGGTACTCATCATGAGTACCGGTATCAAGTGGTCACAGTTTGTGAACTGGGTTTCTGCCTGGACCTTACAAGTACCAGTACTCATCATGAGTACCGGTATATGAAGGTCACAGGAGCCTTGACTGTGAGTTACAAGTATCGGTACTCATCATGAGTTTCGACACATGTAGGTCACAGGACCCAAGACAGTGCGTCACAAGTACCGGTACTCATAATGAGTACTGGTACCTAGTGATTTGGCTACACTGACTGTATGTAGTCAATACTGGAACCAAGAGTTCAGTACCGGTACCAACTGACCGTTGTGACCAGTCTAAATGGTTAATTTGCAATTAATCTTAATTGTAATGTTCCTAAAATACCCCTAATGGGTAGAATTCGTGGGAGAGGTGATTAGTGGTCTATATAAGCACTCTTTGAGTGTTGTTTTAGACACACCTCTAAGAAAAGAAATATACTCTTGCCTACACCTTCAATTCTCCATTTTCAAGCTGAAAGAGAGTTTGTTTTGTTGCATACATTTTAAGGCATGTCTTCATTTGCAACAAATCTTCAAAGGCGATCGTATCTTTCTATAATCAATCATTTGTTTTACGCCTTAGTTTTTCTCTTTAGATTTGATTATACGTGTTATAAGATATATTCTTGTTGGAGACTTAGGAAATAGTTGTAAGCTTCTATTTACATTTTGCTACACCTGTATCTTTATATTTTCTTCATATCTTGTAATTAGGTTGAGGTAACCCATTAATTACCTCTGATATTAGTAAATTGATTCTCTCTGAGTTGGGGGAATCAGGTTACAATTCCTAAGTCGGGAGACTTAGGTAGTGGAGTACCCAGGTGAGAGGAACCACTATACATCTTGTGCCTTTTGTGGTTTGATTTGTTTTGCAATTTTTATTTCCCACACTATTCATCCCCCCATCTAGTGTGCTTGTCATTTACAGATCCTACAAGTGGTATCAGAGTGGGTTGCGAATAGAAGTGACAATTCTATTTCGCTATGGCATCTCCAGTAAAGCGCACTGAAGGATAGTGATCCACACATCCTCCCTACTTTGATGGGATGGACTATGGATACTGGAAGAGGAGGATGCAAATCTTCCTCAAGGCCTTGGATGAGGACTCATGGATGTTTATCCAAGAGAAGTATGTGGATCCGGAGCCACAAGGAGTGGCATTGATGACAGAACAAAAGAAAAGGATCGTGGGAAATGCAAAAGCAATGAATGCACTCTATCATGCGTTATCAAGAGAAGAATTTAACCATATCTCTGCATGCGAGTCTGCATACGAGATATGGAGCACATTGCAAGTCACCTATGAAGGTACGAGTAAATTTAAAGAAACATATATTTCTATTCTAACAGAAAGCTATGAGTGTTTCAGGATGCAGAAAGGTGAATCAATTAAAGGGATGTACACAAGATTTGGAGAGATTGTGAATCCAATGAAGAATCTTGGAGTTAAACTCAAGGAGGAACAACTTGTAAGGAAAATCTTAAGATCCCTTACGAGCGATTGGTCTCCAAAGACCACAGCCATTCAAGAGGCAAAAGATCTTTCTACTCTCTCATTAAATGAGTTAATTGGAATACTCATGGCATACGAAGTCCAATTATAAAATATGAAGAAAAATGAAGAAAAATCCATAAGCAAGAAAAAGGAGCTTGCTTTCAAAGCTTTAAAGGAGGTATCGGACTTTGAAGACTCAAATTCTGATGAAGAAGAGGAGCTTGCTCTTCTAACAAGAAGATTCAGAAGATTCATCCGAAAACAAGGTAAGAAAGTTAATAAATTTTCAAATGGCATTATTTGCTTTGAATGCAAGAAAAAGAGACATGGACGAAAAGATTATCCAATGATCAAGAAGAAGAAGGAAGAAAAGAAGGACAAAGAACTCGACCAAAAGAAAAAAGAAGACTTCAAGAAAGGCATTCAAGGAAAATTGGGATGATAGTGACTCCAACACGGAATCATCTTCCGAAGAATTTGAACAGATAGAAGTTGCACATCTTTGCTTAATGGCAAATGATTACAACTCGGAAAATGAGGTAGATTCCGAAGTTACCTTTACTGAATTAGTTCAAGCATATGAAGATTTATATAATAAGGCTAGGATAATTAATAAAGAAAATAAGGTTTTGCATGATAGTTATAGAACCCTAGAAATAAAGAAATCTTGTTTAGAAATAGAATTAGATATGTCTAAAGAAACTAACAATCAATTACATGCAAAAATAGTAGAATTAGATGACATTTATGAACACTTTGAAGATACTTTGAATAATTTAAAAACAAAAACTAGGCTGAATACGAAATTTTGTAATAACCTAAAAGCTAAGTTCAATAATAAAAAGAACACACAAAATAAATCACATGCACCTAGACATGCATGGATTTATCAAAAGGTCAATAATCCTAAGAATTATAGATCTAACACAAAAATGATCTATAAACCTAAGGATTTGAAAAGTACTAACCATCAAGGATGCAAAAGAAAATGGGTACCTAAAATAGATTTAATAAATTATCTTGCAGGTCAAAAAGGACAAATGGATCCTAGACAGTGGGTGTTCTAAGCACATGACAGGACACTCCAACCTCTTTATCAAATGGACCAAGATCGAAGATGGAGGACACATCAAGTTGGGTGACAACAAACATCGCATTATTGGTGAAGGTACAATAGGAAACTCTTCTAAGCAGGTACGTAATGTTCTTTTAGTAGAAAACTTAAAACATAACCTACTTAGTGTTAGTCAAATATGTGATAATGGATGTGATGTTTTGTTTACTAAAGTTGGATTTAAAATATTAAAAGAAAGAACAAATACGATTTTAATTGAAGGATTTAGATATGAAAATATATATGCTCTTCATTTTTCAAAAGGGAAGTATGTAAAATGTTTGCTTGCCTCCCATACTGAAGTAGATCTTTAGCACCGTAGGCTAGGTCGCATTAGTCACAAACATCTTAATAGGTTAGCCAAAAATGAGTTAGTAAAGGACCTACCCAAACTAACTTATAAAAAAGATATTTTGTGCAAGTCGTGTGAACTTGGTAAAATGCACAAAACTTCTTTTAAACCTAAAGACTTAGTTTCAACAACACGACCTTTAGAGTTGTTACACCTTGATCTATTTGGACCAACACGATTTGAGAGTCCAAATGGATCAAAATTTTTCCTAGTTATTGTTGATGACTTCTCTAGGTTCACTTGGGTCATCTTCTTGAAACATAGGGATGACTTATTTCATTCCTTCCTAAGTCTTACTCAAAGACTTCAAAAGGAAAACTCATCTTCTATTCTTAGACTTAGGACTGATCATGGGAGTAAATTTGAAAATGAAAAATTTTCAAGTTTATGTGTCAATTATGGCATAACCCATGAATTTTCTTTTCATCAGGCTCCATCTGAAAATGGTGTTGTAGAGCGCAAGAATCGTACTCTACAAGAATGTGCCTGAACTTTGCTCTTCGAATCTGGGCTTCAAAAATATTTCTGGGCTGAAGCCATTAATATGGCATGTTATGTTCTAAATAGAACACTCTTAAGGCCTATTATTAAGAAAACTCCATATGAGATTTACTCTGAGAAGTCTCCTAAGATATCATATTTCAGGGTGTTTAGACGTAGATGTTATTTATTAAACACCCGTAACCAGCTTGATAAGTTTGATGCTAAAGGTTATGAAGGCATTTTTACTGGCTATTCAACAAGAAGCAAAGCTTATCGAGTCGTTAATAAAAGGACTTTTGTCATTGAAGAATCCCTGCATGTTTCATTTGATAAAACAAATTTAGGTGAACCAAAACCAAATCATTTAGATTCTGATGATGAAGATACCCCCTTCATTGATGTATCAAAGATAGAAGATTAACGAAATGTACATGATCTTCCAAAAGAATGCGTACACCATAAAGATCACCCTCAAGAACAAATTATTGGTGATATTGAACAAGGTGTAAAAACCCGATCTCACTTTTGAGCTAATTTTGTCCTTAATGCTTTTGTTTCACAACTTGAACCCAAGAAAGTTGATGAGGCATTAAAGGATGAATCATAGGTTGTAGCTATACAGGTGGAGCTACTCCAATTTACTAGGAACAATGTATGGAACTTGGTACCCACTCTTGAGGGTAATTCCATCATTGGAACCAAGTGGGTGTTCCAAAATAAATTGGATGAATCTGGCTCAGTAATCAGGAATAAAGCCAGACTTGTAGCTCAAGGCTATAACCAACAGGAGGGTATTGACTTTGATGAGACATATGCTCTTGTTGCTTGCTTGGAGTCCATACGGATGCTACTTGCCTTTGCAAGTGCAAAGGACTTCAAGTTATATCAAATGGATGTCAAGAGCGCTTTTCTTAATGGTTATATTAAGGGAGAAGTTTATGTCTATCAGCCTCGGGTTCGAGGACCCAACACACCCAGAGCATGTATACAAGCTCAATAAGATGTTATATGGACTTAAAGAAGCTCTCAGGGCCTGGTATGATAGGCTTAGGACCTTTCTTCTTCAACACGGTTTTAGAATTGGAGTTGTTGATTCAACTCTTTTTGTAAAAGAACAAAGTAATGACATCTTATAGATTCAAATATATGTCGACGATATTATATTTGGATCAACTAAGGAGTCCCTGTGTCAACATTTCTGTGAGACTATGAAGACTGAGTTTGAAATGAGTATGATGGGTGAACTCAGATTTTTTTTAGGACTCCAAAATCAACAATTAGACATAGGAATTTACATTAGTCAATCAAAATATGTTCTTGAAATTCTCAAGAAATTTGACTTTGAAAATGTAAATGGCAAAGAGACTCCATTGCTCTATCTACTTCTCTTGATGAAGATTTATCCAGCACAAGGGTAGATGAAAAGAAATACTGGGGAATGATAGGTTCACTACTATATTTCACAGCTTCTAGACCTGATATTCTTTTTGCTACATGTTTATGGACGAGATTTCAATTCGAACCCATGGAATCTCATTATAATGCAGTAAAAAGAATATTTAGATACCTAAACAGCACAAAAGACCTTGGTCTTTTCTATCCAAAAGCACAATCTTTAGATCTATTATCCTATAGTGATGCAGACTATGCAGGGAGTCGAACAGACCGAAAGAGCACTAGCAGCACATGTCATTTTATTGGAGAATCTCTAGTCTCTTGGTTCTCTAAAAAGCAGACTTGTGTTTCACTTTATACAACTAAAGCTGAGTGTATTGTAGCTTCACTTGCTTGCTCTCAGGTCATTTGGATGAGACAGACTTTGTCCGACTTTGTATTGATTTTTGCGCAATCCAAGATACTATGTGATAATACAAGCACAATAAATCTATCCAAAAATCTGGTACATCATTCACGTACCAAACACATAGACATTAGACATCATTTTCTCAGAGATAATGTACTTCAAGGCACTATTCAATTAGAATTCATTGACACTCAAAAACAATTGGCAGACATCTTTACAAAACCTCTTGCAACAGAGAGATTCTACTCTATAAGGAGAAAATTAGAACTTTGTACAATAAAAGAGATTCTAATTTAACATTTTGCTTGATATAAACTTTGTTTGTATTTATGAAAATTCCTAATGGCTTTTTTGCAAATTACCCATGCTTACTAAAAGAGGGGCAAAATGTAATATTTCCATATGTTTGGAAATACCAGGGTGTTATTTGCAATTTGGTTGCTTAACTTAGGTTGTTGATCACATTATTTTATCAACACCTAAGTTATCAATTTTTTTCATCTCTCATACACCTAAGTGGTCATGTGACAAGCACATGACCCATCCCATATAAATGAGGTCAAGTGCAAATACTTGCCTCATTTCTTCACAACCAAACCCAAGTTCCACCTAAAGCCTCTCCAAGCCCTCTCCAAGAAGAAGAAGAATCATCTCCAATCTTCATACCCTAGGTACATTCTTCTCTTCTTATTAAATCTTGTTTCCTTAAGTTGTTCTACATCTTCTTTTGTTCTTTCTCATCGTCATTTCTGCTGCTACAATACGCTTTCATCAGGTACCAGATGGTACCAGTACCCATCATCAGTACTGGTACTAGTTGGGCACAGCAGTGCCTGCTTCATAGAGCAGGTATCGGTATTGAAGATTAGTACCGGTACTAGCTCATATTTCTGGTTGGGATAGAAACCAAGCAGTACCAGTACCAATCACCAGTACCGGTACATGCAGGCTTAAATGTGTTGTTACTTGAATACATAATCTTTATCTCTAATTGTATTCCTATTTCTTGTTGCTGTATGTTTTCAGATGGCACCAAAATCTAAAAGTAAGGGAAAAGCACCTCAAGATGCATTCCACAAGGTTTGCATCAATGAGGATGCTAAATCTAAATTTGATTGGTATAAAGGCCTAAAACTTCATCACTGTAGGCCTATTGAGTGGAAGGATTTTTATCTACAAATCTATGGGTTCACTACCTGTCTTTCCAATTAGCATCTTATGCATTTCTTTGATGAGGCATTTTTTGCTGATGTTCCTAGAGTTTACCCTGACATTAATTATCTATTTTTTACTAATCTCCAAGAACAAGAAAATCGGGGCCATCTACTCTTAACATCCAAAGTCTTTGGTCAAAAAATCACCATCACTCCTAAATTTTTATCAACCATCACCCAATGCCCTAATGAAGGTCATCCTTTTAACACACTTAAAGAGCAATTTCCTACCCACAAAATTCATAAAACTTTATTACTTCCTAATTGCCAGGGCAAAGCATTGGTTGCCCTCAATATGACTCTTTTTTCTCGTGTTCTTTTCCGTATTTTAGCATGGAATTTACAGGCTAAAAATTCAAGTTTTCGCAAAATTCCCGTTGACATTTTACCCTCAATTTATGCTATTATTACAGGATTTCCAGTCAATTGGAACATGATTTTCATTCACTTTCTTAGACCACATTACTGTGCATCGGCTTCACCTCTGGATATCTTGGCGTCTCATATATTTCATAAAAATAAAATTGACCTTTCTAATTTCACTCCTCCTAGAAAAGTGGTTTATTTCAAATGGACCACTCTCCGGAAAATGGGAGTGAAACCCACTAGAGAGGAATCCACTAGTGATGAAGAAGATGAAGTTGATCCAAATGCTCGATCTTCTCATCCACCTCCTGAATCATCTTTAACTTTTATCCCCAGTACCTATCCATTTCTGGAAGCTGAAACTCCTTGGAAGAACCTTTCTCATGAGTCTGGCACCGATCCCAACATGATCAACACTTTCAATTACATTGGCCAAAATTTAACCAATCTGAATTTTGCCTTCCGTCACATGGAACGCAAATTTCATGATCTTTCTATGTCTCTTGAGTCTTCCTATGTTGCATCTTCCACTCAACATACCAAACAAAGGAAGCAGACTCAACCAAAAGCACCTTTGGAATACAGCGAAAGAAGACAGAAGCACTTTCAAGATCCATCTTTTGTAGCTGAAAAAGAAGCAATTATCAATGAAGATGAAGAAGAAGAAGACATAGAAGATGAAGAAAATGTTTCATATGAAGAAGATGATGATGATGATGACGACGACGGCAATAATGATGATGATGACAATGACAATGACAATGAAGATGAGGAAGAAGATGAACAACCACTCATTAGAAAACGTCATAGAAATTAGTTTAGTTTTTTTTAAGTATGTAAGCTTGTTGTTGATTGTATGACTCTTAACATTGTTATGAAATTTATTGTGTCATGTAAGCTTGTTAGAAAACTTCTATGCTCTTAATATTTATTTTATGTCACGAACTTTATCGTGCTATGAAATTTGATGCTTTGTTTGATTATGTATTTATGCTTTCTTATTTAATTTGAACTTTTATGGTATTTGCTTAATTTTTTGCTTGCTTGACAGAAGGGGGAAGAAATGATATGAATGGATACTTCATATCTAAAATAAGGAGAGCTTAGTTTGAGGGGGAGGTTTTTCTACTCTCTTGTGGAGAGTTTTTTATTCTTCTCTTATTAAGTCTATCTATTTTTAATATGAGCATCTTATTTGTTCTGTCAACATCAAAAAGGGGGAGATTATTGGACCCTAGTTCCATCTCTCTTCTGTGTTTTGATGTTAACAAAATCATTTTTAAATTCTAATATGTTTATGAAGTGATTACAGGTCAAAAGAATCTATGGATGCAAGCAAAAATATTGCACATGAAGGAAGAAGTTTTTTGAAGATTTTTAGTTTTTATTGTATCTTAGAATTTTTGTATGTCTCAAAACAAGTAAAATATAATCTAGGTATTAAAATCAAAGTAGAGATAACTATGATTCAAAATATCATTCAATTACTTGGTTTTTAACTCAAAGTCGACTCTTTCAAAGCTAAGTCGCCCAGAGTGGATTGGATTTCTCAACTGATTAACACTAATGATCTAAGGCACTTGCTTGGCACAGGTTTGGACCTAAGTTCTAAACTATGAACATCAAGTATCGGTACTCATCATGAGTACTGGTATCAAGTGGTCACAGTTTGTGAATTGGGTTTTTGCCTGGACCTTACAAGTACCGGTACTCATCATGAGTACCGGTATATGAAGGTCATAAGAGCCATGACTGTGCATTACAAGTACTGGTACTCGTCATGAGTACCGGTACATGTAGGTCACAGGACCCAAGACTATGCGTCACAAGTACTGGTACTCACAATGAGTACCAGTACCTAGTGATTTGGCTGTACTGACAGTATGTAGTTAGTACTAGTACCAAGAGTTCAGTGCCAGTACCAACTAACCATTATGACCAGTCTAAATGGCTAATTTGCAATTAATCTTAATTCTAATGTACCTAAAATATCACTAACGGCTAGAATTCGTGGGAGAGGTGATTAGTGGTCTATATAAGCACTCTTTGAGTGTTGTTTTAGACACACCTCTAAGAAAGGAAATATACTCTTGCCTACACCTTCAATTCTCCATTTTCAAGCTGAAGGAGAGTTTGTTTTGTTGCATACATTTCAAGGCATCTCATCATTTGGAACAAATCTTCAAAGGCGATCGTATTTTTCCTGTAATCAATCATTTGTTTTACGCCGTAGTTTTTCTCATAAGATTTGATTATACTTGTTATAAGATATTCTTGTTGGAGACTTAGGAAATAGTTGTAAGCTTCTATTGACATTTTGCTTACACCTGTATCTTTATCTTTTCTTCATATCTTGTAATTGGGTTGAGGTAACCCATTAATTACCTCTGATATTAGTAAATTGATTCTCTCTGAGTTGGGGGAATCAAGTTAAAAATCCTAAGTCGGGAGACTTAGGTAGTGGAGTACCCAGGTAAGGGGAACCACTATACATCTTGTGCCTTTTGTGGTTTGATTTGTTTTGCAATTTTTATTTCCCACACTATTCATCCCCCCTTTTAAAGTGCTTGTCATTTACAAATCCTACAATTTTGTCAATGTGCTCAATATTTGGTTGCCTCACATGGTATTAACACATTAATTAAAGTTTTGATAACCCTACAACTGAGTCAAAATTTCTCAGCCCGTATTCAGGTGGTCAGAAATACAGAAAAGTAGGTGTGGGCTATATTTGGTGGACCGTAATTATAGTGGGTTTGTTGCTCAATGTAAAATCACTCACAATTATGACCCAATACCTTTTTTCTAGACTTTTTCTCTTTTTCTCTTCTTTTTTTTCCTTTTTTTCCTTTTTCTTATTTTTCTTTTCATGCATATCTATGTGCACAACACAATACAACACAACACACTCAAATTTTATTCAAGAGGCATTATTAGGGATTGGTGATGTTCAAGAGGATATTGGGTGGCTTATGTGGTGGAAGTGCCTACTCTTGACAATGGGAAAGGAACAGATAGGATAGCATATTTTTTGACCTTTGACACTAATACCCTCTTTCAACCGAGGATTCAATAGAAGACGGTCGTGACCATCTGATAAACACACATGAATTCATTATAAAATGTTTATTTAGGATAGTTCCTAGGCTTAGCATTGCATATCATGTTATAAATACTGCATAACATCCATTGCATGGCATTTAGGATAGTTGTGTATTATGTACATTAATTCTTCCATTTTCTATGGCCAGGAGGTAGTGCAACATCTTTATGAGTTTCGGATGAAGAATTCAACCGTACAGATGAATCCAGAGCTGTGATCGCAGTCCGTTAACGTGAAAATCACCCTGATCAGAGTTCAGTAGCACGTTCTACAAGAAAAAGAAGATGGATGGCCCAGATGGTGCCACGTGGTGCCATCCTGGCCGCCCTACCGGAGCCATCGAGCCTGGTGATGAGAACCTCATCATGAGCCATAACTAGCTCATTTTGACCCAATACAAAGGATAAAAGCTCCTACATATCTCAAGGAAAAGCTTAACTCAGAGAATTCTGAGTTTGAGAAGAAAACCAGTCATAAGGGGTAAAAGTGCAATTTTACCAGTATAAACTGCATACAGGGTAATTCAGGGACCAAACACAGGTCAAAACAGCTTAATAAGAATAAAAGTGGGATGAGATGATCTAGCAAGGGCTACAGCACTTCCAAGGAACCAAATGATAATCTGTAACCCTAAAACAACCCACTTCAATTCACAAGGTTCGAGGCAAAGTAAAAATAGAATAAACCCTCTAAAATTCATAGAAAAATAATCTCTAGGGTTTAGAACCTTCAATTTGGCCTTTAGAACCCATTTTGACCTACATTGAGAACCATGCCCAATTAATAACTTAATTTGGGTTTTTGCGCAAATTGACCGGTCAAACAAGGTTTAATATGAAAATAAAATTCACCATCAGATTCCTTAGGTCCTAATTAGTCATGTATAAAAACTTGAGCCTAAGAAGAAACCTCCTTGACCGACTTCACACTTTGGTCCTCATATATTTACTCTTTGGCCCTCAACTTTTGAACCCTCGCATTTTGGCCCCTAACTCTCCTTCGTTCTTTGCAATCAGGTCCCTCCTGCAAAACCTGCCAGCACCATGCTCCGGCGACCTTGCGCGGAGCATGGCGCCGCGCAGGGTGAGGTGAGGGACCTGGCAAGTAAACCGGGGGTGCCCTGCGTCGTCAGCCGTCGCAGGAGCACCCCCCTGGTCATTGTAGGCCACCATACCGGCCGTGCGAACGCACGGACGGTATGGGTTCATGTTCCGACCATTCTCCGGCGAGGGAGACACGTCGTCTCCCTCCGCCTTCCTCCCTGCTTCATCCCTATAAATACCCCCCGCCGCTCCACCGACGAGGGCAGCCTGGATCTGACGGAGAAAACCCCCAGCTTTCTTCTCTTCTTTCTCCGGCAGACGCTCACCAGCTCCGGCGGCTTCCTCCCCCTCCACCTCTTCGCTCTGCCGCACTACCAGCAGCAGAGACTTCCTCCCCTGCTCTTCCTGCGCCACGCCGCACCCAGCTGGCGCCTCTCCAGCCCTCTGCTCGCCGCCGCCCCTCTCCCTGAGCATCGTCTTCTCCGGCGACAGTCGATACGACTGTCGCCCTGTTCCTCCCCCTTCGTCCCTGCAAGTAAGTTAGACCTACTCCCCTTCTTCTCCCCTTTCTTTCCCCGCTTTCAATTTAGTCAATTAAGCCCTCTACCGACCCTGTTCACCCTCACCCTCTTCGCCTCCGACCACCCTCCGGCGAGCCGCTCCCATCACCTCAGCGACCCACACGGCTCGCCGACCACCGCAGAACCTCCGCCTCCTCACCCTGATCCTCTTCCGCCCCTCCACTTCCCACCAAACACCCTCTGCAGATCCACCAAACACACCCACTTCCTCGCTCACAGTTTGACCTAGGACGACCTGTTAGCTCCATCTCGCCCCCTGCAGACCCCCTGACCACCTTCGCCGTGCCACGGCGAAGGTCCCCCGCCTGTCTGATTTGGCCGAGAGGCCGTTCTTCTGTGACCAGGTGACTCGCCCGCTGTCGCCATTACTGCGCAGGCAGAGCTGCTTCACCTGCAGGTGCAGGCACGCCTTCGCCCAGGGTTGACTCCCAGGTTGCGCAGGGACTCTCCGCGAAACGTCCCTGGTTCACAGACGGGGCGAAGGCCGCGCGGGAAGCCACGATCGCCCACTGCTCCATCCGCGACGCGCGCTCAATTGGGGTGGGACATTTAGTCCCACCTCGGAACCTCTCGGAGGCGCGCGGACGCATAAAGGCAAAAAGTGCCTTATGCTGTCTGCCTCCTGACCACGGGGTGAGGTCCCTCTCACCCGACCCGACCCGGCCTCGTCCGTGACCACGCTCCGCGGACCTGGCCCGACCCGATTAGACTGACCTGCACTCCTCGCCCACCACGCACGCCGGTGGGCCTGGACCCGGGCCTGACCCGAACCCGATTACCCGGTAGCGCTCTGGGAGAGCTTCCGAAGAGTGATTTCAGAGAGAGAGAGATACGCGGGGGAGGGGGGTAGAGTAGGTTTTTGCCCTCTGATGCTGAACTCTTGAGTGTGCAGGCACAGGTGAAGGACTGCGGAAGAAGAAGAACTGAAGCGGCACTGTAGCATCCGCGGGTTAAGTCGTCTGATTGGAAAATCAGACGACGTCCTGAAGACAGGTGAAGACAAAGAAGAAGAAGAAATGAAGAGAAGCAAGAAGCAAGAAAAGAAGAAGAAGATCTGAAGAAAAAGAAAGAAAGAAAACAAGGAAGATCTGAAGAAAACAGAAGAAGAAGAAGAAGAACAGGAAGAACAAAAGCCAAAGAGGAGATAAGACAAAGAGGAAGAAAGAAGAGAAGAAGAAGAAGCCAAATTTTCATCTCTCTCTCTCTCTCTTTATTTTTGTAATAGAACTTGTATATCTCTAGAATATAACTTGCTCCCTGAGTTCGACCTCGGGAACTCTTTCATTTTTCCGAGTAAAAAAATTTTTATATGAAACGTTGGTAACAACCGGCTTTACTACAATGTTATAACAAACCCGGTTGCCGTTATACGCTTTCATTTTGGCGCCGTTGCCGGGGAGCAACGGCTATTCTAGAGGTAAACATTCCTGTATCTTTTTATTTCTGATAATCTCCTCTCTTTTGTGCAGCTACAGGAACTCAAGAAGACAAGCAACCACACGACAACCACTCCGAAGACAGGTAAATCTTTTCTCTCACTATTAACCCCTACACTCTAAAGAGAAAGAAAAGAAAAGAACAAAGCAATATAGGGCTAACCTGTCTTCCATACTTAGTAACCATAAAAAGTTGCATGTTTTCAACTCATCACTCCTGCACACTATTAAGGGTATTTAAGGGCTAACACATTCTTGCTTGAGCCCTAATTGCCCAACAAAGAGTTAAATGGACCAAGTAGAGCCAACATAAGGTCAAACATTAGGATTTCAGTAGAGACACACCCCTTAATCAAGAATTGAGGAAATCCTAAAGAGGTGTGCCCAAGCCATTGATTGAAAATAATTAACAAGAAAAATCCTAAACAATTGGCTCTCTCTAAACACTTGAACCCTAAAAGACAGGACCTAAAAGCTCTTAAGGAAAACAATAGGTAAAGTTGACCCCTTGGGTTAACCAACCTTAAATTAGGTCACTCTTTGCACTTAAAAAGACTAAAGTTCAAGTGAAACCTTAAGCACCCTGATCTTAAAATTGGTAGACTTAAGAGGTCAAGATCCCCATTCTGGTCTACCTGGAACCGCAGTGACAAGAGAGGTCGGGTGGGGGAAACCCTGTAACCCGTGGGGACGCTCTACCGTGTAGGGGTCTTCGCGGGACTCTCCCTCTCTGGCTGCCCAGGTAATTCTCAGGTGGACGATCTTTCTGATCAAGGGGTCCATCTACCCCGCACCTCTATAGTCACCCAACACATTTTTGGGTGTCTTGATTGGGTCCAGCACCTTCTAAACTTACCTCTCCCAACTGTGCATGTACGGAAGGAGGTCTCTAAGACCACCCTTAAGACCCCCATTAGAAATTCGCTCTCGTCAAGGCCAAGCCTCGACGCCCGTATTTGTGCAGCAACACCCTCACATTATTCTCTCGTCTGATTCAGAACCAAGTTCTTCTTCTTCCCCCATCATGGCTCAGCCAGTTGAGGAAGAAAATAATCTGGAACACCAGCTCCAGCGACTCAATGACCTCTTCCAAAACTTCGTGCACCCACCGCAGCGTCCTATGATGCGGGACCACTACAATCCTGCTGCGGTGGCCATTGAGCCTCGAGTCAGAATCCCGATTGGAGGACCTGATTCCGAACTAAAGCCCAACATGATTCATGCTATACCTAAATTCCATGGGCTTAATTCTGAAGATCCCTTCCAGCACATCAAACAGCTTAAGCATCTGGCCCACACTTTTGGATCAGATGCGCAAAATCGGGATATTCTTCTCATGAAGATGTTCTCCTTTTCTCTTATGGACAAGGCCGCCCATTGGTATCAAACTCAGACCCGGCCGATCAACACTTGGGAAGAACTTCAATCCGAGTTTTTGAAAAAGTTCTTTCCCGTTGGTCGAACCAACGCCTTGCGCCATCAGATTACACACTTCACTCAACAATCAGGAGAACCTCTCCATGAGGCATGGGATCGTTTTCAGGATCTCATGAGGAAGTGCCCCCATCACGGAGTTCCTAAATGGGAACAAGTCCAATCTTTTTACCAGGGACTCCGTGAGGACATCCGCCTTTTCGTCAATGCAACCTGCGGAGGAAACATCATGGGTCAACATGAAGACACCGTATGGGAGATTCTCGAAAACATGTGCGAGAACTCCATCAACAATGACTCCATGGGATTATTCGACAGGACGAATACCCGCGCAGCGACGAATCTTAAGGGAGCACATGAGACGCAGGGCCTGTCCGCATCAGTCGACCTGGAATTAATGGCCAGTCGATTGGACAAGGTCTCAATCATTGAAAAGAAGGTGGATGAGCTGACTCAGCACTTGCAGCGAGCCACCTCTGCGCGTAACTCCTTTGCACAACCTCCTTCCACACAGGAGACTGTGCAAAACATCCTACACCGATCCTCCCCTGGGATGGATCCATATCCATCCCCATCTGATTCTTGGACTGGAAGATCATCCGATCCTTTCTTCACCAGCCGGGGGAACTCCATTCCTCCTTTCCCTGATTCTCAGGAGGTTCCTCAGACCTGCGAGGACCTCAACGCCATCCAGAACGACCCATTCTCCAACACTTACAACCCTGGATGGCGAAACCATCCCAATTTTCAGTGGGCGGGAAATTCCCAAACCCAAAGACCACCTTTTCAGTCCCGCCCACAGCCCTCTCATCACTACCAGCCGCCTCAGCCTCGGCCCAACCCTACTTATCCATCAGGGCCAAATCAAGATCAAATGTCCTTAATCCTTCAGACTCTGGCTGACATTCAAAAATCGAATGCGGCCATTCAAAAACAGCACAAGGACGAGCTTACTGAAGTTAAAACTCAGCTGGCCCAGTTGGCAAATTCTCGCCAGCCAGGCACACTCCCTTCCCAACCTCTTCCTAACCCAAATAACGTGCCAACCCAGAAGCGCGTTATGAATCCAAATTTAGGCCACGCTCAATGGATTTATCAGGCCCCCACTGCTCCATCTCCAGACGAGATGGAAGCCTCTACTTCTCGTACGGGATTTCAGCAGCAGCCACCCCTCCTACCAAATCCAAACCAAAATCAGGCCGGATTAAATTCTGTAACAACACGTAGTGGTAAGACAACTCAGGACCCGCATTATCCAAACCAATCCCAGCCTGATAACCATGACCCTAGGATAGTTATCCAAGGTACCGCTGTTCCAGACCCACAACCTGGACCTATCCTAGAGGAACCAACCAAGATCCCGTTTCCCGAGGCCCTGACCAAGGGAAAGAAGACCACCAAACCCGTGGCCCCTGAGGAGGACCTGGTCAAGCTCTTTGAGCAGGTCCACATAAACATCCCCTTGATGGATGCAATCCGCCACGTACCAGCTTACGCACGATTTCTAAAGAATATATGTACACCCCAGCGTAAGCCGCGAACCAAGGGAGGGAGCCCAATTGTTCTGTCAGAGCAAGCCAGCTCTGTAATCCTTAGTAGACTCCCACCCAAGGCAAAAGATCCTGGAACTCCCCTGATCTCCTGTAAGATAGGTGGTACCCAATTTGATAGAGCATTGTTAGACTTAGGTGCATCTATAAATCTGATACCCACATCCTTACTTTACCATCTGGAAGAATCTGAGCTGAAACCAACCGAGGTGACATTACAATTAGCAGATCGATCTATAAAGTCACCAAAAGGGATTCTCGAGGATGTTATCGTGAGAGTGCGGGATTTCTATTTTCCAGTGGACTTTATAGTCTTAGACATGGATGCACCTGAGAACCCTAGGGATACACCAATCATTCTAGGGAGACCTTTCTTGGCTACTGCTAGAGCCAACATCAGCTGTGAGGAGGGCCAAATAGAGCTTAAGTTTGGAGATCAAACACTGAAAATTGATATATTTAAGGCCCAACAAGGAATTAATTGCGGCGTCATCGAGCAAATTTGTGACATCAAGACTTTGGTTGATGAATCACACCTCCAGAATGACTTGAGTATGCCTCATCAACCACAGAAGGATCTTGACCCGCAAACAGAGGAGTCAAATCCAGATGTGAACAACCCAGTAACTCCCACCCTTGAACCTCACATCTATACTGAACCACCCGCTGCTGCTGAAAACCCCATCCTCGAACTGAAACCCCTTCCTGCTCATTTGAAATACATCTTTTTGGGTTCTAGTCTGACCCTTCCTGTGATCATCAATTCCAACCTCAGTCCTGAACAGGAATCCCGTCTGATTGTTGTCCTCCAGCAACATCGCAGAGCCATCGGATGGACTCTCGATGATTTGACTGGAATAAGTCCCTCTTATTGTACTCATCATATCTATTCAGAAGAGGGCACACGACCTTCTCGTGAAATGCAGAGACGCTTAAACCCCAATCTGCAGGAGGTCGTGAAAAAGGAGATCATCAAGTGGTTAGATGCCGGGATCATCTACCCGATCTCCGATAGTCGTTGGGTGAGCCCAATTCAGGTCGTGCCTAAGAAGGCAGGACTCACCACTATAACGACTGAGACCGGAGAAATCATTCCTACCCGATTAGCCAACTCGTGGAGAGTCTGTATAGATTACCGTCGACTCAATTCCTCCACGAAGAAGGATCATTTCCCACTACCCTTCATTGATCAAATTCTCGAAAAATTAGTGGGAAATAGGTTCTTCTGCTTCCTTGACGGGTACTCCGGTTATAACCAGGTGGCAATCCATCCTGAGGACCAAGAAAAGACCACGTTCACCTGCCCCTTCGGAACGTACGCTTTCCGAAGGATGCCTTTCGGTCTTTGCAATGCACCCGCTACTTTTCAGCGATGCATGCTTGCCATATTCTCAGATATGGTAGGTGATTATCTGGAAGTCTTCATGGATGACTTTTCAGTTTTCGGAGCATCATTCGACGATTGCCTCCAACACTTGGTCCAGATACTCAGGCGGTGCATCGACGTGAATTTGGTTCTTTCCTGGGAAAAGAGCCATTTCATGGTGCCTGAGGGAATTGTCCTGGGACACTCAATTTCGGAGAAAGGTATCCAAGTGGATCGAGCTAAGGTTAATCTGATTTCTCACCTTCCTATGCCTAGCTCGATCAGGGACATCCGATCCTTTTTAGGGCATGTCGGTTTTTATCGACGATTTATCCCTGATTTTTCAAAAATCGCACGCCCCCTGACCACTCTTCTCTCCAAGGATGTTCCCTTCGAAATCTCCAAGGAATGCACTCAAGCATTTGAAATCCTGCGTGACCGAGTCACCCAAGCCCCGATCCTACAGTCCCCTGATTGGTCTCAACCTTTTGAGATCATGTGTGATGCATCCGACTTCGCTGTAGGAGCGGTTTTGGGGCAGAAAAATGACAAGAAACCTGTGGTCATTTACTACGCCAGCAAAACACTCGATGAGGCTCAGCGTAACTATACAGTTACTGAGAAAGAGCTGCTAGCTGTAGTATTTGCCCTAGAGAAGTTCAGATCGTACCTTCTGGGTTCCCATGTCATCATATACTCGGATCACACGGCTGTGAGGCATCTCCTTGCAAAGAAGGACGCGAAACCTCGATTGATCCGATGGATCTTGCTGTTGCAAGAATTTGACCTCGAGATTCGCGATAAAGCGGGAAAACAAAACGTGGTAGCTGATCACTTGTCCCGTCTTCCTTCTGAAATGATAGACCCTTCCGGACCCATCACTGAGCATTTTCCCGATGAGCACCTGCTGACTATTGGTACTAGCCTTCCATGGTTTGCTAATATTGTAAATTACTTGGCATCTCATCAGACCCCGTCCGATTGGCCGAAGGCCAAGAAAGACAAATTACGCTCCGATGCCAAGTATTACATTTGGGAAGACCCGTACCTCTTCCGCATAGGTGCCGATCAGATCATCCGGAGATGTGTCCCGGAAGGGGAAGTCAACAATATCCTCTCTTTCTGCCATGACCAGGCATGCGGTGGCCATTTTGCCGGGCATAAAACCGCATCAAAAGTCCTCCAGTGCGGCTTTTACTGGCCCACACTGTTCAAAGACGCACACAGTCATTGCAAGGCATGCAGTCGTTGCCAGACTTTGGGCAACATGAGCCGTCGTGACATGATGCCTATGCAACCGATTCTAGTATGCGAAATCTTTGATGTTTGGGGGATTGATTTTATGGGCCCCTTTCCTATTTCGGATGGTTTCGAATACATTCTGTTGGCTGTGGACTACGTGTCCAAATGGATCGAAGCCATACCGACCCGAACCTGTGATCACAAAATCGTTCTCAAATTCATTCATCAACACATTTTCTCAAGGTTCGGGATTCCTCGTGCAATAATCTCTGATGGGGGGACCCATTTCACAAACGCTCAGTTTAGGTCACTGATGACCAAATACGGGGTGTCTCACCGAATCTCTACTTCTTACCACCCCCAAACTAATGGTCTAGCTGAGCTGTCTAATCGGGAGATCAAGAAAATCCTGCAAGTCACTGATCGACCTGACAGGAAGGACTGGTCGTCCCGACTTCCGGAAGCATTGTGGGCCTATAGGACCGCCCATAAGACCCAATTGGGCATGTCTCCCTTTAGATTAGTGTACGGAAAGGCATGCCACCTTCCCGTCGAACTGGAGCATAAAGCCTATTGGGCAGTACGGAACTGTAATCTAGATCTTTCCAAGGCTGGGACCCACAGAAAACTCCAAATCAGCGAGATCGATGAATTACGCATAGACGCATACGAGAACTCGCAAATCTACAAGGAGCGGGTTAAAGCCTTCCACGACAAACACATCTCAAGAAAGATCTTTCATCCTGGTCAAAAGGTCCTACTCTTTGATGCCCGACTCAAACTCTTCCCAGGAAAACTGAGATCTAAGTGGGTCGGACCATATTTGGTCCGACAGGTTTTTGGAAATGGAGCAATCGAAATCAGTCCACTTAGCCACGATTCTGAACCTTTCATCGTGAACGGTCAGAGACTCAAGCCGTTCATTGATGTAACTTCTACTGATTTGGCTGAGGCATCTTATATCCTCCTTTCCCCTTGAGCTTATTGCGCCCAGCCGATGGCGTAAAACTCAGCGCTTAACGGGAGGCAGCCCGTCATTCTCTTTGAAAACCTGAAACTTGTTCTGACACCTTTCAGCACTTGAAGTTCACCCTTGTAGACAGCCGACCCCAACTCAGATGTTCGCATCTGAAATTTGAAATCGTCCGCAAAAATTCAACCCGACCCATCCACTCACCCAAATTTCTGTCTTAAGGAATGAACTAAGACCCCCTAGGTTACAATGAGGACATTGCAAATCTTAGGCATGGGGGGGTAGGAAAGTGCAAAAACTTGTAAGAAAATGTTTCAAACAAAAAATTCACATATGCCAAAAATACCATAAAAATTAAAAATTTTTCGAAAAAGAATAAGAGGAAAAGAGGAGAAGGAAAATTTTGTGAAGGAGAAAAGAAACAAAATGAAAAAGGAGCACAAAATTATGAGAAAAAGTGATAGTCATTAGTAAGGAACTAAGGAATTAACCTAAGTTCTAGACCTCATTCAAGAAAATAACTGAAAAGTGAACAATGAGATTAGTAAGAATGCAAACCTTAGGCATTCTTGAATAGACTCTTAGTACCCATTAAGATCTGGACACTCCTCAAGAGGTTGAGGAAAATGAAAAGCTGAAGTATTAGGTCCAAGGCTTAGGAAGTATTCGGCCTCGTTAACTAATTTTTGGTTTACGGGACTCAGTAACCTAAGCACCCTAATCTCACACACAGCCTGGTTCAGTAAGCGTAAAAATCAGAATCACGCAGAAGCGTCGCAAAAATCTGAAAAGAACATCTAGAATAGGAGCGGCCGATCAACACAAGTTGATTTGGACGAGTTCCCAGCGCGGAGAGGCGGGAAATCCCCTCGAAGATGCGTAACAAAATATCATCTCCTCGGTGCTTGTCTCTTAGGATATTTACATATCCTACGGGGGGCATGTAAGCACTCTGCTGGTTCAGATTCCATGGATGGCATTATCTCGAAATGTCAATTGCCAGGGTCTGGATTCGGCCACGGAATACCATGGATGGGATTATCTCGAAATCTCAATAGCCAGGGTTCCGGGGGTTGCCATGGGCGGTGCTATCTCGAAGCATCGATCGCCAGGAACCCTTGAGGATTGATGATGGAAGCAAGGAATCTGATACAGACCGTGTTGAAAAGCCAATCCTAGGCTAGAACTAAAAAGAAAAAGAGAGAGAAAACTCTCCAAACAGAAAAACTTTCTATCTCTCTCTTACAAAACGCACTGCGAACTGAGCCAGGGCTAAAATCATTTCAAGCACGGGTGCTTTAACCACGAAGTCCAATAAACCTTAGGTTAGTTCTTGTGGGCCTTAAAAACCTTTGCTAAAAGACTGAGGCTAAGGCTAGACAGATTTGGATCTTGACTGGTACTGGAGTACCTTTTAGGCCTATGATCAGCATTCTAACCTAATCTATGAAGGCACTTATCTAAAACTATTGAAAACTTCATGGTCTAGAACAAGGGTTGAAACCTTAAGTTTTTGCTAAGGGACTAGCAAAAGCTAGGCACGGGGGTATGATGAGAACCTCATCATGAGCCATAACTAGCTCATTTTGACCCAATACAAAGGATAAAAGCTCCTACATATCTCAAGGAAAAGCTTAACTCAGAGAATTCTGAGTTTGAGAAGAAAACCAGTCATAAGGGGTAAAAGTGCAATTTTACCAGTATAAACTGCATACAGGGTAATTCAGGGACCAAACACAGGTCAAAACAGCTTAATAAGAATAAAAGTGGGATGAGATGATCTAGCAAGGGCTACAGCACTTCCAAGGAACCAAATGATAATCTGTAACCCTAAAACAACCCACTTCAATTCACAAGGTTCGAGGCAAAGTAAAAATAGAATAAACCCTCTAAAATTCATAGAAAAATAATCTCTAGGGTTTAGAACCTTCAATTTGGCCTTTAGAACCCATTTTGACCTACATTGAGAACCATGCCCAATTAATAACTTAATTTGGGTTTTTGCGCAAATTGACCGGTCAAACAAGGTTTAATATGAAAATAAAATTCACCATCAGATTCCTTAGGTCCTAATTAGTCATGTATAAAAACTTGAGCCTAAGAAGAAACCTCCTTGACCGACTTCACACTTTGGTCCTCATATATTTACTCTTTGGCCCTCAACTTTTGAACCCTCGCATTTTGGCCCCTAACTCTCCTTCGTTCTTTGCAATCAGGTCCCTCCTGCAAAACCTGCCAGCACCATGCTCCGGCGACCTTGCGCGGAGCATGGCGCCGCGCAGGGTGAGGTGAGGGACCTGGCAAGTAAACCGGGGGTGCCCTGCGTCGTCAGCCGTCGCAGGAGCACCCCCCTGGTCATTGTAGGCCACCATACCGGCCGTGCGAACGCACGGACGGTATGGGTTCATGTTCCGACCATTCTCCGGCGAGGGAGACACGTCGTCTCCCTCCGCCTTCCTCCCTGCTTCATCCCTATAAATACCCCCCGCCGCTCCACCGACGAGGGCAGCCTGGATCTGACGGAGAAAACCCCCAGCTTTCTTCTCTTCTTTCTCCGGCAGACGCTCACCAGCTCCGGCGGCTTCCTCCCCCTCCACCTCTTCGCTCTGCCGCACTACCAGCAGCAGAGACTTCCTCCCCTGCTCTTCCCGCGCCACGCCGCACCCAGCTGGCGCCTCTCCAGCCCTCTGCTCGCCGCCGCCCCTCTCCCTGAGCATCGTCTTCTCCGGCGACAGTCGATACGACTGTCGCCCTGTTCCTCCCCCTTCGTCCCTGCAAGTAAGTTAGACCTACTCCCCTTCTTCTCCCCTTTCTTTCCCCGCTTTCAATTTAGTCAATTAAGCCCTCTACCGACCCTGTTCACCCTCACCCTCTTCGCCTCCGACCACCCTCCGGCGAGCCGCTCCCATCACCTCAGCGACCCACACGGCTCGCCGACCACCGCAGAACCTCCGCCTCCTCACCCTGATCCTCTTCCGCCCCTCCACTTCCCACCAAACACCCTCTGCAGATCCACCAAACACACCCACTTCCTCGCTCACAGTTTGACCTAGGACGACCTGTTAGCTCCATCTCGCCCCCTGCAGACCCCCTGACCACCTTCGCCGTGCCACGGCGAAGGTCCCCCGCCTGTCTGATTTGGCCGAGAGGCCGTTCTTCTGTGACCAGGTGACTCGCCCGCTGTCGCCATTACTGCGCAGGCAGAGCTGCTTCACCTGCAGGTGCAGGCACGCCTTCGCCCAGGGTTGACTCCCAGGTTGCGCAGGGACTCTCCGCGAAACGTCCCTGGTTCACAGACGGGGCGAAGGCCGCGCGGGAAGCCACGATCGCCCACTGCTCCATCCGCGACGCGCGCTCAATTGGGGTGGGACATTTAGTCCCACCTCGGAACCTCTCGGAGGCGCGCGGACGCATAAAGGCAAAAAGTGCCTTATGCTGTCTGCCTCCTGACCACGGGGTGAGGTCCCTCTCACCCGACCCGACCCGGCCTCGTCCGTGACCACGCTCCGCGGACCTGGCCCGACCCGATTAGACTGACCTGCACTCCTCGCCCACCACGCACGCCGGTGGGCCTGGACCCGGGCCTGACCCGAACCCGATTACCCGGTAGCGCTCTGGGAGAGCTTCCGAAGAGTGATTTCAGAGAGAGAGAGATACGCGGGGGAGGGGGGTAGAGTAGGTTTTTGCCCTCTGATGCTGAACTCTTGAGTGTGCAGGCACAGGTGAAGGACTGCGGAAGAAGAAGAACTGAAGCGGCACTGTAGCATCCGCGGGTTAAGTCGTCTGATTGGAAAATCAGACGACGTCCTGAAGACAGGTGAAGACAAAGAAGAAGAAGAAATGAAGAGAAGCAAGAAGCAAGAAAAGAAGAAGAAGATCTGAAGAAAAAGAAAGAAAGAAAACAAGGAAGATCTGAAGAAAACAGAAGAAGAAGAAGAAGAACAGGAAGAACAAAAGCCAAAGAGGAGATAAGACAAAGAGGAAGAAAGAAGAGAAGAAGAAGAAGCCAAATTTTCATCTCTCTCTCTCTCTCTTTATTTTTGTAATAGAACTTGTATATCTCTAGAATACAACTTGCTCCCTGAGTTCGACCTCGGGAACTCTTTCATTTTTCCGAGTAAAAAAATTTTTATATGAAACGTTGGTAACAACCGGCTTTACTACAATGTTATAACAAACCCGGTTGCCGTTATACGTTTTCACCTGGCCTCAAGCAAGGATTCACCTTGATCGTTGGATCTTCATCCAATGGTCAAGTTGCACGCCACCGCACCACCCTCCACTCAACAAAGCACCACTTTGGCTCAATGGTGATGACAAGTGCTCGCAAACTGCAAGCGCAAGTTTAAGCCGCAATCCTCCATGCTCGCTATAGCGCTAGCTAAAATAGGGCCACTCAATCTTAATCTAGTGGTCGAGAGCCCTTACACCCCATCTGACGTCGCCCTCTATCGCGAGGACACATGCCAGAGCACACGTGCGCCATCTGAAAAGTGCATTTAAGATGACCAGGAGACGTGCCCGCCATCCGATCCTCACAATTGCGTGAGGCATGGTCGATTCAAATCAATGAGGCACGATCTGTGGGCGTCTCTCTGTTGTACGATGCTTCATTTGATGGCTGCCAACGGATCCGCCAGCGGTGTAGAGTTCAAATGCGAGTGAGCACATGCTTCCTCCTCATGATCTTAGCCATCCATGCCCGATCCAACGGTTGATGGTCGCCGTGCCCTACAACAGTTGTAGCTGCATTTCCAAGCACTAGCCAAGGCACGTGAATGCTACAACAACAGCTCTGGCGAGTCTTTAGCGACGTCTTAAATGTCACTAAAGGCCCATGCATGCAAACCAACTCTAATCAACCACTATATAAACATCCCTACACACCCCATTCCTCTTCATCTCTACCTACTCTACTCCCACCTACTCCTAAGCTCTAATATCCTACCAAAGCTCCCTTAGAGCTTACTCTCAAGCTCCAAAGGCCTCCTATTAGCGTAATGATCCTATTTCCTATGAAATATTCATCCTTCATCCCACCACTTCCTTAGGTTGCCTTGGAGCCATCCTCCCACCTCCATTCCGGTAGAAGGTCACCTCCATCTCCTCACCTCCATTCTAGAGCCTCGACGAAGCATTTTTCTACCCAGCGTTCTCTTGCATCTCACCTCCGTCGTCCTACATCTCACCTCCATCCGAGCTTCCACTAGGCGCCGTCGTCTCGCCGAAAAGCCGATTCAGGAGATTTCCTCTCAACCCTGTCTCTTTTATGCTTTCATAGATTATTGTAATAAACATTTGTGTGATATATTATAGTTGTGTTCTATCTCATTTTGTGAACTTGTCGTGCTTGCCTTTGTTTATTTCAAAAAAAACACAAAAATAATAAAACCTCAAAATACCAAAAAGAAACAAAACGAAGTGTGGTTTTCAAACAAACTTAACATCGCCTCCCTGTGTTTGACCCGAGACTCCCCTGTCATTTCGGTTATAAATTGTATTTGATAGATGCGTTTTGTGAGCTATGACGACGAGTTCTCCAAACCCTAATTTTAATTCGTGAAACAAGCCTCATCATTTTGGCGTCACTGCCAAGGAGGCAAGGGAATTTACTTTCTTATTTTCTACACTTCTTTGCATTTACATATTATTAACCCTGCTTGTCTCTGATCTACTGTCTTGCAGGTACCCTAGCATGGAGATCCAAGTGCGGTAGATTAGAGTAAAGTGTGGGAAAAGTAATTTGTAAGTGTCCCCCACATTCCCCCCACTAGTTTCATTTTGCCACATTCATAACCAAACCTAAGGACATGCTTGTATTTTTGTGTTGTAGGGCTCCTTCTCTTCCCCATTTTTCCAATTTCCTTCCAGTGTATGCTTGGAAGGAGGTCATTGAACCATAGATTAGAAGGACCTTTAGACCATTCCTGGAGGCGGAGGTTGAGCTATAGCCAAGCAGATCCAATGGCTGATCAACAACCACCTCCCTCACCCTCGAACCAGTAGGATCTGATTTAAAGGCAATTGGAAGTCTTGTAGCAGATGCAGCAATGTTCCAACAAATGAATGGTTAGGGCCTTTGGCCCTTGAAGGACTTCTATGATACTTCTAACTATGGGGAATTTTTCAGCGTCATGATTCCCACCGAAGACATGGAAATCAAGCTCGAAGTCTTAAGTTTGATTAAGCATTTCCATGGGCTTGGCTTGGAGGACCAATTCTAGCACTTGGAGGATCTAACCACTTTGGTTCAGACCCCTAGAGTAGGGAATGTGAACGAAGAGCAAATGATCATGAGACTCTTTCCCTACTCTCTTAGGGATAGGACCACACATTGGTACCGTACCATCGGAAGGCCGATAGAAACATGGGCTGCTCTTGAGTCAACTTTCCTGAAGAAATTCTTCCTGATTGTACGGACCAATGCCTTACGACAGGCAATTACCACTTTCGCCCAGTGGCCGGGGGAATCATTTCATGGTGCCTAGGAGTGATTCTAGGAACTTTTGAGGAAGTGTCCACACTAAGAGGTGCCGAAATGGCAACTCGTGTAGATTTTCTATCACTAGTTGGTTGAACAACTTCGTAACCATGTGGACGCCTCCTGCAGAGGTAATTTCCTCAACAAGGATGCAGATAGCGCACATGACCTACTTGAGGAAATGAGTGAGAACTCAATTAATCATGCCTCCATGGATGCATTCAACCGATCCCAACAACCCAGGTCAAATGCTAATCCAGGATTCTCATTCATTTGACATGGAATTGATTTTTAATATGCTTGATAAGATGGACTTGGTTGCTAAATGAACGGAAGAATAGATGTCGGGAATTCAGGAAACACTCAATCCTAGAATTTGGGATTTCATTCCTCAGGAACTCCCATAGGGCGAGAGTTCGTGAACCAACTTGAATTAGCTCAACCCATGAGCCAGGATTTCTCAGAACCTTATGGGTTCCAAACTAGGACCTTCATCCCAGTTTTTCTGTTCCTTGCCCTATGAGGATGCATATGCAGTGTAGCAGAATGTTAGGTCCAACCCGTATTCCAGTACTTATAACTCAGGTTGGAGGAACCACCCTAACTTCTAGAAAAGTCAGGGGCAACAGACACAAACATGACCCAGCAACTATGCATTTCAAAGACTTATTGGTCAAGGTTAAGCATACACCCAGTTGCCCCCGAGACCGGTTACCCAGCCATCTTGGAATGCCCAACGATCTACAAGGCAGGTTGATTTAAACTGGCAGATGGTGGAAACGCAAGGATCCATGCTCAGCTTATGCAGCAAATGAAGACAACATTGGATAACTTGCAATTTGAGTTAATTGCTAATGATGTAGCCAGAATTATTGAGGGTAAAATGCCTTTTCACACATGTTCCTAGGCTAAGATTTGCATTTCATGTTATAAATATTACATAGTATGCATCATTCTGTATTTAGAGTAGTTGTATATAATTATGGTTAATTTCATCCTTTTTGTGGTTAAGAGAGAAGGATATTTATTTCGAAGCTTGGGATTGATGATCCGACCATACGGATTAGATCAAGATGACTATCAGAGACCAACACCTCCGAAATTGCCTCAATCGAAGTCTTGTAGCACCATATGCAATCCAAGGAAGATCAATGGCTAAGGGACAAGGTGATGCAATTCAGACTGTCAAATAAGAAATCCGACCACATAGATGGATTCAAGTCAACGATCACAGCCCAACAGTGCAAAAATTGAGTCAATCCAACCTTTGTAGCATCCCCTACAAAGGAAAGAAGATGGATGGCCCAAGTAACACCATATGGTGTAACCCAAGATGCCCACGCGCATGCATGTGCCGCTGCATGTGCCCAACAGCGCGGCACGTGCATGCGTGCGCGCAGATGATGAGCGTGTTTCGTGTGGTAAAAATCGAGGTTTAGAGGACCCATCGTCATAGCTCATAAAATGCATCTATTAGATAAAATTTATAACTGAAACTCGAAAAGTGAGTCCCGGGTCGAACACAGGGAGGCAAACATTTAGCTTTCAAAAATCCTCATTTCACTTTTATTTGTTTTTGTCATTTTTATCTTTTATAATTTTTTTGGCATTTTAATAAGGTAAGAAATCACGCTGATGAATTCTAGCTAATCTACTTGCAAAATATAAAGGAAAGGGAGAGAGTGATAAGAATAATCATCTATTTAAGAATAAATGTTTGTTACAACTACGAAAGTGAAAAAGATAGAAAGAGGTGAGAGAATCTCCCTCGACGGTCGCTTGGAGGACGACTCGCTCTAACATCGCCTGGAAGAAGGTGGTGAGGAGTGGGATGAAGAAAAACGTAGCCAGAGGACAAAGGATGGGGTAGGACGGCGTCGCGGCGAGGATCTTCTTCCCGAATGGCGGTGAGAGGATGGCCACGGGATGCTCCATGAATAGGGATGAGGGGAGGGAAAAATATTTGGTTTTCTACTCTAGAGGAGCATCCCAGGCTTAGGACAAGCTCTCTCCAGAGCCTTGGAGGTGGTGAGAGGAAGAAAGGAAGAGATGAAGAAAAATGGGACGGGTAGGGGCCCTTTTATAGTGGAGGAAAGAATCAAATTCATATACAGGACATTTAGTGAAGGTCATAAACGTTGCTGAAGATCCACCACAAATGTCGCTGAAGATCCCACTCACGCACCCCTACTACCGTAGCACTGGTGCATGCAACACGCACCCTTGCCACGCATGCACGCGCGAAATGTGCCACTGCTGCCGCGGCCCCCATGCCTACGCTGCTATTGCGCATGCGCCCTTGCTCTTGAGCGGCTACTGCGCGTGCGCGTGCGGCGACACGTGAGTGCACATGGGTGGCCTGGGTTGCGCCACGTGGCACGACCTGGGCCATCCATCTTCATTCCTTTGTAGGGGATGCTTCAGACGTCGAATTGAGTTGATTTTTGCACTGTTGGGCAGTGATCGTCGACCTGAATCCATTCATGCGGTCAGATTTGTCGTTTGACACTCTAGATTGTGTTACCTAGTCCCTCCACCGTTGATCTTCCTTGGATTTCATGTGGTGCTACGAGACTCTGATCGAGGCAATTTCGGAGGCGTTGGACTCTGATCATCATCTTGATCAGATCCTTACTGTCGGATCATCAATCTGAGGCACCAAAAAAAATATCGTTCTCTCCTGACGACAAAAAGGATGCAATTAACCTAAATTATATACAACTACTCTAAATGCAGAATGATGCATGCTATACAATATTTATAACATGAAACGCAAATCTAAGCCTAGGAACTTGCATGAATAGGCATTTTACCCTCAATAATTATGGCTACATCATACCCGCATGCCTATCTTTTGCTAGTCCCTAGCAAAATCAAATTACATGCTATGTATAAAAATAGAATTAGGACTCGATCGCTTAGGCCTAAGTTATTTATTAATAATAGAAAATTTCAACTAAGGTCCGAAACTACGAAGACTCAATAGTACCTGAGTGTCTGCCAGAATGCAAATCGCCCAAGTCCTCGCCTTATTTGAAAAGGGAAGATACATTTTCTTTTGCTTTTTCTTTGCTAATTATTTTTGGACTGTTGGAGTTTGAGAGTTTCGAGATAACTTTTTAAGCTACATGACCTGCCAAGACTCATAAAGGACTCTAAGTGCTAAGCATCTAGTGATAAGAGTGAAAGATACACTAGGTGGCCGTTAAAATGGACTTTAGGTTTCTATGACCCTATGTGACCTTGCCTAAAGGTTTATCTTTTCGAACAACAGCTTTCTCCCTACTTTTATTTATGGTTTCAACATAGAGCGAACCCAGTGTATATTGACGAGTCGGTTTCACTTTCGAAAATGATGATTAATATGATTTATCATTGTATTTCTAAGTGATGGAAAATCAACTAATCAAAATATTAATTTTAATTTAAACCACTCGTAGAAGAGCGGGTCGTGTCCACAGGGAGGCAATGGCCTTTTAAATCTCATAAGGGTTAAAAATTGATGTTCACTATTAATTTCATCAAGAAATATAGTCAAAATTGCTTCTCAATTGGGATAATAAGACATGATCATGTTGATTTTGCATTTACGTTGAAATTTGAGAGTGTTTTCTTAAATGTGCAAAAATATTTAATTAATAAAAGAAAAGATCAAAATCTTGCAATGGCATATGAATGTAATAACTAATGCATGTTTCACTATGAAAAAACAGGGGAGGATCTTTAATTGGCTTACATGCATGGAGGAGGTGATGGCTGAAGGGGAGGAGCTCGCCGGAGGTAGTTGCAGCCTGGCCACTTCTCTTGGTGGTGGCGACGAGGCACGGTATGGCCAGAGGTGGCCAGTAGCAGGAGAGGAGCAGCAGCAGTGGTTATCATTGCTGTTGTTGAAGCTCGCGAAGGCATGCACCCGAGGAGGTGTAGCAACATGCACGTGCATTAGAGGGGCCAGCAAGGGCGCATATCGGAGCTGCTATAGGATGCGCAGCCACGCGCGTGTTGCTGCAGCTGCAGTTGCTGAGTACTGGGGATGTGGTGCTGCTGAAGGGCCACATGTTGGAGGCGAGGAGGGTAGTACGCCCGCACGCGCTGTGAAGAGGGTTGCTACTACGGGCGTGGCAGAGGCATAGTGAGGGGAGTGCATAGGCCGTATGGGCCCGCGTGTGGAATGGCTCTGGTACGTACGACGTGGGAGGCATAGGCACGCATGGGCGAAGGACTTGCACGCGTTGGAGGCGAGGGGGAGCATAAGGGCACGAGCATGCGGCTGCTTCATGCTGGTTACATGTGGCCTCTGCTAAAGGGGGCATGCTACTGTAGGATGGGTTTTGCGCGAGCAAGGAAGGCAGTGGCATGCTGTTGGTGATGATGGTGGTGGGTTTCATTGAAGTGGAGGAGAAACAAAGGAAGAATAAACGAAGAGGAAGAAGGTGGTAAAGTGGTTTCAGACGTCCAGGAAGCTTCCCAAACATCTTAAAATTGCGAAAATGGTTGCTGGCATGTTAGTGTAGTGGTGGTTGTTGGTGGTGGCGGTGAGGGTGGTGCACGGTGGTGGTTGAGGGCCATTGGAGACGCACGTGCATGATGTTGGCATAAGTCCATTGGCTTGGCACGGCAAGCTGTCACCTCGTTGGCCCACGGTGTGGTGGAGCTTAGCCTTGCAGATGCATGGTGGTGGTGATGGAGGTGAGCTCGAAGCTCTTCACAGTGGTGGAGTCGGGGTGGAGTCCTCCCGTGCATGGTGTTGAGAGGAACCATTTTTGTGCGTTTTGAAAGTCATCGGAATCGTAGTATAGTCACACAAAAACATTCATAAAAAATAAGCTTGTAAAAATTATGAGACTTTGAGTCCCAGTCGTTCGTCTCTGGGAGGCATTTGTTTACTTCTGAAATCGATCTTCTACTACTCTACTTTGTTTAGAAACGCATGCCAGTTCGTGATTATTACGTATTTAGTTATGACATACTTAGTTGCAAGAATATTAAGAGTTAGAAACAGGCAACATGAATCATGCAAATATAATAGCAATCAATAAGGTCATGGTGATTTCACAATATGGAGATATATATATAAAAGCATTTTTCATTCATTTAATGGGAGAGTTGTTTGCAATAAGAACTTTATAGGAAAGCTTGTACATAAATGCTTGAAATTTAAACCTAGCTACCAGAAAACGACTGCATACAAGAATCAGCGGGGGGATTTTGCATGCATCATTGGGGAAGAGGTTAAGACTATGCTACTAAGCAGTAATAAAAGCAGTAAAAATTACGGAGAGCATAAACTAAATCTAGAAGAATATAGGGCATTCAGGGGTGGTCCCCGATGGACTTGGAGTGGTCAGGAGGAGTGAGGGGCAGCCAATGTAGCTTAGGCTGACCCTTGGAGAGAGGGAGGATTGATTCAGTATCCCGGCATGATGTCCTCCATGGTGGGGGTAGTTAGCTCCTGGAGGTGGAGTGGCTAGCTAAGTGGAGGTGGCATGGATGGCACCAATGGAGTGCAATTTCCAAGGAAGTGAATGGATGTGTATGGCCACCCCTTAGGTCTTTTTATAGACATAAGGGAAGCTCTCTAGAGAATTATGAAATTCTCAAGAGAGGCCAATGGTGGTAGCTCGTGGGAGAGTGAGAGAGAGAGGATGGATGGTGGTTTTTAGATCCACCAAATGTGGATCTAAATATTGAATGGCTCTTGGTTGCTAATTTTGGCAACCAAGGCAACCACACATGGTAGAGAGTTCTAGAGAACTCTAGGTTAGGTATTTTCGTGTGGATGGTGTGTGTGGGTGTGTGTGGGTCGAAACTTAGGTGGCTAGGTTGATTAGGTTTGGTTCTAGTGGGTTTAGGTCAAGGTATGTCTCAAATTAGGGTTATAAACCCTAATTCACTAAGGTAAAGTCCAATTAAACTTAATACAAGTTTAATTGTGTGTGTGGAAACTTAATTGAGAGTAAAACAGCTCAATTAATTTAGGTCTAGGTCAATTGGACTCTCACTGAGTCCAATTGGACAGTGTGTGCTGAGATCAAGGCTTAATTGGACTCAATGAGTCCAATTGAATAGGCTGATGGAATTGACTAAGATCCAAGTCAATTAGGTTTAGTGAGGACCTAATTAGGTCCTTAGGGAGGTCTAGAGATGATGTACTAGGGTTAGGGCACCTTAATTTAGGTTCCTATAGGGTTGGAATTGGGTCTAGGGACCTAGAGATCTAAGATCAAGGCTTAAATCTCAAAATAGGAACTGGAGAGCAATATCAGACATCTAATAATAGGGTCAGATATCCTATACTAAAAAATCTGAAGTCCAGACTTGTTGTATGGACGTCCAATCAGAGTCACAAGGGATTTTGGGTTCTGTTTTGGGTATTCTGCAGAAATTGGACACTGACAAAGTGTCTAGATGTCCAATAACACTGCAGAAGTGGGTTTGAGGTGTGCGGGAGATGGCTAAGGTTCCTAGACGTCTTATAACTTATCTGGATGTCCAGATAAGGGTTGGAACTAGGGTTTTAGGGCTTCCTAGGGTGTTGTGACCTAATCTAAGGGTGGCTAAGGCTTGGGGAAGTCTCTAGGCTATCCTAGGGCTAGGATGGACCTAAGCTCTTCACATTTTACTACTTTATTCCTACTTAATAGCATAGCAAACCTTTAACTCCCTTACATTATTATTCCTACATCTAATCTAAGCCTTCTGCTCCAGCTCTGCTGCAACTCCCGTTATTCCTAATCCAGCTTCAGATCTAGCTCCTGGTCAGCTTATTCCCTGCAATCGACATAATGCACTTCATCAGCACATTATAACATTATTTTATGCATAGCTAAAGGAAAGCAGTAAAGATGTAGATAATGAGTATGCATGCATGAATAACCCTAACTTATGCTAAGTCCTAGCTGAATCTTGGTCAATTAGGACCTATGGTTGCTACGCAATCATACCCCCATGCCTAAATCTTGCTAGTCCCTAGCAAATGCAAGACTAATTTGTTTATAGAAAGGGTCCCTAAGGGACTGATTATTTTATCAAGTGTTTGCATAGAGATTTTTCTCTTTTTTGTTTTCATCCTATGCTCTAGAAATCCAGACAATCATGAAAGTGCAGCTATGTAGCTTTTGTAATGGATTCGTGTGAAAAACTGATATACCTCTAAAGCTTGTACTTGACCCCTAGTAAAAATTCTAGCGGGATAGGCGGACTTCTTCCCTCGGGGTATTCAAGATATTCTATGAATTTCACCCTGGCTTTAGGCTTAAGTAGAGAATCTCTGAGAGAAAGGATTATATATTTGGTGGCTCATTCTCACTTGGTGCTACATAAAGACTAGTACTACAGAATCTAGATTCCTGGATTACTAGATAACTCAACTCAGAGAAAGATGAGAAGAACTATGCTCTCTTTGATTCCTTTGTATTCATTCTCTCTCACAACCTCACTAGATTCACATATACGATCTGTATTTGGTGGTCTCACTTGGCATTAACTCCTTAATTGAGTTCTTATAACCCTAGCACTAAGTCGGAATTCCTCAGCCATTATTTGGGCGGTCAGAAACACAGAAAAATAGGTTAAGGACATATTTGGTGGATTTGAGATTTATTTGGTGGTATTGTCTCAATGCAACTGAAATAAACACTAAATATTCACTCTTTTTTCTTTGCTTTCTCTTCTTTTTGTAAGTTTTTCTTTCTTAATTTTTCTTTCTTTTCATCATTTTTTTTTCCATTTCAATTTCTTTTTTCTTTCTTTTTTTTTCACAACATAACACAACTAGCACACATCCATGAACTTTACTGAGGAGGCATTATTAGGGATTTGCGGTACTCAAGAGACATTGGGTGGCTTATTTGGTGGAAGTGCCTACTCACGGCATCAGGAAAGACAGATAGGACAGTGTATTTCTGACCTTGGCATCAATACCCTCCTTCAGCTGAGGATTCCGTAAAGAATGGTCGTAACCATCCACCTTAGCCCTAGTTTTATGAAAACTCGCTCTTTGCGTATTTGCCTTGTTTGGTGGCTCTCAGTATTTCGCACATAAATGCATATGCAGGAACCGAGAGTGGAAACTATGCCCAATCTTTGACTATCATCACCTAATTATCTTGGATTCCTGATTCCTTGCACTAATCTTAGAGCACTAATACACTCTACTCTTCTTCTCACACTATTTGGTGGATTTTTGGAAGAACATCAGCCTGACTCCTAAAACACTGTCCAGGGGTTCAGGAAAAGAAGCACTGCTTCTTCTTGACAGACTGAAAATGTTTATCAGCCTTCACCATGAATCCATTGCAAATTCTACGTGTGTGTGAAAAGTTGTACTGGATTCCAGATTACAGGAATCAACTAGAGAATAAAGTCCTTAATGCATTCTCTTAATAAAATAATCTTATTCATGAATGCATTACGTATATATGCTATAAACAAGCAACCTCATATAATTTGTACTTCATGAAATTCCCATATTGGGTTACAATCAACTTAACCCTAAATTTAGAACAAGAGGTGAGCGGATGAGTCGAAAATGGTTGTTGCGAACGACTTCTATCTCCAATGCCAGCAATGGAGGTGGAGTCGATTGTTCTTTTATTTAGGGTTCTAGAGGACGTTTTACATGCAGCTTTGAGGTTTTCCTAAGTGTTGGCAAAAAAATTTTTTTAGTTTTTCTGTATCTACCCCCCCATGCCTAAGTTCTTGCATGTCCTCATGCATGAATGTAGAAGAAACTAAATACTTCAGGAGGAAAATGGGTAGAAATCACCTGTAATTGCTCTTGAAATTATATTCAGCACCGACTGACCGTTCGATCTTTCGCTTTTAAGTCGTTTGTAGTTTAATGTGGTGGAAAAATCGACTAATCAATTTTTAATAAGAAATAACCACTCGCAGAGGAGCGGGTCGTATCCACAGGTAGGTAATAACGTATTAAAATTCGTGCCACTTAAAAATGTTTGTGCGGAGTCAATTTGGACAAGAACCAAGCCAAGATTGCCTTTAGATTAAGGTTTAAGCAAGAAACAATGCTGAAATGGCAATTATGAGAAACTACAGGATATTTTCCGCAATGCAGAGTGAATAGAATATGATTAAAATGTGGCAATGGTAGAAAATGTAAATTTTAATTAACGTTTTACTGTAGCAAAACAGGGGAATTTTTCCCCGTTGTCTTGCGCGACGAGGAGCCGATGGTCGGGCGCGGGAAGCTCGGAGGAGGTCCCTTGGATCAAGGGCTTCGAATCGGTGGTGGCGGCGAGTCGCGCGGCGGTCGGAGGTGGCCGGACGAGCTCCGGCGGAGGTGCTGCAGCCGGCAGCTTGCGCAGCCTGTTGGCGTGAAGTCCGCCGCCTGTTGCTGCTGCGGGGGTGGCTGCTGCTGCTGCCGTGGGCACTGCTGCGGCTGGCGTGTGCGGCTGGCGTGCGCGGTGGTCGGTTGGGCGGTCTGCAGGCGGTTGTGCGTGGGCGCGCGGAGGGTCTGCGGAGGGCGCGCGGTTGTGCGTGGGCGGTGGTCTGCAGGCGGTTGGCGTGTGCGGTGGAAGCTGGCGTGGGCGGAGGGTCTGCGGAGGGCGCTGGCGCGGTGGAAGCTGCAGGCGGTTGGCGTGTGCAGTGAAGCTGCAGGCGGCTGTTGGAGGATGCTGCAGGCTGGTCTGCAGGCGTTGGAGGAGAGCGCAGGCTGATCTGCAGGCGTGCGCAGGTCTGTAGCCGGTGAGCGGTGGAGGGCGCAGGTGGTCTGGTGGAGAGTGCAGGCTGAGGAAGTGGAGGTGAGCGGGTAACTTCAGACGTCTGGGAAATTTCCCAGACGTCTTAAGTTACTGAGAGGGTGGCTGATCAGTAGCTCGGTGGTGGTGGTCTGCGACGACGGCGAGGGAGTTGCACGCTAAGGTGCTCACGGTAATGCAGGCGAGCTCCGGATGGCAGTGTGGCCTGTCACACCACACGCCCACGGTGGTGGAGACTCGCCGCCACGGTAGAGGCCGGCAGTATGGAGTGGAACAGAGAGGTTCTCTCTGCACAGTGGTGGGTCGGTGGCGAAGGCCTTCTGAGCTCGGCTGCCTCCGTGCTCCTTTTGTAGTTGCCTGAACAAATTTGAAATCAGCGGCCGACCAGATCCACCGTATTCGCTCCCCCTTGAATGGCTCCTTCACTGCATCACGAGGGCGTTGGAGCGGCAGCCAGCCGTTCTAAAAGAAGACGAATAAAGAAAATATTATTAAAATATTAGGGTTATTTATGTATCGACCCTCAACTTCTATGTTAATAAAAACAATATACCTAATTGGTTATCTAATTAGATGAATGCTATTTTAAGCTAATTCTAAATGCACTTAAGATATGAATACAATGTATGGATTATGTAATTAGATTAAAACTATGAATTAATCTATTTACATCCCAATTTATACTAAATAAATGTTAGAATTAACCTAATGTGTAGGCACTTAAATACTTAAATAGCCCACAACTATTGGCTAATCAAATACCCCCATGCCTAGTTTTTGCTAGTCCCTAGCAAAATTAAGCGAAACCTAGCACTCTAAGTAGACTAGTCAACTCACTTAGTCTTCCTTCAGAAGCATATTAAGTTCAGGTTCTAAACCCAAGGTTCCTAAGTAGTTGCTAAGTTACAGACTAGGTCGGCTAAAGACGAGTTGCAAGCACAAGTTTCCCTGATTTCTGACTCTACCCTAAAGTTTATTGATCCCTGAGATTAAAGCATCCGTGCTTGTGCATTGGTCCGAGTTATTTGAGTTAAAGGAAAATTTTTTTATATATACACCCTCTTTTTTTTTTTTTTTGTTTGTTTGATTCTTCTAAGTCTAACCTCAGATCAGCTATCAACACGGTCTGTGTCGAATTCATTGTCCCCATTACCATACCTCGAAGGGTGCCTGGCTTTCGATGCTTCAAGATAGCACCGCCCATAACGACCCCAAGAACTCCTAGCAATCGACACTTCGGTCTAGTATCGCCCATGGATTTCTTAAGCGAATTCAGGCCTATGGCAATCGGCACTTCGAGATAGAGCCGCCCATGGTACCTGAACCGCGCAATGCGCTTACATGCCCCCAGTAGGATGGATATCCTAAGAGACAAGCGCCGAGGAGGTAATATGTTATCATCGCATCCTCAAGGTGAGTATATACTCGACCTCTCCTGCGGCGGGAACTCTTCCAATCAAAATGTGTTTTCAAGCCTCTCTTAAGCCAAAACTAAGAGAACCAAATCTCTTTTCAGAAATTAAGTTAATTACCAGACCAAGTGTGAAAAATTTGGATGCTTGGGTTACAAGGACCCATAAACCAAAAGGTAGAATAAGACTCCAGGTACTACCCCACCTTTTAACTCAAACCCTAGCTTCCCTTCCTCAACCTCTTGAAGAATGGTCCGCAACTTAACTCCTACTTAAGTTTTTAAGTCCACAAAGGACCCTAAAGGTCTAAAGCTAGTAGCTTATTTAGCTTCTAAAGTTTGACCCTAGAATTAATTTAGTCTACGCTAGAGTTCTGATTTGCTTAAGAATGCAGGACTTAGCCAGTTAAGCTCAAAACTTTTTTTTTTATATGTACAAATGTATGCAATTATGCTATGTATATCCCCAAGTACACCCCCCCATGCCTAAAATCTGCAATGTCCTCATTGCATAGAAGGATATTACCTGGGTCAAAGCTGGGCTGAATAGCCGAAGAACCTGCAAATCAGGTTCAAGAATTGCAGAAATAGGCCCTAAAAATGAGCAAAGCAAAGTTGGCCTAGAAAATAGGTAACCTAGGATGTTGGCGAGCTGATGATGAATCCCGATAGCAAATGCTCGCCCAACTAAAATGGGAATGAAATCTTCCCAGGTCACCAGAAGAGGTTCTAAAGGATAAACAGTTAAAATAACCTCCAAAGGGGTACGGGTAGGATGACAAGGATCCTCCAAAAAGAATGGGGAAGGAATGGTATAGAGATAAACCCCCAGGGAAATGGACTGACTAAAGAAATCATCAATCCATACCCGATACTCCATTACAGAAAATATTGGTCTGTTAAGCCCCCTAGTCGGAACAAAAATGAGCAATTCTCTAAGGCAAGGATCGTCTAGGGTGTCCAAGTTACGAGGTTGTGGGATGGCCATAAGATCTAGGTTGGGTTTAATCAGCTTGGTGTCCATCCCAAACACTCTTTCTAAATCCTCAATTTCATCCCTAGAATTCCTTGCACCATCACGTGGATCTTCCTGCTCTTCATCAGGAGTCACAATTTCGCTTTCAGATATAAGCGAATCAGAGGGTGACTCCGAAGTGAATGAAGGCAGGTTGGAAGCAACAGATCTAGGGATTATCCTATCAATGTCATCCCCAGGTTTTTGTTCTTTACTCAAATCTTCCCCGGAGTCTATATGTGAATCCACATAAATCTTAGAAATTGCTTCCAAATTTTCCATCATTTTATCATGAGGAGAAATATCATCAATGGGTGTGCCAAGGAAACCTAATTTGGTCAAATTTGTGACATCCTCAGGGGCTAACTCTTCAAATAATACATAATCACCCTTAGTGTCACTCCAAATCTTGAATGTAGGTTCCTCATATAATTCATCTTCCTCCTCATCACACAATTCATCATGTACCCGAGGTCTAGAATCATTTAATATCTCAGCAGATCCCCTAGGGTGCTCTATCTGAGGTAAATTATTTACATTGGTTACATCAGACTCCTCAGATAGGTCAATTTCTTTAGGGTTAGGTTCCCTAAGGGTGGGTTTGAGTTCCATATCATGATCAGAAGGGAGGGTAGGATTAACAACTTGACTTTGACCCACTTCATCAAATGTCACGAAAATACTATCATCTGGGTCGAGGTCTTCCAATGGTACCATCATTCCCTTCTTTTGACTCCAATATAAATCAGGTGGATACTCAACCTTATCATCATCTTCCTCGGGTTGCCACCATTCTTCATCCAATGCATAGCTACTTTCATGTGTTTTTTTCTCCCACCTAAAGTGTAGATCTCTCAAGGAAGTGTCATCTAATGGGGAGGTTTCAAAATCGATCCTCGAAAAGTAGCTATTCTCCCCAGAATTTCCCTTCAACTTAAAGTGTAGCTTTCCCACGGGAGATGCATCTATTGTAGAGGGGTGTACGTCATCGTCAATGGGGTAGATTGGGTGGCTAATTTCATCTCTTTCTTGTTGGCCTGCTCTCAAAGATTCTCCTAACAATTCACTCATTTCATTTTGCATTTTCTGTATTTCCATCTTCAAAGAGGAGAGGTCATTTCTATCATAAGAGAAGTCAGGCTCAGACTTATAGTACCCAGGAGTGTTTGTCCAACCATTATAAGTTTTCAGGGAGGGTGGGTTGGGTATTTCTTTGGTATGTGGGATATTGGGCAAAGCAAATCTCGCTCCTGAGTTCTGCTCACTAATTTGGGGCTTAACTAGGCCATTACTCCTATAATAGGAGTAAAACGGATCCCAATGATTGTCATTATGTCCATCAAGGAATGGACCATCTCGACGTCTGGGATCGAAGGATGCAGAGTGGGGGTGAGGGTGTGGGCAAGATGTGAAAGGATGAAAATCAATGTGGTCCATTCTAACTCACACTTCAATCAGAATTCCCCAAGCAAGACACAATTCAAAAAGGACCTTTTAGGTCTTTTCCAATTTAGGCTTTTGATTTTAAGTCAGATTGCAGGTGACAATACAATTTGTTCAATCAATTTACGCGCCTATTGTCGACCTACGGCTCGCCTAAAAAGACCTAGTTGGAGCTTAGGTGTTCTTCCCTAAATCTCAAATGGTCAAGTAAATCCAAAGACGGAAGATCGAGGGATGCAAGTAGGCCTAAGCCTTCCTTTGAAGCTGTGCTTTTGCGGTGCTCCTCAACTACCCCCAAAAATCCGTGACAGGGTATCCCCCTCTTTGGATTTACAAAACCTTTGATCTCAAGTTCCGAACACTTCAAAATCCAACGAAAGGAGGGCTCTTGTCCTAGTATTCCAAACCTAAGGAGTGTCTAGAAACGTGCCGTGGTGCAAGTGAAATAAGTGTGCATACACCGTCAAAGATTTTGAACTTTGAATCGCACGCCAAGTTTGAAAATCAAATCCTTGGTTTTTAAAATGTCCTTCCTTTAATTAGTCCTTTTTCTAAAAAAAATATGTGACCACTTGTAAGATTTATTCAGTACAGATTATGTGGTCTTCGCATTAAATCCCAAATGCAATGCGTGATCAAAAATAGGATGCAAAGTAAGAGAATACGTACCTTGCCTCCAGCGATCTTCAATGCAAAAATGCACGCAATGCAGAAAAGCAAATCTAGAGGCTGCTCATACAGACCTAAATGGTTCGTCCTAGGGCAGGCAACTTCTAGCAGGCAGCTCGTTTTTTTTCTTTTTCTGTTTTTTTTAGAACTACTTATGCACAAGCAAATAAAAGAAATAATAAAAAAAAAAAAAAAACCTAAATCTAAAGAAAAGGGAACAGGCTCCTAAAAATTACCCAACACGGGTCCAAAACAAAATCGGGGAACAAGCCCCTCAAAATTTGCCCCAGAACAAGGGTTTCAAACTAACTGTAATGAAAAATTAAGTCTTCAGTCTTAATTCTATTCTAATTAAATTAGCGATTAAATACAATGGTGTCCGTCGCGTCCTCATCCTTCTCCTCCTTTCAAAATTGCTTGTCCACTTCTCGTCTGGCGATGTCAAGGGTCGCCTCTCACAGTGGCTGATTCTTGCACAAAATTTCTCGCACAGAAAAGAAAATAATAGATGGTCAAATCTCTGTGCAATTGACAAATAATCAAACTAAAATTAGGCGAAATTATTACGTCTGTTGCCTCCCCGGCAACGGTGCCATTTGACCTTTCGATCTTTCGCTTTTAAGTCGTTTGTAGTTTAATGTGGTGGAAAAATCGACTAATCAATTTTTAATAAGAAATAACCACTCGCAGAGGAGCGGGTCGTATCCACAGGGAGGCAATAACGTATTAAAATTCGTGCCACTTAAAAATGTTTGTTCGGAGTCAATTTGGACAAGAACCAAGCCAAGATTGCCTTTAGATTAAGGTTTAAGCAAGAAACAATGCTGAAATGGCAATTATGAGAAACTACAGGATATTTTTCGCAATGCAGAGTGAATAGAATATGATTAAAATGTGGCAATGGCAGAAAATGTAAATTTTAATTAACGTTTTACTGTAGCAAAACAGGGGAATTTTTCCCCGTTGTCTTACGTGACGAGGAGCCGATGGTCGGGCGCGGGAAGCTCGGAGGAGGTCCCTTGGATCAAGGGCTGCGAATCGGTGGTGGCGGCGAGTCGCACGGCGGTCGGAGGTGGCCGGACGAGCTCCGGCGGAGGTGCTGCAGCCGGCAGCTTGCGCAGCCTATTGGCGTGAAGTCCGCCGCCTGCTGCTGCTGCGGGGGTGGCTGCTGCCGCTGCCGTGGGCACTGCTGCGGCTGGCGTGTGCGGCTGGCGTGCGCGGTGGTCGGTTGGGCGGTCTGCAGGCGGTTGTGCGTGGGCGTGCGGAGGGTCTGCGGAGGGCGCGCGGTTGTGAGTGGGCGGTGGTCTGCAGGCGGTTGGCGTGTGCGGTGGAAGCTGGCGTGGGCGGAGGGTCTGCGGAGGGCGCTGGCGCGGTGGAAGCTGCAGGCGGTTGGCGTGTGCAGTGGAAGCTGCAGGCGGCTGTTGGAGGATGCTGCAGGCTGGTTTGCAGGCGTTGGAGGAGAGCGCGGGCTGATCTGCAGGCGTGCGCAGGTCTACAGCCGGTGAGCGGTGGAGGGCGCAGGTGGTCTGGTGGAGAGTGCAGGCTGAGGAAGTGGAGGTGAGCGGGTAACTTCAGACGTCTGGGAAATTTCCCAGACGTCTTAAGTTACTGAGAGGGTGGCTGATCAGTAGCTCGGTGGTGGTGGTCTGCGACGACGGCAAGGGAGTTGCACGCTAAGGTGCTCACGGTAATGCAGGCGAGCTCCGGATGGCGGTGTGGCCTGTCACACCACACGCCCACGGTGGTGGAGACTCGCCGCCACGGTAGAGGCCGGCAGTATGGAGTGGAAGAGAGAGGTTCTCTCTGCACAGTGGTGGGTCGGTGGCGGAGGCCTTCTGAGCTCGGCTGCCTCCGTGCTCCTTTTGTAGTGGCCTGAACAAATTTGAAATCAGCGGCCGACCAGATCCACCGTATTCTCTCCCCCTTGAATGGCTCCTTCACTGCATCACGAGGGCATTGGAGCGGCAGCCAGCCGTTCTGAAAGAAGACGAATAAAGAAAATATTATTAAAATATTAGGGTTATTTATGTATAGACCCTCAACTTCTATGTTAATAAAAACAATATACCTAATTGGTTATCTAATTAGATGAATGCTATTTTAAGCTAATTCTAAATGCACTTAAGATATGAATACAATGTATGGATTATGTAATTAGATTAAAATTAGGAATTAATCTATTTACATCCTAATTTATACTAAATAAATGTTAGAATTAACCTAATGTGTAGGCACTTAAATACTTAAATAGCCCACAACTATGTGCTAATCACCGACCAACCTGTTAACATGCAATATCCAAAAGGGAAATATGCTAAAAATATGCTATGTATAAAAAATGGTTATATATAAATGATGGTGGAATGAGGAGTGAATGGTATCTATACATGCTGAGTTTATCACCTTCAGCTGGGCGAGCACTCTCAGTTCTAGCATAGGAGCCAGCCAAGATTAGGAGAAAGATGTGCTCATATGCTCCTAAGATCAGTGGTCTGGAGATGTAAACCAGTTGATTGTGCACCCGTACTCCAAAAAGTCTAGCTATAAGAAAGTGTGGAGTAGTGGTGGAGAATAGAGGATAATCAGAGGGGGGATCATGATGTTGATTCAGCTAATTTATCATGTCCCACAATTCAGTAGGAAGTTGCTGAGGGAGTGGATCAAAATGTATCTCAGAACCAGAATCTGAGTCATAGGGATCCTCATAATGATAACTGATATCAAAGATCATGCCTCTCCAGGCTCTGGGTCATACGGGGGTATTTGTGAAAGTAGAAAATCTGTGGGGAGGTCACTGAAATCCTCATCAGAAATTACTTCGTCCTCATCAGTACTCATCTTTGATTCATCGGAGGTTGACTCTTCAGGCTCGAGGTCGAGCCATTGATAGGTGTGTCCCCAGCTCATTCTGCTCGAACCTTCACCCTCATATGCATTGGGCTCCTCAGTAATTCCTGCCTCGGGTAGCATATTTATTTCTTCGTTCATGTTATCCATAGCTAGTTCTGGTTTTCGGATGTCAGGATCAGGGATAGAAAGTGTCATCTCAGCATCTCTAGCATCCGAATTAGGGATGTAGGTGAAAGAAGAAGAGTGCAGATTAGAAGATGTTGGCTCTAGCACAGGTTCACCTACAATGGGAAGTGGCCTAGATTGATCAGTAGTGTTGCATGTAATGTCTGCCTTAGGATCCATATCCTCAATTGGATCTGCTTCCCTTATCTCGATTAGGTTATCTAACGCAAGAGGTGTCTCCCAAGGTTCAGGATAATCTGATTGCGGCTCAGTCCTAGAGATATCAGTCCTTTCCTCAATTTCAGATGAACCCATTCGGCATACTTCCTGCTCCTGTCTCATATCCATGCTAGATTCTTTTTCCCTAGAGTGATCTTCCAGTATCTGCTCTTGAGAATCTTCTGTGTGTCCTTCTGGCGTAATCATTTCGGATTCCTCGAGGTCTTCAAGGCTATTTTCCACTTGAAATCTCAAAAGTAGTAGTTCTTGAGTTTCCCGATTTTGTCTCATTAGCCTTGTTATCTTTGTTGTTTCCCAAAGAAGCTCCATTACAGCTTGTTGATGTGGAAACCAACTTTGTCTTTGGTTCAGCTCAATGATAGCCTGGATTTCGTGTAGATAGGATGCAGCCTTTCCTTTAGCGCTCGCTATAGCTCTCTGTATTCTATAATGCGGCCGCATATGCACTAGTAGCTCTTCAGGGGTTCCAGAGGGTGAATCAGGTCTACCCATATTCCATGGGTGAAAAGTAGGAGTATGAAATCCATATTCTGGGTTATAAGATGTGGTCCTTTAAGGGACCGACTGGTATGGGTCATAATATCCAGGGTTAGGATATGGGTTAACCATTTCGGTAACCTGAGGAGAAGGATCAGGCGAAGCGAAAAGTCGTCTTACCACCTTGGGTTCTGATCCCAAGGTTGAGTTTATTCAGTGACCTGAGATCTCAGATAATCTCGTGGGTCCAGCTCTTGTGGATCCTGATTAGGTCCAGATCCAGTGTTAGCCATCGCGGCTCAGCAAATAGAAGAAGTGACTCACCGCGGCTTAATAGATAGAAGAAGTGACTCGCCTCCGTGGGAGTGGCTCCTAAGGTCCAATCAGTCGAGGTTTGAGTGACCTCCTTCCTTGCATACACCACCCAACCCTCGGGTTGGGGTAGCCAAGCAGGAAAAGGCTAAGGCCCTATCAATCAAATGGTCCTTATGGATCAGGTGACCAAATTTTTCATTAGAAATTTGAATTCCTGAAGATAAGTTCGTCATTCAACTAACTGAAAGTGATTCCCGCCTCTCAAGCTAACCTAGCCAGTCTGGTTACGAGGGGAGTAAGGGGAAGGTTCTTCCTTTGGCTTACGCCTCCGGCTCCATTGACCCCCGAGCCATGGTCGTTTGACACTACCCTGTAGACTTAGTCACCAGGTTTGGCAAGAGAGATTAAAAACACCCAGTAGTATGACAACGAACTCTGGTTGATTTCGTGTTTTAAAATTAGTTTTAACCCAATTTCTTCAGTGGGGTCTGTGGTGAGTGGCCCACAAGGTGACCAAGCCCACCAACTAACAAGACTTGATTAAGTCTAGGTTAGCCCAAAGTGTGATCTCTAGTTGTAACCCTAAAGATTCAACCTAAGTTGCATGTACTTCTAGGATTTTTCTTTTTCTGTTTCAGTAGACCACAAAAGTAATGTTTGTACTCTAATAATAATTGGAATCCAATTAATTTGAAATTTTGCGAGTAGATTCCTTTTCCAATTAGCATTCCAGAGAATATTTTTTCAAAATTTTTACTATTTCAACCGAATTTTTAGAGAATTTTGAATCTCACGGGGTCAGATATGGAATTTTGACCCCTATTCGATTTTCCGCTTTGAAATAGTATCAAATGACCTTCAACAATTTTGGAAAAATATGGGAAATAAATCCAATGAGATTAGATTTCAAACCCCACCATTTTTAGTTAAAACAAATTCACAGATTGCTCAGAATCAGTTTTTAAAATTTGAAAAATTTTGAATTTGGGTTAGTCTGACCCCATGCACTTCATGAATTTTTAAAAATTGTATACTTGGAATTTCTTCAAACTAATGGTGGCATTTGAAAGACCGTTTAAAAATGAAGTTTTAGCCTGAATTTTAGAATTTTTTGCTTGCAAATTTTTTAGCAATCGAATTTTTAAATTAAGCTTGAAATCCGACTGAAAATAAGAAGATGGTGGAAAAGCTCTTTAAAGAGGTTTGAATTGAAATCTAAGCTTTCCACCAAAAATTTTTTTTTTCAAAAAGAATTTTTCAAAAGATTCAAAGAAAATATCTTTTTTTTCTTTTTCGAACTAACCTAAGATTCAAAAAGGAAACCTAACCTAGATTTATTTTTGAAAATTTTTTTCTTTTTTATTTTTTTTCACGAAAATGTGTAAAATCTACTTTTTTTCACAAAGAATTTTTCAAAGGAATTGGGAAAAGTAAATCTAATCTAAAAATGAGATGATGTGCACCTGGAATTGTTTTCTGCGCTCGTTGTGTGCGTAGATCCTGTTTTTCTTCGGTTTTTCCTGCACATCAAAAACAAAGTAGAGAGAAATTTGTCAGTGATAGTTTCAACGATCGAAATCATAGAAAATGACGTTGCCTCTCCAGCAATAGTGCCATTTGACGGGAACCATTTTTGCACGTTTGAAAGTCATCAGAATCGTAGTATAGTCGCACAAAAACATTCATCAAAAATAAGTTTGTAAAAATTATGAGACTTTGAGTCCCGGTCATTCGTCTCTGGGAGGCATTTGTTTACTTCTGAAATCGATCTTCTACTACTCTACTTTGTTTAGAAACGCATGCCGGTTCGTGATTATTACGTATTTAGTTATGACAAACTTAGTTGCAAGAATATTAGGAGTTAGAAACAGGCAACAAGAATCATGCAAATATAATAGCAATCAATAAGGTCATGGTGATTTCACAATATGGAGATATATATATAAAAGCATTTTTCATTCATTTAATGGGAGAGTTGTTTGCAATAAGAACTTTAGAGGAAAGCTTGTACATAAATGCTTGAAATTTAAACCTAGCTACCAGAAAACGACTGCATACAAGAATCAGCGGGGGGATTTTTCATGCATCATTGGGGAAGAGGTTAAGACTATGCTACTAAGCAGTAATAAAAGCAGTAAAAATTACGGAGAGCATAAACTAAATCTAGAAGAATATAGGGCATTCAGGGGTGGTCCCCGATGGACTTGGAGTGGTCAGGAGGAGTGAGGGGCAGCCAATGTAGCTTAGGCTGACCCTTGGAGAGAGGGAGGATTGATTCAGTATCCCGGCATGATGTCCTCCATGGTGGTGGTAGTGAGCTCGTGGAGGTGGAGTGGCTAGCTAAGTGGAGGTGGCATGGATGGCACCAATGGAGTGCAATTTCCAAGGAAGTGAACGGATGTGAATGGCCACCCCTTAGGTCTTTTTATAGACATAAGGGAAGCTCTCTAGAGAATTATGAAATTCTCAAGAGAGGCCAATGGTGGTAGCTCGTGGGAGAGTGAGAGAGAGAGGATGGATGGTTGTTTTTAGATCCACCAAATGTGGATCTAAAAATTGAATGGCTCTTGGTTGCTAATTTTGGCAACCAAGGCAACCACACATGGTAGAGAGTTCTATAGAACTCTAGGTTAGGTATTTTCGTGTGGATGGTGTGTGTGGGTGTGTGTGGGTGTGTGTGGGTCGAAACTTAGGTGGCTAGGTTGATTAGGTTTGGTTCTAGTGGGTTTAGGTCAAGGTATGTCTCAAATTAAGGTTATAAACCCTACCTCACTAAGGTAAAGTCCAATTAAACTTAATACAAGTTTAATTGTGTGTGTGGAAACTTAATTGAGAGTAAAACAGCTCAATTAATTTAGGTCTAGGTCAATTGGACTCTCACTGAGTCCAATTGGACATTGTGTGCTGAGATCAGGGCTTAATTGGACTCAGTGAGTCCAATTGAATAGGCTGATGGAATTGACTAAGATCTAAGTCAATTAGGTTTAGTGAGGACCTAATTATGTCCTTAGGGAGGTCTAGAGGTGATGTACTAGGGTTAGGGCACCTTAATTTAGGTTCCTATAGGGTTAGAATTGGGTTTAGGGACCTAGAGATCCAAGATCAAGGATTAAATCTCAAAATAGTAACTGGAGAGTAGTATCAGACATCTAATGATAGTGTCAAACATCTTATACTCTAAAATCAGAAGTCCATACTTGTTGTCTGGATGTCTAATCAGAGTCAGGAAGGATTTTGGGTTCTATTTTGGGTATTCTGCAGAAATTGGACATCTGACGAAGTGTCTGGACGTCCAATAACATAGCAGAAGCGGGTTTGAGGTGTGCAGGAGATGGCTAAGGGTCCTGGACATCCTATAACTTATCTAGATGTCCAGATAAGGGTTGGAACTAGGGTTTTAGGGCTTCCTAGGCTGTTGTGACCTAATCTAAGGGTGGCTAAGGCTTGGGGAAGTCTCTAGGCTATCGTAGGGCTAGGATGGACCTAACCTCTTCACATTTTACTGCTTTATTCCTGCTTAATAGCGTAGAAAACCTTTAACTCCCTTACATTATTATTCCTACATCTAATCTAAGCCTTCTACTCCAACTATGTTCCAACTCCCGTTATTCCTAATCCAGCTTCAGATCCAGCTCCTAATCTGCTTATTCCCTGCAATCGACAAAATACACTTAATCAGCACATTATAACATTATTTTATGCATAGCTAAAGGAAAGCAGTAAAGATGCAGATAATGCGTATGCATGCATGAATAACCCTAACTTATGCTAAGTCCTAGCTTAATTTTGGTCAATTAAGACTTATGATTGCTGCGCAATCAGTCGTCTCCTCCCTTTATAGCTACAAGTGATGAATTTGGAAACAAAGCGATGGGATAAAATCCTCTTCATGGAAAATGAATGCCTGCAACTATGCGTGAATGAGTGCATAGGGAGGAGAAGCAGCTGTTACCTGTGGAGGAAGAGAATAAAAAAATAATAAAATATTATGGTTATTTATGCACAAATCGTTTACTTCTTTGTTAAATTAAAACAATGCAAGTAATTCACCTAATTGATTAACTAATCAAATGCATGCAATTCTAAGTTAATTCTTAATGCATGCAATGAATGATTATGCAATTAAGTTAAAAAATATGAAGTAGTTTATTTACATCCTAATATATGCTAGCTAAATGTTAAGGATATCCTAATATCTAGGCATTTATACATTTAAATAGCCCACAAATATGGGCTAATCAAATGCCCCCATGCCTAGTTTTTGCTAGTCCCTAGTAGACTCAAGCAATAACCCAGCTCTCCAAGTTGACTAGCCAATGCAAATAGTCTTTCTTTAGGAACATGTTAAGTTTAGACTTTAGACCTAAGGTTCCCAAGTAGTTGCCAAGTTACAAACTAGGTCGGCTAAAGACGAGTTGTAGGCATAGGTTTCCTTCATTTCTAGCTCTACCTTAGGGTTTATTGGTCCTAGAAATTAAAGCATCCGTGCATGTACATTGGTGTGAGTTATTTGAGGTTGGTTTGATTGCCAATCTAGAAAGAGATTTTCTTTTTTTTTTGTTGTATTTTTTTGTAATATATATATATTTTTTTGATTCCTCTAAGCCTAACCTTGGATCAACTATCAACACAGTCTGTGTCGGATTCATTGTCCCCATCACCAAACGTCGAAGGGTGCCTGGCTTTCGATGCTTTGAGATAGCATTGCCCATGGCGACCCCAAGAACTCCTGGCAATTGATACTTCGAGATAGCATCGCCCATGGATTTCTTAAGCAAATTCAGGCTTGTGGCAATCGGCACTTCGAGATAGATGGTACCTGAACTGCACAATGAGCATACATGCCCCCAGTAGGATGGACATCCTGAGAGACAAGTGCCGTGGAGGTGACATGTTATCATCGCATCGTCAAGGTGAGTATATACTCCACCTCTCATGCAATAGGAACTCATCCAATCAAATTGTATTTTTAAGCTTCTCCTAAGTCAGAACTAAGAGAACCTAATTTTCTTCAAGAAAGGAATTAAGGTGATCATTATTTACATAAGACCAAGTGTGTGTGAAATGTGGATGCTTAAGTTACGAGGACTCGTAAATCAAAAGATAGAAAAAGACATTAGGTACTACCCAACCTTTAACTCAATCCCTAACTTTCCTTCCATAACCTCTTGAGGAATGGTCTATAACTTAACTGCTACTTATGTTTTTCAAGTCCACAAAGGACCCTAAGGGTCTAAAGCTAGTAGCTCAACTTAGCTTCTAAAGGCAGACACCTAGAGTCAACTTAGTCTAACCTAAAGTTCTGGTCTTATGCCTAAGAATGTAGGGTCTAGCCAGTTAAGCACAATAAATTTTTTTTCTCTTTTTTTTAAGAATGCAAATGCAATGCAGAATGCTTTAACTAAATGCATGAATGCACTATATATAAATTCTATGTATATCCCCAAGTACACCCCCCCATGCCTAAAATCTGCAATGTCCCCATTGCATAGAAAGATATTACCTAAGTCAGTGATGGACTACCATTCTTTTGTTATCAGCCGAGTAGCCAAAGAACCTGCAAATCAAGTTCAAGGATCGCAGAAGTAGGCCCTAAAAATGAGCAAACTAATGCTGGCCTAGAAAAAAGGTAACCTAGGATGTTGGCGAGCTGATGATGAATCTCGATAGCAAATGCTTGCCCAATCAGGATGGCAATGAAATCATCCCAGGTCACTAGAGGAGGTTCTAAAGGATAGCCGGGAATAACAACCTCCATATGGGTAGGGGGAGGATGACAAGGATCCTCCAAAAGGAATAGGGAAGGAATGGTGTAGAAATAAACACTCAGGGTGATGGATTGATCATAGAAAGCATCAATCCATACCCGGTACCCCATTACAAGAGATATTGGCCTATTAACCCCCCGGTCAAAATAGTAGTGAGCATAACTTTAAGCCAGGGATTGTCTAGGGTGTCCAAGTTTCGAGGTTGCGTGATGGTCATAAGATCTAGGTTGGGTTTAGTTGTCTCGGTGTCCATCCCTAACAACCTTTCCAGTTCTTCAATCACATCCCTAACATCTCTGGTAATATCACAAGTATCTACCTGCTCTTCATTAGTGATCATTTTTGCACATGGAGTCAAATTTTCACCTTCAAACATAGGCAAATCAAAGGATGACTCCAAATCAAATGAAGGCAGGTTGGAAACAACAGATTTAGGGATTACCCTATCAATCTCATCCCTGGGTTCTTATTCTCTACTCAAATCCTTCCAGGAGTATATATGTGAATCCACATAAATCTCAGAAGTTGCTTCCACATTTTCCATTATTTCATCATGGGGAAGGATATCATCAATGGGTGTGCTAAGGAAACCTAATTTGGTCATATTTCTGACATCCTCAAGGGCTAATTCATCAAATAAGACATAATCACCCTTAGTGTCACTCCAAATCTTGAATGTAGCTTCCTCATATAATTCATCCTTCTCCTCACTATACAATTCATCATATACCCGAGGTCTAAAATCATCTAAAATCTTAGCAGATCCCCTAGGGCACTCTATCTGGGGTACATGGTTTACACTGGAAACATCAAACTCCTCAGATAGGTGAATTTCTTCATGATTAGATTCTCTAAGGGTGAGCTTGAGTTGCATCTCATGATCAGAAGCGAGGACGGGATTAACAACTTGACTTCGACCCACTTCATCAAATGTCACGAAAATACTGTCATCTGGGTCAAGGTCTTCCAATGGTACCAACATTCCCTTCTTTTGACTCCAATATAATTCAGGTGGATACTCAACCTGATCATCATCTTCCTTGGGTTGCCACCTTTCTTCACCAAATGTATAGCTAATTTCATACATATCCTCCTCCCACGTAAGATGTGGACCTCTCAAGGAAGTGTCATCTAGCAGGGAGGTTTCAAAATCAATCCTTGAAAAGTAGCTATAATCCCCAAAATTCCCCTCCAACTTAGGGTGTGGCTCTCTCATGGGGGATAATTCTAGCATAGATCGGTGCATCTCATCCTTAATGGGGTAGAATGGGTGGCTAATTTCTTCTTTTTCTTGTTGTCCTGCTCTCGAAGATTCTCCTGATAATTCAATCATTTTGTCTTGCATTTTCTTTATTTCCATCTTCATGGGGGAGAGGTCATCATTTCTATCTGGAGGGAAGTCAGGCTTAGGCTTATTGTACCTAGGAGTTTCTATCCAACCATTAAAATCATTCCGAGAGGTTGGGTTGGGTATTTTCTTTGGTGTGTGGGATATTGGGCAAGGTAAATCTCGCTCCTAGGTTTTGCTCACTGATTTGGGTCTCAACCAGGCAAATACTCCTATAATAGGAGTAAAAGGGATCCCAATAATTACCGTTATGTCCATTAAAGGATGGACCATCTCGACATATTGGTAGAGAGAGTTTCGCTTGATTAAAATAGCAATCGAATGATTTATCATTGTAATTTATGTGGTGGAAATCTCTCAATCAAAGATTAAAATAGATACCAATTTAAACCATAGAAATGATGTTGTATCCTCATGGAGGTTTAAACCTAATAAAACTTGCAAATTCCTTGTCTTATTATTCCATCATGATAGATCCTACAAGTATAGTTTAACATGCAATGTACGTGAGGGTAATAGATTGAATAGGTATCCAACCAGATAATAATAGTAAAAATGCAAGGGGCTAGCCGTAATTCTTGAAATAAATAAATATTATGAGAGAAATAACCCACAATATTCCAAACGTAGAAAGTAAGTCAACAACTTAATCCCCTTACATTATTGAGTTAGCCATGTTGATTGCACAGCAATCATGGGTCCTAATCAACCTAAATAATGCCTGAACATAACTTAAATTGTGGATATTGCACTCATATATTACATATCATGCATTGCATCAGTCCATTTAGAATAAAATGAGACATCCTTCTAGTTAATGGTTTTTATTGCTATTTCCAGATAATAAGGTGATCCAGGATGGAGATAGTGGAATAAAGCAATAAAGGAAGAAGACTGATCTAGATAAGTGGAGTGAGGAGGATAGCCTTATCCCTACCCTTAGAAACCCTAGGATAGCCTTCCCAAACCCAAAACAACCTCCATTAGGGCACCTTAACCTCAAAACCCAAACATGGATAGCACTATCCATGTTCTTATCCACCCTATCGCTCTCCCAAACACTTAGGAGCCAAAACCAACCTTAGAAGACCTAAAACCCACTCTCCAGCACCTTTTAGGACATCTAGACATCTGGCTGGACGTCTGATTTCTACGAAATAACAATCCAGGAAGCCAAAACTCATACTGACACAAAATTGGACATCTAATTTAGTGTCCAGACGTCCAATTTTGTAGCATAAGGCGTCTGACCACTATCCTGGACGTCTGATACTACTGTCTGCTTCCTGATTTTGGTGTTGGAAGCCCTAGCTTGCCTATTTTGACCTAGGAACCCCACCAGACACCCTAGGAAACCTAAGTAGAGACCTCTTGAGCCTAGTCCACTATCCATAGCCCTACTTGTCCTATCCTTAACCCAATTGAACCATCCCATACCTAATTAGGTGCATCTACAGTTGATTTGGTGCACCCGAGCCCAATTAGATCCACCCAAGATCTAATTAACTCATACCTATTAGGGTTACCCTAGCTTAATCACATGCACACATCTAATTAGACTTGACCTAGACCTAATTGGGTTCACTCCTACCCAATTAGACTTTCCTAAGCCTAATTAGGTCCACACCGGCTTAATCTAGATTGACCCAACCTATTTAGCACCTAATCCTACCAAAACCCACAACCTATCCCTACAAAAAACACACACCCACACACACACGCACACCTTCCCATTTTACTCCCACCAAACCCATGCACACTCTCTTGGAATCCCTAAAAACATGTGTCAAATCTAGATCCAAAAATTGTGGCATTGGCTATTTTTGGAGCCACCAAAAGTGGCAACCAAATGGAGCCTTCCATAAGGACAAAGAGAGAGCTACAAAATTGGACCATCTCTCCATACACTCTCCCATCCATACTCTCCACTCTAAACTTGTTTCTACCCTCCAAAACCTTAAGGTCGTCCTCCTCATCCTCCTCCAAGGCTCCGTGGATGGCTTGCTACAGAAGCTTCTCTCCAAAGCTTCAAGGATGACCATTGGTAGAGAGAAAGGGAGCAACACCCTCCTCTCTCCACTTGGGTGCACTCGCCCCCATCTTCTTCTCCTCTTGGAAGACCATGAAGGCTTACCCATAGACTCTTGTGGCCGCCATCTCTTTTGGTAGGCGTGTAGATGGGTTTGCATACCTAAGGTCTAGCCTACACCCTTACACAAGGCCGATGGCCCTATTGGCAAATTTCCGGCGTGAGGGATTTCCTTCTATTTATATGCTTTCTGGTGTAGATGATATGTGATAATTTTTTTATGCATAAATAATTTGATGATGTTTCTGTGATTGATTGTCCTCATGTTTGCTTGGCTATATGACAATTTGGTTTGTTCACACAATGCACGGCCACCACGACCTTAGTTAAATGTACATAGTCACTTAGGTTTTTGCTAGTTTATCTAGATCTAGGTTTCAATTCTCTTTTCAAAATAAAAAATCAAAAACATAAAAAGACAAAAATAGTAGCTTAGGTTAGATTTAGTTTATAAAAGTCGATCCAAATCCCGATTCGTTTCACGCCTTTCAAAGACGAATGATCGGGACTCAAGTTCTAAAAATAATAAAGATCTATGCGAGTTTCATTATCACAAATATCGTTGACGAGTGGTTTTTGCGACTATACTACGATTTCCAACGATTTCAAAATACGCAATTTCCACGCTCATCAAATGGTGTCGTCGCCGGGGAGGCAATGCACAAGTTTAGATTTGGATTTGCTTAACTTCTGTTTGTTTTGATTGTAGGGTGTCAAGATGAGGATCCGCGCACACATCGACCCGTGGTGAAGACCACAGGTTTTTCTTCATCCTCTAGTTTGTTGCTTCCTTAGGTTAAAGAAACAAATATATATATATATATAAATTCAAATTCAAATTTTTGAATCTGAATTTAAGAAAAAAAAATTCTTTCTTTGGTGTGTGTTTTAACTTGAAAACTATTTAAACACACTAAAGTCAGATTTGGAAATTCAACAAGCAAATATTGATGATTTTCAAAAATTTATTTCTGTGAAATTAGGAGTCCAAAAATCTTGAGATTTGGTTTGATATTATGTTTTCAAACTAGCTTTCCAACGCCACCTTTTATTTGGAAAAATTATCACCGTACAAATTTTATAAATTCGCACAGTGGAAGGGGGTAGAACAGTCTGCACTCTGACTTTTTATAACTTTAAACGTCAATTTTGACCTCTACATAAATCAGATCTCTTTGAAATTTGTGGGGCTGGAAAACCACTAAAGCCTAGTTTTTTATATGAATTTTCAAGAATTTTTAGATTTCTTTGATACTGTGTTAAACTGCACTTCTCACAGGGGGTCCATCTAGTCTGTTTGACTACCAGTAACTTAAAAATTCGTGAAAAATTGTACGAAATAGTAAAAATCTTAAAAAAATATTTCCTGAAAAACTTATTGAAAAAGGAAGATCTCTACCAAATTTCATATTATTTTTCTTCAGTTATTGATTTGGGGAGTGATTTCAAGTCATACTAAGGTCTAACTGCAGATTTTAGAAGAAGCACAAACCCTAGGTAATTCACATTAGAGTTTAAATTTAGAGACTCAAAACAAACCCTTTTGAACCTGATTTGGGTGTCATTGCATGAGAAGGGATTTGCTATGATTGGTTGTCTTCCCTTCACCCACTTGAATTGAAATTGATCTACATTTCAACTTAGGCAACCAATTAGGTCTATTTCACTTAGTAGTGGTGCATTAGGACCATTATTTTCCTTGATTGGGTCGCACCCCTTCTACCTTGTTGGACATAAAAGCATCATATAGACCTATCTGATATTAGGGTTTCCACGCTAATGTAGAGCACATTTGCATGCCATACTAAAAGGAAATTCATATAACAGTTGGGACTTGCAAAAACTATTGCATGCTCCACCACAACCTTGTTTGAATTGACTTAAACAAGGAAACCCTAAAAGAAAAAAATTAATACAAGTACTTGAACCATAAAATCCACCACACCAATGAAATCTTGTATTGAAAATCCTTTGTCTGTGCACTTCACACTCTAAATCCAATTTTAAGGGCATCACCCCCAATCGCCCAATCACATTCCAAGAGCACTCTAAGCCCAAGCCTAAAACTAAGTAGACGTGTCCTAGGCAGGACTAAATTACTTGGTAACTGAAATTTAATTGGGTAAAAATCAAGGCCTTGTCTATTTGGACCAACTGGTGACAAGAAAGGTCGGTGTGGTAACCGCTTTAACCTTTAGTGGTGCCCTGCCGTGCGGGGTGTCCTAGGGGGTCCCACCAATCTGGCCAGCCAAGTAATTCAAGGGTTGGTTTAACCCAGTTCCATCTCAAGATACCAGGTTTAGATCCAACTAGGGTATACAATTTAAGGCTAGCTTGTTTGTTTGATTTGGGGCTCTCTCATCTTTCTTCCTAGGCCTTTGCCTTAATTCCACCAGCCCCTTGTAGCTGGTTGTGTCTTCCTAAGGAAGACTATCTCTTATCTCTATTCGCATCTTCTCTCAAATATCCATGAACCCATATCATTCTTTTGACCCTCGGGGTCCTCCATCTCCCAACCCAACCATGATTTCGACTCCTCCTGGTTGGGAGACTCGTTCTAACCAGCTGAGATATGATTATCCTTATCCCCCAGCTTATTTAGAACCTGAATCTCATGGATCTGACCCTTATCTAGATCAGAACCAATTGAAAGACATAGTTGCTGAATTCCAGGAATATAACAAGGACTATACAGATCAATGTGCCAAGCTTCTGGAGTAAATTAGACAATCTCAAGCACAATCTCAATCTTATCACTCCTCCCAGGAACAAGAGACTTGGAACAACCAGCCTAGTGGGTCTAGTGACCCATATTTTGGATCCACTAGCTATTCTACTGATTCTTGCTACCATGGGAGGCATCCTGGACTCAGCCAACCCAAAAGGCACCTTTGGACCTAATATGTGATTTGGGTAGATCAATTAAGGAATGCACTATTTCTGATACACCTGTACCTGATGAGATATCTCTAAGGAATTGGAATAATGGATCGCAAGTACAGGACCACATAACAGGTTCTCAATCAACTCCCTCTATAGCCAGCCCCACTCAGGGCGATACACCTCTTAATTCATATCTAAATTCGTATAACCCTGAGTGGAGAAACAATCCTAATCTTTCATGGCCACCATAGAGATCGACTCAAACTGAACATCAATCTAGGCCAGCTCAATACTCCACTTAATCCACTTTAGGGCAACCATCTAGTCCAACCCAACCCACAACCACCCTTGAAGATATCATGAACATTTTGTTGGACTTTGACAAGAAAAATGAAGAAAGGTTGACTAAGTTGGAAAATCAAGTGAAATCTCAAGGGGATCAAATCAAGAGACTTTAAGAATCAATTTATCCCCGGATGCAAATGCCTTTTCACTCCTATTCTCCACCTATTCTTCTGACCCCTCCTCTAATCTATCATACATGCCCTTGTGAGGGGGTCAAATTTGTGGCCTCTAAAAGGAAGAGAAAGGCTAAGAGCCCACCCAAACGACCTGATCTAGGCTCAACCAAAAATCATAAGACCAAACCCACATCCAGCTCTGACTCAAACTCAAGGGAAAAAAAGAAGGAAAAGGCTTCTGAAGTTGATTTGACCTATTTACCCTTTCCTGAGGCCTTAAAGAAATAGTCACAAAAGAAAAAAATGACTTGCACACTTAAAGAGGTGGTTTATCAGCTAACATAAGTGCATTTGTTTCTGGCACTCTATCACCCAAAATGACTGACCCTGGGAAACCCTTCATATCTTGTGCCATAAAGGGATTCACCTTCAAGAAAGCCCTTGTGGATCTAGGGTCTTCCATTAGCTTGATTCCTACTGGCCTGTTTGACCGCACCAGACTTGGAGATCTACACCACACACCTGTCACCATTAGAATGGCAGATGGCTCCATCAAACTACCTAAGGGGGTAGTTCAGGATGTGATTGTTAAAGTGCAAGGTCTTAGCTTTCTGGTCGATTTTATTGTTTTGAACATGGATATACTAGAAAAGCTAAGTAATTCACCCATCATTCTGGGTCAACCATTCTTGGCTACGGCCAATGCACGGATTGACTGTTACTTAGGATGTATGGAGATGAGTAGCGGCAATGAGAAGATTCACTTTGATATTTATGCAGCCACTAAGAAAACAAAGTCAAGGTATTTTTCGGATGACACGGAAAGTGATGAGGAGGGTAATTCGGAAGAAACTATGGCAGTTGACACCTGGGTAGAACCACTTGACCCAAATCGACAATCCACTAGATCACATAAGTCACCCTCAATACCAGATCAAATCATTGATAGTATGGTTGACTATCTTGATCAACTAGCCCAATTCAAACCCCTGCCCCTTGCAATGAATCCTGAATTACTCAATTGATCAAAATGATTCATGAAATAAAGGAAGCTAGTGCAAGATAATATGATGATAAAAGGAAAGAGCTTCATAAAATCTGGGACGAGCAACAAAAATCAAAATGTTTGAATTTGGGTCAGGTGTGTCACAATCGATTTGTGATTCGGTGGTGGTCATGCAGGATTCTGTTGATCAAACACCCAAGGTGGATGATATTGATAATCTTATTAAAGTTGAGAATGGAGATTTATTTCAGAATCTTGATCTTGATTTAGGGCCTAAGTACCAATCATTTCATTTTGAGTAACCAAGTATTAAGGGACCTGAATATGATTTTATTGTATTTGAGAATACCCATGGAGACATTCATGAATTAATTCAGATGATCTAATACACGGAGCAACAAAATCAAAAAGACTGTAACAACTCCTCAATCAATGATTCAGCCCATTCCACTTTCATGGAGGGACTCACTACTAAATCTAATGCCCAACTTCATCTAAGTGAGAAGAAGGAAATATCCCCTTATGAAATAGATATTCAAGAAATTGAAAGATTATTGGGGATAACATATGATGAGTTATCAGAGGAAGCTAAGAATTTTGGGGAATCATGTGATAATTGGGAATTGGCATTGGAAAATTTGGAATAGATAAAAGAAGATGAGACCCAAACATCTTTGGTAGAGACAGAGACTGATCACTGGACCTTGATTTCCAGATCTAACCACAGTACTTGGGTCATGCCTTCCATTCATCACCATTATCAGGACCCATATAATTTCACCCCATACGACTCCACCCATACCCCTACCACCCACATTCTCCATCACCTCTTCGAGATGCCTTCACCTTCATTCCTTCCAGGCACCCGTATTTATCTGTCTTTCTCTGTAGCATCTGGTTGCAGATAATCCCAAGCCCTATCTACATATTTTCCTGATTATTTGGACTTGGAATTCATGGATAGCTAGTTCGCATTTGTTGTCCGCTGTTGGCGAATGAGACTAAAATTCTTATCATTTTACTCGCCATTCTCAATACTGTATTGTATATCCTTTATGAGTGTATGCCCAGCTGGAGGTGTTATCTCAGCACTTATATATAGCATATTTTATTTGTCATATTTTCCTACATATTCAATTTCAGGTGTTGGAATAAGTGGAACGGCAATATTCAGAGCCATTCCAGGTGAATTCTACCCATTTACTCCCTGTCTTAATTTATTTTTCGTTATAATCATGCATAAGGACATGCAAGAAAGTAGGTATAGGGGGGTAGTAATTGTAAACTGAAAATTTTTCTGCCAACACCTAGGAAAAACCTTTCGTACATCATGCTAATTGCGCTTTAGGGTCCTTAAATTAAGAATAACCGACTCCACCTCCAATGCCAGCAATAGAGCTAAAAATCGTCCGCAACAACCACTTTCGACTCATCCACTCACCTTTTCATTCTAAATTTAGGGCCAAGCTGAATGTAGCCTGAATTAGGGAAATCTTCGAAGAACAACTTTTGAAAGGTTATACATAGCATATATACATATTGCATTCATGAATAGGATTATTTTATTAAGAGAATACATTAGGGATTTTATCCTCTAGCTGATTCCTGTAATATGGAATCTAGTACAACATTTCACACACACGTAGAATTTGTAATGAATTCACAGTGAAGGCTGATAAACATCTTTAGTATGTCGAGAAGAAGCAATGCTTCTTCTCCTGAACCCCTGGATAGTGTTTTGAGAGTCAGGCAGATTTTCTTCCAAAAATCCACCAAATAGTGTGAGATGAGAGTAGAGTATACTGGTGCTCTAAGATTAGTGCAAGGAATCTGGAATCCTAGAGAATTAGTTGATGATACTTAGAGATTAGGCATAGTTTTCGCTCTCGGTTCCTGCATATACATTTTTGTGTGAAATATTGAGAGCCACCAAATAAGGCAAATACGCGGAGAGCGAGTTTTCATAAAATTAGGGCTAAGGTGGATGGTTATGAGCATTCTTTACGGAATTTTCGGCTGAAAGAGGGTATTGATGTCAAGGTCAAAAATACATTGTCCTATCTATCTCTCCCAGTGCCATGAGTAGGCACTTCCACCAAATAAGCCACCTAATGTCTCATGCGTACCACCAATCCCTAATAATGCCTCCTTAATAAAGTTCATGAATGTATGCTAGCTTGTGTTGTGTTGAAAAAAATAAAAAAAATAAATAAATTAGAAAGAGAGAGAGAGAGAAGAGAGAAAAAAAAGAAGAAAGACAAAGAAAAAGAAGAAAAAAATTTGGAAGGAGAAGAAAAAGAGTTTGTGAATATTTAGTATTTATTTCATTTACATTGAGGCAATACCACCAAACAAATTTGAGACCCACCAAATAAGGCCTTAACCTATTTTTCTGTATTTCTGACCGCCTGAATACTAGCTGAGGAATTCCGACTTAGTGTTAGGGTTATGAGAACTCAATTAAAGTGTTAATGCCAAGTAAGACCACCAAATACGGATCATATGTGTGAATCTGGCGAGATTGTGAGCTCTAAGAAAAAGAAAGAAAAGAAAAGAAAAGAAAAAGAAAAAGAGAGAATGAATACAAAGGAACCAAAACAGAGCATAGTTTTTATCGTCTTGCTCTGAGTGGAGTTACTTAATAATTTGGGAATCTAGATTCTATAGTACTAATCTCTATGTAGCACCAATCGAGAGTGAGACACCAAATATATAATCTTTTCACTTTAAGATCCTCTACCAAAGCTTAAAGCTGGGTGGAATACATAGAATATCTTGAATACCCCGAGGGAAAAAGTCTGCCTATTCTGCTAGAATTTTTACTAGGGGTCAAAGTACAGGCTTTAGAGGTGAATCAGGTCTTTCACTCGAATCCATTGCAAAAGCTACGTAGCTGCCTTTCACATTTGTCTGGAATTCAAGAACATAGGATGAAAACAAAAAGGAGAAAATTCTCTAATCATACACTTGATAAAATAATCAATCTGTTAAGTACCCATATGTGAATCATTTAGTCATGCATTTGCTAGGGACTAGCAAAGTTTAGGCATGGGGGTATGATTGCACAACAATCATGGGTCCTAATCAACCTAAATAATGTCTGAACCTAGCTTAAATTGTCGATATTGCACTCATATCTTGCATATCATGCATTGCATCAGTCTATTTAGAATAATATGAGATATCCTACTAGTTAATGGTTTTTATTGCTATTTGCAGATAATAAAGCGATCTAGGATGGAGATAGTGGAATAAAGCAACAAAGGAAGAAGAAGACTGATCCAGATAAGAGGAGTGAGGAGGATAGCCTTATCCCTACTCTTAGAAACCCTAGGACAGCCTTCCTAAACCCAAAACAACCTCCATTAGGGCACCTTAGCCTCAAAACCCAAACATGGATAGCACTATCCATGTTCTTATCCACCCTATCCCTCTCCCACACACTTAGGAACCAAAACCAACCTTCGAAAACTTAAAACCCACTCTACATCACCTTTTAGGACGTCCAGACATCTGGCTGGACGTCTGATTTCTGCAGAATAACAATCCAGCAAGCCAAAACTCATACTGACACAAAATTGTACATCTAATTTAGTGTCCAGACGTCCAATTTTGTAGTATAAGATGTTTGACCACTATCTTGAACGTCTGATACTGCTGTTTGGTTCCTGATTTTGATTTTGGAAGCCCTAGCTTGCCTATTTTGACCTAGGAACCCCACCGGACATCCTAGGAAACCTAAGTAGAGTCCTCCTAAGCCTAGTCCACTATCCATAGCCTTACTTGTCCTATCCCTAACCCAATTGAACCATCCCATACCAAAATGGGTGCATCTACAGTTGATTGGGTGCACCCGAGCCCAACTAGATCCACCTAGGATCTAATTAATTCATACCTATTAGGGTTACCCTAGCCTAATCACATGCACACATCTAATTAGACTTGACCTAGACCTAATTAGGTTCATTCCTACCGAATTAGACTTTCCTAAGCCTACTTAGGTCCACACCCAATTAATCTAGATTGACCTAACCTATTTAGCACCTAATCCTACCAAAACCCACAACCTAGCCCTACTAAAAACACACACCCACACACACACGCACACCTTCCCATTTTACTCCCACCAAACCCATGCACACTCTCCTGGAAACCCTAAAAACTTGTGTCAAACCTAAATCCAAAAATTGTGGCATTGTCTATTTTTGGAGCCACCAAAAGTGGCAACCAAATGGAGCCTTCCTGATGAGAACCTCATCATGAGCCGTAACTAGCTCATTTTGACCTAATACAAAGGATAAAAGCTCCTACATATCTCAAGGAAAGGCTTAACTCAGAGAATCCTGAGTTTGAGAAGAAAACAAGTCATAAGGGGTAAAAATGCAATTTTACCAGTATAATCTGCATACAGGGTAATTCAGGGCCCAAACATAGGTCAAAGCAGCTTAATAAGAATAAGAGTGGGATGAAATGATCTAGCAAGGGCTACAGCAATTCCAAGAAACTAAATGATAGTCTGTAACCCTAAAACAACCCACTTCAATTCACAAGGTTTGAGGCAAAGTAAAAATAGAATAAACCCTCTAAAATTCATATAAAAATAATCTCCAGGGTTTAGAACCTTCAATTTGGCCTTCAGAACCCTTTTTGACCTACATTGAGAACCATGCCCAATTAACAACTTAATTTGGGTTTTTGCGCAAATTGACCGGTCAAACAAGGTTTAATATGGAAATGAAATTCACCATCAGATTCCTTAGGCCCTAATTAGTCATGTATAAAAACTTGAGCCTAAGAAGAAACCTCCTTGACCGACTTTACACTTTGGTCCTCATATATTTACTCTTTGGCCCTCAACTTTTGAACCCTCGCATTTTGGCCCCTAACTCTCCTTCGTTCTTTGCAATCAGGTCCCTCCTGCAAAACCTGCCAGCACCATGCTCCGGCGACCTTGCGCGGAGCATGGCGCCGCGCAGGGTGAGGTGGGGGACCTGGCAAGTAAACCGGGGGTGCCCTGCGTCGTCAGCCGTCGCAGGGACACCCCGCTGGTCGTTGTAACCCACCATACCGGCCGTGCGAACGCACGGACGGTATGGGTTCTTGTTTCCGACCATCCTCCGGCGAGGGAGACACGTCTTATCCCTCCGCCTTCCTCCCTGTTTGATCCCTATAAATACCCCCCGTTGCTCCACCGACCGGGGCAGCTCGGGTCTGACGGAGAAAACCCCCAACTTTCTTCTCCTCTCCCTCCGGCAGACGCCCACCAGCTCCGGCGGTTCCTCCTCCTCCTCCTCTTCGCTCTGCCGCAATACCAGCAGCAGAGACCTCCTCCCCTGCTCTTTCAGCGCCACGCCGTACCCAGCTGGCGCCTCTCCAGCCCTCTGCTCGCCGCCGCCCTTTCCCCTGGGCATCTTCTTCTCCGGCGACAGTCGATACGACTGTCGCCCTGCCCCGGCCCCTTTCGTCTCCGTAGCTAGGTCAGAACTCCTCCCCATCTCCCCCTCTTTCTTTTCCTCACTGTCTTTTATTTGATTAAACCCTCGACCGCTCCTGTTCACCCTCACCTTCTCCGCCTCCGGCCATCCTCCGGCGAGCCGCTCCCATCACCTCAGCGACCCACACGGCTCGCCGACCACCGCAGGACCTCCGCCTCCTCACCCTGATCAACCTCCGCCCTGCCACTTCCCCTACATCACCGGTGGGCCTGGACCCGGGCACGACCCGTACCCGATTCCCCGGCAACGGCGCCAAAATGAAATCGCTTGGCTTCGGGATAACCGGGTTTTAGTTTGTTATAACGTTGTAGTATAGCCGGTTATTACCAACATTTCAAATATATAAATTTTTTACTCGGAAAATAAAAGAGTTCCCAAGGTCGAACTCAGGGAGCAAGTTGTATTCTAGAGATATACATGTTTCTTTTACAAAATAAAGAAAGAGAGAGGGAAAGAATTTGTTGTTCTCTTTGTTTTCTCCTCGTGATGTTCTTCTTTTTTTTTTCTTTCTTCAGATCTCCTTCTTCTTCTTTGTTCTGCAGAGGGGATGCTCCTCTTTCTTTCTTCAGATCTCCTTCTTCTTCTTCCTTGGTTTCTGTCTTGGCCTCTCTTCTTCTTTTTCTGCAGTCTCTTCTGTGAAGGTTTCCTCTTCCTTGGTTCTGCTGTATTTCTTCTCTGCAGCCTTTCCTCTTCTTCTGCCTTGCTCAGCCTCTTCTTTAGAGTTTCTTCTTGTTTCTCCTCCCTGCGGCTAAGTGTCAGCTTCTTCTTTTCTTTTTCAGCCAGGGACGTCACCCCTCCTTCCTTCTTTTCCCTTCAGGCCGTCGTCTGATTTCCAAATCAGACGACTTAACTACCTGTTGCTACAGTCAGCTTCCTTCTTCTTCCGCGGGTCTTCTTCGCCTGTGCCTGCACACTTCAGAGCTTTTCGTCAGAGGCAAAACCTACTCTACCCAACCCCCCGCGTCTCTCTCTCTCTGAAACCACTCTTGGGAAGCTCTCCCAGAGCTGCCGGGTAACCGGGTTCGGGTCAGGCCCGGGTCCAGGCCCACCGGCGTGCGTGGTGGGCGAGGAGTGCAGGTCAGTCTTAAGTCGGGTCGGGTCGGGTCAGGTCCGCGGGGCGTGAGCGCGGACGAGACCGGGTAACCGGGCGGGTGAAGGGGACCTCACCCCGTGTGCTGAGGCAGTAAGCCTTCAGCACTTTTGCATCTTATGTTGCTGCGACTCTTCAGGCGTTTCCGAGGTGGGACTAAATGTCCCACCTCAATTGCGCGCCCGCAGCGGGGAAATCAGCGGGAGATTGCGGCGTCACGCGAAGCTTTCTTCCTTAGCTGCGAACCTGGTGTTTTGCCAAAACTCCTCGCAAGGCCTGGGAGTTGAATCTGGGCTGGGCGCTGGGCGTGGCGCGCCTGTAGCTGCAGGCGGAAGCAGTTCTTCCTGCGCGGCAATGGCGGCGGAGGTCGGGTGATCTGTTCACAAGAAAACGGCCTCTCGGCCTAATCAGAAAGTGCCAGGAGCTTCGCCAGGGTGCGGCGAAGCTCGTGTGGGTGGTGGCGAGGCGCGGGGCGGCGTGCGAGGGCTGCCCTAGGTCGGACTGTGGGTCGGAGGATGGGTCTGTTCAAAGGGTCCGTCTGCCCCGCACCTCTATAGTCACCTAACAAATTTTTGGGTGTCTTGATTGGGTCCAGCACCTGCTTATCTCATCCAGTCCTTCAGTATATGCTTGGAAGGAGGTCCTTGAAACCTCCTTTAGGAATTCACTTGCCCTGAGGTTAGGCCTCAGTTCCCTTGTTTATGCAGCACCACCACATTAATCTTTCCTCTGATACCCCCTTCTTCCATCTTGGCACAACATGAGTCTACATCGAAGCCTTTGATTCCACATCTTGATTCCACCACCTAATCCAAATATGCAGCCAAACCACCTAAGACTACCATTCAGGAAACCTGAATATCGGAGATCTATGAAAGATAAAATGATCGAGGATGCCATAAAATTCTATGAAAAAGAAGAAAAAACCTCAACACCAATAGGAGATATTCAGGTTGATGTCCCAACAACCACAGCCTTCATCATAAACTGTGCCCAAACTCTATTGACAGGAGCCATAAAAGGATCAACCCGAGAAGTTCTCCTAACAGGATACATTGAGATAGACAAATTACACAAATCTGAATACCTTCAATGCTTGACAAATCCTGTACTTTGGGAACAAAACCAAGATGCTCTTGAAAAACGGGTAGAGATGATGAGACTTTTAGAAAAAACTATCAACCAAAAATACCCGTATACACCAGAAACAAGGGATGAGTCATCTTGGAACAGTACTAAGAATCAATCCAGTTTCCCAGACCTCGGGATTGAGGCACAAGGTGGTTGTCGACTCCCAACCCAAATAGAAGATAGCATTAAAATAGGTTGGGAAGTTGCAGGAGAAAACAATGCTGAGCCAACCCTAGGCCATAAATCACCAAGCTTAGAACTCCAAGACTCCTGCAATAACAAGATTAGAATTGAACCTCTGGAGGGTATAAATTCCGCCCCTTGTTTTGATAAGGTGACCCTCGAAGGTTATTCGGACTTAGGTTCTAATAATTCTACCCACATCCTAAGCCTAGAACCTAGATCTGAAACTTATTGGGAAGATTATGAGGCCCCTTATGAGAAAGATCAAATTTTTACAGAATATGATTCCGGGCCTCTATTTGATGAATATCCCTCTCCAACATCCTCAGGAAATCTGATCGATTTTTCAGAAAACATGCCAATTTATGATACAGAAACTGAGGAGTTGGATGAGCAAGGTTTTAATGGGGTCTATCCTACCAGCTTCGAGCTTGAACAGAACACCTTTTTGAGCCCAGAATTGACATATAGGCTAGAACCCAGTCAGGCTGCTGATTCCACATTTGATGATTTTTGCTATGGTGGAATTCATGATCATGAATCTCATTTTCGCCAACTCTCCGACAATTTCAAATCTGACTATAATTGCGGAGAGATTCCCCTTCCTGAACACGCCAGGCCTATCTACGACCTCAGTTCACACGACTCTAACTCCGACTCTGAGGTTCTGATTCCCGAGATCACTGATAACACAGAATCATTCCTTTTCGATCCTCAGGAACCAAAAACAGAAAATGCCAAGAGTGATTGTAACCCAGAATCCAAATTTTTTCTCGAATCCGATTTCTTTCATCCTACAGACACTCTTCCGGCATTTGATAGTTACCCAGAGGACTCTCTACAGGAAACCACCTATCATCCGTCTCTAGAAGAGCCCTCGTACACAATGGCCACCTCATCCGCACACACAGAACGGATCAAAACCTCTTCCCAACCCCGACCCGCAACCGGACTCAATTTCTATTCAGATTCACCTCTCACCGAGCCAATTGCATTTCCACATCGGGTTTCGAACATTGATCAGACTACATACCATGCTCTATCATTCTCTGATCACCCCTGTAGGGTTTCCGCGTCATTCATTGACTATTCTACAGGTCCCTACTCTGACCAGGCTGATTCGACTCAGCCAAACCCTGCGTTTACACTTCCACATCTATCTGAGCTTCATAGTTTATGGTGGGTTCCACACCTTTTTATCCACATCTATCAACCCACCAGATTGATTGGGTTTGGGCTGCATCATCAGCCTGTTGATCTGAACAAGCACCTGGTTGGACCAACCAGGCTCTTAATCAAGGTGCTTGTCTTACAAAACTCTGCTGATTTGACCATCCCCTCTCCATCGCATTTCCCGCTTGGCTGAAGGCATCAAATTTAGCGCTCAACGGGAGGCAGCCCGTCATTCTCTTTGAAAACCTGAAACTTGTTCTGACAGCTTTTTGCACTTGAAGTTCACACTTTAGGGCAGCCAACTCCACCTCAGGTGCTTGCATCTGAGATTCATCAAAACAGCTATCCTAATGTATGAACTTAGTTGAATAAAAACCCCTAGGTTGCAATGAGGACATTGCAAATCTTAGGCATGGGGGGGTAGGAAAGTACAAAAACTTGTAAGAAAAGGTTTCAAACAAAAAAATTCACATATGCCAAAAACACCATAAAAATTAAAAAATTTTCGAAAAAGAATAAGAGGAAAAGAGGAGAAGGAAATTTTGTGAAGGAGAAGAAAAACAAAATGAAAAAGGAGCACAAAATTATAAGAAAAAGTGATAGTCATTAGTAAGGAACTAAGGAATTAACTTAAGTTCTAGACCTCATTCAAGAAAAGTGCACAATGAGATTAGTAAAGAATGCAAACCTTAGGCATTCTTGAATAGACTCTTAGTACCCATTAAGATCTGGACACTCCTCAAGAGGTTGAGGAAAATGAAAAGCTGAAGTATTAGGTCTAAGGCTTAGGGAGTATTCGGCCTCGTTAACTAATTTTTGGTTTACGGGACTCAGTAACCTAAGCACCCTAACCTCACACACAGCCTGGTTCAGTAAGCATAAAAATCAGAATCACGCAGAAGCGTCGCAAAAATCTGAAAAGATCACCTAGAATAGGAGCGGCCGATCAACACAAGATTGATTTGGACGAGTTCCCAGCGCGGAGAGGCGGGAAATCCCCTCGAAGATGCGTAACAAAATATCATCTCCTCGGTGCTTGTCTCTTAGGATATTTACATATCCTACTGGGGGCATGTAAGCACTCTGCTGGTTCAGATTCCATGGATGGCATTATCTCGAAGTGTCAATTGCCAGGGTCTGGATTCGGCCACGGAATACCATGGATGGGATTATCTCGAAATCTCAATAGCCAGGGTTCCGGGGGTTGCCATGGGCGGTGCTATCTCGAAGCATCGATCGCCAGGAACCCTTGAGGATTGATGATGGGAGCAAGGAATCTAATACAGACCGTGTTGAAAAGCCAATCCTAGGCTAGAACTAAAAAGAAAAAGAGAGAGAAAACTCTCCAAACAGAAAAACTTTCTATCTCTCTCTTACAAAACGCACTGCGAACTGAGCCAGGACTAAAATCATTTCAAGCACGGGTGCTTTAACCACGAAGTCCAATAAACCTTAGGTTACTTCTTGTGGGCCTTAAAAACCTTTGCTAAAAGACTGAGGCTAAGGCTAGACAGATTTGGATCTTGATTAGTACTAGAGTACCTTTTAGGCCTATGGTCAGCATTCTAACCTAATCTATGCTCAAATAAAAAAGGCACTTATCTAAACCTATTAAAAACTTCATGGTCTAGAACAAGGGTTGAAACCTTAAGTTTTTGCTAAGGGACTAGCAAAAGCTAGGCATGGGGGTATGATGAGAACCTCATCATGAGCCATAACTAGCTCATTTTGACCTAATACAAAGGATAAAAGCTCCTACATATCTCAAGGAAAGGCTTAACTCAGAGAATCCTGAGTTTGAGAAGAAAATAAGTCATAAGAGGTAAAAATGCAATTTTACAGTATAATCTGCATACAGGGTAATTCAGGGCCCAAACATAGGTCAAAGCAGCTTAATAAGAATAAGAGTGGGATGAAATGATCTAGTAAGGGCTACAGCAATTCCAAGAAACTAAATGATAGTCTGTAACCCTAAAACAACCCACTTCAATTCACAAGGTTCGAGGCAAAGTAAAAATAGAATAAACCCTCTAAAATTCATAGAAAAATAATCTCCAGGGTTTAGAACCTTCAATTTGGCCTTCAGAACCCTTTTTGACCTACATTGAGAACCATGCCCAATTAATAACTTAATTTGGGTTTTTGCGCAAATTGACCTGTCAAACAAGGTTTAATATGGAAATGAAATTCACCATCAGATTCCTTAGGTCCTAATTAGTCATGTATAAAAACTTGAGCCTAAGAAGAAACCTCCTTGACCGACTTTACAATTTGGTCCTCATATATTTACTCTTTGGCCCTCAACTTTTGAACCCTCGCATTTTGGCCCCTAACTCTCCTTCGTTCTTTGCAATCAGGTCCCTCCTGCAAAACCTGCCAGCACCATGCTCCGGCGACCTTGCGCGGAGCATGGCGCCGCGCAGGGTGAGGTGGGGGACCTGGCAAGTAAACCGGGGGTGCCCTACGTCGTCAGCCGTCGCAGGGACACCCCCCTGGTCGTTGTAACCCACCATACCGGCCGTGCGAACGCACGGACGGTATGGGTTCTTGTTTCCGACCATCCTCCGGCGAGGGAGACACGTCGTCTCCCTCCGCCTTCCTCCCTGTTTGATCCCTATAAATACCCCCCGTTGCTCCACCGACCGGGGCAGCTCGGGTCTGACGGAGAAAACCCCCAACTTTCTTCTCCTCTCCCTCCGGCAGACGCCCACCAGCTCCGGCGGTTCCTCCTCCTCCTCCTCTTCGCTCTGCCGCAATACCAGCAGCAGAGACCTCCTCCCCTGCTCTTTCAGCGCCACGCCGTACCCAGCTGGCGCCTCTCCAGCCCTCTGCTCGCCGCCGCCCTTTCCCCTGGGAATCTTCTTCTCCGGCGACAGTCGATACGACTGTCGCCCTGCCCCGGCCCCTTTCGTCTCCGTAGCTAGGTCAGAACTCCTCCCCATCTCCCCCTCTTTCTTTTCCTCACTGTCTTTTATTTGATTAAACCCTCGACCGCTCCTGTTCACCCTCACCTTCTCCGCCTCCGGCCATCCTCCAGCGAGCCGCTCCCATCACCTCAGCGACCCACACGGCTCGCCGACCACCGCAGGACCTCCGCCTCCTCACCCTGATCAACCTCCGCCCTGCCACTTCCCCTACATCACCCTCTGCAACCCCACCGAACAGACCCATCCTCCGACCCACAGTCCGACCTAGGGCAGCCCTCGCACGCCGCCCCGCGCCTCGCCACCACCCACACGAGCTTCGCCGCACCCTGGCGAAGCTCCTGGCACTTTCTGATTAGGCCGAGAGGCCGTTTTCTTGTGAACAGATCACCCGACCTCCGCCGCCATTGCCGCGCAGGAAGAACTGCTTCCGCCTGCAGCTACAGGCGCGCCACGCCCAGCGCCCAGCCTAGATTCAACTCCCAGGCCTTGCGAGGAGTTTTGGCAAAACACCAGGTTCGCAGCTAAGGAAGAAAGCTTCGCGTGACGCCGCAATCTCCCGCTGATTTCCCCGCTGCGGGCGCGCAATTGAGGTGGGACATTTAGTCCCACCTCGGAAACGCCTGAAGAGTCGCAGCAACATAAGATGCAAAAGTGCTGAAGGCTTACTGCCTCAGCACACGGGGTGAGGTCCCCTTCACCCGCCCGGTTACCCGGTCTCGTCCGCGCTCACGCCCCGCGGACCTGACCCGACCCGACCCGACTTAAGACTGACCTGCACTCCTCGCCCACCACGCACGCCGGTGGGCCTGGACCCGGGCCTGACCCGAACCCGGTTACCCGGCAGCTCTGGGAGAGCTTCCCAAGAGTGGTTTCAGAGAGAGAGAGACGCGGGGGGTTGGGTAGAGTAGGTTTTGCCTCTGACGAAAAACTCTGAAGTGTGCAGGCACAGGCGAAGAAGACCCGCGGAAGAAGAAGGAAGCTGACTGTAGCAACAGGTAGTTAAGTCGTCTGATTTGGAAATCAGACGACGGCCTGAAGGGAAAAGAAGGAAGGAGGGGTGACGTCCCTGGCTGAAAAAGAAAAGAAGAAGCTGACACTTAGCCGCAGGGAGGAGAAACAAGAAGAAACTCTAAAGAAGAGGCTGAGCAAGGCAGAAGAAGAGGAAAGGCTGCAGAGAAGAAATACAGCAGAACCAAGGAAGAAGAAACCTTCACAGAAGAGACTACAGAAAAAGAAGAAGAGAGGCCAAGACAGAAACCAAGGAAGAAGAAGAAGGAGATCTGAAGAAAGAAAGAGGAGCATCCCCTCTGCAGAACAAAGAAGAAGAAGGAGATCTGAAGAAAGAAAAAAAAAGAAGAACATCACGAGGAGAAAACAAAGAGAACAACAAATTCTTTCCCTCTCTCTTTCTTTATTTTGTAAAAGAAACATGTATATCTCTAGAATACAACTTGCTCCCTGAGTTCGACCTCGGGAACTCTTTTATTTTCCGAGTAAAAAATTTATATATTTGAAATGTTGGTAATAACCGGCTATACTACAACGTTATAACAAACTAAAACCCGGTTATCCCGAAGCCAAGCGATTTCACTTCCATAAGGGCAAAGAGGGAGCTACGAAATTGGACCATCTCTCCATACACTCTCCCATCCATACTGTCCACTCTAAACTTGCTTCCACCCTCCAAAACCTTAAGGCCGTCCTCCTCAACCTCCTCCAAGGCTCCATGGACGGCTAGCTAGAGAAGCTTCTCTCGAAAGCTTCAAGGACAGCCATTGGTAGAGAAAGGAAGCAACACCCTCCTCTCTCCACTTGGGTGAACTTGCCCCCATCTTCTTCTCTTCTTGGACGACCATGAAGGCTCACCCATAGCCTCTTGTGGCTGGCCATCTCTTTTGGTAGGCATGTAGATGGGTTTGCATACCCAAGGTCTAGCCTACACCCTCACACAAGGCCGATGGCTCTAGTGGCAACTTTCCGGCATGAAGGATTTTCTTATATTTATATTATTTCTAGTGTAGATGATATGTGATAATTTTTTTATGCATAAATAATTTCATGATGTTTTTGTGATTGATTGTCCTCATGTTTGCTTGCCTATATAACATTTTGGTTTGTTCACACCATGCATGGCCAACATGACCTCAGTTAGATGCACATAGTCACTTAAGTTTTTAATAGTTTGTCTAGATCTAGGTTTCAATTTGCTTTTCAAAATAAAAAATCAAAAACACAAAAAGACAAAAATAATAGCTTAGGTTAGATTTAGGTTATAAAAGCCAATCCAAATCTCGATTCGTTTTCCCGCCTCCCAGAGACGAACGACCGGGACTTAAGTTCTAAAAAGAATAAAGATCTATGTGAGTTTCGTTATCACAAATATCTTTGATAAGTGGTTTTTGCGACTATACTACGATTTCCAACGATTTCAAAATACGCGATTTCCACGCTCATCACTTGTGCATTGGAAGAGGGCCAGAATGCATAGGAGAAGAGAATAAATTACCAGAAAAATATAGAAATATTGAGGGACTGGTAAACAATATTGCTTACTAAATCAGAATTATTTTATTTAAAATAAACTCTCCTGCAATGGCACATCAATGTAAATTTTAATTCATTCCAAAGTAGAGGAATTCCCTTCTCTCGTCTTCACACGCGTGGAGGAGTAGTTGTTGGCCGACTGGAGCTCGATGGCAGTGTGTGGGAGAGAGACGGTCACGATGGCAGTGATAGGGTGGCCAAAGGTGGCCAGACATGGCCGGACAACGGAGGAGAACGCCGGTGACGGTTAAGCCCACGTGAGCTGTTGTGGCTGCATGCGTGGGTCTCGTGTGGCTTTGGTGCTTGGCGGTGCTCGGTGGTGCTTGGGATCGAGCTTTGGCAGTTGGCGGAGGCTCAGCAAAGTGGCTGTGTGGAGGGGGGGTGGTGACTTTGGGTTCCTTTATGTGGGAGCTCTAGGCGATTGAAGAAGAAGATGAAAAAGAAGGAAGAACAGGTGGGTGGGGGGTTTTGGGATGTGGAAGGTGGAGTTGGCTTAGGTGTGTTTAGTCGGCATGGAGTGCAAGTGCAATGTTGGAGGTGATGGTTTGCTCTACGGGTGTGGTTTCTATGGTTGCGGAGGTGGTGATTCACGCTGTCACTATGCACCACTGTGGTGATGGACATTGATGGCAATGGAGAACGCCTACACCACAGTTCTCGCTGGTTCCACAGTGTGCACCTCTTTCACAGTGGAGTGGAAGGAGAAGGTAGTCCCCGGAAGGGGGGGAAAGATTATCTCGTGGATGATGGCCGATCCTCTTTAAAAATAACAACTCCTCTATTTTCTTCCACCTGAAGTATCTCCAACCACTCGTGAAGATTGCGAGTGGTTGGAGCAGAAGGATAGGCTCCGCATGATGTGCATCAGACGTCTGATGCCATATTTAGATGTCATAAAATATGTAGAAATAGGAACTTGTGATGACAATTTCCCAGACGTCCATCCTATAGACGTAGAATTGCATGTCTGGACTCGTCACCTAGCCTGCATTCATCAGATAAATTATATTATCATGTCATATGTTATTAAATGTAAATTTGATTTATAAAATTATATTCAAACTGAGATGAATTGCCATATAATTCCTAATTAATTAACAAATAAGAATAACTAATTAGAAAGTACTTAGGCCAAATAATGATCCGCGAAAGTGGACTTATCAAATGCCCCCATGCCTAAGGTTTGCTAGTCTCAGCAAAAAGTGAAAATAATGGAAGTAACCAGAAGGTTTCTTCTTCCCTTATTCCAAAAATTTAGAGATCCAGACAAATGTGAAGTGATAATAGCTTAGGTAACGTATCCAAGTGAAAATAACCAACTTACATTTGTAGTTCGTATTTATCCCTTGGTAAATATTTCTATCGGGTTAGGCAACTACTTTTCTCAGGGATACAGTAGGAAATAATTTGTAAATTGACCCTAGCTTTTTAGCTTAGGTAGGAGACGCTGAGTTGAATGGATTTATATTTGGTGGCACACACTCATCTGGTGCTACATGTAGTCTAGTACTACTGACTTTAAATCTCCAGACTATCAAATGAGTCAACCCAGAGAAAGGATAAACAACTGTGCTCTCTTGATGTTCCTTGGTGCTCACTCTTTTCCTTTTTTTCTTTCTGAGATCACAAATCTCACGAGATTTTGTAAATGTACTCACTATTTGGTGGCCTCACATGACATTCACACTTCAATTAAAGTCCTAATAACCCTACAACTAAGTTAGAAGACCTCAGCCAATATTCGACTGATCAGAAATACTGAAAAGTAGGTATGGGCCATATTTGGTGGATTGCAATGGGTGTTTTTGTTGCCTCAAGAACATTGACATATAAAAAAAAATGATACGAAGATAAAACTTTAAACTCGAACTATTTTCTTTTTCCCATTTTTTTATTTCTCTCTTTCTTTCTTTCTTTTCTTTCTTTTTTTTTCTCTAAATCAACATAACATAATGCAGACTTTTATTTATGAGGCATTATTAGGCAAGATGATGGTCAAGAGAATATTGTGTGGCTTATTTGGTGGAAGTGCCTACTCTTGTCATAGGGAAGGAATGGATAAGACAAGCATATTTTTGATCTTTGGCACTATTACACTCCTTTAGCCAAGGATTCTATGAAGGATAATCATAACCATCCACCAAAGCCATAGTTTTATTAAGACTCAATCTCTGTGTATCTGCCATCTTTGGTGACTCTCAAGAATTCACACAATATTCGCACGCAGGAACAGAGAGTGAAAACTATGCCTAATTCTGAGGTATCATCATCTAATTGTCTATAAAATGTGACCACTTGTTAATTCTTTCAAAATAATTTAGGTGGTCTTGTCTTTACATCCAGATGCAAATGCATGAACAATATATTGATGCAAAGTAAAAGAGAACATGCCTTGCTTCTAGCAATCTTCAACGAGATGCACGCAAATGCCAGCAAAATAAATATAGAGGCTACTCATTCAATCTTAAATGATTCAACCTAGGGGTAGGCAACTTCTAGCAGGCACCTCGTGTTTTATATATATATATATATGCACAAACAAAGAAAAGCACAATCAATCCACAAAAGAAAGTAAAAACCTAAGTCCAAATAAATTTGAAGACTCCCACAAAAATTACCCAACACGAGCCTAAAAGAAAGTCAGGGAACAAACCCCTAAAATGTACCCCAAAACAGGTGTCCCAAATAATGAATGCAAGAAATCCTAAAGTCTAAGTTTATCTAAATGCAAAAGTAGAGAATAAAGATGATCTCTTTTTTTTTAAAAAAAATTCTTCTCCTTAGGTTGGTGGCATCAAGGTCCACCAAGATGCGAAGCTCAGTCTCTCCTCCAAGCGGTGGAAACAAGGTCCACCACGGCGTTGCTAAGGCTGGTGCGATGTACCTCACACCAAATTAGATAAAATAGGTTAAATATGCCTCAATTTAAATTAGCATAAACAAATGAATGAGTGCGATTTTATTAAGCCTGTTGCCTCCCCAACAACGGCACCATTTGACGAGTCGATGTTCGCTTTTGAAAATGATGATTAAGATCATTTTTTGTTGCATTTCTAAGTGGTATAAAATTGGCTAATCAAAATATTGAATTAAAATTAAACCACTCGTAGAAGAGTGAGTCATATCCACAGAGAGGCAATGACCTATTAAAACTCGCAAGGGTCAGAAACCGGTGTTCATTATTAATTTCATCAAGAAATTGAGTCAAAATCGCTTCTCAATTGGGATAATAAGACATGATCATGTTGATTTTGCATTTACATTGAAATTTGAAGGTGTTCTCTTAAATGTGACATAATATTTAATTAATAAAAGAAAAATTCAAAAGCTTGAAATGGCATATGAATGTAATAACTAATACAAGTTTTACTATGCAAAAATAGGGGAGGATCTTCAAATGGTTTGCATGCATAAAGGAGAGGACGGCCGAAGGGGAGGAGCTTGCCGAAGGTGGCTGCTGTCAGGTCGCTTCTTTTGGTGGTGGCAGCGAGGCATGGCATGGTCAGAGGTGGCCAGTGGGAGGAGAGGAGCGACAGCGATGGTTGTCACTGCTGCTATTGAAGCTCGCGAAGGTGTGCACGCGAGGAGGTGCAACAGCACGCACACGCATTGGAGGGCTCGGCAAGGGCGTGCACGAGAGCTACTGGAGGATGCACGGTGTTTTGTCATGCTTGATCGGGTTTTAAGAATATCTCATTGTAGTACAGCCGAAAAAGCATTCAAAACAAATACAAATTTATTACTCAAATTTTAAAGTCTAAGGTCAAACATAGGGAGCAAATGGAATTCACACGCTAATCTTAATAATAAATGCAATTTGAACACATAATACTACTCAAAATCTAATTAAGAATGTAAAGCATGAGTATATGGAGATAAGAAAAAATAATGGAGAGCTTATGAAAAATTGGATGTTTGATTATAAAATCAGATGTCTTAAAATTATGTGCTACAGTGCCTTTTCCTTCTTCTTTCTCTGTCTTCTTTCGTTGATTTCTCTTGCAATCTGTCTTAAGCTTCTTCTTCCTTGTTCTCTTTCTCTTCCTTTAGCCTTTTCCACTTCAGCTTTTGCCTTGCGAACCTCAGCTTCTTCCTTCTTTAGCTTCCTTGGCTTCTTCTCCTTCCTTCTTTCTTCTTCGCTACCTAACCTTCTCTTCTTCTCTGTATTTGGCTAAGTGTGGAGCGAAGCTTTCCAAGGCAAAACCCCCCTTCCCCTGTGTAGCGTTCCTCTCTTTCTCGCTTCTCTATTGCGGTTCGCTCTCCTAGAGCCACAGCCGAGTCAGGTAATCGAACCTAATGGAGACCCGGGTCCACACTCACGGGCGTGGGTGGTGAGTGAGGAGTGAGTTGGTAGGGTAAACGGGTCGTGGCCAGGTCTGCATGGGTAGTGCCGTAGACGAGGCCATGAGAGGGGGAGAGAGGGACCTCACCCCGTGAGTAGGAGGCGACAAGGCTAATGCACAAAATCAATTTATGTGCACATGCCCACTCATCCAATTTTGAGGTGGGACTAAATGTCCCACCTCCCTTGCGCTCGCCTGTAACAGAGAAGCTCGCTTTGATTGAGGCAGCTGTGACTGCTTTTAGCTCCAATTGGCAGTCGGAGTCATTTGCGAAGATGTTCCGCGTGACCTGGGATAGCTACCTAGGGTTGGTGAAGACTGGAGCGCTTGCAAGCTTGCTCCAAGCATTGCCCCAATGGCAGAGGGACGTCTGCACCTGCAAACACCATAATAGCCTCGCAACCATGTTAAAATGCTCAGGGAACTTCGCCAAGGCACGACAAATATGTGGCGGTGGTCAGCGTGGCATGGGAATGCTTGAGTGAGAGTACCTAGGGTTCTCTGTGGCCGTGTGAGTGGGTGTGTTCACGGGTGCTTTTAGGTGGTTGACGGAGAGATTGGAGCAGTGGGAGTCGATAAGTGAGGTGTTGCGGAGGTCGTAGGGTGGTTAGCAAGATGGATGGAGGTATGGAGCGACGGGGACACCTCGCCAGAGGGATCGCCAGAGGTGGAGAAGATGATGGTGATCAGTGGCGTCGAGGTGAGTTTTTGAGAAATAAATAGGAGGAATGGGAGTAGAAGAGATAGGGAAGCTAACAGACTTAATTTAAAGACGAAGGGGACAGGGGAGGCATCTGGCTGGTACGGCCGACGTCGGAGACGAAGATCTCGGTAGAGGGTAGAGGTGGCATCAGGGCAGGTATGGCCAGTGTGGATGAATGAGAGGAAGGCAACCCAACCACTGGCATTGTGGTTGGGTGACGAGAGAAAGAGAGGGTGGAGCCGCTGGAGCTTGCAGAGTTGTTGCGGCCGGCGAGGAGAGAAGAATTAAGGGGGAATCAACCCAATCTCAAGATGGGCAGAAGCGGTTGAATCAGGGGCTACTTAAATAGTCGTCTAGAGAAGGATTTGTGCTTAGAAGCCAAGCGTCCAAGCAAGGTTTGTCCGCCAGAGTTGGAAGCTTCAAAAAGACCCAAATCTCTCATGCATTCACATGAGAGATTGGGTAGGAATTAGGGCTCATCAATGGGTTTAGATTAGAGAGGATTACTTAGAGAATCTCCCTTCTAACTTTAGGAGGGATTCTCTGAACAATAAAGGAGAATCATCCTTCTAATGTTTGCCGGAGTAGGATTTCCTCAGCTATAATTGTGGAGGGACCTATTTGAAAGGATGATGAAGAATCTAGGGGGCTAAATGCAAGGGTTTTCGAAAGATAGGGGCAGAAGTGTAATCAGGTTGGACTTATTTACAAAGTAGGTCATGATGAGTTCCCCTTAGGTCAAAATTTTGCTACAAACCTCATTTGAACCTAAGAAATCCAATGGTGAAGTTGGATTTTGGGTTTGACCATGTTTGATTGGGCAATTTACGTAAAAACCTAATTTAGAGCAAATGTTTGTCTAAGACCCCATTATAGGTCAAAATGGGTTCCCATGGCCAAATTGAATGTTCTAAACCATAGAGAATATTTTTATATGACTTTTAGAGGGTTTAGGTGAATTTTATCCTGACCAGAACCTTGTTTAATCAAGTGGGTCTATTTTAGGGTTACAAGAAGCCATTTAATTCCTGGAATTCACACTAACACTTTTCTGTCTTATTCAATCCACTTTTTATCTTGTTAAGACCATTTAACCTGTGCTTAGCCCTTGAGAAAACCCGTGGTTGTAGTGTAATGGTAAAATTATAGTTATACCCCTTGTTTCTTGCTTTCCTCTCAAAATGGTTATTCAGTGAATTAGGACCTCCTGTCGGTTATGTAGGAGCTTTTATTCTCTTCATTGTGTCAAAATGAGCTAGTTAGGGCTCATGATGGTGTTCCCATCATACCCCTATGCCTAGCTTTTGCTAGTCCCTTTGCAAAATTTTAAGGTTTTAACTTTAATTCTAGACCATGAGTTCCTTTGATGTTCAAAAACTATGATGTGTGCTTTCTTCTATAGACTAGGTTAGAATGCCAATAGTAGGCCTAGAGATACTCAAGTACCAACCAAGATTGGACCTGACCAGCTCTAGCCTTAGTCTACCACGAAGGTTTTAAGGCCCACAAGAACTATCCTAAGGTTCGTTGGACTCCGTGGTTAGAGCACCCGTGCTTGTAATATTTTAACCTTGGTTCAGTTTGCAGTGCATTTTTTGTAAGAGAGAGACATAAGAATTTTCTTTGTTCAGTGAGTTTTCTCTCTCTTTTCTTTTTATTTCTAGCTTCAGATTGGCCTCTCAACACAGTCTGTATTAGATTCCTAATTCCCATCATCAATCCTTAAAGGGTCCCTGGTAATCGTTGCTTCGTGATAGCACCGCCCATGGCAACCCCCAGAACCCTGGCTTTCGAGCTTTCGAGATAAACCTGCCCATGGCATTCTTTAGCTAAATCCAGACCTTGGCAATTGACATTTCGTGATAATGCTGCCCATGGCATCTGAACCAGTGCAAGATGTTTACATGCCCCTGGTAGGATATGTAGATATCCTAGGAGACAAGCACTGAGGAAACATGTTATTATGCATCTTCGAGGAGAATTTCCCGCCTCTCCACGTCGGGAACTCGTCCAAATTAACTTGTGTTGATCGGTCGCTCCTAATCTAGGTGACTTTTTTCATAATAGTTTAAATGCATTTGCATGATTTTGATAATTATGCGTACTGAACCAGACTGTGTGCTGATTGGGGTGCTTAGGTTATCGAGTCCCACAAACTAGAGGTCAGTTAACAAGGCCGAGCACTCCCTAAGCCTTAAACCTAATACTTAAGCTTTGCATTTTCACTAACCTCTTGAGGATTATCCAGATCTTAGTGGATACTTGAAATTTTAAGCCTAGGAGTATAGCCCAAGAGGCCTAAGATCAGTGTTCCTACTAAGCCCTTCTGTGTTTCCTTAGCACTTTTTCCTTTCATTTTCTTTTTCTTGATATGGTCTAGAACTTAGTTAATCCCTTAATTTCTTACTAATGGCTATCTCTTTCCTTTTTCAACTTATGCTCCTTTTTGACATTTTTCACTTTTCCTTTTTTTCACCTTAAGATTTGTATGGCCTCAAAATTTTCTTTTCTCCTCAATATTTTTTTTATTCTTTTTCATGATTTTCTATTTTTATATTTTTGGAATATGTGATTTTTTTGTGAGAGCCCTTCTGTCTTTTGATTTTTGTATGTTTGCACTTTACCACCCCCCATGCCTAAGTTTTGCAAAGTCCTCATTGTAAACGGAGGGTGTGAAATAGGTTTAGGTTTAAGAATTTTAGAACAGGATTTATCAGGTGGGCGAACGGGCAGGAATGACTGTTGCGGATGATTTCAAGCTCTGGCACGTGTACCAAAGGTGGGATCGACTGTTATAAAATCGAACTCAGGGTGCAATAGACATGAAGTACAGAATGATAATCAAAAGGATCTCGAGTTTTTGGAATGACGGGTTGCCTTCCGTTAAGCACTAAATTCAATGCCTTCAGCCGAACAGGAAATGGTATGGAGAGGGAGTGGTCAAATCAGCTGAGTTTTGTAGAACAAGCACCTTGATGAAAAGCCTGGTTGCTCCAACCAGGTGCTTGTTTAGATCAATAGGCTGATGATGCAACCTAAACCCAATCAATCTGGTGGATTGATAAATGTAGATCAAGAGGTGTGGAACCCACCATATGCTGTTAGGCTCGGAATGATACAGAAGTGTGAATCCAGGGTTTAGCTGAGTCGAATCAGCCTGGTCAGAGTAGGGATCTTTAAAATAATCAGTGGCTAATGCGGAAACCCTACAGGAGTGATCAGAGAAGGATGGGGCTTGATTTGTAGTCTGATCAATGTCCGAAACCCGATAGAGATGTGGAGGCGAATCATTTGCAATCGGCTAAGTAAGAGAGGAATCAAAATAGAAATTAAGTCCAATTGCGGGTCAGGGTTAAAAATGGGTTTGGATGTTTTCTGTATCTGTAGAGGAGGTGGCATCAATAAGAATTGTGTATGAGGGCTCCTCTAAAAAGGAATTAAAGGTAGGTTTATTTAGAGAGTCCTCATAGTAGCCATCAAATTCAAAAGTGAATGCCTGAAGAGTTTTTATAGGATGAAGAAAATCTGAGTCAAGAGAAGATTTGAATTCAGGGTTGTAGTCACTCTCGGCATTTTCTAGTTTTTGTTCCTAAGGATCAAAAAGAAATGATTCCATCTCAATGGAACCTGAATTTAAATTAGTTATCTCGGGATTAGGGACCTCAGAGTCGGAGTCAAAGAATGAATCGTGTAAGCTGAGGTCGGAGATTAGCTCGTGATTGTCAGGAAACAAAAGTTCTCTGAAATCATGGTTAGATTCGAAATCGTCGAAGAAATTGCAAGAATCAAATTCTGAGTTCAATTCGAGTTTAGAGGTTTCACCATAGAATAAATCACAAGATGTAGATTTAGTAACCTGACTTGGATCTAGCCTATTTGTAGATTCTGAGCTTAAAAAGGTGCCCTTATAGGGTCTGGGCTTAGGTTTTTGGTTTGTGAGGAAGACCCAATCAAGACCCAACTCTTCCAACTCCTCGATTTCTGTATCATAGATTGACGTGTGTTCACGTAGCTTGATCATGTTTTAACAGTTACTTACGTCGTAATATGGGTGACCAAGCATTGTCAACAAATAAAAGTTTATTACTCGAAAACCTAAGTATCAAAGGTCGAACATAGGGAACAATTGGAATTTATTATTAATCTCAAGAATGTAATTGAACACTTAATTACTCAAAACTTAATTCAAAATATATATACGCATGAGTTTAAAAGTTAATTGTGGCAAAAATAGAGAAATTGGATGTCTAATCATGGGATCAGACGTCTGAAAAGGATATTCTCTTTTAACTATCTCTTGTGACTTCTCTTCTTTATTCTGACTTTCTCTAATTTTTTCTTTTTTTCTTCTGTGGTCGTGTACTTCATCTTCCTTGTTTCTTCTCTGCAGCTCCTTTCTCTACTCTTTCCCTTCTTCTTCTTTCCTCTATCTTCTGCCTTGCCTCTCTTCTACAGTTTCTTTCTCCTTTTCTCTGTGGGTCTTCTTCTTCTTCCTTCCTTGGCTCTGCTTCCTTGGTTTCAGCTTCTCTTCTTCTGCTTGTCTTTCCCTTTCATTATTTCTTCTTCCTTCTTCAGTTCCTCTTCTCTTTGGCTTCTCCTCTTCCCTCTGCCTTGCCTTTCCTTCTCTTTTTCCTCTACGACTAAGTGTCAACTTCACTTCTCCTTATCCTTCCCTGCACAAACCGAAGAGAGCAAAACCTACCCCTCTACCCACACCCGCGTCTCTCTTTCTCTGTATTATCACTCTTCAGCACGCTCTCCCAGAGCCAGGTAATCGGGTCAGGTTGTGTGCCCGGGTCCAGGTGCACCGACGTGGGTGTGGTGCACGAGGAGTGATCTGGAGGGTAGTTGGGTCGAGTGACTAGGTCCGCGGGATGAAGTCACGGACGAGGTGCATGTATAGGTGAGCGACCTCACCCCATGTGTTCTTGAGGCGAATACCTAATATCACAAATTCAATTTAAAGTGCTCAAAGAAGTCACTGCTTACCGAGGCAGGACTAATGTTCCACCGCTTCTGCTCGCATGCCCGCAGGAGATCCTCCGTCCAATTGCAGCAGCTGCAAGCCTCGCAGTGCCAATTGCTTGGACAACTGGATGCGCGAGACTTCCCCAAACCTGCTGGACCTGGAATCCTGAAGCGCTTCAACCTGGAGCAAGCTTGCAACCACCTCGAGCCGTCGCTAATGGTGGCTGGAGCTCAGACCCTGCACGACACAAAAAGGGCCTTGCGGCTCTATCAGATCACAGAAGGACCTTCGCCGTGTCACGGCGAAGGTGAGGCAGTAGGTGGCAGGCTGCAGGGCGGCCTAGGCATGCGTGCCTAGGTCTCTCTGTGGTCGAATTGATGGGTTAGGTCAGGGGGCAGTTGTGGTGGTGTAGGTGGTCTGTGGATGAGTGGAGGATGTTCAGTGGAGTGTGGCGGAGGTTGTGAGGTGGGTGGCGAGACGTGTGGGGTTGCGAAGTGACGGAGGCGTCTCACAGGAGAGTGGTCGGAGATGGGGAAGATGATGACGGACCGTGGCTGTCGAGGGCCATTTTGGGAAATAGGTTGAGGGGAATTGAAGAGGGGATAATGATGAACAGTTCTAACCTAATTAAATGGACGAAAAGGGTAGGAGGGTGGCTGGCAGTACCTACTGTCGCTGGAGAAGAAGGTGTCCAGTGGAGGAAGACGGCGGCGACAACGGAGCTTGGGCTGCTCGCGTGGGTGTTGCGCGACGCGGAGGAGGATAGGGAGGACAGCTCTGCCATTGGTATTGTGGTAGAGCAATGAGAAAGAGGAGGGGGCTCGCCGGAGCTCGCTGGACCCCTTGGTCGGAGGAGAAGAGGAAATCGAGGTGGAATTCCGGCTAAGTCAAGTTTAAGAGGTGCGACCGGAGTTGGGGGTCAATTTATAGGCACTGGCAGGGACTCCTGTGCTTGGAAGACAAGCTTCCAAGTGCGGGAAACCTCGCTGGAGATGGAGGTCTGTTAGGCACCCAAATCTCTCATGCCTTCGCACGAGAGATTAGTGCAAATCATAGATCAGGGCCATGCTCAGATGGAAGGGAATTCCTCAAAGAATCTCCCTTCTAAATCTGGGAGATCTCTGAGGAATCAAGGAGTATTCCCGCTCTATTCCTCACCGGAGTAGGATTTCTCCCCATTAATGGCAGTGGGACCTTCTTGTAAGAGTGGTGAGGAAGTTAGGGGGGTTTGTGCAAAGGTTTTCAAAAGATAGGGACCAAAATTTAATTGGGTGTACTAATTTGCAAAGTAGGTCAAGATGACCTCCTCTTAGGTCCAAATTTTGGTACAAACTTAATTTGGACCTGAGGAATCCAATGGTGAAGTTGGATTTTAGGTTTGACCACGTTTGACTAGACATTTTGCATAAAAACCCAAATTAGGTCAATTAATGAGCTAGGACCTCAATCTAGATCAAACTAGGTTCCAAAGGCCAAATTGAATGTTCTAAACCCTAGGGGATATTTTTACATGAATTTTAGGTGGTTTACTTGATTTTTATCCTGACCAGAACTTTGTTGAATTAAGCGGGTCTGTTTTAGGGTTATAAGATGTCATTTAATTCTTAGTTTGCACATAAACCCATTTTTGATTAAACCAACCCACTTTTTATCTTATTCAGACCATTTGACCGATGTTCTGCCTCTGAGAAATCTCGTTTATGTACTGCAATGGTAAAATTGCAAGTTTAACCTTTATTTCATGTTTTCTTCTCAGAACACTTATTCTTTCAATTAAGCCCTCTTCTAAGTTATGTAGGAGCTTTTATTCTCTTTATTAGGTCAAAATGAGCTAGTTATGGCTCATGATGGGGCTCTCATCATACCCCCATGCCTAGCTGTTGCTAGTCCCTTAGTAAAATTTCAAGGTTTTAACTTCTATTCTAGACCCTGAGTGTCTATCAACTGTTAAAATTAGTGCTTTTCTTTTTCTTTTGTGATTAGGCTAGAATGCCGACAATAGGCCTAGAGGTACTCAAGTACCAACCAAAATCCGTACTTGACTTGCTTTAGCCTCACTCTTTTGCAAAGCTTTTTAAGGCCCGTAGAAACTATCCTAGGGTTTGTTGGACTCCGCCGTTAAAGCACCATGCTTGAGACATTTTTAGCTTGGGTTCAGTTTGCAGTGCGTTTTTGTAAGAGAGAGACAAAAGGTTTATTTGTTTGGAGTGTTTTCTCTCTTTTTTTTTCTTTTTATTTTGAGCTTCAGATTGGCTTCTCAACATGGTCTATATCGGATTTCTCATCCCCATCATCAATCCTCAAGGGTCCCTGGCTATCGATGCTTCGAGATAGCACCGCCTGATTGCATCGCAAAAATACACCTGCCATTGTGACGTGTTATGCTATTTCCTAGCATTACCAATGCATATTAGGTAGACATAGTCGCATTGTAAAAATACACACATGCATGCATTTAATTGAGAGGGAGGAGAGTGAAATAAATGGCCTTGCAATTAACATTTTTCCTCAAGTGCATCTTTGCAAAATTCACCATCTTTTTATTTTTTATTTTACTTAACATTGAATTCTTCCTGCGGCTGCATGGCATGGTTGGACCTTCTCGCGCCATGCTCTGCAACAGCAGCCTGCCAAGCCATGCAAGCCACTCCCTGCAGCCGCATGCACAGCCAGGGCATGGCTGCGCATGACTTCTTCCTCTATAAAAAGAGCTCAGCTTCTTCTTGCAGAAGGGAGACTGGTCCCCAAGAAAAAAACACACTGTAGCTCTTCTTCTCCAGGCCATCTCCTTCCCCTTCTCCCTCCATACGCAGGCCCTCCTCCTCTGAGGACACACTTTGTGGGTAGGAGTACCTCATGGTGGTGCACAACCACCATCGTGAGTCCACCACCGCCTAGCTCATCAAAGAGCCGGTGGGCATGGTGGTTCTTTCCCTGTTTCTTCGTTTGAAGCCCTTCCACCATTGCCACTGAAGCTTCAAGCTTTGAAGCTCAACCGGCCACCGCATGCCCCTGCAGCAGCCGGCCAAGCCCCACGGCGCACAGCAGTAGGCCACCCGCACCCCTCTTCGCGCGCGCAAACCACCGCGTGCGCCTGCAGGCTGCCATCGCCTTCTGCTACTTCGCGTATGCTCACCTCTCCGCGCAAGCCACCAGCTGGTGCACCCCTTCCATGCGCGCGCCAGCTCGTGCTTCGGCTCCCCGCATTCACAACACCGTCCACACCCGGTCACGCGACTCGCCTGGGCAATGTAGCCACTGTTCACGCGTTTCAGCGGAACACTATGGCTACAGTGCGGTGACCGGTAAGTTTCTCATTTTATCGGTCACCCGGCACGCCGCAACCGACCGCAGCCCGCGTGCGCATCCTGCCCCTCGTCCCACTCCAGCGCCCACCCGCGCGTCTGCTAGCACCCACACATGCCTGCATCTACCCACTCCAGCCCCTTCACGCAGCGCGGTGTGCTGCGGTTCACTCCCTTACGCTCACTCCCTCCCAGCGCACATGTCCTCGCGCGCCTACATGCCTGAGCGGGTGCGTGTGCCATCAGACTTTGCCCCATTGCTGCAGACGGCTTAAATGCCACCTTCACTCCAGCAGGAAGCTCTCCCTCTCTCTCTCTCTCTCTCTCACAGCACTCTCTCACTCTCTCTCTCTGCCGACACTTACACACATGCACTCACACTCTCATACACACACACACCTATACTCTACTTTATACATATATATATACGTACATATATATATTTATATATATATATACTTATATACATATATATATATAAATATATACATATATCTATACATATATTAGTACTTATATAACTATATATTAGTCTATATACATTCATACATATATATATATATCTATATACTTATATATATATATACACATATATACTTACATATATACATATATTTATATACATATATATATATATATATACATAGATCAATATATATATATTATTACCAATATAACTAAGTATAAGTATAGATACATATATATATATATACACATATATACAGACCTACTTATACATATATATATATATACAAATATACATACATATATACATATATATATATATATACACATATCTATCTACATATATCTATATACATATATTACTATATATATATATACATACATATATATACATCTATATAGTTATATATACATACATATACATATATATATATACATTTATACATATATCTATCTATACATATATTTACATATCTATATATATATACATATATACATATATATATATATATGTACATATATAAGTCCATATATACCTATATATTTATAACCATATATACATATAGATATATTTACATATATACATATATATATATATATATATTTTCACATTACTTACCATACGTTGTATCGTGGGAATATCTGCACCAGTTGCTGATATTCCCCGATACACGCATACAAAAAGCGTGTTCACACTCATCTTCCACCCATCCACCTTACACTCCACGCGGCAGTTCGTCCTGTTGGTTTCATCTTTCTAGACGGTGACTAAATCGACACCGTGTTACACTCCATCTCCGCCTCCACCCCCACCCCTTTATACATATATATATACATATATATATAATTACTTTATTTCTGCTTCTCTTTCCTACCAATAAAAAGATAAAAAATATATATATAGGAGAAAAGATAATCCTTGACTTGCAGATACTCCGTCTTGCGAATAGCAAGACCCATTTTGGAACCCTAATTTGGCTCAAAGCCAAGAACCTAATTTTGAGGGTGTGCCTCAAGGACAAGAATTATCAGGAAAAAATCTAAATAGAAAAACACCAAAAACACAATAAATGAATGGAAGAGATTCATTGTAGGAAAGGTGTAGAAACTTGACTTCTAACCCCACTTCCCTGAGTTCGACCCTGGGACTAAAAGTGACCAAGATAAAATCTAGGCCAGGTGAAAAATTTTGTAAAGAGATGGTTAGGCTCGATTTAGGTTAACCGCTATACACATTTCAACGATAAAATCACCGTATTAACACAACCTAACCAGGTCCGACCACCATCCCTTTCTTGGCACCATTGCCGGGGAAGTGCGTATTCAAGTAAGTTTCTATTCCATTCCTTTCATTTTTTCTCTCTTCTCTCTTCATAGGTGTTTTTATCTTGCTGTCCAGGTGAACCTGTTGCAAGGAGAAGGCAGGTAGGTGAAGTCGGAAACGTAAGCAGATCCAAGGCGGGAACGAAAGCATAAAGACACCGACACCGTACTGGAGCTCCGCACATGTTGCTGAACAAGTAGGTCTTCCTTTCTTAGCAACCTAGGTTAACTTGTCACCTTAATAAAAAAAAACTAAAAACTAAAAAAAAAAACTAGAAAAACTTCTTGGGATCTCTTAGGGCAAGTGGACTAAAATTCACTTGTTTGATTATTTGTCATCATTCCCATCGCCCCGGGATTTCCTGCCTTACTTCGCATAGCGAAAATCCAAGAATCTTGATTCTTGAATTTTTTGCCGTGTGAAGTATTCTTTGAGGCAAATAAAAAGATTGATTGCGACCACTCTTTGCCTCACTTATCTACAATTCAGGATCACATTTTTGGTGGGGAGACTTGGAATTGAGTTGATTCCAACCCCACCATGACCTTTCACGTGCCTAAGATCTGAATCCTTCAACCCCAACAATTTGATTTTCTTTATCCTTTGGTTGAGCCTTGTGTGTGGAAATCATTTTTTGGTGATTGGGAGCACTTGAATTGAAGTGCTTTGGCTCCCTTTCACACTAATCTAAAATTGATTCATGCATCCACACATAGAAATCTCCATCTAGGTAAGCCCATTGCATTTTAGCATGCATTAACAAATTGACATTGAAGAAGGGTTTGTTGGGCTTATAAGAAAAACTGTATTCTCACAAAACCCGGCGATTGGTTGAATTGGTAATTCAGAGAAATCTTAAAATCCATACTACTTAAGGCTGAATTATAAAAACCATTCACCAACTAAAACTTCAATTCGGGGAGATTTCCCTGTTTCATGCTTGGTTTACACACTCTAAAAATCAATCACTTGGGCATTACCCGTAAACAACGTCCTTCACATTCCAAAAGCACTTGATCCTAAGCCTCTAACTAAAATTGGTAGTAACTTGACCCTTATTAAGGATTGGAGGCCTAACTACTTGCGTGTAGTGCCTACGTGCTGGTGAGGGTTCCCGTGTGCTATCGAGTGTCTAAGACTGGGGCAAACGACCTTTCAATCTGGTCCGGTGGTTCCACGATGCTCGCATTCGGTTCCGTAGTTCATGATAGTAGGCAACTTAGATCTTTAGGTCTAAGGGCACACTGTAGAGGTTAGGAATTTGGTTGTATTGATTTGTCATCAAGTGTACCTTTGCGGTGTCATTTCTCTCATCTCTTTTCCCTTCATATTCCCCCCAATTCTTCCTACGGTAGTGCATGTTTGGGAGGAGGTCACAAAACCCTGAACTATGTGAATTGTCTGACAAATTTAGAAAAGAAGCAGAATCGTCCTCCTCCTCCACAAACATGGTTGCACGCTGATGAGTGGCTACTCATCATAGCTAAAAGGTCGAAATTAAGCTAGACACTAAGCAAAACAATATCAAATTAACACATAAAAAGGGTTAAGTGTGGGAATTAAAGAAAAGACCTAAAACTTTTAATGTGTGTTAAAACCTCCTAATTAGGTCACAAAAATGAGATATTCTGAAAACTAAAGAACAAATGATGATCCATGCATCAATAGAACACATAAACAAGTTTGAAAAGATAAATCAGAAGTAAAATCAATGTCTTAAATGTTCAATTAAGCACATGTAAAAATTTGAAAGCAATTGGACATCATTTAGGCTTAGAAATAAATAGATTACAATTAGGTCCTTCATGCATTACATTTATACCCTTGAAAACTCCTTCTTGGACCTTTTTGCAAGCCGCAGGGACCCTTCTGTATGACTGCAGGGCCCTTCCAGTTATGGTTCTTCTCACTTTTGGACCTGCACGCTATTCTTCTACCCCTTCGTTCAAGGGTCTTCCTGCAAGTTTTCCCTCATTTCAGAGAGAAGCCTGTGTTCTTCACGCGCACTGTAGCGCGCGAAGAACACAGCCATTCTCGACCGTCCATCGCACTTTTGATCTCGATCTGCGGCTAGAATCAAATGGAACCTTCGCGCGATTCGGTGCGTGCGTTCACCTCTCTTCCCAGATCTCATCTGACGGTCAGATCTCTCTCTTGACTCGCCGCGCGCTCTACCCATCTCATCCTCACCGCCGGCCTGATTTTGATTAACCTCACCCTTGCGGTGATCTCAGTCACTGAGCTGCTATTTAAGCACCTCAGTGGTGTCGCGCGCAAGGGATCGCTCCCTCCTACATCTCTTAGCGATCAATTCTTCCACTCCAGTCTCTCCTCCTCATCTAGACCCTGATTTCACAGCCACCGGCTGTGGAATCATCGCCTGCTCTCGACCCTCCTAGTCGCTAAGGACCTCGTAGCACCTGAGGACGACCCTGGAGTCTCACTAGCAGACTCTTCCCTCCGCTGGAGTCACCCTCCTCCTTAGCCGCTGGCTAAGGACCCATAGGTCCCATTCTTCCTTTTAGTTTAGTTTTTAATTCTGCACAAGTAGTTTTAGATTTAGTTTGCAGTAGTTTAGAATAGATTTAGTTTTAATTGTTAGTGTTTAATGTTAGCTATAGTTAGATTAGTCTTAGGATTAGAATTAGTATTAGATCCACTCCCTCACCTCCTCTGATCAGTCCAGATCAGAGGGGAAGAATCATCTGTTCACTGTTCAATTTATCTCCCTCTTCATGTTTTGTTTTTCCATCATCCAGATTCTGATTCTTGTTTTTTCCATTTTAACGACGAATTTTTCATTAATCACCCACACATCCTGACCCAATTTCAGATCTGATGGCACACTGCCTCAGATCTGAAAGTGGCGTCACAAGCACCATTTGGGGCTTCTCACTCACTCCAGTTATTTCACAAAAGCCCCTCTGTTTTAAATGGATTGCCTCAGTTTGTCAGAGCACTTTTGATCTGGATTTTAAAGGATTTTTACTCTCTGAAATGTTTTGACAGATCTGACAAATTGAAAGGATTTTTGGTGTTCATTGTAGGCAAGGACTCTGAGAAGTTCTCTGGTGACAGAGAACCAATCAGAAGAGCCTTTCATGATTCTGTTTATACTTTGTTTTGAATGCATTCGCCAGCTTCCATTAAATTTCCTTAATGCATTCTTAGTCTCTTTTTGCTATTTCAGAACTGCCATGCACTATTTGTGTTGATGATCATTTCTGTATGGTGATTCTCTAACCTAAGGAGTTTTCCATACTCCTTACGGTTGCAAGAAACTGGGATTGTGTTTCTTTGGTTTTAATTGATTGAGCTAAGTCTTCCTTCATGCTGTCTATGGCATTAGGAAGACTAACTCAATGCCATTTGCTGTTTTGATCTGAAAGGATGCTTCTGCTAAGGTTTTTTTTTCTAATGAGTGTTTAAGCTGAATTTACATGAGATTTTCGTGAGATTTAAACCCCTTTCAGATTTGGATTTCAACTCTGTAAATTGTAGTTTGTTTTGAATTTTATCTTACTCCCAGTTACACAGCAATATGCTGCATCTAGCAGCTACATTCCCCTCTTCTCTAAACTCCCTTCTTCTCTAAATTTCCCTCCTCTCTGTAGAATACTTCCCCCCCTCTTCAAGTGGACTAACTGCAGCAGCAGTTAGCCATTTGACAGTGGCTTAAGCCACTGCCACTGTAAATAACACTAAAACAGCACATTCTTCTTTTCTCCATCTCCTCTGACAGTAGCTGCGGCTGCTGTCTAAACTCAAATAAAAAATCAATCAACTCTAATTCCCTAACTTTATACAAAAGCCTAATGGCATAGACTTATTTTAAAACTATAAATACACCCATTCATAGTATTATAACTATAGCATATTAGTTAGATACATAGTTATACTGTAAATATGTATAAAACCTGTACAGAAATTCGTATACATATGTAATCTATGTAAAAATATGTATGTATACTAATCTAGTATGTATGTATCTACTGATCTATGTATATATATATGTACAGATTTATATTTACTGATTTACTAGCTAAGTTAATAGGTTAGAGCAATAATCAAGTAAATAAATCTATAAACATGGGAATATACATATATATATGTATATATTAAGTAATTTAAGTTAGTCAAAGTATAATTATACCTAGTATAACTTACTGTAACTTAGTTTTAATTATAAACTACACAGAATTGCTATTTTAGCCTAAATAAAACATAAATAAATTCGTAAAAATACAATAAAAATATGTATTAAATACTTAAGTATGTAAGTTAAAACTGTTTAAGGTCAATTAGACCATTTACTAATTATTTTATAAGTAATTAACTCTTTAATCACCTAAATCAACCTGTATAATCAGCCTAGTTTAGCGAATTTATTTGTATAGTAAATATATTTGAAATTCAAAATTAATTAATCAATTATGTAGTATTATGTAAATACTTTATTTACCATATTTTATTTTATTTTTTTTAATAATTTATGGCCCCCAAATCGAGGGCCAAAAACGCGCACAGACGCAGCTGCGTCTGGTTTCCAGCGCACGATGTGGCGCTGGAATAGCGCCACATCGTGGGCTGCAAACGAAACGCAGCATATAAATATAATTTATGTTATAACCTTACCAGTCGTCATGGCGCCGGGCGCCCGAAACGTTACCTGTTCCGTCTGATCCGATAACCCGATTCTGATATGTGATGATACTGAATGTGTGGGGCTGGGAGCCCGAGTGTGTGCGAACTTGTTGAAGGCGTTGGGCTGAGGCCCTGCGCTGAGTTTGAATAACGTAACTAAGCCACCTAATCTGAGATTAGGGCGCGCTTAGTAGAGGTCTGGTCCCACCCGAAGGGTGCTGTGTATCCCTCGAAAAGCGCGCCCGCTAATTAAACACATTTTACACTAAGGACTCTCCACCGCAGCCTCTGAAAGACCACACAGAACAAAATGAAAGGACAGACGACTTAAAAAAAAGATAACAGGAGATAACAACAGAAAAGACTCTGTACATATGTATAATTAAACCCACATAATTAATAACAGAATAAAACGACACTATAAATGTCGCTAAAGACCCCAGTTTGCTTCTTTAGGTTGTATATAGTGTTTCCTGAGATTTAGCGACGTTTATATCTGTCACTAAAACTGATATATATGTCACTATAAATAAATGACCAGTAGGTTAAGTTTTTACACTATGGTATCCTAATGTAGTATGAACTAACATAATAGTGTTAATAGTATAACTTGTAAATACATAGTTTAAAGTATAATAATAGATTGTTTGATGCTTGTTCATAGTTAGCATTTTTGCAAGCACTTCTTAGCAACTAGGTAAATAAAACATTCATTCATTCTTTAAATGTAGAGTTTATTTTTGAATAAGAAGATAATTTTGGAGATAATCAAAGAGTGACCGAATTAAGTTCAATAAATTGCCTCCCAGAGAATGACCTGGAACAAAACCAGTAAAAATTAGATAAATAAGCAAATGATAATAATGGGTGTAATGACTGGTACTCACCCATACTCACCACTATACGACATCCTTAATGTTATATTATACACCTTATACTACAACGACATTTACAACAATTATTACCAACAAACATTTACAACAATTATTACCAACAAACATTTACAACAATCAATTTACACCACAACCAATTATCAACATTATTTTTTTTGGTGCCGTTGCCGGGGAGGCAACGCTCTTTGCACCAAAATTTTCTTTTCATTCTTTTGTATATAGAAATTCTTTATTTCATTCATTCATTCATTGTAATTGCTTTTATTTTCCATTGAATTAATTGTGTATACATTCCTTTATTCTTTTACTAATCATTTGTTTTTTCCACAGCACTTGAGGAGGAGTGTCGTCTTCCTGGTGGAGTCGCTGCGCTCCAGATCCGTCTTCCTGGTGGAGTTTTGCCTCGAAGTAGCTGTAGGATTTTAGTATTAGTTTTAGTATAGATAGTTTTAGGTTTATTAATTAGGAACAATTGTTAGTCATAAGTTGTGAGAGCTTGTTCTCACACAATTTTTGTAATAATTCTGGACTATCTGGACTTTATTTCTTTATCTTCTTAATTTCTTTCCTTACTTTTGAATTGCATATAAAATTTTTCAGAAAAATCAAAAAATCAAAAAAAATCAAAAAGACCTCATACTTATCTAGCAGCAGCATAACCCTAGGCATCCATTTTTAGGATTGCATTTTATTCCTGCTAGATTTTAATTCAAGTCAAATCTACATTAGAAGATTGCTGGAGTCAGGTACGCATTCCTTACCTAACTCTAACTCCTGCCATATTTGCATTTGACTTAAAGTTAAGAAGACCACTACTTGTTCTGAATTTATTAAAAAGTGAAACGAGCAGCATAGAAAACACATTTTAATCACTTCAATCAAATAAAAAAGGAGATGGCAAAATTGGGTGAAACCATGTTTGAGATTTTAATCGCCTTGTGTTGAATGTTATCGTGCACACAGCACGATCACTTAAGGCCACAATACACGGGTTTCTACCTCATCTTTCTGCAACCACAGGATCTGGATTCGCACGCTCAGTCTTATCCAGATTCCCAGTGGATTTTAGAGGTCTGCACATCGCTAGGTTTATCTTAGGATACGTACAATTGTTTGAAACAATTGTTTGCGTATAACATACTTTGCGTAGCAGCCTCTAGGAAAAATTTTCTCCGATTCATTTCGATTGATTGGTCTTCTTGAATTGAGATTTTATTGGGATTCTTCTGTTTTATTGTGAACGTTAAAATTTTTTTTTTTCCATTGAGTTGGATCGAATTAGAGTAAACGAGATTTCAAAAAAAAGCCAACTCAATGGAAGGTAGGAGATCCCAAAACCCAGAACTTGTACTCCCCTTGGGTACTGCTACCCAAGCTACTGCATCATCTTCTTTGCCTTCCACTTCTAATCCCTTACCTCCTGAATCTCAAAATACTTTCCACAATCCCCCTCGCCAAGAGGATGATCTTGATTCTTCACACTTTGAGGATTTTGAAGAACTTCCTCCAGACTTAGTTGCACATCCTCTACCACAGCAACCACCTATCCCTAGGTTCCAACCTCCACCTTATCCTAATCATCCTAATCCACCCCCGGAGAGAGGACCTATGCCTCATCTTCAGCACCTTTTCGATACACAACTACAAATGAATACCTTAACCCAACAGGTGCAACAGCTTGCTCAAGCTGTAAATCTATTAGCTAACCCCCAACCACAACCACTTCAACCTAGAAATCCTCAGGCACCACCCCAACCCCGTAGACCTCAACTACGAGATTATTATAATCCTACAGTTGCCCAACCAATGCCTGTGGTACGTTATCCCAATGGGGGTCGTGCTGCTGAACTGAAGCCGAACATTATAGCACTCATTCCTCACTTCCATGGACTTGCTTCTGAGGACCCTTTTCAGCATTTAGAGGAGCTGAAGAATCTTGCCCAAACTTTGGGTCCGCAAGGACATGATCAGCACACGCTTTTGATGAAAATGTTCTCCTTTTCATTAAAAGATAAGGCAGCCTTTTGGTTTAGAACACTTGCACGGACTACACCTATAGATTCCTGGGCTTCTTTAGAACATGAGTTCTTAAAGAAGTACTTTCCTGTAGGCCGCACTAATGCCTTAAGGCGTGCCATCACCACCTTCACCCAGAATTCAGGAGAACCTATGCACGAGGCTTGGGAGAGATTCCATGAGCTTTTGAGAAAATGTCCCCACCATGGTGTCCCACGTTGGCAACAGGTCCAGATCTTCTACCATGGGCTCCATGATGACACACGGAATTTTGTAGATGCCGCTTGTGGAGGCAATTTCCTGTGTCGGGACGAGGACTCAGCCTTTGAGCTCTTTGAAGGCATGGCCGAAAACTCTATTAATAATGCTTCAATGAGCGTGTTTAATAGAAAGTCCTCACATTCCCACTCACACACGGGGGTACATGAAGCCCAATCCAGTAGCAAAGACTTAGAGATAGTGGCTAGTCAACTGGATAAAGTGGGCTTAATCGAGAAGAAAGTAGATGAAGTATGGAAATTTCTTTCAAAACACCCATCTTCTTCTTCTCAGTCACCAGCACAAAACACTTCTTCTCAGTTTCCCACAGGGAGGGAAACTGTGAATAACCTTTCTGTGACACAAACTGCATTACCGGATTTTCCATTTCCATATCCTTCACCGGTTGGAGGAACCTTTGTTCCTCCCTTCACTGACTTCCCTGCACCTTCTGGAGCTTCGGAGGAGCTTCATGTCATTCACAATGATCCTTTCACACAAACCTATAACCCTGGATGGCGTAATCATCCAAATTTCTCGTGGTCGGGAAATTCACAGAGACCTCCTTTTCAACAACCTTTTGCACCACCATTACACAACCCGATTCGAGCACCACCTCCACAATCACACGGATATCCACCGCGTACCTACCAGCAACCCCAACCCAGGCCCACCCAATACTCTCAATCTGGGCCTACACGAGATGACCAGTTGGGGTCTATCATGAAAGCTCTTGCTGATATGCAACAACAGAATATTGCTATGCAGCAGAGACAGGACGCGGCCTTAGCTGAAATGAGAGCCCAGCTATCACACTTGACGGAGTCCCGTCAACCACATTCACTCCCATCCCAAGCACAACCCAACCCTAGGAACATACCTGCTCAAAGGTATGTCCAACCTAGACCAGCACTACAAAACCAAACACATGACATTTCACAAGCAGTGCACAACACTGAATTCTTCACTGACTCAAATTCTTCTCTTGCACAAACGCAACCACCTCTACTACCTAACAATGATTTACCATCTACCTCTAGAGCTGAACTAAATGCCATAGTCACTAGGAGTGGTAAATGCACACTAGATCCACCTCTTCCAACACCTGCCACTTCTAGTTCTGCTCCTCCACTTCCTACTTCTCCTCTACCTATGACTGAACCTCTCACAACTCCAGTACCTTTTCCTGAAGCTTTAAAGAAGAAGGAGAAAGGAAAGAAAAAGACCTGTGTGGCACCTGAGGAGGATTTGCTTAAGCTCTTTGAGCAAGTCCACATAAACATCCCCTTGTTGGATGCAATCCGCCACATCCCTCTTTACGCTAAGTTTTTAAAAGACCTATGTACACCTAAGCGTAAAGCAAGAATTCAAAAAGGGAGTAGTCCAATCATTCTCTCGGAACAAGCTAGTTCCATCATCTCTAGTACCCTCCCAACTAAGATGAAAGACCCAGGCACCCCTCTCTTATCCTGCATGATAGGTAACACCACATTCAATAGAGCACTACTTGACCTAGGTGCTTCCATCAATCTTATCCCAACCTCTCTACTGACACATTTTGAGGTTGGCAATCTGAAGCCAACCAAGGTGTCCCTGCAATTAGCTGACAGATCAGTTAAGACACCTCAGGGAGTGTTGGAAGATGTCATAGTGCGGGTCAAGGATTTTTACTTCCCTGTAGACTTTATAGTCCTTGACATGGAAGTACCTGAAGATATCCACAATGCACCTATCATTTTAGGAAGACCTTTCTTGGCTACAGCCAAGGCAAACATCAATTGTGAGGAGGGCCTTATAGAATTAAAGTTTGGAGATCAGAAAATAAAAATTGATATTTTTCAGGCCCAAATAGGACCAACCTGTAGTTTAATTGAAGAAATCTTCTCCCTGGATTCATTGGATCAATTGGTTGAGGACACCTTGATCAATTCATTAAATTTAGAACCTCAACACTCTTTGGACTCTGACTTGACTTCCACTGAGATACCAAATTTAGAGACTGAGGACCTTCCTCCCATTCCATTAGTATCTCTAGGATCTCCTGAAACTTTCACACCTGCTCCTTCTGATCCTGTGCCTGTTGAACTCAAACCTCTTCCTGACTCTCTCAAATATGTTTTCTTAGGACCTGATCAGACCTATCCGGTGATTGTTAACTCTTCCCTTTCTTCTGATCAAGAGTCACGACTCTTATCTGTCCTAAGAGCACATAGGCAGGCTATAGGATGGAGCCTTTCTGACCTTACTGGCATCAGTCCTTCTTATTGCACACATAGGATTTTCACTGAAGAAGGATCTAGACCTACTAGACAGCCCCAGCGTAGATTAAACCCTACATTACAAGAGGTGATAAAAAGTGAAATGATTAAATGGCTGGACAATGGAATTATCTACCCAATTTCTGACAGTAGATGGGTAAGTCCTGTTCAGGTTGTGCCAAAGAAGGCCGGACTTACCATCGTCACCACTGATTCTGGAGAAGTCATCCCTACACGCATTGCTAGTTCGTGGCGAGTATGTATAGATTACCGAAAACTCAACCAAGCCACGAAGAAAGATCATTTCCCTTTGCCCTTCATTGATCAAATACTGGAAAGAGTGGCAGGGAATAGATTTTTCTGCTTTTTGGATGGCTATTCAGGATATAATCAGGTGGCAATTCACCCCGATGATCAGGAGAAAACGACATTCACCTGCACCTACGGAACCTTTGCATTCCGTAGGATGCCTTTTGGATTGTGCAACGCACCTGCTACATTCCAGCGGTGTATGTTTGCAATCTTTTCCGACTTAGTAGGTGATTGTTTAGAAGTCTTCATGGATGACTTCTCGGTCTTCGGGAGCACATTTGATGCACGTCTAGACCACCTGACCAAGGTCCTGCAAAGATGCATTAATGTGAATCTGGTACTTTCCTGGGAGAAATCTCATTTCATGGTAACTGAAGGACTTGTATTAGGTCACCTTATTTCTGAGAGAGGAATTGAGGTTGACCGCGCTAAGGTAAAGTTGATTTCTGATTTACCACTACCTTCGTCGGTTAAGCAAATTCGATCTTTCCTCGGGCATGTTGGTTTTTATCGCCGCTTTATAGCGGATTTCTCGAAAATAGCCCGACCTCTCACTACTCTCCTCTCTAAAGACGTAGACTTCCAGATCTCTGACGATTGTGTTCGTGCCTATACGACACTTCGTGATCTGATTACCAAGGCACCCATACTGCAACCCCCGAATTGGTCTCACCCTTTTGAGATCATGTGTGATGCCTCTAATTATGCAGTAGGAGCTGTCCTTGGTCAAAAATTGGACGGGAAACCCACAGTCATCTATTACACTAGCAAGACCTTAGATGAAGCTCAGAGGAATTACACCGTCACGGAAAAGGAATTGCTAGCTGTAGTATATGCACTGGAAAAATTCAGACCTTATCTTTTAGGTTCCCACATTATAGTCTACACTGACCACACGGCAGTTCGATATCTTCTCGCCAAGAAGGACGTGAAATCTCGTCTGATTAGATGGATCCTACTTTTACAGGAATTTGATTTAGAGATTCGTGATAAGGCTGGAAAGCAGAATGTGGTAGCTGACCACTTATCCCGCCTTCCTTCTGAAGCGATTTCTCCTTCTTTACCCATCTCTGACCACTTCCCTGACGAGCAATTGCTGGTCATTCATTCTGATCTTCCCTGGTATGCTGACATTGTCATCTACCTGGCTTCTGGACTCATCCCCACTAATTGGGTCCGACATCAAAAAGACAGACTTAGATCCGAGGCCAAGCACTATTACTGGGAAGAACCTTGGCTTTTCAAGCATTGTAAAGACCAGATCTTTAGGAAGTGCGTCCCTGATAAGGAGATTAGAAGCATCTTATCATTCTGCCACGACCAGGCGTGCGGCGGTCACTTCTCTGGCAAAAAGACCGCTGCAAAGATTTTGCAGAGTGGTTTCTATTGGCCCACAATCTTCAAGGATGCACACGAATATAGCAGGGCATGTTCACGCTGTCAGTCTCTCGGTAGTATTGGCCGCCGAGACATGATGCCCTTGAATCCAATCATGGTGTGCGAAATCTTTGACATTTGGGGCATTGACTTCATGGGACCTTTTCCTAAATCTTATGGCTTCGAGTACATATTGTTGGCAGTTGAGTATGTTTCAAAATGGATTGAAGCCATCCCCTCAAGGACTAATGATCATAGAGTTGTGACACAATTTGTTCAAGATTTCATCTTCTCTAGATTCGGGGTACCTAAAGCCATCATTAGTGATGGAGGGTCTCATTTTAGAAACACACATTTTCAGTCCCTACTTCAAAAGTATGGGGTGTCACATAGGATTGCTACATCTTATCACCCTCAAACCAATGGACTTGCTGAATTATCTAATCGGGAGATCAAAAAGATTTTACAGACTACCATCCGACCTGATAGAAAGGATTGGTCTTCCCGCCTTTCTGATGCGTTGTGGGCATATAGGACAGCCCACAAAACCCCTTTAGGCATGTCTCCTTTTAGACTTGTGTATGGGAAACACTGTCATCTTCCTGTAGAATTAGAGCACAAAGCCTATTGGGCCATCAGAAAGTGTAACTTAGACTTAGAGAAGGCCGGTGATCTTAGGAAATTACAAATGTCTGAGCTCGATGAATTAAGGAATGAATCTTATGAAAGCTCAAGGATGTATAAGGACAAACTTAAGGCCTTCCATGATCGTCACATTCTTAGGAAATCTTTTCACCCTGGTAAAAAAGTCCTTCTCTTCGACTCTAGACTGAAACTCTTTCCTGGGAAGTTAAGATCAAAATGGATTGGACCTTTCAAAATCTTGAGACTTTTTGATAATGGAGCCGTTGAGATCACTGAACTTGACAAATCTGAACCCTTTATTGTTAATGGACAAAGACTGAAACCTTTAATTGAGCCGCATGATCTCAGACTTGTCAATTCCACCATTTCGCTCCTACATTTTGAGCTACCAACTAAGTTTTCGCCTAGCTGAAGGCGTTAAACTTAGCAAACACCTACCCTTGTATATAGCTGTTTTACACCTTTCTTACTCTTGCCCTTATTTGCATATAGTGTCTACCCTTGCATTCTGAGCATACATTCATTGACACACATGTCATGCATTTCACTTCCTAGCCCGACTGTTCACTCTGATCCTAGATCAGACTTAAAATCGTCCGCACAGAGATTGTATCTCCTCATTCCGACTTCCTTTCATCACCCAGTCTAGGATAGTGAAAAGCAGAGCATGCATTTGCATCCACCCTTTCATTCAATGAGGACATTGAAACATTTAAGCATGGGGGGGTGTAAATGGTAAACCATTTAAACCAAAATGCAATTGTAGACACAACTATAGTACATATAGTATTATCAAAAAAATTATATACTTCAAAAAAAATTGAAAAATTTTGAAAAAAATTTTGAAAAAATTACAAAGCTAAAAATACAAAAAAATAACAAATCAGAAAAATTCCAAAAATACAATAAGGGACATGTACTTCATTATCAAAGGAGGACATTCATTTCAAGAGGGGAGGGAGAGAAAGAAAAAGAAAAAGAAAGAAAAGATAAGTGATCTTATAGCTGAAATAAAAAAATAAAAAAAAAATAATAATAACAATAGAATAAGTGTCTATGGACATTCAACCGTTACTGGTTTGACCTGCCGGGCCATAGAAGCTTGAAACAAGCTTAGGCTTAATACACTTTGAGCCTTGACAAGATAGACCACAGTCTCTCCTAACTTTAGGATAATTCTTGTACCTGAGTCACCAGTACAGGATTCGTTTGTTTGCTTTGACTTAGGAGTCTAAGTAACCTTGGCTTACACTACACAGTGTCAGGAAAGACCACTTGAACCTAAGCCTCAACCCTTGTGTTCATTAGGGAAGGTGGAGTCCTTACCTGTGCGTGCAGGTAGACTCTTTGTCCTAATCTTTAGTTTTGTGTCTAGGAGAAGCTCTTTCCACAAAAGAAATCCACCCACCAAATACAGTGCGCTCTACCAAATAAGTTCCGGAGACATACTGTTCAAAAAAAAAAAAAAAAAAAAAGTATGTTCTCCAAAAAACTCTGAAAAACTACTCTTCCACCAAAAATGTTTTCAGGGTTCAAAACAAATACCCTGTTTATCCAAAAAAAAAAAAAAATTTTTCTCTGAGCCACAAATACAATAAGGGTTGTGATTGAATACCATCAATTTTTGAGAGTCATCCGAAAACATGAGCTGAAGTTAGGACCAACCTGGACTTAAAAAGAAGTGAAACCCCGGGATTGAGCCTTAGAATTCACCTGGTTAGTCCTGACTTATCACAAAGCACAGTCATAACTTCATAGCATTCTGAGTCTCTGTAAAAACCCCCTGAGTCCTGGAATTCGACTTAAGGTTTAAATATCAAGAATCCTTGTTGGTTGAGAGATGGTCTATGTCATTTAAGCCTCGAGTTCTGGTAGGTTATCCTCAGTAACCAGGTTCTCACAATGTCCAAAAACACAGTTGCTTTATTAAAAAAAAAAAAAAAAAAAAAAATTTTCAGCTTAAAGATCATCATAAAACACTTAAAAATTTTTGAAAAAGAAAAAAAAGATATCTTTACACACTTACCTTGCTGATACTTAAATTGCCTTACACTTCAACAGATTGTTTGCTAAGGGACTAGCAAAACGTAAGCATGGGGGTATGATGAGTGGCTACTCATCATAGCTAGAAGGCCGAAATTAAGCTAGACACTAAGCAAAACAATATCAAATTAACACATAAAAAGGGTTAAGTGTGGGAATTAAAGAAAAGACCTAAAACTTTTAATGTGTGTTAAAACCTCCTAATTAGGTCACAAAAATGAGATATTCTGAAAACTAAAGAACAAATGATGATCCATGCATCAATTGAACACATAAACAAGTTTGAAAAGATAAATCAGAAGTAAAATCAATGTCTTAAATGTTCAATTAAGCACATGTAAAAATTTGAAAGCAATTGGACATCATTTAGGCTTAGAAATAAATAGATTACAATTAGGTCCTTCATGCATTACATTTCTACCCTTCAAAACTCCTTCTTGGACCCTTTTGCAAGCCGCAGGGACCCTTCTGTATGACTGCAGGGCCCTTCCAGTTATGGTTCTTCTCACTTTTGGACCTGCACGCTATTCTTCTACCCCTTCGTTCAAGGGTCTTCCTGCAAGTTTTCCCTCATTTCAGAGAGAAGCCTGTGTTCTTCACGCGCACTGTAGCGCGCGAAGAACACAGCCATTCTCGACCGTCCATCGCACTTTTGATCTCGATCTGCGGTTGGAATCAAATGGAACCTTCGCGCGATTCGGTGCGTGCGTTCACCTCTCTTCCCAGATCTCATCTGACGGTCAGATCTCTCTCTTGACTCGCCGCGCGCTCTACCCATCTCATCCTCACCGCCGGCCTGATTTTGATTAACCTCACCCTTGCGGTGATCTCAGTCACTGAGCTGCTATTTAAGCACCTCAGTGGTGTCGCGCGCAAGGGATCGCTCCCTCCTACATCTCTTAGCGATCAATTCTTCCACTCCAGTCTCTCCTCCTCATCTAGACCCTGATTTCACAGCCACCGGCTGTGGAATCATCGCCTGCTCTCGACCCTCCTCGTCGCTAAGGACCTCGTAGCACCTGAGGACGACCCTGGAGTCTCACTAGCAGACTCTTCCCTCCGCTGGAGTCACCCTCCTCCTTAGCCGCTGGCTAAGGACCCATAGGTCCCATTCTTCCTTTTAGTTTAGTTTTTAATTCTGCACAAGCAGTTTTAGATTTAGTTTGCAGTAGTTTAGAATAGATTTAGTTTTAATTGTTAGTGTTTAATGTTAGCTGTAGTTATATTAGTCTTAGGAGTAGAATTAGTATTAGATCCACTCCCTCACCTCCTCTGATCAGTCCAGATCAGAGGGGAAGAATCATCTGTTCACTGTTCAATTTATCTCCCTCTTCATGTTTTGTTTTTCCATCATCCAGATTCTGATTCTTGTTTTTTCCATTTTAACGACGAATTTTTCATTAATCACCCACACATCCTGACCCAATTTCAGATCTGATGGCACACTGCCTCAGAGCTGAAAGTGGCGTCACAAGCACCATTTGGGGCTTCTCACTCACTCCAGTTATTTCACAAAAGCCCCTCTGTTTTAAATGGATTGCCTCAGTTTGTCAGAGCACTTTTGATCTGGATTTTAAAGGATTTTTACTCTCTGAAATGTTTTGACAGATCTGACAAATTGAAAGGATTTTTGGTGTTCATTGTAGGCAAGGACTCTGAGAAGTTCTCTGGTGACAGAGAACCAATCAGAAGAGCCTTTCATGATTCTGTTTATACTTTGTTTTGAATGCATTCGCCAGCTTCCATTAAATTTCCTTAATGCATTCTTAGTCTCTTTTTGCTATTTCAGAACTGCCATGCACTATTTGTGTTGATGATCGTTTCTGTATGGTGATTCTCTAACCTAAGGAGTTTTCCATACTCCTTAAGGTTGCAAGAAACTGGGATTGTGTTTCTTTGGTTTTAATTGATTGAGCTAAGTCTTCCTTCATGCTGTCTATGGCATTAGGAAGACTAACTCAATGCCATTTGCTGTTTTGATCTGAAAGGATGCTTCTGCTAAGGTTTTTTTTTTCTAATGAGTGTTTAAGCTGAATTTACATGAGATTTTCGTGAGATTTAAACCCCTTTCAGATTTGGATTTCAACTCTGTAAATTGTAGTTTGTTTTGAATTTTATCTTACTCCCAGTTACACAGCAATATGCTGCATCTAGCAGCTACATTCCCCTCTTCTCTAAACTCCCTTCTTCTCTAAATTTCCCTCCTCTCTGTAGAATACTTCCCCCCCTCTTCAAGTGGACTAACTGCAGCAGCAGTTAGCCATTTGACAGTGGCTTAAGCCACTGCCACTGTAAATAACACTAAAATAGCACATTCTTCTTTTCTCCATCTCCTCTGACAGTAGCTGCGGCTGCTGTCTAAACTCAAATAAAAAATCAATCAACTCTAATTCCCTAACTTTATACAAAAGCCTAATGGCATAGACTTATTTTAAAACTATAAATACACCCATTCATAGTATTATAACTATAGCATATTAGTTAGATACATAGTTATACTGTAAATATGTATAAAACCTATACAGAAATTCGTATACATATGTATTCTATGTAAAAATATGTATGTATACTAATCTAGTATGTATGTATCTACTGATCTATGTATATATATATGTACAGATTTATATTTACTGATTTAGTAGCTAAGTTAATAGGTTAGAGCAATAATCAAGTAAATAAATCTATAAACGTGGGAATATACATATATATATGTATATATTAAGTAATTTAAGTTAGTCAAAGTATAATTATACCTAGTATAACTTACTGTAACTTAGTTTTAATTATAAACTACACAGAATTACTATTTTAGCCTAAATAAAACATAAATAAATTCGTAAAAATACAATAAAAATATGTATTAAATACTTAAGTATGTAAGTTAAAACTGTTTAAGGTCAATTAGACCATTTACTAATTATTTTATAAGTAATTAACTCTTTAATCACCTAAATCAACCTGTATAATCAGCCTAGTTTAGCGAATTTATTTGTATAGTAAATATATTTAAAATTCAAAATTAATTAATCAATTATGTAGTATTATGTAAATACTTTATTTACCATATTTTATTTTATTTTTTTTAATAATTTATGGCCCCCAAATCGAGGGCCAAAAACGCGCACAGACGCAGCTGCGTCTGGTTTCCAGCGCATGATGTGGTGCTGGAATAGCGCCACATCGTGGGCTGCAAACGAAACGCAGCATATAAATATAATTTATGTTATAACCTTACCAGTCGTCATGGCGCCGGGCGCCCGAAACGTTACCTGTTCCGTCTGATCCGATAACCCGATTCTGATATGTGATGATACTGAATGTGTGGGGCTGGGAGCCCGAGTGTGTGCGAACTTGTTGAAGGCGTTGGGCTGAGGCCCTGCGCTGAGTTTGAATAACGTAACTAAGCCACCTAATTTGAGATTAGGGCGCGCTTAGTAGAGGTCTGGTCCCACCCGAAGGGTGCTGTGTATCCCTCGAAAAGCGCGCCCGCTAATTAAACACATTTTACACTAAGGACTCTCCACCGCAGCCTCTGAAAGACCACACAGAACAAAATGAAAGGACAGATGACTTAAAAAAAAGATAACAGGAGATAACAACAGAAAAGACTCTGTACATATGTATAATTAAACCCACATAATTACTAACAGAATAAAACGACACTATAAATGTCGCTAAAGACCCCAGTTTGCTTCTTTAGGTTGTATATAGTGTTTCCTGAGATTTAGCGACGTTTATATCTGTCACTAAAACTGATATATATGTCACTATAAATAAATGACCAGTAGGTTAAGTTTTTACACTATGGTATCCTAATGTAGTATGAACTAACATAATAGTGTTAATAGTATAACTTGTAAATACAAAGTTTAAAGTATAATAATAGATTGTTTGATGCTTGTTCATAGTTAGCATTTTTGCAAGCACTTCTTAGCAACTAGGTAAATAAAACATTCATTCATTCTTTAAATGTAGAGTTTATTTTTGAATAAGAAGACAATTTTGGAGATAATCAAAGAGTGACCGAATTAAGTTCAATAAATTGCCTCCCAGAGAACGACCTGGAACAAAACCAGTAAAAATTAGATAAATAAGCAAATGATAATAATGGTTGTAATGACTGGTACTCACCCATACTCACCATTATACGACATCCTTAATGTTATATTATACACCTTATACTACAACGACATTTACAACAATTATTACCAACAAACATTTACAACAATTATTACCAACAAACATTTACAACAATCAATTTACACCACAACCAATTATCAACACACGCCCACCCCCAAATCCCGAGGGAGGAAACTGCCCTCAAAACCCACCAGGTGGTGGAGCCTTAGATCCTATAACCCGCCTCCAAGCCCAAATGGAAATGTATAATGAGCAAATTGAAGCCATTCGGGAAACATTGGAGGAAATGCAGAACCCTCCCGAATGGTAGGAGCCTAGGTCTCTTAGCTCCTATCAGAATCCCGCTGCTACAAAGACCATAGGACAAATTCGGGTCCCCATGGGTAGGGACCACTTTGAACTGAAACCTAACATAATTGGCCTAATAAGTTTTCACTTCCATGGTCTTGCAAGTGAAGATCCTTTTCTCCACTTGGAAGACTTAACCCGATTGGCTAAAATAGTTAAACCAAGAAATATCGAGTTACCTATAGTCCTCATGAAAATGTTCCCGTTTTTATTGTGGGATAAAGCGTCGTAGTGGTTACGCACCCTTGGGCGAAGCATCCACTCTTGGGAAGAGATGCGAACAATGTTTCTTAAGAAGTTCTTCCCAATCGGGCGAAACAATGTGCTTCACCGAGCTATCACTTCATTTACGCAACAAAACGGCGAACAATTTCATGAGGCATGGGAGAGGTATAATGACCTCCTTAGGAAGTGTCGGCACCATGGTCTGCCTAAGTGGCATATAGCCCAGATTTTCTACTATGGGCTAAATGAGACTTTGAATCAGATTGCAGATGCTTCTTGCGGAGGGAATTTTATGAATAAAGACAAGAATGAAGAATTCGAATTATTTGAAAATATGAGTGAAAACTCAATGAACAATGGCTCCATTGTTGCCTTTAATCATACCAGCCTACCCCGTAATGTCCACGAAGTTGACATGGGACCCTCCCATTCATCCACTGATCTTAGCCTTATCGCACAAAAATTGGATGAAGTCTCTGTCGTGCACAAGAAGCTGGACGAGCTTCTGGCCAACCCCACCCATTCTATGGCAAACACCCCCACCTCACCACTTCATCACAATCCCAATTCTTCCAATACCAGGCTTATCCCTAGAAACCCCGTAAGACCATCCTTACCGAATGTCACGCCGAGCGACTCGATAAGTCATGTGGATCTGGCTTCTGCGAGCCAGTATTTCGACACGGAGGACCAAGCCTCCGTGTGCTCAGAAGCATATTTACACACGGACACGTCTTCTGGCATAGAAGACGCTTGCGACTTGAGGAACAACCCATTCTCTACCAATTATAACCTAGGGTGGCGAAATCATCTGAACTTCGCATGGTCCAACAACCCGTAGTGCCAAAACCTCGCTGGTGGACCAATGCAACCGTCCGCACCCGTCATCCCAAGGGCCCAGTCTAATCCTATGGCGAATCCGCCATCAGGCCCTTGCCTACCGTAAACAGAACACGCATCAAGCCCTCTTGACAAATTGATGCGAATGATGACGGAAATGTCAAAGCGCCATGAAGAGAACATGACCTCTCTTCAGCACCAATTGGCGCAGCAGAATGCTAAGATCAGGCAACTACGCTTGGTGACTCAATCTCAGGGCACTCTTCCCGCCCAACCTGTTCCAAACCCGCGAAATTTCGTACCCCGTGGTCCTCAACCACAGGTATGACCTTCTCAGGGGCAGGTTAATCAGATTCTACAAGCTCTGAGCATTCCACCCTAATTTTAGGCTAATCCCGCTGCAGCACCTCACTCTTATGTCCCTATTGCGAACCCTCCTCCACCATATGATCCCACTGGACCCACATCGTCCAATGCGATCACTACAAGGAGCGGCAAGTAGACTATCAATCCACCTCAACCAGATCCTGGCTCGTCTTCTTCATCGCCCTCTCATTCGGGATGCTCACCGCATTCGTAAGAGGACGATACTGATGTAAACACATTTACACTACTTAAAATGTTTAATTTTGCATGTTCTTAAGCATAGGATTGCATTTCATGATATAAATATTGCATAACATGCATCATCTTGCATTTAGAGTAGTTTGAATAAAATGGAGGTTAATTGTCTCCTTTTATGTGCTTGGACAGGGCAAACATTTTATCGGGGCCTCGGATCAAAGATCCAAATGTATGGATGTGATCAGGGCGACGATTGGAGTTCAACGACTCCAAGATCGCCCTAATCAGGCATCCATAGCATCAGTTAGTGACACAGGAACCCTAGAAGATCAAGGGCGAGGATGGTGAAAATCTGCACTTCAGATGACAAATCCGATCGCACGGATGAATTTGGATCGACGATTGCAGCCCAACGACGCAAAAATCGAGTCAATCCAACATCCGTGGCACCATCTACAACTTCCAGAAGATGGACGGCCAAGATGGCGCCACGTGGTGCCATCTCGGCCGCCCAAATGGCCACATGTAATCTCGGCAGTCTCCGCATCCGCCTTTCCTTACCGTTGGATCAAGATCCAACGGCTGCGACGTGCCCACGCTGAAGTCAGGCGCTCGACATAAATGCAACCCCAGCGTGTTGGTCGAGTGCTCTAACGCGAAGCGGGGACGCGCGTTCGAGCCTCGCCACGCTGAAATTGGAGAGGTGGCGTGCCTCCGATCGTCCGCACAATCGCGATGCAATGGCCGCGCACGCTCAATCAAGATGACGCGCTCACGCACGCCCGCGCGTAATGCGCAATCGCACACGAGTGGTCACGCAATGCAGCGGGTGAAGGCGCGACTTAAGCCGTCCGATCTCACGATCGAACAGCTGAGGATCTTTGAACGTGTGTAGGCGTTGCACGCACGAGCAGCTGAGCGGGCGCACGTGGGCGCGGAAGCTACACCCACGTTAGGGGCTTTAGCGACGGTTTTATCCGTCCCTAAAGACCCCTCATTTATTATTTTGAATTTGTAATATCCATTTTTCCCCCACTCCTTGGAACTATAAAAGGAGACCCCCTCCATACGAAATTATTATCCCTTCCTTCTCTTCTCTACCCCTCCAAAGCTCAAGAGAAGCTTGTCCCACACCTGGGATGCTTCTCACGAGATAAAGTCCAAATTTTCATCCCCCTTCGGAAGTGGATCCCGCGACGACGACAGCGTGCTGCTTCGTTCCCCTTTGTCCAGGCATCGTCCCGTCCGGCTCGTCCTCCAAGCAACCGTCGAGGAGGATTTCTCTCTCCCTATTCTTTTTACTTCTTTCTAGCATAGTTTACTACATTCTAGTGTAGTTTTGCTCGTCCTCCAAGCAATCGTCGAGGAGGACATTTCTCCCTCCATTGTTTTAATGCTTTCTAGAGTAAATTTACCGCTTTCTAGTGTAATTGTTTTATGCTTTCTAGTTGTAATGAACAATCTCCTCAATGATAAATTCTTTGTTTATTCTACATCTCATTTTGATTTCCATGTGCAATATTCTCTCTCTCTCTTACCCTCTCTCTCTTCTACTTATTGTAACTAATTAGATAGTTTTAAATTGAATTACTTCGTGACAAATAAAAAGAAATGCGTAGTTTTTAAATCAAACGTCTGCCTCCCTATGTTCGACCAGGAATTTTAATTTTGGTATAAATTTTATTTGTTGAACATGAATTCTTCGCTTTCAAGCTACAACGACAGGTTTTCCAAAATCAAATACGTTAGCATAGCGATTCGTACGTTCAACATTTTGGCGCCGTTGCCGGGGAGGCGACGATCTTTATTTCTCTTTGTGTTTTGTAACTTACAAATCATTTATCTCACTTCTCTCCTTTCTTATTGTGATTGCAGGGACTCTTTTGAGAGGAGCAAAAGTGGTAGATTGGAGTAAAGTGCTGTGGAAGGTTTTGTAAGTTATCCCCCATTCTTTCCCCCACCATAGATTTCATTCACCACATTAAATCCAAATTCCAATTAACCTAGGTGTTTGCATAAATCCTAAGAATAGTTTGGTTGTTTGGATTCTCACTCACATTCATTCCACCTTCATTTATATATAAAAACAAAAAAAAAACAAAAAGGTAATTTTGTGGGGCAATTTTCAACTAACACACAACGTACACCCACATTCTAAGGCACTTAACTGAATTGATTTGTTTCTACTCAACCGGATTCTGATCTGTGGAACCGGTACACAGAAAGCAACACATAAAAGAGTAGAAATCATTCTAGGTTAACCATCTTTGTGTGCCTAACATAGTGGTGCATTTGTGGCCAATTGTTTGAGTTGATTGGGTCGTACCACTTCAAATAAAATAAACTCATCAAGTAGCTGCCAATTAGGTTCAACTCTTAGGGATTTACCAGGCACTCCACACTCTTTTTAAGCTTTAAAGGAAAACATCTTCACCTGTGCTTGCAAAACCTGGTGTGCTAATGAAACTTGTTTGAAAACAACTAAAGTTGAATCCTAAAAGCTACTAAGCAAGATTTGAACCTTAAAATTCACCACTTCAAAAATAATCTTGCTTGAAAACCACTGGTTGTGCACGCACACACAAATCAATCAATCATTAAGGGCACAACCCATTTAAAGGGCCCGTCACATTCCAAAGCACATTCAAACCTAGCCCTATATAAAACAGAGTAGACGTTGGGCTTAAGGATTTGACTCGCTCTTCAGAATCCAGAACGAGATTATTTTCGATTAGTCTATTTCTACTGTTCAATCTGATGTCTAGCTAGGGGAGCAGAGTCAAATGATCACGGCTGGGGGTACACTATGAACTGGAGGCGCAAGCCGAAGGAAGAACCTTCTCCCCAGTCCCTCCTTCTAACTGGTTGGATTGAACAGATGGAAGTAGATCAAATTGTTCCTTTATCTCAAGACGGGTTTTGGGAGTCTGTAGGTCTGTAGGCTAACCCACTTAAGGACAGGTTTGATTGTTTGTATTGCAAGGCACCTTTCTTCCTCCCGTGTCTCGTGAATCCTTCCACATATTTCACGCATTCCGCTCTTTCCCTCCTATTGTGAATTATCCTCAACATGACGATTATCCCAACTCGTATTGTAATCAACCATCAGTCAGTTGGGATAATTCGGATTGGGGATACAATTCTGGACCCCCGTGTTTAGGGTCTAACCCTGAACACTTTGATTCTGATTTCTATCCTTCTCAGAGCTACATCAATTATAGATCGTCTTCCTTTAATGAACAACCTAATACGATCTACAATCAAGAAGGATACACCGATCCTTACCCATCCTCTGATTTCACTGCCTTTAGGTCATCACCATCTTTTCAACAATCTGAAATGACCTATTATCAGGAAGGGTATAACGAATCTCAATTCGTTAATTCCCCTGCATTGAGCCCAAACCTGCCCAACCCTGAACCAACTCATTTGTTTCAGGTTAACTAGGTTCAAGATAAGGTTCTGGCTAACTTGAGGAATATCATTCAATCTTTAGAAGTTTAGCCAATACCTTGCATTGAGAGATTGGAGCCCCTGATTGAAATGATTGATGATTTAAACGAGTCTTTGTTGGATTGGCTCCAGGATGTTAAGGATAAGAACCCAGGTGAGTTTCTACTTGGGAAATTAGTGAAATTGAGGATGAGATTCGTGGTTGCTTTGATTCAATCTTGGAATAATTCCTAGGATGAACCCTCTTCAGGAAAGCCAATGACAGAATCCGCTCAGGCACCTGTTGGGGGGGACACGTATTACGAGGCTGACCAGATTGAATTGAAACAACCAATTAAGGATGATCTGATTTCTTCACCTGAGATCCCTGATCCGGGTTACGAGGAAACGTATGTCTCCTTGGAACAGAAAGTGACAAATGATTTTGGGGCATACATTGATACGGATCCTGATTTCTTTGATGGTGAAGATTCAAGTTGCAAAGTCTCACGTGAGTTTTCTGAACATGATTTCTGTGAGATGATTGAGCCTGAGGAATCTGATAGATCATTTGATAGCCCAATAACTGAGGAAACTGATCTTACGGCACACATTACAGATCCAGAATTACATTTTCTAGATGAATCAATTCAATGCCCTGATTATCAGTTACACCCCGTTGAGCTTAACGATAATTCTGTTTCTGAGATAATTAGACCCAAGTCAATTCTGATTCTACCACATCATTTAGACTTGGAGATTTCAGACGGGGTGATTAACATGCAAAAGGTCTCGGAATTTAACATTAGGAATGAGGAGGATAGGAGTTGGGAAATTCTGATTTGGGAAGTTAATTTTGGAGGAAATGGAAGATTGAGTCGAAGGGTTCCTTTTAAGATGAAGCCATCAAATCAAAACCCTTACGACATTTATTTCGAGGATGTCAAACTCAAGCACACATTCAATGATTATCCTTTTGAGCTTCAATTCTCTATAACCTGACTTTTTGGTCGTGGGTTGCATCCTCATAAATCGCAGGCCCGACCCCGCTTGCATTCTTATTTTAGGTTTTGGGTAATTTTTATCCAGAACCTAAGATATTCTCGATTATGGGGTGTGGGTCTGCACCACAATCTGGTCCACATCTATGGGCCTCTGTTGACAGGTCGGAGGATTCTTCTGTTTATTCTAATTCTAACCTGCACTTGTGAATTCTTCATTTCTTTTCTTTGTATAGTGTGCCTAGCTGAAGGCACTAAACTCAGCACATATACAGTTCTTTTTCGTTTTCATCTCGGAGCGGACCTGACATTCACACAATTCAGGTGCTTTCTATGCTTTTCCACTCTGTTTTATGTCTTTCTAATACAATGAGGACATTGCATTAGATAGGCATGGGCAGGTGGATATTTATCTCTGAATTCATTCATTAGCTCCGTAGATTTGTTTTATTTTCTTTTATTAAAAAAAAAATTCAGAATTAGGAAAGAGAATTTGGGTTTAAGAAAATTTTCAATCTTAGGAAATACTACATTAAGATCTGAACACAAAGACCCTTCAGGTCTTTGGACTTAATTAGCCTGTGTATCTGCTAAAATGTGGATTTGTCTTTGAGTCCTCACCATCTTAATTCTATTATAATTGGAATAAATAAGTTTGGGTGATAAGTACACGACTTATCAACCCGCCCTCTGATTTGAGGGAATTTTGAGTCTTAAGCATCTACACACTTTCTTTGCATTGACTTGTTGTTCGGCGATTCTAATGGAAATTGGGTAGCTAATGAACCTTCTAGGGTGATATGGCTGGCAAGTTATCGTGGGTAACAACCCATAGGTAGGTTGTCCAGAGCTCAGTCACTGGACCTTTCTCTTTTTGCTGCCTTTAGGTAAATCTTAGAACAGGGAAGCCACCTACTTAAAAAAAAAAAAATCAAAAAAAGAAAAGGAGAAAAGAACAAAAAGAAATAAGCCACACTTCGCCGCAAGAGTATGGCTGGCAAGTTGTCGGTGGTAATAGCTCATCGACCGTTTGTCCACAACCCAGCTCAGAAACTAAAAAATCCCAAAACACTTAGGAAGAAGCAGAGAAGTAGAATAAACAGGGAAAATATACACTAGATTCACCCTTGTGTTGACCCCGTAAAAAATAAAAGTAGGGAGAAAGCTACCGGTTGTAAAGATATACCTTTAGGAAGAATTCCTTTTGAGGTCACCTAGAGGCGTAGAAATCCGAACTCCGTTTTAATTGCCGGTCAACGAGTCTATCACAATCACAATAAGATGCTTAAAACTTAGGGTTCTCATCAAATCTTGGGTGAGTTGAATGGTCATAGAAAGCCACTCTTAAACCCTAAAATTTGAAAATCCAAAAAAATTAGAAGAGTAAAAAGAGAAAAAGAAATTTTTCTTTGAATAAGGCGAGGATTGAGGCGGTCTACATCTTGGCTGATACCCGGGCACAGTTGTGTCTTTGAAAGTTCAGTTCCTAACTAGACAATTTCTTAATGATTGAAAATAACTCAGGTCCAAATAATCCAACCTAATTCTTTTATAAATAGCATATAGTTTTTGCTAGGGACTAGCAAAAGATAGGCATGGGGGTATGATGTAAACACATTTACACTACCTAAATGTCTATTTTTGCATGTTCTTAAGCATAGGATTGCATTTCATGATATAAATATTGCATAACATGCATCATCTTGCATTTACAGTAGTTTGAATAAAATGGAGATTAATTGTCTCTTTTTATGTGCTTGGACAGGGCAAACATTTTATTGGGGCCACGGATCAAAGATCCAACTATATGGATGTGATCAGGGTGACGATTGCAGTTCAACGACTCCAAGATTGCCCTAATCAGGCATCCGTAGCATCAGTTAGTGACACGGGAACCCTAGAAGATCAAGGGCCAGGATGGTGAAAATCCGCACTTCAGATGACAAATCCGACTGCATGGATGAATTCGGATCGACTATCACAGCCCAACGATGCAAAAATTGAGTCATTCCGACATCCGTGGCACCATCTACAACTTCCAGAAGATGGACGGCCAAGATGGCGCCACGTGGTGCCATCTTGACCGCCCAAATGGCTGCATGCAATCTCGACAGTCTCCACATCCGCCTTTCCCCACCGTTGGATCAAGATCCAACGGCTGCGACGCGCCCACGCTGAAGTTAGGCGCTCGACATAAACACGACCCCAGTGTGTTGGTCGAGCGTTCTAACGCGAAGCGGGGACGTGCGTTCCAGCCTCGCCACACTGAAATTGGAGCGGTGGCACGCCTCCGATTGATCGCACGATCGCAATCCAACGGCCGCGCGTGCTCAATCAAGATGACACGCTCACGCACGCCCACGCGTAACGCGCGATCGCACGCGGGCGGGCGTGCAATGCAGCGGGTGAAGGCACGACTTAAGCCGTCTGATCTTGCGATCGGACGACTGAGGATCGTTGAATGTGCATAGGCATTGCGCGTGCGAGCAGCTGAGCGGGCACGCGTGGGCGCGGAAGCTACGCCCACATTGGGGGATTTAGCAACGGTTTTATCCGTCACTAAAGACCCCTCATTTATTATTTTGAAGTTGTATTATCCATTTTGCCCCCACTCCTTGCAACTATAAACGGAGACCCCCTCCATACGAAATTCTTATCCCTTCCTTCTCTTCTCTACCCCTCCAAAGCTCAAGAGAAGCTTGTCCCACACCCGGGATGCTTCTCACGAGATAAAGTCCAAATTTTCGTCCCCCTTCGGAAGTGGATCCCGCGACGACGACGGCATGTTGCTTCGTTCCCGTTCTTCTGCTTCGTCCTCCTTCGTCCTGCTTCGTTCCCCTTCGTCCAGGCGTCGTCCCGTCCGGCTCGTCCTCCAAGCAACCGTCGAGGAGGATTTCTCTCTCCCTATTCTTTTTATTGCTTTCTAGCATAGATTTATTGCTTTCTAGTGTAGTTTTGCTCATCCTCCAAGCAATCGTCAAGAACATTTCTCCCTCCATTCTTTTAATGCTTTCTAGAGTAAATTTATCGCTTTCTAGTGTAATTGTTTTATGCTTTCTAGTTGTAATGAACAATCTCCTCAATGATAAATTCTTTGTTCATTCTACATCTCATTTTGATTTCTATGTGTAATATTCTGTCTCTCTCTTACCCTCTCTCTCTCTTCTATTTATTATAACTAATTAGATAGTTTTAAATTGAATTACTTCGTGACAAATAAAAAGAAATGTGTAGTTTTTAAATCAAACGTCCGCCTCCCTGTGGTCGACTCGGAATTTTAATTTCGGTATAAATTTTATTTATTGAACACGAATTCTTCGCATTCAGGCTACAAGGACAGGTTTTCCAAAACCAAACACGTTAGCGTAGAGATTCATACGTTCAACAGATATACCCAAATTGGTGCCTGAATCAGTTCCATTCCCTGAGGCTTTACTGTGGGAGCCAAAAGGCAAGAAGAAAGATATGTAGGCCTTTGATAACCTACGTAATTTGTTCAAGGATGTTGAAATCAAGGTACCCCTGCTAGAGGCTATCGACCTCATACCTACTGTCACCTGATTTTTCAAAGACTACACAACACCCAGGCGACAGTCAAAGAAAACTAAGAATCTGGTGGTTCTCTCACCTCATGCAAGTTGTGCTATACTGTCAAATCTACCACTGAAGTAGAAAGATCCGGGCACACCGCTTATTTCTTGTAGTATCCAAGGCTGCAATTTTAACCATGCCCTGCTTGATCTAGGATCTTCCATAAATCTTATACCGACCATCATGCTCGAAAAATTTTCCTTGGGAAATCTGAAATCCACCCCTGTCATGTTACAGTTGGTAGATCGTTCTGTCAAAATCCCGAAGGGTGTGGTGGAAGACGTGGTGGTTAGGGTCAACAGTCACTGTTTTCCTGTTGACTTCTTGTTTTAGATATGGAAGTTCCTAGCTCACTTTCTGATTGTCCGATCATCCTTGGTCGACCTTTCTTGGCCATAGCCTGCACCCATATCGACTGCGAGTCGGGCTGTATTGAGATTGCCGTTGCATCTGAAAAGCTCAAGATTAACATCTTCAAGGTAGCAAAGTACTTTGATTGCGATTGTATTGAGGATGACACGTCTGACGAGGACATGGCTGTCAGCACGTGTATTAGACTAATTGGGACCGATTCTGACTACTGCGGATTACCTATAAACATTGACGATTGCCTGTCAAACACATATTATGACGTTCCCCCATCCCTCCCTTGTCCCGTACCGTCTCCTGGCCAGACTTCTGATGAGGTTTTCTCCGCTTCCCATACCTCATGGTCTGAGTCATATCCGGGCTACTTACCGTTGGTCCACACTCTTGAAGACCAGATTGCCCTTTCTTTCCCGCCAAATCAGGCAGATTTGCAACTCCACACTGGGACCTTGAGCCCACATCCTACTCACTGGGGCTATTCCTTTTTGGATCCATCCATCCAAGAAACCCCTCTTCTTGGCCAATCTGAGGGCCAATTTCTTCCTCCTGACCTGTTCTCCAATCCGCCTGGGACACTCTCGTCCCAAGAAATGCCAGACCTTTCACCATCCACTCCCGAGCTGAAAGAGCCACCTAGTACACTTAAATATGTTTTCCTGGGACCAAATGAAACACTCCCTGTAATCATTAGTTCAACATTGACCAAGGAGCAAGAGTGCAAACTAACTGAGGTCCTCATAGATCACAAGGCAGCCATTGGATGGTCTTTATCAGACTTATCTGGCATTAGCCCCTCCTACTGCACTCACCATATATATACGGAGGAGGATGCTCGACCTTCCCGCGAGATGCAGTGACATCTCAACCCTAACATGCTGGAGGTCGTTAAGAAAGAAATTATTAAGTGGCTGGATGTGGGTATAATATACCTGATCAGCGATAACCCCTGGGTGAGTATGATTCACGTTGTGCCCAAAAAGGCTGGACTCACCATCCGTGTCAATGATAGGGGCGAATCCATCCCTACACGCACTCCATCTTGGAGAGTTTGTGTAGATTATAGGAAACTCACTGTTGCAACTAAGAAAGATCACTTTCCGCTACCTTTCATTGACCAAATCCTGGAGCGGTTAGCTGGAAATAAATTTTTCTATTTCCTGGATGGATTCTCAGGATATAACCAGGTGTCAATTGACCCCCGGGACCAAGAGAAAACCACTTTTACCTGCCCCTTCGGCACCTTTGAATTTAGAAGGATGCCATTCGGACTTTGGAACGCACCAGCAACTTTCCAGAGATGTATGCTAGCGATATTCCATGACATGGTGGGTGACTTTCTCGAGGTCTTCATGGATGACTTTCCTGTCTTTGGACCCTCTTTCGATGAATGTCTTGCCAACTTGACTTGCATCCTTAGGAGATGTATTGATGTAAACCTCGTGCTTTCTTGGGAAAAAAGTCATTTTATGGTGCATGAGGGAATTGTTCTCGGGCACATTATCTCCGATAGGGGAATTGAGGTTGACAGAGCTAAGCTTAATGTCATTGCTGATTTACCTATGCCTGGCTCTGTCAAATAAATTCGCTCCTTCCTGAGACACGTCGGTTTCCATATGAGATTCATCAAAGATTTCTCCAAGATTTCTCGTCCCTTAACTCATCTCCTATCGACTGACGTACCCTTCGATATGGGCCCCGACTGCATACGAGCATTCACGCAGCTACGTAATGCTGTCACCAAGGCCCCTATTCTCCAGCCACCTGATTGGTCCCTCGACTTTGAACTCATGTGCGACGTTTCCAACCTTGCAGTCGGAGCCATCCTGGGACAAAGATGCGATAGACACCCCTTCGTGGTGTACTACGCTAGTAAGACATTGGATGAGGCCCAGCGTAATTATACTACCATTGAGAAAGAACTACTGGCGGTCGTCTTTAGGCTGTAGAAATTCCACTCCAACCTTCTGGGCTCACACGTTATTGTTTTCACTGATCACGCGGCCATTCTCCATCTCATGCACAAGAAGGATGCCAAGCCTAGATTGATTCGTTGGATCCTTGTACTCCAAGAATTTCACATTGAGATCCGTGATTAGGCCAGAGCCCAGAAAGTTATGGCTAATCACCTTTCCAGACTGGACCCTGACCATATTGGACTTACTCTACCGATTAATGAAGTTTTTCCTGATGAGCACCTATTTGCAATTAATGTGGCAAGTGGACAGCGGTATGCCGACATTGCCAATTACCTTGCTTCTGGATCCCTTCCACGTGGCTGGCCTAAAAACTAGCGCGAGCGTCTCATGGCAGAAGCAAAGTATTATTTCTGGGATAATCCACTTCTTTTTCGCATAGGTGCTGATCAAATCATCCGTCACTGTGTTCCTGACAGCGAATTCCCCAATGTGCTATCCTTCTGCCACGATCAGGCCTGCGGAGGCCATTTCTCTGGGAGGAAAACTGCAGCCAAGGTGTTGCAGTGTGATTTCTTTTGGCCCTCCCTTCACTAGGATGCACACAATTATGCCAAGCATTGCACTAGGTGCCAGTCGTTAAGGTCAATGTCACGACGTGACATGATGCCCTTACAACCCATCCTAGCTGCAGAAATCTCTGACATTTGGGTAATTGATTTCATGGGTCCCTTTCCTCCTTCCAACTGCTTCGAATTCATGCTCGTGGCCGTTGACTATGTTTCAAAATGGATCGAGGATATTCCCGCATGCCGTGCTGACCATGTTATATCCACTCGCTTTGTCAATGACCACATCTTTGCGTGCTTTGGGATCCCTTGTGCCATTATCTCGGATGGAGGAAGCCACTTTACCCATGCATCTTTTTGGGCACCTCTGAGGAAATACGGAGTTCACCATCGCATAGCATCCCCATATCATCCTCAGACGAACGGTCAGGCAGAGGTGTCGAACTGGCAAATCAAGCAGATTCTCCAGAAAATGGTTTGGCTTAACCGTAAGGATTGGTCTGACAAGCTGATTGACGCACTTTGGGCGTATCGGACCACCTTCAAGGCTCCCCTTGGTATGTCTCCATATAGAATCGTTTACGAGAAGCCTTGTCATTTGCCCGTGGAGTTGGAGCACCGTGCTTATTGGGCTGTTCGCCAATGTAACCTCGACCCAGACCTGTGTGGTGGAGAAAGGAAACTCCAACTCCAGGAGCTGGAAGAGCTCCATCGTGAAGCCTGTGATTCTGCTTTAACTTTCAAACAACTCACTAAGGCTTTTCACGATAGCCGTATTCGGTGGAAAGAATTTGAGCCATCTCAGCAAGTTTGGCTCTACAATGCCCGGCTCAAGATCTTTCCTGGGAAACTGAAGTCCAAATGGACTGGTCCTTTCCTGGTCTCGAGACCATTTCCCAACGGGGCCGTTGAGATTGAAGATCCCAAATCTGGGCATAAATTTACAGTCAATGGGCAGCGTTTAAAACCCTATCTTACTCATGAACCTGCCCCCGTTGGAGAATCTGTTGCCCTACTGGAGGGTAACTAATCTGTGCTTCATTCTGAGTCCAGCTGGCGACGTTAAATTCAACGCTCGTTGGGAGGCACCCCAACAACACCCACCATACCTTTTCACTTCACTGTCGCACTCACTTCACTTTTCACTTCACCACCCACCATCCACCTACCCTACCACCCTACTGTATACCCTGCACCCCAGCTCTCATTACCTGATCTTTTGTCCTTTCTCCACCCTACCCTGCATGCATATTAGGACATAGCATCGTTTGGCATGGGGGGGTGGATAGGCATCCATAGGATCTGGGTATTTTATGGTATCATGCAGTTTTTATCTATATATATATATATAAATGAAAATGGTGTTTAGTAATGATCTGAAGGCTGAAACAAAAATACAATAAGTGTTTATGGATATTCAACCTCTGCTTTGAAGACATTCCAAGCCACAGAAGCTTGATTCGCTCAGGCTCGGCTTAATTGACTTGAGCATTGACAAAATAGATCGGAATCTCTCCTAACTAAGGACGTATTCTTGTACCTGAGACACCAATACAGGATCCGTTGGTTTGCTTCTACTTAAGAGCCTAAGTAATTTTGGTTCACATTACACATATCAAGAACGACCAGATGAACATACGATCCAACCCTAGTTCTCATTACGGAAGGTGGAGTCCTTACCTGTGCGTGCAGGTAGACTTTTTATCCCATGCTTTAGTCTTGTGTTTAGGAGAGACTCTTTCCACCAAAAAGGAACTCTCCCAACAAAAAGAAAGTGTGCTCCTTCAAATAATATTGTAAGAGATATATTGACACGTATTTCGAAAAAAAAGAAAAAAAGAAGAAGAAGATACAAATAAGTCAGTATATCTCACAAATGTCTGTAAAATCTTCCTACAAAAAAAAAAAGTTCTTCTGGGCAAATACCCTATTTTCTTTGAGCCATAAATGTTAGAAAATGGGAGTTGTATTTTCCGTCATCTTTTTAAGAGTCAATCCAAAGACACAAGCTAAAACTAGGACCAACCTATACTTAAAAATTCATGAAACCCTGGGCATGAGTCTTAATGTTCATCTGGTCAATCTTGATCCTTCACTAAGCACAAGCCATAACCTCTTGAGCTCTCGAGTACGGCAAAAACCTCCTGGGTCCTGGAAATCGTACTTAAGGTTTAAATATCAACAGTCCAGGTTAGTTGAGAGATGATCTTTGTCATGTGAGACTTAAAGTACTGGTAGTCTTCTCTACAATTGGTTCTCACAATATCCAAAAATAAACACACCTTTGTTGCCTCAGAAGAAAATCTTCAGCTTAAAGATCATTACTAAATACAACACAAAAAAATGTTTTGCTAGGGACTAGCAAAAGATAGGCATGGGGGTATGATTGCACCGCAAAAATACACCTGCAATTATTCCGTCTTGTGCTATTTCCTAGCATTACCAGTGCATATTAGGTAGACATAGTCGCATTGTAAAAATACACTCATGCATGCATTTAATTGAGAGCGGAGGAGAGTGAAATAAATGGCCATGCAATTAACATATTTCCTCAAGTGCATCTTTGCAAAATTCACCATCTTTTTATTTTTATTTTACTTGACTTTGAATTATTCCTGCGGCTGCATGGCATGGCTAGACCTTCTCGTGCCATGCTCTGCAACAGCAGCCTGCCAAGTCATGCAAGCCACTGGTAGCTGCCAAGCCAGGGCATCTCCTTCCTGTAGCTGCATGCATAGCCAGGGCATGGCTGTGCATGCCTTCTTCCTCTATAAAAAGAGCTTGGCTTCTTGCAAAAGGGAGCCTGGTCCCCACGAAAAAAACACACTGCAGCTCTTCTTCTCCAGGCCATCTCCTTCCCCTTCACCCTCCATATGTAGGCCCTCCTCCTCTGAGGAGACACTCTGTGGGCAGGAGTACCTCACGGTGGTGCACAACCACCACCGTGAGTCCACCACCGCCCAGCTCATCAAAGAGTCGGTGGGTGTGGTGGTTCTTTCCCTGTTTCTTCGTTTGAAGCCCTTCCACCATTGCCACTGAAGCTTCAAGCTTTGAAGCTCAACCGGCCACCGCACTCCCCTGCAGTAGCAGGCCAAGCCCCATGACGCACAGTAGTAGGCCACCTGCACCCCTCTTCACGCGTGCAAACCACCGCGCGCGCCAACAGGCTGCCATTGCCATCCACTTCTTTGCGTACGCCAACCTCTCTGCGCAAGCCACCAGCCAGCGCACCCCTTCCACGCGTGCTCACTCCCTCTTCGGCTCCCCGCACTCACAACACCATCCGCAACTGGTCACGCGACACGCCCGGGCACTGTAGCCACTGTTCACGCATTTCAGCGGAACATTGTGGCTACAGTGAAGTGACCTGTAAGTTTCTCACTTAACCGGTCACCCGGCACGCTGCAACCGACTGCAGCACGCGTGTGTGTCCCGCCCTGTGTCCTGCTCCAGCACCCGCCCACGCGTCTGCCAGCGCTCGCACACGCCTGCGTCTGCCCGCTCCAGCCCCTTCGCGTAGCGCGGTGCACTGCGGTTCACTACCCCGTGATCACTCCCTCCCAGCACACACGTCCTTGCTTACCTACGCTCCTGCGCGGGTGCTTGCACCATCAGACGTTGCCCCACTACTGCAGATGGCTTAAATGCCTCCTTCACTCCAGTAGGAAGCTCTCCCTCTCTGTCTGTCTGTCTCTCTCTCTCTCATAGCACTCTCTCACTCTCTCTCTGCCGACACTTACACACACACACACCTATACTCTACTTTTTACATATATATATATATACGTACATATATATATTTATATATATATATACTTATATACATATATATATATATACATATATCTATACATATATTAGTACTTATATAACTATGTATTAGTCTATATACATACATACATATATATATATATACTTATGTATATATATATATATACACATATATACTTACATATATACATATATTTGTATATATATACATATCTACATATATATAGATTATTACCTATATAACTAAGTATAAGCATAGATACATATATATATATATATATATATATATATATATACATATATACACACCTACTTATACATATATATATATATATATACAAATATACATACATATATACATATATATCTATACAGCCACATATACATATATATATATATACACATATCTATCTACATATATCTATATACATATATTACTATATATATATATATACATACATATATATACATCTATATAGTTATATATACATACATATACATATATATCTATATATACATCTATACATATATCTATCTATACATATATTTCCATATCAATATATATATACATATATATATACATATATTTTCACATTACTTACCATATGTTGTATCGCGGGAATATCTGCACCAGTTGCTGATATTCCCTAATACACGCGTGCAGAAAACGTGCTCACACTCATCTTCCACCCATCCACCTTACACTCCACGCAGCACTTCATCCTGTTGGTACCATCTTTCTAGATGATGACCGACTCGACACCATGCTACACTCCATCTCCACCTCCACCCCCACCCCTTTGTACATATATATATACATATATATAATTACTTTATTTCTGCTTCTCTTTCCTGCCAATAAAAGGATTAAAAAAATACATAAAAGAGAAAAGATAATCCTTGACTTGCAGGTACTCCGTCTTACGAATTGCAAGACCCATTTTGAAACCCTAATTTGGCTCAAAGCCAAGAACCTAATTTTGAGGGTGTGCCTCAAGGACAAGAATTATCAGAAAAAAATCTAAATAGAAAAACACCAAAAACACAATAAACTAACGGAAGAGATTCGTTGTAGGAAAGGGGTAGCAACTTGACTTCTAACCCCACTTCCCTGAGTTCGACCCTAGGCCTAAAAGTGACCAAGATAAAATCTAGTAGGCCAGGAAAAAAATTTTGTAAAGAGATGGTTAGGCTCGATTTAGGTTAACCACTATACACATTTCAACAATAAAATCACCGTATTAACACAACCTAATCGAGTCCGACTACCATCCCTTTCACCGCCCATGGCAACCCCCAGAACCCTGGCTTTCGAGATTTCGAGATAATGCCGTCCATGGCATTCCGTGGCCGAATTCAGACCCTGGCGATCGACATTTCGTGATAATGCCACCCATGATATCTGAACCAGCAAAGTGCTTACATGCCCCCGGTAGGATATTTAAATATCCTAAGAGACAAGCACCGAGGAGAAGATATGTTGTTACGCATCTTTGAGGGAATTTCCCACCTCTCCATGCCGGGAACTCATCCAAATCAACTTGTATTGATCGGCCGCTCCTAATCTAGGTGACTTTTTTAGAACATTGAAATGCTTTTTGCGTGATTTTAATATTTATGCGCACTGAACCAAACTGTGTGTGAATTGGGGTGCTTAGGTTAGTGAATCTCGCAAATCGAAAGTCAGTTAACAAGGCCGAATACTTCCTAAGCCTTAGACCTAATACTTAAGCTTCACATTTTTCCCAACCTCTTGAGGATTATCCATATCTTATCGGATACGTGAATTTTTAAGCCTAAGAATGTAGCCCAAGAGGCCTAAGATCAACATTCCTGCTAATCTCCTTTTATGTCTCCTTAGCACTTTTCTTTTATTTTTCTCATTTCCTGATCTGGTCTAGAACTTCAGTTAATTCCTTAATCTCTAACTAATGACTATTTCTTTTTCTTTTTCATTTTGTGCTCCTTTTTGTCAATTTTACTCTTTTTCTCCTCCTTATGATCATGTGGCTCACAAAATTTCCTCCCTCCATTTTTTTGGTCCTTTTCATAATCTTTCAATTTTTTTTGTGTTTTTGTCATATACATGAATTTTTTGTGAGAATCCTTCTGACTTTTTCTTAGTTCTATATATATGTACTTTATCACTCCCCCATGCCTAAGTTTTGCAATGTCCTCATTGTAAACAGAGGGTGTGAAATAGTGTTGAGGTCAACGACTTAGAACAAGATACATCGGGTGGGTGAATGGGTCGAAAATGAGTGATGTGGATGATTTCAAGCTCTGGTACGTGTACCAGAGGTGGATCAACTGTTTAAGGCTGAACTCAAGGTGCAATGAACGTGGAGTACAGACAGATAATCAGATGGGTCTCTATTTTTGGAATGACATGTTGCCTCCCGTTAAGCGCTAAATTCAATGCCTTCAACTAAGCGGAAAATTAGGTGGAGAGGGAGTGGTCAAATCAGTAGAGTTTTGTAAAACAAGCACCTTGATTAAGAGCCTAGTTGGCCCAACCAGGTGCTTGTTAGGATTAGTGGGCTGATGATGCAGCCCAAACCCAATCAGTCTGGTGGGTTGATAGATGTAGATCAAGAGATGCGGAACCCACCATATGCAATGTGGCTTGGATGGATATGGAAGTGAAAACTTAGGTTTAGGCTGAGTCGAATCAACCTGGTTAGGGTAGGGTTCCGAAAAATAATCAGTGCATGGTGTGGAAGCCCTACAGGGGTGATCAGAGAATGATGGATCCTGTTTTTCAATCTGATCAATACCCGATACCTAGTATAGATATGGAGTTGAGTCATCTACAAATAGCTCATTGAGAGATAAATCCAACTAGAAATTGAGTCCGGTTGCTGGTCGGGGTAGAGAACAGGTTTTGATTGGTTCTGTATGTGTGGAAGAGGTGGCTTCAATGAGAATTGGCTTGTTATAATTAGGAAGCAGATTTTCTCCGATGGTATGGTCAGATTCGAAATCATCTAAGAGTTTGCGAAAATCTGAATGAGATTCAACATCATGAGTTCCATCATAGAATAAATCATATGCTATAGATTCAACAACCTGATTGGGGTCTAGCCTAGATGTTAATTATAAGCTTAAAAAGGTGTCCTTATCTAGTAGAAGCTCAGGTTCTAAGCTGGTAGGGAAGACCCAATTGAAACCCCACTCATCGAACTCCTCAATTTTGGTATAGTAAATTGGCATGACTTCCTGAAAATCAATTAGTTCCTCTGAGGATGTTCGCGAGGGATATTCATCAAATAGCGACCCAAAATCATATTCTTCATTGAAAGATTGATCTTCCTCATATGGGGCCTTGAAATCTCCCAATAGGTTTCAGATCTAGATCCTGGGCTTAGGATGTGGGTTGAATCACTAGAATCTAGGTATGAATAAACTTCGAGGGTCACCTTATCAGAATAAGGAACAGAATTTACACCCTCGAGAGGTTCAGTTCTACTCTCATTATTGCAGGAGTTTTGGGACTCTAAGCTTGGTGATTCATGGTCTAGAGTGGGCTCAACATCATGTTTTCCTACATTTGGAGCTTCCCAACCTTCTTCAATATCAGGGACATTGTACTCCATCTGGGTTGGGACTCCACAACCATTTTGTGCCTCAAACCCAAGATCAGATTGATCCTCGATGTTGTCCCAAGATGGTTCATGCTCTGTTTGTGGTATATACGGGTACTTCTGGTCGATAATTTGTTTTACTAATCTCATTACCTCTTCCTACTTTTCAAGTTCATCTTGGTGTTGCTTCCAAAGTCGAGGATTTGTCATACATTGAAGGTATTCAAGATTGTGCAATTTTTCTATCTCAATGTACCCAGTGATGAGCAAGTCACGGGTTGATCATTTTGTGGCTTCTGCCAATAGTTCTTGGGCATAAGTTATGATAAAGGTTGTGGTTGTTGTGACATTAACCTGAATGTTTTCTATTGGTGTTGAGGTTTTGTCTTCTTTTTTATAGAATTTCAGGGCATCCTCAATCATCCTATCTCTCATGAATCTATGATATTCAGGTTTCTTGGATGGTAGTCCTAAGTGGTTTGGCTGCATATTTGGATCAGGTGGTGGAATCATGATGTAGCATCAGAGTTTGAATCAAGGTGTAGAATCAAGTTATGAAGCAATTAGAATCTGAATAAAGAGTCCCACTAAAAATGTATGTGTGTGCTCTAAAGAGAAAAGATGAGGGACTGGAGATGTTTTTGACCCAATCAAGACACCCAAAGATGTTTGGATGACTATGGAGGTTCGAGGCGGATGATACCCCTGGATCAGAAGGTCGTCCACCTAAGAATTACTTGGGCAGCCAGAGAGGGAGAGTCCCGCAAAGACCCCTACATGGTAGAGCGTCCCCACGAGTTACAGGGTTTCCCCCACCGAACCTCTCTTATCACTAAGATTCCAGGTAGACCAGAATGGGGACCTTGACCTCTTAAGTCTATCACTTTTATTTCAAAGGTGCTTTAGGGTTCTCACTTGAACTTTAGATGTTTTGATGTTGTGACCTGATTTAGAGGTTGGTTGACCCAAGGGGTCAACTTCACTTGACCTATCCTAAAGATGGCAGAATGATTCTAGGCTTTGGACCTAGAGATAACCCTGATTTGACTCCCAGTTTATTAGGTCAAAGATTTTAAGATTCAAGTGATTTTAGAGCTCAATCTTTCTTAGGGTTTGTCTTGTTTAGATCTCTTCAATCAAGGGCTTGGTTAGCACACCAATGCGGCAGGGTTCATTTCCTTTTACACAAGCACGTGTGACTAGCACTCCAAGGCCCTACTGTAGAACCCTAATTTGGTTCTATTTCCAATCCTCTTTTTCACAAAAATTCTCTTTGGACCTAAAAGCAAGAAGTGTGTTGTCCGCAGAGATTAAGCGTGATTTCTATTAGGCACTTGAATTTTGTGGGATAGAATCTAAAAAGAATTGCTCCAACTTCAAGAAGATTTGAAAAATTTTCGCAAAATCAGGAAACGTTTGCCTTAAAGATGGTGATTACTATAGAAAGAAGGCAATTGATTCCTAAATTAATTTCTTCTTTTTGTCCTTTCAGGATTATGGGATGGTTTAAGGAAGAAAAGAAATTACCTACCCTGGAGTAGTTGACTTGCGGGAGGAATCTCCTCGTGAAATACTTGCAAGATCACAATAAAGCAAAGTAGGGCAAGTTAGTGTTCAATATGATCAAAAAGAATGTAGAGATTAGTGATAAATTGCGCATTTCTCCTCGGCAACGGCGCCAAAATGGTCACTTGGCTTGATCGTGTTTTAATAGCTAGTTGTGTCATAGTATAGGTGACCAAGCATTGTCAACAAATAAAAATTTATTACTCAAAAACCTAAGTACCCGAAGTTGAACACATGGAGCAATTGGAATTTATTACTAATCTCAGGAATGTAATTGAACACTTAATTACTCAAAACTTAATTAAAAATATATATACGCATGAGTTTAAAAGTTAATTGTGGCAAAAATAGAGAAATTCGACATCTGATCATGGGATCAGACGTCTTAAAAAGATATTCTCTTCGAACTCTCTCTTATGACTTCTCTTCTTCTTTGTTCTGACTTTCTCTGATATTTCCTCTTTTTCTTCTGTGGCCGTGTACTTCTTCTTCCTTGTTTCTTCTCTACAGCTCCTTTCTCTACTCTTTCCCTTCTTCTTTCCTCTATCTTCTACCTTGCCTCTCTTCTGTCGTTTCTTTCTCCTTCGTTTCTCTGTGGGTCTTCTTCTTCCTCCCTTGGCTTCAGCTTTTCTTCTTCTGCTTGTCTTTCCCTTTCTTTATTTCTTCTTCCTTCTTCAGTTCCTCTTCTCTTTGGCTTCACCTCTTCCCTCTGCCATGCCTTTCCTTCTCTTTTTCCTCTGCGACTAAGTGTCAGCTTCACTTCTTCTCCTTCCCTACACAAACTAAAGAGAGAAAAACCAACCCCTCTACCCACACCCACGTCTCCCTCTCTCTGTATTATCACTCTTCAGCATGCTCTCCTAGGCTAGGTAATCGGGTCGGGTTGCGTGCCCGGGTCCAGGCGCACCGGTCTGGGTGTCGTGCGCGAGGAGTGCTCAGGAGGGTAGTCGGGTCAAGTCACTAGGTCCGCGGGATGAAGTCATGGACGAAGCGCATGTATAGGTGAGGGACCTCACCACATGTGTTCTCGAGGCGAATGGCTAATATCACCAATTCAATTTAAAGTGCTCAAAGAAGTCACTGCTTACCGAGGTGAGACTAATGTTCCACCGCTTCTGCTCGTACGCCTACAGTAGATCTTCCGTCCAATTGCAGCAGCTGCAGGCCTCGCAGTGCCAATTGCTTGGACAACTGGATGCGCGAGAGTTCCCTGAACCTGCTGGACCTGCAGTCCTGAAGCGCTTCAGCCTAGAGCGAGCTTGCAACCTCCTTGAGCCGTCGCTAATGCCGGCCAAAGCTCAGAACCTACACGACACAAAAAGGGCCTTGTGGCTCTATCAGACCACAGGAGGACCTTCACCGTGTCACGACGAAGGTGAGGTAATAGGTGGTAGGCCACGAGGCGGCCTAAGCATGTGTGGCTAGGTCACTTTATGGCCAGATTTATGGGTTAGGTCGGGGGGCGGTTGTGGTGGTGTAGGCGGTCTGTGGATGAGTGGAGGATGTTCAGTGGAGTGTGGCAGAGGTTGTGAGGTGGGTGGCAAGACGTGTGGGGTTGCGGAGTGACGGAGGCATCTCGCCGAAGAGTGGTCGGAGATGGGGAAGATGATGGTGGACCGTGGCTGTCGAGGGCCGTTTTGTGAAATAGGTTGAGGGGAATTGAAGAGGGGATAAAGACGAACAGTTCTAACCTAATTAGGTGGATGAAGGGGACGAGAGGGCGGCTGCCTGCTGTCATCGGAGAAGAAGGTGTCTAGTGGAGGAAGATGGCAGCGACGACGGAGCTAGGGCTGCTCGCACGGGTGTTGCGCGACGCGAAGGAGGATGGGGAGGACAGCTCTACCACTGGTATTGTGGTAGAGCGATGAGAAAGAGGATGGGGGCTCGCCGGAGCTCGCTGAATCCCTTGGCCAAAGGAGAAGAGGAGGAAATCAAGGTGGAATTCCAGCCAAGTCGAGCTAAACAGCTGCGGCCGGAGTTGGGGGTCAATTTATAGGCACTGGTAGGGACTCCTGTGCTTGGAAGACAAGATTCCAAGCGTGGGAATCCTCGCCAGAGATGGAAGTCTGTTAGGTACCCAAATCTCTCGTGTGTTTGCACGAGAGATTCGGTGCAAATCATAGATCAAGCCACGCTCAAATGGAAGGGAATTCCTCAGAGAATCTCCCTTCCAAATCTAGGAGATCTCTGAGGAATCAGGGAGTATTCCCCCTCTATTCCTCACCGAAGTAGGATTTCTCCCTATTAATGGTGGAGGGACCTTATTGTAAGAGTGGTGAGGAAGTTAGGGGGTTTGTGTAGAGGTTTTCAAAAGATAGGGACCAAAATGTAATTGGGTGTACTAATTTGCAAAGTAGGTCAAGAGGACCTCCCCATAGGTCCAAATTTTGGTACAAACCTAATTTGGACATAAGGAATCCAATGGTAAAGTTGGATTTTAGGTTTGACCATGTTTGATTGGACATTTTGTATAAAAACCTAAATTAGGTCAATTGATGAGCTAGGACCCCAATCTAGGTCAAACTAGGTTCCAAAGGCTAAATTGAATGGTTTAAACCCTAGGGAATATTTTTCCATGAATTTTAGGGGGTTTATATGATTTTTATCCTGATCATAACCATGTTGAATTAAGCAGGTATGCTTTAGGGTTACATGATGTCGTTTAATTCCTGGTTTGCACATAAACCCATTTCTGATGAAACCAACCCACTTTTTATCTTATTTAGACCATTTGACCTATGTTCTACCTCTGAGAAATCTCGTTTATGTACTTCAATGGTAAAATTGCAAGGTTAACCTTTATTTCATGTTTTCTTCTTAGAACACTTATTCCTTCAATTAAGCCCTCTTCTAAGTTATGTAGGAGCTTTTATTCTCTTTATTAGGTCAAAATGAGCTAGTTATGGCTCATGATGAGGTTCTCATCAGTGTGACTTTCAAAAAATCAATTTGTCTCTGAGGATGTTGGAGAGGGGCATTCATTAAACAAAGGCCCAAAATCATTACCTTCATTTAAACTTTGATCTTCGTCATACGGGGCCTTGTAATCTTCTTGATAAATTTTTGATCCAGATTCTAGGCTGAGGATGTGGGTTGAATTACTAGAATAGAGGTTATAATTGCCTTCGAGGGTCACCTTATTAGAATAAGGGGTAGGATTTACACCCGTGAGAGGTTCTGTTTTAATCTCATCATTATAGGAGTCTCGGAATTCTTTGCTTGGTGAACCAGGATTTTTGTTTTCTAGGGCTAGCTCAAAATCGTATTCTCCTGCAATTGGGACTTCTCAACCTAATTCAAGATCAGGCATATTATATTCCATCTGAGTTGGGAATCCACAATAACCTTGTGCCTCAAACCCAGGATTTGGGAAATTAGAATGATCCTCAATATTATTCCAAGATGTTTCATTAACTATTTGGGCATGTACGGGTATTTCTGATTGATAATTTGTTTCAAAAATTTCATCATCTCTTCCCATTTTTCAAGATCATCTTGGTGTTTTTCCCAAAGTATAGAATTTGTTATACATTGAAGATATTCAAAGTTATGCAATTTTTCTATCTCAATGTATCCTGTTATGAGAATGTCCCGGGTTGATCCCTTTGTTGCTTCTGTTAATAACAATTGGATAAAGTTTATGATGAAGGTTGTTGTTGTCGGTACATTAACCTGAATGTCTTCTACTGGTTTTGAGATTTTGTATTCAATCTCATAAAATTCAAGGGCATCCTCAATCATTCTATCTCTCATGGTTCTTTGTGATTTAGGTTTCTTGAATGGTCTTCCTAAGTAACCAGGCTGCATTTTTTAATCGGGCGGTGGAATCAAGATGTAGAATCAGAATTCAGGTTTGGATTGAAGTGATTTGATTTGAAAGAGAATCCCACTGAAAATCTGTGTGTGTACTCTAAAGAGAAGGGATGAGGGACTGGATGTGATGTTGACCCAATTAAGACACCCAAAGATTTTTGGATGACTATAGAGGTTCGGGGTGGATGATACCCCTTAGTCAAAAAGCCATCCACCTGTGAATTATCTGGGCAGCCAAAGGGGGAGAGTCCCGCAAAGACCCCTACACGGTAGAGCACCCCCACGGGTTACAGGGTTTCCTCCACCCGACCTCTCTTGTCACTGAGGGTCTAGGTAGACTAGAATGGATAACTTTACCTCTTAAGTTTACCAGTTTTATGTCCTAATTTGTGCCTTTGATTTCACTTGAATTAGCAGTTGTTTTGACTTGTAACCTAATTTGGAGGTTGGTTGGCCTACAATGTAGTCCAACTTCACCTGACCTGCCCTAAAGATGGCAGAATGACTCTAGGTCAAACCTAGAAATCACCCTGATTTGACTCTCGGTTATTAGATCCAAGTATTTTAAGGGTTCAAGTGAGTTTAGAGTCTGATTTTAGGGTTTTTCTTGATTAGATATTTTCAATCAAGGGCTTGGGTAGCACACAAATGTGGGTGGGTTTGTTTCCTTTTATGCAGGCAAGTGTGAACTAGCACTCCAAACCCCAATGTCAAAACCCTAATTGGTTTTATTTCAAAGTCCTATTTGAGTTTTACAAATGTTCTCCTTAGACTTCAAACAAGAGGTGCATAGTCCAAGAGGATTAGAAATTAAGCGTAATCCCTAGTAGGCATAGGAATTTTGGGGTAGGATCTCTAAAATCGCTTCAACTTCAATAAGATTTGAAAAAAATTTTGCAAAACAGGGAACTAGCCTTTTAAATGATAATTACTATGAAAAGAAGGCAGGTGATTCCAAATTTATTATTTCCTTTTTGTCTTCCCAAGATTAGGAGGTTGATTAGGGAAGAATAGAGAAGTTACCTGCCCTAGAGTGGTTGATTTGCACGGGAGATCGCCTCATGAAGTACCTCGCAAAATCACAATAAAGCAAATAGGTCAAGTTAGTGCTCAAATATAATCAAATAATGTAGAGAATAGTGGTTAATTGCACGTTGCTCCCCTGCAACGGTGCCAAAATGTTTTTTCATGCTTGATCAGGTTTTAAGAATATCGCGTTGTAGTACAACCGAAAAAGCATTCAAAACAAATATAATTTTATTACTCGAATTTTGAAGTTCGAGGTCGAACATAGGGAGCAAATGGAATTCACACACTAATCTCAGTAATAAATGCAATTTGAACACATAATACTTCTCAAAATCTAATTAAGAATGTAAAGCATGAGTATATGGAGAACAAGAAAAAATAATGGAGAACTTATGAAAGATTGGACGTCTGATTATAAAATCAGGCATCTTAAAATTATGTGCTACAGTGCCTTTTCCTTCTTCTTTCTCTATCTTCTTTCTCTGATTTCTCTTGCAATCTGTCTTAAGCTTCTTCTTCCTTCTTTCTTCTACCTTCTTCCTTGTTCTCTCTCTTCCTTCAGCCTTTTCCTCTTCAGCTTTTCCCTTGTGAACCTCAGCTTCTTCCTTCTTCTTTCTCTTCCTTAGCATCTTCTCCTTCCTTCTTTCTTCTTCGCTGCCTGACCTTCTCTTCTTCTCTGTATTTGGCTAAGTGTGGAGCGAAGCTTCCCAAGGCAAAACCCCCCTTCCCCTGCGTAGCGTTCCTCTCTCTCTCTCTTCTCTATTTCGGTTCGCTCTCCTAGAGCCACAGTTGGGTAGGGTAATCGGACCTAACTGAGACCCAGGTCCAGGCTCATCGGCATGGGTGGTGAGCGAGGAGTGAGTCGGTCGGGTAAATGGGTCGTGGCTAGGTCCGCATGGGTAGTGCCATGGACGAGGTCGTGAGAGGGGGAGAGCGGGACCTCACCCCGTTAGTAGGAGGCGACAAGGCTAATGCATAAAATCAATTTATGTGTACACGCCCGCTCATCCAGTTCCAAGGTGGGACTAAATGTCCCACCTCCCTTACGTGCACCTACGATAGAGAAGCTCACTTTGATTAAGGTAGCTGCAACTGCCTTTGACTCCAATTGCAGCTTGGAGTCATTCGCGAAGACATTCCGCGCAACCTAGGACAGTGAGCTAGGGCTGGTGAAGCCTGGAGCAGCTTGCAAGCTTGCTCTAAGCTTTGCTCCAATGGCGGAGGGACATCTGCACATGAAAACACCAAAAAACCTCGCAGCCACGTTAAAACGCTCAGGGAACTTCGCCAAGGCATGACAAATATGTGGCGGTGGTCAGTGTGGCGTGGGAAAGCTTGAGTGAGCATACCTAGGGTTCTTTGTGGCCGTGTGAGTGGGTGTGTTCGGGGGCACTTTTGGGTGGTTGACGATGACATTGGAGTAGTGGGAGATGATCAGTGAGGTGCTGTGGAGGTCATATGGTGGTTGGTGAGGTGGATGGAGGTGCGAAGCCATGGGGACACCTCGTCGGAGGGATCGCTGGAGGTGGAGAAGATGATGGTGATCAGTAGCATTGAGGTGAATTTTTGAGAAATAAATAGAGAGAACATGAGTAGAAGAGAGAGGGAAGCTAACAGACCTAATTTAAAGATGAATGGGACAGGGGAGGCATCTAGGCAGGTACGGCCGATGCTTGAGACGAAGATCTCTGTAGAAGAGGAGGCGGCGAAGACGAGGGTAGAGGCAGCGTCAAGGGTGGTATGGCTGACGCGGATGAATGAGAGGAAGGCAACCCAACCATTGGTATTGTGGTTGGGTGATGAAAGAGAGAGGAGGGAGCCACTAGAACTTGCGGAGGTGTTGTGGTCGATGACGAGAGAAGAATTAAGGGGGAACCGGCTCAATCTCAAGCTGGGGAGAAACAGTTGAATGAGGGGCTGCTTAAATAGTCCTCTGGAGAAGGATTTATGCTTGGAAGCCAAGCTTCCAAGCAAGGTATGTCCACCGGAGTTGGAAGCTTCAAAAAGACCCAAATCTCTCATGTGTTCACATGAGAGATTGGGTAGGAATTAGGGCTCATTAATGGGTTTTGATTTGAGAGGATTACTGAGAGAATCTTCCTTCCAATTTTGGGATGGATTCTCTGAACAATCAAGGAGAATCCTCCTTCTAAAGTTCGCCAAAGTAGTATTTCCTTCGCTATAATGGTCGAGGGACCTATTTGCAAATATGATGAAGAAGCTAGGGGGCCAAATGCAAGGGTTTTCAAAAGATAGGGGTAGAAGTGTACTCAAGTTGGACTTATTTGCAAAGTTGGTCAAGATGAGTTCCCCTTAAGAACAAATTTTGGTACAAAGCTAATTTTGACCTAAGAAATCGAATGGTGATGTTGGATTTTGGGTTTAACCATGTTTGACTAGGAAATTTATGTGAAAACCCAATTTAGGGCAAATGTTTGTCTGAGACCCCACTCTTGGTCAAAATGGGTTCCAATGGCCAAATTGAAAGTTATAAACCCTAGAGAATACTTTTATATGATTTTTAGATTGTTTAGGTGAATTTTATCTTGACCAAAATCTTATTTAATCAAGTGGGTTTGTTTTAGGGTTACAAGTCATTTAATTCCCTAAATTCACACGAACCCTTTTCTGTCTGATTCAATCCACCTTTTATCTTGTTAAGACCATTTGACCTGTATTTAGCCCTTGAGAAAACCTGTGGTTGTACTACAGTGGTAAAATTACAATTTTACCCCTTGTTTCTTACTTTTCTCTCAGAATGGTTATTCAGTGAATTAGGAGCTCCAATTGGTTTTGTAGGAGCTTTTATTCTCTTCATTGTGTCAAAATGAGCTACTTAGGGCTCATGATGTCGTTCCCATCACGCGGTCACATGCGTGTTACTGCAGCTACAGCTGCTGCATACTGGGGGTGTGGTGCTACTAAAGGGCCGCATGCTGGAGGCGTGGAGGGTCATACGCCTACATGTGCTGTGAAGAGGGTTGCTGCTACAGGCATGCCGAAGGCGTAGCGAGGGGGTGCGCAAAGCATACGGCCACGCACGTGGGATGTCTCTACTACGCAAGGCGTGGGAAGCGTAGGCGCGCACGGGCAAAGAAGTTGCACACTTTGGAAGTGAGGGGTAGTGCAGGGGCACACGCATGTAGCTGCTGCTGGGTTCCATGCAGCCTCTGCTGAAGGCAGTGTGCTACTGCGGGCTGGGTTTCACGTGGGAGATAAGGAGGGCAGTGGAGTGCTGTTGGTGATGATGGTGGTGGGTTTTGTTGAAGTGCAAAGGAAGAAGAAACGAAGAGGAAGAAGGTGGTAAAGAGGCTTCAGACATCCGAGAAGCTTCCCGGATGTCTTAAAATTGCAAAAATAGTTGCTGGCGCATTAGTGTGGTGGTGGTTGCTGGTGATGGCGGTGATGGTTGCGTGCCATCAGAGATGCACGTGCACAGTGTTGGCACGAGTCCATCGGCTTGGCGCGATGAGCTGTCACCTTGCCGGCCCACGGTGTGGTGGAGCTTGGCCATGGAGATGCACGGTGGTGGTGATGGAGGTAAGCTCGACGCTCTTCACAGTGGTGGAGTTGGGGCGGAGTCTCCCCATTCATGGTCGTCTCCTCCTCCCTTTATAGCTGTAGGTGATGAATTTAAAATCAAAGAGGCGAGATCATATCCTTTTCATGGCAAATGACTGCCTACAGCTGTGCATGAATGAGTGCGTGAGAAGGAGAGGTAGTCGTTACCTGTGGAGGAAGAGTATAAGAAAATAATAAAATATTATGGTTATTTATGCACAAACCCTTAACTTCTATGTTAAATTAAAACAATGCAAGTAATTCACCTAATTGATTAACTAATCAAATGCATGTAATTCTAAGTTAATTCTTAATGCATGCAATAAATGAATTATGTAATTAAGCTAGAAAGTATGATGTAATTTATTTACATCCAAATATATGCTAGCTAAATGTTACGAATATCTTAATATCTAGGCATTTACACATTTAGATAGCCTACAAATATGGGCTAATCATATATCTCCTCAGTTTATTCTACTCCCCTGCTTCTTCCCTAAGTGTTTTGGGAATTATTGTGCATTTTTGTTAGCTAGGCTCTGGGCAACCAGCCAATGAGCTGTTACCCACAGCAACTTGCCAGCCATACTCATGCGGTGAAGTGTGGTTTTATTTGTTTATTTTTTTATTTTCTCCTTTTTTTTCTTTTTTTTTAGTAGGTGGCTTCCCTGAAATAAGATTTACGTAAAGGTAGTACGAAGAAAATGGCCTTGTTAGTGGGCTTTGGACAACCGGCCAATGGGCTGTTATCCACAACAACTTGCCAGCCATACCACCCTAGATGGTTCATTAGCTACCCAATTTCTAAAGAAACCGTTGAAAAGTGAGTCAGTGCAAATAGTGTGTAGATGCTTAGGCTTAAAGTCCCCTCAAATCAGAGGGCGAGTTGATAAGTCGTATACTTATCACCCCAATTTATTGACCAATTTAAAATAGAATTACCTTCCAAGGACTTGAGACTAAGTCCACATTCGAGTGGACACCCAGGCTAATTAAATCCAAAGACTTGAAGAGTCAAAGTGTTTAGGTCCTCTCGTATCATTACCTAAAGTTAATAACACCTAATGCCTAAGTTCTCTTCTCCTAATTCTATTTTTTTTTCTTTTTGAATTTTCATTCATTTTTTTTAAAGAAACTAAAAGAAATTCTATGGAGTTAATGAAATGATTTCAAGAATTAATTATCCACGCCCCCATGCCTAAATGATGCAGTGTCCTCATTATAAAAATAAAGACATGAAAAGGAGTAAACAAAATATCACCTAAATAACGTGAAAATTTGGTCAACTCTGCAGAGAACGTGGAATATAAACACATGTTAAATTTAATGGCTTCAGCTAGGCATAACATCCATACAAGGAAGAAATTGATAATTCACAAGTGCAGGTCAAAATCAAAATCAAAAGATTAATCATCAGACCCACCAGTAGAAGATGTCCACAGACGTGGACCAGATTATGATGGAGACCCATGCCCTAGGGTCGAGTGGTTCTTAGGTTCTGGATGAAAATCACCCTAAATCGAAGGTTGTTAACCTTGCGAGGCTAGGCCTACGATTTTGTTATGTGCAACCCAAGACCAAACTGTCGAACAATGGGTAAAGATGGTTCAATAGGTGTGGATGTCCACTTAACATTCAGCTCAGAAAAATAATCAGTTATTTTGAGCTTGGGTTGCATATGAAAGATATCGTAAGGGTCCTGGTAAAAAGTAGGTGGTTTTGGGCCAACAGGAACCCTTAAATCCAAACTTGTTTTTCCCTTAGAATTAACCTCCCAAATTTTCATTTCAACATTTCTATCCTCCAACATCAAGTGCTTAGGCTTTGAGAGCTCTAGCATACCGTTCACCCCATAAGATTTACGCAAGTCCAGAAATTGTGGCTGAATGAAGATTGGCTTGGGAACAATGATCTCAAAAGTTAGCTCTTTGGGGTGCGATTGAGGAATGAGGCTACTGATTGAATCATCAAGATTCAGATCATCCAAGTTAGCCCCAACCGAATCAGAATCTTCAATAGTCGGGCTATGAAATGGTTTATCAGATTCCTCAAGCCCATTTTCTCACTAAAATCAGTCTCCTTAAGCTCAAGTGAGACTTTACTAAGAGAATCCTCACCCTCAAAATCAAAGAATTCATGATCCTCATTTATATACATCTCAAAATCATATGTCATTTCATGGTCCATGGAGGCATATGTTTCGTCATTCCTTGGCTCTGGGATCTTGGATGAGAAACTCAGTTCATCCTCAATGGGTTACTCTAGACCAACCTGGTCATCTCCAATCTCAAAATATGTATCCCCCCTGACAGGCTCTTGAGCAGGTTCTAACATTGGCTCTCCTGAAGGGGGTTCATCTTGAGAATCTTCCCAAGATTTGATTAGGGCAACCACAAATTTTATCCTCAACCTCGATAATTTCCCAAGAAGAAACTCACCTAGGTCCTTATCCCTAACATTTTGGAGCAAATTCAATAGAGAACTATTAAGTTCATCAATCATTTTGATCATAAGCTCCAATGCTTCACTACATGGTGTTGGCTGGGCTTCTAAAGATTATATAGTATTCCTCAAATTAGCAAACACCCTATCCTAGATCTGGTTCAGTTGAACCGACTGGTTCGATTTAGGGTTGTGTGGGTTCAGGTTAAATCTAGAGGAGTCAAGATATTGATGTTCTCGGGTCCCTCCCTAATAGTAGGTCATCTCGGGTTGTTCAAAAAATGGAAGTGACCTATATTCCGTGGAATACTGGGGAGGGTAGATGTTATAATCATTATATCCTTCTTGATTGTGGATCGGGTTGGTTTGATCATCAAGGATCGAGATCTATAATCAGTGTAGCTCTTGGAAGGATGGTAATCACAGCCTTGTTGTCCAAGGTTAGGCCCTAGACACTGAGGTCCGGATTCATATCCCCAATCAATGTTATCCCGGCTAGTGGATGGGTAATTTCAAGTCAAGTCAGGATAGTAATCATCCTGGGGATAAGTGGTGGTCAGAGGATAGGATGTGACATGTATGTTGGATGTGGAAGGGTACATGGTATAATAGGAGGGGAAATCCGAAGAAAGAAAGCAGCCCTGCAATACAAACAATCAACCCTATCATTAGGTGGGTTAGACTAAAGACCTACAGACTCCCAGGACCCATCTTGTGATTATAAATGATTTAGTCTACTTCTATCCAGTCAATCCAACTAGTTAGAGGGAGGGGCTGGGGAGAAGATTCTTCCTTTGGCTTGTGCCCCTAGTTCCTAGTGTACCTCCCAGCTGCGGTTGTTTGACGCCACTTCCCTAGCTAGACATCAGATGGACTAGCAGAAGTAGATTAATTGAAAAAAATCTCAGTCTAAGCCCCGAAGAGCGAATCAATCCTTAAGGCCAATGTCCACTCAGTTTTAATTAGGCTTAGGATGATCGTGCTCTTGGAATGTGATGGGCCCTTTAGATGGGTTGTACCCTTAATGATCAATTCAAATGTGTGTGCATGCATAGCCAGGGTTTGCAAATAAGGTTATTTGATGATGTGTATTTTAGGGTTTAACCTTGTTTAGTAGCTTTTAGGGTTTAATCTTAGGTGTATTCAATCAAGTGTAGGAGAACACTCCAAGTTTTGAAAACATGGGCATAGATATATTCCTTTAAAAATCAGAAATAAAATGTGGAGTGCCTGGTTCAGTCCTAAACATCAACCCTAAGTGACAAGCAACTTGATGAATCAATTTTAATTTGAGTGGTGTGGCCCAAATAGCTCAATCAATTGGCATGTTGCACCACTTAGTTAAGGCATACAAAAAGTCTTAACCTAGTCAGATTTTTACTCACTTATGTGTATTGAGTTGAAGTGTACCGGGTCCACAACTCAGATTCTGGTTAAGTGGTAAAATCAAAGTGGAATGGTGCACCTTAAGTCGAGAGTTGTGGTTGTTAATGTATGTCTCTTTTAGGAAATCCCACAATCAGATAACCTTTTTTATCTATTTATATTTTTATTTATGTGGATGGCAAGGTGAGTGGAGTGACAAACAAGACAAACAATTTCTATCCTAGGGTTTATGAAAACACCTAAGTAGATCAGGTCTTGATTATTAAGGTTGCAAAATGATCTAGTGGGTGGGGAAGTGGGGGAAAGCTTACAAATGTCTCTACTCGCACTTTACTCCAATATACCGCCTTCGACTCCTCGACCAGGTTCTTGCAAGACAATAAATCAAAGAAGAAAGATAAGTTAGAAAAATATGTAAGTAATGCGAGAAAACGCGAAGAAAATCAAGAGCATTGCCTCCCCGAAACTGCGCCAAAATGATGGGTGTGTTTTGTGTGGTAAAAATCGAGGTTTAAAGGACCAGTCGTCATAGCTCACAAAATGCGTCTATCAGATAAAGTTTATAACGAAACTCGAAAAGTGAGTCCTGGGTCTAACACGAGGAGTTAAACGTTTGGTTTTGAAAAATCCGCGTTTCACTTTTATTTGTTTGTCATTTTTATCTTTTATAATTTTTTTGTTATTTTTTTTTGAAAAAGAAAGGAAAGCTATCGAATCACAATAGCAATCTAGAGGGGCATTTTATTCATCTTATGAGAAAAATTGAGGGGCCATTACAAAACAGATCCCCAAAGATGTATAAGGGACCAATACTCATTTATAATTTGCGTAACGCACACCAGTCTCTCCTAAAATAACCTTGCATTCCTCGCCCTCCATGCACACCACATAGTCACTGCATAAGCATATGCAGTTTGTCCCGCACCATGAAGTTCTGCCATAAGGTGTGCCAAGAAGGAAGCAATTCATGACAAAGTTTTCTCCATACCACATCTGTGATCAAGCAAGTAGAAAAAATATGCCCCACATTGTCTATGTGAAAACCACATAATGGGCACTCATGTAGGTCTGTCCCCATCCTTTGTCTCATTTCCCCAGTGATTAAGCCCTCCTTTCTACATAGGCATAAAACGATTTGCACTTTCAAAGGAACCTTCAGGAGCCATTTTTTTTTCCCAATTTGATCATCTTCTAGATCTCTATTAGATTCCAAGATCCTCTGATATGCACGTGCCGCTGTATAGGTGCTATTCCATGCATAAGTGTCATCCATTCCATCTCTCGGTCTGAAATTCTGAATATCTGAGATCAATCTCAACTTCTCCTCACCTAAGCGAGTCCCCTCCTTGTTGATTCTAGACCCTGAAATTCACCATTCACTGGCAGATTTAGACCAACAGTTGTTTACTGCAGAATCCTTATTTGCAGCTACCATATATGTCCTTGGATAGGTATCTTTCAAGGACCCCAGGCCAAACCAGTCCTCCTTCCAGAAATTGAACATATGGCCATCTCCTAGAACTGGCTGCAACAGATGCCAATTGGATTTTAAGGCCTGCACAACTGACTGCCAGAAAGGAGAAGGCTGGGCTAGGAAAAGTCTCTTCAAAGCACTATTGGAGTTACCATAGTTGTCTCTAATGATTTTAAACCATACCTTATCTTCACCATTAAGAACTCTAATCGCCCACTTGAGTAGTAGTGCCTCGTTGAATTCTTTTAGAGCCTTAATCCCCAGTCTGCCAAACTCCTTGGGCAAACATAATATATCCCATTTAATCGGTTGAAAAAAATTTCTTTCATGGCATGCCCCCTTCCAGAAGAACTGCTTTCGCATCACATCAATACATTTCCATATAGACTTGGGGGCCTTAAACATGGAAAAATAGAAAACAGGGATAGACATGATAATAGACTTCTACAGAACTAATCTTCCAGCCTTGGATAGGAACCGACTGTTCCAGCTCTCCAACTTCATGGAAATTTTGTCGAACAGGACATTCCAGTCATTCTTCCATAATTTCAAGCATCTCAAAGGTAGTCCCAAGTACTTGATTGGAAGTGAGATGCGTGGCATTGCCAAAATAGAAGAGATGGCAAGTTGGTCCTGATCAGAGAGCCCAAAATAGACCAAAGAGGACTTGTCTCTATTCAATTTCAGACCAGAAATCTACTTGAAGAGTTTCACCATATGTCTTAAAGCTTGAGCTTCAGATTCAGACCCTTCCACAAAAAAAATCGTATCATCGGCATACTGGAGTATAGGACCCAGATTTCTCCTCATGGACAAGGAGTAGCCTCTTATAATACAAGCTTCAGGCAACATGTAGGCATATCTTGCAAGGTTATCAACTGCAAGGTTGAAAACCAAGGGAGTGAGTGGGCACCCTTGCCAAACTCCACACTACGGCTGAATCCATGCTTGACAGGGTCTACCATTTATCAAAGGAGTGTAAGAAGTGGTGGTGATGCACCTCTTCATCCATTGAATCCACGTACGAGGAAATCCCCTTCTTTTGAAAACATCCCGCAGGTACAGCCAGGCAACTGAATCATACGCCTTACGAAAGTCCACCTTCCACATGAATGCTTTATACTTCCTCCTATGCCATCCACTCACCATCACCTGGGCCATGATAAAGGACTGCTATAACGACCTATTGGGGAGAAACGTAGACTGGGCCAGATGAATTTGATCATGAAGGACCACTCGTAGTCTATTTGCTAGTATTTTGCTCACCAGCAGGTAAATGGAGTTAAAGAGTGCTATAGGTCTGAAGTCCGAGAACTTTTCAGCACCTTGCTTCTTTGGAAGCAAGAAAATGTAAGAACGGTTTATCTTATCAAACCCAGAGTTCCCTCTCTCAAATTCCCCAATCACCTGCATCACTTCCTTACCCAACAAATTCCACATCCCTTTTAGAAAAGTACTTGCACACCATCAGGACCAGGTGCTCCTCAATTGTTCAATTCATTGATGGCTTCCTTCACTTCTTTTTCAGAAATACTCGCAATCAAACTGCTCGACTGCTCATCAGAAATTCACAGAGCCACATTGGCAGCCATTCTGCACAAGCCTTGACTGGGCTGTCTGTGAGGTCTCCCTGAAGTATTTAACAGCTTCAAGTCTGAATTCTTGCATGGATGTTACTCTCTGCCCCTCTTTGACAATAGAAAATATCAGATTATGTCTCCTGCAAGAACTTGCTGCATGGTGGAAGTACTTGGTGTTGGTGTCCCCCTCTTTGAGCCATAGCTTTCTTGAATGCTCCTGCCAGCCCATCTCAAGTTTTAGGTCCTCTTCCAATTTCACCTTCTACCAGACCCTTCTATCGTCAACTTCCCGATTAGATAGAGGGGATAAGGCCTCCTTTGAATCCAAACATTGGATACTCAGCAGAGCCTCATGTCTCCTTTGGTCTCTTAAAGAAGAGATCACAACCCCATATTCTTTAAGCATGGATCACATTCCAATCATCTAAGAGGCAAGTCTGATTATAGATGACCTCTCAACATGCTTGGACCTCCACCATCCCTCAAGCATTTCACAGAAGGCAAGTTCTCCCAACCATGATCTTCTAAATTCAAAGTATGAGCCTGACCGTACCTATTCACCACTATCCCATACCAATGGTAGGTGATCTAAAATGGCCATTCTAACCCAGAGACTGAGGACAGGTGATATCTATCAAACAAATCAGTATTTCCAAAGAACCTATCGAGCTTCAACATCAGGCCATTCCCATTCCAACTTGTGAACTCTACTCTAGACGAGGGGAACTCAGTTAGGCATAGATTCTACACCACCAACTGGAATCCAAGTGAAGTGTTATCCATCACTCCATTGGGTCAATCCATCCCTATTAACACAAAATTGAAATCCCTGCCCACTAGCCATGGCACACCATGTACAAATGTTGTTGCTATGGCCATGTCCTCCCACAATTCCTGCCTAACAGAGGCATCACAAGGACCGTAAACCCCCGTGAGGTAGCATATGTCCTTCCCCTGAGTCCTCTTACACTTGTAGGTGATCAAGTGTCTAGCTTTATGAACCTCTATCACTTGCAAGTAGGCTTTCCTCCACCAGAAGATGATACCACCAGATCTGCCATGAGAGTTAAAGGACACATACTCTACTAGCCCATACATAAGTAACTCACTCCATATCTTCTCATCTGCAACTTCTACATGCATCTCATGTATAAGCGCACATTCAATCTCCCACTCCCTCAAATACCTCGAGAGGGAAGCCCTTCAAACTTTGGCGTGTAACCCACGCACGTTCCAAGAGAGGATCCTCATCTACCTCCTTGGACATCCCCACTCTTAGGGGTCTGAATTTTCTCCACTTTTATAACAGTAGCTATGGTGTTTTCATCCACCTTAGCATGTCTGGAAAGATGTCGCTGTCTGAGATTGTAAGGGGATCTTCCAATCCCTACCATGGCTGAAGACCCAACCCCAAATTTCAACCCTTCCATAGCCTGAAAGTTGGATTGATTACTCATGACATTAACAAGGATTTCGTGCAACACCCCAACAGCTAATGCCTCCACATCTGCAGCTTGCTTAATTGGGGTTGCCTCCATCACTTCTTCATTATTTTCCAGATGATGGTAGTCTTTGCGCTTCTTGGGTTCAAGGGTTTCATCAGGTGTCTCTCAACCCATCTGTGTCAGGCCACCTTCATCTCGCACAATTTCAGTATAAGTCTTATCTTGATGCCCCATCCCAGTCATATTCCCAGGTGTAGAAACCAACTGAAGAAGCCAGGAGCTCCCACTGCAACGGAGAATAATCTTCTCAGGACATCCGCACATTTGGCTGATTTCCTCAACAGCTGAGTCCTATCCTCCTGAGTCCTATGCTCCTGTAATAGCTGGTTCTGCGTGTTCTGTATAGTCTCTATCCGATCAGCCATCGCCTTCATAATCTGCAAGCTATCTTGTGTAGATTTCCTCATTGATTGTTGCAGCTCCTCTTTCAGTGCCTCCAAAGAGTCAGCCCACTTTGGAGGGTGACTGGTAGCTTGGTGCAGCGGCTAGTATAGAGAATGGGGTTGCTGCTCCTGAGACAGAAATGGCTGCTGCCAAGGGTTTGTGTTTTGCGCAATCCCGTATTACCTGGTCTGGTAGTGTGGATCTTGATGTGGTCTCTGTGAATTAATAGACCAAGAGAAGTCCGGATGCTGGTGTCAACCAAGGTTATACGTCTCTGAATACGGGTTATTACGCCTGTGACCTTGGATAGCACTGACGTCCTCGTAGGCCGAAGATGTCTGAGACATATATCTGTCAAGGGGATATGCATTATAATCTATGGGTGGTGCGTAACCCTGGTCGTAAGGTGCCATATCAGGATTATTTACGGGATCCTACTATGTAGGATCTCGTAAATACAGAGAAGATGCATCCCAAGTGAGTAGATTAACTCGAGCAGGAGGGGCTTGGGGTGCATAGGAGGGTCCTGAGGCGGCAGAGTTCAAGTCAGATTGACCCTGACTAATCTGGTCAATCTTCTTCTCAATTATGTTTATTCTATCCAGCTGCTTAATGATGATATCCATGTTAGCTCAAATAGACTTGGTGTGAGCCTCGCGGACACCAACCCACTATTGACCAGGCTGCTGGAACTGGTTCATGGATGCAGCATTCATCGAGTTCTCTACTAATGATTCAAATAGCTCAAATGCATTGTTCTTGTCTTTTGCGAGGATATTCCCTCCACTAGATGCATCGGCCAGATACCGATGTGTGTCATCCAGCCCATGGTAAAAGATCTGAGCCAGGTGCCATCTGGCCATACCATGGTGCGGGCATTTCCGGAGAAGGTCGTGAAATCTATCCCAAGCTTCATGCAACTTCTCCCTAGCTCCCTGGGAGAAAGTTGTGATTACGCACCGCATCATGTTTATTCGACCGATTGGGAAGAACTTTTGCAAGAATTCACGTCATAATTCCGACTAGGTTCCAATTGGCTTCCCAATGGTCTTGAACCAGTATGAAGCTTTGTGCCTCAGAGAGAACGGAGAAACCTTCATTAGAACAATCTCGAGATCGATATTCCTGGGTCGAATCGTTTCAGCGAGTCGACTCAGGTCCTCAAGGTGCTAGAACGGATCTTCGCTTGAGTTCTCAAAGAAGTGAGTGCTGATCAACCCAATCACATTAGGCTTGAGCTGAAACGCATCTCTGCCTGCGGGAATTCTGAATAGTGGTGAGACAATTTGTGTGGCTCGGTCGTAGAAATCCCACAGTTGTTCTCCTCGTGGCAGGTGCTGCATCCTGTCAAGCGTCGTCAGAATGCGATCCATGCTCTGCCGATGCCGCTTCTCAAATTCGACTACACGGGCTTCCAGACAAACCATCGAGTCCAAATTCTCGATATCCTGACCTGGTCTAGGCCTAGGTCCAGGTCCAGGATTAGCCATGGTGGCTCTGGGAGTAGAAGTGGGGGGAGAAGATTATCCTAGCGAGGTGACTCGCCTCCTTGGGAGTGGCTCCCAAGGTCCAACCAAGTGAGTTCTAAGTGACCTCCTTCCTCGCATACACCACCCAACCCCTGGGTTGGTGTAGCCAAGCCGAACAAGGCTAAGGCCCTGTCAATCGAGTGGTCCTTACGGATCAGATGACCAGATTTTTCATTTTAGGTTTTAATTCCTGAAGAAATTCATCGTACAACCAACAGAAAGCAATTCCCACCTCTTCGCTAACCCAGCCAAGAGTTTGAAATCACCCAGTAGTACGACAACGAATTCAGGTTTTATTTCATGTTTTAAAATTTGTTTTAGCACGTTTTCTTCAGTGGGGTTTTCTCTTGGTGAGTGGCCCACAAGGTGATTAGGCTCACCGGCTAAGTGCTAGACTTAATTAAGTCTAGGTTAGCCCAAGTGTGGTCTCTAAATTGTACCCTAAAGATTTAACCCTAAGGTTCATGCACTTCTAGGGTTTTGTTCTGTTTCAGCAGACCACAAAAGTAAGGTTCATTCATTGGCAACAATTGGAATCCAATTTACTTGAAATTTGGCGAGTATATTTCTTTTTCAATTAGGTTTCTAGAGAATATATTTTTTGGAATTTTTACTATTTCAACCAAATTTTTAAGGATTTTTAAATGTCAGGGGGTCAGATCTGGAATTTTGACCCTTGGTCGATTTTTCACTTTGAAACAGTACCAATTGACCTTCAAAAATTCGACAAAATATGGAAAATAAAGTCAATGAGATTAGCTTTCAAACCCCACCATTTTAAGTCAAAACAGATTCACAGATTGCTCAAAATTGCTTTTTGAAATTTGAAAGTCTTGAATTAGGGTCAATCTGACCCCCGTGCACTTCGTGAATTTTTAAAAATTTTATACTTGGAATTTTTTAAATGCATGGTGGTGTTCGAAAGTTGGTTTGCAAATGAAGGTTTAGCTTGAATTTCAGAATTTTTTGCTCGCTAATTTTCAAGCAGTCGAATTTTTAAATCAGACATTGAAATCTGCCAAAAATTCAGAAGATGGTGGAAAAGCTTTTAAAAAGGGTTTGGGTTTAAAATCCAAGCTTTCCACCACAAAAATGTTTTATTTTTCTTTTTCAAAAATTTTTGCACATTTTTTTTCTTTTTTCAAAAAGGAAATTTTTTTTAAGGGATTTCAAAATTTTTTTTTTTGCCTTTTTTTTCAAACTACCTAGGATTCAAAAAGAGACCTAATCTGGACTTTTTTTTATTTTTTATTTTTTATTTTTTCTTTCTCACGAAAATGAATGAATAAATTTTTTCTTTTTTTTTAAAAGAAATTTTAGAAAATAAATCTACTCCTAAGGTTCAAAGGAAAACCTAATCTAAAAAGGAGATGATGTGCACCTGGATTCATTTTCCATGCTCATTGTGTGTGCAGATCCCATTCTTCTTCCATTTTTCTTGCACATCCAAAAGCAAAGTAGAGGCAAATTTGTCAGTGATGGTTTCAAAGATCAAAATCAAAGAAACTGACGTTGCCTCCCTGGCAATGGCGCCATTTGTTGTAGATCGTAGAGCACGTGTTTGCTAGGTAAACGTCGTAGTATAGTGCGCACTACGATCAAATAAAGATATCCAATAAAAGATAATGAAACTTGAGTCCCGATCATTCATCACTGGGAGGCATTTGTTTTACTTTTGAATTAATCTTTTATCGCTCTACTTTGTTCAAAATCACACGCCGGTTTCCAGTCTCCTGATTAAAATTTCACCACTTCCATTGTGAACCATGATTACGTGCGCATGTTAAATATATCACAAAGGTGAACATGTGAGTTTTTGTGCGCACGATTCTGGTGAGGTGGTGACTGTTTACAGAAAATGCATCTATTGCTAGATTTTCTATATTCTGAGGAAATGACATGCTTGTTGTGAAATGGATAAATGAGCGAAAACAGGCAACTTGAATCACACAAAAATGATGGCAATAAATAAGCTCATGGTGACTTCAAAGCATTAGACATATATATATAGAAAATATACTTTTCATTCATTCATTTGTAGAGTGTTTGCAACGTGAACTTGTAGAGGAAAGCTTGTACATGAATGCTTAAAAATACAGATCTAGCTATTAGAAAACTATCGCATACAAGAATCTACAGGGGGATTTTGCATGCATCATTTGGGAAGAATATGGATTATGCTACTAAGAAGCAATTAAAAGTAGTAAAAGTATGAAGAGCATAAACTACTAATCTAGATCTAGCAGAACAGAAGGGCATTCGGAGGTGGTCTCTGATGGCCTTGGAGTGGTCAGGAGGAGAATGAGGGGTGGCCAATGGAGCTTAGGTTGACCCTTGGAGAGAGGTTGGAGTGATCCAGCTTCCCAGCATGGTGTCCTTCATGGTGGTGCTCAGCTCATGGAGATGGAGCGGAGATGGTGGTGGCTAGCCTAACTGGAGGTGGATGGAGCCAAGCAAGTATGGCCAAAAAGTGGATGGGTGCAAATGGCCATCGCTTAGGCATTTTTATAGACCTAAGGGAAGCTCTCTAGAGAATTATAGAATTCTCTAGAGAGGCCTATGGTGGGAGCTCGTGGGAGAGTGAGAGAGAGAGGATGGATGGTGGTTTTTAGATCCACCAAATGTGGATCTAAAAATTGAATGGCTATTGGTTGCTAATTTTAGCAACCAAGGAAACCACACTTGGTAGAGAGTTCTAGAGAACTCTAGGCTAGGTATTTTCTTATGGATGGTGTGTGTGGGTCGAAACTTAGGTGGCTAGGTTGATTAGGTTTGGTTCTAGTGGGTTTAGGTCAAGGTAGGTCTCAAATTAGGGTTGTAAACCCTAATTTACTAATGTAAAGTGCAATTAAACTTAATACAAGTTTAATTGGGTGTGTGGAAACCTAATTGAGAGTAAAATAACTCAATTAAGTTAGGTATAGGTCAATTGGACTCTCACTGAGTACAATTGGATAGTGTGTACTGAGATCAGGGCTCAATTGGACTCAATGAGTCCCATTGAACAGGCTGATGGAATTGACTAAGATCCAAGTCAATTAGGTTTAGTGAAGACCTAATTAGGTCCTTAGGGAGGTCGAGAGATGATGTATTAGGGTAAGGGCACCTTAATTTAGGTTCCTATGGGGTTGGAATTGGGTTTAGGGACCTAGAGATCCAAGATCAAGGCTTGAATCTCAAAACAGGAACTGAAGAGCAGTATTAGCCATCTAATAATAGTGTTAGATGTCTTATACTAAAAAATCAGAAGTCCAGAATTATTGTCTGGACGTCCAAGCAGAGTCAGGAAGGATTCAAGGTTCTGTCTTGGGTATTCTGCCAAAATTGGACGTCTGACCAAGTGTCTAGACGTCCAATAACACTGCAGAAGTGGGTTTAAGGTGTGCGGGAGTTGGCTAAGGGTTCTGGACATCCTATAATTCATCTAGACGTCCAGATAAAGGTTGGAATTAGGGTTTTAAGGTTTCCTAGGGTGCGGTGACCTAATTTAAGGGTGGCTAAGGCTTAGGGAAGTCTCTAGGCTATCCTAAAGCTAGGATGGACCTAAGCTTTTCATATTTTACTGCTTTATTCCTACTTAATAGAATAGCAAACCTTAACTCCCTTACATCATTATTCCTACATCTAATCTAAGTCTTCTGCTCCAGCTTTGCTGCAACACCCGTTATTCCTGATCCAACTTTAGATCCTACTCCAGATCCAGCTCCAGATCTAGCTCCTAATCAGCTTATTGCCTGCAATGGACATAATGCACCTAATCAGTACATTATAGCATTATTTTATGCATAGCTAAAATAAAGAAGTGAAGGTGCTAGTAATGCTTATGAAAGCATGAATTACCCTAACTTATGCTAGGTCTTAGCCTAATTTAGGTCAATTAAGACCTATGATTGCTGTGCATTCAGGTACCGTCCCTCCCCTAAAGACATCCACCAAGACATTCAGCATTCGACCATCACCTTCCATCAATCCAACCTCAGCATCTTTTGCCAGCATCGCAAAGCTTGCGATCATGGATGCAACCACCTCCTCGGATCACAGGTGTAGCGGGAGGTCTCTAATTCCCAGACAGCCATACCTAGAATTGGCTCTCTGAGGTGGCCACTCAGGTAAGGATCCATCAAACGATGAAACCAGCCTCCATATCACCGTCAAGCTATCATATGCACTCAAACTAAACTGCAGTTGTTCAACATCTATCATCCCCAAACCGAAAATCACAAATCGCATGGGGGATAAAACAACAATCCTCCAACCATCGGTCGATAGGGATAAGGAGTTTACCAATTGACGAAGTTTCTCCTAGGTGGGGTTACCTGTCATCACCTCGCCAATCAATGCCCCTCTTAGCACCATCTCAGCACTCCCGATGTCATCCGTCAAGGGAACTTTAACGTCCACTATATGACCCCCATATGTGGGTGGTGATGGCGGTGGACACTCATTAGAAGTCCTTCGAGCATGCATAGGAACCCTAACATTCTATTATCTCCTACTAAGCACACAGGCCTCATGCTTGTGGCCATGGTCGCCGCACGCCAAACAAACCAACAGGGATCAGCACACCGCCGCCATATGTCCCCTCCTTCAACATCGATAGCATAAGATCTTATTTGCCCTAGGCCATACAACCTTGTCACAATCCATGCTTGTCATCCTGCCTGTGATATTGGAAATCCCCCTCCGCTCGCTTCTCCTCCAAGCCCTGGACCTCCAGGTTGTCCATCCTCCATTGCCGTCTCTCCCCCCTACGGTCCCCATCCTCCTACCAGGAGAGGGATGTTAATTTCCTCTTGGATAAATAATTCATGCAATTCTTCTTCCCAATTTTTTTATTAGTTTAATAGGGCAAGAGATCAGGTTGATGAATTCTAACTAATCTACTTACAAAAAAAAAGGGAAAGAGAGAGGGAGAGAGAAGAACAATAATCTATTTATGAATAAATGTTTGTTACAACTACAAAAGTGGAAAAACTACACTATGAAATCGAAAAAGATAGAAAGAGGTGAGAGAAGCCCCCTCGACGGTCGCTTGGAGGATGACTCACTCTGACGTTGCCTGGAGGAAGATGGTGAGGACCAAGACGAAGGAGGACGTAGCCAGAGGACAGAGGATGGGTAGGACGACGTCGCGGCGACGAACTTCTTCTCGAAGGGCGATGAGAGGATGGCCATGGGATTTTCCATGAATAGGGATGAGGGGAGGGAAAAATATTTGGTGTTCTACTCTAGAGGAGCATCCTAAGCTTAGGACAAGCTCTCTCTAGAGCCTTGGAGGTGTTGAGAGGAAGAAAGGAAGAGATGAAGAAAAATGGGAGGGGTAGGGGTTCTTTTATAGTGGAGAAAAGAATCAAATTCGTATACAGGACATTTAGTGACGGTCATAAATGCCGCTAAAGATCCACCACGACCGTCGCTAAAGATCCCGTGCACGTGCCCTGTTGGGAATCGTAGAGTGCTCGTTTGATAAGGAAAAGCGTCATAGTATAGTGCGCAATACGATCAACAAAAATATTTATAAACATAACGAGACTTGGAGTCCTAGTTATTCATCTCTAGGAGGCATTTATGGAAATGCAAATTTGAAATTGATCTCTTTCGCTCTATTTGCTTAAAATCTCATGCTTGTTTATGGTGATTTACGCATTGATGTATGACATGCTAGTTGCCAAAAGATAGTAATTAAGACATCCAACTTCAATCACACCAAAAGATGATAACTAGGCACATGGTGATTTTCAACATATATATTTATACATATAAAAGATGATGATGATATCGGAGTTGCAGAACACAGGTAGAGGAATGCTTGTACAAAGAAATAAAACTACTCGCTACTAGAAAATGGCTTCATACCTGAATCTATGGGGGATTTTGCATGCATCATTGGGGGAGAATAAAGAACTACACTACTAAGTAGTAAATAAAGAATGTAAATCTAAGAAGAACTATAATCTAGTCTAGCAGAAATAAGGGCATTTGAAGGTGGCTTCGATGGCCTTTGAGTGGTTGAGAGGAGGAGGGGCGGCCAATGGTGCTTAGGCTGGCCCTTGGAGAGAGGTTGGAGAGGTGATCCAGCATCTTAGCATGGAGGTGGTGGTGGCCATGGTGAAGCTACTCGAGGACATGGAGGTGCAGTGGATGTGGAATGAAACTAAGCTAAATGGAACCAAGAGTGGATAGGTGCAAATGGCCACCCCTTAAGTCTTTTTACAAACCGAAGGGAGACTCTCTAGAGAAGTGTGGAAGTCTCTAGAGACTTCCACACTTCTCTAGAGAGAGCTCCAAGAGTGGCCGACCAAGGTAGTTTTTAGATCCACCAAAAGTGGATCTAAGAATTGAATGGCTCTTAGTTGCTAATTTTAGCAACCAAGAGTGGCGCCACCTTGAAGAGGGTTCTAGAGAACTCTAGATGGGTGTGTGTGTGTGAGTGTGTGGCCATGCCCTATGTGGCTATGTGGTCTAGGTTAGGTCTTAAGGGGTTTGGGTTGGTGTAGGTCTGAAATTAGGGTTGCAAACCCTAATTGCTAAGGGGAAATGCAATTAAACTTAACACAAGTTTAATTGAATGTGTGTGAACCTAATTGAGAGTGAAATAACTCAATTGGGTTGGGCTTATGTCAATTTGATTCTCATTGAGTCCAATTGGACTTTTATGGGTTGTGATTTGAGCTCAATTGGACTCTATGAGTCCAATTGACTAGGCATTGGTAATTGACTAAGATCTAAGTCAATTAGGTTTAGTGAGGACCCAATTATGTCGTTAGGGCAGTTTAGAGGTGATGTACTAGGGTTAGGGCACCTTAATTTAGGTTCCTAGGGGGTTAGAATTGGGTTTAGGGGGCTAAAGATCCAAGATCAAGGCTTGAATTCCAAAATAGAAACTGGAGGACAGTATCAGACATCCAATAATAGTATCAAACAACTTATACTCAAAAATCAGAAGTCCAGACTCCAAGTATGGACGTCTAACCAGAGTCAGGAAGGTTTCTAGGTTTTATCATGGGTATTCTGCAGAAATTGGACGTCTTACCAAGTGTCTGAATGTCCAATAACACATCAGAAGTGGGTTTAAGGTGTGCGGGATTTGGTTAAGGGTTCTGGATGTCTTATAACTCATCTGGACGTCTAGATAGAGGTTGGAATTAGGTTTTAATGTTTCCTAGGATGTGGTGAAGTAATCTTAGGGTGGCTAAGGCTTGGGGACGCTTCTAGGCTATCCTAGGGCTAGGATGGTCCTAAGTTCTTCATAATTTACTACTTTATTCCCACTTAAATAGAATAGCATGCCTCAACCCCTTACATTATTGTCTACTACATCTTATTCTAGGTCTTCTGTTCCAACTCTGCTGCAACTCCAGTTATTCTTTATTCTTCAAATCCAGCTTTAGATCCAGCTTCAGATTCAGCTTCTGATCAGCTTATTACTTGCAATTGACATAATGCACCTAATCAGTACATTATAGCATTATTTTACGCATAACTAAAAGAAAGCAGTAAAGATGTAGGCCATGCATGAATTATCTTAACTTATGCTAAGTCCTAACTTAATTTAGGTCAAATTAAGACCTATGATTGCTGCTCAATCACGCCCCTACTGTCGCACCACTGGTGCACACTGCATGCACCCTTGTCGTGCATGCATGCGCGATACACATCGCTGTTGCTGTTGTTGCGCACGTGCCCTTGCGCTTGCGCTGTCACTGCATGCACACGTGTGCACGCCTGCACTACTGTGCACGTGTGGTGGCATGTGCGTGCGCATGGGCAGCCTGCGTTGCGTCACATGGCGCAACCTGGGCCGTCCATCTTCATTCCTTTGTAGGATATGCTACATAGGTTGGATTGAGTCAATTTTTGAATCGTTGGGCTACGATCGTCGACTTGAATCCATCCATGTGGTCAGATTTGTCGTTTGATGCTTCGGATTGTGTCACCTAGTCCCTCAACCATTAATCTTCCTTGGATTGCATATGGTGTAATGGGACCCTGATCAGGGCGATTTCAGAGGTGTTGGACTCCGATCGTCATCTTGATCAGATCTGTATGGTTGGATCATCAATCCGAGGCTCCAAAATAAATATCCTTGTCTCCTAACCACAAAAAGGATGGAATTAACCTAAATTATATACAACTACTATAAATGCAGAATGATGCATTCTATGCAACATTTATAACTTGAAATACAAATCTAAGCCTAGGAACTTGCTTGAATAGGCATCTTACCCTCAATAATTGTGGCTACATCTGCTAACACCCGACAACTTGGATCTCTACCATCCCAACCCGTACCCAACCCGTGCTATGCGCAAAATTAGGGCAATAGAGACAAAGGATACAGGAATCAAAGGGACCCACATGCACATGCTCAGGTGATTGAGCAGGGACTCTCCTCTTCTTCCTCTTCTAGTTACATGACCAATCAAGGCCCTCAAATTTTCAGTAACCCACCTCAAGACCCAAACCCATATGCCTCTACAATCTCTGTCACCTTGAGAAGTGGAAAGCAGGCCTAGGACCCTGAGTTACCTTCTAGAAGCCAAAACCTTGGGGAGCATGAGAGAAAGAAGGAGGAGATTGAAGAAGACAATAAGGCCCAGGGACCGGAAATTGAAAATACCACCCACATCTGATTCCCTGAAGCCCTATTGAAAATAAAGAAGAGAACCTTAGGTAGTAATGAGGAGCTCCTAAATTTATTCAAGAGCGTAGAGATCAATATTCTGCTCCTCAATGCTATTAAGCACATCTTGGCTTACGCTAAATTTCTAAAAGAACTATGTACCCAAAAGCATTAGCCGAGAGAACCTACTCCAAGGAAGGTGATTCTCTCTGAGCAGGCAAGTTCTGTCATCCTGCATCACCTTCCTCAAAAGAAGAAAGATCCCGGTGCCCCCTTGATTTCATGCATTATTGGCGAATACACTTTTGATAGGGCACTATTGGATCTTGGTGCATCCATCAACCTAATCTCGACTTCACTTTATGAGAGGTTTGGGTTAGGAAAACTTAGGCCAACCTCAGTAATGCTACAATTAGCAGACCGCTCGGTGATAGTCACTCTGAAATGGGTTTTAAAATCGTCGCGTTGCAGTATAGATCGAATCAGTGCGAAAACATATAAAATTTATTACTCGAATGAAATCTAAGGTCGAACACAGGGAGCAATATGGCAATTTAAGACTTAAGATCACAATCAAAGATGTAAGAATTTGTAATCAATAAAGATATATAAATGAGATTCAATGTCAATAATGCAAAAAGAATAGAGAGGAAAATGGTGATTTGAATCACCAAATTTCCCTACAATGTTTAGCAAGCTACTCAAAGTAACATATCAAATAAGCCAAGCATAACTCAATTTTAACCAATAGAGCCATGGTATCAGATATCAGATGACAGATTTAGGCTCAGATGCCTTAACAGGGGCAAAGGCCTCTTCTTCAAATTCTTGAAGCCTCAGAGAGAGGCCTCTCTCTTGTCTTCCTTTTCTTCTTCTTCTTCTTCCCTTTGCTTTAGAGAAGGTGTAGCATAGGACTTAGCACACCAGCAAACGCAGAGGCCTCTTCAGATCTCACAAGTGTCAAGAGGAGGGTGGCAGAGCAAACCCCCCCCCTCTCCTCTCTTTTCCTCTTCTTCCTTTCTCAGACCAAGCAAACCAAACCAGACCCAGGTATCCGAGTAAATAGATCAAGCCCAAACCCGCAAGGCGTAAGCGTGGGCGAGGGCATGTGAGGGGACCTCACCCCGTGCTACTGAGGCAACGAAGCTATAGAGGAAATTCCTTTTATTTTTGCCGCCACTTCTTCAGCTACTGATAAATGCTACTTTATCATCATTCTCATGCATTAAAACAAACCTAGCTATTAGGATTTTACTCCGTAAATGAGTTTTTAGGCTGCATTTAGGCATTAACTAGGTTAGGCATGCATTGCATTTTCTTTTGTTGTTTTAATGTTGATTTGTGAGTGCTAGGAATGAACAGATATACAGATCCCTAAAACCCTAGCACTCAAGAAGGTAAATGGTGGAGGAGCTCAGACTAGCTGGAACTCAACTTGATCCAGCTCACCACAGTTGGAACCTAGCTCACTTGAACTAGGGTTAGCTCAACCCAGCTCCATTCAGCTAATCTTAGCTGAATGGCAGCTCAAGAGAGTTCATCTTAGCTTACCCTAGCTCAAGTCAGCTCAGATCCAGCTCAACCTAGTTGAGTCTAGCTCATTTTAGCTCCCACTAGTCCACAGGGAGCTCTAGCTAGCTCAGCTGAGTTGACTGGAGTTCACCCCAGCTCAGATCCAGCTACATCCAGCTCCACTCAACTCCAGGCAGCTAAAGAAGAACTCATCCCAGCTTAGGAAGCTCAAGTCTAGCTCCCGGCGACCCTTCTTAGCTCAAGTTAATTGAGCTAAGCTACCTTAGCTGTCTCAACCAGCTCAATCCTCCCCGGGAGCACCAGACCCAGCTCACCTCAGCTCCATTCAACAGAAGCCAACTCACTTTAGCTTGGCTTAGTAGCTAGCAAAGAACTAGCAAGCTAAGCCAGCTGGAGTAGCCCCATGTTGACCTCTTCAGCAGCTACCAGCTCCACTTCAGCTCTGGACTCTTCAGAACTAGCTCCTCCCTCCAAACCCTATCTCCAACACCTCCTCCTGTACTCCACCATTAGCTAAGTCGCTTAGCTTAGCTTAGTTATGCTCCAACTTCCTTAGCTTCTACCACCCAAAAACCCTACCTAACAACTCCACCAACTAGCTCCACCTAAGCTCCACATAAGCTAACCCTACTTGGCGCCAACCTAGCCTACCCACCACCACCAAAAGACACCAAAAAGTGGCACCAAAACCACCCTAACTACCCCCTTATTGGCACCACTTTTCCCTCCAAAAAATCCCCTTCATCACCACCACACATCTCCCCTTAAACCCATCTCCACCCTCCACATAATCCCACCTTCTAGAAGCCTCAAAGTTGACGCCAACCCATGGCACCTCTCCATGGTTGGCGCCACTTTTAGGTGCCTCTTGAACAACTCTAAGTACCCCCTTTACACCCCTTAGGTGTCGCCAACCATCCTTAACCCTACGATCATCTAACCACCTCCATCCTCCCATCTGAGACCTCCATTTCAAGAGGCACCTTTACCCCTCATCCTACCCTATGAAAAGACCACTACCCACCACCATTCAAACCATCCTTGGCTAGAAAATTCACTCTCATACTCTACCTAGAGTCCACGCCCAAGAAAGAAGAAGAAGAAGATTAAAGGGATATTCTGTCCCTTTGGTGCCTTCCCCTCTTCCCTTCTCTCTTGAGCCATGCCAGCCAAAGGAGGAGCCAGGCAAGGAAGATCTTTGGAGGAGATCTTGAAGGTGGTCCATGCCACCTTGGAGGAGAATTTGAGGGTGGTGCATGCCCACCCCTTGGAGGACAACATTGAAGGTGGTAGCATCCACCTTGGAGGAGCTCTCAAGGAAGGAGAAGAAGGAGGCCCTCTTTTCAAGCCAAGGAGTAGTTTGTCTTGGAGCAAGAAGACTCCCTTCTTCACCAAATTTTGCAAGAGGATTTGTGTTTCTTTTATTGCTTTTAGATTTTTTCATTTTAGTAGAAGCATTCCTCTACTTGTCTTTGAAAAGAACACAAATTCTAGTTAATCAAATTACCTTTTTTTAATTTCCTATTGCAATTGTTACTTTTGTTCTAGCACTTATTCTATTTCCACTCCCTAATTACTCTGGGCCTCCACTTGCCTAGAGTGAGCTTAGGTAGTGGTCATTTTAATCTCTTAAGTTTTAGCTTAGGTGTTAGCACTTCTTCGTCACAATTCGCACTTTGCCCGTTTATTTCAAAACACAAAAAAACTATATATATTTAAAATACCAAAAAGAAAGCTGAGATTTACTTTTAGCAAGAGAATTGAATTGCAATTTTTACCTCCTTGGACGACCCTAGATACTCCCCTAACTAGTATACAAATTTAAAACAGTATGTGAATTCGTGTGTTATAACGACATTAAAAACCCGCTTTTACAAATCACGCGACTTTTTGCATCAGCTACCAAGGTGGGACTAATGTCCCACCCTTCTTCGCACGACCGTAGTGGATGAAGTTGCTTCTCTAATTGGTGCAGCTGCTAATGCGTGCTGCTTTAATTGAGTGCTTGGGAGGTCTTAAGACCTTGAGCCATGTCAAATGGAAGTTGCAGCAGGGAGTTTGAAGTTTGGAGGAGCCCTGCCATGGTAGGAGAAGATGAGGGCGGCGACGACAAATCGGTGGGACTTGAAATAAGAAAACACAGGCTAAATGGCCCAGTTAGAGCACTCAGCAAGGTCATCAGAGGTTGGTGAATGAAGTGGTGGTGGTTAGAGGGTGTGTGAAGGTCAGTGCATGGCTGTCAGTGACAGAAAGGGTGAGTAGAGGGAGCTGTGTTCGAGGAGGTAAGTGCTTGATAAAAAGTCCCAATAAAGTTGGGGCTTCTGATCAGTGGTTCATGACAAAACTAATGGAGGCAGTGGTGTTGTGTTTGGTATAGTGTAGTGCTGGTGCGAGATCGTCGAAGCTTCTACCGGACGTGGGGAAGATGATGGGGGAGAGATGTGGTTAGTGGTCAAGAGTTGAGTGCGATTGATGGAAAAGAAAGTAGAGAGAGAGAAGTAGATAGAGGATCTTAGAAAAGAGAGAGAAGGCTGAAATGGTTCGGTCATGGCAGACTAGACCTAGAGAAGGTGAAGAAGATGGTGAGGTAGCGACGGCGAACGAGACGAAGGAACGACCTCCCTTTGGCCGGGGGAGATTGTGAGGATGAGGGGAAGAAGATAGGGCCTTCAATTTGTCCGTTGGAGGTCTAGGAGAGAGAAAGGTAGAGGTCATCGGAGCTGTGGTTGCTGTTGGCCGGAGAATATCAAGGAGTGGGTTTTAAGGCCTCAAACCTAGCTGGAAAGCTTGGCCATGCGATGGTGTTTCTTTTATAGGCCATAGGAAGCCCTTCCAAGCTTGGAAAGAAGCTTCCAAGCTCAGAAGGTTTTTGCGAAATTGGATACCCAAACCTTAGAAAGACTCGCATGACCTTTTGGAAATAATTGAAGCCCAAGGAATGGCTCAAATGGAAGGTAACTTCCCGAGGAATCTTCGGTTCAAATTTGGGAGAGATTGATTGAGAATCGAGTGAGAAATCCTCACTCGAAACTCAACAGTGAAGGTTTAACCTTCCAAAAATGGTGTAGGGACCTATTTGTGAAAATGATGACAAAGTTAGGGGCCTTTTTATAAGGATTTTGAAAGTTAATGGCATATGTGTGATTGAAAAGAATCAGATATGACCAAATTGTAAACTAGGTCAAGATGATCTTAGATTGGATCCAAATTTTAGTACAAACCTAATTTGGACCTAAGGAATCCAATGGTGAAGTTGGATTTTAGTTTTGACCTCATTTGACTAGGTAATTTATTAGGGAAAATATCTATCTAAGACTCTATTTTGGGTCAAGATGAGTTCTGATGGTCAAATTGAAGGTACCAAATCCTAGAGAATATTTTAGAGGGTTTAGGTGAATTTTATCTTGACCAAAACCTCAGTTAATTAAGCGGGTCTATTTTTAGGGCTTCAGATGTCATTTAATTCTCAAAACACGCAAAAACCCTTTTCTGTCTGTTCTAACCAACTTGTTAGCCTTTAGGACCATTTGACCATTAATTAACCCCTGGGAAAACCCGTGGTTGTTCTGCATTCATGATATGATGGTAAAATTATAATTTTAGCCCTAGTTTCTTGTCTTTCCCTCAAAATGATTATCTAGTGACTTAGGTTTCTCTGGCAATTATGTAGGAGCATTTAATGACTTAATCAGATCAAATTGAGCCAGTTATGGCTCATGATGGTGTTCCCATCACTCGATCACCACACCAAAGGGCGTTATTGAGGATGTAATCATCAAGGTCAAGGATTTCTATTTTCCCGTACATTTCCTGGTCCTTGACGTGGATGTACCTAATGATTTGAGGAACATGCCCATCATTCTGGGGCACCCATTCCTAGCTATCTCCAAGGCCAACATAAACTGTGAGAGTAGTAGTATGGAGATCGCCTTTGGGGATAGGAAGCTAACTCTTGATATTTTTAAGGTGATAAGAGGATTTGAGGTTTGTGGATTCATTGAGGAGCTCGAGGATCATGATTTTGAGACTTGTATGACGATCGGTGCACTCGAGGACTCCACCAGCTTTAGCGAGCCCAACCGACAATCTTTCGTGGCAGACCTGCCACATCCCTAAGAGACTGTTGATTTTGTTCATTCCCAGCCTCTTCCACTAGATCGTCCTGATGAATCTTCATCAACATCCTCCCTACCTTTTATACTAAACCCACCTCAGCTTGAATTGAAGCCATTGCCTAAAAATTTAAAATACGATTTCTTAGGACCTGAGAATATGCTCCCTATGATTATTAGTGTTGATTTAACTAAGGAGCGACAAATGAGGATGATTAAGGTCCTTAAGAACAATATGGTGGCAATTGGTTGGACCATCCATGACCTTAATGGGATGAGCCATCTTATTATAATCACCGTATTTTTATGGAAGATGGATCCCATCCTTCTCGCAAAATGCAAAGGAGACAAACTTGAATATGCGAGAAGTGGTCAAGAAGGAGATAATCAAGTGGCTCGATGCTAGAATTATATACCCAATCTCGGATAGTCCGTGGGTTAGCCCCATTCAGATTGTACCCAAGAAGGCAGGAATAATCGTTATCACTAACGAGAAAGGGGAAACTTTCACTACTCATTTAATTTATGCTTGGAGAGTCAGTATTGACTATAGGAAGCTGAACACATCCACCAAAAAGGATCACTTTCCCTTGCCATTCATCGATCAAATCCTAGAAAATACTTTTGCTTCCTGGATGGTTATTCAGGATATAACCAAGTCCCTATGCATCCTGAAAACCAAGAAAAGACAAGTTTCACATGTCCCTACGGAACCTTTGCATTCCGTAGAATGCCGTTCGGGCTTTGCAATGCACCCGCAACTTTTCAAAGGTGCATGCTGGCCATCTTTTCTAACATGGTGGGAGATTGTCTTGAGGTGTTCATGGATGATTTCTCTATTTTCGAAGATTCTTTTGAGCCTTGCCTAGCTAACTTGGAATTGATCTTCCAGAGATGCATCAAGAACATGGCTGGTCCATAGTTGGGAAAAGAGCCACTTTATGACTCGGGAAGGCATTGTCTTGGGTCATGTGGTCTTTAACCAGGGTATTGAGGTTGATAAGTGATGGGAACACCATCATGAGCCCTAACTAGCTCTTTTTGATCTAATTAAGTCAGTAAATGCTCCTACATAACCAACTGAAGGTCATAATTCATTGCATAAGCATTTTGAGGGAAAAATAAGAAACTAGGGTTAAAACTATAATTTTACCAACTTATCATGAATGCAGTACAACCACGAGTTTTCTCAAGGGCTGAATAAAGGTCAAATGATCTTAATACGATAATAAGTGGGTTAGATCAGTCAGCCCAAATCCAACTTCACCATTGGATTTCTTAGGTCCAAATTAGGTTTGTACCAAAATTTAGAACTAAGATGAGCTTGTCTTGACCAAGTTTGCAAAATGGTCTTGTCTGATTACATTTATACCCCCAACTTCCAAACACCCTTACAGTCAACCCCCTAACTTCTTCCTCATCGTCACAATTAGGTCCCTCCGCCATTATCGCGAAAGAAACCTACTCCGGCGATCTTTGATAGGAGATTTCTCCTTGATTGCTTGGCGAATCTCTTCCAAAATTGGAAGGAAGATTCACCAAGTAATTCCCTTCAATCTAAGCCTAGCCATGTGCTCCAGATCTTTCCTAATCTCTCATGCGAATGCATGAAAGATTTGGGTCTCTTGAAACTCCCAAATCCAATGAAGGATTCCAAGCTTTGAAAGCTTGTTTTCCAAGTCTTCCTTGCTTCTAGATCATTATTTAAGGGAGCCCAGATCCTCCAAAATTCCTCTGCTTGAAATTCAGTCAGAACTCCCCCTCTTCCTCTCTCCCCTTTGGCCGCAACTCTCCGCAAGCTTCGGCGATCTCTCTCTGACTCATCTCATTGTCCGACCACAAAATCGGTGGTGGATTCACCTTCCTCATAATCCTCGGTGTCATGAAATACCAGTCGTCGCCATCCTTTCCCCATCTTCACCTCTGTCTCTCCTACAGAGGTTTATCTTCCCCACGTCCGGCAACCACACCAACGTGGGAATCTCTTTCCTTTCATCCATTAGAGTAGCTAGTTTGGTTTAGTTAGACTCGTAGGTTAGTTTCCCACTCTCTATTTCTCAACTCAACCCCTCGACTACATCGTTCACCCTCTTCATTCTCTGCTCTGGCCACTCCGACGACAAGGTGTTCCCACCACTACGCACCTCCATCCACCTCACCAACAAGCTCACAACCTCCACTACACCTTCCTACTCATTTCCCCTTACTCCATTCGCTCCATCATCCACCTAAACACCTTCCCGAACAAACCCACTCTCACCGACAGTTCCCATCACCGTCCGACCACCACAGCCACTCGCGCAACACGCCACTGCCACCGTCACATTCGTCGTGCCACGGTGATCCTGCTGAGCATTCTGTCGTGGCCATAAGGGCCCATTTCTTGAATTTTACGTGTCAGGTTAGAATCACCATTGACGCCATGCTTCGAGAAAGCTTCAAGCTGCTCCAGGGTGTTTCCGCTCCAGGGGATACCTCCCGGCTGTGCGGAATAGAGGCTTGCAGGAGTCCAAGTCCTCATGTCAGGGCTTCAGCAACTGCAGCCCCGTCAATTTGACCAAGCACCTTGCTGCTACGCTGCGAGGAAGAAAGGTGGGACATTTAGTCCCACCTCGGAAATGAAGAGTCGCCTACAGCCGCATATTACCCAAAAGTGAATGGGGTTGTTTGCCTCCAATCACTAAGGGTGATGTCCTCCTACACCTTCACTGGTCTCATTTATGACACCTCCCCCGCGGTCCTGGCCAACCCAATAACCCGCCTGACCTGCATTCCTCGCTCACCACCACACACCGGTGAGCCTAGACTCGGGTATGCGCTAGGTCCGATTACCCGACCGACTGTGGCTCTGGGAGAGCGAGACTGAAATGGAAAGAAAAGAGAGGAGAGTTATGCAGGGGAAGGGGGTTTTTGCCCTAAGATGTTTGGCTCCAACACTTAGTCCTATTCAGAAGGCAGAAAAGCCAGAGAAGGAAGAAGAAAAGAAGAGGAGAATTAAAGGCACTGAGGAGAAAGGAGAGAAAGAAGAACAGAGGTAGAAGGAATAAAGAAAAGCCAGAGAAGAAGAAAGCTTGAGCAAGAAGAGAAGTGAAGAAGAAGAAGAGGAGTTACAAAGAAAGGGTCAGAGAAAGAAAAGAAGGAAGAGGCACGTAGACAATGTAATTCCCTACTTGGAGGGGGTGAGATCAGTGTGACGTAAAAAATGCGTAATTGAAATATAAACAATCTCACAAATAGTCAATCACACAAAGACACAAAGTATTTTTAGGTGGAAACCCAAACCGGGTGAAAACCACCACCTAACCCTCTCGAGTTAGGATTTTTCGATCAACTTAGTTGATCAAATCCACTAACCGAATCACTTTAAAACGAGGGTGATTCAACCTCAGTACAACCACGCTACAAGTACGAGGGTAGCGTTCCTCAACCCCTTCTCTCCACGAGAAGGATTTTGTCCCATGAAGGAGATGGGAATTCGCAAAGCGTATACCCAACCAAAGGACAAAGGTAAAATAAACAACAAACCTATAGAGCCAACAAAGTAATAAACCTAAGCTTCTATAGGATTTAGGAAACTCCCCTTTGCAAGGAGTGCGTCGATGATGATGCGGGTGCGTGAGCCACGCAACGACGCAATGTCGCTCTCGTAGACAACGGCGGGAGAGCGGGTGCGCGAAGGGAATGATGCTCTCAGGATGTAGAACTTGAGCTTAGAGAGCAAGAGCTTCTTGGACACAAGAGAGTGGAAATACTTGATCTTAGTGTATTGCAAGGTGTTTCTTGTGTATCTAGGTGTGAAAAGGCTCCCCTCTATTTATAGAGGCCTTAGGAAGGCTCTGGAAGGCTTAAGAAAGGTTCTATAGCCGTTGGGAACAAAGTCCAAGAAAATCAGGCCGAAATCAGGACAATGATTACATTTGACAGGGTTATCAGACGTCTAACTCTGGCATCAGACGTCTTGAAGTTCACTTTAAGACGTCTGATTCAAAGGTCAGACGTCAGATTTTGGGCGGGTCTCTCCCTGACTTGGATCAGATCTAAATAGGGTTTTTACGCAAGTCCATCAGACGACATACAGGACGTCTGGCACTATGTCTGGACGTCTGGAAACCTACTTTTACTGTGGGAATTGATTTCCAAACGTTGCAACGGCTAGAAAATCTCTGAGAAGAGATTTTGGGTCAGCCGAGGCAAAACGGTCAATTATCAGACGTCTGGAAATGCCTAAGGACGTCTGATAAGGCTCTAACGGTCATAATCTTGAGTGTTTGCTAAGCCAGCCAACGGTCCACTAATTGGACGTCTGGCAAAGTCATCAGACATCTCCAAAGATGTCTGGTCTAAGGTCTGGACGTCTGATTCATCTGACAGAACTAACTATGTCCAGCCTAACAGTTATCAGATGTCTGAAACAACAGTCAGACGTCTTAAAATACTTTATCAGACGTCTGATTTGGGAATTAGACATCTGGAAATGCTGTTTGAGCCCTATATTGGTTTTCTAAGTATTCTACAGAAAACCTAAGTATCCTAGGGTTGTGCCGGTGTTCCTAGGACTACTGTTAGGGTTCTTTGAGGCTCTTTAACATAATTTCTAAGGAAATAAAGAGCAACAAAAGAAACTAAAAATACAACAAGTACAAAAGAAGGAAATCTATCCTATTCTTCATTTCCTTCCATCTTCAATCTTTCGCTCCACGCGAACCTCCTCTGTTTTCCTTCAAGCTCCTCCAATCCGTCCTGGATGCGAGCTCGAACTCCATCTAAACACGTCCACATTTGCAATTGACCTGAAATCTAGGACTCAAATTGCAAATGTTAAATAACACGTGTTTTGTTATCATCAAAACAAATGATCGTGGTGTTCTAGCACCAACAAACAAAGGGGTACTATAGCAAAAGTCATTTAAGACGTCTGATTGCAAAATCAGACGTCTGGTTTAATACTCCCTCCCTTAGAAAATTTGACTAATTATTCTATGTATTAGACTTATAATTGGTGATTCACATCACCATTATTTTATCTAAAGTTCTTTTTACTCTTCATATACTCATATGCTCTACATTGCAAATTAGTTTTTGAGTAATATTTTCTATTCAATTTATATTAATTGTTGAGATTAATGTGTGAATTCCATTTGCTCCCTATGTTCTACCTCGAAACTTTTTCTAGTAATAAAAATTGTATTTGTTTGAATGTTATTTCGGCTATACTGCAACACGTTAAACATCGATTTAGTATGACAAACATTTTGGCGCCATTGCTACGGAGCATTGCGCAATTCACCACTATTCACTACCTTATTTGATTATATTTTAGCACTAACTTGCCCTATTTTCTTTATTGTGATTTTGCGAGGTACTTCACGAGGAGATCTTTTATGCAAATCAACCACTCCAGGAAGGGGAGAAGATACATTCAAGGAAGATCAACGCACAACAAACACACCAAGGGTAGGTAAATTCTTATTACTCTCTCTCTTAAGCCCCTGATTCTGAAAAGGTTAAAAAGGAAAAAAGCAATTAGGGCTACTTGCTTTCCATTCTTAGATAATTCATCAAGTTGCCTGATTTGATTTCAACAACCAAACCTAATTTATGCACCCACTTAAGGTAACTAGGGCTATCACATTCTTGTTTGAGCCCTAGATACCGCATTTGACAAACTAAATTGGACAAAAACAAGGGCCAAGTAAGGATTCCAAGTTAGGGTTTTAGAGACACACTTAATCAAGAATGAATCTTTCCCAAACAATGTGTGCCTAAGCCTTGATTGAATTTGTTTATTCAAGCAAACCCTAAAATCAAGCTCTTAATCTTACTTGAATCCTAAAAGAGAGACCTAAATTTCTCAAAGGACAAATAGGTGAAGTTGACTCGCCTTGTTGGGGCAACCAATCTTCAAATTAGGTCATTCTTGCACTCAATACATCTTAAAGTTCAAGTGAAATCTTAAGCACCCTTGCTCTTAACAAAACTAGTAGACTTAAGAGGTCAAGTCCCCATTCTGGTCTACCTAGATCATCAGTGACAAGAGAGTTTAGTTGGGGAAACCCTGTAACCCGTAGGGGTGCTCTACCATGTAGGGGTCTTCGTGGGACTCTCCCTCTCTGGCTACCTAGGTAATTCTCAGGTGGATAGCTTTTTGACTAAGGGGTATCATCTGCCTCGAACCTCTATAGTCATCCAAAATTTTTGGGTGTCTTGATTGGGTCCATCATATTCTATTCTCATCCAATCCATCGGTGCATGTTTAGTAGGAGGTCCTTAAGACCATCCTTGAGGACTACTTTAGTTATTCACTCCCATCAAGGCCAGGCCTCGACTTCCATGTTTGTGCAGTAACCCCATCACAAAGACATCTCTTCTGATCATCCCGAACCTCTATAGTCATCCCTTCTATTTAGAGCACACACATAGATTTTTTTGGGAATCTTTTTCAGATCTAATCAATTTCGATCTAAAGTTGAATTTTGATTCTACATCTTGATTCTACCATCTAATTCAAAAATGTAGCCTGGTTACTTAGGAAAACCATTGAAGAAGCCTGAATCTCAAAGATCCATGAAAGATAGAATGGTTGAGGATGCCCTTAGATTTTATGAGATTGATTACAAAACCTTAAACCCAATTGAAGACATTCAGGTTAATATATTGACAACAACAATCTTCATCATAAACTATGGCCAAGTAATTATAACACAAGTAACAAATTGATCCACCCAGGATGTTCTCATGACAGGATACATTAAGTTAGAAAAATTACATAACTTTGAATACCTCTAATGCATGATAAATCCAGTACTTTGGGAAAGACACCATGACGATCCTGAAAAATGGGAGGAAATGATAAAATTATTAAAGCAGATAATTGATCAAAAATACTTGTACATGCCCCAAACAGTTAATGAAACATCTTGGAATAATACTAAGGATCTATCTGATTTCCCAAATCCCGGGTTCTAGACACAAGGTTGTTGTGGATTCCCAACCCAAATGGAATATGATATACCTGATCTAGAAATAGGTTGGGAGGTCCCAATTGCAGTACAACACAAGTTTGAGCCAGCCCTAGAAAACCAAAACCCTAGTTTGCCAAGCATAGAATTCCTGGACTCTTGTAATAAGGAGATTGAATCAGAACCTCTCGAGGGTGTAAATCTCGCCCCTTACTCTGATAAGGTAACCCCAAAAGCAATTCTGACCTAGATTCTAGTAATTCACCCACATCCTTAGCCTAGAATCTGGATTTGAATCTTCTTGGGATAATTACAAGGCCCCATATAATGAAAATCAAAGTTTGAATTTGGATTATGATTCTGGGCCTTTATTTGATGAGTGTACCTCTCTAACATCCTCAGAAATACTAATTGATTTTTCAGAAGTCACGCCAATCTATGATATGGAAATCGAGGAGTTGGAAGAGTGGGGTTTTGATTGGGTCTTTCCTACAAGCCTAGAACTCGAGCCTAGACCTAATAATGACATCTTCTTGAGCTCGGAATATGAGAATAGGCTAGACCCAAGTCAGGCTACTGAGTCTACATCTTGTGATTTATTTTGTGGTGGAACCTCTGATCTCGAATCAAATTCAGAACTTGATTCTCGCAAGTTCTCCGATGATTTTGAATCTTACAACTGAGAACCATTGTTTCCTGACAACTATGAACCAATCTATGACTTCAGTATACATGATCCATTCTTTGACTCTGACTTTGAGGCCCCTAATCCCAAGATCATTGATTCAGGTTCCACTGAGATGGAATCATTTCCTTTTGTTACTCAGGAATAAGAAAAGGAAATTGCCAAGAGTGTCTACAATCCATTGTTCGAATCTTTTCCTGACTCTGACTTCTTTCATCCTATAAACACTGGTCAGGTGTGCTTTACGTGTTAGAAATCGAGGTTGCAAGTAACCCGTCATCGTAGTTGCAAAACACGTAAATCAGATAAAATTTATACCGAAACTCGAAAAGGGAGTCCCGGGTCGAACACAGGGAGGCGACGTTTAGTTTAGTTGAAAATCGCACTTCAATTTGTTTCTTTTTGGTATTTTAGGGTTTTGTGATTTGTTTTATGTTTTTGAAATAAAAGACAAGCAATCATAAGATAGAGAAGGAATCAAATGTGATGTATTGCACTAATGTCTATTACAATAATCTACGAAAGCATGAAAAGAGAAGAGGGTGAGAGGAAATCTCCCGAATCAGTTGTTCGGCAAGACGACGGTGCTTGGCAGAAGCTTGAACAAAGGAGGTGAGGAGTGGGACGACTGAGGTGAGATGCAGGAGGACATCGGGTTGTGGAAAGCTTCGACGTGGCTTCGGAATGGAGGTGAGAAGACAAAGATGAGCTGCTACCAGAATAGAGGTAGGAGGATGGCTCCAAGGCAACCTATGAATGGGGATGAGAAGATGGACGAATATTTGGTAAGGCAGAGGTTTGCTACACTAAAAGGAGCCTTGGGAGCTTGAGAACAAGCTGTAACAGAGCATTGGTAGGCTTGCTAGAGCTTAGGCGTAGGTGGGAGGAGAGTAGGTAGGGATGGCTTGGAAGGGAGGGGTGTAGGTCCCTTTATAGTGGAGGAGAAGAGGCAAAAAGTAGGTATGAGAGCATTAGTGACATCCAGGCCATCGCTGGAAATGACGCTGTAGGTAGCTCATGCTCGGTGGTGCCCACAGCTGGCTTTGCTGGCATGCAATGAATTAGTGACAGGTGTAAGCGTCGCTGTAAGTATGCCAGTCTATCGATGAAGATCCGCTGCGCTGGGGACTCTCCATGCGCGTGCACGCTTCACGCACTAGTGCTGCAGTGTGCTGCTGTGTACGTGCAGTGGCATGTGCAAGCATTGGGTGGCCTGGGCTACGTCTCGTGGTGTAATCTGGGTCATCCATCTTTTTTTTGTTGTAGGGGCTGCTACAGAGGTCAGATTGAATCGATTTTCACTCCATTAGGCTACGATCGTCGACCTGAATCCATCCGCATGGTCAAATTTGTCATTTGAAGCTCCAAATTATGTCACCTAGTCCCTTGGCCGTTGATCTTCCTCGGACTGCATATGGTTCTACGAGACTCCAATCGAGTCGATTTCAGAGGCATTGGACTCTGATCGTCGTCTTGATCAGATCTGTACGGTCAGATCGGCAATCCGAGGCTCCGAAATAAATATCCTTCCCTCCTGACCACAAAAAGGACACAAATAACGTAAATTATATACAACTACTATAAATGCAGAATGATGCTTGCCATGAAATATTTATAACATGAAATGCAAATCTAAGCCTAGGAACTTGCATGAATAGGCATTTTACCCTTAATAAATGTGTTTATATCATACCCCCATGCCTATCTTTTGCTAATCCCTAGCAAAATTGAACTATATGCTATGTTAAAAAGCAGAATTAGGATTAGATCGCTTAGGCGTAAGTCATTTATTAAAAATAGAAAATTTCAACTAAGGTCCTGAACTACGAAAACTCAACAGTACCTAGGTGCTTGCCAGAATGTAGACCACCAAAGTCCTCGCCTTATTTGAAAAGAGAAGATACATTTTTTTATTATTTTTCTTCTTTTCTAATTTTTTTATACTTTTGGAGTTTGAGAGTTCCGGGATAACTTTTTATGCTACCCGACCCGCCCAAGAATCGAAAAGGATCCTAAGTGCCAAGCATCTTGTGAAAATATTGAAAGAATCACTAAGCAGCTGTTAAAACGGACTTCGGGTTTCTACGACCATTAGGTGACCTTGCCTAGAGCTTTATTTTTTAGAACGGTAGCTTTCTCCCTACTTCTATTATTTATGGGGTCAACACAAGGGCGAACCCAATGTATATCTCCCCATTTATTCTACTTTCCCGCTTCTTCACTAAGTGTTTCGGGAATTATTATGCTTTTTTTTTCTTTTGGTGAGCTGGGTTCTGGACAACCGGCCGATGAGCTATTACCACTGATAACTTGCTAGCCATACTTATGCGGTGAATTATGATTTTTTTTTTTTCTCATTTTTCTATATTTTTCTATATTTTCTTTTCTTTTCTTTTTCTTTTTTTTTTTAAGTAAGCAGCTTTCCTGATCTAAGATTTACCTAAAGGTAGTACAATGAAAATGGTCTTGTGGCTGGGCTCTGGACAATTGACCGATGAACTGTTACCACCGACAACTTGCTAACCATACCACCCAAATCGATCCATTAGCTACCCAATTTCCGTAAAAATAGTCGGAAAGTGAGTCAGTGCGAATAGTGTGTAGATGCTTAGCCTTAAAATCCCCCCAAATCAGAGGGCTGGTTGATAAGTCACATACTTATCATCCCAATTTATTAGCCAAATTAAAAATGAATTTGAATTGGCGAGCACTCGAGACTAAGTCAACATTCGAGTGGACACCCGGGATAATTAAGCCAGAAGACCTAAAGAATCTAAGTGTTTAGGTCCTCTCATATCATTTCCTAAAGTTAGTAACATCATAATGCCAAAGTTCTCTTTTACTAATTTCTTTTCTTTTATATCTTTTTCAAATTTTCAATTTCTTTTTAAATTTTATAGGAAACTAGAGGAAATTCTACGGAGTTAACATAATGATTTCAGGAATTGATTATCCACCCCCCCTTGCCTAAATGATGCAATGTCCTCATTGTAAAAATAAAGACATGAAATGGGCAGAGTAAGCAGAATATCACCTGAGTGTTGTGAAAATCCGATCAGCTCCGTGGAGAGAAAAGTGTATATACGCTTGCTAAGTTTAATTCCTTCAGCTAGGCATAACATACATACAAAGAAGAAACTGAGAATTCACAAGTGCAAGTCAGAATCAAAATCAAAAGGTTCATCTTGAAACCCGTCTGCAGAAGATGTACACAGATGTGGACCAGATTATGGTGTAGACCCATGCCCCAGGGTCGAGTGGTTCTCAGGTTCTGGATGAAAATCACCCAGAACCGAGGGCCGTTGTGTTTGCGGGGCCGGGCCTGTGGTTTAGTGGTGTGCAACCCAAGACCAAAGTGTTAGACAATGGGTAAAGATGGTTCAATAGGTGGGGTTGTCCACTTAACATCTAGCTCAGAAAAATAATTAGTTATTCCAAGCTTAAGTCGCACGTGAAAGATATCACAAGGGTCCGTATAGAAGATAGGTGGTTTCAGGTCAATAGGTACCCTTATATCCAAAATCGTAGTTGCCTCAGAATTAGCCTCCCAGATTTTTATTGCCAAATTCTTATCTTCTAAAATCAAGTACTCAAGCTCCAGTGCCCAAGTTCAACAATTGCGGCTGAATCAGGATTGACTTGGGCATAATGATCCCAGAGTCAGCTCTTCAGGGTGCAAATGAGGACTGGGGTCACTGATTGAATCATCAAGATTCGGATCCTCCAAGTTACCCCAACCGAATCCAAATCTTCAATGAATGGGCTATCAAATGGTTCATCAGATTCCTCATGCTCGTTTGTCTCACTAAAATCATTTTCCTTATGCTTATGTCAGACTTCACCTAAAGATTCTTCACCCTTAGAGTCAAAGAATTGATGATCCTCATTTATATATGTTCAAAATCATAAATCATTTCATGATCCTTGGAGACATAATTTTCTTCGTTTCCTAAGTTGGGGATCTCAGGTGAATCAATCGGTTCATCCTCAAATGGTTGCTCTAGCCCAACCTGGTCATCCCCAATCTTAGAAAATGTATCCCTCTCAATAGGTGCCCGAGCGGGTTTAGACTTTGGCTCTCCTGGAGAGGGTTCATCTTGAGAATCATCCCAAGATTTGACTAGGGCAACCACAACTTTCATCGTCAACCTCGACAATTTCCTAAGAAGAAACTCACCCAAGTCCTTATCCCAAACACTTTGGAGCAAATCCAATAAAGAACTACTAAGTTCATCAATCATTTTGATCACAGGCTCTAGTGCTTCAGTGCATGGTGTTGGCTGAGCTTCTAAAGATTGGATGGTGTTCCTCAAGTTAGCCAACACCCTATCTTGGATCTGGTTCACCTGAACTCACTGGTTCGTTTTAGGTTTGGGTGGGTTTCGGTCAAATCCATGGGAGTCAAGATGTTGAGGTTCCTGGGTTCCTCCCTGATAGTAGGTCATCTCGGGTTATTCAAAGAATGGTGGCAACCTATATTCAGTGGAGTACTGGGGAGGGTAGGTGTTATAATCGTCAAATCCTTCCTGATTGTAGATCGGGTTGGTTTGATCATCAAAGGATCAAGATCTATAATCATTGTAGCTCTGGGAAGGATAATAATCGTAGTCTTATTGCCCAGTGTTAGGCCCTGGACACTGAGGTTCGGATTCATATCCCTAATCAAAGTCATTCTGGCTAGTGGATGGGTAATTACAAGTCAAGTTGGAATAATAATGATCTTGGGGACAAGTGGTGGTAGGAGGATAGGATTGGAAATTATTATGACCCGGTTCCCAAATCCCTACAGGACACGAGACAGACCGACACGACTGATCCCAAGACCCAGTCATCCAATGAGAAAGTAACCAAAAAGTAGGAAAGTAAACCACATTCATTATGCTAAGCAACTAATAGTAAAAAAAGTACAGCAGTAAAGAAGTAAAACTACTATAGTACACACCACCACAACACTAGAAAAGTAACCAGGTACAAGAATGTAAAGTACAGAATGTAAGAGTACAAACGTAAAGGTACAAGAGTCTACTCACTAATACAAAAGAGTACAGCAAAAGAAACTACAGCTATTGGGCTCTACTAGGCCTAGCACCCTCTACAGCCGTAAGCTATGGCTGCTCAACACCTAGACCTGAAAAGGGTTATAAGTACACAAAGTCAGCGAACGCTGAGTAGAGTGGCAAAAAACTAACTAAAGCAGTAACAGTGGATAGGTAGCTATTGTTTTTCCATTTGCTTTCTTTACTAATTATTCTTTTCCATCACTTTGTTTATTTATCAGGTCTCTTTCTTGATCTCCAATGTTCCTCGTGGGAACGATCTTGATTGCAGTCTTTTCCGATGTGTAGAAGGAACATGTGGTTCTCTCCTGGCTGGGAGAGTCCCCCGTGTTGATCCTACACCTAGTCAACCACCCCAAGGTCACGGACAGACGTAACGGTGACTACGGCACACGTGATAAGCGCACGAGTAGCTACCCCGCACTGGCACGCGATCAGTCCTTTCCGTTAGCGGGTGCGCCCAAAGCACAGCACAGAACCAATATAGGGCCTAGCCCTCTAAATAGTAGGTGTCTAGCCCCTAAGAACCAAACAGGGGTCTCACCCCTCCACAGTCCACGCACCCTCGCCTGACTACCCCGATTTGCCCAATGGGCCTAACAAGTCGGTGTAGGGTGGCTGGCTAAACTGCGGGTCCCGTGGGGTGGCTAGCTCTCTCCCTACACTAGTAGCTCTCCCCAGTACTGTGTACGCGAGGGCCAAGAAGTCTGTACAGAGTGGCCAATCATAACCCTGGGTCCCAACCCAAGGGTGGCTAGCTCCACTCTGCAATAAACATGGGGACAGTCACTCTCCTTGGTACTCCGTACTCAAGGGCCAGCTCACTTCCCCACTCACATTTCCAGATCCATTGCATTTATTTCGAAGAGCTCTACTCCTAATTCCCCGTAGGGTTCATGCTCATATTCCTCAGGCCAAGCCATACCAAGTTTCATCATTTCTATTTCCATTCTCAGGATATACATATGCAGCTCGTATTTCTATTGTTGACATTTCCATACACCGGCTATACATAGGTAGCTCATTTTTCCACCATTCACATTACCATTCTCAATTTATATACATGCAGTTCGTATTATGTCATTTAACATATACAACAGGAATTTACATGCAACAGTTTGCTAGTACAAGTACTTTACATTTCACTGGCAGCTATTATTTATTTATAGGCAATTGTTAACATTCTCCCTACTCATTCAAGACTGTAATTCAATCACCCATTACAGACATTTCAAGTGTTTCTCGTCCTAGGATTCATGCCATATCCTAGGTTTTAATCATTCATCCCACACATGCATTTAGGTTTTAATTAAATTAAGGGGAAGTCACTCTACCAGTAAACCCTGGAGTAGTGGGGGCTTGAATGGTAGGCTCACGCGCCTCAGCAAGCCCTGAACCCGCAACGGAATGAGATCCTTTCACAAGGATCAATCACAAAAGAATATTCAGAATAGCATAGAAAGTCTTCTAACAAGTAGAGGAATTCATACGGAAAACATCGGTACCTTAATTGCGGAAAACGGACCTCAAACGGACCCTAATCGGGTCAAAAATAGTGTTTCTAACTCAAATCAGACGTCTGGAACAACTTCCAAACGTCTTAAAAGTGTCCAGTGCCATACCTTAAGCCCTACACCAACCCTTAGACATCCAGGAACTCTTCTAGATTGTCTAGACCCAGTTCAAGACGTCCGACCACTTCTCCGGATGTCTGGAAGCACTTCCCGTCGTTAGGTACGTTGCCCAGACATCTGAAATGCATGGGAGGGTGTGACCCGCACCTTCCCGAAGCGAATCCTACATGCAGATATCCAATCTTCTCAAAACGGCATGCAAAAAGGGGTATCGGCAGAGCAGCCTGCATGGCCGTATCTACAAAGGGACATACCTTCGCGAGACCTCCTCCTCAGACATCTAGAACCTCCTCCAGACGTCGGCTCCATCGTCTGGACGTCTCTCCAGACGTCTGATTTTGGGAAAAACCCAGAACCAGAACCAGAACCTACTTCTGCCCTCTCACACCGCTCGTGGCTGTGCCACATCCTCTCTCCTGTAGCTCTGGCTGCAGCAGTGTCGGGGAGGACCTCCCCAACGCACTCCACCTCGTGCACGTGCCACTCCGGCCGTGCACTCACTGGTGAGCTCCCACGCAAGCTCGCAAGCTCAACTCCTCTCCTTCTCATGCTACTCCTCCTCTCCTTCTCACGCCACTCCCACTCTCTCGCTCGTGCTGCCTATCTCGCTTGAGGGAAGAAGGAAGGTGGTTGGGAAGTGGGGGAAACGAAGGTGGAGGGGTTTATATAATGTTGTTGTTTAGGTTTTTGCTGGGGCAAAAGAGAGAGAAGGTAGGAAAAGATGAGGGTACTGTCTGCGTGCAGCACACGTGTTCGTACCCAAGATTTTCGACTTTCAAACATCTGGGAATGTGTCCAGATGTCTAAACAGACGTCTGACCCACAGTCTAGACGTCCTACCAGACATCTGACCTGATGTCCAGACATCTTAAAAGGCTCAATAGCACGGTTCATAACATCATAACAAACTTAAAGGAAGTTTCTTCACCGAAACTTGAGCTGGCTAGGGTACGGGAAAAAGAACAACATACGCATAACAAACTTAAACAGGACTGAAGCCGATCAAAAAAGGCGTACCCTCAAAAAGCTCCGGGTACCACTCTCGCATCGCCACCTTAGGTTCTCAGGTAGCCTCCTCATACCCCTGGCTCCTCCACAAGACCTTCACCAGGGGTACCTGCTTTCGTCTCAAACTCCGAACGGGTCTGTCTAGTATCTGCACTGGTCGCTCAGGGTAGGTCAGGTCGTCACCCACATCGAAACTCTCGTGGCTCAGAACGTGACTGGGATCAGCGACGTACTCCTGAGGTTGGACACGTGGAACACGTCGTGCACACCAGAAAGTTGGGGAGGAAGGGCAAGCCTGTAAGCAACGAGTCCTACCTGCTCCAGGACCTCAAAGGGCCCCATAAACCCCAGCGCGAGCTTCCCTTTCACCCCAAAACGCTACAGGCCCTTCATGGGCGAAACGCGTAGAACGACGTGGTCCCCAACCTCGAACTGCACCTCTCTGCTCTTTCGATCGGCATAGCTCTTCTGTCTGCTCCTGACAGTGCGAAGCCATCTGTGAATCTGCTCAACCACCTCCTGACTCTACTTGATCAGCCTGGGGCCAACCTCCTACTTGGTCGCCAACTCAAGGGCATAGTACACCTCCGTCCGTACAGAGCCTCATATGGTGCCATGTCGATACTCGATTGATAGCTGTTATTATATGCAAACTTTGCTAAGGGCAAGTGCTCCTCCCAGGAGCCCCTCCAGTCCAGTACACAGGCATGCAAAAAAGGTCCTCAAGCGTCTGTATCGTGCATTTCGACTGTCCGTCCGTCTGGGGGTGGTACACCGTGCTGAACCTCAACTGTGTCCCCAAAGCCTACTAAAGCTCAGCCCAAAATTGGGACATAAAATGGGTATCCCGGTCGGATACAATCTCACGCGAAACTCCGTGCAGACATACCACGTCACGAGTTTACCTCTCTGCCAACTGTGCTGGTCCCAACGTGACTTGGATCGGCAAGAAACATGCCATCTTCGTCAATCTATCTTCAATCACCTAGACTGCATCATGTCCTCTCTGGGTAACGGGGAAGCCCACCACCAAGTCCATGGTGATGCTCTCCTACTTCCACTCTGGCACTGGAAGTGGCTGCAACGGCCCTTCAGGCCTCTAATGCTCAACCTTCACTTGCTGTCACACCTAATACAATTACACGAGCTCACCTACATCCCGCTTCATCACCCTCCACCAAAATTGACGTCTTAGATTATGATACATCTTTGTGTTCCCGGGATGTTTGGTGAACCTGGAATCGTGTGCCTCAGTCAGGAGCTCTCTCAACAACTCCTCGTCCCTGGGAACGCACAAATGTCTCCTCATGCACAACACCTTGTCAGTAAAGGAGAAGTCTCCAGGGTCCCCTGACAGTACTCTATCATGCAACGACTGCTGGTACAGGCCTGCCATCTATCCTGTGATGATACTACCTATCAGATTTGGCCTCATCTGTCATGTCACAGTCACTGTACCATAGTGCCCCAGCAACTCTAGGGGTCACCAACCGCCCATCTCCTCCATGAGTCTCCAACTCTGTGCCTGTAAACTGACCAAGTGGGCGGGCACCTTCCAGCTTAAGGCGTCAGCCACCACGTTGGCCTTCCCCGGATGGTAGGAGATGCTATAGTCATTGTCCTTCAGGAGCTCTAACCAACGTCTCTATCTCATGTTAAGCTCCTTCTGATCAGAAAAATACTTGAGGCTCTTATGATCTGTGAATATCTCAAAAGTCTCACCATATAGGTAGTGCCTCCAAGCCTTCAGCACGAAGACGACAGCTGCTAGCTCTAGGTCGTGGGTAGGGTAGCTATGCTCATAAGGCTTCAGTTGTCACGAAGCGTAAGCGACAACGTGACCCTGCTGCATGAGCACACCCCCTAACCCCTGCAAGGAGGCATCTGTGTACACAACAAAATTGCCACTGTTGTCTGGAATGGTAAGCATAGGAGCCAAAGTCAGCCTCTCCTTCAACTCCTGAAAACACGCCTCACAAGCATCTGTCCAAGAAAATGGCACATCCTTCCAAGTCAACTATGTCATAGGACATGCAATCTACTAGAAACCCCTAATAAACCATCGGTAGTAGCCTGCCAACCCCAAGAAACTGTGGATCTCTGTCACTGTACGTGGTCTCTCACACCTGAGCACTGCCTCTACCTTGGCTGGGTCCACAGCCAAGCCATCCCCTGAATTCACATGACCAAAAAAGGTCACCTGCCTCAACCAGAACTTGCACTTGCTGTATTTGGCATATAGCATATGTTGTCTGAATGTGTCCAAAATCATCTGCAAGTGTTGTCCGTGCTGTGCCTGATCCCATGAGTAGATGAGCACATCATCGACAAATACTACCACGAACTAATCCAGATATGGTCTGAACACCTGGTTTATCAAATCCATGAAAGCAACGGTGGCGTTGGTCAATTCAAACGGCATGACCAAAAACTCATAGTGTCTGTACCAGGTGTGGAAAGTTGTCTTGGAGACGTCGGTCTCCTTGATCCTCAACTGGTGGTAGCCAGACCTCAAGTCTATCTTGGAAAAAGCCGTGGCACCTCACAACTGGTCAAACAAATCATCAATCCTCGGCAGCAGATACCAGTTCTTGATGGTGACCCTATTCAGCTATCTGTAGTCTACACAAAGGCATAGGGTACCATCCTTCTTCTTCACAAATAATACCAGGACTCCCCACGGAGATACACTGGGCCTCACAAAGCCCTTCTACAGAAGGTCCTGCAACTGGAACTTGAGCTCTCGCAGCTCAAGTGGTGCTATCCTGTAAGGTGCTTTAGAAATGGGGCTGGTCCACGGTAATAGTGAGATCTTGAACTCGATCTCACACTTAGGCGGTAGTCCTGGAAGCTCCTCTGGAAACACAAAGGTGAAAGAGTCGATTTTCCGCTACGCGTTGTAGTATTTAAGTGGTGGAAAAATCGACTAATCAACAATAAAAATAACCACTCACAGAAGAGCGGGTCGTGTCCACAGGGAGGCAATTATGCAATAACCTCTCGATTATTTCGTATTCTTTCGGTTAAGTGCGAAATCCCTAGTCAAATCAGACATAAAATGCGATGGAAAGAGGATTCACAATAACTCAAAAATATAAGGGTATATGTGCAATTTTCCCTCACTAAAATATTCAATAAATATATGATGATTTTATGTAATTTTCAATTGACATATACTAGCGAAAATTGGTGCACATGTTAATCTCAAAACCAATCTTAAAACAGGTGAATAACAATAACGTGCAATTATCAGAAAGTATGAGTGTGCATGCGTAATTTTGCCACAATAAAATAATAATAAATAAAAAATTAATTTATGGTGCCAATGGCATTAGATGTAATTTTTAATTGAATGAAAACATAGAATTCGCTCTCTCTCTTGATCGTGTGAGGGAAGGAGCGTCGGCGGGGCTATTAACATGCAAGGGAGGTTGGCGAAGACGAAGCCGATCCGATGGAGGTTGGAGCGTCGACGGAGATGGCCGGAGGTGGCCGGCTAACGGAGGAGAAGAATGCCAGAGGAGGCGTACCTGTGGCTGTGCAGCGCCTGCAGGCTGGTTGGAGGGCACGGTAGGCGGTGTGCGCTGCCTGGTAGGGGTGCGCGAGGTGGAGTGGCGTGAGTGCTGGAGTGCCTGCAGGCGTGGCTGGAGGGTGAAGGCGAGCGGACACTTGCAGGCCCCTGCAGGGGCACGGGTGAGGTGAGGTGGGTGCCTGCAGGTTGCTTGTGAGGGCGCGGGTGCTGGAGTGGCGTCAGCGGTGGAGTGCCTGTGGGCGCGGCTGATGCAGGATGGGGCGTTGGTTCTAAGCAGGTCTGCAGGCGATGGGCGGTTGCGGTGGGCGATGGAGGTGGGGATTTGATTTCTCCTACGATGGAGAAGGTGCAGTGCGTGAGCACCTACAGGCGTTAGGCGTGAGGCAGAGCGGCTGCTGGTGCTAGAGAAGGGGCAAAGCACCTGCAGTGCTTGAGAGGGTGTGAGAGCTGGAGGGGGAAGCACCTACGGGCCCAGGTGGAGTGGTGCTAGTGCCTGTAGATCTGACTGGAGATGGGCGAGCGGGCGCCTGCAGGCTACTCGGTGAGGGCGCGGGAGGGGTGGTGCTAGTGCGGTAAGGCTGGTTTGCAGAGGGGAGGGTGCCCTGCAGATGGGCGCACGCCTGCGGACTCAGATGGTGGAGCAGGCTGAAGGTGATTTGGTGCATAATGCACACAGGTTACACAGTCCCTGGATGATTTCCCCCTCCTCTCCTTTCTCTGCCTCCTCTTAAATCCTCTCCTCCACCCTTCCAGGGATTTTTAAAAATCCTTTCTAAACATGGCCTCGTTTGTTAAGGGAGGGTGGCGGAAGATTGGATAAATGTGCGGGAGGAGTTGCGGCTGGCACCGGATATGAGTTGGGGAAATTTATTCCCCCCCCCCTTGTTCTTTCTAAAAACGTAACATCATTACATATTAAGTTATAGAATACTATAAAATAGATGTAAACTTAAATCATGATGAATGCAAATTTCTATAACTTAATGTAGTTATTAACAAACCTAAAAGGTACGATTAAAGTTACATAGGCATAATATTAGTCCTTTAAAATGGACTCATCAAATACCCCCATGCCTAAGATTTGCTAGTCCCTAGCAAAAATGAAAAATAATAGAAGTAATCAGAAGATTTCTTGTTTTCTTATTTCAAAACTTTAGAGATCCAGACAAATGTGAAGTGATGAAATCCTCAGTAATAGATCCAAGTGAAAAAGCCAATTAGCAGTGGGAGTTTGTACTTCACCCTTGGTAAATATTGCTGTCGGGATAGGCAACTACTTCCCTCGGGGATAAAGTAGAAGATAATCTGTAATTTGACCCCAGCATTTGGCTTCGGTTGGAGATATCGAGTTAAATGGATTTGTAATTGGTGGCACACACTCATCTAGTGCTACATGTAGTCTAGTACTACAGACTCTAGATCTCTAGACTAGTAGAAAAGTTAACTCAGAGAGAGGCTAAACATCTGTGCTCTCTTGATGTTCCGGGTGCTCACTCTTTTCTTTCTTTTCTTTCTGAGATCACAATTCTTGCCAGATTTAGTAATTGTACTCACTGTTTGGTGGCCTTACATGGCATCCACATTTCAATTAAAGTCGTAATAATTCTACAACTAAGTTAGAGTCCTCAACCAGTATTCGGGCGATCAGAGATACTAAAAGGTAGGTATGGGTCATATTTGGTGGAACGCGATAGGTGTTCTATTGCCTCAGAAACAGTGTTACATTATAACTTAGACCCCTTTTTTTTGTTTCTTCTTTTTCTTCTTCTTTTCTTTTCTCTCTTTTTTTTTTTTTATAAATCCACATAATACGACACAGACTTTTATTTATGAGGCATTATTAGGGATAATGATGGTCAAGAGGATATTGTGTGGCTTATTTGGTGGAAGTGCCTATTCTCGGTACCAGGAAGAAATGGATAGGGCAGGCGTATTTCTGACCTTTGACACTATTGCCGTCCTTCAGCCGAGGACTCTATGAAGGATGGTCCTAACCATCCACCATAGTCATAGCTTTATTAAGACCCCATCTCTATGTATCTGCCTTAGTTGGTGACTCTCAGGAATTCAAACAAAGTACGCACACAAGAACAGAGAGTGAAAAACTACGCCTAACTCTGAAGTATGATCATCTAATTGTCCAAAACTTAAGAGTCCTTGCACTAAACTTATTGCACCAGTAATCTCTCTACTTTCTTCTCACTAATATGAGGTGGATCTACTAGAAGATAGTATGCCTGATTCCCTATGAACTGTCCAAGGGTTTAGTAGACTACAAATGCTTATTGATTTTCTTCAAGGATCTATTATCAAGTCTATGTGCACATGAAATAAATGTACTGGATTCAAAACTTAAGAAATAATTCAAGAAAAGAAACCTCCAATGACAAAGGTATTCTGCTAGGGACTAACCCATTTAGCTCAAGAAAAGAGATTTTTACATATATATATATATAAATATGTATGCAAATATTTATAAATGCTATAAATATTCTCAGGTTATACCCCCCATGCCTAAGACTGAGAATGTCCTCATTGGAAAAATGCAGACATAGAAGAATATCACCTGAGGAGGAGAGTAGGACGAGCTAAGGCTTCTCAAGCAGAAGTGCATCCAAAACCTAGCCATTAGAAAGAGTAATATACGGTTTAAGTCGTTGGCCATTTACCTTAAAGCTCGGACCTTAAATAGTGCTTTGAATCTCTACAGCTCCATGAGGGAAAGTATTGATAACAACATATGGCCCATCCCAGCAGGACTTAAGCTTTCCAGGGAATAATTTAAGTGTAGAATTGAAAAGCCAGACCCATTGGTTGGTTTCAAAAGTATTTCTAATGATGTGCATGTAATTGAAGACTTTTGTACGTTGCTTGTAAGCTTGAGAAGTTTCATAAGCTTCATTATGAAGCTCCTCAAGCTCACTTAATTCTAACATACGTGCCTTTCCCGCTTTAACTAGATTCAGGTTAACGTTTTTAATAGCCCAATAAGCTTTATGTTGGATTTCAACGAGAAGGTGGCATGCTTTTCCGTTGACAAGATGGAAAGGAGACATGCCTAAGGGAGTTTTATATGTAGTTCTGTAGGCCCAAAGAGCATCATTTCATTTTTTAGACCAATCTTTCCGATCAGGCCTGATAGTTTTTTCTAAAATTTGCTTAATCTCCCTATTAGACACTTCAACTTGTCCACTCGTTTGGGGATGATAAGGTGTGTCTATCATGTGGTTGACTTCCAAATTTTGGAGTAGTCTTACGAAGTGTACATTCTTAAAGTGAGGTCCTCCACCACTTATGATCATCCTTGGGCACCCGTACCGAGAAATGATATTAGCCTTAACAAAGCCCAAGACCACGGAATGGTCATTAGTTCACATGGGTATGGCTTCTATCCATTTCGATAGATAGTCAACCGCCACAAGGATGTATTCATATCCGAAGGACACAGGAAAGGGACCCATGAAGTCAATGCCCCAAATATCAAAGATTTCAACAGGGAGAATAGGTTGTTGGGGCATCTCATCCCTTTTTCCAATGGTTCCCGTCTGCTGGCAACGTAGACATGCACCAACATACGTATGTGCATCTCGGAATAATGTGGGCCACCAAAAGCCAGACTGAAGAACCTTATGGGCAGTCTTCTTCCCACTAAAATGTCCCCCACAATGGAGGCCTTGGCAGAAGCTCAGAACACCTCTTTGTTCTTCATCAGGGATGCAACGACGAAAAAGTTGGTCAGGGCCTATTCTAAAAAGCTTGGGTTCCTTCCAGTGATAAAATTTAGTGCTGGCGAGAAACCTGTCTCGTTTCTTCTTGTCCCAAGTACTGGGGTAATGCCCGTGACCAGATAGTTCACTATGTCAGTGAACCAAGGAATTTTAGCTTCCACGGCCATCAGAGACTCATCAGGGAAAGTCTCTTGAATACTGCCAGCAGGGTTTGATGCCTCAATAGGGATCCTAGACAAATGGTATGCTACCACATTCTCAACTCCTTTCTTGCCTTTAATTTCCAGGTCAAATTCTTGGAGTAGCAGAATCCAACGAATTAGGTGAGGTTTGGTGTCCTTTTTAGCCAGAAGATGCTTTAGGGCCGAATGATCAGTGAACACTACAACCTTGGATCCCAAGAGATAAGACCGAAACTTTTCCAAAGCAAATACTACAGCAAGTAATTCCTTTTCAGTGACCGTGTAGTTTTGCTGAGGATCTGTAAGGGTCTTGCTGGCATAATGCAGCACATGAGGTTTGCCATCAACCCTTTTACCTAAGACCACTCCCACTGCAAAATCAGAAGCATTGCATATAAGCTCAAACAGGAGGGTCCAATTTGGTGCTTGGAGAATCGGCGTGGTAATGAGGGCTTTCTTCAAAACTTATAAAGCCTCGCCACATCTATCATCAAAATCGAAGGAGACATCCTTCGCTAACAGGTCGCAGAGTGGCTTAGAGATTTTACTGAAATCTCTAATGAAGCACCTATAAAATCCAGCATGGCCAAGGAAATATCGAACCTGATGAACATTGGCGGGCAATGGAATCTTAGAGATGGAATCGATTTTTGCGGTGTCCACCTCTAATCCTCTCTCGGAAACAACATGCCCTAACACAATGCCCTGCTGGACCATAAAGCGGCTTTTCTCCCAGCTAAACACCATCTTTGCCTCTTCGTAACGGGTTAAGACTTTATCAAGGTGCGAAAGGCATAGGTCAAATGATGAGCCATAAATGGAGAAGTCATCCATGAAAATTTCAGCGAACTCATCGATCATATCAGAAAAGATAGCCATCATACAATGTTGGAAAGTGGTAGGAGCATTACATAACCCGAATGGCATTCGGCGGAACATAAAAGTGCCATACGGACTCGTGAAGGTGGTACGCTTCTGATCATCAGGAAAAATGGCTATCTGATTGTACCCAAAGTACCCGTCAAGATAACAAAAGTACTTGTTCCCTGCCAATCCTTCTAGAATTTGATCGATGTATTTCTGGGTAGCCGTGTTTAAACGGTGGTAATCAATGCAGACCCTCCAACTAGTTGAGGGTCTGGTGGTCACAAGTTTTCCTTGGTCATTCTCTTCCACAGTGATTCCTGCCTTTTTCGGAACTACGTGAATAGGACTGACCCATTTACTATCTGAAATCGGATAGATAATCCATGCATCCAGCCATTTCAGAATCTCCTTTTTAATAACCTCCCGCATATTTGGATTGAGCCTTCTTTGCATATCTCGGAAAGGCTTCACGAACTCGTCCGTGTATATATGATGCATGAAAAGAGGGGGATCAACACCCTTAATATCAGCAATTGTCCAGGCAATTGCTTCCTTATGCCTTTGTAAACACTTAAGTAGAGCTCCCTCCTGCAATTCAGATAATGCAGATGAGATAAAAATGGGGAGCGTGTTATTAGGGCCAAGGAAAGCATATTTCAATGTGCTCGAGTGGGGTTTCAACTCCAATTCAGGAGCCTTTTGGATTGAGGGTTTTAGTTGAGATGTCCCCACCTCAGGCAGCGGATCTACCTTCACAATCTAGGGTGGGGACAGAGACTCAGTGTGAATCCCCAGCAACTCTTCTAGTTCAGGCATTTTCCTTTCAGTTTCTTTAATAATTGAGGGATGGTCCTGAGATATGACCTTCTGAAGGGGATCTCTACATTAGAGTGCTAGAGTAGACTCTTCAATTATTTCATCAATGACCTCAATCTGAGAACAATCTTCAAATCTAGGTTGCTTTTAAGTATCAAAAACATTCAGCTGGATCTTCTTGTTCCCAAAGCCCATTTTAAGTGCCCCAGATCTATAATTTATAGAGGCATTAGCTGTGGCCAAGAAGGGGTGTCCCAGAATAATGGACGGCTTTAAGGGCTTATTAGATGGGTCAGTATCAAGTACCAGAAAGTCAACGGGGAAGAAGAAATCCTCCACTCTCACAAGGACATCTTCCAACAATCCCTGCGATGTCTCAAGTGATCTGTTTGCAACCTGGAGGATTACTGGACTAGGATTTAGCTTGCCTCCTCCCAAAAGTTCGTAAACAGAGCTCGGTAGAATGTTTACTGATAAATGCCAGTTTATCATCATTCTTATGCATTAAAACAAACGTAGCTCTTAGGATTTTACTCCGCAAACGGGTTTTTAGGCTGCATTTAGGCATTAAATAGGTTAGGCATGCATTGCATTTTTTTATTGTCTTTTTAATATGTTTTTGTGAGTGTTAGGGATGTACAGATATATAGATCCCTAAAACCCTAGCACTCAAGAAGGCAAATGGTGAAGGAGAAGCCCAGGCTAGCTGGAACTCAGCCTAATCCAGCTCACCTCAGCTTGATCCAGCTCACCGCAGCTGGAACCTAGCTTACTTGAACTAGGGTTAGCTCATCCCAGCTCCATTCAGCTAATCTCAGCTGGATGGCAGCTCAAGAGAGTTCACCTTAGCTCACCCTAGCCCAAGTCAGCTCAGATCCAGCTCAACTTAGCTGAGTCTAGCTCATCTCAGCTCCCACTAGTCCACAGGGAGCTCTAGCTAGCTCAGCTAAGTTGACAGGAGTTCACCCCAGCTCAGATCCAGCTACATCCAGCTCCACTCAGCTCCAGCCAGCTGAAGAAGAACTCATCCCAGCTCAGGAAGCTCAAGTCCAGCTCCCAGGGACTTAGCTTAGCTCAACTCAGTTAAGCTAAGCTACCTTAGCTGCCTCAACCAGCTTGATTCTCCCCGGGAGCACCAGACCTAGCTCACCTCAGCTCATTTTGGTAGAAGCTAGCTCACTTTAGCTTGGCTTAGCAACTAGCAAAGAACTAGCAAGCTAAGCCAGCTAGAGTAGCCCCATGCCAGCCTCTTCAGCAGCAGCCAGCTCCAGCTCCAGCTCCAGACTTCTCCTCCTCAGCTCCTCCCTCCAAACCCTAGCTCCAACACCTTCTCCTCTACTCCTCCATTAGCTAAGCTAGCTTAGCTTATCTTAGCTTAGCTTAGCTTAGCCAACAACCAGCTCCTTGGCCATCCATTACCTTAAAAATCAACCCTAGCTAGCTCCACCAACTCAAGCCTACCTAAGCTAGCTACCCTACTTAAGTTGGCGCCACCTCCTAGCCATCCCTTCACCCCATTATCTCCACCAAAAGACACTTCAAGTTGGCACCAAAAACCACCCCTAACCACCTCTATATTGGCGCCACTTTCAGCCCCTTAATCCACCCTACACCTACCCACATAAGCCATCCTAGCCATCCACATACCCCCCCTTCTAGAACCTTAAGGTGGTGCCACCTAATGACCTTCTAGAATGTCCATTTTGGCGCCAACACCAAAGGGTGTCAACACCCATAACTACCCCTTGGTGCCCTTTAAGGTGGCTCCAACTCTCCTTGGGCATGGGATCTCCAACCACCTCCATCAACTCATCTTGGCCATCCATTTCAAAGGTCACCATAGCCCCCCATCCTATTCTATAAAAAGCCACCACCTACCACCATTTTGGAGCATCCTCCCTTAGTATATTTTCTACCTAAACCACCTATACCTACGGCCAAGAAGAAGGAGTAGAGAAGGAGATTAAAGGGGCACATCACCAGCCCTTTTGGTGCCTTCTTCTCCCCACTCTCTTCAACTTGAGCCACGCCAAGGAGGACTCTCCCACTTCAAGGAGGACGGCCAGGCAAAGGAGAAAAGCTTAGGGTGGACATCCACCCTTGGAGAGAAACTTAGGGCACGCCCCCCCTAGGGCTTGCCTTGGAGGTCATCACCTTGGCGGAGTACTGCAAGGAAGGAGTTGAAGGACTCTTTTCAAGATTGGGAGCCACCAACCTTGGAGCAAGAAGCCCTCTTCTTCACCATCTATTTAGAGGATTTGTGTTTTATTTTCTTTATTTAAATTTTCTAGTAGTAGAAGAATTCCTCTACTAGGCATTTTTGTTAAACACTTTTTCAATTATCTAGTTGCCTTCTTTGCAATTCTTGTTTGCATTTCTAGTTGCTTATTTTCAATATTCTTCACTCCCTCTCCCTAATTATTCTAGTCCTCCACTTGCCTAGAGTGAGCTTAGGGAGAGGTTCTACTTGTCACTTTAGAGTAGTTTATTTAATTTGAAGTGTAAACACTTTTCCCGCCATCAGTTTGCATGTTGCCTTAGCTTAAAAACAAAAAAAAAATGACATATTAAAAATACCAAAAGGAAAGTTGTGATTTATATTCCAAGCAAGAGAATCAATTTTGCAACCATATTGCCTCCTTGGACGACCCTAGATACTTCCCTATCTAGGATTATAAATTTAAGAGCGAAAGCGGATTTATGCGTTACAACGACCTAATTAATAAACCGCGTATTTTCGCTATCACTTTTTGGCGCCGTTGCTGGGGAGGCACGGCTTTGCATTAACTAATTTTCTCTTGCTTGAAGTGGATCTCATCCCCTTCTCTGTCTTTCTTTTGTGTGTGCAGGAACTACAGCGGGAAAGTGGGAATCTAGAAGCGAGAGCTCAAAGATCCTTTTCTTCCCTTGAAAATTCAGGTTGGTTCCTCTTTCTGGTCACATAAATAATTAAAACTACCAAAAATATATTAAACTTGGCTTTCAGGACCCTAAACACGTAAATTAAGTGGAGTGGTGCAATTTAAATCCATTGTTTGCTTGTATGCTTCTTTAGCACCATTCCATTGCAAGTATTGGTGTTCTGTTTTTCGGGTCCAGATTTCCGTTTGGACTTGAAAAATCGATTCCTAACACCCCAGGCCTCCTAAAATCATAAAATTTCATAGAGTGATTCCCAATTAAGTTAGGAACATCTGTTCCAAATGTCAAATCAATTGGATTTTTATTTAATTTTTAAAAATTCGTGGATTGAAGAGGGGTCATACCCTCTAATCTTCCTGTTTTACTACTGTCCGTGAATTTTCAGAATTTTTATACTCATCCAATTTTTATGAAATTTAGCTTGTTAGAATCCTTGTGAAATTTTATATATCATATAAAATCATAAAAATTTTATGAGGTCGGTGGTAATACTAAAAGGTCCATAATACCCACAGGTATTATTTCTGGACTTTGACACCAGTACAATTAAAAATTCAAAACAATTATCAAACGCATTCCTAAAATCTTACAAAAATCTTTTTTGGAATTCTTGTTTGATTTTATTCAAATTAGTGGTGTTTTTTGACTTGTTTGGACCACTACTTAATTCTGAAAGCCTAAAAAATAACTCATTGGTAGTTAAATTTCTGTCTTAGGGATAATTGGCTTAGGGTTTCTTTCTTTCTCTTTTGAGGCTTAATTCAAAGGAAATATACAATCACCCATACAACCTGTTTTCCTTTGATTGTGGATTTTCAAACTTGTTTGAAAATTTAACTAAAGAAACCCTAAAATATATTCAATTAAATCAAATCCTAAAAGACAAAAATACAAAAAAATTGTGTGACAACTTGATTTTCATTGGAGCCACTCTCCAATTCCTGCACACACACAAAAAAATCAAATAACAGGGCAACAACCCAATAAACGCCCTCCACATTCCGTGTGCACTATAGCATCCTAGACTTAATTAAAATTTGTAGCAACTTGACCCCTAAGGCTTTATCAACTTAGGCTTGCTATTTAGGTCTTAAGTTAGTTAGTACCAATTCTGTCATCTGTATCTGGTGTTCAGGCTGAGGGGCCATGTCAAACGACCAGGCGCGGGTTTGTACAAGCACCTGGGGTTTTCCCTGGGAAACGTTTGGGCCCAAACCTCCCCTTAAGCAACTTGGCCAGATTTGTTGATAGAATGGGTATTCACTATTGACTACTTATTTCCTATATAGACCAAGTCTTAGGTTATTATTAGGGAGTCACATTTAAGTTAGGTCTAGTTTTATTTGTTTGAATTGCACACTTTCTCTCATCTCTTTCTCTTCTCCTCCCCTCCCGTTCTTCCATTTTATGCACGGGCGACGGTCTCAAAATCCTCACTTGGAAGGACCATTTGATTTCGCCCCCCACGCAAAAAGACCACTTTTTCTGTCTTCTTCTCCTGAAAAAATGGAAACACAACAAAATAGGTCCACTGACCCTTCCACGTCCACCTCTAACCCCACCACTAACCCTAATTCTAACCCTTCCACCCAAAACCCAACCACCAGTAACTTCCCACACTTGGAGCTCCCCAATCTTGAGTTGCCCCACACACAGCATCAAGACCCCCTACCTGATCTTTTAAAATTGATGGCCGATCAGATTAATAAATTAAATTCCAATCAACAAACATTGACTAGGAACATCCAAAACCTAGCCAATCCAAGGCCAAACCCACCACCCCGTCAGCAGCCTGTTGTTCCTCTAAAAGATTTCTATGATCCGTCTTATTATGAGGAACGACCAGGGGTGGTCATACCGGAGGGGGACTTTGAGATCAAGCCTGCGGTCCTGAACCTAATTAAACACTTTCATGGCCTTCCTAGGGAAGACCCTTTCAGCCACCTTGAAGAGCTAACTCTTCTTGCACAGACAACCCGTTCCCGAAATGTGCAAGAAGACATATGGCTGATGCGGCTTTTTCCATTATCTCTTAAAGATAAGGCCGCTTATTGGTTCAGGACCATTGGTCGACCCATTACAACATGGCCTCAACTCAAGAGTGCCTTCCTCAAGAAATTCTTTCCCATAGGTCGTACCAATTCCTTACGAAGATCTATTACGACCTTTCACCAAAAATCTGGTGAAACTTTCCATGATTCTTGGGAAAGATTTCAAGACCTTTTAAGAAGTTGCCCGCACCACGAGATTCCTTTATGGCAGCTCGTGCAAATCTTCTATCATGGATTAGAAGATCAAATCCGACAGTTTGTCGAGGCCTCGTGTGGCGGCAACTTCTTAAATAAAGATGCTGAAAGTGCCTATGACCTGCTTGAAGAAATGAGTGAAGACTCATTTAATCAAGTTTCCATGAACACATTTTGCAGAACCCAAAACTCGCAGTTCGGTGTTCATGAAATAGGCACTCAATCTATCCCTGTCACCCAAGACGATCTTCAATTGATTGCTCAAAAACTCGACCAGATGCATATTAATCAAAAGAAAATTGAGGAAAGACTGGCCACATCAACTCAGGCTCCACACCCACATCTAACCCAACTTAACTTTCCACAAAAAGAAAATTTGCACAATCTCAACACCACCCCTGCTGATTATTCTGAGGTTGCCCATGATTCACTGGGGAATTACAACTATCCAGATCTTAACCCCACTCAAAATATTTCTGCCATCCAGGAGCCCTTTAAAAATTCTTCCAATTGGAAAAATTACCTGAACTACTCCTGGAATAATCAAGTTTCCTCCCAACCATATCATTTTAATGGGTATGGGTTGAATCCAAACTTCCATCCTGGGCCATCCCAACAAGATATCAATGCCCAGATGCTGCAAACCCTGCAGGATATGCAAACAAAAATGACGGAAGTAACCCGCAACATCACAAATCTGAACAATCAGATTGGGGTTACTCCCACGCAAAGACCTGTAGGACATCTTCCGTCCCAACCCATACCCAACCCTAATCACCAAGGAAACCATTATATGGGCAGAAATCCACATTATCCAAATCAGCCTCCTCCTAATCCCCCACCTCAGCAGCCTCCCAGGTTTCAGCAATCACAGGCCCCCCCACCTCCTCCAATTAATAATCCGACTGCACATGCAGTAACTTTGAGGAGTGGGAAAACCACCACTGACCCCGGGCCTTCACACCAACCTGGTGAAATACCTGTGCAAATTGACTCCCCACCTCCCCATCAGGAAGAAAAAGAAATACAAAAATCTCAAGACAAGATTCCTGTCCCTTTCCCACAAGCTCTCTACCCCACCACCAACAAAAAAAAGAAATCTGAGCCCACTACAGAAGAGCTCATGGAGCTATTTGGGCAAGTTCATATCAATATTCCTCTCCTGGATGCCATCAAATATAGGTCCCTGGGTCTTTCATTTTGGCCGATGTTCCATGCTAAAGAACCAAGCTAACATGGTCAGGCAGGATGACCTTGGTTTGGACCTATTTCCTAAATCTGCGCTTCTGGGTGCACAGGTCCTTCAGAAACTTGGCATAGGATGAAATCTATTTAATCGCTTCCAACAAAGGCAAGTTAATCTGGACTTGCTTAAAAGTATCCATAATCTCTTCTGTCCTATCCTTGGCTCCAGACGAGCTAATAGAAGATTCCCAAGGAGCAGATAGGCACTCTGGATAAGGCACCCTCGGCTTCTGGGTAGAGGGGTCATCATGGCGGGAAAGGGATGGTGGAAGGACGACATCCTCATTGTGGGTGATTTTGTGCGAGGGAGAGTGGTGTGGCTCTTCCTCGGGTGAGATGGAAGTCGGGTTAGGTGTGGAAGGGGAATTATGAGATGTAACCGTAGGAGTGTTATCAGGCTTGTCAATCTTTTTTCCACTCCTCAACACGGTCACTGCTTGGGCATGCTCCCTAAATACAACCCCCTTGCCCTTAGGGTTCTCCTTAGAGGAGCTAGGCAGCTTCCCCGAATCACGTTGCCTAACTGCTTCAGTAAGATGACCAATTTGGGATTGCATATCAATAATCATCTTATTCTGAGATTGGATAACCATATTCTGATGTTTTTTCATTGCTTTCATCATGGCCTTCAGTTCATCCATTTCAGAGGGCTTATTCGGAGGAGGATTTTCATAAGAAGGTTGGTATATGGGCTAGGGAGGTAAGGGTCTTGTATTCCCTGAGTTAAAAGCATCACCTTACTTCCAAGAGAAGTTTGGATGGTTCCGCCACCCTGGATTATAAGTGTTGGAATAAGGGTTATTGCGAGGGAGGCAGAAACCTTGGGCCACGTTCAAGTTGGCCTAAATCAACTCAAGGAATTGGTTTGCTTGATCTCACTCCGCAGTGGCGTGCATTGTGCTTTGGCAAATGGAGCATTCTCTTGAAGCCTAAAAAATAGAGGATGCTTGCGGGTTCATGCCGGGGTTTGCTAAAAGCCTATCAAAGTTTTTGTTCAATAGTTGAATCTGATAAGCCAAATCCTGAGAAGCCCCGGCTTCATGAGCCTCTATCTTCCTCTGCAAGATTGATGGTTTTCTTTCTTGATAGGTAGAGGATAGATGTATGGAGTTGTCGCTTAATGTTTCAAAAAATGCCCAGGTTTCATCCTCAGTTCTGGTCATGAAGGTTCTTGCACAGGCTACATCAATGGTTTACCTATGCCTATCAGATAATCCATTATAGAACCTTTCGACCAACTGCCATCTTGGCACTTGATGGTGGGGGCATAACCTAAGAAGGTCATTAAAGCGCTCCTAAGTCTCATGAAATTTCTCCCTTTCCTATTGAGTAAAACCCATAATCTCTCTTCTGTAATGGTTAGTTTTACTCATAGAAAAATACTTTTTCAAAAATTCTCCCTTAAGGGTGGCCCAATCATTTACCCTTGCATCGAGGGTATGATACCAGTGCCTGGCCTTATCCTTAAGGGAGAAAGGAAATAGAGTCCTCATCAGGGCTTCATCAGTAAAGCCCTGTAGTTTCACCGTGGAATAGACCTCGGTGAATTCCTCCAAATGCTTATAGGGGTCCTCCCTTGTAGTACCATAAAAAGAGGGCAATAAAGATATGGTACTGCTCTTGATCTCATACGGATTATCCCCTGTCGATCTTCTTAGTGCTTGTGCAGGTTGGTTAGTTGGAATAAAATAGTCCCTTAGGATCCTTTCTTGATTTGCACCTTGCTCAGGCATTCCTTTTTCCTCTCCTAGATGAGCTCTCCGAAGAATTCGCTCAGGCTCAGGATCAAACACTAGACTACCCTCAAGAGAGAGTCTACCAAGCATACAAAACACAATTCAGGTTTTTATTGAGTAAGTTAAACCTCCAATCCAAAGATAAGTCAAAAGATCAAGACTTATCCCTCTGTTCCCACGTAAGTGGTATAAGAGGGCTATGGACTTGAAATCTTAACCTTCTTTATTGCAGAGGTCGAATTAGTTAATATAAATGGCCAAACAAGTTTTTCACTATAATTATGTGCCTTAATTCAACCTTCGAGTGCCCTAGGACCTATACTTTGCTTGGATGATACTCCCAGGTGATCAGGTGAGAAGTTACTCCAATGATGAATAAAGGGATGCAAGTAGGGCGAACCCTTCCTTTGAGGCGATGCATATGCGGTGCCCCTTAACTAACCTTTTTTTCCTTTAAGGGGTGTCCCCCTCCGTGGAGAATCAAAACACTTGGTCAAAAGATAGTATCACCACCACCAGAAGGCACAATAGGAGGGTCTGCACTGATAAAGAGATCGATGCCTATAGCCTTAAGGGATCGAGCCTTAGTGTGGTGCTTAATGTGCGTGCTCAATTTCAGAAGCATGCAACACACTGCAAATCTTTGTAATTTCTTTTGAAATTGCAGACAAGTCCCTTAGAATCAGATCAAATGTGAATTGCTTTCAAGGTTGAATCTGATTATCAGTCCCACTTTTAGTTATGTGACCACTGAATTTGTAAATTCAAACAACTTGGTGTTCTTGAATTTTAATTTAAATGCAAATGCTTGAATAGGAGCTAGATGCAAAAGTTAGAAAGATGTACCTGCCTCCAGCAATCTTCGTGCTAATATGCTTACAATGCAATAATAAGATATAATGTGCTGCTCAATCACCCCTAAATGCGCGCACCTAAGGGCATGCAACTTCTAAATAGACAGCTCAATATTTTCTTTGTTGGTTTTAAAGGCAGGCGGGCAAAAAATAGAATCACGCATGCACAAAAAATAATGTAAGCCCTAGTAGCTAAAGAATGTGGGGACAAACCCCCAAAAATTCAGTCCCAATTACTATAAGGGTGAAAAGACATAAATAAATTTTGTGATGACGGAGAATCCTTTGTGAAAGTAGGATGTTGGTCTCCTACGTCATTTCCTCGTGTGGCTTAGCTCGTGGCTGCTGTTGCCGCTCTGTTGCACCTCGTCTCCTTGTCAGATTCCTCTTACAGTAAAAAAGTTGATCAGATAATTTCGCAACTCAGAATATTCAAAAACAATTAAGTAAATCTATTGCATTTGTTGCCTCCATGGCAACGGCACCAATTTGAAAGAGTCGATTTTTTGCTACGCGTTATAGCATTTAAGTGGTGGAAAAACCGACTAATCAACAATAAAAATAACCACTCACAGAAGAGCGGGTTGTGTACACAAGGAGGCAATTATGCAGTAAACTCTCGATTATTTCGTATTCTTTCGATTAAGTGCGAAATCCCTAGTCAAATCTGACATAAAATGCGATAGAAAGAAGATTTATAATAACTCAAAAATATAAGGGTATATGTGCAATTTTCTCTCACTGAAATCTTCAATAAATATATGATGATTTTATGTAATTCGAAATTGACATATACTAGAGAAAATTGGTGCACATGTTAATCCCAAAACCAATCTTGAAACAGCCGAATAACAATAACGTGCAATTATCAGAAAGTATGAGTGTGCATGTGTAATTTTTCCATAATAAAATAATAATAAATCAAAAATTAATTTTTGGTGGCAATGGCATTGTATGTAATTTTTAATTGAATGAAAAACATAGCATTTGCTCTCTCTCATGCTCGTGTGAGGGAAGGAGCGTTGGTGGGGCTGTTAACACGAAAGGGAGGTTGGCGAAGATGAGGCCGATCCGATGGAGGTTGCAGCATCGACGGAGATGGCCGGAGGTGGCTAGCTGACAGAGGAGAAGAATGTCGAAGGAGGCGCACCTGTGGCAGTGCAGCACCTGCGGGCTGATTGGAGGGCGCAGTGGGCGGTGTGCGCAGCCTGGCAGGGGAGCGCAAGGTGGAGTGGTGTGAGCGCTGGAGTGCCTGCGGGTGCGGCTGGAGGGTGAAGGTGGGCAGATGCTTGCAAGCGCCTACAGGGGCACGGGTGAGGCGAGGCGGGTGCCTACAGGTCACTTGTGAGGGCGTGGGTGCTGGAGTGGTGTCAGTGCTAGAGCGCCAGCGGTGCTTGAGAGGGTGTGAGCACTACAGGGGGAAGAACCTGCGGGCGCGTGTGGAGTGGTGCTAGCGCTTGCAGGGTCGGTTGGAGATGGGCGAGAGGGCACTTGCAGGCTGCTTGGTGAGGGCGCGGGAGGGGTGGTGCTGGTGCAGTAAGGAAGGTCTGCAGAGGGGAGGGCGCACTGCAGATGGGTGTGCGCCTGCAGGGGTGGAAGGTGGAGCGAGCTGAAGGTGATTTGGTGCATAGTGCACATGGGTTACACAGTCCTTGGATGATTTCCCCCTCCTCTCCTTTCTCCGCCTCCTCTTAACTCCTCTCCTCCTCCCTTCCAGGGTGATGTAAACACATTTACAGTACTTAAGATGTCTATTTATGCATGTTCTTAAGCATAGGATTGCATTTCATGATATAAATATTGCATAACATGCATCATCTTGCATTTAGAGTAGTTTGAATAAAATGGAGGTTAATTGTCTCCTTTTATGTGCTTGGACAGGGCAAACATTTTATCGGGGCCTCGGATCAAAGATCCAACTGTATGGATGTGATCAGGGCGACGATTGGAGTTCAACGACTCCAAGATCGCCCTTATCAAGCATCCGTAGCATCAGTTAGTGACCTGGGAACCCTAGAAGATCAAGGGCCAGGATGGTGAAAATTCGCACTTCAGATGACAAATCCGACCGCACGAATGAATTTGGATCGACGATCGCAGCCCGTCGACGCAAAAATCGTGTCAATCCGACATCTGTGGCACCATCTACAACTTCCAGAAGATGGACGGCCAAGATGGTTCCACGTGGTGCCATCTCGGCCACCCAAACGGTCGCATGCAATCTCGGCAGTCTCCGCATCTGCCTTTCCCCGCCGTTCGATCAAGATCCAATGGCTGCGACGCACCCGAGCTGAAGTCAGGCGCTCGACATAAACGCGACCCCAGCGCGTTGGTCGAGCGCTCTAACGCGAAGCGGGGACGCGCGTTCGAGCCTCGCCACGCTGAAATTGGAGCGGTGGCGCGCCTCTGATCGACCAAATGATTGCGATCCAATGGTCGCGCACGCTCAATCAAGATGACGCACTCACGCACACCCACGCGTAACGCGCGATCACACGCGGGCGGGCGTGCAATGCAGCAGGTGAAGGCGCGACTTAAGCCGTCCGATCTCGCGATCGGATGGCTGAGGATCGCTGAACGTGCATAGGTGCTGCGCGCGCGAGCAGCTGAGCGGGTGCACGTGGGCGCGAAAGCTACGCCCACGTTGGGGGCTTTAGCGACGGTTTTATCCGTCACTAAAGACACCTCATTTATTATTTTGAAGTTGTAATGGCCATTTTGCCCCCACTCCTTGCAACTATAAAAGGAGACCCCCTCCATACGAAATTCTCATCCCTTCCTTCTCTTCTCTACCCATCCAAAGCTCAAGAGAAGCTTGTCCCACACCCAGGATGCTTCTCGCGAGATAAAGTCCAAATTTTCATCCCCCTTCGGAAGTGGATCCCGCGACGACGACGGTGTGCTGCTCCATTCCCATTCTTCTGCTTCGTCCTCCTTCGTCCTGCTTCATTCTCCTTCATCTAGGCGTCGTCCCGTCCGACTCGTCCTCCAAGCAATCGTCGAGGAGGATTTCTCTCTCCCTATTCGTTTTACTGCTTTCTAGTATAGATTTGCTGCATTCTAGTGTAGTTTTGCTCGTCCTCCAAGCAATCATCGAGGAGGATATTTCTCCCTCCATTCTTTTAATGCTTTCTAGAGTAAATTTATCGCTTTCTAGAGTAATTATTTTATGCTTTGTAGTTGTAAGAGTGAAATGAACAATCTCCTTAATGATAAATTCCTTGTTTATTCTACATCTCATTTTGATTTTTCTATGTAATATTCTCTTTCTCTCGTACTCTCCCTCTCTCTTCTATTTATTGTAAATAACTGGATAGTTTTAAATTGAATTATTCCATGACAAATAAAAAGAAATGCATAGTTTTTAAATCAAACGTCCGCCTCCCTGTGTTCGACCCAGAATTTCAATTTCAGTATAAATTTTATTTGTTGAACACGAATTCTTCGCTTTCAAACTACAGCGACAGGTTTTCCAAAACCAAACACGTTGGTGTAGCGATTCGTAACGTTCAACACAGGGATTTTCAAAAATCCTTTCTAAATATGGCCTTGTTTATTGAAAGAGGGCTGCGGAAGATTGGATAAATGTGCGGGAGGAGTTGCGGCTAGCACCGGATATGAGTTGGGGAAATTTATTCCCCCCCCTTGTTCTTTCTAAAAACGTAACATCATTACATATTAAGTTATAGATACTATAAAATAGATGTAAACTTAAATCATGACAAATACAAACATTCTATAACTTAATGTAGTTATTAACAAACCTAAATGGTACGATTAAAGTTACTTAGGAGTCATATTAGTCCATTAAAATGGACTCATCAGAAGGGGTACTCTCTGACCACCGGGATGATCTGAAAGTCTGCCACGGGGCTAGGCTCTGCCACTACACAAGCCAGAAAGCCCTCACACCCTTGGCCCAAAAGTCTCGCCAGCCAAAGTGTACAAATGCACCTGAAGCCTCCATCCACTAGCTGTCCGTGAAACTCAAAAGAAGGCATCTCTGGTATGGAGAAGACGATCTTCCTCTCGAAATAGTCCACCAAAGCGTGGTACGTGGACAGCTAGTCCATCCCCAGAATCACTCCAAAGTCCTCCATTGGTATCACAATCAGATCAGCGTGGAGGCTGTGTCCCCCGACACTGACCTCACAGCCTGTGTAAACCTCCTCAGCTACAAACAGCTGACCACCTAGACCTCTGATCACAAAAGGATCCTCTAAGAACACACAGTCCTGGCCCAAACTGACAGCAAAACTAGCAGCAACAAACGAGTGCGTGGCGTCGGAATCAAAAAGTGTGTAACTAGTCTACCGAAAACTGTAACCATACCTGCCACCACTGAACCTGAAGCTTTGGCATCTCTGTGTGTTAGGGCATTATACGCCCCTCAGCTCTCCGTGCGGAAGAAGCAGCCACATTCTGCGTCGGAAGGGTAACCGTTGGCTAGTACCCTCCCCTCGACTGCTGTCCTCCCCCACGTCCCTGGGAACTACGGCCTCCAGCTTATCCTCCAATGCTCGGTGCGGGGAGCATCTACTGACCTCCAGCCCTAGACGAGCAGTCCCTCCTGGTGTGGCCCAGCTGGCCACACTGGTAGCAAAGGGGAACTCGACTCCCACCCTCGGTAGGTCCCTACTGACGGCTGGGCGGGGGTCCAGTGCTAGCAGCTGGCCCCTGTCGAGGGCCCCCAAAGGCCACTGACTGTTGGTGCTAGAGCACCACGATCATTTGTTTTGATGATAACAAAACGTGTGTCATTTAACATTTGCACTTGGAGTCTTAGATTTCAGGACAATTGCAAATGGAGACGTGATTAGACGAAGTTCAAGCTCGCATCCAGGATGAATTAGAGGAGCTTGATGGAGAACAGAAGAGATTCGCGAGGAGCGATATATTGAAGAAGGAAGGAGATGAAGAATAGGATAGATTTTCTTCTCTTGTACTCGTTGTATTTTTCGTGTCTTTTGTTGCTCTTTATTTTTGTTACTTAGATTCATGTTAAAGAGCCTCAAAGTACCCTAGTAGTAGTCCTAGGAACACCGGCACAACCCTAGGATACTTAGGCTTTCTGTAGAGAACTTAGAAAACCAATATAGGGCTCAAACAGCATTTCCAGATGTCTAATTCCAAGATCAGGTGTCTGATAATGTGTTTTAAGACGTCTGACTGTTTATTCAGACGTCTGATAAACATTTAGGCTGGACTTGGTAGTTTTGTCTGCTGAAATCAGACGTCCAAACCTTAGACCCGACGTCTTAGAAGACTTCTGATGACTTTGCCAGACGTCCAATTAGTGGACCGTTGGCTGGCTTAGCAAACACTCAAAGATCTGACCGTTAGAGCCTTATCAGGCGTCCTTAGGCCTTTCTAGACATCTGATAAATGACCGTTTGCCTCGACTGACCCAAAATCTCTTCTCAGAGATTTTCTAGCCATTGCACTCTCTTGGAAATCCATTCCCAGGAAAAAGTTGGTTTCCAGACGTCCAAACATAGTGTTAGACGTCCTGTATGTTGTCTGATGGACTTGCACTAGAATCCTATTTAGATCTGATCCAAGTCAGGAAGAAACCTGCCTAAAATCAGACGTCTGATGTTGTTCCCAAAAGTCTTAAAGTGATCTTCCAGACGTCTGATGCAAGGATCACACGTCTGATAACCCTGTCAATGCAATCATTGTTCCTTATTTCGGCCTGATTCTCTTGGGCTTTGCTCCCAATGGCTATGGAACCTTTCCTAAGCCTTCCAAAGCCTTCCTAAGGCCTCTATAAATAGAGAGGAACCTCTTGCACACTAAGACACCTAGATACACAAGAAACACTTTGTAATACACTTTCAAACTCTTTTGCGTCCTAAAGAAGCTCCTGCTCTCCAAGCTCAAGTTCTACATCTTGAGAGCATGAAGCCTTCGCGCACCCGCTCTCTCACCGTAGTTCACGAGAACGACGTTGCACCGTCGCGTGGCTCACGCACCCGCGTCATCGATCCGACGCACTCCTTGCAAAGGGGAGTTTCCTAATTCCTATAGAAGCTAGGTTTAAATTACTTTGTTTGCTCTATAGGATTGTTGTCATTTATCTTTGTTATTTGGTTGGGTATTCGCTTTGCGAATTCCTGTCTCCTTCGTGGGACAAAATCCTTCTTGTGAAGAGAAGCGGTTTGAGGTACGCTACCCTCGTATAAAGTAGCGTTGTTGTAATTGAAGTTGAATCACCCTCGTTTAAAGTGATTCGTTTAGTGGATTTTGATCAACTTGGTTGATCGGAAAATCCTAACTCGAGAGGGTTAGGTGGTGGTTTTCACCCGATTTTGGTTTCCACCTAAAAATAATTGTGTACCTTGTGTGATTGAATTTTGTGAGATTATTTATTATTCTATTCCGCATTTTATTACGTCACCCCCTCCTGGTAGGGACGAATCTACACTGACGACCCCGCAAAGCGTGATGGTTGTCCTGCGGGCGTTGCATGCCTCCTCTCTTGCCGGCCCTGTGAGTAGTCTGGTTGGTAGGGCCTCTTCCGTCCACTATCAGTGTCACGTGCAGCCGAGTTGGTCTCCTCATATGTCATAGTTGCCTCCACCACTCTCGAGAACGTAGGCAGCTTCAAGGGTTTGACATACCCCCGAATAGCAGGTCGGAGCCCCTCAGTGAACCTCCACAGGCTCTCCTCCTCAGTAACCAGAGCTGTCGCGGTGAAATGAGACAGCTCCAGAAAACGCGTGCGATACGCGCTCACAGTCATCGTGCCTTAGCGGAGAGTATGGAACTCTCTCCTCCTCTGATCCTGCCACGTTTGTGGGAAGTACTGCTCGCAAAAGAGGGTGACAAATCAATCCCATGTTAGCTCTGCCCTCTCCTGACCTTTGACCGCCCTCCACCACCTGTGTGCTGCTCTCTCCAGCTGGTACATGGCAAAGGCCACGCGACACTCCGCAGGGGGGTGAAGGGTGTCAAACATCTTCTCGATCTTCTCAAGCCAGTCCTCCGCCTCAGTCAGGTCCTCATCCCCCTTGAAGGAGGGGAGCTTCAGCTTCTGAAATTTTCCGAAAAGCTTGTAATGTCGTCGAAATGGGGAAACGGTCACGCCTCCAGGTAGGGAGGGCTCATGCTTGAAAGTGTCAGAGTGCGGTGGGGGCAGTGGAGGACCACCCCCTCCCCCACGTCCAGTGCTGCATCTGTCTCATGGTCCCACATAGGACTCCCCCTCCACGTCCCCAGGGATAGGTGCCCATGGAGGCAGGTGGAGCTCCTCTCACACAATCTCTCGAATCAGCTGGGTGAGGTGCTGGGCCTGAACGGTAGGAAGAAGTGGCTGGTCCACTGAGACATTGGGCTCAGCATGTCCACCCCTCTGGCCTCGTCCACGGTGGCCTCAATGACTCCAAGTTGAGGCATCTCTTGCAAGGAGACGCGAACAACAGAACAGGAAGATGTCAATTCCAATGGACATTCAGCAAAAGAACCTCAGAACAGATGTCAAAAGGTATGCTGTGGTGGTTACTATAGTTACAAGCACGTGAATTGGTTATTCTCAAGCTAGTTGGTTCACTTCCCAAGACGACCTTGCTCTGATACCATCTTGTCACGAACCAGTTCCCGAATCCCTACAGGACACGAGACCGAACTGACTCTACTGATCACAAGACCTAGTCGTCCAACGAGAAAGTAATCAAAAAGTAGGAAAGTAAACCACATTCACTATGCTAATCAACTAACAGTAACAAAAGTACAACAGTAAAGAAGTAAAACTATTCAGTATACACCACCACAACAGTAGAAATGTAACCAACTACAAGAATATAAAGTACAGAATGTAAGAGTACAAATGTAAAGGTACAAGAGTCTACTCACTACCACAAAAGAGTACAGCAAGGGAAACTACAGCTACTGGGCTCTACTAGGGCAAGCACCCTCTATAGCCATAGGCTCTGGCTGCTCAACACCTGGACCTAAAAAGGGTTATGAGTACACAAAGTTAGCGAACGCTGAGTAGAGTGGCAACCAACTAACTAAAGTAGTAACAGAGGACAGGTAGCTATTGTTTTTCCATTTACTTTCCTTGCTAATTATTCTTTTTCATTACTTTGTTTAGTTATCAAGTCTCTTTCTTGATCTCAAATGTTCCTCGTGGGAATGATCTTGATTGCAGTCTTTTCCAAAGAGTAGAAGGCACACGTGGTGCTCTCCTGGTCGGGAGAGCTCCCCGTGGTGATCCTACACCCAGTCAACCACACAAGGTCATGGACAGACGTAACGGTGACTACGGCACACGCGATAAGTGCAAGGGTAGCTACCCCACACTAGCATGCGGTCAGTCGTTTCCATTAGCGGGTGCGCCCAAAGCATAGCACGAAACTAGTACAGGGCCTACCCCTCTCAGTAACAGGGGTCTAGCCCTTAAGAACCAAATAGGAGTCTCGCCCTTCTACAGTCCGTGCACCCTCGCCTGACTACCCTGGTTTCCCCAATGGGCCTAACAAATCGATGTAGGGTGGCTAGCTAAACCTCGGGCCCCATGGGGTGGCTAGCTCTCTCCCTACACTAGTAACTCTCCCCGGTATGTGTATGCGAGGGCCAAGAAGTCGGTACAGAGTGGCCAATTCTATCCCCGAGTCCCAACCCAAGGGTGGCTAGCTCCGCTCTGCACTAAACAGGGGGACAGTGGCTCTCCTTGGTACTCCGTACTCAAGGGCCAGCTCAATTCCCCACTCACATTTGCATATCCATTCCATTTATTTCCAGGAGCTCTACTCCTAATTCTCCGAAGGGTTCATTCTCATATTCCTCAGACCAAGCCATACTAGGTTTCATCATTTCTATTTCCATTCTCAGGATATACATATGCAGCTAGTATTTCTATTGTTGACATTTCTATACACCGATTATACATAGGTAGCTCGTATTTCCACCATTCACATTACCATTCTCAATTTATGTACATGTAGGTCGTATTATGTCATTTAACGTATACAACAGGAATTCACATGCAACAGTTTGCTAGTACAAGTACTTTACATTTCACAGGCAGCTGTTATTTATTTACAGGCAATTATTAACATTCTACCTACTCATTCAAGACTGCAATTCAATCATCCATTATAGACATTTCAAGTGTTTTTCATCCTAGGATTCACGCCATAACCTAGGTTCTAATCATTCATTCCACACATGCATTTAGGTTTTAATTAAATTAAGGGGAAGCCACTCTACTAGTAAACCCAGGAGTAGTCGGGGCTTGAATGGCAGGCTCACGTGCCTCAGCAAGCCCCGAACACCCAACGGAATGAGGCCCTATCACAAGGATCAATCACAAGAGAATATTCAGAATAGTATAGAAAGTCTTCTAACAGGTATTGGAATTCATATGGAAAACATCGATATCTTAATTGCGGAAAACGGACCTCAAACGGACCCTAAACGAGTCAAAAATAGCAATTCTAACTAAAATCAGATATCTGGAACAACTTCAAGACGTCTCAAAAGTGTCCAGTGCCACACCTCATGCCCTGCGCCAACCCTTAGACATCCAAGAACTCTTCTGGATCATCTGGACTCAGTTCCAGATGTCTGACCACTTCTCTGGATGTCTAGAAGTGCTTCTCGTCGTCTGGTATGTCACCCAGACTTCTGAAATGCGTGGGAGGGCATATTCTGCACCTACCCAAAGCGAATCCTACACGTAGATATCCAATCACAAAATGGCATGCAAAAAGGGGTACCGGCGGAGCAGCCTGCATGGCCGTATTCGCAAAGGGACGTGCCTTCGCGAGACTTCCTCTTCAGACGTCTAGAACCTCCTCCAGACGTCAGCTCCGTCGTCTGGAAGTCGCTCCAAACGTCTAATTCTGAGATAAACCAAGAACCAGAACCTGCTTCCACCCTCTTGCGTCACGCGTGGCCGTGTCGCGTCCTCTCGTCTGCAGCTCCGGCTGCAGTAGTGTCCGGGAGGACCTCCCCGACGCACTCGTCCACCTTACGCACGTGCTGCCTCGGCTATGGCTCACCAGTGAGCTCCCTCACGAGCTCACAAGCTCAACTCCTCCTCTCCTTCTCACGTTGCTCCTCCTCTCTATTGAACGCTTATGAACTCTACGCTTACGTGTTTGGTTTTGGAAAACTTGCCGTTGTAGTTCGAAAGTGAAGAATTCGTGTTCAACAAATAAAATTTATATCGAAATGAAAATTCCGGGTCGAACACAGGGAGGCGGACATTTGATTTAAAAACTTCGCATTTCTTTTTATTTTTCATGAAGTAATTTAATTTAAACTATCTAATTATTTACAATTATTAAAAGAGAGAGAGAGGGTAAGAGGGAGAGAGAGTATTACACATGGAAATCAAAATGAGATGTAGAATAAATAGAGAATTTATCATAGAAGAGACTGCTCATTACAATTAGAAGGCATAAAACAATTACACTAGAAAGCGATAAATTTACTCTAGAAAGCATTAAAAGAATGGAGGGAGAAATGTCTTCCTCGACGGTCGCTTGGAGGACAAGTAGATTAATCTAGAAAGCAGTAAATCTATACTAGAAAGCAGTAAAAAGAATAAGGAGAGAGAAATCCTCCTCGACGGTTGCTTGGAGGACGAGCCGGACGGGACGATGCTTGGACAAAGGAGAATGAAGCAGGATGAAGGAGGACGAAGCGGAAGAACGGTAACGAAGCAGCACGCCGTCGTCATCACGGGATCCACTTCCGAAGGGGAACGAAAATTGGACTTTATCTCGCGAGAAGCATCCCGGGTGTGGGACAAGCCTCTCTTGAGCTTTGGAGGGGTAGAGAGGAGAAAGAAGGGATGAAAATTTCGTATGGAGGGGGTCTCCTTTTATAGTTGCAAGGAGTGGGGGAAAAATGGACATTACAACTTCAAAACAATAAATGAGGGGTCTTTAGTGATGGATAAATCCGTCACTAAAGGAGAAACGTGGGCGTAGCATCCGCGCCCACGCGCACCTCCTCGACTTCCCGCTCATTAACATACACGCACGTCCAGCGATCCTCAGCCGTCCGATCTCGCGCCTTCTCCGACTGCATTGCATGCCCGCTCGCCCGTCCGATTGCGCGTCTACGCCGTGCGTCCAATCGCGCGTCGGCGCTATTGGGCACACGCAGTCGTTGGATCGTAATCTGATGCTCCACACGCCGCTCGCTTGCGCCTGATTTGAGGCTCGTGGGACTCGATCCCGCGACCTCTACTTCGCCCGCCGCTTCATCTCCGCTGCGCTACGCCGTCGAGAAGGTCGCGAGGATGATTTTAAAGCGCCGCGTCCACAGCCGTTGGATCGAGATCCAACGGCGGAGAGGGGGCGGGTGTGCGGTCTTCATGGAATGTAGGCGGCCATTTGGGCGGCCGAGATGCCGCAACGTGGCGCCATCTTGGCCGTCCATCTTCTGGAAGTTGTAGATGGTGCCACAGATGTCGGATTTACTCGATTTTTGTGTCGTTGAGCTGCGATCGTTGATCCGAATTCATCCATGCAGTCAGATTTGTCATCTAAAGTGCAGATTTTCACCATCCTGGCCCTTGATCTTCTAGGGTTCCCCGGTCACTATCTGATGCTACGAATGCCTGATTAGGGCGATCTTGGAGTCGTTGAACTCCAATCGTCGCCCTGATCACATCCATATAGTTGGATCTTTGATCCGAGGCCCCAATAAAATGTTTGCCCTGTCCAAGCACATAAAAGGAGACAATTAACCTCCATTTTATTCAAACTACTCTAAATGCAAGATGATGCATTTTATGCAATATTTATATCATGAAATGCAATCCTATGCTTAAGAATATGCATAAATGGACATTTTAAGTAGTGTAAATGTGTTTACATCATACCCCTATACCTATCTTTTGCTAGTCCCTAGCAAAAACAATATGCTATTTATAAAAGAATTAAGGTTGGATTATTTAGACCTGAGTTATTTTCAATCATTTAAGAAATTGTCTACTTAGGAACTGAACTTTCAAAGACACAACAGCGCCCGGGTATCAGCCAAAATGCAGATCGCCTCAAGCCCTCGCCTTATTCAAAGAAAAATTTCTTTTTCTCTTTTTACTCTTTTCTAATTTTTTTTTTTGGATTTTCAAATTTTAGGGTTTAAGTGTGACTTTCTACAGCCATTCAACTCACCCAAGATTTGATGAGAACCCTAAGTTTTAAGCATCTTATTGTGATTGTGATAGACTCGTTGACCGGTAATTAAAACGAACTTCGAATTTCTACGCCTCTAGGTGACCTCAAAAAAACTTCTGCCTAAAGGTGTATCTTTACAACCGGTAGCTTTCTCCCTACTTTTATTTTTTTACGGGGTCAACACAAGGGTGAATCCAGTGTATATCTCCCCGGTTTATTCTACTTCTCCGCTTCTTCCTAAGTGTTTTGGGAATTCTTTTAGTGCATTTACTGAGCTGGGTTCCGGACAACCGGTCGATGAGCTGTTACCACCGACAACTTGCCAGCCATACTCGTGCAGCGAAGTGTGGCTTATTTCCTTTTGATTTTTTTCTTTTTTTTTTTTTTTAAATAGGTGGCTTCCCTGGTCTAAGATTTACCTAAGGGCAGGAAAAAGAGAAAGGTCCAGTGACTAGGCTCTGGACAACCTACCTATGGGTTGTTACCTACGATAACTTGCCAGCCATATCACCCTAGAAGGTTCATTAGCTACCCAATTTTCGTTAAAATCGCCAAACAATGAGTCAGTGCAACGAAAGTGTGTAGATGCTTAAGACTCAAAATTCCCTCAAATCAGAGGGCGAGTTGATAAGTCGTGTACTTATGACCCAAACTTTATTTACTCTAATTAAAATAAAATTCAAGTTGGCGAGAACTCGAAAAATAAATGAACATTTTAGTGGATACATGGGCTGATTAAGTTCAAAGACCTGAAGGGTCATTGTGTTCTGATCTTAATGCAGTATTTCTTAAGATTGAAAATTTTCTTAAACCCAAATTCTCTTTCCTAATTCTGATTTTATTTTTTTTATATAAAAAAAAATAAAACAAAGCTACGGAGCTGACGAATGAATTCAAGGATAAATATCCACCCCCCCATGCCTATCTTATGCAATGTCCTCATTGTATTAAAAAGTCATAAAATAGAGTGGAAAAGCATAGAAAGCACCTGAATTGCGTGAATGTCAGGTCCGCTCCGAGATAAAAACTAAAAAGAACTGTATATGTGCTGAGTTTAGTGCCTTCAGCTAGGCACACTATATAAGGAAAAGAAATGAAGAATTCACAAGTGCAGGTCAGAATTAGAATGAACAGAAGAATCCTCCGACCTGTCAACAGAGGTCCACAGATCTGGACCAGATTGTGGTGTAGATCCACACCCCATAATCGAGAATATCTTAGGTTCTGGATAAAAATTACCCAAAACCTAAAATCAGAATGTAAGTGGGGTCGGGCCTGCGATTTATGAGGATGCAACCCAAGACCAAAAAGTCGGGTTACAGAGAATTGAAGCTCAAAAGGATAATCATTGAATGTGTGCTTGAGTTTGACATCCTCGAAATAAATGTTGTAAGGGTTTTGATTTGATGGTTTCAGCTTAAAAGGAACCCTTCGACTCAATCATCTATTTCCTCCAAAATTAACTTCCCAAATCAGAACTTCCCAACTCCTATCCTCCTCATTCAGCATATCAAATTCCAGGACCTCTTGTATATTCATCACCACGTCTGAAATCTCCAAGTCTAAATGATGTGGCAGAATCAAAATTGACTTGGGTCTAATTATCTCAAAATTAGAATCATCAATAAGCTCAACAGGATGTAACTGATAATCAAGGCATTGAATTGATTCCTCCAGAAAATGCAATTCTGGATCCGTAATGTGTGCCCTAATAAGATCAGTGTCCTCAGTTATTCGGCTATCAAATGATCTATCAGATTCCTCAGGCCCAATCGTCTCACAGAAATCGTGTTCAGAAAACTCGTGTGAGACTTCGCAACTTGAATCTTCACCATCAGGATCCGTATCAATGTATGTCCCAAAATCATTTGTCACTTTCTGTTCCAAGGAGACATACGTTTCCTCATAACCCGGCTTAGGGATCACAAGTGAAGAAATCCGATCATCCTTAATTGGTTGTTTTAATTCAATCTAGTCAGCCTCGTAACACGTGTCCCCCCAACAGGTGCCTAAGCAGGTTCTATCATTGGCTTTTCTGAAGAGGGTTCATCCTGAGAATTATTCCAAGATTGAATTAAAGCAACCACGAATCTCATCCTCAATTTCGCTAATTTCCCAAGTAGAAACTCACCCGGGTTCTTATCCTTAACATCTTGGAGCTAATCCAACAAAGGCTTGTTTAAATCATCAATCATTTCAATCAGGGGCTCCAATCTCTCAATGCAAGGTATTGGCTGAACTTCTAAAGATTGTATGATATTCCTCAAGTTAGCCAGAACCTTATCTTGAACCTGGTTAACCTGAACCAAATGAGTTGGTTCAGGGTTGGGTGGGTTTGACATCAATGCAGAGGAATTAACGAATTGAGATTCGTTATACCCTTCCTGATAATAGGTCATTTCATATTGTTGAAAAGATGGTGATGACCTAAAGGCAATGAAATCAGAGGATGGGTAAGGATCGGTGTATCCTTCTTGATTGTAGAACGTATTAGGTTGTGCATGAAAGGAAGATGATCTATAATCGATGTAGCTCTGAGAAGGATAGAAATCAGAATCAAAGTGTTCAAGGTTTGACCCTAAACATGGGGGTCTGGAATTGTATCCCCAATCCGAATTATCCCAAGTAACTGATGGTTGATTACAATACGAGTTGGGATAATCGTCATGTTGAGGATAATTCACAACAGGAGGGAAAGAGCAGGAATGTATGAAATATGTGGAAGGATTCAGGAGACACGGGAGGAAGAAAGGAGCCCTGCAATACAAACAATCAAACCTGTTCTTAAATGGATTAGTCTACAGACCTACTGACTCCCAAAACCCATCTTAAGATAAAGGAACGATTTGATCTACTTCTGTCTGTTCAATCCAACCAGTTAGAAGGAGGGACTTGGGAGAAGGTTCTTCCTTCGACTTGCGCCTCTGGTTCCTAGTGTACCCCCCAGCCGCGATCGTTTGACTCTGCTCCCCTAGCTAGACATCAGATTGAACAGTAGAAATAGACTAATCGAAAATAATCTCGTTCTGAGTTCTGAAGAGCGAGTTCAATCCTTAAGGCCAACGTCTACTCTGTTTTATTTAGGGCTAGGTTTGAATGTGCTTTGGAATATGATGGGCCCTTTAAATGGGTTGTGCCCTTAATGATTGATTGATTTGTGTGTGTGTGCACAACCAGTGGTTTTCAAGCAAGATTATTTTTGATGTAGTGAATTTTAAGGTTCAAATCTTGCTTGGTAGCTTTTAGGATTCAACTTTAGGTGTTTTCAATCAAGTTTCGTTGGCACACCAAGTTTTGCAAGCACAGGTGAAGATTTTTTCCTTCAAAGCTTAAAAAGAATGTGGAGTGCCTGGTAAATCCCTAAGAGTTGAACCCAATTGGCAGCTACCTGATGAGTTTATTTTATTTGAAATGGTGCGGCCCAAACAACTCAAACAATTGGCCTGATGCACCACTTAATTAGGCACACAAATATGGTTAACCTAGAATGATTTCTACTCTTTTATGTGTTGCTTTGTGTGTACCGGTACCACAGATCAGAACTTGGTTGAGTAGAAACAAATCAATTTGGTTAAGTGCCTTTGAATGTGGGTGTACGTTGTGTGTTAGTTGAAAATTGCCCCACAAGATTATCTTTTTGTGTTTTTCTTTTTTTTCTTTTTTATATATAAATGAAGGTGGAATGAATGTGAGTGAGAATCCAAACAACCAAACTATTCCTAGGATTTATGCAAACACCTAGGTTAATTGGAATTTGGATTCAATGTGGCGAATGAAATCTATGGAGGGGGAAAGAATGGGGGATAACTTACAAAACCTTCCACAGCACTTTACTCCAATCTACTGCTTTTGCTCATCTCAAAAGAGTACCTGTAATTATAATAAGAAAGGAGAAAAGTGAAGTAAATGATTTGTAAGTTACAAAACGCGAAGAGAAATCCAAGATCGTTGCCTCCCCGGCAACGGCGCCAAAATGTTGAACGCTTACGAATGCTACGCTTACGTGTTTGATTTTGGAAAACCTGTCGTTGTAGTTCGAAAGCGAAGAATTCGTGTTCAACAAATAAAATTCACACTGAAATGAAAATTCCGAGTCGAACACAGGGAGGCGGACGTTTGATTTAAAAACTTCGCATTTCCTTTTATTTGTCACGAAGTAATTCAATTTAAACTATCTAATTATTTACAATTAATAAAAGAGAGAGAGGGTAAGAGAGAGAGAGTATTACACATGGAAATCAAAATGAGATGTAGAATAAACAAAGAATTTATCATAGAACAGACTATTCATTACAATTAGAAGGCATAAAACAATTACACTAGAAAGCGACAAATTTACTCTAGAAAGCATTAAAAGAATGGAGGGAGAAATGTCTTCCTCGACGGTCGCTTGGAGGACGAGTAGATTTATCTAGAAAGCAGTAAATCTATACTAGAAAGCAGCAAAAAGAATAGGGAGAGAGAAATCCTCCTCGACGGTTGCTTGTAGGACGAGCCGGATGGGACGACACCTGGACGAAGGAGAACGAAGTAGGACGAAGGAGGACGAAGCAGAACAACGCGAACGAAGCAACACACCGTCGCTGTCACGGGATCCACTTCCGAAGGGGAATGAAAATTGGACTTTATCTCGCCAGAAGTATCCCGGGTGTGGGACAAGCTTCTCTTGAGCTTTGGTGGGGTAGAAAGGAGAAAGAAGGGATGAAAATTTCATATGGAGGGGATCTCCTTTTATAGTTGCAAGGAGTGGGGGCAAAATGGACATTACAACTTCAAAACAATAAATGAGGGGTCTTTAGTGACGGATAAATCCGTCACTAAAGCCCCAACATGGGCGTAACTTCCACGCCCACATGCGCCTCCTCAGCTGCCTGCTCATCAATGTACACGCACGTCCAGCGATCCTCTGCCGTCCGATCCCGCACCTTCTCCCGCTGCATTGCATGCCCGCCCGCGCGTCCGATTGCACGTCCGCGCCCGCGTCCAATTGCGCGTCGGCGCTATTGGACGCACGCAACCGTTGGATTGCAATCTGACGCTCCACGCGCCGCTCGCTTGCGCCTGATTTGAGGCTCGTGGGACTCGATCCCACGACCTCTGCTTCTCCCGTTGCTTCATCTCCGCTACGCTACGCCGTCGAGAAGGTCGCGAGGATGATTTTAAAGCGCCGCGTCCACAGCCGTTGGATCGAGATCCAACGGCGAAGAGGGGGTAGGTGCATGGACTTCATGGAATGTAGGCGGCCGTTTGGGCGGCCAAGATGGCGCCACGAGGTGCCATCTTGGCCATCCATCTTCTAGAAGTTGTAGATGGTGCCACGGATGTCGGATTGACTCGATTTTTGTGTCATTGAGCTACGATCGTCGATCCGAATTCATCCATGAGGTCGAATTTGTCATCTGAAGTGCAGATTTTCACCATCCTGGCCCTTGATCTTCTAGGGTTCCCCGGTCACTATCTGATGCAACGAATGCCTGATTAGGGCGATCTTGGAGTTGTTGAACTCCAATCGTCGCCCTGATCATATCCACATGGTTGGACCTTTGATCCGAGGCCCCAATAAAATGTTTGCCCTATCCAAGCACATAAAAGGAGAGAATTAACCTCCATTTTATTCAAACTACTCTAAATGCAAGATGATGCATGTTATGAAATATTTATATCATGAAATGCAATCCTATGCTTAAGAACATGCATAAATAGACATTTTAAGTAGTGTAAATGTGTTTACATCACTCTCCTTCTTACGTTGCTCCTCCTCTCTTTCTCATGCCACTCCCACGCTCTCGCTCACGCTGCCTCTCTCGCTGGAGGGAAGAAGGAGGGTGGTTGGGAAGTGGGGGAAACAAAGGTGGAGGAGGGGTTTATATAAGGTTGGTGTTTAGGGTTTTGCTAGGGTGGATGAGAGAGGAGGGAAAAGACGAGGGAACTGGTTGTGCGTAGCACGTGCGCAAACGCGAGTTCGTACCCAAGATTTTCGATTTTCATATGTCTGGGAATGTGTCCAGACATCTGATCAGGCATCTGACCCACAGACCAGACATCTTAAAAGGCTCAACAACACGGGTCATAACAGAAATGTGTAAAAGATGTGGAAGGATACATGGTGAAGTAAGGAGGGAAATCAGAAGAGAAAGAAGCCCTACAGTATAAGCAATCAACCCTGTCCTTAGGTGGGTTAGCCTAATGACCTACAGACTCCCAGGACCCATCTTGAGATTTTAAATGATTTGGTCTACTTTTATCCAGTCAATCCAACCTGTTAGAAGGAGGGACTGGGAAGAAGGTTCTTCCTTTGGCTTGCACCTCCGGTTCCTTGTGTACACCCCAGCCATGGTCGTTTGACGCTACTCCCCTAGCTAGACATTAGATGGACCATCAAAAGCAGATTAATCGAAAAAAATCTTTGTCTGAGCCCCAAAGACTGAATCAATCCTTAAGGCCAACGTCTACACAATTTTAGTTAGGCTTGGGATGATCGTGCTCTTGGAATGTGATGGGCCCTTTAGATGGGTTGTGCCCTTAATAATCTGTTAAAATATGTGTGCGTGCGCAACCATGGTTCTTAAACAAGGTTATTTGATGATGTGTCCTTTAGGATTTAACCTTGTTTAGTAGCTTTTAGGGTTCAATTCTTAGGTTGGCTCAATCAAGGTTTAGTAGAACACTCCAAGTTTTGAAAGCAAGGGTGATGATATGTTCCTTTAAAAATCAAAATAATGTGGAGTGCCTGGTTCAACACTAAGAATCAACCCTAAGTGGCAAGCTACTTGATGGATTGGTTTTAGATTGAGTGGTGTAGCCCAAATAGCAGAATCAATTGGCCAATTGCATCACTTAGTTAAGGCACACAAGAATCCTTAACCTATTCAGATTTCTACTCACTTATGTGTATTTAGTTGAAGTGCACCGGGTCCACAGGTTAGATCCCAGCTAAGTGGTAGAATCAAAGTGATTGTGCGCCATATGATAAGAAATTGTGGATGTTACGTGCATAGCTTTAGTTAAATCCCACAAGAGAAGAATATCTACTTTTATTTTTATTTTTATTTATATGGATGGTGAGGTGAGTGGAGGTGGAAAACAAACAACCAAATCTATCCTATGGTTTATAAAAAGCACCTAAGTTGATTTAGGTTTGAGTTATTAGGTTATGGAATGAAAACTAAGGTGGGGGTGGTGTGGAGGACACTTACAAAACACTCTACCCACACTTTACTCTAGTCTACTGCACTTGGATCTCCATGCTAGGGTACCTGCAAGACAATAGATCAGAGATAAGCAGGTTTAGTGTTATGTAAATGCATAGAAGTGCAGAAAATAATAAAGTAAATTCCGTTGCGGGCGTGTTTCGCGTGTTAGAAATCGAGGTTACAAGTAACCCGTCATCGTAGTTACAAAACAGGTCGATCAGATAAAATTTATATCGAAACTTGAAAATGAAGTCCTGGGTCGAACACAGGGAGGTGACGTTTACTTTAGTTGAAAACCACACTTTGATTTGTTTCTTTTTGGTATTTTAAGGTTTTGTTTTTTTTTTATTTTTGAAATAAAAGACAAGCAATCACAAGATAGAGAAGGAATCAAATGTGATGTATTACATTAATGTCTATTACAATAATCTACGAAAGCATAAAAAGAGAGGAGGGTGAGAGGAAATCTCTCGAATCAGTTGTTCAGCGAGACAACGGCGCCTGGCGGAAGCTAGGACGAAGGAGGTGAGAAGCGGGATGACGGAGGTGAGATGGAGGAGGACGTCGGGTTGAGGAAAGCTCCGGTGTGGCTCCGGAATGGAGGTGAGAAGACAGAGATGATCTGCTACCAGAATGGAGGTGGGAGGATGGCTCCAAGGCGACTTATGAATGGGGATGGGAAGATGGGGGAATATTTTGTGAGGCATAGGTTTTCTACACTAATAGGAGCCTTGGGAGCTTGAGAACAAGCTCTAAAGGAGCGTTGGTAGGCTTACTAGAGCTTAGGAGTAATTGGGAGGAGAGTAGGTAGAGATGGCTTGGAAGGGAGGGGTGTAGGCCCTTTTATAGTGGAAAAGAAGAGGCAAAAAATAGGTATGAGACCATTAGTGACATCTAGGCTGTCGCTGGAAACGTCACTGTAAGTAGCTCATGCCCGCTGGTGCCCACAGCTGGCTTTGCTGGCATGCGATGAATTGGCGATGGCTGTAAGCGTCACTGTAAGTCTGCTAGTCTGTCGCTGAAGATCTGCTGCAAGCTCCCCTGGCGCTGTGCTGGGCGCTCTCTGATTAGTCGGTTTTCGCTTTCGAATAATGTGATTAAGATGATCTGTCGTTTTAGTAACAAAGTGATGGAAAACTGCTTAACAAAATAATTACAATAAAAATTACCACTCAAAGAAGAGCGGGCTGTGTCCACAGGGAGGTAATGATGCAATAAAATCTCGATTATTTCGTATTCTTTCAATCAAGTGCGAAATCCATAATTAAATCTGACATGAAATGCGATAAAAAGAAGATGCACAATAACTCAAAAATATAAGGGTATATGTGCAATTTTTTCTCACCGAAATATTCAATGAATATGTGATGATTTTATGTAATTTTCAATTGACATGTATTAAAGAAAATTTATGCACATTTTAATCCCAAAACCATTGTTAAAACATGTGAATATCAATAACCATGCAATTTTAGAAAGCATGAGTATGCAGTCACAATTTCACCCTAATAAAATAATCATAAATCAAAATTGATTTTGCTGTCAATGGCATTCAAATGTAATTTTTAATTAAAACAAAAATAGGGGATTTTACCTCTCTCCTTCTTGCGCATGGGAGAGAGGTTCAATCGAGGTGATACTCCCACAAGAGGTTGGCTGAAGCGAGGCCGTCGCGGTGGTTGCAGTGGTGCACCACGAGATGGTCGGTGCCGGTCTGCCAGAGGAGAGGAGTGGCAACGGTGGAGGAGCTACTGTTGCCGCACGTGCTGTAGGTGCAAACAGAGCAGCGCGCGCGGGTGTTGGAGGTGCTGCAGACGCGCGGAGACATGGAGGCATAGGCACGCAGGCGCTCTGCAGAGTGCACAGGCACACGCGGACGTGGGTGTGTCTGCGGCTGCAAGTGCTACGCGGGGTTGCAAATGGTGGTGTGGCGAAGTGCAGGCACACGCATGGAGGTGCGCGTGGGTTGGAAGTGGCACTCGCGCTTGTGGGTGCGCTGCAGGGGGCTTATGTGCACTACTGGAAGCACAGGTTGGTGCATGCAGCTGGAGGGCACGCGGTGGATGTTCGGGCGTGTACAGCTGGAGGGGTGCGCATTCTGCGCATGTGGCTGGAGGCGATGGTGGGTCTGATGGAGCGGGGAGAAGCTGCTGGTGATGGCGCGGGCTAGAGGAGAGGCCGACTGCTAGTGATGGCGTGGGCTAGAGGAGAGGCCGGCTGCTGCTTCGCATGGGGGCGGCGTGTTGTTGGGTTTACTTTTAAGGTGAAGTGAAACAGAGGAAGAAGGAAGAAGATATGGTGCCAAGCTTTAGACGTCCGGGAAACTTCCCAGACATCTTAACTAACGGGGGAGATGAAATTGCGGCACCTGCAGTGGTGGATGTTGGTGATGACGGTGAGGGTGGTGCACGCTGAGGTGCTCATAGTAATGCAAACAAGTTCCAGATGGCGGTGTGGCCTGTCACGCCACACACCCACGGTGGTGGAGGCTTGTCGCCACGGTTGAGGCCGGTGGTGGTGAAGTGGATGAGAGGTCATCTCTCTACATAGTGGTGGGTCAGGGATGGGATGGTGGCCTCAGGAGCTTGGCAGCTCTCCCTCCTCCTTTTGTAGCCATGGCCATCGTTTCAAATTCAAAATGCCGTAGCGTAAATGTGATGAGCAGGAGGAGGAGGCGAAGCCAAAGTCGAAGGAGTTACTTGTGCAAAGGAGAAAAAAATAAAAGAATAAATTATTGTGGTTATTTATGCATAAGCCCTTAACTTCTATGTTAAATTAAAACAATGCATGCAATGCACCTAATTGGTTAACTAATTAAATGAATGCAATTCTAAGTTAATTCTAAATGTGTTTAGTTATGAATGCAATGCATGAATTATGTAATTAAATTAGAAATATGAATTAATCTATTTACATCCTAATGCATGCTAAATAAATGTTAGAATTAACTTAATGTCTAGGCACTTAAATACTTAAATAGCCAACAAATATGGGCTAATCAAATACCCCCATGCTTAGTTTTTGCTAGTCCCTAGCAAATCCAAGCAAAACCTAGCACTCCAAGTAGACTAGCCAACCCAATCGGTCTTCCTTTAGAAACATATTAAGTTCAGACTTTAGACCTAAGGTTCCCAAGTTACAGACTTGGTCGGCTAAAGATAGATTGCAGGCACAAGTTTCCCTGATTTCTGACTCTACCCTAAGTTTTATTGATCCCTAAGATTAAAGCATCCGTGCATGTGCATTGGTCTGAGTTATTTGAGTTAAAGGAAAACGGATTTTTATATATATATATATATTTTTTTTTTTTTTTTTTCTTGATTCCTCTAAGTCTAACCTCGGATCTGCTATCAACATGGTCTGTGTCGGATTCATTGCCCCCATCACTGTACCTCGAAGGGTGCCTGGCTTTCGACGCTTCGAGATAGCACCGCCCATAATGACCCCAAGAACTCCTGGCAATCGACACTTCGAGATAGTATCACCCATGGATTTCTAAAGCGAATTCAGGCCTGTGGCAATCGGCACTTCGAGATAGGGCCGCTCATGGTACCTGAACTGCACAATGCGCTTACATGCCCCTAGTAGGATGGATATCCTAAGAGACAAGCACTGAGGAGGTAATATGTTATCATCGCATCCTCAAGGTGAGTATATATTCCACATCTCCTGCGGCGGGAACTCTTCCAATTAAATTGTGTTTTCAAGCTCTCATAAGTCAAAACTAAGAGAACCAAATCTCTTTTAAGAAAGGAATTAAGTTGATTACTTACACCAGACCAAGTGTGTGAAATTTGGATGCTTGGGTTACAAGGACCTGTAAACCAAAAGGTAGAACAAGACTCCAGGTACTATCCCAACCTTTTAACTCAATCCCTAGCTTTCCTTCCTCAACCTCTTGAGGAATGGTCCGCAACTTAACTCCTACTTAAGTTTTTAAGTCCACAAAGGACCCTAAAGGTCTAAAACTAGTAGCTCATTTAGCTTCTAAAGTTTGACCCTAGAATCAACTTAGTCTAACCTAGAGTTCTGATTTGCTTAAGAATGCAGGACCTAGCCAGTTAAGACCAAAACTTTTTTTTTCATTTTTTTCATTTATTATTATTATTATCATTATTATTATGCAATATGCATGAATGAATGCAAAATGTAGACATGCTATAAACAAAAATGCCTCAAGTCCGCTCCCCCATGCCTGGTTCAAACAATGTCCTCATTGAAAACAAAAATAGTTAAAGGAAGATATTACATGAGGCGGAGAATGGTAGGAGCTAAGGCTCCTCAAGAGTGACCTCGTCAACCAAATGGCCATCCAAAGTAATGTATGGTTTTAACCGTTGACCGTTGATGATAAAGGGAGTTCCTGAAGAGGAAGGGTTTTTAATCTCCACAGCTCCATGCGGAAATACTTTAGTGATTATGTAAGGCCCATCCCAACAAGATTTTAACTTCCCAAGAAAAAGCTTAAGTCTGGAATTGAAAAGTCAGACTTGTTGGTTGGGCTCAAAGGTCTTTCGAAGTATATACTTATCATGCAAGACCTTAGTTCTTTCTTTATAAGCTTGAGAGGTGTCATAATCATCATTCCTCAACTCCTCAAGCTCACTTAATTCCAGAAGTCGTGACTTACCTGCCTTCTCTAAATCCATGTTAACACTTCGAATAGCCCAAAGTGCCTTATGTTCCAACTCAACAGGTAAATGGCACGCTTTCCCATACATAATCTGAAGGGGAGAAGTACCCAAAGGGGTCTTATAGGCCGTTCGATATGCCCACAAAGCATCATCGAGCTTTTGGGACCAATCTTTCCTATCAGGTCTAACGGTCTTTTCCAAAATATTTTTTATCTCCCTATTCGACACTTCAACCTGGCCACTCATCTGAGGATGGTAAGGGGTAGCGACCTTGTGAGTCACTCCCCGACTCTTGATTAGTCGATTGAAATGGTGGTTTCAGAAATATGGTCCCCCATCACTTATAATGATCTTGGGGTAGCTGAAACGAGATATGATATTGGCCTTCACAAATTTCAAAACCATAGAGTAGTCATTCATGTGCGTAGGAATGGCCTCTACCCATTTAGAGACATAATCAACTGCCACCAAGATATATTCATAACCATGGGACAACGGGAAGGGGCCCATAAAGTCAATTCCACACACATCAAAAATTTCAACAGATTAAATAGGATGTTGAGGAATTTCATTCCTCTTCCCAATCGTTCCAATCCGTTGACATCTAATATAGGCCTTAACAAAATTATGAGAATTCTTAAATAAGGAAGGCCACCAAAAATCAGACTAGAGAACCTTAAAAGCAGTTTTCTTAGCACCAAAGTGTCCTCCACAATGAAGTTCATGGCAAAAACTTAGCACACTTTGTTGTTCCTCTTCATATACACAACGTCTCAATACTTGGTCTTGTCAATTCTAAATAATTTTGGCTCTTCCCAATGAAAATATCTTGCTTGGGAAATGAATCTCTTTCTTTTCTGCTCATCCCAAGAGCCAGGTGTTTGTCTAGTGACCAAGTAATTTACGGTATCTACATACCAAGGTAAAGTTGGTGTTACCGCCACCAGAGTTTCATCGGGAAATATCTCGCGAATGTCTCTAGAAAGAGAGTCATTAAGTGGAAGGGGAGATAGGTGGTCAGCCACAACATTTTCTACTCCTTTCTTTTCACATATCTCCAAGTCAAATTCTTGAAGGAGTAGGATCCACCTAATCAGACGTGGCTTAGAATCTTTCTTACCAATGAGATGTTTCACTGCCACATGATCAGTAAAAATAACCACCTTAGACCAAAGCAGATAAGACCTAAACTTCTCCAGAGCAAAAACTACAACAAGTAATTCTTTTTCAGTGATGGTGTAGTTTTGCTGAGGTTCGGTTAAAGTCTTGCTTGCATAATGTAGCACAAGAGGTCTTCCCTCAACCCTTTGTCCAAGGACTGCTCCCACTGTATAATCTGAAGCATCACACATTAGCTCAAATGGGAGTGTCCAATCAGGAGCTTGGAGAATAGGCATAGAGATCAAGGCCTCCTTTAGAGTTTGAAAGGCCTCGGCACACTTTGAATCAAAACTGAAGGAAGATTCCTTCACCAACAAGTCACAAAGTGGCCTAGAAATTTTACTAAAATTTTTAATAAAGCGCCTATAAAAGCCAGCATGGCCCAGAAAGGATCTAATCTGTTTGACATTCGTGGGCAATGGGAGTTTGGAAATAGAATCAATCTTGGCTTTATCTACTTCAAATCCTTGCTCGGATACAACGTGCCCAAGTACATTTCCTTTCTATACCATGAAATGACTTTTCTCCCAACTGAGGACTAACCCGTCTCCTTACATCGCTTCAAAACATTCTCTAGGTGTAGGAGACACTGGTCGAAAGATGAGCCATAAATGTAGAAGTCATCCATAAACACTTCAACACACTCGTCAATCATGTCCGAAAAAATAGACATCATACACCGTTGGAAGGTTGCAGGGGCATTACATAATCCAAACAGCATATGCCTGAATGCAAAAGTACCGTAAGGACTCGTGAATGTCGTCTTCTCCTGGTCATCAGGAAAGACTGCCACCTGGTTGTACCTAGAATATCCATCGAGAAAGCAATAGTACTTATTCCCTGCCAATTTCTCGAGAATTTGATTAATAAAAGGCAAGGGAAAGTGATCCTTCTAGGTAGCAGTCTTCAGTTTGCGGTAATCAATACAGACCCTCCATCTAGTTGAGGGTCTAGTGACAACTTGTTCACCTTGGTCGTTGAATTCCACAATAAAGCCTGCCTTCTTTAGCACCACATGAATAGGACTTACCCATTTACTATCTGCAATGGGATATATGATCCCAGCGTCCAACCACTTCAGGATTTCCTTTTTGACCATCTCGCTCATATTAGGGTTCAGACTTCTCTACATATCCCTAAATGGCTTGATGGAATCATCAGTATAAATGTGGTACATGCAGAGTGTAGAGTCTATACCCTTGATATCAGCAATGCTCCAAGCAATAGCTTCTTTGTGCCTAGACAAGCATTCAAACAGGGCTCCCTCTTGTACCTCAGATAGCACAGCCGAAATGATAATGGGGAGCGTATCATTGGCACCTAGAAAAGCATACTTGAGAGTGTCAGGGAGGGGTTTCAACTCAAGGTCTGGAGCTTCTATGGTTGAGGGTTTCATAATAGATGTCCCCATCTCATGTAGCAAATCTACCTTTGGCAGAGATGATGGGGGAAGAGACCCAGCAGAAACACCCAGCAATTCCTCAAGTTCTAGTATATCCCCTTCACATTCCTACAAGAGATGGGAATGCTCATTTAGCATGACATGCTGAAGGGGGTCATCACATAACATTGTAGGGGTTTCCTCTTCAATCAGGTCATCTATCACCTCAACTTGAGAACAATCCTCAAGTCTGTCTTGTTTGTAAGCATCAAACACATTAAGCCGGATTTTCCCACTCCCAAAGCCCATTTTCAATGCTCCAATATTACAATTGATTGAAGCATGAGAAGTTTCAGGGAAGGGGTGGCCCAAAATGATGGAGGGCTTAGTTGGCTTGTTGGTAGGGTTAGTGTCCAAAACTAAGAAGTCAACAGGAAAGAAGAAATCCTCCACTCTTACGAGGACATCTTCCAAAATTCCCTGTGGTGTCTTAAGTGATAGATCAACAACTTGAAGGATTAGAGGGCTAGGCTTCAAATTGCCTCCCCCAAGTTGTTCATACATGTAGCTCGGAAGGATGTTCACCCCCGCACCAAGATCAAGTAGAGCCTCATCAATTTGTAAGTCACCAATAACTACTAAGATGTATGGGGCTCCTGGGTCCTTAAGTTTCGGGGGTGTGCCATGTTGAACAATTGAGCTAACAGAATCAGGCAGGACAACTTTTGATTGGACCTGTTTTCTAGATTGCCACTTTTTCATGCACAGGTCCTTTAAGAAGCAGGCATAAGACAGAATCTGCCTGATAGCTTCAAGCAAAGGCAGGTTAATCTACACTTGCTTGAAAGTTTCCATGATCTTATCCATCTTATCTTTGGCTCCAGATGAGCCAGCAAAAGTCTGCCCAGAGGTGGATAAGCGGTCTGGAAAAGGCACTCTCGATCTCTGGGTGGAAGGGTTGTCATGTTGAGTATGGGGTAGAACTAGGGCAACTTCTTCCGGTGAGGTGATTTCAAGCGGAGAAGATTTGGGCAGGTCTTCTTCGGTGGGGGTGAAAGTCAAGGTGGATGGTTTTTTAGGGAATGAGACTATAGGAGCATCGGGATTGGAAATTTCTTTCCCACTCCTCAGAATAGTCACCGCCTGAGCATGCTCCCTAAAGACAATCCCTTTTCCTTTAGGATTCTCCTCAGCAGCACTGGGGAGCTTCCCAGTTTCCCTTTGTCTAACGGCCTCAACAAGGTGTCCTATTTGTGATTTCATCTCATGTATAGCCTTGTCATGAGATTGGATGATGGCACTTTGACTTTCTTGCATACTTTTCAACATCTCCTTCAATTCATCCATCTTAGAGGTCTTAGGCTGGGCAAAGGTCTGAGGTTGGTTCATTTGATGGTTTTGAAAGGATTGTGGTTTATAATTCCCTGAATTTGAGACATTTCCTTGTCTCCATGAAAAGTTTGGGTCGTTCCTCCATCCCTCATTATAAGTGTTGGAGAAAGGGTCATTATGAGGTCTAGGACGAAACCCTTGAGCGGCATTCAAATCTGCTTGTACAAGCTCAGGGAATTGGGAGGCCAAGTGGCAATCCACAGTGGCGTGTGTATTGCCTTGGCAAATTGAGCATTCAGAAGGTTGGGATGTGGAGGTGTTAGATACGAATGGACTCAAGTTTGACATAAGTCTTTTCATGTTTTGATTCAATAATTGAATCTGATAGGCTAAATTCTAGGTGTCCCTTGCTCATTCGCCTCCAACTTTCTTTGCATGAGAGTGGGCTTTCTATCCATGTAGGCAGAATTCAAGTAAGTAGAATTCTCACTCAAAGTATCAAAAAGGTTTCAAGCTTCATCCTTGGTCTTAGAAAGAATGGTTCCTGCACAGGCACCATCCACAGTTTGCCTATACAAATCATTAAGTCCGGTGTAGAACCTTTCAACCAGTTGCCATTTAGGCACCTGGTGATGTGGGCAAAGTCTCAGTAAGTCGTTAAAGCGCTCCCACGCATCATGGAATGCTTCCCCATCCTTTTGAACAAAACTCATAATTTCCCTCCTAAAGTGATTGATTTTGCTCATGGGGAAGTACTTCAAAAACTCCTTCTTCAGGGCAACCCAAGTGTTAATATTATCAAGGGTGTGATACCAATACTTGACTTTGTCCTTAAGGGAGAAGGGAAAGAGGGTCTACATTTGAGCATCATTAGTAATGCCCTGCAGCTTCACCGTGGAACAGACCTCGGTGAATTTCTCTATATGCCTGTAAGGGTCTTCCCTAGCAGTACCATAAAAGGAGGGCAGCAAGGATATGGTACTGCTTTTGATCTCATAAGGATTGTCCCCTCCAGGTCTACGTAGTGTAGGGCAAGCTTGATTGGTTGGAATGAAATATTCCTTAAGGCTCCTTTGAGCGGCCATTTTTACCCTTGGAAGATTTCTTCTTAAGATTCTTTCAGGTTCAGGATCAAACACAAGTTGTCTCTTAAGAGAACACCTACCAAGAATGCACTACAAACACAATTCAAAAGGACTTGTTCGGTCTTTACAAATTTAGGATTTTGACTTTAGTTCAAATTGTAGGTGACAAAGCAAGTTGCCCAATCAATTACACACCTATTGTCAACCTTCGAAATGCCTAAAAAGACCTAGTTGGAGCATAGGTATTCTTCCCTAAATCTCAAATGGTAAAGCACATCCAAAGACGAAAGATTGAGGGATGCAAGTAGGCCTAAGCCTTCCTTCAAAGCTGTGCTTTCGCGGTGGTTCTCAACTACCCCCAAAAATCCGTGATAGGGTATCCCCATCTTTTGATTTACAAAACCTTTGATCTCAAGTTCCGAACACTTCAGAATCCAACAGTAGGAGAGCTCTTATCCTAGTCGTTCCAAGACTTAGGAGTGTCTAAATGAGTGCCGTGGTGCAAAAGATATAACAGTGCATACACCACAAAAAGATTTTGAATTTTGAATCGCACACTACGTTTGAAAATCATGTCCTTGATTTTTAGATGTCCCACCTTTAATTAGTCCTTTTTCAAGAATATATGTGACCACTTGATAGATCGCTTCACGACAAATTATGTGGTCTTCGAATTAAGTCCAAATGCAATGCATGATCAAGAATAGGAAGCAAAGTAAGAGAATGCATACCTTGCTTCCAGCAATCAACGATGCGAGAATGCACACAATGCAAAGAAATAAATCTAGAGGCTGCTTATATAGACCTAAATGGTTCGTCCTAGGGGTAGGCAGCTTCTAGCAAGCAACTCATTTTTTTTTTTAAACTACTTATGCAAAAGCAAATAAAGGGTAAACAATCCACAAAATAAATTAAAAACCTAAATCTAAAGAAAAGGGAATAAGCTCCCAAAAATCAGCCCCAATTACTACAAGGGTGACAAAATAGAAATAAAACTTATGAAATGAGAAATCTCCTATAGAGGCAGAATCCAGGTCTCCTTCGTCTTCTCCTCATGTAAGCATTGCTCAAGGTCGAAGCCTTCTCCTCGATGTGACTATCACCTCTCTCAAATTCCTCGCACAAATTCCTCGCACAGAAAAGATAATAAATGGTCAGATCACTGTGCAATGAGAAATAATCAGAAATAAAATCAGGTGAAATTATTGAATCTATTGCCTCCCCGGCATCGATGCCATTTGATAAGTCGATTTTCACTTTCGAATAATGTGACTAAGATGATTTATTGTTTTAGTAACAAAGCAGTGGAAAATCGCTTAACAAAATAATTACAATAAAAATTACCACCCCTAAAAGAGTCGGTTGTGTCCACAGGGAGGCAATGATGCAATAAAATCTTGATTATTTCGCATTCTTTCAATCAAGTGTGAAATCCATAATCAAATCCGACATGAAATATGATGGAAAGAAGATGCACAATAACTCAAAAATATAAGGGTATATGTACAATTTTTCCCCACTAAAATATTCAATAAATATGTGATGATTTTATGTAATTTTCAATTGACATGTATTAGAGAAAATTTATGCACATTTTAATCCCAAAACCATTGTTAAAACAGGTGAATATCAATAACCACGCAATTATCAGAAAGCATGAGTATGCAGTCACAATTTCACCACAATAAAATAATCATAAATTAAAATAGATTTTGGTGGCAATGGCATTCAAATGTAATTTTTAATTAAAACAAAAATAAGGGATGTTACCTCTCTCCTTCTTGAGCATGGGAGAGAGGTTGAATCGAGGAGATAGTCCCACAAGAGGTTGGTTGAAGCGAGGCCATCACGGTGGTGGCAACAGTGCATCATGAGATGGCCGGAGGAGACGAATGGCAGCGGTGGAGGTACTGGTGCTGCCGCCTATGCTGCAGGTGCAAGGAGAGCAGCATGCGCAGGTGCTGGAGGTGCTGCAGATGAACGGAAATGCAGAGTCATGGGCGCACAGGCGCTCTGTAGAGCACACAGGCACACCCAAAAGTAGGTGTGGCTAAGGCTGCAGGTGCTACACAAAGTTGCAGGCGATGGCGCGGTGAAGTGCAGGTGCATGCACAGAGGTGCGCGTAGGATGGAAGTGGCACTCGTGCTTGTGGGTCCGCGGCAGGGGGCTTAGGTTCACTGATGGAAGTGCGGGCAGGTGAGTGCAGCTGGAGGGCACGCGGCAGAGGTGCGGGCACGTGCAGCTGGAGGGGCGCGTGCTCTGCGTGCATGGCTGGAGACGATGGTGGGTCTGATGGAGCAGGGAGAAGCTGTTGGTGATGGCGCGGGCTAGAGGAGAGGCCGACTGCTGGTGATGGCACGGGCTAGAGGAGAGGCCGACTGCTGTTGCGCATGGGGACGACGTGTTGTTGGGTTTATTTTTAAGGTGAAGTGAAACAGAGGAAGAAGAAGGAAGAAGAAGATATGGGCCAAGCTTCAGACGTCCGGGAAACTTCCCAGACGTCTTAACTGATGGGGGAGATGAAATTGCGGCAGCTGCAGTGGTGGATGTTTGTGATGATGGTAAGAGTGGTGCACGCTGATATGCTCACAGTAATGCAAACAAGCTCCAGATGGCGGTATGGCCTGTCATGCCACACACCCACGGTGGTGGAGGCTCGTCGCCACAGTTGAGGCCAGTGGTGGTGAAGTGCATGAGAGGTCAACTCTCTGCACAATGGTGGGTCGAGGATGGTGGCCTCTGGAGCTTGGCAGTTCTCCCTCCTTTTGTAGCCACAGCCATCGTTTCAAGTTCAAAATGCCGTAGCGTAAATGTGATGCGCAGGACGAGGAGGCGGAGCCAAAGCCAGAGGAGTTACCTGTGCAAAGGAGAAAAAAAAAAGAATAAATTATTGTGGTTATTTATGCATAAGCCCTTAACTTCTATGTTAAATTAAAACAATGCATGCAATGCACCTAATTGGTTAACTAATTAAATGAATGCAATTCTAAGTTAATTATAAATGCATTTAGTTATGAATGCAATGCATGAATTATGTAATTAAATCAGAAATATGAATTAATCTATTTACATCCTAATGCATGCTAAATAAATGTTAGAATTAACTTAATGTCTGGCACTTAAACACTTAAATAGCCAACAAATATGGGCTAATCACTCTCCGCGTGCACACATGCTTCACATGATAGCGCTGCGCTGTGCGCATGCATGCCTGCACATGCGTGTGCTGGGCGGCTTGGGCTACGCCACATGGTGCAATCTTGGCCGTCCATCTTTTTGTTGTAGGGGCTACTACAGAGGTTGGATTGAGTTAATTTTCATGTTGTTAGGCTGCAATTGTCGACTCGAACCCATCTGCGTGGTAGGATTTGTTATTTGAAGCTCTGAATTATGTCACCTAGTCTCTTAGCCATTGATCTTCCTCAGACTGCATATGGTGCTACAAGACTCCGATCGAGGCGATTTCAAAGGCGTTGGACTCCAATCGTCATCTTGATCAGATCCGTATGATCGGATCGTTAATCCGAGGCTCCGAAATAAAAATCCTTCTCTCCTGACCAAAAAAAGGATGCAATTAACCTAAATTATATACAACTACTCTAAATGCAGAATGATGCATGCTATGCAATATTTATAATATGAAATGCAAATCTAAGCCTAGGAACATGCATGAATAGGCATTTTACCCTCAATAAATATGTTTATGTCAAACACTCTTTAGGCATTTACCTTTGAGTTTGATGGCTACTATTAGGATTCTCTAACTGAACCTACCTTTGAATTCTTACTAAGAGAACCCTCATATACAATTCTTATTAATGCCACCCCTTCAACATATGCAAAACCTACCCAGACCCATTTTCAACCCCGACCCACAATCGGACTCAATTTCTGTTCTGATACACCTCTTAATGAGACTATTGCAGATGATTCTCCACATTTTTATCGGGTTTCGGACATCGATCAGACTACAAATCACACCCCATCCTTCTCTGATCACTCCTATAGGGTTCCTACATCCTCCACTGATTCTTTTTCGTTTAAGGATCCCTACTCTAATCAGGCTGATTCGACTCTGCCAAACCCTAGTTATACACTTCCATACCATTTCGAGTTCCAAAGTATCTGGTGGGTTCCACATCTCTTGATCTACATTTATCAATCCACCAAAGTGATTGGGTTTGGGCTGCATCATCAGCCTGTTGACCTGAACAAGCACCTGGTTGGACCAACCAGGCTTTTGATCAAGGTGATTGTTCTACAAAACTCATCTGATTTGACCACTCCTCCATACCATTTCCTGCTCAACTGAAGGCATTGGATTTTGTGCTTAACGGGAGGCAACCCGTCATTCCAAAAAAATCAAGATCCTTCTGATTATCTTTCTAGACTTTACGTCTATTGCACCCTGAGTTCGATCTTAGAACAGTTGATCCCACCTCTGGTACACGTCCCATAGCTTGAAGTCATCTGCAACAGTCAGTCCCGATCCGTTCACCCACCCGATAATCCTGTTCTAAGTCCTGAACACAAAACTATTTCACACCCTCTGTTTAAAATGAGGACATTGCAAAACTTAGGCATGGGGGGGTGGTAAAGTGGAAGCATTCAAAAAATCAAAGTTCGGAAGGGTTCTCACAAAAAAATAACATATTCCAAAAATACCAAAAAAATAAAAAAAAATCTTGAAAAAGAACAAAAATATGAGAGGAGAGGAAATTTTGATGACATTACTTTAAGGAGAAAAAGGGGAGTTAAAAATGTCAAAAAGGAGCACAATTTGAAAAGAAAAGAAAACGAGATGGTTATTAGTAAAAGATTAAGGAATTGACTTAGTTCTAGACCATATCAAGAGAAAGAAAATGAAAGATAAAAAGTGCTAAGAAACAAAAGTGATTAGTAAGAACGTTGATCTTAGGCCTCTCGGGTTGTGATCCTAGGCTTGAAATTTCAAGTATCCGCTAAGATCAGGATAATCCTTAAGTGGTTGGGGAAAATGCGAAGCTTAAGTATTAGGTCTAAGGCTTAGGGATTATTCGGCCTCGTTAACTGTCCTATGGTTTGTGGGACTTAGTAACATAAGCACCTCAATCCACACACAGTCTGGTTCAGTGTGCCTAAGTATCAAAATTACACAAATGCGTTTAAATTATTTTGAAAAAGTCACCGAGATTAGGAGTGGCTGATCAACACAAGTTGATTTGGACGAGTTCCCAATGCGGAGAAGCGGGAAATTCCCCTCAAAGATGCACAATAACATATTGTCTCCTCGGTGCTTGTCTCCTACGATATCTACATATCCTACTGGGAGCATGTAAGCACCCTATGCTGGTTCATATGCCATGGGTGGCATTATCCAGAAATGTCAATTGCTAGGGTCTGGATTTAGCTGCTGAACATCATGGGCGAGATTATCTCGAAATCTTGAAAGCCAAGGTTCTGGGGGTTGCCATGGGCAGTGCTATCTCAAAGCATAGATTGCCAGGGACACTATGAGGATTGATGATAGGGACTAGGAATCGGATACAGACCATGTTGTAAAGCCAATCCGAAGCTAGAAATAACACGAAAAGAGAGAGAAAACTCTCTAAAAATAAAAGAAAAATTCCTCTGTCTTTCTTTGAGAAAAATGCACTACAAACTGAACTAAGGCTAAAACATGTTTCAAGCACGAGTGCTTTAACCGCGGAGTTCAACAAACCTTGGGTTAGTTCCTATGGGCCTTAGAAACCTTCGTGGCAGACTAAGGCTAGAGCTGGTTAGGTCCGGATCTTGGTTAGTATTTGAGTACCTCTAGGCCTACTATCGTCATTCTGACCTAATCTACAAAAGAAAGCACAAATCAAAGCTTTTAAGCATCAAAAGATTTATGGTCTAGAATCAAAGTTAATACCTTCAAATTTTGCTAAGGGACTAGAAAAAGCTAGGCATGGGGGTATGATGGGAACACCATCATGAGCCCTAACTAGCTCTTTTTAATCCAATTAAGTCAGTAAATGCTCCTACATAACCAACTGAAGGTCATAATTCATTGCATAAGCATTCTGAGGGAAAATAAAATAACTAGGGTTAAAACTGTTATTTTACCAGCTTATCATGAATGCAGTACAATTACGGGTTTTCTCAAGGGCTGAATAATGGTCAAATGGTCCTAATAGGATAATAAGTGGGTTAGATCAGTCAGAAAAGGGTTCGCACATGTCTTGAGAATTAAATGACTTTTGAAACCCTAAAAAGAGACCCACTTAATTAACCAAGGTTTTGGTCAGGATAAAATTCACTTAAACCCTCTAAAAATCATAGAATATATTCTCTAAGGTTTAGTACCTTCAATTTGACCATCAGAACCCATCTTGACCCAAAATGGAGTCTCAGATAGATATTTACCCTAATTTTGGTTTTTGCGTAAATTACCAAGACAAACGTGGGCAAAGACAAAATCCAACATCACCATTGGATTTCTTAGGTCCAAATTAGGTTTGTACCAGAATTTGGACCTAAGATGAGCTTGTCTTGAAATAGTTTGCAAAATGGTCCTCTTTGATTACATTTATACCCCCAACTTTCAAAAACCCTTGAATTCAACCCCCTAACTTCTTCGTCATCTTCACAGTTAGGTCCCTCCGCCATATCGTGGAGGAAACCTATTCTGGCAATCTTTGACAGGAGATTTCTCCTTGATTACTTGGCGAATCTCTTGCAAAACTAGAAGAAAGATTCACCAAGTAATTCCCTTCAATTTAAGCCCAGCCATGTGCTCCAAATCTTTCCCAATCTCTCATGCGAATGCATGAGAGATTTAAGTCTCTTGAAACTCCTAAATCCAGTGAAGGATTCCAAGCTTGGAAAGCTTATTTTCCAAGCCTTCCTTTCCCCTAGATCCATATTTAAGGGAGCCTAGATCCTCCCAAATTCCTCAACTTGAAATTCGGCCGGAACTCCCCCTCTTCCTCTCTCCTCTTCTACTGCAACTCTCCACAAGCTCTGGCGGTCTCTCTATAACTCATCTCATTGTCCGACCACAAAACCAATGGCAGATTCACCTTTCTCACAATCCTCCGTGTCATGCAATACCTGTCGTCGTCATCCTTTCCTTATCTTCGCCGCCATCTCTCCTACGAAGGTTCGTCTTCCCCATGTCCGATAGCCACACCAACGTGAGAATCTCCTTCCTTTCGTCCATTAGAGTAGCTAGTTAGGTTTAGTTAGACTCGTAGGTTAGTTTCCCACTCTCTATTTCTCAATTCAACCCCTCAACTTCGCCGTTCACCCTCTTCATTCTCTACTCTGGCCACTCCTCCGGCAAGGTGTTCCCACCACTACGCACCTCCATCCACCTCCCCAACAAGCTCACAACCTCCACTGCACCTTCCTTCTCATTTCCCCTCGCTCCATTCGCTCCATCCACTCAAACACCTTCCCGAACAAACCCACTCTCACAGACCGTTCCCGTCACAATCCGGCCACCACAGCCACTCGCGCAACATGCCACTGCCACCGTCACATTTTCCATGCCACGGTGATCCTGCTGAGCATTCTGATGTGGCCATATAGCCCCTTTTCTTGAATTTTAGGTGTCAGGTCAGAATCGCCATTGACGCCTCGAGCAAGCTTCAAGCTGCTGCAGGGTGTTTCCGCTCCAGGGGATACCTCCAGGCTGTGCGGAATAGAGGCCTGCAGGAGTCCAAGTCCTCACACGAGTGCTTCAGCAACCGTAGCCCCATCAATTTGACCAAGCACCTTGCTGCTGCACTGCGTGGAAGAAAGGTAGGACATTTAGTCCCACCTCGGATATAAAGAGTCGCCTGTAGCCACATATTACCCAAAAGTGAATGGAGTTGTTTGCCTCCAATCACTGAGGGTGAGGTCCTCCTACACCTTCACTGGTCTCGTTCATGACACCTCCCCTGCGGACTTCGCAGACCCAATAACCTACTGATAACACCACGCAAGGGGGTAGTAATTAGGTTGAATATGGCCCATCTTTAGAATAAAAGGCACAACATAAAGTAGAATAGGAGCATTGCATGCATCAAGTACCAAGATTGCTTATAAACTGTATTAATGGCCATTTGTGTAAAGCATTTGTCAAAGCAGGCCTCAGATGAGCAATCGGACCGCACGGATGGATTCAGGACGACGAACGGAGTCTAACGGACTCAAAATCGGCCAAATCCGACATCCGGAGCTCCCACAATGGGCCCAAGAAATCCTGACCGTTGATCTGGAGATCAACGGCCTAGAACGCGCCACGTCGCCCCACCCCCGCCGCCCGCACGCCCCCAAGCCAGCCAAGGACGCATCTCGGCCGTTGATCTTCGATCGAACGGCCGAGATCCGCGCGCTCGCCCGCGGTCGCCGCGACAAAGCGCGGGCGTGGCGCAACGGTTAGCGCGCACGCCCGCGTTGCGGCGACGCGCGTTTGATTCGCGCGGAGCAAAAATCGTCTGCGGGCGAAGGGCGCGGCAAAATTGAGCCGCGCGATCAGAAGCGAGCGGCTAGGATCGCGCCACGCGGCGCGACGACAGCGCCCCACCTCCCACGCGCGCGCGCACGCCGGGCGGAAACGCGCGCGCGCACGCACGCCCGAAGCGCGATCCTAGCGCAGGCGCGGGAGGATCTCAGTCGTCCGATCATCAATCGGACGGCTCTCGTTCGACGTCCACGGATCGCGCCTGAAGAGAGAGAGGGGCGGGCGGCTGACCGGCGGCAGCAGACCTTCACCGACGTATATGGAAGCGGTTTTAGCGACGTTCTGGATGTCGCTAAAGCACATTCTTCTTTTAGGAAGCCCTTAACTCTATTTAAACCCCCTTCTACCACCATTCAAGGATCCTCTCCCACTTGCAACTACTCCACTCCTCTCCTAGCTAGTCTTAGGCACTCTTGTAATCGCCGGAGACGACGAGCCGCCGACGGAGCCTCCTCCACCGCCGTGGCTGCCTCGTCGCCCTCCACTCTCTCTCTACCTCTCTCTCTCTCTTTTAAGCTTTCATTTACTTTTGTTGAAGCATGTATTTAATATTGTAAACCATGAACTATGAATGCATGTTTAATGAAATTGTTTTTCATTTAGTTGCCTTTTTAATTTCTGTTTAAAGTGCATGATCAAAACCAAGAGCTTTCTAACCCTAAACTCTCTCTATCTCTCGCTTTTCAAAACCGTTTCTTTCGCAAGCAAAACTCCGCCTTTTTCGTGACAATAAGTGGTAAACAAAATCCGATTTCCACGCCTCCCTGAGATTGACACTCGGACTCACCTCCGTTTACTTCTTTTAAAACCGACGTATCAAGTGCAACTATAACGACACCTCTTAACACACACGCACGAAGGCACGTCAGTTTTTGGCGCCGTTGCCGGGGAGGCAATGGATTTGTTTTATCACCTCCATTCCACCTTCATTCTCATATCGTCTAATGCCCTATTTTCCTTTTTACTTGATGGTTGCAGGAATTCGGCGCATGGACGGCGAAGCGACGCATTCCACTATGGTAGCAAGGAAGTAGGCGCCTCGAGGACCGATAGTAAGTACTCTCTCTCTCATTGTTTGCTTGCGTGAAAAAGCTAAAAAAATCATAAAAACTAAAAAAATTGGCGTGGTGAATGATTGCTTGACCCACATTCTTAACACACCACCCTACAAAAAAATGTACACTCTAATATACTGGACAAATTCTTGGAGTGTTCTTTTCTTTTTCTCTTGAGTGGTGTTTGCGAAGCTACCGTGAGTTGACCTGGGCCGCATCACTCAACCCTAAGAACTAACTCATCTAATAGTAGCTGCACGATCTTTAGGATGAGTACACTAGGGTTTTTAGAGCCTCTACAAGATAAAAAGGAAATCTACTTTCACCAAGTTGTGTGTAGAACTTGACGTGCCCATTGAAACTTGTCTGAAAGCATTAAGACACGTCAACCCTAAAAAACACTAAAGTAAGGATGAAACATTAAAAGACACCACACCCTAAAAATTCTTGCTTTAAAACCCTGTTTTGTAGAAGCACACACCTTGAAAAGTGGAAAATTAAGAGGCACCACCCCAATCAACGCCTCATCACATTACCCTAAGCACAAGCACTATCCTAACCCGTTAAAACTGAGTAGACGTGCCCTAGGCAGGACTGAGTTAAGTCTCAAAAGGTGAGGTTTTGTTCGCTAGGCACTTGGCTTTCATTCCCTTGGTAGAATCTGGTGGCTAGGCTGCGGGGCAGTGTCAAACGACCGCGGTTGTGGGGTCTATGGAACCGGAGGCGTAAGCCAAAGGAAGAACCTTCCCTGCAATCCCCTCGTAATCAACCTGGCCAGATTAGCCTTGAGAAGGGAAGTCCAGTGCTTACGGACTTAATCACCCTTTGTGAGGTTTCTAGGTCTCCTAAGGAATACACCATAAGGATTAGGCTTGCGTGCTTGATTGAAACACATTTCTCGCATCTGTCGCCCTCCGCATCCCCTCCAGTTCTTCTCTAGTGTATGCACGGGAGGCGCTCACTGCATCCCGAATTGTGTGTTTTGGGGCAGGAATCTAGGCGACGTAACTCTGTTGAAAACATGGCTGAACCTAGGGTAGATGAGGCTGAAGATCAACCCCCACCAGATGCTATGGCTGTCGTCCAGGCTCAAATCAATGCTAACCATCGGCTTCAGCAACGACAAATCCACACCATCATGCAAGCCATACAACGGTTACAGAACCCGCAAGAACAACCACCACCTTTCAATGACATACCAGGACAACCACCACTTGATTTACCACCGTTTCAGAACCAGCCAAGACCCCTCCGTGATTTCTATAACCCTTCTGCCATTAGAGTCGAGCCACACCTTAGGATCCCCGAAGGGGGAGACGATTTTGAGCTAAAACCTAATGTATTAAGTCTAATCCAGAGCCACTTTCATGGAAGCTCAAATGAAGACCCCTTTCAGCACCTAGAAGATCTCGACCGCATAGCAAGAACAGTAAAACCTAGGAACATTAGCCTTGATATTGTTCTAATCAAGATGTTCCCTTTCTCATTAAGAGACAAGGCTTCTCATTGGCTTAGAACCCTAGGTAGACCCATCACCACCTGGGAGGAACTGAGGCATGCATTTTTAAAGAAATTCTTCCCCATAGGAAAGACCAATGCCCTCAGAAGAGCTATCACTACCTTCACACTCCAGGGTGGGGAACAATTTCATGAGGCGTGGGAAAGATTCAATGAACTTTTGAGGAAATGCCCACACCACGAAGTTCCAAGGTGGCAATTGGCCCAGATCTTCTACCACGGTCTGGATAGCAACCTACGGAACTTCGTCGATGCCTCATGCGGGGGAAACTTCCTAAACAAAGATGAGGAGAGCGCGTTTGAGCTCTTTGAGTCTATGAGCGAGAATTCGCTCAACAATGCCTCCATGAACCAGTTTAACAGATCCAGTCAACCCCGTGGTGGGACTTATGAGGTGCAAGCAAATTCTGGAATGGTTGACATGGACATTATTGCCAAAAAGTTGGATCGAGTGGAATTGGTGGACAAGAAGATTGATGAGCTTCTAAACCAGACCAGGAACCCCTTGCAGACTTTCACCCTAGCAAAAGGAGCACATAATGTTGACCTGGTCCAACCCTTCACCCAACTAAACCTGGAACAACCCCCAACCATGTTCCAAGGAGGGACCTTTGCTCCCTCGACCCTTGATTACTCCCTTCCTTCTTCATCAACATCAGCTATTCTAGAAGATGTGCAAGCCATCCAAGGATATGCAAAACCTGACCCTTTCTCCAACACTTACAACACCGGCTGGTGTAATCACCCCAACTTTGGTTGGACAAACCAGAAACTACCGCAATTCCAAAACCAGTCCAGGCCAAACCAACAGCCACACTTGCCCCCCTATCAGCAAGGACCACCAGTTAGACCCCAATATAACCAAAATAGGGCGGCCCCTCCCCCACAAAACCAAATGGACACCCTAATAAAGATGATGGCTGACATGAACCAAAAACATCTGGAGGAAATGGCCTTGGTAAAGGGACAGTTAAGCCAACTCTTGGACTGTAAACAGCAAGGATCTCTACCTTCCCAACCACAACCAAACCCGCGAAACATAATTAACAGAGGCCCCAATTCGCAAGGGTTCCAAGGCAACCCCGGGCAGGCTCATATGGTCCAACCGGCTCCACAAGCACCTCCTGGGTTTGGCGCCTCTTCATCCTCATCCTCTCAAGGATCACCCCATGGCCCCAATGCCTCTGCTAATGCGGTGACCTTGAGAAGCGGCACCAAAACCCAGGATCCCAAATGGCCGACTCTCCCCGAGACTTTACCCGACTTAGAAGAAGCACCAACCAAGGACCCAAACATGGAACCAATCCAGACACCCTATCCTGAGGCCTTGGAAACAATCAAGAGAAAAAAGAATACTGTGGAAACTGAGGAGCTGATGGAAATTTTTAAACAAGTACAGATTAATATTCCGCTTCTAGAAGCTGTCAAACACATCCCCGCTTACGCCAAGTTCTTAAAGGATGCCTGTACACCCAAGCGTAAGACGAGACCTCAAGCACCTAGGAAGGTTGTACTCTCTGAGCAAGCCAGTTCCGTGATATCAAGCAACCTTCCACTCAAACGAACTGACCCAGGAGCACCCCTGATTTCCTGCAACATCGGGGACATGACATTTGATAGAGCGCTCCTAGACCTAGGTGCTTCTATCAACCTAATTCCCACAACCTTGTACCACCAATTTGGTTTTGGGGAGCTGGCACCAACCCCTGTCACCATCCAGCTGGCGGATAGATCAGTGAAAACCCCGAAGGGGGTTGTCGAGGACGTGATTGTACGGGTCAAGGACTTCTATTTCCCAGTCGACTTTTTGGTGCTCGACATGGAAGTCCCTGAAAAATTACAGAACGCACCCATAATCTTAGGCAGACCTTTCTTAGCCACGGCTAAAGCAAACATCGATTGCGACACGGGATGTATGGAAATCGCCTTCGAAGACAGGAAAATGCAATTAGATATCTTCCGGGCAACAAAGTCTTTTGATTGTGATTACATTGAGGAACATGATCCCGTGGAAACTTTAATCGAGGAATGCCTTACCCTCAATTCTGTCTCAGACCACCAAACCCGTAGTTCTGACTCGCCACCATCATTACCTGTGGACCTCTGTAAGGCTGAGTATCATCACATGACACCATTTGAAGAAATCAATGTTGATCAACTACCGCCCTTTCCATTCCCATCGATTGTGGTCCCACCCGCACCTGAACTTAAACCATTGCCCGAGAATCTCAAGTACGTCTTCTTGGGACCTGGCCAGACCTTCCCAGTGATTATTAATTCCCATCTAACCAAGGATCAGGAACTAAGGTTGACTGCAACTCTTTCAGAACATCGGGCCGCCATTGGTTGGACCATCTCAGATCTAAGAGGAATTAGCCCCACCTATTGCACCCACAAGATTTACCTGGAAGACGGGGCCCGACCTTCCCGCCAGATGCAGAGACGGTTAAACCCTAACATGCGGGAGGTCGTTAAAAAAGAAATTATCAAGTGGCTCGACGCCGACATCATCTACCCTATCTCTGATAGCCCCTGGGTGAGCCCCACTCAAGTGGTTCCAAAGAAGGCTGGGCTCACCGTTGTCACTAATGATCATGGCGAATCCATTCCCACCCGCACCACCACCGCATGGCGGGTGTGTATTGATTATAGGAAGCTTAACGAAGCCACTAAGAAGGACCACTTCCCCTTGCCATTCATTGACCAAATCCTTGAAAGATTGGCAGGGCAGAAGTATTTTTGCTTCCTGGATGGATATTCAGGATATAACCAAGTCGCAATTGCTCCGGAAGATCAGGAAAAGACCACATTCACTTGCCCGTATGGCACATTTGCATTCCGTCGAATGCCGTTCGGGTTATGCAACGCACCCGCAACCTTCCAGCGTTGCATGCTAGCCATTTTTTCAGAAATGGTGGGTGAATACTTGGAGGTCTTTATGGATGATTTCTCTGTATTCGGGAATTCATTCGACCATTGTTTGAGCAACTTGGAGAAAATCCTGAAACGATGTATCGAGGTTAACTTGGTGTTAAGTTGGGAAAAGAGCCATTTTATGGTTCAAGAAGGAATTGTCCTTGGACACATCGTTTCACATAAGGGCATCGAGGTAGATCGAGCTAAGGTTGATTTAATTTCCAAACTTCCTCCACCTAGTTCGGTCCGACAGATTCGCTCTTTTCTAGGACATGTTGGCTTCTACCGAAGGTTCATCAAAGACTTTTCCAAACTTTCCAAACCCTTGACCGACCTTCTAGCCAACGACGCAACTTTCCACATGTCTCCTGATTGCACCCAAGCTTATCATACCCTCCGGGACTTAGTCTCCACCGCACCGGTACTTCAACCCCCAGACTGGTCCTAGGGTTTTGAGATTATGTGTGACGCATCAGATTTTGCCATAGGCGCTGTCCTGGGACAAAGGCAAGACAAGAAGCCCGTGGTGATCTACTACGCGAGCAAAACGTTGGACGAGGCCCAGCGTAATTATACGGTCACAGAAAAAGAGTTGCTTGCTGTAGTCTTTGGACTGGAAAAATTCCGATCATACTTACTAGGATCCCACGTGACTATCTACACCGACCATTCAGCCATCCGGCACCTGTTGGCCAAAAAGGATGCAAAACCCAGGCTCATCAGATGGATCCTGCTTTTGCAGGAATTTGACCTGGAAATCCAAGACAAGGCCGGATCGAAAAATGTGGTGGCTGACCACCTGTCAAGACTTCATCCAGACCACATTGGACCCTCCCTACCTCTATCTGATACCTTCCCTGATGAACACATCCTAGCCGTGCAAGACAAGAAAATGCCATGGTATGCTGACTATGTCAACTACCTGGTTATAGGACAAACCCCGCACAGCTGGTCCAAACAGCAACGGGACAGGTTCTTGGCTGAGGCCAAGCACTATTTCTGGGATGATCCCATGCTGTTTCGCCTCTGTGCTGATCAGATCATCAGGAGGTGCCTCCCCGAAGATGAGGTTCAGAGTGTGCTTTCCTTTTGTCATGACCAAGCATGTGGCGGCCATTTCTCTGGCAAGAAAACAGCTGCAAAAGTTTTGCAGTCTGGATTTTATTGGCCGTCCCTATTCAAGGATGCACACATCTTTGCCAAGACTTGCTCACGATGCCAAACACTAGGGACAATGACCAAAAAAGATATGATGCCCCTTCAGCCCATTTTGATTGTCGAAATTTTCGACGTTTGGGGTATCGATTTTATGGGCCCCTTTCCACCATCCAACGGCTTCGAGTATATCTTGGTCTCGGTAGACTATGTTTCCAAATGGATTGAAGCCGTCGCCACCCGACGATGCGATCACAAGACGGTCATGGACTTTGTAAAGAAGAACATCTTTTCCCATTTTGGAATACCCAAGGCCATGATCAGTGATAGTGGAAGCCATTTTATCCATTCCCAGTTCCGTGCCCTACTTAGAAAATACGGGGTAACCCACCGCATTGCCACCCCGTATCATCCACAAACAAATGGGCAGACTGAGGTCTCAAACAGACAAATCAAGAACATTTTACAGAAGACTGTGAGACCTGACAGGAAAGACTGGTCCACACGACTTGATGATGCCCTGTGGGCATACAGGACCGCTTTTAAGACCCCGATAGGCATGTCACCTTACCGCTTGGTCTTTGGCAAAGCTTGCCATCTCCCTGTCGAATTGGAACACCGGGCTTACTGGGCTGTTAAGCAATGTAACATGGATCCCCAGTTAGCTGGTGCGCAAAGGACTCTTCAATTATCTGAGCTTGAAGAAATTCGTCGGGAAAATGAAAGCCGTCCACGACCGACTCATTCATAGGAAAACCTTTGAGCCAAACCAACAAGTCTGGCTATTTGATGCACGCCTGAAACTCTTTCCAGGGAAACTTAGGTCCAAATGGACAGGACCATTTCGGGTGGTCAAGCCCTATTCCAATGGGGCAGTCGAAATCGCCGATCTTAATACCGGGCACACCTTTACAGTCAATGGTCAAAGATTGAAGCATTTCCTGGCCCAGGTACCCCCCAAGGAGAGTGTCACCCTTGTTGAGGGCTGACACCAGGCACCGCCCAGCTGGAGGCGTTAAACTCAGCGCTTCCTGGGAGGCAACCCAGCGGATTCAGACTGATCTGGTAGTTTACGTCACTCAGGTACTATCTTTTTGAACCCTTCTGCATCCATGCATCTGCCAATGAGGACATTGTCCAACTTAAGCATGGGGGGGATGGTAAATTGCATAATCCTGAGTTTAATTAATCAGTCTGAATGAATAAATTAATTGATTAAAAAAAAAAAAAAAAAAATTTGAATTTAGGAAGAAAAACTTAGGCATTAGAAACTTGCCAATAGTGGGAAATAATACAAAAAGAACTTAAACGCTTAGACTTTTCAGGCCTTCAGGCTTAATCAGCCCTAGTGTCCATTAAAATATGGATTTAGCGGCGAATCCTTGCAACTTTAAGCTATTCTAATCCACCTAATAAATAAGGTGATAAGTATACGACTTATCAACTCATCCTCTAACTCAGGAAAACTTTGAGTCTAAGCATCTGCACACATTTCTGCACATACTCACTTCTCGGAGATTTTGACAGAAATTGGGTAGCTAATGAACTCTCTAGGGTGGTATGGCTGGCAAGTTGTCGTGGGTAACAGCCCATTGGCAGGTTGTCCAGAACCCAGCCACAGGCCATTTCTTTTTCACTGCCTCTAGGTACATTTGAGATTAGGGAAGCCACCTACGAAAAAAAATAATAATTAAAAAAAAAAAAAAAAAAAAAAGAAGAAAAGAAAATAAACCACACTTCACCGCACAAGTATGGCTGGCAAGTGATCGTGGGTAACAGCCCATTGGTCGGTTGTCCAGAGCCCAGCTCAATAATTGCACAAAAAAAAGAAGACCAAAAACACCTAAGGAAGAAGCGAGGAAGTAGTACAAGCCGAGGAGATATACACTGGAAAATCCTTGTGTTGACCCCAAGTAAAATGAACGCAGGGAGAAAGCTACCAATCGAACAAATACACCTTCAGGCAAAAATTTATTTTCTTTTCCGGTCACCTAGAGGCGTAGAAACTCGAAGTCTGTCTCAATTACCGTTAAGTAAGTCTATCACAACATTCACACCAAGATGCTTAGCACTTAGGGTTTTGACCGAGTTTTGGGTGGGTTGGGTAGCCGTAAAAAGTTACCAACCCACACTGAATTCTAAAAATTCTAAAAAGTCATATATAGATATATACGTATACATAAGTATAGTTATATATACAAAGCAAGGATTCGGGCGATTCGTATTTTGGCAGACATCCGGGCGCTGCTTAGTCTTTGTAGATTAAGATCTTCGTATAGTTCCTCTTATTAACAAGTAACGAAGTGCCTAAGCAATTACTTCTTGAATTCGCCAAAGAAATAAAGGCTAGAATAAACCTTGCTAGGGACTAGCAAGGAGTAAGCATGGGGGTATGATAACACCACGCAAGGGGGTAGTAATTAGGTTGAATATGGCCCATCTTTAGAATAAAAGGCACAACATAAAGTAGAATAGGAGCATTGCATGCATCAAGTACCAAGATTGCTTATAAACTGTATTAATGGCCATTTGTGTAAAGCATTTGTCAAAGCAGGCCTCAGATGAGCAATCGGACCGCACGGATGGATTCAGGATGACGAACGGAGTCTAACGGACTCAAAATCGGCCAAATCCGACATCCGGAGCTCCCACAATGGGCCCAAGAAATCCTGACCGTTGATCTGGAGATCAACGGCCTAGAACGCGCCACGTCGCCCCGCCCCCGCCGCCCGCACGCCCCCAAGCCAGCCAAGGACGCATCTCGGCCGTTGATCTTCGATCGAACGGCCGAGATCCGCGCGCTCGCCCGCGGTCGCCGCGACAAAGCGCGGGCGTGGCGCAACGGTTAGCGCGCACGCCCACGTTGCGGCGACGCGCGTTCGATTCGCGCGGAGCAAAAATCGTCTGCGGGCGAAGGGCACGGCAAAATTGAGCCGCGCGATCAGAAGCGAGCGGCTAGGATCGCGCCACGCGGCGCGACGACAGCGCCCCACCTCCCACGCGCGCGCGCACGCCGGGCGGAAACGCGCGCGCGCACGCACGCCCGAAGCGCGATCCTAGCGCAGGCGCGGGAGGATCTCAGCCGTCCGATCATCAATTGGACGGCTCTCGTTCGACGTCCACGGATCGCGCCTGAAGAGAGAGAGGGGCGGGCGGCTGACCGGCGGCAGCAGACCTTCACCGACGTATATGGAAGCGGTTTTAGCGACGTTCTGGATGTCGCTAAAGCACATTCTTCTTTTAGGAAGCCCTTAACTCTATTTAAACCCCCTTCTACCACCATTCAAGGATCCTCTCCCACTTGCAACTACTCCACTCCTCTCCTAGCTAGTCTTAGGCACTCTTGTAATCGCCGGAGACGACGAGCCGCCGACGGAGCCTCCTCCACCGCCGTGGCTGCCTCGTCGCCCTCCACTCTCTCTCTACCTCTCTCTCTCTCTTTTAAGCTTTCATTTACTTTTGTTGAAGCATGTATTTAATATTGTAAACCATGAACTATGAATGCATGTTTAATGAAATTGTTTTTCATTTAGTTGCCTTTTTAATTTCTATTTAAAGTGCATGATCAAAACCAAGAGCTTTCTAACCCTAAACTCTCTCTATCTCTCGCTTTTCAAAACCGTTTCTTTCGCAAGCAAAACTCTGCCTTTTTCGTGACAACAAGTGGTAAACAAAATCCGATTTCCACGCCTCCCTGAGATCGACACTCGGACTCACCTCCGTTTACTTCTTTTAAAACCGACGTATCAAGTGCAACTATAACGACACCTCTTAACACACACGCACGAAGGCACGTCACCTACCTGACCTGCACTCCTCGCTCACCACCACACACCGGTGAGCCTGGACCCAGGTATGCGCTAGGTCTGATTACCTGACCGACTATGGCTCTGGGAGAGCGAGACTGAAGTAGAAAGAGAAGAGAGGAGAGTTATGCGAAGGAAGGGGGTTTTTGCCCTGAGAAGTTTGGCTCCGACACTTAGTCGGATTCAGAAGGTAGAAAATCCAACGAAGGAAGAAGAAAAGAAGAGGAGAATTAAAGGCACTGAGTAGAAAGAAGAGAAAGAAGAACAAAAGAAGAAATAAAGAAGGGCCAAAGAAGAAGAAAGCTTGAGGAAGAAGAGAAGTGAAGAAGAAGAGGAGTTACAAAGAAAGGGTCAGAGAAAGAAAAGAAGGAAGTGGCACGCAGACAAAGTGATACTGTAGAAAACATCATTTAATACATCTGATTACAAAATCAGACATATGGTTTCACACTCCCTTAGAAAATTTGAGTAATTATTCTATGTATTAGACTTGTAATTGGTGATTCACATCACCATTATTTTGTCTAAAGTTCTTTTTACTCTTGATATATTCATATTCTCTACATTACAAATTAGTTTTTGAGTAATATTTTGTGTTCAATTTACATTAATTGTTGAGATTAGTGTGTGAATTCCATTTGCTCCTTGTGTTCAACCTCGAAACTTTTTCAAGTAATAAAAATTGTATTTGTTTGAACGCTATTTCGACTGTATTGCCATGTGATTTTTTTTAAACATCGATTTAGCGTGACAAACAATAAGGCTAAGGTGGATGCTATCTCTAGAATTCCTCCACCCACATCCTTAAAACAAGTCCACTCTTTCCTTAGGCATGTGGGTTTTTATAGAAGATTCATCAAGGACTTCTCAAAGGTTGCTCAACCCTTGAGTAACCTTCTGGCCAAAGACACGTTGTTCGAGTTCGGTGAATCTTGCCATAAGGCATTTGATTTGTTAAAAATGGCAATCACCTGTGCCTCGATGTTGAAACCACCGGTCTGGACAGCCCCATTTGAGATTATGGCTGACGCATCTGATTATGCCGTCGGGGCTGCCTTAGGTCAGAAGATTGAGAAAAAGCCCTTTGTGATTTACTACGCTAGTAAGGCTCTAGATGAGGCCCAGAGGAACTACACCATTACTGAAAAAGAATTGCTAGCTGTAGTTTTCGCTTTAGAAGAATTTAGAGCTTATCTTTCAGGTTCTCATGTATCATTTATATTGACCACTCAGCCTTGAAACATCTTTTGGCCAAAAAGGATGCCAAGCCTTGGCTTAGTCGCTGGATTCTATTACTTCAAGAATTTGATCTTGAAATCAGGGATAAAGCTAGGGCACAAAATGTAGTGGCAGATCACCTCTCGAGAATCTTAATTGATTCTCCTCATCTAGATATCCCTATTTCAAACACTTTTCTAGATGAGACAATCCTTATAATCTCGGGTATCCAAACCCCCCAGTTTGCGGATATCGTCAATTATTTGGTCGTTGGTCAAATCCCCCAGGATTGGACCAAACAACAACAGGACAGACTTGTGTCTGAGGCCAAATATTATTTTTGGGATGATCTTGAGCTTTACCACATTGACACAGACCAGATTATTCATCGATGTGTCCCAAAAATTGAGTTCCATAGTATACTTGAGTTCTACCATACATCTACGTGTGGTGGACACCTTTCTAGGAAAAAGACAACATCAAAAATTTTGCAATCTGGATTCTATTGGCCATCATTATTTAAGGATGCCTAGGAATTCTCAAAGTCGTGCACTTGATGCCAAACACTCGAGAACATGGCTAAGAGAGATATGATGCCCCTAAACCCAATACTTTCCGTCAAAATTTTCGACATTTTGGGCATCGACTTCATGAGATCTTTTCCTCCTTCATTTGGACACCAATATATTCTAGTCGTTGTTGCTTACGTGTCCAAATGGATGGAGGCAATCCCTACTCGGACCAATGACCACAAAGTGGTGTGAAGAAGAATATCTTTAGTCGATTTGGGGTTCCTTGGCCAATTATTAGTGATGGTGGAACTCATTTCACCCATGCCAATTTTGGAATTTATTCGGGAAATATGGGGTGAATCATCATATTTCCACACCGTACCACCCTCAAATGAACGGACAGGTCGAGGTCTCCAATCGGCAGATCAAAAACATTTCGCAAAAAATCGTAAGGCCTAATAGGAAGGATTGGACCCAAAAGCTAGATGATACACTTTGGGCCTACCGTACGACGTACAAAATGCCTATCAATATGTCACCATTTCATTTGGTGTTTGGTAAGGCGTGTAACTTACCCGTAGAGGTAGAACATCAGTCATTTTGGGCCATCAGGAAATGTAATTTTGACCTAGAGTTGGCCAGGAAGACCAGGAAACTCCAACTATTTGAGTTGGAGGTTAGAAATGATGCCTATGAAAATGCCAGAATCTATAAGGCAAGGACAAAATCTCTCCATCACCAGATGATTTCACGTAAGTGCTTTGAGCTGAACCAAAAGGTCTGCCTTTTCGATTCTCGACTAGAGCACTTTCCCAGAAAGCTTAGGTCTAAGTGGGACAACCCATTCGTTATTGAGTAGATTTTCCCTAATGGGGCCGTCGAAATCTCTAACCCAAAGATGGGTAATTCCTTCAAGGTCAACGGACAACATCTCAAACCCTTTGTTGACCATATGCTCCCTGAACCTATCTCGGACAAGGTTGCTCTTACCATGCCCTAACCACCGTGGGCCGATCATCACCTAGCTGAAGGCACTAAACTCAACACGTGTAAAGACTATTCCGAGCTGACTAGAATCTCATGGAAACCAGGTGTTATTCTTCCACTTCTACTCTCCTGCATGCTTTCATTTTTAACAATGAGGACATTGCATTAGCTAAGCATGGGCGGGTGGATATATCTTATGAATCTTTTTGTCAGTCGTAACAGTAATTTCCTATTTTTTAAAATAAAAAAAAGAATTAGGAGACAAGAACTTAGGCATTAGGAGTTGCAAACCTAAGGAATTGATACTTTGGGACTTGAATACTCAGACTCTTCAGGTCTTCAGGCTTAATTAGCCCGGGTGTCCACTCGAATGTGGACTTAGTCTTGAGTCCTCGCCAATTGAAATTCATCTTTAATCTAGTAAATAAATTGGGATGATAAGTACATGACTTATCAACTCGCCCTCTAATTTGAGGGGATTTTAAGTCTAAGCATCTACACACTATTCGCATTGACTCACTTTCCAACTATTTTTGCGGAAATTGGGTAGCTAATGAACTATCTAGGGTGGTATGGTTGGCAAGTTGTCGTGAGTAACAACCCATTGGCCGGTTTTCCAGAGCCCAGCCACACGACCATTTTCTTCGTACTGCCTTTAGGTAAATCTTAGATAAGGGAAGGCACCTACTTAGGAAAAAGAAAAAAAAATAGAAAAAGGAGAAAATAAAAAAACAAATAAATAAAATCATACTTCATCGCATGAGTATGGCTGACAAGTTGCCGTGGGTAATAGCACATTGGTCGATTATCCAGAGCCCAGCTCACAAAAATGTACAATAATTCCCAAAGCACTTAGGGAAGAAGCGAGGAAGTAGAATAAATCGGGGAGACATACACTAGGTTTGCCGTTGTATTGACCCCATAAAAAAAAGAAGAAAGGAGAAAGCTATTGATGCAAACATGTTTACACTACTGAAGATGTCTATTTGTGCATGTTCTTAAGCATAGGATTACATTGCATACTATAAATATTGCATAACATGCATCATCTTGCAATTAGATTAGTTTGAATAAAATGGAGGTTAATTGTCTCCTTTTATGTTCATGGATAGGGCAAACTTTTTATCGGGGCCTCGGATCGAAGATCCAACCGTACAAATGTGATCAGGGCGACGATTGGAGTTCAACGACTCCAAGATCGCCCTAATCAGACATCTGTATCATCAGATAGAGACTAGAGAACCCTAGAAGATCAAGGGCCAAGATGGTGTGAATCCGCACTTCAAACAACAAACCGGACTGCACGGATGGATTCAGATCGACAATTGCAGCCTAACAGCGCAAAAATTGACTCAATCCGACACTCGTGGCACCATCTACATCATCCAGAAGATGTACGGCCAAGATGACGCCACGTGGTGCCATCTCGGCCGCCCAACCAGCCACCATCAACCACTAAATATTTTAGCACCCACGCATCTCCACCGTTGGATAAAGATCCAACGGCTAAGAGAGGAGCTCAACCATCGTGCCCATCCTCTGAGTTGCACCAGAAGAAGCCACCTTAACCGTTGGATCTTGATCCAATGGTCCTGATCGCGTGTTCAGATGATCAGCTACTCGCCCATCCATGCGCACAGCATAGTGGATAAGGCCCTCGGTCACCTTCAGGCGTAGGTTCGAATCCGCATGCATAGGCGAGCGAGCGCGGGCAAGCAGGTGCGTGCGACCGTGCGATGAGAATCGAGCGGTTGCGGGCACTCGATAGTGCCCACGCACTATTGCACGCCGTGCCTCATATGGGATCGCATGCGGGCATGCTCGCTGAGGAGCTGGTGGAGGCACAAGATAAGCCGTCCGATCGTGAGATCGGCAGTACTTGAACACGCGTTACGCATGCGAGCAGGCAAGCGGGCATGCACGCTCCGCCACACGTCACCCACGATGGGGCTTTAGCAACGGTTTTATCCGTCACTGAAGACCCCTTATTTAATGTTTTGAGATTTAAAAGAACAATTTGCCCTCATTCCTTGTAACTATAAAAGGAGACCTCCAACACACGAAATTTTCATCCCTTCCTTCTCTTCTCTCCCTCTCCAAAGCTCAAGAGAAGCTTGTCCCACACCCGGGATGCTTCTCACGAGATAAAGTCAATTTTTCATCACCCTTTCGAAGCAGATCTCGCGATGATGATGACGTGCTACCCCGTTCCCGTTCTTCCCGCTTCGTTCTCCTTTGTCCTACTCCGTCCTCCGTCTAGACGTCGTCTCATCTGGCTCGTCCTCCAAGCGACCGTTGAGGAGGATATCTCTCTCCCCATTCTTTTTACTCATTTCTAGAATAGATTTACTACATTCTAGAGTAGATTTACTCCTTTCTAGTGTAATCATTTTCCCGCTTTCTAGTCGTAATGTTTAGTGTAAATAACAATCTTTCTGGTGATGAATTCCATGTTCATTCTACATCTCTTTTGATTTTTGTTTGCAATATTCTCTCACTCTTATTCGCTCTCTCTCTCTCTCTCTCTTCTATTTAGTGTAAATAGATGGATAGTTTCTAGTCAATTAATTTACTTTGTGACAAATAAAAGAAACGCGTGTTTTTAAATCAAATGTCTACCTCCCTGAGTTCGACCAGGGATTTTCATTCCGATATAAATTTTATTTGTTGAACTCGAGTTCTTCGCTTTCAAACTACAATGATAGGTTTTCAAAGCCAAACACGTTGTCATAGTAACCCGAAGCATTCAACATTTTGGCACCATTGTCGGGGAGGTGATGCTTTTTTATTTTTCTTCACATTTTTACAACTTACGAATCATTTACCTCATTTCTCTCCTTTTTTATTGTGATTGCAGGTACTCTTTTGAGATGAGCAAATACAGTAGATCGGAGAAAAGTGCTGTTAAAGGTTCTGTGAGTTATCCCCCACCTCCCACCCATTAGATTTCATTTCACCACATAATAACACAAACATCAATCAACCTAGGTGTTCTTATAAACTTTAAGGTTAGATTGTTTGTTGTTTGACACCTACACCTGCCCCAACCTCAACATTTAAAAAGAAAAATTTTAAAAAAAAATCTCACAAGGGTACACAACCTCATCTGATTTTCAAACTCAACCAGTAAACCAACCTTGGAGTCGGTACACACATCCGAACACATAATTGAGTAGAAATCAGATTAGGTAATCACTTATGTGCCTAATTAAGTGGTGCAACAGGCCAATTGTTTGAGTTGATTTAGCCGCACCACTTCAATTAAAATCAACTCATCAAGTAGCTGCCACTTAGGTTCAACTATTAGGGATTTACGAGGCACTCCACATTCTTTTTAAGCTTCAAAGGAAAACATCTTCACCTGTGCTTTCAAAACCTGGTGTGCCAACAAAACTTGTTTGAAAACACCTAAAGTTGAATCCTAAAAGCTACTAAGCAAGATTTAAACCCTAAAATTCACCGCATCAAAAGTAATCTTGCTTGAAAATCACTAGTTGTGCATGCACACACAAATCAATCAATCATTAAGGGCACAACCTAGATAAAAGGCCCATCACATTCCAAAGCACATTCAAACCTAGCTCTAAATAAAATATAGTAGATGTTGGCCATAAGGATTCGACTCGCTCTTCAGAGCCCAGAACGAGATTATTTTCGATTAGTCTGTTTCTACTATTCAATCTGATGTCTAGCAAGGGGAGTAGAATCAAACGATCATGACTAGGAGGGGGTACACTAGGAACCGGAGGCGCAAGCCGAAGGAAGAGCCTTCTCCCCAGTCCCTCCTTCTAACTGGTTGGATGAAACAGATAGAAGTAGATCAAATCATTCCTTTATCCGAAGATAGGTTTTGGGAGTCTGTAGGTCTTTAGGCTAGCCCACATAAGGAAAGGTTTGATTGTTTGTATTGCAGGGTGCCTTTCTTCTTCCCATCTCTCATGAATCCTTCCACATATTACACTCATTCCCGCTCTTTCCCTCCTATTTTGAATTATCCTCAACATGACGATTATCCTGACTCGTACTGTAATCAACCATCAGTTAGTTGGGATAATTCGGATTGGGGATACAGTTCTGGACCTTCGTGTTTAGGGTCTAACCCTGAACACTATGATTGTGATTTCTATCCTTCTTAGAGCCACATCGATTTAGATCGTCACCCTTTCATGAACAACCTAATACGATCTACAATCAAGAAGGATACATTGATTCTTACCCATCCTCTGATTACACTGCCTTTAGGTCATCACTACCTTTTGAACAATCCAAAATGACCTATTATCAGGAAGGGTATAATGAATCTCAATTCATTAACTCCTCTTCATTGACCTTAAACCCACCAAACCTTGAACCAACTCATTTGGTTTAGGGTAACCAGGTTCAAGATAAGGTTTTGGCTAACTTGAGGAATATCATACAATCTTTAGAAGTTCAGCCAATACCTTGCATTGAAAGATTGGATCCTCTGATTGGAATGATTGATGATTTGAACAAGTATTTCTTGGATTGGCTCAAGGATGTTAAGGATAAGAACCCAGGTGAGTTTCTACTTGGGAAGTTAGCGAAATTGAGGATGAGACTTGTGGTTGCTTTAGTTCAATCGTGGGATGATTCCCAGGATGAGCTCCCTTCAGGAGAGCCAATGTCAGAACCCATTCAGGCACCTGTTGGGAGGGACACATGTTACGAGGCTGACCAGATTGAATTAGAGCAACCAATTAAGGATGATCTGATTTCTTCACCTGAAATCCTTGAGCTGGGGTACAAGGAAACGTATGTCTCCATGGACCAGAAAGTGATGGATGATTTTGAGACATACATTAATACGAATTTTGAATTATTGGATTCTGATGGTGAAGATTCAAGTTGCGAAGTCTCACGAGATTTTAGAAAACACAATTTCTGTGAGATGATTGGGCCTAGGAATCTGATAAATCATTTGATAGCCCAATAATTGAAAAAACTGATCTTCTTGGAGCTCACATTACGGATCCAGAATCATATTTTCTAGAGGATTAAATTCATTGCCCTGATTGTCAATTACACCCCATTGAGCTTATCGATGATTCTGTTTCTGAGATAATTAGACCCAAGTCAATTTTGATTCAGCCACATCATTTAGACTTGGAGATTTCAAACAGGGTGATTAATATGCACGAGGTCCTGGAATTTGACATGCTGAATGAGGAGGATAGGAGTTGAGAAATTTTGATTTGGGAAGCAAGTTTCAGAGGAATTAGAAGACTGAGTCGAAGGGTTCCTATTAAGCTGAAACCATCAAACCAGGACCCTTACGACATCTGTTCTGAGGATGTCAAACCCAAGCACACATTCAATGATTATCCTTTTGAGCTTGAATTCTATGTAACCTGACTTTTTGGTCTTGGGTTGCATCCTCATAAATTGTAGGCCCGACCCTACTTGCATACTGATTTTAGGTTTTGGGTAATTTTTATCTAGAACCTGAGATATTCTCGACTATGGGGTATGGGTCTGCACCACAATCTAGTCCACATTTGTGGACATCTACTAACAGGTCAGAAGTTTCTTTTGTTTATTCTGATTCTGACTTGCACCTGTGAATTCTTTATTTCTCTTCTTTATATAGTGTGCCTAACTGAAGGCACTAAATTCAGCACATATACAGTTCTTTTTAGTTTTTATCTCAGAGCAGACCTGACATTCACGCAATTCAGGTGCTTTCTATTCTATTCCACTCTATTTTATGTCTTTTTAATACAATGAGGACATTGCATTAGATAGGCATGGGGGGGTGGATATTCATCTCTGAATTTATTTGTCAGCTCCGTAGATTTGTTTTATTTTCTTTTATATATAAAAAAAATTATGGAATTAGGAAAGATAACTTGGGTTTAAGAAAATTTTCAATCTTAGGAAACACTACATTATGACCTGAACACAAAGACCCTTCAGGTCTTTGGACTTAATCAGCCCGTGTATCTACTAAAATGTGGATTTGTTTTTCGAGTCCTTGCCAACCTGAATTCTATTTTAATTGGAGTAAATAAGTTTGGGTGATAAGCACATGACTTATCAACTCGTCCTATGATTTGAGGGAACTTTGAGTTTTTAGCATCTACACACTTTCTTTACACTGACTCATTGTTCGACGATTTTAATGGAAATTGGGTAGCTAATGAACCTTCTAGGGTGATATGGCTGGCAAGTTATCGTGCGTAACAGCCCATAGGTAGGTTGTCCAGAGCCTAATCATTGGACCTTTCTATTTTTGCTTCTTTTAGGTAAATCTTAAACCAGGGAACCCACCTACTTAAAAAGAGAAAAAGAAAATTAAAAAAAAGAAAAGAAAAAAGAAATAAGCCACACTTCGCCGCACGAGTATGGCTGCAAGTTTTCAGTGGTAACAACTAATCAACCGGTTGTTCAGAACCCATCTCAATAAATGCACTAAAAATTCCCAAAATAGGTAGGAAGAAGCAGAGAAGTAGAATAAACCGGGGAGATATACACTGGATTCACCCTTGTGCTGACCCCGTAAAAATAAAAGTAGGGAGAAAGCTACCAATTGTAAAGATACACCTTTAGGCAGAATTCTCTTTTTAAGGTCACCTAGAGGCGCAGAAATCCGAAGTCCATTTTTACTGCCAGTCAACGAGTCTGTCACATTTACAATAAGATGCTCAGAACTTAGGGTTCTCATCAAAGCTTGGCTGAGTTGAATGGCCGTAGAAAGCCACTCTTAAATGCTAAAGCTTGAAAATCCAAAAAAAATTAGAAAAGAGGAAAAAGAGGAAAAGAAATTTTTCTTTGAATAAGGCCAGGGCTTGAGGCGGTCTAGATTTTGGCAGATACTCAGGCACTGTTGTGTCTTTGAATGTTCAAATCCTAAGTAAACATTTTCTTAATGATTGAAAATAACTCAAGCCCAAATAATCCAACCTGATTCTTTTATAAATAGCATATAGATTTTGCTAGGGTCCAGCAAAAGATAGGCATGGGGATATGATGTAAACATGTTTACACTACTTAAGATGTCAATTTGTGCATGTTCTTAAGCATAAGATTGCATTGCATACTATAAATATTGCATAACGTGCATCATCTTGCATTTAGATTAGTTTGAATAAAATGGAGGTTAATTATCACATTTTATTTTCATGGACAGGGCAAACTTTTTATTGGGGCCTTGGATCGACGATCCGACCATACAGATGTGATCAGGGTGACGATTGGAGTTCAACGACTACAAGATTGCCCTAATCAGACATCTGTAGCATCAAATAGAGATTGGGGAACCCTAGAAGATCAAGGGCAAAGATGGTGTGAATCCACACTTCAAACGACAAATCCAACTACATGGATGGATTTAGATCAACGATCAAGGCCTAACGGAACAAAAATCGACTCAATCTGACACCCTTGGCACCATCTACATCATCTAGAAGATGGACGGCCAAGATGGCACCACGTGGCACCATCTCGGCTGCCCAACCAGCCACCCTCAACCACTGAAGATTCTAGCACCCACGCATCTTCGACGTTGGATCAAGATCCAACAGCTAAGAGAGGAGCTCAACCAACACGCCCATCCTCTGAGTTGCACCTGAAGAAGCCACCTTGACCGTTGGATCTTGATCCAACGGTCCTGATTGCGTGTTTAGATGATTAGTTGCTCGACCATCCCCACACGTAGCGCAGTGGATAAGGCACTCGGTCGCCTTCAAACATTGGTTCGAATCCCCATACGTAGGCGAGCGGGTGCTGGCAAGCGAGCGCGTGTGACTGTGCGATGAGAATCGAGCAGCTATGGGCACTCGATAACACCCATGCGCTATTGCACACCGTGCCTCACGAGGGATCGCACACGGGTGCTCGCACTGAGGAGCAGGTGGAGGCACGAGATAAGCCATTAGTACGTGAATGCGTTACGCGCACGAGCAAGCGAGTGGGCGCATGCGCTCTGCCACACGTCGCCCACGATGGGGCTTTAGCAACGATTTTATCCATCACTAAAGACCCCTTATTTAATGTCTTGAGATTTAAAAGACTAATTTTCCCTCATTCCTTGCAACTATAAAAGGAGACCTCCTCCACACGAAATTCTCATCCCTTCCTTCTCTTCTCTCTTTCTCCAAAGCTCAAGAGAAGCTTGTCCCACACCAGGGATGCTTCTCACGAGATAAAGTCAATTTTTCATCCCACTTTCGCAAGCGGATCTCGCGACGACAATGACGTGTTGTCCTGTTCCCGTTCTTCCCGCTTCGTTCTCCTTCGTCCTACTCCATCGTCCTTTGTCCAGGCGTTGTCCCATTCGAGTCATCCTCCAAGCAACCATCGAGGAGGATATCTCTCTCCCCATTCCTTTTATTGCTTTCTAGAGTAGATTTACTGCTTTCTAGTGTAATCATTTTCCCACTTTCTAGTCGTAATGTTTAGTGTAATGAATAATCTTTCTAATGATGAGTCCCATGTTCATTCTACATCTCTTTTGATTTTTGTTTGCAATATTCTCTCTCTCTTTCTCTTTTATTTACTGTAAATAGATAGATAGTTTCTAGTCAATTAACTTACTTCGTGACAAATAAAATTGACGCGTGTTTTTAAATCAAACGTCCGCCTCCTTGAGTTCTACTCAGGATTTTTATTCCAGTATAAATTTTATTTGTTGAACAAGAGTTCTTCGCTTTTAAACTACAACGGCAGGTTTTCAAAACCAAACACGTTAGCGTAGCAAACCGAAGCGTTCAACAGCTACCGTTCGAAAAGATAAACCTTTAGGCAAGGCCACCTAGGGTCATAGAAACCCGAAGTCCATTTTAATGGCTGCCTAGTGAGTCTTTAACTCTTTTTACTAGATGCTTAGCACTTAGAGTCCTTTTCGAGTCTTAGGCGGGTCGGGTAGCCATAAAAAGTTATCCCGAAACTCTCAAACTCCAAAAGTACAAAAAAATAAAAAAGAAGAAAAATAAAAAACTAAATTGTGTATCTTCTCTTTTCAAATAAGGCGAGGGCTTGGGTGGTCTGCATTCTGGTAGACATCCAAGCACTGTTGAGTTTTTGTAATTAGGTTTTGGGGTTTAGATTTTCTAAAGCAATCGACAAATATTGCTTAAGTAATCGAATCTTGATTCTACTTTTATACATAGCATTTAGGTTAATGATGGTCGACTTTTCGCTTAGCGTTATAGTATTTAAGTGGTGGAAAAATTGATTAATCAAATACAATGAAAATAACCACTCGCAGAAGAGCGGGTCATGTCCACAGGGTGGCAATGATGCAATCAATACTTAATTATTTAATGTTATTTCGGATAGTGCGAAATTCCTTTTCAAATTGGACTCAAAACGTAAAGGAAAGTAGGTTTGCAATAACCTCAAAAGTTAAGGGTGTAAGTGCAGTTTTCCCTCACAAAAATCCTCAATAAATTTAGGATGAATTAGTGCAATTTTCATGTGATGCGTACTAAAGACAATTAGTACTTAAATCAAGTCCAAAATCAATCTTTAAACAAGCCAATATTAATACCATGCAATTAGAAAGAACTGTGAGTGCTTGAATGCAATTCTGCCACAATATAATAATAATAAAAAAAATAAAATCAGTGGCAATGGCATTGAATGTAATTTTTAATTCTAACAAAAATAGAGCATTTGCTCTCTCTCTTCCTTGTGAGAGAGAGAGAGCACCGGCGGGGCAGTTGCGAGGCTCAGGAGGACGGCGAGGACGGGGGCTCTCCAACGGTGGCAGCGGCGGCGGCGGAGGTGGCCGGAGCTCCAGCCTGTTGGAGGAAGAGGGTGGTTGCTGCTGCGGCTATGGCGTGCAGGCGCGGGCAAGCGCTTGCTGATGGGCGTGCGGGCTGCAAAGGCGAGAAGGCACGGGAGATGGCGTGCGGGCGCGCAGTGCCTTCAGTAGCGAGCGGGCGGAGAGGGACAGCGTCTGCTGTTTAGTGCGTGAATGCCTTCTACGAGGAGGAGCGGCGTAGCATAGAGGCGCTGGCTTGGGTGCGAGCATCCGCTGTGGAATGCGGGCGGTGAAGGTAGGAAGGCGTGCGCACTGGTGTGCGCCTGCAGTGGTTGGAGGTTGCGTTGCGGAGAGGCACGGGTTGGTGCGTGCTTTCCTGCTATGGCATTGGGCTGCAGAGGTGGGGGGGGCGTGCTGCAAGGAGGCGCTGCAGGCGCGGCTTGGCAGGGTGAAGACGCAACACCTGCAGGTGCAGGTGCATGGTTGAGAGCGCCTGCAGGCGGTTGCGAAGGTGGGATGGCGCTCTGCAGGGAGGTACGTGAAGCTGCTATGCAGTGCCTGTGGGTGCGGGCGCGCAGCGTTGAGGCGTGCTGCAAGGATGGCTGCAACGGAGGATGCGGGCTGATGGTGTGCGGTTGCCTACGGTGGCTAAGGGAGAGGCAGGTGATGGCACGCGGGTGCTACTTCTTGAGGTAGAGACGAAGCAGCATAGTGCTCACCCTCTCCACAGTGGAGAAGAGAGAGCCATTCCCCGTAGGGGGGGAATGATTCCTCCTTTGTGCACGCCGCCTCTTAACTTTTAAGTCCTCTCTCTCCCTCAGTGCACCAATCTAGGGATTTGGAAATCCCTTTCTGTTTTTGGCCGGCGAGCGTTGGAGAAGATTGCCCCAAAGTCCGGCGGGGGAGGGGGAAAGAATCACGGCTGGATGTGTTGGGGAAATTATCCCCCCACCCTTGTTCTTTCTGGGTTTTATTACCTGCAAATAAAAAGACATAATCATTACACATTAAGTCATAGAATGTTATAGAATTAAATCATGATGCATACAATTATTCTATAACTTAGTGTAGTTATTAACAAACCTAAATTATTAAAAGAGAATTACTTAGGCTTACTATTAGTCCATTAAAATGGACTCATCAAATACCCCCAAGACTAAGATTTCTTAGTCCCTAGCAAAAATGAATAATAGAAGTAATCAGAAGACTTCTTATTTCAAAACTTTAGAAATCCAAACAAATATGAAGTGTTGATAGCCTAGGTAACAGATCCAAGTGAAAGAGCCGATTCGCATTAGGAGTTCGTACATCACCCTTGGCAAAAATTTCTGTTGAGATAGGCAACTACTTCCCTCAGGGATAAAGCAGACGATAATCTGTATTTTGACCCCGGTGTTTGGCTTAGGTAGGAGATAATAAGTTGAATGGGTTTGTATTTGGTGGCACACACTCTACTGGTGCTACATATAGTTTAGTACTGCAGACTCTAGCTCTCTAAACTATTAGACAAGTAAACTCTGAGAGAGGCTACATAACTGTGCTCTCCTGATGTTCCTGGGCACTCTCTTTTTTTTTCTTTCTGAGATCACGAATCTCGCCAGATTTAGAAATTATACTCACTATTTGGTGGCATCACATGGCATCCATACTTCATTTAAAGTCCTAATAACTCTACAACTAAGTTAGAGTCCTCAACCAGAATTCAGGCGATCAGAAATATTTGAAGGTAGGTATGGGTCATATTTGGTGGAACGCAATAGGTGTTATGTTGCCTCAGAAACATTAGAAACTTGGACCCTTTTTTTTTTGTAATATAACTATTTTTTTCTTTTTCTTCTTTCTGTTTCTTCTTTTTCTTCTTCTTTTCTCTCTCTCTCTCTTTTATTTCTTCTTGTTTTTGTTTCTTTTTCAATCAGCACAACACGATACAAACTTTTATTTATGAGGCATTATTGGGGATGATGACGGTCAAGAGGAAGTTGTGTGGCTTATTTGGTGGAAGTGCCTATTCTCGACACTGGGAAAGAATGGATAGGACAGGCGTATTTCTGACCTTTTACACTATTACCCTCCTTCAGCTGAGGACTCTATGAAGGACGGTCGTAACCATCCACCATAGTTATGGCTTTATTAAGACTCAATCTCTGTGTAGTTGCCTTATTTGGTGACTCTCAGGAATTTACTCAAAGTATGCACCCAGGAATAGAGAGTGAAAACTACGCCTAACTCTGAGGTATCATCATCTAACTATCCAGAACTTAAGAGTCCTTGCACTAGACTTAGCGCACCAGTAATCTCTCTACTTCTTCTCACAAATATGAGGTGGATTTACTAGAAGATAGTATGCCTGACTCTCTATGAATTATCCAAGGGTTCAGTAGACTTTCAAATGCTCATTGGTTCTCCTCAGGGATCCATTACCAAATCTACGTGCACGAGAAATAAATGCACTGGATTCTAAACTTAAGAAATAATCCAGAAGAAGAACCTCCAATAACAAAGGTATTTTGATAAGGACTAACCCATTCAGCTCCTTTTTTTTCTTTTTATACTAACCTAAATTCATAAATACTTCCTAAAATGCAAATGCACTCCCCCATGCCTAAATCCTACAATGTCCCCATTGTAAAATTAAAACAAGAGGAGAAAGGAAAAATATCACCTGACACAATTTGCTGGATTGCCTCCCAACAAGCGCTGCATTTTCTGTCAGTAGCCAGACTTATAAGGAACCTGTAAGTTCGGTTCCAAATAGAAAAGGTTAAGCCCTAAGAATATGCGTAACAGTGCTGGCCTAGAAAACAGGTAACCACGGATGTTGGCGAGCTGATGATGCAATGTAATTCCAAATGCTCGCTAGAAGATATGAAAGCGAAAAACCTCGTTGGCTACCTTGGGAGGTCTAGGGATAATAAACAGAATATGAAAAGGGACCTCCCGAAACGGAATAGGTGGAGGATAACAAGGATCCTCCAAAGTAGGACGGGTTTTAAAAGATATAAACATTATTAGTTCAAACCCTTGAATGGCGAGAGTAAAAGTACAAGCATCAATCCATACGTGCCATTCTACCCTAGGATGTACTGGCCTGATATATTCTCCAGCAAGAATGTACATGAGCAGAGATCTAAGCCAAGGATCAGTTAGGGAGTATAAGGGTTGTTTGTAGTGTTGGAAGGTAATGGTTAAGTACAATGAAGGGTTAGTTGATGTTAGGTCTAATTCCAACAATGATTCGAATTGTGTACACTCCCTAATAGTAGTAGACAACTTCAAATTATCCTGCCTAGCATTAATGATTAGAGTCATATTTGAATCAAGGGTAGACTCCAAATTAGAACTCTTTGATGGCAGGGTGAAATGTCAGAATCATTGTCATTCCTCCCATCCCCAAATTTGTTTGGTTCATTGAAAGATTTGTCGGGGTGTATATGTGATTCATTAGGAGTTGGATCAGTATCCTCAATTATATCTAAAGGAGGATCAGTCTTAATATTTTGGAGGAAGCCTATATCATTGAATTCATTATTGTTCTCGGGGTATAAATCCTCAAATGTCGTGTTTTGTCCCCAAGAGTCTCCCATAGACTTCTCATTTTGTTTATCCTCCTCTAATATCAACTCCTGTTTTGATGGAGGATGACTCTCAAAAGAAAGGAGGAATCTGGATTTAATCATATTATTTCTATCCTCTGGAGCTAAATCCTGAAATGATAAATAATTCTGCTGTGATTCACTCCAGATTTTTAGTCCATGTTCCTTTGTTGGGGCATCCTCATCCTCTAATTTAAACTCTTCGTAACCCTGAGACCAGAATTTATCATCCTTTATTCCCTTAGGGTCACCTTCATTAGGTGCATTTAAATCCTCAGGATATTGAATGATAGGTGTTGACTCCCTAAGTGGAGGGTCAGGAGTAGGCTCACTAAGAGTAGAATGGGATTCCACCAAATAATCAAGAGGGGAAGTGATAGGAACAATAATCTTCTCTTGCTTTTGACTCCAATATAGTTCAGGTGGATAATCACTATGACTGTTGTCCTCTAGTGGCCGCATCTCATTGGGAGAGTCTAAGTGATCGCTACATGAAATTGGATCCCTATTGTCATTAAGTACCTCAGAATTATTTTCATGATCATGATCAGACGGGTAGGGATCAGGATTATTGGGAATTGTGTAGCTAAGTTGTCTTATTTCTTCATTTAATTGTTGACTACTCCTCAACATCTCTCCCATTGATTCCATTATTTCCTTTTGTTGTTTTTGCATTTCTATCATAAAAGAGGAGAGGCTACTATTATCAGGTTGGGGAGGATAATCAATTTCAGGCTCTAGTTGCCTAGGGGTATCAGTCCAACCTCGATACAGAAAATCATGAAGGGTGGGAGGGTTGGTTGTTTGCATGGAAGTGGGGATTTCAGGATTGAAAAATCTCGCTCCTAGGCTCTGCTCAAAAGTGGGAGTTATCAAGCCAATACTCCCAGGGTAAGAATGAGAATGATCCCATGAATTATCAATGTACCCATCAAAGGATGGATATGCTCGGAGCATGGGATCCTGATTAAAAGATGGGAAGTATTGACTCTGATAATCTGAATGATAGGAGTAAGAATAATCCATTTCTTTAAGCAAAACAATTTTAACTCTCTTAGGCTTTAGCAAAATTCAGAATATAAGCAGAAAACTTCCTAGAGAGTTCTATTGTCAAAGCAAACGCAAATTCAATGGGATATGTTTTTAGTAGATTGTAGGTCTTAGAGTTATATGTTTAGAAGGTGGCCAAACAAGTTTTGCAAAAATTACGCTTCCTAGGCCAACCTTCGTTGGTGCTTATAACCTACTCGCAAGGGATGGAAGTCTCGAATCGAGCCCACACACGAGGAACCGAAGTAACTTGGTGGATAGGCTTGTTGATTTCCGACTAACGTCCCTTGTGGTCCAAAAGAGGAGAGGTAGAAATTTATCTAGTGACCTTATGTGTGAGGTGCACAATGTCTCAAGTGTGCAATCATACGATCGTGTTTTGATTTTTTGAAATTCCGCAAACAGGATCCTTTTGCACACAATTTTCAGTCACAGATTTTAAAGTCCAACCTCTTAACAGTCCAAATTTGTTTATAGTGACCACTGAATTAATTTGATTCATGCACTTTTGTGGTCTTAGATTTAGGTTCAATGCATATGCATGACAAGTAATTAATGCTCAAGAGAAGACGTACCTTACTCCATCTTTCTTCGTGCAGTGATGAATGCAGTGTAATAAAAAATAAACTGGATGCTGTTCATTCAGTCCTAGATGATCGTCCTATAGATATGTAGCTTCTAGTAGGCAGTTCAATTTTTTTTTTAATTAAATAATAATAACAAACAGACCTAATCTAACTAACTAACTGAAATGTAGTTTAAAATAGTTTAAATAATGCTATAATCTAAATAAATGGGAACACGTTCCCAAAAATACCCAACAAGGGCCCAAAAGACAGTAATTTAAATTCTAATGTCTATCTAACAAAATCTAACTAAGACCTACTACCTAAATCAGAAATAGGCTTCTCCATAAGCCTAAATGCATGGGATTAAGGCCCACACATTCCTGTTGTCGTCCTCCAGGTGGCGTCAAGGTCCACCAAAAAGATCGTCTCCGCCGTGCGCGTTGTTCACATTCAAAGTAGTCGCTTTGCTGCGCCTCGTCGCCATGTTAGATTCCTTGAAAAATAATAAAGATGATTAGATAATTTTGAAACTCAAAAGATTTAAAAACAATAAAGTAATCTATTGCATCTATTGCCTCCCTGGCAACGGCGCCAATTTGATGGTCGACTTTTCGCTTAGCGTTATAGTATTTAAGTGGTGGAAAAATAGACTAATCAAATACAATGAAAATAACCACTCGCAGAAGAGCGGGTCGTGTCCACAGGGAGGCAATGATGCAATCAATATTAATTATTTAATATTATTTCAGATAGTGCGAAATTCCTTTTCAAATTTGACTTAAAATGTGAAGGAAAGTAGGTTTGCAATAACCTCAAAAGTTAAGGGTGTAAGTGAAGTTTTCCCTCACAGAAATCCTCAATAAATTTAGGATGAATTAGTGTAATTTTCATGTGATTGTACTAAAGATAATTAGTACTTAAATCAAGTCCAAAATCAATCTTTAAACTAGCCAATATTAATACCATGCAATTAGAAAGAACTGTGAGTGCTTGAATGCAATTCTGCCACAATGTAATAATAATAAAATAAATAAAATTGGTGGAAATGGCATTGAATGTAATTTTTAATTCCAACAAAAACAGAGCATTTGCTCTCTCTCTTCCTTGCGAGAGAGAGAGAGCACTGGCGGGGCAGTTGCGAGGCTCAGGAGGATGGGGGCTCTTCGACAGTGGCAGCAGAGGTGGCCGGAGCTGGCCAATGGAGGTGGCCGGAGCTCCGGCCTGTTGGAGGAAGAGGGCGGCTGCTGCTACGGCTATGGCGTGCGGCCGCGGGCAGGCACTTGCTGATTGGAGTGTGGGCTGCAAAGGCGAGAAGGCGCGGGAGATGGCGTGCGGGCGCACAACACCTTCAGTAGCGAGCGGGAGGAGAGGGACGGCATCTGCTGTTTAGTGCAAGAACGCCTTCTGCGGGGAGGAGCGGCGCAGCGTAGAGGCGCTAGCTTGGGTGTGAGCGCCCGTTGTGGCGTGAGGGGGTGAAGGTAGGAAGGCGCACGGACTGGTGTGCGCCTACAGTGGTTGGAGGTTGCACTGCAGAGAGGCGCAGCTGGTGCGTGCTCGCCTGCTGTGGCGTGGGGCTACAGAGGTGGGGGGGGCATGCTGCAAGGAGGTGTTGGAAGGAAGGATGCGCCTGTGGGCGCAACCTGGCAGGGTGAAGATGCAGCGCCTGCGAGTGCGGGCGCGCGGTTGAGAGCGCCTGCGGCTGGTTGCGAAGGTGGGATGGCGCTCTGCAGGGATGTGCGTGAAGCTGCTATGCAGTGCCTGCGGGTGCGGGCGCGCAGCGTTGAGGCGTGCTGCAAGGATGGCTGCAAGGGAGGATGCGGGCTGATGGTGTGCGGTTGCCTACGGTGGCTGAGGGAGAGGTAGGTGATGGTGCGCAGGTGCTACTGCTTGAGGTAGAGACGGAGCGGCACAGTGCTCGCCCTCTCCACAGTGGAGAAGAGAGCCGTTCCCCGGAGGGGGGGGAAGATTCCTCCTTTGTGCACGTCGCCTCTTCACTTTTAAGTCTTCTCTCTCCCTCAGTGCACCAATCCAGGGATTTGGAAATCCCTTTCTATTTTTGGCAGGCGAGCGTTAGAGAAGATTGCCCCAAAGTCCAGTGGGGGAGGGGGAAAGAATCACAGCTGGATGTGTTGGGGAAATTATCCCCCCACCCTTCTTCTTTCTGGGTTTTATTACCTGCAAATAAAAAGATATAATCATTACACATTAAGTCATAGAATGTTATAGAATTAAATCATGATGCATACAATTATTCTATAACTTAGTGTAGTTATTAACAAAACTAAATTGTTAAAAGAGAATTCCTTAGGCTTACTATTAGTCCATTAAAATGGACTCATCAGTTAATTTTGCTAGGGACTAGCAAAAAGTAAGCATGGGGGTTCAATAAACACATGAATTCATGATAAAATGCTTATTTATGATAGTTCCTAGGCTTGGCATTTCATATCATGTTACAAATACTGCATAAGGTCCATTGCATGGAATTTAGGATAGTTGTATATTATGTACATTAATTCTTCAATTTTCTATGGCCAAGAGGTAGTGCAACATCTTTACAGGTTTTAGATGAAGAATCCAATCGTACGGATGAATCCAGAGCCACGATCGCAGTTTGTCAATGCGAAAATCACCCCCATCAGAGCTCTATAGCACTTCCTACAAGAAAAAGAAGACAGACGACCCAGATGGTTCCACGTGGCACCATGCAGGCCGCCCCACTTGAGCCATCACACCTGGCCTCAAGTAAGGATTCGCCTCGACCATTGGATCTTCATCCAATGGTCAAGGCATGCGCAACCACACCGCCCTCCACTCGACAAAGAGCTACTTTGGCACAATGGTGAAGACAAGCGCTCACAAACCGCGTGCGCAAGTTTGAGCCGCAATCTGCCACACCTGCTATAGCCTCAGCTGAAATAGGGCTGCTCGATCTTGATCGAGTAGTCGAGAGTCCTCACACCCCACCTGACGTCACCCTCTGACGTGAGGACTCACTTCAGATCGCATGCATGCCATCTGGAGCGTGCATTTAAGACAACCGAAAGTCATGCTGACCGTCTGATCGTCACAATCGCGCAAGGCATGCGTGATTCAAATCAATGAGGTGCGATCTGCAGGTGTCTCTCGGCCGTGCGATGCTTCATCCGACAGCTGCAAACGCACGCGCTAGCAGTAAGGAGTTCAAACATGAGCGAGCATGCGCTTCCTCACGATCTAGCCGTCCATGCCTGATCCAACGGCTGATGGTCGCCGCACCCTACAACAACTGTAGCTACATTTCCAAGCACCAGCCAAGGCTTGTGAATGCTACAGTGATGGCTCCGGTGAGTCTTTAGCGACGTCTTAAATGTCACTAAAGGCCTGTGTTCGCAAACCACCTCCATTCCACCACTATATAAACACCCCTACACCTCCCATTCCTCTTCATCTCCACCTACTCTACTCCCACCTAATCCTAAGCTCTAGTAGCCTACCAAAGCTCCATTAGAGCTTACTCTCAAGCTCCAAAGGCCTCCTATTAGTGTAATGATCCTATTTCCCCACCAAATATTCATCCTTCATCCCACCACCTTTATAGGTTGCCTTGGAACCTTCCTCCCACCTCCATTCCGGCAGAAGATTGCCTCCATCTCCTCACCTCCATTCTAGAGCCTCAGCGAAGCATTCCTCTACCCGGCATCCTCCTGCATCTCACGTCCGTTGTCCTGCATCTCACCTCCCTCATCCGAGCTTCCGCCAGGCGCCGTCAACTTGCCGAATAGCCAATTCGCTAGATTTCCTTTCACCCCTATCTCTTTTATGCTTTCATAGATTATTGTAATAAACATTTGTGTGATATATTATGGTTGTGTTCTATCTCATTTTGTGAACTTGTCTCGCTTGTCTTTTTTATTTTAAAAAAACACAAAAATAACAAAACCTCAAAATACCAAAATGAAACAAAACGAAGCACGATTTTCAAACAAAGTAAATGTCACCTCCCTATGTTCGCCTTGGGACTCCCTTGGAGTTTCGATTATAAATTGTATTTGATAGATGCATTTTCTGAGCTATGACGACAAGTTCTCCAAACCCTAATTTTAATTTGCGAAACATGCCTCATCACCATCCACCTTAGTTGTAGTTTTATTAGAACTCGATCTCTACATATCTGCCCTATTTGGTGGCTCTCAAGAATTCTCACAAGATTCATACCTAGGAACTCGAGAGTGAAAACTATACTAACTCCAAGTCTCATTATCTAATTATCCAGAGAATAAGAATCCTTGCACTAGACTTAGAGCACCAGTAGACATTCTACTCTCACCTCACAACTATTTGGTGGATTTACTGGAAGGCGGTTTGCCTGACTCCCGAACCAATCCAAGGGTTTAGGAAAAGAAGCAATGCTTCTTCTCGACAAAGTAAAAATGTTTATTGGTTTTCATAATGGATTCACTACAAAATCTACGTGTAAGTGTAAACATTGTATTGGATTCTAGATTCAGAATCAACTCAAGAATAAAATCCCTAATAAAACTTCCTTGATAAAAATTAATACATGGATGCAATATATATAAATGCTATGTATAACCTTTCAAAGTTGCACTTCGAAGATTTCCCTAATTTGGGTTACATTTAGCTCGGCCCTAATTTTATAACAGAAAGGTGAGTGGATGAGTCAGAAGTGGTTATTGTGAGCGATTTCTATCTCCAATGAAAACATTGGAGGTGGAGTTGATTGTTCTTAATTTAAGGACCCTAATGTGCAATTAGCATGATGTATGAAAGGCTTTTCCTAGGTGTTGGTAGAAAAATTTTTCAGTTTACATGTACTACCCCCCACCCCATGCCTACTTTCTTGCATGTCGTCATGCATGTAGATAATGAAAAATAAATTAAGACAGGGAGTAAATGGGTAGAAATGACCTGCAATAGCTCTTGAATTTTTTGTTCCGCTTAGTCAAACACCTGAGAAGTAAAATAAATATGCAAGAAATTATGCCAAATAAAATATGATATATATAAATGTCGAGTTTAATGCCTCTAACTGGGCATAAACTTGAAAAGGATATGTCAATATCGCATTGAGAATGGTGCCTGGAAAAGATAGGTGGTTGGGGTATGAGCAGAGTCATGTGGGGTAAAATCGTATGGGTCCTGATAATGGTGATAAATGGAAGGCATGACCCAAGTGATGTGGTCAGATCTAGAAATCAAGGTCCAGTGATCAGTCTTTGTCTCTCCCAAAGGTGTTTCTTCCTAAGTATCATCCATTTCTTTTTCCAAGTAATTCAACTCTAATTCCCAGTTATCACATGATTTAGCAAAATTTTTAGCTTCCTTAGATAACTCATCATATGTAATCCCTAATAATTTTTCAATCTCTTGAATATCTTTTCCATAGGGGGATATTTCTTCATCACTTAGATGGAATTGGGCATTAGATTCAGTAGTGACTCCCTCCATGAAGGTGGACTAGGCTGAATCATTGATTGACGAGCCATTAAAAGTCTTTTTGATTTTGTTGTTTAGTGTATGTGATCATCTGAATCAATTCATCAATGTCTACATGGGTATCCTTAAATACAACAAAATCACATCCCGGTCCATTAATGCTTGGTTCCTCAAAATGAAATGATTGATATTTAGGCCCTAAATCAAGATCAAGATCCTCAAATGAATCTCTTTCCTCAACTTCAATAGGGACATCAATATCATCCACCTTGGGTGTATGATCTACAGATTCTACAATGACAACTGATAGACGACTTTTCGCTTTGCGTTATAGTATTTAAGTGGTGGAAAAATCGACTAATCAAAAGCAATAAAAATAACCACTCGCAAAAGAGTGACTTGTGTCCACAGGGAGGCAATTATGCAATCAATACTTAATTATTTAATGTTATTTCGGATAGTGCGAAATCCCTATTCAAATCTAACTTAAAATGTGAAGGAAAGTAGATTTGCAATAAGTTAAAAATATAAGGGTGTATGTGTAGTTTTCCCTCACAGAAATCCTCAATAAATTTATGGTGAATTTATGCAATTTTCACATGATGTGCACTACAGACAATTAGTACTTAAGTTAAGCCCAAAATCAATCTCTAAACTAGTTAATATCAATACCATGCAATTATAAAGAACTATGAGTGTTCGAATGCAATTCTGCCATAATATAATAATAATAAAAAAATCAAATTAGGTGGAAATGGCATTGAATGTAAATTTTAATTGGTGGGAAAACAGGGATTTTTTCCTCTCTCCTTGTGAGAGAGAGCACCGCGAGGCTATTGCAAGGCTTAAGAGAACGACGAGGTCAAGAGCTCTCCGGTGGTGACAGTGGCGGCGACGGAGGTGGCCCGCGGAGGTGGACGGAGCTCTGGCCTGTTGAACAAGAAGGCTGAGGAGCTGCTGCTATGCCTGCGGCTGGTGGCGTGCAGGCATGCGCACGCTGGTGTGCGGGCGTGTGCACGCTGGTGTGCTTGCAGATGATGACGAAGCTCCTGCAGATGAGCGGTGGAGTGCGCTGCTTGCGGTGGGGCATGAGGGTGTGCCTGCAGGGTGGAGAAGCACGGGATATTGGTGAAGCGGTGCGCTTCCAGATGGCATTGAAGGGGGCGAGCGGTAGGGCGCACTGGTTTGCGCCTGTAGTGGCTAGAGGGAGAGGCACGTGGGCGGAGAGGTGCGGGCTTGGTGCGCTGGAGAGGTAGGAAGGCACACGGGCAGGCGTTTGCAGAGACTGGTGCGTGAGCGGATGAGAGGGTGACGAGTGGTGCGGCGTCTGCAGTAGGGCGGTGGGGCACGCTAGCAGGTAGTGGGGCACGTGGTGAAGGCAGATGGTGCTGAAGGCTGGAAGTGGCCTGCAGGCGTGGTGCGAGTGCCTGCGATGCGGTGCTGAGGGCGCTCTGAACTGCAGGAAGGAGGCACGCAAGGAGGGTGCGCTGGCAGATGGCGGAGGTTTTTCCTCATAAGGGGGAAGAAGGCCACAGTGCACACTTCCCTTCCTAGAACCACAGTGTTCGCTGAGTAGTTCCCCTCCAGGAGGAAGATGAAGATCAATCCCCAGTGCACCTCCTCTCTTTTTAATTCCTCTCTCTCCCCACGTGCGTGAGTTAAGGGATTTTCAAATCGCTTAACTATTTCTGTCCTCGTCAGTTGAAGGGTGGTGGAAGATTAACCCCATGTGCGGTGGGGGAGGGAGGAAGGAGTTGCGGCAGTTGGGGAAATTTATCCCCCCACCCTTGTTCTTTCTGCATTTTATTACCTGCAAATAAAAACAACAAAATCATTAAGTTATAGAATGTTATAAACTTAAATCATGAGGCATACAAATATTCTACAACTTAATTGCCATTATTAACACACCTAAACTATACGATTAAAGATACTTAGGCATAATACTAGTCCATTTTAGTGGACTCATCAAATACCCCCATGCCTAAGATTTGCTAGTTGATAGAGGACTTTTCGCTTGGCGTTGTAGTATTTAAGTGGTGGAAAAATCGACTAATCAAAAACAATGAAAATAACCACTCGCAGAAGAGCAGGTTGTGTCCATAGGGAGGCAATGATGCAATCAATACTTAATTATTTAATGTTATTTCGGGTAGTACGAAATCCCTGTTCAAATCTGATTTAAAATGTGAAGGAAAGTAGATTTGCAATAACTTAAAAAGATAAGGCTATAAGTGTAGTTTTCCCTCATATAAATTCTCAATAAATTTAGGATGAATTCATGTAGTTTTCACGTGACGTGTACTAAAGACAATTAGTACTTAAATTAAGTCCAAAATCAAGCTTCATGTAGTTTTCACGTGACGTGTACTAAAGACAATTAGTACTTAAATTAAGTCCAAAATCAAGCTTCAAACTAGGTAATATCAATACCATGCAATTATAAAGAACTATGAGTGTTTGAATGCAATTCTGCCATAATATAATAGTAATAAAAAAATCAAATTGGGTGGCAATGGCATTGAATGTAAATTTTAATTGAGAGGAAAACAGGGGATCTCTCCTCTCTCCTCCTCATGTGTGCGGCTGTGCACGGTTGGCCGCGAGAATCGGCAGGGAGGTGTAGCTTGACGAGAGCTACGCAACGGTGGCAGCGGCGTGGCCGGAGGTGGTCGCCGGCGGCCGGTGGAGGTGGTCGGAGCGCCGGTCTGTTGGAGCAAGAAGGCGGCAGTGCTGCTGCAATGCCTGCAGCTGTGCGTGTGGATGCGCATGCGCACTGGTGCGCGGGCAGGCGCTTGCTGGTGTGCCTGCAAATGGGCGGCGAAGCGTGCTTGTAGATGGGCGGTGGTTTGCAGGAAGGTGGAGCAGTGTGCCTGCAGATGGCGCTGAAGGGAGAGGCACGCAGGCGGAGAGGGCGTGAGTGCCTGCAGTGGCTGGAGGGGGCGAGCGGTAGGGCGCGCTGATCTGTAGGGGGTGCTGGTGCGCGGGCAGGCTGATGGCGTGCAGACAAGGTTGAGGCGCTGGGTGGGATGCCTGCAGGGTGGAGGGGTGGCTGGAAGATAGGAGCACGGGCGAGGCGTGAAGGTGCTTGAAAGGCAAGAAGGCGCACGGTTGCGCGCTACGTGTGTCTTGCAGGGGCGCGTGTGCACGTGTGGGCAGGAGAACTACTTGCAATAGGGGGCGCTGGAGGGCAGTTTGGTGTTGCACTTGCGGGCTCTTAGGAGGGTGATGGCACGGTGGCTTGGCTAGGGCAGGAGGAGGTGGTGCGCCTTCTCCACAGTGTGTACTCTCTCCACAGTGCGTACTCTCTCCACAGTGGAGAGGAGGGATATCCCCCAGGGGGAGAAAGAAGGACCCGTCGATGAAGATCTTTTCTTTGCTCCCCTCCTCTTCCTTTTTAACTTCTCCCTTACGTGTGAGTTCAGGGATTTTCCCAAATCCTCGGTCATAGTTGTTGAGAAAGGCGGCAGAAGAAGAAGATTGCCCCAATGTCAGGCAGGGGAGGGGGGAAAGAGTTGCGGCTGTTTGGGGAAATTTATCCCCCCACCCTTGCTCTTTGTGCATTTTATTACCTGCACATAAAAACAATAAAATCATTAAGTTATAGAATGTTAGAACTTAAATCATGAGGTGTACAAATCTTCTACAACTTAATTGTCATTATTAACATACCTAAATTGTACAATTAAAGATACTTAGGCTTAATATTAGTCCATTTTAATGGACTCATCACTAGTCCCTAGCAAAAATAATAGAAATAATCAGAAGATTTCTTCTTTTCTTATTTCAAAACTTTAGAAATCCAGACAAATGTGAAGTGCTGATAGCCTAGGTAACAGATCCAAGTGAAAGAGCTGATTCGCATTGGTAGTTCATACATCACCCTTGGCAAAAATTTCTGTCGAGATAGGCCACTACTTCCCTCGAGGATAAAGCAGACGATAATCTGCAATTTGACCCCGGTGTTTGGCTTAGGTAGGAGATGTCAAGTTGAATGGACTTGTATTTGGTGGCACACACTCAACTGGTGCTACATATAGTCTAGTACTGTAGACTCTATCTCTCTAGACTATTAGACAAGTCAACTCTGAGAGAGGCTACACAACTGTGCTCTCTTGATGTTCCTGGGCACTCTCTTCTCTTTCTTTCTGAGATCACGAATCTCGCCAGATTTAGAAATTATACTGATTATTTGGTGGCTCACATGACATCCACACTTCAATTAAAGTCCTAATAACTCTATAACTAAGTTAGAGTTCTCAACCAGTATTTAGGCGATCAGAAATACTAGAAGGTAGGTATGGGTCATATTTGGTGGAACGCGATAGGTGTTCTGCTACCTCAGAAATAGTGGTACATCATAAACTTGGACTTTTTTTTATTTTTTTTTCTTATTTTTGTTTCTTTTTCAATCAATTACAACACAATACGGACTTTTATTTACGAGGCATTATTAAGGATGATGATGGTCAAGAGGAAGTTGTGTGGCTTATTTGGTGGAAGTGCCTATTCTCGGGACTGGGAAGGAAAGGATAGGACAGGCGTATTTCTGACCTTTGACACTATTACCCTCCTTCAGCTGAGGACTCTATGAAGGACGGTCGTAACCATCCACCATAGTTATAGCTTTATTAAGACTCAATCTCTGTGTATCTGCCTTATTTGGTGACTCTCAAGAATTCACTCAAAGTACGCACATAGGAACAAAGAGTGAAAACTACACCTAACTCTGACGTATCATCATCTAATTATCCAGAACTTAAGAGTCGTTGCACTAGACATAGCGCACCAGTAATCTCTCTACTTCTTCTCACAAATATGAGGTGGATTTATTAGAAGATAGTATGCCTGACTCTCTATGAACTGGCCAAGGCTTCAATGGACTACAAATGCTTATTGGTTTTCCCCAAGGATCCATTACCAAGTCTACATGCACGTGTAATAAATGTACTGGATTATAAACTTAAGAAATAATTCTGGAAGAAAAACCTCCAATAACAAAGGTATTTTGCTAGGGACTAACCCAATCAGCTCAAGAAAAGAATTTATATATATATATATAAATATGTATGCAAATATTTATAAATGCTACAAACACTATAAACATTCTCAGGTTATATCCCCCTGTGCCTAAGACTGACAATGTCCTCATTGGAAAAATATAGACATAGAAGAATATCACCTGAGGAGGAGAGTGGGAGGAGCTAAGGCTCCTCAAGTCGTAGTGCGTCCAAAACCTGGCCATCTAAAAGAGTAATATACGGTTTAAGTCGCTGGCCATTTACTTTAAAGTTTGCACCAAAAATAGGGTTCCTGACCTCTACAGCTCCATGAGGGAAGGTATTGATAACAACGTATGGCTCATCCCAACGGGACTTGAGCATTCTAGGAAATAATTTAAGTCTAGAATTGAAAAGCCAGACCCACTGGTTGGGCTCAAAAGTCTTTCTAATGATGTGCTTGTCATGGAAGACTTTTGTACGTTGCTTGTAAGCTTGAGAAGTTTCATAAGCTTCATTACGAAGCCCCTCAAGCTCACTTAATTCTAACATACGTGCTTTTCCCACTTTATCCAGATTTAAGTTAACGTTTTTAATGGCCCAATAAGCTTTATGTTGGATTTCAACGGGAAGGTGGCACACTTTTCCGTAGACAAGACAGAAAGGAGACATGCCCAAGGGAGTCATATATGCGGTTCTGTAGGCCCAAAGAGTGTCATTTAGTTTTTTAGACCAATCCTTCCGATCAGGCCTGACAGTTTTTTCTAAAATTCGCTTAATCTCCCTATTAGACACTTCAACTTACCCACTCGTTTGGGGATGATAAGGTGTGGCTATTGACGAGTCAATTGTTCGCTTTAAAGTCGTTTGCAGTTTGATGTGGTGGAAAAATAGACTAATCAATATTTAAAAAGAAATAACCACTAGCAGAGGAGCGAGTCATATCCACAGGGAGGCAATGATGTATTTAAATTCGCACCAGTTAAAACCGTTTGTTTATAGTTAGTTTGGACAAGAATCAAGCCAAAATAGCCTTCAGATTAAGGTTGAAGCAAGAAACAATGCTGAACTAGCAATTCTAAGTAACTAGAGGATATTTGTCGCAATTCAGAATCAATAAAATATTATTAAAAATTGATAATGGCAGAAAATGTAATTTTTAATGGCCTGGTTACTGTAGCAAAACAGGGGATTTTTTCCCCTTTGCCGTGCGCGACGAGGAGTGGACAGCCGGACGCGGGAAGCTCGGAGGAAGTCCCTTGGACCGAGGGCTTCGAAGCGTTGGTGGCGGCGTGTCGCACGGCGGCCAGACGAAGCTCCGGCGGAGGTGGCTGCAGCCGGTGTTGCAGCTGCTGTTGGCGATGAGTGTGCATTGCAGGCGAGTGCGGGAGCTCACGCAGCCTATTGGCGGTTCTGCCAGCTCTGCTACTACGTGCTGGCTGGAGGCGTGGACGTGCACGGACAGGTGGTCGCAAAGGCTGGAGGGGGCGTGCGAGTGAAGGCTGCAGGTGCGGGGAAGGTGCTGCGGGCGCGGGAGTGAGCGGGTGAGGTTCTACAGGCATGGGAGGAGGGCATGCACGGCCTATTGGGCGTGGAGATGGCGCTGGGTGCACAGGCGGTTGAGCGCTCTGTTGGCGTGCGGGCGGATGCTGCAGCTGGCTGGAGGCGTGGGTGTGCAGTAGGTGAGAGAGGGAGGAAGTGCAGGTTCTTGCGTGCGACTGGAGGTGAGCGGGAAGACTGCTGCGGCGTGGGTGGTGTGGGTGCACAGGCTGGAGTGCGTGGAGATGGTGCTGGAGGTGAAATGGGCGGACGGTGATTGCTGCTGGAGTGGGGTGTGGCTTCAGATGTCCGGGAAATTTCCCGGACGTCTTAACTGACTGAAAGGGTGATTGCACAATGCTGCGGCGGTGGTTGTTGGTGACGACGGCGAGGGAGATGCACGTTAAGGTGCTCGCGGTAATGCGGACGAGCTCTGGATGGCGGTGTGGCCTGTCACACCACACTCCCATGGTGGTGGAGACTCGCCGCCACGGTTGAGGCCGGCGGTATGGAAAGAAAGAGAGAAGATCTCTTTGCACAGTGGTGGGTCGGTGGTGGAGGCCTCTCGAGCTCGGCTGCCTCCCTCCTCCTTTTGTAGCCGCTTGCATAGATTTGAACGGAGAGGCGGGAGTAGATCCACATTCTCCGCTCGTCCTTGAATGCAGGCTTCATTGCGGCAACTGAAGGAAATGCAGCCATTCCAGCAAGAAGAAGAATAAAGAAAATAATGTTAAAATATTATGGTTATTTATATACAGACCCTCAACTTTTATGTTAATGAAATAATGTACCTAATTAGTTAACTAATTAGATGAATGCCATTCTAAGCTAATTCTAAATGCACTTAAAATATGAATGCAATGCATGGATTATGTAATTAAATTAAAAATATGAATTAATCTATTTACATCCTAATTTATGATAAATAAATGTTAGAATTAGCCTAATGTCTAGGCACTTAAATACTTAAATAGCCCACAACTATGGGCTAATCAGCTATAATGTGATTGACTCCCAAATTTTGGAGTAGTCTAGTGAAGTGTACATTCTTAAAGTGAGGTCCTCCATCACTTATGATCGTCCTTGGGCACCCATACCGAGAAATGATATTAGCCTTAGCAAAGCCCAAGACCACGGAATGGTCATTGGTTCGCGTGGGGATGGCTTCTATCCATTTTGATACATAGTCAACAGCCACAAGGATGTATTCATATCCAAAGGACATAGGAAAGGGACCCATGAAGTCAATGCCCCAAATATCAAAGATTTCAACAGGGAGGATAGGTTGTTGGGGCATCTCATCCCTTTTTCCAATGGTTCCCGTCTGCTGGCAACATAGACATGCGCCCACATATGTATGTGCATCTCGGAATAATGTGGGCCACCAAAAACTAGACTGAAGAACCTTATGAGCAGTCTTCTTCCCACTAAAATGTCCCCCACAATGGAGGTCATGGCAGAAACTCAAAACACTTCTTTGTTCCTCATTAGGGACGCAACGGCAAAACAGATAGTCAGGGCCTATTCTAAAAAGCTCAGGTTCCTCCCAGTGATAAATTTTAGCATTGGCAATAAACCTGTCTCACTTCTGCTTGTCCCAAGTACTAGGGGTGATGCTCGTGACCAGATAGTTCATTATGTCATCAAACCAAGGAGTTTTAGTTTCCACGGCCATTAAAGACTCATCAATGAAAGTCTCTTGAATACCGCCAGCAGGGTTTGATGCCTCAATAGGGATCCTAGACAAATGGTCTGCTACCACATTCTCAACTCCTTTCTTTTCGTTAATTTCCAGGTCAAATTCTTGGAGTAGCAAAATCCAACAAATTAGGTGAGGTTTGGTGTCCTTTTTAGCCAGAAGATGCTTAAGGGCTGAACGATCAGTGAACACCACAACCTTGGATCCCAAGAGATAAGACCGAAACTTTTCCAAAGTAAATACTACAGCAAGTAATTCCTTTTCAGTGACCGTGTAGTTTGCTGAGGATCCGTAAGGGTCTTGTTGGCATAATGTAGCACATGAGGTTTGCCATCAACCCTTTGACCAAAGACCGCTCCCACTGCAAAATCAGAAGCATCGCACATAAGCTCAAATGGGAGGGTGCAATCTGGTTCTTGGAGAATCGACGCGGTAATGAGGGCTTTCTTCAAAGCTTGGAAAGCCTCGCCACATCTATCATCAAAATCAAAGGAGACATCCTTCGCTAACAGGTCGCAAAGTGGCTTAGAGATTTTACTGAAGTCTCTAATGAAGCGCCTATAAAATCTAGCATGGCCAAGGAAAGATCTAACCAGACAAATGTTAGCGGGCAATGGAAGCTTAGAGATGGAATCGATTTTTGCGGTGTCCACCTCTAATCCTCTCTCGCAAATTACATGCCCTAACACAATACCCTACTGGACCATAAAGTGGCTTTTCTCCCAGCTAAGCACTAGTTTTGCCTCTTCGCAACGGGTTAAGACTTTATCAAGGTGCGAAAGGCATAGGTAAAATGACAAGCCATAAATGGAGAAGTCATCCATGAAAATTTCAATGAACTCATCGATCATATTAGAAAAGATAGCCATCATACAACGTTGAAAGTGGCAGGAGCGTTACATAACCCGAATGGCATTCGGCGGAATGCAAATGCGCCATAAGGACTCATGAAGGTGGTATGCTCCTGATCATCAGGAAAAATGGCTATCTGATTGTACCCAGAGTACCCATCAAGAAAACAAAAGTACATGTTCCCCGCCAACCATTCTAAAATTTGATCGATAAACAGGAAGGGGAAATGGTCTTTCTGGGTAGCTGTGTTTAAACGGCGGTAATCAATGTAGACCCTCCAACCAGTTGAGGGTCTAGTGGTCACCAGTTCTCCTTGGTCATTCTCTTCCACAGTGATTCCTACCTTTTTCGGAACTACGTGAATAGGACTGACCCATTTACTATCTGAAATGGGATAGATAATCCCTGCATCCAGCCATTTCAGAATCTCCTTTTTAATGACCTCCCGCATATTTGGATTGAGCCTTCTCTGCATGTCTCAGAAAGGCTTCATGGACTCGTTCGTGTATATATGATGCATGCAAAGAGAGGGATCAACAACCTTAATATCAGCAATTGTCCAGGCAATTGCTTCCTTGTGCCTTTGTAAACACTCAAGCAAAGCTCCCTCCTGCAATTCCGATAATGCAGACGAGATAATAATGGGGAGCGTGTTATTAGGGCCAAGGAAAGCATATTTCAATGTGCTCGGGAGGGGTTTCAACTCCAATTCAGGAGCCTTTTGGATTGAGGGTTTTAGTTGAGGTGTCCCCGCCTCAGGCAGTGGATCTACCTTCACAGTCCAGGGTGGGGACAGAGACTCAGTATGTATCCCCAGCAACTCTTCTAGTTCAGGCATTTTCCTTTCAATTTCTTTAATAATCGAGGGATGGTCCTGAGATATGACCTTCTGAAGGGGATCTCTACATAGGAGTGATGGAGTAGTCTCTTCAATTATTTCATCAACGACCTCAATCTGAGAACAATCTTCAAATTTGAGTTGCTTGTAAGTATCAAAAGCATTCAATCGGATCTTCTTATTCCCAAAGCCCATTTTAAGTGTCCTGGATCTACAATTTATAGAGGCATTGGCTGTGGCCAAAAAGGGGCATCCCAGAATAATGGACGACTTTATGGGCTTATTAGATGGGTCAGTATCAAGTACCAGAAAGTCAACGGGGAAGAAGAAATCCTCCACTCTCACAAGGACATCTTCCAACAATCCCCGCGGTATCTTAAGTGATCTGTCTGCAACCTAGAGGATTCCTGGACTAGGCTTCAGCTTTCCTCCTCCCAAAAGGTCGTAGACAGAGCTTGGTAGAATGTTTACCCCCGCACCCAGATCGAGCAGAGCCTCGTCAATGTGTTGGTTACCTATAACAACTGAAATATACGGGGCCCCTGGGTCTTTCATTTTGGGGAGTGTTCCATGCTGAAGAACCGAGCTAATGTGGTTAGGCAGGATGACCTTGGTTTGGACCTGTTTCCTAGATCGGCACTTCTGGGTGCACAGGTCCTTCAGAAACTTGGCATAGGATGGAATTTGTTTAATCGCTTCCAATAGAGGCAAGTTAATCTGGACTTGCCTAAAAGTATCCATAATCTCTTCATTCCTATCCTTGGCTCCATACGAGCCAACAGAAGATTCCCCAGGAGCAGATAGGCACTCTGGATAGGGCACCCTCGGCTTTTGGGTAGAGGGGTTGTCATGGCGGGAAAGGGGTGGTGGAAGGACGACATCCTCATTGTGGGTGATTTTTTGTGAGGGAGAGTGGTGTGGCTCTTCCTCAGGTGAGATGGAAGTCGGGTCAGGTGTGGAAGTGGAATTCTGAGATGTAATCGTAGAAGTGTTATCAGGCTTGTCAATCTTTTTTCCACTCCTCAACACGGTCACTGCTTGGGCGTGCTCCCTGAATACATCCCCCTTGCCCTTAGGGTTCTCCTCAGAAGAGCTAGGCAGCTTCCCCGGATCACATTGCCTAACTGCCTCAGTAAGATGACCAATTTGGGATTGCATATCAGTAATCATCTTATTCTGAGATTGGATAACCATATTCTGATGCTCTTGCATTGCTTTCACCATGGCCTTCAGTTCATCCATCTTAGAGGGCTTATTCAAAGGAGGGATTTCATAAGAAGGTTGGTATGTGGGCTGGGGAGGTAAGGGTCTTGTATTCCCTGAGTTAGAAGCATCAGCTTGCTTCCAAGAGAAGTTTGGATGATTCCTCCACCCTAGATTATAAGTGTTAGAGTAAGGGTTATTGCGAGGGGGGCGGAAAACTTGGGCCACGTTCAAGTCGTCCTGAATCAACTCAGGGAATTGGGTTGCCTGATGGCACTCCATAGTGGCATGCGTTGTGCTTTGGCAAATGGAGCATTCTCTCGAAGCCTAAAAAATAGAGGCTGCTTGCGGGTTCATGCCAGGGTTTGCTAAAAGCCTATCAAAGTTTTAATTCAATAGTTGAATCTGATAAGCCAAATCCTAAGAAGCCCCAGCTTCATGGACCTCTATCTTCCTCTGCAAGATTGATGTTTTTCTTTCTTGATATGCAAAGGACATATGTATGGAGTTATCGCTTAAAGTTTCAAATAATTCCAAGGCTTAATCCTCAGTTCTGGTCATGAAGGTTCCTGCACAGGCTGCATCAATGGTTTGCCTATGCCTTTCAGATAATCCGTTATAGAACCTTTCGACGAACTGCCATCTTGGCACTTGATGGTGGGGGCATAACCTAAGAAGGTCATTAAAGCGCTCCCAAGTCTCATGAAATTGCTCCCCTTCCTGTTGAGTAAAACCCACAATATCTCTTCTGTAATGGTTGGGTTTACTCATAGGAAAATACTTTTTTAAAAATTCTCCCTTAAGGGTGGCCCAATCATTTACCCTTGCATCGAGGGTATGATACCAGTGCTTAGCCTTATCCTTTAGGGAGAAAGGAAATAGAGTCCTCATCAGGGCTTCATCAGTAAAGCCCTAGAGCTTCACCGTGGAACAGACCTTGGTGAATTCCTCCAAATGCCGGTAGGGGTCCTCCCTAGTAGTACCATAAAAAGAGGGTAATAAAGATATGGTACTGCTCTTGATCTCATACGGATTATCCCTTGCCGGTCGTCTTAGTGCTTGTGCAAGTTGGTTGGTAGGAATAAAATAGTCCCTTAGGGTCCTTTGTTGATTTGCACCTTGGTCAGCCATTTCTTCTCTTTCTTCTCCTGGGTGAGCTCTCTTAAGAATTCTCTCGGGCTCAGGATCAAACACTAGACTACCCTCAAGAGAGCGTCTACCAAGCATACAAAACACAATTTAGAATTTTTTTTATTGAGTAAGTCAAACCTCCACTCCAAAGATAAGTCAAAAGATCAGGACTTATCCCTCCATTCCCACGTAAGTGGTGTAAGAGGGGTGTGGACTTGAAATCTTAACCTTGTTTATTGTGGATGTTGAATTAGTTTAAATAAATGGCCAAACAAATTTTTCACTGCAATTACGTGCCTTAATTCAACCTTCGAGTGCCCTAGGACCTATACTTTGCTTGGATGATACTCCCAGGTGATTAAGGGAGAAGTTACTCCAAGGATGAACAAAGGGATGTAAGTAGGGCGAACCCTTCCTTTGAGGCGATGCGTATGCGGTGCCCCTTAACTACCCTTTTATTCCTTTAAGGGGTTTCCCCCTCCGTGGAGTATCAAATCACTTGATCAAAAGATAGTATCACCACCACCACAAAGCACAATAGGAGGGTCTACACCGATAAAGAGATCGGTGCCTATAGCCTTAAGGGATCGAGCCTCAGTGCGATGCCTAATGTGCGTGCTTAGTGTCAAAAGTGTGCAACACACCGCAAATCTTTGTAATTTCTTTTGAAATCGCAGACAAGTCCCTTAGAATCAGATCAAAATGTGAATTGCTTTTAGGGTTGAATCTGATTATTAGTTCCACTTTTAGTTATGTAACCACTGAATTAGTAAATTCAAACAATTTGGTGGTCTTGAATTTAAATTGGAATGCAAATGCGTGAACAGGAGCTGGATGCAAAAGCGAGAAAGATATACCTGTCTCCATCAATCTTCGTGCTAATATGCTTGCAATGCAATAATAAGATCTAATATGCTGTTCAATCACCCCTAAATGCACGCACCTAAGGGCATGCAACTTCTAAATAGGCAGCTCGATATTTTCTTTATTGGTTTTTAGAAGCAAGCAAGCAGAAAATATAATCACACTTGCACCAAAAATATTGTAAGCCCTAGTAGCTAAAGAATGCGGGGACAAACCCCCAAAAATTTAGCCCCAATTACTACAAGGGTGAAAAGACAGAATTAAATTGCGACGATGGAGAAGCCTCTACGAAACAGGATCTTGGTCTCCTTCGTCTTTTCCTCGTGTGGCTTAACTCGTGGTTGCTGTCGCTGCTCTGTTGTGCCTCGTTGCCTCGGCGCATTCCTCGCACAATAATCAAAATGATTAGATAATTTCACAACTCAAAAGATTAAAAAACAATAAAGTAAATCTATTGCATCTGTTGCCTCCCCGGCAACGGCACCAATTTTGATAGACAACTTTTCGCTTTGCGTTATAGTATTTAAGTGATGGAAAAATCGACTAATCAAAAATAATGAAAATAACCACTAGCAGAAGAGCGGGTCATGTCCACAGGGAGGCAATTATGCAATCAATACTTAATTATTTAATGTTATTTCAGATAGTGCGAAATCCCTATTCAAATCTAACTTAAAATGTGAAGGAAAGTAGATTTGCAATAAGTTAAAAAGGTAAGGGTATATGTGCAGTTTTCCCTCACAGAAATCCTTAATAAATTTATGATGAATTTATGCAATTTTCACGTGATGTGTACTATAGACATTTAGTACTTAAGTTAAGCCCAAAATCAATCTTTAAACTAGTTAATATCAATACCATGCAATTATAAAGAACTATGAGTGTTCGAACGCAATTCTGCCACAATATAATAATAATAATAAATCAAATTAGGTGGTAATGGCATTGAATGTAAATTTTAATTGGTGGGAAAATATGGCTTTTGTCCTCTCTCCTCCTTGCGAGAGAGAGAGCTCACCGCAAGGCTGTTGCGAGGCTCAGGACGACGACGAGGTCAAGTGCTCTCCGGTGGTGGCAGCAGCGGCGACGGAGGTGGCCGGAGCTCTGGCCTATTGAACAAGAAGGCTAAGGTGCTGCTGCTGTTCCTGCGGCTGGTGGCATGCGGGCGTGCGCACGCTGGTGTGCCTGCAGATGGTGGAGAAGCGCCTGCAGATGAGCGGTGGAGAGCACTGCCTGTGGTGGGGCTTGAGGGTGCGCCTGTAGGGTGGAGAAGCACGGGCTGTTGGTGAAGCGGTGCGCTTCCAGATGGCACTGAAGGGGGTGAGCAGTAGGGCGCACTAGTTTGCGCTTGCAGTGGCTGGTGGGAGAGGCACACAGGCAGAGAGGCACGGGCTTGGTGCGCTGGAGAGGTAGGAAGGCACGCGGGCAGGCATTTGCAGAAGCTGGTGCATGAGCGGATGAGAGGGTGACGAGCAGTGCAGCGTTTGCAGCAGGGCGGTGGGGCACACTAGCAGGCAGTGGGGCACGCGGTGAAGGCAAATGGCGCTGAAGGCAGGAAGCAGCCTGCAGGCGTGGTGCGAGTGCCTGTGATGCGGTGATGAGGGCACTCTGAACTGCAGGAAGGAGGAGGCATGCAAGGAGGGTGCGCTGGCAGATGGCGGAGGTTTTTCCCTACAAGGGGGAAGAAGGCCACAATGCACACTTCCCTTCCTGGAACCACAGTGTCCGCTGAGTAGTTCCTCGCTAAGAGGAAGATGAAGATCAATCCCCAGTGCACCTCCTCTCTTTTTAATTCCTCTCTCTCCCCGCATGCGTGAGTTAAGGGATTTTCAAATCCCTTAACTATTTCTGGCCTCGTCAGTTGAAGGGCAACGGAAGATTAACCTCGTTTGCGGCGGGGGAGGGGGGAAATAGTTGCGGCTGTTGGGGAAATTTATCCCCCCACCCTTGTTCTTTCTGCATTTTATTACCTGCACATAAAAATAACAAAATCATTAAGTTACAGAATGTTATAAACTTATATCATGAGGCGTACAAATATTCTACAACTTAATTGCCATTATTAACACACCTAAACTGTGCGATTAAAGATACTTAGGCTTAATATTAGTCCATTTTAATGGACTCATCAACAACCACAGAATCACAAATCTGTTGTGGCACACCTGACCCAAATTCAAACATTTCTAATTTTTGTTTCTCATCCCAGATTCAATGAATCTCTTTTCTTATATCATCATATTTTCTAGCATTGACTTCTTTTATTTCATGAACCATTTTGATCAATTGACTAATCTGGGATTCATTGCAAGGGGCAAGGGTTTGAATTGGGCTAGGTCAGTCAAGATAGTCAACCATGCTGTCAAAGAATTGATCCTGTATTAAGGGTGACTCTTGTGATTTAGTAGATTCTTGATTCGGGTCATGTGGTCCTACCCAAGTGTCAACTGCCATGTTTTCTTCTAAATACCCTTTGAATCACTTTCCGTATCATCCAAAAAATACCCTTTGTTTTCTTAGCAGCTGCATAAATATCAAAGTGAATCTTCTCATTACTGCTACTCATTTCCATACATCCCGAGTAACAGTCAATCTATGCATTAGCCATAGCCAAGAAAGGGCGACCTAGAATGATGGGTGAATTACTTAGCTTCTCCGGTATATCCATGTCCAAAATAATAAAATCAACCGAAAAGCTAAGACCTTGCACTTTAATGATCACATCATGAACTACCCCTTAGGTGTGTTGATGGATCCATCTGCAATTTTAATGGTGACAGGTGTGTGGTGCAGATCTCCAGGTCTAGTGTAGTCATAAAGAGTGGTAGGAATCAAGTTGATGGAAGACCCTAGATCCACAAGGGCTCTATTGTAGGTGAATCCCTTGATGGCACAAGATATGAAAGTTTTTCCAGGGTTAGTCTTTTTGGGTGGTAGAGTGCTAGAAACAAATGCACTTATGTTAGCAGATAAAATCACCTCTTTAGGTGTGCAAGTCTTTCTATTCTTGTGACTCTTTCTTTAAGACCCCAGGAAAGGGTAAATGGGTCAAATCAACTTTAGGAGCATTTTTGTTATTTTTATCTCTAGAGTTTGAGTCAAAGCTAGATGCAGGTTTGGTCTTAAGATTTTGGTTGAGCCCGAATCAGATCATTTGGGTGGGCTCATACTCTTTCTTTTAGAAGCCAAAGAATTAGCACCTGCACAATGGCACATATGATAAATCAAAGGAGAGGTCAGAAGAATAGGTGGAGAATAAGAGTGAAGAGGAGTTTGCATACGGGGATAGAATGATTCTTGAAGTCTCTTGATTCGATCCCCTTGAGATTTCACTTGATTTTCCAAATTAGTCAACCTTTCTTCATTTTTCTTGTCAAAGTCCAACAAAAGGTTCATGATATCCTCAAGGGTGGTTGTGGGTTGGGTTGGACTAGATGGTTGCCCTCAAGTTGATTGAGTGGAGTACTAAGCTAGACTAGATTGATCTTTAGTTTGATTTTTTCTCTGTGGAGACCATGATAGATCAGGATTGTCTCTCCACTCTAGGTTATACGAATCAAGATATGAATCAAAGTGTGTATCTCCCTTAGTGGGGCAGACTATAGAGGGAGTTAATTGAGAACTTGATGTGTGGTCATGTACTTATGATCCATTATTCCAATTCTTTAGTTATATATCATCAAGTATAGGTGTATCAGAAATGGTGCATTCCCCAAATGATCTACCCAAATCATGAAGTAGGTCCAAAGGTTCCTTCTGGGTTGGCTAAATCCAGGATGCCTCCCCAGGGTAGTAAGAGTCAGTAGAGTATCTAGTGGATCCAAAATATGGGTCATCTGATCCACTAGGCTAGTTATTCCAGGTCTCTTATTCCTGGGAGGAGTGATAAGATTGAGATTGTGCCTAGCATTATCTAATTTGCTCCAAGACTTGGCACATTGATCCTTATAATCCTTGCTATACTCCCGGAATTTAGCAACTATGTCCTTCAATCAGTTCTGATCTAGATAAGGGTCGGATCCATGAGGTTCAGGTTCTAAATAAGCTTTGGGATAAGGAGCATGAGAATAATCATATCCTAGTTGCTGAGGATGAGTCTCCCAACCAGGAGGAGTTAGAATCATGGCTGGGTTGGGAGATGGAGGACCCTGAGGGTCAAAAGCATGATATAGGTTCATGGATATTCGAAAAAAGAAGAGAATAAAGACAAGAGAGGGTCTTCCTTAGGAAGACACAACCAACTACAAGGGGCTAGTGAAAATAATGCAAGGGCCTAAAATTAGAGAAAGCCCCAAATCAAGCAAACAAGATAGGCCTAAATTGTATACCCTAAATGGACCTAAACCTAGCACCCTGAAATGGACTTGGGTTAAACCAACCCTTGAATTACTTGGCTGGACAGAAGGGTGGGACCCTAGGACACCCCACACGGTGGGACACCACTACAGGTTAACGCGGTTACCGCACCGACCTTCCTTGTCACCAGTTAGTCCAAATAGACAAGGCCTTGATTCTCGCCCAATTAAACTTCAGTTACCAAGTAAGTGATAACACCACGCAAGGGGGTAGTAATTAGGTTGAATATGGCCCATCTTTAGAATAAAAGGCACAACATAAAGTAGAATAGGAGCATTGCATGCATCAAGTACCAAGATTGCTTATAAACTGCATTAATGGCCATTTGTGTAAAGCATGTGTCAAAGCAGGCCCCAGATGAGTAATCGGACCGCACGGGTGGATTCAGAACGACGAACGGAGTCCAACGGACTCAAGATCGGCCAAATCCTACATCCGGAGCTCCCACAATGGGCCCAACAAATTCTGACCGTTGATCTAGAGATCAACGGCCCAGAAAGCGCCACATCGCCCCACCCCCACCGCTCGCACACCCTCAAGCCAGCCAAGGATGAATCTCAGCCGTTGATCTTCGATCGAACGGTCGAGATCCACGCGCTCGCCCACGGTCGCCGCGACAAAGCGCGGGCGTGGCGCAACGGCTAGCGCGCACGCCCGCATCGCAGCGACGCACACTCGAATCGCGCGGAGCAGAAATCAAGCTCGAGCAAAGGGCGCGGTAAAATTGGGTCGCCCGATCAGCAGCGGGTGGCCAGGATCGCGCCACGCGGCGCGATGACAGCTCCCGAGCACCCACTCATGCACGCACGCCTGGCGGAAACGCTCGCGTGCACGCGCGCCCAAGGCACGATCTCAGCGCGAGCGCGGGAGGATCTCAGCCGTCCGATCTTCGATCGGACGGCTCTCGTTCAACGTCCCTAGATCGCGCATGGAGAGAGAGCGGGGCGGGCAGCTGACCAGCGATAGGAGGGCTTCACTGACGTATCTGGAAGCAGTTTTAGCGACATTCTGGATGTCGCTAAAGCACATTCTTCTTTTAGGAAGCCCTTAACTCTATTTAAACCCCCTTCTACCACCATTCAAGGCATACTCTCCCACTTGCAACTACTCCACTCCTCTCCTAGCTAGCTTTAGGCACTCTTGTAATCGCCGGAGACGACGAGCCGCTGACGGAGCCTCCACTGCCATGGCTGCCTCGTCGCTCTCCACACTCTCTCTACCTCTCTCTCTCTCTCTTTTAAGCTTTCATTTACTTTTGTTGAAGCTTGTATTTACTGTTGCAAACCATGAACTATGAATGCATGTTTAATGAAATTATTTTCCATTTAGTCGCCATTTTAATTTCTGTTTAAAGTGCATGATCAAAACCAAGAGCTTTCTAACCCTAAACTCTCTCTCTATCTCTCGCTTTTCGAAACCGTCTCTTTCGCAAGCAAAACTCCACCTTTTTCGTGACAACAAGTGGTAAACAAAATCCGATTTCCACGCCTCCTTGAGACCGACACTCGGACTCACCTCCGCTTACTTCTTTCAAAATCGACGTATCAAGTGCAACTATAACGACACCTCTTAACACACACACACGAGACCGCGTCAGTTTTTGGCGTCGTTGCCGGGGAGGCAACGGATTTATTTTATCACCTCCATTCCACCTTCATTCTCATATCGTCTAATGCCCTATTTTCCTTTTTACTTGACGGTTGCAGGAATTCGGCGCATGGATAGCGAAGCGACGCATTCCACGATGGTAGCATGGGAGTAGGCACGTCGAGGACAGATAGTGAGTACCCTCTCTCTCATTGTTTGCTTGCATGAAAAAGCTAAAAAAAAATCATAAAAACTAAAAAAAATTGGCGTGGTGAATGATTGCTTGACCCACATTCTTAACACATCACCCTACAAAAAAATGTACACTCTAATATGCTGAATAAATTCTTGGAGTGTTCTTTTCTTTTTCTCTTGAGTGGTGTTTGCGAAGCCACCGTGAGTTGACCTGGGCCGCACCACTCAACCCAAAAAACTGACTCATCTAATAGAAGTTGCACGATCTTTAGGATGAGTACACTAGCGTTTTAGAGCCTCTATAGAATAAAAAGGAAATCTACTTTCATCAAATTGTGTGCAGAACTTGACGTGCCCACTGAAACTTGTTTGAAAACATTAAGACACGTCAACCCTAAAACGTACTAAAGTAAGGATGAAACACTAAAAGACACCACATCCTAACAAATCCTTGCTTGAAAACCATGTTTTGCTAGAAGCACACACTTTGAAAGTGGAAAATTAAGAGGCACCACCCCAATCAACGCCTCATCACATCACCCTAAGCACAAGCACTATCCTAGCCCTTTAAAAATGAGCAGACGTGCCCTAGGCAGGACTAAGTTAAGTCTCAAAAGGTGAGGTTTTGTTCGCTAGGCACTTGGCTTTCATTCCCTTGGTAGAATCTGGTGACTAGGCTGCGAGGCAGTGTCAAACGACCGCGGTTGTGGGGTCTATGGAACCGAAGGCGCAAGCCAAAGGAAGAACCTTCCCTGCAATCCCCTCGTAATCAACCTGGCCAGATTAACCTTGGGAAGGGGAGTCCAGTGCTTACGGACTTAATCAACCTTTGTGAGATTTCTAGGTCTTCTAAGGAATACACCATAAGGACTAGACATGTTTGCTTGGTTGAGGACACAACTCTCTCACATCTGTTCTTCCCACATCCCTCCATTTCTTCCAAACCATGGATTTCAATGCCTATCCATCTTACCCAAACTACCCCCAGCAGGATTTGTATGCTAACCCAAGTCGACCATACCCACAGCCTACTTGGGCTAACCAACCACCAAGTTGGGGGTACAACCTTGAATATCCCTCTTGGCCCAACTATGACCAAACCGCACCAACCTCTTATTGGAATACAACCAACATAGCCACCCAAGGTACGATTCAAATCATGGGGCTCCATATCTCGATTGTCCTTACGATGCCTCCTCATTTAGGTCTGACCCGCTCTACTGTGATAGGACCTACACTTTAGGAGAACACCAAGAACCCTACCCATCTCAGGATAATAACCAAGAAAAGTCATCTGAATTTAACAACCTTGCCTACTTGACCTTTGGATTAGAAGGTGTTCTAGACAAATGGAAATCAGAAAATGATCAGAAATCTAGGCAAGCCCAGGATCATCAACCTTTGATTTGGTCCCTTGATGAAGAATCTGACTGGGAGGAGGACTTAGAACCTCAACTATTCTAGAGTAGGACCAAACAGAGAATGGTTCCTCTTGAAGAACTGGACCCTGAACATCATAGAATAGAGGACCCACCCAAGAACCTAAACACCAATATGGATTCTGATCCACAACCTCAACCATACTCTCTTAACCTGGATTTCAAGGAGGAAATCCAAAGGACAACAAATGACACCATGTCAATTTTTGATAACCTCCAGTTAGAACTACACAAACAGAATCAAGAATTGGTTAAAGGACAACATGCCATGTTGGAGTTGTTCCAACAATTGGTGGAAGAAGGCCAAAGAAAGCTATTGCACACAACGCCATTCATGGAATTCATAAAGCAAGGACCTACCATGATTAATTGGACTACACCCAGTCATCCTGATTTGGTTCAGTCCACCATTGATACCCCTCAGGAGTTGGATAGCTCAGTGGATAAGTACAGTAAGGATTCCCTGGAACACAATTTGGGGAGCATTAAGAACAAACATCAGGAGGAAACTGAGAAGGTGAGGGGAGAGACCTTGGAATCTGAATCTAATCGGCCCAAGACAAGTAATCCGGTGGGAGTAGCAGCCAGAGTCGGAGATGGAGAATGGAGTTACAATTTCAAAGAAATTGATTATGAATCAGTTAGAATCCCCATCACAAATTTGGAGGAGGGCCGAGAGAAAGAATATGATCTAGAGGATGAAATTGACCCTACCTCTAATGTAATCCAAAACAGTGAATCTGATACAGAGGAGGTTGAAGAAAATATTCTTAAGATCAAGGGCTTGGAGGAAATGAGCAATGAAACCATAGTTGCAGGAGAGATGGATTCGTCTTTGGAGAGAGGCCTCATGCTTGGTTGTAGGGCTCAGTATGAAACTCTGGACTTTGTTACCTGCCCTACCAGAATAAGAATCCCGCAACCCGAATGCACTGGAATTGATACATTTTTGATGGATTACAATTTTATGGGGACACAAGCTGAATATAAAACCTACATCTTTAGTGTTGGGCGTGTCATATTGGGATGCGTTCATCCACAACAACTTGTTTGCATGCCCACAAACGAAGAGAGGTTCGGACACGGGCATGCATGATACAGAATTCCCGCCCCTTAGGAACGGGACTCCACCACAACCTTATTTGCATCTGTGGACTTCTGATTTTGGGTCTGATTAATTTTGAACATATCTCCTTGACCCAAACCATTCCTATTTGTGTACCGCCCAGCTGGAGGCGTTAAACTCAGCGCTTCCTGGGAGGCAACCCAGCGGATTCAGACTATCTGGTAGTTTACGTCACTCAGGTACTATCTTTTTGAACCCTTCTGCATCCATGCATCTACCAATGAGGACATTGTCCAACTTAAGCATGGGGGGGATGGTAAATTGCATAATCCTAAGCTTAATTAATCAGTCTGAATGAATAAATTAATTGATTAAAAAAAAAATTGAATTTAGGAAGAAAAACTTAGGCATTAGAAACTTGTCAATAGTGGGAAATAATACAAAAAGAACTTAAACACTTAGACTTTTCACGCCTTCAGGCTTAATCAGCCCTGGTGTCCGTTAAAATATGGATTTAGCGGTGAATCCTTGCAACTTTAAGCTATTCTAATCCACTTAATAAATAAGGTAATAAGTATACGACTTATCAACTCACCCTCTAACTCAGGAAAACTTTGAGTCTAAGCATCTACACACATTTTTGCACAGACTCACTTCTCGGAGATTTTGACAGAAATTGGGTAGCTAATGAACTCTCTAGGGTGGTATGGCTGGCAAGTTGTTGTGGGTAACAGCCCATTGGCAGGTTGTCCAAAACCCAGCCACAGGCCATTTCTTTTTCGCTGCCTCTAGGTACATTTGAGATTAGGGAAGCCACCTACAAAAAAAAAAAAATAGAGAGAGAGAAGAAAAGAAAATAAACCACACTTCACTGCACAAGTATGGCTGGCAAGTGATCGTGGGTAACAGCCCATTGGTCGGTTGTCCAAATCCCAGCTCAATAATTGCACAAAAAAGACCAAAACACCTAAGGACGAAGCAGGGAAGTAGTACAAGCCGGGGAGATATACACTGGAAAATCCTTGTGTTGACCCCAAGTAAAATGAATGTAGGGAGAAAGCTACCAATCGAACAAATACACCTTCAGGCAAAAATTTATTTTCTTTTCAGGTCACCTAGAAGCGTAGAAACTCAAAGTCTATCTTAATTACCGTTAAGTGAGTCTATCACAACATTCACACCAAGATGCTTAGCACTTAGGGTTTTGACCGAGTTTTGGGTGGGTTGGGAAGCCGTAAAAAGTTAACAACCCACACTGAATTTCAAAAATTCTAAAAAGACATATATAGATATATACGTATACATATGTATAGTTATATATACAAAGCAAGGATTCGGGCGATTCGTATTTTGGCAGACACCCGGGCGCTGCTTAGTCTTTGTAGATTAAGATCTTCGTATATTTCCTCTTATTGACAAGTAACGAAGTGCCTAAGCAATTACTTCTTGAATTCTCCAAAGAAATAAAGGCTAGAATAAACCTTGCTAGGGACTATCAAGGAGTAAGCATGGGGGTATGATAACACCACGCAAGGGGGTAGTAATTAGGTTGAATATGGCCCATCTTTAGAATAAAAGGCACAACATAAAGTAGAATAGGAGCATTGCATGCATCAAGTACCAAGATTGCTTATAAACTGCATTAATGCCATTTGTGTAAAGCATGTGTCAAAGTAGGCCCCAGATGAGCAATCGGACCACACGGCTGGATTCAGAATGACGAACGGAGTCCAACGGACTCAAGATCGGCTAAATCCGACATCCGGAGCTCCCACAATGGGCCCAAGAAATTCTGACCGTTGATTTGGAGATCAACGACCCAGAAAGCACCACATCGCCCCGCCCCCACCACTCGCACGCCCTCAAGCCAGCCAAGGATGAACCTCGGCCATTGATCTTCGATCGAACGACCGAGATCCGCGCACTCGCCCGCGGTCGCCACAACAAAGCACGGGGGTGGCGCAACGGCTAGCGCGCACGCCCACATCGCAGCGACATGCGTTCGAATCGCGTGGAGAAGAAATCAAGTGCGAGCGAAGGGCGCGGCAAAATTGGGCCGCCCGATCAGCAGCGGGCGGCCAGGATCGCGCCACGCGGCGTGATGACAGCTCCCGAGCGCCCACGCGCGCGCGTAATCCGGGCGGAAATGCTCGCGCGCACGCGTGCCCGAGGTATGATCTCAGCGCGGGCGCGGGAGGATCTCAGCCGTCCGATCTTCGATGGGACGGCTCTCGTTCAACGTCCCCGGATCGCGCATGGAGAGAGAGCGGGGCGGGCAGCTGACCGGCGGCAGGAGGGCTTCACCGACGTATCTAGAAGCGGTTTTAGCGACGTTCTGGATGTCGCTAAAGCACATTCTTCTTTTAGGAAGCCCTTAACTCTATTTAAACCCCCTTCTACCACCATTCAAGGCATACTCTCCCACTTGCAACTACTCCACTCCTCTCCTAGCTAGCTTTAGTCACTCTTGTAATCGCCGGAGATGACGAGCCGCCGATGGAGCCTCCTCCACCGCCGTGGCTGCCTCGTCGCTCTCCACTCTCTCTCTACCTCTCTCTCTCTCTTTTAAGTTTTCATTTACTTTTATTGAAGCATGTATTTAATGTTGTAAACCACGAACTATGAATGCATGTTTAACGAAATTATTTTCCATTTAGTCGCCATTTTAATTTCTGTTTAAAGTGCATGATCAAAACCAAGAGCTTTCTAACCCTAAACTCTCTCTCTCTATCTCTCACTTTTCGAAATCGTCTCTTTCGCAAGCAAAACTCCACCTTTTTCGTGACAACAAGTGGTAAACAAAATCCGATTTCCACGCCTCCCTGAGACCGACACTCGGACTCACCTCCGTTTACTTCTTTCAAAACCGACGTATCAAGTGCAACTATAACGACACCTCTTAACACACACGCACGAGACCACGTCAGTAAGTTAGTCCTACCTAGGGCACGTCTACTATGTTTTAGGTTTGGGCTTGAAGTGCTCTTGGAATGTAAATGGGCATTATGTGGGTGTTGTGCTTAAAATTAGATTTAGCAGTGTGAAGTGCACAAACAGAGGATTTTCAATGCAAACTTTAATTGGTGTAGTGGCTTTTATGGTTCACGTGCTTGTATTAATTTCTTTTAGGGTTTCCTTGTTTAAGTAAATTCAAACAAGGTTGTAGTGAAGCATGCAACAGGTTTTGCAAGTCCCAATTTGTTTTGTGAATTTCCTTTAAGTATGGAGTGCAAATGTGCTCTACCTTAATGTGGAAACCGTAATATCAGATAGGTCTACATGATGATTTTAGGTCTAACAAGGTAGAAGTGGTGTGACCCAATCAGAGAAAACAATGGTCCTAGTGCACCACTACCAAGCGAAATAGACCTAGGTGGTTGCCTAACCTGAAATTTAAATTAGTTTAATTCAAGTAGGTGAGGGGGTCAATCAAGAAATCAACCTTACCTACTAGGCAACTAAGTTGATTCAAGTCAGTTTAGGTCTCTAGGAAAAAATTAAACCCAAATTTTTATGTCCTAAGGTTTATGCTCTTCTAAAAACCTACAGTCAAACTTTCTTCTAGCATGAAATGACTCCCCAGAATAGTAAAGGAAGCCAAATAAGATGAAATTTGACAGAGATCTTCCTTTTTCAATAAGGCATTCAGGGAGTATTTTTTGAAGATTTTTACTTTTTCATACAATTTTTCATGAATTTTTAGGTGTCAGTGGTTCAAATAGGCTAGATGGACCCCTACGAGTAATTCAGTTTAAAAAAGTATCAAGGAAATCCAAAAATTCTTGAAAACTTATATAAAAAGCAAGGTTTCAGTGCCTTTCTAACCCCACAAATTTCAAATCAATCTGATATATATAGAGATTAGAATTACTGTTTAAAGTTAGATAAAATCAATGTACGGACTGCTTAGGCTGAATTTTTAATATTCATACAGTGTGAATTTTTAGTCATAAAAGATGGCATTGGATAGTTGGTTTGAAACACTAATATCAGATCAAATCCTAAGATTTTTTGATTCCTAATTCGACGACAATTAATTTTTGAAAATCGCAATCATTCTCAGGCCGAGTTTCTAAATATAGAGTTGGTGTATTTTAGGTAGTTTCCAAGTCAAATATACACCAAAAAAATATCTTTTTTTTTGTAATTTCAAATTCTAAAGTTTGAATTTGACTTTTTTTTTACTTTTCAAACATAAGAAATCAACCAAATAGAGGATCAAGACTAATACCTGCGATCTTGACCACAGGTTGATGCGTGCGAGGATTCTGATGGGAACACCATCATGAGTCCTAACTAGTTCATTCTAACCTAGAAAAGAGAACAAAAGCTCCTACATAACCTAGAGAAGAGCCTAATTCAAGGAATAACTATTCCGAGAAGAAAACATGAAACAAAGGGTAAAACTGCAATTTTACCATTGCAGTACATCAACAGGATTTCTAAGTGGCTAAACATAGGTCAAATGGTCTGTAGAAGATAAAAGGTGAGTTAGTTCAATCAGAAAAGGGCTATTGTGAGAGGTAAGAATTAAATGACATTTTGTAACTGTAAAACAGACTCACTTAATTCAACAAGGTTCTGGTCAGGATAAAAATCAACTAAATCCTCTGAAATTCATGGAAAACTATCCTCTAGGGTATAGAACCTTTAATTTGGCATTTGAAACCTATTTTGACCTAAATAGGGGTCCTAGCTAGATATTTGACCTAAATTGGGTTTTCTTGTAAAATGTCCAATCAAACATGGTCAAACCTAAAATATAACTTCACCATTGGATTCATTAGGTCAAAATTAGGTTTTTACCAAAATTTAGACCTAAGGGGAGGTCACATTGACCTACTTTGCAAAATAGTCCACCCAATTATATTTTGACCCCTAGCTTTTGAAAACCATTGTGCAGGCCCCCCTATATTCCTCGCCACTCTTTGCAATTAGGTCCCTCTGCCATTACAGCAGAGAAGTCCTACTCCGACAAGGATTTGAGGAGGATTTCTCCCTGATTCCTCAGAGATCCCCTCTTAGATTTGAAAGGGAGATTATTTGAGGAATTCCTTATCATCTAAATGCAATTCCAAGATTTGATTCGCACCCAATCTCTCATGCGAACGCATGAGAGATATGGGTATCTCTCACATTCCTTCTCCAGGGAGGATTCTTACGCTTGGAAGCTTGCCTTCCAGGCACAAGAGCCTCTGCCAGAAGCTATAAAAGGACCCCCTGTCCCTGCCGCTCAGATTCAACTTAGCTTGGCTAGAGAAAACCCTCCAATTTCTTCCCTTCTCCTCTGGCCAAAGCGTCCAACAGGCTCCAGCGATTCCTCCTCCTTCTCGTCGCTCTGCCACAATACCAGTGGTAGAGTTGTCTTCACCACCTTCCTCCACATCGCGCCATACCTGCACACGAGCCAAAGGCCTCTTTGTCGTCGCCGTTCTCCCTCCACTGGAACTTTCTTCTCCAGCGGTGGTGATAAGTTGATTTTCACTTTCGAATAATGTATTAAGATGATTTATCGTTGTAGGATCAAACTGGTGGAAAATCGCTTAACAAAACAATTAAAATTAAAATTAAACCACTCACAGGAGAGCGGGTCCTGTCCACAAGGAGGCAATGACTTAGTTAAACTCGCAATTATGTCAAAATCAAGTTCGCTAAACTATTCGCCAGATGAAACAATGCCTGTGTAGCTCTGAAAGTAAACCTTAAATTTATGGAGAAGTCAAGGGGTGTGAATGTAATTTTTACGTTAGAAAATTATCCATGTGCAAGGGTATGCTATGTACTATTTACTTGCATGCATACAAAAATGTCATTCGAAATTAAATTCAGTGCACATTGAGATGAATAACAAGGTTTACCAATTCTCTAGAAGTATGAGAATGAAGGCATAAGTTCACCATAATAAAATAATGATAAATCAAAATTCATTTTGTGTTAATGGCATGAAATGTAATTATTAATTCCACCATTAGCAGAGGATTCTACCTCTCTCCTCCTCACGCATGGGAGAGAGGATTGTTCGAAGAACTCTTGTGCACGTAGATTGGCCGGAGCGAGGGCTCTGCAACGATGGTGGCGGCAAGTTGCGAGATGGCCGGAGTCGGCCAGCCGGAGGAGAGAAGCGGCGGTAGTGGAGGTTGCTGCTGCTGGCCGCTCGTGCTGTAGGCGTGAGGAGAGGTGGCACGCAGGCACTGCAGGCGCGAGGAGGCCTGGGCGCGTGGGCGTGCGGGCGCTCTGCAGGCCGCTTGGGCACGCGGGGTCTTGTGGCCGTGCAGCAACAGGTGTTGCAGGGGGCAACATGCGGGCGCTGCAGCAGGGGTGTGTGGAGGTGAAGGCACATGGAGGTGAAGGCGCAGGGACTGCAGGCACGAGGCGAGGGTGCTCTAGGTATGGGCGAGCGGTGGAGTCTGATGGCACCGGTTGTAGGTGCTGCAGGGAGGTGCTAGGAGGGCTGAAGAGGGGGCACTAGGGGGTTGCAGGCACTGCTGGAGGGTGCTCTGCAGGCTACAAGGGTGCACGGGCATGGTCTGATGGAGCAGGGGGCTACTGGCGCACGGGAGAGGGTGCGCAGGTGCTGGCATGTGTGTTGGCTAAGGTGAGGGCACGCGGTGGCTGGGGCGTTTGGTAGGGTGCACTGGAGGTGGGTGCGCTTCAGATGAAGGCACAGGCGTGCAGGCTGGTGTGGGTTGCTAGCTGAGGTGTGGGCACGCAGTAGGAGTTGCAGGGACTCTTGGTGGTGTGGGCTATCACCCCATACACGCACTGTGGTGGAGTTGCACTACTGTGGTGGGAGGCCGGTGGTATGGATGGATGAGAAGCAATGTTCTCTGAGCACAGTGAGGAATAAAGGGGTGGAGACCTCCCTTTGAATGGTAGCCCCTCCTCTTTTGTAGCCACAGCTACAAAGATTTGAATTTCAAAAGCTACCATAGAATCAATGTCATGTGTAGAAGGAGGAGGTGGAGACGGAGGAGTTACCTCCAAAGAAGAAGAAAAAGAAAAAAATAAAATAATTAGGGTTATTTATACATAACTCCTTAACTTCTATGTTAATTAAAATAGTGCACCTAATTAATTAACTAATTAAATGTATGCAACCCTAGGTTAATTCTGAATGCATGAATTATGCACTTAAGCTAAAAATATAAATTAATTTATTTACATCCTAATGTATGCTATCTAAATGTTAAAATTAAATTAATATCGAGACACTTAAATACTTAAATAGCCCACAAATATGGACTAATCAGGCGACAGGTACGTGCCAACCACCCTTCTATCACCCTTCGTCCCTTAAGTAGGTTAAAACCCTTCCCTTCTCTCCTCTCTTCTTTTCCCCCTTCTTTATTTCTACTTTCGACTCCTCGACACCGCAGACCACCACCATCTTCCTCATCTCTGGCCAACCACCGGCGAAGGTGCATCCATCGCTCCACGCTTCCACATGCCTCGCCAGACCCCTCGTAACCTCCGCCATCATCCACTAAGCACTTTTCCCAACTCCATCGATCGCCATCACCACCACGCTAGCCCCCCAACCAAACCCATCATCACGGCCATAGAGCGACCTAGGCACGCATGCCTAGGCCACCCCACAGCTAGCCACCTACTGCAGCACCTTCGCTGTGTCACAGCGAAGCTCCCCGTGTGGTTTAATGAGGCCACAAGGCCGTATTGAGTGATTGTAGGACCGAGCCTCCGCCGCCATTAGCGCTGGCTCGAAGAAGCTTGCATCCTTCGCTCCAGGCTACCGCACTCCAAGCGAACAAGTCTAGGTGACGTGGAATGAGTTCGCACACACATCCAGACAAAGAACGGCTTTGAGAGAGCACACAACTGCAGCAAAAAGGCAAAACAGTCTCCTATGGGTGCGCAAGAAGCGGGTGGGATTTTTAGTCCCACCTCGGAAAGGTTGAAGTACGGTGAGTACTTTATATTGTTTTTGTGTTTTTACCTTGTTGCATTAGATCACGGGGTGAGGTCCCCTCACCTTCTCACCAACCTCATCCGTGACCCACGCTCCACGGACATAGCTTGCCTGACCTGCTTACCCAGCATCCTCGCACACCACCTACACCGGTGCGCCTGGACCCAGGTGTGAATAACCCGACCCGAATACTCGATTGGCTCTAGGAGAGCGAACCTAAGAGAGAAAAGAGAGAGAGTGTATGCAGGGGAGGGTAGAAGTTGGTTTTGCACTCGTGTGTGTAGGGAAAGGAAGAAAGTAGAGGAAGCTGTAGCCACATAGGAGCTAAGAAAGAAGCTGAGGAAGCTAAGCAAGGAAAGCAAAAGGTTGAAGGCAGAAGCTGAGGAAGCTGAAGGAAAGAGAAAGAAGGAGAAGGCATGGCTAAAGAAGAAAGAGAAAGAGGAAGTTGCAAGAGAAGTCAGGGAAAGAAGAGCCAAAGCTAAAGGGAAGAAGAAGGAAGGAGAAATCAAGGAAGAAGAAGGAAGCACAAGAAGCCAAAGTCAAAGAAGAAAAGAAAGAGAAGCTATGGCAAGCACATAGAGGAAAGGAAGCAAAAGAAGAAAGAGGAAAGCTAAGGAAAGAAGAGAAGGAAGAAGAAGGAAGCATCAGAAAGCTAAAGCAGAGAAGAACCAAAGAAGAAAAGAAAGAAGAAAGAAGAAGCTAAAGAACAAGACAAAGAGAAGAAGCAATCAAATACCTTTTGTCCAATCTTCTCAATTTCTCTTTTATTGTTACATTTTAGTACTCATAAACTCCTGCATTATATTCTAAATTAGATTTTGAGTAGATTTAAGTGTTCAAATCACATTGATTGAGATTAGTGAATAAATTCCATTTGCTCCCTGTGTTCGACCTCGGACTTAACAATTCGAGTAATAAAAATTCTTATTTATTTTCAACGCTTTTTTGACTATACTACAACGCCACCATTTTAAAACCTGATCAAATGCTGTAAACTTTTTGGCACCATTGTCAGGGAGCAACGCACAATTTATCACTAGTCTCTGCATTATTTTTTGATTATATTTGAATACTAACTTACCCTATTTGTTTTGCTGTGATTTTGCAAGGTATTTCACGAAGAAATCTCCTATGCAAGTCAACCACTCCAGGGTAGGTAAATTCTCTTTTCTTCCTTAATCCACCTCCTAATCAAAAAGGAAGTAATCAATTAGGAATCAATTGCCTTCTTTCTATACTAATCACCATCTTTAAGGCAAAAGTTTCCTAATTTTGCAAAAATTTTTTCAAAAGCTACTGAAGTTGAAGCGATTTTTAGAGATCCTACCCCAAAAATTTTTGTGCCTAGTAGAAATCACGCTTAAATTCCAAATCTCCGCAGACTACACACTTCTTTTTTGAATTCTAAAGAGACTTTTTTGTGAAAAACAAAGATGATTGGAAATAGAACCAAATTAGGGTTTCTACAGTAGGCTTTTGAGTGCTAGTTCACACATGCTTGCATATAAGGAAACAAACCCACCCGCATCAGTGTTCTACCCAAGCCCTTGATTGAAAAGATCTAAGCAAGACAAACCCTAAATTGAGCTCTAAAATCACTTGAATCTTTAAAACATTAGACCTAATAACTTGGTAGTCAAATTAGGGTGATTTCTAGGTCTTGACCTAGAATCATTCTGCCATCTTTAGGGCAGGTTAGGTGAAGTTGACCCCTTGTTGGCTCAACCAACCGCCAAATTAGGTCACAGCAGCAAAAAAAATCTAAAGTTCAAGTGAAAACCCTAAGCACCTAAAATCTAAAAGTGATAGACTTAAGAGGTCAAGGTCCCCATTCTGGTCTACCTGGAATCACAGTGACAAGAGAGGTCGGGTGGGGGAAACCATGTAACCCGTGGGGATGCTCTACTGTGTAGGGGTCTTTGCGGGACTCTCCCTCCTTGGCTGCCCAAGTAATTCTCAGGTGGATGACTTTCTGATCTAAGGGTATCAGCTGCCCTAAACCTCCATAGTTATCCAAACATCTTTAGGTGCCTTGATTGGGTCAAAAACAGCTCCAGTACATCATCCCTTCTCTTTAGGGCACACACATAAAATTTTCAATGGGACTCTCTACTCAGATTTAATCACTTCACAACTTGATTCTACATCTTGATTCAAATTCTGATTCTACATCTTGATACGAACACCTGATCCAAATATGCAGCCAAATTACTCAAGACTACCATTCAAGAAACATGAATCACAAAGATCCATGAGAGATAGGATGATTGAGGATGCCCTTGATTTCTACGAAATTGAATATAAACCCTCAACACCGATAGAAGACATTCAGGTTAGTGTGCCAACAACCACAACTTTCATTATAAACTGTGCCCAAGTACTATTGACAGAAGCCATAAAAGGATCAACCCGAGACATGCTTATAATAGGATACATTGAGATAGAAAAATTACACAACTTTGAATACCTTCAATGCATGACAAATCCTATACTTTGGGAACAACACCAAGATGACAGATGATGAGCCATCCTGGAATAGTATTGAGGATCAATCCGATTTCCCAGATCTCGAGTTTGAGGCACAAAGTGGTTGTGGATTCCCAACCCAGATAGAATACAACATGCCTGATATTGAAGAAGGTTGGGAAGTTCCAATTGTAGGAAAACACAACATTGAGCCAACCCTAAACCATGGCTCACCAAGCATAGAATTCCAAGACTCCTGCAACAATGAAAGTAGAACTGAACCTCTCGAGGGTGTAAATCCCGCCCCTTAGTTTGATAAGGTGATCCTCGAAGGGTACTCGAACCTAGATTCTAGTGATTCAACCCACATCCTAAGCCTAGAATCTGGATTTGAAACTTGTTGGGAAGATTACAAGGCCCCATATGAAGATGATCAAATTTTCAATGAAGAGTATGATTTTGGGCCTCTATTTGATGAATATCCCTCTCCAACATCCTCAGAGAATCAGATCAATTTTTCGGAAGTCACGCCAATTTACAATGCAGAAATCGAGGAGTTGGACGAGTGGGGTGTTGATTGGGTCTTTCCTACAAGCCTAGAACTTGAGCTTAGACTAAATACGGACACCGTTTTAAGCTCAAAATTTACATATAGGCTAGATCCCAGTCAAGCTACTGAATCTACATCATATGATTTATTCTATGGTGGAACCTTTGATCTCAAATCTTATTCAAAATTTGATTCTCGCAACATCTCCGACGATTTCGAATCTGACCATGATTTCGGAGAAACTCTGCTTCCTGAATTCAATGAACCAATCTACCACCTCTGCTACATGATTCATTCTCCGACTCTGAGGTCCCTATTCCCGAGATCACATATTTAATTTCGAATTCTAGTGACATGTAATCATTTCTTTTCGATCCTCAAGAATCGAAACCAGAAAATGCTGAGAGTGATTACAACCCAGAGTTCGAATCTTTTCTCAACTCAAATTTCCCTCATCCTATAGACACTCTTCAGGCATTCACTTTTGACTTTGAGAGCTACTATGAGGACTCTCTACATGAAACCACCTGTCACTCCTTTTTAGAAGAACCCTCATGCACAATTCTCATAGAAGCACCTCTTCTAAATACACAAAATCGAGCAAAACTTGTTTCCAACCCTGACCTGCAATCGGACTCAATTTCTATTTTGATTCCCCTCTCACTGAGCTGATTGCAGATAATTCAACTCCACACATATACTGCGTATCAAACATTGATCAGACTGAAAAACATGATCCATCATTCTCTGATCACCCCTATAGGTTTTCCGCATCATTCACTAATTATTTTTCAGATCCCTACTCTGACCGGGCTAATTCGACTCAGCCAAAAACCCGAGTTTACACTTCCACATCCATCCGAGCTCCATTGCATATGGTGGGTTCCACATCTCTTGATCTACATCTATCAACCCACCAGATTAATTGGGTTTGGGCTACATCATCAGCCTGTTGATCTTAACAAGCACCTGGTTGGACCAACCAGGCTCTTAATCAAGGTGCTTGTTCTACAAAACTCTACTGATGTAACCACTCCCTCTCCATCCCATTTCCCGCTCGGCTGAAGGTGTTGAATTTAGCACTTAACGGGAGGCAACTCATCATTCCAAAAACCTGAGATCCATCTAATTATCCATCTATACTCCACGTCTATTGCACCTTGAGTTCAGCATTAAATAGTCGATCCCACCTCTGGTATATGTACCAGAGATCGAAATCATCCGCAACAGTCATTTTTGACCCATTCACCCACCTGATATATCCTATTCTAAGCCCCTAGACCCAACACTGTTTCACACCCTCCATTTACAATGTGGACATTGCAAAACTTAGGCATGGGGGGTGGTAAAGTGCATACATACACAAACCAAGAAAAGTCAGAAGGATTCTCACAAAAAAATCACATATGTAAAAAATACCAAAAAAATAGAAAATTATGAAAAGGAACAAAAAAAAATGGAGGGAAGAAAATTCTGAATCTCATAAACATATGGAGGAAAAGAGCAAAAGGGCAAAAAGGAGCACAAAATGAAAATGAAAAATGAGATAGTCATTAGTAAAATATTAAGGGATTAATCGAAGTTCTAGACCACATCAAGAAAAATAAAATGCACTGCAAACTAAACCAAGGTTAAAATATGTCTCAAGCATGGGTGCTTTAACTGTGGAATCCAATGAACTCTAGGATAGTTCCTGCGAGCCTTAAAAACCTTCGTGGAGGATCGAGGCTAGAGCTGGTCAGGTCCAGATCTTGGTTGGTACTTGAGTACCTCTAGTCCTACTGTTGGCATTCTAACCTAATCGGAAAGAAAAAGAAAAACCACTTATCATAACTAGTGAAAGAAACTCATGGTCTAGAATAGAAGTTAAAACCTTGAAATATTGCTAAGGGACTAGCAAAAGCTAGGCATGGGGGTATTATGGGAACACCATCATGAGCCCTAACTAGCTCATTTTAACCTTGAAAAGAGAACAAAAGCTCCTACCTAACCTAGAGAAGGGCCTAATTCAAAGAATAACTATTCCAAGAAGAAAACATGAAACAAAGGGTAAAACTATAATTTTACCATTGCAGTACATCAACGAGATTTCTCAGGGGCAAAACATAGGTCAAATGGTCTAAAGAAGATAAAAAGTGAGTTGGTTCAATCAGAAAAGGATTATTGTGAGAGCTAAGAATTAAATGGCATTTTGTAACCCTAAAGCATACTCACTTGATTCAACAAGGTTCTAGTCAAAATAAAAATCAACTAAACCCTCTAAAATTCATGGAAAAATATCCTCTAAGGTTTAGAACCTTCAATTTGGCCTTTGAAACCTATTTTGACCTAAATAGGGCTCCTAGCTAGATATTTGACCTAAATTGGGTTTTTATGTAAAATTTTTATTCAAACGTGGTCAAAATTAAAATCCAACTTCACCATTGGATTTCTTAGGTCAAAATTAGGTTTTACCAAATTTTGGACCTAAGGGGAGGTCACCTTGACCTACTTTGCAAAATAGTCCATAAAATTACATTTTGACCCCTAACTTTTGAAAACCATTATGCAGACCCCCCGATCTTCCTCGCCACTCTTTCCAATTAGGTCCCTCCATCATTACAGCAGAGAAGTCCTACTCTAGCGAGGATTTGAGGAGGATTTCTCCCTGATTCCTCAGAGATCCCCTCTTAGATTTAAAAGGGAGATTCTCTAAGGAATTCCCTATCATCTGAATGCAATTCCAAAATCTGATTCGCACCCAATCTCTCATGCGAATGCATGAGAGATATGGGTATCTCTCACATTCCTTCTCCGGCAAGGATTCTTGCGCTTGGAAGCTTGCCTTCCAAGCACAAGAGCCTCTGCCAGAAGCTATAAAAGGACCCCCTGTCGGTGTCGCTCAGATTCAGCTTGGCTTGGCTGGAGAAAACCCTCCAATTTTTTCCCTTCTCCTTCGGCGAAAGCGTCCAGCAAGCTCCGGCAATTCCTCCTCCTTCTCTTCACTCTGCCACAATACTAGTGGCAAAGCTGTCTTCACCTCCTTTGCGTCGCACCATACCTGCGCACGCCCCCAAAGCCTCTTCGTCGTCATCGTTCTCCTTCCACTGGAACTTTCTTCTCCGGCGGTGGCAGGTACATGCCAGCTGCCCTTCTATCCCCCTTCATCCCTTAAGTAGGTTAAAACTATTCCCCTCTCTCCTCTCTTCATTTTCCCCTTCTTTATATCTACTTTCGACTCCTCGACACCGCAGACCACCACCATCTTCCTCATCTTCAGTCGACCACCGGCGAAGGTGCATCCAACACTCCACTCTTCCACATGCCTCTCCAGACCCCTCACAACCTCCACCATCTTCCATTGAGCACTTTCCCTAACTCCATCGACCACCATCACCTCCACACTCGCCCCCCGACCAAACCCATCATCACTGCCACAGAGCGACCTAGGCACACACTCCTAGGTCACCCCACGACTAGCCACGTATCGCAGCACCTTTGCCATGTCATGGTGAAGCTCCCCATGCAGTTTAATGAGGCCGCAAGGCCGTATTGAGTAATCGCAAGACTGAGCCTCTACCGCCATTAGCGCCGGCTCGAAGAAGCTTGCATCCTTCACTCCAGGCTGCTGTGCTCCAGGTGAACAAGTCCAGGTGAAGCGGAATGAGTTAACACACACATCTAGACAGAGCACGGCTTTGAGAGAGCACACAACTGCAGCAATTATGCAGAACAAGCTCCTATGGGTGTGCAAGAAGCAGGTGGGACTTTTAGTCCGACCTCAGAAAGGTTGAAGCACGATGAGCACTTTATATTATTTTTGTGTTTTTACCTTGTCACCTCAGATCACGCGGTGAGGTCCCCTTGCCCGCTCATCCTCCTCGTCCGTGACCCACACTCTGTGGACCTATCTTACCTAACCCTTTTACCCAACACTCCTCGTGCACCACCCACGCTGGTGTGCCTGGACCCGGGTGCACATAACCCAACCTGAATACGCGATTGGCTCTGGGAGAGCAAACCAAAGAGAGAAAAGAGAGAGAGCATACGTGGGGGAGGGTAGGGGTAGGCTTTGCACTCGTGTGTGTAGGGAAAGGAAGAAGGGAGAGGAAGCTGTAGCCGCAGAGGATCTACGAAAGAAGCTAAGGAAGCTAAGGCAAGGAAAGCAAAGGGTTGAAGGCAAAAGCTAAGGAAGCTGAAGGAAGGAGAAAGAAGGAGAAGGCATGACTGAAGAAGAAAGAGAAAGAGGAAGTTGCAAGAGAAGTTAGGGAAAGAAGAGCCAAAGCTAAAGGGAAGAAGAAGGAAGGAGAAATCAAGGAAGAAGAAGGAAACACAAGAAGCCAAAGTCAAAGAAGATAAGAAAGAGAAGCTATGGCAAGCACACAGAGGAAAGGAAGCAAAAGAAGAAAGAGGAATGCTAAGGAAAGAAGAGAAGGAAGAAGAAGAAAGGATCAGAAAGCTAAGGTAGAGAAGAACCAAAGAAGAAAAGAAAGAAGAAAGAAGAAGATAAATAATAAGACAAAGAGAAGAAGCAATCAAATACTTTTTATCCAATCTTCTCAATTTCTCTTTTATTGCTACATTTTTTGTACTCATAAACTCCTACATTATATTTTGAATTAGATTTTGGGTAGATTTAAGTGTTCAAATCACATTGATTGAGATTAGTGAATAAATTCTATTTGCTCTCTGTGTTCGACCTTGGACTTAACAATTCAAGTAATAAAAATTCTTATTTGTTTTCAACGATTTTTCGACTATACTGCAACGCCACCTTTTTAAAACTCGATCAAGCACTGTAAACAGATCCTCATCTTGACCTACAATCAAAACAAACACAAACATATGTTAAGCAAATCCAAATCTAAGAACCCACCCATTGCCTCATCGGCAACGATGCCATTTGACAAGGCATTTTCACGTGTGTTTTGAAATAAGTTGGAATTGTAGTATAGTTGCGCTATACCCTCGATAAAAAAAAATTTGTTTTACGAAACTTGCATTGATTTTTATTCTTTTATAACATGAATCACAGTCGTTCGTCTCTGGGAGGTGCGAGAAACGAGTTTTAGATTTGGATCCACTTTTCTAACCTAAATCTAACCTAACCTGATCCTTTTGGTCTTTTTCGTATTTTATGATTTTTTCGTGTTTTCGATTTTTGTTTTGAAAAGCAAAATGAAACCTAGATCTAAATATGCTAGCGGAAACCTAATCTTAACCTAACGAATGGCCGTGTATTCACAATGACAAACAAAAGCATATCACTAATTATTCAAAGAAAACATAATCATGCATTAACTAATTATATGAAGTTGCAAAAGAATAGATAAAAAGAACTAAACTAAGGGAATGCTAGGATCAACAAAGAAAGGCTATGAAGAAGGCTTCTTGGCCATCCAAGAAGAGAAAGAGAGGGAGGGTGTGGGCTCATCTTCCAAGGAGGGAGAAGAGGGCATGCCCATAATGAAGAAGAGGAGAAGAGGGTGGTGGACCCTTTTTCTTCTAGCCATCCTTGAAGCCTTGGTGGAGAGCACCTTGGAGCTTTACTTGGTCTTCCATGGAGGAGCACCTTAGAGGACCTTCATCAGGCATCCATGGATGACGTCTTGGAGAGGAGGAGGAAGAGGACGACCTTTGAGTGTGGAAGGGAGGGTGTTGGTGGTTACAAGTTGAGGTGGAGGAGAAGAGAATGGAATGGAATGTGTGACAACTTCTTTCTCTTGGCTTTCATGGGAAGGCCTACTTTTGGTAGAGGAAGTTGGCTCTCCAAAATTAAGAGTTGTCCACTTATTTAGGATCTAGGTTGACATACATAGGGTTTAGGGTTCCTAAGATGGTGTGTGTGTGTTTTGGTAGGTTTAGGAAAGGAAGGTATGTGTGTTTAAATTTCGTAGAGTGATGTTGTGTGGGTTTTGGTAAATCTAAGTTAGGTCAACCTAGATTAGGTGGGTATGGACCTAATTCAGCTTACGAGAGTATAATTGGATAGGAGTGAACCTAATTGGGTCTTCGTCAAGTCAAATTTGATGTGTGTGTGTGATTAGGCGAAGGTAATCCTAATAGGTATGAGTCAATTAGATCCTGGGCAGGTCTAATTGGGTTCAGGTGCACCCAATAACTGTAGATGCACCTAATTAGGTATGGGCTAGTTTAATTGGGTTAGGGATAGGATAAATAAGGGTATGGATAGTGGGATAGGCTTAGGAGGTCTCTACTTAGGTTTCCTAAGGTGTTTGGTGCAGTTTCTAGGTCAAAAGAGGGAAGCTTGGGTTTCTACCACAAAAAATAGGAACCAGACAAGACCTCCAGATGTCCCGACAAGTGATTAGACATCTTATACTCGAAAATTGGACGTCTGGAAGTTAGGTTGGACATCTAATTTTGTGTCAGTGAGAGTTTTGGCTTCCTGAATTGAGTTTCTCCAGAAATCAGACGTCCAACCTAATATCTAGATGTCTAAAAATGTCCTGGAGAGTGGGTTTTGGGTTTTTTAAGGTAGGTTTTTGTTCCTAAGTATTTGGGAGAGGGATAAGGTGGATAAGAACATGGATAGTGCTATCCATGTTTTGGGTTCTAAGGCTAAGATGTCCTAAGGGAAGTGGTTTTGGATTTAGGAAGGTTGTCCTAGGGTTTCTAAGGGTAGGGTAAGGCTATCCTCCTCACTCCTCTTTTTTGGATCAGTCTTCTTGTCTCTTTATTGCCTTATTCCACTCTATCACTTTAGTACCTACAAATAACAACAAAAAATTAGATAGCAAGATATCTCTTCTTATTCTGTATAAAATAATGCAATGCATGATATGCATGATATGAATGCAATATCTACAAATTAACCTAGGTATAACATTATTTAGGTTGATTAGGACCTATGATTGTTGTGCAATCACTACCCACCTCCCCTCCTCATCTTCCTCCTCCTCCTCCTTGATAACACTACATCTTGGGGTGATAATTCTGTCAATTGGGGTTTATCTTAAGAGCAAAATGCACAGATAACACATCATAAATAGGAATAGGAGCATCGCATGCATTGCACATCAAGATTGCTTATAATGCATTATTAACCACCATGTGTACAAGAACATGCCAAAATAGGCCTCAGATGAGCAATCAGACCACACAAATGGATTTAGAGCAACGAACGGAGTCCAACGGACTCAAAATCGGCCAAATCAGACATCCGGAGCTCCTGTAATGGGCCTAAGAAGTTCTGACTGCTGAACTGATGATCAACAACCCACAGCACGCCACGTGGCACCTGCTTGTCGCACCCTCACCGCCGCCTACTTTTGCCTTCACCCGGAGGATGAATCTCAGCCATCGATCTTCGATCAAACGACTGAGAATCGCTCGTGCACTCGCCCTCTCCGCGACAATCCGCTTCGACAGTGCAGTGGTCGACCGCCTCACGCCCGCGCATCCAGCACAAAATCGAATCACGCTGCGTGGAAATTGGAAGGCGAGGGTGCGTTGCGGGAAATTGAGAGGCCCGATCAGCAGCAAATGGCGACGAACGAGCCATGCGGCACAACGGTTGCACGTAGACGCTCACGTGTGCGATGACGGGCAGATGCGTGCACCTCAGCAGTGATCCGCAAGAGTACCCTTCGCGAGATCTCAACCGTCCCATCTTCGATCGGACGGCTAACAACGCACAGGCAACCGACGGGTGAAAGGGGCTACACCAACAGATTTGGTATGGGTTTAGCGACGTCCTGGATGTCGCTAAAGCCCATACTTAAATTAGAACACCCTTTGGCCTATATAAACTCCATCCAACCACCCATGGAAGGGCATTCAATTCACTTGCAAGTGTTCTACCCCCACTCCTAGCCACCATTAGCCCTCTTTGTAATCGTCGGAGCCGACGAGCCGCCGACGGAGCCCCTCTCCATCGCTGTGGCTACCTCGCTATCTTCTCTCTCTCTTTCCCTCTTTATCTTATGCTTTACTTTACTTGTATTTAAGCATTTATCTAGTGTTGTAATTATAAAACTAAAGTTCCATGTCAAATGAAGTTGTTTCCTATCTAGTTACTTGCCCTCTTTTATGTTTAAGTACATGTTGTGAATGAAAAATTCTAACCCTATTCTCTCTCTCTCTTTCTCTCTCTCTCACTCGCTCTTCACCCACTTCTTTTCGTAAGCAAAAAACCCATTATTTCCGTGATATTAAGTGACAAGAAAAATCTGGTTTTCACGCCTCCCTAAGATTGACACTCGAACTCACATCCGTTTCTTCATTTAAAATCGACTTTGCGAGCACAAGCTATAACGACTCTTTTAAACATACGCGTCTTCCGCATGTCAGTTTTTGGCACCGTTGCTGCGGAGGCTACGGAATTATTTTGTCACTTTCATCCTACATCCATGCTCACATCATCTAACGCATTCTCTACCTCTACTTGATGGTTGCAGGAACTCGGCGCTTAGATAGCGAAGAAGCGCAACTTGTGACGATAGAGATGGAGTAAGCATAGCAAGGACCAATTGTGAGTAACTCTTCACCCGTGGTTGTTTGCTTGCTTGAAAAAAAAAATCTTAAAAAAAATTGTAAAATCGAAAAAAAATTTGGCGTGGTGTATGATTGCCTGATCCACATTCTTCACTCATCACCGAACAATATATATATATATATATGCACTCTAACATTCTTAAGACCTAATCTTTTTGGAGTGTTTATCTTTCTTTTTGAGTGGTGTTTGCGAAGCCACCATTACTTGACTTGGGCTGCACCACTCACCCCTAAAATCGACTCATCCAATAGAAACTGCATGACCACTAGGATGAATACATTAGGGTTTTAGAGCCTCTACACATCAAAGGAAATTTACTTTCACCAATTGTGTGCAAAACTTGATGTGCCCACTAAAACTTGTCTGAAAACATTAAGACACATCAATCCTAAAAGACACAAAAGTAAGGATGAAACACTAAAAGACACCACATCTTAAAAAAAATCCTTGCTTGAAAACCATGTTTTGATAGGAGCACACACACTGAAATTGGAAAACTAAAAGGCACTACCCCAATCAACGCCTCATCACATAACCCTAGCACAAGCACTATCCTAGCCCTTTTAAAACAGAGTAGACGTGCCCTAGGCAATACTGGGTTAAGTCTTGAGAGGCGTGGTTTTGTTTGCTGGGCATTTGGCTTTCATTCCCTTAGTAGAATCTAGTGACTAGGTTGCGGGGAAGTGTCAAACGACCACGGTTGTGGGGTCTATGGAACCGACGGCGCAAGCCAAAGGAAGAACCTTCCCTACAATCCCCTCGTAATCAACCTAGCCAGATTAGCTTTGGGAAGGGAAGTCCAGTGCTTACAGACTTGATCACCCTTTTGGAGATTTCCATGTCCCCTAAGGAATACACCATAAGGACTAGGCTTGTTTGCTTGGTTGTACACACACTTCTTGCATCTGTCGCTCTCCGCATCCCCTCCTGTTCTTCTCTAGTGTATGCACAGGAGACGATCACTGCATCCCGAGTTGTTTGTTTCGGGACGGGAATCTAGGCGACCTAATTCTGCTAGGAACATGGCTGAACCTAGGGTAAATGAGGTTGAGGACCAACCCCCACCAGATAAAATGGCCACCATCCAAGCCTAGATTAACGCAAACCACCGACTTCAGCAACAACAGATCCACACTATCATGCAAGCCATACACCGGTTGCAGAACCCACAAGGGCAACCACCACCACCTTCCAAGGCCCACAAGGGCAATTGCCACTTGATCTACCACCATTCCAGGACCAACCTAGGCCCCTCCGCGACTTCAATCCTTCTCTATTCGAGTTGAGACGCACCTTAGGATCCCCGAAGGAGGAGATGATTTTGAGCTAAAACCAAATGTCCTAAGTCTGATTCAGAGCCACTTCCATGGAAGCTCAAATGAAGATCCCTTCCAGCACCTAGAGGATCTTGACCGGATAGCCCGAACTATGAAACCTAGGAACATTAGCCTTGACATTGTTTTGATTAAGATGTTCCCCTTCTCACTGAGAGACAAGGAATCTCACTGGCTTAGAACCCTAGGTAGACCCATCACCACCTGGGAATAACTGACGCATGCATTCTTAAAGAAATTCTTCCCCATAGGAAAGACCAATGCCCTCAGAAGAGCCATTACTACCTTTACACTCCAGGGTGGGGAACAGTTCCATGAGGCGTGCGAAAGATTTAATGAACTATTGAGGAAATGCCCACACCACGAAGTACCAAGGTGGCAATTAGCCCAGATCTTCTACCACGGTCTGGACAGTAACCTACGGAACTTCGTCAATGCCTCATGCGAGGGGAACTTCCTAAACAAAGATGAGGAGAGCGGGTTTGAGCTCTTCGAGTCTATGAGCGAAAATTAGCTCAACAATGCCTCCATGACCCAGTTTAGCCGATCCAGTCAACCCCCTAGTGGGATTTATGAGGTACAAGCAAATTCTGGAATGGTTGACATGGATATCATTGCCAAGAAATTAGATCGAGTGGAATTGGTGGATAAAAAGATAGATGAGCTACTGAACCAAACCAGGAACCCATTACAGACCTTCTCCCTAGCAAAGGGAGCTCACAATGTTGACCTAGTCCAGCCCTTAAGCCAACTGAACCTGGAACAACCCCTGACCACGTTCCAAGGAGGGACCTTTTCTCCCTCAACCCTTGATTACTCTCTTCCCTCCCCATTGACATCTGCTATCCTTGAAGATGTACAGGCTGTCCAAGGTTATGCTAAACCTGGCCCTTACTCCAATACTTACAACATCGGCTGGCATAATCACCCCAACTTTGGTTGGACAAACCAGAAACCACCTCAATTCTAGAACCATCCCAGACCAAACCAATAGCCAAACTTGCCCCCCTATCAGCAAGGACCACCAGTTAGACCCCCATATAATCTGAATAGGGTAGCCCCTCCCCCGTAAAACCAAATGGACACCCTGATAGAGATGATGGCTGAAATGAACCAAAAACATCAGGAGGAAATGACTTTAGTAAAGGGACAGTTAAGCCAGCTGTTGGACTGTAAGCAACAAGGATCCCTACCTTCCCAGCCACAACCGAACCTGCGAAACATGATTAACAGAGGCCCCAATTCGCAAGGGTTCCAGGGCAATCTCGGACAAGCTCACATGGTCCAGCCAGCCCCACAAACATCCCCTGGGTTCGGTGCTTCTTCGTCCTCATCTTCTCAAGGATCAACCGATGGTCTCAATGCCTCTGCAAATGCGGTAACCTTGAGAAATGACACCAGAACCCAGGATCCCAAATGGCCGACTCTTCCTGAGACATCACCGTCTGAAACACCCAACTCAGAAGAGGCACTAGAAAAACCTAAGGACCCAGAAATAGATCCTATCTACGTTCAGACACCCTACCCCGAGGCCTTGGAGATAATCAAGAAGAAGTGTTGTGGAAATTGAGGAGCTTTTAGAGATCTTTAAGCAGGTTCAGATTAATATTCCACTCCTCGAAGCCGTCAAGCACATCCCAGCTTACGCCAAGTTTTTAAAGGGTGCCTGTACACCCAAATGTAAGCGAAGACCTCAAGTACCTAGGAAGGTTATGCTCTCAGAGCAAGAAAGTTTCGTAATATCAAGCAACCTTCTGCTCAAGCAAACTAACCCTGGAGCACCCCTGATATCCTGCAATATTGGGGACATGACATTTGATAGAACACTCCTGGACTTATGTGCTTCCATCAATCTAATTCCAACAAACTTGTACCACCAATTTGTTTTCGAAGAGTTGACACCCACACCTGTCACCATCCAGTTGGCTGATAGATCTGTGAAGACCCCGAAGGGGGTTGTTGGGGACATGATTGTACAGGTCAAGGACTTCAATTTTCCGGTTGACTTCTTGGTGCTCAACATGGAAGTCCCTAAAAAACTACAGAACGGACCCATAATCTTAGGCAGACCTTTCTTAGCTACGACTAAGGCAAACATCGATTGTGACACGGGATGTATGGAAATCGCCTTCGGAGACAAGAAAATGCAATTGGATATCTTCCAGGCAACCAAGTATTTTGATTGCAACTGTATCGAGGAACATGATCCCGTGGAACCTTTGGTCGAGGAATGCCTCACCCTTAGTTCTGTCTCGGATCACCAATCCTATAACGACTGTTCTGACCCGTCACCATCTCTGACCATGGACCTCTGTAGGGCTGATTACCATAAAACAACACCATTTGAGGAGATTGTTGTTGATCAACTCCCACCTTTCCCTTTCCTTCGACTGTTGTTCCACCCACACCCGAACTAATGCTGCTACCTGAGAATCTCAAGTATGTCTTCCTGGGACCTGACCAGACCTTCCTTGTGATTATTAACTCTCATCTAACCAAGGATCAAGAACTCAGGTTGACCGCAACCCTTTGGGAACATCAAACCGCCATTGGATGGACCATTTCAGACGTAAGAGGAATTAGCCCCACCTGTTGCACTCATAAGATTTACCTGGAAGATGGGGCATGACCCTCCTACCAGATACATAGACGGTTAAACCCAAATATGTTGGAGGTCGTTAAGAATGAAATTATCAAGTGCTTGGCACCGACATCATCTATCCCATCTCTGATAGCCCCTGGGTGATCTCCACTCAAGTGGTTCTGAAGAAAGCCAGGCTCACCGTTGTCACCAATGAAAGTGGCAAATCCATCCCCACCCACACCACCATCGCATGGCAGGTGTGTATTGATTATAGGAAACTCAATGAAGCAACCAAGAAAGATCATTTCCCCCTGCCATTCATCGACCAGATTCTTGAAAGATTGGCACGGCAAAAGTATTTTTGCTTCCTAGATGGATATTCAGGATATAACCAAATCACAATTGCTCCTGAAGATCAAGAGAAGACCACATTCACTTGCCCGTACGGTACGTTTGCATTCTGTCGTATGTCGTTCGGGTTATGCAATGCACCAACTATCTTTCAGCGTTTCATGCTAGCCATTTTTTCAGAAATGGTGGGTGAATACTTGGAGGTCTTTATGGATGATTTCTCTGTATTTGGGAATTCATTCGACCACTATTTGAGCAACTTGGAAAAAATCCTGAAATGATGTATCGAGGTTAATTTGGTGTTAAGTTGGGAAAAAGATCCATTTCATGGTTTAAGAAGAAATCATCCTCGGTCACATCGTATCGCCTAGGGGCATTGAGGTGGAACGGGCCAAAGTTGATTTGATTTCCAAACTTCCGCCACCTAGCTTGGTTCGGCATATCCATTCATTCCTGGGACAAGTTGACTTCTACCGAAGGTTAATCAAAGACTTCTCCAAGCTTTCCAAACCCTTAACCGACCTTCTGGCCAACGATGCCTTATTCCACATGACCATTGATTGCATCAAGGCTTACCACACCCTCCGGGACTTAGTTTCCACAGCACCAGTAATTCAGCCCCCGGATTGGTCCAAGGACATTGAAATTATGTGTGATGCATCAAATTTTGCCATAAGCGTTGACCTGGGACAATGACAAGAAAAGAAACCCATGGTGATCTACTACGTGAGCAAGATGTTCGATGAAGCCCAATGAAATTACACGGTCACAAAGAAAGAATTGCTCACTGTAGTTTTCAGACTTGAGAAGTTCCGATCTTACTTGCTATTTGCACAGCAAAAATACACCAGCAAATATGCCATCTTGTGTTATTTCCTAGCACTGCCATTGCATTCTATATAGCTGTAGTTGCATTTGTAAATAGACAACTGCATGCATTTTTAAAGAGGGGAGGAGAGTGTGAATAATTGGCCATCTATTAATTAACATCTTCATCAAGTGCTGCATTGCAATTTCACCATTTTCATTTCTTTATTAGCTTTGAATTCTTCTCTCTGGTGCTACTGCAGGGCATGGGACACGGATGCCTCTTCGCGCCTTACCTCCTACCAACAGCATGGCAGGAGGTGCACTGCCAGCAGCATGGCTAGGCATACCCTCGCCTCTTTATAACCCCTTGCTCTCTCCCTTGTGCGAGGCCCCTAGATACACCTTCAGACACCTTCAGCTCCACCGTCACCCTAGGCCAACCTCCTCCCCTCTCCTTCTCCATACACAGTATCTCTTCTCACTAAGAAGAGACACACCATGGGCAGGAGAAAACCCACAGTGGTCTCAAACCGCCACTGTGAGTTCCACCACCGCCTAGCTCTTTCGTGAGCAGGTGGGCATGGTGGATTCACCTTTAATTTTTACTACCGTTGTCTTCTTCGCCATTGCCAGAGCTTCAAGCTCAGAAGCTCTAGCAGCCCCGCATGCCTGCCTGCAAGCCACGCCAGGCACCGCACGTGCACTTCCAGGACGTGTGCATCTTCTTTCCACACGCGCACGCGCTTCACAGCGTGCCTGAGCATGCAGAACCGGCCGCTACCTGTCGCCAGACCGTATGCACACTGTAGCGCACTATAGCGCACGCTCTGCGTGAAACTGTAACCACTGGCTCGTGTCTCACTTAGCCGGTGGCATGGCTCTCTCTCTCTCTTCGGTGCTACCCGCTCTAGTCGGTCGCCCGCACTCGGCCGCACCTCATCGCACCGGTGCAACCGCGCACGAAGAGCGCACTGCGCTGCACAATGCGCTGTACAGCGCGCATCGCACTGGTGCAACCACGCACGAAGTGAGCAATGCGCTCCCCAGCGCACCGCGCGCGCACCCTTCTGCGCCATTACATCGGTGCAACCATGCACCAGACGGCGGGGCGGCGCAGCAGACGACTTATTTGCTGTGCTTCCCTCTCCTGCCTGTACACGCACACACTTGTACACACGCACTCATACACTCGCACACACACTGGTACATACTCACACACACCCTTATACGCTCACACACACACACATATATTTATATATCCACTCACCTATATATATATATCTATATACATATATAACTACATATATATTAATATATATAGTTATAAATATATACATACATATATACATATATATATATATATGTATATACAAATATATATATATATACATTTACATATCTATATATATATATATATATATACACACACAACTACATATATACATATATAGTTATATATATATATGTATGTATATATATATATGTTTACATATATATCCACCTACCCATATCCATATATACACTTCACCACCCATACTCTCGTGTAGTAGTCCCTCCATCGCGCATCATATCGCGGGAATATCTACACCAGTTGCTGATATTCCCCGATATCCGTGCAAAGCAAGCACTTACACACACACTCCACATCTGCTCACACTCCACGCGGCACTTCGTCTTGTTGGTTGCATCTTGCTAGACGTGGACGAACTTGACACTATGCTACACTCCATTTCCACTTCCACCTCCACCCCTATATATAATATATACATATATATATACTGTATACACTATATATCTATACATATATTAAGATAGGTATTTCTTTCTTTTCTAACAACCTACCTTGTTTTCAGTTATCTTATATTTCTTGCTATTAAAAATATAAGAAAAAGAGTAAAAGGGAAAAGATAATTCTTGTCTTGCAGGTACTCGGTCTTGCGAATAACAAGTCCAATTTTTGAAAACCCCAAGTTGGCTACAAGCCAAGAACCATTTGGCTAAAGGCCAAGGACTTGATTTTGAGGGTGTACCTCAAGGACAATATTATCAACAAAAGAAAAATCTTAAATAGAAAAAAAACCAAAAACATAATAAACGTATGGAAGAGATACGTTTTAGGAAAGGTGTAGAAACTCGTTGACCTTTAAATTTCCGCCTCCCTGAGATCGACCCTGGGTCTAAAAGAGACCAAGATAAAATCAAGTAGGCCAAGTTAAAAATTTTGTAAAGCTGGTTAGGCTCGATTTAGGTTAACCCACTATAATAACTTCAACGACAATTTCATCATATTAACACAACCTATTCGAGTCTCACCACACTTTTTCTGGCACCGTTGCGGGGGAGGCGCAAATTAAGGTAAGTTTCCACTCTCATTCCTTTAATTTTTCTCTTCTCACACCCTTCTCTTCATGGGTGTTTTGTTTGCTTGTGTGCAGGTAAACCAATTGCAAGGAGGAGACAAGCAAAGGACGTCAGAGATGTGGGCAAATCCAAGGTGGGAGCGAGAGCGTGAAGTCGCCGGTGCCACATTGGAGCTTCGCCCACATTGCTGAAGAGGTAAGTGTCTCTCTCTTAGCAACTTAGGTTAACTTGTCACCTAAAAAAAAAAAACCTAAAAAATACTTCTTGGAATTTCTTGGGGCAAGTGGATTAAAAACCACTTGATTGATTGTTTGCTATCACCCCCACCACCCGTGATTTCCCGGAAAACTTTGCATAGCGAAAATCCAAGAATCTTGATTCTTGGATCTTTCATTGTGTGAAGTGTTCTTTAAGGCAAGTTAAAATTGATTGATTGCCATCCCTCCTTGCCTCATTTGTTCACATTTCAAGATCACATTTTTGGTGGGGAGACTTGGAATTGAGTTAATTCCAACCCCACCACAACCTTTCATGTTCCCTAGATTTGATCCCAAATATTTCAACCCCAGCATTTTAATTTTCTTTACCTTATTTTGTGGTTGAGCCTTGTGTGTGGAATATCATTTTGGTGATTGGGAGCACTTGAATTGAAGTGCTTTGGCTCCCTTTCACATTAACCTAAAATAAACTTGTGCATCCACACATATAAATTTCCATCTAGGGAAACCCATTGCATTTTTGGCATGCATTAACTAATTCACATTGAAGAAGGGCATGTTGGGCATAAAAGAACTTGTGTTTTCTCAAAACCTAGAGATTTGTTGAATTGGTAACTCAGTGAAATCTTAAAAGCCATACTACTTAAGGCTGAAATTCTAAAAACCATTCACCATCTAAAACTCCAATTCGGGGAGATTTCCTCGTTGCATGCTTGGTTTACACACTCATAAAATCAACGCACTTGGGCATCACCCATATACAATGCCCGTCACATTCCTGGAGCACTTGATCCTAAGCCTCTAAATTAAAACTGGTAGCAACTTGACCCCTATTAAGGATTGGAGGTCTAACTACCTACGTGTAGCACTTAAGTGCTGGTGTGGGTTCCCGCGTGCTATTGGGTGTCTAAGACTGGGGCCAACGGCCTTTTAATTTGGCTCGGTGGTTCTGCGGTGCTCTCATTTGGTTCCATAGGTTGTGATAGTAGGTAACTTAGATCTTTAGATCTAAGGGCACATTGTAGAGGTTAGGAAATTGATTGCTTTGATTTGTCATCAAGTGTACCCTTACGACGTTGTTTCTCTCATCCCCTTTTCCCTTCTTATCTCCCCAATTCTTCTTGCGGTAGTGCATGTTTGGAAGGAGGTCACAAAACCCTAAATTGTTTGAATTGTCTGATAATTCTAGAAGGATAGAAAATGATTCGTCATCCTCCTCCACAAACATGGCTACACGCCCACCCCCAACTCCTGAGGGAGGAAACCGCCCCCCTTAAATCCCACCAGGTGGTGGTGGAGCCGTAGACCCCATAACCCACCTCCAAGTCCAAATGGAAATGTATAATGAGCAGATTGAAGCCATAACGGAAACCTTGGAGGAAATGCAGAACCCTCCTGAACTGGAGGAGCCTAGGTCTCTTAGCTTTTATCAAAATCCTACTACTACAGAGATCATAGGACAAATTCGAGTCCCCATGGGCGGGGACTATTTTGAATTGAAACCTCATGTCATTGGCTTAATTAACTTTCACTTCCATGGTCTTGTAAGTGAAGATCCTTTTTCTCCATTTGGAAGACTTAACCCGATTAGCTGAAACTGTTAAACCAAAAAACATTGAGTTATCAATTGTCCTCATGAAAATGTTCCCATTTTCATTGCGGGATAAAGTGTCGCAATGGTTGCGCACCCTTGGGAGAACCATCAATTCTTAGGAAGAGATGCGAACAGCATTTCTCAAGAAATTCTTCCCAATCAGGCAAACCAATGCACTTTGGCAGGCTATAACTTCTTTCACGTAACAAAACGGCGAGCAATTTCATGAGGCTTTGGAAAGGTATAATGACCTCCTCCGGAAATGTCCGCACCACGGTCTACCTAAGTGGCATATAGCCCAGATCTTCTATTATGGGCTAAATGAAACTTTGAAGTAGATTGCAGATGCTTTCTGCGGAGGGAATTTCATGAATAAAGACGAGAATGAAGCATTTGAATTATTTGAGAATATATGTGAAAATTCAATGAACAATGCCTCTATTGTCTCCTTTAATCGTACCAGCTTACCTCGTAATGTTCACAAAGTTGACACGGGACCCTCCCATTCATCCACAGATCTTAACCTTATTGCACAAAAATTGAATGAAGTCTCCGTCGTGCACAAGAAGCTGGATAAGCTTCTGGCCAATCCCACCCGTTCTATGGCAAACACCTCCACCTCACCACTTCATCACAATCCTAATCCTTCCAATGCTAGGCTTATTCCCAAAAACCTCATGAGACCATCCTTACCGAGTATCGCATCGAGTGATTTGGTAAGTAATGTGAACCTGGCTTCTACAAGCTAGTATTTCGACATGGAGGACCAAGCCTCTGTGTGCTCGGATGCATATATACATGCGAACTCGTCTTCTAGCTTAGAAGACGCTTGTGCCTTGGGAAACAACCCATTCTCTACCACTTATAACCCAGGGTGGCGAAATCATCTGAACTTCGCATGGTCCAGTAACCCATAGTGCCAAAACCCCACGGGCGGGTCAATGCAACCGTCCGCACCCATCATCCCAAGGGCCCAGTCTAATCCTGTGGCAAATCTACCATCGGGTCCTTCCATTCCTCAAATAGAACACGCATCAAGTCCTCTTGATAAACTGATGCGAATGGTGACGGAAATGTCTAAGCGCCATGAAGAAGACATGACTTCTCTTCAGCACCAATTGGAGCAGTAGAATGCTGAGATCAGTCAACTACGCATGGTGACTCGATCTTAGGGTACTCTTCCAGCCCAACCTATTCCCAACCCACGAAATTTTGTACCCCGTGGTCCTCAACCACAGGTACGTCCTTTTCAGGGGTAGGTTCATCAGATTCTGCAACCTCCGAGCATTCCACCAGGATTTTAGGCTAATCCTGCAGCAACACATCACCCTTCTGTCCCTATTACGAACCCTCCTCCGCCTCATGATCCCACTAGACCCTCGACGTCCAATGCGATTACTACGAGGAGTGGTAAGCAAACCGTTGATCTGCCTCGACTTGATCCTAGCCCATCTTTTTCATCGCCCTCTCATTCGGGATGCGCATCGCATTCTCATGAGGACGATACACCTAAGCTAGTTCCAGAATCAATCCCATTCCTTGAGGCTCTACTGAGGGAGCCAAAAGGCAAGAAAAAGGATATGTAGGTCTTTGATAACCTACGTAATTTATTGAGGGATGTTGAAATCAAGGTACCCCTGTTGGAGGCTATCAACCATATACCAACTGTCGCCCGACTTTTCAAATACTACACTACACTCAGGCGATAGTCGAAGAAAATAAAGAATCCAGTGGTCCTCTCGTCTCATGCGAATTGTGCTATATTATCAAATCTACCACTGAAGTAGAAAGATCCGGGCACACCGCTTATTTCTTATAGCATCCAAGTCTGTAATTTTAACCGTGCTCTGCTTGATCTAGGATCTTCCATCAATCTTATACCAACCATCATGCTCAGGAAATTTGCATTAGGGAATCTGAAACCCACCCCTGTCATGTTATAGTTGGCAGATTGTTCTGTCAAAATACTGAAGGGTGTGGTGGAAGATGTGGTGGTTAGGGTAAACAATCTCTATTTTGCTGTTGACTTTCTTGTGTTGGATATGAAAGTTCCTAGCTCACTTTCTGATTGTCCGATCATCCTTGGTTGACCTTTCTTGGCCATAACCCATCCCCATATCGACTGTGAGTCAGGCTGCATTGAGATTGCCATTGGCTCTGAGAAGCTCAAGCTAAACATCTTCAAGGCAGCCAAGAATTTTGATTGCGATTGCATCGAGGATGACACATTTGATGAGGACATGGCTGTTAGCTCGTGTATCGAACTTATAGGGACCTATGCTGACTGCTGTGGATTTCCCTCGAACACAGATCATTGCCTGACTGACACATATTGTGATGTTCCCCCATCCCTCCCCTTACCCATACCTTCTCCTAACCAGACTTCTGACGAGGTTTTCTCTGCTTCCCATACCTCGTGGTCTAAGTCATATTTGGGCTACTCACCGTCGGTCCACCCTCTTGAACACCGGATTGCCCTTTCTTTCCTGCTAAATCAGGCGAAAATGCGACTCCACACTGGGACCTTGAACCCACATACTAATCATTGGGGCTATCCCTTGTGGGATCCATCAATCCAAGATGCCCCTCTTCTTGGCTAATCTGAGGGCCAACTTCTTCCTCCTGCCTTTCTTTCTTCTGATCCGCTTGGGACACTCTCATCTAAAGAAATGCCAGAACTTTCACCATCCACTCCTGAGCTGAAAGTGCTGCCTGACATGCTTAAGTATGTTTCCTTGGGACCAAATGAAATGCTCCCCGTAATCATTAGTTCAAAATTGACCAGGGAGCAAGAGTGCAAACTAACAGAGGTCCTTATGGAACACAAGGCAGCCATTGGATGATCCTTATCGGAATTAACTGGCATTAGCCCCTCCTACTGCACTCACCGTATATATACGGAGGAGGAAGCTCAACCTTCCCATGAGATGCAGTGACGTCTCAACCCTAACATGCATGAGGTCGTTAAAAAGGAAATCATTAAGTGGCTGGATGCGAGTATAATCTACCCGATCAGCGATAGCCCTTGGGTGAGCCCAATTCATGTCGTGCCCAAAAGTGAGGGACTCACCATCCGTGTTAATGACAGGGGTGAATCCACCCTACATGCACTCCTACATCTTGGAGAGTGTGTGTAGACTATAGGAAACTGAATGCTGCAGTTAAGAAAGATCACTTTTTGCTACCTTTTAATGACCAAATCCTAGAGCGGTTAGTGGGAAATAAAATTTTCTGTTTCCTGGATGGATTTTTTGGATATAACTAGGTGGCAATTGACCCTCGAGACCAAGAGAAAACCACCTTTACCAGCCCCTTTGGCACCTTCGCATTTAGAAGGATGCCTTTCAAACTTTGTAATGTGCCAGCAACTTTCTAGAGATGTTGATAGGAACCGTTCTCACGCGTTTTGAAAGTCGCTGGAATCGTAGTATAGTTGCATAAAAACGTTCGTCAAAAAATGATTTCTAAAGATAACGAGACTTTGAGTCCCGGTCGTTCGTCTCTGGGAGGCGTTTGTTTTACTTTTGAAATTGATCTTTTTTACCGCTCTACTTTGTTTAGAATTGCATGTCGGTTAGTGATTATTACGTATTTAGGTATGACATGCTTAGTTATAAGAATATTAAAAGTTAGAAATAGGCAACATTAATCACGCAAAAGATAATAGCAACCATTAAGCTCATGGTGATTTCAAACAGATTGAGATATATATAAATATAAATGCATTTTTCATTCATTCAGTTGTTTGCAACAAGAACTATAGAGGAAAGCTTGTACATAAATGCTTGGAATTTAAATCTAGATAACAAAAAACGACTGCATACAAGAATCAATGGGGGGATTTTGCATGCATCATTGGGGGAGAAGTAAGACTACACTATTAAGCAGTAATAAAAGCAGTAAATATCATGAAGAGCATAAACTAAATCTAGCAGAATAAAGGGCATTCAGGGGTGGTCCCCGATGGCCTTGGAGTGGTCAAGAGAAGAATGAGGGGTGGCCAATGTAGCTTAGGCCGACCCTTGGAGAGAGGGAGGAGTGATCCATCATCCCGACATGATGTCCTCCATGGTGGTGGTAGTGAGCTCGTGGAGGTGGAGTGGCTAGCTAAGTGGAGGTGGCGTTAATGGCACCAATGGAGTGAATTTGCCAAGGAAGTGAATTGGGGTGTTTGGCCGCCCAAGGGGTCTTTTTATAGACCCAATGTCTTCTCTCTAGAGAGGTGTAGAACTCTCTAGAGAGAGTCCAAGAGTGGCTGGCCACATGTGGGTGGAGGTAGTCTTTGAGATCCAAAAATTGTGGATCTCAATTTGAATGCCTCTTGGTTGCTAAATTTGGCAACTAAGAGGTGGCGCCATCTCAAGAGATCTCTAGAGAATTCTAGAGAAGTGTGTGTACGTGAATGGGTGTGTGTGTGTGTGTGTGTGTGTGGTCATGCTCTATGTGGCTAGGTGTCTTAGTTTAGGTCCTAAGGGGTTTGGGTTGGTGTAGGTCTTGAATTAGGGTTACAAACCCTAATTGCTAAGGGGAAAATGCAATTAAACTTAACCTAAGTTTAATTGAATGAGTGTGAACCTAATTGAGAGTAGAATAACTCAATTAGGTTGGGTTTAGGTCAATTGGACTCTCACCAAATCCAATTAAACTTGTGTGGGTTGAGATCTAAGCTCAATTGGACTCAATGAGTCCAATTGACTTAGGTGAAGGTAATTGACTTGATCTAAGTTAATTGGGTTTGGTGAGGACCTAATTAGGTTCTTAGGTAGGTCTAGAGGTGATGTACTAGGGTTAGGACACCTTAATTTAGGTTCCTATGGGGTTGGGATTAGGTCTAGGGAGCTAGAGATCCAAGACCAAGACTTGAATCTCAAAACAGGGACTGGAGACCAGTATCAGACGTCCAATAATAGGATCAGATGACTTATACTCAAAAATCAGAAGTCCAGACTTCAGTTCTGGACGTCCAATTTGAGTTAGGGGGAAATCAGGGTTCTGTTTTGGGTACTCTGCAGAAATTAGACGTCTGACAAAGTGTCTGGACGTCCAATAACACTGCAGAAGTGGGTTTGAGGTGTGTGAGAGATGGCTAAGGGTCCTAGACATCCTATAACTTATCTGGATGTCCAGATAAGGGCTGGAACTAGGGTTTTAAGGTTTCGTAGGGTGTTGTGACCTAATCTAAGGGTGGCTAAGGCTTGGGGAAGTCTCTAGGCTATCCTAGGGCTAGGATGGACCTAAGATCTTCACATTTTACTGCTTTATTCCTACTTAATAGAATAGCAAACCTTTAACTGCCTTACATTATTGTTCCTATATCTAAACTAATCCTTCTGCTCCAGTTCTGCTACAACTCCCGTTATTTCAGATCCAGCTTCAGATCCTGCTCCGGATCTAGCTCCAGATCTGCTTATTCCTGCAATCAACATAATGCACTTAATCAGCACATTATAACATTATTTTATGCATAGCTAAAGGAAAGCAGTAAAGATGCAAATAATGCTTATGCGTGCATGAATTTCCCTAACTTATGCTAAGTTCTAGCCTAATCTAGGTCAATTAAGACCTATGATTGCTGCGCAATCAGATGTATGCTGGCAATATTCCATGATATGGTGGGTGACTTTCTTGAGGTCTTCATGGATGACTTTTCAGTCTTCAGACCTTCATTTGATGATTGTCTTGCCAACCTGACCCGTATCCTTAGGAGATGTATTGATGTGAACCTCCTACTTTCTTGAAAAGAGTCATTTTATGGTACACGAGGGAATTGTTCTCGGGCATATCATCTCCGATAGGGGTATTGAGGTTGATAGAGCTAAGCTTGATGTGATTGCTGATTTACCTGTGCCTAGCTCTGTCAAGCAAATCTGCTCCTTCCTAGGACACGTCGATTTCTATAGGAGATTCATCAAAGACTTCTCCAAGATTTCTAGACCCTTAACTCATCTCCTATCGACCGACGTGCCCTTTGATATGGGCCCCAACTCCATATGAGCATTCACGCAACTTCATGATGCTGTCACCAAGGCCCCTATTCTCCAGCCACCTGATTAGTCCTCGACTTTGAACTCATGTGTGACGCTTTCGACCATGTAGTTGGAGCCATCCTAGGACAAAGACACGATCGACACCCCTTCATGGTGAACTACGCCAGTAAGACGTTGGATGAGGCCCAACGTAATTATACAACCACTGAGAAAGAACTACTAGCGGTCGCCTTTTGGTTGGAGAAATTCCGCTCGTACCTTTTTGGCTCGCATGTTTATTATATTCACTGACCACGCGGCCATTCGCCATCTCATGCACAAGAAGGATGCCAAGCCTAGACTGATTCGTTGGATCCTTCTGCTCCAAGAATTTGACCTTAAGATCCGTGATAAGACTGGAGCCCAGAATGTTGTTGCTGATCATCTCTCGAGACTGGACCCTGACCACATTAGACTTATCCTACTGATCAATGAGGTTTTTCCCGATGAGCACCTATTGGCAATTAATGTGGCAAGTGGATCTTGGTATGCCGACATTGCCAATTACCTTGCTTTTGGTTCCCTTCCACGTGGCTGGCCTAAAAACCAGCGTGAGCGTCTCATCGTAGAAGCAATGTATTATTTCTGGGATAATCCACTAGTTTTTCGAATAGGTGCTGACCAGATCATTCATCGCTATATTCTTGATAGCGAATTCCCCAGTGTGCTATCCTTCAGCCACGATCAGGCCTACGGAGGCCATTTCTCTGGGAGGAAAACTGCAGCTAAGGTGTTGTTGTGCGGTTTCTTTTGGCCCTCTCTTCACCAATATGTACACAATTATGCCAAACATTGCACTAGGTGCCAGTCGTTAGGGTCAATGTCACGTCGTGACATGATGCCCTTGCAACCCATCCTAGCTGCCGAAGTCTTTGACATTTGGGGAATTGATTTCATGGGTCCCTCTCCTCCTTCCAACGGCTTTGAGTACATCGTCATTGCTATTGATTATGTTTTGAAATGGATCGAGACTATTCCCACATGCCATGCTGACCATGTCGTTTCTACTCGATTTGTCAAAGACCACATTTTTGCACGCTTTGGGATCCCTCGAGCCATTATCTCTGATGGAGGAAGTCATTTTACCCATGCTTCTTTCTGAGCACTTCTGAGGAAATATTGAATCCACCATCGCATCACATCACCATATCATCCTCATACGAACAGCCAGGCTGAGGTGTTGAACTGGAAAATCAAGCAAATTCTCCAGAAAATGGTTCGTTCTGACCGTAAGGATTGGTCCGACAAGCTGATAGATGCACTTTGGGTGTATCGGACCGCCTTCAAGGCTCCCATTGGTATGTCTCCTTATAGAATCATTTATGGGAAGCCTTGTCATTTGCCCATGGAGTTGGAGCACTGTGCTTATTGGGCGGTTCGCCAATGTAACCTTGACCCAGACCTGTGTGGTTGAGAAAGGAAACTCCAACTCCAGGAGCTAGAAGAGCCCCGTCGTGAAACCTATGATTCTGCCTTAACTTTCAAGCAACGTACTAAGGCCTTTCACAACAGCCGAATTCGACGGAAGGAATTTGAGCCATCTCAGCAAGTTTGGCTTTACAATGCCCGGCTCAAATTCTTTCCAGGGAAATTGAAGTCCAAGTGGACTGGTCCCTACTTGGTCTCAAGACCATTTCCCAACGGGGCCGTTGAAATTGAAGATCCCAAATCTGGGCATAAATTTACGATCAATGGGTAGTGGTTAAAACCCTATCTTACTCATGAACCTGCCCCCGTTGGTGAAACTGTTGCCCTGCTGGAGGGTAACTAACTTCGTGCCTCACTCTGAGTTCAGTTGGGGACGTTAAATTCAGTGCTCGTTGGGAGGCACCCCAGCAACACTCCTCCACTATCACTTACACAATTCCATGTCACATCACTTCGCACTTCTTTACTTTTCACTTCACCACCCACAATCCACCCACCCTACCACCCTGCTATATACCTTGCACATCAGCTCTCGCCGCCTGATCCTTGGACCTTGCTTTACCCTGCATGCATATGAGGACATAGCATCATTTGGCTTGGAGAGGTGGATAGGCATCCAGAGGATCTAGGTATTATATGGTATCATGCAGCTTCCATTATATATATCCATCTATAAATATGTATATAGCCTATTAAGAAAAAAATGGGTGTTTAGTAATGATCTAAAGGCTGAAACAAAAAAAATACAATAAGTGTTTATGGATATTCAACCATTGTTTTAAAGACTTTCCACGCCAAAGAAGCTTGATTCTCTCAGGCTTGGCTTAATTCACTTGAGCATTGATAGGATAGATCAGAATCTCTCCTAAGGACGTATTCTTGTACCTGTGTCACTAGTATAGGATTCGTTGGTTTGCTTCTACTTGAGAGCCTAAGTAATCTTGGTTCACACTACAAATATCAAGAAAGATTAGGTGAACATAAGATCCAACCCTAGTGTTCATTAGGGAAGGTGGAGTCCTTACCTGTGCGCGTAGGTAGACTTTTCTCCTACGTTTTAGTCATGTGTCTAGGAGAAACTCTTTCAACCAAAAAGGTACTCTCCCACCAAAAATGTGTGCTCCTCCAAATAAAGTTGTAAGAGATATACTAACACTTGTTTTGAAAACAAAAAAAAAGAGAAGAAAATCTTACAAATAAGTTAGTATATCTTTCAAATGTCTGTAAATTATCCTCCCTAAAAAAATTTTCTGGGCACGTTACAAATACCCTGTTTCTACCATATATTCTTTGAGCCACAAAAGCAATAAAATGAGGGTTGAGTTTTCCATCATCTTTTTAAGGGTCAATCCGAAGACATGAGCTGAAACTGGGACCAACCTGCACTTAGAAATTCTTGAAACCCTGGGCTTGAGCCTTAATGTTCATCTGGTCAGTCTTGATCCTTCACTATGCACAAACCATAATCTCTTGAGCTCTCGAGTATGGCAAAACCTTCTGAGTCTTGGAAATCATACTTAAGTTTTAAATATCAAGAGTCCAGGTTAGTCGAGAGATGGTCTATGTCATGTAAGACTTAAAGTACTGGTAGTCTTCTCTGCAATTGGTTCTCACGATATCCAACAAATAAACACACCCATGTTGCTTCAGAAAAAAATCTTCAGCTTAAGATCATTTCTAGAAACAATACAAAATGTTTTACTAGGGACTAGAAAAAGATAGTCATGGGGTATGTTTGCACAGCAAAAATACACCAGTAAATATGTCATCTTGTGTTATTTCCTAGCAATGCCATTGCATTTTATATAGCTGTAGTTGCATTTGTAAATAGACGCCTACATGCATTTTTAAAGAGGGGAGGAGAGTGAGAATAATTGTCATCTATTAATTAACATCTTCATGAAGTGCTGCAATACAATTTCACCATTTTCATTTCTTTATTAGCTTTGAATTCTTCTCTCTCGCGCAGCTGAAGGGCATGGGGCATGCACGCCTCTTCGCGCCTCACCTCCTGCCAACAGCATGGTAGGAGGTGCATTGCCAACAGCATGGCTGGGCATACCCTCGCCTCTTTATAACCCCTTGCTCTCTCCTTTGTGCGAGGCCCTTGGATACACCTTCAGACACCTTCATTTCCACCGACACCCTGAGCCAACCTCCTCCCCTCTCCTTCTCCATACACAATATCTCTTCTCACTGAGAAGGGACACACAGTGGGTAGGACAAAACCCACAGTGGACTCACACCACCACTGTGAGTTCCACCACCGCCCAGCTCTTTCGTAAGCAGGTGGGCATGGTGGATTCACCGTTCATTTTTACTGCCGTTGTCTTCTCTGCCATTGCCAGAGCTTCAAGCACAGAAGCTCCAGTAGCTCCGCACGCCTGCCTACAAGCCACCGCCGGCCACCGCACGCCCACCTACAGGACGTGCGCATCTTCTTTCCACGCACGCAGAATCGACTACTACCGGTCCCCAGACAGCACACGCAATGTAGCACACTGTAGCGCACGGTCTGTGCGACACTGTAGCCACCGGCTCGCTTCTCACTTAGTCGGTGGCGTCGCTCTCTCTCTCTCTTCGGTGCTACCCGCTCCAGTCGGTCGCCCGTACTCGCCCGCACCTTATTGCACCGGTGCAACCACGCATGAAGATGCACAGCGCTGCGCAGTGTGCTACACCGCACGCATCGCACCGGCGCAACCGCACACAAAGAGAGCGCTGCGCTTCCCAGCGCACCACGCGTGCGCGCCCTTCTGCGCCATTGTACCAATGCAACCGCGCACCAGATGACGACTTATCTGCTGCACTTCCCTCTCCCGCCTGTACACACACACACTTGTACACACGCACTCGTACACTTACGCACACACTGGTACACACTCACACACACCCTTATATGCTCACACACACACATATATTTATATATCCACTCACCTATATATATATCTATATACATATATAACTACATATATAAATATAGTTATAAATATATACATATATATATACATATATATATACAAATATATATATATACACATTTACATATCTATGTATATATATATATATATATATATGTTTAGATATATATCCACCTACCCATATCCATATATACAGTTCACCACCCATACTCCCTTGCAATAGTCCCTCCACCGCACATCATATCGCGGGAATATCTTCACCAGTTGCTGATATTCCTCGATATCTGTGCAAAGCAAGCGCTTACACACACACTCCCACACATCCGCTCACACTCATGCGGCACTCCGTCTTGTTGGTTGCGTCTTGCTGGACATGGACCAACTTGACAATGTGTCATGAGAGCCTCATCATGAGCCCTAACTAGCTCAATTTAACCTAAGAAAGAGAATAAGAGCTCCTACATAACCTGGAGAAGGACTTAATTCAAGGAATAAGTGTTCTGAGAAGAAAACATGAAGTAAAGGTTAAAACTGCAATTTTACCATTGCAATACATAAATGGGATTTCTCAAATGCAAAACATAGGTTAAATAGTCTGAATAAGATAAAAAGTGGGTTCGTTCAGTCAGAAATGGGTTCATGTGCAATATAGGAATTAAATGACATTCTGTAACCCTAAAACAGACCCACTTAATTCAACAAGGTTTTGGTCAGAATAAAAATCAACTAAACCCTCTAAAATTCATGGAAAAATATCCCTTAGGGTTTAGAACCTTCAAATTGGCCTTTGGAACCTATTTTGACCTATATTGGGGTCCTAACTCATTAATTGACTTAATTTAGGTTTTTATGCAAAATGACCAATCAATCGTAGTCAAACCTAAAATCCAACTCACCATTGGATTTCTTAGGTCTAAATTAGGTTTGTACCAATATTTGGCCCTAAGGGGAGGTCATCATGACCTACTTTGCAAGATAGTACACCCAATTACATTTTGGCCCCTACCTTTTGAAAACCATTGCACAGACCCCCCTAACTTCCTCGCCACTCTTACAAACATGTCCCTCCGCCATTCATGGGGAGAAATCCTACTCCACTGAGGAATGGAGGGGGAGTACTCCCTGATTCCTCAAAGATCTCCTCCCAGATTTGGAAGGGAGATTCTTTGAGGAATTCCCTTCCATCTGAGCTCAATCCTAATCTCTGATTTGCACCCAATCTCTCAGGCGAACGCACGAGAGATTTGGGTCTCTAACTGATTCCATCTCTGGCGAGGATTTGCACACTTGGAAGCTTGTCTTCCAAGCACAGGAACCCCTGCCAGCATCTATAAAAGGATCCTCAACCCTGGCCACACCTCCTCAGCTCGACTTGGCCAGAGATTCACCCCACTTTCATCTTCTTCTCCTTCGGCCAAGTAGTCCAGTGAGCTCTGGTGAGCCTCCCTCTTGTTTCCCATCGCTCTGCCACAATACCAGTGGCAGAGCTATCCTTACCATCATCCTCTGCATCGCACAACACCCACGCGAGCATCTCTAGCCCCGTCGTCACCGCCGTTTCCCTCCACTAGACGTCGTCTTCTCCGGCAATAGTAGGTACTGCCAGTTGCCATCTCTCCCACTTCATCCACTCAATTAGGTTAGACTTACTCCTCTCTATCCCCTCTTCAGTTCCCCTCAATCTATTTCACAAATTACCCCTCGATTGCCACTGTCCACCGCCATCTTCCCCATCTCCGGCCAACCTCCGGCGAGACGCATCTGTCACTCCACACCTCCACACGTCTCACCACCAACCTCTTCACCTCCACCATCAACCACTGAACATTTTCCACTCACTCACAAACCGCCTACACCTCCCTAAACACCCCCCTACCTAACCCATAAGCTCGGCCACAGAGAGACCTAGGCACACACGCCTAGGCCACCCCGCAGCCTACCGTCTATCGTCCCACCTTCACCTTGACACGATGAAGCTTCCCATGTATTTTAATGGGGCCACCAGGTCATATTCATGTGTGGCAGATCTGAGCACCAGCCGCCATTAGCGACGGCTCGAGAAGGTCGCAAGCTTGCTCTAGGCTGAAGCAATCCAAGGTCCCAGGACCAGAAGGCTTGGGTTGGTCTCGTGCATTCATCTGTCCAGGCAATTAGCGCTACGAGGCCTCCAACTGCAGCAATTGGAAGAAGGAGCTCCTGCGGGTGAAAGCGCAAAAGCGGGTGGGACATTAGTCCTACCTCATGAATGCAGGAGTGAGGCACATAACATAAGTTGATTTTGTGTTTTACTCTATTCGCCTCGAGACACATGGGGTGAGGTCCCTCACCCTTACCACGCCTCATCCCCGACACACCCCCACAGACCTGGCACCCCGACCCGACTAACCTACCGAGCACTCCTCACACACCACACCCATGCCGGTGCACCTAGACTCGGGCACGCGACCGACCAGATTACCCGGCTCTGGGAGAGCGTACCGAAGAGAGATACATAGAGAGAGAGAGATGCACAGGGAGGGTAGAGGAATAGGTTTTGCTGTGTAGTGATTGTGCAGGAAAAGGAAGCTAAGGGAGGAAGAGGCTCAGCAAGAGAAGGAAAGGAAGAAGGACTTAGCCACTGCAAGAGAAGTCAGAAGTGAAGAAAGTTGTAGCTGAAGCCAAGGCCTAGTGAAGCGAGAAGAGAAGGAAGAAAGAAAATAAGAGAAGGCAGAAGAGAAGCAACTGAAGCAGAGATAGAAAGAGAAGAAAGAAGAAGGAAGAAAAAATGAAGATCAAGGCAGAGAGGAACTGTGAAGAAGGGAAAGAGAAGGAAGAAGAAGAAGAGAAAGCTGCAAGGAGAAGAATAAGAGGCCATCATTTAAGACATCTGATCCTATGATCAGACGCCCAACTCTTTTATTTTTGCCATAAATTTAATTCTTAAACTTTTGCATTTATATTTTGAATTAAGTTTTGAGTAATTCTAAGTGTTCAATTACATTATTGAGATTAGTGAATAAATTTCATTTGCTCTTTGTGTTCGACCACAGATACTTAGATTTTCAAGTAATAAATTCTTATTTGTTGTGAATGCTTGGTCACCTATACTACAATGCAACTGATTTAAAAAAAACATGATCAAGCACTGCTAATATTTTGGCGCCGTTGCCAGAGAGCAACACGCAATTTATCACTAGTCTCTATATTCTTTTTTATCATATTGAACACTAACTTGCCCTACTTTGCTTTGTTGTGATCTTGCAAGGTATTTCATGAGAAGATCCCTCTCGCAAGTGAACTACTCCAGGGCAGGTAATTTCTTTTCTTCCTTAAACCATCCCCTAATCCTTGAAAGACAAAAGGAAGTAATTAATTTAGGAATCAATTGCCTTCTTTCTATAGTAATCACCATCTTTAAGGCAAACGTTTCCTGATTTTGTGAAAAGTTTTCAAAACATATTGAAGTTGGAGTGATTTTTTTAGATGCTATCCCACAAAATTCTTGTGCTTAATAGAAATCACGCTTAATCTCTGCGGACAACACACTTCTTGCTTTTAAGTCCAAAGAGAACTTTTGTGCAAAAGAGGATTGGAAATAGAACCAAATTAGGGTTTCTACAGTAGGGTCTTGGAGTGATAGTTCACACATGCCTATATAAAAGGAAAGAAACCCTCCCGCATCAGTGTGCTACCCAAGCCCTTGATTGAAGAAATCTAAACAAGACAAACCCTAAAAAAAATTTGATCTCTAAAATCACTTGAATCTTAAAATCTTGGACCTAATAAACTGGGAATAAAATCAGGGTGGTCTCTAGGTCCAAAGCCTAGCATCATTCTGCCATCTTTAGGACAGGTCAGGTGAAGTTGACCCCTTGGGTCAACTAACCTCCAAATTAGGTCACAACATCAAAGCAGCTAAGTTCAAGTGAAAACCCTAAAGCGCCTTTGAAATAAAAGTGGTAGACTTAAGAGGTCAAGGTCCCCATTCTGGTCTACCTAGAATCTTAGTGACAAGAGAGGTTGGGTGGGGGAAACCCTATAACCCGTGGGGATGCTCTACCGTGTAGGGGTCTTTGCGGGACTCTTCTTCTCTGGCTACTGATGGTGTAATGATTGTAAATGTTTGTTGGTAATAATTGTTGATCATGTCGTTGTAGTATAGGGTGTATAATATAACATTAAGGATGTCGTATAGTGGTGAGTATGGGTGAGTTCCAGTCATTACAACCATTATTATCGTTTGCTTATTTATCTAATTTTTACTGGTTTTGTTCCAGGTCGTTCTCTGGGAGGCAATTTATTGAATTTAATTCGGTCACTCTTTGATTATCTCCAAAATTGTCTTCTTATTCAAAAATAAACTTTACATTTAAAGAATGAATGAATGTTTTATTTACCTAGTTACTAAGAAGTGCTTGCAAAAATGCTAACTATGAACAAGCATCAAACAATCCAATATTATACTCTAAACTATGTATTTACAAGTTATACTATTAACACTAATATGTTAGTTCATACTACATTAGGATACCATAGTGTAAAAACTTAACTTACTAGTCATTTATTTATAGTGACATATATATCAGTTTTAGTGACAGATATAAACGTCGCTAAAGCTCAGAAAACACTATATACAACCTAAAGAAGCAAACTGAGGTCTTTAGCGACATTTATAGTGTCGTTTTATTCTGTTAGTAATTATGTGGGTTTAATTTTACATATGTACAGAGTCTTTTCTGTTGTTATCTCGTGTTATCTCTTTTTTTTTTTTTTTTAAGTCGTCTGTCCTTTCATTTTGTTCTGTGTAGTCTTTCAGAGGCTGCGGTGGAGAGTCCTTAGTGTAAAATGTGTTTAATTAGCGGGCGCGCTTTTCGAGGGATACACAGCACCCTTAGGGTGGGACCAGACCTCTACTAAGCGCGCCCTAATCTCAGATTAGGTGCTTAATTACGTTTTCGTATCAGCGCAGGGCCTCAGCCCAACGCCTTCAATAAGTTCGCACACACTCGGGCTCCCAGCCCCACATAGGAAGCACGCATTCAGTATTCAGCACATATCAGAATCGGGTTATCGGATCAGACGGAATAGGTGAAGTTTCGGGCGCCCGGCGCCATGACGACTAACTAAGCTATAGCATAAATTCTATTTACATAGCTGCGTTTCGTTTGCAGCCCACGATGTGGCGCTATTCCAGCGCCACATCGTGCGCTGGAAACCAGACGCAGCTGCGTCTGTGCGCGTTTTTGGCCCTCGATTTGGGGGCCATAAATTATTAAAAAAAATAAAATAAAATATGGTAAATAAAATATTTACATAATACTACATAATTGATTAATTAATTTTGAATTTTAAATATATTTACTATATAAATAAATTCGCTAAACTAGGCTGATTATACAGGTTGATTTAGGTGATTAAATAGTTAATTACTTATAAAATAATTAGTAAATGGTCTAATTGACCTTAAACAGTTTTAACTTACATACTTAAGTATTTAATACATATTTTTATTGTATTTTTATGAATTTATTTATGTTTTATTTAGGCTAAAATAGCAATTCTGTGTAGTTTATAATTAAAACTAAGTTACAGTAGGATATACTAGGTATAATTATACTTTGACTAACTTAAATTACTTAATATATACATATATATATATATTCCCAAGTTTATAGATTTATTTACTTGATTATTGCTCTAACCTATTAACTTAGCTACTAAATCAGTAAATATAAATCTGTACATATATATATACATAGATCAGTAGATACATACATACTAGATTAGTATATATACATATTTTTACATAGATTACATATGTATACGAATTTCTGTACAAGTTTTATACATATTTACAGTATAACTATGTATCTAACTGATATGCTATAGTTATAATACTATGAATGGGTGTATTTATAGTTTTAAAATAAGTCTATGCCATTAGGCTTTTGTATAAAGTTAGGGAATTAGAGTTGATTGATTTTTTTTTTATTTGAGTTTAGGCAGCAGCTTCAGCTACTGTCAGAGGAGATGGAGAAGAGAACAATGTGCTGTTTTAGTGTTATTTACAGTGGCAGTGGCTTAAGCCACTGTCAAATGGCTAACTGCTGCTGCAGTTAGTCCACTTGAAGAGGGGGGGAAGTATTCTACAGAGAAGAGGGAAACTTAGAGAAGAGGGGAGTTTAGAGAAGAGGGGAATGTAGCTGCTATATGCAGCATGTTGCTGTATAACTGGGAACAAGATAAAATTCAAAACAAACTAAACATTGAAGAGATGAAATCCAAATCTGAAAGGGGTTTAAATCTCACGAAAATCTCATGTAAATTCAGCTCAAATACTCATTAGGAAAAACCTTATCAGAAGCATCCTTTCAGATCAAAACAGCAAATGGCATTGAGTTAGTCTTCCTAATGCCATAGATAGCATGAAGGAAGACTTAGCTCAATCAATTAAAACCAAAGAAACACAATCCCAGTTTCTTGCAACCTTAAGGAGTATGGAAAACTCCTTAGGTTAGATAATCACCATTCAGAAATGATCATCAACACAAATAGTGCATGGCAGTTCTGAAATAGCAAAAAGAGACTAAGAATGCATTAAGGAAATTTAATGGAAGCTGGCGAATGCATTCAAAACAAAGTATAAACAGAATCATGAAAGGCTCTTCTGATTGGTTCTCTGTCACCAGAGAACTTCTCAGATTCCTTGCCTACAATGAAAACCAAAAATCCTTTCAATTTGTCAGATCTGTCAAAACATTTCAGAGAGTAAAAATCCTTTAAAATCCAGATCAAAAGTGCTCTGACAAACTGAGGCAATCCATTTAAAACAGAGGGGCTTTTGTGAAACAAATGGAGTGAGTGAGAAGCCCCAAATGGTGCTTGTGACGCCACTTTCAGATCTGAGGCAGTGCGCCATCAGATCTAAAATTGGGTCAGGATGTGTGGGTGATTGGTGAAAAATTCGTCGTTAAAAGGAAAAAACAAGAATCAGAATCTGGATGATGGTAAAAACAAAACATGAAGAGGGAGATAAATTGAACAGTGAACAGATGATTCTTCCCCTCTGATCTGGACTGATCAGAGGAGGTGAGGGAGGGGATCTAATACTAATTCTACTCCTAAGACTAATCTAACTACAGCTAACATTAAACACTAACAATTAAAACTAAATCTATTCTAAACTACTGCAAACTAAATCTACAACTACTTGTGCAGAATTAAAAACTAAACTAAAAGGAAGAATGGGACCTATGGGTCCTTAGCCGGCGGCTAAGGAGGAAGAAAGGAGGAGGGTGACTCCAGTGGAGGGAAGAGTCTGCTAGTGAGACTCCAGGGTCGTCCTCAGGTGCTACGAGGTCCTTAGCGACGAGGAGGGTCGAGAGCAGGCGATGATTCCACAGCCGGTGGCTGTGAAATCAGGGTCTAGATGAGGAGGAGAGACTGGAGTGGAAGAATTGATCGCTGAGAGATGTAGGAGGGAGCGATCCCTTGCGCGCGACACCACTGAGGTGCTTAAATAGCAGCTCAGTGACTGAGATCACCGCAAGGGTGAGGTTAATCAGAATCAGGCCGGCGGTGAGGATGAGATGGGTAGAGCGCGCGGCGAGTCAAGAGAGAGATCTGACCGTCAGATGAGATCTGGGAAGAGAGGTGAACGCACGCACCGAATCGCGCGAAGGTTCCATTTGATTCCAGCCGCAGATCGAGATCAAAAGTGCGATGGACGGTCGAGAATGGCTGTGTTCTTCGCGCGCTACAGTGCGCGTGAAGAACACAGGCTTCTCTCTGAAATGAGGGAAAACTTGCAGGAAGACCCTTAAACGAAGGGGTAGAAGAATAGCGTGCAGGTCCAAAAGTGAGAAGAACTATAACCGGAAGGGCCCTGCAGTCATACAGAAGGGTCCCTGCGGCTTGCAAAAAGGTCCAAGAAGGAGTTTTGAAGGGTAGAAATGTAATGCATGAAGGACCTAATTGTAATCTATTTATTTCTAAGCCTAAATGATGTCCAATTGCTTTCAAATTTTTACATGTGCTTAATTGAACATTTAAGACATTGATTTTACTTCTGATTTGTCTTTTCAAACTTGTTTATGTGTACAATTGATGCATGGATCATCATTTGTTCTTTAGTTTTCAGAATATCTCATTTTTGTGACCTAATTAGGAGATTTTAACACACATTAAAAGTTTTAGGTCTTTTCTTTAATTCCCACACTTAACCCTTTTTATGTGTTAATTTGATATTGTTTTGCTTAGTATCTAGCTTAATTTCGGCCTTTTAGCTATGATGAGTAGCCACTCATCAGCTACCCAGGTAATTCTTAGGTGGATGACTTTTTGATCTAGCGGTATCATCTGCCCCAAACCTCCATAGTCATCCAACATTTTTGGGTGTCTTAATTGGGTCAAAAACATTTCCAGTGCCTCATCTTTTCTCTTTAGAGCACACACATACATTTTCAGTGGGACTCTTTATTCAGATTTAATCGCTTCATAACTTGATACTACATCTTGATTCAAACTCCGATTCTACATCTTGATTCCACCACCTGATCCAAATATGAAGCCAAACCACTTAGGACTACCATTCAAGAAACCTGAATATCGGAGATCCATGAGAGATAGGATGATTGAGGATGCCCTGAAATTCTATGAAAATGAAGAAAAAACCTCAACACTAGTAGAAAACATTCAAGTTAATGTCCCAACAACCACAACCTTCATCATAACATGTGCCCAAGTACTACTGGCAGAAGCCACAAAAGGATCAACCCAAGACATGCTCATCACAGGATACATTGAGATAGAAAAATTGCACAATCTTGAATACCTTCAATGCATAACAAATCCTCGACTTTAGGAGCAACACCAAGATGATCTTGAAAAATGAGAAGAGATAATGAGAATATTAAAATAAATCATCGACCAGAAATACCCGTATATGCCACAAACTGAGGATGAACCATCTTGGGAAAACATCAAGGATCAATTTGATCTCGGGTTTGAGGCATAAAATGGTTGTGGATTCCCAACCCAAATGGAGTACAATGTGCCTGATATTGAAGAAGGTTGGGAAGCTCCAACTGTAGGAAAACACAATGTTGAGCCAACTCTAGACCATGAATCATCAGGCTTAGAATCCCAAAACTCCTGCAATAATAAGAGTAGAACTGAACCTCTTGAGGGTGTAAATTCTGCCTCTTATTCTGATAAGGTGACCCTCAAAGGTTATTTGGACCTAGATTCTAGTGACTTAACCCACATCCTAAGCCCAGAATCTAGATCTAAAACCTAATGGGAAGATTTCAAGGCCCCATATGAGGAAGATCAATTTTTCAATGAAGAATATGATTTTGGGCCTCTATTTGATGAATATCCCTCGCCAACATCCTTAGAGCAACCAATCAATTTTTTGGAAGTCATGCCAATTTATGATACAGAAACTGAGGAGTTGGATGAGTTGGGTTTTAATTGGATCTGTCCTACCAGCTTAAAACCTGAGCCTCTACCAGATAAGGACACCTTTTTAAGCTCAGAATTGACATCTAGGCTAAACCCCAGTCAGGCTGCTGAATCTACAGCATATGATTTACTCTATGGTGGAACTCATGATCTTGAATCTCAGTCAGATTTTGATTTTCGCAAACTCTCCGACGATTTCAAATCTGACCATAACATCGGAGAAAATCTGCTTCCTGATTATAACAAGCCAATCTACGACCTCAGCTCACATGACTCATTCTCCAACTTCGATTTTGAAAGTTACTATGAGGAGTCTCTACATGAGACCACCTGTCATTCCTTTCTAGAAGAGCCCTCATACACGATTCTCACTGAAGCCACCTCTTCCACACATACAAAACTGATCAAAACCTGTTCTCTACCTCAACCCGCAATCGGACTCAATTTCTATTCTGATTCACCTCTCATTGAGCCGTTTGCAGATGATTCAACTCCACATATATACCGGGTATCGAGTATCGATCAGACTGAGAAACATGATCCATCATTCTCTGATCACCCTTGTAAGGTTTCCACACCATGCATTGATTATTTTTCGGAACCCTACTCTGACCAGGCTGATTTGACTCAGCCTTAACCTGAGTTTTCATTTCCACATCCATCAGAACTTCATTGCATATGGTGGGTTCCGCATCTGTTGATCTACATCTATCAACCCACCAGATTGATTGGGTTTGGGCTGCATCATCAGCCTGTTGATCTTAACAAGCACCTGGTTGGACCAACCAGACTCTTAATCAAGGTGCTTGTTTTACAAAATTCTACTGATTTGACCACTCCCTCTCCACCCCATTTTTCGCTCGGTTGAAGGCGTTGAATTTAGCGCTTAACGGGAGGCAACCCATCATTCCAAAAATTGAACCCAACTAATTATTCGTCTGTACTCCATGTCCATTGCACCTTGAGTTCAGCCTTAGACAGTTAATCCGACATCTGGTACACATACTAGAGCTTGAAATCGTCCGCATCAGTCATTTCCGACCGATTCACCCACCCTATGTATCCTATTCTAAGTCCCTAACCTCAACACTATTTCACACCCTCCATTTACAATGACATTGCAAAACTTAGGCATGGGGGGTGATAAAGTGAATACATACAGAACCAAGAAAAAGTAAGAAGGATTCTCACAAAAAAAATTCACATATGTCATAAACACAAAAATAATTGAAAAACTATAAAAAAGAATAGAAAAATGGAGGAGGGAGGAAATTTTATGAGCCACATAATTATAAGGAGGAGAAAAAGAGCAAAAATGATAAAAAGGAGCACAAAATGAAAAAGAAAAAGAGATAGTCATTAGTAAGAGATTAAGAAATTAACCGAAGTTCTAGAGCACATCAAGAAAAAAGAAAAATGAAAGAAAAGTGCTAAGGAGACACAAAAAGAGATTAGCAGGAATGCTGATCTTAGGCCTTCTTTGCTAGACTCTTAGGCTTAAAAATTCACGTACCTGCTAAGATCTGGATAATCCTCAAGAGGTTGGGGAAAATGCGAAGCTTAAGTATTAGGTCTAAGGCTTAGGAAGTATTCGACTTCGTTAATTGACCTTCTATTTGCGGGATTCGATAACCTAAGCACCCCAATCCACACACAGTCTGGTTCAGTGTGCATAAATATCAAAATCATGCAAAAGCATTTTAATACTCTGAAAAGGTTGCCTAGATTAAGAGCGGCCAATCAACACAAGTTAATTTGGATGAGTTCTCGGTGTAGAAAGGCCAGAAATTCCCCTTGAAGATGCGTAATAACATATCGTCTCCTCGGTGCTTGTCTCTTAGGATATTTAAATATCCTACCGGGGGAATGTAAGCACTCTGCTGGTTCAGATACCATGGGTGACATTATCACGAAATGTCGATTGCCAGGGTCTGGATTCAGCCACAGAATGCCATGGGCGGGATTATCTCGAAATCTTAAAAGGGAGGGTTTTGGGCGGTTGTCATGGGCGATGCCATCACGAAATGTCAATTGCCAAGGTCTGGATTCGGCCACGGAACGACATGGGCGGGATTATCTCGAAATCTCAAAAGCCAGGGTTCTGGGGGGTTGCCATGGGTGGTGCTATCATGAAGCATCGATTGCCAGGGACCTTTAAGGATTGATTATGGGGATGAGGAATCCGATACAGACCATGTTGAGAAGCCAAATCAAAGCTAGAAATAAAAAGAAAAGAGAGAGAAAGCTCTCTAAACAAATAAATCCTCTGTCTCTCTCTTACAAAAATGCATTGCAAACTGAAGCTAGGCTGAAAATGTCTTAAGCATGGGTGCTTTAACCGTGGAGTCCAACAAACAATACGATAGTTTCTGCGGGCCTTAAAAAACCTACGTGGAGGACTAAGGCTAAAGCGGGTCAGGTCCAGATTTTGGTTGGCACTTGAGTACCTCTAGGCCTACTATTAGCATTCTTAACCTTATCAACAAAATAAAAAGAAAAGCACTTATCATAACTTGTGACAGACACTCAGGGTCTAGAACAGAAGTTAAAACCTTAAAGTTTTGCTAAGGGACTAGTAAAAGCTAGGAATAGGGGTATGATGAGAGCCTCATCATGAGCCCTAACTAGCTCATTTTTACCTAAGAAAGAGAATAAGAGCTCCTACATAACCTGGAGAAGGGCTTAATTCAAGGAATAAGTGTTCTGAGAAGAAAACATGAAACAAAGGTTAAAACTGTAATTTTACCATTGTAGTACATAAATGGGATTTCTCAAAGGCAAAACATAGGTCAAATGGTCTGAATAATATAAAATGTGGGTTGGTTCAGTCAGAAATGGGTTCATGTGCAATCTACGAATTAAATGAAATTCTATAATCCAAAAATAGACCTGCTTAATTCAACAAGGTTTTGGCCAGGATAAAAATCAAATAAATACTCTAAAATTCATGTAAAAATATCCCCTAGTGTTCATAACCTTTAAATTAGCCTTTGGAACCTATTTTGACATAGATTGGGGTCCTAGCTCATTAATTGACCTAATTTGGGTTTTTATGCAAAATGACCAAAAAACATGGTCAAACCTAAAGTCCAACTTCACCATTGGATTCCTTAGGTCAACATTAGGTTTGTACCAAAATTTCGACCTAAGGGGAGGTCATCTTGACCTACTTTGCAAAATAGTACACCCAATTACATTTTGGCCCCTACCTTTTGAAAACCATTGCACCGACCCCCCTAACATCCTCGCCACTCTTAAAAATAGGTCCCTACACCATTAATGGGGAGAAATCCTACTCCGACGAGGAATGGAGGGGGAGTACTCCCTGATTCCTCAAAAATCTCCTCCCAAATTTGGAAGGGAGATTCTCTGAGGAATTCCCTTCCATCTGAGCTCGATCCTAATCTCTGATTTGCACCCAATCTCTCGTGCAAACGCACGAGAGATTTGGGTCTCTAACTCATTCCATCTCCAGCAAGGACTCACGCATTTGGAAGCTTGTCTTCCAAGTACAGGAACCCCTGCCAACATTTATAAAAGGATCCTCAACCCTGGCCGAACCTCCTCAGCTCAACTTGGCCAGAGATTAACCTAACTTTCATCATCTTCTCCTCCGACCAAGTAGTCTAGCGAGCTCTGGTGAGCCTCCCTCCTGTTTCTCGTCGCTCAGCCACAATACTAGTCGCAGAGCTGTCCTCACCATCTTCCTCCGCATCGCGCAACACTCGCGTGAGCATCTCGAGCCCGTTGTCGCCACCATCTCCCACCACTGGGCACCGTCTTCTCCGACGACAGAAGGTACTGCTAGTCGCCATATCTCCCCCTTCGTCCACTCAATTAGGTTAGACTTACTCCTCTCTATCCCCTCTTCAGTTCCCCTCAATCTATTTCACAAATTACCCCTCGACTGCCACTGTCCACCGCCATCTTCCCCATCTCCGGCCAACCTCCGACACGACGCATCCGTCACTCCACACCTCCACACGTCTCGCCACCAACCTCTTCACCTCCTCCATCGACCACTGAACATTTTCCACTCACTCACAGACCGCCTACACCTCCCTAAACACCCCCCGACCTAACCCATAAGCCCTGCCATAGAGCGACCTAGGCACGCATGCCTAGGCCACCCCGCAGCCTGCCACCTACCATCCCACCATCGCCTTGACACGGCAAAGCTTCCCATGTATTTTAGTGGGGCCACCAGGCTATATTCATGTGTGGCATATCTGAGCACCAGCCGCCATTAGCGAGGGCTCGAGATGGTCGCAAGCTTGCTCCAGGCTGAAGCACTCCACGGTCCCAGGTCCCGAAGGCTTGGGTTGGTCTCACGCATTCATCTATCCAGGAAATTAGCACTTCGAGGCCTCTAGCTGCAGCAATTGGAAGAAGGAGCTCCTGCGGGCGAAAGCGCAATATCAGGTAGGACATTAGTCCCACCTCGTGAATGTAAGAGTGAGGCACATAGCATAAATTGATTTCGTGTTTTACTCTATACGCCTCGAGACACACATGGGGTGAGGTCCCTCGCCCTTACCATGCCTCGTCCGCGACACTCCCCCACAGACCTGGCACCCCAACCCGACTAACCTACTAAGCACTCCTCGCGCACCACACCAAGGCTGGTGCGCCTGGACCCGGGCACGCGACCAACCCGATTACCCAGCTCTGGGAGAGCGTACCGAAGAGAGATACACAGAGAGAGATACGTGCGGGGAGGGTAGAGGAATAGGTTTTGTTGTGTGGTGATTGTGCAGGAAGAGGAAGCTAAGGGAGGAAGAGGTGAAGCAAGAGAAGGAAAGGAAGACGGACTTAGCCGCAGCAAGTGAAGTCAGAAGAGAAGGAAGGTGCAGCTGAAGCCAAGGCATGGTGAAGTGAGAAGAAGAGAAGGAAGAAAGCAAATAAGAGAAGGCAGAAGAGAAGTAACTGAAGCAGAGACAGAAAGAGAAGAAAGAAGAAGGAAGAAGAAAAGAAGAGCAAGGCAGAGAGGCACTGTGAAGAAGAGAAAGAGAAGGAAGAAGAAGAGAAAGTTGCAAGGAGAAGAATAAGAGGCCATCATTTAAGATGTCTGATCCTATGATCAGACGTCCAACCCTTTTATTTTTGCTATAAATTTAACTCTTAAACTCTTGCATTTACATTATGAATTAAGTTTTGAGTAATTCTAAGTGTTCAATTACATTATTGAGATTACTGAATAAATTCCATTTGCTCCCTGTGTTCAACCTCAGATACTTAGATTTTCGAGTAATAAATTCTTATTTGTTGTCAATGCTTAGTCACCTATACTACAATGCAACTAATTTAAAAAAAACATGATCAAGCGCTGCTAACACTGTGCTACATTCCATTTCTGCTTCCACCTCCACCCCTATATATAATATATACATATATATATATATACTGTATACACTATATATCTATACATATATTAAGCTAGGTATTTCTTTCTTTTCGAACAACCTACCTTATTTTCAGTTATATTTTATTTCTTGCTATTAAAAATATAAAGAAAAGAGTAAAAGGGAAAAGATAATTCTTGTCTTGCAGGTACTCGATCTTACGAATAACAGGACTAATTTTTGGAAACCCCAAGTTGGCTACAAGCCAAGAACCATTTGGCTCAAGGCCAAGGACTTGATTTTGAGGGTGTACGTCAAGGACAATATTATCAACCAAAAGAAAAAATCTTAAATAGAAAAAAACCAAAAGCATAATAAACGCGAGGAAGAGATACGTTTTAGGAAAGGCGTAGAAACTCCTTGACATTTAAATTCCCGCCTCCCTAAGATTGACCCTAGGCCTAAAAGCGACCAAGATAAAATCAAGTAGGCCTGGTTAAAAATTTTGTGAAGCTGGTTAGGCTCGATTTAGGTTAACCCACTATAATAACTTTAACGACAATTTCACCATATTAACACAACCTATTCGAGTCTCACCACCTGCTGGGATCCCACATGACCATCTATACTGACCATTCAGCCATCCGGCACCTGTTGGCCAAAAAGGACGTGAAGCCCAGGCTCATCAGATGGATCCTACTCTTGAAGGAATTTGACTTAGAAATCCACAACAAAGCCAGATCAAAGATTGTGGTGGCTGAACACCTATCCAGACTTCACCCAAACCACATTGGACCCTCCCTGCCTTTATCCGACACCTTTCCCAATGAACACATTTTGGCTGTGTAGGACAAGAAACTGCCTTGGTATGTTGACTATGTCAACTACCTAGTTGTAGGACAGACCCCGCACAGCTGGTCCAGACAGCAACGGGACAAGTTCTTGGCTGAGGCCAAGCACTATTTCTGGGATGATCCCATGCTGTTTCACCTCTGTGCCGACCAGATCATCAGGAGGTGTATCCTTGAGGATGAAGTTTAGAGTGTGCTATCTTTTTGTCATGACCAAGCTTGTGGTGGCCACTTCTAAGGAAAGAAAACAGCTGCGAAGGTTCTGCAGTTTGGATTTTACTGGCCTTCCTTATTTAAGGATGCACACAACTTTGCCAAGACTTGATCTCGCTGCCAAACACTGGGGACCATGACCAGAAAAGATATGATGCCCCTCCAGCCCATTTTGATTGTCGAGATCTTCGACGTTTGGGGTATTGATTTTATGGGCCCCTTCCCACCATCCAACAGCTTTAAGTACATCCTAGTCTCGGTAGACTATGTCTCTAAATGGATTGAAGCCGTCGCCACCTACCGATGTGATCATAAGACTGTCATGGACTTTGTTAAGCAGAACATCTTTTCCCAGTTTGGAATACCAAAGGCCATGATCAGTGATGGTGGAAGTCATTTTATTCACACCCAATTCTATGCCCTACTTATAAAATACGGGGTTAACCACCGCATCGCTACCTCGTATCATCCGCAAACAGATGGGCAAACTAAGGTCTCAAATGGACAAATCAAGAACATTCTATAGAAAACTGTGAGACCTGACAGGAAAGACTAGTCCACACGATTGGATGATGCCCTGTGGGCATATAGGACTGCTTTCAAGACCCTAATAGGCATGTCACCTTATCGCCTGGTCTTTGGCAAAGCTACCACCTTCCTGTCGAGTTGGAACACCGAGCTTACTGGGCCATCAAGCAGTGTAACATGGATTCCCAGTTAGCCGGTGCACAGAGGACACTCCAACTCTCTAAGCTCAAAGAAATTCGTCGGGATGCCTTCGAGAACAATCAACTATATAAGGAGAAAATGAAAGCCACCCATGACCGACTCATCCATAGAAAGACCTTTGAGACTAACTAACAAGTTCGTCTTTTCGATGCCCACCTAAAACTCTTTCCAGGGAAGCTCAGGTCCAAGTGGATAGGGCCATTTAGGGTGGTCAAGCCCCACTCCAATGGGGTGATTGAAATCGCTAATCCGAATACTGGGCACACTTTCACAGTCAATAGCCACAGATTGAAACACTTCCTAGCCCAGGTTCCACCAAAGGAGATTGTCACCCTCATTGATGGATGACACGAAGAACCACCCAGCTGGAGGCATTAAACTCAGTGCTTCCTAGGAGGCAACCCAGAAGATTAATATTGATCAAGTATTCTACTTCACTCAGGTAATATCTTTTTAAACACCTATTGCATCCATGTATTTGTCAATGACATTGTCCAACTTAAGCATGGGGGGGTGGTAAATTACATGATTCTGATCTCATTTAATCAGTCTGAATAGAATAAAATTAAATTAAAAAAAATTGAATTTAGGAAGTAAAACTTAGGCATTAGAAATTTGTCAATAGTGGGAAATAATATGGAAAGAACTTGAATAGTTAGACTTTTCGGGCCTTCAGGCTTAATCAACCCTGGTGTCCGTTAAAATATGGATTTAGCTTCAAATCCTTACAACCTTAGTCTACTCTAATCCACTAACTAAATAAGGTGATAAGTATACGACTTATCAACCCACCCTCTAACTCAAAAGGACTTTTAGTCTAAGCATCTGCACACATTTTTGCACAAACTCACTCCTCAGAGATTCTGATAGAAATTGGGTAGCTAATGAACTTCTAGGGTGGTATGGTTGGCAAGTTGTCGTGGGTAATAGCCCATTGGCAGGTTGTCTAAAGCCCAGCCACGGGACCACCTCCTCTTTATTGCCTCTAAGTAAATTTGAGATTAGGGAAGCCACCTACCAAATAAAAAAAAAAGCAAGAAGAAGAAAAAAGGGGAACAAAATAAACCACACTTCACCGCACGAGTATGGCTGGCAAGTGATCGTGGGTAACTGCCCATTGGTCGGTTGTCCAGAGCCCAGCTCAGTAAATGCACAAAAAGAACCAAAACACTTAAGGAAGAAGCGGGGAAGTAGAGCAAGCCGAGGAGAAATATGTTGGAAAAATCCTTGTGTTAACCCCAAGTAAAACAAATGTAGAGAGAAAGCTACCGATCGAACAAATGCACCTTCAGGAAAAACACTTCCTCTTCCGGTCACCTAGAGGTATAGAAACCCGAGGTCTATCTAAATTACCTTTGAGTGAGTCTATCACAATATTCACACCAAGATGCTTAGCACTTTGAGTTTTGTCCAAGTTTTGGGTAGGTTGGGCAGCTGTAAAAAGTCACCAACACACTCAACTCCAAAAATCTAAAAATAAGAAAATATATATATATATACATGCATTAAAGCAAGGATTTAGGCGATTTATATTTTGGTAGACACCCGGGTGTTGCTTAGTCTTTGTAGATTAAGATCTTAGTATATTTGCTCCGATTGACAAGTGACGAAGTGTCCAAGTAATTACTTAAATTCTGACTGGAAATAAAGGTTAGAATAAACCTTGCTAGGGACTAGCAAGGAGTAGGCATGGGGGTATGATAACACTGCATCTTGGGGTGACAATTCTATCAATTAGGGTTTATCTTAAGAGCAAAATGCACAGATAACACATCATAAATAGGAATAAGAGAATCGCATGCATTACACATCAAGTTTGCTTATAATACATTATTAATGGCCATGTGTACAAGAACATGTCAAAACAGGCATCAGATGAACAATCGGACCACACGGATGGATTCAGAGTGACGAACGGAGTCCAACGGACTCAAAATTGGCCAAATCTGACATCCGAAGCTCTGGCAATGAGCCCAAGAAGTTCTGACCATTGATCTGATGATCAACGACCCACAGCGTGCCACATGGCACCCGCTCGTCGTACCCTCACCACCGCCCGCTTTTGCCTTCACCCGGAGGATGAATCTCAGCCGTTGATCTTCGATCGAACGGCTGAGAACCACCCGCGCACTCTTCCTCTCCGCGACAATCCACTGCGACAGTGCAGCGGTCGATCGTCTCACGCCCACGCATCTGCTGTGGGATCAAATCGAGCTGGTCGAAAATTGGAAGGCGAAGGCGTGCTACGAGAAATTGAGCTACTCGCTCAGCAGCAAACAGCGACGATAGAGCCTCTTGGCGAAACGAATGCGAGCAGACGCTCACGCACGCGATGACGCGGCGGACGCATGCGCCTCAGTAGCGATCTGTGAGCACGCCCCTTGCAAGATCTCAGTCATCCGATCTTTGATCGGATGGCTCACAACGTGTGCACGCAGATTGCCATAGAAGAAGTACAGGGCACGCTGGCGACCGACGAGCGAAGGGGGCTACATCGACAGATTTGGTATGGTTTTAGCGATGTCCCGGACGTCGCTAAAGCCCATACTTAAATTAGAAAACCCTTTTTCCTATATAAACTCCATCCAACCACCCCTGGAAGGCCATTCAATTCACTTGCAAGTGTTCTACCCCCACTCCTAGCGACCATTAACCCTCTTTGTAATCGCCAGAGCCGACGAGCCACCGACGGAGCCCCTCTCCACCGCCGTGGCTGCCTCGCCGTCTTCTTTCTCTCTTTCCCTCTTTATATTACACTTTACTTTACTTGTGTTTAAGAATTTATCTAGTGTTGTAATTATAAAACTAAAGTTGCATGTCAATTGAAGTTGTTTCCAATCTAGTTACTTGCCCTCTTTTATGTTTAAGTATATGTTGTGAATGAAAAATTCTAACCCTATTCTCTCTCTCTCTCTCTTTCTCTCTCTCTCTCTTCACCCACGTCTTTTCACAAGCAAAAAACCCATTATTTCCATGACATTAAGTGATAAGAAAAATCTGGTTTTCATGCCTCCTTGAGATCGACACTTGAGATGACCCGTTATTTCACGTCCATTTCTTCATTTAAAATCGACGTTGCGAGCGCAAGCTATAACGAATCTTTTAAACATACGGGTCTTCCACACATCACTCCTTTTCCTCCACGCCCCTCCTCTACGTCCCGTCCTCTTCCTCCTCCCCACCGCCCTTCTGCCAGCACGCTCTCCTCACCCCCATCCTCCTCCTCCTTGTCATCATCATCTTCCTCCTCCTCCATGCCCCCTTCCTCTTCCTCCTCCCCATCGCCTTCCTACCAACACATCCTCCTTCTCGCCGCCCTCCTGTCAGCACATCCTCCTCCGCACCATCCTCCTTGTCCTTATACCCCTCCTCCTCCTCATCCTCCTTGCCCTCGTCCTCCCTGTCCCCCACCTCCTCCTCCTCCTCCTACGGAATAGATGCAAATGGAGAACAAGTAGGGAGAACTTCCCTCATAACCATCTACAAGATAGTTTCTACCCTTCCAACTGCACCTCTTGATTAATGACGTGGGCACCTTTTGCCATTATATAGGATAGCATTAGGCATGTCTGCATTTAAAATAGGAGATTTCAAGATTGAGCATGTATTTGCACTATTCAACTGTAGACATCTCGAATTAAACGATTTTGGGCTGAACTTTTATTCCAAAATGAAAATTATGCTTCTGAGTTTGCACCTACGAAATGGATTTTGATTTCATAGCCCATCTATACCTTACCTTAAATGACAAGGTTCTAAGGCATCTGGAGCTTTTATATTGATAGTAAGTCACAACCCAGGTGGTCTACATGAGGTATGCAAAAGTATTTCTTCACATTTGTTAGTAGCTTGCAATTTGGGGTCTTGTTCAATCTGCTCTGGAATTTAGTGGGTGCCTAGCCCAAATTCTTGGGGTCTTGCTTCCAATCTAATTTGTTTAAAAGTATGAAGGCAAGAACTTCGTGATGCAAAAAGATATGTATTAAAGTTATTCCACATGCAATGTAAAAATTCTAAAAATCATCAGATATAAAATGGTTTGACTTACGCATATGTAGTACTAGTAGCTTTGATTTCTTTCTTTGTTTCTTCTTTTTTAGAGGTCAATAGCTTTGATTCCACTCTTAGGATCTCTACCTCAGTTTGCCTTGTTAAAGGATATGAAGTTTAACTCGTTTTCTTCCTAAATTAGAACATATTTCGTCCACCAAAACCAATACATCTCCCTTCTCCTTAAACTGCTGATGGTGATTGAGTTTGCCAATGGTAGCTACCTGCCTATCTCCCCTTTCTTATAGGAGAGCCTAGATGCTAAGTATATTGATTTTTTATCCAAAAATGAAAGAAAGTCTCCACTCAAGAGATTGATGACACTGTTGCATGATGTATGTTTACTTTGATAGTAATTGTTATAGTTTCCTGAAACCACCAAGAATAGTGATCTTGTTAGAGGAGGTTGACAGGCCATTTCTAGGTATGGCATAATAGTGGGCTCCTTTTCTGGTCGGCCTGGAAACATATTTGTATAGTAGAGGAGCCAACTGCTGATGGAGATTTGTAATTCTACTATGGTACTGCATATTTGGAGTATGCTTCTAAATTGTTGCCTCATAGCCCATTTATACCTGATAAATACACATTTATTCATGATAAAATGCCTACATATGTCAGTTCCTAAGTTTAGCATTGCATTCCACACTATAAATACTGCATAACTGTTTGCACCTCAAAATACGCCTGTAATAATGCCTTCTTATGCTATTTCCTAGCATTAACTATGCATATTAGGATCCTATAGTTGCATTTGTAAAAACACTTGCATTCATGCATTTAATTGAGAGGAGAAGAGAATGCAATAAATGGCTTCATAATTCACTTTTTTTCTCAAGTGCCTCCTTGCAAAAAGTCCCTTCTCTATTTTTATTTCCTCTTGAATTCTTTTCTCTCTTCCCGCGGTTGCACTTCTCTTCCCGCAGCTGCATGCATTTACTCCACGTCATGTCTCCCTGCCAACGCCACTCCCTGCAGCTGCCAATCCCGCACCCTCTCCCTGCTGCAGCCAAGCACGCCACTCTCTCCTCCTCTGTAAGAAGCTGCAGCTTCTTCCTCGCGAGACATACGCTGCTGCAGAAGAAAAACCCGCAGCCACCACCTTCTCCTCCACCGTCCTCCCCTCCCATACGTCGGCCCTCCTTCGAGGAGGCACCCGGCGAGCAAGAGAACCCACTATGGTGCACACCGCCACAGTGTCCACCACAGTGGGAACACCACCGCCCAGCTCTTCAACGAGCCGGTGGGCGTGGTGTCTTCCTTCGTTTCATTTTTTTCATCTCACACCATTGCTGCCGCTTCAAGCTCCGAAGCTTGAAGCCGCGACAGCAACAGCTAAGCGGCGGTAGCAGCAGTAGCAGCAGCTCCCCCCGCCCCTTCCGCGACCACCTGCTGACCTCCTCCGCATTTGCTTCCCCGTGCCATCGAACGCTCTCCGCCCTCGTGCCGGCCTGCAGAAGCCCCACGTCCTCTGCGCGAAGGCGCGCTTGCACCCACGACCATCAGTCGTCCGCCGCCATCCCCAAACGACATCACGTCCAGACGTCCGCTGCCTTCTACAGATGGCTTAACTCGCTTCTCCGAGCGCGCCATCACCCGCTCTCTCTCTCTCTCTCTCTCTCTCTCTCTCTTTTTCACTCACTCTCAGTACACTACACCAACGCACACACACATCTTCACCGACACTTCCACACACCCACACACACATAAACACTAGTATAAACATATATATATCTATACGTATACATATTTATAGTAACATATATATATATACATACATATATCTATAAATATAAATATATATATATATACTTATATGCATAGTATATATATATAGTTATGTATACATACATATATATATAATATATATATATATAAATATATATATACGTATATATATATATCTATATACTTACACATATACTTATATACATATATATATATACATATCTATATACTTATATATACATACATATATATCTAGATACATATACTTATATACATCTATATAGTATTATATATATATATATACATATATTTATATACATACATATATACATATATACATATACACCTATATATATATATACACATATATATATCTAAATATATCTATAAATATATACCTATACATTTATATATATATATAGATATATTTACTTATATACATACACGTATATATATATTTTCACGTTATTTGCCCTACGTTGTATTGCGGGAATATCTGCACCAGTTGCTGATATTCCCCGATACGCGCGTACAAAAAGCGTGGACCCATACATCATCCATCATCCACCGATACACGCGTACAAAAAGCGTGGACCCATACATCATCCATCATCCATCCACACTCCACGCGGCACCCAGTTGAGTTGGTTGCGTCTCTCTAAACGACTACCGACCCAACATAGTGCTACACTCCATCGCCACCTCCACCCCCACCCCTTTATATATAATATATATATATATACATACTATATTTACTTTCTGTCTGTTCGCTTCTCTCTTAGTAAAAAGATAAAAAAGGTATATAAAAGAGAAAAGATAATCTTTGACTTGCAGGTATCCCGTCTTGCGAGTAGCAAGACTCGTTTTGGAACTCTATTTTGACTAAAAGCCAAGGACACAATTTTGAGGGTGTGCCTCAAGGACAAGGATTACTAGAAAAAAATCTAAATAAGAAAAACACCAAAAACAGAATAAACGAATGGAAGAGACGTGTTTTAAGGAAAACGTAGAAACTCGACTTGAACCCCACTTCCCTGAGTTCGACCCTGGACCTAAAAGTGACAAGATAAAATCAAGTAGGCCAGGTTAAAAATATTGTAAAGAGATGGTTAGGTCCGAAATAGGTTAACCACTATACATATTTCAACGATAAAATCATCATATTAACAACCTATCCAGGCTGACCCATCATCCTTTTCTGGGGCCGTTGCCGGGGAAGTGCGTCTTCAAGTAAGTTTTTATTCAATTTCTTTCAATTTTTCTCTTCTCTCTTCACGGGTATTTTTGTTTTTGATGTGCAGGTGAATCTGGTTGCAAGGAGAAGACAGGCAGACGAAGTCGGGAACGAGGGCAGATCCAAGGGGGGAACAAGAGCGTGAAGACGCCGACACCGCATTGGAGCTTCGCATACGTTGTCGAACAAGTAGGTTTTCCTTTTCTTAGCAAACTAGGATTAACTTGCCACCTAAATAAAAAAAAATTAAAAACTAAAAAATTAAAAAAACTTCTTGGGATCTCTTGAGGCAAGTGGATTAAAATTCACTTGTTTGATTGGTTGTCTTCACTCCCACCACCTCGGGATTTCCCGCCCTACTTCGCATAGTGAAAATCTGAGAATCTTGATTCTTGGATTCTTCGCCGTGGGAAGTATTCTTTGAGGCAAATAAAAAGATTGTTTGCATCCCTCTTTTGCCTCACTTATCTTTAATTCAGGATCACATTTTTGGTGGGGAGACTTGGAATTGAGTTGATTCCAATCCCACCACGATTTTTCAACTTGCCTGAGATTCGATCTTGAATACTTCAACCCCAACAATTTGATTTTCTTTATCTTTTGGTTGAAGCCTTGTGTGTGGAAATCATTTCTGGTGATTGGGAGCACTTGAATTTAAATGCTTTGGCTCCCTTTCACATTGATATAAAACTGATTCGTGCATCCACACATAGAAATCTCCATTTAGTGTAGCCCATTGCATTTTAGCATGCATTAACTAACTGATATTGAAGAAGGGTTTCTTGGGCTTAGAAAGAAAACCTGTATTTTTGCAAAAACCCGGAGATTGGTTGAATTGGTAATTCAGCAAAACCCTAAAATTCATACTACTTAAGGCTGAACTTCAAAAACCATTCACCAATAAAAACTTCAATTCGGGGAGATTTCCCCGTTGCATGCTTATTTTACACACTCTGAAAATCAATTACTTGGGCATTACCCATAAATAACGCCTTTCACATTCCAGAAGCACTTGATCCTAAGCCTCTAAATAAAATTGGTAGTAACTTGACCCTTACTAAGGATTAGAGGTCTAACTACTTGCGTGTAGCGGCTACGTGCTGGTGAGAGTTCCCGCGTGCTATCGGGTGTCTAAGACTGGGGCAAACGGCCTTTCAATCTGGCCCGATGGTTCCACGGTGCTCGCATTCGGTTCCGTAGTTCGTGATAGTACGTAACTTAGATCTTTAGGTCTAAGGGTACACTGTAGAGGTTAGGAACTTGACTGTATTGATTTGTAATCAAGTGTACCTTTGCGGCGTCATTTCTCTCATCCCTTTTCCCTTCTCATCTCCCCAACTCTTCCTACGATAGTGCATGTTTGGGAGGAGGTCACAAACCCTGAATTGTTTGAATTGACTGATAAATCTAGAAAAGAAGCTGAATCATCCTCCTCCACAAACATGGCTGCATGCCCACCCCCAAATCCCGAGGGAGGAAACCGCCCTCAGAATCCACCAGGTGGTGGAGCCATAGATCCCATAACCCGCCTCCAAACCCAAATGGAAATGTATAATGAGAAAATCGAAGCCATTCGGGAAACATTGGAGGAAATGCAGAATCCTCCCGAACGGGAGGAGCCTAGGTCTCTTAGCTCTTATCAGAATCCCGCTGCTACAGAGACCATAGGACAAATTCAGGTCCCCATGGGCAGGGACAACTTTGAATTAAAACCAAACATAATTGGCCTAATCAATTTTCACTTTCATGGTCTTGCAAGTGAAGACCCATTTCTCCACTTGGAAGACCTAACCCGACTTGCTGAAACCGTTAAACCAAGAAATGTCGGGTTATATATAGCCCTCATGAAGATGTTCCCATTTTCATTGCGGGATAAAGCGTCTCAATGGTTACGCACCCTTGGAAGAACCATCCATTCTTGGGAAGAGATGCGAACAGCGTTTCTCAAGAAGTTCTTCCCAATTAGGCGAACCAATGCGCTTCACCGTGCTATCACCACTTTTACTCAACAAAACGGCGAACAATTTCATGAGGCATGGGAGAGGTATAATGACCTCCTCAGGAAGTGTCCGCACCATGGTCTGCCTAAGTGGCATATAGCCCAGATTTTCTACTACGGGCTAAATGAGACTTTGAAGCAGATTGCAGATGCTTCCTGCGGAGGGAATTTTATTTATAAAGACGAGAATGAAGCATTTGAACTATTTGAAAATATGAGTAAAAACTCAATAAACAATGCCTCCATTGTCGCCTTCAATCGTACCAGCCAGCCCCGAAATGTCCACGAAGTTGACACGGGACCCTCCCATTCATTCACTGATCTAAGCCTTATTGCACAAAAACTAGATGAAGTCTCCGTCATGCACAAGAAGCTGGACGAGCTTCTAGCCAACCCCGCCCGATCTATTGCAAACACCACCTCTTTACCACTTCGTCACAATTCTTCAAACACCAGGCTTATCCCGAGAAACCCCGTGAGACCTTCCTTACCGAGTGTCGTGCCAAGAGACTCGGTAAGTCATGTAGAATTGGCTTCTACGAGCTAGTATTTCGACATGGAGGACCAAGCCTCCGTGTGCTCGGACGCATATTTACATGTGGACGCGTCTTCTGGCATAGAAGACGCTTGCGCCCTGGGGAACAACCCGTTCTCTGCCACTTATAACCCAGGGTGGCGTAATCATCCGAACTTCTCATGGTCCAACAACCCGCAGCGCCAAAACCCCACGGGTGGACCAATGCGACCGTCCGCACCCGTCATCCCAAGGGCGCAATTTAATCCTATGGCAAATCCGCCATCAGACCCTTGCGTACCACAAACTGAACACGCATAAAGCCCTCTTGACAAATTGATGCGAATGATGACGGAAATGTCAAAGCACCATGAAGAGAACATGACCTCTCTTCAGCAACAATTGGCGCAGCAGAATGCTGAGATCAGTCAACTACGTATGGCGACTCGATCTCAGGGCACTCTTCCCGCCCAACCTGTTCCAAACCGGCGAAATTTCATACTGTGTGGTCCTCAACCACAGGTACGACCTTCTCAGGGACAGGTTAATCAAGTTCTGCAAGCTCCGAGCATTCCACCGGGATTTCAGGCTAATCCCGCTGTAGCGCCGCACTCTTATGTCCCCATTGCGAACCCTCCTCCGCCGTATGATCCCGCTGGACCCGCATCATCCAATGCTACCACTACGAGGAGTGGTAAGCAGACCGTCGATCCACCTTGACCTGATCCTAGCCCATCTTCTTCTTCGCCCTCTCATTCGGGATGTGTACTGCATTCGCGAGAGGATGATGTACCCAAACTTGTGCCAGAATCAGTCCCATTCCCTGAGGCTCTACTAAGGGAGCCAAAAGGCAAAAAGAAAAATACACAGGCCTTTGACAACCTGCGTAATTTGTTCAGGGATGTAGAAATCAAGGTACCCCTGCTTGAGGCAATCGACCACATACCTACTATCGCTCGATTTTTCAAAGACTACACAACACCTAGGCGATAGTTGATTAGCCCATAGTTGTGGGCTATTTAAGTATTTAAGTGCCCACACATTAGGTTAATTCTAACATTTATTTAGTATAAATTAGGATTTAAATAGATTAATTCATAGTTTTAATCTAATTACATAATCCATACATTGCATTCATATCTTAAGTGCATTTAGAATTAGCTTAAAATAGCATTCATCTAATTAGATAACCAATTAGGTATATTATTTTTATTAACATAGAAGTTGAGGGTCTATACATAAATAACCCTAATATTTTAATAATATTTTCTTTATTCGTCTTCTTTCAAAACGGTTGGCTGCCGCTCCAACGCCCGGGTGATGCAGTGAAGGAGCCATTCAAGGGGGAGCGGATACGGTGTATCTGGTCGGCCGCTGATTTCAAAATTGTTCAGGCCACTACAAAAGGAGCATTGAGGCAGCCGAGCTCAGAAGGCCTCCGCCACCGACCCACCACTGGGCAGAGAGAACCTCTCTCTTCCACTCCATACTGCCGGCCTCTACTGTGGCGGCGAGTCTCCACCACCGTGGGCGTGTGGTGTGACAGGCCACACCACCATCCGGAGCTCGCCTGCATTACCGTGAGCACCTTAGCGTGCAACTCCCTCGCCGTCGTCGCAGACCACCACCACTGAGCTACTGATCAGCCACCCTCTCAGTAACTTAAGACGTCTGGGAAATTTCCCAGACGTCTGAAGTTACCCGCTCATCTCCACTTCCTCAGCCTGCACTCTCCAACCGGCCACCAAACCACCTGCACCCTCCACCGCTCACCGGCTGCAGACCTGCGCACGCCTGCAGATCAGCCCGCGCTCTCCTCCAACGCCTGCAGACCAGCCTGCAGCATCCTCCAACAGCCGCCTGCAGCTTCCACCGCACACGCCAACCGCCTGCAGCTTCCACCGCGCCAGCGCCCTCCGCAGACCCTCCTCCTGCAGCTTCCACCGCACACGCCAATCGCTTGCAGACCACCGCGCAAGCGCCCTCCTGCAGACCACCGCCCACGCACAACCGCGCGCCCTCCGCAGACCCTCCACGCGCCCACGCACAACCGCCTGCAGACCGCCCAACCGACCACCGCGCACGCCAGCCACACACGCCAGCCGCAGCAGTGCCCATGGCAGCGGCAGCAGCCACCCCCGCAGCAGCACCAGGCGGCGGACTTCACGCCAACAGGCTGCGCAAGCTGCCGGCTGCAGCACCTCCGCCGGAGCTCGTCCGGCCACCTCCGACCGCCACGCGACTCGCCGCCACCACCGATTCGAAGCCCTTGATCCAAGGGACCTCCTCCGAGCTTCCCGCGCCCGGCCATCGGCTCCTCATCGCGCAAGACAACGGTGAAAAATTCCCCTGTTTTGCTACAGTAAAACGTTAATTAAAATTTACATTTTCTGCCATTGCCACATTTTAATCATATTCTATTCACTCTGCATTGCGGAAAATATCCTGTAGTTTCTCATAATTGCCATTTCAGCATTGTTTCTTGCTTAAACCTTAATCTAAAGGCAATCTTGGCTTGGTTCTTGTCTAAATTGACTCCGAACAAACATTTTTAAGTGGCGCGAATTTTAATACATTATTGCCTCCCTGTGGATACGACCCGCTCCTCTGCGAGTGGTTATTTCTTATTAAAAATTGATTAGTCGATTTTTCCACCACATTAAACTACAAACGACTTAAAAGCGAAAGATCGACCGGTCAATAGTCAAAGAAGACTAAGAATCTGGTGGTTCTCTTGCCTCATGCGAGTTGTGCTATACTGTCAAACTTACCACTGAAGCAGAAAGATCCAGGCACACCACTGATTTCCTGTAGCATCGAAGGCTGCAGTTTTAACCGTGCCCTTCTTGATCTAGGATCTTCCATCAATCTCATACCAACCATCATGCTCGAAAAATTTTCCTTGGGAAATCTAAAACCCACCCCTGTCACGTTACAGTTGGCCGATCGTTCTGTCAAAATCCCGAAGGGTGTGGTGGAAGATGTGGTGGTTAGGGTCAACAGTCTCTGTTTTCCTATTGACTTTCTTGTTTTAGATATGGAAGTTCCTAGTTCACTTTTTGATTGTCCGATCATCCTCGGTCGACCTTTCTTGGCCATAGCCCGCGCCCATATCTCCTGCGGGTCAGGCTGTATTGAGATTGCCGTTAGATCTGAGAAGCTCAAGCTTAACATATTCAAGGCAGCCAAGAACTTTGATTGCGATTGCATCAAGGATGACATGTCTGACGAGGACATGGCCGTCAGCGCGTGTATCGGACTAATTGGGACCTATTCGAACTGCTGCGGATTACCTATAAACACTGATGACTGCCTGACCAACACATACTGTGACGTTCCCCAATCCCTCCCTTGTCCAGTACCTTCTCCTGGCCAGACTTCTGACGAGGTTTTCTCCGCTTCCCATACCTCATGGTCTGAGTCATATCCAGGCTACTCACCGTCGGTCCACACTCATGAAGACCGAATTGCCCTTTCTTCCCCGCCAAATCAGGCAGATTTGCAAATCCACATTGGGACCTTGAGCCCATATACTTCTCACTGGGGCTATTCATTTTTGGATCCATCTATCCAAGAAGCCCCTCTTCTTGGCCAATCTGAAGGCCAGTTTCTTCCTCCTAACTTGTTCTCCTACCCGTCTGGGATACTCTCGTCCCAAGAAATGCCAGATCCTTCCCCATCCACTCCCAAGCTAAAAGTGCTGCCTAATACACTCAAGTATGTTTTCCTGGTATCAAATGAAATGCTCCCTGTAATCATCAGTTCAAAATTGACCAAGGAGCAGGAGTGCAAACTAACTACGGTCCTCCTTGAACACAAGGCAGCTATTAGATGGTCTTTATCAGACTTATCTGGCATTAGCCCCTCCTACTGCACTCACCGTATATATACGAAGGAGGAGGCTCGACCATCCCGCGAGATGCAGCGACGTCTCAACCCTAACATGCCGGAGGTCGTTAAGAAAGAAATCATTAAGTGGCTGATGCGGGTATAATCTACCCGATCAGCGATAGCCCCTGGGTGAGTCCGATTCACGTTGTGCCCAAAAAGGCAGGACTCACCATCCATGTCAATGACAGGGGCGAATCCATCCCTACACACACTCCTACATCTTGGAGAGTGTGTGTAGATTATAGGAAACTCAATGCTGCACCCAAGAAAGATCACTTCCCGCTACCATTAAGTGTGTTGCAGTGCAGTTTCTTTTGGCCCTCCCTTCACCAGGACGCACACACTTATGCCAAGCATTGCACTAGGTGCCAGTCGTTAGGGTCAATGGCACGTTGTGACATGATGCCCTTGCAACACATCCTAGCTGCGGAAATCTTTGACATCTGAGGAATTGACTTCATGGGTCCCTTTCCTCCATCCAACGACTTCGAATTCATCCTCGTGGCCGTCGACTATGTTTCGAAATGGATCGAGGCTATTCCCGCACGTCGTGCTGACCATGTTATAATGTTATCTCCACCCGATTCGTCAAGGACCACATCTTTTCACGTTTTGGGATCCCTCGGGCCATTATCTCGGATGAAGGAAGCCACTTTACCCATGCTTCTTTTCGGGCACTTCGGAGGAGGTACGGAGTCCACCATCGTATCGCATCCCCGTATCATCCTCAGATGAACGGCCAGGTGGAAGTGTCGAACCGGCAAATCAAGCAGATTCTCCAGAAAATGGTTCGGCCTGACCGTAAGGATTGGTCCGAAAAGCTGATTGACGCACTTTGGGCGTATCGGACCGCCTTCAAGTCTCCCCTTGGTATGTCTCCATATAGAATCGTTTACGGGAAGCCTTGTCATTTGCCCGTGGGGTTGGAGCACCGCGCTTATTGGGCGGTTCACCAATGTAACCTCGACCCAGACTTGTGTGGTCGAGAAAGGAAACTCCAACTCCAAGAGCTGGAAGAGCTCCGTCGTGAAGCCTATGATTCTGCTCTAACCTTTAAACAACGCACTAAGGCTTTTCACGATAGCCATATTCGGCGGAAGGAATTTGAGCCATCTAAGCAAGTTTGGCTCTATAATGCCCGACTTAAATTCTTTCCTGGGAAATTGAAGTCCAAATGGATTGGTCCTTTCCTGGTCTCAAGACCATTCCCCAACGGGGCCGTCGAGATCGAAGATCCCAAATCTGGGCGTAAATTTACGGTCAACGGGCAGTGTTTGAAACCCTATCTGACTCATGAACCTGCCCCCATTGGAGAAACTGTTGCCCTACTGGAGGGTAACTAATTCTTTGCCTCATTCTGAGTCCAGCTGGGGACGTTAAATTCAGCGCTTGTTGGGAGGCACCCTAACAGCACTCACCATCCACCATCACTTTTCACGCCTCTATCGCGATCACTTCACCACCCACCATCCACCCACCCTACCACCCTGATCTATACCCTGCACTTCAGCTCTCGCTACCCGATCTTTCATCCTTTCTCTACCCTTCCCTGCATGCATATGAGGACATAGCATTGTTTAGCATGGGGGGGTGGATAGGCATCCTTAGGATCTGGGTATTTTAGGGTATCATGCAGTTTCTATATACACATAAAAAAAAAATAGAGAGAGAAAATGGTGTTCAGTAATGATCGAAAAGCTAAAACAAAAATACAATAAGTGTTTCTGGATATTCAACCTCTGTTTTGAAGAATTTCCAGGCCATAAAAGCTTCATTCGCTCAGGCTCGGCGTAATTCACTTAAAGCATTGACAAAATAGATCAAGATCTCTCCTAACCAAGGATGTATTCTTGTACCCGAGACACCAGTACAAGATCCGTTGGTTTACTTTTACTTGAGAGCTTAAGTAAACTTGGTTCACACTACACATATCAGGAAAGGCCAGGTGAACATAAGATCCAACCCTAGTGTTCATTAGGGAAGGTGGAGTCCTTACCTGTGCGTGCAGGTAGACTTTTTATCCTAAGCTTTAGTCTTGTGTTTAGGAGTGACTCTTTCCACCAAAAAGAAACTCTCCCACCAAAAAGAAAAAAGTGTGCTCCTTCTGAATGTGTTGTAAGAGATATACTGACACGTGTTTCAAAAAAAAAAAAAGGTTGCAAAAGAGTCAGTATATCTCATAAATGTCTATAAAGTCTTTGCCCTACAAGAAGTTCATCAGGGCAGGTTACAAATCCGTTGTTTTCCTGTGAGCCACAAAAAAATCAGAAAATGGGAGTTGAGTTTTCCGTCATCATGTTAAGGGTCAATCCGAAGACATGAGCTGAAACTGGGACCAACCTGTACTTAAAAATTCATAAAACCCTGGGATTCAGTCTTAATGTTCATCTAGTCAGTCTTGATCCTTCACTATGCACAAACCATAACCTCTTGAGCTCTCGAGTACGGCAAAAGCCTCCTGGGTCCTGGAAATCTTACTTAAGGTTTAAATATCAAGAGTCCTGGTTAGTTGAGAGATGATCTATGTCATGTGAGACTTAAAGTACTGGTAGTCTTCTCTACAATTGGTTCTCACAATATTTGATAATATACACACCTATATCACCTCAGAAGAAAATCTTCAGCTTAAGATCATTTCTAAATACTGTTTTGCTAGGGACTAGCAAAAGATAGGCATGGGGGTATATGTTTGCACCTCAAAATATGCCTGTAATAATGCCTTCTTATGCTATTTCCTAGCATTAACTATGCATATTAGGATCCTATAGTTGCATTTGTAAAAACACTTGCATTCATGCATTTAATTGAGAAGAGAAGAGAATGCAATAAATGGCTTCATAATTCAATTTTTTTCTCAAGTGACTCTTTGCAAAAAGTCCCTTCTCTATTTTTATTTCCTCTTGAATTCTTTTCTCTCTTCCCGTGGTTGCACTTCTCTTCCCGCAGCTGCATGCATTTACTCCATGTCATGTCTCCCTGCCAACGCCACTCCCTGCAGCTGCCAATCCTATGCCCTCTCCCTGCTGCAGCCAAGCACGCCACTCTCTCCTCCTCTGTAAGAAGCTGCAGCTTCTTCCTCGCGAGACACATGCTGCTGCAGAAGAAAAACTCGCAGCCACCACCTTCTCCTCCACCGTCCTCCCCTCCCATACGTCGACCCTCCTCGAGGAGGCACCCGGCGAGCAGGAGAACGCATTGTGGTGCACACCACCACAATGTCCACCACAGTGGGAACAGCACCGCCCAGCTCTTCAACGAGTCGGTGGGAATGGTGTCCTCCTTCGTTTCATTTTTTTCATCTCACGCCATTGCTACAGCGTCAAGCTCCGAAGCTTGAAGCCGCGGCAGTAGCAGCTCCCCCTGCCCCCTCCGCGACCACCTGCCGACCTCCTCTGCGTTCGCTTCCCCACGCCATCGCCCGCTCTCTGCCCTCACGTCGGCCTGCAGAAGCCCCACGTCCTCTGCACGAAGGCACGCTTGCACCCGGGACCATCAGTCGTCCACCGCCATCCCCAGACGACGCCATGTCCAGACGTCCGCTGCCTTCTACAGACGGCTTAACTCGCGTCTCCGAGCGCGCCATCGCCTGCTCTCTCCAGCTCTCTCTCTCCCGCTCTCTCTCTCTCTTTCACTCACTCTCAGTACACTACACCAACGCACACACACATCTTCACCGACACTTCCACACACCCACACACACATAAACACTAGTGTAAACATATATATATCTATACGTACACATATATATATATATATACTTATATACATAGTATATATATAGTTATGTATACATACATATATATATATATTATATATATATACGTATATATATATATCTATATACTTACACATATACTTATATATATATACACATACTTATATACTTACATATATATACATATCTATATACTTATATATATATACATATATATCTAGATACATATACTTATATACATCTATATAGTATTATATATATATATATACATATATTTATATACCTATATACATATATTTATATACATACATATATACATATATACATATACACCTATATATATATATATATACACATATATATATCTATATATATCTATACATATATACCTATACAATTATATATATATATATATATAGATATATTTACTTATATACATACACACATATATATATTTCAACGTTATTTGCCCTACGCTGTATTGCGGGAATATCTGCACCAGTTGCTGATATTCCCCGATACACGCGTACAAAAAGCATGGACCCATACATCATCCATCATCCATCCACACTCCACGCGGCACCCAGTCGGGTTGGTTGTGTCTCTCTAGACGACGACCGACCCAACATAGTGCTACACTCCATCGCCACCTCCACCCCCACCACTTTATATATAATATATATAAATGCATACTATATTTACTTTCTGTCTGTTCGCTTCTCTCTTAGTAAAAAGATAAAAAAGGTATATAAAAGAGAAAAGATAATCTTTGACTTGCAGGTATCCCGTCTTGCGAGTAGCAAAACTCGTTTTGGAGCTCTATTTTGGCTAAAAGCCATGGACACAATTTTGAGGGTGTGCCTCAAGGACAAGGATTACCAGAAAAAAAATCTAAATAAGAAAAACACCAAAAATAGAATAAACGAATGGAAGAGATGTGTTTTAAGGAAATGTAGAAACTCGACTTGAACCCCACTTCCCTGAGTTCGACCCTGGATCTAAAAGTGACAAGATAAAATCAAGTAGGCTAGGTTAAAAATATTGTAAAGAGATGGTTAGGTCCGAATTAGGTTAACCACTATACATATTTCAACGATAAAATCATCATATTAACAACATATCCGGGCCGACCCATCAATAACATTCATAATATTGCATTTAGGATGATTTGTATAAATTGTATAGTAATCATTACATTTTGTATGGCCAGGGGACAATGCGACATCTTTACGGCTTTGGGTCAAAAATCCAATTGTATGGATGGATCCAGAACGATGATTGCAGTCCATCAGTGAGAAAATCACCTAGATCAGTCATCTATAGCACTCCCAACAAAGGAAAGAAAATGGATGGCTCAAATGACGCCAAGTGGCACCATTCGAGCTGCCCAACACCTACCACAGTCACTGCCTCACCTGAAGAGCACTTTCACCGAGCGATCCTAGACGTTGGATCTCAATCCAATGGCTGAAGATCCATCTCAGTACACCTGCTTATCTCTAAAGGTCAAAGCTATAAGAAGATCTTGATCGTTTGATTGAGATCCAACAGTCGAGAACTTGCGGCCATCAGAACATCCTCTCAACCATCCATGACCGCAACGCATTGGTCAACACCCTGACAAACACACACCAGTCGCATGATCAAAGCCCCGCGCGCAGAATTAATCCGCTGTAGTGTGCACAGGTGAAATTCGTCCATCGATGGGCGATCAAGCTGTAAAGGAAGTAGCGACATGGCCTCTGAGTGCCATGAGATCTACACGTGTGCGATAATGCATGGATGAATGCCAAATCACATGTGCACCCATCGCACAATCTGGTGTGCTCACTTAGGATAGCTGCGAGCATTCTCTACCATCTAATCTTGGAGAGGCACGATATGCACACGTTCAAAATGATGCGAAGGTGCGATCCTCACACTCTCAGCCAGATGATGTGAATAGGATGGTTGGAATACACCCTCGCCAGTGAAGGTTTGCTACATGCTATTTGGGAGCACGGGATTTGCTCTCTCTCTCTCCACCCTTTGTTGAGGATCCAGCAGCTGTAGCTACTCCAGCGCCATCCAGTTGCGTTGCGCGGAGGTGCTAGCTGCATTACGGGAATGCATGCTCACATGCCCTACACTACACGCAACTGTGCAAGGGCACGCTCACGCGACGCGTGTCTTGCGCACGGCTCTTGATGCATTGTTGTGGATGACCCCTCCATACACCTATATAAACCCACCAACACCTCCCCATTGGTCCTCATCTCTGCCTATGCTATTCCCACCTACTCAAGAGCTCAAGAAGCCTACAAAGTTCCCAAAAGCTCTATTCCCAAGCTCTAAGGGCTCCCTATTAATATAGAATCCTATCCCTCCACCAAATATTCCTCCCACCTCACATCACCTTCATAGGAAACCCCAAAGCTATCTCTGTTGGTGCTAGAGCACCACGATCATTGGTTTTGATGAGAACAAAACACATGTCATTTAACATTTGCAGTTGGAGTCTTAGATTTCAGGAAAATTGCAAATGGAGACGTGACCAGATGGAGTTTGAGCTCACATCCAAGATGGATTGGAGGAGCTTGATGGAAAATAGAGGAGATTCGCGAGAAGCGATAGATTGAAGAAGGAAGGAGATGAAGAATAGGATAGATTTCCTTCTCTTGTACTCCTTGTATTTTTCATTTGTTGCTCTTTATTTTTGTTACTTAGATTCATGTTAAAGAGCCTCAAAGTACCCTAACAGTAATCCTAGGAACACCAGCACAACCCTAGGACACTTAGGTTTTCTATAGAAAACTTAGAAAACCAATATAGGGTTCAAACAGCATTTCCAGACGTCTAATTCCAAAATCAGACGTCTGATAATGTGTTTTAAGACGTCTGACTATTGATTCAGACGTCTGATAAACATTTAGGCTGGACTTGGTAGTTCTGTCTGATGAAATCAAACATCCAGACCTTAGACCAGATGTCTTAGGAGACGTCTGATGAATTTGCCACACGTCTAATTAGTGGATCGTTGGCTGGCTTAGCGAACACTCAAGGATATGACCGTTAGAGATTTATCAGACATCCTTAGGCCTTTCCAGACGTCTGATAAATAACCGTTTGCCTCGGCTGACCCAAAATCTCTTCTCAGAGATTTTCTAGCCGTTGCACTCTCTTGGAAATCCATTCCCACGAAAAAGTAGGTTTCCAGACATCCAGACATAGTGCCAGACGTCCTATATGTCGTTTGATGGACTTGCACTAGAACCCTGTTTAGATCTGATCCAAGTCAGGAAGAAACCCGCCTAAAATCAGACGTCTGATGTTGTTCCCATACATCTTAAAGTGATCTTCCAGACGTCTAATGCCAGGATCAGACATCTGATAAGCCTATCAATGCAATCATTGTTCCTGATTTCAGCCTGATTCTCTTGGGCTTTGCACCCAACAGCTATGGAACCTTTCCTAAGCCTTCCAAAGCTTCCTAAGGCCTCTATAAATAGAGGGGAACCTCTTGCACACATACACACACTTAGTAATACACTTTCAAACCACTTTGTGTCCCTTGATCCTAAGAAGAAAAGCTTTTGCTCTCCAAGTCTAGTTCTACATCTTGAGACATCAAGCATTTGCGCATCCGCTCTCCCGCCATAGTTCACGAGAGCAACGTTGCACCGTCGTTCACACATCCGCGTTGTCGACGCACTCCTTGCAAAGGGAAGCATCTTAATTCCTATAGAAGCTTAGGTTAAAAATTACTTTATTGGCTCTATAGGATATTTGTTATTTTACTTTGTTATTTGGTTGGGTATTCGCTTTGCGAATTCCCGTCTCCTTCATGAGACAAAATCCTTCCCGTGAAGAGAAGGGGTTTGAGGTACGCTACCCTCGTATAAAGTAGCGTAGTTGTAATTGAGGTTGAATCACCCTCATTTAAGTGATTCGGTTAGTGGATTTGATCAACTTGGTTGATTGGAAAATCCTAACTCGAGAGGGTTAGGTGGTGGTTTTCACCCGATTTGGGTTTCCACCTAAAAATTATTGTGTACATTGTGTGATTGATTTTTTTTGAGATTGTTTATTATCTTTTCCGTAATTTTTTACGTCACGCTGATCTCACCCCCTCCGAGTAAGGGAATCTACAATATCCTCACCTCTATTCAGGTAGACGATCAGCTCCACCTCCTCATCACCATTCCCACTAGCTTGGCGAAGCTTTCCTCTACTCGGATTCCTCCTACACCTCATCCTCGACGTCCAGCATCTCCCCTCCTCCATCTAAGCCACCGCCAAGTGCCATCGTCTCACCAAACATCCACTTTGGGAGATTTGCTCTCACCTTCATTTCCTTTATCTTTCTTACTATATTTTTGCATAGTGTAATTGTAATAAACTTTATTCTCAATATATTAGTTTCATTTCTCTACATTTAGTTTTAGACTAGCTTAGCATGCTCCTTCTTCTGATATTCTACTCTCACTCATAAAAGGACCAAAAAAATAACAAAACCCTAAAAATACCAAAAAGAAATAAATCGAAATGTGTTTCTCAAGGAAACAAACATTGCCTCCTCGTGTTTAACCTGGGACTCCATTTGAGTTTTGGTAAACTTTATTGGCTAGCGAATTTTTGCGACTATGATGATGGATTTTCCAAAACCCTGATTTTTCCTTGCGAAAAACATGCTAACCAAGACCTTACCTTAGTGATCAGCTTTAGTTGATCCTTCGATTTTCTCTAACTATGAAAATAACTTTTTTTTTTATAATCAGAAATTTACTTATTTTTATCTCTATTTGAAGGTGTAGAAATCAGCCATCTTCATCTTCTTTTTCAATGGATACTGAAGTTATTTGCAGATGTTATAGGATACCATAGCATCCTATCCTAGTATCAGGTCTCCTGGAATGCACATTCCGCACCTCACAATTGGTAGGCCCTTCTTGTTCTTCTTCTTTCATTTCTCCAAGAAGGATCATTTCACTATGTGATGAATAAGAATGATTTTTTCCCCAAGCAACTAAGAATGACTGACTTTTTAAGAAAGAAAAAGGGATAAGTAAAAATGATTGAACATCTTTAGGAAGAGAAAATTGCTCCCAAACAGCTTTTTCTTTGATTTTGTGTGTGAATCATGTTCAATATCATAGGGAGAGTTTGGTTGCCACCATCGTTGCTGGGAAGGTGAATGAAATAAGAAAAGTGAATAAATGTTGTTAGCTAGGGACATTTCTATACTATAATTTTGTGTTTATGAGCCTTGTTCATATGGACTTATTAGGTTGATGCCATTGTTAGTATTCTTATAGATGATTTGTTTGAATATTTTTGTCTGAAGTAAAGCAGTTTTGATGCTTAATATGCTTAAAAATGCAAATATCATCTACTGTGATGTCTTATGTGCTTGATTATACATTGTATTATTATTCCCTTTCATTTGTTTTTTCCACTTTGCAACAAGATATTAGACAGGGTGATCTCTGTTGAATATGCCCTTAGGGATGATGCAAATGGAGAAGGTAAGATATTCTTTTATATGTGTTGGTGTGTGTTTTTTGACATTGCTTCAGCTCTCTAATCAGTACTTATGCTTGTTTTTATTGTATATTGTCACTGAGAATCATTTCTAATGTAAAGCCAGTCAAAAAATGGGAGCCATACAGTTGTAATTAGATACATTTGTTGAGAAGAATTGGTGTTTAATGCTAATTCTAGTGGTTATATCCATAATCTCGTGTCACTCTGCATTTGGGTTATACCGTAAAAATTAATATTCCATGTCATTTTATATCTCTTATGAGTGGTCATTGGAAATGCCATGACCTTTTATTTTTTCTCCTTTTTTCCATATGATTCAAAAATCTTGTTTGATGGTCTTCTTATTTGGCATCTAGAGATCTTTTTTAATTTGTGGTTGTGGTGTTGTTTTTTATTTTTGAAGCATGCATTTCATTATTTACACAAGCCTGCACATGCATAAGAGCAATCATGTTCATGTGGCTACGTGCATGAGTAGAGGTGCCTACATGTGTGTGGATGTTTAATTATAGTTTGCATGAGGTGCCACCTATATGCAGTAGTAGTATACATAGTGCATGCATGGATGGCTAGAATCTGGAAATGCAACAGATTGTGTTCATCTATGATAGTGATGTGAACATGTTTACACTACTTAAGATGTCTATTTATGCATGTTCTTAAGCATAAGATTGCATTGGATGCTATAAATATTGCATTACATGTATCATCTTGCATTTAGAGTAGTTTGAATAAAATGGAGGTTAATTGTCTCCTTTTATGTTCATGGACAGAGAAAACTTTTTATTGGGGCCTCGGATCGAAGATCCAATCGTACAGATGTGATCAGGGCAACGATTGGAGTTCAATGACTCCAATATCATCCTAATCTGACATCTGTAGCATCAGATAGAGATCGGGAAACCCTAGAAGATCAAGGGCCAAGATGGTGTGAATCCGCACTTCAAATGACAAATCGGACCGCACGGACGGATTTGGATCGACGATCGCAGCCTAACAACGCGAAAATCGACTCAATCCAACAACCGTGGCACCATCTACATCATCTAGAAGATGGATGGCCAAGATGGTGCCATGTGGCGCCATCTCAGCCGTCCAACCAGCCCTCAAGACCGCCGCTGCCTCTCCAAAGAAGATCCAGCGCACGATCTGGGCCATTGGATGTTGATCCAATGGTTGTGGATGCGCGCGCTTGATTTCATCCACGCGACTATTTGGACGGCGTAGCATAGCTGGTGAGCGCCTTATCGCGGCGCTGGCACGGGATTGATTCGCAGCGAGCGGGCGAGCATCGGATCGCGATCGAACAGTCGCGCACGCTTGATAGCGCCCACGCGCTATTGCATGCGCAGCGAAGACGCGGCATCGTACACAGGTGGGCGCATGCTAAGGCAGGCGTAGAGCGATCTAAGTCGTCCGATCTCGCGATCGGACGGCTGAGAATGGCTGGTCGTGTGCGTATGTTGAGCATGCTGGCAAGCGAGCGGGTGCGCACGCGCCACTCACTACGCCCACATTCAGACCTTTAGCGACGGTTGTATCCATCACTAAAGGTCCTGAATTAATGTTTTTAAAGTTGTAATGACCAAATTGCCCCCACTCCTTGCAACTATAAAAGGAGGCCCCCTCCACATAAAATTCTCAACCCTTCCTTCTCTCCTCTACCTCTCCAAAGCTCGAGAGAAGCTTGTCCCACACCCGAAAGTCGACTCAATTCGACAACCGTGGCACCATCTACATCATCCAGAAGATGGATGGCCAAGATGGCACCACGTGGCGCCATATCAGCAGTCCAACCGGCCCTCAAGACCACCGCTGCCTCTCCAAAGATCTAGTGTGAGATCTGGGCCATTGGATCTTGATCCAACAGCTGTGGATGCGCGCGCTTGATTTCATCCGCGTGACTATTTGGACGGCGTAGCGCGACGGGTGAGCACCTTATCGAGAGGTGCTGGCGCGGGATCGATTCGCAGCGAGCGGGCGAGCAGCGCAGGTGAGCGGGCACGAGCGAGCATTGGATCACGATCGAATGGTCGCACGCTCCCGATAGCACCCACACGCTATTGCACGCACGGCGAAGACGCGGCATCGTATGGGGACAGACGTGCGTTGAGGAGGCGGGTGTAGCGCGATTTGAGCCGTCCGATCTCGCGATAGGAAGGCTGAGAATGGCTGGACGTGCGCATGCGTTGAGCGCGCGGGCAAGCGAGCGGGCGCGCGTGCGCCGTCCTCTATGCCCACGTTTATACCTTTAGTGACGGTTTTATCCATCACTAGAGTTCCTGAATTAATGTTTTTAAAGTTGTAATGACCAAATTACCCCCACTCCTTGCAACTATAAAAGGAGACCCCCTCCGCACAAAATTCTCATCCCTTCCTTCTCTTCTCTATCTCTCCAAAGCTCAAAAGAAGCTTGTCCCACACCCGGGATGCTCCTCGCGAGATAAAGTCAAATTTTCGTCCCCTTTCGGAAGCGGATCCCACGATGACGACGAAGTGCTGCTTCATTCTCCTTCGTCCTGCTTCGTCCTCCTTCATCCTGCTCTGTCCTCCTTCGTCCAGGTGTCATCCTGTCCGGCTCATCCTCCAAGCGGTCCAGGTGACGAGGAGGATAACTTCTCTCTCCCATTCTTCCTTACAGCTTTCTAGTGTAGAATTTTCTTGCTTTCTACTGTAGCTGATTTCTCACTTTCTAGTGTAATTCTTATTTGGTTTTATTGTATAAACATTTTAAATTATTGAATGCATGTTTTCTCTCACTCTCTCTCTCTTTCCCTTTTTAGTCTAATTGTTGTTATGGCTTCATTGTAATTATATCACCTTACTTTTCAAGAAAAATTCTAAAAAATATATAATTGCGAATATGGATGGACGTAGCCTCCCTGTGTTCGATCCGGAATTTCCATTTCGGTATAAATTTTATTTTTTGAACACGAGTTCTTCACTTTCAAACTACAACGGTAGGTTTTTCAAAACCAAACACGTTAGTGTAGCAACCTGACATTCAACATTTTGCCACCGTTGCCAGGAAGGCAATGATTTCCGATCTATTTTTTGCATTTCTTGCACTTTATTATTTTCTAACTTGCTTTCTCTTGTGTCTATTGTTTTGCAGAGACCACCATCAGGGAATCATCAAGCGGTAGACTGGAGTAAAGTGCAGTTGAAGACAACTGTAAATACTCCCCATTCTTTCCCTCTCCATAGATTTCATTCGCCACATTAAATCCAAATTCAATTAACCTAGGTGTTTGCATAAATCCTAGGAATAGTTTGGTTGTTTGGATTCTCACTCACATTCATTCCACCATCATTTATATAAAAAAATAAATAAATAGATAATCTTGTGGGGCAATTTTCAACAAACACACAACGTACACCCACATTCAAGGCACTTAACCGAATTGATTTGTTTCTACTCAATCGGGTTCTGATCTGTGGAACCAGTACACACAAAGCAACACATAAAAGAGTAGAAATCATTCTAGGTTAACCATCTTTGAGTGCTACTCTACTTAAAATCAACTCATCAAGTAGCTCCTCCTTAGGGTTTTCAACCTAGGTCTATTCCAGGCACTCCACTTTCTTTCTGGTTTTAAAGGAAAATAATCTTCACCCGTGTTTGACAACTTGGTTTGCCTAGAAACTTGATTGCAATCTACCTAATTTGAAATCCTAAAAGCTACTTAAGCAAGATTTGAACATTAAAATCCACGCATCAAAAATAATCTTGCTTGAAAACCCTGGTTGTGCACGCACTTACACAAATCTCAATCAATCATTAAGGGCAAAACCCATTTTAAGGGCCCATCACATTCCATAAGCACCACAATCCCAGGCCTTAATAAAATTTAGTAGACGTTGGCCTTAAGGTATGATTCGCTCTTCAGGGCCTAGTCTAAGATTATCTTTGATTAACCTACTTGTACTGATTAATCTGATGTCTAGCTAGGGGAGTAGCGTCAAACAACCATGGATGGGGGTACACTAGGAACCGGAGGAGAAAGACGAAGGAAGAACCTTCTCCCCAGTCCCTCCTTCTAACTGGTTGGATTGAACAGACGCAAGTAGAGTAAATCATTTACAGTCTTAAAGCAGGTTTTGGGAGTCAGTAGATCCTTAGGCTACCCCACTTAAAGACAACCTTATTTTGTTGTGCTGTAGGGTCCCTATTCCTAGTCCTTCCGACCTTCTCCTAGTTTATGCTGGGAAGACGGTCATTGAATCCCCGATTGGAAGGACCATTAGAGTATTCTAGGAGGTGCAAATTGGATTTTGGTCAAATTGATCCCATGGCCGACCAACAGCCCCCTCTGCTTGGAAATCCACAGGAAGAATTTCGAAGGCAGCTGGAACAAATGCAGAGAATGTAGGAATGGTTCCCGAGAATGCAGGGCGCTCAACCCTTGAAGGATTTTTATGATCCTTCAAATTACGGGGAACGTCCTGGTGTCCAGATTCCAGTCGGTGACGTAGAAATCAAGCCCCAGGTGTTAATCCTAATCAAACATTATCATGGGCTTAGCTCAGAAGATCTGTTTCAGCACTTGGAGGACTTGACCACTTTGGTCTAGACCGCCAAGGCACAAAACGTAAATGAGGAGCAAATGATCAGGAGGCTCTTCCCCCACTCTCTTAGGGATAAGGTCGCGCATTGGTATAGGACAATAGGAAGACCAATTGCAACTTGGAATGAGTTGAAATCAGCCTTTCTGAAGAAATTCTTCCCAGTTAGGCGTACCAATGCTTTGAGACGGGCAATCACTACCTTTACCCAGTGGCCGGGGGAGCAGTTTCATGTGGCCTGGGAGCGATTCCAGGACCTATTGTAGAGGTGTCCACACCACAAGATGCCAAAATGGCAACTCGTGTAGATCTTCTATCATGGGTTGACTGAGCAACTCAGAAATCATGTGGATGCTTCTTGCGGAGGCAATTTCCTCAATAAAGATGCAGATAGTGCACATGATTTATTTGAAGAAATGAGTGAGAATTCAATCAATCATGCCTCCATGGATACATTTAACCGGTCCCAGCAACCCAGATCAAATGTTAATGAAGTCCATGACTCTCATTCATTTGATATAGAATTGATTTGTAACAAACTTGATAAGGTGGACTTGGTTGCTAAGAGAATGGAAGAGTGGATGGCTGGCAATTCTATGAACAACTCTCGATCCACTCAATCCCAAAATTTGGGATTCCATTCTTCATGAGCTCCTTCTGGACGGGAGTTCGTGAATCAACTTGATGTTGCTCAACCTGTGAGTCAGCATTTTTCGAAACCCCACGGGTTCCAAACTGGGGCCTTTGATTCCAATTTTTCTGATCCTTCCCTTTCTTTCTCTCCATCCTCACACTATGAGGATGTCTGTGCTATACAAGAGAATGTTAGATCCAATCCCTACTCTAATGCTTATAATCTGGGTTGGAGAAACCACCCTAACTTCTCTTGGAAAAACCTGGGGCAACAGATCCAATTCCGACCTGGCAACTATGCTCTGCAATGACCAATGGGTCAGTGTCATGTATACACTTAGTTGTCTCCAAATCAGGTCAATTAGCCAGATTGGAATGCCCGTCAACCCGCAGGGCAGGCTGATTTGAGCATACAAATGGCAAAGATGCAAGGATCCATGCTCCAGCTCATGCAGCAAATGAAAACCTCGCTGGACAACTTGCAGTCCGGGCTCATTCCTAACTCTCATCAACCCGGATCTCTACCATCCCAACCCGTACCCAACCCACGAAATATTATGAATTCGGGTAACCAAGCCCATGGGTACGAAAATCAGAGGGACCCACACGCACATGCTCAGGTGGTTGAGCAGGGTTCCTCATCCTCTTCTTCTTCTGCAAATCAACAATTCATGGTTAATCGAGCCCTTCCAATCTTTCCTAACCCTCCCCAAGACCCAAATTCTTATGCATCTACAAATTCTGTCACCTTGAGGATTGGTAAGCAGACTCAGGATCCACAACCACACTATTCTGATCTTTCGAATCCTGAAGAACTTGAGGAGAGAGAGGAGAATTCTGGAGGAGAAATCAAGGCTCAGGAACCTGATTCCAAAGATCTGACTCATTTTCCTTTTCCTGAAACCTTAACCAAATCAAAGAAGAAGTCTGTTGATAGCAATGAGGAGCTTCTGTATCTATTTAAGAATGTTGAGATCAATATCCCGCTCCTTGATGCTATCAAGCACATACCCACTTACCCAAGATTTTTAATGGAATTATGTACACAAAAGAGTAAGTCGAGATAATCTATTCCAAGGAAGGTGGTACTCTCCGAGCAAGCCAGTTCTGTTATCCTGCACCACCTCTCTCAGAAAAAGAGAGATCCAGGTGCTTCATTGATTTCTTGCATCATCGGAGATTACACATTTGATAGAGCACTTTTTGATCTGGGTGCATTCATCAACCAATTCCAACTTCTCTTTACGAGAAGTTTAGGTTAGGTGAACTTCGGCCAACTTTAGTAACGCTACAGTTAGTGAACCGTTCAGTCACAAATCCGTGAGGTGTTATTGAAGATGTTATAGTCAAGGTCAAGGATTTCTATTTTCCGGTAGATTTCCTTGTCCTTAACATGGATGTACCTGATAATCTAAGGAACACTCCCATCATTCTGGGGCGTCCGTTCCTGGCTACCGCTAAGGCCAACATTAATTGTGAAAGCAATAACATGGAAATTGCCTTTGGGGATCAACAAATGAAATTGGATATTTTTAAGGCGATCAATAAATTTGAGGATTGTGGATTTATTGAGGAACTTGATGAGGATAATGAAAACATTGAAACTTGTTTGATGGTTTCTTCAATCGAAAGTTCCTCCTTGGATGACGAATTCGACCCGCAACCCTCTATGGCTAACCTACCATCTTCTCAAGAGGTTATTGATTTTGTTCACTCACAACCTCTTCCTCTTGTTGAATCTTCAGCATCTACCCTACCATCAATCATCAACCCACCCCAGCTTGAACTGAAACCATTGCCTGAGAACTTGAAATATCAATTTTTAAGACCTCAAAAGACGCTCCCTGTGATTACCAGTGCTAAATTAACAAAGGAGCAAGAGATTAAATTGATCAAGGTCCTGAAGGAACATAAGGAGGCAATTGGTTAGACCATTCATGACCTCAGGGGGATCGAGCCATCTTACTGTAATCAAAGAATATTCTTGGAAGATGGATCCCGCCCTTCTCGCCAGATGCAGAGGAGATTAAATCCAAATATGCGAGAAGTGGCTCGATGCAGGAGTTATTTATCCAATCTCTGATAGTCCCTGGGTAAGTCCCATACAGATTGTTCCGAAGAAAGTCTGGATTACCATTGTGACTAACCAGAGAGGAGAATTTGTCACAACTCATACAGCTTCCTCTTGGAGGATTTGTATTGATTATAGGAAGCTGGACATAGCCACTAAAAAGGATCATTTTCCCCTTCCCTTCATCGATCAAATCTTGGAAAGATTAGCCAGGCAGAAGTACTTCCATTTCCTTGATGGCTACTCGGGATACAACCAAGTTCCTATCCATCCCAAGGATCAGGAAAAAACTACTTTCACCTGTCCCTATGGAACCTTTGCTTTTCGTAGGATGCCTTTCGGGTCATGCAATGCACTTGCAACTTTTCAAAGGTGTATGCTAGCCATATTTTCTAACATGGTGGGAGAGTTTATGGAAGCCTTCATGGATGATTTCTCTATTTTGGGAGAATCATTTGACTCTTGTTTGGCTAATCTGGAAATGATTCTTAAGTGATGTATCAAAACATGATTGGTCCTTAGCTGGGAAAAGAGTCATTTCATGACCCAAGAAGGCATCGTTTTGGGTCATGTAATTTCTGAACGGGGAATTAAAGTGGATAAAGCTAAGGTTGATGCTATCGCTAAACTTCCTCCTCCCACATCTGTTAAACAAATTCGATCATTTCTTGGCCATGTGGGATTCTATCAAAGATTCATTAAAGATTTCTCGAAGGTTGCTCGTCCCCTGAGCAATCTTCTTGCCAAAGAAACGTCGTTTGTTTCTAATGAATCATGCTGAAAGGCATTTGATTTCTTGAAAACGGCAATCACCTGTGCTCCAATTTTGCAACCACCAATTTGGATAGCCCCTTTTGAGATCATGATCGATGCTTCTGATTACACGATCGGGGTTGTCTTGGGTCAAAAATTGATAGAAAGCCCTCTGTCATCTACTACGCTAGTAAAACTCTGGACAAAGCCCAGAGGAATTACACTGTTACTAAAAATGAATTACTAGCTGTAGTGTTCACTTTGGAAAAATTCAGGGCATATCTCTTAGGGTCTCATGTTATCATCTATACCGACCACTCGGCCTTAAGACATCTCTTGGCCAAAAAGGATGCTAAACCCTGGCTTATTCGTTAAATTCTTCTGCTTCAAGAATTTGATCTTGAAATCAAGGATAAAATCAGGGTACAAAATGTGGTAGCGAATCATTTGTCAAGACTCCTAGGTGATTCCTCTCGTCTGGACATTCCGATTGCTGACACTTTTCTGGACGAAACTATTCTTATAGTTTTAGGTGTCCACACCCCATGGTTTGCTGACATTGTTAACTATTTGGCCGTTGGTCAAATCCCCCAGGATTGGACAAAGCAACAATGGGATAGACTCAAATCTGAGGCCAAATACTACTTCTGGGAGGACCCTGACCTGTACCGCATCGGCTCTGATCAGATTATTCGCCGATGTATACCGGAGAATGAATTCAATATTATACTCGAGTTCTGCCATTCATCTGGGTGTGGTGGACATTTCTCCTGGAAAAAGACAGCTGCAAAAATCTTGCAATTTGGCTTCTATTGCCTGTATTTGTTCAAGGATGCCCAAGATTTCTCAAGGTCATGTTCTCGATGTCAGGCACTCGGGAGCATAACTAAGAGAGATATGATGCCCCTAAACCCAATTCTTCCTGTCGAAAATTTTGATGTTTAGGGCATTGATTTCATGGGACCCTTTATCCCTTCATTTGGACATCAGTACATTCTTGTTGCTGTTGATTATGTGTCCAAATGGACTGAGGCGATTCCCACCTGAACCATTGACCACAAGGTGGTCATCGATTTTGTCAAGAAAAATATCTTCGGTAGGTTCGGGATTCTGAGAGCTATCATCAGTGATGGTAGCACTCATTTTACTAATGCCCAATTCCAGAATTTATTGGCCAAATGCGGGGTTAATCACCGAATTTCCGCACCTTACCATCCCTAGACGAATGGACAAGCCGAGATCTCCAATCGGGAGATCAAGAACATTCTGCAAAAAATGGTTAGTCTTGATCGCAAGGACTGGACTCAAAAGTTTGAGAATGCTTTTTGGGCCTACCGTACAGTATATAAAATGCCCATCGGCATGTCTCCATTCCGTTTGGTGTATGGAAAGGCTTGCCATCTACCTGTAGAGATTGAAACAGGGCATTCTGTGCGATCAAACAATGCAATTTAGATCTGAATTTAGTTGGGAAAACCAGGAAACTCCAACTATCTGAGTTGGAGGAGCTTAGAAATGATGCATATGAGAATGCAAAGATCTACAAGGCTTGGACCAAAGCTCTACATGATCAACTGATTTCCCGCAAGAGCTTTGAGCCAAACCAGAAGGTCTGGTTATTTGATTCTAAACTTAAGCTCTTTCCTGGCAAACTTAGATCTAAATGGAATGGCCCATTCATAATTGACCAGATTTTTCCAAATGGAGCCGTTCAGATTTCTAACCCAAAGACGGGTAACACATTTAAAGTCAATGGTCAACGTTTGAAGCCTGTTATTGACCATATTCTTCTAGAACCCATCTCAGACACAGTTGCTCTAGTCATTCTGTGACTTCTTTAACTGGACTTCGCCTAGCTGATGACATTAAACTCAGTAGTTGTACATATGACACAAAACTGATACGAGCTTCATATTCAAGTGACATCTTTCATATTCTACCCTTTCTTTCATGTCTCTTTTTCAATGAGGACATTGCATCAGCTAGGCATGGGGGGGTGGATTCATTTTTGAATCATTTGGTCAGCTTTGTGAAATTCATGTAAATTATTTTTCTCTTCTTATTTGTAAAATTAAAAAAAAAAGAGAATTAAGAAGGAATAGTTGGACATTAGTACTTTTCAATCTTAGGAAATTTTACATTAGGATCTGAACACAAAGACCCTTCAGGTCTTTGGACTTAATCAACGCATGTATCCACTAAAATGTGGATTTGTTTCTCGAGTCCTTGCCAACCTAAATTCTATTTTAATTGGAGTAAATAAGTTTGGGTGATAAGTACATGACTTATTAAGCCACCCTCTGATTTGAGGGAATTTTGAGTTTTAAGCATCTAAACACTATCTTGTCACTGACTTGTTGTTCGGCGATTCTAATGGAAATTGGGTAGCTAATGAACCTCCTAGGGTGATATGGCTAGCAAGTTATCCTGGGTAACAGCCCATAGGTAGGTTGTCCAGAGTCTAGTCACTGGATCTTTCTCTTCTTGCTGCCTTTAGGCAAATCTTAGACTAGGGAAGCCACCTATTTAAAAAAAAAAAAAAAATCAATCAAAAAGAAAAGGAGAAAAGAAAAAAAAGAAATAAGCCATACTTTGCCGCATGAGTATGGCTGGCAAGTTGTCGGTGGTAACAGCTCATCGACCGGTTGTCCAGAACCTAGCTCAATAAATGCACTGAAAATTCCCAAAACACTTAAGAAGAAGCAGAGAAGTAGAATAAACCGAGGAGATATACACTGGATTCACCCTTTTGTTGACACTGTAAAAAAATAAAAGTAGGGAGAAAGCTACTGGTTGTAAAGATACACCTTTAGGTAGAATTCTTTTCTTTTAGGTCACCTAGAGGCATAGAAATCCAAAGTCCATTTTAATTGCCGGTCAACGAGTCTATCACATTCACAATAAGATGCTTAGAACTTAGGGTTCTCATCAAATCTTGGGTGAGTTGAATGGCCGTAGAAAGCCAGTCTTAAACCCTAAAACTTGAAAATCCAAACAAATTAGAAAATAGGAAAAAGAGAAAAAGAAATTTTTCTTTGAATAAAGCGAGGGCTTGAGGCGGTCTGCATTTTGGTAGATACTCAGGGCACTATTGTGTCTTTGAAAGTCAGATCCTAAGTAGACATTTTCTTAATGATTGAAAATAACTCATGCCCAAATAATCCAACCTGATTCTTTTATAAATAGCATATAGTTTTTGCTAGGGACTAGCAAAAGATAGGCATTGGGTGTATGATGTGAACATGTTTATACTACTTAAGATGTCTATTTATGTATGTTCTTAAGTATAAGATTGCATTGCATGTTATAAATATTGCGTATCATGCATCATCTTGCATTTAGAGTTGTTTGAATAAAATGGAGGTTAATTGTATCCTTTTATGTTCATGGACAGGGCAAACTTTTTATCGGGGCCTCGGATCTAAGATCCAACCAAACAGATATGATCAGAGCAACGATTGGAGTTTAACGACTCCAAGATCGCCCTAATCAGACATCTACAGCATCAGATAGAGAATAGGGAACCCTAGAAGATCGAGGGCCAAGATGGTGTGAATCCACACTTCAAATGACAAATCTGACCTCACGGATGGATTCGAACCGACGATCACAGCCTAACGGCACGAAAATCGACTCAATCCGACAACCGTGGCACCATCTACATCATCTAGAAGATGGACGACCAAGATGGCGCCACATGGCACCATCTCAGCCATCCAACCGACCCTTAAGACCACCGCTGCCTCTCCAAAGAAGATCCAGCGTGTGATCTGGGCCGTTGGATCTTGATCCAATGGATGTGGATGCACGCACTTGATTTCATCCGCGCGACTATTTGGACGGTGTAGTGTAGTGGGTGAGTGCCTTATCGCGAGGTGCTGGCACGGGATCGATTCGCAGCGAGCAGGCGAGCGGGCACGGGCGAGCGTCGGATCGTGATCGAACGGTCGCGCACACTCGATATTGCCCACGCGCTATTACACGCGTGGCGAAGACGCGACGTTGTACGCAGGTGGGCGTGCGCTAAGGAGGTAGGCGTAGCGTGATCTAAGCCATCCGATATCGTGATCGGACGGCTGAGAATGGATGGACGTGTGCGTGCGTTGAGCGCAAGGGCAAGCGAGCAGGCACGTGCACGCCGCCCACTATGCCCATGTTCAGACCTTTAGCGACGGTTTTATCCGTCACTAAAGGTCCTAAATTAATGTTTTTAAAGTTGTAATGACCAAACTTCCCCCACTCCTTACAACTATAAAAGGAGACCCCCTCCACACAAAATTCTCATCCCTTCCTTCTCTTCTCTACCTCTCCAAAGCTCAAGAGAAGCTTATCCCACACCCAGGATGCTCCTCGCGAGATAAAGTCAAATTGTTGTCCCCTTTCGGAAGCGGATCCCACGATGACGACGACATGCTGCTTTGTTCTCCTTCGTCTTGCTTCATCCTCCTTCATCCTGCTCCGTCCTCCTTAGTCTAGGCGTCATCCCGTCCGGCTCATCCTCCAAGTGATCGTCAAGGAGGATAACTTCTTCTATTGTCGCTGATTTCCCGCTTTGTAGTGTAATTCTTATTTGGTTTTATTATATAAACATTTTTTGAATTATTGAATGCATGTTCTCTCTCTCTCTCTCCCTCTCTCCCTTTTTAGTCTGATTGTTGTTATGGCTTCATTGTAATTACATCACCTCACTTTTCAAGAAAAATTCTAAAAAAAATATAATTGCGAATATAGATCGACGTAGCCTCCCTGTGTTCGACTTGGAATTTCCATTTCGGTATAAATTTTATTTGTTGAACATGAGTTCTTCGCTTTCAAACTACAACGACAGGTTTTTCAAAACCAAACACGTTAGCGTAGCAACCCGACGTTCAACAGATAGCTAGCTTAAAATAATTAGTACCTTTTCATACTAATCATGACAACAATATCTGTAGGTATGATTTAAGTCATTTAAGTTGTTCATCAACCTATTTATATCTTACAACTTCCCACACTAGGTCATCGTTTTTATCAACTTAGGTAAATAACCACTAAAACGGTGGAACTCCTATTTTTTAGTTGCAAGTGAGCACCTTAGGAGACAAGAAGATCCTAGTCATGGGTGGCACCAGATTCATTTGGGGTTTTCCTATCAAGGATACTCGTGAAGGATGAACACCAGGTTGGTCTTTGGTTTATCACTAAATCTTAATAAATTCCATGAAAAGGTAAGCCATGAATTTAACAGTATTGACGAATATGTTTTCACTATTTCTCATATATCCCCTTTCACAAGAAAAACCTATTTCTCGTACATCTAAAGTGAACCTTAAATTGAGATCTACAATGCTTCCTATTCTAGTTATAAATTTAAAGGAACCAAGAATCAAAGTTGTTTCATAATCTGATTAATAGAATACAGAAATCCATTGCATGTGCTTTCTTTGTAAAGTTATGTTTTCTAGAGAAAGTAGCTTTCAACAAGTTTCATGTAAGTGCTGCAAACTGGAGTGACATTGTTTTTGTAGTTTTGTCTTTTTCTTGTTTGACTTCGTAATAAGTTTTACAGTTCTAGAAGATACTCTATTTTATTTGAGTCTAAAGGATCACAAAATGATTTTTGAGGCTATTTACTTTGCATAACATTTTAAAACACTATTTTTTAGTTACTTCTAGAAAGAAAAACTATTTTTCAGTTGTAGAACTGGATTCTTTAGGATCAGCATAATCAATGCCCTTTTGTTTTTTTGGAAGAAGCATTGTACATGATTATTTCTACCTGTAGGATTGATGGTTCTACTTTTCTGTTTAGGATGATACTACTTTTGCTTGTTGAGGAGAAACACTTAGTACAATAATGTAAGCAAAAATAACAACAATAAGAACAAACCTTTTCCCAAACTAAGTGGGTTCAGCTACTTAGATATTTTGCCTCCACTCAGATTTGTTTTGAGCCATTTGTTGAGTATAAATTTAAAAATACTCAAGTATACAATACACACACACACACCATGCTTCACCACCTTATCCCCTTTCTTTTTCACATTGCAATGATGAGTTCTTCTTTGCTGTCAAGGAAGTTTCTTTACTGGAGCAAGAATGCAATGTGCAACAATGTATCTTGCAACTCGAGCATGTATGTGGTCCTTTTCGCAGTAAAACTACCTAGAAGTGTTTGATTATGGATTTTAGTAGTATATGTGGACATTCTCTTCCATATACCTTCCTTAAAGTATCTGTTGAATGATGATTTTTATTTTTTTAGAGCAATTGGACTTTTTATTAATGCTTTTAGGAAATTGCTCTTCTGACTCATATGGAACATCCAAATAGCCATATTCTTGAATAAATGATTTCATTAATAACCTATAACTCAAGTTATATATAAAACTAAAATAGCCATATTCTTTAGTTATTTCTAAAATCTAGCATTATTAATAAAATAAAAGATATATATATCCCAAAGAAAAATCTCTACACCAAACTTTATGGAAATCAACTTGTTTCAAGTCATATCTCGTGTTAGCATTTGTTTAACAATGAAAAATAATTCATTGAGGTCATAAATTCTTAAGAGTCTTACACCAGATATGTTTGATGCTGTTAATAGAATGATATGTCTATGGTTTAATACTTCTTAATATGTCCCTTTCTAATTTAACTAGGCTTTCTATGTCTTTTGTCTTTGCTGATTTACAAACGGATGCAGTCGATCCAAAAAAGCAAGCACAAAGGAAAGCTTGAGGCAAAAATCTTACTAGACTCAAGAGGTGTGAGCTGGACTTCTGATGAGAGCCTCATCATGAGCCATAACTAGCTCATTTTGACCTAATAAAGAGAACAAAAGCTCCTACATAACCAAGAGAAAGGCCTAATTCAAGGGATCACTAATCTGGGAAGAGAACATGAAACAAAAGGTAAAACTGCAATTTTACCCGTGCAGCTCATCAACGGGATTTTCCAGGGGCTAAACATAGGTCAATTGGGCTTAATAAGAGGAAAAGTGGGATGATTTAGTCAGAAAAGGGTTATTGTGAAATTTAAGAATTAAATAACACTATGTAACCCTAAAACAAACCTACTTAATTTCACAAGGTTCCAGTCAGGATAGAAATTAAGTAAACCCACTAAAATTCATGAAAAATATTTCCTAGGGTTTAGAACCTTCAATTTAGCCTTTGGAACCTGTTTTGACCTAGATTGGGGTCCAAGCTCAATATTTGACCTAATTTGGATTTTTGCACAAAATGTCCAGTCAAACGTGGTCAAACCTAAAATCCAACTTCACCATTGGATTCCTTATGTCTAAATTAGGTTTGTACCAAAATTTGGACCTAATGGAAGGACATCTTGACCTACTTTGCAAAATAGTCCAGCCAATTACATTCTGGCCCCTAACTTTTGAAAACCCTTGCGAAAACCCCCCTAACTTTTATTGTCACTTTCTGCATTCCGATCCCTCTACCAATGCAGTAGAAGACCCATACTCCGGCGAAGTTTCGAGGAGGATTTCTCCTCGCTTCCCCAGGGAGCTACTCTCAGATTTGAATGGGGGATTCCCTAAGAAGTCCCCTACCGCCTGAGCAACTCCCCATGCCCTGATTCGCACCATACCTCTCGTGCGAACGCTCGAGAGGTATGGGTGTTGTACCTCCGGCCGACCTCCGATGAGAGCCTTGCTCACCCTCCGTGCATCTGACCCTCTGCTTGTGCCTATGAAAGAAACCCCAGGACCAACCGCTTGAGGCAAGCTTGTCTTGGCGGAGAATCTCTCAAAATTTCCTCTCTTCCTTCTCTGACAGGAAACCCGCAAGCTCAGGCGGCCACTCCACCTCCTTCTCGTCGCTCTGTTGCCATACCAGCAGCAGAATTTGCTTCGTCTAGTCTTCCTGCGTCGCGCCGCACCAAGCGCACGCTTCCCTGCCCACTTCCTCGTCGCCGCTCTCTCCCTCTGGGTGCTTCTTCTCTAGCGACAGTCAATATGACTGCCTGCCTCTCCGGCGCCCTTCGTCCCAGCAAGTAAGTTAGAACTACTCCCCATTTTCCCCTCTTTCTTTTCCCACAATACTTCATTCAAACCGACCCTCGACCACTGATTACGCAGCAATCATAGGTCTTAATTGACCTAAATTAAGCTAAGACTTAGCATAAGTTAGGGTTATTCATGCATGCATGCGCATTATCTGCATCTTTACTGCTTTCCTTTAGCTATGCATAAAATAATGTTATAATGTGCTAATTAAGTGTATTATGTCGATTGCAGGCAATAAGCAGATCTGAAGCTAGATCTGGAGCAGGATCTGAAGCTGGATCTGAAATAACGGGAGTTGTGGCAGAGCTAGAGCAGAAGGCCTAGTTTAGATGTAGGAATAATAATGTAAGGGGGTTAAAGGTTTTCTATTCTATTAAGTAGAAATAAAGTAGTAAAATGTGAAGAGCTTAGGTCCATCCTAGCCCTATGATAGCCTAGAGACTTCCCCAAGCCTTAGCCACCCTTAGATTAGGTCACAACACCCTAGGAAGCCCTAAAACCCTAGTTCCAACCCTTCTCTGGACGTCCAGATAAGTTTTAAGACATCCAGGACCCTTAGCCAACTCCCGCACACTTCAAACCCACTTCTGCAGTGTTATTGGACGTCCAGACACTTTGTCAGACGTCCAATTTCTGCAAAATACCCAAAACAGAACCCGAAATCCTTCCTGACTCTGATTTGACGTCCAGACAACAAGTCTGGACTTCTGATTTTTGAGTATAAGACGTCTAATTCTATAATTAGACATCTGATACTGCTCTCCAATTCCTGTTTTGAGATTTCAGCCTTGATCTTTGATCTCTAGATCCCTAAACCCAATTCCAACCCCATAGGAACATAAATTAAGGTGTCCTAACCCTAGTACACCACCTCTAGACCTCCCTAAGGACTTAATTAGGTCCTCACTAAACCTAATTGACTTGGATCTTAGTCAATTCCATCAGCCTATTCAATTAGACTCATTGAGTCCAATTGAGCCCTGATCTCAGCACACACTGTCCAATTGGACTCAGTGAGAGTCCAATTGACCTAGACCTGACTTAATTGAGTTGTTTTACTCTCAATTAAGTTTCCACACACCTAATTAAACTTGTATTAAGTTTAATTGCACTTTACCTTAGTGAATTAGGGTTTATAACCCTAATTTGAGACCTACCTTGACCTAAACCCACTAGAACCTAACCTAATCAACCTAGCCACCTAAGTTTCGACCCACACACACCCACACACACCATCCACATGAAAATATCTAGCCTAGAGTTCTCTAGAACTCTCTACCATGTGTGGTTGCCTTGGTTGCCAAACATAGCAACCAAGAGCCATTCAATTTTTAGATCCACATTTGGTGGATCTAAAAACCACCATCCACCCTCTCTCTCTCACTCTCCCACGAGCTCCCACCATAGGCCTCTCTAGAGAATTCCATAATTCTCTAGAGAGCTTCCATTGGGTCTATAAAAAGAACCCATGGGTGGCCATTGGCACCCATTCACTTCCTTGGCAATTGCACTCCATTGGTGCCATTCACGCCACCTCCACTTAGATAGTCACTCCACCTCCACGGGCGCACTACCACCACCATGGAGGACACCATGCTAGGATGCTGGATCAACCCTACCTCTCTCCAAGGGCCGACCTATGTTCCATTGGCCGCCCCTCCTTCTCTCGACCACTCCAAGGCCATCGGGGACCACCCCTGAATGCCCTCTCTTCTTCTAGCTTTAAATCATGCTCTTCATAACCTTTATTGCTTTCATTTACTGCTTAGTAGTGTAGTCTTACTTCTCCCCCAATGATGCATGCGAAATCCCCCCGTTGATTCTTGTATGCAATCGTTTTCTGGTAGTTAGGTTTAATTTTTAAGCATTCATGTATAAGCTTTCCTCTAGATTTCCTTGTGCAACAACTCTCCAATGATGAATGAAATTGCATTTTATATATATATATATATCTCTTATGTGTTTGAAATCACCATGAGCTGAATGATTATCATATTTGCATGACTTAAGTGCCTGTTCTTTAACTGCCTATATATTACGCACCAGCATAACATTTAAATAAAGTAGAGCAACTTTAAAAATAAAAGATCGATTTCAAAAGCAAAAACAACGCCTCACAGAGACGAACGACCGGGACTCAAAGTCTCGTTACTTTTTTACAAAACAATATCTTTTTTGGATCATATTTCGCAACTATACTACGACGCTGTTATCAAAAACGAGAGCTACGATTTCTCCCAACAACCACGCCTGACCACCATCACCTTCCTCGCCTCCGGCCAACCTCCAGCGAGTTGCCCCTGTAAATTCGTAGCTCCATACAACTCGCCGACCGACCCAGAAGCTTCACCTCATCCCACTGAATACACTCCGCCCCTCCACAGTCCCTCCATACTCACACAACTCACCCCCGAACACACCCAACTTTTCGGTCTCAGGTCGACCTAGGCACACACGCCTAGGCTTCCTCGCGGCCTGCTGCACATCGCACCACCTTCGCCGTGCCATGGCGAAGGTCTTCCGGTAGTTTAATTAGGCCATGAGGCCGTATCCGTCTCTGACAGATTCTGAGGCTCGACCGCCATTAAGGCCACCTTGAAACAGCTTCTTCCGAGCTCCAGGCTTCAGCGCTCCAGGTTTTCTGCTGCTGTGGATTGGGAAGACTTCTACGAAGGAAGCCAGCCAACAACCCAAGAGAACCGAAGCTACAGCTGACGAGATTGCGAAGAAGTCCTCCTGCGGGTGCGCGCGAGGAGAGGCGCCAGTTAGTCCCACATCATGAGTTCACAAAGCGTTGCACTGGTTTAAGTTGATTTTCTGAATTAGCCTTATCGCCTCCAACACACCAGGGGTGAGGTCTCGCGCCCCACGCCCGCCTCGTCCGCGGATTCACCACGCGAACCTGGCGGATCCGACCCAACACACTACCGAGCACACCTCACGCACCATAACACGCCGGTGCGCGTGGTCCCGGGTACGCAACCCGAACCATTAACCAGGCTCTGGGAGAGCTTCCTGTGAGCGGTTTGCAAAGAGAGAGATACACACGGGTAGAAGGAAGGGATAGGTTTTGCTGCCTTGTGTGCAGGCAGACAGAGCGTCGAAGAGAAGAAGCTGAAGAAGAAAAGCTTAGCAGAGGAAAAGGCTCGCCAAGGCAAAAGAAGAAGAAGAGAAGCCTTAGCAGAAGTGAAGACTGCAGAGAAAGAAAGAGAAGAAGAAGGAAGATAGAATCAGAAGACCCACCAAGGAGAAGAAGAAGATAGAATCAAAAGAAGAAGAAGAACAGCAAGGCAGAAGAAGACTTACATTTAAGACGTCTGATGCAAAAATCAGACGTCCAATTCTGTCCTTTTTAGCAATTCATTTTTTATAATTCTCTCATTAAACCAATTGTTTTTCATTTAAATGAAGTTGTATTCTCAAGTTTTTAAAAGTACTTAGATTGCTTCATGTGTTCGAACTCGGATACTCCGATTTTCGAGTAATAAAAATCTTTATTTGTTTTGAACGCTTTTTCGGCTATATTACAACGTGACATCCTTTAAAAACCCGACAAAACGTTCCAAAACATTTTGGCGCCATTGCCAGGGAGAAACGGGCACTTTTAAAGCTTTTGATCATAACTTTTGATCCAATATTTGATCTAATTCATCTCTTTTATTGTGCTTATCTCAGGGAAGGCAGAGAAAAGAAGAGCAGCTACACAACAGACACTCCAAGGAACAGGTAATCTTCATTAACCCTCTCTTAACTCCCTCAAAGTCTGAAAAGGAGCAAAAGAAGAATCAACTTAGGGCTACCTATTTCATACTTAGTAATTCATCAAAGTTGCCTAATTTTTCATTTCAACACATTTTTAACTGCTCATCCAACTAAGGTAACTAGGGCTAAAACTTTCTTGATTGAGCCCTAGATACTAAATTTTGAGGCAACTAAATTGGACCAACTAGAGCCAACTCAAGGATTGAAAAGCTAGGGTTTTTAGAGACACACCTTCTCTTAAAAAAGAAAAAAGTTTTTCCAAAAAGAGGTGTGCCTAAACCTTGTTTGAAAAGATCTATACAAGAGGAACCCTAAGCAAATCAGGCTTTTAAATCCATTTGAACCTTAAAAGAAAGGACCCAAAAGCTCTCAAAGGAACAAGAGGTGAAGTTGATCCCTTGGGTCAACCAACCTTAAAATTAGGTCACTTTTTCACTCAAAATACCTAAAAGTTCAAGTGGAACCTTAAGCACCTTCATCTTAAAGTAAAAAAGGTAGACTTAAGAGGTCAAGGTCCCCATTCTGGTCTACCTGGAACCGCAGTGACAAGAGAGGTCGGGTGGGGGAAACCCTGTAACTCATGGGGACACTCTACCCTGTAGGGATCTTTGCGGGACTGTCCCTCTCTGGCTACCCAGGTATTTCTCAAGTGGACAACCTTTCTGACTAAGGGGTACAATCCGCCCCGAACCTCTATAGTCACCCAACAATTTTTGGGTGTCTCGATTGGGTCCAGCACCTTCTAATCTCATCACATCCTTCGATGCATGTTCGGTAGGAGGTCCTTAAGACCACCCTTAAGACCTCCTTTAGAAATTCACTCTCGTCGAGGCCAAGCCACGACGCCCTTGTTTGTGCAGCAACCCTACCACATTAATCTTTCATCTGATTCAGAACCAAGTTCTCTTTCTTCTCCCATCATGGCACAACCCATTCAAGAGGAGAATAACCTTGAGCACCAACTTCAACGCCTAAATGATCTCTTTCAAAACTTTGTAAAGCCACCGCAGTGACCTATGATGCGAGATCACTACAATCCCGCTGCGGTGGCAATCGAACCTCAAGTACGAATCTCGGTTGGAGGTCCTGATTCTGAACTGAAGCCCAATATGATTCATGTCATACCAAAGTTTCATGGGCTTAACTCTGAGGATCCATTCCAACACATTAAATTACTCAAGCATCTGGCCCAGACCTTCGGGTCAGATCCACAAAACCAGGATATCCTTCTCATGAAAATGTTTTTGTTCTCCCTCTTAGACAAGGCTGCCCATTGGTATCAAACTCAGACCCATTCGATCAACACATGGGAGGAACTTCAAGCCGAATTTTTGAAAAAATTCTTCCCCATTGGCTGAACGAATGCCTTGCACCACCAGATCACTCATTTCATTCAACAACCGGGAGAACCTCTTCACGAAGCATGGGATCAATTCTTAGATCTCATGCGAAAGTGCCCCCATCACGGAGTTCCTAAGTGGGAATAAGTCCAGTCTTTTTACCAGGGACTCTGTGAAGACATCTGTTTATTCGTCAATGCAACGTGCGGAGGAAACATCATGGGTCAACACGAGGACACGGTGTGGGAGATTCTCAAAAACATGTGTGAGAACTCCATAAATAATGACTCCATGGGCTTATTCGACAAGACGAATGCCCGTGCATCGACGAATTTGAGAGGGGCACATGAGATGCAGGACCTATCCACTTCCGTCGACTTGGAACTGATGGCCAGTCAGTTGGACAAGGTTTCTATCACAGAGAAGAAGGTGGACGAGCTAACTCGACATTTGCAGCAAGCCACCTCTGGGCAAAACTCTTTTGCACGACCTCCTCTGGCAAGGGAAACTGTGCAAAACATTTACCACCAATCTGCCAAGGGGATGGACCCATATCCACCCCTGTCTGCTTCTCAAATCGGAATGACCTCCGATCCATCCTACTCTAGTTGGGGGAACTCTGAACCCTCGTATTCCAACTTTCCTAAGGTTCCTCAGATCTGCGAGAACCTCAACGCCATCCAGAATGATCCATTCTCCAATACCTACAACCCTGGATGGCGAAATCATCCTAATTTTCAGTGGACGGGAAATTCTCAGACTCAAAGACCACTATATCAACCCCGTCCACAAGCCCCTCGTCCATATCAGCCGCCTCAGCCTCAGCCCAATCCCACCTACCAATCCGGGCCAAACCAGGATCAACTGACTCTTATCCTTCAAGCACTGGTTGACATTCAAAAGATGAATGCGGCAATGGAAAAATAGCACAAGGACGAGATCACAGAGGTTCGCAACCAACTGGCCCAGATGGCAAATTCCCGCCAACCTGGCACCCTTCCTTCGCAACCTCTGCCCAACCCAAATAACGTGCTGACCTAGAGGCGCGTTATGAATCCAAATTTAGGCCACGCACATTTGATTTATCAGGTCCCTGCTGCTCCATCGCCAGACGGGATGGAAGCTTTGACACTTATGCGAGATTTCAGCAGTAGCCACCCCTCTTACCAAACCCAAACCAAAATCAGGCCGGATTAAATTCTGTAACAACACGTAGTAGTAAAACAACCCAAGACCCACATTATCCGAACCACTCCAAGCCTGATAATAACCAAGACCCTAGGATAGTTATCCAAGATACCACTGTCCCAGATCAAGAACCTAGACCTATCCTAGAGGAACCAACTAGGATCCCATTTCCTGAAGCCTTGACCAAAGGGAAAAGGATAACCAAACCCATGGCCCCTGAGGAGGATTTGGTCAAGCTCTTTGAATAGGTCCAGATAAGCATTCCATTGATGGATGCAATTCGCCACATACCGGCTTACGCAAGATTCTTGAAAAACGTATGTACACCCAAATGTAAGCTGCGAACCAAGGATGGGAATCCGATCGTACTGTCAGAGTAAGCCAGCTCTATCATCTTGAGTAAACTCCCACCCAAGGCTAAAGACCTAGGATCTCCCTTGATTTCTTGTAAAATTGGTGAAACCCAATTTGATAGAGCCTTACTAGATCTAGGTGCCTCCATAAATTTAATACCTACATCCCTCCTTGACCACCTTGAAGAATCTGAACTCAAACCAACTGAAGTGACATTGCAGTTAGCTGATCGATCCATCAAGTCACCTAAAAAAACACTCGAGGATGTCATTGTTAGGGTACGGGATTTCTACTTCCCGGTGGACTTCATAGTACTGGACATGGATGCACCTAAGAACCCAAGGGACACACCAATCATATTAGGGAGACCCTTTTTGGCCACTGCTAGGGCCAACATAAACTACGAAGAGGGCCAGATAGAGTTAAAATTTGGGAATTAAACCCTGAAGATTGACATTTTTAAGGCCCAACAAGGGATTAATTGCGGGGTTATAGAGCAGATTTGTGATATCAGAACCGTGGTTGAGGAATTGCATACAGAGGACAACCTGATTATCCCTGATCAAACACTAGAAAATCAAAACCCGCCAACAGAGGAGTGCGAACATGATCTAGACACACCTATGACTCCAACCCTTGTTCCTGATACAAACCCTGAACCACCAGCTGCTGCTGACAATCCTGTCATGGAACTCAAGCCCCTTCCCGAGCATCTGAAGTACGTCTTTTTGGATTCGAATCAGACATTTCCTGTGATTATCAACTCTTGACTCACACCTAACTAGGAACTCCATTTGATTACTGTTCTCTAGCAACATCGTAGAGCCATTGGATGGACTCTCGATGATTTGACTGGTATAAGCCCTTCTTACTGCACAAATCGAATCTACACAGAAGAAGGCGCACAACCTTCAAGAGAAATGCAAAGATGCCTAAACCCTAACCTACAGGAAGTCGTAAAAAAGGAGATCATAAAGTGGTTAGATGTAGGGATCATCTACCCTATCTCCGATAGTCGTTGGGTGAGTCCAATACAGGTGGTGCCTAAAAGGGCAGGACTTACCATCATCACGACTGAAGCCGGAGAAGTCATTCCTACCCGAATAGCTAACTTGTGGAGAGTTTGCATTGATTACAGAAAACTCAATTCCTCTACGAAGAAGGGTCATTTCCCACTACCGTTTATTGATCAGATCCTCGAGAAACTAGCGGGAAATAGGTTCTTCTGCTTTCTTGACGGGTACTCCAGTTACAACCAGGTGGCAATCCATCCAGAGGACCAAGAAAAGACCACATTCACCTACCCCTTCGGGATGTACGCGTTTCAAAGGATGCCTTTCGGTCTCTGCAATGCACCTGCAACTTTTCAGCGGTGCATGCTTGCCATATTCTCAGATATGGTAGGTGACTATCTGGAAGTCTTCATGGATGACTTTTCAATTTTTGGAGCATCATTTGACAATTGCCTCCAACACTTCATCCAAATACTCAGGCGGTGCATCGATGTGAATTTGGTTCTTTCCTGGGAAAAGAGCCATTTCATGGTGCCTAAGGGAATTGTCCTAGGACATTTAATCTCAGAGAAAGGCATCCAAGTTGATCGAGCTAAGGTTAACCTGATTTCCAAGCTCCCTATGCCTAGCTCAATTAAGGAGATCCAATCTTTTTTGGGGCACGTCGGCTTTTACCGTCGATTTATCCCTAATTTTTCAAAAATCTCGCGCCCCCTAACCACTCTTCTCTCCAAGGATGTGCCTTTCAAAATTTCCAAGGAATGCACTCAAGCATTTGAGATCCTACATGACCGAGTCACCCAAGCCCTGATCCTACAGTCCCCTGATTGGTCTCAACCCTTTGAGATCATGTGCGATGTATCTGACTTCGCTGTAGGAGCGATTTTGGAGCAGAACATTGACGGGAAACCTGTGGTCATTTACTACGCCAGCAAAACACTGGATGAGGCTCAACATAACTATACGGTTACTGAGAAAGAGCTACTAGCTGTAGTATTTGCCCTAGAAAAATTCAGATCATACCTTCTGGGTTCCCATGTCATCATATACTCGAATCACACAGCTGTAAGGCATCTCCTTGCAAAGAAGGACGCGAAACCTCGATTAATCCGATGGATCTCGCTGTTGTAAGAATTTGACCTTGAGATTCACGACAAAGCGGGAAAGCAAAATGTGGTAGCTGATCACTTGTCCCGTCTTCCTTCTGAAATAATTGACTCTTCCGGACCCATCACAAAACATTTTCCTGATGAGCACCTCCTAGCTATCAGTACAGGTCTTCCATGGTTCGCAGATATAGTTAATTACCTGGTATCACATCAAATTTCATCCGATTGGCCAAAGGCCAAGAAGGACAAATCGCGTTCTGATGCCAAGTATTACCTATGAGAAGACCCATATCTATTCCGCTTTGGTGCTGATCAGATAATTCGACGGTGTGTCGCGGAAGTGTAAATCAACGACATACTCTCATTCTGCCATGACCAGGCATGCGGTGGGCATTTCTCAGGACATAAAACCGCATCAAAAGTCCTCCAGTGTGGCTTTTACTGGCCAACAATTTTCAAGGATGCATACGATCACTGTAAGGAATGTTCCCGTTGCCAAACTTTGGGCAACATGAGCCATCGAGACATGATGCCTCTACAGCCGATCTTGGTATGCGAAATTTTTGATATTTGGGGGATTGATTTTGTGGGACCCTTCCTGATCTCGGATGGCTTCGAATACGTCTTACTCGCAGTTGACTACGTGTCCAAGTGGGTAGAAGCCATTCCGACCTGAACCAAAAATCATAAAGTTATCAAATTCATTCATCAAAACATTTTCTCAAGGTTCGGGATTCCACGAGCAATAATTTCCGACGGAGGGACCCATTTCACAAACGCTCAGTTCAAGTCACTGATGACCAAATAGGGGTGTCACACCAAATCTCTACTCCTTACCACCCCCAAACTAATAGTCTAGCTGAGCTATCAAACCGAGAAATCAAGAAAATCCTTCAGGTTATTGTTCGACCTGACAGAAAAGATTGGTCTTCTCGGCTTCCGAAAGCATTGTGGGCCTATAGGACCGCTCACAAGACCCAATTAAGAATGTCTCCCTTCAGACTAGTCTACGGGAAGGCATGTCACCTCCCCGTCGAATTGGAGCATAAAGCCTATTGGGCAGTACAGAATTGTAATCTAGATCTTTCTAAGGCTGGAACCCACAGAAGACTTCAAATAAGTGAGATTAATGAATTATGCCAGGATGCGTATGAGAACTCGTGAATTTACAAAGAACGGGTTAAAGCTTTTCATGATAAACACATTTCTAGAAAGGTATTTCATCCTGGTCAAAAGGTTTTACTCTTTGATGCCCGACTCAAATTATTCCCAGGAAAGCTATGATCTAAGTGGGTCGGACCTTACCTAGTTCGACAAATCTTTGGAAATGGAGCCATTATAATCAGCCCACTCAGCCACGATTCCGAACCCTTTGTTGTGAACGGTCAGAGACTTAAATCGTTCATTGACAGGACCGATATAAATTTGGCTGAGTCATCCTTTACCCTCCATTCCTCTTGAGCTCATTGCGCCCAGCTGATGGCGTAAAACTCAGCGCTTAACGGGAGGCAACCCGTCATTCTTTGAAAAACCCGAAACCTTTTCTGACATTTCTATGCGGAATTCATATTAGGATTCATCCATTAGAACAGCCGACTTCACCTCAGGTATCCCTACCCGAGATTAGAAATCGTTAGCAACAAGTCATTTCAACCCGTTCACTCACCACACACCTGTCTTATTGCATGAACTAAGCTGAAATCGAACCCACCTAATTTACAATGGGGACATTCCAAATCTTAGGTATGGGGGGTATGAAGGTGCAAAACGTCAGGAAAATTCATATCAAGAAAGGGTTTCATCTTGAAAACAAAAAAGACTTGAAGGAGGGGAGAAACAATTCTGGGTCATACAAAATGAGAGGAGGAAAAGAGTAAAATGCCAAAAAAGGAGCACAAAATGAAAAAGAAAAAAAATAGTCATTAGTAAAAGATTAAGGGATTAACGGAAGTTCTAGACCAGATCACGAAAAGAGAAAAAGTGCTAAGGTAACATAACAAGAGATTAGAGGGAACGTTGATTTTAGGCCTCTTGGACTAGATTCTTTAGCTTAAAAATTCATGTATCCATTAAAATCTAGATAATCCTCAAGAGGTTGGGGAAAATGTGAAGCTTAAGTATTAGGTCTAAGGCTTAGGAAGTATTCGGCCTCGTTAACTGACCTTTGGTTTGTGGGATTCGGTAACCTAAGCATCCCAAATTCACACACAGTCTGGTTCAGTGCGCATAAATATCCAAATCACGCAAAAGCGTTTAATGTTCTGCAAAAGTCACCTAGATTAGGAGAGGCCAATCAACACAAGTTGATTTAGACGAGTTCCCAACGCGGAGAGGCGGGAAATTCCCCTCGAAGATGCGTAACAACATATCGTCTCCTCGGTGCTTGTCTCTTAGGTTATTTAAATATCCTACTGGGGGCATGTAAGCACTCTGCTGGTTCAGATACCATGGGTGGCATTATCACGAAATGTCGATTGCCAGGGTCTGAATTCGGCCACGGAATGCCATGGGCGAGATTATCTCGAAATCTCGAAAGCCAGGGTTCTGGGGGTTGCCATGGGCGGGATTATCTCGAAATCTCGATAGCCAGGGACCTTTGAGGATTGATGTTGGGGACGAGGAATCCGATACAGACCGTGTTGAGAAGCTAATCCGAAGCTAGAAATAAAAAAAGAAAAGAGAGAGAAAAGCTCCCCAAACAAATAAATCTTCTATCTCTCTCTTACAAAAATGCACTGCAAACTGAACCTAGGCTGAAAATGTCTCAAGCACGGGTGCTTTAACCGCGGAGTCCAACAAACCCTAGGTTAGTTTCAGTGGGCCTTATAAACCTTTGCAAAGGACTGAGGCTAAACCGGGTCAGGTCCAGATTTTGGTTGTTACTTGAGTACCTCTAGGCCTATTGTTGGCATTCCGATGTAATCACAAAAGAAAAGGAGGAGCACTTATCATAATTGTTAATAGATACTCAGGGTCTAGAATGGAAGTTAAAACCTTGAAATTTTGCTAAGGGATTAGCAAAAGCTAGGCATGGGGGTATGATGAGAGCCTCATCATGAGCCATAACTAGCTCATTTTGACCTAATAAAGAGAACAAAAGCTCCTACATAAACAAGAGAAAGGCCTAATTCAAGGGATCACTAATCTGGGAAGAGAACATGAAACAAAAGGTAAAACTGTAATTTTACCAGTGCAGCTCATCAACGGGATTTTCCAGGGGCTAAACATAGGTCAATTGGGCTTAATAAGAGGAAAAGTGGGATGATTCAGTTAGAAAAGGGTTATTGTGAAATTTAAGAATTAAATAACACTTTGTAACCCTAAAGCAAACCAACTTAATTTCACAAGGTTCCAGTCAGGATAAAAATTAACCAAACCCACTAAAATTCATGAAAAATATCCCCTAGGGTTTAGAACCTTCAATTTGGCCTTTGGAACCTGTTTTGACCTAGATTGGGGTCCAAGCTCAATATTTGACCTAATTTAGATTTTTATGCAAAATGTCCAGTCAAACGTGGTCAAAACTAAAATCCAACTTCACCATTGAATTCATTATGTCCAAATTAGGTTTTTATCAAAATTTGGACCTAAGGGAAGGACATCTTGACCTACTTTGCAAAATAGTCCACCCAATTACATTCTGGCCCCTAACTTTTGAAAACCCTTTCGAAACCCCCCCAACTTTTCTTGTCACTTTCTGCATTCCGGTCCCTCTGCCAATGCAGCAGAAGACCCATACTCCAATGAAGTTTCGAGGAGGATTTCTCCTCGCTTCCCTAGGGAGCTGCTCTCAGATTTGAATGGGGGGTTCCCTAAGAAGTCCCCTACCGCCTAAGCAGCTCTCCATGCCCTGATTTTCACCATACCTCTCGTGCGAACGCTCGAGAGGTATGGGTGTTGTACCTCCAACCGACCTCCGGTGAGAGCCTTGCTCACCCTCCGTGCATCTGACCCTCTGCTTGTACCTATAAAAGAAACCCCAGGACCAGCCGCTTGAGGCAAGCTTGTCTTGGTGGAGAATCTCTCAAAATTTCCTCTCTTCCTTCTCCGATAGGAAACCCGCAAGCTCCGGCGGCCACTCCTCCTTCTCATCGCTCTGCTGCCATACCAGTAGCACAATTTGCTTCGTCTAGTCTTCCTGCGTCGCGCCGCACCAAGCGCACGCTTCCCTGCTCACTTCCTCGTCACCGCTCTCTCCCACTGGGTGCTTCTTCACCGGCAATAGTCAATACGACTGCCCACCTCTCCGGCCCCCTTCGTCCCTGCAAGTAAGTTAGAAATACTCCCCATTTTCCCCTCTTTCTTTTCCTACATTACTTCATTCAAACCGACCCTCGACCACACCTGACCACCATCACCTTCCTCGCCTTCGGCCAACCTCCGGCGAGTTGCCCCCATCGATTCGCAGCTCCATACAACTCGCCGACCGACCCAGAAGCTTCACCTCATCCCACTGAATACGCTCCGCCCCTCCACAGTCCCTCCATACTCACACAACTCACCCCCGAACACACCCAACTTTCCGATCTCAGGTCAACCTAGGCACACACGCCTAGGCTGCCCCGCGGCCTGCTGCACATCATACCACCTTCGCCGTGCCACGGCGAAGGTCTTCCGGTAGTTTAATTAGGCCATGAGGCCATATTCGTCTCTGACAGATTCTGAGGCTCAACCGCCATTAAAGCCACCTTGAAGCAACTTCTTCCGAGCTCTAGGCTTCAAGGCTCCAGGTTTTCAGCTGTTGCGGATTGGGGAGACTTCTACGAAGGCAGCCAGCCAGCAACCGAAGAGAACCGAAGCTGCAGCTGACGAGATTGTGAAGAAGTCTTCCTACAGGTGCATGCGAGGAGAAGCACCAGTTAGTCTCATATCGTGAGTTCACAAAGCGCTGCACTGGTTTAAGTTGATTTTGTGAATTAGCCTTATCGCCTCCAACACACCAGGGGTGAGGTCCCGCGCCCCACGCCCGCCTCGTCCGCGGATTCACCACGCGAACCTGGCGGATCTGACCCGACACACTACCGAGCACACCTCGCGCACCATAACACGCCGGTGCGCGTGGTCCCGGGTACGCAACCCGACCCGTTAACCCGGCTCTGGGAGAGCTTCCTGTGAGTGGTTTGCAGAGAGAGAGATACGCGTGGGTAGAAGGAAGGGATAGGTTTTGCTGCCTTGTGTGCAAGTAGACAGAGCGCCGAAGAGAAGAAGCTGAAGAAGAAAAGCTGAGCAGAGGAAAAGGCTCGCCAAGGCAGAAGAAGAAGAAGAGAAGCCTTAGTAGAAGTGAAGACTGCAGAGAAAGAAAGAGAAGAAGAACGCAGATAGAATCAGAAGACCTGCCAAGGAGAAGAAGACTTACATTTAAGACGTCTGATGCAAAACTCAGACGTCCAATTCTATCCTTTTTGGCAATTCATTTCTTATAATTCTCTCATTAAACCAATTGTTTTTCATTTAAATGAAGTTGTATTCTCAAGTTTTTAAAAAGTACTTAGATTGCTCCCTGTGTTCGACCTCGGATATTCCAGTTTTTGAGTAATAAAAATCTTTATTTGTTTTGAACGCTTTTTCGGCTATATTACAACGTGACATCCTTTAAAAACCCGACAAAACATTCCGAAACAACTTCCATAAGGCCAGCCATTCTATACCGTGTGATTGAGTATTTGTCAAAAATGTATGAAATTATAAGAAAAAGTTGTGTAGTGCTAAGAAGTTAGTATAGGATTTGGAACTTTTGGTTTTTTCAGGGATGAATATAATGTATAATATGGATTTCCATCTTACCATGGTTATGCTGTGATTTTTGTTTCATATGCATTTGTGCTACGTCTCCATGCTTTTCTTGTTAGAGGATGTTTGGGGTGGGCTGGTGGAATGTGAAGGGAGAGGGGAGTTGGGCTGTGTTATACCTGCTTTCTATCTATGGGTATAATCAATAACTACTCTTTTTAGGAGGATTGTATAAGGATCTTAATTCTCATAATAAAAAAAAAACTCCTACCCTTGTCGTCGGTTATTACAAGAACCGACGACAATAAAATGTAATCTTTTTAAGAAAGGTGACTATTTGTCGTCACTTATTACATAAGCGACAACAAAATACGAAACTGTGTGCTTATATATAACATATATGCCGTCGCTTATTTCATAATGTGACGGCAAAAATCTTTTTCCCGTCGCTTATCAAAGTGATGGCGTTGTTATTTAAGTGACAGCAAAACTCAAAAGACAGCGCGTTAATGCAGGAAAAAGCGACATACAAACACCGTCGCTTTTTTATAAGTGATGGAAAATCTAATTTCCGTCGGTTATTAACCGATGGCAAAAGATTTAATTCGTCTACTGGACGAACGATATTTCGATGTCGGATGTTCCTTGTAACTGACGTGAAAAAGAAATAGCGATGCCACTTATGCCGTCGCTTTTTGGCATCGGTTAAAAGGGCTTTGTCATCGATTTTCAACCGACGTTAAAAGTGAAACTTGTTGTAGTGAAAGTGAATCAATAGTAGCAATTAAATGACAAAAATAAGCATCATTAAGGTAAATTAATAGTGGTGATTTAGAGATACAAATAACTGTTGCTAAATAATATCAATAGTGGTAATTAAACAGCAAAAGAAAACATCATTAAAGTAAATCAATAATGACAATTTAGTAACAAACAAAAGTCATTAAATAAAATATATAACGATAGCAATATTGTCGATTAACATGCTACTAATATAATTCAACAATTACAAAATAGTGATAAATAAATTGCCACTAAAAAAATCAAGTGACGATAATTACATAAATTAGAAAGACATTAATAGAATTTAGTGGTAACTATATAATTACTGTTAACTTTTTAGTAATGTCAATGAAAATAATAATTAAATGATAATTATTTTAAGTATTTAATTTTATATAACCACAAATAAAATATCTACTCCGACAAATATTAAACATCATTAAAGATTATTTTTTTTACAGTGAAGTCAGCAATATAACGCATTAATGTACATGACGCTAATATTTCGATCAGCATATGAAATCCGCAGTCACATTCGAAAGGGAATAACGTACAGTTGCAAGAGTCCAAGTTAACTGAATTGGGTGGCTGATGATGTCATGTGGTAAGGATGTCGACATGGTCCACCGATGTTACTTGAATACTTGTAAAATGTATACATCAAGGTTATTTGACCAAAGAAAAATGATTAAATATCATACACCCAGATCCACACGCTTAGTTCCATTTCGATGCAAAATTTAAGAAAATCAAGACATATTGGTCTCTCCCGAGGCAATTTGCTGCGTTTTCACCCGTAACGTGGTGTAACTAACAAAATGGAATGTGCTACATGTCCAGACCATCCTTGACCCATTAATTTTTCAATTGCCTGATGTGCGGCTTTTTTTTGTATTATCTCGATTTCTTGTCCTTAGTCTCAATTGAAGTCCATCGACCCCTTAATCGATTTGTCTTTTTAGACTGAGTTTTAGTTGCTTAAAATCTTTTTTTGTTCATGGTATTGTTTCTTTCTTTCTTTTTTTTTTGTTTTATGAGTTCGTTTTTTATTCTAGGTTCATCCTTTTCTTTCTTCTATAGCCAATTTTTTTCCTTAGAAAAAGTTATTATCCTTCCGTCACCTTTTCCTGTGGGCCAATGTTTGCGGTGCCTTAGAGTTACCATGTTCTCTTGTTAGGTTCCGTTAAATTTTAAAGTCTCAAACACCTATCCCCTCTTTTGTTATTTTACCTCTAATAATTTTCCTTTTGCCCCTACATTCAAAACCCTTCTCTCATATTACTTGTCTACGGCCTCCGACTGTCGACCCACCGCCGATGCACCTCGATTCATCGGACGTAGTACGTTCTCCCCTCACCTCTCCTTATCTCTACTTTCCCTTTGCACCTCCGATTCCCCTCCTCTTCCTTCCTTGTTGCATCTGAAGAAGGAAATTTCCTATGCTGTTTAGGTGAAGAAGGAAATTTCTACAAGTGTTAATATCATAATTTAATATTAATTTCAATAAATAAAAATCAATGTTAACATCGTTGTACATATAAATAAAAATAAGGTTAACATTACTTTCAGATTTCCGAACAGTAATTTTCTAATCTTCAAAATAAACTAATCCAAAAGATCCATGATTAAGCAAATGAATCCCTATTCACAGTAGCCCAATCGAAATAGCTACTTCAGATGAAATCAAACCAGGACTACAAAAAAGATTTTATGGTATTAATTAAATTGTAGTACATTTTCCAAAGATACGATATCATGAAACCCGACACTATATGGTGGACAGAGTCACTGCATCGAATAGACACTTTGTTATACATTCTAACATATGGCTGCATATAATAAGCTGCCTACTCAACAATTGTGCATATATCATTGTTCAAAATTGAGAGTTTTATAAATATATATGCACAATATAGTACAGTAGGACACTTTATTATATAAAAAAATATTATGTTATAGATTCCAACTTATAATTTTAAAAGGAATATATATATATATATATATATATATATATATATATGTGTGTGTGTGTGTGTGTGTTTGTGTGTAAATGTAAATTTTTGAAAACATATACATATTCTCATATGTTTTATATTTATATATATATCTTTATAAACTTACCGTGGTAACGTCGTATACCTATGCTTTATTTAATTCAATCGAAGATGTCTGAAAAAATTAAAAAATAAAAAAATTTATATATAATTTCTTATATTTATTTTATAATTTCGTATATATTCCATAAAATACTCCCTCCCACACAACACAATAACACTCTATGCCCCACCACTCTTCCCCTTTTCCTTCCTCCGACCCTATCTACAGGTGCTAGTTTGGGGCATCGTCCCCTCAGTCCCCACCTTGATGCATGCCACACCTAAGTCACCGATCTTGATTGAACTATCGCCAGCAATGAGGAGATTATTTAACTTTAGGTCCGTGTGGATATACCGAGGGGCATGGACGTACACCATTCCCTAGCGATGTCGAGCACCTACTTGACTGTGAAGTGGGCCCTCTTGGAGCAATGCTCGAGGAGCTTCACTGCCACGTCCTCCCTATTGTCGGTGCCGCGATAGAGCTTCCCGAAGGCCCCCTGGCCGAAGGGGGCACCCAGGGAGAGGCAACGGAGGTCGAGGGTCCACTTGTCATAGTCTGGGAGGCACTCAGTGGGGTGACGCGGGTCCACGGTGGCCCTGGCGAGGTCGTCGCTGGTGTTTCGGGTTTAGAGATTGGGGTGGGGGTGGGGGTGGATGGAGGAGAGGTCGTCGTCGTTAGTGTAGATGGAGCGGAGAGCCTGGTGGTGGAGGAGGGTGTGGGAGTTGTTGGAGTCGATGCTGCAGTTGTTGAGGGACATGATGGGGTTGAGGCTGCTGTCAAGGGACATGTTGGTGCCTCCATTGTCAAGCTTTTGGTAGCAGGGGGGCCCGTAGTAGAAGTCATTGTTGGTGGTGGAGACGTGGTGGTGGTGGTCGCCGCCGATGAGGCCGGCGAGCTTGGAGGCTTCCCCCATCACCCCCATGGTGGAAAAATTGACTTAATCGAGGTGATTGATTTAGATGAGGTGTTCCAACACCATCTTGGCTCATGATTCCGTAAGTAATCGATTAGCGGGATTACGGTTTTGGAAGGGAGAAAGGAAGCGGGAGGAGTGGTTAGGGTCAAAGGAAGGAAGGGGGAAGGGAGAGCGAGTGAGGCATAGAGTGTTGTGTTGTGTAGGATAGAGTATTTTATGGGATATATACAAAGTTATAAGATAAATATAGGAAGGTATATATATTGAGTTCAACGGAGCATGGGCATATGACCTTAACGGAGTAAGTTTGTAGACGTATATACGTAAATATCAAAAAAATATAGGGATATACGTCTTCTAAAAAATTTATAGAAATATATATCTATAAAAATTTCATTTTAAAAATCTGTATATGGTTGTACAGAAGTTCGACACTGCTTTTATTGTCTACAACGAAAGAAAAATTATTCTCGTACGATACAAATGTTCTTTTCACTGATAGGCCGCCTACACAATAATCAAACATAGGATTTTGCAAGTATACATAATATTGTATAGTCTGACATACTTACATTGAAAACAAAGATAATATGTTACACAGTGAGACATATATTTGTAAAAGGTTGCATATAGTTGTACAGAAATTCAACTATGCTAGTAATGTCTACAACGAAGGAGAAATTATTAGAATATGATATAAAATGTGTTTTCATTGTTAGGCTACCTACACAATAATCATATCTACAGCTAGGAAAGTTTTCCCTCCCCATTCTTCAATCTTGAGTGAATTTTACAAGCACACATAATATTCTACAATCGATATATATTGCGCATAGAGACATTATGTTATCAATGAAGACAGAGAGTTAGTAAAACACATCATATAGTTGCATAGAGATTCCACTCCGCTGATATATAATGTCTAAATGAAAGTGAATTTATTCTCAAACGATATAAAATGTGTTTTACACCAGTAAGCAACAACGTAGTAATCATATCTATGGTTAAAAGGATGTGTTTCCCTCCTCGTTCTTCAAATTTGAGTAAGGTTTACAAATATACATAGTATTGTACAATTGAACACTATATTAAACATAAAGATAATATGTTATGTATGGAGACATATGGTTGTACAAATATTATTGTATATAGACATTACAAAAAAATATATCTTTACCGACATTTAATATTTGTCACTATAGTTCTTCTATTTATCGTTATATGTAATTAGCGACACTTAAAATAAATTGTAGCTTAATTAGCATCTTCGTTAGCGTCATTAAAATGTTAGCGGCAATTATACGATCGTCACTAAATCAATGGTATTAGCGTCACTTTAAATTCCACAAATACTGTTAGTAATGATCTTCTTTGATGACAATTTATTTGCCACTATTTCAACACTATTGATTTATATTAGTGGTAATTTAATTGACACTATTAATGTCACTATATACTTCATTTAATGGCTTTTTTATGTCACTAACTTGCCACTATTGATTTACTTTAGTGACACTTTATTTTGCCATGTAATTGCCTCTATTAATATTATTTAGCAGTAATTATTTGTTTCTAAATTGCCACTATTGATTTACTTTAATGGCACTTTCTTATATCACTAAATCAATACTCATTATTCACTTTAATGACACTTTCTTTTGTTATTTAATTATCACTGTTGCTTCACTATAATGATGCCTATACTCATTAGCCCATATTTGTAGGCTATTTGAGTATTTAAGTACCTCAACATTAAGTTAATTTTAACATTTAAGTAGCATATATTAGGTTGTAATTAAATTAATTTATACTTTTAGCTTAAGTGCATAATTCATGTGTGGCATCCATATCTAAATGCATTTAAAATTAACCAAGAATTGCATACATTTGATTAGTTAATTAATTAGGTGCATTACATATATTGTTTCAATTAACATAGAAGTTAAGGAGTTATGTATAAATAATTCTAATTATTTTATTCTTCTTCTCCTTTTTGCAGGTAACTGCTCTGTGTCCGCCTCCTCATCCTACGCATTCACTTGTCCAGCATTCACTCGACGGTGGCCTGTTTGAATTTCAAAATCTTCGTAGTTGTGGCTACAAAGGAGGAGGAATAGCTGTCGTTCAGAGGAGGCCTCCACCCAGATTGATCATTGTGCAGAGAGTGCACCACTCTCATCTACTCCACCACCACCAGCCTCAACCGTGGCGGCAAGCCTCCACCACCGTGGGCATGTGGTGTGACATGCCGCATCGCCATTTGGAGCTTTCTCACATCACCATGAATGCACATTGCTCCACCAAAAGCACACACAGGCATGCATGCTACCATCTTCACTTCCATCACCAACATCCACCACCGCAGCCACCGCAACTTCATGCCTTACATTTTCATCTCCCCCGCCCGTTAAGACGTCTGGGAATGTTCCCAAACGTCTGAAACCCCTACAGCACCACCTCCATCTTCTTCATTCTTCCTCTGTTTCTCTTCCACCTCAACAAAATCCACCATTATTCATCTTCTCCCCCATCTTCTATTTCTCCTCCACTCCACAAAAAAGAACCCAAAAACAAACTCAACACCATGCCATCCCCACACGTAGCAAGAGCCACCTCCAACTACACACCACGCGCGACCCTCCAGGCCGTTGCACCACACGCACCACATGCAGCCATCCGCGCTCACAGGCACCAGCAGCGTCACCCTCGCTTCCAGCCAACGTGCAACCCCTGCCTGTGTGTAGCGGCCAACTGCAATGCCACCCAACCGAGCGCCGCACCCCTTGCAGCACGCATTAGCACGTAGCACCGCACACCCCTCTCCACCGCGGGCAGCACCTCCAGCATCTTCCTGTGCTGTGCACAGCATCCATCCCATGCACACGCGTTTAGCAGCTCCACACCGCGCATAGAAGTAGCAGGCCGACGCACGACTGTTGGCCTCCCCGCCTGAGAGCACCCACCTCCAGCCACCTCGTGACTCACCGCCACTACCATTGTGAAGCCCTCACTCCACTTGACCTCCGACGAGTTTCTTCCCTCCGGCCATCCCTTTCTCCGTGCGCACGCTTAGGGGAAAGGTTCTCCCTTGTTTTGCTACAGGAAACATTCAATTAGTTACTACATTTCCATGCCATTGAGAACTTCACCTTTTTAGTTAAATATTGGAAGATATATTGTGGCATTTGTTGGCCTGCCCCTCTACTCTTCTCTATTTCTCCTACATTCTTTTTATATCTCTTCTTCCAAGTTGTTAGCCTTACCTAAGTTAAATGTTATACCATATTAATGAGCAAATGTCTGGCAGGGATAGATTTGCAAGAGGGGATTTTTGTTTTATGAATATCGTATTATGTTAAATTTTATGATCATATCCTTCATCTTTCTCATAAATATGATTCCAATTTTATCTCACATTGATTTCTTATTCTAAATGGAATTTTAGCTGGATTTTTGGGAGAAGCAAATAGCGGACATCTGATTTCAATTGTAGTATATTTAAATAGGCCATTGCCTCCCTGTGGACACAACCCACTCTCCTGTGAGTGGTTTAATTTTAATTCTAATTGTTTTGTTAAGCGATTTTCCACCACTTTAATACTAAAATGACAAATCATCTTAATCATATTATTCGAAAGCGAAAGTCGACTTACCAAATGGCCCGTTGCCAGGGAGGCAACAGGCTTAATTAAATCGCATTCATTCATTCATTCACATTGATTTAAATTTTGAATCATATTTAACTCTGGATTTTTTTTCTGATGCGAGTGCAATGATTTGTTGCACACATTCCATGACTCACCATCACACCAGCATCGTGAGAGGAGACCCTCGATGTCGCCAGAGGAGAAATTATTCGAGCACCTTGCAAGGAACCAGATCACCAGGAGGGGAAGGATGAGGACGTGACGATCGTCTTTGCACATTTAGTTGCTAATTTGATTAGAGTAGGATTAAGACTTTAGACTTAATTTTTCTTGCACATTTTGGTTTGAGACCCTTGTTCTGGGGTGTAGTTGAGGGATTTGTTCCTCGACTTTCTTTTAGGCCCATGTTGGGTAACTTTTCAGGAGTTTGTTCCCTTTTCTTTAGATCTAGGTTTTCTTTGTGGGTTGTTTATCCTTAATTTGTTTGTGCATAAGTAGCTAAAAAATAGAAAGAAAAGCACAAGCAACCTACTAGAAGCTGCCTGCCCTTAGGTCGAATCATTTAGGATTAAATGAGCAGCATCTAGATCTAACTTCCTACCTTGCATATTGCATGAAGAATGTTGGAATCAGGTATGCACTTCTAACTTTGCATTTCTACTTGTCATGCAAATGTATTTGGATTAATGTTTAGACCACATAATCTATCTTGAAGTGATCAAATGAAGTGGTCACATTTAATTTTTGAAAAAGGACTAATTAAAGGAGGAACATTTAAAAATCAAGGACTTAATTTTCAAACTTGGCGTGAGATTCAAAATTCAAAATCTTTTGCGGTGTATGCACACTTATATCTCTTGCACCAAGGCACGCTTTTAGACACTCAGGTTTGGAACTGCTAGGAATAGAGCCTCTTATTACTGAGGTCTAAGGTGACCCAAACTTTAGTTCAAAGGTGAAGTTGCCTCCAAACCTTGAGGATTAAGGGTAGTTAAGAAGCACTGCGAAAGCAATGCTTCAAAGGAAGGGTTTAACCCTACTTGCATCCTTCTTTGCCATGTTTTGTGGTGACTAAACTTTTTAGGCTTTAGGGAGGATCACCTAAGTCCAAGTTAGGTCTTCTTAGGCTATCCGTAGGTCGAAAATAAGCGTGTAAGTTGATTGAGCAAATTGTATTGTCACCTACAATCTGACTTAAAATCAAAAGCCTAAATTGAGAAAGACCTAAAAAGTCCGTTTTGAATTGTGTTTTGCTTAGAGGATTTTGATTGAGGCATGAGTTAGAATGAACCACATTGACTTTCATCCTTTCACATCTTTCCCACACCCTTACCCCTACTCTGCACTCTTCGATCTCATACATCGAGATGGTCCATCCTTTGATGTACGTAATGATAATCATTGGGATCCTTTTTACTCCTATTATAGGAGTATTGGCCTGGTTAAGCCCCAAATTAGTGAGCAGAACCTAGGAGTGGGATTTACCTTGCCCAATATCTCAGACACCATAGAAATACCCAACCCACCCTCCCTGAATGATTATAATGCTTGGACAGAAACTCCTAGGTACTTTAACCCTGAGCTTGACCTCTATCCTGATAATAATGATGATTTCTTCTCCTTAAGGATGAAATTTCAGAAAATGCAAGATAAAATGATTGAATTGTTAGGAGAATCTTTGAGAGTAGTCCAACAAGAAAAAGAAGACAATAGCAATCTAACCTATCCCATTGAGGATGACATGCACCCCTCTATGCTAGATGCATCCCCCATAGGAGAGCCACACCCTAAGTTGGAGGAAAATTTTGGGGATTATGTAAGGGAGAATAGCTACTTTTCGAGGATTGATTTTGAAACCTCCCCGCTAGATGACACTTCCTTGAGAGGTCCACGCTTTAAGTGGGAGGAGGATATGTATGAAAGTAGCTATACATTGGACGAAGAAAGGTGGCAACTCAAGGAATAAAATGATCAAGTTGAGTATCCACCTGAATTATATTGGAGTTAAAAGAAGGGAATGATGGTACTATTGGAAGACCTCGACCCAGATGATAGTATTTTCGTTGCATTTGATGAAGTGGGTCAAAGTCAAGTTGTTAATCCCCCCCTCTCTTTTGATCATGAGATGGAACTCAAACCCACCCTTAGGGAACCTAACCCTGATGAAATTCACCTATCTGAGGAGTCAGATGTTACCAGTGTAAACCATTTACCCCAGATTGAGTGCCCTAGGGGATCTGTTGAGATTTCAGATGATTTCAGACCTTGGGTATATGATGAATCATATGATGTAGAGAAGAATGAATTATATGAGGAACCTACATTCAAGATTTGGAGTGACACTAAGGGTGATTATGTCTTATTTGAAGAATTAGCCCCTGAGGATGTCACAAATTTGACCAAATTAGGTTTCTTTAGCACACCAATTGATGATATCCCTCCTCATGATGAAATAATGGAAAATGTGGAAGCAACTTCTGAGATTTATGTGGATTCACATAGAGACTCCAGGGAGGATTTGAGTAAAGAACAAGAACCTAGGGATGACGTTGATAATATAATCCCCAGATTTGTTGCTTCCAACCTGCCTTCATTTGATTCGAAGTCACCCTCTAATTTGACTATGTCAGAAGGCGAAATTTTGACTCCTGATGAAGTGCAGGAAGATACTTGTGATAGTATTAGGGATGTGATTGAGGAATTAGGAAGAATGTTAGGGATCGACGCCGAGCCACTTAAACCCAACTTAGATCTTATGGTAATTCCACAACCTCGAAACTTAGGCACCCTAAACAATCCCTGGCTTAAAGTTATGCTCACTTTTGTTCTGACTGGAGGGCTTAACAGACCAATATCTCTTGTAATGGAGTATTGGGTATGGATTGATGATTTCCTCAGTCAGTCCATTACCCTGGGGGTTTATCTCTGCACCATTCCTTCCCCATTCCTTTTGGAGGATCCTTGTCATCCTCCCCCTACCCCTTTGGAGGTTGTTATGCCAGTTTATCCTTTAGAACCTCCTCTAGTGACCTGGAATGATTTCATTCCCATTCTTGTTGGGTGAGCATTTGCTATTAGAATTCATCATTAGCTCGCCAACATTCTAGGTTACCTGTTTTCTAGGCCAGCATTACTTTGCTCATTTTTAGGGCCTATTTCTATGATCCTTGAACCTGATTTGCTTCTAACAAAATAACGGTAGCCCAACTCTAACCCAGGTAATATCCTTCTATGCAATGGGAACATTGCAGGTTTTAGGCATGGGGGGGTATACTTGGGGATATACATAGCATTATATATAATGCATTCATGCATTTAGTTAAAGCATTTTGCATTACATACATTTATCTCAAAAAATAAAAAAAACATTATGCATTGTGCTTAACTGGCTGGGCCTTGCATTCTTAGGCAAACTAGAACTTTAGGTTAGACTAATTTGATTCTAGGTGTCGAACTTTAGAAGTTAAGTGAGCTACTAGCTTTAGACCCTTAGGGCCCTTTGTGGACTTAAAAACTTAAGTAGGAGTTAAGTTGAGGACAATTCCTCATGAGGTTGAGGAAGGAAATCTAGAGATTGAGTTAAAGGCTGGGTAGTACTTGGAGTCTTATTCTACCATTTGGTTTACGGATCCTTGTAACCTAAGCATCCAAATTTCATGCACACTTGGTCTTGTGTAAGTGATCACCCTAATTCGTTTCTTTAAGAAAAGTTGGCCTCTTAGTTTTGACTTAGGAGAAGCTTGAAAACACAATTTGATTGGAAGAGTTCTTGCCGTAGGAGAGGTGGCGTATATACTCACCTTGAGGATGCAATGATAACATGTTACCTCCTCGGCGCTTGTCTCTTAGGATATCCATCCTACTGGGGGCATGTAAGCATATTGTACGGTTCAGGTACCATAGGCAGCCCTATCTCGAAGTGGCGATTGCCACAGGCCTGAATTCGCTTAAGAAATCCATGGGCGATACTATCTCGAAGTGTCGATTGCCAGGAGTTCCTGGTGTCATTATGGGTGGTGCTATCTTGAAGCATCGAAAGCTAGGCACCCTTCGAGGTACAGTGATGGGAACAATTAATTCGACACAGACCATGTTGATAGCTGATCCAAGGTTAGACTTAGAGGAATCAAACAAAAATATATATATTAAAAAAAAATTATTTTTCCTCTCTAGGTTGGCAATCATACCAACTTCAAATAACTCAGACCAATGCACATGCACTGATGCTTTAATCTCGAGGATCAATAAACCCTAGGGTAGAGTTAGAAATCAGAGAAACCTGTGCTTACAACTCGTCTTTAGCCGACCTAGTTTGTAACTTAGCAACTAATTGGAAACCTTAGGTCTAAAGTCTGAACTTAACATGTTTCTAAAGGAAGACCGATTGGGTTGGCTAGTCAACTTGGAGTGCTAGGTTATTTCTTAGATTTGCTAGGGATTAGCAAAAACTAGGCATAGGAGTATTTGATTAGCCCATATTTGTGGGCTATTTTAGTATTTAAATGCCTCGACATTAAGTTAATTTTAACATTTAAATAGCATACATTAGGATGTAATTAAATTAATTCATATTTTTAGTTTAAGTGAATAATTCATGTGTGGCATCCATATCTAAATGCATTTAGAATTAACCGAGGATTGCATACATTTGATTAGTTAATTAATTAGGTGCATTACATACATTGTTTTAATTAACATAGAAGTTAAGGAGTTATGTATAAATAATCCTAATTATTTTATTCTTCTTCTTCTCCTTTTTGCAGGTAACCACTCCATCTCCACCTCCTCCTCCTGCACATTCACTCGTCTAGCATTCACTCGATGGTGGCCTGTTTGAATTTCAAAATCTTTGTAGTTGTGGCTACAAAGGAGGAGGAATGGCTGCCATTTAGAGAACGCCTCCACCCCAATTCATCATTGTGCAAAGAGTGCACCACTCTCATATGCACCACCACCACCGGCCTCAACCATGGCGACAAGCCTCCACCACTGTGGGCATGTGGTGTGGTAGGCCGCATCGCCATTTGGAGCTTGCACGCAACACCATGAATGCACACTGCTCCACCATAAACACACACAGGCGTGCAACACCATGAATGTACACTGCTCCACCATCTTCACTGCCATCACCAGCATCCACCACCGTAGCCACCGCAACCTCAGGCCCTACATTTTCATCTCCTCCATCCATTAAGACATCTGGGAATGTTCCCAGACATCTGAAACCCCTACAGCACCACCTCCATCTTCTTCATTCTTCTTCTGTTTCTCTTCCACCACAACAAAATCCACCACTATTCATCTTCTTCCCCATCCTTTGTTTTTCCTCCACTCCACTAGAAATGACCAAAAACAAACTCATCGCCATGCCATCCCCACGCGCAGCACTAGCCACCTCCAACTCCACACCGCACGTGAACATCCAAGCTGCTGCTCCACACACACCACATGCGGCCATCCCCACGTACACGCACTAGCAGCGTCACCCTCGCTTCCAGCCAACATGCCACCCCCACCTGTGTGCAGCGGCCAGCTGTAGCGCTGCCCACCTGTGCACCGCACCTCTTGCAGCAAGCACCAGTGCGCAGCATCGCACGCCCCTCCCCACCATGCGTAGCACCTCCAGTGGCTTCCCACGCCGTGCACAACATCCATCCCATGCGCGCGCGTTCAGCAACTCCATGCTACGAACAGATGCAGCAGGCCGATGCACGACTGCCGAGCTCCCCGCCTGAGAGTGCCCACCTTCGGCCACCTTGTGACTCACCGCCACTACAGTTGCGAAGCCCTCGCTTCACTTGACCTACGATGAGTTTCTCCCCTCCAGCCATCCCTTGCTCCATGCACACGCCTAAGGGAAAGGTTCTCCCCTATTTTGCTACAGGAAACATTAAATTAGTTTTTACATTTCCATGCCATTGAGAACTTCACCTTTTCAGTTAAATATTGGAGGATATATTGTGGCATTTGCTAGCCTACCCCACTACTCTTCTCTATTTCTCCTGCATTCCTTTTATATCTTTTCTTCCATCTTGTTAGCCTCACCTAAGTTAAATGTTATACCATATTAGTAAGCAAATGTCTAGCGGGGATAGATTTACAAGAGGGGATTTTTGTTTTATGAATATCGTATTATGTTAAATTTTATGATCATATCCTTCATCTTTCTCATAAATTTGATTCTAATTTTATCTCACATTGATTTCTTAATCTAAAGGGAATTTTAGTTGGATTTTTGGTAGAAGCAAATAGTGAACATCTGATTTCAATTGTAGCATGTTTAAATAGCCCATTGCCTCCCTGTGGACACGACCCGCTCTCCTATTCGTGGTTTAATTTTAATTCTAATTATTTTGTTAAACAATTTTCCACCACTTTAATACTAAAATGACAAATCATCTTAATTATATTATTCGAAAGCAAAAATCGACTTACCATATACTACTTACTTTTATTCTTTATTAAGAAAAATTTTTTTTTAACAAGCACAAAACATAGGGGCATGAGCACAAAGCCCTTTTGATTAATTTTCTAATTATCAAAGTACATATTCTCCTCTTAAGGGTAATACAATAAAAAAGGAAAGAAAAATATAGAAAAAAATAAAAATACAATGATGATCAATTCCAAAAAATCTAACTAAAATACGAAGCACTTCATCAACGTAATTGAAATAATATGCAAAATCATATTTATCTAATGAACATCTTCAATGGATTTGGGAGATGGAATATTTATCAATGGCTTCACTGGCTGTCCTATTGCTTTTTCCTTCCTCCTCTTCAAGCTCCAAATCCCTCTTTAAACATGAGAAAAACATTAACAGGGTTTAGTTACCATGCAATATGCCTTGAAATTAACCCTGTGGATGAATAGAAAAAAATCAGCTTCCCAATATTGTGGCGGTATTGCGAATCTGAAGGAAAGAAGATGAGTCTCTTGTTCTAATAGTTGTTTTCTTTCAATGTGAGAGTTTAGTACACACTGTAGTGCAGTGGTAACACTGCACTATAGTGTGTACTAAACTCTAACATTACCTTAAGTGAGGAGTCTGGAAGGGGATTTGTTACCGAGGGGGGATTAATAAGTGGGAGCCCATATGCACATTTTGATCTAGTTAATCCATCTCTTATAAAACCCAAGAGATTGGTGTTTCTTGAGGGTGAAATCCCTTCTGATATTGTCGAAAACCTTAGATATATCCACCTTCACACACATTCTAGGCACTAGGCTTTATGCATGGAAACCTTTTAGGTATTCTTGTGCTAGGAGAGCATAATTGAAGATGCTCCAACCCTGGATAAATGCCTCTTGATGGGGACTGATGAGAACCTCATCATGAACCCTAACTAGCACAATCTAACCTTGATATGCAAGAAAAAGCTCCTACATTACTCAAAGAAAGGCTTAACTCAGAGAATTATGAGTTTGAGAAGAAGACAAGTCATAAAGGGTAAAAATGCAATTTCACCAATGCAATTTGCAAACAGGGTAATTAAGGGTCCAAACATAGGTCAAATAAACCTAATAAGAGGGAAAGTGGGATGATCTGTTCTAACAAAGGCTACAGCAACTCCAAGAAATTAAACGACATTCGCTAACCCTAAAACAAACTCACTTCAATTCACGAGGTTTGAGGTAGGGTAAAAATCAACTAAGCCCTCTAAAATTCATATAAAAATAATCTCTAGGGTTTAGAACCTTCAATTTGGCCTTAGAAACCCACTTTGACCTACATTGAGAACCATGCCCAATTAATGACTTAATTTGAGTTTTTACGTAAATTGGCCGGTCAAACATGGTCTGACCTAGAAACAAAATTCACCATTAAAATCCTTAGGTCCAATTTAGTCATGCATAAAAGCTTGAGCCTAAGAAGAGACCTCCTTGACTGACTTTGCAATTTGGTCCTCATCATTTACTGTTTGACCCTCAACTTTCGAAACCCTTGCATTTTGGCCCCTAATTTCCTCGTCGTTCTTTGCATTTTGGTCCCTCCTGCAAGTCTCTGCGCAGCACCATGCTCCAGCGACTTTGCGCGGAGCATGGCGCCGCGCAGGGTGAGGGAGGCGTCCTGCAAAGTAAATGCGAAGTTCCCTACGACGTATGCTGTCGCAGGGACTCGGCCATGCCACCTGACGACGCGACACCTTTCGGGCGAACGCGCGGAAGGTATGGGTTTCGTCTCCGACCATACTCCGGTGAGGGATGCACGTCGCCTCCCTGCATCCGACCCTCCTCCACCGCCATTATAAGAACCAGCATCGCCAGCCGGTTCTCGCAGTCTGGTCTTGGTGGAGAAACCCCCAACCCTTCCTCTCTCCCCACTCCAACAGGAAACCCACCAGCTCCGGCGGCCACTCCTCCTTCTCGTCGCTCTGCTGCAATACCAGCAGTAGAGCCAGCCTTGCCCAATCTTCCCGCGTCGCACCGTACCAAGCGCGCGCCTCCCTGCCCATTTCCTCGTTGCCGCTCTCTCCCCCTAGGTTCTTCTTCTCCAACTCCGGCAGGTACGAGCTGGCGGCTCCGCCCTCCCCCCTTCGTCCCTGTAGGTAGGTTACAGTTACTTCCCTTCCTCCCCTCTTTCTTTTCCCCAATCTATTTTGCTTGATTGCCCTACGACCACGACTGACCACCCTCATCTTCCCCACCTCCGGCCACTCTCCGGCGAGTCGTCCCCGTCATCCCACAATCCCATACGACTCGCCAACTATCCCAAAAGCTCTGCCTCACCTCACCAAATGCCCTCCGCCCCACCACTACCACTCTACACCTCCACAACACTCCCCCGATCAAACCCACTTTTCCGGCCACAGAATGACCTAGGCATGCACGCCTAGGCCGTCCTGCGGCCTGCTGCACCTCACACTACCTTCTCCGTGCCACGGCGAAGGTTCCCTTGTGGTCTGATTAGGCTGAGAGGCCCTTTTTGTGTTAGACAGATCTGTTGCCCCGGTCGCCATTGGCGACGACCCAAGGAGCTTCCAAGCGAGCTCCATGCTTCAGAGCGTTAGGTCTCCAGCTGAGGTGAATTTGGGGAGACTTGGGTGAAGGCAGGCAGCTGGCACGAGAAGGGAAATGAGGACGCAGCTGCTGAAGCGAGGTCACGTTCTTCCTGCGGGCACATGCGAGAAGGAGCGAAGTTTAGTCCTACATTGTAAGATATCGAAGCGCCGCACCCATTTAAATTGATTTTATGTTTTTACCTTATCGCCTCCGATACACCTGGGGTGAGGTCCCGCTTCCCATCACACGCCCCGTCCGCGGTTTCACCACATGGACCCGGCGGATTCGATCCGACACTACCCACTCACACCTCGCGCACCAAATCACGCCAGTGCGCCTGGTCCCGGTACGCTACCAGACCCGTTAACTGGTGGCTCTAGGAGAGCTTCCTGTGAGCGGTTTGTAGAGAGAGAGAGACGTGCGGGTAGAGGGAAGGGCTAGGTTTTGCTGTGCTTTTTGCAGGAACAGGGCGCGAAGGAGAAAGGCTCAGCACTTAGCCGCAGGAAGGAGAAGAGAAGAAGCAGAAGAAGAAGAAGGCTCGCCAAAGAAGAAGCAGCGAAGGAAGGAAAAGAGGAGAATCACTGTAGCAGACCGCAGTTTAAGTCGTCTGACGGCTGTATCAGACGACGGATGAACCTTCAGAGGAGATAAAGCAGAAGGAAGAAAAGAAGAAGAATAAGAAGGAAAGAAGAAGGCTCCGCAGCTAAAGAAAAGAGAAAGAAAAGAGAAGAAGGAAGAAAGAGAAGACCTTGCAGCTGAAGAGCAGAAGACAGAGACGAGAAAAAGAAGAAAAATTGAAGAAGAAAAGAAATAGAAGACAAGTAGAAGAAGAAGAGGAATTGAAGGCAAACAGAGCCAAGGAAGAAGAAGACCAGTAAAGAGAGAAAGGCAAAGGAAGAGAAGAAGAAAGAAGAGAAGAAGAAGACAGAGACGAGTAGAAAAAGAGAAGAGAAGAAGAAAAGGCCAAGACAAAAAAACCTCTCCCTCGCTCTCTTATTTTTGTAATTCAGTAGAGGAACTTTGTACTTCTAGAATTCCAGTAGCTCCCTGAGTTCGACCTCGGGAAAACTATTTTCGAGTAAAAAATTTGTATGGTAATGACAACCATAGCTGTCTCATCTTATACTATAACGACATTACTGTAATAAGCATAAAAACGCACGAAGACTAGCCTCGGTTGCAAAACCCGTCACCATTATTTTGGCGCCGTTGCCGGGGAGCAACAGCTATTCTAGAAGCTATAAAATCTCTATTTGTAAGTTTCTATTAATCTCTTCTCTTACTGTGTGCAGGTACAGGAAAATCAAGAAGCAGCCGCACAACAACCACTCCGAGGACTGGTAATTTTTTCTATCCTCTCACTTTAACCCTTAATTCTAAAGAGGTAGAAAAAGAAAGAACAAGCAATATAGGTACAACCTGTCTTCCATACCTAGTAAACCATCAAAGCTGCATGTTTTCAAATTTCAACCCACCATTCCTACACACACTATTAAAGTAATTAAGGGCTAACACCTTCTTGCCTGAGCCCTAATTACCAAATAAGGAGTTAACTGGACCAAGTAGAGCCAACATAGGATTTAACATTAGGGTTTCAGAGACACACCCCTTAATCAAGAATTGAGAAAATCGCAAAAGAGGTGTGCCTAAGCCATTGATTAAATATACCTATTCAGAAAAACCTTAAACAATTGGCTCTCTAAAAACACTTGAATCCTAAAAGACAAGACCTAATAAGTTCTCAAAGGAATCAAGAGGTGAAGTTGATCCCTTGGGTTAACCAACCTTAAAATTAGGTCACTCTTGCACTCAAAAGGCTAAAGTTCAACTGAAAACCTAAGCACCTTGATCTTACCTAAAATTGGTAGACTTAAGAGGTCAAGATTCCCATTCTGGTCTACCTGGATTCTCAGTGACAAGAGAGGTCGGGTGGGGGAAACCCTGTAACTCGTGAGGACGCTCTACCGTGTTGGGGTCTTCGCGGGACTCACCCTCTCTGGTTGCCCAGGTGATTCTCAGGTGGATGATCTTTCTAATCAAGGGGTCCATCTGCCTCGCACCTCTATAGTCACCCAACATTTTGGGTGCCTCGATTGGGTCCAGCACCTGCTTATCTCATCCAGTCCTTCAATGTTTGGTAGGAGGTCCTTGAAACCTCCTTTAGAAATTCACTCTCCCCAAGGCCGAGCCTCGGTGCCCTTGTTTGTGCAACCAATCATTCACACAGCCCTTTTCCTCTGATTCTGAACAAAGTCCCCTTCTTCCATCTTGATTCAAACTTCGATTCTATATCTTGATTCCACCACTTGATTCAAAGATGCAGCCACACCAATTAAGACTACCATTCAAAAAACCTGAATATCAGAGATCCATGAAAGATAAGATGATTGAGGATGCCCTTGAATTCTATGAAATCAAATGTAAACCCTCAACACCAATAGAAAACATTCAGGTTGATGTCCCAACAACCACAGCTTTCATCATAAACTGTGCCCAAATTCTGTTGACTGAAATTACAAAAGGATCAACCCGAGACATGCTCATGACAGGATACATTGAGATAGAAAAATTATACAAATCTGAATACCTTCAATGCTTGACAAATCCTGTACTTTGGGAACAACACCAAGATGCCCTTATAAAATGGGTAGAAATGATGAGATCACTAGAACAAATTATCAACCAGAAATACCCGTATATACCAGAAACAGAGGATGAACCATCTTGGAACAGTATTAAGGATCAATCCAGTTTCCCAGATCTCGGGACTAAGGCACAGGGTGGTTGTGGAGTCCCAACCCAGATAGAAGACAACATCGAATTAGGTTGGGATATTGTAGGAGAGCACAATGATGAACCGACCCGAGACCATGAATTGCTAAGCTTAGAATTCCAAAACTCCTGCAATAATGAGATCAGAACTGAACCTTTTGAGGGTATAAATTCCGCCCCTTATTTTGATAAGGTGACCTTCGAAGGTTATTTGGACTTTGATTCTAGTAATCCTACCCACATCCTAAACCTAGAATCTAGATCCGAAACTTATTGGGAAGATTATGAGGCCCCATATGAGAAAGATCAAATTTTTAAAGAATATGATTCCGGGCCTCTATTTGATGAATATCCCTCTCCAACATCCTCAGGAAATCTGATCGATTTTTCAGAAGACATTCCAATTTATGATACAGAAACTGAGGAGTTGGATGAGTGGGGTTTCAATTGGGTCTATCCTACCAACTTGGAGCTTGAGCCTAAATAGAACGCCTTTTTAAGTCCAGAATTGACATATAGGCTAGACCCCAGTCAGGCTGCTGATTCCACATCTGATGATTTATGCTGCGGTGGAATTCATTATCATGAATCTCATTTTTGTAAACTCTCCGACAACTTCAGATCTGACTATAATTGCGGAGAGACTCTCCTTCCTGAACACACCAAGCCCATCTACGACCTCAGTTCACATGACTCATTCTCTGACTCCGACTCTGAGGTCCTGGTTCCCGAGATCACTGATAACACAGAATCATTCCTTTTCGATCCTCAGGAACCAAAAATAGAAAATGCCAAGAGTGATTACAACCTAGAATTCAAATCTTTTCTTGAATCAGATTTCTTTCATCCTACAGACACTCTTCAGGCATTTGATAGTTACCCAGAGGACTCTCTACAGAAAACCACCTGCCATTCATTTCTAGAAGAGCCCTCATACACAATTGCCACCTCATCCGCACACACAGAACTTATCAAAACCTCTTCCCAACCCCGACCCGCAACCGGACTCAATTTCTATTCAGATTCACCACTCACCGAGCCTATTTCATTTCCACATCGGGTTTGGAACACTGATTAGACTACATACCATGCTCCATCATTCTCTGATCACCCTTGTAGGGTTCCTGCGTCAATCACTCATTATTCTACGGGTCCCTGTTCTGACCAGGCTGATTCGACTCAGCCAAACCCTATATTCACACTTCCACATCCATCTAAGCCACATGCATATGGTGGGTCCCACACCTTTTGATCTACATCTATTAACCCACCAGATTGATTGGGTTTGGGCTGCATCATCAGCCTGTTGATCTTAACAAGCACCTGGTTGGACCAACTAGGCTCTTAATCAAGGTGCTTATTATATTAAACTCTACTGATTTGACCATCCCCTCTCCATCTCATTTCCCGCTTGGCTGAAGGCGTCAAATTTAGCGCTCAACAGGAGGTAGCCCGTCATTCTCTTTAAAAACATGAAACGTTTTCTGACACCTTTGTGCACTTAAAATTCACACTTTAGGACAGTCGACTCCACCTCAGATGCTTGCATCTAAGATTAGAAATCATCCGCAACAGCCACCCCGACCCATTCACTCATCAAAACATCTGTCCTAATGTATGAACTAAGTTGAATAAAAACCCCCTAGGTTACAATGAGGACATTGCAAATCTTAGGCATGGGGGGGTATGAAAGTGCAAAACTTGTAAGAAAAGGTTTCAAACAAAGAAATTCACATATACCAAAAACATCATAAAAATTAAAAAATTTTTGAAAAAGAAGAATAAAATGAGGGAGGAAAGAAAATTTTGTGGGAGAAAGAAAAGAAACAAAATGAAAAAGGAGCACAAAAATGTGAGAAAGGAGTGATAGTCATTAGTAAGGAACTAAGGAATTGACCTAAGTTTTAGACCTCATTCATGAAAAAATTGAAAAGTGCACAGTAAGATTAGTAAGAATGCAAATCTTAGGCATTCTTGGATAGACTCTTAGTACCCATTAAGATCTAGACATTCCACAAGAGGTTGAGGAAAATGAAAAGCTTAAGTATTAGGTCCAAGGATTAGGGAGTATTTGGCCTCATTAACTAACTTTTGGTTTATGGGACTCAGTAACCTAAGCACCCTAACCCCACATACAGCCTGGTTCAGTAAGCGTAAAAATCAAAATCACGCAGAAGCATTGAAAAATTCTGAAAAGAACACCTAGAGTAGGAGCGGCCGATCAACACAAGTTGATTTGGATGAGTTCCCAACGCGGAGAGACGGGAAATCCCCCTCGAAGATGCATAACAAAATATCATCTCCTCGGTGCTTGTCTCTTAGGATATTTACATATCCTACTGGGGGCATGTAAGCACTCTGCTGGTTCAGATTCCATGGATGGCATTATCACGAAGTGTCAATTGCCAGGGTTTGGATTCAGCCACGGAACACCATGGATGGGATTATCTCGAAATCTCAATAGCCAGGGTTCCGGGGGTTACCATGGGCGGTGCTATCTCGAAGCATCGATTGCCAGGACCCCTTGAGGATTGATGATGGGAACAAGGAATCTGATACAGACCGTGTTGAAAGGTCAATCCTAAGCTATAATTAAAAAGAAAAAGAGAGAGAAAACTCTCCAAATAGAAAAATCTTCTATCTCTCTCTCTTACAAAACGCACTGCGAACTGAGCTAGGGCTAAAATTATTTCAAGCACGGGTGCTTTAACCACAAAGTCCAATAGACCTTAGGTTAGTTCTTGTGGGCCTTGAAAACCTTTGCTAAGGACTGAGGCTGAGGCCAGACAGATCTGGATCTTGGTTGGTACTAGAGTGCCTTTTAGGCCTATGGTCAGCATTCTAACCTAATCTTGGTTCAAATGAAAAAGCACTTATCTGAAACCATTAAGAACTTCATGGTCTAGAACAAAGGTTGAAACCTTAAGTTTTTGCTAAGGGACTAGCGAAAGCTAGGCATAGGGGTATGATGAGAACCTCATCATGAACCCTAAGTAGCACAATCTAACCTTGATATGCAAGAAAAAGCTCCTACATTACTCAAAGAAAGGCTTAACTCAGAGAATTCTGAGTTTGAGAAGAAGACAAGTCATAAGGGGTAAAAATGTAATTTTACCAACGTAATTTGCATACAGGGTAATTAAGGGTCTAAACACAGGTCAAATAAACCTAATAAGAAGGAAAGTGGGATGATCTGATCTAACAAGGGCTACAACAACTCCAAGAAATTAAATGACATTCTATAACCCTAAAACAAATCCACTTCAATTCATGAGGTTTAAGGCAGGGTAAAAATCAACTAAACCCTCTAAAATTCATAGAAAAATAATCTCCAGGGTTTAGAACCTTCAATTTGGCCTTAGAAACCCATTTTGATGTACATTGAGAACTATGGCCAATTAATGACTTAATTTGGATTTTTACGTAAATTGGCCGATCAAACGTGGTCTAACCTAGAAGAAAAATTCACCATTAAAATCCTTAGTCCAATTTAGTCATGCATAAAAACTTGAGCCCAAGAAGAGACCTCCTTGACTGACTTTGCAATTTGGTCCTCATCATTTACCTTTTGACCCTCAACTTTTGAAACCCTTGCATTTTGGCCCCTAATTTCTCATCATTCTTTGCATTTTGGTCCCTCCTGTAAGTCTCTACCTAGCACCATGCTCCGACGACTTTGCGCGGATCATGGCGCCGCACAGGGTGAGGGAGGCATCTTGCAAAGTAAACGCGAAGTTCCCTGCGACGTCTGCTGTCGTAGGGACTCGGCCATGCCACCTGACGATGCCCACACCTTCCGTGTGAATGCGTGGAAGGTATGGGTCTCGTCTCCGACCACACTCCGGCGAGGGACTCCGACCCTCCGCCACCGCCTTTATAAGAACCAACATCGCTAGCCGGTTCTCGCAGTCTGGTCTTGGCGGAGAAACCCCCAACCCTTCCTCTCTTCCCACTCTGACAGGAAACCCACCAGCTCCAGCAGCCACTCCTCCTCCTTCTCGTCGCTTTGCTGCAATACCAGCAGCAAAGCCAGCCTTGCCTAATCTTCCCGCGTCGCGCCGTACCAAGCGCGCACCTCCCTGCCCATTTCCTCGTCGCTGCTCTCTCCCCCTGGGTTCTTCTTCTCCAGCTCCGGTAGGTACGAGCCAGCGGCTCCGTCCTCCCCCCTTCGTCCCTGTAGGTAGGTTACAGTTGCTTCCCTTCCTCCCTTCTTTCTTTTCCCCAATCTATTTTTCTTGATTGCCCTACGACCACGCCTGACCACCCTCATCTTCCCCACCTCCGGCCACTCTCCGGCGAGTCGTCCCCATCATCCCACAACCCCATACGGCTCGCCAACTGTCCCAAAAGCTCCGCCTCACCTCTCCAAACGCCCTCCGCCCCTCCATTGCCACTTTACACCTCCACAACACTCCCCCGATCAAACCCACTTTTCTGGCCATAGAACGACCTAGGCACGCATGCCTAGGTCATCCTGCGGCCTACTGCACCTTGCACTACCTTCGCCGTGCCACGGTGAAGGTTCCCCTGTGGTCTGATTAGGCTGAGAGGCCCTTTTTGTGTTAGACAGATCTATTGCCCCGGCCGCCATTGGTGATGACCCAAGGAGCTTCCAAGCAAGCTCCAGGCTTCAGAGCATCAGGTCTCCAGCTGAGGCAAATTTGGGGAGACTCAGGTGAAGGCAGGCAGCTGGCACGCGAAGGGAAACAAGGACGCAGCTGCTGAAGTGAGGTCACGTTCTTCCTGCAGGCACATGCGAGAAGGAGCGAAGTTTAGTCCCACATCGTAAGATCTCGAAGCGCCGCACCCATTTAAATTGATTTTATGTTTTTACCTTATTGCCTCCGATACACCTGGGGTGAGGTCCCGTGCCCCATCACACGCCCCGTCCGCGGTTTCACCACGCGGACCTGGCAGATCCGACCCGACACTAGCCACGCACACCTCGCGCACCAAATCACGCCGGTGCGCTTGGTCCCGGTACACTACCCGACCCGTTAACCCGCGGCTCTGGGAGAGCTTCCTGTGAGTAGTTTGTAGAGAGAGAGAGACGTGCGGGTAGAGGGAAGGGCTAGGTTTTGCTGTGCTTTGTGCAGGAATAGGGCACGAAGGAGAAAGGCTCAACACTTAGCCGCAGGAAGGAGAAGAGAAGAAGCAGAAGAGAGGAAGGCTCACCAAAGAAGAAGAAGTAGCGAAGGAAGGAAAAGAGGAGAATCACTGTAGTAGACCGCAGTTTAAGTAGTCTGATGGCTGTATCAGATGACGGATGAACCTTCAGAGGAGATAAAGCAGAAGGAAGAAAAGAAGAAGAATAAGAAGGAAAGAAGAAGGCTCCGCAGCTGAAGAAAAGAGAAAGAAAAGAGAAGAAGGAAGAAAGAGAAGACCTTGCAGCTGAAGAGCAGAAGATAGAGATGAGAAAAAGAAGAACTGAAGAAGAAAAGAAATAGAAGACAAGCAGAAGAAGAAGAGGAATTGAAGGCAAACAGAGCCAAGGAAGAAGAAGACCAGTAAAGAGAGAAAGGAAAAGGAAGAAAAGAAGAAAGAAGTGAAGAAGAAGACAGAGATGAGCAGAAAAAGAGAAGAAGAGAAGAAGAAAAAGCCAAGACAAAGAAACCTCTCCCTCTCTCTCTTATTTTTGTAATTTAATAGAGGAACATTGTACTTCTAGAATTCCAGTAGCTCCATGAGTTCGACCTCGGGAAAACTATTTCCGAGTAAAAAATTTGTATGGTAATGACAACCGTAGCTGTCTCATCTTATACTATAACGACATTACTGTAATAAGCATAAAAATGCACGAAGACTAGCCTTGGTTGCAAAACCCATCACCAGGGACCCACAAGCTTAGGCAAGACACAACTCGAACGTCCCACCAAGATCTTTGTGATGTTTGTGTAGATTGTATTATAGTAGGAAATTGCCCTGAAGTTGTTTAGGAAGGAAACATTCATACCTTTAAGGATGAGAGTTATGAATGTAAGGTTGATTTCTTTGACAATGCCTCCTACTTCTTGGAAGAAGTGCTTTATTTCTTCAAGAGTAACCTCTTGAATAATGCTCTATGCATTGCTGTAATTTGATGATGGTCAGTTACAAAGGTATGATTCATAATGCATGTGATTGAAATTTACTTTTGTTTGTTCTTACCTGATTCAATTGGCTTTGGGATCATGATTTTTGAAGAGCTTTAAAAAAATACCTTCATTTCCATGATGCACCACTTTCTTCAATTTATTGGTAAAAGATACAAAGAGTTGGGCATTTTGAACTGTAATCCCATCAAGGGCCAGGTACTATATATTAATGAAGGCTAGAGTTGGGTATGTTATTTCTATTGTTGATGGTTGTGATTTATTCTCCTTTTTGCTTTTAAGTTCAATTCACTTTTTATTTACTTTTTGAGGTAACCATCCTATCAAGTTTTTTAGTGAAAAAATTAGGTTTTCTAAATGTCACCACATAGAGTATACAATATGATCATGATTGCCCCTCAGAATGTACACTAAGTTTAATTGTGCGCTATTTGTTATCAAGTATGTGGAAGGTATCTTATCTGACTTGCCCACTATGTTCACTGATCAAGATATTGAGGACTTTAAAGGGGAACTTTGAGCATAAATTTGTCCATGTTTACTTATTTTAGGTAATTTTAGATAGGAATGGGTTATCCATATTTTAGATATCTCTGAACAATGTGACCTACATTTGGATATGAATATTTTCACTTGCAATCTTGTCATCACATCATGGACATGCATTATTAATTACCTACAATGTACAAAAATGCATCATGAGATGCATTTTGTAACTCGATGCTGTGGTACACCAGTTTGCACCAATGCAAAAGGATTCTAGGTGATTTTGCACTAGTTCAGATGGTCATTGATTGATTTTACACTGATGTAAAGTGATTTATGTTGATTTTGTTCCGATACAAAATGTTCATGGACTGATTTTGTATCGGTGTAAAGTAATTTTGGATGATTTTGTACTGATGCAAAATGATTGTTGATTATTTTGCACCGATATGCCATGTTAGCGCATTACAAATACGTCAACTTTTACATTTCTGTACCCGCATCATATTAATTAATACATTGGACGTTTTTTTGTTACGTGAGATTTCAATTTTTGTCATGTTTTAAAGTACAATATTGTGACTTATAGAAGCGGATTCGAACCTCTATTCAAGTATGTACAATCTTGTGATCTATGGAATTAGGGTCAAACCTTACTACAAAAAAAAACCCTTCAGCGATGAATTAGATAGTGGCATATAATGCATTTGTCACTAATTACTTTGATTTAGTGACAATTTTTTTGTATATGCTACTATGACATTTTTGTGGATGACAATTAGATTTTGTGGCAAATATATATGCGGCTATATGTATGATTTAGAGCCAAAATAAAATTATGTCGCTATTTTTCTTTTTGTCAAACAACGATTAACATTAGTGACAAAAATGTTTGCCTCTACATGTGTGATACATATTATTATACTAATATTTAAAAAGTAACTTAGTGGCAATAAATAGATATGCCACTAAAAATCTTTTGATGATTAACAGTGAATATATGCGACACATATGTATATAACATATTTTCATTATAATTTTTAAACATAATTTAGAGGTAAGAAATTATGAGCCACTAAAACTAATAATTATTGGAGGGGAAATTTCCCTACAAAAACCTTGATATTTTTCCAGCCGCTGGAAATGGATCCACCCTTTCCATGCTACTTAAAGACAGGATCATAATTCTCCTTGGTGGATGAAGGAGAACACTATCTAGAATGGGGAGAATTCAGTAGGTTAAACGGGGGATTGAAGGTTTATTGCACTATTGGTTGAGAATTACCATTGTCAACAAGGAAACACGCCAAATAATAAGGTGATGGGTCATGGATTTCATATGGGATGGCAAAGCCCACCTTGTTGCTTGGAAAGATTTATGCAAGCATCATGAAGAGGGGGGCTTGGACTTTGCTCCTTCGAGGGCTTCCAACTCACTGCATGTTGTAAAATGATCCATAGGCTTATTGAGGTTCTGAACTTCATTTAGAGTAGCTGGATGAGGGAATGCTACAGTGATTACCTCATTTCCTCAAAGAAGCCATCCAATTCCCATATTTAAGGCCTCCTACTTGCCCATAGAGAGAAGATCACGCTACACTTCCTTCAACCAAATGGCTAGTGTTGGCCAACTAAACAAGATGGCTTACTTCCCTCTTCCACTATTTGGGAGAAAGTTAGATCCAAGGGGGTCTCACATGAGATCTAGTCACTTATTTGGGCCAAAGGCCATGTTCCCAAATAAAGTTCCTATGCTTGGTGGGCTGTAAGAAATAGATTACCAACTTACTCAAGATTGAAGGTCTGGGGATTGCCAATGGACAAGACTTTCATCTTTTGCTCACATTATGAAGAAACCCATATGAACTTATTCTTTGAATGTACCCTACTCACTCTTAGCGATGATTGGAGTTCAACGACTCCATGATCGCCCTGATCGGACATTCGTAGCACCAGATGTAGACTGAGGAAGCCTAAAGATCAAGGGCCAAGATGGTGCCAAACTACACTTCAGACGACAAATCCGATTGCATGGATGGGTTTGGATCGATGATCACAACCTAATGGCATGAAAATCGGCTCAATCCAACATACGTGGCACCTTCTACATGTTACAAAAGATGGACGGCCATGATGGCACCAGGTGACACCATCACAGCCACTCAAATCTATCGTAGCATCGCTCCCCATCTTCTGAAGGCACGATAAGGAGAGATCTAGGCCATTGGATCATGATCCAATGGCTGTGAAGTGAGCACGATTAAATTGTAAGCATGACAAAGAAGAGTCGTTAGTGCAGTGATCGAGCGGCATTTCACGAGAGCAGGGCACGCGTTCGACTCGCCATCTACAGCGCGCGAGCGGTTAATCTCGACTGTGCGATCATCTGTGGATGGCCCAGATTGCCTAATCGGGTGCATGCACGATCAAATGCACCGCCTCACACCCAATCGCACGCACAGGCGATGCAACTGAAGCGGGCGAGGCACTATCTGAGTCGTCCGATCTCGCAATTGGACAGTTGAGATTTTGAGGACGTGGGCAAACGATGAGTGTGTGGTAGGCGAGGGGACGGCCGTGCGTGCGAGGTTGCGGCGACGTGGGGTCTTTAGTGACATTTAAATCCATCACTAAAGACCCCCTCATTTAATGTTTTAACAATGTAATGACTAAATTGCCCCCAATCCTTGCAACTATAAAAGGAGACCCCTACCCTATGAAATTCTCATCCCTTCCTTCACCACCCTCCCTCTCCAAAGCTCAAGAGAAGCTTGTTCCACACCTAGGAGGCTATTCTAGAGCCAAATCCAATTTTCTCGCCCATGTTCCGGAAGTGGATCCTGCGACGATGACTACGTGCTGCCTCATTTCCATTTCTTCCTACTTCATCCTCCTTCTTCCCACTCCGTCCTCCATCTTCCAGGCATCGCTTCGTCCAGCTCGTCCTCCATGCATTCGTCGAGGAGGATAACATCTCTCTCCCTTCTTTTTAATCACTTTCTAGAATAGAATTTCCCACTTTCTAGTTGTAATCATTTCCTGCTTTCTAGTTGTAAAAATATTTTTTTATTATATCAAGTGATTATTCTCTCTCTCTTTCTCACTCTCTTATTGTTTATATCAATTCCATTGAATTTATCTCATTTTCAAAAAAAGAAACACAAAAAAAATATAATCACGAATTTAAGATCGTCATAGCCTCCCTGTGTTCAACCTGGAATTCTTAGAATTTCGATATAAGTTTATCTATTAATGGATTTCTTCGCAAATCAAACTATAATGATGGGCTTTTCAAATCCAACTTCGATTGCATAGTTTTCCGCTCAACATTTTGGTGCTGTTGCCGGGGAGGCAACAATTTTTGATTTTCTTTCCGCATTTCGCACACTTTATAGTTTTCTAACTTGCTTTATTTCTCATCTATTATTTCGTATGTACATAAATAGGGATTCTTCAAGCGGTAGACCGGAGTAAAGTGCAGTTGAACACAACTGTAAGTGCTCCCCATTCTTCCCCCTCCATAGATTCCATTTCACAACATTAATTCAAGCTCCAATTAACCTAGGTGTTTGCATAAATCCTAGGGTTAGTTTGGTTGTTTGGATTTCCACACACATTCATCTCACCCGCATGTAAAAAAATCAACAAAAAGATATTTCTTGTGGGGTAAATCAATATGTACATTACATACACCCACATTCAAGGCACATAACCTAATTGAATTTCATCTACTCAATCGAATTCTAATCTGTGGAATCGGTACATGCAAATCAACATATAAAAGAGTAGAAATCAGTCTCGGTTAGTCACCTTTTGTGCCTAACTCAGTGGTGCAATCTTGGACAATTGTTTGTGTTTTTTGGGCCACACCACTTAACCTAAAATTAACTCAACAAGTAGCTTCCCCTTAAGATTTTCAATTTAGGTCAATACCAGGCACTCCACTTTACTTTTTGATTTCAAAAGGAAAGAGATCTTCACCTGTGCTTGAAAACCTAGTTTACCTTGAACTTGATTGAATTAAACCTAATTCCAAACCTTAAAAGCTACTTAAGCAAGATTTGAACCTTAAAATGTACTCATAAAAAATAATCTTGCTTGAAAACCCTGGTTGTGCACACACTCAAACATACTCAATTGATCATTAAGGAAATAACCCATCTTAAGGTCCCACCACATTCCATAAGCACTACAATGCCAGGCCTAAATAAAATCAAGTAGCCGTTGGCCTTAAGGACTAATTCGCTCTTCACTGCCCAATGTGAGATTATTTATGATTAACCTTCTTGTACCAATCAATCTGATGTCTAGTTAGGGGACTAGCGTTAAACGACCACAGCTAAGCGTACACTAGGAACCGGAGGCGCAAGCTGAAGGAAGAACCTTCTCCCTAGTCCCTCCTTCTAACTGGTTGGATTGATTGGATGCAGGTAGAGTAAATCATTTATAATCTTAAGGTGGATACTGAGAGTCTATAGATCCTTAAGCTACCCCACTTATGGACAGGCATGTTTTGTTGTGCTGTAGGGTTCTTATCCCCAGTCCTTTTGACCTCTTCCTAGTTTATGCTGGGAAAGAGGTCATTGAATCCCCGATTGGAAGGACCACTAGAGTATTCTAGGAGGCGTAAATTGAATTTTGGCCAAATTGATCCCATGGCCAATCAACATCCTCCTCTGCCTTAGAACCCATAGGAGGTATTTCAAAGGTAGCTGGAACAAATGCAGAGAATGCAAGAATGGTTCCAGAGAATGCAGAGCACTCATCCCTTGAAAGATTTTTATGATCCTTCAAATTATGGGGAACATCCCGACATCCAGATTCCTGCCGGAGACATAGAAATTAAGCCCCAGGTGTTAAGCCTGATTAAGCATTTCCATGGGCTTGGCTCTGAAGTCCCATTTCAACACTTGGAGGACTTGACCACTTTGGTTTAGACCACCAAGGCATGAAATGTGAATGAAGAGCAGATGATCATGAGGCTCGTTCCCCACTATCTTAGGGATAAAGCCGCTCATTGGTACAGGACCATAGGAAGGCCGATTGGAACGTGGAATGATTTGAAATTGGCTTTCATAAAGAAATTCTTCCCTGTTAGACATACCAATGCTCTGAGACAGGCGATTACTACCTTCACCCAACGGCTAGGGGAGTAGTTTCCTGTTGCCTGTGAGTGATTCTAGGACTTATTGCGGAGGTGTCTACACCACGAGGTGGTGAAATGGCAACTCGTGCAGATCTTCTACCACAGGTTGACTGAGCAACTCAGAAATCACATGGACACTTCTTACGGAGGCAATTTCCTCAACAAAGACGTAGATAGCATGCACAATTTGTTTGAGGATATGAGTGAGACTTCGATAAATCATGCCTCCATGGATACTTTCAACCGATCTCAACAACCCAGATCAAATGTTAATGAAGTTCATGACTCTCATTCGTTCGATATGGAATTGATTTGCAATAAACTAGATAAGATGGACTTGTTTACTAAAAGAATGGAGGAGTGGATGGCTGGAAATTTAATGAACAATTCTTGATCTACTCAATCCTAGATTTGGGTTTCCATTCGGTGCGAGCTCCTTCTAGATGGGAGTTCGTGAATCAACTTGACGCGGCTTAACCTATGTGTCAGCATTATTTGGAACCCCACAGGTTCCAAACTGGGGCCTTTGATCCCAGTTTCTCTGATCCATCCCTTTCTTTCTCTTCATCCGTACCCTATGAGGATGTCTATGCTGTACAGGAGAACGTTAGGTCCAACCCTTACTCTAATGCTAACAATCTGGGTTGGAGGAACCACCCTAACTTCTCTTGGAAAAACCTGAGGCAGTAGACCCAATTTCGACCCAGCAACTATGCCCCGCAAAGACAAATGGGTTAGGGTCATGTTTACACTTAGCTGTCCCTGAATCAGGTCAATCAGCTAGCTTGGAATGCCTGTCAACCTATAGGGCAGGCTGATATGAACCGATATATGGCAGAAATGAAAGGATCTATGCTCTAGCTCATGCAGCAAACGAAAACTTTGCTGGACAACTTGCAAACTGGGTTCATTGCTAATTCTCGTCAACCCGGATCTCTACAATCTCAACCCATACCCAACCCACATAATATCCAGAATTCGGGAATCAGAGGGACCTGTACGCACATGCTCAGGTGGTTGACTAGGGTCCTTCCTCTTCTGCTTCTTCCTTAAATCAAAGGTATCTGGCTAATGAAGCCCCTCTAATCTTTCTTAACCCTCCCTAAGACCCAAACCCATATGCATTTACTAATTCTATTACCTTGAGGAGTGGAGAATAAACTCAGGATCCACAACCACACTGTTCTGATTTATCAAATCGTGGAGAGCCTGAGGAGAGAAAGAACTCTGAAGAAGAAATCAAGGCTCAGGAACCTAATTCCGAAGATCTGACTCATGTTCCTTTTCCTGAGGCCTTGATTAAACCTAGGAAGACGAAGTCTGTTGATAGTAATGAGGAGCTCTTGAATATATTCAAGAATGTCGAGATCAATATCCTACTCCTCGATGCTATCAAACACATATTGGCTTATGCTAAATTTTTGAAGGATTTACACACACAGAAGCGTAAGTCGAGGGAATCTATTCCGAGGAGATGGTACTCTCCGAGTAGGCTAGTTCTATTATCCTCCATCACCTTCCTCAGAAAAAGAGAGATCCAGGTGCTCCTTTGATTTCTTATGTCATCGAAGATTACACTTTTGATAGAGCACTTCTGGATCTAGGTGCATCTATTAACCTAATTCCAACTTCTCTTTACGAGAAGTTTGGATTAGGTGAACTTCGGCCGACTTCAATAACACTACAGTTAGCAGACCGTTCGATCACAAATCCACAAGGCATTATTGAAGATGTTATTGTTAAGGTTAAGGATTTCTATTTTCTTATAGATTTCCTTATCTTTGACATGGATGTACCTGAAAATTTAAGGAACACACCTATCATTCTAGGGCATCCGTTCCTGGCTATCACTAAGGCTAATATCAACTATGAGAGCGATAGCATGGAAATCACCTTTGGGGATTAACAAATTCGTGGATTATCGATTTATAGAGGAACTTAAGGAAGATAATTTGAACATTGAAACATGCATGGCAGTTTCTGTAATCGAAAATTCCTCCTATTGTGATGGATCTAACTTGCAACCCTCTGTGACAAACCCGCCACATTCTGAAGAGGTTATTGATTTTATTCACTTTCAACCTCTTCCTCTTGATGAATCTTCTTCAGCATCATCTTTACCCTCAATCCAAAACCCGCCCCATCTCGAACTGAAACCATTGCTTGAGAATTTGAAATATCAGTTTTTGGGACCTCAAAAGATGCTCCCTGTGATTATCAGTGAAAAATTAACTAAGGAGCAGGAGATTAAACTGATCAAGGTCCTAAAGGAACACAAGGAGGCAATTGGTTGGACCATTCATGACCTTAGGAGGATCGAGCCATCTTACTGCAATCATAGAATATTTTTAGTAGATGGATCCCACCCTTCTTGCCAAATGCAGAGGAGATTAAACACTAATATGCAAGAAGTGGTCAAGAAGGAAATTGTCAAGTGGCTCGATGCAGGAATCATTTATTCGATCTCTGATAGTCCTTGGGTAAGACCTGTGCAAATTGTTCCCAAGAAAGCTGGGATTACTATTGTGACTAACGAGAAAGGAGAATCTATCACAACTCATTCAGCATCTTCTTGGAGGGTTTGTATTGATTACAGGGAGCTGAACACAGCCACGAAAAAGGATCATTTCCCTTTTCCATTTATCGATCAAATCCTTGAAAGATTAGTAGGGCAGAAGTAGTTCTGTTTCTTAGATGGTTACTCGGGATACAATCAAGTCCCTATCATCCTGAGGATCAGGAAAAAATGACTTTCACCTGTTCCTACGGAACCTTTGCTTTCCGTAGGATGCCTTTCGGCTTATGCAATGCACCCACGACTTTTCAAAGGTGTATGCTAGCCATATTCTCTGACATGGTGGGAGAGTTTATGGAAGTCTTCATGGACGATTTCTCTATTTCCGAAGAATCATTTGATTCTTGTCTGACTAATTTTGAAATGATTCTTAAAAGATGCATCAAAACAAGACTAGTCCTTAGCTGGGAAAAGAGTCATTTCATGACATAAGAAGGAATTGTCTTAAGTCATGTTATCTCTGAACAGGGAATCGAAGTTGACAAAGCTAAGGTTGATGCTATCTCTAAACTTCCTCCTCCTACATCTATCAAACAAAATCGATCATTTTTAGTCCATGTGGGATTCTATAGAGGTTCATCAAGGACTTTTCTAAGGTTGCTCTCCCTCTGAGAAATCTTCTCGCCAAAGATACACCATTTGATTTTAACGAATCATGCCATAGGGCATTTCATTTTCTTAAAATGGCAGTCACTTGTGCTCCGGTGTTGCAACCACCGGTTTGGACAGCCCCATTCGAGATCATGACCGATGCTTCTGATTATGTGGTTGGGGCTATTTTGGGTCAGAAGATCGACAAGAAGCCCTCTGTCATCTACTACGCTAGTAAAACTCTGGACAAGGCCCAAAGGAATTATACTGTTACTGAGAAGGAATTACTAGCTGTAGTATTTGCTTTGGAAAAATTCAGGGCTTATCTCTTAGGGTCTCATGTCATAATATATACCGACCACTCAGCCTAGAGACATCTGTTGACCAAAAAGGATGCCAAACCTCGGCTTATTCGATGGATTCTTCTGCTTGAAGAATTTGATCCTGAAATCAAGGATAAATCCATGGCACAAAATGTGGTGGTGGATCATCTTTCAAGACTTCTGAGTGATTCTTCTCATTCGAATATTCCGATTGTTGATACTTTTCCAGAGGAGACTATCTTTACAATTTCAAGTGTCTAAACCCTGTGGTTTGCTGACATTGTAAATTATCTAGCTGTTGGTCAAATCCCTCAGGATTTGACCAAGCAACAACGAGATAGACTCAAATTTGAGGCCAAATATTACTTCTGGGAGGACCCTGAACTGCATCGCATCAGCTCTGATCAGATTATTTGTCAATGTGTTCCGGAGATTGAATTCAAAAGTATACTCTACTTCTGCCATGCATCTACGTGTGGTGGACATTTCTCTGGGAAAAAGACGGCTGCAAAAAATTTGCAATCTGGATTCTTTTGGCCTTCTTTATTCAAGGATGCCCAGGAATTCTGAAGGTCATGTTCCTGATGCCAGGGACTTTGGAAAATAACCAAGAGAGACATATGCCTCTAAACCCGATTCTTCCCATCGAAATCTTTGACGTTTGGGGCATCGACTTTTTGGGACCCTTCCCCCTTTATTTGGACATCAGTACATTCTCGTCGCTGTTGATTACGTGTCCAAGTGGATCGAGGCCATTCCCACCTGAACCAATGACCACAAGGTGGTCATTGATTTCGTCAAAAGAACATCTTTAGTCCATTTAGGATTTCGAGGGCTATCATCAGCGATGGTGATTCTCAATTCACTAATGCCCAGTTCCGTACTTTATTGGCAAAATACAGGGTAAATCACAGAATCTTCACACCTTACCAACTCCAGACGAATGGATAGGCCGAGATCTCCAATCGGGAGATCAAGAATATTCTTTAAAAGATGGTTAGGCCTGATCGTAAAGACTGGACTCAAAAGCTTGAGGATGCTCTTTGGGCCTACCGTACGACGTACAAAATGCCTATCAGCATGTCACCATTTCATCTGATGTATGGAAAGGCTTGCCATTTACCCGTAGAAATTGAACATAGGTTATTCAGGGCAATCAAGCAGTGCAATCTGGATTTGAGTTTAGCCGGAAAGACCAGGAAACTCCAACTATTTGAGTTGGAGGAGCTTAGAAATGATGCATGCGAGAATGCCAAGATTTATAAGGTTCAAACCAAAGCTCTTCATGACCAATTGATATCCCGCAAGAGCTTTGAGCCAAACTAGAAGGTTTGGCTCTTTGATTCTCGACTTAAGCTCTTTCCCGGCAAACTTAGGTCAAAATGGAACGACCCATTCATCATCGATCATATTTTTCCAAGCGGGGCGATTTAGATTTTTGGCCCAAAGATGTGTAATTCATTTAAAGTCAATAGTCAAAGTTTGAAGTCTTTTATTGGCAGTATTATTCCTGAATCCATCTCAGGCAAGGTTGCTCTCATCATGTTGTGATTTCTTTTGCTGAACTTTGCCTAATTGATGGCATTAAACTCAATAGTTGTATAGTATGACTCAGAGCTGACTCGAGCATCATATTCAGGTGATATCTTCTACATTCTACCCTTCCTTTCATGTCTTTTATTCTCAATGCGAACATTGCATCAGCTAGGTATGGGGGGTGGATTCATTTCTAAATCATTCTGTTAGCTCCGTGGAATTCTTGTAAATTCTACTTGTTTTATTTTATATATATACATATAAAAGAAAAGGATTAGGAAAGAATACTTTGGTATTAGGACTTTTCAATCTTAGGAAATATTACAGTAAGATCTGAACACTACGACCCTTCAGGTCTTTAGGCTTAATCAGCCCGGGTATCCGCTAAAATGTGGATTTGTTTATTGAGTAATCGCCATCCTGAATTCTATTTCAATTTTATTAAATAAGTTTGGGTGATAAGTACACGACTTATCAACCCACCCTCTGATTTGAGGGAACTTTAAGTGTAAGCATCTACACACTATTCGCACTGACTTGTTGTTCGGCAGTTTTGACGGAAATTGGGTAGCTAATGAACCTTCTGGGGTGGTATGGCTGGCAAGTTATTATGGGTAACAGTCCATAGGCAGGTTGTCTAGAACCCAGCCACTAGACCATTCTTTTCCAGCTGCCTTTAGGTAAATCTTAGATCAGGGAAACCACCTACTTAAAAGAAAAAAAAGAAAAAGAAAGTCCAAAAATAAAAGAAAAAAAAAGAAAAAGAAAGAGAAAAGGTGAAAAGAAAAATAATAATAAGCCACACTTCATCGCACGAGTATGGCTAGCGAGTTATCGTGAGTAACAACCCATAGGTAGGTTGTCCAGATCCCAACTCAAGAAATGCACGTAAAAATTCCTAAAACACTTAGGAAGAAGTAGAGAAGTAGAATAAGCTAGGGAGATATACACTGGATTCACCCTTGTGTTGACCCCATAAAAAGAAAAGTAGGGAGAAAGCTACCGGTCATATAGATACACTTTAGGCAAAAATTTTTTTAAGGTCACCTAGGGGCGTAGAAATCCGAAGTATGTTCTAATTACCAATCAATGAGTCTATCACATTCGCAAAAGGATGCTTAGAACTTAGGGTTCTCATCAAGTCTTGGGTGGGTTGAGTGGCTGTAGAAAGCTGCTCTATAACCATAAACTCAAAAATTCAAAAAAAAAAAAGAAAACAAGAAAAAGGAGAAAAAGTGATCCTTCTTTGAATAAGGTGAGGGCTTGAGGCGATCTGCATTTTGGCAAATACTTGGGCACTATTATGTCTTTTAAAGTTCAGGTCCTAAGTAAAAATTTCTTAATGTTGAAAATGACTTTGGCCCGTGTAATCCAATCCTAATTCTTTTATAAATAGCATGTAGTTTTTCTAGGGACTAGCAAAAGATAGGCATGGGGGTGTGATGTGCATACATCTAAATAACCAAAAATTTCTATTAATGCATGTTCTTAGTGTCATATTAGCATCATACATTGTAAATATTGCATAACATGTATAATCATGCATTTAGGTCAAATTGTATAAATTGTATAGTAATTGTCTCCTTTTATGATCAGGGATAGGGTGACTTTTAATCGGCTCCTCAGATCGAAGATCCAACCATATGGATCTGATCAGAGTGACGATTGGAGTTCAACGACTCCAAGATTGCCGTGATCGAACATCCGTAGCACCAGATATAGATCGAGGAAGCCTAAATATCAAGGGCCAAGATGGTGTCAAACCATACTTCAGATGACAAGTCTGACCTCATGGATGGGTTTGGATAGATGATCGTAGCCTAATGGCACAAAAATCGGCTTAATCCGACATTCGTGGCACCTTCTACATGTCACAAAAGATGGACGACATGATGGCACCACATGTCGCCATCACAGCTGCCCAAATCGATCGTAGAACCGCTCCCCATCTTCTAAAGGTGTGATGAGGTGAGATCTGGGCCATTGGATCTTGATCCAATGGCCATGAAGCGCATGCGCTTAAATTGTAAGCACAACAAAGAAGAGCCACTTGCGCAGTGGTCAAAGCGGCGTTGCGCGAGAGCGGGGCATGCGTTCGACTTGCCATCTGCAGTGCGCGAGCGGTTAATCTCGATCGTGTGATCAGCTACGGACAGCCTAGATGTCCTAATCGGGTGCATGTGCGATCAAACGCACAACCTCACGCCCAATCTCATGCGCAGGTGGCGCAGCTAAAGTGGGCGAGGTGTGATCTAAGTCGTCCGATCTCGCGATCGGATAGTTGAGATTTTGAGGACATGGGCAAGTGATGAGCGCACGGTAGGAGAGGAGGTGGGTGTGCATGCGAGGCTGTAGTGATGTGGGGTCTTTAGTGATGCTTAAATCCGTCACTAAAGACCCCCTCATTTGATGTTTTAACAATGTAATGACTAAATTGCCCCCAATCCTTGCAACTATAAAAGGAGACCCCTACCCTACGAAATTCTCATTCCTTCCTTCACCTCTCTCCCTCTCCAAAGCTCAAGAGAAGCTTGTCCCACACCCAGGATGCTATTCTAGAGCCAAATCCAATTTTCTCACCCCTATTCTGGAAGTGGATCCCGCAACGACGATGACGTGCTGCCTCGTTCCTGTTTCTTTCTACTTTGTCCTCCTTCTTCCTGCTCCGTCCTCCGTCTTCTAGGCGTCGCTCCGTTTGACTCGTCCTCCAAGCATTTGTTGAGGAGGTTAGCATCTCTCTCCCTTCTTTTTAACCGCTTTCTAGAATAGAATTTCCCACTTTCTAATTGTAATCATTTCTTGCTTTCTAGTTGTAAAAACATTTTTTTTATTATATCAAGTGATTGTTCTCTCTCTCTCTTTCTCTCTCTCTTATTGTTTATATCAATTCCATTAAATTTATCTCATTTTCAAACAAAACCATGAAAAAATATGATCGCAGATTCAAGATCGACATAGCCTCCCTATGTTCGAACTGTAATTCTTGGAATTTTGGTATAAATTTATTTGTTGACGGATTTCTTCGCAAATCGAACTACAACGATGAGTTTTCAAATCCAACTTCGATCGCGTAGTTTTCTGCTCTCAACAATGATCCAATGATTATTAGGAAAGGCTTCCTTGACATTTTTGCGATCTAATTGTGAATCAAAAGCAGTGAAAGCTAAACTATTAAAGGAAGAACTAGTTTGAACTCCTTTAGATAATTCACCCTTTTGGATGATCTTTCACAAATGAAATATCTCTATGTAGTTCATCAAAAATGTTCCCTTCTAGAATGTTTGATGGGTCAAATATTAGGTCATCATCATCAATTACAGAAGATTTTGGTTGAACTAAAGTTTCCTCAAAAGGTACATGCATGGTTTCCTCGACAACATATTCTTCTTGTTAAAAACCCTATAGGCTTTACTTCTGGTTGAATAACCTAAGAAAATTCCCTCTGACCTTTTGGCATCAAATTTATCAAGATTTTCCTTAGTATTAAGTATAAAACATTGACATCCAAATATTTTGAAGTAGGAAATCTAGGTGTTCTTCCATGATAGAGTTCAAAAGGTGTCTTCTTTATGATTGGTCAGATCAGGGTTCTATTCTGAATATAACAAGTAGTGCTTACAGCCTCAACCCAAAAATATCGAGGCAGCTTTGACTCGCACAGCATTATGCAGGCACACTCATGTAAAGTCCTATTTTTCCTTTCAACTACACCATTCTGAGGTGCAGCTCTAAGGAATGAAAATTCATGTTTTATTCCATATTGATCACAGAAATTGGTAAATGATTCATTCTCAAATTCTTTGCCGTGATCACTTCGAATCCTAATTACTTCATATCCTTTCTCATTTTGTAGTCTTCTAACTAATTTGCTAAAAGCATCAAAGGCTAAATCTTTACTTTTTAAGAAAGATACCCAAGTAAATCTAGAAAAGTGGTTAACTATGACTAAACAATATTTGCACTCGCTTAGGCTTTTGGATTTGGTTGGTCTGAACAAGTCTAAGTCAAGTAGCTCCAAAGGTTGTGAAGTGCTAACCATCCTTTTTGGTTTAAAGGGATTCTTAGTTTGCTTACCAACTTGACAAGAATTGTAGACTTTGCTTTTCTTGAAGTTGGTATTTGGCAGACCTTTGACGAGTTCATGCTTCATGAGTTTGCCAATGTTTCCCATGTGAACATGACCTAGTCATTTATTCCAAAGTGTTGCTTCTTCGTCAGATACGACTAGACATTCAAGATTGTCGCATTTGTCGAAGTTTACAGTATAAATGTCTTTATGTCTGTTTCCTTTAAGAATAATTTGTTTTGTTTCTTTATCACGAATTTTAAAATCTTTTGATGTGAAAGTAATTTTATAACCTTTATCACATAGTTGACTTACACTTAGCAAATTATGTTGTAAGCTACTAACTAAGAGTACATTATTAAAAGAGGTAGAAGAGTTACCAATTTGGACAGTACCAATAATATGGCCTTTGTGGTTGTTCCCAAATGTGACCGTACCACCTTCTTGATGGTTGAGTTGCAAGAATAGGTCTTCTTTGCTGATCATGTGCTTGGAACAGCCGCTGTCCATTATCCATCTTCTTTCTTCTCTTTCCTTATCGTCTAGAGCCATAAGACCAAGAAGAGCTTCTTCTCCCGAGATTTCTTCTTCCTGTGAACTTGAGTTTGAGTCATCCCAAGTTACCGTGAAAGCTTCCTTTTTTTCTTCTTTACTGAAGGGCTTCTTCTTCTTGTCTAACTCCTTTTTGAGAAGCAGATAGTCCTTCTTGATGTGACCCCTTCTCTTGTAGTTGTAACAGGTAATTGCATCATTCTTGATTTCTTCTTTCTTCTTCCTACAGTTCTTCTTGTCTTTGAGGAACTTCCTGAATTTTCTGGAGAGGAGGGGTTTGTCCTCTTCTTCTCTGCTTGAGGTTTCTTCGGATTCCTGAATAGCTTCAAGAGTTATAGTCTTCTTTTTGGATCCTTCTCCTTCTTGATCCTTCATGTGTTGGAGTTAAACTTCAAGGGTTCCCGAGATCGTCCAGTTTTTGGGTGGATAGATCTTTTGACTCTTGAATGGTGGTAGTCTTAGTTTCCCAGTCGCTAGTGAGTGAGCGAAGAATTTTTCTAACAATGGCTTCGTTCTTGATGTCTTGATTAAGATTCTGTAAGGAGTTTATGATGTCCATGAATCTTGTGAACATCTCCTTTATTGACTCCCATTTCTTCATCCTAAAAAGATCATAGTTTTGGGTTAGTAGATTTACTCGAGTTTCTTTTACCTTTGAAGTTCCCTCGTGGGTAACTTCTAGAATGCTCCATGATAACGGCGGATTCGCATGCGGGAAGAATTGGATTTTGGAAAAGTCGTCGTTGTAATTTGATTCGTGAGAAAATCCATCGATTAGAGAAAATTTATAATCAAAACTCAAAAAGTGAGTCCTGGGTCGAACACGGGGAGGCGAATGTTTAGTTTTAAAAAAAAATCCACATTTTGCTTTTATTTGTTTTTGTCGTTTTTGTCTTTTCTAATTTTTTTGGTATTTTTAGCAAGCAAGAGATTAAGTCCATGAATTCTTATCTAACTAATCTACTTGCAAAGAATAAGAGAGAGAGAAACAATCACATATATTTCTCAAGCAAATGTTTCTACAACTAAGAAAGAGGGAAAGATTACACTACAAAACCAAAAAGAAAGATATAGGTGAGAGAATTTCCCTTGATGGTTGCTCAGAGGATGACTCGCTCTAACGTCACCTAGAGGAAGGTGGTGAGGAGTGGGAGGAACGAGGATGGAGCTGGAGGACGGAGGACGGGGTAGGGTGGCATTATGGTGAGGATCTTCTTCCAAATGGGAGGTGAGAAGGTGACCACGGGATGCTCCATGAAGGGTGATGAGAGGCAGGAACAAATGTTTGTTTTCTACTCTAAAGGAGCATCACGAGCTTGGGACAAGCTCTCTCTAGAGCCTTAGAGGAGGTGAGAGGAAGAAAGGAAGAGAAGGTGAAGAATGGAGGTGTAGGGGTCCTTTTATAGTTGAGGGAAGAAGAAATTTGTGTAGAGTGCTGTAGTGACATTTGCAAGTGTCACTAAAGACCCCTACAGCTATTGTTGAAGATCGCTCCCCCACTGGTCATGCCCGTAGCTGTCCTCGTGCCTACAGGCAATTAGTGACAACTATAAGCGTCACTAAAGTTCTGCCTAGGCTGTTGCTGAAGATTCGTGCCAACCCTCACCCCTATTAGCCCACGCATCACGCTCCCCTTATCGTGCGTGCACGCGCTCGTGTGCTGGTTTTGCGGTGTGGGAGGCTGTGCCCGTACCTGTGTGCGTGCGTGCCCTTGTGCACGCAGCTGGTGCGGGGGGTCCGCGAGTCTCGAACCCACACCCCTCTCTTGGCAGTCAGCGCTTCAACCAACGTGGCAAGCCAGCTCTTGTGATGCCAAGATGTGTTTTGGGCATGCGATGGAGAGATCTTCATAGCCGTTGGATCTTGATCCAACGGCTGGGAATGGAGGTGATGGTGATGAGGGGATGCCTTCTAGTTGCTGCTGGCCGGTGTTGGGCAGCCTGGATGGCACCACGTGGCACCATCTGGGCTGTCCATCTTCTTTCTGTTGCAGAGGGTGCCACGGTGCTTGGATCGATTAGATTTCCACACTATCGGACTGCAATCGTCACTTTGAATCCATTCGTATGGTCAAATTTTTCACCCGAGGCCTGCATGGATGTCGCATTGCCCCCCTTGCCGTTGATCTTCCTCGGATTCCATATGATGCTACAGGATTCCGATCTAGATGATTTTGGAGGCATTAGACTCCAATCATCATTCTTATCAGCTCTGTACGATCAGATCGTTCGTCCGAGGCCCTGAATTAAATCTCCTTCCCTCCTGGCCATAAAAAGGACATAATTAACCTAAAATATACACAACTACTCTAAATGCAGAATGATGCATGCTATGCAATATTTATAATATAAAATGCAAATCTAAGCCTAGGAACATAAATGAATAGACATTTTAACCTGAATAGATGTGTCTACCTTACTCCATATCTCATGTGTAGCTTTGCTTGTAGAGAGTGTTGAATTATGCTCTGGAGAGACACCAGAATATGGCGTTCATGGCTTTTATGTTGTGTGTAGCCATCTCCTTTTGATCTAGAGTGATTGCAATGTTGTCTTTGATTTCTGGGCATGTGTACTTCGAGGTGATGACATCCCATACCTCGTTGTCCATTGATTCTAGGAAGATCGGCATCCTGGTCTTCCAATAGTCGAAGTTTGTTCCATCAAATAGAGGTGGTCAAATCATCGACTGACCCTTAGCATATGTGTCAACATTCAACTTTGACATCTCCTGGACAACGCAGCCTCTGATAACAAGTGAAAGTAGGAGGAAATCCTGCGGATCACAACGTATACTAGAGGGGAGGGGTGAATAATATCGCCTTAAAAATATTATATGCACAGATTACAAATAAATCACAAAAGATTCAAGCACAGAGTACACTTGATTTATAGTGGAAACCCAAATCGGGTGAAAACCACTGCCTAAGCATCCCAACTTAGGATTTTTTCGACTAGTCCAAGCTAGTCAATCCACTATTTGCACCACTTGAACGAGGGTGGCACAACCTCTTACAACCACTTAGCTTTTTTTACCCTAAAGAGAAGCAAAAACAACAACCACGAAACTTCCCAACAACCTTGGGATCTGTAAATCAAGGCAACAAGATAGAATAATAGAAATAACATCTATGGAACCTCAATACAAGGTCAAACTGAATTTTTCCCAGAGGTTCGAGGCATCATGCTTTTGAAGAACATGAAGAACAGGGCGCAAAGGCTTTTGGAATAAGCATGAGAAGCTCTAGTTTTTTAATGGTATTTCTCTTTTTAAAGTTATGAAAAGATGGGTTGTGTATGACCTGTATTTATATTAAAAGTTTTGCCTAAATAGGAAATTAAATTGATCGATCAATTAAGGTTAATTGGTCGATCAAAAGGCCATTTGGTCAATTTACTTGGTTGGTCAATCAAAAGGATATTTATCAACTTCCTAAATTGAGCTTATTTGATTGGTTATTGAAGTTGGTTGGTCGATAAAGATAATTTGGTCAATCAATTAACTAATTTGGTTGATCAATAACACTAAAAACTCGATTTTGAAAAGATATGCGGAAATCCACTTTTGAGTTTTATTTGATGTTCCATACGATAATGTCCTAGACTTAAATAAGGATAAAATGACACACATTAGCAACTATCTGCACTTGGCTTGAAAGATGCTTTATTCCGAGATAGTCCTAAAATGTTAGTCCAGTGATAAGCATAATTTTGGTGCATCAAAATAGAGGTCCTCACACATAAGACATCAATCAACTTATCAAACCAATCCATATGGTCAAGTCAAATAGTTTTTTGAAGGATCTGCTTGATCTGCCAGTTCGACACTTCTACTTGATCATTTGTTTGAGGATGATACGGGGAAGCGAAATGGTGGTGAACTCTGTATTTTTTCAAAAGTGCCCAAAATGATGAGTGAGTGAAATGGCTTCCTCCATAAGGGGTCCTAAAGCAGCAAAGATAACGTCCTTGACGAATTTGGTGGTAATAACATGGTCAGCAAGGCATGTGGGAATAACCTTAATCCATTTTGAGACATAATCAATGGCAATGAGGAGGTACTCGAAACCATTGGAAGAAGGAAAGGGAACCATAAAGTCAATTCCCTAGATATCAAAGATTTCCATAGCTAGGATGGGTTGCAAGGGAATCATGTCACGACATCACATTGTCCCTAGCGACTGGCACCTAGTGCAACACTTAGCGTAATTGTGTGCATCCTGATGAAGGGAGGGCCAGAAGAATCTGCATTGCAACACCTTGGCTATAGTTTTCCTCCCAAAAAAATGACCTCCGCAAGACTGATCATGGCAAAAGGATAGCACACTGGGGAATCATTGATAGGAACACAGCGATGGATAATCTAATTAGCACCTACTGTAAAAAGAAGTGGATTATCCCAGAAATAATACTTTGATTCTACAATGAGACACTCACGCTGGTTTTTAGGCCAGCCTCGTGGAATAGAGCTAGAAGTAAGGAAATTAGTGATATCGGCATACCATGGTCCACTTGGCACATCTATCGCTAGAAGGTGTTCATAAGGAAATGATTCATTTAACGGTATGGTAAGTCCAATATGGTTTGGGTCATGTCTAGAGAGGTGGTCTGCGACCATATTCTGGGCTTGGGCCTTATCTCGTATCTCAAGATCAAATTCTTGAAGTAGAAGTATCCAATGAATCAATCAGGGTTTAGCATCCTTCTTATGCATGAGAAGATGAATGGCCGCATGGTCTATGAAGATGGTAACATGAGAGCCCAAAAGATATGAACGGAATTTCTCCAGCCCAAAGATGACCGCTAGTAGCTCCTTTTCAATGGTTGTGTAATTACGTTGGGCCTCATTGTTGTATGGGTGAATGGGGAGATTTGAGGATATGGTCATCATAGTACACTCCTAAATCACACAACAAACACTTAAATTTATAAACTCAGAATCCAATTGGAGTTCGAGGTCAATCGTAGGAAGTAAATGTGAAATTCACGCACTTATCTTAATTCAGAATAAATGAGCACAGTAAATTGAGCATCATAAAAGATATGCAATGAATAAAACTTGTCAGATTGATATTCAATGTAAATCAATGTATCTCAAAGAATATAGAGACAAAAAGAATGGAAGAAACCTAAAAAAGTGGTGATTTAGATCCCTCTAATTAAGCACATCTCATATTCTAATTGCTCAAATTTCTCAATAGTATTCTCAATGAGATAATACAAATCAACTTAGGTACTTAAATGTTTCAATAGCACAAGCAGAATCAACCTCAAAGCCTCAATAGAAGCTAAGGCAAGTACCACAATAGAAGCACAAGGGTAATGACCTCTCAAGCCTTCTCTTCTTCAGGCCTTCTCGAGCACAGCACAAGGCCAACTCTCTTTAAGCCTTCACAAGCATTGGCCAACTCTATCAGAGGCTAAGTATAAGCCTCTTCCTTCAGCTAATGTCCAAGGTATTCCAAGATGAAACAAAACCCTCCCCCCTCCTCTCGCAAATCCTCTTCTCTTTCTCTCTCAGACCTAGGGTTAATCAGGTATACAGGCGAGTTATCAGATCCAGGCAGGGGACCAAGCTCACCAGGAGTAGGGGTGAGCGAGGTGTGCGAGCGCATGTGAGTGGGGGACCCAACCCCCTAGTGTACTAGGCGAGGAGCTAAGATCACTTTCTCCACTTATATCCAGTCACAAGCCCCTCAGCTAATGATGTGGGACTATTGTCCCTATCTTCCTTGCATGCGAATGCAGCTACTGTTGTTGCCTTGATTGAGTGGCTGCTGGTGCTCCTTTTTTCAATTGGTAACCTGGATGGCTTCAAGAGATGAGGCCGCAGTGATTGAGTGTGGTGGTAGGTGGTGTGATAGCTAGAGGACGGCGAATGGCACTGGAGATGATGGCAGCAATGGCGAGCGAACGGCGAGACCTGAAATCACAAGTAGGGCTCAAAAGCCCCAATTAAAGAGGTCAAGAGGATGCTGGAGGACGGCAAAGGTGGTGGTCGTGTCCTTGTGGCATGTTGGTGCATGTGGAGGTCTGGCGGAGTCAAGGAGGTGGTGCAGAGATGGGTTTGTTCGGTGGGAGTTTTGAGGGTGTAATCCCCTCAATTTCTTGAGGGGTTTTGGTGAGTGTGAAGTGGCGGAGCTTTTGGAGGTGACGCGATGCTGTTTGGTGGTCTGTAGCGTGCGGAAGGCTTTGTCGGAGCATCATCGGAGAAGAGGAAGATGATAGGGAAGGAGGTGATTTGTCGGTCGAAACAGGAAAGGGAGGAGTTGAGGAGTTGAACCAAATCTAAAGAGGGAGAGGAAGAGGTTGGGATCCTAGCTAACAACCAAAAGGGAGGGAAAGGTGCTAGCTTTGATTGGCCGGCACTAGGGACGATGCAAGAAGCGACGACGACGAGGGAGTCAGGGAGGTCTTGTTGTGGCTGGCGTGGAGTGGAGGAAGGCGAGGAAGATGATCCCGCTACCTATGGTATGTGGCAGCAGGCAAGGAATTCGGAGCAAGGGCTGTCAACGGAGCTATGGTGGAGGTGGCCGGAGAAGGAAGTTTTGAAGAGTTGAGGCCAAAAACCAAGCTAAGGAACAACGCCTCACTATGGGGGACCTTGTATAGAGCTTAGGGCAAGCTCTAGGCAAGGAAACAGGCTTGAGGAGCTTGAAATTTTAGTGAAGAAGATCCCTGATCCTGAGGAGTTCGCACAAGCTATATGGATCAAATAAAGGTCCAAGATGTGATTTAGATGATTAAGGACTTCCTCAAGATCATCCCTTCTAATTTTGGAAGGAATTGGTCGAGAAATCAAGGAGAAATCCCAAATTAAAGGTCAGTGCTTTGGGTTCACACTGGTAATGGCGGTAGGGGGCTTTTCGTGAAGAAGATGACAAACTTGGGGGGCTAAACGCAAGGAATTTCAAAAGCTAGGTGATTAGATGTGAAGAACAGAGTTTAAATGGACTAAAATACAAACTAGGTCAAGATGGACATTGATTCAGCCCAAATTTTGGTACCAACCTAATTTGGATCCAAGGAATTTGACGGTGAAGTCGGATTTCAGTTTGACCAAGTTTGGCTAGGTAATTTGCATAGAAACCTAAATTAGGGTAGTAATCTATCTGTGATGCTATTTAAGGTCAATAGGTTCAGATGGTCAAACCAAGGGTACCAAAGCTCTAGGAATATTTTTCTATGAATTTTAGGAGGTTTAGATGAATTTTATCTTGACTAGAGTCTCTTTAATTTAAGTGGGACTGAAATTAGGGTTTTGGGTGCTGTATTGATTCTCGAAATGAGTGAAACCCTATTTTTATCTGTGTGGACCCATTTATTAGACTTTAATGCTCATTTGACTTTAGATTAACCCCTGGAAAACCTCGTGGTTACTCTGCTTTCATGTTATGATGTTAAAACTGTAGAATTAACCCTAATTTACTATTCTTCTCTCAGAATGGATTTTTATGGAATTATGGCTCTTAGGCGATTATGTAGGAGTATTTGTCACTTGATTATGACTAATTAAAGCTAGTTATGGCTTATGATGGTGTTACCATCACTCATCCAATGTCATACTGGCGTAATACACCACGAAGGGGTGTTTATCGCGCCTTTATCCTAAGATGGCTCCAACAGCTAGGTCAGAAGCATCACACATTAGCTCAAAGTCGAGGGACCAATCAGGCTGCTGGAGAACAAGGGCCTTAGTGACAGCTTCATGCAGTTGCATGAATGCTTGAATGTAGTCGGGGCCCATGTCAAAGGGTACATTGGTCGATAGGAGATGCATCAAAGGTTTGGAAATCTTGGAGAAATCCTTGATAAATCAACCATAGAAATTGATGTGATCCAAAAAGGAGTAGATTTGTCAGATAGAGGTAGGTATGGGTAAATCAGCTATCACATCAAGTTTAGCTCTGTCCACCTCGATACCCCTTTCGGAGATGATATGTCCTAGAACAATACCTTTGTGCACCATAAAATGACTTTTCTCCTAGGAAAGCATGAGGTTAACAACAATACATCTTCGAAGGATGTGGGTCAAGTTGGGTAGGCAGTCATAAAAGGTTGGTTCGAAGATCGAAAAGTCATCCATAATGACCTCAAGAAAATCACCCACCATATCGTGAAATATCGCCAATGTGAATCTCTAGAAGGTAGCTGGCATGTTATAGAGTGCGAATGCCATCCTTCAGAAAGCAAAGGCACCAAAGGGGTAGGTGAAGGTGATTTTCTCTTGGTCCCAGGGGTCAATAGCCACCTGGTTATAGCCTAAGAATCCATCCAGGAAATAAAAGAACTGATTTCCCTCTAACCACTCCAACATTTGGTTGATAAAAGGTAGTGGAAAATGGTCTAACTTGGTAGCAGTATTGAGTTTCCTATAATATACACACACTCTTCAAGATGTAGGAGTGTGTATAGGGATGGATTCACCCCTGTCATTGACATGGATGGTGAGACCTGCCTTTTTGGGAACAACATGAATCGAGCTCACCCAGGGGTTATCGCTGATCGGGTAAATGGTGCTTGCATCAACCCACTTAATTATTTCAGCCTTAATGACCCCCTGCATATTAGGATTGAGACATCGTTGCATGTCACGGGAAGGTCGAGCCTCCTCCGTACATAAACGTTGAGTGCAATAAGAGGGTCTAATGCCAGTCAGATTAAAAAGAGACCATCTAATGGCTGCTTTATGTTCAATTAGGACCTTCATTAGCTTGCACTCTTGCTCCCTCGACAATTTTGAATTGATGATTATAGGAAGTGTTTCATTTGGTCCTAGAAAGCATACTTTAGCATGTTAGGCAGCGCTTTAAGCTCAGGAGTGGATGGTGAAAGATCTGAAAAATCTTGGGACGAGAGCATCCCAAAAGGATTAGAGGAAAGAATGAGGGGTGAAGGAAAATGGCCCTCAAGTTGGCCAAGAAGAGGGACTTCTTGGATTGATGGATCCAAGAAGGGATAGCCCCAATGATCAGCATTTGGGAACAAGGTCCTAGTGTGGAAGGTTGCTTTCGCCTGATTTGGAGAGAAAGAATTGGCAGTTCAGCTTTCAAGGGGGTAGACCAAAGGTTAGCATCCCAGAAGTGACTCTGACCACGAGGCGTAAGAAGCGGAGCAGACCTTGTTAGGGGTCTGGTTAGGAAGAGATAAGGGTAAGGGGAGAGGTGGGGAAATGTCACAGTAAGGGTTAGTCAGGTGATTATGATTTTCCAGGGGTATGACACAGTAATTTGAATAGGTCCCTACCAACCTAATACACATACTGACGGCCATGTTGTTGTTAGATGTGTCACCCTATATAAGATCACAACCAAAGTTCTTGGCGACCTTAAAAATGTTAAGTTTGAGCTTTCTAGAGCCCACGTCAATCTCAATGCAACCCGATTCACAATCAATATGGGCACGGGCTATGGCTAAGAAAGGTCTACCTAGGATTATCAGATAATTAGAAAGTGAATTAGGAACTTCCATATCTAATACAAGAAAGTCAACAGAAAAAAGAGACTGTTGATCCTAACTACTACGTCTTCCACCACACCTAGCGGGATTTTGACAGAGCGATCTGCCAACTTCAATATAATAGGGGTGGCTTTTAGATTTCCCAATGCAAATTTTTGAAACATGATGGTTGGTACAAGGTTGATGGAAGATCCTAAATTCAGCAAGGCATGATCAAATTGTAGCCTTTGATGCTGCATGAAATGAGAGGGGTGCCTAGGTCTTTCTGATTCGGTGATAATTTTGATAGTATAGCACAACTTGCATAATGCGAGAGAACCACCAGGTTCTTGTTTTCTTTTGCTGTCACCCAGGTGTAGCGTAGTCCTTAAAGAAGTGGATGATAGTCGGGATGTGGTCGATTGCCTCTAGCAAGGGAAACATGATCTCAATGTCCTTGAATAAATTGCACAGATTATCAAAGGTATGCATGCTCTTTTTCTTGCCTTTTGGTCTCCTTAGTAGAGCCTCAGGGAATGGGACTAATTCTGGCACTAGTTTGGGTGTGTCGTCCTCACGAGAATGTGGTGCGCAACTTGAATGAGAGGACGATGAAGAAGGTGGGCCAGGATTAGGTCGAGGCAGATCGACGGTCTGTTTACAACTCCTCGTACTAATCACATTGGACGTAACAAGTCCAATGGGATCATAAGGCAGAGGAGGGTTCACAATAGGGACATAGGGTTGATGTGCTGTTACGGGATTAGCTGGAAATCCCGATGGAGTACTTGGATCTTGTAGAATCTGATGAACCTGCCCCTGAGAAGGTCGCACCTGTTGTTGCGAACGACAAGGTATGAAATTTCGTGAGTTAGGAATAGGTTAGGCAGGAAGAGTGTCCTAAGATCAAGTCGTCATGTATAGTTGACTGATCTCAGCATTCTGCTGTGCTAATTGGTGTTGAAGAGAAGTCATATTTTCTTCATGGAGCTTTGACATTTCCATCATCATTCACATCAATTTATTAAGAGGGCTTGATGCGTGATCAGTTTGAGGTGTGCAATGGCTTAGCAAAGAATCTGCAGAAGGATTATATTGGGCCCTTGGGATAACGGGGGTGGGCGGTTGCATTGGTCCACCAGCAGGGTTTTGGCACTGAGGGTTGGTGGACCATGTGAAGTTTGGATGGTTGCGCCACCTTCGGTTATATGCAGCAGAGTATGGGTTGTTCCCCAGGGTGCATATGTCTTCAAATTCAGAAGATGAGTTTGCATATGGTAATGCATCCGAGTACATGGAGGCTTGCTCCACCATGTCATAATACTTGCTAGCAGAAGCCAGATCAACATTACTTAGCGAGTCGCTCGGTGCAATAGTCTATAAGGATGGTGCAGGTTATGCAGGATTCTTGGCAATCATCCTGACTTGGTGGTGAGCAAGACTCCGTATGCAAAAAGATTTGAGTTGGAAAACCCGTCATCATAATGCGTAGAAATCTGTTAACCAGATAAAATTTATAACCAAAACTCCAAGGGAGTCTAGGGTCGAACACGGGGAGGCGAATGTTTGGTTTGAAAATCGTGCTTTTGATTTTATTTATTTTTGTTGTTCTTATGTTTTGAGATTTTTTTGGTATTTCTATAACGCAAGAGATTAGGTCAAAATAATTTCTATCTAATCTACTTGCAAAGAGAGAGAGAGAGAAACAAATATTATACGAGTAATCCAAATTATTTATTGCAACTAATTGTGCGAAATAAAGCTACACTACAAAAATGATAAAAAGAATTAAGATGAGGAACGCCCCCTCGATGGTCGCTTGGAGGATGACTCGCTCTGATGGAACCTAGACGAAGGTGGTCAGGACCAAGACAAAGGAGAATGGCATCGAAGGACGAAGGGTGGTACGAGACAGCATTGCGGCAAGGATCTACTTCCCGAAGTGATGGGAGGATGGCCACAGGATGCTCCACGAATGGGAGCGGGAAAAATATTTGGTTTTCTACTCTAGAGGAGCATCCCAGGCTTGGGACAAGCTCTAGAGCCTTGGAGGTGGTGAGAGAAAGAAAGGAAGAGATGATGGTGGATGGAGGGGTATGGGTCCTTTCATAGTAGAGGATGAAGGGCTTGGTTGCACATGGGTATTTAGTGACATCCGTAAACGTTGCTAAAGATTTGCCCATATATCACTGAAGATCCACGCCAACTCACGCTTGCTTGCAGCTGTGCTTGCACATCCATCACGTGGCTGTGTCACGCATGCGTGCATTGTCACTTGCACTGCGTATGACCTGCAGTGCGGGTGCGTAGGCTGGTGCGTGTGCATCTACGCTGGTGCGTTGGCTGGTGTGGCCTTGTCATGCTACGTGCATCCAATTGGAGGATTGGGGGGGCTTTGCGGGTTTCGAACCCACGCCCCTCCTTTGGGAATGCTCCTCAAGACCAATGCACCAATCCCACGAGTTTGTCTCGAGGAGGAGCCAAGGGTGTGCGGTGGAGACGGCTTCTCAGGCATTGGATAAACATCTAATGGTTGGGAATGGATGATGTAGATGAAGAGGAAGCATTGGGTAGACTGCTGGAAGGTGTTGGGCGGTCGAGATGGTGCCACATGGTGCCATCTGGGCCATCCATCTTTTTTCGCTTGCAGAGGATGCCACAATGCTCGTATTGAGATGATTTCTCCATTGCTAGGCTGCAATCGTTGCTCTGGATCCATCCGTATGGTTGGATTTTTCATCCGAAGTTCGTAAGGATGTCGCATTGCCCCCGGTCCATTGATCTTCTTCAAATTGCATGCAGTGCTATGGGATTCCGTTCTAGAAGATTTCGGAGGCATTGGACTCTGATCGTCATCCTGATCAGATCGTCAATACGAGGCCCTAAATTAAATCTCCTTCTCTCTTGGCCATTAAAGGATGCAATTAACTTAACATATACACAAACTACTCTAAATGTAGAATGATGCATGCTATGAAATATTTATAACATGGAATGCATATCTAAACCTAGGGACATGCATAAATAGGCATTTTAACCTAAATGGATGTGTCTACATCATACCCCCATGCCTATCTTTTGCTAGTCCCTAGCAAAATTAAGCTATATGCTATGTATAAAAATAGAATTAGGGTTCAATCGCTTATGGCATTAGTTGTTTATTAACAAAAGAAATTTTCAACTAAGGACCTAAACTACGAAGTCTCAACAGTGCCTGGGTGCCTGCCAAAATGCAGAACACCCAAGTCTTAGCCTTATTTGAAAAGGGAAGATACATTTTTTTTGCTTTTTCTTCTTTTCTAATTTTTTTTGGACTTTTAGAGTTTGAGAGTTTCGGGATAACTTTTTACGGCTACCCGACCCATCCAAGACTAAAAAAGGACTCTAAGTGCTATGCATCTTGTCAAAGAGTGATAGACTCACTGAGTGGCCGTTAAAACGGACTTCAGGTTTCTATGACCCTAGGTGACTGATGAACAGGTTTTGGCGAAGTAAAATCAGGGTTTCGAGAACCCACTGTCGTAGTTCGCAAAACACGTTATCAAATACAATTTTTAACCAAAACTCCAAGGGAGTCCTGGGTCAAACACAGGGAAGCGACATTTACTTTCATTGAAATCCACGTTTCATGTTGTTTCCTTTTAGTGTTTTAGGGTTTTGTGAATTTTTGATGTTTTTGTAAGAAAGGGAAAGCAAGATAACTCACAAAGGAGATGGAAACAAATCTGATATATCATGCAAATCATTATTACAATATGCTAAAAATGGTCACATCTTCCTTCTCTCCTCTTGTCAATGGGAAACCCTATGGAGTTTGGATTCAGCCATAGTGTGGGGTACGGCAAGGATGCCCACTAGCCCCATTTATTTTTAACCTTGCAGTGGGCACAATTGCACAGTTTAGTTTCAGGATGGCAGATGTGGGTGCAGTCATGGGGTACTCGCTTACGAATTCTCGAGCTCTAGCACCTATTTCGTAATATGCGGATGACACCGTGTTCTTTGTAGAGGGTGGGCTCGGTGAAGCAGAATCTCTCTTTTCCATGATCAATATCTTTGGAGAGATTTCGGGTTTGCATTTGAACGGGGAAAAATCTACTTTGATCTCTTTCGGTATTACTGCTAGGGAGACTGATGAGATCTCAACCACTCTGCATACTCCCTCATCCACCCTGCCAGTGAGATATCTGGGTTTACCTCTGTCTGACAAGAACCTGAAGAAGAGCTATTGGACATCCCTCTTTGAGAAAGCAATTGCTAGACTAGAGTCGTGGAGCAGTAGGTTCCTATTAAAGGGTGGGCAGTTGATTCTACTAAACTCTGTTATCACTGCAATTCCAGTGTTCTCGATTTTCAGGTCTCCGAAGTCTGTCCGGAAGAGGCTAGATGCATTACGAAAGCACTTCTTCTGGAAGGGTGTGAAGATGGAAGGTAGATTTTTACATCCAATGAGGTGGCAACACTTGTGCAGGCCTAGATCAAAGGGAGGATTGGGCATTAGATCATTGAAAGAATTCAACGATGCTTTGCTTCTCAAGTGGGCAATCAAATTATCTATGGAGGATGGCAAACTATGGTCCTAACTAATTAAAGAATCTTATGGTCATATGCAAGTGTAGCTGTGGAACAGAACCCCTTACAGGCCTTTGTCTTTTTGGTAATCAGTGAAGAGGGTGGTCCGTGATCCCTAGTCAAATTTTATGCCTGCACTAGGGGATGGCAGAAATTTTTCTTTCTGGGAAAATGTTTAGCCTAATCTGGGACAAATTAGCGAGAAGTATCCAAGAAGTTTTGCCACTGCAACAGATAGCAGGATATCAGTTAGGGAGTGCTGGGATGAGAAGGCTGGCAGATGGGCATTGAATGCAGCTGCTGGGTGCGAGGAGGGAAGGACTCAAACGGAGCAGGCATGGCAGCTTGCTGATCTGGCTACATTCGAACCGGTAGATGGCGAGGATGGCTACTGGTGGATACATGGTCAATTCACAACTGCCAAAGCGTACAAGAGGTTGATGGCTAGCACGGCTACTGGTCCCACACCTATGGATTATGGCTGTAGCAAATTTTGGAAGTTAAGGACTCCACTCAAGCTCAAAATCTTTCTTTGCTATGCAGGCAAGATGGACTTGTAATGGGAGATTTAAGAAGTGTGAGGCTGGGTGCTCCACTATAGAATTTCCCTTACTGCAGATTTGACACTGACAGTAAGATACACCTTTTCACCTCATGCTTGGTTACAGATCATATTTGGAGGGAAGTATGTGGGGAGCCATTACCTACATGTGAGGATCTCTGGAGGAAAATGTTGGTGTCAGGAAATCTACAGATGAAGATGGTGGCTGTCATGTGGTGTGTTTGGCATGCTCATAATGAGTGCCTTTTTAGAGGGGCTTCTTGTAATGTGGGAGCTATTGTGAAAGATTGTTGGGTACATGTGAAAGAGTGGGATGAATGTATCTAATGGCCCCTTTTAATGTTGAATAAAAGATTTTCAGTCTGCTATCATCCTCCATAGCACTCCTCGCCCTTTCAGAAAAAAAAAGCTAAAAAATACAAAAGAGATAGAGATGAGAAGAAATCTCCCAAATCGGCTGTTCAGCAAGACGACGGTGCTTGGTGGCAGCTTGGATGAAGAGGGTAAGGTGTTGGATGATGGAGGTGAGATGAAGGAGGATGTCGGGTAGAGGAATGCTTCCCCAAGGCTTTGGAATGGGGATAAGGGGGTGGAGGTGATCTTCTATAGGAATGGAGGTGGGAGGAGAACTCCAATGCTTCTTATGAAGGTAGTGAGATGGAGGACAAATATTTGGTGGGTATAGGAGAATTACACTAATAAGAGACCTTTGGAGCTTGGGAATAAGCTCGAAGGGAGCTCTGGTATCCTACTAAAGCTCCTTTAGAGCTTAGGAGTAGGTGGGAGTAGAGTAGGTAGTGATGGTTTGGAAGGGAAGGGGTCATGGTGTCTATATAGTGGTGGAATGGAGGTCTTTTACATGCACGGGTCTTCAGAGTCATTTAAAATGTCGCTAAGGACCCGTTGGGCGTGTCGCTATACATTCAAGCACCTCTACTACCATGAGGAGGCACGATTGTAATTGGCATAGTGCACGGAAATCTGTGATTAGCCCATTTTTGTGGGCTATTTAAGTATTTAAGTGCCCAGACATTAACTTAATTCTAACATTTATTTAGCATAAATTAGGATGTAAATAGGTTAATTCATATTTCTAATTTAATTTCATAATTCATGCATTGCATTCATTTTGAAATGCATTTAGAATTAACTTAGAATTACATTCATTTAATTAGTTAATCAATTAGGTGCATTGCATACATTAATTTAAGTTAACATAAAAGTTGAGGGTTTGTATATAAATAACCAAAATATTTTAACATTATTTTTTATTCTTCTTCTTGCAGCAACGGGTGCATTTCCTTTGGCTGCTGTTGCAACGCCACCAGCTGCCGCATTAAAGCCTACATTCGTGGACTAGCAGAGAAGGTGGATCTGCTCCCGCCTCTCCATTCAAATTCATGCAGGCAGCAACAAAAAGAGGAAGAGGCAACCGAGCTCTGGAGGCCTCCACCCCCGACCCACCACTGTGCAGAGAGTTCGTCTCTCTTCCATTCAACACCGCCGGCCTCAACCGTGGCGACGAGCCTCCACCACCGTGGGCATGTGGTGTGACAGGCCACACCGCGATCCGGAGCTCGTCCGCATTACTGTGAGCACCTCAACGTGTACCTCCTACGCCGTCTTCACCAACAACCACCGCCACAGCCACTACATTTTTATCTTCTCAGTCAGTTAAGACATTCAGGAAATTTCCCGGACGTCTGAAACTTCGACCCCCCACTCCAACAGCAACAGGCCGCTCACTTCACGCCAGTGCCTCCGGTTATACACTTGCGCCGCACCTCCTGCAGCATCAACGGCGCAAGCCCTTGCTGCACAAGACCGCCTTCACGCCCGCTACACCGCACTCCCCTTCCATCTCCATCCTCCAGCACGCCCATTCCAGCGCACGCCCCCCAGCACGCCTGTAGCAGCAACTACCCTTGCTGCGCCTCACCTCCAGTTCACACCCGCATCACCTCCAGCTTCTAGCGCGTGCCCGCCAGCACCTTTTCACGCACGCAGCAAGCATGTGTTCTTCTCTGCACGTGCATCCGGCTACACATGCCCGCCAGCATTCGCACTAGCTGCAGCACTTCTCCAACGCTCTTCCGCCAACCCGTCATGCGCCCGCCTTGCAGCAGTGAGGCCAGCAGTACGCTCCAGCAGTGCGTGCGGCCTCATTTTGTGCAATAGCAGCCACAGCGCGCACCACCTGCAGCAACCTTCGCATGAGCCTATCTGTGCTTCCTCCAGCAGGTGCAGTCACCGTCGAAACCCACCTTCACCGAAGCTTCGTCCAGCCGACTCCGGCCACTTCACGACTCGCCGCCACCACCACTGCGAAGCCCTCGGTCCATAGAACTTCCTCCGAGCTTCACGCCTCCGGCCGTTCCTTCCTCTTCGCACACGGCCAAAGTGGATGAAATCCCCTATTTTTCTACAGTAAAAGGCCCATTAATATTTACATTTTCTGCCATTATCATATTTTATTAATATTTTATTAAATCTGCATTGCAAAAAATATACGTTAGTTGTTCAAAATTGCCATTTCAACAAGTTCTCTTGATACTATCTTAATCTGATGGCAGATTTGGCTCGGTTCTCGTCGAAATTAACTACGAACATACGTTTTCAACCGGTGTGAATTTAAATACATCATTGCTTCCCTGTGGATACGACCTGCTCTTCTGTGAGTGGCTATTTTAATTATTGATTAGTCGATTTTTCCACCACATAAAACTACAAACGACTTTAAAGCGAACAATTGGCTCATCAAATGGCATTGTTGCCAGGGAAGCAACAGATGCAATAATTTCACCTGATTTTATTTTTGATTATTTCTCAATTGCACGATGATCTGATCAATTATTATTTTTTCTGTGCGAGAAATTTGTGCAAGAATCAGCCATTGTGAGAGGCGACCCTTGACGTCGCCAGAGGAGGAATTGGTCGAGCTACTTTGAAAAGGAGGGGAAAGACGAGGACGCGACGATCATCTTTCTACATTTAGTCGCTAATTTAATTAGAGTAGGATTAAGACTTTAGACTTAATTTTTTTTTTGCGTTGCACATTTGGTTTGAAACCTTTGTTCTGGGGTATATTTTGAGGGGTTTGTTCCCCAATTTTGTTTTAGGCCCGTGTTGGGTAATTTTTGGGAGTCTGTTCCCTTTTCTTTAGATTTAGGTTTTTTTTTTAATTTATTTTGTGGATTGTTTACTTTTATTTGCTTGTGCATAAGTGGTTAAAAAAAAATAAAAAAATGAGTTGCCTGCCCCTAGGACAAACCATTTAGATATGTATATGCAGCCTCTAGATTTACTTCTCTGCATTGTGTGCATTCTCGCATCGTTGATTGCTGGAAGCACGGTACGCATTCTCCTACTTTGCATCCTATTCTTGATCACGCATTGCATTTGGACTTAATTCAAAGATCACCTAATCTGTATTGAATGAATTTAACAAGTGGTCACATATTTTCTAGAAAAAGGACTAATTAAAGGAGGGACATTTTAAAAACCAAGGATTTGATTTTTAAACTTGGCGTGCTATTCAAAATTCAAAATCTTTTGCGGTGTATGCACTAATTTCGCTTGTACCACGGCACACTTTTAGACACTCCTTAGGTTTGGAAATACTAGGACAGGAGCCCTCCTATCGTTGGATTCTGAAGTGTTCGGAACTTGAGATCAGGTACCATGGACGGCCCTATCTCGAAGTGCCGATTGCCATAGGCCTGAATTCGCTTAAGAAATCCATGGGTGATACTATCTCGAAGTGTTGATTGCCAGGAGTTCTTGGGGTCGTTATGGCCGGTGCTATCTCGAAGCATCGAAAGCCAGGCATCCTTCGAGGTATGGTAATGGGGACAATGAATCCGACACAGACCGTGTTGATAGCTTATCTGAGGTTAGACTTAGAAGAATCAAACAAAATATATATATATATTATTAAAAAAAAAAATCCTTTTTCCTTTAACTCAAATAACTCAGACCAATGCACATGCACGGATGCTTTAATCTCAGGGATCAATAAACCTTAGTGTAGAGTCAGAAATCAAGGAAACTTGTGCCTGCAACTCGTCTTTAGCCAACCTAGTATGTAACTTAGCAACTACTTGGGAACCTTAGGTCTAGCGTCTGAACTTAATATGTTTCTGAAGGAAGACCGATTGGGCTGACTAGTCTACTTGGAGTTCTAGGTTTTGCTTGGATTTGCTAGGGACTAGCAAAAACTAGGCATGGGGGCATTTGATTAGTCCATATTTGTGGGCTATTTAAGTACTTAAGTGCCTAGATATTAAGTTAATTCTAACATTTATTTATCATAAATTAGGATGTAAATAGGTTAATTCATATTTCCAATTTAATTTCATAATTCATGCATTGCATTCATATTTAAATGCATTTAAAATTAACTTAGAATTGCATTCATTTAATTAGTTAACCAATTAGGTGCATTGCATACATTAATTTAAGTTAACAAAAAAGTTGAGGGTTTGTATATAAATAACCATAATATTTTAACATTATTTTTTAATCTTCTTCTTGCAGCAACGACTACATTTCCTTCGGCTGCCACTGCAACGCCACCAACTGCTGCACTAAAGCCTACATTCATGGACTATCGGAGAAGGTGGATCTGCTCCCGCCTCTCCATTCAAATTCATGCAGGCAGCTACAAAAAGAGGAAGAGGTAGCTGAGCTCTGGAGGCCTCCACCCCCGACCCACCATTGTGCAGAGAGTTCGTCTCCCTTCCATTCCACACCGCCAGCCTCAACCGTGGTGACGAGCCTCCACCACCATGGGCGTGTGGTGTGATAGGCCACATCGCCATCCGGAGCTCGTCCGCATTACTGTGAGCACCTCAGCGTGTACCTTCCTCACCGTCGTCACCAACAACCACCGCCACAGCCACTACATTTTCATCTTCTCAGTCAGTTAAGACATTCGGGAAATTTCCCAGATGCCTAAAGCTTCGACCCCCACTCCAACAGCAACCAGCCGCTCACTTCACACCTGCTCCTCCGGTTGCACACTTGCGTCACACCTCCTGCAGCATCCACGATGCAAGCCCTTCCTACACAAGACCGCCTTCACGCCCGCTACACCGCACTCCCCTTCCGTCTCCATCCTACAGTGTGCCCATTCTAGTGCGCGCCCCTCAGCTTGCCTATAGCAACAACTACCTGATGTAAACACATTTACACTACTTAAAATGTCTATTTATGCTTGTTCTTAAGCATAGGATTGCATTTCATGATATAAATATTGCATAACATGCATCATCTTGCATTTAGAGTAGTTTGAATAAAATGGAGGTTAATTGTCTCCTTTTATGTGCTTAGACAGGGCAAACATTTTATCGGGGCCTCGGATCAAAGATCCAACCATATGGATGTGATCAGGGCGACGATTGGAGTTCAACGACTCCAAGATTGCCCTAATCAGACATCCGTAGCATCAGATAGTGACCGGGGAACCCTAGAAGATCAAGGGTCAGGATGGTGAAAATCCACACTTTAGATGACAAATCCGACCGCACGGATGAATTCGGATCGACGATCGCAGCCCAACGATGCAAAAATCAAGTCAATCCGACATCCGTGGCACCATCTACAACTTCCAGAAGATGGACGGCCAAGATGGTGCCACGTGGTGCCATCTCGGCCACCCAAACGGTCGCATGCAATCTCGGCAGTCTCCGCATCCTCCTTTCCCTGCTGTTAGATCAAGATCCAATGGCTGCGATGCGCTCGCGCTGAAGTCAGGCGCTCGACATAAACGCGACCCTAGCGCGTTGGTCGAGCGCTCTAACGCGAAGCGGGGACACATGTTCGAGCCTCGCCACGCTGAAATTGGAGCGGTGGCGCGCCTCCGATCGACCGCACGATCGCGATCCAACGGCTGCACGTGCTCAATCAAGATGACGCGCTCACACACGCCCGCGCGTAACGCGTGATCGCACGCGAGCGGGCGCGCAATGCAGTAGGTGAAGGCGCGACTTAAGCCGTCCGATCTCGCGATCGTACGACTGAGGATCGCTGGACGTGCGTGTACGTTGATGAAGCGGGCAGCCGAGGAGGTGCGCGTGGGTGCGGAAGCTATGCCCACGTTGGGGCTTTAGTGACGGATTTATCCGTCACTAAAGACCCCTCATTTATTGTTTTGAAATTGTAATGTCCATTTTGCCCCCACTCCTTGCAACTATAAAAGGAGATCTCCTCCATACGAAATTCTCATCCCTTCCTTCTCCTCTCTACCCCTCCAAAGCTCAAGAGAAGCTTGTCCCACACCCAGGATGCTTCTCGCGAGATAAAGTCCAATTTTCGTTCCCCTTTGGAAGTGGATCCCGCGACGATGACGGCGTGCTGCTTCGTTCTCGTTCTTCTGCTTCATCCTCCTTCGTCCTGCTTCGTTCTCCTTCGTCCAGGCGTCGTCCCGTCCGGCTCGTCCTCCAAGCAACCATCGAGGAGGATTTCTCTCTCCCTATTCTTTTTACTGCTTTCTAGTATAAATTTATTGCTTTTTAGTGTAATTTTGTTTGTTCTCCAAGCAATCGTCGAGGAGGACATTTCTCCCTCTATTCTTTTAATGCTTTCTAGAGTAAAGTTATCGCTTTCTAGAGTAATTGTTTTATGCTTTCTAGTTGTAATGAACAATCTCCTCAATGAAAAATTCCTTGTTTATTCTGCATCTCATTTTGATTTCTCTGTGTAATATTCTCTTTCTCTCTTACTCTCTCTCTCTCTTCTATTTACTGTAAATAATTATATAGTTTTAAATTGAATTATTCTGTGACAAATAAAAAGAAACGCGTAGTTTTTAAATCAAATGTCTGCCTCCCTGTGTTCGACCCGAAATTTTAATTTCGGAATAAATTTTATTTGTTGAACACGAATTCTTCGCTTTCGAACTACAATGACAGGTTTTCCAAAATCGAACACATTGGCGTAGCGTTCGTTTACGTTCAACATTTTGGTGCCGTTGCCGGGGAGGCGACGCTCTTTGATTTCTCTTCGCGTTTTGTAACTTACAAATCATTTACTTCACTTTTCTCCTTTCTTATTGTAATTGCAGGTACTCTTTTGAGACGAGCAAAAATGGTAGATTGGAGTAAAGTGCTGTGGAAGGTTTTGTAAGTTATCCCCCATTCTTTCCCCCTCCATAGATTTCATTTGCCACATTGAATCTAAATTCCAATTAACCTAGGTGTTTGCATAAATCCTAGGAATAGTTTGGTTGTTTGGATTCTCACTCACATTCATTCCACCCTCATTCATAAATATATATATATATATATATATATATATATATAACAAAAAGATAATTTTGTGGGGCAATTTTCAACAAACACACAACGTACACCCACATTCAAAGGCACTTAACCGAATTGATTTGTTTCTACTCAACCGGGTTCTGATCTGTGGAATCGGTACACATAAAGCAACACATAATTGAGTAGAAATTAGATTAGATAATCATTTGTGTGCCTAATTAAGTTGTGCAACAGGCCAATTGTTTGAGTTGATTGGGACGCACCACTTCAAATAAAATAAACTCATCAAGTAGCTGCCACTTAGGTTCAACTCTTAGGGATTTACCAGGCACTCCACATTCTTTTTAAGCTTTAAAGGAAAACATCTTCACCTGTGCTTGCAAAACTTGGTGTGCCAACGAAACCTGTTTGAAAACACCTAAAGTTGAATCCTAAAAGCTACTAAGCAAGATTTGAACCTTAAAATTCACCACATCAAAAATAATCTCGCTTGAAAACCACTGGTTGTGCACGCACACATAAATCAATCAATCATTAAGGGCACAACCCATTTAAAGGGCCCATCACATTCCAAAGCACATTCAAACCTAGCCCTAAATAAAATAGAGTAGACGTTGGCCTTAAGGATTGAACTCGCTCTTCAGAACTCAGAACGAGGTTATTTTCGATTAGTTTGTTTCTACTATTCAATCTGATGTCTAGCTAGGGGAGCAGAGTCAAACGATCGCGGCTGGGGGGTACACTAGGAACCGGAGGCGCAAGCTGAAGGAAGAACTTTCTCCCCAGTCCCTCCTTCTAACTGGTTGGATTGAACAGACGGAAGTAGATCAAATCATTCTTTTATCTCAAGACGGGTTTTGAGAGTCTGTAGGTCTTTAGGCTAACCCATTTAAGGACAGGTTTGATTGTTTGTATTGCAGGGTGCCTTTCTTCCTCCCTTGTCTCATGAATCCTTCCACATATTTCACGCATTCCCGCTCTTTCCCTCCTGTTGTGAATTATCCTCAACATGACGATTATCCCAACTCGTATTGTAATCAACCATCAGTCAGTTGGGATAATTCGGATTGGGGATACAATTCTGGACCCCCGTGTTTTGGGTCTAACCCTGAACACTTTGATTCTGATTTCTATCCTTCTCAGAGCTACATCGATTATAGATTGTCTTCCTTTCATGCACAACCTAATACGATCTACAATCAAGAAGGATACACCGATCCTTACCCATCCTCTGATTTCACTGCCTTTAGGTCATCACCATCTTTTCAAAAATCTGAAATGACCTATTATCAGGAAGGGTATAACAAATCTCAATTCATTAATTCCCTTGCATTGAGCCCAAACCTGCCCAACCCTGAACCAACTCATTTGGTTCAGGTTAACCAGGTTCAAGATAAGGTTCTGGCTAACTTTAGGAATATCATACAATCTTTAGAAGTTCAGCCAATACCTTGCATTGAGAGATTGGAGCCCCTGATTGAAATGATTGATGATTTAAACAAGTCTTTGTTGGATTGGCTCCAGGATGTTAAGGATAAGAACCCGGGTGAGTTTCTACTTGGGAAATTAGCGAAATTGAGGATGAGATTCGTGGTTGCTTTGATTCAATCTTGGAATAATTCCCAGGATGAACCCTCTTCAGGAAAGCCAATGACAGAACCCGCTCAGGCACCTGTTGGGGGGAACACGTGTTACGAGGCTGACCAGATTGAATTAAAATAACCAATTAAGGATGATCTGATTTCTTCACGTGAGATCCCTAAGCCGGGTTACGAGGAAACGTATGTCTCCTTGGAAAAGAAAGTGACAAATGAATTTGGGACATACATTGATACGGATCCTGATGGTGAAGATTCAAGTTGCAAAGTCTTACGCGAGTTTTCTGAACATGATTTCTGTGAGACGATTGGGCCTGAGGAATCTGATAGATCATTTGATATCCCAATAACTGAGGAAACTGATCTTGTTAGGGCACACATTACGGATCCAGAATCGCATTTTCTGGAGGAATCAATTCAATGCCCTGATTATCAGTTACACCTGTTGAGCTTATTGATGATTCTAATTCTGAGATAATTAGACCCAAGTTAATTTTGATTCTGCCACATCATTTAGACTTGGAGATTTCAGATGGGGTGATGAAAATACAAGAGGTCCTGGAATTTGATATGCTGAATGAGGAGGATAGGAGCTGGGAAGTTTTGATTTGGGAAGTTAATTTTGGAGGAAATGGAAGATTGAGTCGAAGGGTTCCTTTTAAGCTGAAACCATCCAATCAGAACCCTTACGACATTTGTTTCGAGGATGTTCAGCTCAAGCACACATTCAGTGATTATCCTTTTGAGCTTCAATTCTCTGTAACCTGACTTTTTGGTCTTGGGTTGCATCGTCATAAATCGTAGGCCCGACCCTGCTTGCATTCTGATTTTAGGTTTTGGGTAATTTTTATCTAGAACCTAAGATATTCTCAATTATGTGGTGTGGGTTTGCACCACAATCTGGTCCACATCTGTGGACCTCTGTTGACAGGTCAAAGGATTCTTCTGTTTATTCTAATTCTGACCTGCACTTGTGAATTTTTCATTTCTTTCCTTTTATTGTGTGCCTAGTTGAAGGCACTAAACTCAGCTCATATATAGTTTTTCTTAGTTTTCATCTCGGAGCGGACCTGACATTCACGCAATTCAGGTGCTTTCTTTGCTTTTCCACTTTGTTTTATGTCTTTTTAATACAATGAGGACATTGCATTGGATAGGCATGGGGGGTGGATATTTATCTCTGAATTCATTCGTCAGCTCCTTAGATTTGTTTTCTTTTATTAAAAAAAGAAAATCGAAATTAGGAAAGCGAATTTGGGTTTAAGAAAATTTTCAATCTTAGGAAATACTACATTATGATTTGAACTCAAAGACCCTTCAGGTCTTTGGACTTAATCAGCCCGTGTATCCACTAAAATGTGGATTTGTATTTCGAGTCCTCGCCATCTTAATTTTATTATAATTGGAATAAATAAGTTTGGGTGATAAGTACACGACTTATAACCCACCCTCTGATTTGAGGGAATTTTGAGTCTTAAGCATCTACACACTTTCTTTGCATTGACTCGTTGTTTGGCGATTTTAATGGAAATTGGGTAGCTAATGAACCTTCTAGGGTGATATGGCTGGCAAGTTATCGTGGGTAACAGCCCATAGGTAGGTTGTCTAGAGCCCAGTCACTAGACCTTTCTTTTTTTTGTTGCCTTTAGGTAAATCTTAGACCAGGGAAGCCACCTACTTAAAAAAAAAAAAAAATCAAAAAGAAAAGGAGAAAAGAACAAAAAGAAATAAGCCACACTTCGCCGCACGAGTATGGCTGGCAAGTTTTCGGTGGTAACAGCTCATCGACCAGTTGTCCAGAACCCAGCTCAGTAAATGCACTAAAAATTCCCAAAACACTTAGGAAGAAGCGGAGAAGTAGAATAAATTGGGGAGATATACACTGGATTCACCCTTGTGTTGACCCCGTAAAAAGTAAAAGTAGGGAGAAAGCTACCGGTTGTAAAGAAACACCTTTAGGAAGAAGTCATTTTGAGGTCACCTAGAGGCGTAGAAATCCGAAGTCCGTTTTAATTGCCGGTCAACGAGTCTATCACAATCACAATAAGATGCTTAAAACTTAGGGTTATCACCAAATCTTTGGTGAGTTGAATGGCCGTAGAAAGCCACTCTTAAGCCCTAAAATTTGAAAATCCAAAAAATTAGAAAAGAGTAAAAAGAGACAAAGAAATTTTTCTTTGAATAAGGCGAGGGCTTGAGGCGATCTGCATTTTGGCTGATACCCGGGCACTGTTGTGTCTTTGAAAGTTCAGTTCCTAAGTAGACAATTTCTTAATGATTGAAAATAACTTAGGTCCAAATAATCCAACCTAATTCTTTTATAAATAGCATATAGTTTTTGCTAGGGACTAGCAAAAGATAGGCATGGGGGTATGATGTAAACACATTTACACTACTTAAAATGTTTATTTATGCATGTTCTTAAGCATAGGATTGCATTTCATGATATAAATATTGCATAACATGCATCATCTTGCATTTAGAGTAGTTTGAATAAAATGGAGGTTAATTGTCTCCTTTTATGTGCTTAGACAGGGCAAACATTTTATCGGGGCCTCGGATCAAAGATCCAACCATATGGATGTGATCAGGGCGACGATTGGAGTTCAACGACTCCAAGATTGCCCTAATCAGACATCCGTAGCATCAGAGAGTGACTGGGGAACCCTAGAAGATCAAGGGTCAGGATGGTGAAAATCCACACTTCAGATGACAAATCCGATCACATGGATGAATTCGGATCGACGATCGCAGCCCAACAACGGAAAAATCAAGTCAATCCGACATCCGTGGCACCATCTACAACCTCCAGAAGATGGACGGCCAAGATAGCACCATGTGGCGCCATCTCAGCCGCCTAAAAGGTTGCATGCAATCTCGGCAGTCTCCGCATCCACCTTTCCCCACCGTTGGATCAAGATCCAACGGCTACGACGCGCCCGCGCTGAAGTCAAGCGCTCGACATAAACGCGACCCCAGCACATTGGTTGAGCGCTCTAACGCGAAGCGGGGACACGCGTTCGAGCCTCGCCACGCTGAAATTGGAGCAGTGGCGTACCTCCGATCGACCGCATGATCGCGATCCAACGGCCGCATGCGCTCAATCAAGATGACGTTCTCACACATGCCTGCGTGTAACACGTGATCGTATGCGGGTGGGCGCGCAATGCAGCAGGTGAAGGCGCGACTTAAGCCGTCCGATCTCGCGATCGAACGGCTGAGGATCGCTGGACGTGCGTGTACGTTGATGAAGCGGGCAGCCGAGGAGGTGCGCGTGGGCGCGGAAGCTATGCCCACGTTGGGGCTTTAGTGACGGATTTATCCGTCACTAAAGACCCCTCATTTATTGTTTTGAAGTTGTAATGTCCATTTTGCCCCCACTCCTTGCAACTATAAAAGGAGATCTCCTCCATACGAAATTCTCATCCCTTCCTTCTCCTCTTTACCCATCCAAAGCTCAAGAGAAGCTTGTCCCACACCCGGGATGCTTCTCGCGAGATAAAGTCCATTTTTGTTCCCCTTCGGAAGTGGATCCCGCGACGACGACGGCGTGCTGCTTCTTTCTCATTCTTCTACTTCGTCCTCCTTCGTCCTGCTTCGTTCTCCTTCGTCCAGGCGTCGTCCTGTCCGGCTCATCCTCCAAGCAACCATCGAGGAGGATTTCTCTCTCCTTATTCTTTTTACTGCTTTCTAGTATAAATTTATTGCTTTCTAGTGTAGTTTTGTTCATCCTCCAAGCAATCGTCGAGGAGGACATTTCTCCCTCCATTCTTTTAATGCTTTCTAGAGTAAATTTATCGCTTTCTAGAGTAATTGTTTTATGCTTTCTAGTTGTAATGAACAATCTCCTCAATGAAAAATTCCTTGTTTATTCTACATCTCATTTTGATTTCTCTATGTAATATTCTCTTTCTCTTACTCTCTCTCTCTTCTATTTACTGTAAATAATTATATAGTTTTAAATTGAATTATTCTGTGACAAATAAAAAGAAACGCGTAGATTTTAAATCAAACGTCCGCCTCCCTGTGTTCGACCCGGAATTTTAATTTCGGTATAAATTTTATTTGTTGAACACGAATTCTTCGCTTTCGAACTACAACGACAGGTTTTCCAAAGCCGAACACATTAGCATAGAGTTCGTTTACGTTCAACACTACCCTTGCTGCGCCTCAACTCCACTTCACTCCCACATCACCTCCAGCTTCCAGCGAGCACCCGCTAGCACCCTGCAGCGCCTCTTCACGCACGCAGCAGGAGCATGTTCTTCTCCGCGCACGCATCCGACTGCACATGCCTGCCAGCATTCGCACCAGCCGACGCACTTCTCCAATGCACTTCCGCCTACCCGTTGTGCGCCCGCCTTGTAGCAGTGTGGTCAGCGGCATGCTCCAGCAATGCGTGCAGCCTCATTGCGTGCAACAGCAGCCACCGTGCACACCACCTGCAGCAACCTCCGCGTGTGCCTATCCGTGCTTCCTCCAGCAGGTGTAGCCACCGTCGAAACCCACCTTCACCAAAGCTCCGTACGGCTGGCTCCAACCACCTCGCGACTCGCCGCCACTGCCGTTGCGAAGCCCTCAGTCCAAAGAACTTCCTCCGAGCTTCACGCCTCCGACCGTTCCTTCCTCTTTGTGCACGGCCAAAGGGGAAGAAATCCCCTATTTTGCTATAGTAAAAGGCCCATTAATATTTACATTTTTTGCTATTGTCATCTTTTATTAATCTTCTATTAAATCTGCATTGCAAAAAATATCCGTTAGTTGTTCAAAATTGCCATTTCAATAAGTTCTCTTGATAGTATCTTAATCTGAAGGTAGATTTGGCTCGGTTCTCGTCGAAATTAACTACGAACATACATTTTCAACTGGTGTGAATTTAAATACGTCATTGCCTCCCTATGGATATGACCCGCTCTTTTGCAAGTGGTTATTTTAATTATTGATTAGTCGATTTTTCCACCACATAAAACTACAAATGACTTTAAAGCGAACAATCAGCTAGTCAATCTGCAGCCATTGGATCAGGTGTGGATAGCTGAGATCGCGAGTAGGAAGCATGCGCTTTCTTGCATTCAAATTGCATGCATGTTCACTGGCAGCAGTTGGATGAACCATTGCACAGCTGAGGGCACCCGCAGATTGTGCTCTTGAAGTTGTTCAAATCGCATGCCCACTGGTCAAGGAAGCATTTCCACCATTCAATCTTGATTTTGTGGCTAAGGAGCTTGCACAGATCATGCCTCACGAGATTTGAATCACTCTCATTACACGATCGCAAAGATCGGACGATGGATAATGCGCCCGGTCAACTTAAATGAGCGCTTCAGATGGTGCACATCTGCCTTGATGTGCAGTTGCACGTCGTCATCCAGACCCCGTGCGTCATCTCGACCACTCGATCAAGATCGAGCGGTCCAATTTTTCCGATGCGGGAGTGGGTGCGGAGGATCGAGGCTCGAACCCGTTCCTCTCATTTGTGGAGCACGCACTTCACTGTTTGGCCAAAGAGTAGCTTTGTTGTGTCGAGGTGAGGTGTGGCTGTGCGCTTTGGAGGAGTGACTGACCAATGTAGAGCATTTCTCAACCATTGGATTGAGATCCAACGGCTAGGATCGCTCCTTGCGTGAAGTTGGGGAGGCTGTGGCTCATGTAGGGTGGCCTAGATGGCGCCATGTGGTGCCATCTGGGCCGTCCATCTTCTTCTTCTTATAGAGGATGCTACGGAGCTTTGATCAGGGTGATTTTCATGTTGACGATCTGTGGTCGTCGCTTCGGATCCATCTGTATGGTCAGATTCTTCATCCAAAGCCCTTAAAGATGTCACTTCCTCCTGGCCATATAAAATTTTGGAATTATTATACAGAATATACAAACAATTCTAAATGCAATGCAATGAATGTTATGCAATATTTATACTATGATATGCAATGCTAGACCTAGGAACTATCATAAATAGGCATTTCATCATGAATTCATGTGTGTTTATCAGTAACCTTAAGAGTTTCTACTTAAAGGTTTATCTTTCCAATTGGTAGCTTTCTCGCTACTTTTTTTTATTTTTTTATGGGGTCAACAGAAGGGCGAACCCAGTGTATTTCTCCCTAGTTTATTCTACTTCCCCACTTTTTCCTTAAGTGTTTTAGGAATTATTTGTGCATTTTTGTGATCTAGACCCTGGACAACCAACCAATGAGCTATTACCCATGACAACTTGCCAGCCATACTTGTGTGGTGAAGTGTGGTTTATTTTTCTACTTTTTTATCCTTTTTGTATTTTTTTATTTTTTTCTCTTTTTTTTCCTTTTTGTTTTTGAGTATCATTTTTTTTCTTTTTCTAAGTAAGTGGCTTCCTTGATCTGAAATTTACCTAAAAGTAGTTGAATGAGTATGGTCATGTAACTGGGCTTTGGACAACCGACCAATGGGCTATTACCCATGACAACTTGCCAACCATACTACCCTAAAAAGTTCATTGGCTACCTAATTTTTATAAAAATCATCGAACAGTGAGTCAGTGCAAATAGCGTGTAGATGCTTAGACTTAAAGTCCCCTCAAATCAAAGGGTAGGTTGATAAGTCGTGTACTTATCACCCCAATTTATTGACCAAATTAGAATAGAATTACTTAGTGAGGACTCCAGACCAAGTCCACATTTTAGTAGACACCCGGCTGATTAAGCTTGAAGACCTGAAGAGTCTAAGTGTTTAGGTCCTAAAGTGTCATTTTCTAAAGTTAACAACACCTAATGCCAAAGTTCTCTTCTAATTTTAATTTTAATTTTTTAAATAAAATAAATTCCATGGAGCTAACAAAATATTTTTAGGACTAAGCATCCACACCCCCATACCTAAATGATGCAATGTCCTTATTGTAGAAATAAAGACATGAAAAGGGTGGAATAAAAAGAATATCACCTGAATTTTGTGAAACTCTAGTCAGCTCCGCAGAGAAAATGGAATATCCAAACGTGCTAAGTTTATTACCTTCAACTAGGCATATTATACAAATAAAGAAGAAATTAGGAATTCACAAGTGCAGATCAGGATCAAAATAAAAATATTGATCTCAGGACCTATTAGCAAGTGTCCACAGATGTAGACCAGATTATGGTGCAGATCCATGCCTCAGGGTCGAGTGGTTCTAAGGTTCTGGTTGAAAATCACCTAGAACCAGAGATTGTTGTGTTTGCAGGGCCGGGCCTATTGTTTGGTGGTGTGCAATCCAAGACTAAAGTGGTGGACAATGGGTAGATCTGGTTCAATAGATTCATGTGTCTACTTAGAGTTCAGCTCAGAAAGATAATCAATTATTTTGTACTTGGGTTGCGTGACAAAGATATCATAATGGTCTTGAAAAAGTGTTGGTGGTTTTAGATCAGTAGGAACCCTTATATCCAACATTATACTTCCCTCAAAATTAGCCTCCCAGATTTTCATTTCCAAATTTCTATCCTCCAAGTGTTCGGGTTCTGGGACCTCTAGTATATCATTCACCACATGAGATTTACTTAAGTCCAAAAATCATGGCTAAACTAGGATTGACTTGGGTTTGATAATTTAAAAATCATCAATATATTCTTTGGGGTATGGTAGAGGAATGGGGTTACTGATTGAATCTTCTAGTAAATCAGGATTCGGATCCTCCAAGTTAGCCCCAACCGAATCAAATTCTTCAATTATAAGGTCATCAAATAATTCATCAAATTCCTTAAGCCTGTTAGTCTCACTAAAATCATTCTCCTTAAACTTAAGTGAGACTTCACCAAGAGATTCCTCACCCTTAGAATCAAAGAATTCATGATCCTCATTTATATATGCCTCAAAGTTATCTATCATTTCCTGGTCCATAGAGAAATATTTTTCCTCGTTCCCTGGCTCGGAGATCTCAGGTGAGAAAATCACATCATCCTCGATTGGTTATTCTAGACCAACCTAGTCATCCCCGATCTCAGAAAATGTGTCCCCCCCGACATGCACCTAAGTGGGTTCAGACATTGGCTCTCTTGAAGGGGGTTCATCTTGAGAATCATCCCAAGATTGGACTAAGGCAACCACGAATTTCATCCTCAATCTCAATAATTTCACAAGTAGAAACTCACCTAAGCCCCTATCGTTAACATCTTGGAGTCAATCCAATAACGAACTATTAAGCTCATCAATCATTTTGATCATGGGCTCCGACGCTTCAGTGAATGGTTTTGGCTAAGCTTCTAAAGATTGTATAGTGCTTCTCAAGTTAGCCAACACCCTATCTTGAACTTGGTTCACCTGAACCGAATGGTTTGGTTTAATGTTGGGTGGGTTTGGGTTAAAACTTGGCGAGTCAAGAAATTGAGGTACTCCCTGATAAAGGTCATTTCAGGTTTTTCAAAGAATGGTGGTGACCTATGTTCAGCATAATCCTAGGGAGGGTAAGAGTTATAATCATCATATCCTTAATGATTGTAGATCAGGTTAGGTTGATCATCAAAGGGTGGAGATCTATAATCATTGTAGGTGTGAGAAGGATAATAATCATAGTCTTGTTGTCCTAGGTTAGGCCTTGGACATTGAGGTCCAGATTCATATCCCCAATCAAAGTTATCCTGGCTAGTGGATGGGGAATCATAAGTCGAGTTGGGATAGTAATCATCTTGAGGATAACTGTCGATAGGAGGGTAGGATTGGAAATGTGTGTAGGATGTGGAAGCATACATGGTGAAGTAGGAGGGAAACAGAATAGAGAAAGGTGCCCTACAATACAATCAATCAATACTGTCCTTAAATTGGGTAGCTTAAGGACCTATTCTTCAGAAATGAACTCTGACCACACAACGAATTTGGTGTTGTCCTTACTCTCGAAGGTGGTAAAGTTAGGCTGGGAAAGCAGGGGGAGCATGTCTCGAGGGCTACTAATTATGACAAACCCCTGATTATTTAAGTCATTTGACAATTGGGCCCCCCAACTTAGCACCTTTTGAAGTAGGCAGACATCACTAATTAGAAATGTGTTCAAGAGAACACCCTGAAACGGACTCAATGAATCCTAGGGCCAACATCTACTCAATTTTAATTAAGGCTTGGGATGATTGTGCCCTTAAAAATCAATTAATATGTGTGTGCATGCGCAACCAGAGTTTGCAAACAAGGTTATTTGATGATGTGTCTTTTAGGATTTAACCTTGTTTAGTAGCTATTAGGGTTTAATCCTTAGGTTGGTTCAATCAAGGTTCAGTAGAACACTCCAAGTTTTGAAAATATGGGTGTAGATATATTCCTTTAAAAATCAGCAATAATGTGGAGTGCCTGGTTCAGCCCTAAAAGTCAACCCTATGGGGTAAGCTACTAATAAATCACTTTTATCTTCAGTGGTGCAGCTCAAACAGCTCAATCAATTGGCCTGTTGCATTACTTATTTAAGGCACACAAGTGTTTAATCTATTGAAATTTTCTACTCACTTTTTGTGTGTTGAGTTAAGGTGTACCGAATCCATAGGTTAGATTTTGATTAAGTGGTAGTATCAGGTGATTTTGCCTTAGGATGGGAATTTGTAGGTGTTAAGTGTGTAGCTTTCAGTTAAATCCCACAAAAGAGTGTTTTTTTAATTTTTTTTTAATTTATGCAGGTGGGTGAGGTGAGATGAAGTGACAATCAAGCAACGAATATCTAAACTAGGGTTTATGAAAGCACCTAAGTTGATTTGGGTTTGAGTTATTAGTATGGCGAAATGAAATCTAGGGTGGGGGTGGTAGGGATACACTTACATGACCTTCTAACTGCACTTTACTCCGATCTATTCCGCTTTGGCTCACCTTGGAAGGGTACCTATAATCATAGAAAGAAAGGAGCAAAGTCAACTAAAAAGTTTGGTAAGGTGAAAAAATGTGGAAAAACCAAAGGGCGTTGCCTCCCTGGCAACGATGCCAAAATGGTGAGTGGGATTCCGTACATGAAAAGATTTGTGTTGGAAAACCCATCGTCGTAGTACGTAGAAATATGCTAACCAGATAAAATTTATAACTGAAACTGCAAGGAAGTCCTGAGTTGAACATGGGGAAGCGAATGTTTGGTTTGAAAACTACGCTTTCGATTTTATTTATTTTTGTTGTTTTTATCTTTTGAGATTTTTTTGGTATTTTTATAAAGCAAGAGATCTGGTCAAAATAATTTCTATCTAATCTACTTGCAAAGAGAGAGAGAGAAACAACTATTATATGAGTAATCCAAAATATTTATTACAAATAATTGTGGGAAATAAAACTACACTACAAAAATGATAAAAAGAATTAAGATAAGGAAATCCCCCTCGACGGTCACTTGGAGGATGACTCACTCTGACGGCGCCTGGACGAAGGTGGTGAGGGACGGGACGAAGGAGAATGTCGGAGGATGGAGGGCGGGATGAGACAGCATCGCGGTGAGGATCTACATCCTGAAATGATGAGAGGATGGGCACGGGATGCTCCACGAATGGGGATGAGAGGTGGGAAGGATATTTGGTTTTCAACTCTAAAGGAGCTTTCCAGGCGTAGGACAAGCTCTCTCTAGAGCCTTGGAGGTGGTGAGGGAAATAAAGAAAGAGATGATGGTGGATGGAGGGGTATGGGTCCTTTTATAGTGGAGGATGAAGGGCTTGGTCGCACATGCGTAATTAGTGATGTCAATAAATGTCGCTAAAGATCTGCCCATCCATCGTTGAAGATCCATGCCAACTCACGCTCACTTGCAGCTGTGCTCACGTGCGCATCACGCGGCCGTGTCACGCGTGCGTGCTTGCTGGTGCTTGCACTGCGCGTGTGCTATGTTGCAGGTGCGCAGGCTGGTGCTTGTGCGTCTGTGTGTGTGCACTAGCTGGTGTACCCTATTCGCTCTGCATGCATCCAATTGGAGGATTAGGGGGGCTTTGTGGGTTTCGAACCCGCACCCCTCCTTTTTGAACACTCCTCAAGACCAATGAGCCAAGGCCATGAGTTTGTCTCGAGGAGGAGACAAGGGCATGCAGTGGAGACAGCTTCTCAGCCATTGGATCAAGATCTAATGGCTGGGAATGGATGATACAGATGAAGAGGAAGTGTTCGGTAGACTATTGGTGGATGTTGGGCATCCTAGATGGTGCCATGTGGTGCCATCTGGGTCGTCCACCTTCTTTCGTTTGCAGAGGATGCCACGGTGCTTAGATTGAGATGATTTCCGCATTGCTGGACTGCGATCATTGCTCCAGATCCATCCGTACGGTCAAATTTTTCATCCGAAGCTTGTAAGGATGTTGCATTGCCCCCTGGCCATTGATCTTCATCAGACTGCATACAATGCTATGGAATTTCGTTCTAGATGATTACAGAGGCATTGGACTTCAATTGTTGTCCTGATCAGATCTGCACGATCAGATTATCAATCCGAGGCCCTAAATTAAATCTCCTCTCCTAGCCATAAAAGGGCACAATTAACCTAACACATAGACAAACTACTTTAAATGCAGAATGATGCATGCTATGCAATATTTATAACATGGAAAGCATATCTAAGCCTAGGAACATACATAAATAGGCATTTTAACCTAAATGGATGTGTCTACATCACTTGGGAAGGATTGGGTTTGTGATGTGGTGGAGGAGTTGAAGTGTGGGTCATAGAACGGGTGGGGTTGTCCAAGAGTTCGTCTAGCTTCTTATGCGTGATAGAGACTTCATCCAATTTTTGTGCAATCATGTTTAAGTTAGTGGATGAATGGGAGGGTCCCATGTCAACCACGTGTGCTCCACTATGAGGTGCGCTGGTTTGATTAAAGCCGACAATGGAAGTGTTATTCATAGAATTCTCACTCATGTTTTCAAATAGTTCAAATGCTTCATCCTCGTCTTTATTCATGAAATTACCTCGAAAGGAAGCATCCGCAATCCACCTCAATGTTTCATTTAGCTCATAATAGAAGATCTGGGTTACATGCCACTTAGGTAGACCGTAGTGTGGACATTTCCTGAAGAGGTCATTATACCTCTCCCAAGCCTCATGAAATTGCTCACCGTTTTGTTGCGTGAAAGAAGTTATAGCATGGTGAAATGCATTAGTGCACCCAATTGGGAAGAATTTTTTGAGAAACATTGTATGCATCTCTTCCCAAGAATGGATGGGTTTCCCAATGGTGCGCAACCACTACGCAGCTTTGTCTCGCAACGAAAACGGGAACATTTTCATGAGGACAATGTGTAACTCGATATTTCTTAGTTTAATTGTTTCAGCTAAATGAGTTATGCCCTCCAAGTGAAGAAAAAGGTCTTCACTAATAAGCCCATGATAATGGAAGTTGATTAGGCCAATTACGTTTAGTTTTAACTTAAAATCTTCCCCGCCCATGGGGATGCGAATCTGCCCAAGGGTCTCTGTAGCAGTGGGATTCTGATATGAGCTAGGAGACTTGGGCCCCTCCCGTTTGAGAGGGTTTTGCATATTCTCCAAGGTTTCCCTAATGGCTTCAATATGTTTGGTGTATAATGCCATTTGGGCTTGGAGGTAGGTTAATGGGTTAATGGCTCCACCACCACCTGGTGGATTGGGAGGGGGACGATTTCCTCCCTTGTGATTTAGGGGTGGACGAGTAGCCATGCTTACGGAGGAGGAGGATGATTCACCAGATTCTACCCTCCTAGGTTTATCAGACAATTCAAACAATTCAGGGCTTTGCGACCTCCTCCTAAACATGCACTGCCGAAACAAGAATTGGGGTGATGAGAAGAGGGAAGGGGATGAGAGAGAGATGACGTCGAATAGGTGCACTTGATAACAAATCAAACGATCAAGGTTCTAACCTTTAAAAGTGACCTAAGACCTAAAGATCTTAATTACCTACTATCACAACCTACGAAACTGAATACGAGCATTGCGGAAGATCGGGTGTCCGTACGCTTTTGTGGGGTTTTAAAAGATAAGACGATGTAGTATAGCCGACAAAGCGTTCAAACAAATAAAGAGTTTTTATTACTCGAAAATCGGAGTATCCGAAGTCGAACACAGGGAGCAATTGGAATTTACTACTAATCTCAAATGTAATTGAACACTCTAATTTACTCAAAACTTTAGTTCAAATGTATTTAAAAAGTAATTCGGGCAAAAGAGTAAAATTGGACGTCTGATCTAGTTTTTTCCCTTCTTTGATTATTCTTCTTCTTCTGATATGCTTTCTTTCTACTGCAGTCTTCACTTGGCCTCTTCTTTCTCTGCAGTCTCTCTTCTCTTTTTCCTTCAGCCTTCTTCTTCGTAGGCTCTTCTTCTTCTCTTCTGATCTATAGGTCTTCTTCTTGCCTTGATCTTCTTCCTACCTTTGCTTCTCTCCTCTGCCTTGCCTTCTTTCTTCTTGGCTTCTGCGAAGGCTTCTTCTACCTTGGTTTCTTCTTTCTTCTCCTTCTTTGGTTCTGCAGTCCTTTCTTTCTTCCTTCTCTTTTCTCTTCTTCTTCTCAGCCTTGCTCAGCCTCTTCTTCTACTTCTTCTCCCTCACGGCTAAGTCTTTCTTCCTCAACGTTCAGCCTGCCTACACAGAGAACAAAACCTACCCTTTTCCCTCTACCCGAACGTCTCTCTCTCTCAATAATTCACTCAAGGATGCTCTCCCAGAGCCACACGGGTAATCGGGTCAGATTTCGCACCCGGGATAAGGCGCACCGGCAGGTGGGGTGATGCGCGAGGTGTGCTCAGGTTAGGGTCTCGGGTCGGATCCCGCCAAATCCGCGAGGTGAAACTGCGGACGAGGCATGCGCTAGGTCAGGTGAGGGACCTCACCCCTGTGCGTTCGGAGGCAACAAAACAATATCATAAATTCAACTTATAGCATACCCGTGCTTCACGTTTCAACGATGTGGGACTATCCAGCATGCCCCAATCTCGCGCGCGCCCGCAGATCCTTCGTGCGATTGCCACAGCTACAGACTTCGCAACGCTCCTTGCTGAGCCAGACCTCTTCGCACTGCTCGCGCGAGTCTGCTGCGCCTGAAGCCTGGAAGACCTGATGCCTGGAGCTACTGCGAAGCTGCTTCAACCTTCATCAATGGCGGCAGGAGCTTTGATACTGTTAAACACAAAATGAGCCTCTCGGCTCAATCAGACCAGTTGGGGACCTTCGCCGTGGCACGGCGAAGGTGGTGAGCCATGCAGCAGGCCGTGGGATGGCCTAGGCGTGCGTGCCTAGGTCACCCTGTGGTCGGAAGTGTGGGGTTGTTGGGGGGACTGTGGTGGAGGTGTGGAGTGGCAGTGGAGGGGTGGAGATTGTTCCTTGTGGTGAGGCAGAGCTTATGAGTCGGTTGGCGAGCTGTGTGGAGGGGGGGAATGGTGGGAGCGGCTCGCCGGAGGTCGGTCGGAGGCGAGGAAGATGGAGGTGGTCAGCGTCGGTCGAGGAGCAATTAAATGAAATAACAGGGGGAAAAGAGAGAGGGGAATACGGGGAGTAGTTCTAACCTAATTGTAGGGACGAAGGGGGACGGAGGGCGGACAGCTGTACCTACTGTCGCCGGAGAAGACGTTGCCCAGTGGAGGAGGACGGCGGCGACGACGGGGTTGAGGTGGCGTGCGCGGGTATTGCGTGACGCGGAGGAGAATCAGGAAGATAACTCTGCCACTGGTTTTGTGGCAGAGTGAGGAGGGAGGGGAGGGGGGCTCGCCAGAGCTCGCTGGGTTCTTGGCTGGAGAAGAAAAGACGAATTGGAGGTGGACGTCCGGCCAAGTCAAGCTAAAGATGAGCAGCCGGAGGTGTGGGTTCTTTTATAGGCACTGGGCTGTGCTTTCAGAGCGTGGAGGGCATGCCTATTGCCTCTGATGGCTCGTCGGAGTAGGAAAGAGGTTAAGATACCCAAATCCCTCATGCGTTCGCACGAGAGATTGGGTTCACACCAAAGATTGTGATTGGCCGTAGATGGAAGGGAATTCCTCAGAGAATCTCCCTTCCATTTCTGGGAGGGGATCTCTGAGGAATCATAGAGTAGTCCCTCTCTAAACCTCGCCAGAGGTTGCTTCTGCCCTAATAATGGCGGCAGGACCTGATTGCAAAGGTAGGGAGGAAATTAGGGAGCTCTCTGCAATGATTTCAAAAGATAGGGACCAAATTGTGATTTGGGTGTACTAAATTGCAAAGTAGGTCAAGATGACCTCCCCTTAGGTCCAACTTTTTGTACAAACCTAATTTAGACCTAAGGAATCCAATGGTGAATTTGGATTTTAGATTTGACCTCGTTTGACTTGATATTTTGCGTAAAAACCTAAATTAGGTTACTTGAAAAGCTAGGACCCTAATCTAGGTCAAACTGGGTTCCAAAGGCCACATTAAGTGTTCTAAACCCTAAGGATATTTACCATGATTTTAGAGGGTTTACTTGATTTTTATCCTGACCGGAACCTTGTTAATTTAAGCGGGTCTGTTTTAGGGTTACCAAATGTCATTTAATTCCTAGATTGCACATAAACCCATTTCTGATTGACTCAACCCACTTTTTATCTCATTTAGACCATTTGACCTATGTTTTGCCTATGAGAAAACCCATTTATGTACTACAATGGTAAAATTGTAGTTTTAACCTTTAATTCATGTTTTCTTCTTAGAGCACTTATTCCTTCATTTAGGCCTTCTTCTAGGTTATTTAGGAGCTTTTATCTTCTTTATTGGGTCAAAAAGAGCTAGTTATGGCTCATGATGAGGCTCTCATCATCGGGCCAGATTGAAAGGTCGTTTGCCCCAGTCTGAGACACCCGATAGAACGCGGGAACTCGCACCAGCACATAAGCACTACAGGTAGGTAGTTAGACCTCCAAACCATAATAGCATCAAGTTACTACCAATTTTAGATTAAGAGGCTTAGGATACAAGTGCTTTGGATTGTGAATGGCATTGTATATGGGTAATGCCCAACTGCATTGATTTATGAGTGTGTAAAGCAGGCATGCAATGGGGAAATCTCCCGAAATTGATGTTTTAGATGGTGAATGGCTTCTAGAATTCCGCTCTTATGTAGTATGGATTTTATGATTCCAATGGATTACCAATTCAACCAATCTCTGGGTTTTCAAGAATACCAGTTGTTTTTTCCTAAACAACCCTCCTTCAATTTGATTTATTTAATTCATGCTACAATGCAATGGGACCCCTAAATGGACGTTTTTAGGTGCGGATGCACGAGTCACTTTTAATTCACTGTGAAAGGAAGCCATTCAATGCACTCCGAGTGCTCCCAATCACCAAAAATGGAAATCCACACAAAGCTTAACCACCAAAGTTTGAAAAATGAAAATGAATATTTTGGGGTTGAAATTCGGGATCAAATCAAGGGCAAATTTAGGGTCGTGGTGGGTTGGAGTCAAATCAACTCCAAGACTTTCCAACCAAAAAGTGGATTCTAAATGCGAATAAATGAGGCGAAGAGGTGTAACAACTAATCAATTTTACTTCACCTTAAAGCAAATTTCACGTTGCGAAATATCAAAGAATCAAAATTCTCAGATTTTTCGTATGCAGAAGTGTGGGAAATCAAGGGTGGTGGGATTGATAAAAAGAATCAAACAATAAATTTTAATCCACTCGCCCCAGAAATCCCAAGAAGAATTTTTTTTTGAGTTTTTGATTTTTGAATTTTTTTTCTTTTTATCTTTAATGTGACAAGAGCACCTAAATTGCTAAGGACACCTACCTCCTCAGCAACGTATGCGAAGGTCCAAGCGGTGCCGACAACTTCACGCTCTCACTCCCATCTTGGACTTGCCCACGTCTCTGACCTCCTCTACATGTCTCCACCTCGCAACCGGTTCACCTTCACAAAAACAAACAAAAACACACATGAAGAGATGAGTGGGAGAAGAGATAATCAGAGGAAGAGAATAAAAACTGACTCCAAAAGGTGCCTCCCCGGCAATGGCGCCAGAAAACTCATGTTAGAATGTGGGTAGGGTTATTTCATATGGTGATATTAGTGTCGTAAAGTATATAGTAGACGTGATTACCTATAGGCGAATCTACACAGTTTATCAATATTTATTAACCTGGACTAAATCAAATTTTAACTTGTCAGTTTTAGGCCCAAGGTCGAACTCATGGAGGCGGGTTTGGAGTTAATCAGTTTCTACGCACTTCCTAAAATTGCATCAATTTCTTTCGCTTATTGTATTTTTGGTGTTTTCTTGAATTTAGATTTTTTTGGATATTCATGTCATTGAGCTACACCCTCAATGAATGGTTCTTAGCTACACGTCAAAATTGGTCCTTGGCTACATGCCAAAAATCAAGTACAAAATGGATCTCGCTACCTGCGAGATCGTGTACCTGTAGACAATAGTTATCTTTTCTATTTTAGATTTTTTTGGTCTTTTCCATATCAACAAAATAGAAGACATGGAAAAGAAATGCGAAAAGATAATACGAAATGGAAAGGAATGGAAATACTTAGCTTATTTATAGATATGTATATATATATATGTGATATAGGTATATGGTATAGGTATATATATAACTATGTAATAAATAATAAGGTGGTATATTGAATCAAATATTCAATGGAATGTAGCACCATGCAAGGTTAACCGTCATCTAAAAAGATGTGATTAATCCAGCTATGTGCCTCATGCAGGTGTGGAGTAGACATGTGGGAGTGTGTGTGGAACACTTCGATGTGCTCGAATATCGGGAATATATCCACAACTGGTGAGAATATATCCACGATGTAATGCATGGAAATGGGATGAGTGTGCGGGATTGTGAGTGGGAAATATATACGTGAATATGTGCAAGCGAGTGTGTGTGAATATATATATGTATATATGTATGTGGGTGTGTGTATATATATATATGTTTGATATGTATATATATATAAGTATATATAGATATATCTTCATGTAACTATATGTAGATATATAAGCATATATATGTGAATGTACGGGTGTGTATGTGTGTGTGTGTTACTGTGTGTGCGTATATATTATATAGATATGTGGATATGTATGTGTGTGATGTGTGTGATGTATGTTTGTGTGTGCATGGGAATAAGTGAGAGCAGGAGTGGTGTGAATGTGTATGTATGTATGTATGCATGGGTGAGAGTGAGAAGGGGCTAGAAAGTAGAGAGGCAATCGGGTGCGGATAGTAGTGGAAGGAGAGAGAGGGCATGGACAATCGGCTAGTAGAGAAGCCTACCGGTTGCTACTCGTGGGAGTGTTTTTGAGAGAGAGGTGTGAAAAGTGATCTGAGGGAAAAAATAACTGGTTGACTCATGATTTCACTGGCTAAGTTTCTCACTTAGCCAGTGAAATGGGGAGAGAAGGCATATCGGGTGTGTGGTCGTGACTGGTTGGGGGCGTGTGGGTTGACGCAAGGGTGGCTCACAAAGATAATGAACCGGCTTGGAGTGCGATGAGGTGGGTCTGGGATACTAATAAGTATGAAACAATCCTGTGACAAGAGTGGAAAATGAACCATGATTGGTATGCTACAGTGTGCTACAGTGCTATGTGATTGTACAGCAATCATGCAACCTAAATCTTAAATTAAGCTAGATTCTAGCATAACTTAGGAATAATGCATTCATAGCCACCGTAATTTGCACAATAGCTAATTTGTTAGTCATATAGATAATATTGTCATTTTATGTACCTATGAGAGATGATTTTTATCGCAGATGATCTGAAGCTGCGAATATCAAATCAGACCGAACAAATCTGATCAGAACGATGTTGAGAGTCCAACGCTTTTGAAATCGTCTTGATCAGACAACCAGGGCATCTTGTGTAGTCCATAAAAGAATGGAGATCATAAAACCAAAGGACAAAGATTTGAGCCTCAGATGAAGAATCCAATCGCACCGATGAATCCAGATCGACGATCGCAGTCCAATGGCACAAAAATCAGCTCAATCAGAGATCCACATCACCAGATACAAGGAAAAGAAGATGGACGGCCATGATTGCGCCATGTGGCACCATCATAGTTGCCCCCTCATCATTGTCCATCAAAGAAGGCCACCCTCGCATGCTGTGGGCCGTTGGATCTTCATCCAACAACCACAATCGTGCCACGTCGCCCGTCTAGCCAGATAAGGATAAATAGACACAAACAAGAAACTATAACAGAACTCTTGCATAGTGCGTTGGCTCACGCGCTTGCATGGAAGCACGGGACGCGCATTCGAGTGGCACTGTACAAAATTGAAGGAGCGCTCACGAGGGTGCAATTATGTTGTTGGATGGCTATCGAAGGGTGAAGGTGCGACCACGTGGTGCAATCAGAGCGCATCGCGACCGGATGCGTGAACCCACATGATTTTTGAAACGTGAAAGCGAGCACGCATGTGCAGGTGCACGTGAGATGAGAGGAACTGTTGGGCACGTGGGCGGAGGAAGCAGGAGCATCCGATGGAAATCCAAGGGACGTGGGCACGCCACGTGTCAACTAGAGATTGAATCCGTGCGATGAAGGTGAGTTTGAAGGTGTTTTGAGGCCAGATCTGATCCATTGATCTCCCGATCAATGGATCTAATCAAATAAGGGTTGTTGCATGAGATAAAAAGGTTAAATACCCACTTTTCTCTCATTAAAACTATAAAAGAAGGCTTAGGGCCCCCCACTTGAAGCATCTCTCTTCCATCAACTCTAGATATCTTCCACCTTCTCTACAACTCTCCATCCCTCTGCAACTCTACTCCATCCTTTATCCCGGCACTCTGGATCTGAGGTGCTGCTGCATCTCACACAAGCATCCAACAAGCGGCGTCGTCTCTCTGCCACTTTCTATTTCTCTCTCTCTATCTAGCTATATATTTGTTTCTATTAGCATTCTCTATTGTGAAAACTTTATTTTAATTGCGATAAAATTATGATCTTTTGAATGCATATATCTGACTCCTATACATATATACATATATAAATATTTGTTTAGAACAAGCTCTATTGAAATGTTTATGCATAATTTGCGATTGCCTCCCTGTGAACGACCCGGTACTCATCGGTTTTATAAATTTATTTGTCAATGTGTTTTCACGTTATACTACAACTGAATTAACTTTTAAAATGTGAATTACACTCCAAACAAGTTGGAACCATTGCCGGGGAGGCAACAGAAATTTTTTAAGCTTTCTTGGTGCAAATTTGAGATTTCTAACTTGCTATTTCCGTTGAATTTGAGTGTGCAGGAAAGTAAGGAAATCAAAACAAAACACAATAACGGGAATTGCAGGTTCGAATCTCAGGTAAGTACCCGTAGTTTTGATTAGTTAGTTCTAGGATTTGCTTGAACCCTAGGATTAGTTAGAATTTGTTTGCTTATAAAAAAAAATCTCTCTTAATTTTTGGGCTAAAATAAAGTTTTCTCTTAAAAATTCAATTCCCAAAGATTCGTACATCCAAAAATTCTCAAATCTTTATTGGATGTGGATTTCAAAATTAGAAACAACATATCCAAATTTCGCATAAATCAGAGTTATAGAAAAATTTTAAAAAATAGTGTACTGACTTGTTATCAATTCAGTTATTGTTTTTGATTTTTTTGAGTTCAAAATATCAAAGGAATTTTTATACAGCTATGTTTGACTTGAAATTTATAGCACTGAATTTCTAAGATTACCAAGAATTTAGGAAAAAATCTGAAAACTTATTTCTTACATGTTTGTTTGCACTAATTATCCAATGGCCAATTGGGTGTGAAAACATACTGTAAAACCCCTAGTACACTTTAAATTAGGAAAAAATAGAAAGCGTGCATTAAACATTCTTGAAAAATATTTTCTGAGTGCCTAGTTAGTGGCATAAGAAGCTAATTGATTGCATTGCTTGGGTCGCACCACTCATTTGATTTTGAACTTAAAACAATCATTTAGAATTATCTGTTCTTAAGGTTCCACATTAAGGATAGAGCACACCTGCATTTTCGTATTTAAAGGAAATCTATCAAATAAATTGGGATTTTGTTTCAGTGAGGTGAGATCAATGTTAAAATCAATGCGTCACAGTATAGTTGAAATTGCTTGAAAGCAAATAAATTTTATTACTAGAAATTGTAAATCCAAGGTCGAACACAGGAAGCAAATTGGGGTCTACAAATCATGAACACAACTTTAAGATTGAATATAATATGCAATGAAAATCAAAGTATAGTGCAAAAACACAATGTTAATGTATATGGGAGAAGCACAAAAAATATGGACGTATGATTTTGAAAATAAAACGTCTTAAATATGAAGTTATTATAGTGCTTCAATTGCTTTTCTGTCTGTCTTTGATCTCTATCTCTGATGGCTTTCTTCGTTCTTCTTTCTTCTCTGATTTTTTCTTTCCTTCTCTTCTGCCTTCAGCTTCTTTCTTTCTTTAGCTGCTCTGGCCCTTGTCTTCTTCTTCTTCTTCTTTCTTCTTTCCTTCTCTTATGCCTTCAACTTTTCTTCAGCTTTCTCCTCTTCAGCCTTGCCTTCTCCTTCCATAGCTTCTCTGGCTGCCACCCTCTCCTTCCTTGGCTTCTTCTTCTTCTTCTTCCTATGAGAGCAAAACCTACCCCTACCCTCCCCTGTGATGTCTCTTCTTCTTTCTCTCTTAGGCTCGCTCTCCCATAGCCTTCTCGGGTTATCGAGTCGGGTATGCACACCCGGAACCAGGCCCACCGACGTGCGTGGTGGGCGAGGAGTGCAGGCTAGTCAGGTATACGGGTTAGGGCCAGGTCCGCGAGCAGTGGGTTCATGGATGAGGCAATGAGGGCGAGTGGGACCTCACCCCGTCGTCAGGAGGAGATAAGCCCTTGTCACTTTTGTACTTTATGTCACTGCGTCCACTCCACTTCCGAGGTGGGACTATGTTGTCCCACCTTCACGAGTGCCTGGGGATGTTCTCTAATTGTAGCTTCTACGTGGGCATCGACGCCAATTGCTGGGCTGAGGATGTGTGCGAAAGGAATCCGCCCGACCTAGGGCTTCGAGCCTAGAGCGAGGAGTCCTGGATGAAGCTCTCAATCAAGCTTCTTGCTTTGTCAATGGTGGCAAATACCTCCAACCCTGTCAACAAGAAAATGGCCTTGCAACCTCATTAGAAAATGCAGGGAGCTTCACCTGGACACGGTGAAGGTGGTGAGGTGGTCGGCGTGGCGTGGGGTGGCTGGAGCGTGCGTGCGAAAGTGGGTGTGTTCGGGGGAAGTTCTGGGGGCTTAGCACGGTGGATGGAGTGAGGGGTTAGGGTCAGTGAGGTGTGGCGGTGCTCGTGAGGTAGTTGGTGAGGCAGTTGGAGGTGTGGAGCGGCAGGAACACCTCACCGAAGGTTTGGCCAGAAGTGGAGAAGGTGGTGGTGGTTGCGAGCGTCGAGGTGTGTTTGCAAGAATAAAAGATAGGAAAATGATGAGAAGGGAGAGAGGAGTTAGCTGAGTGTGGATAGATGAAGGGGGAGGTAGAGGAGGTGGCCGGCTCGTACTGCCGTCACCGGAGACGAAATACCCAGGGGGAGGAGGATGGCGACGATGAGGTGTTTGCTGGGACGTCGGCTGGTGAGGCACGACACGGATGAAGAGGATAAATGGAACCCTGCCACTGGTATTGTGGCAGAGCAACGAGAGAGAGAGATAAGGGTCGCTGGAGCTTGCTGGGTTGTTGACCAAAGGGGGAAGAGAGGAATTAGGGGGTATCTCAGGCCAAATTCAAGCTTAGAGGTTGCAGGTTGATCTGGGCATGTTTTTATAGGCCCTGGCAGAAGGTCTTGTGCTTAGAATCCAAGCTTCCAAGAACGGCAACCTTGCCGGAGTTGGAAGGTCGAAGGTGACCCAAATCTTTAATTCATTTGCAAGAGAGATTGGGTGCCAAATCAAGCCTCTGGCTATGTTCAAACTGGAGGAGATTTCTTAGAGAATCTCCCTTTCAAATTTGAAAGGGATTCTCTGAGGAATCAGGGAGATCATTCCCTCGATACCTTGCTGGAGTAGGATTCCCTCCGCTATAATGGTGGAGGGACCTAATTGCAAAGAATGACGAGGAAGTTAGGGGGGTTTCTGGAGAGGTTTTCAAAGGTTAGGGTTAGAAATGTAATTAGGCAAGACCTGTTTGTAAAGTAGGTCAACATGAATTCCCCTTAGATCCAAATTTTGGTACAAACTTAATTTGAACCTAAGAAATCCAATGGTGAAGTTGGATTTTAGGTTTGATCATGTTTGACTGGGCAATTTGCATGAAAACTCAATTTAAGGCAAGCATTTGACTAAGACCCCAATTTAGGTCAATATAGGTTCTAAGGGCCAAATTGAAGGTTCTAAACCCTAGAGGATATTTTTCCATGATTTTTAGAGGGTTTAAGTGAATTTTATCTTGACCAAAACCTTGTTAAATTAAGTGAGTCTGTTTTAGGGTTACAAGAAGTCAATTGATTCGCAAATTCACATGAACCCATTTCTATTTGAACCAACCCACTTTTTATCTTGTTAAGACCATTTGACTTGTGTTTAGCCCATGAAAAATCCCGTTGTTGCACTACAATGGTAAAATTATAGTTTTACCCATTATTTCTTGCTTTTCTCTCAAAATGGTTATTCATTGAGTTAGAGCCTCCAGTTGGTTATGTGGAGCTTTTGTTCTCTTTTCTAGGTCAAAATGAGCTAGTTAAGGCTCATGATGGTGTTCCCATCAGATTTGTAAAACTCTTGTATGCCTCGTCGAAACCTTGATTGAAAATATTAACTTAAGTAAACCCTAAAACTCATTGACACAAGCATTCGAATCTTAAAAATCACCTCATCATAAAAGAATTGCTTGTGAACCCTTTGCCTGAGCACTTCACACATCTGAAATCAACTTTAAGGTCAAACACCCCCTAACGCCCACCATATTACAAAAGCACATCAAACCCAACCATAAAACTGAGTAGACGTGCCCTAGGTAGGACTAATAGACTTGGAGACTGGAAACTAGATTGGGCTAAAGTCAAAGCCTTCTCTACTTAGACCCACTGGTGACAAGAAAGGTCGGTGCGGTAACCGTGTTAACCTTCAGTGGCATCCCACTATGCGAGGTGCCCTAAGGGGTCCCACCCTTCTAACCAGCCAAGTAATTCAAGGGTTAATCTAACCCAGTCGTGTTTTTGGGAGACAAGATCAGGTCTACTTAGGGATAACACTATAAGGACTAGTTTGATTGCTTGCATTGAGTGGGTAGGGTTTTCTCTCATCTATCTTCTCCTTCTCATCTATAGATATTCTTCCGGTGCATGCAAGGTAGAAGATCTCAAAATCCTGATTTGCTACCAGCATTAGAAAGAAATCCTAGGAGAAGACCTACTTATCCAAGATCTGAATCTAAACCCTCTGCAATGGCTAGTCACCATAAGGAAGAAGAGATTGAAGAGGAAAATCTGGATCCTATTGAAAGAGCGATCTTCGTTTTCGTTGAAAACTTTAACATAAAATGATGTGCCATTGTATTTAATCGCGTGGTAGAAAATCACTTTTCAAAACATTTAAATTTTCAAAACTAACCACGAAGAGTTAGGTCATCTCCACAAGGAGGAATTAGCCTAAAAAAAAAAAGAGTAATAATGCATAAAGGAATTTTGAATATTAATAGAGATGCATGCTAACTAGTGCTCTCATTTCCAGCATAAATTTGAAATATAGATAATTAATCAAGAAGATGAGGGTGCATATGCAAAATTACCACAATATAATATTCTATATAATGACCTTGGTAATAGAAAACAATGTTAATATTAATCTCCTAACTAATGACACTATAATTAATGTATCATTGTCTGTCATTCAGTAGGAGAAATCAATTATATGTAATTTTGAATTAAGCAAGGGTTGTCCATGCAAATTGTGCACCAATATATTAATTTAGAAAATAAATGAACAGTAACTTGACAATGGCATTTTTTGTAAATTTTAATGGTGAGGAAACAGAGCATTTGCTCTCTCTCCTCCTCACGAGAGAGAGAGAGCACCGACGGGGCTGTCGCGAGGCTCAGAGGGACGACGAGGACGAAGGCTATCTGATGGAGGCTGCGGCGTCGACGGAGACGACCGAAGGCCGCCGGACGGCGGAGTAGATGAGGACCAGAGAGGGCTGTTGCTGTAGCCGCGTGCCTGCTGTGAAGGTGCTGGCAGTTGTGGCGTGTGCCTGCAGGCGTCGGTGAGAAGTGCTGCTGATGGGCGTGCAGGCGCGGTGGTCAGCAGTTGGGTGCGATGGCAGGCGTGCGGGCGAGGTAGTCTATAGGTGGCGCCTGTGGGTGCACTTGTAGAGTGGAGGAAGGCGCTGGCGGGCGCACCCATCAGCAGGCGCAGCACCGCTCGCCCGTGCACCAAGCCCACAGGCGCTACCGCACCCGCAGGCGCCCACACGCCTATCTACTGATCGCCATGCCAGCACGCCCATCGGCAGGCGCAGCACCGCTCGCTCGCGCCCGCAGGTGCGCGCCGCACCCGCCAGTGCCTTCCTCCACTCTCCAAGCGCACCCACAGGCGCCACTTGTAGACTGCCTCGCCCACACGCCTGCCATCGCGCCCCTCTGCTGATCGCCACGCCCGCACGCCCATCAGGAGCACTACTCACTTGCGCCCGCAGGAGCACGCCACAATCGCCAGCACCTTCACAGCAGGCGCACAGCTACAGTAGCAACCCTCTCCAGTCCTCATCTCCTCCGCCGACCAGCCACCTCCGGCCGTCTCCATCGACGCCGCCGCCTCCATCAGATAGCCCTCGTCCTTGCCGTCCTTCTGAGCCTCCCGACAGCTATGCCGGTGCTCTCTCTCTCTCGTGAGGAGGAGAGAGAGCAAATGCTCTGTTTCCTCCACCATTAAAATTTATAGAAAATGCCATTATCAAGTTACTGTTCATTTATTTTCTAAATTAATATATTGCTGCACAATTTGCGTGGACACCCCTTGCTTAATTCGAAATTACATATAATTGATTTCTCCTTCTGAATGACATACAATATGAGACATTAATTATAGTGTCATTAGTTAGGAGATTAATATTAACATTGTTTGCTCTTACTAAGGTCATTATTTATAAAATTATATTGTGGTAATTTTGCATACGCACCCTCATCTTCTTGATTAATTATCTATATTGCAAATTTATACTGGAAATGAGAGCACTAGTTAGCATGCATCTCTATTAATATTCCCGATTCCTTTATGCATTGTTACTCTTTTTTTTTTTAGGATAATTCCTCCCTATGGAGACGGCCTAACTCTTCGTGGTTAGTTTTGAAAATTTAAATGTTTTGAAAAGCGATTTTCTACCACGCGATTAAATACAACTGCACATCATTTTATGTTAAAGTTTTCAATGAAAACAAAGATCGCTCTTTCAAATGGCACCGTTGCCGAGGAGGAAAAATGGCTATTACTTTTTTAGGAATTTTATGTTATTTTTATGCTATTTTGAAAGCTTTTCTGAATTACTAACTATGGATTTTCTTCTATGCAAACCCAAGCAGCGAATGCGACGGGCGCGTGCAGCGGAGACGATCTTTTTGGTGGACCTTGAAGCCACCTGGAGGATGGCAACAGGAACACGTGGGCCTTGATCCCACGCACATAGGCTTATGGAGAAGCCTATTTTTGATTTAGGCAGTAGATCTTAGTTAGATTTAGTTAGATAGACATTATAATTTAATTTTTGTCTTTTGGACCCTTGTTGGGTATTTTTGGGAACGTGTTCCCAGTGCCATTTTATTTCTTATCGCTCTTGTATGCGGGAGCATATTTTCGGGAGAGTGTTCCCATTTATTTAGATTATAGGATTATTTGAACTATTTTGAACTGCATTTCGATTAGTTAGTTAGATTAGGTCTGTTTGTTATTATTATTAAAAAAAAAAAATCAAACTACCTGCTAGAAGCTGCATATCTATAGGACGATCATATAGGACTGAATGAGCAGCATCTAGTTTATTTTTATTGCATTGCATTAATACATTACACGAAGAAAGCTGGAGTAAGGTACGTCTTTTCTTAAGCATCAATTACCTGTCATGCATATGCATTGAACTTAAATCTAACACCATTAAAGTGCTTGAATCAAATTAATTCAGTGGTCACTTTAAAAATCGGGATTGTTAAGAGGTTGGGCTTTAAAATCTGTGACTGAAAATTGTGTGCAAAAGGATCCTGTTTGCAGAATTTCAAAAAAAATCATAACACGATCGTATGCTTGCACACTTGACACTGTGCACCTCACACATAAGGTTACTAGATAAATTTCTACCTCTCCTCTTTTGCACCACAAGGGAAGTTAGTCGGAAATCAACAAGCCTATCCACCAAGTTACTTCGGTTCCTCATGTGTGGGCTCGATTCAAGACTTCCATCCCTTGCGAGTAGGTTATAGGCACCAGCGAAGGTTGGCCTAGGAAGCGTAATTTTTTGCAAAACTTGTTTGGCCACCAACTAAACATATAACTCTAAGACCTACAATCTACTAAAAATAGATCCTTTTGAATTTGCGTTTGCTTTGACAATAGAACTCTCTAGGAAATTTTCTGCTTATATTCTGAATTTTGCTAAATCCTAAGAGAGCTAAAATTGTTTTGCTTAAAGAAATGGATTACTCCTACTCCTATCATTCAGATTATCAGAGTCAATACTCCCCATCTTTTAATCAGGATCCCATGCTCCAAGCATATCCATCCTTTGATGGGTACATTGACAATTCATGGGATCATTCTTATTCTAATCTTGGGAGTACTGGCTTGATAACTCCCACTTTTGAGCAGAGCCTAGGAGCGGGATTTTCCAATCCTGAAATCCCTACTTCCATGCAAACACCCAACCCTCCCACCATTCATGATTTTCCGTATCAAGGTTGGACCGATATCCCTAGGCAACCAGAGCCTGAAATTGACTATCCTCCCCAACCTGATAATATTAGCCTCTCCTCTTTTATGATAGAAATGCAAAAACAACAAAAGGAAATAATGGAATCAATGGGAGAGATGTTGAGGAATAGTCAATAGTTAAATGAAGAAATAAGACAACTTAGCTACATGCTTCCCAATAATCCTGATCCCTACCCAATAAACCATGATCATGAAAATAATTCTGAGGAACCTAATGACAATAGGAATCCAATTTTAGGTAGCTATCACTTAGACTCTCCCAATGAGACACGGCTACTACAGGATAACGATCATAGTGATTATCCACCTGAATTATATTGCAGTCAAAAGCAAGGGAGGATGCTACCTCCTGAGGAGCTTAACCCCAATGACAGCATTCTCCTTACCCCTACCAACCCGAGTCAAGGTTGTATTATTCCTGTCACTTCCCCTATTAATTATTTGGTGGAATCCCATTCTACCCTTAGTGAGACTACTCCTGACTCTCTACTTAGGGAATCAACACCTACCATTCAACATCCTGAGGATTTAAATGCACCCAATGAAGGTGACCCTAACGGAATATAGGATGATCAATTCTGGTCTCAGGGATATCAAGAGTCTTATTCAGAAAATGAGGATGCCCCAATAGAGGAACCTGGACTGAAAATCTGGAATGAACCACAGGGGAATTATTTTGAGGATTTACCTCCAGAAGATAGAAATAATATGATTAAATCCAGATTCCTTCCTTCTTTTGAGAGTCATCCTCCATCAAAATAGGAGTTGATATCAGAGGAGGACAAACAAAATAATGAGCAGTCTATGGGAGACACTCGGGAACAAAACACGTCAATTAAGGATTTATACCTTGAGAAGAATGATGAATTCAATGATATAGGCTTCCTCCAAAATATTAAAATTGATCCTCATTTAGAAATAATTAAGGATACTGATCCAACTCCTAATGAATCACATATACAACCCGATAAATATTTGAGTGAACCAAATGAATTTGGGGATGAGCTGAATGATAATGATTCTTACATTTTAACCCTGCCATCAAAAAGTTGTAATTTGGAGTCTACCCTTGATTCAAATATGACTCCGATCATTAATGCTAGGCAGGATAACCTGAAGTTGTCTACAACTGTTAGGGAGTGTACACAATATGAATCATTGTTGGAATTGGACCTAACACCAACTAAGCCCTCATTAGACTTAACCATTACCTTCCAACACTACAAACAACCATTATACTCCCTAATCGATCCTTGGCTCAGATCTCTGCTCATGTACATTCTTTCTGGAGAATATATTAAGCCACTACATCCTAGAGTAGAATGGCGAGTGTGGATTCATGCTTGTACTTTTACTCTCGCCATTCAAGGGTTTGAACTAATTATGTGTATATCTTTTAAAACCCGTCCTGCTCTGGAGGATCCTTGTTATCCTCCACTTATTCTGTTTCGGGAGGTCCCTTTTCATATTCCGTTTATTATTCCTAGACCTCCCAAGGTAGCCAACAAGATTTTCTGTTTTCATTTCTTCTGGCGAGCATTTGGAATTACATTACATCATCAGCTTGCCAACATCCATGGTTACCTATTTTCTAGGCCTGCACTGTTACGCATATTTTTAGGGCCTAACTTTGTTTGTTTGGAACCAGACTTATAGGTTCCTTCTTAGTCTGGCTGCTAACAGAAAATACAGCGCTTGTTGGGAGGCAACCCAGCAAACCGTGTCAGGTGATATTTTTCCTTTCTCCTCCTATTTTACTTTTACAATGGGGACATTGTAGAATTTAGGCATGGGGGAGTGCATTTGCATTTTAGGAAGTATTCATGCATTTAGGTTAGCATAAAAAAAAATTTCTTGAGTGGAATGGGTTAGTCCCTAGCAAAATACATTTGTTATTGGAGGTTCTTCTTCTAGAATTATTTCTTAAGTTTAGAATCCAGTACATTTATTTCACATGCACGTCAATTTGGTAATGGATCCTTGAGGAAAACCAATGAGCATTTGTAAGTCTACTGAACCCTTGGACAGTTCATAGGGAGTCAGGCATACTATCTTCTAATAGATCTACCTCATATTTGTGAGAAGAAAGTAGAGAGATTACTGGTGCGCTAAGTCTATTGCAAGGACTCTTAAGTTTTGGATAATTAGATGATGATACTTCAGAGTTAGGTGTCATTTTCACTCTCTGTTCTTGTGTGCGTATTTTGTGTGAATTCCTGAGAGTCACCAAATAAGGCAGATACACAGAGATTGAGTCTTAATAAAGCTATAACTATGGTGGATGGTTACGACCGTCCTTCATAGTGTCATCGGCTGAAGGAGGGTAATAATGTCAAAGGTCAGAAATACGCTTGTCCTATCCATTCCTTCTCGGTGTCGAGAATAGGCACTTCCACCAAATAAGCCAAACAACTTCCTTTTGACCATCATCATCCCTAATAATGCCTCATAAATAAAAGTCCGTATCTTGTTGTGTTGATTGAAAAAGAAACAAAAACAAGAAGAAATAATAAATAAATAAAAAAAGAAGAGAAAAAAAGAAGAAATAGAAAGAACAAAAAGAAGAAATAGTTATATTAAATAAAAAAAAGTCTAAGTTTATGATGTAACACCACTTCTGAGGCAGCAGAACACCTATTGCGTTCCACCAAATACGACCCTTACCTACCTTCTAGTATTTTTGATCGCCTGAATACTGGTTGACAACTCTAACTTAGTTGTAGAGTTATTAGGACTTTAATTGAAGTGTAGATGCCATGTGTGGCCACTAAATAGTGAGTACAATTTCTAAATCTGGCGAGATTCGTGATCTCAGAAAGAAAGAAAAGAGAGAGTGCCCAGGAACATCAAGAGAGCACAATTGTGTAAACTCTCTCAGAGTTGACTTGTCTAATAGTCTAGAGATCTAGAGTCTACAGTACTAGACTATATGTTGCACCAGATGAGTGTATGCCACCAAATACAAATCCATTCGATATCCCCTACCTAAGCCAAACGCCGGGGTCAAATTACAGATTATCATTTGCTTTATCCCCGAGGGAAGTAGTTGCCTATCTCGACAGAAATTTTTGCCAAGGGTGATGTATGAACTCGCAATGCGAATTGGCTCTTTCACTTGGATCTATTACCGAGGCTATCAGCACTTCACATTTGTCTGGATTTCTAAAGTTTTGAAATAAGAAAAGAAGAAATCTTCTGATTACTTCTATTATTTTTCATTTTGCTAGGGACTAGCAAATCTTAGGCATAGGGGTATTTGATGAGTCCATTTTAATGGAATAATATTAAGCCTAAGTACCTTTAATAGTACCTTGTAGGTGTGTTAATAATTGCAATTAAGTTGTAGAAGATTTGTACGCATCATGATTTAAGTTTATAACATTCCATAACTTAATGATTTTGTTATTTTTATGTGTAAGTATTATATTTAGAAAGAGCAAGGGTTGGGGAGCAAATTTCCCCAACAACCGACGGGTCTTTTCCCTTTGCTCCAGCCAGTTGTGACTCTTCTCCAATGCCCACCGATTGAAAAAAGAAAAGGATTTGGAAATCCCTGGATTGGCGCATGCGGGGAGAGAGAGGAGTTAAAGAGAGGAGATTGAGAGAAGAATAGGGGCCATCTTCCCCCTGCAGGGAACTGCTCTATCTTCTCCACTTTGGAGAGGGCGAGCACTATGCCCACTCCTTCTCCACCTTGTGCGGCCGCAGGCGAGCGCCCATCACTAGCCTACGCCTGCGCCCAACCACTGCACGCACTACCTTGCCCCAGCTGTGCTCGCAGGCGCTTCCACCACTAGCGCGCCTCACCAAGCAGCTGCCTCATCCACCTCGGCCACCCATCTGCAGTGCCTCTGCCCGTAAGCACGCCCGCACACTCATCAGCAGGAGCAGCACCACTCACCCGTGCACCAAGCCCACAGGCGCTACCACACCCGCAGGCACCCGCATGCCCATCTGCTGACTGCCACGCCAACACGCCCATCGGCAGGCGTAGTACCGCTTGCCCTCGCTCGCAGGTGAGCGCCGCACCCGCCAGCGCCTTCCTCCACTCTGCAGGTGCACCCACAGGCGCCACCTGCAAATTGCCTCACCCGCACACCTGTCGTCGTGCCCATCTGCTGACCACAGCGCCTGCACGCCCATCGGCAGCACCGCTCACCTGCGCCTGTAGTCACGTGCCAGAACCGCTAGCACCTTCACAGCAGCCGTGTGGCTACAGCAGCAGCCCTCTTCGGTCCTCATCTCCTCCGTCGGCCAACCACCTCCGACCGTCTCCGTCGACGCCGCCGCCGCCTCCATCAGATAGCCCTCGTCCTCGCCGTCCATCTGAGCCTCGCGACAGCCCCACCGGTGCTCTCTCTCTCATGAGGAGGAGAGAGAGCAAATGCTCTGTTTCCTCCACCATTAAATTTTACAGAAAATGCCATTGTCAAGTTACTGTTCATTTATTTTCTGAATTAATAATTGCTGCACAATTTACGTGGACACCCCTTGCTTAATTCAAAATTACATATAATTGATTTCTCCTTCTGAATGACATACAATATGAGACATTAATTATAGTATCATTAGTTAGGAGATTAATATTAACATTGTTTGCTATTACCAAGATCTTTTAGAATATTATATTGTTGTAATTTTGCGTATGCATCATCATCTTCTTGATTAATTATCTATATTTCAAATTTGTGCTGGAAATGAGAGCACTAGTTAGCATGTATCTCTATTAATATTCCCGGTTCCTTTATGCATTATTACTCCTTTTTTTTTAAGCTAATTCCTCCCTGTGGAGATGACCTAACTCTTCATGGTTAGTTTTGAAAATTTAAATGTTTTGAAAAGCAATTTTCTACCACGCGATTAAATACAACGGTATATCATTTTATGTTAAAGTTTTCAACGAAAACGAAGATCGCTCTTTCAAAGCGTGCAGGCGAGCTTGCGGGCAGAGGCGTTACAGATGGGTGGCTAAGGTGGATGAGGCGGCTACTTGGTGAGGTGCACTGGTGGCGGAAGCACCTGCGGGCGCGGCTGCGGCAAGGTAGTGTGTGCAGTGGTTGGGCACAGGTGTAGGCTGATGATGGGCGCGTGCCTGCGGCCGTGCAAGGTGGAGAAGGAGCGAGCACAGTGCTCGCCCTCTCCACAGTGGAGAAGATAGAGCAGTTCCCCACAGGGGGGAAGATGTCCCCCGTTCTTCTCTCAACCTCCTCTCTTTAACTCCTCTCTCTCCCCGCATTCGCCAATCTAGTGATTTCCAAATCCCTTTTCTATTTTCAACCGGCGGGAGTTGGAGAAGAGTTACAACTGGCCGGAGGAAAGGGAAAAGACCTGCCGGTTGTTGGGGAAATTTGCTCCCCAACCCTTGCTTTTTCTAAATATAATACCCGCACATAAAAACAACAAAATCATTAAGTTATAGAATGTTATAAACTTAAATCATGATGTGTACAAATCTTCTACAACTTAATTGCAATTATTAACACACCTGCAAGGTATGATTAAAGGTACTTAGGCTTAATATTACTCCATTAAAATGGACTCATCACCTATGACTCTTTTACAAAGGCAGATCACTAAGCAGTGCAAGCATCATGACCAACAGATGGAAGTCATAGTGCAGGCCATCACTCGACTTCAGAATGGAAGGGCAAACCAGCTCCTCTATGACTTTTATAGCCCTCCTAATGCCCAACCTAAACCTTTTGTTAGGGTACCTCAAGATGGGGAAGATTTTGAACTCAAACCTCAGATCATTAACTTGATTCCCCACTTTCATGGCCATGAGTCAGATGACCCCTTCCACCACCTTGAAGAGCTCCTACACATAGGCAGAACCTTTGGCCTTGGGAACATGAATGAAGGTATCCTAATGATGAAAATGTTCCCATTCTCCTTGAAAGATAGAGTTGCACATTGGCTAAGGATAATTGGTAGACCAATCCTAACTTGGGAAGACTTGAGAAGCACATTCGTAAAGAAATTCTTCCCCATAGGAAAAACTAATTCCCTTAGATGTGCCATAACAACCTTTAAGCAGAACATCAGGGAATAACTACATGAGGCTTGGGAGAGGTTAAATGATTTAGCTAGGAAATCCCCCATCATGGGATTCCAAAGTGGCACTTGTCCCATATTTTCTATTATGGTTTGAGTGATAATCTGAAGAATTTTATTGATGTGGCATGTGGGGGAAATTTCCTGAGTCGAGATGATAAGGGAGCCTTTCAATTGTTTGAGAATATGAATGAAAATTCCCTTAACAATGACTCAATGTTTGCCTATAACAGAGCTAATCAACCAAGGAGTGGAGTTTATGAAGTTAACAACAATTCAAACTCAGTTGATTTAGAAATAATTGCACAATGATTAGATAAGGTGAAACTCGTGGGAAAGAATGTGAAGAATTTGGATAAGAAGCCGGATAACCTTCTAAAGGGTGAGAATTCCTTAGGTACACAATCCACATTAAATCCTATGCCTACCCAAGGAGTGTCTATATTAACCCACAACCAATTCCCCAACCCACTAAGTCTGGAATCAGTGCACAACATTAATGACCTAACCATGGCTCCATCTATGAGCCAACTGTACTTGGACCCATCTATTTCTAGGTACCAAGGAGGTACCTTGATGCCCTCTAATCCTAAACTAGGAAGGCAAATGCCTAGTTATCTTGAGGATGTGAATGCACTCCATGGTTACACTAGAAATGAGCCTTATTCAAACACTTACAACCTTGGATAGCGCAACCATCCTAACTTTGCTTGGTCAAGTTAGAAACACACCCAGGGTCCTAACTTGACTAAGCCAAATGCTTATGGGCAACCTAGTAGGTAAGCACAACCACTCACATATTAGCCACAACCCACACAGGAAAACCAGCCCTCTGATCAGAGCTTGGTCCTCAAAGAAATGAGAGAGATGAATCTGAGACATAAGGAAGAAATGAATCAATTGAAGATAGAATTGATGGGACAATTGGACCAGCTAGTAGATGCTAGACAACACAGGACGCTGCCATCCCAACCTGTCCCAAACCCAAGAAATTTCAATAGGGTTAACTAGCACAAGACAAGGGAGCAACAAGCACATATAGTTCAACCTGCTCCCCAGCACCCACTTGGTTTTACTAACCCTAATCAAGATCCACCTATTTTGCAGAACCCACCTCAACTTTCTAACACTAATGCTTTTGCTGGTGAGGTAACCTTGAGAAGTGGGAGACAAATCCAAGATCCTTACCCTTCTAAATCTAAATCTAAACAAGACCTTGAGGTGCTCAAATCTGACCTAGGAAATCAAGAAGACAAGGATCAAGACCCAAACACTCATGATTTCTCTCAAGCTCCCTTTACTGAAGCCTTAAACAAACCTAGGAAAAAGAAAACCAATCCATCTGAGGAGTGGCTTGATATTTTTAAACAAGTCTAGGTGAACATACCGCTCCTTGAGGGTATTGAGAATATCCCAGCTTGTGTGAATTTTTTAGAGGAAATGTGCACACCTAAACAGCAGGCCAAATCAACTAAAAGGGTAATGTTATCTGAACAAGCTAGTGCAGTTATCCTTGGAAATGTACCCCGGAAACAAAAAGATCCAGGAGCCCCTATGATCTCATGTGTTATTAGAGATACTACTTTTGATAGGAATTTGTTAGATTTAGGTGCCTCCATAAATTTAGTCCCCACTATGTTATACAAAAAAATTAACTTCGGAAAGTTAAAACCTACTGAGGTCACATTACAATTGGTTGATCGATCTATGACCACACCACGGGGGATTGTTAAGGATATAATTGTCAAGGTCCGTGATTTTTATTTTCCTAGGGATTTCTTGGTCCTTGACATGGAGGTACCGGAGAACTTGAAGAACACCCCGATAATTATATGAAGACCATTTTTAGCTACTACCAAGGCAAATATTGACTGTAAATCTGGCAGTATGGAAATCAAATTCGAGGATAAGAAGACAAAAATTAACATCTTGAAGTCCATCAAACAATTTGAGGATTGTGGAATGATAGAAGATTCTGAGGACAACACAATTGAATATTGTATGGAATTAGGAATAACCCAATCTAATACTATAGGCCTTAACACCCAAACCAATCAAGGGGTCAGCCCATTAATCATTGACTTGATTCCAAGGCCTCTTAAGGGTAACTGTGATCCACCACTGGACCCTTTATCCCAAGTACCAAAACCAGAACTTAAACCTCTTCCAGATCATTTAAAATATGATTTCTTGGGATCTGATCAGACTTACCCATTAATCTTAGCTCTCATCTAACCCAAACTCAAGAAAAGCAATTGATTCAAGTGTTGGGAAGAAATAGTAGAGCAATTGGTTGGACATTAGATGATCTGAAGGGAATCAGTCTCACTTACTGCACCCACAGAATCTATACTGAGGATGGATCGAGACCCTCCTGAGAAATGCAGAGACGGTTGAATCCTAACATGTGGGAGGTAGTGAAAAAGGAAATAATCAAGTGGTTAGATGCGGGAATAATCTAACCAATCTTTGACAGTTCGTGGATCAGTCCTGTACAAGTGGTTCCTAATAAAGCCAGGCTGACTGTGATTCCTAATGAAAATGGGGAATTAATTCCAACCCACACAGCTTCCTCTTGGAGAGTCTGTATTGACTACAGGAAGCTGAATAGTGTAACCAAGAAAGACCACTTTCCACTTCCCTTCATTGATCAAATCCTTGAAAGACTAGCCTGCCAACAATTCTTCTGTTTCTTGGATGCTATTCCGGCTACAATCAAGTAGCTATCCACCCCGAGGATCAAGAGAAAACCACCTTCACATGTCCCTACGGAGCATTTGCCTTCCGTAGCATGCCTTTTGGATTATGCAATGCACCAGCAACCTTTCAATGGTGCATGCTTGCAATCTTTTTAGACATGGTGAGTGATTTCATGGAAATCTTCATGGATGATTTTTCTGTTCAAGGACTCTTTTGAATCATGTCTGATCAATCTTGAAAAGACTTTACAAAAATGCATTGAGGTGAATCTTATTCTATCTTGGGAAAAGAGTCACTTCATGGTCAAGGAGGGTATAGTCCTTAGCCATGTTGTGTCTAAAAAAGGAATCGAAGTGGATAAAGCCAAGGTGGACACTATAATCAAACTTTAGCCACCTTCAATGGTTAAGCAGGTAAGATCGTTTCTTGGACATGTGGGATTTTATCATCTATTTATTAAGGACTTTTCTAAGGTGGCGAGGCCCTTAAGCAACTTGTTGGTAAAAGATCAATCCTTTGATTTTGATTCAAATTGCTTAAAGGCTTTTAATTAGCTAAAGGAGGTTATTACACAATCACCCATCTTACAACCTCCTAATTGGGATCATCCCTTCGAAATCATGACCGACACCTCTGATTATGCCATCGGGATAGTCATGGGACAAAAGGTAGAAAAGAAATTGTCTGTGATTTACTACGCTAGCAAAACTTTGGATTAGGCTCAAAGAAACTACACCACTACAGAAAAAGAGTTGCTAGCTATAGTGTTTGCTCAGGAGAAGTTTAGACCTTACCTACTGGGATCTCAAGTCACAATCTTCACAGATCATACTGCATTAAGGCACTTGATGTCTAAAAAGGATGCAAAACCCAGATTAATCAGATGGATCTTTCTGCTGCAAGAATTTGATTTAGGAATCAAAGATAAATCTGGTGCCCAAAATGTAGTAGCAGAACATCTCTCCAGAATCCTTATAGACTCTACAACTCGTCAACTCTATGATTCTTTCCCAAATGAGACACTCTTGACTATTTACAAACTACCTTGGTTTGTAGACATTATCAACTATTCGGCCATCGGAAAACTACCCATGGATTGGCCTAAGCATAAGTGGGATAAGTTGATTTCCGATGTCAAATACTACTTTTGGGAAGGCCCAGAGCTATTTAAAGTTTCCATGGATCAGGTTATCTCTCGTTGTATTCCAGACGAGGAGATCACAAGTGTACTAGAATTCTGCCATACTTTTGCTTGTTGAGGTCACTTCTTAGGAAAAAAGACGGCAGCCAAGGTACTGTAGAATGGATTGTATTGGCTGTCTTTATTTAGTGAATCATACAACTTCTATAAGTCATGTATCAATTGCCAAACTTTAGGAAACATGACCAGGAAGGACATGTTGCCCCTAAACCTAGTTCTTGAAGTCAAAATCTCTGATGTTTAGGGCATTGATTTTATGGGACCTTTTACCAATTCATTTGGCTACCTACACATTCTGGTGGCAATTGATTACATATCCAAATGGATTGAGGCCATCTCGACCAGAACCAATGATCATAAAGTAATCATGGATTTTGTAAAGAAGAACATCTTTAGTCAGTTTGGTGTGCCCAAAGCTCTGATTAGTGATGGCGGGTCCCATTTCACTCACAACCAATTCAGGACCTTACTAGCCAAGTATGGAGTCACTCACAGAATCTCTACTCCATACCATCCGTAGAACAACGGACAAGCTGAAATCTCCAATCGAGAAATTAAAAAGATCCTTCAAAAGACGGTCCACCCAGATCAGAAGGATTGGTCTACCAAATTGGATGATGCTCTCTAGGCCTAGTGAACTATGTATAAAACTCTGATTGGAAAGTCTCCATTCCATCTGGTCTATGGAAAATCTTGCCATCTGCCCATTGAGCTTGAACATAAAGCTTATTGGGCAATCAGAACATTTAACTTGGATCTCGATCAATCAGGATGACAAAGAAAACTCCAATTTATTGAATTAGATGAAATTCAAAATGATGCTTATGAGACTGCAACAATTTATAAGAATAGGACAAAAGCTTTACATGATAAGTACATCTCCAGAAAAAGCCTTGTCCCTAATCAAAAGGTTAGGTTATTTGATGCACGCTTAAAGCACTTTCCAGGAAAATTAAGATCAAAGTCGACAGGTCCCTTCATTATAAGAGAAGTCTACCCTCATGGAGCTATGCTTATTGAAAGAACGATCTTCGTAATCATTGAAAACTTTAACATAAAATGTCGTGTCGTTCTAGTTCGTTGCGTGGTAGAAAATCACTTCTCAAAAATATTTAATAATTCAAAACAAACCACGAAGAATTAGGTTGTCTCCACAGGAAGGAATTAGCCTATTTAAACTAGTTAATAGTGTCTCATTTACTAAGGAAACTCAACACGTACGCAAACTAACTGGTGCACATGTTCTCAACATAAATTCTTGATTTAAATAAGGAAAGGGCGTACATACAAAATCACCACAATATAATATCAGGTAAAATAGTGATATTGATGCAGGTAACTCCGTAAATATTAATTTCCTACCAGATAGAGCTTGTTCACTATATCTAATATCCCATATTCAGTATCATTCATGAGTAGAATTCAACCATAAGTAATTAATCAAAAGTAGAGGGATATTCATGCAATTTAATGCAATATATTAAATCAGGAAAATAAATTAATAGTGCATTCGATAATGGCATATGTTGTAAATTTTAATGTGGCCTTTACTGTAGCTAAACAGGGGATTACTTCCCCTTGTGCTCACGCGAAGTGGAGGGGATGGCGGACTGTGTAGAGCTCGGTGGAGGTTGCATGTGACAAGGGCTATGCGTGGGTGGTGACAGTGCATCAAAGAGTCGCCGACGGCCTCGCCGGCAATGAGGACAACCGGCGGTGGCGGCAGCTCACCGACGTGTGCAGGCAGCTACCAACCTTTAGAGGGTGTGACCGAACTCATGGAGGTGTGGTGAGCCCATTGGAGGCACTGGTACAAAGCTTCGTGACCTTAAATGTTTGCAGCATGTGGAGGGTCCGCTTGGAGCTTTGGGTTCTTCCAGTCAGTGGAGAAGGAGAAGACGAATATGGTTCTTGGTGACGCGTGCATGCATATGCACACGAGGAGCGCTAGTAGCTGCTGCGCGGAGGTAGACGGGCGCGTGACGAGGGCTCGGTTGCCCGTAGGCACGGTGGTGCTGCATCTGAGAGATGAGGATCGAGGACGTGGTGGGTTAAGGTTGGATGTTAGTTCTTGTGGAGACAAGAAGAGAGTTAATAGGGGAGGGAATGGTGGAAGAGGAAGAGGATGATGGATGAGGTGTGGCTATGGTTGCAGGCATGCGGAGAGGGCTATGGAGTGGTGGTGGAGTTGGGTTGTAGGTGGTGGTGATGATGGCACGGACACACTCCTGTCACCATGTGTGCTTCAACTGTGAGGGCGATGTTGAGGACGTAGAGGCCACAAAGCTCGCTAAAGTCCATGGTGTACACCTCCTTCACGATGACGAAGATGGAGACGAAGTCCCTACTCGGCGGAGCGGATGCCCCCCTCAGTGGATGTGGCTTTCCTTTTTAAACAAAAACCTCCTCGATTTTGATAAGAAGATTTTTGCTTTCGAATAATGTGATTAAGATGATTTGTCGTTTTAGTAACAAAGTGGTGGAAAATCGCTTAACAAAATAAAAATTAAACCACTCACAGAAGAGCGGGTCGTGTCTGTAGGGAGGCAATGATGCAATAAAATCATGAATATTTTTCTCGTATTCGTTCAATCAGGTGCGAAATCACGAGTCAAATCTGAAATGAAATGCAATGAAAAGAAGATACACAATAACTCAAAAATGGAATGGTATATGTGCAATTTTTCCTTACTAAAATATTCAATAAATATTTGATGAATCTATGTAATTTCCAATTGACATGCATTAAAGAAAATTTATGCTCATTTTAATCCAAAACCAATGTTGAAACTTGTGAATAACAAAAGCCACGCAATTATAAGAAAGCATGAGTATGTAGTCACAATTTCACCATAATAAAATAATCATTAATCAAAATTCATTTTCATGGAAATGGCATTCAAATGTAATTATTAATTAAAGTAAAAGCAGAGGATTCTACCTCTCTCCTCCTTGTGCACGGGAGAGAGGCTTATTTGAGGAGCTACTCCTACAAGAGGTCGGCTGAAGTGAGGCCTTCGCGGTGGTGGCGATGGTGCATCATGAGATGGCCAGAGCCGGCCTGCCGAAGAAAGGAGTGGCGGCAGTGGAGGAGCCTGCTGCTGGTCGCGCTTGCTACAGGCGCGCAGAGGCATGGGCGTGTAGGTGCGCAGGCGCTCTGCAGGCCTCTTGGGAACACGCAGGCATGCTGGTGGTGCCAGCTGTAGGTGCTGCAGGGAGGCACTGGAGTGAGGGTGCTGGAGTGTTCCGAGCGGGGGTACTAAGGGCGAAGGGGCGTCAATGCGTAGAGGCACGGCTTTGCAGGCCGCAAGGGGTGTGTGATCGTGGGTGCTAGAGCACGGGGTGCTGGCGCGTGGGCGTGAAGGCGCGCGATGTTGGCTTGTGCATTGGAGGTGATGTGAGAGTGCACGGTGGGTTACAGGCACTGCTGGAGGTTCTGGTGGAGGAAAGGAGGCACGTGCGTGGTCTGATGGAGCAGGGGGTACTGGGGGGTTGCAGGCGCTGCTAGAGGGCGCTCTGTAGGCTGCAAGGGCGCGCGGGCGTGGTGAAGGCGAAGGCGCAGAGAGTAGCTGACATGCGCGCGGGTAGATTTTGTGTGGTGGGTAAGGTCTGATTGCTGGAAATGAAGTGAGGGCACGCGGTGGTGTCTAATGGAGTGGTGGCAAATGACGCATGCATTGATGGTGGGTGTGCTGGAGGTGGGTGAGCAGAGGCTGGCGTGAGTTGATGGTTGAGGTGAGGAGTTGCAGAGACTCTTTGGCAATGTAGGCTGTCGCCCCACACGCCCACAGTGGTGAGTCATTCTGCCTTGGTGAGGCCGGTGGTATGGAATGGAAGAGGAGCAAGGTCCTCTAAGCACAGTGAGGAACAAAGGGTGGTGGCCTCCCCTCAACGGCAGCTCTCCCTTCTCCTTTTGTAGCCATGGCCACACCGATTTGAAATTCAAAATGCCGTAGCATGAATGTGATGCACTGGAGGAGGAGGCGGAGCCGGAGGAGTTACCTGTGCAAAGGAGAAAAAGAATAAAAGAATAAAATAATTAAGGTTATTTATACATAACTCCTTAACTTCTTTGTTAATTAAAATAGTGCACCTAATTAATTAACTAATTAAATGTATGCAACCCTAGGTTAATTCTAAATGCATGAATTACGTACTTAAGCTAAAAATATGAATAAATTTATTTACATCCTAATGTATGCTATCTAAATGTTAAAATTAATTTAATGTCTAGACATTTAGATACTTAAATAGCCCACGAATATGGGCTAATCAGATTCCTTCGGTTGCAAGTGTCTCCAACTACTCACTACGATTGTGAATGGTTGGAACAACAGATAAGCACAGGCGATTCTTCATCAGATGTCTAATTAGTGCATCAAACGTCTTAAAAAATGTAATGCTGTGAATTTGTGATAGCAGTTCCAGACATCCAATCAAAGTTCAAGACATCTTATAGAAGTAAAAATGAGCGTCTGATTCTTGTACCTAACCTGCATTCTTCAAATAAATTATATTATCATAACATATGTTATTAAATGTAAAATTGAAGCATAAAATTAAATGCGAGCCAAGGTGAATTGCCATATAACTCCTAATTAATTAACAACTAAGAACAAATAGTAAAATAGTACTTAGGATAAATAATAGTCCACAAAAGTGGAATTATCAAATGCCCCCATGCCTAAGTTTTGCTACTCCCTAGCAAAAATGGAAAACAATAGAAGTAACCGGAAGGTTTCTTCTCTTATTTTAAAAATTTAGAGATCCAAACAAATGTAAAGTGATAATAACCTAGGTAACGGATCCAAGTGAAAATAACCAACTTACATTTCTAGTTCGTACTTATCCCTTGGTAAATATTTCTATCAGGATAGGCAACCACTTCCTTTGGGGATAAAGTAGAAAATAATCTGTAAAATTAACCCTGGCTTTTTGGCTTAGGTAGGAGATATTGAGTTGAATGGATTTGTATTTGGTGTCACACACTCATCTGGTGCTACATGTAATCTAGTACTACTAACTCTAGATCTCCACACTATTAAACAAGTCAACTTGGAGAGAGGTTAGACAACTGTGCTCTCTTGATATTCCTTTGTGCTTACTCTTTTCCTTCTTTTCTTTCTGAGATCACAAATCTCACAAGATTTAGTAAATGAACTCACTGTTTGGTGGCCTCAAGTGGCAATCACACTTCAACTAAAGTCCTAATAACTCTACAACTAAGTTAAAGTCCTCGGCCAATATTTGGGTGATTAGAAATACTGAAAGGTAGGTATGGGTCATATTTGGTGGATCGCGATGGGTGTTTTTGTTGCCTTAGAAACAACTCCACGAAGATAAAATTATAAACTTAGACTCTTTTCTTTTTCTTTTCTCTCTCTTTTCTTTCTTTTTTTTATTATTTTTATTATATATATATATTTCTAAATATAATTATTTCTTTCTTCTTCTTTTTGTTTCTTTATAAATCAACCTAACATGACGTAGACTTTTATTTATGAGGCATTATTAGGGATGATGATGGTCAAGAGGATATTATGTAGCTTATTTGGTGGAAATGCCTACTCTCGGCACTAGGAAGGAATGGATAGGGCAAGCATATTTCTGACCTTTGACACTATTACCCTCCTTCAGCTGAGAAATCTATGAAGGATGGTCGTAACCATCTACCATAGTCATAGCTTTATTAAGAATCAATCTCTATGTATCTGCCTTATTTGGTGACTCTCAGGAATTCTCATAACGTACGCACACAGGAATAGAGAGTGAAAACTATTCCTAACTCTGAGGTATCATCATCTAATTGTTTAGAACTTAAGAGTCCTTGCACTAGACTTAGCACATAGTAATGTCTCTACTTTCTTCTCACAAATATGAGGTGGATCTAATAAAAGATAGTATGCCTGACTCCCTTTTAACTATCCAAGGGTTCAGTAGAATAAAAATGCTTATTAGTTCTCTTCAAAGATCCATTACCCAATCTACGTGCAATTGAAGTAAATGTACTGGATTCTAAACTTAAGAAACTATTTAAGAAGAAAAATCTTTAATGACTCCTCCATGACAAAGATGTTTTGCTAGGGACTGACCAATTCAGCTCAAGAAAAGATTTTTTTTTTTTTTGTATATTTGCTAACCTAAATCCATGAATACTTCCTAAAACGCAAAATGCACCCCCCATGCCTAAATCCTACAATGTTCTCATTGTAAAATTAAAACAGGGGGAGAAAGGAAGGAAATCACCTAATGATGGTGTTATTCAGAACATTGGGTTGCCTCCCAACAAGTGCTGCATTTTTTATCAGCAGCCAGACTTATAGGGAACTTGTAAGTCTAGTTCCAGATAGAAAAAGCTAGGCCCTGAAAATATGCATAACAGTGCGGGCCTAGAAAACAGGTAGCCACGGATGTTGGTGAGCTGATGATGTAGCGTGATTCCAAATGCTCGCCAGAAGATATGAAAATAGAGAACCTTGTGGGCTACCTGGGGATGTCTAGGGATAACAAAAGGAATATGAAAAGGGACCTCCCGAAATGGAATAAGTGGAGGATAACAAGGATCCTCCAAAGCAGGATGGGTTTTAAAAGATATAAACATTATTATTTCACACCCTTGAATGGCGAGACTAAAAGTACAAGCATAAATCCACACTCGCCATTCTACTCGAGGATATACTAGCCTGATATGTTCTCCAGAAAGAATGTACATTAGCAGAGATCTGAGCCAAGGATAGGTTAGGGAGTGGAAGGGTTGTTTGTGGTGTTGGGTGGTAATGGTTAAGTCCAAGGAGGGCTTAGTCGGTGTCAAGTCCAATTCCAACAATGATTCAGATTGTGTATTCTCCCTAACAATTATTGCAGAAAAATTCAAGTCACCCTGCCTATCATTAATGATCGGAGTCATATTTTCATCTTCTAGTATATGTGAATCAATGGTGGACTCCAAATTAAATTTCTTTGATGGCAGGGTTGAAGCAACTGAATCATTATCATTAATCTCATCCCCGAATTCTTCTGGTATACTCAAATTTTTGTCGGGGTGTATATGTGATTCATTAGTAAACAAAAGAGTTGCTTCAGTATCATCATTTCTGACGGAGGATCCATCTTAATGTTTTGGAGTAAGCTTATATCACTCAATTCTTTGTTCTTCTCGAGGCATAAATTCTCAATTGATGTGTTTTGTCCCTGAGAGTCTCCCCTAGGCTTCTCACTATTGCATTTGTCCTCCTCCAATATGAACTCCTGGTTTTGTGGAGGATGACTCTCAAAATTGAAAGAAGGGAAGAATCCAGATTTCACCAGATTATTTATATTCTCAGGGGTAAGTCCTCAAATAACACATAATCCCCCAGTGATTCACTCCAGATTCTAAGGTCGGGTTCCTCCATAAGGTTATCATCCTCCTCTAAAATAGACTCTTTTTACCCTTGAGACCAAAATTGATCCAATTCATCCTCCATTCCCTTAGTGTCTCCTTCATTGGGCACATTTAAATCCTCAGAATGTTGGATGGTAGGTGTTGATTCCCTAAGTGGAGGGTCAGGATTAGGCTCACTAAGGGTAGAATGGGTTTCCACCAGATAGTTAATAAGGGAAGTGATAGGAACAATACAACCTTGACCTAGGTTATCAGGGGTAAGGAAAATACTGTCATTAGGGTCAAGGTTCTCAAGAGGTACCATCTTCCCTTTCTTTTGACTTCAATATATCTTGGGTGGATAATTACTAGGATCATTCTCCTCTAGTGGCCGTGTCTCATGGGGAGAGTCTAAGTGATAGCTACTTAAAATGGGATCCCTATTGTCATTGGTTTCCTCAGAATTATTTTCATGATCATGGTCATATGGGTAGGGATCAGAATTACTAGGAAGAGCGTAGCTAGGTTGTCTAATTTCTTTGTTCAATTATTGACTATTCCTCAACATCTCTCCCATAGTTTCCATCATTTCCTTTTGTTGATTTTGCATTTCTATCATAAAAGAGGAGAGGCTACTACTATCAGATTGGGGAGGATAGTAAATCTCAGGCTCTGGTTGCCTAGGGGTATCAGTCCAACCTCAATATGGAAAATCATGAAGGGTGGGAGGGTTGGGTGTTTGCATAGTAGTAGGGATTCCAAGGTTGGAAAATCCCGCTCCTAGGTTCTGCTCAAAAGTGGGAGCTATCGGGCCAGTACTCCCAGGATAGGAATATAAATGATCCCATGAATTGTCAATGTGCCCATCAAAGGATGGATACGCTCGGGGCATGGGATTCTGGTTAAAATGATAGGAGTAAGGAAAGTCCATTTCTTTCAATTAAACAAGTTAAACTCTCTTAGGATTTAAAAGAAATCAGAAACTTCCTAGAGAGTTCTACCACTATCAAAACAAATGCAAATATAGTGGGATCTATTTTTAGTAGATTCTAGGTCTTAGGTGTTCAGTTGGTGGCCAAACAAGTTTTCCAAGAATTATGCTACCTAGGCCGACCTTCGTTGGTGCCTACAACCTACTCGTGAGGGATGGAAGTCTTAAATCGAACCCATGCACAAGGAATTGAAGTAACTTGGTGGATAGGCTCATTGACTTCCAACTAACTTCCCTTATGGTGCAACAAGGAGAGGTAGAAATTTTTCTAGTGACCTTATGTGTGAGGTGCACAGTGTCTCAGGTGTGCAATCATACATTCATGTTTTGAGTTGTGAAATCTCGCAAATAAGATCCTTTTGCACATAATTTTAAGTCACAGATTTTAAGGTCCAACCTCGTAGCAGTCCCAATTTTTAAAGTGACCACTGGATTAATTCGATTCATGCACTTTAGTGGTCTTAGATTTAGGTTCAATGCAGATGCATGATAGGTAATTGATGCTCAAGAAAAAAAAACGTACCTTACTCCAGCTTTCTTCAATGCAGGGATGCCTACAATGCAATTAAGAAAAACTAGATGCTGCTCATTCAATCCTAGATGATCGCCTTATTGATATGCACCTTCTAGTTGGCAATTCAAAATTTTTTTTTTATATATAATAATATTAAGCAAATAAACCTAATCTAGCTAACTAAAAAACTAACCTATATGTAATTCATACAATTCGACTAATCCTATAATCTAGATAAAATGGGAACACACTCCCGAAAATACTCTCCCGCATACAAGAGCGATAAGAAATAAAGAAACACTGGGAACATGTTCCCAAAAATGCCCAACAAGGGTCCACAAGACAGAAATTAAGTTCTAATGTCTATCTAAATTAAATCTAAACTACGATCTAATGACTAAATCAGAAAAAGGCTCCTCCGTATGCCTACGTGCATGGGATCAAGGGCCACAAGCACCTGTTGCTGGCCTCCAGGTGATGTCAAGGTCCACTAAAAAGATCGCCTCCATCATACGCGTCTGCCGCATTCATTGCATGTTTTTGCACAAAAAAAAATCCACAGTTAGTAATTTAGAAAAGCTTTCAAAATATCATAAAAATCATATAAAATCATTTATCATGGCCCAAGAGATGATTTGTGGCTGGCATAAGAGAAAATGCAAGGCCTTCCTTTGGAAGGTTGACTTTCGTAAAGCTTATGACTCCATCAGTTGGCCTTATCTGTGGGATGTGCTCAAAAGAAGGGGCTTTCCTTCTACTTGGATCTGTTGGGTTAAAAGATGTATTACCACTACCTCCTTCACCCCTCTAATAAATGGAAAACCTTGTGGTGCATGGATTCAGCCCCGATGTGGTATCAGGCAAGGATGTCCCCTGGCTCCCCTGATCATCAATTTGGCAATTGATAGCTTGGCTTGGTTTGCTTGTAAGCTTGCTGAAGCTGGTCTTGTTAGAGGATATTCATTATCTTTCAAGAATAATCTAGCTCCCATTCTTCAGTATGCAGATGATACTATTTTTTTTGTTGAAGGGTCCATGGATGAAGCATTGGCTCTGCATCATATGGTTAATATTTTTGGTGAGCTTTCTGGCTTGAGGTTGAATAGAGATAAGTCTGGTTTGGTCTACTTTGGTTTACCTGAGGTGGAGCAAGATGCTTTAGCAGCTGTTTTGATGACTCCCCGAATCAGTCTTCCTATCAGATATCTAGGGCTGCCTTTAAGGTGTTCCAGGATGAAGAAGAGTGATTGGAACTGCCTTTTTGACAAGATTTCTGTGAAATTAGATGGCTGGCATAGCAGATTCCTTTCCAAAGGTGGAAGACTTGTCTTGCTCAACTCAGTGGTCACCTCCATCCCTGTTTTCTACATTCCCATATTTAAAGCACCAAAATCCATTTTGAAAAGGTTGGATGTGATGAGGAAGAGGTTCTTTTGGAAGGGAGCTAGACATGAGGGCAGGTTCTTGTAGCCTCTCAAATGGGATCAGATCTGCTATCCAAAATAAAGTGGTGGTCTTGGGATTGAATCCCAGAAGCATTTTAATGATGCCCTGCTACTTAAATGGGCTGTTAAACTGTTGCAAGGCGACCTGAAGCCATGGTCTGTTCTGATTAAAGACAGATATGGAGCATCCAACAGCACGCTATCTAGACTTCACCCAGCTGTCCTTCTCCCTTCTGGAAATCTGTGACTAAGGCATTGACTGATCACTTCCATCTGCTGCAACCGTCACTTGGAGATGACAGGTCCTTCAATTTCTGGAAGGAGGGGTGGTCTGAGCTGGGTGTCTTGAGGGAGCTCTATCTAAGAGCTTTTGCTGCAGCAGCTGACAAGGATGCCACTGTCAGCAAGGTCTGGTCCTGCAGCAGCAGTAGCTGGAATCTGGATGGGGAGGAGTCCAGCAGAAGAGCTACTTGGCTGTGGGAATAAAGGAGAAGGCTTATCTCAGACCTTGAGAGCTTCTGACCTAGGCCTGGAATGGTGGAAAAGTACCTTTGGGAGGGGATTTATAGTGTCCAATCTGGCTGTAACAGAATGTTGAGCATTGAAGATGGATGGAGATGTGATTCCGTTGACAAGAAGATCTGGTTGTTAAAAATTCCTCTCAAGGTACAAATTTTTCTTTGGCTATGCAGGAGAGATGGTTTAATCACAAGTGATCTATGCCATAGAATGTTGGGAACTGATCACCATGTTTGTTTTTTGTGTGAGATGAATACTGACAATGTAAATCACATCCTTTCTTCTTTCCTTGTCATTGATGCCATCTGGAGAAAAATATGTCAGGAGCCATTACTAGAGTGGGATTCTATCTGGCACGGGTTTGATGTGAGAGGGAATCCTCATGTTCACATGGTTGCTACTATTTGGTGTGTATGGAAGGCAAGGAATGAGGGACTTTTTTAGGAGAGGACGGTATGTTGTGAAAGTATTATAAGAGAGTGCTGGTCCCTCATACACTCTTGGGGATCCTTTTTGTAATTTCCCTTATGTGTTTATATAATATACTGCTCTGGACTGCTATCATAAGATGATAGCTCTCCTTTTTGTTTCAAAAAAAAAAATTCCTGAAAAAATTAATAGGTGTGTTTCCTCCCTGGCAACAGCGCCATTTGAAAGAGTGATCTTCGTTTTCGTTGAAAACTTTAACATAAAATGTCATGTCGTTATAGTTCGTTGCACGGTAGAAAATAACTTTTCAAAAATATTTAATAATTCAAAGCTAAACACGAAGAATTAGGTCGTCTCCACAGAATGGAATTAGCCTATTTAAACTAGTGAATAGTGTCTTGTTTACTCAAGAAACTCAACGCATACGCATACTAACTGGTGCACGTGTTTTCAACATAAATTCTTGGTTTAAATAATGTAAGCGCATACATACAAAATCACCACAATATAATATCATGAAAAATAGTGATATTGATATAGGTAACTTCATAAATATTAATTTCCTACAAGATAGAGCCTGTTCACTATATCTAATATCCCATATTCAATATCATTCAAGAGTAGACTTCAACCATAAGTAATTAATCAAAAGTAGCAGGATATTCAAGCAATTTGATGCAATATATTACATCAGGAAAATAAATGAATTTAATGCAATCCCAAAAACTCGTTGCTACCTGATTGCGTAGCAATCATAGGTCTTAATTGACCTAGATTATGCTAGGACTTAGCACAAGTTAGGGTAATTCATGCATGCATATGCATTATCTGCATCTTTACTGCTCTTCCTTAGCCATGCATAAAATAATGTTATAATGTGCTGATTAAGTGCATTATGTCGATTGCAGGGAATAAGCTGATTAGGAGGTGGATCTGAAGCTGGATCAGGAATAACGGAAGTTGTAGTAGAGCTGGAGCAGAAGGCTTAGTTTAAATATAGGAACAATAATGTAAGTGGGTTAAAAGTTTGCTATTCTATTAAGTAGAAATAAAGTAGTAAAATGTGAAGTGCATAGGTCCATCCTAGCCCTAGGATAGCCTAGAGACTTCTCCAAGCCTTATCCACCCTTAGATTAGGTCACAACACCCTAGGAAGCCTTAAAACCCTACTTCCAACCCTTATCCGGACGTCCAGATAAGTTATAGGATGTCCAGGACACTTAGCCATCTCCCGCACACCTTATAACCACTTCTACAGTGTTATTGGACATCTAGACACTTTGTCAGACGTCGAATTTCTGCAGAGTACCCAAAACAGAACCTTGATTTCCCCCTGACTCAAATTGGACGTCCAGAACTGAAGTCTGGACTTTTGATTTTTGAGTATAAGTCGTCTGATCCCATTATTGGATGTCAGATACTAGTCTCCAGTCCCTGTTTTGAGATTCAAGTCTTGATCTTGGATCTCTAGCTCCCTAGACCAAATCCCAACCCCATAGGAACCTAAATTAAGGTGTCCTAACCCTAGTACATCACTTCTAGACCTACCTAAGGACCTAATTAGGTCCTCACCAAACCCAATTGACTTAGATCAAAGTCAATTACCTTCACCTAAGTCAATTGGACTCATTGTGTCCAATTAAGCTTAGATCACAACCCACACAAGTTCAATTGGACTTAGTGAGAGTCCAATTGACTTAAACCTAACCTAATTGAGTTATTTCACTCTCAATTAGGTTCACACTCATTCAATTAAACTTACGTTAAGTTTAATTGCATTTTCACCTTATCAATTAGGGTTTGCAACCCTAAAATCAAGACCTACACCTACACAAACCCCTTAGGACCTACCCTAAGCCACCTAGCCATGTGGAGCACGACCACATACACACACACACACACCCATTCACACACACACTTCTCTAGAATTCTCTAGAGATCTCTTGAGATGGTGCCACCTCTTGGTTGCCAAATTTAGCAACCAAGAGGCATTCAAATTGAGATCCACAATTTTTGGATCTCAAAAAACCACCTCCACCCACATGTGGCTGGCCACTCTTGGACTCTCTCTATGGAGTTCCACACCTCTCTAGAGAGAATCCATTGGGTCTATAAAAAGACCCCATGGGTGGCTATTTGCACCCATTCACATCCCTTGGCTTCATTGGCACCACTCACCTCATTAGCTCCATACACGCCCACCTTCACTTAGGTTAGCTACTCCACCTCCACGAGCTCACCACCATCATGGAGGACATCATGCCGGGATGCTGGATTAATCTTCCCTCTCTCCAAGGGTCGGCCTAAGCTACATTGGCTGCCCCTCATTCTCCTCTCAACCACTCCAAGGCCATCGGGGACCACCCCTGAATGCCCTTTATTCTGATAGATTTAGTTTATGGTCTCCATAATTTTTACAGCTTTTATTACTGCTTAATAGTGTAGTCTTAACTTCTCCAATGATGCATGCGAAATCCCCCCATTGATTCTTATATGCAGTCGTTTTCTTGTAGTTAGATTTTCGTTTCAAGCATTTATGTATACGCTTTCCTCTAAATTTCCTTTGCAAACAACTCTCCCCAATGAATGAATGAAAATGCATCTTTTTATATATATATCTCTTTATGTGCTTGAAATCACCATGAGCTTATTGATTAATATTATATTTGTGTGATTCAAGTTGCCTGTTTCTAACTCCTAATATTCTTGTAACTAGGCATGTCATACTTAACTAGGTAACAATCACGAACCGGCATGCGATTCAAAACAAAGTAGAACAATAGAAGATCGATTTCAAAAGTAAACAAATGCCTCCTAGAGATAAATGACCGAGACTCAAAGTCTCGTTATCTTTAGAAATCATTTTTTGACGAACGTTTTTGCGCGACTATACTACGATTCCGATGACTTTCGAATGTGCGAGAATGCCTTCCGTCAAATGGCGCCGTTGCTGGGGAGTCAACATCATTTTCTATGATTTCAATCTTGAAACTATCATTGACAAATCACTCTCTACTTTGTTTTTGATGTGCAGGAAAAATAGAAAAGAACGGGACTTGCGCACACAACAAGCACGGCAAAGAAAAAAATTAGGTGCACATCATCTCTCTTTAGATTAGGTTTCTTTTTCTGAACCCTAGGAGTAGATTTACTTTCTGCATTTTCCTTTGACAAATTCTTTGTGAAAAAAAAGATTTTTCTCATTTTCATGAAAAAAAATCAAAAAAAGAATACTTTTGAAAAAAAATCTAGATTAGGTTTCCTTTTGAATCTAGGTTAGTTGGAAAAAGAAAAAAAGGATATTGTCTTTGAATCTTTTGAAAAATTATTTTTAAAAAAAGAGAAAAAAAATGTGCAAAAAAAAAATTTTTGGTGGAAAGCTTAGATTTCAAATTCAAATCTTTTTGAAAAGCTTTTCCACCATCTCCTGATTTTCAGCCAGATTTCAAGCTTGACTTAAAAATTCGATTGCCGTAAAAAATAGAAAGCGAAAAATTCTGAAATTCGGGCCAAACCTTCATTTTCAAACCATCTTTCAAACTCCAATGTTATTTTGAAAAAATTATACGTATACAATCTTTAAAAATTCGTGAAGTGCACGGGGGTCAAACTGACCCAGATTCAAAAGTTTTCAAATTTCAAAAAGTGATTCCGAGCAATCCGCAAATTTGTTTTGACTACAAATGGTGGGGTTTGAAAGCTGATCTCATTGGCTTTGTTTTCCATATTTTTCCCAAATTTTGTAAGGTCAGTTGGTACTATTTCAAAGCAAAAAATCGACCAGGGGTCAAAATTGTATATCTGACCCCCTAAAATTCAAAATTCCCTAAAAATTTGGTCGAAATAGTAAAAATTCCAAAAAAATAATCTCTGAAAAAATAATTCAAAAAGGAATCTACTTGCAAAATTTTAAATTAATTGGATTCCAATTATCATCAGAGAACCAACTTTAATTTTGTGGTCTACTGAAAAAAGAAAAACCCTAGAAGTGTATGCAACTTAGGTTGAATCTTTAGGGTTACAACTAGAGACCACACTTTGGGTTAGCCTAGACTTAATCAAGTCTAGTTAGTCGGTGAGCTTGGTCACCGTGTGTGCCACTCACCACAAACCCCACTGAAGAAAATGGGTTAAAAAATTAATTTTAAAACACGAAATCAACCCGAGTTTGTTGTCGTACTACTGGGTGTTTCTAAACTCTCTTGCCAAACCTGGTGACTAAGTTTGCGGGGTAGTGCCAAACGACCGTGGCTCGAGGGTCAATAGAACCGGAGGCATAAGCTAAAGGAAGAACCTTCCACTTAGTCCCCCCATAACCAGATTAGCTGGGTTAGCTTGAGAGGCTGGAATCACTTTCAGTCGGTTGGACAATGAACTTATCTTCAGGAATTCAAATTTCTAATGAAAAATTTGGTCACTTGATCCATAAGGAGCATTTGATTGATAGGGCCTTAGCCTTATCCTGCTTGGCTACACCAACCTAGGGGTTGGGTGGTGTATGCAAGGAAGGTGGTCACATAGACCTCGACTGATTGGACCTTGGGAGTCGCTCCCGAGGAGCCGAGTCACTTCTATCTGCTTAGCTGCGATGGCTAACACTAGATCTGGACCTTATCAGGATCCAGAAGAGCTGGACCCATGAGCTTATCTGAGAGCCTGGGTCACTAAATCAGCTCAACCTTGGGATCAGAACCCAAGGTCGCGAGGATGACTTTTCGCTTCGCCTGATCCTTCTCCTTAGGTTATCGAAATGGTTAACCTATATCCTAACCCTGGATATTATGATCCATACCAGCTGGTCCCTCAAAGGGCCGCATCTTATAACCCAGGATATGGATTTCATACTCCTACTTCTCACCCATGGAATATGGGTAGACCTGATTCACCCCCTGGAACCCCTGAAGAGTTACCGGTGCATATGCGGCTGCATTACATAATACAAAGAGCTATAGCGAGCGCTAAGGAAAAGGCCGCATCCTATCTACATGAAATCCAGGCTATCATTGAGCCGACCTAAAGACAAAGTTGGATTCCGCATCAACAAGCTGTGATGGAGCTTCTTCGGGAAATAGCAGAGATAACAGGAAGTATGTCGAATGGGTACATCTAAAATTGAGGAGGAAAGGACTGATATCTCTAGGACTGAGCCGCAATCAGATTATCCTGAATCCTGGGAGACACCTCTCTGGTTAGATAACACAATCGAGGCAAGGGAAGTAGGTCCAATTGAGGATATGGATCTTGAGGCAAGCATTACATGCGACACTACTGATTAGCATAAGCCACTTCCCATTATAGGTAACCCTATGCTGGAGCCAACATCTTTTGATTTGCACTCTTCTTCTTTCACCTACATCCCTAATTCGGATGCTAGAGACTCTGAGATGACACTTGCTATCCCTGATCCTGACATCCGAAGACCAGAAGTAGCTATGTATAACTCGAATGAAGAAATAAATATGCTACCTGAGGCAGGAATTACTAAGGAGCCCATGCATATGAGGGTGAAGCTTCAAGTAGAATGAGCTGGGGACGAACCTCTCATCCTAGTCAATCTAATAGATGGCTCGACCTCGAGCCTGAAGAGTCAACCTCTGATGAATCAGAGATGAATAATGATGAGGACGAAGTAATTTCTGACGAGGATTTTAGTGACCTCCCCACAGATTTTCTACTTTCACGAATACCCGTGTATGACTCGGAGCCTGGAGAGGGCATAATCTTTGATGTCAAATATCATTATGAGGATCCCTATGACTCAGATTCTAGTTTTGAGATACATTTTGATCTACTCCCTCAGCAACTTCCTGCTGAATTGTGGGACATGATAAATCAGCTAAATCAACATCATGATCCCCCCTCTGATTATCCTCTATTTTCCACCACCACTCCACACTTTCTTATAGCTAGACTTTTTGGAGTAGGGGTGCACAATCAGCTAGTTCGCATCTCTGGATCACTGATTTTGGGAGCATATCTTTCTCTTAATCTTAGCTAGCTCCTATGCTTGAAATGACACATCTGATTGAGTTTTTTCCCAGCTGGAGGCATTAAACTCAGCATGTATAAATATCATTCACTCCATATTTCTCCATCATCTATACATAACCATTTTTATACATAGCATATTTTTTTTTTAGCATATTTCCCTTTTGTATAGTGCTTGGTAACAGGTTAGCCGGTGCTGAATATAATTTCAAGAGCAATTACTGGTGATTTCTACCCATTCTCTCCCTACAGTATTTATTTTCTTTTATATTCATGCATGAGGACATGCAAGAACTTAGGCATGGGGGGGTAGATACAGCAGAAACTAAAAAATTTTTTGCCAACACTTAACAAAACCTCGGAGCTGCATGTAAAACATACTTTAGGACCCTAAATAAAAGAACAACTGACTCCACCTCCAATGCTCACATTGGAGCTAGAAATGATTCGCAGCAGCCATTTCCGACTCACCCGCTCACCTTTTGTTCTAAATTTAGGGTCAAGTTGATTGTAACCCGATACGGGAAATTCACGAAGTACAAATTATGTGAGGTTACATGTCTATAGCATAAATACATATTGCATTCATGGATAAGATTATTTTATTAAGAGAATGCATTAGGGATTTTATCCTTTAGTTGATTCCGGTAATCTGGAATCCAGTACAACTTTTCACACACATAGAATTTGCGATGGATTCATGGTGAAGGCTGATAAACATCTTCAATCTGTCGAGAAGAAGTAGTGCTTCTTTTCCTGAACCCCTGGACAGTGTTTTGGGAGTCAGGCTGATTTTCTTCCAAAAATCCACCAAATAGTGTGAGATGAGAGTAGAGTGTACTGGTGCTCTAAGATTAGTGCGAGAAATCTGGAATCCTAGAAAATTAGGTGATGATACTCTGAGATTAGACATAGTTTTCGCTCTCGGTTCCCACGTATACATTTTTGTGCAAAATTTTGAGAGCCACCGAATAAGACAAATACGCGGAGAGCAAGTTTTCATAAAACTAGGGCTAAGGTGGATGGTTACAGCCATTCTCTAAGGAATCCTCAACTGAAGGAGGGTATTGATGTCAAGGTCAGAAATACACCGTCCTATCCATCCTCCCGGTGCCATAAATAGGCACTTCCACCAAATAAGCCACCCAATGTCTCTTGAGTACCACCAATCCCTAATAATGCCTCCTCAATAAAGTCATGGATGTATGTCAGTTGTGTTATGCTGAAAAAAAAAATTAAAAAAAAAGGGAAAAAGAAAAAGAAAAAAATGATGAAAAGAAAGAAAAACTGAAAAAAAAAAATTAGAAAAAGAAGAAAAAGCAAAGAAAAGAATGAATATTTAGTGTTTATTTCATCGAGGTAATACCACCAAATAAAATTTAGATCCACCAAATACGGCCCTAACCTATTTTTCTTATGTTTCTAACTGCCTAAATACTAGCTAAGGAATTCAGACTTAGTGTTAGGGTTATGAGAACTCAAATAAAGTATTAATGCCTAGTGAGACCACCAAATATAGGTCATATACGTGAATCTGGTGAAGTTGTGAGCTCTAAGAAAGAAAAGAAAAGGAAAGAAAAAAAAGAGTAAGAGAGAATGAATACAAAGGAATCAAAGAGAGCATAGTTTTTCTCGTCTTTCTCTAAGTTGAGTTACTTAGTATTCTGGGAATCTAGATTCTGTAGTACTAGTCTTTATGTAGCACCAACTGAGAATGAGCCACCAAATTTATAATCCTTTCCCTCAGAGATTCTCTACCTAAGCTTAAAGCCAGGGTGAAATTCGTAGAATATCTTGAGTACCCTGAGGGAAGAAGTCCGCCTATCCTGCTAGAATTTTTACTAAGGATCAAGTACAGGCTTTAGAGGTGTAATACTTTTCACTCGAATCCATTGCAAAAGCTACATAGCCGCACTTTCATGATTGTCTGGATTTCTAGAGCATAGGATGAAAACAAAAAGGAGAAAAGTCACTACACATACACTTAATAAAATAATCAGTCCCTTAAGGACCTTTGCTGTAAATAATTTAGCCTTGCATTTGCTAGGGACTAACAAGATTTAGGCTTGGGGGTATGATTGTGCAGCAATCATAGGTCTTAATTGACCTATATTAGGCTAGGACTTAGCATAAGTTAGGGTTATTCATGCATGTATACACATTATCTGCATCTTTACTGCTCTTCCTTAGCCATGCATAAAATAATGTTATAATGTGCTGATTAAGAGCATTATGTCGATTGCAGGGAATAAGCTGATCAAGAGTTGGATCTGAAGCTGGATCAGGAATAACGGGAGTTGTAGCAGAGCTGGAGCAGAAGGCTTAGTTTAGATATAGGAACAATAATGTAAGGGGGTTAAAAGTTTGTTATTTTATTAAGTAGAAATAAAGCAGTAAAATGTGAAGAGCATAAGTCCATCCTAGCCCTAGGATAGCCTACAGACTTCCCCAAGCCTTAACACCCTTAGATTAGGTCACAACACCCTAGGAAGCTTTAAAACCCTAGTTCCAACCCTTATCTGGACGTCCAGATAGGTTATAGGACATCCAGGACCCTTAGCCATCTCCCGCACACCTCAAACCCACTTCAAAAGTTTTATTGGACGTCCAGACACTTTGTCAGACATCCAATTTCTACAGAGTACCCAAAATAGAACCTTGATTTCCCCCTGACTCAAATTAGACGTCCAGAACTGAAGTTTGGACTTCTAATTTTTGAGTATAAGTCATCTGATCCCATTATTGGATGTCTGGTACCGGTATCCAGTCCCTATTTTGAGATTCAAGCCTTAATCTTGGATCTCTAGCTCCCTAGACCTAATCCCAACCCCATAGGAACCTAAATTAAGGTGTCCTAACCCTAGTGCATCACTTCTAGACCTACCTAAGGACCTAATTAGGTCCTTACCAAATCCAATTGACTTAGATCAAAGTCAATTACCTTCACCTAAGTCAATTGGACTCATTGAGTCCAATTGAGCTTAGATCTCAACCCACACAAGTTCAATTGAACTAAGTGAGAGACCAATTGACCTAAACCTAACCTAATTGAGTTATTTCACTCTCAATTAGGTTCACACTCATTCAATTAAACTTAGGTTAAGTTTAATTGCATTTTCACCTTATCAATTAGGGTTTGCAACCCTAAAATCAAGACGGGTTGGCGGAGATCGACGTCGGAGAAAATGAGAGAGGGAAGGCGAGCGGAGGGCGATCGGCGTCGGGCAATAGTGGGGCGGAGCCATTCAGGGCTGGAGCAGAAGGCAAATGGAGGATGTAGAGATCGCGGGCTTGGAGGTGAAGGGAGCAGGTCTGGTAGGAGAGGTTCTTTAGGTCGTCTAAAAATGCTCGAAGATGACTTTGGAGGAGGACAAACGGCGACGTTCTCTACTTCAGATGCAGACAAAGGTGGCATGTGGCGGCGATTTGTAAAAACCCTCTGATCTGCTTAGAATGTAGGGGTGAAGGGAACAAGCGCGAGTCGTGCCCTAGGAGGATTCCTTTGCGATCAAAGGGGGCAGTCTCGCACCCTATCTGGAGGGTTTAGAATGAAACCCGACCGCCGCCGCCGTCGGCTTTGGGTAGGTACTTAATTGAAGTTGAGATCCCATCTTCAGAAGAGATCTCATCTGCATAGATCATGCTGAGGGGTGCACTAATTGGAGAGATCATGGCAGGCAAGTCGTCGATAGAAAAGCTTCAGAACCTAGTATGTTCCTTAGATCTCCTATTTGCGGGCTGGAAGTTAGCCATGTTATCCCACTCTCGTTTCTTGGTATATGGTTTGGGCATGCTGGATGTAGAATGATTGAGATTTCATTCAAGCTCTTTTGAAGACTTCATTGTGATTTGGAGAATGGTTTCTCCATTTGATGGGGCTCTTCCTGAGCAGCCTCCACAAAGAGTGAGCTTTAGGAGGATTCTTCTTGAGATCTCTGGACTGCCTCTACATCTGTGATTAAAGGGGGTTGTCTCTAAAATGCTAGTAGGTTTTGTATCCATCTGTGATGGTTCTGAAGTTTTGATTGGAGAGGGGGACATTAGATCTCTAAGAATTGAGGTGGATGTTACCAATGCTGGTTCAATTCCTGATGTGGTCACAATCAGATGTGGGGGCACTTCTTGGCTTGTTCGGCTAGCTGTACGTGGACATATGTCTAAGCAGGTTGAAAGTGGACAGGTTAAGTCATCTGAGGAAGGACTGAAGTCTAGAGCCAACAATGATGTTAGAAAGCATAGTGATAGATGTGGACACACTCCTGCTGATGCTCCTAAACCCAAAAAGAGGAAGGACTGTCACCTGGTCTATGCTGAGGAAGATCAGATGGAAGAGGTTGTTACAACTGATGATTGCAGACATGTCATGATAATCAAAAAGGACAGTTGTCTGGAGGTTGCTGAGAATTCAATGACAGATTTAGAGATGAACTGCAGTAAAGAGGTGGGCAGGACAGGAAGAGATCTGGTGCTTAAAGAGCCAGACCAATTGCAGCTTTCTATTCCTGCTAACTTGAAGTATGGCAGTGGTTCCAATAAAAAAAGATGTGTGGGTAGATCTCCTTACATGTTGAGAAGGAGAAGGAGACCTTGCCCCCTATTGAGGAGCAAAATATTGCTAAATCCATTATGGTTGAATATGTGGGCTGTAAGGCCAACGGGAATCATTCTAATGAGGAATGAGAATTTTGACTTGGAATGTGCATGGGCTACGCAATAAACAGAGAAGGGCTTCATTGTGTAGATATCTCTCTGAGCGGGAGATAGACTGCGCTCTTATAAAAGAGACACACTTGGAGATGGAGAAAGGTCAGGAATGGGATTGTTTTAAGCAATTTGGCAGTAGTGATGTTGCAGCTAAGGGTGCCTCTGGAAGGTTTGGTGGACTAGCTTTTTGGTGGAGAAAATCTTCCATTTCAGTAACTGAAATTATTTGCGACAGGTTCTTGCTTTCTTATAGATGTCAATCTCCCCAAGGAGATATGGAATGGTTTATATCGTGCATATATGGTCCTTGTGTGGCTGCAGACAGAGTTGGCTTGTGGGAGGAACTCTCTGCAATGAATCAAAGAGTGCAAGAGACCCCATGGCTGTTAGGGGGGATTTCAATTGTTATCTTTCTGGTGATGATAACCCAGATGGGAGAGTGGACAGTTCTACGGTTGGCTTCCAAATGGTTGTCCAGAACATGGGATTGACTGAATATCCCATCAGTGGTGTGGAGTATACTTGGAGGAATGGCAGTGGACAGATTGCCAAATTGGACAGATTTTTTGGCAGTCCTAGTTTGTTAGAGAGATCAGTTATCAGTAGTTTTGAGCCTTGATAGGCCTTTCTCTGACCACACTCCTTTGGTTTGGGACAGTGGGACGAATGCAGACACGGGATCATACTTCAAACTCAAGAGATCTTGGTTTAGGGAAGAAGGTTTCATGCAAATGGTTTCCCAGTGGTGGCAAAACAAGGCTGTACAAGGCACTGCTACATAGCAGTTGGTTGCAAAATTGGTTGGTCTGCGTGAAGTGCTGAAGGAATATAGGCAGGCTGTGAATTTGATCAGAGATCAGAAGAGGAGGGAAGCCTTGGCAGTTATCAGGGACCTAGATCTGATAGAGTGTAGGCTGGCTTTGAACCAACAAGAGCAACAACTGAGGTAGTAGATGCAAGCAGCTGTGGGGGGTGAAGATCTGAAAACAGAAATGGATTGGCGTGAAAAGTCTAGACAGCTATGGCTTAAAGAGGGTGATGTGAACACGAAATTTTTCCATCTTGCGGCTAGTGCTAGAAGGAGATTCAACCTTATTTCATCTATTAAAGTTGAAGAGAGAACTACTACCTCTGTTAAAGAAATCAAATCTAAAGCAAGTAAATTTTTTAAAGAAATTTCCAAGGCTACTCCAAGAGGTTCTTGGAGGATGGTAGCAATGGACTTCCCTTGTGTTAATAATGATCAGAGAGACATGCTCGTGACCCCTATATCTGAACAAGAAGTGCTAAAAGCTATTAAAGAGTTAAATAATGAAGGTGCTCCTGGCCCGGATGGATTTCAGGTGTTTTTCTACAGAGAGCTATGGAGTGTTGTTAAGGTGGATGTTTTAAAGGTTATTCATGAATTTGAACTGGGCAACACTGGATTTGAGAGGCTGAACAAATCCTATCTGTTTTTGCTTCCTAAGAAATCAAGTGCGGAGAGATTTTCTGATTACAGATCCATTGCGCTATCTAATTCCATCTACCTTATTATTAGTAAGGTTATTCCTAACAGACTGCGGGAGGTTTTAAAGGACTTGATAATGCCTGTTCAGTTAGCTTTTCTTCCTAGGAGATCATTACAAGAGTTTTTCATTGTTGCGCAGGAGATCGTAATGGGTTGGCGGAGAAAATCCAAGGCTTTCTTATGGAAAGTAGATTTTTCCAAGGCCTATGATTCAGTCTCCTGGTCATACTTGTGGGAGATTCTTAGGAGGAAGTTTCCACCTTTATTGATACAATGGGTGAAGAGGTGCATTGCGACAGCCTCTTTTTCCCCACTGATAAATGGTAAACCGTGTCATTCTTGGATTCAGCCCCAGTGTGGAGTAAAGCAAGGTTGCGCAATTGCCCCTCTTATTTTTAACCTTGCGGTGGATATTATGGCTAGATTCGCCTGCAAACTGGCTGTGGATGGTTTTATAAGGGGGTATTCAATGTCTAATCATAGGGCTCTAGCCCCTATACTTCAATATGCTGATGATACTATTTTTCTTGTGGAAGGGGGGAAGAGAGAAGTGCAAGCTCTGTTACATATGGTAAAAACTTTTGGAGAGATTTCTGGTCTCAGATTGAGTGGAAATAAATCCTCCTTGGTCTGCTTTGGGATGAACTGTGGGTTATAGAATGATATCTCCATTCTTGGTACACCTGTGGTTCCATTGCCTATTAAATATCTGGGTCTGCCTTTGAAATGTTCTAAGATGAAGAAAACAGAGTGGTCTTTCCTCTTTGAAAAGGTAGCTACAAAATTGGAGGGCTGGAGCAGTAGATACCTATCAAAAGGGGGGAGGTATATATTATTGAATTCCATCATCACTTCGATTCCAGTATTCTTTTTCTCTGTCCTTAAAGCTCCGAATTCTATTCGGAAAATGCTAGAGGTGATGCGGAAAAGATTCTTTTGGAAAGGGGCCTCTCATCAAGGGGCCTTTTTCCAACCCTTGAAGTGGGAATCAATTTGCAAGCCAAAAGAGATGGGAGGTATGGGTGTTAGATCCGTTATGGAATTCAATGAAGCTTTACTATTGAAGTGGGCTGTTCGGTTGCAGCAGGGGGAAAAAAATCTGGACAGAAATTATCCAGGATAGTTATGGGAGTACGAACGACGAGATTAATCATCTAAACCCACGTAAACCTTCCCCCTTTTGGTCTTCTGTGGTGCACGCCCTTAAGGATAATTGGAATTTTTTCAAATCAGTTTTAGGTGATGGAAAAAGCTTCAAGTTTTGGTTGGAAAATTGGGTACATGGAGGGATGTTTAAAGACAGGTTCCCCCTTGCTTATGTTGCGGCTGCAAATAAAAATGCGGTGGTAGCCGATTATTGGGACGTGGTTTCGGAGCAGTGGTTGTTAAATAATGGTGGGTGGAATAATCATGAAACAAGAACATGAGTAGAGAATGAACGTCTCATGCAAGAGCTTGCTGCTTTCAAACCCATGCCTCACGAATATGACACATACAAATGGGAGGGTAATATCTCTACTGTGGCTGCTTATGACAGATTGATAATGTCCTCCAGGATGGCAGAAGATGAAGAGATGGGGAAGAAGCTATGGAAGTTAAAAATACCACTAAAGTTACAATTTTTCTTATGGCTCTGCAGAAGGGATGGATTGATTACTGGAGATCTGAGGCACAGAAGGATGCGTACCCCCACCCAGTTGTGTCATTTATGTGGGATGCATAATGATTCTAGCGTTCATATCTTTTCTTCATATGCGATCACTGATTATGTATGGAGGAGAGTATGCAATGAGTCTTTTCCCACATGGGTGAATTTGTGGTGCTGTCTTGTGGATGGGAATAAGCCTTATTTACATATGGTAGCTGTGTTATGGGCTGTATGGAGGGCTAGAAATGAGTATGTTTTTCAGGAGGCCCGAGTGTATGTGGATAATATTGTAAATTTATGCTGGAGTCTCATACAGCATTGGGGTTCGATCATGTAATTATTTTTTATTATCAATAATAGCTCTCCTGGTTTGCTATCGGTGATTCGATAGCGTTCCTTTCTTCCTCAAAAAAAAAAAAAATCAAGGCCTACACCTACACAAACCCCTTAGGACCTACCCTAAGCCACCTAGCCATGTGGAGCACGACCACATACACACACACACCCATTCACGCACACACTTCTCTAGAATTCTCTAGAGATCTCTTGAGGTGGGGCCACCTCTTGGTTACCAAATTTAGCAACCAAGAGGCAATCAAATTGAGATCCACAATTTTTGGATCTCAAAAACCACCTCCACCCACATGTGATCAGCCACTCTTGGACTCTCTCTAGAGAGTTCCACACCTCTCTAGAGAGAAGCCATTGGGTCTATAAAAAGACCCCATCGGTGGCCATTTGCACCCATTCACATCCCTTGGCTTCATTGGCACCACTCACCTCATTAGCTCCATGCACGCCCGCCTTCACTTAGGTTAGCTACTCCACCTCCACGAGCTCACCACCATCATGGAGGACATCATGCCAGGATGCTGGATCAATCCTTCCTCTCTCCAAGGGTCGGCCTAAGCTACATTGGTCGCCCCTCATTCTCCTCTTGGCCACTCCAAGGCCATCGGGGACCACCCCTGAATGCCCTTTATTCTGATAGATTTAGTTTATGCTCTCCATAATTTTTACTGCTTTTATTACTGCTTAATAGCATAGTCTTCTCCCCCAATGATACTTGCAAAATCCCCCCATTGATTCTTCTATGCAGTCATTTTCTGGTAGTTAGATTTTCATTTCAAGCAATCTTGTATAAGCTTTCCTCTAAATTTCCTGTGCAAACAACTCTCCCCAATGAATGATTGAAAATGCATTTTTATATATATATCTCACTTTATGTGTTTGAAATCACCATGAGCTTATTGATTAATATTATATTTTCGTGATTCAAGTTGCCTGTTTCTAACTCCTAATATTCTCGCAACTAAGCATGTCATACTTAACTACGTAATAATCACGAACCAACATGCGATTCTACAAAAAGTAGAGCAATAGAAGATCGATTTCAGAAGTAAACAAATGCCTCCCAGAGGCGAACGACTGGGACTCAAAGTCTAATTATCTTTAGAAATCATTTTTTGACGAACGTTTTTGCATGACTATACTATGATTCCGATGACTTTCAAATGCGTGAGAACGCCTTTCGTCACTACCACCCCCATCAGCTTCACCACAACTCCACCAACTAAAGCCCTAACCTAAATCCATCTATCGCTCACCCTAATCACCTGCCAAACTCCACGCTCACCGCACTATCATCTTGAGGTTGTCTGACCTCTTCACTCACTCCCGCTCACCACTAAGACCACCATCACGTTCGCCATCCTCAGGCGATCCTCCTGAGCATATTTGATGTGGTTGTGAGGCCGTTCTCATGCTTGCAGATCTTCAACCGGAGCTCCGCCACTGCCCCGACTTCACCGATATGATTTCAATCTTCCAACCACATCTACTCCAGATTTCTGCCCCAGTTCACATGGAGTGGTCTTAGGACCATTACCAGGTCCTTGATTGAAGTCACCAGCACCTGCTACTGCCTCCATTTGAGGCATCTTCACTACCTACAGCACACGCAAAGAAGGGTGGGACTTTAGTCCCACCTCGGTAGCTGATGAAGCGACACAGGTGCTTAAATTGATTTTGTGCTACAGCCTCGTTGCCTCTGTAAGCATGGGGTGAGATCCCCTCATATGTGCCCACACACGCCCTCGCTCGGGCTCACACCCCGCAGGTCTAGGCTTGATCTGATTACTCGTATACTGGGGTCTGGTCAGGTTTGCTGATTCTGAGAGAGGAAGAAGAGAAAAAGGAGAGGAGAGTGGGGGGGTTTTGCACTGCCACCCTCCTCTTGATTCTTGAGAGATCTGAAGAGGCCTTTGCCTATGCTGGTGTGCTAAGTCATGTGCTACAGGCTAAGGGAAGAAGAAGAAGAAGAGAAGGAAGAGGAAGAGAAGAAGAGAGAAGCCTCTCCTTAAGGCTCAAAGAGAAGAAAGAAGAAGAGACCTTTGCATCTATTAAGGCATTTGAGCGCCCAAATCTGCCGTCTGACTTTACATATCCAAGCCTTCAGGATCTATTGCTTACTCATCTTGCGTGAATTAATTGTAGTTGATCCTGTGCAAATATTTAAGATAATTGTGGTTAAATTGCAGGCTAATTTGGTGATTCAAATCACCATTTTAACCCCTTCTTTTTTCCCTTCATTTCTATTAAGTCTTGATTATTCTTATATCTTTGATTATGATCTTGAGTATTAAATTGTCACTTTCTCCCTATGTTCGACATTGGATTTCATTCGAGTAATAAATTATATTTGTTTTTTGCACTGATTGGACCTATACTGCCACGCAATGATTTTAAAACCCATTTCAGAGCAACTAACATTTTGGCGCCATTGCCCTGGAGTAACGCGCAATTTAGATCTCCTGATTGCAATATTAGATTTGGTACCAATGTGCTACATCTCTTTTGACTTTGATCTATTTCGGGGGATTCATTAAAGAAAACTTCAGTCGCACATCATCCACTCCAAGGGCAAGTAAAATACAAATCCAATCTCTTCTAAGCCCCTGAATCTGAAAAAGCTAAAAAATAAGAAAAATTAATTAGGGCTACTTGCATTATATTCTTAGATTAATCATTAAGTTGCCTGATTTGATACATTCTATTTAGACAACATTCAAACCCTGATTTGTGAACCTTCTTGAAGCTTAAGGTATCTAGGGCTATCACCTTCTTACTTGAGCCCTAGGTACCACATTTGGACAAAATTGAATTGGACCAAATTAGAGCCAATTAAGATTTCCAGTTTAGGATTTTAGAGACACACTTGCTTAAGCAAGAATTGATCTTTCCAAACAATGTGTGCCTAATCCTTGATTGAATTGATCTATTCAAGCAAACCCTAAAATCATGCCCTTAAATTCATTTGAACACTAAAAGAGGGACCTAAATTTCTTAAAGGACAAAATAGGTGAAGTTGACCAACCTTGTTGGGTTAACCAATCTTCAAATTAGGTCACTTTGCACAAAACATCTCAAAAAGTTCAAGTGGAATCATAAGCACCTTGCTCTTAACTTAAAACTGGTAGACTTAAGAGGTCAAGTCCCCATTCTGGTCTACCTGGATCCTCAATGACAAGAGAGGTTGGGTGAGGGAAACCCTGTAACTCGTAGGGGCGCTCTACCTTGTAGGGCTCTTCGTGGGATTCTCCCTCTCTGTCTGCCTAGGTAATTCTCAGGTGGATGGCTTTCTGACTAAGGGGTATCATTTGCCCCAAACCTCTATAGTCATCCAAAATTTTTGGGTGTCTTGATTGGGTCCATCACATTCTACCTCTCATCTAATCCATCGGTGCATATTTGGGAGGAGATCCTTAAGACCATCCTTGAGGCCTCCATTAGCTATTCACTCTCGTCGAGGTCGAGACTCGACTTCCGTGTTTGTGCAACAACCTGATCACATTGACATATCCTCTGATTCAGAACCTATCCCTTCATCACCTATGGATCACCAAGAAGAACAACCTAATCTTGAGTAACAATTCCATGATTTCCAAAATCGAATCAATGCCATCATCAATCCACCGCTGCGTCCTCAAATGCGAGATCACTATAATCCCATAACGGTGGAAATCGAACCTCGAATCAACATTCCCGTGGGAGGACCTGAGGTAGATCTCATGCCTAGCATGCTTCATATGACCTTGAAATTTCATGGCTTGAACTCTGAGGATCCTTTCCAGCATGTCAAAAGCCTAAAAAATCTAGCCCACACCTTTGTGGTAGATGTACAGAATCAGGATGGATTACTCTTAAAGCTCTTCTCATTCTCCTTAGCTGATAAAGATGCTCACTGATTTCAGACTCAACCACACAGGATCAACACATGGGGAAACTTCAAACCGCCTTCCTACAAAAATTCTACCGCATTGGTCGTGCCAACACGGTGCGGCACCAAATCACTCACTTCTCCCAAGGAGCTGGAGAATCTCTACATGAAGCATGGGATTGCTTTCTGGATCTCATGCGTAAGTACCCCCATCACGGAGTGCCAAAGTGGGAACAAGTCCAATCCTTTTACCATGGACTTCGTGAGGATATCAAGATCTTTGTCAATGCAACCTATGGTGGTAGCATCATGGGTCAACATGAGGACATGATCTAGGAAATTCTCGAAAATATGTGCAAGAACTCCCTGACAATGAGTCATTGGGTGCATACGACCGGACATCCACCCACGCATTAGCAAATAATTGGGGGCTACATGAAACCCGAGGCCTTTCCGCATCCATTGATGTGGAGTTGGTAGCCAGTCAATTAGACAAGGTCTCCATTATCAAGAAAAAGATGGACGACATCACTCGTCATCTGCACAAATCCACCTCGGCACCTCAAAGCACATACGTGCACTCACCCATGAGAAGGAAGGCTGCACACAACATCTACCACTTCCCAGGGATGGATGCATATCCATCTCCGTCTGATTATGGCTTCAGAAGCAATTCCGGGTCAGCCCACCTCAGTTGGGGGAACTTGGAACCCCCGTACCCTGATTATCTCGGAGTTCCTCAGACCTACGAGGATCTTCACGCAGTCCAGAATAATCCTTTCTCCAGCACTTACAACTCTGGATGGCGTAATCATCCTACCATTTTGTGGTCGGGAAATAACCCGAATCCAAGAACTCAATTTCAACCTTGACCTTAAGATTTGCATCCTTATCAGCCCACCCAAAATTTCCAATCTGGACAACCTAAAGAAGATCAGACATCTTCGATTCTTCAAACCTTGGTTGACATGCAGAAATAGCACAAAGAAGACATCACTGAACTTCGCAATCAAGTGATCCAGCTGGCAAGCTCTCGCTAGCTTGGCACACTTTCTTCCCAACCTTTGCCAAATCCTAACAACATGTTGACCCAAAAACACATTTTAAACCAAATCCAAGGTCAAACATATTATACCCAACCTGGTCCAGTGACTCATACCTGCGTATCTTCTCCATCCACCTCAACTGAGCTGAAACACACTGTCACTTACCCAACACCTCACCACCATGATTATGCTATGATCACTGTTATGAACGAACAACAACCCATCCCTACCTAACCTATTCCCTTATCCCAGGTCATATCTCACCTCCACACTAAAGGATTGTTAGGAAATGATATAATAGGACCTTTGAGGAATGCACAAGTCATGATTCCACTACAGGATATCCTCACTCTCAACTCAACCTCACCTGACTTACCCAGGAAAGAGATGGAAGAACAAACAATAGGAATGGTAATACTATTTGAAAATATAACTACCATAATCCAAAATAGTCTACCTCCTAAGAAATCTAATCCAAGAACCCCGCTAATTTCTTGTAATATCGGTGATACAAATTTCAAGCGGGCTGTGTCAGACATGGGTGCCTCAGTCAACCTCATCCCTACCAACTTATTTGAAAAATTACCGATTGGATAGCTAAAACCTGCTCACGTCACTTTACAACTAGCTGACCGAACCCCGATCACACCAATTGGGATGAAAGAGGATATGGTCATTAAAATTAAGGATTTCAGCTACCTAGTAGATTTCCTAATTCTTGACATGGTTACACAACAATAGATACACGATATTGTTTGTTATGCGTAGAGTGCATTTTTGATAGGAAAACGTTGTAGTATAGTGTGCAATACGGTCAAACAAAGATTTTTAATAAAAGATAATGAGACTTGTGTCCCGGTCGTTCATCTCTGGGAGGCGTTTGTTCAGTTCTGAAATCGATCTTTATTTCTCTACTTTATTTAGAATCACACGCCAGTTTATGATTATTACGTATTGAAGTACGACATGCTTAGTTGCAAGTATATCAGGAATTAAAAGCAGGCAACATTAATCACACAAAAGATATTACAATGAGCTCATGGTGATTCTCAACACATAGACATATATATATAGAAAATAAATTTTTCATTCATTCATTCAGAGGATGTTTACAACAAGGATGTAGAGGAAAGCTTGTACAAGAATGCTTAAAAATCTAAATCTAGCTACCAGAAAATGATCGCATACAGTAATCTATGGGGGGATTTTGCATGCATCATTGGGGGAGAATAAGGACTACACTACTAAGCAGTAAATAGAAGAAGTAAATGTAAAGAGCCAGCTACTAATCTATCAGAAGTGAGGGCATTCGGAGTTGGGCTTTGATGGCCTTAGAGTGGTGGAGAGGAGGAAGAGGGGCAGCCAATGGAGCTTAGGCCGACCCTTGGAGAGAGGTTGGAGGAGTGATCCAGCATCCTAGTATGGTGTCCTTCATGGTGGTGCTTAGCTCGTGGGGATGGAGTGGAGATGGTGGTGGCTAGCCTAGGTGGAGGTGGATGGAGCCAAGCATGTATGGACAAAAGTGGATGGGTGCCAATGGCCACCCCTTAGGTGTTTTCATAGACCTAAGGGAAGCTCTCTAGAGAATTATAGAATTCTTTAGAGAGGCCTATGGTGGGAGCTCATGGGAGAGTGAGAGAGAGAGGATGGATGGTGGTTTTTAGATCCACCAAATGTGGATCTAAAATTTGAATGGCTCTTGGTTGCTAATTTTAGCAACCAAGGCAACCACACATGGGAGAAAGTTCTAGAGAACTCTAGGCTAGGTATTTTCGTGTGGATGGTGTGTGTGGGTTGAAACTTAGGTGGCTAGGTTGATTAGGTTAGGTTCTAGTGGGTTTAGGTCAAGATATGTCTCAAATTAGGGTTGTAAACCCTAATTCACTAAGGTAAAGTGCAATTAAACTTAATACAAGTTTAATTGTGTTTGTGGAAACTTAATTGAGAGTAAAATGACTTAATTAAGTTAGGTTTAGGTCAATTGGACTCTCACTGAGTCCAATTGGACAGTGTGTGCTAAGATGAGGGCTCAATTGGACTCAATGAGTCCAATTGAATAGGCTGATGGAATTGACTAAGATCCAAGTCAATTAGGTTTAGTGAGGACCTAATTAGGCCCTTAGGGAGGTCTAGAGGTGATGTACTAGGGTTAGGGTAACTTAATTTCGGTTCCTATTTGGTTGAATTGGTTTTAGGGACCTAGAGATCCAAGATCAAGGCTTGAATCACAAAATAAGGACTGGAGAGCAATATCAGACATCTAATAATAGTGTCAGACATCTTATACTCAAAAATCAGAAGTCCAGACTTGTTGTCTAGACATCTAATCAGAGTCAGGAAGGATTCAAGGTTCTGTCTTGGGTATTCTACAGAAATTGGACGTCTGACCAAGTGTCTGGACATCCAATAACACTACAGAAGTGGGTTTAAGGTGTGCGGGAGTTGGCTAAGGGTTCTGCATGTCCTATAATTCATCTGGACGTCCAGATAAAGGTTGGATCTAGAGTTTTAGGGCTTCCCAGGGTGTTGTGACCTAATCTAAGCGTGGCCAAGGCTTGGGGGAAGTCTCTAGGCTATTCTAGGGCTAGGATGGACCTAAGCTCTTCACATTTTACTGCTTTATTCGTACTTAATATAATAGCAAACCTTGACTCCCTTACATCATTATTCCTACGTCTAATCTAAGTCTTTTGCTCCAGTCCTACTGCAATACTCATTATTCCTGATCCAACTTCAGATCCTGCTCCAGATCCAACTCCTAAGCAGCTTATGATCAGTTTATTGCCTGCAATCAACATAATGCACTTAATCAGCACATCATAACATTATTTTATGCGTAGCTAAAGTAAAGAAGTAAAGATGCAGATAATACTTAGGCATGCATGAATTACCGTAACTTATGCTAAGTCCTAGCCTAATTTAGGTCAATTAAGACCTATGATTGCTGTGCAATCAGATATGGCTGTGATTTTTGGAAGACAATTCTTGGCCACTACTTGAGCCATAATCAATTGCGAATCAGGGCAGATGACAATTTCCTCTGGAGATCAACATGTTGAGATGAATATTTTTGAGATAACAAAAGGAAAATGCTTTACTGAACAACTAGGTTTTAAGCAGGATCTCATGACCATGTCCTTGTAGGAAACATAGAAGCTGAATTGGAAACTTTTCACATCCTAGATGATGATCTTGTTGAGCATAATGATATGTGCACAATGGAGGTTTTCACATTTGAATTTGAAGATATACCTAGAAATGTTGGGAAACATGGTGACAAACCAAATTCAGAGATGATGGGCTTGGAAACTTTTTATTTTGAGGACCACTAGGAATCAGAATTGGACGATATTGAGAGTGACCTTGACCAAGAATATGAATCCTTTACAAATTTTAAGTTTTATGATTCAAAAAGCACTCTCCAAGCATTTACTTTTTGGGATGAAGATTATAGGGAAGATTCATTTGAAGACCCAATCTGTGAGTCATTTTGTTTGGAGACAATCTTAAACCTAAATGAAACTAATCACAATGACTCATCAGGTATCGATTTGATAGGTCACAGAGAACGAGAGGAACCACACATCAGGGGTACACTACCTAGACCCATATCTATTGAGCCTTGGAATCACCATAACCCTACTACAAAATCCCATGATTACTAAACCTTCCAAATGTTCCCTCAAGAAAGACTCAAGAAAGATCATCCACAAATAAATCAGCTTGACTTATATCAGAGATGTTTTGGAATGACTCTCCACCATGTTTTGATACTTATCTGTGGCCATCCAATTCTCATCCATCACGATCATATCATTCATGCAGTCAAACCATTCTCCCTGAGCTCATTATGCCTGGCTGATGGCGTTAAACTTAGCACCTAATGGGAGGCAACCTGTCATCTTTTTGAAAAAACTCGAAACCCTTCTTGACACATCTTATGCTGAACTCATATTGCACTTTAGGGTTCATCCATTAGAACAACCGATCCACCTCTAGTACCCGTACCCGAGCTTAAAATCGTCCGCAACAGTCACCCTGACCCATCCACCCACCCAAAACCTGTTCTAATGTACGTTTTAAGTTGAATTCGAATCCATCTAATTTGCAATGAGGACATTGCAATTCGTAAGCATGGGGGGTATTAAAAGTGCAAAACGCTGTGAGAATCACTTCACAAGAAAAGGGTATCATCAAAAAATATTACACATTCCAAAAATAAAAGAAAATTGAAAATAAAAAGTAAAAAAAAAAATGTTGAAGGGAGGAAGTTTTGAGTGAATTAATTGCATATCATTTCTTAGGAGAAAAAGGGGAGGTGATATAAATGTCAAAAAGGAGCACAATTTGAAAAGAAAAAAGTGAGTCATTAGCAAAAGATTAAGGAATCGACTCAGTTCTAGACCAAATCAAAAAGAAAGAAAATGAAAGACAAAAAACTGCTAAGGGACAAAAGAGATTAGAATGAATGCTGATCTTAGGCCTTTTGGGCTGTGATTTTAGGCTTAAAAATTCAATTATCCATTAAGGTCTGGATAGTCCTTAAGAGGTTTGGGAAAATGCGAAGCTTATGTATTAAGTCTAAGGCTTAGGGATTATTCGACCTCGTTAACTAACCTTTTGTTTGCAGGAATTGGTAACCTAAGCACCCCAATCAACACACAATCTGGTTCAGTGCGCTTAATTATCAAAATCACGTAAATGCGTTAATTTTGTTTTGAAAAAGCTACCTAGATTAGGAGTGGCTGATCAACAAAAGTTGATTTGGAAGACATCCCAGCATGGAGAGGCGGGAAATTCCCCTCAAAGATGTGCAATAACATACAGTCTCCTTGGTGCTTGTCTCCTAGGATATCTAAATATCCTACTGGGGGCATGTAAGCACCTTATGCTAGTTCAGATGCCATGGGTGGCATTATCATGAAATGTCGATTGCCAGGGTTTGGATTTAGCTACAGAACGCCATTGGTTGGATTATCCCAAAATCTCGAAAGCTAGGGTTCTGGGGGTTGCCATGGGCAATGCTATTTCGAAGCATCGATTGCCAGGGACCCTGCAAGGATTGATGGTGCGAACTAGGAATCCGATATAGACCATGTTGTAAATCCAATCCGAAGCTAGAAATAAAGAAAGAAAAGAGAGAGAAAACTCTCCAAAAAAACAAAAAAAATCTTTTGTCTCTCTCTTACAAAAATGAACTGCAAACTAAACCTAGGCTAAAACACGTTACAAGCACGGGTACTTTAACCGTGGAGTTCAACAAACCTTAGGTTAGTTCCGTGGGCCTTGGAAACCTTCGTGGTGAACTGAGGCTAAAGCTGGTAGGGTTAGGATCTTGGTTGGTACTTAAGTACCTCTAGCCCTACTATCAGCATTCTAATCTAATCTACAAATGAAAGCACACAGCAAAAGTCTGAGCATAAAAAAAAAGGCATATGTTCAAGAATTAAAGTTAATTCCATGAGATTTTGCTAAGGGACTAGCAAAAGCTAGGCATAGGGGTATGATGGGAACACCATCATGAGCCATAACTAGCTCAATTTGATCAGATTAAGTAATTAAATGCTCCTACATAACCGCTAGAGGACTATAATTCACTACATAATCATTCTGAGAGAAAGATAAGAAAATAGGGTTCAAACTGTAATTTTACCATCATATCTTGAATGCAGAATAACCATGGATTTTCTCAGGGGTTAATTAAGGGTCAGATGGTCTTAAAAGGCTAACAAGTGGGTTAGAATAGACAGAAAAGGGTTTTCATATGTTTTGAGAATTAAATGACTTTTGAAACCCTAAAAATAAACCCACTTAATTAACTGAGGTTTTGGTTAGGATAAAATTCACCTAAACCCTCTAAAATTCATGGAAAAATATTCTCTAGGGTTTGATACCTTCAATTTGACCATCAGAACCCATCTTGACCCAAAATAGAGTCTGAGGCTGACATTTGCCCTAATTCAAGTTTTTTGCATAAATTACCCAGTCAAATAGGGTCAAAACCTAAATATAACTTAACCATTGGATTCATTGGGGCAAAATTAGGTTTGTACCAAAATTTGGACCCAATCTGAGATCATCTTGATAAAGTTTGCATTTTGGTCTAATCAGACTCTTTCTATCTCTTTCAGACCCTTAACTTTTGAATTCTCTTACAAATAGCCCCCCAACTTCTTTGTCTTCTTCACAAATAGGTCCCTACACCATTTTTGGAAGGTTAAACCATCATCGTCGAGTTTCGAGCAAGGATTTCTCGCTCGATTTTTAATCAATCTCCCTTAAAATTGATACGTGGATTCCTTGGGAAGTTACCTTCCATTTGAGCCATTCCTTGGGCACTAAGTCTTTCCCAAAAGGCCATGCGAACCTTTCCAAGGTTCGGGTATCCTATTTTGCAAAAACCCTCTGAGCATGGAATCTTCTTTCCAGGTTTGGAAGGGCTTCCTATGGCTTATAAAAGAACCCCTAATGCACAGCCAAGTTTTTCAACAAGTTTTGGGAGACAAATCACCCTAATCTACCCTCTCCGACCACCAAACATCTTTGCTCCGGTGACCTCCCTGGATCCCCCTCCTCCAGCCATCTAACCATCAAATTGGAAGGCCTAAGTTCTTCCTCTCTTTCTCGTGACCCTCCCCAGCCAAAGGGAGGGTGTTCCTCCGTTTGATTCATTGTCGCTGCCTCCACTTCCTTCTCTGGCTCTGGTTGATCAACATCGGAGCCCTCTGCCTCTCTACTGCATCCCTAAGTCTCTCTATCTTTCCCTTTCCCTCTCTACACTATTTTCCCACTCTCACAACACATGCACGATCACTGCTTCTCCTTCAACGCCGTCATCTTCTCCACCTTCGACGAAGCTTCGGCGACGCCTACTCATCGCCATACTGCTCGAAACTCTCCGCTACCACCCCAATCAACTTCGCCACAACTCCACCGACTAAAGCCCTAACCTAAATCCACCTATCTCTTACCCTAATCACCTACTGAACTCCACGCTCACCGCACTGTCATCTTGAGGTCGTCTGACCTCTTTACTCACTCCCGCACACCACCATGACCACCATCACATTCGCCATCTCAGGCAATCCTTCTAAGCATATTTGTTGTGGTCTTAAGGTCATTCTCGTGCTTGTAGGTCTTCCACCGAAGCTCCACCACTACCCCAACTACACCAACTACACCTTGAGTCCTCTGACCACATCCGCTCTAGATTTCTACCCCAGTTCACGCGAAGTGGTCCAAGGACCCTTCCCATGTCCTTGACTGAGGTCACCAGCACCTGCTACTGCCTCAATTTGAGGCATCTTCACTACTTGCAGTGCACGCAAAGAAGGGTGGGACTTTAGTCCTACCTTGGTAGCTGACGAAGTAGCACAGGTGCTTAAATTGATTTTGTGCTACAGACTCATTGCCTCTGAAAGCACAGGGTGAGATCCCCTCGCACGTGCTCATGCCCCGTAGGTCTGGGCTTGATCCAATTACCCGGATACCCAAGTCTGGTCAGGTTTGCTTGTTCTGAGTGATGGAGAAGAGAGAAAGGAGAGGAGAGTGGGGGTGGTTTTGCTCTGCTGCCCTCCTCTTGACTCTTGAGAGATCTGAAGAGGCCTTTTCCTCTGCTGGCGTGCTAGGCTATGTGCTGCCAGCTAAGGGAAGAAGAAGAAGAGAAGGAAGAGGAAGAGAAGAAGAGAGAAGCCTCTCCTTGAGGCTTAAAGAGAAGAAAGAAGAAGCCTTTGGCTCTGTTAAGGCATCTGGGTGCCCAAATCTACCGTCTGACTTTACATATCCAAGCCTTCAGGATCTATTGCTTACTCATATTGCATGAATTAATTGTGGTTGATACTGTATAAACATTTAAGATAATTGCGGTTAAATTGTAGCATTAATTTGGTGTTTCGAATCACCATTTTAACCCCTTCTTTTTTCCCTTCATTTCTATTAAGTCTTGATTATTCTTATATCTTTGATTGTGATCTTGAGTATTAAATTGCCACTTGCTCCTTGTGTTCGACCTCAGATTTCATTCAAGTAATAAATTGCATTTGTTTTTTACGCTGATTTGACCTATACTGCAACGCGACGATGTTAAAACCCGTTTCGGAGCGACTAACAAACACCTACCAAATACAGCCTTAACCTACTTTTCTGTATTTCTAGCCACCTGAATATAGGCTGAGGAATTCTGACTTAGTCTTAGAGTTATCAGAACCTAATCAAAGTGTTAATACCAGGAGAGACCACCAAATATACTGATAAAATCTAGTGAGATTGTGGGCTAAAAAGAAAAGAAAAGAAAAAATAAAGAAATAGAAAAAGAAAGAGAAAGAAAGACCTTCTTCCACTAGAATTCCTCTAGACCCTCTCCAACTCTTCAGACCTTCTTCTTTAGCTCTCTCCATCTCTGGCTCTCTTCCTCTGAAGTGCCCATCATGCCCCCTTGGTGGACCATCATCGCTTTCCCCAACCTCTCCAGAAGGCCGCCACGAACTACCTGTGGTGACCTTATTTTGCTACATAGTAGTTTTCATTTATGCTCTAGTTAGATAGATAGCAAGAACTTGTTCTAGTCATAATTATATTTTTGTAATTCATGATCAGACTATCTGCATGATATACATATTGTGATACATATAGATTAGTTTGCAATTAGTAGCATATTCTCTAAGTTAGCCTTCTAATTTAGTTTTGAAATCAAGAGCACTTTCAGACTCCCTGAGTTCAACTGGGACTCAACTATTTCGTTAAAATTTATTTGCTGAGACGTATTTCACACTGACGTATTCGTCTTCTTTATGCGATTTACACCATGACCAAATTGGCACGGTTGCTGGGGTGGCACGGTGATTTTTGATTTCATAGTTGATTTAGTTTTTTTTGTGCAGGATGAGCGAAGGATTGGCACACGCATTGGGTGCTAAATTATCAAGGTGCACATGTTCATTTTAGATTAGATTAGAATTAGGATTTCCTAGGTAGTTAGGATTTGCTTTATATATATATTAAAAAGAAAAGAAAAAAGAACTTTCTGCTATCTTTAGAAAATTGACCAAAATCTAATTGCGATTTTTCAAATTCAATATCCATGTTTCTAGTGGTCCAAAAATCTTGAAATTCAGACATGAACCACATTTTCAAACTATCTTTCTAACACCACTATTCCCACAAAGAAATTCAATCTGTGGAATTTTTGAAACTTCGTGGAGTAAACATGGGTCAAATAGACTAAAAATTGAACTTTTATGAACTTAAAAAATCCATTCTGACCATCATACAAATCTGATTGACTCAAGATTGGTGGGGTTTGAATGATAATCAAATTGTCTTTCTTTGTCATATTTTTATCGAGTTTTTAGAGCACATTTGATATTTTTTCCAGTAGAAAAACCAACACTACTAAAAAGCTCATAAATATTTATTGGAAATAATAAAAATTCTGAAAAAAATACTCTCTGAAAAGCTTTTTGAAAAAGGAATCTTCCAGCCAATTTTCAAATCAATTGGATTCTAAATTTAATTGAGAGTTTACTTTTGATTAGTGGTCTGGAAACTAAAACAACGTAGAAGTGCATGAGCCCTAAGACTACATTAGACTAACTTGGACTCAGTTGAGACTAATAGTTAGTTGGTGAGGTGAGTCACCTTGTGGACGGCTCACCATCTACTGAATTGAAGAAAAAGGTTAAAAAATTCACAAAAACATTTCAAATAACCTGCATTTGTCTTGAAACTACTAGGTGATTTCAAACTCTCTTACCAAACCTGGTGACTAAGCCTGCGAGGTAGTGTCAAATGACCGCGGCTACGGGGTACAAAGGAATCGGTGGGGAAAGCTGATGGAAGAACCTTCCTTTTAGTCCCCTTGTATACAGACTAACCGGGTTAGTTTGAGAGGTGGGGATTATCTTTAGTCGATTTCTCAACAATTTTCTTCAGAAATTTGAACCTGAACAAAAAATCTAGCCATCTTATCTTAAGGACCAATCTAATTAACAAGGCCTTAGCCTTGTTTTGCTTGACTACACCAACCCTTTGAGTTGGTGTATGCCAAGAAGAAGGTCGTTATGACCTAAACTTGTGGGACCTTAGGAGCCAAACCCATGGCAGCAAAGGCTATTCTCGCCCAACCCTTCTTCCCAACCCTCTTCCTCTCGATTAGTTGAGATGGCTAATCAGGGTCCTCGAGTTGGTCAGGACCCTGAGAATTACGACCCAATGGCTCATCTGGAAACCAAGGTTGTGGAAACTGAGCAGAAATACGAGTAGAGCATTGACAGGATGCAGCATCCACCATGTGGAGAAAACTATGAGATTTCTACGATCTGGTGGCAACGATTATAGCACCTTAGGCTATATTCTCGTAGGCGGAGATGCATTCGAGTTTAAGACGAACATCATAAGTCTGATTCAGACTCATTTCCATGGAAACTCAAATGATGATCCCTTCTAGCACATTGAAGATCTGAGTTGAATTGTAGAGTTAGTTTGACCTAGAAATGTAGATATGGGAATTGTTCTCATAAAGCTTTTTCCTTTTACTCTCAAGGATAAAGCTGCTTACTGGTTCAAGACTATCGGTGGCCAATTGGAGCCTGGGAGGATTTACGTCGCGAATTCCTCCAAAAGTTCTTCTCAATTAGTCGAACAAATGCTATAAGGTGTGCAATAACGACCTTTGCCCAAGGCCTCGGAGAGAAGCTGCATGATAGGAACACCATCATGAGCCCTAACTACCGTAATTTGGTCTCATAAAGTTGATAAAAGCTCCTACAAAACCATCAGAGGATCATATATGCATAATGTTCTATTTTGAAATGAAGATAAGAAACTAGGGTTATTTCTACAATTTTAACTGCATTTCATAAGTACAGAATAACCACGAGGAATTTAAGGGGTTAATTGAAGGTCAAACGATCATTAATGTTTAATAAGAGGTCCATATAGATAGAAATAGGTTTTTCACGCATTTCAAGAATTAATAGACATACGAAACCCTAATTTCGGACCAGCTTAATTAACTGAGGTTTTGGACAGAATAAAATTCACCTAAACCTTCTAAAAATCATAGAAAAATATTCTATAAGGTTTAGTATCCTTGATTTGATCATCTGAACTCATTTTGACCTAAAATAGAGTCTCAGACAGAAAGTTGCCCTAATTTATGTTTCTTCATAAATTACCTAGTCAAATTTGGTTAAAACCAAAATTGACTTCACCATCAAATTCCCTGAGTCCAAATTAGGTTTGTAGCAAAATTTAGGTACAATCAGATATCATTTCGACCTAGTTTCCATTTTGGTCCACTTAGACTCTTTCTTTCTCACATACACCCCTAACTTTCGAAAATCCCTACAAAGATCCCCCTAACTTCACTGTCTTCTTCACATTTGGGTCCCTACTACCATGGTAGCTGTGAGCCCACACAACCGAGCTTCAATCAGGGATACCTCTCTGATTTCTCGATCAATCCCTTCCAAAATTGGAAGGGAAGATCTTGAGGTCATCCCTAAACATTTAAACCTAATCCTAAACTCCAAATCTCCTCGTGGAGCTCATGCGAATTCCTTGAAATTGCAAATCCTATTCCCTGATTTTCCAAATTTTCAAGCTTCTTTCCAAGCTTGGAATCTCATCCAATGGCCTATATAAGACCCTAATCGCCTACCTTACATCCTTAGCAAATTTTGGCCTCAGAAATCTTCTCCTTCTGCTTCTCCGGCCATCTTCAAAACTTGCTCCGACGACCTCCTCCGTTCACCCTCTTTCGATTGTCCAACCATCAAATTGGATGTCCCAACTTCTTCCTTTCTTCCTCGTGCACCTCTTCGGTCAAAGAGAGGACGTCTCTCTGCCTCGTTCGTCGTCGCTGCCTCGCCATCCCTTCTTCTCCGGCTCGGGTCAGACATGACCGGAGCTCTCCGGCTTTCTTTCTCTCCTTTAATACCCTCTATCTATTCCCCTACTCCTCTACATCATTCTACCTCACTTGCACTCCAAATCAGCCACTGACACACACTCACGCCCTTTGTCTTCCTCCACCCTGGTGATGCTCTAGCAAGGCTTTCTCGTCGCTCCACTACACGAAACTCCCCGCTACCACCTCCATTAGCTCTACCGCGACTCCAACGTCAAAAGCACTAACTTAATTTGGGCTTCTGACTACTCACTCACCCCATCGAACAACTCCACCTTTGCACTCACTTTCCAACAATGCCACGCTCACACACACACTCTCGTACCACGCCGCACCAACCGTTGCACTTGCTGCATCAGTGAGAAGCTCTTGAGCGTTTCTAACTTAGCCACAAGGCCATTTTCATCTTTGTAGGTGTTCGTGGTTTGCTTCCATTCAGGACCTTCTTTTGCGACTTCAGAAGCCAATCTTGAGTGCACGTTCCTCCTCGCCTGCATCTCCAGGTCACATAGAATTCTCCCTGGAACGCACCCAGGTCTTCGATTGGAGGAGTCCTCTTTGACTGCAATTGAGAGATTCACCGACTACTACTCCATGGGAAGGACTGAAGGAAGGATAGTCCCACATCATGGGATTAGGAGCCGCAAGCACAAGATAAAACCAATTTGTGCCCTTACTCGGTTGCCCAAGAACACCGAGGGTCGGGTCCCTACTCACGCACCTCCTCGCACATGCATGCCTTGCCCGCAATTCATGCACGTAGGTTTGGCCCAGGTTCAGATCCGATTATCTGATTATGCAGGTTTGAGAAGAGAAAAGAGAGAGAGAGAAGGGGGGTTTTTGCCCTCAGCTGTGCTTTCTCTACACTTGGTCGCTAGGAGGCCCTTCGTGCCTCTATGGTATGCCTCTCCCTGAGGCTTGAAGAGAAAAAGAGAGGCCTTTGCCTCTATGCGTAGCTGTTAAGGCATGAGAAGAAGAAAGAAGAGAAGAGGCCCTTGAGCCCTCTTAATGGCACTATAGCTGGGTGTCATTTAAGGCGTCTGAGCGCCTATTCTATCATCTAATTTTTGCATTTGATCCTGATATTGTGATTGAACGTACTATTCATATATTTGAGTGCTTGTGAAGGCTTAAACAGAAAGGGGTAATTTGGTGATTTAAATCACCATTTTACCCTAGTTTTTTGCACACTTCTACTATTGATTTTATTTATACATCATTTTGGATTGTTCTTGATAAAGATTTGATCTTGATTGCATATATTTGCGATTAAAATTGTGGTTGGTGAAGATTAAATTGCGATTGATCGGTCCCTGTGTTGAACCACGGATACTCTTTTGAATTCGAGTTATAAATTGTATTTGTTGACAAGCGATTATGGCTTTACTACAACGAAGTGATTTTAAAACCCCATTTTCACGCGTTAACACTTCATGATGCCTGGGACAGATTCCACGATCTTCTCAGGAAGTGCCCACACCATGGAGTACCCAGATGGCAACTCGTACAAGTCTTTTACAATGGGATGGATGGCACAAATTAGTACCTGGCCGATGCATCTAGCGGCGGGAATTTTCTCACGAAGGACAAGAATAACGCATTCGAACTATTCGAGTCCTTAGCGAAGAACTCGATGAATGCCTCCTCAATGAACCAGTTCCAGCGACCTAGACAACAACGAGTTAGTGTCCACGAAGCTCACACTGAGTCTGTCCGAGCCGACATGGACATTATCACCAAGAAGTTGGACAAGGTGGATCTGCTTGACAAAAAGCACGATGAATTAATTTGAGCAAGATCTAGGTTTCCTAGCAGCACTGCTGCATCCCACTCATCCATCGCATCTTGAGCTCCTTCTGCTCAAGTACATGTACTCACTTGGGATGTTTCTTCTCCATCTCCACGTGATCCGGCAAATTAGGAAAATGTGAATAATCTGGATCTAGCATCGTACAATCAGGGTTACACACCACATGACATCTTAAGTGTGCATTCTTGTGATGAATTTCAGTTTGAGACATCCTCAGCCTACGAAGATGTCCGTGCAATCCATGGTTACAGGCGTAGTAACCCATATTCTGAGACGTATAATCCAAGTTAGCACCAGCATCCTAACTTTTCCTAGGTTGGTAACTCATAGAGACTAAATCAAAACCCACACTACCCAACTAGACATACGGGAATGTGTAGAACACATACTCCAGGCAGTAGCCATCCCTGTCGCAACAACAAACACGTTCTATTTATCAGCTGCTGCACCAAGCTGCCAACTACCCTGCAAAGTGGGCCGACCCTTTGGACTCACTGAAGGAGGAATTACAAGAGTCAATCCGAAAATTGACTCATGACAACCTACAAATTATGAAAGCTATGGTTGACCAAATACAAAACAGACAAAATACATAGAATCAGATGATGCAAGAGCATAGATCATAGGGAGCCTTGCCCTCCCAACCTGTCTCGAACCCAAGGTATATGCAGAATCAGGGCGCCCCTCCTAGATTCCAATCCCTACAAGGATAGCCACATGCTACTCTACAAGCACTCCCTACATGACCTGGTTATGGGCAAGGTCAGCCACCTTTATTGCCAAACCCTACCTATTCTGGCCCAGCTGCTCCTCTGCCACCTCATGGATAGCACGTTGATGCAAAGGTTCTCACTCTAAGGAGTGGAAAGACTACGTAGGGCCCACTACCTAGGCAAGCGGGTCATGATTTTTTACGCCCTTCACCACAGGATGGTTAGAGTCCATCATCTTAGTAGCCATCTATAGTTGATAAGGGCAAGAGGCCACTTGACCCTAAGATTCCTATCCCTTTTCCTGAGGCTTTGACACAGAATATAGCACGGAAGAAGGATACATGGAATTTTGAGGACCTGAAATCAATATTTAAGGAAGTACATATTCAGGTCCCTCTCCTTGAGGCCATTGATTACATTCCCGTTGTCGCTAAGTTCTCTAAGAACTATTGTACCCCAAAGTGACAGTCGAAAAATGGACGATAGGCGGTACTATCGGAGGAAGCTAGTGATGTGATTCTAGCCAACTTACCACCTAAGAAGAATGACCCTGGTACCCCACTCATTTCCTACTTTTTGCAAGATTCTCCATTTGATCGGGCTCTTCTTGATTTGGGTTCATCCATCAACTTGACTCCCACTGCCATATATGATTGATTTAGATTTGGGGAGTTAAAACCAACCTCAGTTATGATTCAGCTGGCTGATTGATCAGTAGAAATACCGAGGGTGGTGGTTGAGAACGTGATCGTAAAAGTTTGCAGATTTTGCTTTCTCGTAGACTTTTTGTTCTTGATATGGAGGTTACTGCTGAGCTCTGCGATTCACCTATTATTCTAGGTCGCCCATTTCTGGCGACAGCCCGAGCAAACATTAACTGTTCATCCAGGTGTATGGAGATTGCCTTAGGTGATGAAAGACTTAAACTTGACATATTCAGGGCATCAAGGAACTTCGATTGTGATCGCATTGAGGAGGATGGTGAAGACGAAGAATCAGCTTTTTGTGGTAACATTGGGATCCTTTGTGATGACCCAATGTCTCATTCGTTTGCACTATCAGGGTTCTTAGATCTTGATCCACACAGGACTGAGGCCAATGACGTACACATTTCATCCCGTGGATCTGATTGTCCAAGGTGTTCATCTGATCATAACACCCCTAATCCTGATTATCCTTTCCAACCAAGCGATGATCTGCTTCCATAAAGATAGGATTACATGACCTCTGCAAACAGATTTTATGTCAATCAGGATCATCAGATTTTCGCTATTTATTCTGCTCCTATTCAGACTCCCACCCTTAATTTTGATTTGCCCGTGATTGAACTAAAGCCCTTACCTGACTCACTCAAATACGTATTTTTGGGTGAAGGTGAGACATACCTGGTGATCATTAGTGCTCACTTAACCCAAGAATAGGAGCATCAATTGATTTCTGTATTACAAGACCATAGGGCTGTCATAGGGTGGAGTATTGCTGATCTCCGCGGTATTTGCCCCTCGTATTGCACTCATCATATCTACATGGATGAGGGGGTGAAACCTTCGAGACAACCTCAGAGGTGCCTAAACCCTAATATGCTCAAGGTTGTTAAGGAGATCATCAAATGGCTGGAAGCAGACATTATCTATGCAATTTCAGACAGCCAGTGGGTAAGTCCTGATAAGTCCACTTTAGTAGACCATTATTTGGCCTAAGTACTCTTAAATTATTTGTTCATAGTTTCTAATTGATTAGGAGTTATATAGTAATTCATCTTAATCTACATATACCTTTGTGCCTCAATTTTTTCTTTTTGAAAACGTGAGGATTGCTATCGATGATGATAGCAGACCACGAACATTTTATTCAAATTTCCTTCTTAAAAAAATTACAATGAATCACTCCACTCCTTTACAAATTTCCAACACTCCCAACACACGCTCCCAAAATTAATAGAACTCCCTTTAAACAAACGCTTGTTTTGAGCACGCCACACACACCACATTTCTCTAGCCTTCTTCACTTGCCACTCCCCTTTCGTCAGAATTCTTCTCCATAATTCTTCCCATGTGGGGAGAGCTTCCCCGCACACTTTCCTCCACACTTGAATTGTCACAAGACATGAGGAAAATAAATGTATTCTACTATCTGAAGGGAGGTTGCACAAAGGGCAATTTTGAGAGGGACTGCCCAACCTTCTTATTCTCAGATCTCCGGTAACTAGTCCATCACACCTACACAACCATAAGAAAATTTTGATCTTCAATGGAATCTTCAAGGACAAAATTATGGCACACTCCCTATCTTCCCTGGACTGATCAATGTTAGAGTTAGCTATCATATTTTTGTATGCCTTGGCTTGGGTGAACAGGCCACGTTTCCACCTGAAGGAGTTTGTCCCTCCCACCAGCTGGAAAGCCCCAATTTCAGACAGCAGGTGCTCCTGTTCAGCCTACGTACGCTCTCCCATAGCACGATACAGCACTTGCAATGTTCCATCTACCGTAGTTGTCATCCCCACAGTCACTGATTGCAATCCTACTGTTTGCTGTTGCTGAATATGCCCTCGGGAAGGCCTTACACAACCTTCCCTGATCTGACCAACAGTTTGTCCAGAACTTGAAGTTCCTGCCGTCACCCACAACTAGATCGAATTCAATCCGATTGTCATTTATTGCTTTCCAGACTAAATGCCAGAATGGAGAGGGGCGTTGGGGTGGAGTGGACCAAAGCTGCACAATCGAGGATCCATGAGCATCCTTGATCAGTTGCTACCATACTTTCCCATCATCAGAGGAAAATTTCACTACCCATTTTAGTAGGAGTGTGTCGTTGAATTCTTTGAGGGAACACACCCCCAGGCCACCCTATGATCGAGGTTTACATAGTTTTTACCATTTAACTGGGTGCAAGAATCTTCCATCAGCCTTCGTGCCTTTCCAAAAGAACCGCTTCCTCATTGTGTCCAGCCTCTTCCACACCACCTTCAGCGATCTAAACAGAGAAAAAAAGAAGACAGGGATAGAGGTGATGACCGAATTGAGAAGAATCAATCTTCCCCCCTTAGAAATTTGCTGCTCCAATTTTCTAACTTGGCTGAAATTTTCTTGAATAAATTGGCCCAATCGCTTTTTCTCAACTTCCCACTTCTTAGGGGTAGACCCAAATATCTTATAGGCAAGGTGGTCTCAAGTGTGTGTACGATGGAACTAATTGCTTCCCTGTCCTGTATAGCCATGCCAAAGCAGACCAATGAAGACTTCAACCCATTTAATCTAAGGCCCGAGATCTCCCCAAAAATGTTGACCATAGTATATAAAATCTGTGCTTCTTCTCTCCCCCTCTCCACAAAAAAGACCGTGTCATCAGCGTACTATAGGATAGGCACCAACACCCTGGAATTTGACAAGGAGTAACCCTTCACCAAGCCTGCACTGGCCAACCTACACGAAAGTTGAGCCAACGTATCCACCGCTAAATTAAAAATTAAAGGGGCCAGTGGGCACCCTTGTCTCACACCACATTGTGGTTGTATCCACACCCCGCATGGCCTTCCATTAACTAGAGGTGAAAAGGAAGAAGTTACAATACATCTCTTCACCCATTGAACCCAAAGTGCAGGGAAGGCTCTTCTTCTAAAGATCTCCCATAGATAGGACCATTCAATAAAGTCATAGGCTTTACTAAAATCCACCTTCCACAAATATGCTTTACTCCTTCTTCTGCTCAACCCTGCCACCATCTCCTATGCTACAATGAAGGACTCCTGTAGTGATCTATTGGGAAGAAAAGCCGACTGTATAGGACTGACAAGATCTGACAAAACACCCTTCAACCGGTTGGCCAACACTTTGCTAATGATTAGGTAGATCGAATTCTAAAGGGCAATTGGTCTAAACTCTGATAGTTTCTCAGCCCCATGCCTTTTTGGAAGCAGGAATAGATACGACTTGTTTATTCTTTCCACCCCAGAATTCCCACCTTGGAATTCTTTAACGACTTCCATGACATCACCTTTGACCGCCTGCCAAAACTCCTTGTAAAAAAACACTTGAAATCCATCTGGTCCTGGCGACCCTTCCAAATTCAACCCAGTCATAGCCTCTATCACCTCCTGCTATGTTATGTCAGCGGTCAATCTGATTACTGCCTGCTCCCCCACCCAAGAAAAACTAGATGCTGCCAATCTCCAGCAGCCCCTATCTGCAGCTCTGGTGGCCTCCCTAAAATACCGTATGACTTCCCTCCGAATATCATCTTCAGAAGTTATCGTGGTTTTGTCTTTCTTCAGTGAGGAAATGAGGTTCACCCTCCTTCTAGTACTTGCAGCCATATGAAAATACTTTGTGTTCTCATCACCTTCTTTCAGCCATAGCTATCTGGAAATTTCCTTCCAGTCCATCTCTCTCACCACATCCTCAACACGAATCACCTCTTCACACTGCTTTCTCTGCTCCAATTCAGCCTCGTTCAACCTTCCAGCATCTTTTTGATCCAGTATGTGTAGATTTGCAAGTGCTTCAATTCTTCTTTGACTTCTCATTATATCAGCAATCTACTTGTACTCCTTCAGCGTAGACTTCAAGTCCCTTAGTTTCCTAGCCAGCCTACTGGTTTCTGACTCATGAATCAGCTTCTGATTCCACCAACTGGTGATCATTTCTCTAAACCCCTCCCCTTCAAGCCAAGACTTCTTGAACTTAAAGTACGTATTGGTATGAGACCCCTCCCCACTATCCCACAGCAGGGGGTATGGTCTGAGAAAGGCCGGGGCATTCCAATCACCGATGAGAGTTGAAATCTCTCCATCAGGTCTACGTTGTCGAAGAACCTATCCAATTTTGAAGCCAAACCATTACCACTCCTCCATATGAAATTCACTCTTGCAAATGGGTATTCGTTCAGACCCAACTCTGAGATAAGCATCTGGAAGCCGAGTGATGCTCGATCCATTCTTCTAGTCCCTCTATCATTCTCAGAGAGTGCACAGTTAAAATCTCCACCCAGAAGCCAAGGCACCCGTTCAGTTCTTTCTGCCATCTGTGGTAGTTCATTCCAAAGATCAGTGCTCAGATTATTCGCGCAGGGGCCATATACATAGGATATAATCAGATCTTGATTATCCCCCATCAATTGGAATTTGCATGACACTTGAAACTATCCTTTCCAGACCTCTTTTAACATTAGTTTAGAAGTTTTCCACCATAATGCCAAAACTCCCGCCATGCCCTGCGCATCCATTACCCTAATGTAAGCCTAACCACCTTGAAAAAGGGACTGCCAGAGAGATTCTCGTCCCCCTTCTATATGTGTTTCCTACAGCAGTGCACAGTCGACTTCCCGCTCACGGAGATACTGAGCCAAGGATGCTCTCCGAACTTTGTCGCACAACCCACGCACATTCCACGTGAGGAATTTCATCCCCTAGAACAGGAATTCCACAGCTTTCCCATAGCCCTCTTCTCAACTTTCAGAATGGCAGCCAGCTTTCCTTCCATGAGATCCTGTCCAACACCAGTAGATCTTTTCCTTAATTTATAGGGAGAATGCACAAGTTTACCTTTCGATGAAACTCCCACTACGTATTCCACTCTCCCTGATTTCATGAAGGAGAATTGATCGAATTTTTGTGTTGCTGACTGATTTTCAGGCTCCTCCCCCTACCGACCAATATTGCTAATCACCAACTCCCTTCCCACTCTGGCCTCCTGAACCATGGCTTCGTTCACAGGTGTGTGATCCATCTCGCTGAAGTTTTCCTCCAACACTTCAGACACATGTATCTCCTTCCTCTTCTTAGCCTCCAGTTGGCCAAGTTGCACGGTATTACCTTCACTGTCAGCATTTAGCACAGTGTTTGTTTCCTCTTGTACTTCTGAAGACCCCTGCTGATGCCTTTTGTCTTGCACCACAGCAAGCTTCAGTCTGAGAAGCCAGGAGCTACCTCCACTTCTAAGGATTAATTTATCCAGAATTGGGCCCCCTCTCAGGATCAATACCTCCACCTTAATCGATCTGCCATCACCCTCGCTGAGGACAACCCTAACATTCTCTGTTAGGGAAGCAAACCCTGCCAGAATCCTGGCCACCACTCCTCTGGTCCTAAGATGAAGTGGAATACCCCATATTTCCATGATACCCTGTCTGCTCTCTACTCTCTGAGGGGGACAATCTTGTAACGCACCATGAAACGACGAAACTAGCTGCCAAAGAATAGTTATGCCTTCAAAAACACTTGTGCGAAAACAAAGTCCTTCCACATCCAGCATGGCCACGCCGAATAATACAAATCAATGCCCCCCAAGTATGCTACCTTCCAACCCTTAGAGGACAAAGATAGAGATCTAACCATAGCATAGATGTTCTCAGGCGAGTAAAAGCTTTGGTCAGTATTTCTCCAACAAGGGCGCCCCTTATCACAATCTCCACCTCCTTGATGTTTTCAGAGTGAGGGATTTCAACTTCATAGGCCTATCCCATGCTCGCCGGTGGTGGTGGGGGAGTCATCCCCGTTGCTCTGTGTCTTCTTTTTTGCGTCTTTCCATTTTATATTGTAAACCCCACACTTCTACATGCGTCCTTCCTGTGTCCCCTTCCCCTACACTCCAAACAGACAACTGGATTGCCACACATTGCCGCCATATGCCCCCTTCTTCTGCATCTAAAACACACTATATCAACATTTCCTCCTCTCCTCCATCTCCAGAGATCACCTACCTCGTAAGCCACCTAGTTTGTTGTCCTTGCCTCTTCCCTCCTCTCTCTCTGATGCCATCTCTTGGACCTCCACACTTTCCAGCCATTGCCCCCCTCCTAAACCCTAGACGCCATCACCACTTTTCTCCCCTCAACTTTGTGCCTCAATTTTACATTTAATAATGTATGATATAATAACATATTCTATATGGTTGGATGCAGGCTAGGTATAAGAATCAACGTTCATTCTGCATCTATAAGACGTTTGGAGATAAGGATGGACGTCTGGGAACTGGCAGCATAAGCTCCTTATTTTTTACACTTTTTAAGACATCTGGTGATAAGTTCTAATGTTTGATAAAGACCTGCTTGTGTTCCGAGTGGTTGGAGAATCTTTCGACCGAAGGAAAACACATAGAGGCATTTCAAAAGGAGTACCGACCATCCTCAGGAGGATCTTCTCCCCTAGCAGTGGCCTCCTCCATCTCCACCACCGTGCAACAGGCATACACCGTAGAACTCCAACCTGCACCGTGGCTTAAGCAAACTCCATCATCGCACTCCAATGCCGTGGTGACAGCATGAGCACCACCCACCCTCTCCCCTTCTTTTTCTGCATCTTGTACTTCTTCTTCAACCTCCTACTGTCGCCACTATCCCACGCCCACAACACCACCTGCAACCCACCGTCTACCGAGACCATCGCCATCCTTCTCCAAAACAACAACAAACGCCAACACCCTCACCATCCCTCACCTCTAAACCTCTCCCATCATCTTACTCTTCATCCTCCACTTCTCTTCTTCGTCACCACCTAGAATCCCAAACGAACCCAACAACCAGCCAGCTCGACGCTTGCCGTCCAGCTTCCTCTCTCATTGATGACACCACCACTACGACGCCCATTCTTCACCAACGTTCACACAACATCCATGCTCAACTCTAAGCCCTCCAAGAGCACCTATGGAGGACCCAACGGCACCAGCATTCTCCTAGTCGATCGGCCACCTCCGACGACTATCGGCGGTGCCACCAATGCCATCTTGAAGCTCCTCCTTCATCACATCTCTGATTGCACAGCAATCATAAATCGTAATTCGCTTGAATTAAGGTAGAACCTAGCTTAACATGGGCATTCTTCATGCACACACATCATACTTCGCATCTTAGACGAGTTATATGTTTTATACATAATAATGTGCTATTTGAGAGGTATTATTAATTGTAAGTAATCCAAGGCTGCGGATGAGTGATCCAACCTTATGGATCTATTCAGAATAATGACTGGAGTCGAACACATCCTAGAGCGCATCAATCAGATTCCTGTAGCACCCTAGGGAGTTCATAGAAGAAGTAGGAGCCTAGGGGAAATTAAAGAACATCCAGACCTTAGATGACCAATCCAACTGCGCGAATGGATTCGGATCGACATTCGCAGTCCAACGGTGCAGAAATCGATTTAATCAGAGGCCTACATCATCGGATACAAGAAGAAAATGGATGGCCACGATCGCGCCACGTGGCACCATCGTAGCCACCCCTCACCGTGCCTCAATTTGGAAGCAGAACTGTGGGCTATTGGACGTCATCCAATGGCTGCGATCACAACCACGCGCCCTCCCTCAGCCGCATCATCAGATGAGACGAGATCTCGGCCGTTGGGTTCCCATCCAACTGTCGAGAATGCACACTAACAAAACTTAAATGCAACCAACTTGTGGGATTAGTGCATTGGTTAGCACTCTCTCCACGAGACTGGCAGTGTAGGATCGAAGCACACCTGGTGTGGAATTTGGAGAAGTGTATGCGTAGTAGTATCAAAGCAAGCGTAGTGGGAATTCAACTGTCTGATCTTCATCGATCGACTCGGCAGCGAATGCATGCCAGGAGCGGGAGCATTGGATGCAGACGTGCATGATGACACGTGTGGAAACACGTGAGAGGATGCCTTAGGATTTTCATGGCACGATCGAGCGTGCTTTGAAGCGGTCCAATCATAAGGGTCGAGCGCTCAGAAGATGCGAGTGGCGAAGGAGAGAAAGCGAAGGGCTAGTGCGGGCGAGCGGGAGCCGTGCAATCTTCATCTGAGGGCTCACAGGCTGCCATGTGGCAACACCAGATTCAACTGGGGATAAAAGAAGTATTTAGAAGGCTTAATTAGGGCCATTGATCTCCCGATCAACGGATCTGATCTAAGGTATTTGCACGGATTTAACGGACCAAATGCCTTCTTTGCCCCACACCAAAGCTATACAATGAGGCCAAAGGGCCCCCCTTTGAAAGCACTTCTCATAATTCTCTTCTTCTTCCCCCTTCTTCAAACTTTCTTTCTTCTTCTTCCCATCTTCTCTACATCCGTCTCTGCACCTCCATTTGAAGCATCCATTGAGCCACCCTGACGGATTCTTGGTGTTCTCCCCAACCTCTCCAAAAGTCCACCACGAACTACCCGTGGTGCCCTCATTCTGTTAAATTAGTAGTAGCCTACTTTCATGTTTTCATTCTATCAAATTCAATCTCTCTATAATGAGAATATTATAATTGATTTTTTCTATTCTTTAGTAATCATATTGAGAATAATTGTATGAAATAAAAGTGCTTTCTGCCTCCTTGTGATCGACTTGGACTCACCAAGTTCTAGTAATTTATTTTCTCGAGACGTATTTTGTGCAATACAATAATGTGTTAATTTTCTACGCGATCTACGTTGCGAACAAATTGGTGCCATTGCCGAGGTGGCAAGGTAACTTTTGATTTTATCTCTAATATAGTATTTTTTTGTGCAAGAACAACGACACGAAGCAGCGAATGAGGAAAAGTGGGCATTGCGAAAATTAGGTGCACACATTCCTATTAGAAATTAGGCCAAAAAGTAAGTGTCATGTTTAAAATTCAATAGCCATGCTTCTAATGCTCTAAAAATCTTAAAATTTGGATTGGAACTAGATCTTCAAATTATTTTTCCAACACCACCTTTCCCAAAAAGAAATTCTTTCTGCAGAATTTTTAAACATTCATGGAGTATATACTAGTTAGATTGATTGAAAATAGAGCTTTTATGAAATTTAGAAATCAATTCTGACTAACATAAAAATCAGATTTACTCAAAATTTGTTGGGTGTGAAAGATAATCAAATTAAATTTCAATATCATATTTTTACAAATTTTTTGGAGCATATTTGTTATAGTTTCCAATAGAAAAACTAACACGGGGTCTAAATCCTAGATTTGACACCTGGTTAGCTAAAAATTCATAACTAATTGTTGGAAATAAAAAAAAAATTTGGAAAAATATTCTCTAAAAAGCTTATTGAAATAGGAATCTTCTTATCAAGTTTCAAATCATTTGGATTCCATCTTATTTTAGAGTATACTTTTGAATTGTGGTCTTCAATTTAAGAAAGAACTTAGAAGTGCATGAGCCACTAGCACCACATTGACTAATTTGGACTCCGACGAGCCCAAAAGTTAGTCGGTGAGGCGAGTTACCTTGTGGATCGCCCACCATCTACTACATTATAGAAACAGGTTAAGAATTCACAAAAATACATCAAATAACTTGCATTTGGCTTGAAACTACTGGGTAATTCCAACCTCTCTTACAAAACCTGGTGACTAAGCCTACGGGGTAGTGTTAAACAACCATAGCTGTGGGGTAATAGAATCAGAGGCGGAAGCCAAAGGAAGAACCTTCCTTGTAGTCCCCTCGTAACCAGACTGGTCGGGTTAGCCTGAGAGGCGGGAATTCCTTACAGTTGGTCTCTCATCGAATTTTCAATAACACAAACTTAAACCAAAAAATAGGTCATCTAATCTAAAGGACCACTCTAATTAACAAGGCCTTAGCCTTGTTCTACTAGACTACACCAACACTTTGAGTTCGTGTATGCAAGGGAGAAGGTCAATAAGACCTAAACTTGTGGGACCTTGGGAACCAAACCCAAGGTGGCAAAGGTGATTTTTGTCTGACCTCTCTTCTCAACCTTCTTCCATTCGATTAGCTGAGATGGCTAATCCCGGTCCTCGAGTTCGTCAGGACCCTGACATTCAGGACCCAATGGCTTGTCTGGAAGCCAGGGCCGAGGAAATGGAACAGAAATATGAGTAGAGCATCGACCGGATTCTCACGACACTCGATAGGATGCAGTATCCATCACATGGAGAACAACTGCAGGATTTCTATGATCCAACGACATCAATCATAGCACCTCAGGTCTGAATATCATAAGTCTAATTCAGACTCATTTCCATGGAAACTTGATATGAGGATCCCTTCCAGCACCTTGAAGGCCTGAGTCAGATTGTAGAGTCAGTTCAACCTAGGAATATAGATATTGGAATTGTTCTCATGAAGCCTTTTCCTTTTTCTCTCAAGGATAAAGTTGCTTATTGGTTCAAGAACATTGGGAGGCCAATTGGAACCTGGGAGGAATTACTTCACGAGTTCCTCCAAAAGTTCTTCCTGGATAGAACAAATGCCATGAGGCATGCAATCACGACCTTCGCTCAAGGCCCAGGAGAGAAGCTACATGACACTTGGGATAGATTCCACGATCTTCTCAGGAAGTGCCCACATCATGGTGTACCCAAATGGCACCTTGCTCAAGTATTTTACCATGGGCTGGATGACACACATCGGTACTTGGCCGATGCATCTAGAGGTAGGAATTTTCTCACAAAAGACGAGAACAATGCATTTGAACTGTTCGAGTCCTTAGCAAAGAACTCGATGAACACCACCTCAATGAACCAGTTCCAGTGACTTGGATAGCAATGAGTTAATGTCCACGAAGGTCAAGCCGATTCTGCTCGAGGTGACATGGACATTATCACTAAAAGGCTAGATAAGGTGGGTCTGCTCGATAAGAAGTTCGATGAATTAATGCCAGCGATATCCACATCTTCTAACAGCATTGCTCCATCTTACTCTTATCAAGCATCCTAAGCACCCTCTGCTCCTACATATCCGTTTACTCAGGAAGTTTTCTCTCCATCTTCGTAGGATCCTACATGCCAGGAACCCGTGAACAATATGGATCTGGCACAGCACAATCAGGGTTATGCACCACATGACGATGCAAGTTTGTATTCTTTTGATGAATTCACATCTAAGATGTCTTCGGCTTATGAAGATGTCAATACCATTCAGCGATACGGGCGTAACAACCTGTATTCTGAAACATATAACCCTGGTTGGCACCAGCATCCCAATTTTTCCTGGTCAGGTAACCCACAAAGACCGAGTCAAGCTCCACACTACCAGACCAGACAATATGGGAATGCACAGAACATGTATCCTAGGCAACAACCATTCCCATCCCAGCAGCAATAGACATGCTTGATCTATTAGCCACTGCACCAAGCTGCCAACTACCCTCCAAAGCGGGCCAACCCTTTAGAGTCGCTAAAGGAGGAATTGCAGGCATCAATTCGGAAATCTACTCATGACAACCTCGAAATAATGAAGGCAATGGCTGACCAAATACAGAGCATACAGAACACACAAAACCAAATGATGCAGGAGAATATATCACAGGGAGCTTTGCCCTCCCAACCTATCCTAAACCCGAGATATGTGTAGAGTCAGAGCACCCAGCCTAGATTCCAAGCACCACAGGGATAGGCACACGTTATTATACAAGCACCTCCCGCACCTTTGGGTTATGGGCTCAGTTAACCACCTCTGTTGCCAAACCCTGTGTATCCAGACCAACTCGCTCTTCTGCCCTTGCATGGATAGCACACCGATGCAAAAGCTGTCACCTTAAGGAGCGGAAAGACTACATAGGACCCGCTACCTAGGCAAGCAAGTAACGATTTTTCCTGCACTTTACCATGAGATGTCTCACAACCCTCTTCCTCTCACAAGCCATCTTCATTAGATAAAGGAAAATAGCCCCTCGACCCTGAAATTCCCATCCCTTTTCCCACGACCATAACACGAGATTCAGCATGGAAAAAGGACACGCATAATTTTGAGGACTTGAAATCTATGTTCAAGGAAGTTCACATTTAGGTCCTTTTCCTCGAAGCAATAGATCACATCGCAGCTATTACTAAGTTCTTTAAGGACTACAGTACTCTGAAGTGGTAGCAGAGGATCGGACAACAAGCGGTATTATTTGAGGAAGCCAACATAGTTAGTTTAGCTGACTTACCGCCCAAAAGGAAGGACTTGAGCATACCACTGATTTCCTACTTTTTACAGGATTTCCCTTTTGATAGGGCCCTTCTTGATTTGGGGCCGTCCATCAACCTAACTCGTATCGTAGTATTTGATCAATTTTGATTTGGGGAGTTAAAGCCCACCTCGGTTACCATACAGTTGGTTGACCGATCTGTAAAAACATCGAGGGGGTGGTCCAAGGATTCTGCTTTCCAGCGGACTTTTTTGTTCTTATTATGGAGCTTCCTCCTAATCTCTGTGATGCACCAATTATTCTAGGTCACCCATTTTTGGCAACTGCCCGTGCAAACATCGACTGTGCATCAGGGTGCATGGAGATTGCCCTGGGAAACAAAAAGCTCAGATTGGACATTTTCAGGGCATCAAAGAACTTTGATTGTGACTTGATCGAGGAGGATAGTGAAGACGAAGATTCAACTTTCTGTGGGAACATTGGGCTTCTCTGCAGCAACCCAATGGCACATTCATCCTCACTATCAAGGGTCTTTAATCGCAATCCAGATGGGACTGAGACTAATGATATACACATTTTGTCCAATGGATCTAGTTGTCATGGATGTTCATCTGCTCCTATCACCCTTGATCCTGACTATCCTGTCCTATCCAACACTGATATCTTAAGACAAGATTACATGACCACTGCAGCCGGATTCTTCTTTAGTCAGGATCAGTAAATTTCTACTATTGTTTCCTCTCCTCCCCTACAAAACTCTCCTCCCCACCCTCCCCACCCTCCACTACTAGAGTTACAGCCCTTACCTAATTTGCTCAAATACGTGACTCTGGGAGAAAGTGGGACATATCTAGTGATTATCAATGCTCACTTGACTCCGGATTAGGAACACCAGTTGATCTTCATTCTGCAAGCACGTAGGGCTGCTATCGATTAGGGCATTGCTGATCTCCACAGAATTTTCCCCTCATATTGCACTTACCATATCTACACTGATGAAGGGGTGAGACCATCGAGAGAACCTCAGATATGCCTAAATCCAAATATCTTGGAGGTTGTCAAGAAGGAGATCATTAAATGGCTGGATGCAGACATTTATCTTTCCAATTTCCGACAACCAGCGGGTTAGTCCCATTCAAATAGTGCCCAAAAAGGTGGGACTCACCGTAATCAGAAATAAATTGGGCGAATCCATCCCGACCTGCACCAAGACTTCTTGGTGGGTCTGCATTGACTATAGGAAGCTAAACTTGGCTACCAAAAAGGATAAATTTCTTTGCCCTTTATTGATCAAATTCTAGAATAGCTAGCTGGGCGTAGTTTCCTTTGCTTTTTCGATGGATACTCCGGGTACAATCAAGTTGCAATCAACCTGGAAGACCAAGACAAGATGACTTTATGTGTCCCTTTAGAACATTCGCTTTTAAGTGGATGCCTTTTGGCCTTTGCAATACACCAGCTACTTTTCAGTAATGCATTTTGACCATCCTTTTAGACATGATCGAGGACTGCGTGGAAGTGTTCATGGATGACTTCTTCATATTTGGAGACGATTTCTCATCTTGTCTTGATACCTCACAAAGATTCTAAGGAGGTGTGTAGAGGTTAACCTAGTACTTTCATCGGAGAAAAGCCATTTTATGGTGACTGATGGCATCGTCCTAGGTCACAGGATCTCCTTTAATGCACTTGAGGTCAACCGAGCTAAGTCTGAAATCATTTCGTGATTACCTTCGCCTAGCTCAGTTAGGAAAATCAGATCATTCTTAGGGCATGTCGGATTTTATCGAAGATTCATTTGAGATTTCTCAAAAATTGCTCTTCCATTAACGAATCTTTTGGTAATCGACACACCCTTTGATTTTGACTCCTCATGTCTTAATGCTTTCGAGACCTTGCGAAGTGCTGTCTCAAGTGCACCAATTCTCCAACCCCCTGACTGGTCACTCGACTTCGAGATGATGTGTGATGCCTCCGACTTTGCTGTCAGAGCCATTCTTTGCTAGCATTGGGAGAACCATCCATTCGTAATATACTATGCTAGCAAAACACTGAACGACGCCCAGCATAACAATATAATCACGGAGAAAGAATTGCTAGCCGTAGTATTCAAGCTGGAGAAATTTAGGTCATACTTACTCGGGTCCAAAGTTATCATCTACACTGGCCATTCTGTCCTCCGGCATTTGTTGGCAAAGAAGGACACCAAACCCCGCCTTGTCCGATGGGTCTTTTTGCCAGAGTTTGATGTTGAAATCTGTCACAAAGCCGGAGCACATAATGTTGTGGCGGACCACTTGTCTCGGCTAGACCTAGACTACATTCCGTACTCCCCACGGATATCAGAACGATTTTCGGATGATTCTCTGCTATCTATCAACTCTTTCGAGGTTCCTTGGTATGCTAATATAGCAAACTATCTTGTCGCAGGCAGGCTACCTGCGGGATTATCCAAGTATCAAAAGCTCAAATTTATATCAGAGGCTAAATTTTATTTTTGTGATGACCATTGCTCTTTCGTATTGGGGCTGATCAGATCATCCGTGATGCATCCCTGAATTGGAAATCTCTGCTATCCTTCTACCACAGCGATGCTTGTGGGGGTCATTTCTCTGGCTGAAAAATCGCTACAAATATTTTGTAGTTGAGATTTTTTTGGCCGACCATTTTCAAAGATACACATGAGTTTGCCAAGTGATGTAAGCAATGCCAAGCAGTTGGTTCTATGACCTAGAGAGATATGATGCCTCTATAATCCATTCTGGTCGTAGAAGTGTTCGATGTCTGGGGCATCGACTTTATGGGCCCCTTCACAAACTTGCATGGCTTTTAGTACATACTCCTCATAGTAGACTTGTCTCAAAGTGGGTAGAAGCTATCCCGGCAAGATGAGCTAATCATAATACTGTTATATCCTTCATTCAGGAATTTATTTTTGCAAGATTCAAAGTTCCCCATGCCCTGATAAGCGATGGGGGATGCCACTTCATCCATGCCCATTTCAGGTCATTATTGAGGAAATATAGGGTGTAGCACCGAATTGCTACCCCGTATCACCCAAAGACCAATGGGTAGGCTGAAGTATTAAATCGTTAAATCAAGCTTATCCTTCAAAAGATGGTTAGACCTGATAAGAAGGATAGGTCCGATCGGTTGATCGATGCACTAGGGATATATCAGACTGCGTATAAGGCCCCACTTGGAATGTCGCTATACCACATGGTGTATGGAAAGGCCTATTACCTTCCTGTGGAGTTGGAGCACCATGCCTTTTTGGAGGTGCAGAAGTGTAATTTTAACCTCGAGGTCGGAGGTTATGAAAGAAAGATCTGATTGCACAACAATCATAGGTCTTAGTTGACCTAGCTTAGGCTAGGACTTAGCATATGTTAGGGTTATTCATGCATGCATATGCATTATTCGCATCTTTACTGCTCTTCCTTAGCCATGCATAAAATAATGTTATAATGTGCTGATTAAGTGCATTATGTCGATTGCAGGGAATAAGCTGACCAGGAGCTGGATCTGAAGCTGGATCAGGAATAACGGGAGTTGTAGCAGAGCTAGAGCAGAAGGCTTAGTTTGGATATAGGAACAATAATGTAAGCGGGTTAAAAGTTTGTTATTCTATTAAGTAGAAATAAAGCAATAAAATGTGAAGAGCATAGGTCCATCCTAGCCCTAGGATAGCCTAAAGACTTCCCCAAGCCTTAGCCACCCTTAGATTAGGATATAACACCCTAGGAAGCCTTAAAACACTAGTTCCAACCCTTATCTGGACGTCTAGATAAGTTATAGGACGTCCAGGACCCTTAGCCATCTCCTGCACACCTCAAACCCACTCTTGCAGTGTTATTGGACGTACAGACACTTTGTCAGACGTCCAATTTCTGCAGAGTACCCAAAATAGAACCCTAATTTCCCCCTGACTCAAATTGGATGTCCAGAACTAAAGTCTAGACTTCTAATTTTTGAGTATAAGTCATCTAATCCCATTATTGGACGTCTGATACTGGTCTCCAGTCCCTATTTTGAGATTGAAGTCTTGTTCTTGGATCTCTAGCTCCCTAAACCTAATCCCAACCCCATAGGAACATAAATTAAGGTGTCCTAACCCTAGTACATCACTTCTAGACCTACCTAAGGACCTAATTAGGTCTTCACCAAACCCAATTGACTTAGATCAAAGTCAATTACCTTCACCTAAGTTAATTGGATTCATTGAGTCCAATTGAGCTTAGATCTCAACCCACACAAGTTCAATTGGACTTAATGAGTCCAATTGACGTAAACCTAACCTAATTGAGTTATTTCACTCTCAATTAGGTTCACACTCATTCAATTAAACTAAGTTTAATTGCATTTTCACATTATCAATTAGGGTTTGCAACCCAAAATTAAGACCTACACCTACACAAACCCCTTAGGACCTACCCTAAGACACCTAGCCATGTAGAGCACGACCACATACACACACACACACACACACCCATTCACGCACACACTTCTCTAGAATTCTCTAGAGATCTCTTGAGATGGTGCCACCTCTTGGTTGCCAAATTTAGCAACCAAGAGGCATTCAAATTGTGATCCACAATTTTTGGATCTCAAAAACCACCTCCACCCACATGTGGCCAGCCACTCTTGGACCCTCTCTAGAGAGTTCCACACCACTCTAGAGAGAAGCCATTGGGTCTATAAAAAGACCCCATGGGTGGCCATTTGCACCGATTCACATCCCTTCGCTTCACTGACACCACTCACCTCATTAGCTCCATACACACCCACCTTCACTTAGGTTAGCCACTCCACCTCCATGAGCTCACTACCACCACCATGGAGGACACCATGTCGGGATGCTGGATCAACCCTACCTCTCTCCAAGGGTCGGCCTAAGCTACATTGGTCGCCCCTCATTCTCCTCCTCACCACTCCAAGGCCATCGTGGACCACCCCTGAATGCCCTTTTATTCTTCTAGATTTAATTCATGCTCTTTATAATTTTATTGCTTTTATTTACTGCTTAGTGGTGTAGTCTTACTTCTCCCCCAATGATGCATGCGAAATCCCCCCATCGATTCTTGTATGCAATCATTTTCTGGTAGCTAGGTTTAATTTTCAAGCATTTATGTACCAGCTTTCCTTTAGATTCCTTGTGCAAACAACTCCCCAATGAATGAATGAAAACACTTTATATATATATCTCTTTATGTGTTTGAAATCGCCACGAGCTGAATGATTATCGTATTTGCATGATTTAAGTGCCTGCTCTTTAACTGTCTACCTATTATGCACCAACATGTCGTTTCCTGAGGATATTGAAAATCTAACAATAGATGCTTTCCCCATAACTAGTCACCACCTCACTAGAATCATGCGCACAGAAACTCACACGTTCATTTTCGTAATTTACTTGACGCATGCGCATGTGATCCGAGTTAATAATAAAAATGGTGAGGTTTTTGTTAGGAGATTGGAAATTGGCATGCATTTTTAAACGAAGTGGAGTAGTAAAAAGATCGATTTCAAAAGTGAAAGTAACACCTCCCAGAGACAAACGACCGGGACTCAAAGTCTCATAATTTTTACCAACTTAATTTTTGACTAACGTTTTTGCATGACTATACTATGATTTCCGACAACTTTCAAAATGCGCGAGAACGATTTCCGTCAAATGGCACCGTTGCCGGTGAGGCAACGTTGTTTTCTTGATTTCGATCTTTTAATCTATCACTAACAAATTTGCCTCTACTTTGTTTTTGATGTGCAGGACAACACGGAAGACAAATGGGATCTGTGCACACAACGAATGTGAAAAAGAAATCAGGTGCACATCACATTCTCTTAGATTAGGTTTATTTTCTGAACCCTAGGACTAGATCTACTCCCTACAATTTCTTTTGTGAAAAAAAAAATTCTTTGAAAAAAAAAATCAAAACCAACAAAATTTTGAAAAAAAATCTAGATTAGGTTTCCTTTCGAATATAGGCTAGCTTAAAAAAAGAAAGATATTGTCTTTGAATCTTTTGAAAAATTCTTTGGGAAAAAAAAACGTGCAAATGTTTTGAAAAAAAAAAAGCATTTTTGGTGGAAAGCTTAGATTTCAAATTCAAACCTGTTTAAAAAGCTTTTCCACCATCTCTTGATTTTCAGCCAGATTTCAAGCTTGATTAAAAAATTTGTTTTCCGAAAAATTAGTAAGCGAAAAATTCTGAAATTTGGGATAAACCTTCATTTTCAAACCATATTTCAAATGCAACCATTATTTTGACAAAATTCCAAGTATACAATTTTTAAAAATTCGTGAAGTGCACGGGGGTCAGACTGACCCAGATTCAAAATTTTTGAAATTTCAAAAAGCGATTCCAAGCAATCCACAAATCTGTTATGAGTAGAAATGGTGGGCTTTGAAGGCTGATTTCATTGTCTTTATTTCCATATTTTTCCCAAATTTTTGAAGATCATTTGATACTATTTCAAAGCAAAAAACTAAGCGGGGGTCAAAATTTGAAATCTGACCCCCTGATATTCAAAATTCCCTAAAAATTTGGTTCAAATAGTAAAAAATTTCAAAAAAATATTGTATAAAAAACTAATTGAAAAAGGAATCTACTCGCAAAATTTTAAATTAATTGGATTCCAATTATTATTAGAGAACTAACATTACTTTTGTGGTCTGCGGAAACAAAAAGAAAAACCTAGAAGTGCATGCAACTTAGGTTGAATCTTTAGGGTTACAATTAGAGACCACACTTTAGGCTAACCTAGACTTAATCAAGTCTAGTTAGCCGGTGAGCTTGGTCACCTTGTGGGCCACTCACCACAAACCCCACTGAAGAAAATAGGTTAAAATTAATTGTAAAACATGAAATCAACCAGAGTTCGTTGTCATACTACTGGGTGTTTTTAACCTCTCTTGCCAAACCTAGTGACTAAGTCTGCGGGGTAGTGTCAAACAACCGTGGCTCAAGGGTCAACGGAATCGGAGGCGTAAGCCAAAGGAAGAACCTTCCCCTTAGTCCCCTCGTAACCAGACTGGCTGGGTTAGCTTGAGAGGCGGGATTCACTTTCAGTCAGTTGTAAGATGAACTTATCTTTAGGAATTCAAATCCCTAACAAAAAATCTATTCACCTTATCAATAAGGACCATTTGATTGACAAGGCCTTAGCCTTGTCCTGTGTGGCTACACCAACCCAGGGGTTGGGTGGTGTATGCACGGAAGGTGGTCACTTCGACCTTGATTGCACCGCAAAAATATGCCTGCAATAGTTCCTTCTTGTGCTATTTCCTAGCATTACCTATCCATATTAGGGTTCCATAATCGCATTTGTAAAAATACATGCATGCATGCATTTAATTGAGAGGAGAGGAGAATAAATAAATGGCCTCACAATTTACTTTTTTCCTCAAGTGCATCTCCGCAAATTCACCATCTTTTTATTTTTTGTTTCACTTGATTTTTAATCTTTCCTGCTGCTGCATGCATCTTCTCCTCGTGCCATGCTTCCCTACAGCTGCCCTTCCCTGCGGTTGCCTCTCCCTGCCAAGGCCATGCATGAGCCATGCACAGCGAGGGCATGGCTGTGCATGGGTTTCATCTTCTATTTAAAGCCATGGCTTCTCCATCATCTGTAGCTTGGTCCAACAGAGAAAAACCCAACTGCAGCTTCTTCTTTTCCAGGCCACCGTCCTCTCCTCCATTCCCCTCCACATGCCGGCCCTCCTAGGAGACACCCGGTGGACAGGAGCCCTAACTGTGGTGCACACCCACCACAGTGAGACCACCACCGCCCAGCTCTTCAAAGAGCCGGTGGGCGTGGTGGCTCTTTTCTCATTTTTTTTAAGTTTCCAACACCTTCAGCCATGGCCGCAAGCTTCAAGGTCTGAAGCTCGAAGCTCGGCGGCAGCAGCAACGGCAAGGCAGTAGCAGCAGTAGCCCGAGCCCCTTTCGCACGCTCCTACAGGTGCCCTCGCCCTCCGCACGTGCCTGCAGGCCTCTCCGCCTCCCGCTTTCTCCACCCTATCGCGCCCTCTTCCGCCTACAACCTGCCTCTACGCGCCTCTGCAGTGGCCGGCCAAGCACCCCAGCAGCACCCACAGACCTCCGCACGCCCTGTCGCACCCCTTCGCTCGTGACCCAACCCCCCTCTGCATGCTCTGTCGCGAGGTTCCGCCCGCAAGCCACTAGCCGAAGCCACTCCGCTGCGCACGCTGAGCCGTCCGCACTCACACTACCGCCCGTACCTAGTCGCATGGTGTAGCCTTCCACTGTAGCCACTGTTCACACGAGTCTGCACGACACTGGTGCTACAGTGGGGTGACAGGAAAGCTTCTCACTTATACGGTCGCCCGGCACGCAGCAACTAGCCCTCGCCCATGCGCGTGCCTGCCTGCGGGTCTACCCGCCCTCTCCCAGAGCCTGCGTCACCCGCTTCCTTCACCGCATGCACCTGCAAGCGCTAGCGCCTGCTCTCCACGTGGCATGGTGCATTGTGGCCTCCTCTACGTGAGGCCACTCCCTCCAGTGCACACTTGTCTACGTGCATGCGCGCCTACATGCGAACTTGAACCATCAGACGACGGCCCTGCAGCTCAGACACCTTAACCCTCCAGCGGCTGCTCTCTCTCTCTCTCTCACTTTCTCTCACAACACTCACAGCACTCCCTTTACTAACGTTCACACACACATACACCCACACTTCCACACACACACACACACCTATGCACTATTATATACATATATATATATATACATATACATATATATTTTTATACATATATATATACATAGATATATATATATACTTATATTTATACATATAGTAGTATCATATATTTATGTATTAGTATACATACATACATATATATATATACATATACTTATATATACATATATATACATATATATACATATACATATATCTATACATATATTAGTACTTATATAAATATGTATTAGCCTATATACATACACATCTATATATATATATATATATATATATACATCTATATACATATATATATATATACATACATACATACATATATACATATATATACATATCTAGCTACATATACCTATATATACATATATTATTATATATATATATACATATCTATATATAGACATCTATATAGTATTATATACATACATATATATATATACATCTATACATATAGCTACATATATACATACACTATATGCTGAATCCTAGAAGATACCTCTTGGGTTAGAGAACCCAATCGACATAAGGGAAGTAGATCCAATTGAGGATATGGATCTTGAGGCAAACATTACATGTGATACTACTAATCAGCCTAAGCCACTTCCTAGTGTAGGTGAACCTATGCTAGAGCCAACATCTTCTGATCTGCACTCTTCTTCTTTCACCTACATACCTAATTCGGATGCTAGAGATTCTCATATGACACTTTCTATCCTTGATCTTGACATCGAAGACCAGAAGTAGCTATGGATGACTTGAACGAAGAAACAAATATGCTACCTATGGCAGGAATTACTGAGGAACCCAATGCATATGAGGGTGAAGCTTTGAGCAGAATGAGCTGGGGATGCACCTATCATCCTAGTTAAGGGCTCGACCCAAAGCCTGAAGAGTCAGTCTTTGATGAATTAGAGATGAGTACTGATGAGGATGAAGTGATTTTTGACGAGGATTTTAGTGACCTCCCAACAGATCTACTTTCGCGGATTCCCCCATATGATCCAGAGCCTAGAGAGGGCATGATCTTTGATGTAAATTATCGTTATGAGGATCCCTATGACTCAAATTCTAGTTCTGCGATACATTTTGATCTACTCCCTCCACAACTTCCTGCTGAATTATGGAACATGATGAATCAACTGAATCAATAGCATGATCCCCCCTTTGATTATCCTCTATTTTTCACCACCACTCCTCACTTTCTTATAGCTAGACTTTTTGGAGTAGGGGTGCACAATCAGCTGGTTCGCATCTCCAGACCACTTATTCTGGGAGCATACAAGTACATCTTTCTCTTAATCTTGACCGACTCCTATGCTAGAACTGATACATCTGATTGAGTTCTTACCCAGTTGGAGGCATTAAACTCATCACATATAGACAGCATTTACCCCACATTCCACCATAATTTATACATAACCATTTTTATATATAGCATTTTTTTTTCTGGTAGCATATTTTCTTTTTGCATATTGCATATTGACAGGTTGGCAGGTGCTTAATGTATACTTTCAGGAGCAATTACTGGTGATTTCTACCCATTCTCTCCCTGCAGCATTTATTTTCTTCTATATTCATGCATGAGGACATGCAACAACTTAGGCATGGGGGGTAGATATAATAAAACGAAAAAATTTTACTCCAACATTTAGGAAAACCTCAGAGCTGCATGTAAAACGTACTTTAGGATCCTAAATAAAAGAACAACTGACTCCACCTCCAATGCTCTCATTGGAGCAAGAAATCGTCCGCAATTGCTACATCTGACTCACCCACTCACCTCTTATTCTAAATTTAGGGTCAAGTTGATTGTAACCTGAAAGGAAAATTTTATGAAGTACAAATTATATGAGGTTACTTGTTAATAATATATACATATTGCATTCATGAATAAGATTATTTTATTAAGAGAATGCATTAGGGATTTTATATTCTAGTTGATTCCTGTAATCTGGAATCCAATACAACTTTTCACACACATGTACAATTTGCAATGGATTCATTGTGAAGGATGATAAACGTCTTTAGTCTATCGAGAAGAAGCAGTACTTCTTTTCCTGAACCCCTGGATAGTGTTTTAGGAGTCGGGTAGATTTTCTTCCAAAAATCCACTAAATTGTGTGAAATGAGAGTAGGGTGTACTGGTGCTCTAAGATTAGTACAAGGAATCAGGAATCCTAGATAATTAGGTGACAATACTCTGAGATAAGGCATAGTTTTCACTCTCGGTTCTTGCGTATACATTTTTGTGTGAAATATTGAGAGCCACCAAATAAGGCAAATACGTGGAGAGCGAGTTTTCATAAAACTAGGGCTAAGGTGGATGGTTACGACCATTCTTTACGGAATCCTCGGCTGAAGGAGGGTATTGATGCCAAGGTAAGAAATACACCATCCTATCTGTTTCTCCCGATGCCGTGAGTAGGCAGTTCCACCAAATAAACCACCCAATGTCTCTTGAGTACCACCAATCCCTAATAATGCCTCCTCAATAAAGTTCATGGATGTGTTATGTTGAAAAAAAAATGATGAAAAAAAAGAGAAAAGAAAGAAAAATTGAAAAAATTAGAAAAAGAAGAAAAAGCAAAGAAAAAAAAGAGTGAATATTTAGTTTAATTGCATTGAGGCAATACCACCAAATAAATTTGAGATCCACCAAATATGGCCTTAACCTATTTTCCAGTGTTTCTAATCGCCTGAATATTGGCTGAGGAATTCCGACTTACTGTTAGGGTTATGAGAACTCAATTAAGGTGTTAATGCTAAGTGAGACCACCAAATACAGATTGTATATGTGAATCTGGTGAGGTTGTGAGCTCTAAGAAAAAGAAAGAAAAGAAAAAGAAAAACGGAATGAGAGAATGAATACAAAGGAATCAGAAGAGAGCATAGTTTCTCTCGTCTTTCTCTGAGTTGAGTAACTTAGTAGTCTGGGAATCTAGATTTTGTAGTACTAGTCTCTATGTAGCACCAAGTGAGAGTGAGCCACCAAATATATAGTCTTTTCCCTCAGAGATTCTCTACCTAAGCCTAAAGCCAGGGTGGAATTCATAGAATATTTTGAATACCCTGAGGGAAGAAGTCCGCCTATCTCGCTAGAATTTTTACTAGGGGTCAAGTACAGGCTTTAGAGGTGTATTAGTTTTTCACTCGAATCCGTTGCAAAAGCTAAATAGCTGCACTCTCACGATTGTTTGGATTTCTAGAGCATAGGATGAAAACAAAAACGACAAAAATCTCTAGGCATACACTTGATAAAATAATCAGTCCCTTAGGGACCCTTGTTGTAAATAATTTAGTCTTGCATTCGCTAGGGACTAGCAAGATTTAGTCATGGGGGTATGATTGCATAGCAATCATAGGTCTTAATTGACCTAACTTAGGCTAGGACTCAGCATAAGTTAGGGTAATTCATGCATGCATAAGCATTATCTACATCTTTACTGCTTTTCTTTAGCTATGCATAAAATAATTTTATAATGTACTGATTAAGTGCATTATGTTGATTGCAGGCAATAAGCTGATCAAGAGCTAGATCTGGAGTAGGATCTGAAGCTAGATCAGGAATAACAGGTGTTGCAGCAGAGCTGGAGCAGAAGACATTGATTAGATGTAGGAATAATGATGTAATGGAGTTAAAGTTTGCTATTCTTTTAAGTAGGAATAAAGTAGTAAAATGTGAAGAGCTTAGGTCCATCCTAGCCCTAGGATAGCCTAGAGACTTCCCCAAGCCTTAGCCACCCTTAGATTAGGTTATAGCACCCTAGGAAGGACTAAAACCCTAGTTACAACCCTTATCTGGATGTCTAGATGAATTATAGGATGCCCAGAACCCTTAGCCAACTCCCGCACACCATAAACCCACTTCTACAGTGTTATTGGACATCCAGACACTTGGTTAGACGTCCAATTTCTGCAGAATACCCAAGACAGAACCTTGAATCCTTCCTGACTCTGATTGGATGGCTAAACAACAAGTCTAGACTTCTAATTTTTGAGTATAAGATGTCTGACAATATTATTAGACGTCTGATACTGCTCTCCAGTTCCTATTTTGAGATTCAAGCCTTGATCTTAGATCTTTAGGTCCCTAAACCCAATTCCAACCCCAAAGGAACCTAAATAAGGTGCCCTAACCCTAGTACATCACATCTAGACCTCCCTAAGGACCTAATTAGGTCCTCACTAAACCTAATTGTCTTGAATCTTAGTCAATTCCATCAGCCTATTCAATTGGACTCATTTACTCCAATTGAGCCCTAATCTCAGCACACACTGTCCAATTGGACTTAGTGAGAGTCCAATTGACCTAGACCTAAATTAATTGAGTTGTTTCACTCTCAATTAAGTTTCCACAAACCAATTAAACTTGTATTAAGTTTAATTGCACTTTACCTTAGTGAATTAGGGTTTATAACCCTAATTTGAGGCATACCTTGACCTAAACCCACTAGAACCTAACTTAATCAACCTAGCCACCTAAGTTTTGACCCACACACACCCACACACACCATCCACATGAAAATACCTAGCCTAGAGTTCTCTAGAACTCTCTACCATGTGTGGTTGCCTTGGTTGCTAAAATTACAAACCAAGCATTTGGTGGATCTAAAAACGACCATCCATCCTCTCTCTCTCACTCTCCCAAGAGCTCCCACCATAGGCCTCTCTAGAGAATTCCATAATTCTCTAGTGAGCTTCCCTTAGGTCTATAAAAAGACCTAAGGAGTGGCCATTTGCACCCATCCACTTTTTGTCCATACTTGCTTGGCTCCATCCTCCTCCACTTAGGCTTGCCACCACTATCTCCACTCCATCTCCATGAGCTGAGCACGACCATGAAGGACACCATGCTAGGATGCTGGATCACACCTCCAACCTCTCACCAAGGGCCGGTCTAAGCTCCATTGGCTGCCCCTCATTCTCCTCTCTACCACTCTAAGGCCATCGGAGCTCACCTCCGAATGCCCTCACTTTCTGATAGATTAGTAGCTAGCTCTTTTCATTTACTGCTTCTATTTACTGCTTAATCGTGTAGTCCTTATTCTCCCCCAATGATGCATGCAAAATCTCCCCATAGATTCTTGTATGCGATCATTTTCTGGTAGCTAGATTTACATTTTTAAGCTTTCATGTATAAGCTTTCCTTTACATTCTATGTTGCAAACACTTCTTTGAATGAATAAAAGATATATTTTTATATATATGTCTATATATGAGAATCACCATGAGCTCATCGCAATATTTTTTGAGTGATTAATGTTGCCTGTCTTTAATTCCTAATATACATGCAACTAAACATGTCATACTTCAATACGTAATAATCATAAACCGGCATGTGATTCTAAATAAAGTAGAGCGGTAAAGATCGATTTCAGAATTAAGCAAACGCCTCCCAGAGACAAATGACTGGGACTCAAGTCTCATTATCTTTTCGTAAATATTTTTGTTGATCATATTGCGCACTATACTACGATGCTTTTCCTATCAAAACATACTTTACGACTTCCAAACATCTCCATTCTTCACCATCTCTACCTACTCTACTCCCACCTACTCCTAATCTCAAGTAGCCTACCAAAGCTCCATTAAAGCTTACTCCCAAGCTTCAAAGGACTCTTATTAGTGTAATGCTCCTATATCCCACCAAATATTTGTCATCCTTCCCACTACCTTCATAAGAAGCCTTGGAGCCATCCTCCCACCTCCATTCCAGTAGAAGATCATCTCTAGCTCCTCATCCCCATTCCAAAGCCTTGGTGAAGCATTCCTCTACCTGGCATCCTCCAACATCTCACCTCTGTCGTCCAACACTTTACCCTCTTCATCCAAGCTACTGCCAAGAGCAGTCGTCTCACCAAATAGCCGATTTGGGAGATTTCTTCTCACCTTTATCTCTTTTATGTTTTAGTGTACTGTAATAGACATTTGAATGCCATTTTGAAATATCATATTTATTCTCCACTTTGTGAAGTTATCTTGCTTGTCTTTTTATTTCAAAACACCAAAAAATTCACAAAACCCTAAGACATGAAAAGGAAACAAAACAAAGCATGGATTTCAACGAAAGTAAATGTTTCCTCCCTATGTTCGACCCAAGACTCCCTTGGAGTTTTGGTTATAAATTGTATTTTATAACGCCTTTTTCAAGCTACGACGATGGGTTCTTGAAACCCTGATTTCTTTGCCAAAACCCATTCATCATTTTGGTGCCGTTGAAGGGGAGGCAACGGAATTTGCTTTCTTGTCTTCTGTGTTTCTTTGCCTTTACTTATTATTAACCCTACTTGTCTCTGATTTACTATCTTGCAGGTACCCTAGCAAGGAGATCCAAGTGCGGTAGACCAGAGTAAAGTGTGGGTAGAGCAATTTGTAAGTGCCCCCTGCATTCCCCCCCACTAGTTTCATCTCGCCACATCAATAACCAAGACCTAATCTACTTCGGTGTTTGCATAAACCCTAGGATAGAATTTGTTTGTCTTGTTTGTCACCTCCACTCATCGTAGCCTCGCATATTATAAAAAAAAACAAAATGATCTTGTGGGACAAATCATCATACACACTACATACACCCACATTTGAGGCACCTAACCTAACATGATTCTTATCTACTCAATAGGGATTTTGACATGTGGAATCGGCACACCAATTCAACACATAAAGAAGTAGAAATCATACTAGGTTTATCACCTTTTTGTGTGCCCTAATTGGTGGTGCATTTGGGCCAGTTGATTGAACAGTTTGGGCCACACCACCAATCTAAAAGGAAGTCATTTTGTAGCTATCCCATAGGATTCAATAATTAGGTCAAGCCAGGCACTCCATAGTTTTCTTGATTTGTAAAGGAAAATAGTTGAACTCATGATTTCAAACTTGGTTTGCCTCCTGGAAACTTGGTTGAATATGCCTAATATTTGAACCATAAAAGCTACTAAGCAAGATTCGAATCCTAAAACTCACTTCATTATCAATAATCTTGCTTGAATACTTTTTTGTTGTGCACGTACATGTTTTTCAATGAATCATTAAGGGCACAACATATTAAGGGCCCGTCACATTCCGGAAGCACTAAATATCCCAAGCATAAGTAAAATTGATTAGACGTTGGCCTTAAGGACTTATTTTCTCTTCGGGGCCCAGATTGAGATTGTTCACGAGTAGCCTGCTTCTACTGGTCCATCTGATGTCTAGCTAGGGGAGTAGTGTCGAATGATCGCAGCTGGGGGGTACACTAAGAATAGGAGGCACAAGCCAAAGGAAGAACCTTCTCCCCAACCCTTCCTTCTAACTGGTTGGATTGACTGGATACAAGTAGAGTAAATCATCTATAATCTTAGGACAGATTCTAAGAGTTTGTAGGCCTTTATGCTACCTAACCTAAGGACAGGCTTGCATTTTTTGTGTTGCAGGGTCCCTTGACTTCCCCGTCCTTCCGACTTCCTTCCAGTGTATGTTTGGAAGGAGGTCATTGAACCCTCATTTGGAAGGACCTATTGACCATTCCCGGAGGTGGAGGTTGAGTTATAGCCAAGTAGATCCCATGGCTGATCAACAACCACCTCCCCCGCCCTCGAACCAGCAGGAGCTAATTTAGAGGCAGTTGGAAGAATTGCAGCAGATGCAGCAATGGTTCCAACGAATGAATGGTTAGGGCGCTCGACCCTTGAAGGATTTTTATGATCCTTCAAATTATAAGGATCATCTCAGAATTGTGATCCCCACCAGTGTTGTTGAGATGAAGCCCCAGGTTTTGAGTCTAATTAAACACTTTCACAAACTTGGCTCAGAGGACCCATTCCAACATTTGGAGGACCTGATCTCTCTGGTTCAGATCACCAAATCGTGAAATGTGGATGAAGAACAAATGCTCATGAGGCTTTTCCCCCATTCACTCAGGGATAAGGCTGCACATTGGTATCGTACCAGTGGAAAATCAATTGCTACCTGGACAACTTTGAAATCAACCTTCCTCAAGAAATTCTTCCCAATTGGGCAAACTAATGTGTTGCGACGGGCAATTACCACTTTTGTCCAACTATAGGTGATCCGGATTTTACGTGTCTTGTAAAATACGTTGTTGTAACGCGTAAAACCAATCAACTCTTAAATTTGTAAACCTAGATAGGGGGTATCTAGGGTCATCCAAGGAGGCAATATGTTTGCAAAAATACGTCTCTTGCTTGGAAATAGAAATCACCTTTCTTTTTGGTATTTTTGAATATGTAAATTTTATTGTTTTGAAATAAAGGGGCAATTGCAAATTTGTTGGTGGGAAAGACTAAAGAACCTAATGCCTAGGAGACACAAAATGTCCTATCTCTAAGCTCACCCTAGGCACGTGGAAGCCTGGGGTAATTAGAGGGAGGGTGATGGGAACACCATCATCACCCCTAACAAGCTCTTTTTGATCTAATTTAGTCAGTAAATGCTCCTACATAATAAACTGAAGGTCATAATTCATTGCATAAGCATTCTAAGGGAAAAATTGGAAACTAGGGTTAAAAATGCAATTTTACCAGTACATCATGAATGTAGTGCAACCACAGGTTTTCCTAGGTGTTCATTAAGGGTCAAAAGGTCCTAAAAAGGTAACAAGTGGATTAAAGCAGTCAGAAAAGGATTTTGCACATGTTTTGAGAATTAAATGACTTTTGAAACCCTAAAAATAGACCCACTTAATTAACCAAGGATCTGGTCGAAATAAAAATCACCTAAACCCTCTAAAAATCATACAAAGATGTTAAGACCCATGACATCAAAACACTTTAAGACATCAGGACGCCTTCCTAGATGTCTGGAAATTAATTTTTGCATGCATACGATCACGAGTCTGCGCGCGTGCTGCGCGTAGACTGAAACCCGCTGCCCTCTTCTTTTTCTCTCCCCTCGCCGACTTGTAGACGCCTTTCCCCCACGCCTACAAATACTACCCTCCTCCTCTCGCTCACGCCACCCACATCCATCCGTCTTCTCCTTCCCCAGCGTGAGAGCGAGAGTGAGAGAGAGGGCAGTAGCTGCTGCCGAGTGCAGTGGCAAAGAGGAGAGGTGCAGCGAGAGGGAAGAGGAGAGAGCGCGTGAGCCGTGAGAGAGAGAGAGCTCACCGGAAAAGCTTGAGGCTGGCCGACGTGTACACGTAGGAGCATTGTGCGCGGAAAAGCTCAGGCAGTGGGCAGACGAGCACGGTGCGGCCGCGCGCAGCAGGAAGAAGACGAAGGAGCTTCTAACTTTGGGATTTTTCCCAGAATCAGACGTCTGGACCTACATCCAGACGACGCGAACGATGTCTGGAAGAAGCTCCAGATGGTTGATAGGTACGTATTGTGCCTATACCTTTTGCGGATACGGCCTTACAGGCCATTCCGCTGAAGCTCTATCTTGTGCCTTGCTGAGGAGTTTTGCATGCGCGTGTAGGTTTTGCTTCGGGAAGGTGCGGAACACGCCCTCCCACATGGTTCAGACATCTGGGCAAGGCACCAGATGGCGAAGAGCGTCTCCTGACGTCCAGAGAGGTGGTCGGACATCTGTAACTAGGTCCAGACGGTTCAGCAGGATCCCTGGACGTCTGAGGAGCAATGCAGAGTGAGGTATGGTTTTGGGTTCCTTTTAAGATGTCTAGAAGATGTTCCAGACATCTGATTTGAGTCAGAGTTGTCGTTTTTGACCCGTTTACAGTCCATTCGAGGTCCGATTTCCGCATTTAAGATTTCGTTCTTCTCAGAATTAGTTCCTCTACTTGTTTGAAATACTTTTATCCTTTTTGAGTGGTTCCTTGTGATTGATCCTTGTGTTAGGACCTCATTCTGTTGCGACTTTGGGGGTTGCGGAGGCACGTGGACCTGCCGATCACGCCCCCATTACTCCTGCTTTCTTGGGTAAAGTGGCTTTCCTTAGTTAATTACAAACATTAATGCATATCTGAAATAAATGATAGATCCTAGGGTATGACATGAATCCTAGGACCTGAAAACTAACTTGAATGATAGATCCTAGGGTATGGCATAAATCCTAGGACCTGAAAAGTAGATTGAATGGTAGATCCTAGGGTGTGGCATGAATCCTTGGAATAGAAACACTGAAATGAATGTCTTGAATGCCTGAATTATAGCCTTGGATAAGTAGATAGAATAATGATAATTGCCTATAATAGGATAAAAGCTGCCTGTGAAATGTAGAGTATTGTTGCTAGTAACTGTTACATGTAATTTCTGTTGATTGAAATTAAATACGAGCTGCTTGTATATAAATTGGAAAGGAAAAGAAGTTTGAATGTTGGAAACACGTACTATATGCGAATAGACCTGAAATGATGAAACCAAGTATTGCTTGGCCTGAGAAACATGAGTATGAACCCTACGGGGAATTAGGAGTAGACCTCCTGGAAATAAATGGAATGGAACTGGAAAAGTGAATGGGAAAGTGTGTTGTCTCTTGGGTACGTAGTACCAAGGGAAACATAGGTTACCTCTTAGTGCAGAGTGGAGCCAGCCACCCTAGGGACCCGGGGTTAGGTCTGGCCACTTTGTACCGACTTTTGGCCCTCGCGTACACCATACCAGGGAGAGCTACTAGTGTAGGGAGGGAGCTAGCCACCCCATGGGGCCCGAGGTTCAGCTAGCCATCCTACACCGACTTGTTAGGCCCATTGGGCAAACCAGGATAGTCAGGCGAGGGTGCGCGGACTGTGGAGGGGCAAGATCCCTGTTTGGTTACTGTAGAGGGGATAAACCCCTATTACTGAGAGGGCTCTACCCTATACTGGTTCCGTGCTGTGCTTTAGGTGCACCCGTTAACAGAAATGACTGACCGCGTGCCAGTGCGGGGTAGCTACCTGTGTGTTTATCGCGCATGCCGTAGTCACCGTTATGTCTGTCAGCGACCTTGGGGTGGTTGACTGAGGGTAGGACCACTACGGGGGACTCTCCCGGCCAGGAGAGCACCACGTGCTACTTCTACTTTTCAGAAAAGACTACAATCAAGATCATTCCCATGAGGAACATTTGAGATCAAGAGAAAGACCTGAGAAATAAACCAAGAAAGAGTAAATAGATAAATAAAGAAATTAAAAACAACAGCTACTTGTCCACCTTTACTGTTTTTCTTAGCTAGCTGGTTGCCACTCTACTCAGCATTTCGCTGACGTGACATACTTGTCACCTTTTTCAGGACTAGGTGTTGAGCAGCCAGAGCCTACAGCTGCGGAGGGTGCTGGGCCTAGTAGAGCCCAGCAGTTGTACTTTTGTTGTACCCATTTTTCTGTAGTAGTGAGTATTCTGTTACACCTTTGTACTCTTTTATTGTAAACTTCCTATTTCTGTACCTATTTTTAATTCTCTACTGTTGTGGTGGTGTGTACTGTAGTAGTTCTTTTCTTTACTGCTGTACTTTTGTTACTGTTAGTTACTTGCATGGTGAATGTGGTTTATTTTACTACTTTTTGATTCCTTTCTCGTTGGACGACTGGGTCTTAGGATCAGTTGAGTCGATCCGATTCTCGTCTCTCGTAGGGATTAAAGAATCGGGTCATAAAAAAAGATATTCTCTAGGGTTTAGTACCTTCAATTTGACCATCAGAACTCATCTTGACCCAAAATGGAGTCTCAAACAGATATTTACCCTAATTTGGGTTTCTACATAAATTACCTAATCAAACATGGTCAAAACCAAAATCCAACTTTACCATTGGATTTCTTCGGTCCAAATTAGGTTTGTACCAAAATTTGGATGCAAGATGAGATTGCCTTGACCTAGTTTGCAAAATGGTTCTGTCTGATTACATTTATACCCCCAACTTTCAAAAACCATTGCATCATCTTCCTAACTTTGTCATCATCTTCACAATTAGGTCCCTCTACCATTATCGTGAAGAAATCCTTCTTTGGTGACCTTTGATTGAAGAGAACTCCTCTATTCAATCAATCCCTTCCAAAATTGGAAGGGAGATTCTTTAAGGAATCCTCTTCAATCTGAACCCATCCATGTACTCCGAATCTTTCCCAATCTCTCATGCGAACACATGAGAGATTTGGGTCTCATAAAACTCCCAAATCCGACGACCTTCCAAGCTTGGGAAGCTTGCTTCCCAAGCTCTAACTGCCCTTTAGAACCCTTTATAAGGACCCTCAGAGCTTGCCGATCTCAGCTTGAAATTCAGCCAGAAGTCCCCTTCTTCCTCTCTCCTCTTCGGCTACAATTCTCCGGAAGCTTAGGCAGTCTCTCTTCGACTCCACTCATCGTCCGACCACAAAACCAATGGCGGATTCATCTTCCTCATCGTCCTCCACGTCGTGCAATACCAGCTGTCGCCGTATTTCCCCATCTTTGCTGCCGTCTCTCCCTACGAAGGTTCATCTTCCCCACATCTGGCAACCACAACGGTGTGGGAAACCCTTCACCTTTTCATCCTTAGAGTAGATTCTTAGGTTCCTTATCTCCCCTATTTTCTTCTCCTCTCTTTATTTTCCAAAATTGACCACCGACAACTGTAACTCCATCTCCTCCATCTCCGACTATCCCCTCTGGCGAGACCATTCCACCTCCACAGACCACCAAATCCCTTGCCAACAAGCCCACGACCATCGCCACACCCCACTAATCATTCTTTATTCACCTCTCCACTCACTCACACACACCCCTGAGCACACCCACTCACACGCACGCAGTTCGACCTCACCACGCACTCACAGCCACTATCGCTCCACACCACCACCCCCATCATGTTCGCTGTGCTCCAACGACCCTCCCTAAACATTCTGACGTTGTCGAAAGGCTATTTTGTTGATTTCAGGTCTTTGACCTTGCCTCCATTGATGAGCAAGCTTCGAGCTTACTTGAAGCTCGCTCCAAGTGCTTCGATCCTAGGTTAAAGCCCCAAGTTGCTTGGAAGCATCTCGCACACAAGTCCAGGTCCTCAATTGAAGATGCGAGCCTCACGAGTTGAGGCAATTGAAGGGAGACCCCATGCTGCAGACATACGAAGAAGAAGGGTGTGGAGAGTCCCACGTCAGAAAGTGTTGAAGCCATGCACCCACATAAATTGATTTTATGGTGATAGCTGTTCGCCTCAGTTCACGGGGTGAGGTCCCTCCCACCTGCTCACCCGGCCTCGTCCGTGACACATACCCACGGACCTGGTTTGGCTTGATAACTCGACCTGTACTCCTGGCTTACCACTACACGCCGGTGAGCCTGGAGCCGGGTACACGCTTAAATCCGACAACCTGATTACCTGTGGCTCTAGGAGAGCAGATTGATAAACTCCAATTTATCAACATTTTTATGCATTAAAATAGGCCTAGCTCTTAGGATTTTGCTCCGCAAATATGTTTTTGGGTTGCATTTTGGCATCAATTAGCTTAGGCATGCATTGCACTTTTTATTATCTTTTTAATGTGTTTTTGTGAGTGTTAGGTCTATACAGATTGTCAGAACTCCAAAACCCTAGCACTTAGGAGTGCAATTGGTGAAGAAGAAGCTCAGACTAGCAGGAACTCAGCTTGCTCCAGCTCACCATAGTTGGATTCCAATTCACTTGAACTAGGGTTAGCTCATCTTAGCTGCATTCATCTCATCTCAGCTGAATGGCAGCTTAAGAGAGCTGATCATAGATAACCCTATCTCTGGTCAGCTCAGATCTAGCTCAACTTAGCTTAATCTAGCTCATCTCAGCTCCCATTAGTTCACAAGGAGCTTTAGCTCACTTAGTTGAGTTGACTGGAGTTCACCTCAGCTCAGGACCAGCTACATCTTGCTCCACTCAACTCCAGCCAGCTGAAGATGACTTCATCTTAGCTCAGGAAGCTCAAGTCCAGCTCTCGGGGACTCAACTTAGTTCAACTTAGTTGACTTAAGCTACCATAGCTACCACAACTAGCTAGGTCCTCCCTGGGAGCATTAGACCCAGCTCACCTCATCTCCTTTCAGCAGAAGCCAGCTTTCTTTAGCTTGGCTTAGTAGCTAGCAAAGAACTAGCAAGCTAAGCCAGCTCAGGTAGCTCCTTGTAGCTCTCTTCAGCAACCACCAGCTCTAGTGTAACTCAAGATGACTACCTCTAGCTCTTCTCCCTGAAAACCCTAGCACCAAATAACTCCAACCCTACTCCCTACTAGCTAAGCTAGCTAAGCTGCTTAGCTTAGCAAGTCCACCTCCATGGCACCAAAACCTACTACCCTACTACCCTACTACCTATGCTCCAGCAAAAAGACTAGCAACTCCTACTTTATTTTGGTTCTAACTATCCCTTCCATCACCACCCTACATCCACCATCAAAATCCATCTCCACCCTCCATTTTTTCCCTCCAAAATCAATACCTTCTAGAAGGTATTTTTGGAGGGAAAACCAAGGCACCTCTTCATTTCCCTCCCATTTTTCCCTCCAAAAATATCCAAGCACCCCTTCATTTCCCCCCAAAAAAACACCATAGCCACCCCCTTCCCATCCTATAAATACCCTACCCTACACTACATAATTCCCATCCTCCATTAGTTTAGTCTACCATATACCCACCATAATTCAAGGCCAAGGAAGAAGAAGAAAAGAAGATTAAGGGGGCATCCTACTTGCCCCCTTGGTGCCTTCTTCCCCCTTTTCTTCTCTCTTGTGCCACGCCAAGGAGGAGGAGCACTCCTCACTAGGAGGTCAGCCAGGAAAGGAGGAGCAAGGGTGGTGCATGCTCACCCTTGGAGGAGGAATGCTAAGGTGGAAGCTTCCACCTTGGAGGACACCATCTTGGAGGAGCATAGCAAGGAAGGAGTTGGAGGACTCTTTTCAAGCTCAAGAGCTACCAGGCTTGGAGCAAGAAGCCATCATCTTCTTCACCATTTCATTTAGAGGATTTGTGTTTTTAGCTTCTTGCATTTCAATTTGATTAGAAGCTTTCCTCTATGTGTTTTGTGTAGAACAAGTTCAATTCAATTCAAGTTGCCTTCTTGTAAATTCTTGTCACATGTTTTTTTTACCTTGATCTAGCACTTTCGCAACCTCTCCCTAATTACTCTAGTCCCCCACGTGCCTAAAGTGAGCTTAGGGAGAGGTCTTTCTTGTCACTCTAGCAATAGTTCAGTGGATTAGGTTTAGATCACCTTTTTCTTCGTCAACAACTTTGCGAATGCTCGTTATTTTGAAAGCCTAAAAAAAATGATATAGTTGAAAAGACCAAAAATAAAGGTGATTTCTATTTCCAAGCAAGAGACCTGAATTTTGCAAACATATTGCCTCCTTGGACAACCCTAGATACCCGACTATCTAGGTTTATAAATTTAAGAGTTTATCTATTTTGCGCATTATAACGACGTATTTTACAAACTGTGTAAAATTCGTTATTAAATTTTGACGCCATTGCTAGGGAGGCACGACTTTGCATCTATCACTTTTCTCTTGCTTGAAGTAGATCTCATCCCCTTCTCTTTTCTTCTATCTCGTGTGTTGAAGGAGAGATTCTCGCTTATTTATGATAGAAATAGAATGATAAGTCGTGTTTTATGTCGTGGAAAATCTCTCAATCAAAACTAAATATCATATTTAACCACAATAAAGATGTCCCATCCATAGGAAGGAATAGACCAATAAATTCATGAGTAGAGGAATATACTGTTTGCAGACACTTTCGTGACTTTAATGTAAGGAATATGCTATTTTAAATGGAGCTAGCAATTTCCTTAAAAGTTTAGGGTTATTTATGCAATTTTCATGTCAAGAATTAAGCTCCAAAAATATGTATATGATGCATGTGTAATGGCATATCATGTAAAATCAACTTGCATGCAAATCTGATTTGAAATTCAAAGTTAAATGATGCACATAACACAAGTGAAGTAATTTCAGGAAACTATAAGTGCATCAATGCAATGTGGCCTGAATAAAATATTAATATCTAAATGGCAATGGCATTCAATGTAAATATTAATTGAGGAGAAAATAGTGGATTTTGCCTCTCTCATCCTCGCTTGGACGAGCGTGCACGGTTGGTGGTAAGAGTCGACAGGGTGGTGCGCCTCGATTCATGCTTCGCGATGGTGATGACGTAGCAGCTAGACGGTGGAGAATAGCCACCGACCTGTTGGCCCTGTTGGAGGAGGAGGACCACGCGTGGAGAGGATGGTGCAGGTGCTGCAGCCCGCGCGGATGCGTGCGAGCATCACACGTGCAAGGGCGTACTAGTGCGTGCCTGCAAGGCTTGGCCATGCGTGGGCGGTCTGCTTGCATGCAGTCTGCTTGCTAGCTGGAAGGGAACACCTGTGGGCGGTTGCACTGCCTGTAGGGCGCGCAAGGAGTGCTGCGGTAAGGGCAAGAGGGTGATGGCGTGGCTACAGGGTGCACAAGGGTGGTGAGGCTTTGGTGCAGCGCTTGCAGGGCGCGCAAGGTAGACGTTGGAGGGAGCGCAAGGCAGTAGCGTGGGTGATGGGTGTGTTTCCTGCGGGTGCTTGGTGCGTCATCTGCGGGCACTGGCGAGGGCTTGTGCAGGTTGCAGGCACGCAGTGGGAGGTGAAGGTGCAGTGGCAGCGCGGTGAAGGAAGGAGGATGCTGGTGTGGCTGCGCACAAGGGTGCTTGGAGGCCTCTTGCGTGCGGTGGGTGGCTAGTGAGGGCTTGGTGAAGGCGCTGGTGGGTCTGCACGGGTGCGAGCGGTGGAAGGTGTAAAGGCAGTGTACGCTTGGTTCCACAGTGCCCGCCCTCTCCATGGTGGGGAAGGTGGAGAAGAAGGGATATCCCCTCAGGGGGAAAGAAGGTCCAGTCCTAATCTCTCACGCCAGAACCTCTTTTTATCTCTTCTCCCCGCACGTGTCAAGGGATTTTTAAATACCTTACTAAATTTGGCCTTCGGCTGTTGGGGAGATGTTGTGGCTGGCCAGTGGTTGAGGAAGGCTCAGTCGAGGTCGGCAGCTATTGGGGGAGGTGAAAATTTAATTCACCCCCCTCGTCTCTTGCAATTTATTCCTACAATAATGAAACATAAAATAATTACATACTAGGTTATAGAATGCGATAGAATAGATAAAAACTCAGGTAATGATGCATGCACTTATTCTATAACCTAATGTAGTTATCAACAAACCTAAAATGTAAAAATAAGGTTAACTTAAGCGTAACAATAGTCCATTAAAATGGACTCATCAAATAACCCCATGCCTAAGATTTTCTAGTCCCTAGCAAAAATGAAAAATAATAGAAGTAATTAGAAGATTTCTTCTTTTCTTATTTTAACACTTTAGAGATCCAGACAAATGTGACGTGATAATAGCCTAGGTAACAGATCCAAATGAAAAGCCAATTCGCATTTACAGTTCGTACTTATCCCTTAGTAAATATTTCTATCAGGATAGGCAACTACTTCTCTTGGGGATAAAGAAGAAAATAATCTGTAAATTGACCCTAGCTTTAGGCTTAGGTAGGAGATATCGAGTTGAATTGATTTGTATTTGGTGGCACACACTCATCTGGTGCTACATGTAGCCTAGTACTACAGACTCTAGATCTCTAGACTATTAGACAAGTCAACTCGGAGAGAGACTAAACAACTGTGCTCTCTTGATGTTCCTTGGCACTCACTCTTTTCTTTCTTTTCTTTCTGAGAACCCAAATCTTGCCAGATTTAGTAAGTGTACTCACTATTTGGTGGCCTCACCTGGCATCCACACTTCAATTAAAGTCCTAATAACTCTACAACTAAGTTAGAGTCCTTAGCCAGTATTCAGGCGATCAGAAATACTGAAAGGTAAGTATGGGTCATATTTGATAGATCGCGATAGGTGCTTTGTTGCCTCAGAAATAATGTTACAATGATAAAATTATAACCTTGGACTCTTTTCTTTTTATTTTCTCTCTTTCTTTTCTTCTCTTCTTTTCTTTTCTCTTTTTTTTCTTTTTTTCTTATTTGTTTCTTCTTCTCTTTTTCCTTTTTCCTTCTTTATCAATCAACATAACACGATACAGACTTTTATTTATGAGGCATTATTAGGGATGATGATGGTCAAGAGGATATTGTGTGGCTTATTTGGTGGAAGTGCCTATTCTCAGCACCGGGAAGGAATGGATAAAACAGGCACATTTCTGACCTTTGACACTATTACCCCCTTCAGTCGAGGACTCTATGAAGGACGGTCATAACCATCCACCATAGTCATAGCTTTATTATGACTCAATCTCTGTGTATCTGCCTTACTTGGTGACTCTCAGGAATTCACACAAAGTACGCACACAAGAATAGAGAGTGAAAACTATGCCTAACTCTGAAGTTTCATCATTTAATTGTCCAAAACATAAGAGTCCTTGCACTAGACTTAGCACACCAGTAATTTCTCTACTTTCATCTCATAAATATGGGGTGGATCTACTAGAAGATAGTATGCCTGACTCCCTATTAACTGTTAAAGGGTTCAGTAGACTATAAATGCTTATTGGTTTTCTACAAGGATCCATTACCCAGTCTACGTGCACGTGAAATAAATGTACTGGATTCTAAACTTAAGAAATAATTTAAGAAGAAAAACCTTCAGTGACAAAGATATTTTGCTAGGGACTAACTCATTTAGCTCAAGAAAAGAGATTTCTTTTTTTTTTATATGCTAACCTAAATGCATGAATACTTCCTAAAATGCAAAATGCACCCCCCCATGCCTAAATCCTACAATGTCCCCATTGTAAAATTAAAACAGGGGGAGAAAGGAAAGAAATCACCTGACGACGGTGTTATTTAGACCACTGGGTTGCCTCCCAACAAGCGCTACATTTTATGTCAGCAGTATGACCTATAAGGAACCCGTAAGTCTGGTTCCGGACAGAAAATGTTAGGCCCTAAAAATATGCATAACAGCGTGGGCCTAGAAAATAAGTATCCACGGATGTTGGCGAGCTGATGATGCAACGTAATACCAAAATCTTGGCAGAAGGTATGAAAGCAGAAAACCTCGCTGGCTACCTGGGGAGGTCTAGGAATAAGAAAGGGAATATGAAAAGAGGCCCTCGAAATGGAATAAGTGGGGGATAACAAGGATCCTCCAAAATAGGACGGGTTTTAAAAGATATAAACATTAATATTTGAAACCCTTGAATGGCAAGACTAAAAGTACAAGCATCAATCTACACTCGCCATTCTACCCGACGATGTACTGGCCTGATATGTTCTCCAGAAAGAATGTACATGAGTAGAGATCTGAGCCAAGGATCGGTTAGGGAGTATAAGGGTTGTTTGTAGTGTTGGAAGGTAATGGTTAAGTCCAATGAGGGCTTAGTCGGTGTCAGGTCCAATTCCAACAATGATTCAGATTGTGTATACTCCCTAACAATTGTAGGCAACTTCACGTTACCCTACCTAGCATTAATGATTAGAGTCATATTTTCACCTTTCTGTATATGTGAATCAAAGGTAGACTCCAAATTATAACTCTTTGATGGCAGGGTCAAAATATCAGAATCATTATCATTAAGATCATCCCTAGATTCGTTTGGTTTACTCAAATTTTTGTCGGGGTGTATATGTGATTCATTAATGAAGAAAGGAGTTGGATCAGTATCTTTAATTATTCCTAAAGGAGGATCAGTCTTAATATTTTGGAGCAAGCCTATATCACTGAATTCGTTATTCTTCTTAGGGTATAAATCCTCAATTGACGTGTTTTGTCCCCGAGAGTCTCCCCTAGGCTTCTCACTATTTTGTTTGTCCTCTAATATCAACTCCTGTTTTGATGGAGGATGACTCTGAAAAGAAGGGAGGAATCTGGATTTCACCATATTATTAGTATCCTCTAGAGGTGTTAACATGGCTAGATCGTGTTTTAACAAATATTGCATTGTAATATGGATGAACTTTTCGTGAAAACAAATAAAGATTTATAACTCGAAAATTAGAGTATCCGATGTCGAACACAGGGAGCAATCTAAGTATTCCAAAACTTGAGAACACAACTTTTTAAATGAGAAGAAATGACTAGTTCAATGAGAGTGATATAGAAAGAAATTGCTCAAGAAAAAAAATGGACGTCTGATGCAATATCAAACGTCTTAAAAGTATTTCCCAGACTTTGCTCTGCTTCAGCTCCTTTTCTTCTCTTCCCTTGCTGCTTCTGTTCCTCTTCTTTTTCTTCTCTTTCTTGCTTCTTTGTCTGCCCCTTGATCTCTTTCTTCTTCCCTCTGCCTTCAGCTTCTCTTCTTCTTCTACTTGTCTTTACCTTTCTTTATTTCTTTGCGGGTCTTGTTCTGCTTGGTTCTGCTTTCTCTTCTTCTTCTTCCTTCCTTGGTTCTGCTTCCCTTTGGCCTCGCTTCTTTTTTGCCTTGCCTTTCTTTTTCCTTTGCAGAGCCTCCTTCTTCTCCTTTGCTTGCAGCAACTAAGTCCCTGCTTCCTGCACACAAGCACACAGCAAAACCTACTCCCTACCCTTCCCACGCGTCTCTCTCTCTCTGTATTTCACTCTTTAGCATGCTCTCCCAGAGCCGGGTAAACGGGTCGGGTCGCGCTCCCAGGTCCAGGCACACAGGCGTGGGTGTGGTGCGCGAGGAGTGCTCAGGATGGTGTCGAGTCAGGTCGCGCCAGATCCGTGTGATGAGTTCACAGACGAGGCACAGTGGTTAGGTGAGGGACCTCACCCCAAGTGTAATCGGAGGCAATGAGGTAATAACACAAAAACAATATAAAGGACTCATGCACTTTGTGACTTACCGAGGTGGGGCTAATGCCCACCGCTCGTTCTCGCGCGCCCGCAGCAGACCATGCTTCCAATTGCCACAACTGCAGGCTTTGCGGCATCACTTGCTGGGATGACTGGCTTCGCAAGTCTTTCCTGAGTTTGCTGCACCTGGAACCCTGAAGACTCGCAACCTGGAGCAAGCAAGCAACTTCCTCGAATCACCGCTAATGGCGGCCGGAGCTCAAAACTTGCCTGACACAACAAGGGCCTTGCGGCTTAATCAGATCATAGGGGGACCTTCGCTGTGCCATGGCGAAGGTGAGGCATTTGGTGGCAAGTCGAGGGGCGGCCTAGGCGTGCGTGCCTAGGTCGCTCTATGGCCGGACGGATGGGTGTGATCGGGGGGCTGTTGTGGTGGTGTAGAGGGACTGTGGATGAGTGGAGGGTATTCAGTGAGGTGAGGAGGAGGTTATGAGATGGTCGGCAAGACGTGTGGGGCTGCGGAGTGACGGGAGTGTCTCGCCGGAGGGTGGCCGAAGATGAGGAAGGTGGCGGTGGACAGTGACGATTGAGGGGTGGTTGTGTGAAATAAAGTGAGGGAAATGAAAGAGTGGAAGATATGGAACTTATCTAGATTGTTAGGAGTGAAAGGGGGCAGCGGAGTCAGACGGCTCGTTTGTGCTGTCGTTGGAGAAGACAACCCTGAGGGAGATAATGGTGACGAGAAGGAGGTCAGGGAGGCGTGCGCTTGGTGCGGCGCGACACGGGAAGATGAGGTGGAGTGGACTCTACTGCTGGCATGGTAGCAGAGCGACGAGAGGGAGGGGAGGTAATCGTCGGAGCTTGCAGGTTTCTTGGCTAGAGAGAGGAGAGATGAAGTTTGGATGTTTCTACGGCCAAAACAATTTTGAGAGATTCGCAGATGGTTGGAGGTCCTTTTATAGGTGCTGGCCGAGCTTCTGGTGCATGGAGGGCAAGCCTTTAGTCATCGTCATCTTGTCAGAGAAGGAAGGTGGTTGGGATCCCAAATCTTTCGTGCGTTCGCACGAGAGATTGGACAGGAATCAGAGATTGTGATCGGGCTCAGATGGAAGGGGATTCCTCAAAGAATCTCCCTTCCAATTCTGGGAGATCTCTGAGGGATTAGAGAGTATCCCCCTGCCTTCCTCAACGGAGAAGGATTCCTCCCCATTAATGGTAGAGGGACCTAATTGTAAGATTGGCGAGGAAGCTAGGGGGTTTATGTGATGGTTTTCAAAAGATTGGGACCAAAATGTGATTGGGTGTACTAAATTGCAAAGTAGGTCAAGATGACCTCCCCTTAGGTCCAAATTTTGGTAAAAACCTAATTTTGACCTAAGGAATCCAATGGTGAAGTTGGATTTTATGTGTGACCATGTTTGACTCGACATATTGCATAAAAACCCAAATTAGGTCAATTAATGAGTTAGGACCCTAATCTAGGTCAAACTAGGTTCCAAAGGCGAAATTGAATGTTATAAACCCTAGGGGATATTTTCTCATGAATTTCAGAGGGTTTACTTGATTTTTATCCTGACCAGAACCTTGTTGAATTAAGCGAGTCTGTTTTAGGGTTACCAGATGTCATTTAATTCCTGGATTGCACATGAACCCATTTCTGATTGCATCAACCAACTTTTTATCTTATTTAGACCATTTAACCTATGTTTTGTCATTGAGAAATCCCGTTTATGTACTGCAATGGTAAAATTACAGTTTTAACCTTTATTTCATGTTTTCTTCTCAGAACACTTATTCCTTCAATTAAGCCCTCTTCGAAGTTATGTAGGAGCTTTTATTCTCTTTATTAGGTCAAAATGAGCTAGTTATGGCTCCTGATAGGCTCTCATCAAGAGGTAAAGGCTCAAATAATAAATGATTCCCCTGTGATTCACTCCAGATTTTCAGTCCAAGTTCCTCCATTGGGACATCATCGCCCTCTGAAATAAACTCTTTATATCCTTGAGACCAAAATTGATCTAATTCAACTACCATTCCCTTATGGTCACCTTCATTGGGTGCATTTAAATCCTCAGGATGCTGAATGGTAGGTGTTGATTCCCTAAATGGAGGGTCAGGAGTAGGCTCACTAAGGGTAGAATGGGATTCCATCAGATAATCAATAGGGGAAGTGATAGGAACAATACAACCTTGACCCGGGTTAGTAGGGGTAAGGAGAATACTGTCATTGGGGTCAAGGTGCTCAAGAGGTACCATCTTCCCTTGCTTTTGACTCCAATATAGCTCGGGTGGATAATCACTGGGATCGTTCTCCTCTAGTGGCCATGTCTCATTGGGAGAGTCGAAGTGATAACTACATAAAATTGGATCCCTACTGTCAATGGTTTCCTCAGAATTATTTGCATGATCATGGACGTCTGGGTAGGGATCAGAATTACTGGGAAGAGTATAGATAAGCTGTCTTATTTCTTTGTTTAATTGTTGACTACTTCTCAACATCTCTCCCATAGATTCCATCATTTCCTTTTGTTGTTTTTGCATGTTTATCATAAAAGAGGAGAGGCTACTACTATTAGGTTGGGGAGGATAGTCAATTTCTTGCTAAGGTTGCCTAGGGGTATCAGTTAAACCTCGATATGGAAAATCATGAAGGGTGGGAGGGTTGGGTGTTTGCATAGAAGTAGAGATTCAAGGGTTGGAAAATCTTGCACCTAGGCTCTGCTTAAATGTGGGAGTTATTGGTCCAGTACTCCTAGGATAAGAATAAGAATGATCCCATGCATTGTCAATGTACCCATCAAAGGATGAATACACTCAGGGCATGGGATCCTGGTTAAAATATGGGAAGTATTGACTTTGATAATCTAAATGATAGGAATAAGGGTGATACATTTCTTTAAGACAAATAGTTTTAACTCTCTTAGGATTTAGAAGAATTCAGAACACAAGTAGAAACTTCCTAGAGAGTTCTACTGTCAAAGCAGACGCAAATTCAGTGGGATCTATTTTTAGTAGATTGTATGTCTTAGAATTAAATGTTCAGTTGGCGACAAAACAAGTTTTGCACAAATTACGCTTCCTAGGCCAACCTTCGTTAGTGCCTATAACCTACTCGGAAGGGATGGAAGTCTCGAATCGAGCCCACACACGAGGAACCGAAGTAACTTGGTGGATAGACGTGTTGATTTCCGACTAACTTCCCTTGTGGTGCAAAAGAGGAGAGGTAGAAATTTATCTTGTGACCTTATGTGTGAGGTGCACAGTGTCTTAGGTGTGCAATCATACAATAGTGTTTTGAGTTTATAAATTTCGCAAACAAGATCCTTTTGCACATAATTTTAAGTCACAGATTTTAAGGTCCAACCTCTTAGCAGTCCCAATTTTTAAAGTGACCACTGAATTAATTTGATTCAAGTACTTTAGTGGTCTTACATTTAGGTTCAATGCAGATGCATGATAGGCAATTGATGCTTAAGAGAAGACGTACCTTACTCCAACTTTCTTCGTGCAAGAATGTATGCAACATAGTAAAAATAAACTAGATGCTGCTCATTCAGTCTTAGATGGTTGTCCTACAGATATGCAGCTTCTAGCAGGCAGTTCGATTATTTTATTTTATTATTTTATTTTTTTAATAATAACAATAAGCAAACAAACCTAATCTTACTAACTAACCAATATGCAGTTCAAACAATTTGAATAATCCTATAATCTAAATAAATGGGAACATGCTCTCGAAAATACTCTCCCGCATACAAGAGCGATAAGAAATAAAGAAACACTGGGAACATGTTCTCAAAAATACCTGACAAGGGTACAAAAGACAGAAATTAACTTCTAAAGTCTATCTAAGCTAAATCTAAATTAAGCTCTAATGACTAAATCAGAAATAGGCTTCTTCGTAAGGCTATGTGTGTGGGATCAAGGCCCACATGTTCTTGTTGCTGGCCTCCAGGTGGAGTCAAGGTCCACCAAAAAGATCGTCTCTGCCGTGTTCATCGTTCAAGGTCAATGTCGTTGCTCTGCTGTGCCTGTCGCCCCGTCAGATTCCTCGCACAATAAGATAAAGAATGATCAGATAATTGCGCAACTCAGAATACTCAAAAATAATAAACTGAATCTATTGCATCTATTGACTCCCCGGCAATGGTGCCATTTGAAGGAGAGATTCTTGCTTATTTATGATAGCAATAGAATGATATGTCGTGTTTTATGTGGTGGAAAATCTCTCAATCAAAACTAATTATCAAATTTAACCACAATAAAGATGTCCCATCCAAAGGGGGGAATAGATCAATAAATTCAGGAGTAGAGGAATATACTGTTTGCTGACACTTTCGCGGCTTTAATGTGAGGAATATGCTATTTTAAATGGAGCTTGCAATTTCCTTAAAGTTTAGGGTTATTTATGCAATTTTCATTTCAAGAATTAAGCTCCAAAAATATGTATATGGTGCATGTGTAATGGCATATCATGTAAATTCAACTTGCATGCAAATCTGATTTGAAATTCAAAGTTAAATGATGCACATAACACACGTGAAATAATTTCAGGAAACTATAAGTGCATCAATGCAATTGGGCCTGAATAAAATATTAATATCTAAATGGCAATGGCATTCAATGTAAATATTAATTGAGGATAAAATAGTGGATTTCTCCTCTCTCATCCTCACTTGGACAAGCGTGCATGGTTGGCGGTGAGAGTCGACTGGGTGGTGCGCCTCGATGCATGCTGCGCGATGGTGATGATGCAGCAGCTAGAGGTGGCCGGCGGCGACCGGATGGTAGAGAATAGCCACCGGCCTATTGGCCCTGTTAGAGGAGGAGCACCGCGTGTGGAGAGGATGGTGCGGCTGCTGCAGCCTGCGCGGATGCGTGCAAGCGTCACATGCGCAAGGGCATGCTAGTGTGCGCTTGTAGGGCTTGGCCGCACATGGGCGGTCTGCTTGCGTGAGGTTTGCCTGGGGGCTGGGAGGGTACACCTGCAGGTGATTGCACTGCCTGTAGGGTGGGCAAGGAGTGCTGTGGTAAGGGCAGGAGGGCGACAGCATGGCTGCAGGGCACGCAAGGGCGATGAGGCTTTGGTGCAGTACCTACAGGGCATGCAAGGCAGTAGCGTGGGTGATGGGTGCAGGATCTGCTGGCACTGGCAAGGGTTGGTGCAAGCTGGCATGCTTGCGATGAAAGCGCTGGAGCAGTGCGTGCGGTTGCAGGCATGCAGTGGGAGGTGAAGGTGCTGTGGCAGTCCGGTGAAGGAAGGAGGGAGTTGGTGTGGCTGCGCACAAGGGCACTTGTAAGGGTGCTTGGCTGCCTTTTGCATGCGGTGGGTGGCTGGCAAGGGCTTGGTGAAGGTACTGGTGGGTCTGCGTGGGTGCGGGTGGTGGAAGGTGTGAAGGCATTGTGCGCTTGGTTCCACAGTGCCCGCCCTCTCCACGGTGGGGAAGGTGGAGAAGAAGGGATATCCCCTCAGGGGGAAAGAAGGTCCAGCCCCAATCTCTCATGCCAGAACCTCTTTTTATCTCTTCTCCCCACGTGAGTCAAGGGATTTTTAAATCCCTTACTAAATTTGGCCTTTGGTTGTTGGGGAGATGTTGAGGCCGGCCGAAGGTTGAGGAAGGCTTAGTTGAGGCCAGTGGCTGTAGTGGGAGGGGAAATTTTAATTCACCCCCCTCGTCTCTTGCAATTTATTCCTATAGTAATGAAACATAAAATAATTACATACTAAGTTATAGAATGCGAGAAAATAGATAAAAACTCAAGTAATGATGCATGCAGTTATTCTATAAACTAATGTAGCTATCAATAAACATAAAATGTAAAAATAAGGTTAACTTAGGCGTAACAATAGTCCCTTAAAATGGACTCATCATGTGTGCTGGAACTACAGGAAGCAAGCGGGAATTCTGGAACGAACTCAAATCCCTTGTCTTCCCGTGGATTTAGACCAATTAGTAATATGGTCTTGAAAGCCATATTAAGTGGAGTTCTTTCCAGAATATTCTTAAACTTGGCTTTCAAGACCTTTAACGACTTAATTAATTGGAGTGGTGAAGTTTAAAATTCATTCTTTGCTTGTATGCTTCATTAAACGCCACTCCAATTCAAGTGTTGGTATTCTGTTTTTTCGGTCTAGATTTCCATCTAGAATTAAAAAATCAATTCCTGACACCACAAACCTTTTAAAATCGTGAAATTTCACTCAAAGATTTTAAATCAAGAAGGGAACATGTGTTCCAAATTTCAGATCAATGGACTTTTCATTTAATTTTCAAAAATTCATGGACTACAGAGTGGTCATACCCTTTATTCTTCCTATTTTGTTACTGTCCATGAATATTTAGATTTTTTCTACTTAGCCAATTTTTATGAAATTTAGCTTTTTGGAATTCTTGTTAAATTTCACACATCATATAAAATCACCATAATTTTTGGAGGCCAGTGGTGGTACGGAAAGTCCAAAATACCCACGGGTATCATTTCTGGACTTTGACACCAGCACAAGTAAAAATTCAGAACAATTATCAAATAAATTCTTAAAATCTTAAAAAAATAGTTTCTAGAATCCTTGTTTGATTTTCTTCAAGGTAGTGGTATTGTTTAAATTGTTTAGACCACTACTTAATACAGAAAGCCTAAAAACAACTCATTGGTAGTAATTTTCTGCCTTAAGATCAAATTGCATTTGGGTTTTCCTTTGTATTTCTAGAAAACAACTTTTAAAGGAAATTGACCACCACCAATACAACTTGTTTTTCTCTTATTGTGTAAGATTCAAAGTTGTTTAAACATTTAAAAAGAGAAACCCTAAAACACATTAAATTAAATTGAATCCTAAAAGATAGAAATACAAAAATTGTGTGACAACTTATTTTTTATTGGAATCAACTTCCAATTCTTGCACACACACACAAATTGAAATAACAGGGCAATACCCAAGTCAAAGCCCTCCACATTCCGTGTGCACTTTATTATCCTAGACCTAATTAAAATATGTAGCAACTTGACCCCTAAGGTTTCATCAACTTAGGCTTACTATGTAGGTCTTAAGTTTTCTTTAGTTAATATCAATTCTGTCATCTATATCTGGTGTTCAGGGTGAGGGGTCGTGTCAAACGACCAAGCGCGGGTTTGTACAAGCACCTAAGGATTTCCTGGGAAATGCTTGGGCCCAAACCTCCCCTTAAACAACTTGGCTAGATTTGTTGACAAAATGGGTATTCACTAGTGATTACTTATTTGCTAGGTAGACAAAGTCTTACGTTATTTTTAGGGAGTCACATTTAGGTTGGGTCTAGAATTTTGATTGCTTGTTTGCCCACTTTCTCTCAACTCCATCTCTTCTCCTTCCCTTCTGTTTCTTCCATTTTGCATGGGCGGCGGCCCAAAACTCCACACTTGGAGGGACTGCTTGATTTTGCCTCCCCAAAAAGACTTTTCCTGCATTCTTCCTCTTCTTTAAAAAGGGAAAATCAAAACTGGTCCTCAAACCTACACGCTTATTATTCTTTCCCCAATCATTCTGATGCAAAAAGTCATGCGATTTGTAATTAGGGTTTTTAATGTCGCTGTAACACGCGAATTCGCAAACACTTTGAAATTTATATTCTTAGATAGGGGAGTATCTAGGGTCGTCCAAGGAGGCAGATTTGCAATTCAACTCTCTTGCTTAGAAAATAAATCTAAACTTTCTTTTTGGTATTTTAAATACGTAATTTTTTTTAGTTTTGAAATAATGAGGGAAAATGCAAATTGTGACGGAAAAGTGCTAACACCTAAAATTGCTAAGCTAAAACTTAAGAGATGAAAATGTCCACTATCTAAGCTCACTCTAGGAAAGTGGAGGCCTAGAGTAATTAGGGAGTGGAAGTAAAACAAGTGCTAGAACAAAAATAACAATTGCAACAAGAAATTAATAAGAAGGAAATTTAATTAAGCAGAATTTTTGTTCTCTTACAAAGACAAGTAGAGGAATGCTTTTACTAGAAATGTAAAATATAAAAGCAATAGAAGAAACACAATTCATCTTGTAGAATCTGGTGAAAAAGGGAGTCTTCTTGCTCCAAGCCTAGCAACTCCTTGGCTTGAAAAGAGGGTCTCCTTCTCCTTCCTTGAAAGCTCCTCCAAGGTGGATGCTCTCCACCTTAAGTCTTTCCTCCTAGGGTGGGCGTGCACCACCCTCAAGTTCTCCTCCAAGGTGGCGTGGAACACCTTCAAGACCACCTCCAAAGGTCATCCTTGCCTGGCACCTACTTTGGCTGGCGTGGCACAAGAGAGAAGGGAAGAGGGGAAGGCACCAAAGGGACAGAATATCCCCTTAATCTTCTTCTCCTTCTTCTCTCTTGGGCGTGGGTTTTAGCCAGAATATGAGAGGAAGTTTGCTATCCAAGGATGGCTTGTAAGGTGGTGCGTGGTGGTCTTTTTATAGGGTAGGATGAGGGGTTAAGGTGACCCTTGAGATGGATGGTTAGGATGGGAAGATGGAGGTGGTTAGGTGATCCTAGGGCTAAGAAGAGTTGGCGCCAAGTAGGGGGGTGTGAAGGTGGTGGTTATGGTGGTGAAGGGTCACCTAAAGATGGCGCCAACCATGGAAAGATGCCTTGGTTTTGGTGCCACCAAGAAGGCTTCTAGAAGGGGGATTATGTGGATGGTGGAGATGGGTTTAAGGGAAGATGTGTGGTGGAGATGAAGGGGGTTTTGGAGGGAAAAAGTGGTGCCAATAAGGAGGGTATCTAGGGTTGTTTTGGTGCCACTTGGTGATGTCTTTTGGAGGTAGTGGGTAGGCTCGGTTGGCAGCAAGGTGAGGTGGAAGTAGGGTTAGCTTATGTGGAGCTTAGGTGGAGCTAGTTGGTGGAGTTGTTAGGTAGGGTTTTTAGGTGGTAAAAGCCAAGGGATCTGGAGCATAGCTAAGCTAAGCAAGCTTAGGTAATAGTGGAGTAGAGGAGGAGGTGTTGGAGCTAGGGTTTGGAGGGAGGAGCTGGATCTGAAGAATTTGGAGCTGAAATGGAGCTAGCAGCTACTGAAGAGGTCAACATGGGGTTACTCTAGCTGGCTTAGCTTGCTAGTTCTTTGCTAGCTACTAAGCCAAGCTAAAGTGGGCTAGCTTCTATTGAATGGAGCTGAGGTGAGCTGGGTCTGGTGCTCCCAGGGAGGATTGAGCTGGTTGAGTTAGCTAAGGTAGGTTAGCTCAACCAAGTTGAGCTAAGCTGAGTCCTCGGGAGCTGGATTTGAGCTTCTTGAGCTGGGATGAATTCTTCTTCAGCTGGCTAGAGTTGAGTGGAGCTGGATGTAGCTGGATTTGAGCTGGGGTGAATTCCAATCAACTTAGCTAAGCTTGCTAGAGCTCCCTGTGGGCTAGTGGGAGCTGAGATGAGCTCGGCTCAACTAAGTTGAGCTAGATCTGAGCTGACCTGAGCTAGGGTGAGCTAAGATGAGCTCTCTTGAGCTACCATTCAGCTGAGATTAGCTAAATGGAGCTAAGATGAGCTAACTCTAGTCCAAGTAAGCTAGGTTCCAGCTGTGGTGAGTTGGATCAAGCTGAGTTCCAGCTAATCTGTGCTCCTCCTTCTCCAGTTGCCTTCTTGAGTACTAGGGTTTTAGGGATCTATATGTCTGTTCATCCCTAACTCTTAGGAAAACACATTAAAACAACAAGAAAAAATGCAATGCATGCCAAACCTAGTTATTGCCTAAACATAGCCCAAAAACCCATTTGTGGAGCAAACTCCTAAGAGCTAGGTTTGTTTCAATGCATAAGGATGATGATAAACTGTCATTTATCACACCCCCATACTTATCTTTTGCTAGTCTCTTGGCAAAACTTTAATTTTTACAAAATGAAATTTTTGGGATATCTAATTTTTTTTACTTTTGAGGAGAAAAAGATTAAGGGACCTTGGTTGATCTAAACATAGGAGGCACAGGATTTTCTAAGGATAAACATCGGGATTTGTATTTGGATCAAAAAATTAGACAAAACGCGATCAATATATCCTTCATGAAATTCACAAATTAACCCTTTGTTAATTCAGATGACTTAAAATTTTTGTTTTTGGGATTTTTCTAGCTCTTGAATCTGATTTGCAACTTACACAATCCTTTAGAACCTTGTGTCCATGCTTGTGAAAAGACAACATTTATAGGGACGTGTTAATTAATTTATTTATTATTTTTTTTCCCCCATGCTTATTTTTAGCTTAGTCATACAACAATTGTATCGAGATCATCATTCCCATTACCAATCCTCGAGGGGGCTCTGGCACCAGTACTTCGAGATAGCACTATCCATGACACTACCCATGAGCTTGCAACCCCAAAAGACAATGCGGTGTAAAAGGGTGCTCCAAGCAAACTCAAGCTCTTACTCTAACACTATAGGTAGAGCACCGTCCAAGACACTTTAGCTGCTAAAATGTGCTTTAATGCTTCATCTAAAGTATGAAATATAGATATGAAGCAACGTCGAGGCAGTAACATGTTGACATCGCATCCTCAAAGGAGGCATTTTCCTCCTCGGTGGTGGGAACTTAAACCAATGATCTGCTTCAGACTTTTACTAAGTCTAAACAAGGGAGTTTTTCAAATTTTTAGTTGTCTTTAAGTGTTGTCCTTTGTGTGAAAATTGACACAAGAAGTTCCTCAAGAAATGCAAGTTTTTGAATGAGAAACTAAGTCAAATACTTTCCATATTACAAAAGAGGATCAAGTTACTTGAACTATCATAAGTTTAGGTGGAATTTTAAAGAAGGATATCTGATATAGTCTAAAAATAGACCTTGAAATTCTAATGATCAGATCCACATCCTCATCCCTAGTTTGTTAAAGTTTAAAACTCATTGTACCAAAAGTAAATTTTCGACCTTAGTCCCAATTTCAAAATTTTTCCTCAAAAAGTTTTTAACATTTTTATTTTTTTGGGTATGCAAGTAGGAAAGTAAAATAACTAAAGAAAAATACATGTTTTTAGGTTTTGAAAATCCTAAATCGATCGTCAAATTTTAAAAACACCCCCCCATGTTAAGATATGCAATGTCTTCATGCATTAGGAGGAAAAAGGGATCACCTTAATGATAGAGGATCTATGGAATATGCACACAAAAAGTTAAGAACAAAATTAGTAATAACAAGACAATTTGCACAAATAATCAAACCACAGAAAATGCACAAGATGTATAGTGGTTCCCCTCCCTTGGGTACTCCACTACCTAAGTCTCCCAGCTTAGGATTTTTAACTCGATTCTCTCAACCTCGAGAGAATCAATTTACTAACTGAGGTAATTAACAGGTTACCTCAACCCAAGTACAATAACGGGTTTGTTACAACCCAACGAGCAAAAAGCTCAAATATAGAAGTACAGGTGTAAGAAAGACCAATCTTACAACTAAGTTCCTAAGCCTCTCAACAATATATAGAATAATATTATAGATTTGAGACCTAGAAATGCATAAAAAAAATGCGTTGTTGAGCTTGCAAGAATACTATGAGAGTGGATGGCAAGCTTCTTCTTTCTCTCTTATGAATATGGTGGGAATTTGAAATTCTAGCTCTAGGATTTTCTCTTCACTTTTCTTGTGTCTCTTGTATGCAAACAAAGAGTCCTAGGGTCATTTTATAAAGTTTAGGACCTAGGATACTCGTTTACTAGACGTTGGGAATTACTTCCTAAGGTTCATATTGTTGGAATTAATTTTCTAGCCGTTCAGTTTCGAGCCAACAGCTACCTGGTACCAGTATTCATTGCTTCCAGATTCAGGTTTCAAACTCTTAACACAAATCTGTAACCCACTTGTACAGGTGCTGATCATTAGTACCAGTACTCGTTACCTCCAGTACCAGTACTAATCATGAGTACCGGTACTTGCAGGGTACAAGTTTGTTTCTTGACAAAACCCAAACCTAGTACCGGTACTAAACTTTAGTACCGGCACTTATGGGTTAACAAGTACCTTTTTTTAAGTGATTTAATTCATTACGTACTTTGAAAATATTTGCAATATAAATCCTATTTTATCTATACTTGATTTTTACAATCTAAGTTACATTCTCTTGTTAAGAGGCATACAATCTATGAAAATAAAATCTAAACTATAGAAACTAAGGTTGAAGATGATCTTCTTCTCCTCGACTCATCCTTGTCATCCTCCATGACATGATCATGCCTCCATCATTTCTTGTTTGCCTTGCTCCTTCACCTAAATATGAAAAACACTTAATGCAAACATTAATCCATAATAATTTTGTTAACACCAAAACAAGATGTGGAACAAGGTTCCAATAATTTCGTCCTTTTTGGTGTTGACAAAACTATCTTGCAAGTAGATAAAAAAATATTAACAATGTTATATGAAGGAAAAATTTTCATTTTAATCCTCCCCCTCAATATAAACTCCGCCTAAAAATATTACTATTTTCCCTTTATTTTTCTCCCCCTTTTGTCAATCACAAAAAATGAAGAAATATCATACCATAAAGTTTACCGATAGTAAAATGATGAAATTGGGTACCAAGCTCCATTAGGCCATCATTCTTAATCTTCATTCAACCTATAGAAACGTTGAAATGTTTCGTTGTGTGCCTTGAACACCTACTGATCTCTTTGATCTATTCCTACAAAATAAATATCTTTTCTAGGTACCCATTTTCTTTTGGGTCCTTTAGAGTTAGCACCTTTCAAATCCTGAGATTTATAGACCTTTTTAGTATTAGTTCTATAATTCTTGGGATTTTTAGTCTTTTGATACATCCATGCATGCCTAGGTGCATGTGATTGATTTTGTGTATTCTTTCTAATTTTAAACCTTGCTTTTAGATCATCACAAAATTCTATATTTAACCTAGTTGCTGTTTTTAAATTATTTAAAGTTCCCTCAGAATGTTCATAAATGTCCCCTAGTTCTACTATTTTTGCATGAAATTGTGAGTTAGTCTCTTTTGACATTTTTAATTCTATTTCTAGACATGACTTTTTTAATTCTAATGTTTGGTAATTATTCTTTAAAACTTTATTTTCTTTTTAAATGACCTAGCTTTATGATATAGATCTTCATATGCTTCTAATAATTCTTTGAATGAAAAATCAAGGCTTACCTCCTTGTCCGTATCTTTTGAAGTTGCCACCAAGCAAAGATGTGCAACCTCATCTTCAGATTCCGATTCGCTGGAGTCGGTGTCCATGTCGGAGTCGCTATCATCCCATGTCGCTTTAAATGCTTTCTTTTTCTTCTTCTTCTTGAGCTCCTTTATTTCTTTCCTATTGTCCTCCTTCTTCTTGTTTACGGGGCAATTCTTTCGTAGGTGACCCTTTCTCTTGCATTCATAGCAAACAATATCAGATGAAATTTTGTTCACTTTCTTACCTTGCTTTTGAAGAAATTTCTGGAACTTTCTTGTGAGTATCTTCATCTCTTCATCTTCAGATTCCGAGGTGCTTGAATCCGAGTCCTCCTTGATTACTCTAAAAGCAATGCTTTTCTTCTTGCTTGTCACCTTCTCCTTGTTCTTCTTCATATTCTCCAATTGGACTTCATATGCCATGAGGCTTCCAATTATATCATCCAAGGAGAGAGTAGAAAGGTCTTTCACCTCTTGGATGGCTGTGGTCTTTGGAGACCAATCACTTGTAAGTGATCTTAAAACCTTTCTTACAAACATGCCTTCTTTCTGCTTGATTCCAAGATTCTTCATGGGGTTCAAGATCTCTCCAAACCTTGTGTACATTTCTTTGATTGACTCTCCTTTCGTCATCCTAAAACACTCATATTCTTCGGCTAGAATAGAAATACGGGTTTCTTTAACCTTACTCATACCTTCATAGGTGATTGGTAGAGTATTCCATATCTCGTAGGCAAACTCGCATGCGGAGATCCGGTTGAACTCTTCCCATGATAACGCATAATAGAGTGCGTTCATTGCCTTCGCGTTGCCGACAATTTTCTTCTTTTGATTTGTCATCCATGCCACATCTTCTTGCGACTACAGATCCTTGTACCACTCTTGAATGAGAGTCCATAAATCTTCATCCATGGCTTTGAGGAAGACTTGCATCCTCCTCTTCCAATACCCGTAGTCCGTTCCATCGAAATAGGGAGCATGGGTGGATGATTGTCCTTCCATGCGCCTTGTTGTAGATTCCACTACGAGTTGATTTGTTACATCTTCTCGCAACCAGCTCTGATACCAATTGATAGAGGATCTAGGGAATATGCACACAAAAACTTAAGAACAAAATCAGTAGTAACAAGACAATTTGCACAAATAATCAAACCACAGAAAATGCACAAGATGTATAGTGGTTCCCCTCCCTTGGGTACTCCACTACCTAAGCCTTCGAGCTTAGGATTTTTTACCCGATTCTCTCAACCCAGAGAGAATCAATTTACTAATTGAGGTAATTAACGGGTTACCTCAACCCAAGTACAATAACGGGTTTGTTACAACCCAACGAGCTACAAGCTCAAATACAAAAGAAGCACAGGTGTAAGAAAGACTAATCTTACAACTAAGTTCCTAAGCCTCTCAACAATATATAGAATAATATTACCGATATGAGAGCCTAGAAATGCGTGAAAAAAATGTGTCGTTGAGCTTGCAAGAATACTATGAGAGTGGATGGCAAGCTTCTTCTTTCTCTCTTGTGAATATGGTGGGAATTTGAAATTCTAGCTCTAGGATTTTCTATTCTCTTTTCTTGTGTCTCTTGTATGCAAACAAAGATTCCTAGGGTCATTTTATAGAGTTTAGGACCTAGGATACTCGTCTACTAGATGTTGGGAATTAATTCCCAAAGTTCATATTGTTGAAATTAATTTTTTAGCCGTTCAATTTCGAGCTAACGGCTACCTAGTACCGGTACTGGTTGCTTCCAGATTTGGGTTTCAAACTCTTAACACAAATCTGTAACCCACTTGTACCAGTACTAATCATGAGTACCGGTACTAATCATGAGTACTGGTATTTGCAGGGTACAGGTTTGTTTCTTGACAAAACCCAAACTTGTAACTTACATGTACCGGTAGTAAACTTTACTACCGGTACTTATGGGTTAACAGGTACCTTTTTTAAGTGATTTAATTCAATACATACTTTGAAAATGTTTGCAATATAAATCCTAATTTATCCCTAATTGATTTTTACGATCTAAGTTACATTCTCTTGTTAAGAGGCATACAATTTGTGAAAATAAAATCTAAACTACAGAAACTAAGGTCGAAGATGATCTTCTTCTCCTCGACTCATCCTTGTCATCCTCCATGACATGATCATGCCTCCATCATTTCTTGTTTGCCTTGCTCCTTCAGCTAAATCTGAAAAACACTTAATGCAAACATTAATCCATAATAATTTTGTTAACACCAAAGCAAGATGTGGAACAAGGTTCCAACACTTAAATGAAGAACGATCAGGTTTAGGATGGTTAAAATCTGAAAAAAGAAGAAAAAAAAGGAAAGCAGGAAGAAATGATTGTTGGTGCTAGAGCACCACGATCATTTGTTTTGATGATAACAAAACACATGTTATTTAACATTTGCACTTGGAGTCTTAGATTTCAAGTCAATTGCAAATGTAGACGTGTTTAGACAGAATTCGAGCTCGCATCCAGGATGGATTGGAGGAGCTTGACGGAGAACAGAGGAGATTCGCGAGGAGCGCTAGATTGAAGATGGAAGGACAAGAAGAATAGGATAGAATTTTGTTTAATCCTTTCATGTACTTTTATCTTTATTTTGCTTGCTCTTTTTATTTCCTTAGAACATTATGTTAAAGAGCCTCAAAGTACCCTAACAGTAGTTCTAGGAACACCTGCACAACCCTAGGATACTTAGGTTTTCTGTAGAATACTTAGAAAACCAATATAGGGTTCAAACAGAGTTTCCAGACGTCTAATTCCCAAATCAGACATCTGATAAAGTGTTTTAAGATGTCTAACTGTTGATTCAGACGTCTGATAACTATTAGGCTGGACATAGTTAGTTTTGTCTGATGAAATCAGACGTCCAGACCATAGACCAGACGTCTTAGGAGACGTCTGATGACTTTGCCAGACGTCCAATTAGTGGACCGTTGGCCGGCTTGGCGAACAGTCAAGAATGTGACCATTAGAGCCTTATCAGACATCCATAGGACTTTCCAGACGTCTAATAATTGACCGTTCTGCCTCGGCTGACCCAAAATCTCTTCTCAGAGATTTTCTAGCCATTGCAATGTTTGGAAATCCATTCCCACGAAAAAGTAGGTTTCCAAACGTCCAGACATAGTGCCAGACATCCTATATGTCATCTGATGGACTTGCACAGGAACCCTGTTTAGATCTGATTCAAGTCAGGAAGGAATCTGCCAAAAATCAGATGTCTGACCTTGGAATCAGACGTCTTAAAGTGAACTTCCAGACGTCTGATGCCAAAATTAGACGTCTGATAAGCTTGTCAGAACAATGATTGTTCTGATTTCGGGCTGATTCTCTTGGGCTTTGCACCCAACGGCTATGGAACCTTTCCTAAGCCTTCCAAAGCCTTCCTAAGGCCTCTATAAATAGAGGGGAACCTATGCAACACAAAAATAGACCAAGATACACAAGAAACACTTTGTAATACACTTCCACTCTCTTGTGTCCTAGCTAGCTCTTGCTCTCCAAGCTCAAGCTCCATTCTCTTAAGAGCATCAAGCTGTTGTGCACCCGCTCTCCCGCCGTTGTTCACGAGAGCGACGTTGCGCCATCGCGTGGCACACGCATCCGCGTCGTCGATGTACTCCTTTCAAAGGGAAGCATCCTATTTCCTATAGAAGCTTAGGTTAAATATTACTTTTTGGCTCTATAGGATTACTTGTTTTATCTTTGTTATTTGGTTGGGTATTCGCTTTGCGAATTCCCGTCTCCTTCACGAGACAAAATCCTTCTCGTGAAGAGAAGGGGTTGAGGTACGCTACCCTCATCTAAGTAGCGTGGTTGTAATTGAGGTTGAATCACCCTCGTTTTAAAGTGATTCGGTTTAGCGGATTTTGATCAACTTGGTTGATCGGAAAATCCTAACTCGAGAGGGTTAGGTGGTGGTTTTCACTTGGTTTGGGTTTCCACCTAAACATACTTTGTGTACTTTGTGTGATTGCATCTTGTGAGATTGTTTATATTTCAATTCCGCATTTTTTACGTTACGCTGATCTCACCCCCTCCTAGGGACGAAACTTCAATGAAGGGTTACCTCCCATCCAGTGCTATATTTTACGCCATTGAGCCGGGCGTAGTGTGCACTAGTGATCAAAGGTGGCTGGCTCAATGAACTTGAAAGATTCAGATGGAAGATTCGACGTATGATCAAAATAGGGCTTTGAACGTTGGTCATTGACTTGAAATATTGTATTAGTTTTAGGATCAAATAGATCAATAGTGCCGTATGGATAAGTTTTATGGACAATAAAGGGACCGGTCCATTTAGATTTTAATTTGCCAGGAAAAAGACATAATCAAGCATCAAAGAGGCAAACACGTTGATTAATGCCAAAGTGTTTTTGAACAATATATTTATCATGAAATTTTTTGTTTGCTCTTTATAAATCCTCGCATTTTCATAGGAAAATTTATGTAATTCTTCCAATTCAGTTAATTGTAATTTTCTATGGATATTGGCATCAGATAAATCCATGTTTAGTTGTTTTATTGCCCAAGAAGCCCTATGTTCTAGTTCTACCGGGAGATGGCATGCCTTCCCAAAAATCAGACGGAAGGGAGACATGCCGAGCAGAGTTTTAAAAGCCATATGGTAGTCCCATAAATTGTCGTCCAATTTGGTGGACCAATCTTTACGGTAGGGCCTAATCGTCTTTCGTGAAATATTTTTAATTTCCCGGTTAGAAACTTCAGCCTGGCCATTTGTTTGGGGGTGATAAGGTGTGGAAATTTTATGATTAACCTGATATTTAGAAAGAAGGTGATGGAATTATGAGTGAGAGAAATGTGAACCTTCGTCACTGATAATGGCTTTTGGTATGCCGAATCTTGAGAAAATATTTTTCTTAAGAAATTCGACAGCCACACGGGGATCACTAGTTCGGGTGGGTATTACTTCTATCCACTTGGAAACATAGTCAACTTGGACTAGTATATATAAATACCCACCAGAGTTGATGAATGGTCCCATGAAGTCGATGCCCAAAACATCAAAAATTTCAACCTCTAAAATAGGATTAAGGGGCATCATATCCTTCCGAGTCATGTTGCCGATGCTCTGGCAAAGCACACAGGACCGAACAAAGTTATGAGCATCTTTGTGCAAGCTGGGCCAATAGAATCCTGCATTAAGGATTTTAGCTGCAGTTTTTTTGCCCGAGAAATGTCCGGCATAGGCCATTGAGTGACAATGTGTCAAAATATCATGGATTTCAGAACCAGGTACACATCGTCGAATGACCTGTTCGGCACAAATGCGAAAGAGGTTGGGCTCCACCCAAAAATAGTATTTAATATTAGCAAAGAACTTATCCCATTTTGTTTTTGGTCAATCAGCGGGGATTCGTTATGTTGTAAAATAATTTGCGATGGGTGCAAACCACTGGAGGATAGTAGCAGCTAAAATGTTTTCATCGGGGAACTGATCAGGTGGGGTCATTGTCATTTGTCATAAGATGAGAGATATGGTCGGCCACCACATTATGCGATCCCACCTTATCCTTGATTTCCAGGTCAAATTCCTGGAGCAGCAGAATCCAATGAATAAGGTGGGGTTTTGCATCTTTCTTTGTCAGCAAATATTTAATTGCTGAGTGGTCGGTATATACAGTGACATGTGACCCCAAAAGATATGATCTAAATTTTTCTAAGGCAAATACAATGGCAAGAAGTTCCTTTTCAGTAACCGTTTAATTCCGTTGTGCATCATCAAGAGTTTTGCTAGCATAATAGATCACAACAGGCTTCTTGCCAATTCTTTGCCCTCGAATGGCCGCTATAGCAAAATCTGAGGCAACTATCAATAATTCAAAGGGACTATTCCAATCAGGTCGCCGTAAAATTGGTGCCTCAGTAACCTCCTTCAACCTCAAAAAACTCTCTAGGCACTTATCATTAAAATCAAATGGCTGGTCTTTAGTAAGAAGCTGACTTAAGGGCTTGGATATTTGGGAAAAATTTTGGATGAATCTACGGTAGAAACCCACATGACCCAAAAAAGATCTGATTTGTTTGACAGTAGTGGGCGGTGGGAGCTTAGATATAGCATCTATTTTTGCTTTATCTACCGCGATTCCTTATTTTGAAATAAAATGGCCCAAGACAATACCTTCCTGGACCATGAAATGACTTTTTTCCCAACTGAGGACCAAATTGACTTCTATGCATTTTTGGAGAGTTCTTTAAAGGTTCTTGAGACAATGGTCAAAAGAATCTCCGAAAACAAAGAAGTCATCCATAAAGACTTCCAAGCATTCACCTACCAGGTCTAAAAAAATTCCAAGCATACACCTTTGAAAAGTCCCAGGTGCATTGCAAAGACCGAAGGACATCTTTCGGAAAGCAAAGGTTCCAAAGGGGCAGGTGAAAGTTGTTTTGTCCTGGTCCTTAGGATGAGCTGCTACCTGATTATAGCCGAAATAATCGTCCAGAAAATAGTAAAAATCCTGTTCGGATGAACGCTTCAAGATTTGATCAATAAAGGGGAGCAAAAAATGGTCCTTCTTGGTGGAGGTGTTTAATTTTCTGTAATCAATACACACATGCCAAGAAGAGGCAGTTCGAGTGGCTATATTCTCCCCATTATCATTACTGACAACTATTAGTCCAGCCTTTTTGGGCAGAACTTGTGTTGGACTAACCCTGGAGCTGTCAGAAATGGGGTAGAAGATATCAGCATCAAGCCACTTAATAATCTCCTATTTTATCACCTCCTGCATAATAGGGTTCAAGCACCTTTGAGGTTGGCAAGAGGGGCGAGAGTCGTCTTCTAAATATATACGATGTGTACAATAGGACGGATGAATACCCTTAAGATCAAAAAGGGTCCAGCCAATAGCTTTTCTATATTTACTCAAAACCTGGAGAAGTTTGTGCTCTTGTGCCTCGATAAGTCCAGAATTTATAGTCAGGGGCAGGGTTTGATTTGGACCCAGGAAGACATATTTAAGGGAGTCAGGCAAAGGTTTTAATTCCAATTGTGGGACAGACTCCGAAAAAATTTCTACTTTGTGGGTTAGTGGTGAGGTGAGAGTGAAAGGGTCAGGTGGAGGGTTAGTTGAATGTGTGGTTAGGGTGGAAGGGTGAGAAGAAGTGGATTGTTTAGGAACTGTATTGATAGCAAAATAGGAACCTAAATGGGAAATTTGCAAAGTTTCCTCTCACAATATTTTCTATTTCTAAATCCAAATCATCAAAGAAATCTGGTTCATGGAACCTCCTAGAAGCTTGGAAAATGTCTAGGGTTACAGATTCACCGCCACACATGATCTTCATCTTTCCAGAATCACAATCAACATTCGTGCGGGCAATGGCTAAGAATGGCCTTCCAAGAATGATGGGGGCAAACTTTAGTGCTTCCAGTACCTCTATGTCCAAGACTGAAAGGTCTACTACAAATAGATAATTTTTGACCCAGACAAGGACATCCTCAACAATTCCTCTAGGTTTAATTGTAGATTGGTTGGCTAATTGGAGAGTAAACTCAACGGGCTTTAATTTACCGATCTTAAATTCCTTAAAAACAATTGTGGGGATAAGATTAATTGAGGCACCGAGATCCAACAAAGCGCGATCAAAAGAAGTATCATTAATGATAACTTGAATCGGGGGGGCATCGGGATCTTTTCTCTTAAGAGGCAGTCGACTCTGCACAACTGAGCTGACTATCTCAGGAAGGATCACCTTTCCTAAATTTTGGGGCTGCTATTTCGGGGTACACAAATCTTTTAGGAATTTTGCATAGGCAGGGATGCATTTAAAGGCATCTAGGAGAGGAATATTAATTTCAACTTGCCCAAATAAATCCATTAATTCCTTTTTAGTGGGCTCGGATTTCTTCTTTTCCTTATTTGTTTGAGTGGAGGGCTTGTGGAAATGGAGAAGGGTTTCCCTGTTTTGCATTAATTGGTTCCTAAACAATATAAGAGGGAGATGGGGAAGAGTTGATCTATCTTTCATTAAAATGGGTTTCGTTAACTGGCAGGGGATTGTGAGTGGTTTTCCCATTCATAAAAGTAACTGCATTTGCAGTCTAGTTGTTTCTAGGATGTGGATGGGAAGCTTGATTGTTATTGAAACCCGGTGGATGCTGAGGTGCTGGTTGAATGGGTTGACTGGGATATCCACCTTGGAACTAATTCCTTTGATTATTTGGTTTGGGCATGGGTTGGGAAGGTAAATTCCCAATAGGTCGATGATCAAGAGTAACCTTAACTTGGTGTTGCAAGTTGGTAATCATGCGGGTGTTGGTGCTAGAGCACCACGATCATTTGTTTTGATGATAACAAAACACGTGTTATTTAACATTTGCACTTGGAGTTTTAGATTTCAGGTCAATTGCAAATGTAGACGTGTTTAGACGGAATTCGAGCTCGCATCCAGGACGGATTGGAGGAGCTTGACGGAGAACAGAGAAGATTCGCGAGGAGCGATAGATTGAAGATGGAAGGACAAGAAGAATAGGATAGAATTCCATTTTATTCCTTTCATGTACATTTGTCATTATTTTCTTGCTCTTTATTTCCTTAGAAAATTATGTTAAAGAGCCTCAAAGTACCCTAACAGTAGTCCTAGGAACACCGGCACAACCCTAGGATACTTAGGTTTTCTGTAGAGAACTTAGAAACCAATATAGGGTTCAAACAGCATTTCCAGACGTCTAATTCCAAAATCAGACGTCTGATAAAGTGTTTTAAGACGTCTGACTGTTGATTCAGACGTCTGATAACATTTAGGCTGGACATAGTTAGTTCTGTCTGATGAAATCAGACGTCCAGACCTTAGACCAGACGTCTTAGGAGACGTCTGATGACTTTGCCAGACGTCCAATTAGTGGACCGTTGGCTGGCCTAGCGAACACTCAAGAATGTGACCGTTAGAGCCTTATCAGACATCCATAGGACTTTCCAGACGTCTGATAATTGACCGTTTTGCCTCGGCTGACCCAAAATCTCTTCTCAGAGATTTTCTAGCCATTGCAACGTTTGGAAATCCATTCCCACAGAAAAAGTAGGTTTCCAAACGTCCAGACATAGTGCCAGACGTCTTATATGTCGTCTGATGGACTTGCGCTAGAACCCTGTTTAGATCTGATTCAAGTTAGGAAGAGACCCGCCCAAAATCAGACGTCTTAAAGTGAACTTCCAGACGTCTGATGCTAGAATTATACGTCTGATAAGCCTGTCAGAACAATGATTGTTCCTGATTTCGGGCTGATTCACTTGGGCTTTGCACCCAACGGCTATGGAACCTTTCCTAAGCCTTCCAAAGCCTTCCTAAGGCCTCTATAAATAGAGGGGAGCCTTTACACACCAACACACACCTAGAAATACCAAGAGACACCAAGATACACAAGAAACACTTTGTAATACACTTTCCACTCTCTTGTGTCCTAGCTAGCTCTTGCTCTCCAAGCTCAAGCTCCATTCTCTTGAGAGCATCAAGCTGTTGCACACCCGCTCTCCCGCCGTTATTCACAAGAGCGACATTGCGCCGTCGCGTGGCACACGCATCCACGTCGTCGATGCACTCCTTTCAAAGGGGAGTTTCCTAATTCCTATAGAAGCTTAGGTTTAAAATTACTTTGTTGGCTCTATAGGATTACTTCTTTATTTTATCTTTGTTATTTGGTTGGGTATTCGCTTTGTGAATTCCCGTCTCCTTTGCGAGACAAAATCCTTCTCGTGAAGAGAAGGGGTTGAGGTACGCTACCCTCGTCTAAGTAGCGTTGTTGTAATTGAGGTTGAATCACCCTCATTTTAAAGTGATTCGGTTTAGTGGATTTTGATCAACTTGGTTGATCGGAAAATCCTAACTCGAGAGGGTTAGGTGGTGGTTTTCACCCGGTTTGGGTTTCCACCTAAAAATACTTTGTGTACTTTGTGTGATTGCATCTTGTGAGATTGTTTATATTTTATTTCCGTAATTATTACGTCACCCCCTCCTGGTAGGGAAAATCTACAGCGGGTTACTTCTGTCATTTGATTCTGCATTCCTTGCAGAGTTTTCATGACCTGATTGTTAATATCTTCCTGGGATGGTCCAGGTTGATACACAGGTTGCTCATAATTCCCAAAATAGTTTTGTTTGGAAGAAGGAATCGGGTTCGGGTTTTTCCAGGAGTGATTCGGGTTAGTTCTCTAGTTTTGATTGAAAGTGTTGGAGGGGTTTCTAAATTGCTCCTGGAGAGCATAAATATTTTCTGTGGTGGGATCAAAAATATTTTGATCAAAATTCCCAGTCAAATCCTGTGGGAAATCAATTGGAAATTGCTGACCAGCAAATGTGGCATCAAATGTTGTGCAGATTTTCTCTTTGGACAAGTTGTGGAGGGTTAGTGTGTGGAGAGTTAACGAGTGGAGCTTGTTTATTTGTGAGCTTTTCTTCCATTTTCTTTTGGTGAATTTGCATCTGGTCCAGTCATTGAACTAACATATATAGATCATCTTGAGTGACTGGAACAGAGGTGGATTTGGAGTCAATTTCATGGACTCTGTGTCTGGGATTGTGTTCTACCAAAAGTGTCAATTGAAGTCATATTAAATGAGTTTTCACTCATTTCCTCAAAGAGGAGATAGGCACTTTGGACATCTATGTTAAGGAAATTGCCCCCACATGAGGCATCCACAAATCGTTTCAATTGATCTTCTAATCCATGATAGAAGATATGCACTAACTGCCATTATGGAATTTCATGGTGGGGACAACTTCTTAGCAGTTCTTGAAATCTTTCCCAAGCTTCGTGGAGGGGTTCACCAATTTTTTGTTGAAAGGTCATTATGGATCTTCTTAACGCATTAGTTCGATCGATTGGCAAAATTTTTTTGAGAAAAGCACTTTTTAATTGGGGCCAGGTGGTAATAGGGCACCCAACCGTTCTAAACCAATGAGACTCTTTGTCTTTAAGAGAGAGAGGAAAAAGTCTCATTAGCCACATGTCTTCCTGCACATTGTGGGAACGAGTGGTTTGAGCGAGGATAGTTAATTCCTCAAAATGACAAAAAGGGTCCTCTCATGGAAGACTATGGAAATGTTTGATAAGGTTTAAAATGGCTGGTTTGATCTCGAAATCCCCTTGTGGTATGACCACCCCAGGTCATTCCTCGTAATTGGAAAGATCATAGAAATCTTTAAGAGAAACGACAGGCTGTTGGCGGGGTGGTGGATTTTGCCCTTGGTTAGCTAGGTTTGTGACAATCCTAGCCAAATCTTCTAGATTTTGTTGCAGTCGAACCAAATGGTCGGCCATCAAGGCAAAGGGGTTTGTATTTTGAGTTAGAATTGGAGGGCCACTTGGCCTTGCTCGAATTTCTGGTTGCTCTAAATTAGGGAGGTGAGGGATAGTGAAGTCAGCTTATGGGTCGGTTGACGGGTTAGAAGTGGAAGTAGAATTTTTTTGTCGGCTTCCTGGGTTTTCCATTTTCTTAGAAGAGGAGGGAGAAGAAAACAACGATTTTCTACTGTGGGGGGCGAAATCAGATGGTCCCTCAAGGTGTGGTTTTTGGGTCTGACACCCATGCATGCACTATTTTGAAAGAATTGGAGGGGAGGAGAAGAGAAAGAGATGAGAGAATGTGTGCAATTCAAACAACCAAAGCTAGACCTAACTTAAGTGTGACTCCCTAAAAATAAACCTAAGACTTGGTCTACATAGGAAATAAGTAATCAATAGTGAATACTCGTTCTGTCAACAAATCTAACCAAGTTGCTTAAGGGGAGGTTTGGGCCCAAATGTTTCCTAGGGAAAACCCCAGGTGCTTGTACAAATCCACGCCTGGTCGTTTGACACGGCCCCTCAGCCTGAACACCAGATATAGATGACAGAATTGCTATTAACTAGAGAAAATTTAAGACCTACATAGCAAGCCTAATTTGATGAAGCCTTAGGGGTCAAGTTGCTATGGATTTTAGTTAGGTCTAGGATACTATAGTGCACACGGAATGTGGAGGACGTTAATTTGGGTTATTGCCCTGTTATTTCAAATTTTTTTTATAGGAATTGAAAGTGCTTCCAATGTAAAGCAAGTTGTCACATAATTATTGTATTTCTCTCTTTTAGGATTGGATTTAACTTAGTGTATTTGTAGGGTTTTCTTTTTAAGTTTTCAAACGAGTTTGAGATTCCACAAACAAGAGTAAACCAAATTATATGGGTGAAGATATGTTTCCTTTTGGTTGTTTGTATCTAGAAATGAGAAAAGAAACCCTAATCCAATTAATCCTAGGACAAAAATTTAACTATCAATGAGTTGTTTTTAGGCTTTCTAGATTAAGTAGTGGTTCAAACAATTCAAACAACACCACTACTTTGAAGAGAATCAAACAAGGATTCCAGAAAATATTTTTTTAAGATTTTAGGAATTTGTTTGGTATTTGTTGTGAATTTTTATTTGTGTTGCCAGAAATGATACCTGTGAGTATTCTGGACATTTTGTACCACCACTAGCCTTAGAAAATTTTGATGATTTTATGTGAGATGCAGAATTTTACAAGGATTCTAGAAAGCTAAATTTTGAAAAAATTAGATGAGTGTAAAAATTCTAAAAATTCACAAATAGTACCAAAATAGGAAGATTAGAGGGTGTGACCCCTCCGCAGTCCACAAATTTTTAAAAATTAACTACACAACCAATTGATCTAAAATTTGCAACAAGTTTTCATAATTTAATTTGGAATCACTGTATGAAATTTTAAAATTTTAGGAGACCTGTGGTATTGGAAATTGATTTTTGAAGTCTGGATAGAATATAGACCCAAAAATCAGAACACCAACACTTGAGTTGGAGTGGTGTTTAATGAAACATACAAGCAAACAATGAATTTTAATGGACACCACTCTACCAAATTAAGATATTTGGGATCTTGAAAGCCAAGTTTAATTTTCTTTTTTGGTAGTTTTAATGGACTATGTGACCAGAAAAGGGAACCAACTTGAAAATCCGTGGGAAGAAAACGAACTTTGAGCTTTCACTTCCAAATTCCCACTTTCCCACTGTAGTTCCTGCACACATTAGAGAAAAGAAAGAGAAGGGGATGAGATCCACTTCGAGCAAGAGAAAAATGATTAATGTAAAGCCGTGCCTCCCTAGCAACGGTGCCAAATAGTGATGCAAAAAGTCACGTGATCTGTAATTAGGGTTTTTAATGTCACTGTAACACGCGAATTCGCATATGCTTTTAAATTTATATTCTTAGATAGGGGAGTATCTAGCGTCGTCCAAGGAGGTAGATTTGCAATTCAACTCTCTTGCTTAGAAAATAAATCTCAACTTTCTTTTTGGTATTTTAAATATATAATTTTTTTTAGTTTTGAAATAATGAGGGCAAAAAGCGAATTGTGATGGAAAAGTGCTTACACCTAAAATTGCTAAGCTAAAACTTAAGAGATGAAAATGTCCACTACCTAAGCTCACTCTAGGCAAGTGGAGGCCTAGAGTAATTAGGGAGTGGACGTAAAACAAGTGCTAGAACAAAAATAACAATTGCAACAAGAAATTAAAAAGAAGGCAATTTAATTAAGTAGAATTTGTGTTCTCTTACAAAGACAAGTAGAGGAATGCTTCTACTCGAAATGTAAAATATAAAAGCAATAGAAGAAACACAAATCCTCTTGTAGAATCTGGTAAAGAAGGGAGTCTTCTCGCTCCAAGACTAGCTGCTCCTTGGCTTGAAAAGAGGGTCTCCTTCTTCTCCTTCCTTGAAAGCTCCTCCAAGGAGGATGATCTCCACCACTAGTCTTTCCTCCTAGGGTGGGCATGCACCACCCTCAATTTATCCTCCAAGGTGGCGTGGACCACCTTCAAGACCTCCCCTAAAGGTCTTCCTTGCTAGGCTCCTCCTTTGGCTAGCATGGACACAAGAGAGAAGGAAAGAGGGAAAGGCACCAAAGGGACAGAATATCCCCTTAATCTTCTTCTTCTTCTCTCTTGGGCATGGGATTTAGGTAGGATATGAGAGGAAATTTGCTAGCCAAGGATGGCTTGTAAGGTGGTGGGTGGTGGTCTTTTTATAGGGTAGGATGAGGGGTTAAGGTGACCCTTGAGATGGATGGCTTGGATGGGAAGATGGAGGTGGTTAGGTGATCCTAGGGCTAAGAAGAGTTGGCGCCAAGTAGGGGGTGTGAAGGTGGTGATTATGGTGGTGAAGGGTCACCTAAAGGTGGTGCCAACCATTGAAAGATGCCTTGGTTTTGGTGCCGTCAAGAAGGCTTCTAGAAGGGGGATTATGTGGATGGTGGAGATGGGTTTAAGGGAAGATGTGTGGTGGAGATGAAGGGGGTTTTGGAGGGAAAAAGTGGCGCCAATAAGGAGGGTAGTTAGGGTGTTTTTGTGACACTTTGTGGTGTCTTTCGGAGGTAGTGGGTACGCTAGGTTGGCACCAAGGTGAGGTGGAAGTAGGGTTAGCTTATGTGGAGCTTAGGTGGAGCTAGTTGGTGGAGTTGTTAGGTAGGGTTTTTAGGTGGTAAAAGACAAGGGATCTGGAGCATAGCTAAGCTAAGCTAAGATAAGTAAGCTTAGCTAATAGTGGAGTAGAGGAGGAGGTGTTGGTGCTAGGGTTTGGAGGGAGGAGCTGGATCTGAAGAATCTGGCGCTGAAATGGAGCTAGCAGCTACTGAAGAGGTCAACATGGGGCTACTCTAGTTGGCTTAGCTTGCTAGTTCTTTGCTAGCTACTAAGCCAAGCTAAAGTAAGCTGGCTTCTATTGAATGGAGCTGAGGTGAGCTGGGTCTGGTGCTCCCAGGGAGGATTGAGCTGGTTGAGATAGCTAAGGAAGGTTAGCTTAACCAAGTTGAGGTAAGCTGAGTCCCCAGGAGCTGGACTTGAGCTTCTTGAGCAAGGATGAACTCTTCTTCAGCTGGCTGGAGTTGAATGGAGCTGGATGTAGCTGGATCTAAGCTGGGGTGAACTCCAGTCAACTCAGCTGAGCTAGCTAGATCTCCCTATGGACTAGTGGGAGCTGAGATGAGCTAGACTCAACTAAGTTGAGCTGGATTTGAGCTGACCTGAGCTAGGGTGAGCTAAGATGAGCTCTCTTGAGCTACCATTCATCTAAGATTAGCTAAATGGAGCTAGGATGAGCTAACCCTAGTCCATGTGAGCTAGGTTCTAGTTGTGGTGAGTTGGATCAAGCTGAGTTCCAGCTAATCTGAGCTCCTCCTTCACTAGTTGCCTTCTTGAGTGCAAGGGTTTTAGGGATTTGTCTGTCTGTTCATCCCTAACACTCACAGAAACACATTAAAGCAACAAGAAAAAATGCAATGCATGCCTAACCTAATTAATGCCTAAATGCAGCCCAAAAACCCATTTGCGGAGCAAACTCCTAAGAGCTAGGTTTGTTTTGTTGCATAAGAATGATGATAAACTGTTGTTTATCACTTTCCACCTAAGAGCTTCTTAATCGCCCCCCCCCCCCCCCCCAACCTAATTTCTACTCCATTATGGCTCAGCTACAAGTTAAGCAACAACAGTTGCATATGGATTTAACAAACCTAGCCAATCAAGGGAGTCCTGCCACACCTACCCAAGCTCCACACATTCCACATCTCACCCCTTCTCACATCCCAAAGAGTCAAAATTTGCATGCGACCCGTGCTGAGTATAATCATTATTCTGAGGCTTTCTATGGTTTAACGGGGAATTATACTTATCCATATCATTACCCCACTCAAAATGTCTCCACCTTCCAGGAGCAATTGCAAAATTCGTCTAATTTGAGGAATTATCCGACTCACTCCTGGACCAATCCAATTCCTCACCAACAACAAAACCTATTTGGAGGGCATGGTTCAAAATCAACTTATCAATTTGGGCCATCTCAAGATGACATCAATGCCCAGATGTTGAAAACCCTGTAGGATATGCTAAGAAAAACAACAGAAATAACCCATGCTATTAATAATCTCAATGATCAATTTAGGGTTATTTCAAACCAAAGACCTGCAGGACACTCACCATCCCAGCCCACACCAAACTTTGTCAATCACAGGAACCAACACCTAGGTGGACACCAACATTAGAACCCCACTGTTCAGTCTCCTATTAACCTGATATCTCAGCACCAATTTGGTTTCTATCAATAACAGACCCCCCTACTTCCTCCCAATGATAACCAAACTGCACATGCAGTTACATTGAGTAGTGGGAAAACCACTGTTGATTTGGGGTCTTCAAATCATATTGATGAAACCCACTCTCAACCTATCCAAATCGACTCTCCTAGCCACACTCAGGAAGAAGAAAAATAAATACCAAAAGCACTTGATTCAAATCCTATTTCTCACTCTCAAACACTACAATCCAATCTTTTTGATCAGAAATTAAAGCCCTCTCACCAAGATCTTTTGGAATTATTTTGGCGAGTCGAGAAGAATATCCCCATCCTAGATGCCACCCCTACCTTTGCTAAATTTTTGAAAGAAAAGTTTACTCCAACAGGGGAGGCTCAGAATTTATGAAGGGTGGTCCTTTCTAAGATAGCAAGCTAAATTGTTCAGAGTAAGTTGCCTCTCACAGAAAAGGACCCGGGAGCATCTCTCATCTCTGGTCTCATAAATGACACCACCTTTTTTTGCACCCCTCTTGACTTAGGTACCTCCATTAATATCATTCCCCCGGTCGTAATGGAGTAATCTCAATTTGGTGGTTTTAAACCTACTAAGGTTCAATTTCAATTGGGAGGTCGATCTACCATTTAACCGTGGGGAATCATTGAGGATCATATTGTCAAGGTCCAGAATTGTCGAAATCCGGTAAATTTTTTGGTCCTTGACATTGAGGTACCTACAGCTATCACTAACACCATTCTCGGAAGACCCCTTCTGATTACTGCAATAGATAATATCAACTCTCACTCTGGGAAAATGAATATAAATTGCTGTAACCAAATTTTCTCATTAGATTTATTTCAAGCTTCCAAGAGGTCCATTGATCATAAAATTTTCGATGACACTGATAATATAATGGAAGCAATTTGTGAGAAATCTTTGTTGATCAAATGCTACTCGCTTTGACCACCATAGATCTAGATTTTATTGATTCCTATTCTAAGGATGATTTTGTGGTCTGAGACTTTTTAGATCAACTAATATTTGACTTTTACTCTTTCAATCTTCCTAATTTTTCACCAAAAACATCGACACTAACTTCACCCCCTACATCTCATTCATTCTTTTCCCCCTCCATTTCCATTGGACCTATCACCTGACCCACCAGAGTCTGGCATTTGACAAGCACTTAAACCATGGCCAGATCCAGGTCATTCTTCTATTTTTCCATTTCATTTTGATCCTGATTTCTTCACCATTCATCTTTTCAAGGATCTTGAGGAAAACACATTTCTGGAGGACATCCAAGTGTTCAATTATTTACATGATTGTCCATTTTCCATGCATACCTTCATGTCCTGCTGAATGGCGTAAAAGAAAGAACTAGATGGGAGGTAACCCATCATTTTTGCTTGTTTCCTTTTTCATTTCTTTTTCCAGGTTTTGACCATCCTAAACCCAACCGCCCTTCACTAAGGTGATCCCTTTTCCCTCCTAATGAATGAGGACATTGCATATCATAAGCATGAGGGGGTGTTTTTAAAATTTTGACGATCGATTTAGGATGTTCAAAACCTAAAGACATGCATTTTCCTTTAGTCATGTTTATTTTCTTGCATGCATACATAAAAAAAATAAAAAATACTGCAAAAAGCTTTTTGAGGAAAATTTTGAAATCGAGACTATGGTTGACAACTCACTTTTGGTACAATGGGATTTTATCTTTAACAAACTAGGGATGAGGATACGGATCTAATCATTAGAATTTCAAGGTTTATTTTTAGACTAGATCAGATATCCTTCTCTAAAATTCCACCTGAACTCATGATAGTTCAGGTGACTTGATTCTACTTTTTAATATGGAAAGTATCTAGCTTAGTTTCTAATTCAAAAACTTGCTTTTCATACAGAACTTCCTGTGTCAAATTTCACACACAAGCCAACACCTAAAAAACTACTAAAAATCAGAAAAACCCCTTGTTTGGCCTTAGTAAAAGTTTGAAGCAGATCATTGGTTTGAGTTCCCACCGATGAGAAGGAGGAAAATGCCTCCACTGAGGATGCGATGTCAACATGTTACCACCTCGACGCTGCTCCATATCTATATTTCATATCTTTAGATGGAGCATTAAAGTGCATTTTAGCAGCTCAAGTGTCTTGGACTGTGCTCTACCTATAGTGTCGGAGCAAGAGCTTGAGTTTGCTTAGAGCGCCCCTTTACACCGTATTGTGTTTTGGGGTTGTGAGTTCTTGGGTGGTGTCATGGACAGTGATATCTCGAAGTACTGGCGCTAGAGCCCCCTCGAGGATTGGTAACGGGAATAATGATCCCGACACATCTGTTAGAAATAAGCATGGGGGACAAAAAGAAAAAGAGGTTTTAAACCAAAAAACACGCCCTTATAAATGTTGGCTTTTCACAAGCATGGACACAAGGTTTTAAAGGTTATTGCAAGTTGCGAATTAGATTCAAGAGCCAGAAAAATCCTAAAAGTAGAAATTTTATGTCATCTAAATTAACAAGGGGTTAATCTAGGAATTTTCTAGAGGATATATTGATCCCTGTTTGTCCAATTTTTGGATCTAAAAATAAATCCTGATGTTTATCTTTAACAAATCCCGTACCTCCTGTGTTTAAACCAAAGGCTCCTTAATCTTTTTCTCCTTTAAAGTCAAAAAATTAGATTTCCCAAAAATTCCATTTTGTGAAAAATTAAGTTTTGCTAAGAGACTAGTAAAAGATAAGCATGGGGGTGTGATAAACGCTAGCTTATCAACATTTTTATGCATTAAAACAAACATAGCTTTTAGGATTTTGCTCCACAAACAAGTTTTTGGTCTGCATTTAGCCATCAATCAGGTTAGCATGCATTGCACTTTTTATTATCATTTTAATGTATTTTTGTGAGTGTTAGGAACATATAGATTGTTAGAACCCCAAAACCCTAGCACTCATGAAGGCAACTGGTGAAGAAGAAGCTCAGACTAGTTGGAACTCAACTTGATCCAGCTCATCATAGCTAGATTCCAGCTCACTTGAACTAAGGTTAGCTCATCTTAGCTCCATTCATCTCATCTCAGCTGAATGGCAGCTCAAGAGAGCTCATCTTAGCTCACCCTATCTCAAGTCAGCTCAGATCCAGCTCAACTTAGCTGAATCTAGCTCATTTCAGCTCCCATTAGTTCACAGGGAGCACTAGCTAGCTCAGCTGAGTTGACTGGAGTTCACCTCAGCTCAGGACCAGTTACATCCAGCTCCACTCAACTCCAACCAGCTGAAGATGGCTTCATCTTAGCTCAGGAAGCTCAAGTCTAGCTCCCAGAGACTCAGCTTAGCTCAACTTAATTGACTTAAGCTACCTTAGCCACCTCAACTAGCTAGGTCCTCCCTGGGAGCATTAGACCGAGCTCCCCTCAGCTCCTTTCAGTAGAAACCAGCTTGCTTTAGCATGGCTTAGTAGCCAGCAAAGAACTAGCAAGCTAAGCCAGCTAAGGTAGCTCCTTGCAGCTCTCTTCAGCAGCCACCAGCTCCAGTGCAGCTCAAGATGACTAACTCTAGCTCTTCTCCCTGAAAATCGTAGCTCCAAATGCCTCCAACCCTACTCTCTACTAGCTAAGCTAGCTAAGTTGCTTAGCTTAGCTAGTCCACCTCCATGGCATCAAAACCTACTACCCTACTCCCTACTACCTAAGCTCCAGCAAAAAGACCACCTACTCCTACTTTATTTTGGTGCCAACTATCCCTTCCATCACCACCCTACATCCACCATCAAGACCCATCTCCACCCTCCATTTTTTCCCTCCAAAATCAATACTTTCAAGAAGGTATTTTTGGAGGGAAAGCCAAGGCACCTCTTCATTTCCCTCCCATTTTTCCCTCCAAAAATATCTAAGCACCCCGTCATTTCCCTCCAAAAAAACACCCTAACCACCACCTTCCCATCCTATAAATACCCTACCCTACCACCACATAATTCCCATCCTCCATTAGTTTAGTCTACCATATACCCACCATAATTCAAGGCCAAGGAGGAAGAAGAAAAGAAGATTAAGGGGGCATCCTACCCGCCCCCTTGGTGCCTTCTTCCCCTTTTTCTTCTCCCTTGTGCCATGCCAAGGGGGAGGAGCACTCCCCCACTAGGAGGATGGTCAGGCAAGGAGGGGCAAGGGTGGTGCACGCCCACCCTTGGAGGAGGAAAGTTAAGGTGGAAGCTTCCACCTTAGAGGACACCATCTTGGAGCAGCATAGCAAGGAAGGAGTTGGAGGACTCTTTTCAAGCTCGAGAGCTACCAGGCTTGGAGCAAGAAGCCATCATCTTCTTCACCATTTCATTTAGAGGATTTGTGTTTTTGTCTTCTTGCATTTCAAGTAGATTAGAAGCTTTCTCTATGTGTTTTGTGTAGAACAAGTTCAATTCAATTCAAGTTGCCTTCTTTAGATTCTTGTCGGATTTTTTTTTTAATCTTGATCTAGCACTTTTCACAACCTCTCCCTAATTACTCTTGGCCCCCACATGCCTAAAGTGAGCTTAGGGAGAGGTCTTTCTTATCACTCTAGCAATAGTTTAGTGGATTAGGTTTAGATCGCCTTTTTCTTCGTCAACAACTTTGCGAATGCTCGTTATTTCAGAACCCTAAAAAAAATGATATAGTTGAAAAGACCAAAAGGAAAGGTGATTTCTATTTCCAATCAAGAGACCTGAATTTTGCAAACATATTGCCTCCAAGCACGGCCCTAGATACCCCACTATCTAGGTTTATAAATTTAAGAGTTGATTGATTTTGCACGTTACAATGATGTATTTTACAAACCGCATAAAATTCGTTATCACAGATCCTACGAGAGAAAGAGAGAGGAGAGTTGCATGGGTAGGGGGAGGGTTTTGCTACAGAGAACTTCGGTTGACAGTTGGTCAGATTTAGAAGAGGAAAGCCAAAGAAGGAAGAAGAGAAGAAGAAGAGGAGGATCGCAAAGCTAAAGGCAGAAGAAGAAGAAGATGAAGAAGAGAAGGCCTAAGCAGAAGCTGAAGAAGAAGAATCTGCAGCTGAAGAATTAAAGAAAGAGAAGAAGAGGAGGATCGCAGAGATAAAGGCAGAAGAAGAAGAAAAAGAAGAAGAGGAGAAGGCCTGAGCTGAAGGGCAAGAGAAGAAGAAGGCTTGGAGAGGAAGAGAAGGTCGTACCAGAAGAATCAGAAAAGGAAGAAAACAAGAAGAAGAAGAGCATCGGACTTCAAGTCATCTGATTTCCAAATCAGACGACAGAATTAGCTTTCATTTCATACATATACATTGAGTTCCTTAATTGATATTGTAGGAGTATTTGGTGATCTAAATCACCATTTTACTACCATTTCTTTGAACATTAATACTGATATTATTGCAAATTCTTCTAGTTTAAATTCTGATATTGATTTCTAAATTCCGTAATGCTCCTTGTGTTCGACCTCAAAATCTTTTCGAGAAATAAACACTGTATTTGTTCGAATGCTATTTTGGCTATACTGCAACGCGATTATTTTAAACACTGACTTAGTGCATAAACATTTTGGCGCTGTTGCCGGGGAGCAATGGGCAATTTAGAACTCTTGATTGCAATTCCTAATTTGTTACTAACTTGCCTTATCTCTTTGTTGTTGTTTTAGGAGGGATTCATTGAAGAATGTTCAGTCGCACATCAAACACGCCAGGGGCAGGTAAGTTCTAATTACTCTCTCTCTTAATCCCCTATCTCTAAAAAGGTTAAAAAGGAAAAAAAAATAAATTAGGGCTACTTGCTTTCCATTCTTAGATAATTCATCAAGTTACCTGATTTGATTTAAAACAACAAACTCTGATTTGTGCACCCACTTAAGGTAACTAGGGCTATCACATTCTTGTTTGAGCCCTAGATACCACATTTGACAAACTAAATTGGACCAAAACAAGAGCCAAGTAAGGATTCCAAGTTAAGGTTTTAGAGACACACTGACGTAATCAAGAATTGATCTTTCCAAACAATGCGTGCCTAAGCCTTTGTTGAATTGATTTATTCAAGCAAACCCTAAAATTAGGCTCTTAATCTCACTTGAATCCTAGAAGAGGGACCTAAAACTTCTCAAAGGACAATACAGGTGAAGTTGACCCACCTATTTGGGTCAACCAATCATTAAATTAGGTCACTCTTACACTTAATACATCTTAAAAGTTCAAGTGAAATCCTAAGCACCCTTGCTCCTAATTAAAACTGGTAGACTTAAGAGGTCAAGTCCCCATTCTGGCCTACCTGGACCATCAGTGACAAGAGAGGTCAGGTGGGGGAAACCCTGTAACTCATGGGGGCACTCTATCGTGTAGGGGTTTTTACGGGACTCTCCCTCTCTGGTTGCCCAGGTAATTCTCAGGTCGACGGCTTTCTAACTAAGGGGTATCATCTACCTTGAACCTCTACAATCATCCAAAATCTTTTGGTGTCTTGATTGGGTCCATCACATTCTATTCTCGTCCAGTCCATCGGTGCGTGCTTGGTAGGAGGTCCTTATGACCATCCTTGAGGCCTCCATTAGTTATTCACTCCCATCGAGGCCAGGCCTCAACCTCCATGTTTGTGCAGCAACCCCATCACATAGACATCTCTTCTGATTCATCATCCGGGTCAATATCACATCTAGTCCCTCATCCCAATTATTTAGAGCACACTGATTTTCTTGGGAATCTTTTTCAGATCTAATCAATTTCGATCTTAACTTGAATTTTGATTCTACATCTTGATTCAACCATCTGATTTGAAAATGCAGCCTGGCTACTTAGGAAAACCATTGAAGAAGCCTGAATCTCAATGATCCATGAAAGATAGAATGGTTGAGGATGCCCTCAGATTTTATGAGATTGATTACAGAACCTCAAAATCAATTGAAGACATTCAAGTTAATGTATCGACAACAACAACCTTCATCATAAACTGTGCCCAAGTAATTATAACACAAGTAACAAATGGATCCACCCGGGATGTTCTCATGATAGGATACATTGAGTTAGAAAAATTACATAACTTTGAATACCTCCAATGCATGACAAAACCTGTACTTTGGGAAAGACACCAAGATGATCTTGAAAAATAGGAGGAGATGATAAAATTATTAAAGTAGATAATCAATCAAAAACACCCGTACATTCCCCAAACATTCAGCAAAACATCTTCGAACAATACTAAGGATCTATTTAGTTTCCCAAATCCTAGGTTTGAGACACAAGGTTGTTGTGGATTCCAAACCCAAATGGAATATAATATGCCTGATCTTGAAATAGGCTGGGAGGTCCCAATTGCAGGAGAACACAATTTTGATCCAGCCCTAGAAAACAAAAACCCTAGTTCGCCAAGCATAGAATTCCTAGACTCCTGTAATAATGAGATTAAATCAGAACCTCTCGATGGTGTAAATCCCTCCCTTACTCTGATAAGGTAACCCCCGAAGGCAATTCTGACCTATATTCTAGTAATTCAACCCACATCCTTAGCCTAGAATCTGAATCTGAATGTTCTTGGGATAATTACAAGGCCCCGTATGACAAAAATCAAAGTTTGAATTTGCAATGCGATTCAGGGCCTTTGTTTGATGAATGTGCCTCTCCAACATCCTCAGAAATATAGATTGATTTTTTGGAAGTCACGTTGATCTGCGATATAGAAATCGAGGAGTTGGAAGAGTGGGGTTTTGATTAGGTCTTTCCTACAAGCCTAGAACTCGAGCCTAGACCTAATAATGACATCTTTTTGAGCTCAGAATCTGAGAATAGGCTAGATCGAAGTCAGGTTGCTGAGTCTACATCATGTGATTTATTCTGTGGTGGAATCTATGATCTCAAATAAAATTCTGAAATTGATTCTCTCAAGTTCTCCGATGATTTCGAATCATACTATGATTATGGAGAACCATTGTTTCCTGACAACTATGAGCCAATCTACGACCTCAACATACATGATCCATTCTTCAACTCTGATTCTAAGGTCCCTAATACTGAGATCATTGATTTAAATTCAGGTTCCATTGAGATGGAATCATTTCCTTTTACTCAGGAATCAGAAACGGAAATTTCCAAGAGTGTCTACAATCCAGAGTTTGAATCTTTCCTTGACTTCGATTTCCTTCATCCTATAAACACTCTTCAGGCATTTACCTTTGAGTTTGATGGCTACTATAAGGACTCTCCAAATGAACCCACCTTTGAACCCATACTAGAAGAGTCCCCATACACAATTCTTACTAGTGCCACCTATCCAACATATGCAGAACCTTCCTAAACCCGTTTTCAACCTTGATCCGCAACTAGACTCAATTTCTATTCTGATTCTCCTCTCGATTCAGTTGCAGATGATTCTCCTCCACATTCAAATCAGGTTTCAGACTTAGATCAGACTACAAATCATGCCCCATTCTTCTCTGATCACTCTCGTAGGGATCTCACATCTTTTAGTGATTCCTTTGAGGATCCCTACGATGACCAAGCTGATTCGACTCAGCCAAACCTTGGATTCACACTCCCATATCATTTTGAGCTCCACAGCATATGGTGGGTTCCACATCTCTTGATCTACATTTATCAACCCACCAGATTGCTTGGGTTTGGGCTACATCATTAGCCTGTTGATTTGAACAAGCACCTGGTTGGACCAACCAGGCTTTTAATCAAGGTGCTTGTTCTGTAAAACTCATCTAATTTGACCACTCGTCCATACCATTTCCCACTCTGCTGAAGGCATTGAATTTAGCACTTAACGGGAGGCAACCCGTCATTCCAAAACGAAACCCGAGATTCTTCTGATTATCCTTTTGTACTTCACATCTATTGCACCCTAAGTTCGATTTTAGAACAGTCGATCCCACCTCTGGTACACGTGCCAGAGCTTGAAATCATCTGCAACAGTCATTCTCGACCCATTCACCCACTCGATAATCCTGTTCGAATTCTTGAACCCAAAACTGTTTCACACCCTCTGTTCACATTGAAGACATTGCAAAGCTTAGGCATGGGGGGGTGGTAAAGTGTAAGCATTCAAAAATCAAAGTTCGGAAAGGTTCTCACAAAACAAGCACATATTCCAAAAACACGAAAAAAATAAAAAAAAATTCTTGAAAAAGAACAGAAATATGAGAGGAGAGGAAATTTTGATGGCATATCAGATTTTGAGGAGAAAAAGAGGAGACAAAAATGTCAAAAAGGAGCACAATTTAAAAGGAAAAGAAAAAGGTGCAGTCATTAGTAGAAGATTAAGGAATTGACTTAATTCTACACCATATCAAAAGAAAGAAAGGCAAAAAGTGCTAATAAAATAGAGAAGAGATTAGTAGAAATGCTGATTTTAGGCCTCTTGGGATGTAATACTAGGCTTAAAAATTCAAGTACCCGCTAAGATCTGGATAGTCCTCAAGTGGTTGGGGAAAATGCAAAGCTTAAGTATTAGGTCTAAGGCTTAGGGATTATTTGGCCTCGTTAACTGACCTCTGGTTTGTGGGACTCAGTAACCAAAGCACCCCAATCCACACATAGTCTGGTTCAGTGCGCCTAAGTATCAAAATCACGCAAATGTGTTTATCCTATTCTAAAAAAGTCACCTAGATTAGGAATGGCTGATCAACACAAGTTGATTTGGATGAGTTCCCAGCACGAAGAGGATGGAAATTCCCCTTGAAGATGCGCAATAACATATCGTATCCTTGGTGCTTGTCTCCTAGGATATCTACATATCCTACTGGGGGCATGTAAGCACCCTATTCTGGTTCAGATGCCATGGGCGGCATTATCCCAACATGTCGATTGCCAGGGTCTGGATTTAGCTACAGAACACCATGGGTAGGATTATCTTGAAATCTCGAAAGCCAGGGTTTTGGGGGTTGCCATGGGCGGTGCTATCTCGAAGCATCGATTGCCAGGGACCCTACGAGGATTGATGATGGGGACTAGCAATCCGTTACAGACAGTGTCGTAAAGAATATCCAAAGCTAGAAATAAAAAGAAAATAGACAGAAAACTCTCCAAAAATAAAGAAAAATTCCCCTGTCTCTCTCTAACAAAAATGCACTGTAAACTGAACCAAGGCTAAAACATGTAACAAGCACGGGTGCTTTAACCGCGGAGTTCAATGAACCTTAGGTTAGTTCCTGTGGGCCTTAGAAACCTTTGCGGTAGACTGAGGCTAGAACAGGTCAGGTCCGGATCTTGGTTGGTGCTTGAGTACCTCTAGGCCTACTATCGGCATTCTAACTTAATCTACAAAAGGAAGCACATAGTAAATCTTTTAACCATCAAAGGATTTTATGGTCTAGAATTAAACTTAATACCTTGAAATTTTTCTAAGGGACTAGGAAAAGCTACGCATGGGGGTATGATGGGAACACCATCATGAGCCCTAACTAGCTCTTTTCGATCCAATTAAGTTAGTAAATGCTCCTACATAACTAACTGAAGGTCATAATTCATTGCGTAAGCATTCTAAGGGAAAAATAGGAAACTAGGGTTAAAAATGTAATTTTACCAATACATCATGAATGCAGTGCAACCACAGGTTTTCCTAGGGGTTCATTAAGGGTTAAAAGGGCCTAGAAAGTTAACAAGCCGATTAGATCAGTCAGAAAAGGGTTTTGCACATGTTTTGATAATTAAATGACTTTTGAAACCCTAAAAACAGACCCATTTAATTAACCAAGGATCTGGTCAGGATAAAATTGACCTAAACCATCTAAAAATCATAGAAAAATATTCTCTTGTGTTAGCACCTTCAATTTGACCATCAAAGCCCATTTTGACCCAAAATGGAGTCTCAGACAAATATTTACCCTAATTTAGGATTTTGCAAAAATTACCCAGTCAAACATGGTCAAAACCAAAATCCAACTTCACCATTGTATTTCTTAGGTCCAAATTAGGTTTGTACCAAAATTTGGACCCAAGATGAGCTTATCTTGACCTATTTTGCAAAATGGTCCTGTCTAATTACATTTATATGCTCAACTTTCAAAAACCCCTACATTCAACCGCCTAAGGGATCCCATTTTCGTGCATTTTGACTTCGTCGGAAATCGTAGCATAGTCGCGCTAAATGTTCGTCAAAAATGATTTGTAAAGGTAACGAGACTTGAGTCCCAGTCGTTTGTCACTGGGAGGTGTTTATGCAAATCTGAAATAGATCTTTTTCGCTCTACTTGTTTAAAGTCGCACGTTGGTTTCTAATTGTCGGATCAATGTTTGGCCACTTTCATTATGAACCCTAATTAAGTGCGCATGTGTTAAATAGATGACAAATATGAAAGTGTGAGTTTCAGTACGCACGATTCTATTTATGTGGTGGCTGTTTACGGAAAATGCCCTAATAGTTAGATCCTCAATATTTTCAGCTACCGACATGCTGGTTGCAATAGATAACAATTAAAAGCATGCAACTTCAATCACATAAAATATATATTACAATAAGCTCATGGTGATTCTCAACACAGAGATATATATATAAATATAAAGATCTTTCATTCATTCATAATGGTGTTTGCAACATGGAACTCGTGGAAAGCTTATAGAGGGAAGCTTGAAAACATCAATCTAGCTAACAGAAAATGATCGCATACAGGAATCTATGGGGGGATTTTGCATGCATCATTGGGGTCGAATAAAGTGTTATACTACTAAGCAGTGATAAAAGCATGTAAACTATGAAGAACTAGCTACTAACTAGTAAAAATAAGGGCATTCGGAGGTGGGCTCCGATGGCCTTTGAATGGTTGAGAGGAGGAGGGGTGGCCAATGGTGCTTAGGCCGACCCTTAGAGAGAGGTTGGAGAGGTGATCCAACATCCTGGCATGGAGATGGTGGTGGCCATGGTGAGCAACTCGTGGAGGTGGAGTGGAGGTGAATGTAGCTAACCTAAATGGAACCAAGTGTGAATGAAGCCAAGAAAATGGATTGGTACAAATGACCACCCCTTAGGTCTTTTTATAGACCTAAGGGAGACTCTCGGGAGAAGTGTGGAACTCTCTAGAGAGAGCTCCAAGAGTGGCCGGCCAAAGAGAGAGAGAGGTGGCTCTTAGGTCCACCATTTGTGGAACTCCAATTTGAATGGCTCTTGGTTGCTAATTTTGGCAACCAAGAGTGACGCCACCTTGAAGATGGTTTTAGAGAACTCTAGATTGGTGTATGTGCGTGAATGGGTGTGTGTGGCCGTGCTTTATGTGGCTAAGTGGTCTAGGTTAGTTCTTAAGGGGTTTAGGTTGGTGTAGGTCTTAAATTAGGGTTACAAACCCTAATTGCTAAGGGGGAAATGCAATTAAACTTAACACAAGTTTAATTGAATGATTGTGAACCTAATTGAGAGTGAAATAACTCAATTATGTTGAGCTTAAGTCAATTGGACTGTCACTGAGTCCAATTGGACTTGTATGGGTTGAGATCTAAGCTCAATTGGACCCTATGAGTCCAATTGACTAGGCAATGGTAATTGACTATGATCTAAGTCAATTAGGTTTAGTGGGGACCTAATTAGGTTCTTAAGGAGGTCTAGGGGTGATGTACTAGGGTTGGGATACCTTAATTTAGGTTGCTAGGGGTTAGAATTGGGTTTAGGGAGCTAGAGATCCAAGATCAAGGCTTGAATCTCAAAATGGGAACTGGAGAGCAGTTCCAGACGTCCAATAATAGCATCAGACGACTTATACTCAAAAATCAGAAGTCTAAACTTCAATTCTGGATGTCTAATCAGAGTCAGGAAGGATTCTAGGTTCTGTCTAGGGCATTCTGCAGAAATTGGATGTCTGACCAAGTGTCTGGACGTCCAATAATACTGTAGAAGTGGTTTTAAGGTGTACGGGAGTTGGCTAATGGTTCTAGACATTCTGTAATTCATCTGGACATCCAGATTGACGTTGGAATTAGGATTTTAAGGTTTCCTAGGGTGTGGTGACCTAATCTCAGGGTGGCTAAGTCTTGGGGAGGCTTCTAAGCTATCCTAGGGCAAGGATGGCCCTAAGTTCTTCATATTTTACTGCTTTCTTCCTACTTAATAGAATAGCATACCTTAACTCCCTTACATTATCATCGACTACATCAAATTTAGGTCTTCCGCTCTAGCTCTGTTGCAACACCAGTTATTTCAGCTTCAGATCCAGCTTCAGATCTACCTTCTACTCAGCTTATTACCTGTAATTATCATAATGCACCTAATCAGTACATTATAGCATTATTTTATGCATAGCTAAAAGAAAGTAGTAAAGATGCCAATAATGCTTATGCATGCATGAATTATCCTAACTTATGCTAAGTCCTAGCCTAATTTAGTTGAATTAAGACCTATGATTGCTATGCAACAATGATACCCCCATGCCTAAATCTTGCGAGTTCCTAGCAAATGCAAGACTAAGTTATTCACATAAGAGTCCCTAAGGGATTGATTATTTTATCAAGTGTATGCCTAGAGATTTTTCTCCTTTTTGTTTTCATCTTATGCTCCAGAAATCCAGACAATCGTAAAAGTGTAGCTATGTCGCTTTTGCAATGGATTCGGGTGGAAAACAAATTCACCTCTAAAGCCTGTACTTGACCCCTAGTAAAAATTCTAGTGGGATAGGCCAATTTTCTTCCCTCGGGGTATTCAAGATATTCTATGAATTCCATCCTAACTTTAAGCTTAGGTAGAGAATCTTAGAGGGAAATGATTATATATTTGGTAGCTTACTCTAACTTGGTGCTACATAGAAATTAGTACTACAGAATCTAGATTCCCAGATTACTAAGTAACTCAACTCAGAGAAAGACGAGAAAAACTATGCTCTCTTTTGATTCCTTTGTATTCATTCTCTCTTACACTTTTTCTTTTTCTTTTCTTTTCTTTCTTTTTCTTAGAGCTCACAATCTCACCAGATTCACACATGTGATCTATATTTGGTGGTCTCACTTGGCATTAACACTTTAATTGAGTTTCCATAACCCTAAGACTAAGTTGGAATTCCTCAGCCAGTATTCAAGTGGTCAGAAACACAGAAAAATAGGTTAGGGTCATATTTGGTGGGTCTCAAATTTATTTGGTGGTTTTGCCTCAATGCAATTGAAATAAACACTAAATATTCACTCTTTTTTTCTTTCCTTTTTCTTCCTTTTGTAATTTTTTCTCAATTTTTCTTTTTTTTCATCATTTTTTTTTCTTTTATTTTTTTTTCTCTTCCTTTCTTTTATTATTATTTTTTTTCTGACATAACAGAACTAGCACACATCCATGAGCTTTATTGAGGAGGCATTATTAGGGATTGGTGGTACTTAAGAGATATTGGGTGGCTTATTTGGTGGAAGTGCCTACTCACGGCACCAGGAGAGATGGATAGGGTGGTGTATTTCTGACCTTGGCATCAATACCCTCCTTCAATCGAGGATTCCATAAAGAATGGTTGTGACCATTCACCTTAGCCCTAGTTTTATGAAAACATGCTCTCTGCATAATTGCCTTATTTGGTGGCTCTTAAAATTTCGCACAAAAATGCATACGCAGGAACTAAGAGTGAAAACTATGCTTAATCTCTGAGTATCATCACCTAATTATCTAGGATTTTGGATTCCTTGCACTAATCTTAGAGCACCAGTATACTCTACTCTCATCTCACACTATTTGGTGGATTTTTGGAGGAAAATCTGCCTAACTGCCAAAACACTATCTAAGAGTTCGAGAACAGAAGCACTGCATCTTCTCGACAGACTAGAGACATTTATCAGCCATCACCATGAATCCATTGCAGATTCTACGTGTGTGTGAAAAGTTGTACTGGATTCCAGATTACAGAAATCAACTAGATGATAAAATCCCTAATGCCTTCTCTTAATAAGATAATCTTATTCATGGATGCACTATGTATATATGCTATAAACAAGTAACCTCTTATATTTGTACTTCATGAAATTTCCCTTTCGGGTTACATTTAACTTGACTGTAAATTTAGAACAAGAGGTGAACGGGTGAGTCAAAAATGGCTGTTGCAGATGATTTCTAGCTCCAATGTGAGCATTGGAGGTGGAGTCGGTTGTTCTTTTATTTAGGGTCCTAAAGTACGTTTGTCACACAGCTCCAAGATTTTCCTAAATGTTGGCATAAAAATTTTTTAGTTTTACTGTATCTACACCCCCATGCCTAAGTTCTTGCATGTCCTCATGCATGAATATAAAGGAAAATAAATACAGCTGGGAGTAAATGGTAGAAGTCACTTGGAATTATCTGGAAATCAGCATCGGCCAACCTGACAATATGCAATATGCAAAAAGAAAACATGCTAAAAGAAAAATATGCTATGTATAAAAATGACTATGTATAAATAATGGATGCGAAGTAGATGCTGAGTTTGACGCCTCCAACTGGGCGAAAACTCAATCAGATGTATCAGTTCTAGCATAGGAGCCGGTCAAGATTAAGAGAAAGATGTGCTCATATGCTCCTAGAATCAGTGGTCCGAAGATGTGAACCAACTGATTATGCACCCCTACTCCAAAAAGTATAGCTATAAAAAAGTGTGGAGTGGTGGTGGAAGATAGAGGATAATTAGAGGGGGGATCATAATGCTGATTCAGCTGATTTATCATGTCCCACAATTCAATAGGAAGTTGCTGAGGAAGTAGATCAAAATGCATCTCAGAACCAGAATCAGAGTGATAGGGATCCTCATAACAATAATTGACATCAAAGATCGTGCCCTCTCCAGGCTCTGGATCATATGGGGGTATCCGTGAAAGTAGATCTACGGGAAGGTCACTAAAATCCTCATCAGAAATTAATTTGTCCTCATCTGTACTCATATCTGATTCATCAGAAGCTGACTCTTCAGGCTTTGAGTTGAGCCATCCATTAGATTGATTAGGATGATAGGTGCATCCCTAGCTCATTCTACTCAAAGCTTCATCCTCATATGCATTGGGTTCCTCAGTAATTCTTGCCTCAGGTAGAATATTTATTTCTTCGGTCAAAACATCCATAGCTAGTTATGGTCTTTGAATGTCAGCATCAGGGATAGAAAGTGTCATCTCAGAATCCCTAACATCCGAATTAGGTATGTAGGTGAAAGAAGAAGAGTGCAGATCAGAAGATGTTGGCTCTAGCATAGGTTCACCTACAATGGGAAGTGGCCTAGATTGATCAGTAGTGTCGCATGTAATGTTTGCCTCAATATCCATACCCTCAATTAGATCTACTTCCCTTATCTCGATTGGGTTATCTAACCCAAAAGGTATCTCCTAGGATTTAGGATAATTCGATTGTGGCTTAGTCCTTGACAGATCAGTCCTTTCCTCCTCAATTTCCTTAATGGAGTTCTTAGACGAACCCATTCGGCATACTTCTTGCTCCTGTCTCATATCCAAGCTAGATTCTTCTTCCACTGAATGATCTTCCAGCATCTGCTCCCAAGAATCTTCTGTGTGTCCTTCTGGTGTAGTCGTTTCAAATTCTTCGAGGTCTTCAAGGCTATTTTCCACTTGATATCTCAAAAGCAGTAGTTCTTGAGTTTCCTGATTTTGTCCAATTAGCCTTGTTATCCTTGCTGTTCCCTGAAGGAGCTCCATCATAGCTTGTTGATATGGAATCCAGCTTTGTCTTTGGTTCAGCTTAGTGATAGCTTGGATTTCGTGTAGGTAGAATGTGGCCTTCTCCTTAGTGCTAGCTACAACTCTCTGTATTCTATAATGCGGTCGCATATGCACCGGTAGTTCTTCAGGGGTTCCAGGGGGTGAATCAGGTCTACCCATATTCCATGGGTGAGAAGCAGGAGTTTGAAATCCATATCCTAGGTTATAAAATGTGGTCCTTTGAGGGAACGACTGGCATGGGTCATAATATCCAGGGTTAGGATATGTGTTAACCATTTCGGTAACCCAAGGAGAAGGATCAAGCGAAGCGAAAAGTCATCTTCGCCACCATGGGTTCTGATCCCAGGGTTGAGTTGATTCAGTGACCCATGCTCTCAGATAAGCTCGTGGGTCCAGCTCTTCTGGATCCTGATTAGGTCCAGATCTAAAGTTAGCCATTGCGACTAAACAGATAGAAGAAGTGGGGGGAGAAGATGGCCCAGGCGAAGTGACTCACCTCCTTGGGAGCGGCTCCCAAGGTCCAGCCAGTCGAGGTCTGAGTGACCTCCTTCCTCACATACACCACCCAACCCCTAGGTTGGTGTAGGCAATCTAGACAAGGCTAAGGCCCTATTAATCAGATGGTCATTATGATCTGGTGAACAGATTTTCCGTTCTTAGTTCGAATTCCTGAAGAAAAATTCGTCGTACAACCAACTGAAAGTGATTCCCGCCTCTTAAGCTAACCCAGCCAGTCTGGTTACGAGGGGACTAAGGGGAAGGTTCTTCCTTTGGCTTATGCCTCCAGTTCCGTTAACCCCGAGCCACGATCGTTTGACACTACCCTGCAGACTTAGTCACAAGGTTTGGCATGAGAGGTTGAAAACACCCAGAAGTATGACACCGAATTTGCGTTGATTTCATGTTTTTAAAATTAATTTGAGCCCATGTTTCTTCAGTTAGGGTTTGTGGTGAGTGGCCCACACAGTGACGAAGCTCATCAGCTAAACACTAGACTCGACTAAGTCTAGGTTAGCTTAAATGTGGTCTCTAGATTGTAACCCTAAAGATGTAACCTAGGGTTCATGCAATTCTAGGGTTGTTTGTTTTCTTCTTTTCACTAGACCATGAAAATAAAAATAGTTCTCGGAACAAAATTAGAGTCCAATTAAATTGAAATTTGTTGAATAGATTCCTTTTTCAATTATCCTTTCAGAGAATACTTTTTTTAATTTTTATTATTTCAACTGAGTTTATAGAGATTTTTAAATGTCAAGGGGTTAGATCTGGAATTGTGACCCCTGGTAGGTTTTTCAAATTGAAATAGTATCAAATGACTTTCAAAAATTTTGAAGAGATATGGAAATTAAAGCCAATGAAATCAGCTTTCAAACCCCATCATTTTAATCAAAATAGATTTGCAGATTACTCGGAATTACTTTTGGAATTTTGAAAAATCTCAAATCTGGGTCAGTCTAACCCCGTTGCACTTGGTGAATTTTTAAAAATTTTGTACTTGATATTTTTCCAATAAAATGGTGCAATTTGAAAATGAAGGTTTAACCCAAATTTAAGAATTTTTTGCTCATTAATGTTTCAGCAATTGAATTTTTAAAACGGACTTTGAAGTCTGGCGAAAAATCAGAGGGTGGTGGAGAAGCATTTAAAAGGTGTTTGAGTTTAAATTTCAAACTTTCCACCAAAATATATTTTTTATTTTTTTAAAAAAAATTTGAATTTTTTTTTAAAGAATAATTTTTTTTTTCAATGATTTTCAAATATATATATTATTACTTTTTCAAAAATAGCCTAGGATTCAAAAAGAAACCTAATCTAACTACTTAGATTTTTTTCTTTGATTTTTTTCTTCTTTTTCACGAAAATGAATAGGTTTTTTTTTTTTTTGAATGAAATTGCTAGAAGGAAATCTAACCTAGGGTTCAAAAAAAACCTAGACTAAGGAAGTTATGATGTGCACCTGGAATTTTTTTCTCGTGCCTATGCAAGTAGATCCCATTTTTTTCCCATTTTTCCAACACATCAAAAGATAAGGAAAGGAAGATTTCTCAGTAATAATTCAAGAGATCGAAATAAAAAAATGACGTTGCCTCCCCAGCAACGACGCCATTTGATAGAAGCCATTTTCACATAGTTTCAAGTCGTTGGAAATCATAGTATAGTCGCACTAAATGTTCGTCAAAAATGATTTGTAAAGATAACGAGACTTGAGTCTCGGTCGTTTGTCTCTGGGAGGCATTTATGCAAATCTGAAATCGATCTTTTTCACTCTACTTGTTTAAAGTCTCACGTCGGTTTCTAATCATTAGATCAATGTTTGGCCACTTCCATTATGAACCCTGATTACGTGCACATGTGTTAAATAGACGATAAATGTTAAAGTGTGAGTTTCAGTATGCACGATTCCAATTATGTGGTTGCTATTTACGGAAAATGCGCCAATAGTTAGATCCCCAATATTTTCAGCTACCAACATGCTGGTTGGAAAAGATAATAATTAAAAGTATGCAACTTTAATCACACAAAATATATATTGCAATAAGCTGATGGTGATTCTCAACACAGAGATATATATATATATATAAAGATCTTTCATTCATTCATAATGGTGTTTGCAACATGGAACTCATGGAAAGCTTATAGAGGAAAGCTTGAAAACGTCAATCTAGCTAACAAAAAAGGATCACATACAGGAATCTATGGGGGGACTTTGCATGCATCATTGGGGAACAATAAAGAGCTATACTACTAAGCAGTAATAAAAGCATGTAAACTATGAAGAACTAGCTACTAACTAGCAAAAATAGGGGCATTCGGAGGTGGGCTCCGATGGCCTTTGAATGGTTGAGAGGAGGAGGGGCGGCCAATGGTGCTTAACCCGACCCTTGGAGAGAGGTTGAAGAGGTGAACTAGCATCCTGGCATGGAGATGGTGGTGGCCATAGTGAGCAACTAGTGGAGGTGGAGTGGAGGTGAATGTAGCTAACCTAAATGGAATCAAGTGTGAATGAAGCCAAGAAAATGGATGGGTGCAAATGGCCACCCCTTAGGTCTTTTTATAGACCTAAGGGAGACTCTCCAGAGAAGTGTGGAACTCTCTAGAGAGAGCTCGAAGAGTGGCCAGCCAAGGAGAGAGAGAGGTGGTTCGTAGATCCACCATTTGTTGATATCCAATTTGAATGGCTCTTGGTTGCTAATTTTGGCAACCAAGAGTGGTGCCACCTTGAAGAGGGTTCTAGAGAACTCTAGATGGGTGTGTGTGTGTGTGGCCGTCCCTATGTGGCCAAGTGGTCTAGGTTAGGTCTTAAGGGGTTTGGGTTGGTGTAGGTCCTAAATTAGGGCTACAAACCCTAATTGCTAAGGGGGAAATGCAATTAAACTTAACACAAGTTTAATTGAATGATTGTGAACCTAATTGAAAGTGAAATAACTCAATTAGGTTGCGCTTAGGTCAATTGGACTCTCACTGAGTCCAATTGGACTTGTATGGGTTTAGATCTGAGCTCAATTGGACCCTACGAGTCAAATTGACTAGGCAATGGTAATTGACCATGATATAAGTCAATTAGGTTTAGTGAGGACCTAATTAGGTCTTTAAGGAGGTCTAGAGGTGATGTACTAGGGTTGGGGTACCTTAATTTAGGTTCCTAGGGGGTTAGAATTAGGTTTTGGGAGCTAAAGATCCAAGATCAAGGCTTGAATCTCAAAATAAGAACTGGAGAGCAGTTCCAGACTTCCAATAATAGCATCAAATGACTTATACTTAGAAATCAGAAGTCTAGACTTCAACTCTGGATGTCTAGTCAGAGTTAGAAAGGATTCTAGGTTCTGTCTTGGGTATTCTACAGAAATTGGACATCTGACCAAGTGTCTAGATGTCCAATAATACTGCAGAAATGGGTTTAAGGTGTGCAGGAGTTGGCTAAGGGTTTTGGACATCCTGTAATTCATCTGGATGTCCAGATTGAGGTTGGAATTATGGTTTTATGGTTTCCTAGGGTGTGGTGACCTAATCTAAGGGTGACTAAGGCTTAGGGAAGCTTCTAGGCTATCATAGGGCTAGGATGGTCCTAAGTTCTTCATATTTTACTGCTTTATTCCTACTTAATAGGATAGCATACCTTAACTCCCTTACATTATTATCTACTACATCTAATCTAGGTCTTTCACTCCAGCTCTGTTGCAACACTAGTTATTCCAGCTTCAGATCTAGCTTCAGATCTACCTTCTGGTCAGCTTATTACCTGTAATTGTCATAATCCACCTAATCAGTACATTATACCATTATTTTATGCATAGCTAAAAGAAAGCATTAAAGATGCAAATAATGCTTATGCATGCATGAATTATCCTAACTTATGCTAAGTCCTAGCCTAATTTAGGTCAATTAAAACCTATGATTGCTGTGCAATCAACCCCTAACTTTGTCGTTGTCTTCACAATTAGGTCCCTCCACCATTATCGCAGGGAAATCCTTCTCCGTCGACCTTTGATTGAAGACAAATCCTTCTCTATTAAATCAATCCCTTCCAAAATTGGAAGGGAGTTTCTTTAAGGAATCCTCTTAAATTTGAACCCATCCATGTACTCTGAATCTTTCCCAATCTCTCATGCGAACGCATGAGAGATTTGGGTCTCATAAAACTCCCAAATCCGATGACCTTTAAAGCTTGGGAAGCTTGCTTCCCAAGCTCTAACCGCCCCCTAGAACCCTTTATAAGTACCCTCAGAGCTCTCCGATCTCCTCAGCTTGAAACTCGGCCAGATGTCCCCATCTTCCCCCCTCCTCTTCAGTCGTAATTCTCCACAAGATCCTTTCATCATCCGACCACAAAACCAATGGTGGATTCATCTTCCTCACTATCCTCCGTACGGAGCAATACTAGCCATCGCCATCCTTTCCCCATCTTCACTACCGTCTCTCCCTACGGAGGTTCGTCTTCCCCATGCCCGACAACTAGACCAGCGAGGGAAACCCTTCACCTTTTCATTCTTAGAGTAGATTCTTCGGTTCCTTATCTCCCCTATTTTCTTCTCCTCTCTTTATTTTCCAAAATTGACCGCTGACAACCCTTCACAACTCCAGCTCCTCCATCTTTGGTCATCCCCTCCGGTGAGACCATTCCACCTCCACAGACCACCAAATCCCTTGCTGACAAGCCCATGACCATCGCCACACCTCACTGATCATTTCCCCTCTTTATTCACCTCTCAACTAACTCACATGCAGCCCCAAATACACCTACTCACACACATGTAGTTTGACCTCACCACGTACTCACAGCCACTATCACTCCACGCCACCACCCTCATCACATTCGTCGTGCTCCAGCGACCCTCCCTGAGTGTTCTAATGTGGCTGAAAGGCTATTTTGTTGATTTCAGGTGTTTGACCTTGCCGCCATTGATGAGCAAGCTTTGAGCTTGCTTGAAGCTCTCTCCAGGTGCTTCGATCCTAGGTTAAAGCCCCAAGTCATGCGGAAGCGTCTTGGGCACAAGTCCAGATCCTCAATTGAAGACACGAGCCTCATGAGTTGAGGCAATTGAAGGGAGACCCCCTGCTATGGACATGCGAAGAAGGGCACGGATAGTCCCACATCAGAAAGTCTTGAAGCTGTGCACTCGCATAAATTGATTTTGTGTTGATAGTTGTTCGCCTTAACTCATGCGGTGAGGTCCCTCTCACCTGCTCACCTGACCTTGTCTGTGACACATGCCCGCGGACCTGGTTTGACTCGTTAACCCGACCTGCACTCCTCGCTCACCACCACACGCCGGTGAGCCTGGACCTAGGTACGTGCCTGAATCTAACAACTCGATTACTCGTGGCTCTAGGAAAGCGGATCCTAAGAGAGAAAGAGAGAAGAGAGTTGCACAGGTAGGGGGAGGGTTTTGTTATAGGGAACTTCGGCTGACACTTGATCGGATTCAGAAGAGGAAAGCCAAAGGAAGAAGAAGAGAAAAAGAAGAGGAGGATAGCAGAGCTAAAGGCAGAAGAAGAAGAAGAGAAGGCCTGAGGAAAAGCTGAAGAAGAAGAATTTGCAGCTGAAAAATCAAAGAAAGAGAAGAAGAAGAGGAGGATTGTAGAGATAAAGGCAGAAGAAGAAGAGAAGGCCTGAGCTGAAGGGCCAGAGAAGAAGGCTTAGAAAGGAAGAGAAGGTCATAGTAGAAGAATCAGAAGAAAAAGACAAGAAGAAGAACATCAGACTTTAAGTCATCTGATTTCCAAATCAGACGACAGAATTAGCTTTCATTTCATACATATACATTGAGTTCCTTAGTTGATATTGTAGGAGTATTTGGTGATCTAAATGACCATTTTACTTCCATCTTTTTGCACATTGATACTATTATTATTGCAAATTCTTCTAGTTTAAATTGTGATCTTAATTTCGAAATTCCATATTGCTCCCTGTGTTCGACCTCGGAATCTTTTCGAGTAATAAACACTGTATTTGTTTGAATGCTATTTCGACTATGCTACAACAAGATTATTTTAAACATCGACTTAGTGCATAAACAGATGGAGTGTAAGTGCATAAAGAAAGAAAACAACAAAACTAGAATTGCTACAAGAATTTAAAGAAGGAAAAAATTCTTTTACTAAAGGGAATTGTTTTCTACAAGTAGAGGAATGCTTCTACTAGAATTGAAAGAAAATAGAATTAAAAAAAATAAATACTTTAGATGATGATGGTGGTGAAGAAGATGAAGGTCTTCTTGCTTCAAGCCTAGCTACTCCTTGGCTTGAAAAGAAGATCTCCTTCTTCTCCTTCCTTGCTAAGCTCCACCAAGATGGTATCCTCTAAGGCAAGCCCTAAAGGGGGGGTGTGCCTTGGCTCCTCCAAGGGTGGACGTGCACCACCCTTCCTCCTCCAATTGCCAGGCCATCCTCCTAGTGGAATGCTCCTCCTCCTTGGTGTGGCACAAGAAGAGAGAAGGGGAAGAAGGCAACAAGGGGGCGGGTAGGATGCCCCCTTAATCTTCTTCTCTCCGTCTACTTCTTGGCTGTGAGATGTAGGTGGATATAGGGTAGAAAATATACTAATGGAGGATGGGAACTATATGGTGGTAGGGTAGGGTATTTATAGGATGGGAAGGGGGGTGGTTATGATGTTTTTCTGTAGGGAAATGAAGGGGTGCTTGGATATTTTTGGAGGGAAAAATGGGTGGGAAATGAAGAGGTGCCTTCGTTTCCCTCCAAAAATACCTTCTAGAAGGTATTGATTTTCAAGGGAAAAAATGGAGGGTGGAGATGGGTTTTGATGGTGGATGTAGGGTGGTGATGGAAAGGATAGTTGGCACCAAAATAAAGTAGGAGTAGGTGGTCTTTTTGCTAGAGCTTTGGTAGTAGGGTAGTAGTCTTTGGTGCCATGGAGGTGGACTAGCTAAGCTAAGCTAGCTTAGCTATCTTAGCTAGTAGGGAGTAGTGTTGGATGCATTTGGAGCTAGGGTTTTGAGGGAGAAGAGCTGGAGGTAGTCATCTTGAGCTACATTGGAGTTGGTGGCTGTTGAAGAGAGCTACAAGGAGCTACATTAGCTGGCTTAGCTTGCTAGTTCTTTGCTAGCTGCTAAGCCAAGCTAAAGCAAGCTGGCTTCTGCTAAAAGGAGTTGAGGTAAGCTGGGTCTGATGCTCTCAGGGAGGACCTATCTAGTTGAGGTAGCTAAGGTAGCTTAGCTCAACTAAGTTCAGCTAAGCTGAGTCCCGAGAGCTGGACTTGAGCTTCCTGAGCTAAGATGAAGTCATCTTCAGCTAGCTGGAGTTGAGTGGAGCTGGATGTAGCTGGTCCTGAGCTGAGGTTAACTCTAGTCAACTCAGCTGAGCTAGCTAGAGCTCCCAGTGAACTGATGGGAGCTGAGATGAGCTAGACCAAGCATAGTTGAGCTGGATCTGAGCTGACTTGAGCTAAGGTGAGCTAAGATGGGCTCTCTTGAGTTGCCATTCAGCTGAAATGAGATGAATGGAGCTAGGATGAGCTAACCCTAGTTCAAATGAGTTGGATTCCAGCTATGGTGAGTTGGATCAAGCTGAGTTCCAGCTGGTTTAAGCTTCTCCTTCACCAGTTTCCTTCTTGAGTGCTAGGGTTCTAGGGATCTGACAATCTTTTTATCCCTAACACTTACAAAAGCCCATCAAAAACACAATAAAAAATGCAATGCATGCCTAACCTATTTAATACCTAAATGCAACCCAAAACCCCATTTGTGGAGCAAAATCCTAAGAGCTAGGTTTGTTTTAATGCATAAGAATGGTGATAAAGTAGCATTTATCACACCCCCATGCTTATCTTTTGCTAATCTCTTTGCAAAACTTCAACTTTTACAAAATGAAATTTTGGGGAAATCTAATTTTTTTGACTTTTGAGGAGAAAGAGATTACAGGACCTTGGTTGGTCTAAACACAGGAGGTATGGGATTTGTTAAAGATAAATATCGGGATTTGTTTTCAGATCCAAAAATTAGACAAAAATGGGATCAATATATCCTCAAAAAAAATTCACAGATTACCCCTTGTTAATTCAAATGTCTTGAAATTTTTGTTTTTAGGTTTTTTTTGGCTCTTGAATCTGATTCGCAACTTGCAATAACCTTTAAAACCTTGTGTTGTTGCTTGTGAAAAGGCAACATTTATAACAACATGTTTTTGGTTTAAAACTTTTTTTTTCTTCCCCCATGCTTATTTTTTGCTTAGTCTTACAATAGATGTGTTGGGATCATCATTCGCATTACCAATCCTCGAGGGGGTTCTGGTGCCAGTATTTCGAGATAGCACCATCCATGACACCACCTAAGAGCTTACAACCCCAAAACACATTGCGGTGTAAAGGGGCACTCTAAGCAAACTCAAGCTCTTACTATAACACTATAGGTAGATCACCATCAAAGAAACTTGAGCTGCAAAAATGCGCTTTAATGCTCCATCTAAAGATATGAAATATAGATATGGAGCAATGCCAAGGTGGTAACATGTTGACATCCCATCCTCAAAGGAGGCATTTTCCTCCTTCTCGGTGGTGGGAACTCAAACCAATGATCTGCTTCAGACTTTCAGTAAGGCCAAACAAGGATTTTTTTTCTAATTTTTAGTTTTTAAGGTGTTGGCTTGTGTATGAAATTTGACACAGGAGGTTTTGCATGAAATGCAAGTTTTTGAATCAGAAAATAAGCCAGATACTTTCCATATTACAAAAGAGGATCAAGTCACCTAAACTATCATGAGTTCAGGAGGAATTTTAGATAAGGATATCTGATCTAATCTGAAGATAGACCCTGAAATTGTAATGATCAGATCCGTATCCTTATCCCTATTTTTGTTAAATATTAAATCTCATTGTACCAAAAGTGAGTTTTCAACCTTAGTCTCGATTTCAAAATTTTCCTTGAAAAGTTTTCAATATTTTTATTTTTTTGGGTATGCAAGCAGAAAATAAGAAAATGACAAAGAAAAAAATGCATATTTTTAGGTTTTGAAAATCTCAAATCGATCATCAAAATTTAAAAATACCCCCCCATGCTCAAGATATGTAATGTTCTCATGCATTAGGAGGGAGAAGGGATCACCATAGTGAAAGGTGGTCGAGTTTAGGATGGTCAAAACCTAGAAAAAGAAAGCAGGAAAAAATAATGTGTTACCTCCCATCCAGTGCTATCTTTTATGCCATTTAGTCGGGCATGAAGGTATGCACGGAAGACGGTCAATCATGTAAATAATTGGACACCTGAATGTCAAGAAATGTGTTTTCCTCAAGATCCCTAAAGAGATAATTGATAAAGAAATAGGGATCAAAATAAAATGGAATGGTGGAAGAATGACCCGGATCTGGCCATGGTTGAAGTTCATGTAAAATGCCAGAGTTGGGTGGGTCAGATGGTAGGTCCAATGGAAAGGGAGGGAGAAAGTAGTCAATGAGATGTAGGGTGGGTGAAGTTAGTGTGGATGTTTTTGGTGAAAAATTAGGAAGATTGAAAGAGTAAAAGTCAAAACCTAGTTGTTTTGGAAAGTTTTGGATCACATAATCGTTAATAAAATCTAGATCCATGGTGGTAAGAGATGAGTAGGATTTAATCAACATCGACTTCTCAATACTGCTTCCATTGTATTATTAGTGTCCTAAAAAATGTCATGATCAATGGACCTCTCGGAAGCTTGAAATAAATCTAACGAGAAAATTTGGTTACCGCAACTTATATTCATTTTCCCAGAATGAGAGTTGATATTAGCTGTTGCGGTAATCAGAAAGGGTCTTCCAAGGATGGAATTAATGAAAGCATCAAGTACCTTTATGTCAAGGGCCAGAAAATTCATCAGAAATAGATAATTCTGCACCTTAACCATACTATCCTCAAAAATTCCCCGTGGTTGAATGATAGATCGGTCTTCCAATTAAAATAGAACCTTAATAGGTTTAAAATCACTGAATTGAGATTCCTTGAATAAGATCGGGGGAATGATATTAATGGAGGTAAATAAGTCAAGAGGGGTGCAAAAAGAAGTGGTGTCATTGATGACAATCGAGATGGGTGATGTGCCTGGGTCCTTTCTTGTAAAAGGCAGCTTGCTCTGAAAATTTGAGCTGGATGTCTTTGAAAGGACCATTCGTCCTAGATTCTGAGCCTACCCACCTTTCTTTCAAACATTTAGCAAAGGCAGGGGTGGCATCTAGGAGGGGGATATTCTTCTCGACTTGCCCAAATAAGTCCGAAAGATCTTGGTGAGAGGGCTCTGATTTCTGATTAAAAAGATTGGATTGCAGTGTTTGAGAGTGAGAAGTAGGATTTGAATCAAGTGCTTTTGGCGTTTTTCTTTCCTCTTCCTAAGCGAGGTTAGGGGAGTCGATTTGCAGAGGTTGAGAGTGGGTTTCATCAATTTGATTTGAAGGCCCTAAATCAGTGGTGGTGTTCCCACTCCTCAATGTATCTGCATATGCAGTTTGGTTGTCACTGGGAGAAGGTGGGTGGGCCTGATGTTGATGGAAACCGGGTTGGTGTTGAGGTATTGGGTTAATAGGAGGCTGATTAGTGTGGTTCTGATGTTGGTGTCCACCCACATGTTGGTTCCTTTGCTTGACAATGTTTGGTGTGGGCTAGGATGGTAAATGTTCTACAGATCTTTGAGTCAGAATAACCCCAATTTTATCATTGAGATTGTTAATAACATGGGTGATTTTCGTAGTTTTTCTTTGCATCTCCTGCAGGGCTTTCATCATCTAGGCATTGATGTCTTCTTGAGATGGCCCAGATTGATAAGTTTGATTTGAATTATACCCTCCAAAGGGTTTTGTTGTTGGTGAGGAACCAGATTGGTCTAAGAGTGAGTCGAATAATTCCTCCAATTAGAGGAATTTTGCAATTGCTCCTAGAAGGTGGAGACATTTTGACTGAGGTAATGATTTGGATAAGTATAATTCCCCGTTGAACCATAGAAGACTCGGAATAGTAATTACACTTAGCACGAGAATTATACAGATCTTCTCTCTTTAGGGTGTTAGAAGGGGTGAAATGTGAAATGTGTGGAGATTGGGTAGGTGTGCACGACTCCCTTGGTTGGATAGGGTTGTTAATCCTTATGCAACTGTTGTTGCTTAACTTGTAACTGAGTCAAAATGGAGTAGAAATTAGGTGGGGGAGCCTGATTATGAAGCTCTTGGGTGGAAAGATTGGGGTAAGAATAATAAGCATGTAGGTTAGAGGACTAATTTTGATTTTCAATTTTTAAAGAAGAGGAAAACTACAGTAAAAGTCTTTTTGCGGAGGCAAAATAAAGTGGTCCCTCCAAGTGTGGAGATTTGGACTGCCGCTCGTGCAAAATGGAAGAAATGGTAGGGGAGGAGAAGAGATGGAGATGAGAGAAAGTGTGCAATCAATAAATCAAAATTCTAGACCTAACTTAAATGTGACTCTCAAAAAATTAACCTAAGACTTGATCTACCTAGGAAATAAGAAATCAATAGTGAATACTTGTTCTATCAACAAATCTGGCCAAGTTGCATAAGGGGAGGGTTGGGCCCAAGCATTTCCCAGAAAAATCCCTAGGGGCTTGTGCAAACCCGCCCCTGGTCATTTGACACGGCCCCTCAGCTTGACACCAGATATAGATGATAGAATTGGTATTAACTAAAGAAAACTTACGACCTATGTAGCAAGCCTAAGTTCATGATCCTTAAGGGTCAAATTGCTACAATTTTTAGTTAGGTCTAGAAGACTAAATTGCACACGAAATGTGGAGGGCATTAATTGGGATATTGCCCTTGTTATTTCAATTTTTATAGTGTGTGTAAGATTGGAAAGAGGTTCCAATTCAAACAAGTTGTTACACAAAATTCTTTTGTATTTTTGCCTTTAGGATTGGATTTAACAAAGTTATTTTTATGATTTTCTTTTTAAGTTTTTGTTCACTGCGTAGATCGCGTAAAGGATGAACGCATTGTAGTATAGAGGGAAATACGTCTCGAGCAAATAATTAATGGAACTGGTGAGTGATTAGCCCATATTTGTGGGCTATTTAAGTATTTAAGTTCCTAGACATTAAGTTAAGTCTAACATTTATTTATCATAAATTAGGATGTAAATAGATTAATTTATAGTTCTGATTTAATTACATAATTCATGCACTGCATTCATATTTAAATGCATTTAGAATTAACTTAGAATTGCATTCATTTAATTAGTTAACCAATTAGGTGCATTGCATGCATTATTTTAAGTTAACATAAAAGTTGAGGGTTTGTATATAAATAACCATAATATTTTATTGTTATTTGATGAGCAACGAATGCATTTCCTCCATCTGCTGCAGTCAAGGCCCCATTCATGGAGGAGCAGGTGTGTTGGATTTGGTCGGGGCAGCTGACTACAAGGGAGAGGAGGTAGCCGAGCTTGAGGAGACACCACCCCACTCCACCGTGTACTCCATTCCACCACCGTGGTTTCTAAGGCCAAGCTCCACCACACCATCGGCCGGCAAGGTGACAGCTCGCTGATTGCACCACAAAAACACACCTACAATTGTCTCGTCTTGTGCTACTTCCTAGCATTACCAATGCATATTAGGTCTTCATAGTTGCATTGTAAAAATACACGCATGCATGCATTTAATTAAGAGGGGAGGAGAGTGAAATAAAATGGCCTCACGATTACAGTTTTCCTCAAGTGCTGCTTCGCGATATTTCCATCTCCATTTTTATTTCTTTTTTATTTTGACTTCCTTCCCGCGGCTGCATTACATGACAACATCTTCTCACCATTCCCTGCTCATGATCTCCCTACCAGCCATGCCAGCCTCTCCCTGCAGCCGCATGAGAGCCATGCACAGCCAGGGCATGGTTGTGCATGCTCTCCTCTTCCTCTATAAAGTAGCCATGGCTCCTCTTTTGCAAAAGCGAGCCTGGTCCTTCCACACAAACAAAACCAGCAGCTCCACCTTCTCCTTCCAGGCCACCGTCCTCTCCTCCCTCTCCCTCCACACGCCGGCCCTCCTCCTCTGAGGAGACACCCGACGGACAAGAGCACCTCACGGTGGTGCACAACCACCACCGTGAGTCCACCACCGCCCAGCTCATCAAAGAGCCGGTGGGCGTGGTGGCACTTTTCTTGGTTCACCATTTGAAGACCTTCAACCATTGGAGCAAAGCTTCAAGCTGTGAAGCTCAACCGGCCACCGCACACCCTATAGCAGCTGACCAAGCCGCACAGCAGCAGCAGCAAGGTGGCAGCAGGCCGCCCTCACTTCCGCACGCGCCTGCAGATGCCCTTGCCTCCTCCTCCTTTGCACTACCCTCACCTCCAGCTTCTTCGCGCAAGCACCCTGTCACGCTTTCTCTTCCACAACCGGCCACCGCGCGCCACTGCAGCGGTTGGCCAAGCTTCCTGCGCACCCCAGCCAACACTCACAGGCCACTGCGCGCTCTGTCGCACCCCTTCGCTTATGACCCAGCCCTCTCCGCATGCTCTGTCGTGACATTCCACCCGCAGGCCACCAACCGGAGCCACTCCACCGCGTGCGCCGAGCCGTCCGCACTCACAGCACCGCCCGCTCCTGGTTGCACGGCGCGGCCTTGCACTGTAGCCACTATTCACGCCAGTCTGCGGAACACTGTTGCTACAGTGGGGTGACTGGAAAGCTCTCACTTATCCGGTCACCCAACACGCCGCAATCAGCCTTCGCCCGCGCGTGCGTCTCACCTCGCGTTCTGCCAGCGCCCGCCCGCGCGTTTGCCAGCCCGCGTAAACCGGCCTTCGCCCGCCCTAGTCGCTCGCGTGTTGTTGTCGACGTTTTGTGCGGGTTTAAAGGATGTTACGTAGTAGTATAATCGACAAAACATCTAAACAAATATAAAGAATTTTGTTACTCGAAGACCGGAGTATCCGAGGTCGATCACAGGGAGAAAATGGAATTTACTACTAATCAAAATGTAATTGAACACTCTAATTTACTCAGAATATCAATTCAAATGTGAATGTATGCAATTAAAAGTAATTAGGACAAAAATATGAAATTGGACGTCTGATCACAAGATCAGACGTCTTAAAAGTATTTCTCCTTTTCTTTTTCTTCTGCAGTCTCTAATTTTCTTCTTCGTTTGCTTCTTTCCTGTCTTGCAAAGCCTTCTTCTTCTTCTTCTTCTTCTTCTTCTTCTTCTGCTTTTCTTCTTCTCCTGCGAAGGCTTCTTTCTTTCTTCTTCTTCTCTGTCTTGCTCCTTCTTTCTTTTCTTCTTTGGCTTGCCTTTCCTTCTTCTTGTTCTGCGTTCAGCCTGCCTGCACAGGAGCAGAACCTAACCCTTCTCCCTCTACCCGCGCGTCTCTCTCTTAAGCAGTTCACTCATGGACGCTCTCCCAGAGCCACAGCCATAATCGGGTCGGATCGTACCCGGGACCAGGCACACCTGCAGGTGGTGTGATTCGCGAGGAGTGCGTTGGCTTAGGTCAGATCGGATCCGCCAGATCTGCGTGGTCAAGCCGCGGACGAGGCGGGTGTGGGGTCAGTGAGGGACCTCACCCCTGTGCTTACGGAGGCAACCAGCTTAATGCACAAATACAATTTATAGCGTACCTGAGTGTTGCAATCCCACGATGTGGGACTAAAGGTTCCGCCCTGATTTCATGCGCGCCCGCAGACTCTCGTATGCAATTGCCCAAGCGGATGGCTCTGCTGGCGCTCCGTGCTGGGCTCACTCACCTCGCGACACTCGTGTGAGTCTCCTGCATCTGCAGCCTGGGAAGCCTGATGCCTGGAGCTTCGTTGGAGCTTCATCAGAGGTCGTCCATGGCGGCAGGAGCTCAAACACTGTCATGCACAAAACAAGCCTCTCGGCCCAATCAGATCAGCTAGAGACCTTCGCCATGGCACGGCGAAGGTGGTGGACGATGCTGCAGGCCGCAGGTCAGCCTAGGCATGCGTGCCTAGGTCAACCTGTGGCCGGAGATGGTGGGTTGTTCGGGGGGTGATTATGGAGGTCTGGAGTGGTAGTTGTAGGGTGGAGCGAGTTCCTGGTGGTGAGGCGGAGCTCTCGAAGTGGTTGGCGAGCCGTGTGGGGGGCTGGAATGGTGGAAGCAGCTCGCCGGAGGTCGGTCGGTGATGTGGAAGATGAGGGTGGTCAGCGTCGGTCGAGGGGTAATCAGATGAGATAACAGGGGGAAAAGAGAGAGGAGAGGATGGAGGGGAGTTCTAACCTAATTGTAAGGACGAAAGGGGACGGAAGGCGGACAACAGTACCTGCTGTCGCCGGAGAAGATGATGCCCAGTGGGGGAGAACGGCGGCGACGACGGGGCTGAGGCGGCGTGCGCGGGTACTGCGCAACGCGGAGGGAAGTCAGGAAGCTAACTCTGCCACTGGTTTTGTGGCAGAGCGAACAGGGAGGGGAGGGGGGCTCGCCGGAGCTAGCTGGGACTTTCGGCCGGGCAGGAGGAGACGAATTGGGGGTGGACACTCGGCCAAATCAAGCTCGGGTCCTGCGGCAGGGTCTGGGGGGTGTTTTATAGGTGCTGGCTGCTCCTGTCAGCGCGTGGAGAGCGCGCAAATAGGTCTGCCGGCTTGCCGGAGTTGGAAGGAAGGTGGATACCCAAATCTCTCGTGCGTTCGCATGAGAGATTGGGTTCACACCAGCGATTGTAATTGACTTTATAAGGAAGGGAATTCCTCAGAGAATCCTCCTTCCATTTCTGGGAGGGAATCTCTGAGGGATTAGAGAGCAATCCCTCTCCGAACCTCGTCGGAGCTCGGTTCTGCCCTAGCAATGGTGGCAGGACCGGTTTGCAAAGGAGGCGAAGAACCTAGGGGGCTCTCTGCAAAGGTATTCAAAAGATAGGGACCAATTTGTGATTTGGGTGTACTAAATTGTAAAGTAGGTCAAGATGACCTCTCCTTAGGTCCAAATGTTGGTATAAACCTAATTTGGACCTAAGGAATCCAATGCCGAAGTTGGATTTCAGGTTTGACCTCGTTTGACTGGACATTTTGCGTAAAAACCCAAATTAGGTTAATTGAAGAGCTAAGACCCTAATCTAGGTCAAACTAGGTTCCAAAGGCCAAATTAAGTGTTCTAAACCCTAGAGGATGTTTTTCCATGATTTTTAGAGGGATTACTTGCTTTTTGTTCTGACCGGAACCTTGTTAATTTAAGCAGGTCTGTTTTAGGGTTACCAAGTGTCATTTAGTTCTTAGATTGCACATGAACCCATTTCTGATTGACTCAACCCTCTTTTTATCTCATTTATACCATTTGACCTATGTTTTGCCTCTGAGAAATCCCTTTTATGTACTGCAATGGTAAAATTGCAGTTTTAACCTTTATTTCATGTTTTCTTCTCAAGGCACTTGTTCCTTCAGTTAGGCCTTCTTCTAGGTTATGTAGGAGCTTTTATCTTCTTTATTGGGTCAAAATGAGCTAGTTATGGCTCATGATGAGGCTCTCATCATACCTACGGCACCCTCTTCCTTCGCCTGCATATGCATCTCCACGCAGCGCTGTGCGCTGCGGCCCCTCCTCTTCGTGCCACTCCCTCCAGCGCACGTCCTCTGCGCGCATACACGCCTGCGCGCGCATGGAGACCACCAGACGACCCCCGTTGGTCTGCAGACGCCTTAACCCTCTGGCAGTGCCCTCTCTCTCCCGCTCTCTCTCTCTCTCACTCTTTCTCACAACACTCTCTCACTCTCTCTTTACCGATGCTCACACACACATACACTCACACTTCCATACACACACACACCTATACACTATTATATACATATATATATATGTATACATATATATATTGATATATATATACATATATTTATATACATATATATATACATATATATATGTACTTATATTTATACATATAGCAGTACCTATATACTTATGTATTAGTATACATACATACATATTTATATATATATATATCTATATACATATATATATACATATATACATATATATATATACACTTATATCTATATATATAGAAGTATTTATATAACTAAGTATTAGTATACATATATATATATACATATATCTATATATATATTAGTACTTATGTAAATATGTATTAGTCTATATACATACACACACACATATATATATATATATATATACATATATATACACATGTACTTATACATACATATATATACATATATTTATACATATATATATATAAATATACATACATATATATATAACTATATATACTTATATATATACATATCTATCTACATATATCCATATACATATATTACCATATATAGATATATATATATATATTTACATCTATATAGTTATATATACATACTTATAGATATATATGTAGTTATATATGTATATATGTATATGTATATATATATAAGTATATGTATAGATATATATATATACATATATATATATATATCTATACATATACTTATATATATATACATATACATATATACATATATAACTACATATATATACCTATATATTTATAACCATATATATATATAGATATATTTACATATACACATATATATATATTTTCCCGTTACTTATCATACGTGGTATCGCAGGAATATCTGCACCAGTTGCTGATATTCCCTGATACACGCGTTCAAAAAGCGTGTTCGCATTCATCTTCCACCATCCATCCTACACCTTACATGCGGCACTTCATCCTGTTGGTTGCGTCTTTCTAGACGACGACCGGCTCGACACCAAGCTACACTCCATCTCTGCCTCCACCCCCACCCCTTTATACATATATAATATATACCTATATATATATACTATATTGACTTTTTTTTTCTTCTATTTCATGCCAATAAAAAGATAAAAAAATATATAAAAGAGAAAAGATAATCCTTGACTTGCAGGTACCCTGCGTTGCGAATAGCAAGACCCATTTTGGAGCCCTGTTTTGGCTCAAAGCCAAGAACCCAATTTTGAGGATGTTCCTCAAGGACAAAGATTACCAGAAAAAAATCTAAATAGAAAAACACCAAAACACAATAAACAAACAGAAGAGATTCGTTGTAGGAAAGGCGTACAAACTTGACTTGTAACCCTACTTCCGTGAGTTCCACCCTGGGCCTAAAAGAGACCAAGATAAAATCAAGTAGGCCAGGTTAAAAATTTTTTGTAAAGAGATGGTTAGGTCCAATTTAGGTTAACCACTATACTCACTTCAACGATAAAATCATCATATTAACAACCTATTCGGGTCAGACACCATACCTTTTCTGGCGCCGTTGCCGGGGAAGTGTGCCTTCAAGTAAGTTTCTATTCCATTCCTTTCATTTTTCTCTTCTCTCTTCACGGGTGTTTTTGTTTCTTGCTATGCAGGTGAACCTGTTGCAAGGAGAAGGCAGGCAGACGAAGTTGAAGACGTAAGCAGATCCAAGGCGGGAACGAGAGCGTGAAGACACTGACATCGCATTAGAGCTTCACACACGTTGCCGAACAAGTAGGTCTTCTTTTCTTAGCAACTTAGGTTAACTTGTCACATTAATAAAACTAAGAAAAAATAAAACTAGAAAAACTTCTTGGGATCTCTTGGGGCAAGTGGATTAAAATTCACATGTTTGATTGATTGCCCTTACTCCCATTGCCGTGGGATTTCCCGCCCTACTTTGCATAGTGAAAATCCAAGAATCTTGATTCTTGAATTTTTCGCTGTGTGAACTATTCTTTGAAGCAAACACAAAAAGATTGATTGCACCACTCTTTTTCCTCACTTATCTGCAAATTCGAGATCACATTTTTGGTGGGGAGTCTTGGAATTGAGTTGATTCCAACCCCACCACGACTTTTCAACTTGCCTAAGATTCGATCCTGAATAATTCAACCACAACAATTTGATTTTCTTTATCTGTTGGTTGAGCCTTGTGTGGAAATCTTTCTAGTGATTGGGAGCACTTGAATTGAAGTGCTTTGGCTCCCTTTCACACTAATATAAAACTGATTCATGCATCCACACAGAAATCTCCAATTAGGGAAGCCCATTGCATTTTAGCATGCATTAACCAATTAACATTGAAGAAGGGTTTGTTGGGCTTAGAAGCAAACTTGTATTCTTGCAAAACTAGGAGATTGGTTGAATTGGTATTTTAGCGAAATCCTAAAATTCATACTACTTAAGGCTGAACTCTAAAAACCATTCACCAATTAAAACTTCAATTCGAGGAGATTTCCCCATTGCATGCTTGTTTTACACACTCTGAAAAATCAATCACTTGGGCATTACCCGTAAACAATGCCCTTCACATTCCAAAAGCACTTGACCCTAAGCCTCTAACTAAATTGGTAGTAACTTGACCCTTACTAAGGATTGGAGGTCAAACTACCTGCGTGTAGCATCTACGTGCTGGTGAGGGTTCCCGTGTGCTATCGGGTGTCTAAGACTGGGCCAAACGGCCTTTCAATCAGGCCCGGTGGTTCCGCGGTGCTCGCATTCGGTTCCATAGTTCGTGATAGTAGGTAGCTTAGATCTTTAGGTCTAAGGGCACACTGTAGAGGTTCGGAATTTGATTGAATTGATTTGTCATCAAGTGTACCTTTGCAACGTCATTTCTCTCATCTCTTTTCCCTTCTTATCTCCCCAATTCTTCCTACAGTAGTGCATGTTTGAGAGGAGGTCACAAAATGCTGAACTGTTTGAGTTCCCTGATAAATTTAGAAAAGAAGCCGAATCGTCCTCCTCCTCTACAAACATGGCTGCACGCCCACCCCCAAATCCCGAGGGAGGAAACCGCCCTCAAAACCCACCTGGTGGTGGAGCCTTAGATCCCATAACCCGCCTCCAAGGCCAAATGGAAATGTATAATGAGAAAATTGAAGCCATTCGGGAAACATTGGAGGAAATGAAGAACCCTCCCGAACGGGAGGAGCCTAGGTCTCTTAGCTCCTATCAGAATCCCACTGCTACAGAGACCATAGGACAAATTCGGGTCCCCATGGGCGGGGACGACTTTGAACTGAAACCTAACATAATTGGCCTAATAAATTTTCACTTCCATGGTCTTGCAAGTGAAGATCCTTTTCTCCACTTGGAAGACCTAACCCGATTGGCTGAAACTGTTAAACCAAGAAATATTGGGTTACCTATAGTCCTCATGAAAATGTTTCCGTTTTCATTGTGGGATAAAGCGTCGCAGTGGTTACGCATCCTTGGGAGAACTATCCACTCTTGGGAAGAGATGCGAACAGCATTTCACAAGAAGTTCTTCCCAATCGGGCGAACCAATGCACTTCACCGTGCTATCACCTCTTTTACGCAACAAAATAGCGAACAATTTCATGAGGCATGGGAGAGGTATAATGACCTCCTCAGGAAGTGTCCGCACCACGGTCTGTCTAAGTGGCATATAGCCCAGATTTTCTACTACGGGCTAAATGAGACTTTGAAGCAGATTGCAGACGCTTCCTGCGGAGGGAACTTTATGAATAAAGACGAGAATGGAGCATTTGAATTGTTTGAAAATTTGAGTGAAAACTCGATGAAAAATGTTTCCATTGTCGACTTTAATCATTCCAGCCAGCCCCGAAATGTCCACGAAGTTGACACAGGACCCTCCCATTCATCCACTGATCTTAGCCTTATAGCATAGAAATTGGATGAAGTCTCCATCGTGCACAAGAAGCTTGACAAAGTTCTAGCCAACCTTGCCCGATCTCTGGCAAACACCACCTCTTCACCACTTTGTCACAATCCCAACTCTTCCAACACCATGCTTATCCCAAGAAACCCTATAAGACCTTCTTTACCGAGTGTCGCGCCAAGCGACTTAGTAAGTCATGTGGAACTGGCTTCTGCTAGCCAGTATTTCGACACGGAGGACCAAGCCTCCATGTGCTCGGACGCATATTTACATGCGGACATGTCTTCTGGCATAGAAGATGCTTATTTCCTGGGGAACAACTCGTTCTCTGCCACGTATAACCCAGGGTGGCGTAATCATCTGAACTTCGCATGGTCCAACAACCCGTAGCGCCAGAACCCCGCGGGTCGACCAATGCGAACGTCCGCACCCATCATCCGATGGGCCCAGTCTAATCCTATGGCGACTCCGCCATCAGGCCCTTGCATACCGCAAGCAGAACACGCATCAAGTCCTCTTGACAAATTGATGAGAATGATGACGGAAATTTCAAAGCGCCATGAAGAGAACATGACCTCTCTTTAGCACCAATTGGCGTAGCAGAACGCTGAGATCAGTCAACTACGCATGGTGACTCGATCTCAGGGCACTCTTCTCGCCCAACTTGTTCCAAACCTATGAAACTTCATACCCCGTGGTCCTCAACCAAAGGTACGACCTTCTTAGGGGTAGGTTAATCAAACTCTGCAAGCTCCGAGCATTCCACCAGGATTTCAGGCTAATCCCGCTGCAGCACCGCACTCTTATGTCCCTATTGCAAACCGTCCTCCACCGTATGATCCCACTGGATTTGCATTGTCCAATGCTATCACTATGAGGAGCGGTAAGCAGACCGTCGATCCGCCTCGGCTTGATCCTAGCCCGTCTTCTTCATCACCCTCTCATTCGGGATGCGCAACACATTCGCGAGAGGATGATACACCCAAATTGGTGCCAGAATCAGTTCCATTCCTTGACGATCTGCTGAGGGAGCCAAAAGGCAAAAAGAAAGACACATAGGCCTTTGATAACCTGTGTAATTTGTTTAGTGATGTAGAAATCAAGGTACCCCTGCTCGAGGCTATCGATCATATACCTATTGTCACCCGATTTTTCAAAGACTACACAACACCCAGGCGACAGTCAAAGAAAACCAAGAATCCAGTTGTCCTCTCGCCTCATGCGAGTTGTGCTATACTGTCAAATCACCACCGAAGCAGAAAGATCCGGGCACACCGCTTATTTCCTGCAGCATCCAATGCTCCAATTTTAACCGTGCACTGCTTGATCTAGGATCTTCCATAAATCTTATACCGACCATCATGCTCAAAAAATTTTCCTTGGGAAATCTGAAACCCACCCCTGTCACGTTACAGTTGACAGATCATTCTGTCAAAATCCCGAAGGGTGTGGTGGAAGACGTGGTGGTTAGGGTCAACAGTCTATGTTTTCCTGTTGACTTTCTTGTTTTAGATATGGAATTTTCTAGCTCACTTTCTGATTGTCCGATCATCCTTGTCGACCTTTCTTGGCCACAGCCTGTGCCGTTATCGACTGCGAGTCGGGCTGTATCGAGACTGCCGTTGGATCTGAAAAGATCAAGCTTAACATCTTCAAGGCAGCCAAGAACTTTGATTGCGATTGTATCGAGGATGACATGTCTGATGAGGACATGGCCGCCAGCGCCGGTATCGAACTATTTGGGACCTATTTGGACTGCTGCGGATTACCTATAAACATTGATGACTGCCTGATCAACACATATTGTGACGTTCCCCCATCCCTCCTTATTCCCGTACCTTCTCCTGACCAGACTTCCAGCGAGGTTTTCTCCGCATCCCATACCTCGTGGTCTGAGTCATCTCCGGGCTACTCACCACCGGTCCACACTCTTGAAGACCGGATTACCCTTTCTTTCCTGCCAAATCAGGAGGATTTGCAACTCCACACTGGGACCGTGAGCCCTGATAAACGCCAGTTTATCATCATTCTTATTCATTAAAACAAACCTAGCTCTTAGGATTTTACTTCGCAAACGGGTTTTTGGGCTACATTTAGGCATAAAATAGGTTAGGCATGCATTGCATTTTTTATTGTCATTTTAATATGCTTCTATGAGTGTTAGGGAAGTACAGATTTACAGATCCCTAAAACCCTAGCACTCAAGAAGGCAAATGGTGAAGGAGAAGCCCAGACTAGCTGGAACTCAGCTTGATCCAACTCACCACAGCTGGAACCTAGCACACTTGAGCTAGGGTTTGCTCATCCCAGCTCCATTCAGCTAATCTCAACTAAATGGCAGCTCAAAAGAGTTCATCTTAGCTCACCCTAGCTCAAGTCAGCTCAGATCCAGCCCAACTTAGTTGAATCTAGCTCATCTCAGCTCCCACTAGTCCACAGGGAGCTCTAGCTAGCTCAGCTAAGTTGACAGGAGTTCACCCCAGCTCAAATCCAACAACATCCAGCTCCACTCAACTCCAGCCAGCTGAAGAAGAACTCATCCCAGCTCAGGAAGCTCATGTCCAGCTCCTGGGGGCTTAGCTTAGCTCAACTCAGTTGAGCTAAGCTACCTTAGCTGCCTTAACCAGCTTGATTCTCCCCGGGAGCACCAGACCTAGCTCACCTCAGCTCATTATGGTAGAAGCTAACTTACTTTAGCTTGGCTTAGAAGCTAGCAAAGAACTAGCAAGCTAAGCCAGCTAGAGTTGCTCCATGCCAGCCTCTTCAGCAGCAGCCAGCTCAAATTTCAGCTCCAGACTTCTCCTCCTCAACTCCTCCCTCCAAACCCTAGCTCCAACACCTTCTCCTCTACTCCACCTTTAGCTAAGCTAGCTTAGCTTAGCTTAGCTTAGCTTAGCTAGCAACCAGCTCCTTGGCCATCCACCACCTTCAAAGTCAACCCTAGCTAGCTCCACCAACTTAAGCCTACCTAAGATAGCTACCCTACTCAAGTTGGCGCCACCTCCTCGCCATCCCTTCACCCCATTATCACCACCAAAAGACACCTTAAGTTGGCACCAAAAACTACCCCTAACCGCCTCTTTATTGGCGCCAACTTTCAGCCCTTAATCCACCCAACACCTACCCACATAAGCCATCCTAGCCATCCACCTACCCCTCCTTCTAGAATCCCTCTTGGTGCCAACTTAGACCACCTTCTAGAACCCTTTTTGGCACCAACATCAAGGGGTGTCAACACCCATAACTACCCCCTTGGTGTCCCTTAAGGTGGCGCCAACTCACCTTGGCCATGGGATCTTTAACAACCTCCATCTCTTCATCTTGGCCCTCCATTTCAAGGGTCACCTTAGCCCCCTTCCTATTCTATAAAAACCCACCACCTACCACCATTTTGGGGGCATCCTCCATTAGTGTATTATTCCACCTACATCCACCTATACCTACGGCCAAGGAGAAGGAGTAGAGAAGAAGATTAAGGGGGCACATCACCAGCCCTTTTGGTGCCTTCCTCTCCCCACTCTCTTCAACTTGGCCACGCCAAGGAGGAGGACTCTTCCACTTCAAGGAGGATGGCCAGGCAAGGGAGAAGGACCTAGGGTGGACTTCCACCCTTGGAGAGAATCTTAGGGCACGCCCCCTTAGGGCTTGCCTTGGAGGACATCACCTTGGTGGAGCACTGCAAGGAAGGAGTTGAAGGATTCTTTTCAAACTTGGAAGCCACCAACCTTGGAGCAAGAAGCCCTCTTCTACACCATCTCTCTAGAGGACTTGTGTTTGCTTTTCTTTATTTTAATTTTTCTAGTAGTAGAAGCATTCCTCTACTAGGCTTTTTTGTAAAACACTTTTCATCAATCTAAGTTGCCTTCTTTGCAATTTTCTATTTTGCATTTCTACTTGCTTTATTTTTTTTAGCATTTTCCACTCCCTCTCCCTAACTTTTCTAGGCCTCCACTTACCTAGAGTGAGCTTAGGGAGAGGCTCTACTTGCCACTTAGAGGTAGTAGTTAAATTGAAGTGTAAATCACCTTCCCGCCACCATTTCGCATGTTGTCTTAATTGAAAAACGAAAAAAATGATATATTGAAAAATACCAAAAAGAAAGTTGAGATTTATTCCAAGCAAGAGAATCACTATTGCAAACATTTGGCCTCCTTGGATGACCCTAGATGCTCCCCTATCTAGGAATATAAATTTAAGAGTTGATCGGCTTTGCGTGTTACAACGACGTATTTAACAAACCACATGAAATCGCTATCACTTTTTGGCGCCGTTGCCGGGGAGGCACGGCTTTGCATTAGTTAATTTTCTCTTGCTTGAAGTGGATCTCATCCCCTTCTCTTTCTTTCTTTTGTGTGTGCAAAAACTACAGCGGGAAGGCGGGAATCTGGAAGCGAGAGCTCAAAGATCCTCTTCTTCCCGTGAAATTCTGGTTGGTTCCTCTTTCTTGTCACATAATTAATTAAAACTACCAAAAATATATTAAACATGGCTTTCAGGATCCCAAACAACTTGATTAAGTGGAGTGGTCTATTATAAAATCCATTGTTTGCTTGTATGCTTCTTTAGCACCACTCCATTTCAAGTATTGGTGTTCTATTTTTTGGGTCCAGATTTCTGTCTGGACTTGAAAAATCGATTTCTTACACCACAGGCCTCTTAAAATTATAAACTTTCATATAGTGATTCCTAATTAAGTTAGGAATATCGATTCCAAATTTCAGAACAATTGGATTTGTATTTATCTTTTAAAAATTCATAGACTGCAGAGGGGTCACACCCTCTAATCTTCCTATTTTGCTACTGTCCGTGAATTTTTATAATTTTTGTGCTCATCTAATTTTTGTGAAATTTAGCTTGTTGGAATCCTTGTGAAATTTTACAAGTCGAATAAAATCACAAAAATTTTCTGAGGTCGGTGGTAATACTGAAAAGTCCACAATACCCACGGGTATCATTTCTGGACTTTGACACCAGTACAATTAAAAATTCAAAAAAATTATCAAACAAATTCCTAAAATCTTACAAAAATCTTTTCTGGAATCTTTGTTTGATTTTATTTAAAGTAGTGGTGTTGTTTGACTTGTTTGGACCACTACTTAATTCAGAAAGCCTAAAATTAACTCATTGGTAATAATTTTCTGTCTTAGGGATAATTGACTTAGGGTTTCTTTCTTTCTTTTTAGAGACTCACATTAAAGGTAATTAACTATCACCAATACAACTTATCTTTCCTTTGATTGTGAGATTTCAAACTTGTTTGAAAATTTAAAAAGAAAAAAAACCCTAAAATACATTTAATTAAATCAAATCCTAAAAGACAAAAATACAAAAAAATTGTATGACAACTTGATTTCCATTGGAGCCACTCTCTAATTCCTGCACACACAAAAAAAATCAAAATTACAGGGCAACACCCAATAAATGCCCTCCACATTCCGTGTGCACTATAGCATCCTAGACCTAATTAAAACTTGTAGCAACTTGACCCCTAAGGTTTCACCAACTTAGTCTTGCTATCTAGGTCTTAAGTTTTCTTTAGTTAGTACCAATTCTGTCATCTATATCTGGTGTTCAGGCTGAGGGCCATGTCAAACGACTAGGCACGGGTTTGTACAAGTACCTGGGGTTTTCCCTGGGAAACGTTTGGGCCCAAAACTCTCCTTAAGCAACCTGGCTAGATTTGTTGATAGAACGGGTATTCACTATTGACTGCTTATTTACTACATAGACCAAGTCTTAGGTTATTATTAGGGAGTCGCATTTAAGTTAGGACTAATTTTTTTTGTTTGAATTACACACTTTCTCTCATCTCTTTCTCTTCTCCTCCCTTCCCGTTCTTCCATTTTATGCACGGGCGACGGTCTCAAAATCCGCACTTGGAAGGACCATTTGATTTTGCCCCCCGCGCAAAAAAGACCACTTTTTCTGTCTTCTCCTGAAAAAATGGAAACACAACAAAATAGGTCCACTGACCCTTCCACTTCCACCTCTAACCTTACCTCTAACCCCATCACTAATTCTAATTCTAACCCTTCCACCCAAAACCCACCCACCATTAACTTCCTACACTTGGAGCTCCCTAATCTTGAGTTGCCCCACACACAACATCAAGACCCCCTACCTGATCTTTTAAAATTGATGGCCGATCAGATTAATAAATTAAATTCCAATCAACAAACATTGACTAGGAACATCAAAAAACTAGCCAATCCAAGGCCAAACCCACCACCCCGTTAGCAGCCTGTTGTTCCTCTAAAAGATTTCTATGATCCGTCTTATTATGAGGAATGACCAGGGGTGGTCATACCAGAGGGGGACTATGAGATCAAGCCTGCCGTCCTGAACCTAATTAAACACTTTCATGGTCTTCCTAGGGAAGACCCTTTCAGCCACCTTGAAGAGCTAACTCTTCTTGCACAGACAACCCATTCTCGAAATGTGCAAGAAGACATATGGTTGATGCGGATTTTTCCATTATCTCTTAAAGATAAGGCCAATTATTGGTTCAGGACCATTGGCCCACCCATCACAACATGGCCTCAACTCAAGAGTGCCTTCCTCAAGAAATTCTTTCCCATAGGTCGTACCAATTCTATACGAAGATCTATTACGACCTTTCACCAAAAATCTGGTGAAACTTTCCATGATTCTTGGGAAAGATTTCAAGATCTTTTAAGAAGTTGCCCGCACCACGAGATTCCTTTATGGCAGCTCGTGCAAATCTTCTATCATGGATTAGAAGATCAAATCCGACATTTTGTCGACGCGTCGTGTGGCGGCAACTTCTTAAATAAAGATGCTGAAAGTGCCTACGACCTGTTTGAAGAAATGAGTGAAAACTCATTTAATCAAGCTTCCATGAACACATTTTGCAGAACCCAAAACCCACAGTTCGGTGTTCATGAAATAGGTACTCAACCTATCCCTGTCACCCAAGACGATCTTCAATTGATCGCTCAAAAACTCGACCAAATGCATATTAATTAAAAGAAAATTGAGGAAAGACTGGCTACATCAACTCAAGCTCCACACTCACATCTAACCCAACCTAACTTTCCATGAAGAGAAAATTTGCACAATCTCAACACTACTCCTGCTGATTATTCTGAGGTTGCCCATGATTCACTGGGGAATTACAACTATCCAGATCTTAACCCCACTCAAAATATTTCTGCCATCCAGGTGCCCTTTAAAAATTCTTCCAATTGGAAAAATTACCCGAACTACTCCTGGAATAATCAAGTTTCCTCCCAACCATATCATTTTAATGGGTATGGGTCGAATCCAAACTTCCATCCTGGGCCATCCCAACAAGACATCAATGCCCAGATGCTACGAACCCTGTAGGATATGCAAACAAAAATGACGGAAGTAACCCGCAACATCACAAATCTGAACAATCAGATTGGGGTTACTCCCACCCAAAGACCTGTAGGACATCTTCCGTCCCAACCCATACCCAACCCTAATCACCAAGGGAACCATTATATGGGCAGAAATCCACACTATCCAAATCAGCCTCCTCTTAATCCACCACCTCAGCAGCCGCCCAGGTTTCTACAATCACAGGCCCCCACCTCCTCCAAATAATAATCCGACTGCACATGCAGTTACTTTGAGGAGTGGGAAAACCACCACTGACCCCGAGCCTTCACACAAACCTCGTGAAATACCTGTGCAAATTGACTCCCCACCTCCCCATCAGGAAGAAAAAGAAATACCAAAATCTCAAGACAAGATTCTTATCCCTTTTCCACAAGCTCTCCTCCCCACCACCAACAAAAAAAATAAATCTGAGCCCACTACAGAAGAACTCATGGATCTATTTGGGCAAGTTCATATCAATATTCCTCTCCTAGATGCCATCAAGTATATACCTGCCTATGCTAAATTTTTGATGGAGATTTGTACTCCTAAAAGACAGGCCAAAAATCTAGGATAGGTGCATCTTTCAGATACAGTAAGCTCTGTCATACAGAGTAAGCTACCTCCTAAGATGAAAGATCCGGGGGCGCCTTTAATTTCTGTAATTATTGATGACACTACATTTAATCGCGCCCTCCTTGATCTTGGTGCCTCAGTTAATATTATTCCCACAAGTTTATTCAAAGAATTTCAGATCGGTGAATTAAAACCCGTCGAGGTTACCCTACAATTAGCTGACCGATCTACAATCAAACCTCGTGGGATTGTCGAGGATGTTTTAGTCAAGGTCCAGAATTGTGTCTTCCCTGTAGACTTTCTGGTTCTTGACATTGAGGCACCTGAATCATTACTGGACTCCCCAATAATCCTTGGACGCCCCTTTTTGGCCACCGCAAAGGCAAATATCAATTGCCACACAGGCAAAATGGATATTAACTGTGCAGGCCAAACTATCACTTTAGATATTTTTAAATCCTCCAGGAAATTCCATGATGATAACTTCTTTGAGGACTCAGATACCGAAATTTCCAATATGGTGGAGACAATGTTAATAGATACCTTTACCGACCACAATTTTTTTGACTCTGATTCAGAATCAGTGGTCAGCAAAATCTGTGATCCAGAAACTTGTCATGACCCTAAATTTATTCATGATACCCCCCCAAGCACCCTAACCCACCCACTATTCACGCACCTAATTTTTCCACACTAACTTCACCCAATCCTCACCATTCCTTCCACAACTCCTTTCGTATGGACCTGCCACCAACCCGGCCCGAGTTTGGCATCAAACCTGATTTAAAACCATGGCCAGACTCGGGCTACACTTATAATTTTCCATCCAACTGTGATCCCAATATTGTACCTAATCAATTTTCTAGGGATCTAGAAGAAGACACCTTTTTTGTGGGCATCTAAGTGTCCAATTATTTACATGATCTTACGTCTTCCATGCATACCTTCACGCCCGGCTGAATGGTGTAAAAGATAGCACTGGATGGGAGGTAACCCATCATTTTTTCTTGCTTTCCTTTTTCTTCTTTTTCCAGGTTTTGTTCATCCTAAACCCGACCGTTCTTCACTAAGGTGATCCCTTTTCCCTCCTAATGCATGAGGACATGGCATATCTTAAGCAAGGGTGGGTGTTTCTAAATTTTTACGATCGATTTAGGATATTCAAAACCTAAAAACATGCAATTTTCTTTAATTTATTTCCTGCTTACATACCCAAAATATATATATACATAAATGTTGAAAGCTTTTTGAGGAAAAATTTTGAAATCGGGACTAAGGTTGAAAATTTCACTTTTGGTACAATGGGATTTAATCTTTAACAAACTAAGGATGAGGACATAGATCCGATCATTAGAATTCCAAGGTCTATTTTAGACTAGATCAGATATCCTCCTCTAAAATTCCACCTGAACTCATGATAGTTCAGGTGACTTGATCCTATTTTGTAGTACAGAGAGTATTTGACTTAGTTTCTGATTCAAAAACTTGTGTGTCTTGAGAAACTTCTTGTGTCTATTTTCACACACAAGCCAACACTTAAAAATAATTAAAAATTTTGAAAAACTCTCTTGTTTGGATTTAGTAAAAGTTTGAAGCAGATCATTGGTTTGAGTTCCCACCGCCGAGAAGGAGGAAAATGCCTCCTTTGAGGATGCGATGACAACATGTTACCGCCTCGGCGCTGCCCCATATCTATATTTCATTTCTTTAGACGGATCATTAAAGTGTATTTTAGCAGCTCAAGTGTCTTGGACGGTGCTCTACCTATAGTGTCGAAGCAAGAACTTGAGTTTGCTTGGAGCGCCCCTTTTCACCTCATCATGTTTTGGGGTTGTGAGATCTTGGGTGGTGTCATGGACAGTGCTATCCTGAAGTACTGGCACCAGAGCCCCCTCGAGGAATGGTACGGGAATGATGATCCCGACACATCTGTTGTAAGACTAAGCTAAAAATAAGCACGGGGGAGAAAAAATAAAAAATAAATAATAATAATAATAATAACATGTCTTTATAAATGTTGTCTTTTCACAAGCACAGACACAAGGTTTTAACGGATTTTTGCAAGTTGCGAATCAGATTCATAAGCCAGAAAAATCCTAAAAACAAACATTTCAAGTCATCTGAATTAACAAGGGGTTAATTTGTGAATTTTCTGGAGGATATATTGATTCCGTTCTATCTAATGATTGAATCCAAAAATAATCCCGATGTTTATCTTTAACAAATTCTGTACCTCCAATGTTTTAATCTACCAAGGTCCCTTAATCTCTTTTTCTCCTCAAAAGTAAAAAAAAAATTAGATTTCCCAAAAATTCCATTTTCCAAAGAATTAATGTTTTGCTAAGAGACTAGCAAAAGATAAGCATGGAGGTGTGATAAGCACCAGTTTATCATCATTCTTATGCATTAAAACAAACCTAACTCTTAGGATTTTACTCCGCAAACGGGTTTTTGAGCTGCATTTAGGCATAAAATAGGTTAGGCATGCATTGCATTTTTTTATTATCTTTTTAATATGCTTTTGTGAGTGTTAGGGAAGTACAGATATACAGATCCCTAAAACCCTAGCACTCAAGAAGGAAAATGGTGAAGGAGAAGCCCAGACTAGCTGGAACTCGCTTGATCCAGCTCACCACAGCTGGAACCTAGCTCACTTGAACTAGTGTTAGCTCATCCCAGCTCCATTCATTTAAATCTTGGCTAAATGACAGCTCAAGAGAGTTCATCTTAGCTCACCCTAACTCAAGTCAGCTCAGATCCAGCTCAACTTAGCTGAGTCTAGCTCATTTCAGCTCCCACTAGTCCACAGGGAGCTCTAGCTAGCTCAGCTGAGTTGACAGGAGTTCACCCCAGCTCAGATCCAGCTACATCCAGCTCCACTCAACTCCAGCCAGCTGAAGAAGAACTCATCCTAGCTCAGGAAGCTCAAGTCCAGCTCCCGGGGACTTAGCTTAGCTCAACTCAGTTGAGCTAACCTACCTTAGCTGCCTCAGCCAGCTTGATTCTCCCCAGGAGCACCAGACCTAGCTCACCTCAGCTCATTATGGTAGAAGCTAGCTTACTTTAGCTCGGCTTAGTAGCTAGCAAAGAACTAGCAAGCTAAGCCAGCTAGAGTAGCGCCATGCCAGCCTCTTCAGCAGCAGCCAGCTTCAATTTCAGCTCCAGACTTCTCCTCCTCAACTCCTCCCTCCAAACCCTAGCTCCAAAACCTTCTCCTCTACTCCACCTTTAGCTAAGCTAGCTTAGCTAGCAGCCAGCTCCTTTGCCATCCACCACCTTCAAAGTCAACCCTAGCTAGCTCCACCAACTTAAGCCTATCTAAGCTAGCTACCCTACTAAAGTTGGCGCCACCTCCTAGCCATCCCTTCACCCCATTATCACCACCAAAAGACACCTTATGTTGGCGCCAAAAACTACCCCTAACCACCTCTATATTGGCGCTAACTTTCAGCCCTTAATCCACCCTACACCTACCCACATAAGCCATCCTAGCCATCCACCTACCCCTCCTTCTAGAATCCCTCTTGGCGCCAACTTAGACCACCTTCTAGAACCCTTTCTGGCACCAACATCAAGGGGTGTCAACACCCATAACTACCCCCATGGTGTCCCTTAAGGTGGCGCCAACTCACCTTGGCCATGGGATCTTTAACCACCTCCATCTCTTCATCTTGGCCCTCCATTTCAAGGGTCACCTTAGCCCCCTTCCGATTCTATAAAAACCCACCACCTACCACCATTTTGGGGCATCCTACATTAGTGTATTATTCCACCTACATCCACCTATACCTATGGCCAAGGAGGAGTAGAGAAGAAGATTAAGGGTGCACATCACCAGCCCTTTTGGTGCCTTCTTCTCCCCACTCTCTTCAACTTGGGCCATGCCTAGAAGGAGGACTCTTCCACTTCAAGGAGGATGGCCAGGCAAGGGAGAAGGATCTAGGGTGGACATCTACCCTTGTAGAGAAGCTTAGGGCATGCCCCCTTAGAGCTTCCCTTGGAGGACATCACCTTGGCGGAGTACTGCAAGGAAGGAGTTGAAGGATTCTTTTCAAGCTTGGGAGCGACCAACCTTGGAGCAAGAAGCCCTCTTCTACACCATCTATCTAGAGGATTTGTGTTTGCTTTTCTTTATTTTAATTTTTCTAGTAGTAGAAGCATTCCTCTACTAGGCTTTTTTGTAAAACACTTTTCATCAATCTAAGTTGCCTTCTTTACAATTTTCTATTTTGCATTTCTACTTGCTTTGTTTTTTTTAGCATTTTCCACTTCCTCTCCCTAATTATTCTAGGCCTCCAGTTAACTAGAGTGAGCTTAGGGAGAGGCTCTACTTGCCACTTAGAGGTAGTAGTTAAATTGAAGTGTAAATCACCTTCCCGGCACCATTTCGCATGTTGTCTTAATTGAAAAATGAAAAAAATGATATATTGAAAAATACCAAAAAGAAAGTTGAGATTTATTCCAAGCAAGAGAATCACTATTGCAAACATTTGGCATCCGACGACCCTAGATACTCTCCTATCTTGGAATATAAATTTAAGAGTTGATCGATTTTGCCCGTTACAACGACGTATTTAACAAACCGCGTGAAATCGCTATCAAGCCCACATCATACTCACTGGGGCCATTCCCTTTTGGATCCATCTATCCAAGAAGCCCCTCTTCTTGGCCAATCTGAGGGCCAACTGCTTCCTCCTGAGTTGTTTTCTGTTCTGCCTGGGACACTCTCGTCCCAAAAAATGCCAGATCTTTCACCACCCATCCACCCACCCTACCACCCTGCTGTATACCCTGCACCACAGCTCTCGTTACCCGATCTTTTGTCCTTTCTCTACCTTTCCCTGCATGCATACGAGGACATAGCATTGTTTGGCATGGGTGGGTGGATAGGCATCCATAGGATTTGGGTATTTTATGGTATCATGCAATTTCCACATATTTATAAATATGTAAGAAAAAGAAAAAGAAAATATAATAATAATAATAATAATAAATGGTGTTTAGTAATGATATGAAGGTTGAAACAAAAACACAATAAGTGTTTATGGACATTCAACCTTTGCTTTGAAGACTTTCCAGGCCACAGAAGCTTGATTCGCTCAGGCTCGGCTTAATTCACTTGATCATTGACATGATAGATCGGAATCTCTCCTAACTAAGGATGTATTCTTGTACCAAGACACCAGTATAGGATCCGTTGGTTTGCTTCTACTTGAGAGCCTAAGTAATCTTGGTTCACACTACACATATCAAGAAAGACCAAGTGAACATAAGATCCAGCCCTAGTGTTCATTAGGGAAGGTGGAGTCCTTACTTGTGTGCGTAGGTAGACCTTTTATCCCAGGCTTTAGTCTTGTGTTTAGGAGCGACTCTTTCCACCAAAAAGAAACTCTCCCACCAAAAAGAAAATGTGCTCCTCTAAATAATGTTGTAAGAGATACACTGACACGTGTTTCAAAAAAAAAAAAGATGCAAATAAGTCAGTATATCTCGCAAATGTCTGTTAAGTCCTCACCCTAAAAAAGTTCTTCAAGGCAAGTCACAAATATCCTGTTTTCCTGTGAGCCACAAATGTCAAAAAATGGGAGTTGAGTTTTCCGTCATCATCTTAAGGGTCAATCCGAAAACATGAGCTGAAACTGGGACCAACCTATACTTAAAAATTCGTGAAACCCTGGGCTTGAGTCTTAATGTTCATCTGGTCAGTCTTGATCATTCACTAAGCACAAGCCATAATCTCTTGAGCTCTCGAGTATGGAAAAAACCTCCTGGATCCTGGAAATAGTACTTAAGGTTTAAATATCAAGAGTCCTAGTTAGTCGAGAGATGATCTATGTCATGTGAGACTTAAAGTACTGGTAGTCTTCTCTACAATTGCTTCTCACAATATCCAACAATAAACACACCTATGTTGCCTCAGAAGAAAATCTTCAGCTTAAAGATCATTTCTAAATACTACAAAAAAAATGTTTTGCTAGGGACTAGCAAAAGATAGGAATGGGGGTATGATTGCACCACAAAAATACACCTGCAATTGTGTCGTCTTGTGCTATTTCCTAGCATTACCAATGCATATTAGGTCTCCATAGTTGCATTGTAAAAATACATGCATGCATGCATTTAATTAAGAGGGGAGGAGAGTGAAATAAAATGGCCTCGTAATTACAGTTTTCCTCAAGTGCTGCTTCACAATATTTCCATCTCCATTTTTATTTATTTTTGATTTTTACTTCCTTCCCGCGGCTGCATTGCATGACAACATCTTCTTCACACCATTCCATGCTCATGCTCTCCCTGCCAACCATGGCAGCCTTTCCCTGCAGCCGGATGAGAGCCATGCACAGCCAGGGCATGGCTATGCATGCTCTCCTCTTCCTCTATAAAGCAGCCATGGCTCCTCTTTTGCAAAAGTGAGCCTTCTCCTTCCACACAAAAAATTCTAGCTGCTCCACCTTCTCCTTCCAGGCCACCGTCCTCTCCTCCCTCTCCCTCCACACGCCGGCCCTCCTCCTCTGAGGAGACACCCGACGGATAGGAGCACCTCACGGTGGTGCACAACCACCACCGTGAGTCCACCACCGCCCGACTCATCAAAGAGTCGATGGGTGTGATGGCTCTTTTCTTGGTTCACCATTTGAAGACCTTCATCCATTGGAGCAAAGCTTCAAGCTGTGAAGCTCAACCGACCACCGCACACCCTACAGCAGCCGGCCAAGCCCCACAGCAGCAGCAGCAAGGCGGCAACAGGCCGCCCTTGCTTCAGTGCGTGTTTGTAGGTGCCCTTGCCTCCTCCTCCTTCGCACTGCCCTCGCCTCCAGCTTCTTCACACAAGCGCCCTGTCACGCTCTCTCTTCCGCAACTGGCCACCGCACACCACTGCAGCGGCCGGCCAAGCTTCCAGCGCACCCCAGCCAACACCCGCAAGCCACCGCACGCTCTGTCATGCCCCTTCGCTCGTGACCCAACCCTCTCCACGTGCTCTATCGTGACATTCCGCCTACAAGCCACCAACCGAAGCCACTCCACCGCGCGCGCCGAGCCATCCGCACTCACAGCACCGCCCGCTGCGGGTTGCACGGCGCGGCCTTGCACTGTAGCCACTGTTCATGCCAATCTGCAGAACACTGTGGCTACAGTGGGGTGACCAGAAAGCTTCTCACTTATCCGTCACTCGGAGCGCCGCAATCGGCCTTCGCCCGCGCACGCGTCTCGCCTCGCGTTCTGCCAGCACCCGACTAGGCACCTGCCAACCCGCGTAAGCCGGCCTTTGCCTACCCCACTCGCCCACGTGCACCCGCGTCACCTACTTCCTTCGCCTCCGTACGCATCTCTGTGTAGCACTATGCACTGTGACCCCTCCTCTCCGGACCACACCCTCCAGTGCACATCTTCTGTGCGCATACGTGCCTACGCGTGCGTCGAGACCTCCAGACGACGCTCGTTGGTCTGCAGACACCTTAACCCTCCAGCAGTGCCCTCTCTCTCCCGCACTCTCTCTCTCTCACTCCTTCTCACAACACTCTCTCACTCTCTCTTTACCGACGCTCACACACACATACACTCACAGTTCCATACACACACGTATACACTATTATATACATATATATATACGTATACATATATATATTGATATTTATATATACATATATTTATATACATATATATATATACAAAAAAATATATATATATACTTATATTTATACATATAGCAGTACCTATATACTTATGTATTAGCGTACATATATACATATATATATATCTATAACTATATATACATATATATATATACATATCTATCTACATATATCTATATACATATATTACCATATATAGATATATATATATTCACATCTATATAGTTATATACACATGCTTATACATATATATATATACATATATATATCTATACATATATCTATCTATACATATACATATATATATATATACATATACATATATATACCTATATATTTATAACCATATATATATATACATATATTTACATATACACATATATATATATATATATTCTTGTTACTTATCATACATGGTATCGCGGGATTATCTGCACCAGTTGCTGATATTCCCTGATACACGCATACAAAAAGCATGTTTACATTCATCTTCCACCATACATCCTACACCTTACACGCGGCACATCATCCTGCTGGTTGCGTCTTTCTAGATGATGACCGACTCGACACTGTGCTACACTCCATCTCCGCCACCACCCCCACCCCTTTATACATATATAATATATACCTATATATATACTATATTTACTTTATTTCTGCTTCTCTTTCATGCCAATAAAAAGATAAAAAAATACATAAAAGAGAAAAGATAATCCTTGATTTGCAGGTACCCCGTCTTGCGAATAGCAAGACCTATTTTGGAACCCTGTTTTGGCTTAAAGCCAAGAACCCAATTTTGAGGGTGTGCCTCAAGGACAAAGATTAGCAGAAAAAATCTAAATAGAAAAACACCAAAAACACAATAAATGAATGGAAGAGATTCGTTGTAGGAAAGGTGTAGAAACTTGACTCATAACCCCACTTCCGTGAGTTCGACCTTGGGCCTAAAAGTGACCAAGATAAAATCAAGTAGGCTAGGTTAAAATTTTTTTGTAAAGAGATGGTTAGGTCCAATTTAGGTTAACCACTATACTCACTTCAATGATAAAATCATCATATTAACAACCTATTCGGGTCCGACACCACTCGCCGCGCCAAACCTGTGGACTCGTGCCAACACCCTGAGCATGTGTCCCTGATGGCCACACTTCCATCACCGTGCCTCACCAGAATCAACATCACCACCTTCACAGCCATCACCAGCAACCACCACCGCAGCCACCACAACTCCATTTCCTGCGTCTTCATCTCCCCCGTCAGTTATGACGTTCGGGAAGTTTCCCGGACGTTTGAAGCTTGGCCCCATATCTTCTTCTTCTTTCTTCTTCCTCTGTTTCCAACAAACCCAACAACACGCAGTCCTCATGTGCAGCAGTAGCCACTGCTTGCACGCGCCATCACCAGCAGCACCAGCGCCCCCTGTAGCGCCTCAGCCACTGCCCACGCCCGCGTAATCACCAGCAGCAGCAGTACCCCCCTTCAGTGCCTCAACCACTGCACATGCCTGCGCCATCACCAGCAGCTTCTCCCCGCTCCATCAGACCCACCATCGCCTTCATCCACGCGTGTAGAGTGCGTTGCACTTCCGCCGCACCTAGCTACGCGTGCCCTCTAGCTACACGTGCCCTCACACCCTCTAGCTCCGCGCATAGAGCACGCTGCACTTCCGCCTGCATGCCCTCCAACCACGTGCGTAGAGTGCATTGCACTTTCGCCGCACTCCCTGCAGTGCGCCATCGATGCTTGCAGCGTGCAGCCGGCAGCATCTTGCAGTAGTAGCTACGGCCTTTAGAGCTTCCCCGCATGCGGCTTGCAGCACGCAGTAGCAGCAGCTGCGGCCGAGCTTAGCCGCGCCCGTGCTCGCCTGCACGGCCTGCGCGTCCACCGCGTGAAGCCCTTCAGTAGCCACCGGAACCCACCTCCACCGTACCTCCGTCCATCCACCTCGAGGTGCCTCGCACTTCACCACGATCGCCATCATGGAGCCCTCGATCTAGAGATCCTCCTCTAAGCTTCACAACTCCAGCCATTCCCTCCTCCTTACGCATGGACAAGGGGAAGAATTTCCCTATTTTGCTACAGTAAAGCACCCATTAATATTTACATTTTGTGCCATTGTCAACTTTTATTATTATTTTATTATGCTGCATTGCAAAATATATCCTTTAGTTGTGCAAAATTGCCATTTCAGCATGTTCTCTTGATGTTTTCTTAATCTAAAGGTAGATTTGGCTCGATTTCTCGACGAAACCAACTGTGAACATATGTTTTTAACCGGTGTGAGTTAAAATATGTCATTGCCTCCCTGTGGATACAACCCACTCCTAATTGAGTGGTTATATTAATTGTTGATTAGTCGATTTTTCCACCACATAGAACTACAAATGACGCATCATTTTATGTGACAAACGACTACAAAAGTGAAGAATCGACTCATCAATGAGTTCTGGTCGATCACAGGGAGGCAGAAAGCACTTTTGATTTCATGCATTTATTTCAAATAAAAAGGTTAAGTAAAAGGAACAATCAATCACAATATTTATATCACAAGAAGAGATTGAACATAAACTGGATACATGCATTTGAATAAAACATGAAATAAACAAACTACTGTTGTAACAAAACAAGGGCACCACAGGTGGGTTGTGGTGCCCTTTTGGAGAGGTTGGAAAGAGCAAAACAATCCGTCAAGGTGGCCCAACGGATGGAGATGCAGAGACTGATGCAGAGAAGATGGGAAGAAGAAGATAGAAAGGTTGAAGAAGAAGGAAGAAGAAGAGAATTAAGAGAATGCCCTCAAAGGGGGGCCCTTTGGCCTCCTTTTATAGCTTTGGTGGGGGGCAAAGAGGCCATTTGGCCCCTTAAATCTGTGCAAATGCCTTGGATTAATCAGATCAGTTGATCGGGAGATCAACGACCCTGATTAATCCTTCCAAATCCTTCTTTCTCCCTTAGTTCGCTCTGATGTTGCCACATGGCACTCCGTGGAGCATCGATCCTCCATCGCACGGTCGTAGATTGCCCGTATGCGTCCTTCGCATTTTCTCCTTCGCCGCTCACCTCTTCTGAGCGCTTCAACCTCAGCTGTCTGATCATAAGATAGAATGGCTTAACGCGTACTCCATTGTGCCTTTGAAATCCTAAAGCGTGCTCTCATGCATTTTCTCATGCATCATCTTGCATGTCTGCATCCAACGTCTCCGCATCCACCACACATTTGTCGCTGAGCTGCTCGATGGAGATCCGATGGTCAAATTTCATCTGCGGGCATCACTTCTCCTAAATCCCACGAAGCGCGCTTTGACCCCGCACCGCCCGTCTCATGGAGAGAGCGCTAACCAACGCACTACCCCACGAGTTAGTTGTGCTTAGGTTTCATTGGAGTGCATTCTTGGTCGTTAGATGGGAATCCAACGGTAGAGATCTCGTTTCTTCTGATGAGGTGGCTAAGGGTGGCTGCGATGGCATGATCATGGTCGTTGGAAGATGATCCAACAGCCGGCGATTCTCCTTCCCAATTGGGGCATGGTGAGGGGGCAGCTGCAATGGCGCCAAGTGGTGCCATCGTGGCCGTCCATCTTCTTCTTCTTGTATCTGATGACGTAGGCCTCTGATTAAGTTGATTTCTACACCATTGAACTGCGAACCTCGATCCAGATCAAACTACATGGTTTGATTTGCCATCTAAGGTCTAGATCTTCTTTAATTTAACCCATGGCTCTTGATCTTTTACGAATTCCCTAGGGTGCTATGGGAGTCTAATTGATGCGATCTTGGAAGCATTGGACTCTCGTCGTAGTTCTGAACAAATCCATGTGGTTGGATCGGTCATCTGCAGCCCTGAATTACCTACAATGAGTGATACCTCTCAAATAGCATAGTTTTATGCATAAAACACATATATCAATTACGATACATAATACGATGAGTATGCATGCAGAATGTTCATGTTAAGCTAATTTCTAGCTTAATTCAGGTGAATTAGGGCCTATGATTGCTGTGCAATCATACCCCTATGCCTAAATCTTGTTAGTCCCTAACAAGTGCAAGACTGAATGCATTTTATCAAGAGTTTAACTAAAGGTTTATTTCTTTTTATTTCATCCAAAAATTAAGAATCCAGATAACTATGAACATATCATGTTGTAGCTTCTACAATGGATCCAAGAGAAGAGTCGATACACATTTAAAGTTTGTACTTGCCCCCTAGTAAAATTCTATCGGGATAGCCATACCTCTTCTCTTGGGGATATATAATATACTATAATTTTAGCCCCAGTTTTTGGCTTAAGTAGAAGATGTCTGAGTTAATTGGATTTGTATTTGGTGGCTCACTCGCTTCTGGTGATACATAGAGACTAGTATTCCAGAATTTAGATTATTAGATTATTGAATAACTTAACTTAGAGAAGGGCTGGAAAACTGTGCTCTCTTTAATCTTTTGTACTTTATCTTTTCTTTCTTTCTCTATCTCTCTTTCTTCTTCTCTTTTTTTTTTCTGAGCTCACATCTTACTAGATTTGCAACTATATTTGGTCTTACATGGCATTACACTTTAATTAGGTTTTGATAACCCTACGACTAAGTCAGACTCCTCAACTAGTATTCAAGCGATCAAAAATATAGAGAAATAGGTTTAGGCTGTATTTGGTGGTTTGTGAGGGTGGTAGGTGTTTTTGACTCAAAACATTTTGACTTACACAATTCAAACTTCTTAACATAATACTTTTTATTTTCCACAAGCAACTATCGCCTTTGTATGCTTTATATATATATATATATCTGCTGGCACAATGCCATTACCAACATAGCGTAACAATTCAAGATGACATATATACTTTTATTCATGAGGCATTATTTGCGATTTTTAGGGATGACTGGTGGAAAAATCGACTAATCAATATTCTAAAAAGAAATAACCACTCGCAAAAGAGCGGGTCGTATCCACAGGGAGGCAATGACATATTTAAATTCGCACCAGTTAAAAGTGTTTATTCATAGTTAGTTTGGACAAGAATCAAGTCAGAATTGCCTTCAGATTAAGGTTGAAACAAGAAATAATGCTGAAATAGCAATTATGAGTAACTAGTGGATATTTATTGCAATGTAGAATGAATAAAATATTATTAAAAATTGACAATGGCAGAAAATGTAATTTTTAATGGCTTGGTTACTGTAGCAAAATAGGGGATTTTTTCCCCTTTGCCGTGCACAACGAGGAGTGGACGGCCGGACGTGGGAAGCTCGGAGGAAGTCCCTTGGACCGAGGGCTTCGAAACGGTGGTGGACGCGTGTCGCGCAGCGGTCGGAGGTGGCCGGACAAGCTCCAGCAGAGGTTGCTGCAGCCGGTGCTGCAGCTGCTATTGGCGTGCGTTGCAGGTGGGTGCGGGAGTGCACGCAGCTTGTGGCGGGTCTACTGGCTCTGCTGTTGCGTGCTGGCTGAAGGCATGGGCGTGCACTACAGCCGATGCGCGCTCTGTTGGCAGTGAGAGCGGGTGCTGTAGGCACGGGAGGAGGGCGTGCGCAGTGAGGGCCGTGTGGGACTGCTGGCGGGAGGGCGCAGGCAGGTGGTTCTGCAGGTGCGGCTACAGCTGGCGTGGGCACGCACTGCAGCCTGTGCGGGGAAGATGCTGCGGGCACGGGAGTGAGTAAGTGAGGTTCTGTAGGTGCAGCTGGAGGTGAGCGGGAAGACAGCTGCGGCATGGGTGGCGTGGGTGCGTAGGCTGGAGGGCGTGGAGATGGCGCTGGAGGTGAAGTTGGCAGATGTGGTTGTGCGAGTGCGGCTGCAGGCGGGGGTGCGCAGGCGGGTGGTCACGATAAGATGCAGACTGAAGGTGAGCGGGTGGCTTCAGACGTCCGGGAAATTTCCCGGACGTCTTAACTGTCTGAAAGGGTGATTGCAGAGTGACTGCGGCATTGGTTGTTGGTGACGACGGCAAGGGAGATGCATGCTAAGGTGCTCACAGTAATGCGGACAAGCTCCAGATGGTGGCGTGGCCTGTCACACCACACGCCCACGGTGATGGAGACTCGCCGCCATGGTTGAGGCCGGCGGTGTGGAATGGAAGAGAGGAGATCTCTCTGCACAGTGGTGGGTCGGTGGCGGAGGCCTGTCTCACTCAGCATCCTCTCTCCGCCTTTTGTAGTGGCCTGCACAAATTTGAAATCAGCTGCCCGACCAGATCCAACACATCTGCTCCTCCTTGAATGGGTTCTTCACTGCGGAAACTGGTGGTGTTGGAGCGGCAGCCAGCCGTTCCTGCAAGAAGAAGAATAAGGAAAATAATGTTAAAATATTTATATACAAACCCTCAACTTTTATGTTAACTAAAGCAATGGACCTAGTTGGTTATCTAAATAGATGAATGACATTCTAAGCTAATTCTAAATGCACTTAAACTATGAATGCAATGCATGGATTATGTAATTAAATTAAAAATATGAATTAATCTATTTACATCCTAATTTATGCTAAATAATTGTTAGAATTAACCTAATGTCTAGGCACTTAAATACTTAAATAGCCCACAACTATGGGCTAATCAAATACCCCCATGCCTAGTTTTTGCTAGTCCCTAGCAAAATTAAGCGAAACCTAGCACTCCAAGTAGACTAGTCAACTCACTTAGTCTTCCTCCAGAAGCATGTTAAGTTCATACTCTAGACCCAAGGTTCCTAAGTAGTTGCTAAGTTACAGACTAGGTCGGCTAAAGACGAGTTGTAGGCACAAGTTTCCCTGATTTCTGACTCTACCCTAAAGTTTATTGATCCCTGAGATTAAGGCATCCGTGCCTGAGCATTGGTCTGAGTTATTTGAGTTAAAGAAATTTTTTTTTTTGTTATATATATATATTTTTTGTTTGTTTGATTCTTCTAAGTCTAACCTCAGATTAGCTATCAACACGGTCTGTGTCGAATTCATTGTCCCCATTACCATACCTCGAAGGGTGCCAAGATTTCGATGCTTCGAGATAGCACCACCCATAACGACCCCAAGAACTGGCAATCGACACTTCGAGATAGTATCGCCCATGGATTTCTTAAGAGAATTCAGGCCTATGGCAATCGGCACTTCGAGATAGGGCTGCCCATGGTACCTGAACTGCACAATGCGCTTACATGCCCCCAGTAGGATGGATATCCTAAGAGACATTTACTGAGGAGGTAATATGTTATCATCGCATCCTCAAGGTGAGTATATACTCCACCTCTCCTGCGGCGGGAACTCTTCAAATCAAAATGTGTTTTCAAGCTCTCCTAAGTCAAAACTAAGAGAACCAAATCTCTTTTCAGAAAGACAGAAATTAAGTTAATTACCAGACCAAGTGTGTGGAATTTGGATGCTTGGGTTACAAGGACCCGTAAACCAAAAGGTAGAATAAGACTCCAGGTACTACCCCACCTTTTAACTTAAACCCTAGCTTCCCTTCCTCAACCTCTTGAGGAATGGTCCGCAACTTAACTCCTACTTAAGTTTTTAAGTCCACAAAGGACCCTAAAGGTCTAAAGCTAGTAGCTCATTTAGCTTCTAAAGTTTGACCCTAGAATTAACTTAGTCTACCCTAGAGTTCTGATTTGCTTAAGACTGCAGAACTTAGCCAGTTAACCTCAAAGACTTTTTTTTTTCTTCTTCTTCTTTTTTTATATGCATGCTATAAACAAAATGCCTCTAGTCCTCTCCCCCAAGTTGTTCATACACGTAGCTCGGAAGGATGTTCACCCCCGCACCCAAATCAAGTAGAGCCTCATCAATTTGTAAGTCACCAATAACTACAGAGATGTATGGGGCTTCTGGGTCCTTAAGTTTCAGGGGTATGCCATGTTGAACAATTGAGCTAATGGAATCAGGCAGGACAACTTTTGATTGGACTTGTTTTCTAGATCGTCGCTTTTTCGTGCACAGGTCCTTTAAGAAGCAGGGATATGACGAAATCTGCCTGATAGCTTCAAGAAAAGGCAGGTTAATTTGCACTTGCTTGAAAGTTTCCATAATCTCATCCGTCTTATCTTTGGCTTCAGATGAGCCAGCAGAAGTCTGCCCAGAGGTGGATAAGCGCTCTGGAAAAGGCACTCTCGATCTCTGGGTGGAAGGGTTGTCATGTCGAGTAAGGGGTGGAACGGGGGCAATTTCTTCCGGTGAGGTGATTTCAAGCGGAGAAGATTTGGGCAAGTCTTCTCCTGTGGGGGTGAAAGTCGAGGTGGATGGTTTTTTTGGGGGTGAGACTATAGGAGTATTGGGTTTGGAAATTTCTTTCCCACTCCTCAGAATAGTCACTGCTTGAGCATGCTCCCTAAAGACAATCCCTTTTCCTTTAGGATTTTCATCAGCAGCACTGGGGAGCTTCCCAGTCTCCCTCTATCTAACGGCCTGAACAAGGTGTCCAATTTGTGATTTCATCTCATGTATAGCCTTGTCATGAGATTGGATGATGGCACTTTGACTTTCTTGCATAGTTTTCAACATCGCCTTCAATTCATCCATCTCAGAGGTTTTAGGTTGGGCAAAGGTCTGAGGTTGGTTCATTTGATGGTTTTGAAAGGATTGTGGTTTGTAATTCCCTGAATTTGAGACATTTCCTTGTCTCCATGAAAAGTTTGGGTGGTTCCTCCATCCCCTCATTATAAGTGTTGGAGAAAGGGTCATTACGAGGTCTTGGACAGAACCCTTGAGCGGCATTCAAATCCACTTGTACAAGCTCAAGGAATTGGGAGGCCAAGTGGCAATCCACAGTGGCGTGTGTATTACCTTGACAAATTAAGCATTCGGAAGCTTGGGATGTGGAGGTGTTAGGTACGAATGAACTCGGGTTCGACATAAGCCTTTTCATGTTTTGATTCAATAATTAAATCTGATAGGCTAAATTCTGGGTGTCCCTTGCTTCATTCACCTCCAACTTTCTTTGCATGAGAGTGGGCTTTCTATCCATGTAGGCAGAATTCAAGTGAATAGAATTCTCACTCAAAGTATCAAATAAGTTCCAAGCTTCATCCTCAGTCTTAGATAGAAAGGTTCCTACACAGGCACCATCCACAGTTTGCCTATGTGAATCATTAAGTCCGGTGTAGAACCCTTCAACCAGTTGCCATTTAGGCACCTGGTGATGTGGGCAAAGTCTCAGCAAATCGTTAAAGCGCTCCCACGCATCATGGAATGCTTCCCCATCCTTTTGAACAAAACCCATAATTTCCCTCCTAAAGTGATTTGTTTTGCTCATGGGGAAGTACTTCTTCAAAAAATCCTTCTTCAGGGCATCCCAAGTACTTATATTATCAATGGTGTGATACCAATACTTGGCCATGTCCTTTAGGAAGAAGGGAAAGAGGGTTCGCATTTGAGCGTCATTAGTAACACCCTGCAGCTTCACCGTGGAACAGACCTCGGTGAATTCCTCAATATGCCTGTAAGGGTCTTCCCTAGTGGTACCATAAAAGGAGGGTAGCAAGGATATGGTACTACTTTTGATCTCATACGGATTGTCCCCTCCAGGTCTACGTAGTGCTGGGCCAGCTTGATTGGTTGGGATGAAATATTCCTTAAGGCTCCTTTGACCGGCCATTTCTACCCTTGGGAGGTCTCTTCTTAGGATTTTTTCAGGTTCAGGATCAAATACAAGTTGTCTCCTAAGAGAACTCCTACCAAGCATGCACTATAAACACAATTCAAAAGGACTTGTTTGGTCTTTACAGATTTAGGCTTTTGACTTTAGTTCAAATTGTAGGTGACAAAACAAGTTTCCCAATCAATTACGCGCCTATTGTCAACCTTCGAAATGCCTAAAAAGATCTAGTTGGAGCTTAGGTATTCTTACCTAAATCTCAAATGGTCAAGTAAATCCAAAGACGAAAGATCGAGGGATGCAAGTAGCCTAAGCCTTCCTTTGAAGCTGTGCTTTCGCGGTGCTTCTCAACTACCCCCAAAAATCTGTGACAGGGTATCCCCTTCTTTGGATTTACAAAACCTTTGATCTCAAGTTCCAAACAATTCAGAATCCAACAGTAGGAGGGCTCTTGTCCTAGTCGTTTCAAGACTTAGGAGTGTCTAAATGAGTGCTGTGGTGCAACAGATATAAGTGTGCATTCACCGCAAAAGGATTTTGAATTTTGAATCGCACACCACATTTTACAATCATGTCCTTGAATTTTAGATGTCCCTCCTTTAATTAGTCCTTTTTTTAGAAAATATGTGACCACTTGTTAAATAGCTTCAAGACAAACTTTGTGGTCTTTGAATTAATTCCAAATGCAATGCGTGATCAAGAATAGGGTGCAAAGTAAGAGAATGCATACCTTGCTTCCAGCAATCAACAATGCAAGAATGCACGTAATGTAGAGAAATAAATCTAGAGGCTACTCATGTAGACCTTAATGGTTCATCCTAGGGCAGGCAGCTTCTAACAAGAAGCTCATTCTTTTTATTTTTTTTTATTTTTAAACTACTTATGCACAAGCAAATAAAAGTAATCAATAAACTAAAAACCTAAATCTAAAGAAAAGGGAACAGGCTCCTAAAAGTTACCCAACACGGGCCCAAAAGAAAATCGGTGAACAAACCCCTCAAAATATACCCCAGAACAAGGCTTTCAAACCAAATGCAATGAAAAATTAAATCTAAAGTCTTAATTCTATCAAACTAGCGACTAAATATACAATTATGTCCGTCGCATCCTCGTCCTTCTCCTCCTTTCCAAAATAGCTCATCCAATTCTCCTCTGGCGACGTCAAGGGTCGCCTTCTCACAGTGGCTGATTCTCGCACAAATTTTCTCGCATAGAAAAGAAAATAATAAATGGTCAAATCACTGTGCAATTGACAAATAATCAAAATAAAATCAGGCGAAATTATTGCGTCTGTTGCCTCCCCGACAACGGTGCCATTTGACTAGTCGATTGTTCGCTTTAAAGTCGTTTGCAGTTTTATGTGGTAGAAAAATCAACTAATCAATATTTCAAAAAGAAATAACCACTCGCAGAAGAGCAGGTCGTATCCACAGGGAGGCAATGATGTATTTAAATTTGCACCAGTTAAAAGTGTTTGTTCGTAGTTAGTTTGGATAAGAATCAAGTCAGAATTGCCTTCAGATTAAGGTTGAAATACGAAACAATCCTGAAATAGCAATTATGAGTAAGTAGCGGATATTTGTCGCAATGTACAATCAATAAAATATTATTAAAAATTGATAATGGCAGAAAATGTAATTTTTAATGGCCTGGTTACTGTATCCAAATAGGGGATTTTTTCCCCTTTGCCGTGCACGACGAGGAGTGGACGACCGGACGCGGGAAGCTCGGAGGAAGTCCCTTGGACCGAAGGCTTCGAAACGGTGGTGGCGGCGTGTCGCGTGGTGGCCAGAGGTGGCCGGACGAGCTCCGACGGAGGTGGCTGCAGCCAGTGCTGCAGTTGCTGTTGGCGTGCGTTCCAGGCGGGTGCGGGAGCACACGTGGCCTGTGGCGGTTCTGCCGGCTCTGCTGCTGCGTGCTGGCTGAAGGCGTGGGCATGCACTGCAGCTAGTGTGCGCTCTGTTGGCGGTGAGAGCGGGTGCTGCAGGTGCGGGAGGAGGGCATGCACGGTGAGGCGCGCGTGGGACTACGAGCGGGAGGGCGTAGGCCGGTGGTTCTGCAGGTGCGGCTACAGCTGGCGTGGTCGCGCACTACAGCCGGTGCGGGGAAGGTGCTGCGGGCGTGGGAGTGAGCGGGTGAGGTTCTGTAGGTGTGGCTGGAGGTTAGCGGGAAGACTGCTGTGGCATGGGTGCGCAGGATAGAGGGCGTGGAGATGGCGTGGGTGCGCAGGCTGGAGGGCGTGGAGATGGTGCTGGAGGTGAAGTGGGCGGATGTGGCTATGCGGGTACGGCTGCAGGCGAGGGTGCGCAAGCGGGTGGTCGCGATGAGATGCAGGCTGAAGGTGAGCGGGTGGCTTCAGACGTCCGGGAAATTTCCCGGACGTCTTAACTGACTGAGAGGGTGATTGCAGAGTGACTGCGGCGTTGGTTGTTGGTGACGACGGTGAGGGAGATGCATGCTAAGGTGCTCACGGTAATGCGGACGAGCTCCGGATGGCGGTGTGGCCTGTCACACCACACGCCCACGATGGTGGAGACTCTCCGCCACGGTTGAGGCCGGCGGTGTGGAATGGAAGAGAGGAGATCTCTCTACACAGTGGTGGGTCGGTGGTGGGGGCCTGTCTGGCTCAGCATCCTCTCTCCTCCTTTTGTAGTGGCCTGCACAAATTTGAAATCAGCTACCCGACCAGATCCAATACATCCGCTCCTCCTTGAATGGGTTCTTCACTGCGGCAACTGGTGGTGTTGGAGCAGCAGCCAGCCGTTCCTGCAAGAAGAAGATTAAAGAAAATAATGTTAAAATATTTATATGCAAATCCTCAACTTTTATGTTAACTAAAACAATGACCTAATTGGTTAACTAATTAGATGAATGACATTCTAAGCTAATTCTAAATGCACTTAAAATATGAATGCAATGCATGGATTATGTAATTAAATTAAAAATATGAATTAATCTATTTACATCCTAATTTATGCTAAATAATTGTTAGAATTAACCTAATGTCTAGGCACTTAAATACTTAAATAACCCACAACTATGGGCTAATCAATGACTAGGAGGATCTCAGGTGGCTTATTTGTTGGAAGTGCCTACTCTCGGCACCGGGTAGGGAATGGATAGGATGACGTATTTCTGACCTTGACATCAAAACCCTCCTTTAGCCAAGGATTCCGTAGAGGACGATTGTGACCATCCACCTCAATCCTAGTTTTATCAGAACCCGCTCTCTATGTTTTTGCCTTATTTGGTGGTTCTCGTATGGAATTTCTCGTGGCTATAGTATGTAGAACTGAGAGCAAAAACTATGCCCATCTTCGAGTATCATTATTCAAGTATTAAAGATTAAAGATTCCTTACACTAGCCTTAGAGCACCAGTAGACTCTCTACTCTCATCTGACGTATGTTTTGGTGGATCTACTAGAAGATGGTTCACCTGACTCCCTGATTATTGTCCAAGGGTTTAGGAGAAGAAGAAATGCTTCTTCTTGACAAACTAGAGATGTCTATCGATTTTCATAGTGGATCCATTGAAAATTCTACATGCAAGTATAAAATTATACCGGATTCTAAGTCTAGGAATCTACTAAAGAATAATTCTCTAATAAAATCTCTTAATAAAGCGATCTAATCCCCCAATTGTTGGCAGAAATTTTTGTGTTTTTATGGACTACCCCCCCATGCCTAAGTGTTTGCTTGTCCTCATGCATGAATAAAAGAAATAAGGCTGGGTGTATATGGATAGAAATCACCTAAAACTACTTCTGAGTTGTTATTGAGCTCATGCCATTACTGTAATGCCATACACAATATGCAAAACAATATGCAAAACATTATGTGAAAATGAAATATGCTATGTATATATGGTATGTATATATGTATACGTGCTGAGTTTAACGCCTCCAACTAGGCAACTCATCAGTCATATGTCCTCAAGAAGATGTATCATTTCATCAGCAGGACGAGGTTCCTAGGCAAAGAATGGTTTGAGGCGCTGGCCATTAACCATAAAAACATGCCTAGATTTTGGGTCTCTAATTTGGACTACCCCGTTAGTATATAGGTGGACCACCAGGAATGGCCCAGTCCATTTAGACTTGAGCTTTCCTGCAAAGAATTTGAGTCTGGAGTTAAATAACCAAACCTGCTGATTAGGTGCGAACTCCTTCCTCTGGATGTGTTAGTCATGGAATGCTTTTGTCTTGTCTTTGTATATTTTTGCATTCTCCTAAGGTTCCAACCTAATCTCCTCTAACTCATTGAGCTGGAGCTTTCTTTCATAACCTCCGGCCTCGAGGTTAAAATTACACTTCTGCACCACCCAAAAGGCACTGTGCTCTAGCTCCACAGGAAGGTGACAGGCCTTTCCATACACCATGCGGTGTGGCGACATTCCGAGTAGGGCCTTGTACATAGTTTGATGTCCCCATAGTGCATCAATCAATCGATCGGACCAATCCTTCCTATCTGATCTAACCATCTTTTTAAGGATAAGCTTGATTTGACAGTTTGATACTTCAGCCTACCTGTTGGTTTGTGGGGGATACGGGGTAGCAATGCAGTGCTGCACCTCATATTTTTTCAATAATGACCTGAAATGGGCATGAAGGAAGTGGCTTCCCCCATCACTTATCAGGGTGTGGGGAACTTCGAATCTCGCAAAAATAAATTCTCGAATAAAGGATATAACAGTCTTATGATCAGCTCATCTTGCCGGGATAGCTTCTACCCACTTTGAGACATAGTCTACTGCGAGGAGTATGTACTCAAAGCCATGCGAGTTTGGGAAGGGGCCCATAAAGTCGATGCCCCAGACATCGAACACTTCTACAACCAGAATGGATTGGAGAGGCATCATATCTCTCTGGGTCACAGAACCGACTGCCTGGCATCGCTTACAACACTTGGCAAACTTGTGTCTATCTCTGAAAATGGTTGGCCAGAAAAATCCCGATTGCAAAATCTTTGCGGCAGTTTTTCCGCCTGAGAAATGTCCCCCACAAGCATCATTGTGGCGGAAGGATAGCACACTAGAGATTTTCGAATCAGGGATGCATCTATGGATGATTTGATCAGCCCAAATGCGAAAGAGCAATGGGTCATCCGAAAAATGGAATTTAGCCTTTGATATAAATTTGAGCTTTTGATGCTTGGATAATCCCACAAGTAGCCTGCCTGTGACAAGATAGTTTGCTATATCAGCATACCAAGAGGCTCAACAGAGTTGATACATAGCAGAGACTCATTCGAAAATTGGTCTGATATCGGTGTGGAGTACGGAATGTAGTCTGGGTCAAGCCGAGACAAGTGGTCCACCACAACATTATGTGCTCCGACTTTGTCATGGATTTCAACATTAAACTCCTGTAAAAGAAGGATCCATCTAATAAGGTAAGGTTTGGCATCCTTCTTTGCCAACAAATGCTGGAGGGCAGAATGGTCAGTGTAAATGATAACTTTGGACCTAAGCAAGTATGACCTAAATTTCTCCAACCAGAATACTATAGCTTGCAAATCTTTCTCAATGACTGTATAGTTACGCTCAGCCTCGTTCAGCATTTTGCTGGCATAGTATATTAGAAATGGATGGCGCTGCCGACACTGGCCAAGAATGGCTCCGACAGCAAAGTCAAAAGCGTCACACATCATCTTGAAGTCGAGTGACCAGTCGGGGGATTGGAGAATTGGTGCACTGGAGATGGCTCTTCGCAAGGTCTCAAAAGTGCTGAGACACGGGGAGTCGAACTCAAAGGCTATGTCGGTCACTGATAAGAAGGTTTTCACTTTTGAATAATGTGATTAAGATGATTTGTCATTTTAGTAACAAAGTGGTGGAAAACTGCTTAACAAAACAATTACAATAAAAATTAACCACTCGTAGAAGAGCGGGTCGTGTCCACAGGGAGGCAATGATGCAATAAAATCATGAATATTTTTTCTCATATTCAAGTGCGAAATCCTGAGTCAAATCTGGTATTAAATGCAATGAAAAGAAGATACACAATAACTCAAAAATGTAAAGGTATATGTTCAATTTTTCCTCACTGAAATATTAAATAAATATGTGATGAATCTATTTAATTTCTAGTCGACATGCATTAGACAAAATTTGTGCACATTTTAATCCAAAACCAATGTTAAAATATGTGAAGAACAAAAGCCACACAATTATAACAAAGCATGAGTATGAAGTCACAATTTCACCATAATAAAATAATCATAAACTAAAATTCATTTTGGTGGCAAATGCATTCAAATGTAAATATTTATTAACCCAAAAACAGAGGATTTCGTTCCCTTGTGCGTGCACGAAGAAGAGGCGATGGTAGCTCGTGGGAAGCTCGGAGAAGGATAAGCACGATGAGAGCTTTTCGATGGTGGTGGTGGTGCTTCGAATGATTGTCAGTGGTCGTCGGTCGGAGTGGAATAGCCCGCCAGTGGTGAGGCTCTCCGGTCGGCCATCAGGTGGTCTATTGGTGCGGCTGGAAGCATGGTTGTGCTCGGGGAGTCGAGGCGAGTCCGATGGAGTTCCTGACGTGAAGTTTCGAGGCCGAATTTGATGGCTGCATTTGTGGGTGCTTTGGGTACCTTCATCGACAGAGAAGAACAGGAAGAAGAAGAAGAAGAAGAAGAAGGAAGAGCCGGCTGGAGTGAAACACGCTATGCATGCGCTGCTAGTGGCGAGGCCAGGTGCTGCTACTGGGCACGTGGGTGCTCGAATGCTCCGCAGGCTGCTTGGGTGTGCGGGCACTTCGCTACGGGCGCCATGCGCACACAATAGCAGTGGGTACGGGAGGTGTTGGAGGCGCGCTGCCTGTGTGCTGCATGTGGCAAGGATGAGAGCTCACGCACGCGTAGACTGGTGCGGGCGAGAGGCGCTGAGGAACACGTGCAGGCGTGAAGGCACGTGGAGGTTCTGGTGAAGGCGCGCATGCTGCTAGCATGCGGATGAGGTGGGTGGGATGAAGGTGAAGGCGCGGTGAGCTGGATGAGTTGAGGGCGCTGTGGCAGATGGCGCGTGCGCTGAAGATAGTTGCGCAAAGGCTGGCGTGAGTTGGCTGAGGTGAGGAGTTGCAGAGACTCTTTGGAGGTGTGGTCACCCCACACGCCCAAAGTGGTGAGTCATTTTGCCACGGTGGGAGGCCGGTGGTATGGATGGAAGAGAAGCAATGTTCTCTGAGCATAGTGAGGGACAAAGGGTGGTGGCCTGCCTCAACGGCAGCTCTCTCTCCTCCATTTGTAGCCACGGCCATGATTTCAAATTCAAAATGCCGTAGCATAAATGTGATGCGCAGGAGGAGGCAGAGAAGGCGGAGCCAAAGCTGGAGGAGTTACCTGTGCAAAGGAGATAAAGAATAAAAGAATAAAATATTATGGTTATTTATGCATAAGCCCTTAACTTCTATGTTAAATTAAACAATGCAAGTAATTCACCTACTTGATTAATTAATCAAATGCATGCAATGAATGAATTATGCAATTAAGCTAAAAATATGAATTAATTTATTTACATCCTAATGTATGCTATCTAAATATTCAAATTAATTTAATGTCTAGACATTTAGATACTTAAATAGCCCATGAATATGGGATAATCAGTCAGCAGAAGATTCGTTAATGGATGAGCAATTTCTGATAAATCTCGAATGAATCTTCGATAAAGTCCAACATGCCCTAAGAATGATCCAATTTTCCTAACCGAGCTAGGTAGATGTAATCGCGAAATGATTTCAAACTTAGCTCAGTTGACCTCGAGTCCATTAGGGGAGATCCTGTGACCTAGTAGGATGCCATCCCTCACCATAAAATGGCTTTTCTCCCATGAAAGTACTGGGCTAACCTCTATACATCTCCTCAGAATCTTTGTGAGGTTATTGAGACAAAACGAGAAATCATCTCCAAACACGAAGAAGTCATCCATGAATACTTTGACACAGTCCTTGACCATGTCTGAAAAGATGGCCATCATTCATCGTTGAAAGGTAGCTGGTGCATTGCAGAGGCCAAAAGGCATCTGCTTAAAAGCAAATGTTCCAAAGGGACACATAAAAATCTTGTCTTGGTCTTCAAAGTTGATTGCAACTTTATTATACCCAGAGTATCCATCCAGAAAGTAGAAGAAACAATGCCTGACTTGCCGTTCTAGAATCTGATCAATAAAGGGCAAAGGAAAATGATCCTTTTTGGTAGCCGAGTTTAGCTTCCTGTAGTCAATGCAGACCTACCAAGAAGTCGTGGTGCGGGTTGGGATGGATTCGCCCAATTCATTTATGATTACGGTGAGTCCCACCTTTTTGGGCACTATTTGAACGGGACTCACCCACTGGCTGTCGAAAATTGGATAGATAATGTCCGCATCTAGCCATTTAATGATCTCCTTCTTGAGAACCTCCAACATATTTGGATTTAGGCATCTCCGAGGTTGTCTTGACGGTCTCACCCCTTCATCAGTGTAGATATGGTGAGTGCAATATTTGGGGCGAATTCCATGGAGATCAGCAATGCCCCACCCGATAGCAGCCCTTTGTGCTTGCAGAACAGAGATCAACTGGTGTTCTTGATTTGAAGTCAGCTGAGCATTGATAATCACTGGATAAGTCTCACTTTCTCCCAGAAACATGTATTTGAGAGAATCAGGTAAGGGATGCAACTCTAGTAGTGGAGGGTGGGGAGGAGGGTTATGCAGGGAAGGGGAGGAAATAATAGCAGAAATTTGCTGATCCTGACTAATGAAGAATCCGCCTACAGTGGTCATGTAATCCTGTCTTAAGATATTCGTGCTCGATAGGACAGGATAGTCAGGATCAGGGGTGTTAAGAGCAAATGAACACCCATGACAAACAAATCCATAGGACGAAATGTGTATATCATTAGTCTCATTCCCATGTGGATCGTGATGAAAGACCCATGATAGTGAGGATGAATGTGCCATTAGGTCGCTGCAGAGGAGCCCAATGTTCCCATAGAAAGCTGAATCTTCGTCTTCACTATCCTCCTCGATCAAATCACAATCAAAGTTCTTTGATGCCCTGAAATGTCCAATCTAAGCATTTCATTTCCCAGGGCAATCTCCATGCACCTTGATGCATAGTCAATGTTTGCGTGGGTGGTTGCCAGAAACGGGCGACCTAGAATAATCGGTGCATCACGGAGATTAGGAGGAACCTCCATATCAAGAACAAAAAAGTCCGCTGGAAAGCAAAATCCTTAGACTTTTATGATCACATTTTCAACCACCCCCCTCAATGTTTTTACAAATCAGTCAGCCAATTGTTTGGTAACTAAGGTGGGCTTTAACTCCCCAAATCTAAGTCAATCAAATACTATTGTGGGAGTTAGGTTGATGGATGACCCCAAGTCAAGGAGGGCCCTATCAAAGGGGGAATCTTGCAAAAAGTAGGAGATCAATGGTGTGCTCGAGTCCTTCTTCTTGGGCGGTAAGTCAACTGAAATAACTGCACTGTCTTCCTCAGATAATACAACTTGTCATCCGATCCTCTACTGCCTCTTTGGAGTATAATAGTCCTTAAAGAACCACGCAACAGCTGGGATGTGATCTATCGCATCGAGGGAAGGGACTTGAATGTGAACTTCCTTGAACATAGATTTTAGGTCCTTGAAATTCTGCTTGTCCTTTTTTCATGTTGAATCTCGTGTTAGGGCCATGGGGAAAGGGACGGGAATTTTAGGTTCTAGGGGCTTCTTTCCCTTTTCTAATGATGATGGCTTGTGAGAGGAAGAGGGTTGTGAGCCATTCTTGGTATAGCGCATGGGAAATCATTACCTGCTTGCCTAGGTAGCGGGTCTTGTGTAGTCTTTCCACTCCTTAAGGTGACAACTATTGCACCGACGTGCTGTCCATGCAGGGGCAGAGGAGCAAGTTGTTCTGGATACACAGGGTTTGGCAACAGAGGTGGCTGATCGAGCCCATAACCAAGAGGTGCGGGAGGTTCTTGCATAACAGCTTGTCCCTGCCCCTGTGGTGCTTGGAATCTAGGTGGGGTGCCCTGATTCTACACATATCTCGGGTTTGGAACAAGTTGGGAGGGCAAAGCTCCCTGTGATGTATGCTCCTGCATCATTTGGTTTTGTGTGTTCTGTATGCTCTGTATTTGGTCAGCCATTTCCTTCATTATTTGGAGGTTGTCATGAGTAGATTTCCGAATCGATGCCTGCCATTCCTCCTTTAGCGACTCTAAAGGGTCGGCCCACTTTGGTGGGTAGTTGGCTACTTAGTGCAGCGGCTGATAGATAGAGCGTGTCTGTTGCTACTGAGATGGGAATGGCTACTCCTTGGATATGTGTTCTGCGCATTCCCATATTGTCTGGTCTGCTAGTGTGGAACTTGACTCAATCTCTACGGATTACCATATCGGGAAAAATTGGGATGCTGGCTCCAACCAGGGTTATATGTTTCGGAATATGGGTTGTTATGCCCATATCCATAAATGGCATTGACATCTTCGTAAGCCGAAGACGTCTCAGATGTGAATTCATCAAAAGAATACACACTTGCATCATCATGTGGTGTGTAGCACTGATTGTACCGTACCAAATCCATATTGTTCATGGGTTCCTCGTATGCAGGATCCCGCGAAGATGGAGAGAAAACATCCCGAGTAACCAGATATGTACGAGTAGAGGGGGCTCGGGATGCTTGAGAGTAAGATGGAGAAGTGCTGCCACCAGATCCGGATCTCGCTCGCATTAATTCATCGAGCTTCTCCACCTTATCCATCTTTTTGGTGATAATGTCCATGTCGGCTCAGGCAGACTCAGCTTGAGCTTCGTGGACATTAACTCGTTGCTGTCTAGGTTGCTGGAATTGGTTCATTGAGGTGATGTTCATCGAGTTCTCTACTAAGGACTCGAACAGTTCAAATGTGCTATTCTCATCCTTCATGAGAAAATTCCCACCGCTAGATGCATTGGCCAGGTACTGATGTGTGTCATCCAGCCCATGGTAAATACTTGCGCAAGGTGCCATTTGGGTACACCATGGTGTGGGCACTTCCTGAGAAGATCGTGGAATATGTCCCAAGTGTCATGTAGCTTCTCTCCAGGGCCTTGAGCACGGGTCGTGATTGCGTGCCTCATGGCATTTGTTCGACCGATTAGGAAGAACTTTTGGAGGAATTCACGACGTAATTCCTCCCAGGTTCCAATAAGCCTCCTGATGGTCTTGAACAAATAAGCAGCTTTATCCTTGAGAGAAAAAGGAAAAAGCTTCATGAGAACAATTCCAGTATGTATATTCCTGGGTCGAACTGACTCTGCAATCCGACTAGGTCTTCGAGGTGCTGGAAGGGATCCTCATTCGAGTTTCAATGGAAATGAGTCTGAATTAGACTTATGATATTCAGCTTTAACTGAAATGTGTCTTTGCATGCAGGAATCCGAACCTGAGGTGTTATGATTGTTGCCGCCGAATCATGGAAGTCCCACAGTTGTTCTCCACATGGTGGATGCTGCATCCTGTCGAGTGTCGTGAGAATCCGGTCGATACTCTGCTCATATTTCTGTTCCATTTCCTCGACCCTAGGCTTCCAGATGAGCCATTGGGACCTGATTATCAGGGTCTTGACGAATTAGAGGATTGGGATTATCCATCACAGCTAATCGGATGGAAGAAGGTTGAGAAGAGAGGTCGGGCGAAAATCGCCTTCGCCGCCTTGGGTTTAGCTTCCAAGGTCTTGCAAGTTTAGGTCTTAATGACCTTCTTCCTTGCATACACCAAATCAAAGGGTTGGTGTAGTCAAGCATAACAAGGCTAAGGCCCTGTTAATCAGAGTGGTCCTTTAGATCAAATGGCCTGATTTTTCGTTTAAGTTTGTAATATTGAAAATTCGGCTAGAGACCAACTGTAAGGAATTCCTGCCTCGCAGGCTAACCAAACCAGTTTGGTTATGAGGGAACTACGAGGAAGGTTCTTGCTTCGGCTTTCACCTCCGATTTTGTTTGCCCGCAACCGCGATTGTTTGACACTACCTTGCAGGCTTAGTCACCAGGTTTTGCAAGAAAGGTTGGAACTACCCAATAGTTTCAAGCCAAATGCAGGTTATTTGATGTATTTTTGTGAATTCTTAACCTGTTTCTTCAATGTAGTAGATGGTGGGTAGTCCACAAGGTGACTCACCTCACTGACTAACTTTTGGACTCTTCAAAGTCCAAGTTATTCAATGTGGTCCTATTGGCTTATGCACTTCTAAGTTCCTTTTCAAATTGTAGTCCACAATTCTGAAGTATACTCTAAGGTGAGATGGAATCCAAATAATTTGAAACTCAGCAAGAATATTTCCTTTTTAAAAAGCTTTTCAGAGAGTATTTTTCAAAATTTTTTTCTATTTCCAACAATTAGTTATGAATTTTTAGCTAGCTAGGGGTCAAATCTAAGATTTTGAGCCCATGTTGGTTTTTCTCTTGGAAACTATGGCAAGTATGCTCAAAAAATTTTGTAAAAATATGATATTGAAAGCTAATTTGATTATGTTTCAGACCCCATAAATTTTAAGTCAATCCGATTTGTATGTTAGTCAGCATTAATTTTTAAAGTTCATAAAAGTTTTATTTTCAAGCAATTTGATCAGTGTGTACTCCACAAATTTTTAAAAATTCTATAGAAAGAACTTATTTTGGGAAAGGTGGCATTGGAAAGATAATTTGAAGATCTAGTTCCAATCCAAATTTCAAGACTTTTGGAGCATTAGAAACACGGCTATTGAATTTTAAAAATGACACTTACTTTCTAGCTGAATTTCTAATAGGAATGTGTGCACCTGATTTTCGCATCGCCTGCTTTTCCTTGTTCGCCGCTTCGTGTCGCTCTTCCTGCATGCAAAAATATTATATTAGAGATAAAATCAAAAGTCACCGTTGCCTCCCTAGCAACAGCGCTAATTTGTTCAGGGAGTAGATCGTGTAAAAGATGAACGCATTATAGTATAGCGCAAAATATGTCTCGAGTAAATAATTAATGGAACTGGTGAGTCCTAGTCGATCACAGGGAGGAAGACAGCACTTTTGCTTCCATGCGTTTATTTCAAATAAAAAGGCTAAGTAAAAGGAATAATCAATCACAATATTTATATCACAAGAAGTGATTGAACATAAACTAGATACATGCATTTGAATAAAACATAAAATAAACAAACTACTATTGTAATAGAACAAGGGCACGACAGGTGGTTTGTGGTGGCCTTTTGGAGAGGTTGGGAAGAGCAGGATGATCTATTAGGGTGGCCTAACGGATGGAGATGTAGAGACAAATGTAGAGAAGACAGGAATAAGAAGAGAGAAAGGTTGAAGGAGGAGGTAGAAGAAGAGAATTAGGAGAATGCCCTCAAAGGGGGGCCCTTTCGCCTCTTTACATAGCATTGGTGGGGGGAAAAGAGGCCATTTGGCCCCTTAAATCCATGCAAATGCCTTGGATTAATCAGATCCGTTGATCGGGAGATCAACAACTCTAATTAATCCTTCCCAATCCTTCTTTTTCCCTCAGTTCACTCTAATGCTGCCATGTGCCACTCCGTGGAGTGTTGATCCTCAATACATGGTCGCAGATTGCCTACGCATGCCCTTCACTTTTTCGCCTTCACCACTCACCTCTTCTGAGCGCTTCAACCTCAGTAGTCTGATTGTGCAGCAATTGTAGGTCTTAATTGACATATATTAAGCTAGGACTTAGCATAAGTTAGGGTTATTCATGCATGCATAAGCATTATCTGCATCTTTACTAGTTTCCTTTAGCTATGCATAAAATAATGTTATAATGTGCTGATTAAGTACATTATGTCGATTACAAGCAATAAGCTGACCAGGAGCTGGATCTGGAGCAGGAACTGAAGCTGGATCAGGAATAACGGGTGTTGCAGCAGAGCTGGAGCAGAAGGCTTAGATTAGATGTAGGAGTAATGACATAAGGGAGTTAAGGTTTGCTATTTTATTAAGTAGGAATAAAGTAGTAAAATGTGAAGAGCTTAGATCCATCCTAACCTTAGGATAGCCTAGAGACTTCCCCCAGGCCTTGGCCACCCTTAGATTAGGTCACAGCACCCTAGGAAGCCCTAAAACCCTAGTTCAACCATTATCTAGACGTCTCCTGGACATCATATAACTTATCTAGACATCTAGATAAGTTATATGATCTCCAGGACCCTTAGCCAACTCTCGCACACCTCAAACCCACTTCTGTAGTATTATTGGACGTCCAGACACTTTGTCAGACATCCAATTTCTGCAGAATACCCAAAATAGAACCTAGATTTCCCCCTGACTTAGATTGGACGTCCAGAACTGAAGTCTGGACTTTTTATTTTTGAGTATAAGTCGTCTGATCATATTTTTGGACGTCCAAAACTATCTCTAATTCCTATTTTGATATTAAAGCCTTGACTTGGATTTCTAGCTCCCTAGAGCAAATCCCAGCGCCATAGGAACCTAAATTAAAGTATCCTAACCCTAGTACATCACCTCTAGACCTACCTAAGTACCTAATTGGGTCCTCACCAAACCTAATTGACTTATATCAAAGTCAACTACCTTCACCTAAACCAATTGGACTCATTGAGTCCAATTGAGCTTAGATCTCAACCCACACAAGTTCTATTGGACTTAGTGAGAGTCCAATTGACTTAAACCCATCCTAATTTAGTTATTTCACTCTCAATTAGGTTCACACCCATTCAACTAAACTTAGGTTAAGTTTAATTGCAATTTCCCCTTAGCAATTAGGGTTTGTAACCTTAATTCAAGGCATATACCTACCTAAACCCCTTAGGACCTAACCTAGACCTCTTACACACCTAGGGCGCGACCACACACACACACACACCCATTCACACACTCCGACACATCTAGAGATCTCTAGAACTCTCTCTAATTGGCGCCACTCTTGGTTGCCAAATTTAGCAACCAAGTGGCATTCAAATTGAGATCCACATTTTTTGGATCTCAAAACCACTTGGTTGGCCACTCTTGGGCTCCCTCTAGAGAGTTCCACACTTCTCTAGAGAGAGTCCCTTAGGTCTATAAAAAGGCCCAAGGGGTGGCCATTTGCCCCCATTCACTTCCTTGGCTCCATTCACATCCACCTCCACTTAGGGTAGCCACTTCCACTCCATCTCCATGAGTTGACCAACACCATGAAAGACACCAAGCTGGGATGCTGGATCACTCCAACTACTCTCCAAGGGTCGGCCTAAGCTCCATTGGCCTTCCCTCATTCTCCTCCCGACCACTCCAAGGCCATCGGAGACCACCTCCGAATGCCCTTCTATTTTGCTAGATCTAGATTAGTAGTTTATGCTCTTCATAGTTTTACTGCTTTTAATTATTGCTTAATAGTGTCGTCCTCATTCTCCCCAAATGATGCATGCAAAATCCCCCCGTAGATTCTTGTATGCGATCGTTTTCTGATAGCTATATCTAAATTTTTAAGCATTAATTGATAAACACCAGTTTATCATCATTCTTATGCATTAAAACAAACCTAGCTCTTAGGATTTTACTCCGCAAATGGGTTTTTGGGCTACATTTAGGCATAAAATAGGTTAGGCATGCATTGAATTTTTTATTGTCTTTTTAATATGTTTTTGTGAGTGGTAGGGATGTACAGGTATATAGATCCCTAAAACCTTAGCACTCAAGAAGGCAAATGGTGAAGGAGAAGCCCAGACTAGCTGGAACTCAGCCTAATCCAGCTCACCTCAGCATGATCCAGCTCACCGCAGCTGGAACCTAGCTTACTTGAACTAGGGTTAGCTCATCCCAGCTCCATTCAGCTAATCTCAGCTGGATGGCAGCTCAAGAGAGCTCACCTTAGCTCACCCTAGCTCAAGTCAGCTCAGATCCAGCTCAACTTAGCTGAGTCTAGCTCATCTCAGCTCCCACTAGTCCACAGGGAGCTCTAGCTAGCTCAGCTAAGTTGACAGGAGTTCACCCCAGCTCAGATCCAGCTACATTCAGCTCCACTCAGCTCTAGCCAGGTGAAGAAGAACTCATCCCAGCTCAGGAAGCTCAAGTCCAGCTCCTGGGGACTCAGCTTAGCTCAACTCAGTAGAGCTAAGCTACCTTAGCTGCCTCAACCAGCTTGATTCTCCCCGGGAGCACCAGACCTAGCTCACCTCAGCTCATTTTGGTAGAAGCTAGCTCACTTTAGCTTGGCTTAGCAACTAGCAAAGAACTAGCAAGCTAAGCCAGCTAGAGTGGCCCCATACCATCCTCTTCAGCAGCAGCCAGCTCCAGATCCAGCTCCAGATTTCTCCTCCTCAGCTCCTTCCTCCAAACCCTAGCTCCATTACCTTCTCCTCTACTCCTCCATTAGCTAAGCTAGCTTAGCTTAGCTTAGCTATGCTCCAACTTCCTTGGCTTGTACCACCCCAAAAACCCACCTACCAACTCCACCCAACTAGCTCCACCTAAGCTCCACATAAGCTAACCTACTTGGCACCAACCTAACCTACCCACCACCTCCAAAAGACACCTAAAAGTGGCACCAAAAACAAACCATAACCACCCCTTAATGGCGCCACTTTTCCCTCCAAAATCTCCCCTCATCTCCACCACACAATCCCCCTTGAACCCATCTCCACCATCCACCTAACCCCCCTTCTAGAAGACCCCATGTTGGCGCCAACATGGTGGTGTATCTCCACCACCAAAAGACACCAACACCACCATAACTACCTCCTTTAACACCCCTTGAGTTTGCGCCAACTCTCCTTAGCCATAGGATCACCAACCACCTCCATTCTTCCATCCTAGCCCTCCATTTCAAGGGGCACCTTAACCCCCCATCGTACCCTATAAAAAGACCACTACCCACCACCATTCAAGTCATCCTTGGCTAGCAATTTCACTCTCATATTCCACCAAGAAGCCCACTTCCAAGAGAGAAGAAGAAGAAGAAGATTAAGGGGATATTCTGTCCCCTTGGTGCCTTCCCCTCTTCCCTTCTCTCTTGGGTCACGCCAGCCAAAGGAGAAGCCAGGCAAGGAAGATCTTGGAGGAGATCTTGAAGGTGATCACGCCACCTTGGAGGAGTTCTTGAGGGTGGTGCTTGCCCACCCCTTGGAGAGAGAGCATTGAAGGTGGAAGCTTCCACCTTGTAGGAGCTCTCAAGGAAGGAGAAGAAGGAGGCTCTCTTTTCAAGCCAAGGAGCAGCTAGGCTTGGAGCAAGAAGACTCCCTTCTTCACCACTTTTTCAAGAGGATTTGTGTTTCTTTTCTTGCTTTTAGATTGTTTAATTCTAGTAGAAGCATTCCTCTACTTGTCCTTGAAAAGAACACTCATTCTACTCAATCAAATTGCCTTCTTTTAGCTTTTTATTGCAGTTGTTTTTGGTTCTAGCACTTGTTTCACCTCTTCTTCCAAATTACCCTAGGCCTCCACTTGCCTAGAGTGAGCTTAGGAAGAAGATATTTCTATCTTTTATATTTTAGTTAATCATTTGTAGGTGTTAGTTCTTTTCGCTACAATCTGCAGTTTGCCCTCATCTTTTCAAAATACAAAAAAAAAAAATTACATATTGAAAAATATCAAAAAGAAAGTTGAGATCTATCTGTAAGCAAGAGGATTAATTTTTCAATTTTTGCCTCCTTGGACGACCCTAGATACTCCCCTATCTAGGATATAAATTTAAAAGCAAAAGCGGATTTGCGTGTTACAACGACGTTAAAAACCCGCTTTTACAAATCATGCGTATTTCGCTATCACTTTTTGGCGCCGTTGCCTGGGAGGCACGGCTTTGCATTAACTCATTTTCTCTTGCTTGAAGTGGATCTCATCCCCTTCTTCTTTCTTTCTTTTGTGTGTGCAGGAACTACAGCGGGAAGGCGTGAATCTGGAAGCGAGAGCTCAAAGTTCCTTTTCTTCCTGCGAAATTCAGGTTGGTTCCTCTTTTTGGTCACATAATTAATTAAAACTACCAAAAATATATTAAACTTGGCTTTCAGGATCCCAAAAAAACTTAATTAAGTGGAGTGGTGCATTATAAAATCCATTGTTTGCTTGTATGCTTCTTTAACACCACTCCATTGCAAGTATTGCTGTTCTATTTTTCGGGTCCAGATTTCTGTCTAGACTTGAAAAATCGATTCCTAACATCACAGGCCTCTTAAAATCATAAAATTTCATAGTGTGATTCCCAATTAAGCTTGGAACATCTGTTAGAAATTTCAAATCAATTGGATTTGTATTTAATTTTTAAAAATTCATGGATTGCAGAGGGGTCACACCCTTTAATCTTCCTATTTTGCTACGGTCTACGAATTTTTAGAATTTTTATGCTCATCCAATTTTCGTGAAATTTATCTTTCTGGAATCCTTATGGAATTTTACACATCATATAAAATCAAAAAAATTTTCTGAGTTCAGTAGTAATACTGAAAAGTCCACAATACCCACGGGTATCATTTCTGGACTTTGACACCAGTACAATTAAAAATTTAAAATAATTACCAAAAAAATTCTTAAAATCTTACAAAAATCTTTTTTGGAATCCTTGCTTTATTTTCTTCAAAGTAGTGGTGTTGTTTGACTTGTTTGGACCACCACTTAATTCTGAAAGCCTAAAAATAATTCATTGGTAGTAAAATTTCTATCTTAGGGATAATTATCTTAGGGTTTCTTCTTTCTTTTTAGAGACTCAATTAAAAGGAAATATACAATCACTCATACAACTTGTTTTCCTTTGATTGTGAATTTTCAAACTTGTTTGAAAATTTAATTAGAAAAACCCTAAAGCACATTTAATTAAATTGAATCCTAAAAGACATAAATACAAGAAAATTGTGTGACAACTTGATTTTCATTGGAGCCACTCTCCAATTCCTACACACACACAAAAAAATCAAATAACAGGGCAACAACCCAATAAACGCCCTCCACATTCCGTGTGCACTATAGCATCCTAGACCTAATTAAAACTTGTAGCAACTTGACCCCTAAGGCTTTATCAACTTAGGCTTGCTATTTAGGTCTTAAGTTCTCTTTAGTTAATACCAATTCTGTCATCTGTATCTGGTGTTCAGGCTGAGGGGCTGTGTCAAACGACCAGGCGCGGGTTTGTACAAGCACCTGGGGTCTTCCCTGGGAAACGTTTGGGCCCAAACCTCTCCTTAAGCAACTTGGCTAGATTTGTTGATAGAACGGGTATTCACTATTGACTACTTATTTCCTATATAGACCAAGTCTTAGGTTATTATTAGGGAGTCACATTTAAGTTAGGTCTAGTTTTATTTGTTTGAATTGCACACTTTCTCTCATCTCTTTCTCTTCTCCTCCCCTCCTGTTCTTCCATTTTATGCACGGGCGACGGTCTCAAAATCCGCACTTGGAAGGACCATTTGATTTCGCCCCCCACGCAAAAAGACCACTTTTTCTGTCTTCTTCTCCTGAAAAAATGGAAACACAACAAAATAGGTCCACTGACCCTTCCACGTCCACCTCTAACCCCACCACTAACCCTAATTCTAACCCTTCCACCCAAAACCCAACCACCAGTAACTTCCCACACTTGGAGCTCCCTAATCTTGAGTTGCCCCACACACAACATCAAGACCCCCTACCTGATCTTTTAAAATTGATGGCCGATTAGATTAATAAATTAAATTCCAATCAACAAACATTGACTAGGAACATCCAAAACCTGGCCAATCCAAGGCCAAACCCACCACCCCGTCAGCAGCCTGTTGTTCCTCTAAAAGATTTCTACGATCCGTCTTATTATGAGGAACAACCAGGGGTGGTCATACCGGAGGGGGACTTTGAGATCAAGCCTGCGGTCCTGAACCTAATTAAACACTTTCATGGCCTTCCTAGGGAAGACCCTTTTAGCCACCTTGAAGAGCTAACTCTTCTTGCACAGACAACCTGTTCCCGAAATGTGCAAGAAGACATATGGCTGATGCGGCTTTTTCCATTATCTCTTAAAGATAAGGCCGCTTATTGGTTCAGGACCATTGGCCGACCCATCACAACATGGCCTCAACTCAAGAGCACCTTCCTCAAGAAATTCTTTCCCATAGGTCGTACCAATTCCTTACGAAGATCTATTACGACCTTTCACCAAAAATCTGGTGAAACTTTCCATGATTCTTGGGAAAGATTTCAAGACCTTTTCAGAAGTTGCCCGCACCACGAGATTCCTTTATGGCAGCTCATGCAAATCTTCTATCATGGATTAGAAGATCAAATCCAACATTTTGTCGACGCCTCGTGTGGCGGCAACTTTTTAAATAAAGATGCAGAAAGTGCCTATGACCTGTTCGAAGAAATGAGTGAAAACTCATTTAATCAAGCTTCCATGAACACATTTTGCAAAACCCAAAACCCGCAGTTCGATGTTCATGAAATAGGCACTCATTCTATCCCTGTCACCCAAGACGATCTTCAATTGATTGCTCAAAAACTCGACCAGATGCATATTAATCAAAAGAAAATTGAGGAAAGACTGGCCACATCAACTCAAGCTCCACACCCACATCTAACCCAACCTAACTTTCCACGAAGAGAAAATTTGCACAATCTCAACACTACCCCTGCTGATTATTCTGATGTTGCCCATGATTCACTGGGGAATTACAACTATCCAGATCTTAACCCCACTCAAAATATTTCTGCCATCCACGAGCCCTTTAAAAATTCTTCCAATTGGAAAAATTACCTGAACTACTCCTGGAATAATCAAGTTTCCTCCCAACCATATCACTTTAATGGGTATGGGTCGAATCCAAACTTCCATCCTGGGCCATCCCAACAAGACATCAATGCCCAGATGATGCGAACCTTGCAGGATATGCAAACAAAAATGACGGAAGTAACCCGCAACATCACAAATCTGAACAATCAGATTGGGGTTACTCCCATCCAAAGACCTGTAGGACATCTTCCGTCCCAACCCATACCCAACCCTAATCACAAGGGAACCATTATATGGCAGAAATCCACACTATCCAAATCAGCCTCCTCCTAATCCACCACCTCAGCAGCCGCCCAGGTTTCTGCAATCACAGGCCCCCCCACCTCCTCCAAATAATAATCCGACTGCACATGCAGTTACTTTGAGGAGTGGGAAAACCACCACTGACCCCGGGCCTTCACACGAACCTAGTAAGATACATGTGCAAATTGACTCCCCACCTCCCCATCAGGAAGAAAAAGGAAAACCAAAATCTCAAGACAAGATCCCTTTCCCACAAGCTCTTTACCCCACCACCAACAAAAAAAAGAAATCTGAGCACACTACAGAAGAACTCATGGAGCTATTTGGGCAAGTTCATATCAATATCCCTCTCCTAGATGCCATTAAATATATACCTGCCTATGCTAAATTTTTAAAGGAGATTTGTACTCCTAAAAGGCAGGCCAAAAATCTAGGACAGGTGCATCTTTCGGAGATAGTAAGCTCTGTCATACAGAGTAAGCTGCCTCCTAAGATGAAAGATCCGGGGGCGCCTTTCATTTCTGTAATTATTGATGACACTACATTTAATCGTACCCTCCTTGATCTTGGTGCCTCAGTAAATATTATTCCCACGAGTTTATTCGAAGAATTTCATATTGGTGAATTAAAACCCGTCGAGGTTACCCTGCAATTAGCTGACCGATCTACAATCAAACCTTGTGGGATTGTCGAGGATGTATTAGTCAAGGTCCAGAATTGTGTCTTCCCTGCAGACTTTCTGGTGCTTGACATTGAGGCACCTGAATCATTACTGGACTCCCCGATAATCCTTGGACGCCCCTTTTTGGCCACTGCAAAGGCAAATATCAATTGCCACACAGGAAAAATGAATATCACCTATGCAGGCCAAACTATCACTTTAGATATTTTTAAATCCTCCAGGAGATTCCATGATGATAACTTCTTTGAGGACTCAGATACTGAAATTTCCAATATGGTGGAGGAGACAATGTTAATAGATACCCTTACCGACCACAATTTTTTTGAGGACTCTGATTCAGACTCAGTGGTTGGCGAAATCTATGATCCGGAAACTTGTCTAGATTCCAAATTTATTCCTGATAACCCCCCTAACCCACCCACTATTCACGCACGTAATTTTTCCACACTAACTCACCATTCCTTCCCCGACCTCTTTCTTACGGAACTGCCACCAACCCCGCCCGAGTTTGGCACCCAACCTAAATTAAAACCATGGGCAGACTCAGGCCACACTTATCAATTTCCGTCTCACTTTGATCCCAATATTATTTCTAATCAATTTTCTAGGGATCTAGACGAAGACACCTTTTTTGCGGGCATCCAAGCGTCCAATTATTTACATGATTTTCCGTCTTCTGTGCATACCTTCATGCCCAGCTGAATGGCGTAAAAGATAGCACTGGATGGGAGATAACCCATCATTTTTTTCTTGCTTTCCTTTTTTCTTCTTTTTCCAGGTTTTGTTCATCCTAAACCCGACCGTTCTTCACTAAGGTGATCCCTTTTCCCTCCTAATGCATGAGGACATGGCATATCTTAAGCATGGGGGGGTGTTTTTAAATTTTTACGATCGATTTAGGACATTCAAAACCTAAAACATACAATTTTCTTTATTTCCTGCTTGCATACCCAAAAAAAAATAAAAATGTTGAAAACCTTTTTAGGAAAAATTTTGAAATCGGGACTAAGGTCGAAAAATTTACTTTCGGTACAATGGGATTTAATCTTTAACAAACTAGGGATAAGGATATAGATCTGATCATTAGAATTCCAGGGTCTATTTTAGACTAGATCAGATATCCTTCTCTAAAATTCCACCTGAACTCATGATAGTTCAGGTGACTTGATCCTATTTTGTAATACGGAAAGCATTTGCCATAGTTTCTGATTCAAAAACTTGCATATCTTAAGAAACTTCTTATGTCTATTTTCACACACAAGCCAACACTTAAAAATAATTAAAAATTTTTTTGAAAAACTCCCGTGTTTGGATTTAGTAAAAGTCTGAAGCAGATCCTTGGTTTGAGTTTCCACCACCGAGAAGAAGGAAAATACCTTCTTTGAGGACGCGATGTCAACATGTTACTGCCTTGGCGCTGCTCTATATCTATATTTCATATCTTTAGACGGAGCATTAAAGCGCATTTTAGCAGCTCAAGTGTCTTGGACAGTGCTCTACCTATAGCGTCGGAGCAAGAGCTTGAGTTTGCTTGGAGCGCCCCTTTTCACCGCATCGTGTTTTGGGGTTGTGAGCTCCTAGGTGGTGTCATGGACAGTGCTATCCCGAAGTACTGGCGCCAGAGCCCCCTCAAGGAATGGTAACGGGAATGATGATCCCGACACATCTGTTGTAAGACTAAGCTAAAAATAAGCATGGGGGAGAAAAAAAAAATATATATATATATACAATAATAATAATAACACGTCCTTATAAATGTTGGATTTTCACAAGCACAGACATAAGCTTTTAAAGGATTTTGCAAGTTGCGAATCAGATTCACGAGCCAGAAAAATCCTAAAAACAAACATTTCAAGTCATCTGAATTAACAAGAGGTTAATTTGTGAATTTTCTGGAAGATATATTGATCCCATTCTGTCTAATGGTTGGATCCAAAAATAAATCCTGATGTTTATCTTCAACAAATCCTGTACCTCCAGTGTTTCAATCTACCAAGGTCCATTAATCTCTTTTTCTCCTCAAAAGTCGAAAAAAATAGATTTCCCAAAAATTCCTTTTTAAGTTTTTCTAAGAGACTAGCAAAAGATAAGCATGGGGGTGTGATAAACACCAGTTTATCATCATTCTTATGCATTAAAACAAACCTAGCTCTTAGGATTTTACTCCGCAAACGGGTTTTTGGGCTACATTTAGGCATAAAATAGGTTAGGCATGCATTGAATTTTTTATTATCTTTTTAATATGTTTTTGTGAGTGGTAGGGATGTAGAGATATATAGATCCCTAAAACCCTAACACTCAAGAAGGCAAATGGTGAAGGAGAAGCCCAGACTAGCAGGAACTCAGCCTAATCCAGCTCACCTCAGCTTGATCCAGCTCACCTCAGCTTGATCCAGCTCACCGCAGCTGGAACCTAGCTTACTTGAACTAGGGTTAGCTCATCCCAGCTCCATTCAGCTAATCTCAACTGGATGGCAGCTCAAGAGAGCTCACCTTAGCTCACCCTAGCTCAAGTCAGCTCAGATCCAGCTCAACTTAGCTGAGTCTAGCTCATCTCACCTCCCACTAGTCCACAGGGAGCTCTAGCTAGCTCAGCTAAGTTGACAGGAGTTCACCCCAGCTCAGATCCAGCTACATCCAGCTCCACTCAGCTCCAGCCAGCTGAAGAAGAACTCATCCCAGCTTAGGAAGCTCAAGTCCAGCTCCTGGGGACTCAGCTTAGCTCAACTCAGTAGAGCTAAGCTACCTCAGCTACCTCAACCAGCTTGATTCTCCCCGGGAGCACTAGACCTAGCTCACCTCAGCTCATTTTGGTAGAAGCTAGCTCACTTTATCTTGGCTTAGCAACTAGCAAAGAACTAGCAAGCTAAGCCAGCTAGAGTGGCCCCATACCATCCTCTTCAGCAGCAGCCAGCTCCAGATCCAGCTCCAGATTTCTCCTCCTCAGCTCCTTCCTCCAAACCCTAACTCCATTACCTTCTCTTCTACTCCTCCATTAGCTAAGCTAGCTTGGCTTAGCTTAGCTTAGCGTAGCTTAGCTATGCTCCAACTTCCTTGGCTTGTACCACCCAAAAAACCCACCTACCAACTCCACCCAACTAGCTCCACCTAAGCTCCACATAAGCTAACCTACTTGGCACCAACCTAACCTACCCACCACCTCCAAAATACACCTAAAAGTGGCACCAAAAGCTACCCATAACCACCCCTTAATGGCGCCACTTTTCCCTCCAAAATCTCCCCTCATCTCCACCACACAATCCCCCTTGAACCCATCTCCACCATCCACCTAACCCCCCTTCTAGAAGACCCCATGTTGGCGCCAACATGGTGGTGTCTCTCCACCACCAAAAGACACCAACACCACCATAACTACCCCCTTTAACACCCCTTGAGTTTGCGCCAACTCTCCTTAGCCATAGGATCACCAACCACCTCCATTCTTCCATCCTAGCCCTCCATTTCAAGGGGCACCTTAACCCCCCATCCTACCTTATAAAAAGACCACTACCCACCACCATTCAAGTCATCCTTGGCTAGCAATTTCACTCTCATATTCCACCAAGAAGCCCACTTCCAAGAGAGAAGAAGAAGAAGAAGATTAAGGGGATATTCTGTCCCCTTGGTGCCTTCCCCTCTTCCCTTCTCTCTTGGGTCACGTCAGCCAAAGGAGAAGCCAGGCAAGGAAGATCTTGGAGGAGATCTTGAAGGTGATCACGCCACCTTGGAGGAGTTCTTGAGGGTGGTGCATGCCCACCCCTTGGAGAGAGAGCATTGAAGGTGGAAGCTTCCACCTTGTAGGAGCTCTCAAGGAAGGAGAAGAAGGAGGCTCTCTTTTCAAGCCAAGGAGCAGCTAGGCTTGGAGCAAGAAGACTCCCTTCTTCACCATTTTTTCAAGAGGATTTGTGTTTCTTTTCTTGCTTTTAGATTGTTTAATTCTAGTAGAAGCATTCCTCTACTTGTCCTTGAAAAGAACACTCATTCTACTCAATCAAAATTGCCTTCTTTTAGCTTTTTATTGCAGTTGCTTGTTTTGGTTCTAGCACTTGTTTCACCTCTTCTTCCTAATTACCCTAGGCCTCCACTTGCCTAGAGTGAGCTTAGGAAGAAGATATTTCTATCTTTTATATTTTAGTTAATCATTTGTAGGTGTTAGTTCTTTTCGCTACAATCTGCAGTTTGCCCTCATCTTTTCAAAATACAAAAAAAAAAATTACATATTGAAAAATATCAAAAAGAAAGTTGAGATCTATTTGTAAGCAAGAGGATTAATTTTGCAATTTTTGCCTCCTTGGATGACCCTAGATACTCCCCTATCTAGGATATAAATTTAAAAGCAAAAGCGGATTTGCGTGTTACAACGACGTTAAAAACCCGCTTTTACAAATCACGCATATTTCGCTATCATTCATGTACAAGCTTTCCTCTACAAGTTCATGTTGCAAACACTCTCCAAATGAATGAATCAAAAATATATTTTCTATATATATATGTCTATGTGTTGAGAATCACCATGAGTTCATTGCAATATCTTTTGCGTGATTAATGTTGCCTGTTTTTAATTCCTAATATTTTGCAACAAGTATGTCATTTCTGGAAAATATAGAAAATCTAACTATAGATGCATTCTCTGTAGACAATCACCACCTTTCTAGAATCGTGTGCATAGAAACTCACACTTTCAACTTTGTGATCTATTTAACACATGCACGTAATTAGGGTTCATAATAAAAATGGTGAAATTTTGATTAGAAAACTGGAAACCGACGTGCGATTTTAAACAAAGTACAATTGTAAAAGATCAAATTCAAACGTAAAACAAATGCCTCCCAAAGATGAATGACCGGGACTCAAGTCTCGTTATCATTTTATAAATATTTTTGTTTGATTGTATTACACACTATACTACCACATTTTCCTATTAAAAATGCGCGATACGCTTCACAACAAATGGCAGTGTTGCTGGGGAGGCAGCGCCATTTTCTTTGATTTTGATCTTTTAATCCATCACTGACAAATTTTCCTCTACTTTGTTTTTGGATGTGTAGGAAAAATGAGGAAGAACGGGATCTGCGCACACAACGAGTGTGGAAAACAAATCCAGGTGCACATCATCTCCTTTTTAGATTAGGTTTTCCTTTGAACCTTAGGAGTAGATTTACTTTCTGCAATTTCTCCTGACAAAAAGGAAGTTTTTATTCATTTTCGTGAAAAATAAAAAAACCAAAAAAAAAAAAAGTTTTTCAAAAAAAAATTCAAGACTACGTTTCTTTTGAATTCTAGGCTAGTTTGAAAAAAAGTAAAAAAAGAAATATGTATTTTTGAAAACCCTCTGAAAAAAAAATCCTTTTTGAAAAAAAAAATTGCAAAAGTTTTCAAAGAAAAAAAAAGAAAACATTTCTGGTGGAAGGCTTGGATTTCAAACCCAAACCCTCTTTAAAGCTTTTCCACCATCTTCTGATTTTCGGCCATATTTCAAAGTTTGATTTAAAAATTCGATTTCTGAAAAATTAGTGAGCAAAAATTTTGAAATTCGAGCTAGATCTTCATTTTCAAACTATCTTTCAAACGACACCATTCATTTGAAAAAATTCCAAGTATAAAATTTTTAAAAATTTGCGAAGTGCAAGGGGGTTAGACTGAACCAGATTCAAGATTTTTCAAATTTCAAAAAGCAATTCCGAGCAATCCACGAATCTGTTTTGTCCAAAAATGGTGGGGTTTGAAAGCTAATCTCATTGGCTTTATTTTCCATATTTTTTGATGAATTTTTGAAAGTCATTTGATACTGTTTCAAAGTGAAAAATTGACCAGGGGTAAAAATTCCAGATCTAACCCCCTGACATTCAAGAATCCCTAAAAATTCGGTTGAAACGGTAAAATTCCAAAAAGATATTCTCTGAAAACATAATTGAAAAAGGAATCTACTCACAAAATTTTAAGTTAATTGGATTCCAATTGTTTCAGAGAACGAACCTTACTTTTGTGGTCTGCTAAAACAGGATAAAACCCTAGAAGTGCATAAACCTTAGGGTAAATCTTTAGGGTTACAATTTAGAGACCACACTTGGGTTAAACTAGACTTAATCAAGTCTAGTACTTAGTTGGTGAGCTTGGTCACCTTATGGGCCACTCACCAAGAGAAAACCCCACTAAAGAAGATGGGCTAAAATAAATTTTAAAACACGAAATAAAACCTAAATTCGTTGTCGTGCTACTGGGTGGTTTCAACCTCTTGGCTAGGTTAGCGAAGAGGTAGGAATCACTTTCAGTCAGTTGTACGAAAAATTTCATCAGGAATTAAAACCTAAAATGAAAAATCTGTCATCTGATTCATAAGGACAACTTGATTGACAGCGCCTTAGCCTTGTCCGACTTAGCAACACAAACCCAGGGGTTAAGTGGTGTATGTGAGGAAGGAGGTCACTTAAACCTCACTTGGTTGGACCTTAGGAGCCACTCCTAAGGAGGCAAGTCACCTCGCCGAGACCTTCTTCTCCCCCCACTTCTACTCCTATAGCCGCAATGGCTAACCCTAGATCTGGACCTAATCGCGATCCAGAAGAGCTGGATCCACGAGCTTATCTGAGAGCCCAGGTCATTGAATCAGCTCAACCTTGGGATCAGAACCCAAGGTGGTGAAGACTACCTTTTGCCTCACCTGATCCTTCTCCTCGGGTTGCCAAAATGGTTAACCCATATCCTAACCTTGGATATTACGACCCATACCAGTCGGTCCCTCAAAGGACCACATCTTATACCGTAGGATATGGATTTCATACTCTTACTTCTCACCCATGGAATATGGGTAGACCTGATTCACCCCCTGGAACCCCTGAAGAGCTACCGTTGCATATGCAACCGCATTACAGAATACAGAGAGCTATAGCCAGTGCTAAGGAGAAGGCCGCATTCTACTTTCACGAAATCCAAGCTATCACTGAGCCGAACAAAAGACAAAGCTAGATTCCGCATCAACAGGCTTTGAGGGAGCTCCTTGAAGAAACAGCAGAGATAACAAGGCTAATTGGACAAAATCGGGAAACTCAAGAACTACGTCTTTTGAGATATCAAGTGGAAAATAGCCTTGAAGACCTCGAAGAATCTGAAACGATTACGTCGAAAAGACACATAGAAGATTCTCGGGAGCAGATGCTGGAAGATCATTCAGGGGAAGAAGAATCCAGCTTGGATATGAGATAGGAGTAGGAAGTATGACGAATGGGTTCGTCTGAGAACTCCATTCAGGAAACTGAGGATGAAAGGACTGATATCTCCAGGATTGAGCCACAATCAGATTATCCTAAACCCTGGGAGATAGCTCTTGGGTTAGATAACCCAATCGTGATAAGGGATGCAGATCCAGTTGAGGATATGGATCTTGAGGCAAACATTACATGCGACACTACTGATCAATCTTGGCCACTTCCTATTGTAGGTGAACCTGTGCTAGAGCCAACATCTTCTGATCTGCACTCTTCTTCTTTCACCTACATCCCTAATTCGGATGCTAGAGATTCTGAGATGACACTTTCTATCCCTGATCCTGACTTTCTAAGATCAGAAGTAGCTGTGGATGTTTTTACCAAAGAAATAAATGTGCTACCTGAGGCAGGAATTACTGAGGAACCCAATGCATATGAGGGTGAATCTTTGAGTAGAATGAGTTGGGGATGCACCTATCATCCTAGTTAATGGCTTGACCCCGAGCCTGAAGAGTCAGCCTCCGATGAATCAAAGATGAGTACTGATGTGGACGAAGTAATTTCTGACGAGGATTTCAGTGACCTCCCCACAGATCTTCTACTTTCACAAACACCCCTGTATGATCCAGAGCCTGGAGAGGGCATGATCTTTGATGTCAATTATCGTTATGAGGATCCCTATGACTCAGATACTAGTTCTGAGATACATTTTGAACTACCCCCTCAGCAACTTCCTGCTGAATTATGGGACAGGATAAATCAGCTAAATTAACATCATGATCCCCCCTCTGACTATCGTCGATTTTCCACCACCATTCCACACTTTCTTATATGATTCAAACATGGTTACACTGCTTAAGATGTCTATTTATGCATGTTTTTAAGCATGGAATTGTATTGCATATTATAAATATTGCATAACATGCATCATCTTGCATTTAGATTACTTTGAATAAAATGGAGGTTAATTATCTCCTTTTATATTCATGGACAGGGCAAACTTTTTATCGAGGCCTCGGATAGAAGATCCAACTGTACAGATGTGATCAGGGTGACGATTGGAGTTCAACGACTCCAAGATCGCCCTAATCAGATATCTGTAGCATCAGATAGAGATCGGAGAACCCTAGAAGATCAAGGGCCAAGATGGTGTGAATCCGCACTTCAAATGACAAATCTGACCAGACGGATGGATTCGGATCGACGATCGCAGCCTAACGGGGTGAAAATCGACTCAATCCGACAACTGTGGCACCATCTACAACATCCAGAAGATGGACGGCCAAGATGGTGCCACATGGCGCCATCTCGGCTGCCCAACCGACCGCCCTCAACTTCTGAAGATGCTAGCACCCATGAATCTTCGCTGTTGGATCAAGTTCTAACGGCTGAGATTGCGCCCAACCGACGTGCCCATCCTCTGAGCTGCACTTGAAGAAGCCGCCTTGACCGTTGGATCTTGATCCAATGGTCCTGATCATGTGCGTGCAAATACTTCTCCGCGACACAAGAACCACTGCAGTGCAACGGGTGAATGCACTTACACAAGGGAGCGAAGCGCATTTGAATCTTAAGGAGCGGGCAAGCGGGCGTGGATGAGCGAGTGCGTGCGATGGCACGATGAGGATCGAGCGGCTGCGGGTGCTCGATAGTGCCCATGCGCTATCGCACGCTCGCACCTCACGCACCATCACACACACGAGCGTGTGCTGAGGAGCGGGCGGGGAGGCGCAAGATAAGCCGTCCGATCTCACCATCGGATGGCTAGGATTCGCGGATAGTGGAGGGCGCGTTACGAGCGAGGAGGCAAGCAGCCGCGCAGGTGACGCCCACTATGCCCACGATGGGGCTTTAGCGACGGTTTTATCCGTCACTAAAGACCCCTAATTTAATGTTTTTCAAATTAAAATGATCAAATTGCCCTCACTCCTTGCAACTATAAAAGGAGACCCCCTCCACACGAAATTCTCATCCCTTCCTTCTCTTCTCTCCCTCTCCAAAGCTCAAGAGAAGCTTGTCCCACACCCAGGATGCTTCCCGCGAGATAAAGTTAATTTTTTGTCCCCATTTCGGAAGCAGATCCTGCGACGACGATGACGTGCTGCCCCGTTCCTGTTCTTCTTACTTTGTCCTCCATTGTCCTGCTCCGTTCCCCATCGTCCAGGCGTCGTCCCGTCTGACTCGTCCTCCAAGCGACCATCGAGGAGGATATCTCTCTCCCCATTCCTTTTATTGCTTTCTAGAGTAGATTTACTGATTTCTAGTGTAATCATTTTCCTGCTTTCTAGTTGTATTGTTTAGTGTAATGAATAATCTTTTTGATGATGAATTCCATGTTCATTCTACATCTCTTTTGGTTTTTGTTTGTAATATTCTCTCTCTCTCATTCTCTCTCTTCTATTTATTGTAAATAGTTAGATAGTTTCTAATCAATTAATCTACCATGTGACAAATAAAACAAATGCATATTTTTTAAATCAAACGTCTACCTCCCTGAGTTCAACCTGGGATTTCTATTCCGATATAAATTTTATTTGTTGAACATGAGTTCTTCGCTTTCAAACTACAACGACAAGTTTTTGAAACCAAACACGTTAGCGTAGCAACTCACAAAGTTTAACATGGTGCATTTGCCGGGGAGGCGACGCTATTTGATTTTTTTTCTTCGTGTTTTCCAACTTATGAATCATTTACCTCACTTCTCTCCTTTCTTATTGTGATTGCAGGTACTCTTTCGAGACGAGCAAAAGCGGTAGATTGGAGTAAAGTGCTGTGGAAGGATCTGAAAGTTATACCCCACCTCTCACCCATTAGTTTTCATTTCACCACATAATAACATAAGCATCAATCAACCTAGGTGTTCTTATAAACTCTAATGTTAGATTGTTTGTTGTTTGACACCCACACCCATCCCAACCTCCACATTTAAAAATAAAAGTAAAAAAAAAAATCTCATAGAGGTACACAACCTCATCTGATTTTCAAGCTCAATTGGTAAACCGATCTTTGGAGCCGGTATACACACCAAACACATAATTGAGTAGAAATCAGATTAGGTAATAACTTGCGTGCCTAATTAAGTGGTGCAACAGGCCGATTGCTTGAGTTGATTGGGCCGTACCACTTCAATTAAAATCAACGCATCAAGTAGCTGCCGATTAGGTTCAACTCTTAAGGATTTACCAGGCACTCCACATTTTTTTTAAGCTTCAAAGGAAAACATCTTCACCTGTGCTTTCAAAACCTGGTGTGCCAACAAAACTTGTTTGAAAACACCTAAAGTTGAATCCTAAAAGCTACTAAGCAAGATTTGAACCCTAAAATTCACCGCATCAAAAGTAATCTTGCGTGAAAACCACTGGTTGTGCACGCACACACAAATCAATCAATCACTAAGGGCACAACCCAGATAAGGAGCCCATCACATTCCAAAGCACATTCAAACCTAGCCCAAAATAAAGCAGAGTAGACGTTGGCCTTAAGGATTCGACTCGCTCTTCAGAGCCCAGAACGAGATTATTTTCGATTAGTTTGTTTCTACTATTAAATATGATGTCTAGCTAAGGGAGCAGAATAGAACGATTGTGGCTGGGGGGTACACTAGGAACCGGAGGTGCAAGTCGAAGGAAGAACTTCTCCCGAGTCCCTCCTTCTAATTGGTTGGATTGAACAAATAGAAGCAAATTAAATTGTTCCTTTATCTCAAGATGGGTTGTGGGAGTCTGTAGGTCTTTAGGTTAACCCACTTAATGACAGGTTTGATTGATTGTATTGCAAGGCACCTTTCTTCCTCCTGTTTCTCATGAATCCTTCCACATATTACACGCATTCCCGCTCTTTCCCATCTGTTTAGAATTATCCTCAACATGACGATTATCCCGACGCGTACTTTAATCAACCATCAGTTAGTTGGGATAACTCAGATTGGGGATACAGTTCCGGACCTCTGTGTTTAGGGTCTAAACCTGAACACTATGATTGTGATTTCTATCCTTCTCAGAGCCACATCGATTATAGATCGCCAACTGTTCATGGACAACCTAGTACGATCTATAATCAAGAAGGATACATCAATCCTTACCCATCCTATGATTACACTGCCTTTAGATCATTACCACCTTTTGAACAATCCGAAATGACCTATTATCAGGAAGGGTATAACAAATCTCAATTCGTTAACTCCTCTACACTAATCCCAAACCCACCCAACATTGAACCAACTCATTTGGTTCAGGGTAACCAGGTTCAAAAGAAGGTTCTGGCCAACTTGAGGAATATCATACAATCTTTAGAAGTTTACCCAATACCTTGCATTGAGAGATTGGAGCCTCTGATTGAAATGATTGATAATTTGAACAAGTATTTGTTGGATTGGCTCCAGGATGTTAAGGATAAGAACTCGGGTGAGTTTCTACTTGGGAAGTTAGCGAAATTGAGGATGGGATTTGTGGTTGCTTTAGTTCAATCGTGGGATGATTCCTAAGATGAACTCCCTTTAGGAGAGCCAATGTCAGAACTTGCTCAGGCACCTGTTGGGGGGGCACATGTTATGAGGCTGACCAGATTGAATTGGAGCAACCAATTAAGGATGATCTGATTTCTTCACCTGAGATCCCTAAGCCAGGGTACAAGGAAATGTATGTCTCCTTGGAACAGAAAGTGACAGATGATTTTGGGACATACATTAATATGGGTCTTGATTTCTTTGATTTTGATGGTGAAGATTCAAGTTGCGAAGTCTCACACGAGTTTACAGAACATGATTTCTGTGAGACGATTAGGCTTGAGGAATCTGAAAGATCATTTGATAGCCCAATAACTGAGGAAACTGATTTTATTGGGCTCACATTACGGATCCAAAATCGCATTTTCTGGTGGATTCAATCAAATGCCCTGATTGTCAGTTACACCCCATTGAGCTTATCGATGATTCTATTTTAGAGATAATTAGACCCAAGTCAATTCTGATTCAACCACATCATTTAGACTTGGAGATTTTAGATGGGGTGATTAATATGCAAGAGGTCCTGGAATTTGACATACTGAATGAGGAGGATAGGAGCCGAGAAATTTTGATTTGGGAAGCAAGTTCCTAAAAAAGTTGAAGATTGAGTTGAAGGGTTCCTATTAAGCTGAAACCATCAAACCAGGACCCTTACGACATTTGTTCTGAGGATGTCGAACCCAAGCACACATTCAATGATTATCCTTTTGAGCTTGATTTCTTTATAGGCTGACTTTTTGGTCTTGGGTTGCATCCTCATAAATCGTAGGCCCGACCCCACTTGCATACTGATTTTAGGTTTTGGGTAATTTTTATCCAGAACCTTAGATATTCATGATTATGGGGTATGGGTCTACACCACAATCTGCTGACAGGTCAGTGGTTTCTTCTCTTTATTCTGATTCTGATCTGCACATGTGAATTCTTTATTTCTCTTCTTTGTATAGTGTGCCTAGCTGAAGGCACTAAATTCATCACGTATATAGTTCTTTTTAGTTTTTATTTCGGAGCGGACCTGACATTCACGTAATTCAGGTGCTTTCTATTCTATTCCACTCTATTTTATGTCTTTTTAATACAATGAGAACATTGCATTAGATAGGCATGGGGGGTGGATATTCATCTCTAGATTTATTCATCAGCTCCATAGATTTGTTTTATTTTTTCTTTTATTAAAAAAAATTGGAATTAGGAAAAAGAACTTGGGTTTAAGAAAATTTTCAATCTTAGGAAATACTACATTATGATCTGAACACAAAGAACCTTCAGGTCTTCAGACTTAATCAGCCTGTGTATCCACTAAAATGTGGATTTATTTTTTGAGTCCTCGCCAACCTGAATTCTATTTTAATTGGAGTAAATAAGTTTGGGTGATAAGTACACGACTTATCAACCCGCCCTCTGATTTGAGAGAATTTTGAGTTTTAAGCATCTACACACTATCTTATCACCGACTCGTTGTTTGGCGATTCTAACGGAAATTGGGTAGCTAATAAACCTTCTAGGGTGATATGGCTGGCAAGTTATCGTGGGTAACAGCCCATAGGTAGGTTATCCAGAGCCCAGTCATAGGACCTTTCTCTTTTTGCTGCCTTTAGGTAAATCTTAGACCAGGGAAGCCACCTACTTAAAAGAAAAAAAAAGAGAAAAGAAAGTCAAAAAGAAAAGAAAAAAAAAGAGGAGAAAAGAAAAAAAAGAAATAAGCCACACTTCACCACACGAGTATGGCTGGCAAATTGTCGGTGGTAATAGCTCATCGACTGGCTGTCCAGAACCCAGCTCAATAAATGCACTGAAAATTCCCAAAACACTTAGGAAGAAGTGGAGAAGTAGAATAAATCGGGGAGATATACACTCGATTCACCCTTATGTTGACCCCGTAAAAAAAAAGTAGGGAGAAAGCTACCAATTGTAAAGGTACACCTTTAGGCAGAATTCTCTTTTCAAGGTAACCTAGAGGCGTAGAAATTCGAAGTCCATTTTTACTACCGGTCAACGAGTCTATCACATTCACAATAAGATGCTTAGAACTTAGGGTTCTCATCAAATCTTGGGTGAGTTGAATGGCAGTAGAAAACTACTCTTAAACCCTAAAACTTGAAAATCCAAAAAAAATAGAAAAGAGGAAAAAGAGAAAAAGAAAATTTTCTTTGAATAAGGTGAGGACTTGAGGCGATCTGCATTTTGGTAGAGACCCAGGCACTATTGTGTCTTTGAAAGTTCAAATCCTAAGTAAACATTTTCTTAATAATTGAAAATAAACTCATGCCCAAATAATCCAACCTGATTCTTTTAAAAATAGCATATAGTTTTTGCTAGGGACAAGCAAAAGATAGGTATGGGGGTATGATGTAAACCTGTTTACACTACTTAAGATGTCTATTTATGCATGTTCTTAAGCATAGAATTGCATTGCATATTATAAATATTGCATAACATGCATCATCTTGCATTTAGATTAATTTGAATAAAATGGAGGTTAATTGTCTCCTTTGATGTTCATGGACAGGGCAAACTTTTTATCGGAGCCTCGGATTGAAGATCCAACTATACAGATGTGATCAAGGTGGCGATTGGAGTTCAACGACTCCAAGATCGCCCTAATCAGACATCTGTAGCATCAAATAGAGATTGGGGACCCTAGAAGATTAAGGGCCAAGATGGTGTGAATCTACACTTCAAACGAAAAATACGACCACACGGATGGATTCGGATCGACGATCGCAGCCTAACGGCATAAAAATTGACTCAATCCGACAACCGTGGCACCATCTACATCATCCAGAAGATGGACGACCAAGATGGCGCCACGTGGTGCCAACTCGGACGCCCAACCGACTGCCTTCAACTTCTGAAGATGCTAGCACCCACAAATCTCCATTGTTGGATCAAGACCCAATGGCTGAGATTGCGCCCAACCAGCGCACCCATCCTCTGAGCTACACCTGAAGAAGCTGCCTTGACCGTTGGATCTTGATCCAACGGTCCTGATCGCGTGCACACAAATACTTCTCCGTGACACAAGAACCGCTGTAATGCAGCGGGTGAACGCGCTTACGTGAGCAAGTGGCGCGCGTTAGAATCACAAGGAGCAAGCGATGGCGCGATGACGATCAAGCGGCTATGGGTACTCGATAGCGCCCACGCGCTATCGCAAGCCCACGCCTCACGCGCCATCACACGCGCTAGCACGCACTGAGGAGCTGGTGGGGAAGCGTAAGATAAACCATCCGATCTCATGATCGGACGGCTAAGATTTGTAGATCGTGGAGTACGCGTTACTTGCGAGGAGGCAAGCAATCGTGCGGGCAATGGCCCACTACGCCCACGATGGGGCTTTCGTGACGATTTTATCCGTCACTAAAGACCCCTGATTTAATGTTTTTCAAATTAAAATGACCAAATTACCCTCACTCCTTGCAACTATAAAAGGAGACCCCTCCAAATGAAATTCTCATCCCTTCCTTCTCTTCTCTCCCTCTCCAAAACTCAAGAGAAGCTTGTCCCACACCCGGGATGCTTCTCGCGAGATAAAGTCAATTTTTCATCCCCCTTTCAGAAGTGGATCTTGCGACGACGATGACGTGCTACCCCATTCACGTTCTTCTCGCTTCGTCCTCCTTCGTCCTTCTCCATTCCCTGTCGTCCAGGCATCGCCCCGTCTAGCTCGTCCTCCAAGCAACCATCGAGGAGGATATCTCTCTCCCCATTCTTTTTACTGCTTTCTAATGTAATTATTTTCCCACTTTCTAGTCGTAATGTTTAGTGTAATGAACAATCTTTTTGATGATGAATTCCATGTTCATTCTACATCTCTTTTGATTTTTGTTTGTAATATTCTCTCTCTCTTATTCTCTCTCTTTCTTCTATTTATTCTAAATAGTTAGATAGTTTCTAATCAATTAATCTACCTTGTGACAAATAAAACAAATGCATGTTTTTTAAATCAAACGTCTGCCTCCTAGAGTTCGACCTGGGATTTCTATTCCGGTATAAATTTTATTTGTTGAACACGAGTTCTTCGCTTTCAAACTACAACGATAGGTTTTCAAAACCAAACATGTTAGCATAGCAAGTCACAACATTTAACATTATAGCTAGACTTTTTGGAGTAGGGGTGCACAATCAGCTAGTTCGCATCTCTGGACCACTGATTCTGGGAGCATATGAGCATATCTTTCTCCTAATCTTGATCGGCTCCTATGCAAGAACAGATACATCTAATTGAGTTTTCGCCCAACTAGAGGTGTTAAACTCAGCACATTTAGATACCATCCATCTCACATCCCACCATCATTTATACATAACCACTTTTATATATAGCATATTTTCTTTCTGTATATTGCATGCTGACAAGTTGGCCGGTGCTAAGTATAATTTCAAGAGCAATTACAAGTGATTTCTACCCATTCTCTCCCTACAGTATTTAGTTTCTTTTATATTCATGCATGAGGGCATGCAAGAACTTAGGCATGGGGGGGTAGATGCAACAAAACTGAAAATTTTTATGCTAACATTTAGGAAAACCTCAGAGCTGCATGTAAAATGTACTTTAGGACCATAAATAAAAGAACAACCGACTCCACCTCCAATGCTAGCATTGGAGCTAGAAATCGTCTGCAACAGTCACTTCCGGCTCACCCTCTCACCTCTTGTTCTAAATTTAGGGTCAAGCTGAATGTAACCCAAAAGGGAAATTTCATGAAGTACAAAATATATGAGGTTACTTGCATATATACATATTGCATTCATGAATAAGATTATTTGATTAAGAGAATGCAATAGGGATTTTGTTCTCTAGTTGATTCCTGTAATCTGGAATCCAGTACAACTTTTCACACGCATGTAGAATTTGCAATGGATTTACAATGAAGGCTGATAAACGTCTTCAGTCTGTCGAGAAGTAGTGCTTCTTTTCCTAAACCCCTGGACGGTGTTTTGGGAGTCAGGCAGATCTTCAAAAAATCCACCAAATAGTGTGAGATGAGAGTAGAGTGTACTGGTGCTCTAAGATTAGTGCAAGGAATCCGGAATCCTAGATAATTAGGTGATGATACTTAGAGATTAGGCATAGTTTTCACTCTCGGTTCTTGCGTATAAATTTTTGTACAAATTTTGAGAGCCACCAAATAAGGCAAATACGCGGAGAGCGAGTTTTCATAAAACTATGGCTAAGGTGAATGGTTATGACCATTCTTTACAGAATCCTCGACAAAAGGAGGGTATTGATGTCAAGGTCAGAAATACACTGTCCTATCCATCTCTCCTGGTGCCGTGAGTAGGCACTTCCACCAAATAAGCTACCTAATGTCTCTTGAGTACCACCAATCCCTAGTAATGCCTCCTCAATAAAGTTCATGGATGTGTGCTAGTTGTGTTATGTTGAAAAAAAAAAAGAAAAAAGTTATTATTAGAAAAAGAGGAAAAAGCAAAGAAAAAAGAGTGAATATTTAGTGTTTATTTCAGTTGCATTGAGGCAATACCACCAAATAAATTTTAGATCCACCAAATATGGCCTTAACCTATTTTTTGTGTTTCTGACAGCCTAAATACTGGCTGATGAATTTTGACTTAGTGTTAGGGTTATGGAGACTCAATTAAAGTGTTAATGCCAAGTGAGACCACCAAATACAGATTATATGTGTGAATCTGGTGAGATTGTGAGCTCCAAGAAAAAGAAAAGGAAAGAAAAAGAAAAAGTGCAAGAGAGAATGAATACAAAGGAATCAAAAGAGAGCATAGTCTTTCTCGTCTTTCTCTGAGTTGAGTTACTTAGTAATTTGGGAATCTAGATGCTATAGTACTAATCTCTATGTAGCACCAAGTGAGAGTGAGCCACCAAATATATAATCTTTTCCCTTAGAGATTCTCTACCTAAGCCTAAAGCCGGGGTGAAATTCATAGAATATCTTGAATACCTCGAGGGAAGAAGTCCGCCTATCCCGCTAGAATTTTACTAGGGGTCAAGTACAGGCTTTAGAGGTGTATCATTTTTCACTTGAATCTGTTGCAAAAGCTATAGAGCTGCACTTTCACGATTGTCTAGATTTCTAGAGCATAGGATGAAAACAAAAAGGAGAAAAATCTCTAGGCATACACTTTATAAAATAATCAATCTCTTAGGGACCCTTGCTATAAATAATTTAGTCTTGCATTTGCTAGGGACTAGCAAGATTTAGGCATGAGGGTATGATTGCACAGCAATCATAGGTCTTAATTGACCAAGATTAAGCTAGGACTTAGCATAAGTTAGGGTTATTCATGCATGCGTAAGCATTATCTTCATCTTTACTACTTTCCTTTAGCTATGCATAAAATAATGCTATAATGTGCTGATTAAGTGCATTATGTCAATTGCAGGCAATAAGCTGATCAAGAGCTGGATCTAGAGCAGGATCTGAAGTAGGATCAGGAATAATGGGTGTTGCAGTAGAGTTGGAGTAGAAGGCTTAGATTAGATGTAGGAATAATGATGTAAGGGAGTTAAGGTTTGATATTCTATTAAGTAGGAATAAAGCAGTAAAATGTGAAGAGCTTAGGTCCATCTTAGCCCTAGGATAGCCTAGAGACTTCCCCCAAGCCTTGGCCACCCGTAGATTAGGTCACAGCACCCTAGGAAGCACTAAAACCCTAGTTCCAACCCTTATCTAGATGTCTAGATAAGTTATAGGATGTCCAGGACACTTAGCCAACTCCCACACGCCTCAAATCTACTTCTACAGTGTTATTGGATGTCCAGACACTTTGTCAAATGACAAATTTCTGCAAAATACCCAAAACAGAACCTAGATTTCCCCCTGACTCAGATTAGACGCCCAGAACTGAAGTCTGGACTTTTGATTTTTGAGTATAAGTCGTCTAATCATATTTTTGGACGTTCGAAACTGCCTCCAGTTCTTGTTTTAAGATTCAAGCCTTGATCTTCGATTTCTAGCTCCCTAGGCATAATCCCAACCGCATAGGAAACTAAATTAAGGTGTCCTAACCTTAGTACATCACCTCTAGACCTACCTAAGGACCTAATTAGGTCCTCACCAAACCCAATTTACTTAGATCAAAGTCAATTACCTTCACTTAAATCAATTGGACTCATTGAGTCCAATTGAGCTTAGATCTCAACCCACACAAGTTCAATTGGACCTAGTGAGAGTCCAATTGACCTAAACCCGACCTGATTGAGTTATTTCACTCTCAATTAGGTTCACACATTCAATTAAACTTAGGTTAAGTTTAATTGCAATTTCCCCTTAGCAATTACGATTTGTAACCCTAATTAAAGGCGTACACCTACCTAAACCCCTAAGGACCTAACCTAGACCTCTTAGACACCTAGGGTACGACCACACACACCCATTCATGCACTCCCATACATCTAGAGTTCTCTAGAACTCTCTCCAAGTGGCACCACTCTTGGTTGCCAAATTTAGCAACCAAGAGGCATGCAAATTGAGATCCACATTTTTTGGATCTCAAAACCACTTGGCTGGCCACTCTTGGACTCTCTCTAGAGAGTTCCACACTTCTCTGGAGGAAGTCCCTTAGGTCTATAAAAGGACCCAAGGGGTGGCCATTTGCACCCATTCACTTCCTTGGCTCCATTCACATCCACCTCTACTTAGGCTAGCTACTTCCACTCCATCTCCACGAGTTGACCACCACCATGAAGGACACCATGCCGGGATGCTAGATCACTCCAACCTCTCTCCAAGGGCAGGCCTAAGTTCCATTGGCCATCCCTCATTCTCCTCCTGACCACTCCAAGGCCATCGGAGACCACCTCCGAATGCCTTTCTGTTCTGCGAAATCTAGATTATTAGTTTATGCTCTTCATAGTTTTATTGCTTTTAATTACTGCTTAGTAGTGTAGTCCTTATTCTCCCCAAATGATGCATGCAAAATCCCCCCGTAGATTCTTGTATGCGATCGTTTTCTGATAGCTACATCTACATTTTTAAGCATTCATGTACAAGCTTTCCTCTACAAGTTCATGTTGCAAACACTCTCCAATTGAATGAATCAAAAATATATTTTCTATATATATATGTCTATGTGTTGAGAATCACCATGAGTTCATTGCAATATCTTTTGCACGATTAATGTTGCCTGTTTTTAATTCCTGATATTTTGCAACAAGCATGTCGTTTCCGGAAAAGATGCATTCTCTGTAAACAATCACCACCTCACTAGAATTGTGCACACAGAAACTCACACTTTCACCTTTGTGATCTATTTAACACACGCGCACGTAATCAGGGTTAATAATAGAAGTCATGAAATTTTGATTAGAAGACTGGAAACCAGCGTGCGATTTAAACAAAGTAGATTGGTAAAAGATCGAATTCAAGCGTAAAACAAATCCCTCCTAGAGACGAACGACCGGGACTCAAGTCTTGTTATCTTTTTATAAATATTTTTGTTTGATCGTATTGTGCACTATACTACTACATTTTCCTATAAAAAACGTGCGATACGCTTCACAACAACATCCGATCGCAAGATCGGACAGCTTAAACGCGTGCTCCATCGTGCTTTTGAAATCCTAAAGTGCGCTCTCGCATATTTTCGCACGCGTCATCGAGCGCGTCTACATCCAATATCTCCACATCCACCACGTGTTTGTCGTCGAGCCACTCGATGGAGATCTAGTGGTTGAATTTTGGCTCTGGGTGCCGCTTCTCCTAAATCCCCACAGAGTGTGCTTCGATCTCGTGCCGCCCATCTTGTGGATAGAGCACTAACCAACGCGCTACTCCCACAAGTTTGTTGCGCTTAGGTTTTGTTGGAGCTTATTCTCGGCCGTTGGATGGGAATCCAACGGTCGAGATCTCGTTTCTTCTGATGAGGTGGCTGAGGGCGGCTGCAATGGTGGGATCGTGGCCATTGGATGACGATCCAACGACCTGCGGTTCTCCTTCCCAATTGGGGTGTGATGAGGGGGAGGCTGAAATGGTGCCACGTGGCACCATCGTGGCTGTCCATCTTCCTCTTCTTGTATCTGATGACGTAGGACTCCGATTAAGTTGATTTCTACACTGTTGGACTGCAAACATCAATCCAGATCCATCTGCGCAGTTGGATTTGTCATCTGAGGTATAGATCTTCTTTAATTTTCCCCTTGGCTCTTGATCTTTTGTGAATTCCTTACGTTGCTATGGGAGTCTGATTGATGCGATCTTGGAAGCGTTGGACTCCCATCGTAGTTCTGAATAGATCCATGTGGTTGGATCGATCATCTGCAGCCCCGAATTACCTACAATGAGTGATACCTCTCGAATAGCACAGTTTTAGGCATAAAACACATATATCAATTACAATGTACAATACAATGCGAATGCATGTAGAATGTTCATGTTAAGCTAAGTTCTGGCTTAATTTAGGAGAATTAGGGCCTATGATTGCTGTGCAATCAATTTTCAAAGAAGTTTGAGATTCCACAAACAAGAGGAAATCCAGTTGTATGGGTGAAGATTAATTTCCTTTTAATTGTTGATCTCTAGAAATGAAAAGCAAACCCTAATCACTTGAATCCTGAGTAGAAATTTAATTACAAATGAGATTGTTTTAGGTTTCAAGTTTAAGTATTGGTCCAAACAATGTAAACAACACCACTACTATAAAGAAAATCAAACATGGATTCCAAAAACTAATTTTTTAAGATTTTAGGAATTTATTTAGTATTTGTTTTGAATTTTTCTTTGTACTGGTCTCAAAGTCTAGAAATGATACCTATGGGTATTTTGTAATTTCCTTCCCACCATTGGCCTCCAAAATTTTTTGTGAATTTATTTAATGTGTAGAATTTTAGAAGGATTCCAGAAAGCTAAATTTCATATAAATTAGCTAAGTATAAGAATTCTTAAAATTATTGGATAGTAAAAAAATAGGAAGACCAGGGGGTGTGACCCCTCTGCAGTCCATGAATTTTTAAAAATTAAATACAAAGCCAATCAATCTGAAATTTGGAATGGATGCACCCAACTTGATTTGGAATCTCTGTTTGAAATTTCCAGATTTTAGGAGTCTTGTGATGTTTATAATTGATTTTTCAATTCAGGATAGAAGTCTGGATCCAAAAAATAGAACGCCTGCACTTAAGGTAGAGTGGTGTTTAATGGTGCAAACAAGCAAACAATGAGTTTTAAATTGTACCACTCCACTTAATTAAGTTGTTTAAGGTCCTGGAAACCAGGTTTAGTAGATTTTGTAGTCTTTTAATTCTTTTTGAGACAAGATATAGGGAACCAACCTAAATCCACGTGAAGACAAGGGATTTGAGTTCTTCTTTGCAGAATTCCTATTGCTTCATATAGTTCCTGCACACATGAGATAGAGGAAAAGAGAAGGGGAGAGATCCACTTCAAGCAAGAGAAAAGTGATAAAAGCAAAGCTGTGCCTCCCCGGCAACAATGCCAAAAAGTGATCCGGATTTTACGTGATTTGTAAAATAGTCGTTGTAACGCGTAAAATCGATCAACTCTTAAATTTGTAAACCTAGATGTGGGATATCTAGGGTTGTCCAAGGAGACAATATGTTTGCAAAAATACGTCTCTTGCATGGAAATAGAAATCACCTTTCTTTTTGGTATTTTTGAATATGTAATTTTTATAGGTTTGAAATAAAGGGGCAATTGAGAATTTATTGGCGAGAAAGACTAAAGAACCTAATGCCTTGGAGACACAAAATGGCCTCTCTCTAAGCTCTCCCTAGGCATGTGGAGGCCTAGAGAAATTAAAGGGAGGGAGTGTAAGTGCACAAAGAAGAGAAAACAACAAAACTAGAATTGCTACAAGAATTTAAAGAAGGAAAAAATTCTTTTACTAAAGGGAATTGTTTTCTACAAGTACAGGAATGCTTCTACTAGAATTGAAAAAAAACAAAATAAAACAATCTATTTATCCCTAACACTCACAGAAACACATCAAATACACAATAAAAAATGCAATGCATGCTTAACCTAATTAATGCCTAAATGCAACCCAAAAACTCATTTGCAGAGTAAAATCCTAAGAGCTAGGTTTGTTTTAATGCATAAGAATGATGATAAACAAGCATTTACCAGCAGGGGGAACCATTTCATGGGGCCTGGGAGTGATTCCAGGATTTGTTACGGAAGTGTCCAGACCACGAGGTGCCTAAATGGCAACTTGTGTAGATTTTTTATCACGGGTTGAATGATCAACTATGTAATCATGTGGATACCTCTTACAGAGGCAATTTCCTCAACAAAGACGTAGATAAAGCATATGATTTGTTTGAGGAAATGAGTGAAAACACTTTAAAACATGACTCCATGGAAACCTTCAACCATTCCCAACAAACTAGATCAAATGCCAATGAGGTGCAAGATTCTCATACATTTGATATGGAATTGATCTGCAATAAATTTGATAAGGTGGATCTAGTTGCTAAATGAATGGAAGAGTAGATGTCCGGAAACTCTAATTTTTCTTGATCCACTCAATCCTAGGGCTCGAGATTCCATTCTTCGCAAGCTCCTATGGGATGGGAGTTTGTGAACCAACTGGAGTCGGCTCGACCTTTAGGCCAATTCTTCTTGGAACCTTATGGGTTCCAAACTGGGGCCTTTGATTCCAATTTTTCTGATCCTTCTTCATACTCATCTTATGAGGATATTCGTGCTATGCAGGAGAATATTAGGTCCAACCCTTACTCAAATTCCTATAATCCTGCTTGGAAAAATCACACTACTCTTGGAAAGATCAGGGGTAGTAGACCCAATATCGATCCAACAACTATGTATCACAAAAACCAATGGGTCAGGGTCATGTATATACTCAGTTTCCCTTGAATCAAGTTAATCAGTCCATGTGGAATGCTCAACAACCCACCGGGCAAGCTGATTTAAACCTGAAGATAGTAGAAATGCAAGGATCAATGCTTTAGCTCATGCAACAAATGGAAACTTCGCTGTACACCTTGCAACCTGAGCTTAGTGTAAACAACCGATAGCTTGGATCTCTACCATCACAACCTGTACCAAACACAAGGAATGTGCAGAACTGAGGCGCTAGGCCTCAAGGGTTTAGTAATGGTGGGGAGCCACATGCTTAAGCTCATGCTATCTATCAGGCTACCCCAACCTCTCCTAGAGCGAACCAAGTTCCCACCATAATCAATCGGAAGCCTCTTGTTTTGCCCAACCTTCCTAAGGCACTAACCAACAACATTTTGCCATGGCAAATACCATTACCTTGAGGAGCGGCAGTAGACACAAGGGACCTACCCAACCCCATGCCAACACCATTAGGCCCTGTAGTAAGAATTCCAGACTCCCAACTAAGAATGTGATCAACAAAACATCAGAGTCTGATTTAGGACTATGTTGTTGCTGTATGGGCAAACAGAAAGAGTCAGTGTAGAAATTGGAACAAAGGATGTCCTTACTTTAGGCTTGCAAATTGAAAATCATTTTACTCCTTGCAGCTATCTGATTAATCCCTGCCTATGCCATAGGTTTACTGAATTCATATAAGGAAAAGCTAATTGCACAGCAATCATAGGTCTTAATTGACCTAGATTAAGCTAGAACTTAGCATAAGTTAGGGAAATTTATGCACGCAAAAGCATTATCTGCATCTTTACTGCTTTACTTTATCTATGCATAAAATGATGTTATAATGTGCTAATTAAGTACATTATGTCGATTGCAGGAATAAGTTGATCAGGAGTTGGATCTGAAGCTGGATCAGGAATAACGGGAGTTGCAGCAGAGTTGGAGCAGAAGGCTTAGACTATATGTAGGAATAATAATGTAAGGGAGTTAAAGGTTTGCTATGCTATTAAGTAGGAATAAAATAGTAAAATGTGAAGAGCTTAGGTCCATCATAGCCCTAGGATAGCCTAAAGACTTCCCCAAGTCTTAGCCACCATTAAATTAGGTCACAACACCCTAGGAAGCCCTAAAACCCAAGTTCCAACCCTTATTTGGACGTCCAGATAAGTTATAGGATGTCCAGGACCCTTAGCCATCTCCCGCACACTACAAACCCACTTTTGCAGTGTTATTAGATGTCCAGATACTTTGTCAGACGTCCAATTTCTGCAAAATACCCAAAACAGAACCCAAAATCCCTCCTGACTCTGATTGAACGTCCAGACAGCAAGCTTGGAGTTCTGATTTTTGAGTATAAGACGTCGGACACTATTATTAGACATCTGATACTACTCTCCAATTCCTGTTTTGAGATTTAAGCCTTGATCTTGGATCTCTAGGTCACTAAACCCAATTCCAACCCCAAAGGAACCTAAATTAAGGTGCCCTAACCATTGTACATCACCTCTAGACCTCCCTAAGGACCTAATTAGGTCCTCACTAAACCTAATTGGCCTGGATCTTAGTCAATTCCATCAGCCTATTGAATTGGACTCATTGAGTCCAATTGAGCCCTTATCTCAGCACACACTGCCCAATTGGACTCAGTGAGAGTCCAATTGACCTAGACCTGACTTAGTTGAGTTGTTTTACTCTCAATTAAGTTTTCACACACCCACTTAAATTTGTATTAAGTTTATTTGCATTTTACCTTAGTGAATTAGGGTTTACAATCCTAATTTGAGACATACCTTGACTTAAACCCACTATAACCTAACCTAATCAACCTAGCCACCTAAGTTTCGACCCACACACACCCACACACACCATCCACACGAAAATATCTAGCCTAGATTTCTCTAGAACTCTCTAGCATGTGTTGTTGCCTTGGTTGCCAAAATTAGCAACCAAGAGCCATTCAATTTTTAGATCCACATTTGGTGGATCTAAAAGCCACCATCCACCCTCTCTCTCTCACTCTCCCATGAGCTCCCACCATAGGCCTCTCTAGGGAATTCCATAATTCTCTAGAGAGCTTCCCTTAGGTCTATAAAAAGACCTAAGGGGTGGCCATTTGCACCCATTCACATCCATTGTCTCCATTCACTTCCTTGGCAAATTCACTCCATTGGTGCCATTCACGCCAGCTCCACTTAGCTAGCCACTCCACCTCCACGAGCTCACTACCACCACCATGGAGGACATCATGCCGGGATGCTGGATCACTCCTCCCTCTCTCTAAGGGTTGGCCTAAGCTATATTGGCCGCCCCTCATTCTTCTCTCGACCACTCCAAGGCCATCAAGGACCACCCCTGAATGCCCTTTATCCTTCTAGATTTAATTCATGCTCTTCATAATTTTATTACTTTTATTTACTGCTTAGTAGTGTAGTCTTACTTCTCCCACAATGATGCATGCGAAATCCCCCCATCGATTCCTGTATGCGATCATTGTTGAACGTTACGAATGGCTACGCTAACGTGTTCAATTTTGGAGAACCTATCGTTGTAGTTTGAAAGTGAAGAATTTGTGTTCAACAAATAAAATTTATACCGAAATTAAAATTTCAGGTCAAACACAGGGAGGCGGACGTTTGATTTAAAAACTACGCATTTCTTTTTATTTGTCACAAAGTAATTCAATTTAAAGCTATCTAATTAGTTACAATAAATAGAAGAGAGAGAGGGTAAGAGAGAGAGAATATTACACATAGAAATCAAAATGAGATGTAGAATAAACAGAGAATTTATCATTAGGGGGATTTATTCATTACAACTAGAAAGCATAAAAGAATTGCACTAGAAAGCGATAAATTTACTCTAGAAAGCATTAAAAGAATGAAGGGAGAAATGTCCTCCTTGACGGTCGCTTGGAGGACGAGCAGAACTACACTAGAAAGCAGTAAAAAGAATAGGGAGAGAGAAATCCTCCTCGACGGTCTCTTCGAGGATGAGCCGGACGGCACGACGCCTGGACGAAGGAGAATGAAGCAGGATGAAGGAGGACGAAGCTGAAGAATGGGAATGGAGCAGCACACCGTCGTCATCGCGGGATCCACTTTCGAAGGGGGACGAAAATTTGGACTTTATCTCGCGAGAAGCATCTCGGGTGTGGGACAAGCTTCTCTTGAGCTTTGGAGGGGTAGAGAAGAGAAGGAAGGGATGAGAATTTTGTATGGAGGGGGTCTCCTTTTATAGTTGCAAGGAGTGGGTCAAAATTGGCATTACAACTTTAAAATAATAAATGAGGGGTCTTTAGTGACGGATAAATCTGTCACTAAAGCTGCCAACGTGGGCATAGCTTCCGCGCCCACGCACGCTGCCCACTTCTTCAACGCATACGCACATTCTTTGATTCTCAGCCGTCCAATCGCAAGATCGGACGGCTTAAGAAGCATCTCCGCCCGCTCGCTGTCCGCCCGCCTGGCGGGTGTGATCACGCGTGACGCCACGTGTTCAATCGCAGGTGAATGCTATCGGGCGCGCACGGCCGTCTGATCGCAATCCAACGCACGCCCGCGCTCAATCGCCCGCACCTTCCAACCCTTCGCTGCGGCTCAAACCCGTGCCTGCTGCTCTCGTAAGCGCGCTCTACCGCTGCGCTACAGGGCGCGGATGGTCGAGTGGACGCTTTTAGGCGCAGCTGACCACAACCATTGGATCAAGATCCAACGGCGGAGAGCGAGCGGGTGCAGCGCTTCATAGAATGTAAGTGACCGTTTGGGCGGCCGAGATGGTGCCACGTGGTGCCATCTTGGTCGTCCATCTTCTGGAAGTTGTAGATGGTGCCACGGATGTCAGATTAACTCGATTTTTATGTCGTTGGGCTGCGATCGTCGATCCGAATTCATTCGTGCGGTCGGATTTGTCATCTGAAGTGCAGATTTACACCATCCTGGCCCTTGATCTTCTAGGGTTCCTCGATCACTATCTGATGCCATGGATGCCTGATTAGGGCGATCTTGGAGTTGATGAACTCCAATCGTCGCCCTGATCACATCCATACAGTTGAATCTTTGATCAAAGGCTCCAATAAAATGTTTGCCCTGTCCAAGCATATAAAAGGAGACAATTAACCTCCATTTTATTCAAACTACTCTAAATGGAAGATGATGCATGTTATGCAATATTTATATCATGAAATGCAATCCTATGCTTAAGAACATTCATAAATGGACATCTTAGGTAGTGTAAATGTGTTTACATCATACCCCCATGCCTATCTTTTGCTAGTCCCTAGCAAAAACTATATGCTATTTATAAAAGAATTAGGTTGGATTATTTGGACCTGAGTTATTTTCAATCATTAAGAAATTGTCTACTTAGGAATTGAACTTTCAAAGACGCAATAGTGCCCGGGTATTAGCCAAAATGCAGACCACCTCAAGCCTCGCCTTATTCAAAGAAAAATTTCGTTTCTCTTTTTACTCTTTTCTAATTTTTTTGGATTTTCAAATTTTAGGGTTTAAAAGTGGCTTTCTACGGCCATTCAACTCACCCAAGATTTGATGAGAACCATAAGCTTTAAGCATCTTATTGTGATTGTGATAGACTCGTTGACCGGCAGTTAGAATGGACTTCGGATTTCTATGCCTCTATGTGACCTCAAAAAGAATTCTACCTAAAGGTGTATCTTTACAACCGGTAGCTTTCTCCCTACTTTTATTTTTTATGGGGTCAACACAAGGGCGAATCCAGTGTATATCTCCCCGATTTATTCTACTTCTCCGCTTCTTCCTAAGTGTTTTGGGAATATTTAGTGCATTTACTGAGCAGGGTTCTGGACAACCGGTCGATGAGCTGTTACCACCGACAACTTGCCAGCCATACTCGTGTGGCGAAGTGTGGCTTATTTCTTTTTGTTCTTTTCTCCTTTTCTTTTTGATTTTTTTTCTCTTTTTTTTTTTTTAAGTAGGTGGCTTCCCTGGTCTAAGATTTACCTAAAGGCAGTAAAAAGAGAAAGATCTAGTGACTGGGCTCTAGACAACCTACCTATGGGCTGTTACCCATGATAACTTGCCAACCATATCACCCTAGAAGGTTCATTAGCTACCCAATTTCCGTTAAAATCGCCGAACAACGAGTCAGTGCAAAGAAAGTGTGTAGATACTTAAGACTCAAAATTTCCTCAAATCAGAGGGTTGGTTGATAAGTCGTATACTTATCACCCAACCTAATTTACTCCAATTAAAATAAAATTTAGGTTGGCGAGAACTAGAAAAATAGATCAACATTTTAGTGGATACACAAGCTGATTAAGTCCAAAGACTTGAAGGGTCTTTGTGTTCAAATCATAATGTAGTATTTCCTAAGATTGAAAATTTTCTTAAACCCAAATTCTCTTTCCTAATTCTGATTTCTTTTTTTTAATAAAAGAAAATAAAACAAATCTACGGAGCTGACGAATGAATTCAGAGATAAATATCCACCCGCCATGCCTATCTGATGCAATGTCCTCATTGTATTAAAAAGACATAAAATAGAGTGGAAAAGCGTAGAAAGCACTTGAATTGCGTGAATGTCAGGTTTGCTCCGAGATGAAAACGAAAAAGAACTGTATATGTGCTGAGTTTAGTGCCTTCAGCTAGGCACACTATACAAAGAAAAGAAATGAAAAATTCACAAGTGCAGGTCAGAATTAGAATAAACAGAAGAATCCTCTGACCTGTCAGTAGAGGTCCACAGATGTGGACCAGATTGTGGTGCAGACCCATCCCCAATAATCGAGAATATCTTAGGTTCTGGATAAAAATTATCCAAAACCTGAAATCAGAATGCAAGCGGGGTCGGGCCTGCGATTTATGAGGATGCAACCCAAGACCAAAAAGTCGGGTTACAGAGAATTGAAGCTTAAGAAGATAATCGTTGAATGTGTGCTTGAGTTTGACATCCTCGAAACCAATGTCGTAAGGGTTTTGATTTGATGATTTCAGCTTAAAAGGAACCATTCGACACAATCTTCCATTTCCTCTAAAATTAACTTCCCAAATCAAAACTTCCCAGCCCCTATCCTCCTCATTCAGCATATCAAATTCCACGACCTCTTGTATATTAATCACCCTGTCTGAAATCTCCAAGTCTAAATGATGTGGCAGAATTAGAATTGACTTAGGTCTAATTATCTCAGAAATAGAATTATTGATAAGCTCAACGGGGTGTAACTGATAATCAGGGCATTGAATTGATTCCTCCAGAAAATGCGATTCTGGATCCGTAATGTGTGCCCTAAGATCAGTTTCCTCAATTATTGGGCTATCAAATGATTTATTAGATTCCTCAGGCCCAATCGTCTCACAGAAATCATGTTCAGAAAACTCGCGTAAGACTTTGCAACTTGAATCTTCACCATCAAAGAAATCAGGATCCGTAATGTCCCTAAATCATTTGTCACTTTCTGTTCCCAGGAGACATACATTTCCTCGTAACCTGGCTCAGGGATCTTAGGTGAAGAAATCAGATCTTCCTTAATTGATTGCTTTAATTCAATCTGGTCAACCTCGTAACACGTGTCCCCCCCAACAGGTGACTGAGCAGGTTCTGTCATTGGCTTTCCTAAAGAGGGTTCATCCTGGGAATCATCTCAAGGTTGAATCAAAGTAACCACGAATCTCATCCTCAATTTCGCTACTTTCCCAAGTAGAAACTCACCTGGGTTCTTATCCTTAACATCCTAGAGCCAATCCAACAAAGACTTATTCAAATCATCAATCATTTCAATCAGGGGCTCTAATCTCTCAATGCAAGGTATTGGCTAAACTTCTAAAGATTGAATGATATTCCTCAAGTTAGCCTGAACCTTATCTTGAACCTGATTAACTTGAACCAAATGAGTTGTTTCAGGATCGGGCGAGTTTGACATCAATGCAGAGGAATTAACGAATTGAGATTCGTTATACCATTCCTGATAGTAGGTCATTTCAGATTGTTCAAAAGATGGTGATGACCTAAAGGCAGTGAAATCAGAGGATGGGTGAGGATCAATGTATCCTTCTTGATTGTAGATCGTATTAAGTTGTTCATGAAAGGAAGACGATCTATAATCGATGTAGCTCTGAGAATGATAGAAATCACAATCAAAGTGTTCAGGGTTAGGCCCTAAACACAGGGGTCTGGAATTCTATCCCCAATCCGAATTATCTCAACTGACTGATGGTTGATTACAATACGAGTCGGGATAATCGTCATGTTGAGGATAATTTACAACAGGAGGGAAAGAGCGGGAATGCATGAAATATGTGGAAGGATTCATGAGACACGGGAGGAAGAAAGGAGCCCTGCAATTCAAACAATCAAACCTGTCCTTAATTGGGTTAGCCTATAGACCTACAGACTCCCAAAACCTGTCTTGAGATAAAGGAATTATTTGATCTACTTCCGTCTGTTCAATCCAACTAGTTAGAAGGAGGGACTGGGGAGAAGGTTCTTCCTTTAGCTTGCGCCTCCGGTTCCTAGTGTACCCCCCAGCCGCGATCGTTTGACTCTGCTTCCCTAGCTAGACATCAGATTGAACAGTAGAAACAGACTAATCGAAAATAATCTCGTTCTGGGTTCTGAAGAGCGAGTTCAATCCTTAAGGCCAACGTCTACTCTATTTTATTTAGGGCTAGGTTTGAATGTGCTTTGGAATGTGATGGGCCCTTTAAATGGGTTGTGCCCTTAATGATTGATTGATTTGTGTGTGCGTGCACAACCATTGGTTTTCAAGCAAGATTATTTTTGATGTGGTGAATTTTAAGGTTCAAATCTTGCTTAGTAGCTTTTAGGATTCAACTTTAGGTGTTTTTAAACAAGTTTTGTTGGCACACTAGGTTTTGCAAACACAGGTGAAGATGTTTTCCTTTAAAGTTTTAAAAAGAATGTGGAGTGCCTGGTAAATCCCTAAGAGTTGAACCTAATTGACAAGTACTTGATGAGTTGATTTTATTTGAAGTGGTGCGGCCCAATCAACTCAAACAATTGGCCTGATGTACTACTTAATTAGGAACACAAATGATTACCTAATCTGATTTCTACTCAATTATGTGTTTGAATGTGTTTACCGGTTCCTGAGGTTGGTTTACCGGTTGAGTTTGAAAATCAGATGAGGTTGTGTGCCTCTTTGAGATTTTTTTTAATTTTTCTTTTTTTTAATGTGGGGGTTGGGGTGAGTATGGGTGTCAAACAACAAGCAATCTAACCTTAGAGTTTATAAAACACCTAGGTTGATTAATGTTTCAATTATTATGTTGTGGAATGAAATCTAATGGGTGGGGGGTGGGGGATAACTCACAGAACCTTCCACAGTACTTTACTCCGATCTACCGATTTTGCCTGTCCTGAAAGAGTACCTGCAATTACAATAAGAAAGGAGAAAAAGTGAGGTAAATGATTTGTAAATTACAAAATACAAAGAGAAATCAAAGATCGTCACCTCCCCAGCAACGGCACCAAAATGTTGAATGTTACAAATAGTTCTTTGGCAGCGGTGCCAAAATGTTGAACGTTACAAATGGCTACGCTAACATGTTCGATTTTGGAGAACCTGTTGTTGTAGTTTGAAAGCGAAGAATTCGTGTTCAACAAATAAAATTTATACCGAAAGGAAAATTCCGGGTCGAACACAGGGAGGCGGACGTTTGATTTAAAAACTACGCGTTTCTTTTTATTTGTCATGAAGTAATTCAATTTAAAACTATCTAATTAGTTACAATAAATAAAAGAGAGAGAGGGTAAGAGAGAGAGAGAGAATATTACACATAGAAATCAAAATGAGATGTAGAATAAACAGAGAATTTATCATTAGGGGGTTTGTTCATTACAACTAGAAAGCATAAAATAATTGCACTAGAAAGCGATAAATTTACTTTAGAAAGCATTAAAAGAATGGAGGGAGAAATGTCCTCCTCGACGGTAGTTTGGAGGACGAGCAGAAGTACACTAGAAAGCAATAAATCTATACTAGAAAGCAGTAAAAAGAATAGGGAGAGAGAAATCCTCCTCGACGGTCGCTTGGAGGACGAGCCGGACGGGACGATGCTTGGACGAAGGAGAACGAAGCAGGACGAAGGAGGACGAAGCAGAAGAACAGGAACGGAGTAGCAAGCCATCGTCATCGCGGGATCCACTTCCGAAGGGGGACGAAAATTTGGACTTTATCTCGCGAGAAGCATCCCGGGTGTGGCACAAGCTTCTCTTGAGCATTGGAGGGTTAGAGAAGAGAAGGAAGGGATGAGAATTTCGTATGGAGGGGGTCTCCTTTGATAGTTGCAAGTAGTGGGGGCAAAATGGGCATTACAACTTTAAAATAATAAATAAGGGGTCTTTAGTGATGGATAAATCCGTCACTAAAGCCCACAACGTGGGCGTAGCTTCCATGCCCACGCGCGCTGCCCGCTTCTTCAACGCATACGCACGTTCTTTGATTCTCAGCCGTCCGATCGCAAGATCGGACGGCTTAAGATGCATCTCCTCCCGCTCGCTATGCGCTGGCCTGGCGCGTGCGATCGCGCGTGACGCCACGCGTTCAATCGCTCATGAACACTATCGGGAGTGCGTGGCCCTCCAATCGTGATCCAACGCCCACCCGCGCTCAATCGCTCGCGCCTTCCAGCCCTTTGCTACGGCTCGAACCCACACCGACCGCTCGCGTTAGCACGCTCGACCGCTGCGCTACGGGACGCGTATGGTCGAGCGGATGCTTTTAGCCGCTGCTGACGGAGAGCGAGCCGGTGCGGGGCTTCATAGAATGTAAGCGGCCGTTTGGGCGGCCGAGATGGCGCCACATGGCGCCATCTTGGCCGTCCATCTTCTTGAAGTTGTAGATGGTGCAACGGATGTCGGAATGACTCGATTTTTGTGTCGTTGGGCTGCAATCGTCGATCCGAATTCATCCCTACGGTCGGATTTGTCATCTGAAGTGTGGATTTACACCATCCTGGCCCTTGATCTTCTAGGGTTCCCCGGTCACTATCTGATGCTATGGGTGCCTGATTAGGGCGATCTTGGAGTCGTTGAACTCCAATCGTCACCCTGATCACATCCATACGGTTGGATCTTTGATCCGAGGCTCCGTAAAATGTTTTCCCTGTCCAAGCACATAAAAGGAGACAATTAACATCCATTTTATTCAAATTACTCTAAATGCAAGATGATGCATGTTATGCAATATTTATATCATGAAATGCAATCCTATGCTTAAGAACATGCATAAATAGACATCTTAGGTAGTGTAAATGTGTTTACATCAATCATTTTCTGGTAGCTTGGTTTAATTTTCAAGCATTTATGTACAAGCTTTCCTCTAGATTCCTTGTGCAAACAACTCCCTGATAAATGAATGAAAATGCATTATATATATATATATCTCTTTATGTGTTTGAAATCACCATGATTAATATTATATTTGCGTGATTCAAGTTGCCTGTTTCTAACTCCTAATATTCTCGCAACTAAGCATGTCATACTTAACTACATAATAATCACGAACCGGCATGCGATTCTAAACAAAGTAGAGCAATAGAAGATCGATTTCAGAAGTAAATAAATGCCTCCCAGAGATGAACGACAGGGACTCAAAGTCTTGTTATCTTTAGAAATCATTTTTTGATGAACGTTTTTGTGTGACTATACTACGATTCCAACCACTTTCAAATGTGCGAGAATGCTTCCCGTCAAATGGCACCGTTGTCGGGGAGTCAATATTATTTTTCTTGATTTCGATCTTTTAATCCATCACTGACGAATCTGGCTTTACTTTTTTTTTGATGTGCAGGACAACATAGAAGGAAAATGGGATCTGTGCACACATCGAGTGCGGCGAAGAAAAATCAGGTGCACATCATCTCTCTCTAGATTTCATTTTTTTTTGTGTACCCTAGGAGTAGATTTACTTTCTACAATTTCCTTTGAGAAATTCTTTGGAAAAAAAAAGAATTTTCGTATTTTTGAAAAAAAAATTAAAATCAGAAAAATTTTGAAAAAAAAATCTAGATTAGGTTTCCTTTTGTATGTAAGCTAGTTTGAAAAAGAAAAAAGATATTTCCTTTGAATCTTTTGAAAAATTCTTTCAAAAAAAAATGTGCAAAAGTTTTGAAAAAAAAAGCATTTTTGGTGGAAATCTTAGATTTCAAATTCAAACCTCTTTAAAAAGCTTTTCCACCATCTCCTGATTTTCTGCCAGATTTCAAGCTTGATTTAAAAATTCAATTACCAAATAAATAGTAAGCAAAAAATTTTGAAATTTGGACTAAACCTTCATTTTCAAACTATCTTTTAAACACCACCATTATTTTAAAAAATTACAGGTATAAAATTTTTGAAAATTCTCGAAGTGCACGGGGGTCAGACTGACCCAGATTCAAAATTTTTCAAATTTCAAAAAGTGATTTCGAGCAACTGCGAATATGTTTTGGCTAAATATGGTGGGGTTTGAAAGCTGATATCATTTATTTTCCATATTTTTCTTGAATTTTTAAAGGTCATTTTTAATATTTCAAAATGAAAAATCGACCAGGGGTCAAAATTTTAGATCTGATCCCTTGATATTCAAAATTTCCTAAAAATTTGGTTGAAATAGTAAAAATTTCAAAAAAATAATATCTGAAAAAATAATTGAAGAAGGAAACTAGTCACAAAATTTCAAATTAATTGGATTCCAATTATCATCAGAGAACCAACTTTACTTTTGTGGTCTGCTGAAAAAAAAAAAACCCTAGAAGCACATGCAACTTAGGTTGAATCTTTAGGGTTACAACTAAAGACCACACCCTTAGCTAGCCTAGACTTAATCAACTCTAGTTAGCCGGTGAGCTTGGTTACCTTGTGGGCCACTCACCACAAACCCCACTGAAGAAAATGGGTTAAAATTAATTTTGAAACACAAAATCAACCCGAGTTCGTTGTCGTACTATTGGGTGTTTTTAACCTCTCTTGCCAAACCTAGTGACTAAGTCTGCGGGGTAGTGTCAAACGACCATGGCTCGGGGGTCAACGGAACCGGAGGCGTAAGCCAAAGGAAGAACCTTCCCCTTAGTCCCCTCGTAACCAGACTGGCTGGGTTAGCTTAAGAGGCAGGATTCACTTTCAATCGATAGTGCGACAAACTTAACTTTAGGAATTCAAATCCCTAACGAAAAATCTGCTCACTTGATCTATAAGGACCATTTGATTGACAGGGCCTTAGCCTTGTTTTGCGTGGCTACACCAACCCAGGGGTTGGGTGGTGTATGCACTGAAGCAGGTCACTTGGAGCTCACTTGGTTGGACTCCCAAGGAGGCGAGTCACCTCGCTCGGACCATCTTCTCCCCCCATTTCTTCTACTCCAATAGCCACCATGGCAAACCCTGGACCTGGACCTAGACCGGGTCAGGACATCGAGAATCTGGACTCGATGCTCGTCTGGAAGCCCAGGTCGCCGAATCTGAGGAGCGGCATCAGCAGAGCATGGATCGCATTCTTACGGCACTTGTCATGATGCAGCACCCGCCTTGAGGAGAACAACTGTGGGATTTCTATGACCTAGCCGCACAAATCCTCGCACCTCTTGTCAGGATTCTCGCAGGTGGAGACGCGTTTGAGCTCAAGCCTAATGTAATTGGGTTGATCAACACTATTTCCAGCACCTTGAGGACCTGAGTCGACTCGCTGAAATGATTCGACCTAGGAATGTTGATCTCGGGATTGTTCTGATGAAGCTTTTCCCATTCTCGCTGAGGGACAAAGCTTCATACTAGTTCAAGACGATTGGGAAGCCAATTGGAACTTGGCTAGAATTACGACGTGAATTCCTGCAAAGTTCTTCCCAAGCGGTTGAACAAATGCATTGCGACGTGCAATCACAACTTTCTCCCAGGGAGCTAGGGAGAAATTACACGAAGCATGGGACAGTTTTCATCACCTTCTCCGCAAATGCCCGCATTATGGTATACCCAGATGGCACTTAGCTCAGATTTTTTACCATGGGCTGAATGACACACATCGGTGTCTGACCAATGCATCTAGCGGTGGGAATTTTCTTGCAAAAGACGAGAACAACGCATTCGAGCTGTTCGAATCATTAGCGGAGAACTCGATGAATGCCGCATCTATGAACCAGTTCCAACGGCCTGGTTAGTAGTGGGTTGGTGTCCATGAGGCTCACACCGAATCTATTCGAGCCAACAAGGATATCATCGTCAAGCAGCTAGATAGAATAAGCCTAATTGAGAAGAAGATTGACCAGATCAGTCAAGGTCAATTCGACTCGAGCTTTGCCACCGCAAGATCCTCCTATGCATCCTAAGCCCCCTCCTGCTCGAGTTAATCTACTCACTCGAGATGCATCTTCTGCATATTTACGAGATCCCACATATTAGGATCCTGTGAATAATCTAGATCTGCAACTTTTAACCAGGGTTACGCACCACCTGCAAATTATAATGTGCACCCCCTTGACGGATATACGTCTCAGACATCTTCGACCAACGAGGACATCAGCGCTATCCAAGGATACGGGTGTAACAACCCGTACTCAGAGATGTATAACCCTAGTTGGTTCCAGCATCCAAACTTCTCCTAGTCTGGTAATTCACAAAGACAACATCACGATCCATACTACTAGACCAGGCAATACGGGAATGCGCAAAACACGTACCCTACGCAGCAGCCATTCCCACCTCAGCAACAGCAACCCCACTCATTATACCAGCCGCTACACTAAGCTGCCAACCACCCTCCAAAGCGGGCTGACCCTTTGGAGGCACTGAAAGAGAAGCTACAAGAATCGATGAAGAAGTATACACAAGATAGCTTGTAGATTATGAAGGCGATGGCTGATCAGATTTAGACCATACAAAACACGCAGAACCAGCTGTTGTAGGAGCATAGGACTCAGGGAGCCTTGCCCTCCCAACCTGTCCCAAATCCTCGATATGTGCAGAACGAGGGTGCCCTGCCCAGGTTTCAGGCACCACAGCGACAGGCACATGCCATACTACAGGCGCCTCCTACACCACCCGGTTACGTGCAGGGCTAGCCGCTTTTGTAGAATCCCGCGTATTCTACCCCTTCCACTCCCCCACCACCTCATGGATAGCAAGCCGATGCACAGGCTATTTCTTTGCGAAGCGGAAGGAAGACATTCAACCCACCACCTAGGCAGGCGAGTCCTGATTTTTCCCACCCTTCGCCGTAGGCGAGTTCGACTCTGTCTTTATCATCTCAGGAGCCACCTGCGGTAGATAAGGGTAAGAGGCCATTTAACCCTGAGATTCCTATCCCTTTTCCTAAGGCTATGACAAGAAATGTAATATGGAAAAAGGACACGCGGAATTTCGAGGACCAGAAATCGATGTTTAAGGAAGTACATATTCAGGTCCCCCTCCTCGAGGCTATCGATCACATTCCAGCTGTCGCTAGGTTCTTCAAGGACTACTATACCCCGAAGCAACAGCCGAGAATTAGACGACAGGTGGTACTGTCGAAAGAAGCTAGCACCGTGATTCTAGCTGACCTACTGCCGAAGAAGAAAGACCCTGGTACCCCACTCATATCCTACTTCTTGCAGGATTCTCCATTTGATCGGGCCCTTCTAGATTTGGGTTCGTCCATCAACTTAACTACCACCACCGTATTTGATCGATTTCGATTTGGGGAGTTGAAACCCAACTCGGTTATGATTCAGCTGGCTGACAGATCAGTCAAAACACTGAGGGCGGTGGTTGAGAACGTGATCGTGAAAGTCCGCGGGTTCTGCTTTCCATTAGATTTTTTCGTTCTCGATATGGAAGTTCCTCCTAATCTCTGAGATGCACCAATTATTTTGGGTCGCCCATTTCTAGCGACAGCCCGAGCAAACATCGATTGTGCATCCGGGTGTATGGAGATTGCCCTAGGCAATGAGCGACTTCGACTAGACATATTTAGGGCAGCAAAGAACTTCGACTGTGATCGAATAGAGGAGGATGGTGAAGACGAAGATTTGACTTACTGTGGTAACATTGGGCTCCTTTGTGATGACCCAATGTCTTATTCGTCTACACTATCAGGGTTCTCAGACCTTAATCCACATGGAACTGAAACCGCTGCATTACACATATCTCCCCGAGGATCTAACTGTTTAGGGTGTGCTTCTGACCACTGCACCCCTGAATCCAGCTTTCCTGATCCATATATTACCGAATTGCCCCTGTTATTGCAGAAAGATGTGACTACAGCTAAAGGGTTTCCCGTTAACGCAATCACAATCGATTTTACAGGGAGTAACTCAGTGCAAATTCACGTGCACATGGATTTACAGATTCCCACCCTCGATTCTGCTCCTCCCACTCTCATATCTGATTCTGACCCACCCATGATTAAATTGAAGCCCTTACCTGACTCACTTAAGTATGTGTTCTTAGGCAAAAGTGAGACATATCCAGTCATTATCAATGCCCACTTAACCCAAGAACAGGAACATCAATTGATTTCTACGCTTCAAGACCATAGGGCTGCTATTGGGTGGAGTATTGCTGATCTCCGCAGTATTCGCCCCTCATATTGCGCTCATCACATTTACACAGATGAGGGGGTGAAACCTTCGAGACAACCTTAAAGATGGCTTAACCCGAATATGCTAGAGGTTGTTAAGAAGGAGATCATCAAATGGCTGGATGCAGGCATTGTATATCCAATCTCAGACAGCCAGTGGGTGAATCTGATTCAAATAGTGCCCAAGAAAGCAGGACTCACCATCATGAAAAATGATAAGGGCAAATCCATCCCGACCCGCACTGTGACATCTTGCCAGTTCTACATTGACTACATGAAACTGAACACGGCTACCTAGAAGGATAACTTTCCTTTGCCGTTCATTGACCAGATCTTAGAACGGTTAGTCGGATGCAGTTTCTTCTCCTTCTGGATGGATACTCTGGGTATAATCAGGTAGCGATTAGCCTAGAAGATCATGACAAGACCACATTCACATGCCCCTTTGGAACATTCGCCTTCAAGCAGATGCCCTTTGGCCTCTACAATGCACCAGCGACATTTCAACGTTGTATGATGGCTATCTTCTCTGACATGATTGGGGATTATGTGGAGGTATTCATGGATGACTTCTCTATTTTTGGAGATGATTTCGCGTCTTGTCTTGATAACCTCATCAAGATCCCGAAATGGTGTATTGAGGTAAACCTAGTACTATCCTGGGAGAAAAGCCATTTCATGGTGAGGGATGGCATAGTACTAGAGCATAGGATCTCCAAAAATGGACTCGAGGTCGACCAGGCTAAATCAGAAATTATCTCCCACTTACCGCCACCTAGCTCGGTCAAGCAGATCAGATCATTCTTGGGTCACATCGGCTTCTATCGGAGGTTCATATGCGATTTCTCAAAAATTGCGTGGCCTTTGACGAATCTCCTGGTTATCGATGTCCCATTTGAATTTGATACCTCGTGTCTCAGCGCCTTCGAGACTTTACGAGGCACTGTTTACGACTCCCCGATTCTCCAACCACCTGACTGGTCGCTTGATTTCGAAATGATGTGCGACAGTTCTGATTTTTCCGTCGGTGCTGTTTTAGGCCAACGTCAGGAGAAACAACCCTTTGTCATATACTATGCTAGCAAGAAACAAAATGAGGCTTAGCGTAATTACACTATCACCAAAAAAGAACTACTAGCAGTAGTATTTAGGTTGGAGAAATTCAGATCATACTTGTTAGGGTCCAAGGTCATCATCTTCATTGACCACTCCGCCCTCCGGCATTTGCTGGCAAGGAAGGATGCCAAACCACAGCTCATTAGATGGATCCTTCTATTGCAAGAATTTGATATCGAAATCCACGACAAAGCTGGAAAACAAAATGTTGTGGCAGATCACCTATCTAGATTGGACCCAGACCACATTCTTTATTCCCTGCCTATCCATGAACAATTTCCGGATGAATCTCTTTTGGCAATTCATTTTGTCGAGTTCCCCTGGTATGTGGATTTCGCGAACTATCTTGCCACAGGAAAAATTCCCGCAAACCTATCCAAGGACCAGAAACTCAAATTCATTGAAGAGGCCAAATACTACCTCTAGGATGACCCACTGCTCTTCCACATTGGAGCGGATCAAATTATTCACAGATGCACCCCAGACTCTGAGATCCCCAGTGTGTTATCTTTCTGCCACAATAGTGCGTGTGGTGGCCATTTCTCAGGATGTAAAATTGCTACAAAAATTTTGCAGTCAGGATTTTTCTGGCCAACCATCCTCAGAGATACACACGATTACGCCCAACACTGCAAACGATGTCAGTCGGTCAGTTCTATGACCAGGAGAGACATGATTCCACTCCAACCCATCATGGTCGTAGAAGTGTTCGACGTCTAGGGCATCGATTTTATGGGCCCTTTTCCGAAATCGCATGGCTTCGAGTACATATTGCTAGTCGTTGATTATGTCTCGAAGTGGGTCGAGGCCATCCCAGTGAGACGGGCTGACCACATGACCGTCATTTCTTTTGTATGGCAAAATATTTTTGCAAGATTCGGAATACCCCATGCTCTGATTAGCGATGGGGGAAGCCACTTCATTCACGTCCATTTTAGGTCGTTATTAAAGAAATGCAGGGTACATCACCGCATAGCCACCCCGTATCACCCGCAGACCAATGGGCAGGCTGAAGTGTCTAACCATCAAATCAAGCTGATTCTCCAAAAGACGGTTAGACCAGACAGGAAGGATTGGTCTGACAAATTAATCGATGCACTCTGGGCATATCGGACCACATACAAGGCCCCACTTGGAATGTCACCATATCGCATGGTATATGGCAAGGCCTGTCACCTTCCTGTAGAGCTAGAACACCGCGCCTTTTAGGCGGTGAGGAAATGCAACCTTGACCTCGATGCAGAAGGTCAGGAACGGAAACTCTAGCTCAGCGAATTAGAAGAAATTCGGCGGGAGGCCTATGAGAATGCATTAATATACAAGGACAAGACCAAGGCCTTTCACGACTGCCACATCTGGAGGAAAGTATTCATGTCCAACCAGTGAGTCTGGTTATTTGATTCACGGCTGAAACTGTTTGTGGGGAAGCTTAAGTCCAAGTAGACTGGCCCGTATGTTGTGATACAGCCATATCCTAATGGGGCAGTCCAGATCAAGGACCTAAAATTTGGGCATATATTCATGTTAAATGGTCAGCGCCTCAAGCCATTTTTGGCCCAGGAACCTCCTCCACCTGACGAGACTGTTCATCTTAGTGGGGACGTGTGATTGAGTGTTCACCCAGCTGTAGGCGTTAAACTCAACACGTATAAATACCATAAACTCAACATTTCACCATCATCTATACATAACCATTTTTATACATAGCATATTTTTCTTTTAGCATATTTCCCTTTTGTATAGTGCATGTTAACAGGTTGGCCGGTGCTGAATATAATTTCAGGAGCAATTACAGGTGACTTCTACCCACTCATCCTTTGTTAGATTTATTTTCTTTTATATTCATGCATCAGGACATGAGAGAACTTAGGCATGGGGGGGTAGATATAGCAGAAACTAAAAAAATTTTTGCCAACACTTAGGAAAACCTCAGAGCTGCATCAAAAATGTACTTTAAGACCTTAAATAAAAGAACAATCGACCCCACCTCCAATTCTCACATTGGAGCTAGAAATCATTCGCAACAGCCACTTCTCACTCACTTGCTCACCTATTGTTCTAAATTTAGGGTCAAGCTGATTGTAACCTGATACGGGAATTTGACGAAGTACAAATTATATGAGGTTACTTGTTTATAGCATATATACATACTGTATTCATGAATAAGATTATTTTATTAAGAGAATGCATTAGGGATTTTATCCTTTAGTTGATTCCTGTAATCTGGAATCCAGTACAACTTTTCACACACACGTAGAATTTGCAATGCATTCACGATGAAGGCTGGTAAACATCTTCAGTCTGTCGAGAAGAAGCAGTGCTTCTTTTCCTGAACCCCTGGATAGTGTTTTCGGAGTCAGGCTGATTTTCTTCCAAAAATCCACCAAATAGTGTGAGATGAGAGTAGAGTGTACTTGTGCTCTAAGTTAGTGCGAGGAATCTAGAATCCTAGATAATTAGGTGATGATACTCTGAGATTGGACATAGTTTTCGCTCTCGGTTCCCACTTATACATTTTTGCGCGAAATTTTGAGAGCCACCTAGTAAGGCAAATACGTGGAGAGTGAGTTTTCATAAAACTAGGGCTAAGGTGGATGGTTATAACCATTCTCTACGGAATCCTCAACTGAAGGAGGGTATTGATGTCAAGGTCAGAAATACACCACCCTATCCATCTCTCCCGGTGCTATGAGTAGGCACTTCCACCAAATAAGCCACCCAGTGTCTCTTGAGTACCACCAATCCCTAATAATGCCTCCTCAATAAATTTCATGGATGTATGCTAGTTATGTTATGCTAAAAAAAAAGTTTTAAAACAAAAGAGAAAAAGAAAAAGAAAAAAAAATGATGAAAATAAAGAAAAATTGAAAAAAAACTTAGAAAAAGAAGAAAAAGCAAAGAAAAAAAGAGTGAATATTTAGTGTTTATTTCAGTTGCATTGAGGTAATACCACCAAATAAATCTGAGATCCACCAAATATGGCCCTAACCAATTTTTCTTGTGTTTCTAACCACCCAAATACTGGCTGAGGAATTCCGACTTAGTGTTAGGGTTATGAGAACACAATTAAAGTGTTAATGCCTAGTGAGACCACCAAATACAGGTCATATACGTGAATCTGGTGAAGTTGTGAGCTCTACGAAAAAAAGAAAAGTAAAAGAAAAAGAGTAAGAGAGAATGAATACAAAGGAATCAAAAGAGAGCATAGTCTTTCTCGTCTTTCTCTGAGTTGAGTTACTTAGTAATTTGGGAATCTAGATGCTATAGTACTAATCTCTATGTAGCACCAAGTGAGAGTGAGCCAACAAATATATAATCTTTTCCCTCAGAGATTCTCTACCTAAGCCTAAATTCGAGGTAGAATTCACAGAATATCTTGAAAACCCCGAGGGAAGAAGTCCACCTATCCTACTATAATTTTTTTACTAGGGGTCAAGTACTGCTTTAGAGGTATATTAGTCTTCACTCAAATCCATTGCAAAAGCTACATAGCCGCACTTTCACAATTGTCTGGATTTCTAGAGCATAGGATGAAAACAAAAAGGAGAAAAATCTCTATGCATACACTTGATAAAACAATCAGTCCCTTAGGGACCCTTTCTGTAAATAAATTTGCCTTGCATTTGCTAGGAACTAGCAAGATTTAGGCATGGGGGTATGATTGCGCAGCAATCATAGGTCATAATTGACCTAGATTAAGCTAGAACGTAACATAAGTTAGGGAAATTTATGCACGAATAAGGATTATCTACATCTTTATTGCTTTACTTTAGCTATGCATAAAATGATGTTATAATGTGCTAATTAAGTACATTATGTCGATTGCAGAAATAAGCTGATCAGGAGCTGGATCTGAAGCTGGATCAGGAATAATGGGAGTTGCAGCAGAGCTGGAGCAGAAGGCTTAGATTAGATGTAGGAATAATAATGTAAGGGAGTTAAAGATTTGCTATGCTATTAAGTAGGAATAAAGTAGTAAAATGTGAAGAGCTTTGGTCCATCCTAGCCCTAGGATAGCCGAGAGAATTCCCCAAGCCTTAGACACCCTTAGATTAGGTCACAACACCCTAGGAAGCCCTAAAACCCTAGTTCCAACCCTTATCTGGACATCCAGATAAGTTGTAGGACGTCCAAGACCCTTAGCCATCTCCCACATGCCTCAAACCCACTTCTGCAGTGTTATTGGACGTCCAAACACTTTGTCAGACGTCCAATTTCTGCAGAATACCCAAAACAGAACCCAAAATCCCTCCTGACTCTGATTGGACGTCCAGACAACAAGTCTGGACTTCTGATTTTTGATTATAAGACGTCTAAAAATATTATTAGACGTCTGATACTGCTCTCCAGTTCCTATTTTGAGATTTAAGCCTTGATCTTGGATCTCTAGGTCCCTAAACCCAATTCCAACCCCATAGGAACCTAAATTAAGGTGCCCTAACCCTAGTACATGACCTCTAGACCTCCCTAAGGACATAACTAGGTCCTCACTAAACCAAATTGACTTGGATCTTAGTCAATTCCATCAGCCTCTTCAATTGGACTCATTGAGTCCAATTGAGCCTTGATCTCAACACACACTGTCCAATTGGACTCAATGAGAGTCCAATTGACCTAAACATGACTTAATTGAGTCATTTTACTCTCAAGTAAGTTTTCACACACCCAATTAAACTTGTATTAATTTTAATTGCACTTTACCTTAGGGAATTAGGGTTTACAACCCTAATTTGAGACATACCTTGACCTAAACCCACTAGAACCTAACCTAATCAACCTAGCCACCTAAGTTTCGACCCACACACACCCACACACACCATCCACATGAAAATATCTACCCTAGAGTTCTGTAGAACTCTCTACCATGTGTTGTTGCCTTCGTTGCCAAAATTAGCAACCAAGAGCCATTCAATTTTTAGATCCACATTTGGTGGGTCTAAAAACCACCATCCACCCTCTCGCTCTCACTCTCCCACGAGCTCCCACCATAGGCCTCTCTAGAGAATTCCATAATTCTCTAGAGAGCTTCCCTTAGGTCTATAAAAAGACCTAAGGGGTGGCCATTTGCACCGATTCACATCCCTTGGCTCCATTCTCTTCCTTGGCAAATTCACTCCATTGGTGACATTCACGCCACCTCCACTTAGCTAGCCACTCCACCTCCACGAGCTCACTACCACCACCATGGAGGACATCACGTCGGGATGTTGGATAACTCCTCCCTCTCTCCAAGGGTCGGCCTAAGCTACATTGGCCTCCCCTCATTCTTCTCTCGACCACTCCAAGGCCATCAGGGACCACCCCTGAATGCCCTTTATCTTTCTAGATTTAATTCATTCTCTTCATAATTTTATTGCTTTTATTTACTGCTTAGTAGTGTAGTCTTACTTCTCCCCCAATGATACATGCAAAATCCCCCCATCGATTCTTGTATGCGATCATTTTCTAGTAGCTAGGTTTAATTTTCAAGCATTTATGTACAAGCTTTCCTCAAGATTCCTTGAGCAAACAACTCCCTAATGATTGAATGAAAATGCATTTTTATATATATATCTCTTTACGTGTTTGAAATCACCATGAGCTTATTGATTAATATTATATTTGCGTGATTCAAGTTGCCTATTTCTAACTCCTAATATTCTCGCAACTAAGCATGTCATACTTAACTACGTAATAATAACGAACCGGCAAGTGATTCTAAACAAAGTAGAGCAATAGAAGATCGATTTCAGAGGTAAACAAAGGCCTCCTAGAGACGAACGACCAAGACTCAAATTCTCGTTATCTTTAGAAATCATTTTTTGATGAACGTTTTTGCGCAACTATACTACGATTCCGATGACTTTCAAATGCACGAGAACACTTCCCATCAAAAGCGTAGAGAACAATCTGATAATAATAGGAGAGTAGTCTTGTCTGATAACACATGTACACTGATCTTAAACAAGCTACCCCCTAAGAAGCAGGGCCCAAGAGCCCCACTGATTTCTTGCACAATAGGAAACATTACTTCTTACTGGGCCCTCCTCGACTTGGGTGCTTCCATTAATGTGATCCCCACCTTACTGCACATGGAATTGGGTCTAGGCTACTTGAAACACATTGACATAACCTTGCAGTTAGCTGATAGATCCATTACAAAACCAAGGGGTCTTTTGGACAATGTTTTAGTCAAGGTTAATGATTTGCATTACCTTACTGATTTCATTGTCTTGGACATGGAAGCGTCAAAACAGCTCAACCACACCCGGATTATTTTGGGAAGACCTTTCTTGGCTACCACCAAGGCAAGGATTGATTATGAATTCGGAAATATGGAAATGGCCTCTGGGAATAAAATAAATCGATTTAATATTTTCAAGGTCTCAAAGAAGGAGAAAATTAAGTTTGGTTTGATAGAGGAGCTTGGTAGAATAGAGGAGGTAATGGCCATACATACCTTGAACAACCATTTGATGCCTAACTCAACCCAAACTTAGGAAGAGAATCATATGGTTGTCGGTATAATTGAGGACAATGAAAACATGCAACCAACTGTAGCACCATAGGATGAAGAAGATATTCATGAAATCGAAAATTTGTTGGATGATTCATATGATCATGTTACACCCCAACAATGTCATCCTAAATTTTTAGAGTTTAAGGTTCAACGTTTGGGTGGAAATCAAGAAGATCAGGATCATTGGATTAAGCAACCAAATTGTGAGGATAAAATTTAACTTTGGGAAAAACTCTTGAAATGCTAGATATTCTAGAGTACGCACAAACCCCCAACACATCACCAAACCCTTATCATCCTTTTTCACCCAACCATTGCACAAATTCTATATCCATCCACACCTCCTTTGTACTAAATCAACAAAACTCCTATTAGAGACCACTTGGGCTCTCCCTGCACCACCAACTTGCCACTTTCATTGATCATCTCTTTCGCAAACCCATTTTTACTCTCCGACACCCAAATCTAGGGGCATGGAAACTGTGTTATTGTAGCCTCAATGTTAGTTATTTTTGATTGAGGACATCACCTAGTTGAAGTCACTAAACTCAGCATGTGTAAAGGCTATTTCGAGCTGACCAAAATCTCATGGAAACTAGGTGCTATTCTTCCAGTTCTGCTCTCCTGCATGCTTTCATTTTAATAATGAGGACATTGCATTAGCTAAGCATGGGGGGTGGATATCTTATGAAATAATCTTTTGTCACTCATAACAGTAATTTCCTATTATTTTATTTAAAAAAATAAGGAAAAAAATTTAGAAGTAGGAGAAGAGAACTTAGGCATTAAGAGCCTCAAACTTTAGGATTTGATACTTTGGGACCTGACTACTTAAGACTCTTCAAGTCTTCAGGCTTAATTAGCTCGATCTCGAGTCCTTGCCAGATAATTTTATTCTAATTTGGCTAGTGAATTGGGGTGATAAGTGCACGACTTATCAACCCACCTTTGATTTGAGGGGACTTTAAGTCTAAGCATCTACACACTATTTGCACTAACTCACTTTTCGGTGGTTTCTTTAGAATTTGGTTAGCTAATGAACTTTCTAGGATGGTATGGCTGGCAAGTTGTTATGGGTAACAGCCTATTGACCGATTGTCCAGAGCCCAACTACATGGCCATACTTATTCTATTACTTTTAGGTTAATCTTAGATCAGGGAAGCCACCTACTTAGAAAAGAAGAAAAACATAGAAAATGGAGAAAATAAAAAAAAATAAAACTACATGTCACCACATGAGTATGGTTGGCAAGTTGCCATGGGTAACAGCCCATTGGTCGGTTGTCTAGAGCTCAGCTCACAAAAATGCATAATAATTCCCAAAACACTTAGGGAAGAAGCGGGCAAGTAGAATAAATCAGGGAGATATACACTAAGTTCGCCTTTATTTTGACCCCATAAAAAATAAAGTAGGGAGAAAGCTATCGTTCGAAAAGATAAACCTTGAAGCAGAAACTCTTAAGATCACCTTGGGTCATAGAAACCTGATGTCCATTTTAACGGCCGCCTAGTGAGTCTTTCACTCTTTTCACAAGATGCTTAGCCCTTAGAGTCCTTTTTGAGTCTTGGGTGGGTTGGGTAGCCGTAAAAAGTTATCTCGAAACTTTCAAACACAAAAAGATCCAAAAAAATTAGAAAAGAAGAAAAAGCAAAAAAAAAAATTATATCATTTTTTCAAATAAGTCGAGGGCTTGGGTAGTCTACATTCTGGCAGACACCCAAGCACTGTCCAGTTTTTGTAACTAGGTCTTGGGATTGAAATTTTCTAAAGCAATCAACAAATCTTGCCTAAGTAATCAAATCTTGATTCTATTTTTATACATAGCATATAGTTTAATTTTGCTAGGGACTAGTGAAAGGTAGGAATGAGGGTATGATGTAGACATAACTATTTAGGATAAAATGCCTATTCATGCATGTTCCTAGGCTTAGATTTGTATTTCATGTTATAAATATTGCACAGCATGCATCATCTTACATTTAGAGTAGTTGTGTATATTTTATGTTAATTACATCCTTTTTATGGCCAGAAGGGAAGGAGATTTATTTTGGGGTCTCAGAATGATGAGCCGAACGTACAGATTTGATCAGGATGATGATTGGAGTCCAACGCCTCCGAGATCATCCTAATCGGAATCTCGTATCACCTTATCCGATCTGACGAAGATCAACGACTAGGAGAGCAATGCGACATCCACATAGGCTTCGGATGAAAAATCCGACCGTACGGATGGATCTGGAGCGACGATCGTAGTCCGTCAGCACGAAAATCACCTCGATCCAAGCACCGTGGCACCCTCTGCAATAGAAAGAAGATGGATGGCCCAGATGGCTCCATGTGGTGCCATCTTGGCTACCCAAGATCAGCTATCAACGACTACTGACGGGCTCCTCATCATCTTCACCTTCAAATCCTAGCCATTGGATCATCATCCAACAGTTAGGATGCCTCCACGCCACGGCCTCAAGAACTTCTCCTTGTAACAATCCCTGGCCATAGCACATTGGCATCCAAAAGAGGGGCACGGGTTTGAATCCCTGCGGCCCCTCCAATTTGACATGGCCACGTGCATGCATAAATGCATAGCGCACAGCCAAGTGCGCGCACAAGGGTGCCGCACATAGCATAGCCGCATGCAACAGCAACCGACGCATGCTAGCGCATGCACATGACACGGTCGCATGATGCGCGTGCTAGTAGCTGTGAGTAGGCATGTGCATGGCTGGCGTGGACCTTCAGCGACAGCTTCGATAGGTCTTTAGTGTTGCTTGCAGTGTCACTAATTACCTGTATGCACGAGGAAAGTTGCGGGCATAAGCTGTGGGGCACGGCCTTCAGCGACAACTGTAGGGGTGTTTAGTGACACTTGCAGCTGTCACTACAGCCCTATACATGAATTTCTTCCTCTTCCCTCCACTATAAAAGGACCCCTACACCTCCATTCTTCACCATCTCTACCTACTCAACTCCCACCTACTCCTAAGCTCTAGTAGCCTACCAAAGCTCCATTAGAGCTTATTCCCAAGCTCCAAAGGCCTCTTATTAGTGTAATGCTCTTATATCGCACCAAATATTCATCCTCCATCCCACCACCTTCATAAGAAGCCTTGGAGCCATCCTCCCACCTCCATTCTGGTAGAAGGTCATCTCCAGCTCCTCATCCCCATTCCGAAGCCTTGGCGAAGCATTCCTCTACCCAGCATCCTCCAACATCTCAGCTCCATCGTCCAGCACCTCACCCTCTTCATCCAAGTTGCCACCAAGAGGCATTGTCTCACCAAACATCTGATTTGGGAGATTTCTTCTCACCTCTATCTCTTTTATGTTTTAGTATATTGTAATAGACAATTGAATGCCATTGTGAAATATCATATTTGTTCTCCACTTTGTGAAGTTATCTCGCCTATCTTTTTATTTCAAAAACACCAAAAAATTCTCAAAACCCTAAAACATGAAAAAGAAATAAAATTAAGTGCGGATTTCAATGAAAGTAAACGTCGCCTCCCTATGTTTGACCTGGGACTCCCTTGGAGTTTTGGTTATAAATTGTATTTGATAACACGTTTTGCAAGCTATAACGACGGGTTCTTGAAACCCTGATTTCTTTGCTAAAACTCGTTCATCAGTATTATATTGTGGTTATTTTGCACGTGCACACTTACATTATTGATTAATTGTTTAGAATGAGAACTTATGTTGAAAATAAGTTGCATTAGTTAGTATGTGCACCCATGGATATTCCCGAACAAACGAGGACCACTCACAAGGCTAATAGGCTAATTCCTCCCTATGGACACGACCTAACTACTTTCGTCGTTAGATTTTGAGAATTAAACGTTTTGAATAGAGATTTTCTACCATGTGACTGATCGGGCGTTTTTCGCTTGAGGAAATAATGTTGTATCAGAAAAATATGTCGTCACAATGTGTAGATCGTGGTGGAAAATCTCGAACAAAAATATTTCAATAAAACTAACCACGAAGAGTTAGGTCGTATCCACAGGGAGGAATAAACCAATAAATTCACCAATGTTTCTAATACAGTAACCGACTACATTGTATGAGGCAAAAATGATGCCAAAATTAATTTGTCAATACGTTGTTGCATCAAATGAGAGAAAGAGAGTCTTGGATAAGCATGCATGCGAAATAGAGAGAAAGATACGGGTGCACATGCAACTTCACTTCATATAACAAATATTAATCTTAAAATTGAACTCTTTCTATGGTCATCAAATGTAAATATTAATAACCCCTTCACTGCAGAGAAATAGGGGACTTGCTCCCCTTTGCTCATGTGAGGAGAAGTGGCCGCAGATGGAGGAGTAGAGCTCGGAGGAGGTTGGCGTTGTCAAGAGCTTCGCATCAGAGGTCGCGCTAAGGGAAACGATGGCAGATGAGGCCAGCTGGTGGGAAGGTTGGTTGGCGACGTGGAACCTCACTGGCGATCGTGTGGTCTGTCATTGGCGGATCTGAGGGCGTGGCCATGCTTGTTAGGGTCAGTGAGTTCAATGGTGTTGATGGAGCATAGGATGGTGGCTGAAGGAGGTGCCTGTATGTGGAGGACCGGTGGTGGTGTTTGGGTTCTTTCTATCTGTGCAACAGGTGGAGAAGGTGGAAGAAGAAGAAGGAGAGGAGGCTGGCATGTGCATAGGCTAGCGACGTTGGCTACTTTGCGCTAGGGTGTGAGGCACGACCTACTGTGCGCCAATGGGTGTGGGCGCGACCGTTGGCTGTGGGCACCAACTGGAGGGAAGGAGAGACCGTGAATGGGGCCTCTACACGTGGCTTTGTGCTCGCCTAGAGCACGGTGTTGGCTTTGCATGAGGGGGTCGTGCATGAAGGGAGTGTTGGATGGAGGTGTTGGCCCGTCATGCAAGGGCAGAGGAAGCATGTGGTGGAGAAGGGTGGTCAAGCGATCGTGGATGGAGGGCCCTACTACTTGTGAAGAGGAAGGTGGCTGAGCCTGAGCGGTGAGAGGAAAGGACTCGGCTGCACTGATGATGATGCAATCGGTCTGAGGGTGAGTTATGTTGGTGGAGTTGCAGAATAGAATGAGAAGGAGAAGGCGATGGAGCATGGTGGTGGCCGTCAGACATCCAGGATGGGTTCCCTGATGACTTAACTGGGGGAGTAAGAATGCGGTTGAAGGTTTTGATAGTGGCTCACAGTGGCAATCGGGGGCGCAGTTGCGGTGGCTCACAGTGGCAGAGTTGGGCACACGGTCGTGAAGTCGGAGACGCAGTTGTGGGTGTCGGTGCTGTCACCACTGACCGCGGTGATGATTTGGAGTAGGCGAGATGCGGTGGTGTTCGTCAGAGGCAAGATACAGTGGTGGGAAGTCACAGTTGTTGATGATGAAGGCTCGTGGTGGTGGTGGCACACGGTGGAGGAGAGGTTGTTTCCTCCCCTTGGAGAGGAAGATGCTTGATCTGGCCTCTCGTGAGAGAGGAGATATGGGATCTCCCAGGGGGACCCATCCCTGCATGTTAAATAAGGAAAGAGAGAGTCATAGAAGGAAGGAGTCAAAGAGAGAATATTCGTGCTAGAGCGAGAGATTGGAGGAGAAAGAGAGGAAGGTCTTTTTTTCTCTCTTTTTTCTTTTTTCTTTCTTTCCTTTTCTCTTGCGTGGGTTCCACTCTCCAACTGGGATGAAGAGATTTTGGGAAGAGAAAGATTCGTGAGGGAGAGAGAAGGAAGGTTTTTATTTGTTTCTTTTTTTCTTTCTTTCCTTTTCTCTTATATGACAAATTAAATCTCTAAAGATGCACTTTAAATTTAAGTATGATTTCATTCAGATTTCTCTTTCCATAATGACTCGAATTTATTTGATTAAGATGTAAAAATGCATGGAATGATAATTGTACATCTTTATTAATTTTATCTACGCAATGAAAGATTCATATTACATTTTCATTTCGATAATAATGCACTTAGGTACTAAATTAGTCCACTAAAATGGGCCTATCATCGACCAAATACAACGATGAGACATTTTATGTTAAAATTTTTATTGAAAACGAAGATCGCCCTATTAAATGGTGCCGTTGTCGGGGAGGAAATATACCTATTAATTTTTTTCAGTAATTTATATTATTTTTATGCTATTTCTGAAGTTTTTCTGAATTACTAACATTTATTCTCTTTGCGTGTATAAATGAACAAACAAACACGACGAGCGTGCACAACGGAGGTGATATTTTCGGTGGACCTTGATGCCACCTGGAGGACAGCAATGGGTTCCTATGGGTCTTGATCCCACGCACATGAGGGAATACGGAGGACCAATCAGGAGGACTATTTCCCTAATTTCATTGTTAGATCTTAGTTTAGATAGACATTAGAACTTAATTTCTATCTTGTGGACCCGTGTTGGGCATTTTTGGGAACGTGTTCCCAATAGCTTTTATTGCTTATCGTTCTTGTATGCAGGAGTGTCTTTTCGGGAGCATGTTCCCATTTTATTCAGATTATTGGTTTATTTGAATTGTTTGAACTGCACGTTAGTTAGTTAGATAAATTAGATTAGGTTTGTTTGCTTATTATCAAAAAAAAAAAATCTGAACTGCCTACTAGAAGTTACATATATATAGGGCGACCATCTAGGATTAAATGAGTAGCATCTAGTTTATCTTTATTGCATCGCATACATTCCTGCATTGAAGAAAGATGGAGTAAGGTACGTGATAAATGCCAATTTATCATCATTCGTTTGCATTAAAACAAACCTAGCTCTTAGGATTTTGCTTTGCAAATGGGTTTTTTGGGTTGCATTTAAGCATGCATTGCAATTTTATTATCTTTTTAATGTGTTTTTGCGAGTGTTAGGGATATACAGATTGCCAAATCCCTAGAACCCTAGCACTCAGGATGGCAACTGGTGAAGGAGAAGTTCTCACAAGTTGGAACATAGCTTAATCTAGCTCACCATAGCTGGAATGCAGCTCACCTGGACTAGGGTTAGCTCATCTTAGCTCCATTCAGCTCATCTTAGCTGAATGGTAGCTCAAGAGAGCTTATCTTAGCTCACCTCAGCTCAGATCAACTTAGATCTTGCTCAACTTAACTGAGCCTAGCTCATCTCAGCTCCCATTAGTCCGTAAGGAGCTCTAGCTAGCTTAGCTGAGTTGACTGGAGTTCACCCCAGCTTAGGTCCAGCTACATCCAGCTCCACTCAACCTTAGCCAGCTGAAGATGACTTTATTTCAGTTTAGGAAGCTCAAGTCCAGCTCCTGGGGATTCAGCTTAGCTTAACTCAATTGAGTTAACCTACCTTAGCTACCCTAACCAGCTTGATCCTCCCCAAGAGCACCATACCCAACTCACCTTAGCTCATTATGGTAGAACCCAGCTTACTTTAGCTTGGCTTAGCAGCTAGTAAAGAACTAGCAAGCTAAGCTGACAGCACGTGTTTCACATGTTTGAAATCAGGGTTACAAGTAACTCATCGTTGTAATTGAAAAACTCGTGATCAAATAAAATTTCTACCGAAACTCCAAGGGAGTCCCAGGTGGAACATAGGGAGGCGACATTTACTTTAACTGAAAGCCGTGCTTTGCTTTGTTTATTTTTGATATTTTAGGGTTGTGTTATTTTTTTTTATTTTTGTAAGAAGAAAACAAGCAAATGAATCACAAGATAGAGATGGAATCAAATGTGATGTATTTCATTAATGTCTATTACAATAATCTACAAAAGAATAAAAGGAGAGGGTGGTGGGAGGAAATCTCCCGAATTGACTGTTCGGCGAGAAGATGGCGCCTAGCAGAAGCTCAGATGAAGGAGGTGAGGAGCGGGATGACGAAGGTGAGACGCAGGAGGACGTCAGGTAGAGGAAAGCTTCGGTGTGGCTCCCAAATGGAGGTGAGAAGACGGAGATGATCTACCACCGGAATGGAGGTGGGAGGATGGCTCCAAGGTGTCCATTGAATGGGGATGGGTAGATGGACGAATATTTGGTGAGGCAGAGGTTTGCTACACTAACAGGTGCCTTGGGAGCTTAAGAACAAGCTCTAATGGAGCATTGGTAGGCTTGCTAGAGCTTGGGAGTAGGTGGGAGTAGAGAAGGTAGAGATGAAGAGGAATGGGGGCTGTAGGGGTGCTTATATAGCAGAGGGAGGAAGAGAGTCCCGCGCACAAACATTCAGTGACAGCTATATGCGTCACTAAAGGTCGCTCGAGCTGTCGTTGAAGATCCATGCCTCTTCATTACTTGGGCTGGTGCACACACTGCGTAGGTCATTTAGTGACAACTATAACTATCACTAAAGGCCTGCCCTTCTATCATTGTAAAGCTCGCACCCAATGCTCATGCTCACAGCTATTAAAGGTGCAGCAATCTGCAACCGTTGAATCAGGCGTGGACGGCTATGATGGCGAGAGGAGAGCGCATGCCTACCAGCATTTGAATTTTGAATCACTGGCACATGCATTGGCCACCGTTGGATGCTACATTGCACGATCGAGACGTGGCTGCAGATAGCAATCGTGTTGATTTGAATTGCGCACCTCACGCGATTGAGGAGATCAGACGGCGGGCGCTCCGCGCAGGCGAGTTAAATGCAATCCTTAGATGGCATGCGTGTCATCTGGAGTGTGCCTTCGTGTCAGCAGGCAGCGTTGGGTCACGTGTGGGGAACCTCGACCGCTCAATTGCGATTGGTCGGCCTTATTGCGTCTGAGACTGTAGCGGGGCATGACGAATCACGGCTCCATCTTGTGCCCACCCTTTGAGAAGGGCGGGATCCATCTTCTTGCATATTCGGGTTTAGTCTCCTTTTCATTTCATGAGAAGGACAGGATCCATCTTCCATGAAAATACGGTGATTACAATAGGATGGCCCAATCCCCCTAAGGTCATTGATGGTCCAACCAATTGCCTCCTTGTTGTTCTTAAGGACCTTAATTAACCTTGATTCTTGCTTCTTAGTCAAATCAGCACTAATAATCACAGGGAGCATGTTCTCAGGTCCTAAAAACTCATATTTCAAATATTCGGGCAATGGTTTTAATTCCAGTTGGGGTGGGTTTAGAATAGAAGGTAGGGAGGATGCTGATGAAAATTCATTAGGGCGATCCTGTGGAAGAGGCTGAGAATGAACAAAATCAATAGCCTCTTCAGGATGTGGCAGGTCTACCATAGAGGAGTGTTGTGGTTTGGGTTCGCTAAAGCTAGTGGAGTCCTCGAGTGCACTGATTGTCATACAAGTCTCAAGATCCTGATCCTCGAGCTCCTCAATGAATCCACAATCCTCAAATCCTCTTATTGCCTTAAAAATATCCAGAGTTAATTTCTTATCCCCAAAGGCGATCTCCATACTACCGCTTTCATAGTTTATGTTAGCCTTAGCAGTAGCTAGGAACGGACACCCCAGAATGATGGACGTGTTCCTCAAATCATTAGGTACATCCATGTCAAGGATGAGGAAATCTATAGGAAAATAGAGATCCTGGACCTTGGCAATTACATTCTCAATTATGCCTCTCAGTGTGGTGACCGATCGATCTGCTAATTATAGCGTTACTGAGGTTGGCCTTAGTTCACCTAACCCAAACCTCTCATAAAGAGAAGTCAGGATTAGGTTGATGGATGCACCTAGATAAAATAGTGCCCTATCAAAACTGTATTCCCCAATAATGCATGATATCAAGGGCGCACCTGGATCATTCTTCTTTTGTGGAAGGTGATGAATGATCACAAAACTTGCTTGCTCAGAGAGAATCACCTTCCTCGGAGTGGGTTCTCTCGGTTTACGCTTTTGGGTACATAGTTCTTTCAAAAATTTAGCATAAGCTGGGATGTGCTTAATAGCATCGAGGAGCGGAATATTGATCTCTACGCTCTTCAATAAATCCAGAAGCTCCTCGTTGCTATCTAGGGTTTTCTTCTTCTTGGTTTTCAATAGGGCTTCAAGGAACGGGATATGGGTGGGATTTTCAATTTTCGATCTCTGGGCCTTATTGTCTTCTTTAATCTCATCTTCTCTCTCAAGCTCCCTAGAATTTTGGCATCTAGAAGGCAATTTAGGGTCCCGAGTTTGCTTTCCACTTCTCAAGGTGACAGAGTTTGCAGAGGCATACGAGTTTGGGCCTTGAGGTGGGCTAGTGAAGATTGGAGGTCCTTGGTTTGTCATGTAACCAGAAGAAGAAGAAGATGAGGGACCCTGCTCAACTAGCTGAGCATGTGCGTGTGAGTCCCTTTGATTCTCATACCCTTGGGCACCATTGCCTTGATTTTGCACATTGTGCGAGTTGGGTACAAGTTGGGATGGTAGAGATCCGGGTTGTTGGGTGTTAGCAATTAGCTTGGATTGCAAGTTATCCAATGATGTCTTCATTTGTTGCATAAGCTGAAGCATGGACCCTTGCATTTCCACCATCTGCCAGTTTAAATCAACCTGCCCTGAGGATTGTTGGGCATTCCAAGATTGCTAAGTAATCGATCTATAGGGTAACTAGGTGTATACTTGACCCTGACCCATAGGTTTTTGAGATGCATAGTTGATGGGTCAAGATTGGGTCTGTTGCCCCTGATTTTTCTAGGAGAAGTTAGGGTGGTTCATCCATCCCGAGTTATAAGTATTGGAATATGGGTTGGACCTAACATTCTCCTGCATTGCATATGCATCCTCATAAAATGAGGATGGAGAAAAGGAAGGATCAGAGAAACTAGGATCAAAGGCCCCAGTTTGGAACCCATAAGGTTTCGAGAGATCCTGGCTCACAGATTGAGCCAAATCAAGTTGGTTCATGAATTCCCGCCCTGTGGGAGCTTGTGAGGTATGGAATCCTAAATTCTAGGATTGAGTGGGTAAAGAAGTGTTTCCTGAATTCCCAGATATCCATTCTTCCATTTTATTAGCAACCAAGTCCATTTTATCCAGTTTATTACAAATTAATTCCATGACAAATGAATGAGAATCCTGGATCTCATTAGCACTTGACCTAGGTTGTTGGGACCGGTTGAATGCATCCATGGAGGTGTGATTAATTGAGTTCTCGCTCATTTCCTCAAATAGGTCGTATGCGCTATCTGCATCCCTGTTGAGGAAATTGCCTCCGTAGGAGGCGTCCACATGACTACGGAGTTGCTCAACCAACCCGTGATAGAAAATCTGCACGAGTTGCCATTTCAGCACCTCGTGGTGTGGACACTTCCTCAAAAGTTCCTGGAATCGCTCCCAGGCACCATGAAACGGTTCCCTCGACTGCTGGGCGAAAGTGGTAATTGCCCATCGCAAGGCATTGGTCCTTCCGATAGGGAAGAATTTCTTCAAGAAAGCTGACTTAAGAGTAGCCCATGTTTCAATCGGCCTTCCTATAGTCTAGTACCAATGTGCAGCCTTATCCCTGAGAGAGTGGGGGAAGAGCCTCATGATCATTTGCTCTTCGTTCACATTCCTTGCTCTGGTGGTCTGAACCAAAAGATCTTCCATGTGTTGGAATGGGTCCTTCAAGCCAAGCCCATGGAAATGCTTAATCAAACATAAGACTTGGGGCTTGATTTCTATGTCTCTGGCGGGAATCATGATGCCGGGACGTTCCCCATAGTTTGAAGGATTGTAGAAATCCTTCAAGGGCCAAACGCCCTGACCATGCATATGTTGGAACCATTGCTGCATCAGCTGCAATTCTTCCAACTGCCTCTAAATCAACTCCTGCTGGTTCGGGGGTGGGAGAGGTGGTTGTTGATCAGCCATGGGATCTGCTTGGCTATAGCTCAACCTCCACCTCCTAGAATGGTCTAAAGGTCCTTCCAATCTAGGGTTCAATGACCTCCTCCCAAGCATACACTAGAAGGAAGTCGGAAGGACAAGGAAAAGAGGGAACCAAGCAGCACAAGAATACAAGCCTGTCCTTAGATGGGGTAGCCTAAGGTCCACTGAATCTGAGAATCCATCCTAAGATTATGGATGATTTACTCTACTTATGTCCAGGCAATCCGACCTATTAGAAGGAGGGACTGGGGAGAAGGTTCTTCCTTTGGGTTGAGCCTCCGGTTCCTAGTGTACCCCCTAGCCGGGGTCATTTGACGCTACTCCCCAAGCTAGACATCAGATTGACTAGTATAAGCAGGTTAATGGTGAATAATCTCAATCTGGATCCCGACGAGCAAATGAATCCTTAGGGCCAACGTTTAATTGATTTTAGTTAGGCTTGGGAAATTGGTGCTCTGGAATGTGATGGGCCCTTAATGGGTTGTGCCCTTAATGATTTGTTTGAGAATGTGTGAATGTGCACAACCAAGAGATTTTCAAGCAAGATTATTAATGATGAGGTGAGTTTTAGGGTTCGAATCTTGCTTAATAGCTTTTACGATTCAAATATTAGGTGTTTTCAACCAAGTTTTGTGAGGCAAACCAAGTTTGTTTTTGAAAGCACATGTTCAAGTATTTTCCTTTAGAAATCAAAAAAATATGGAGTGCCTGGCTTGACCTAGTTATTGAATCCTTTGGGGCAGCTACAAAATGAACCTCTTTTAGATCAGGTGGTGCAGCCCAAACAATTCAATCAATTGGCTCAAATGCACCACCAATTAAGGCACCCAAAAAGGTGATTAACCTAATATGATTTCTACTCTTTTATGTGTTGAATTCATGTACCGGGTCCATAGGTCAGAAGCCCGGTTGAGTAGATGAAACTCAAGTTCGATTATGTGCCTCAAATGTGGGTGTATAGAGTATGTATATTGATTCATCCCATAGAAAGTATCTTTTTTCTTTTTTTGTTTTTTTTTAATGCGGGGGTGAGATGGATGAAGGTGGCAAACACAACAAACAATTCTCTCCTAGGGTTTATGCAAACACCTAATTAGATTAGGTCTTGGTTATGAGTTTGGCGAAATGAACTAGTGGGAGGGAATGTGGGGGACACTTACAGAGTACTCTACCCACACTTTACTCTAGTCTATCGCACTTGGATCTCCATGCTAGGGTATCTGCAAGACAATAGATCAAAGACAAGAGGGTTTAGTGCTATGTAAATGCAAAGAAGCGCAATAAACAATAAAGTAAATTCCATTGCCTCCCCGATAACGATGCCAAAATGACTGCACGTGTTTCGTGTGTTTGAAATCAGGGTTACAAGTTACCCGTTGTCGTAGTTGCAAAACTCGTGATCAAACTCCATGGGAGTCTCGGGTCGAACACAAGGAGGCGATGTTTACTTTACCTGAAAATTGTGCTTCATTTTGTTCATTTATGGTATTTTAGGTTTTGTTATTTTTTGTATTTTTGTAAGAAGAAAACAAGCAAATGAATCACAAGATAGAGATGGAATCAAATGTGATGCATTGCATTAATGTCTATTACAATAATCTTCGAAAGCATAAAAAGAGAGGGAGGTGAGAGGAGATCTCCTGTATCAGCTTTTCGCCAAGACGGCGATGCCTGGCAGAAGCTCGGATGAAGGAGGTGAGGAGCGGGATGACGGAGGTGAGATGCAGGAGGATGTCGGGTGGAGGAAAGCTTTGGCATGGCTCTGGAATGGAGGTGAGAAGACGGAGATGATCTGCTACCGGAATAGAGGTGGCAAGATGGCTCGAAGGCAACCTATGAATGGGGATGGGAAGATGGATGAATATTTGGTGAGGCAGAGGTTTGCTACACTAATAGGAGCCTTGGGAGCTTGAGAACAAGCTCTAATGAAGCGTTGGTAGGCTTGCTAGAGCTTGGAATTAGGTGGGAGTAGAGTAGGTAGAGATGAAGAGGAATGGGGGGTGTAGGGGTGTTTATATAGTGGAGGGAAGAAGAGAATCCCGCACACAGGCATTCAGTGACAGCTATAAGTGTCACTAAAGGTTGCTCGAGCTGTCGCTGAAGATCCATGCCTCTTCGTTGTTTGGGCTGGTGCATGCACTACGCAGGCCATTTAGTGACAGCTATAAGCATCAATAAAGGCTCACCCTTCCGTCATTGTAAAGCTCGTGCCCAACGCTCATGCTCGTAGCTATTAAAGGCACAGCAATCTTCAACCGTTGAATCAGGTGTACCAGTGTTTGAATTTCGAATCACTGGCACGTGCGTTGGTCGCCATTGGATGTTGCATCGCACAGTCGAGACACGCTCGCAGATCGCACGTGCATTGATTTGAATCGCATGCCTCACGCCATTGTGGAGATCGGATGATAGGCGCTTTGCAAGGGCGACTTAAATGCACTCCTCAGATGGCATGCGTGTGATCTAGCGAGCGCCTTCGCATCAGCAGGCGACGTTGGATCACACGTGGAGAACCTCGAACGCTCGATTGTGATTGGGCAACCCTATTGCGTCTGACACTGTAGCAAGGAGCAATTAATCACGGCTCGATCTCGCACCTGCTCTTTAAGAATGCTTGACCTCACCACTGTCCCACGCCTGCTAGTGTGATGCGAAGAAGAGTTATGCCCACGTTGTGAGGGCTGCTGCTCAGTTGTTGGATCTTCATCCAACGGTTGAGATCACTCGATGGGGTGGCCTTTGGAGATGTGTGGGTGACTTTAGGCACTCTAAATGGTGCCACATGGCAGCATCTTGACCATCCACACTTCATTGCTTGCAGAGGATGCCACGGTGCTTGAATCAAGGTGATTTCTATGTTGTTGGACTACGATCGTCGCTTTGGATCCATCCGTACGGTCGGATTTTTCATCCGAAGTCCGTAAGAACGTCGCATTGCCTCCTGGCCATATAAAATGATGGAATTAATGTACATAATATACAACTATCCTAGATGTAATGCAATGGATGTTTATGCAATATTTATATCATGATATGAAATGCTATGCCTAGGAACTATTATAAATAAGCATTTTATGATGAATTTATATGTGCTTATCATAAGCTAGCTAGAGTAGCTCTATGCCACCCTCTTCAGCTGCTGCTAGCTCCAGTTCAAGCTCTAGACTTCTCCGTAGCTCCTCTCTTCAAAGCCTAGCTCCCATTGCCTACTCCTCTACTACTAACTAAGCTAGCTTAGATTATCTTAGCTTAGCTTAGCTAGACTCCAGCTCCCTTGGCCATTCACCACCTACAACTTAACCCTAGCTAGCTCCACCAACTAAACCCTACCTAAGCTAGCTACACCCTACTCCAAGTTGGCGTCACCTCCTTCACCACCTTTCACCCCTCAACCACCACCAAAAGGGCACCAACAAGGTGCCACCAAAACCACCATAACCACCTCCATGTTGGCGCCACCTTTTCCCTCCAAAATCCCCTTCATCTCCACCATTCACCGCTCCCTAAAATCATCTCCACCATCCACCTCACCTACCTTCTAGAAGCCCCATAATTGGCACCAACCATAGGTGCCTCCTCATGGCCATAACCACCCCATGGCATCCCCTTGGTTGGCACCAACTAACCTTAGCCCTAGGATCAACCTAACTACCCATAACCACCACTTAAACACATCCTAGCCATCCACCTAACCCATGCCTACTACCCCCCTCTCCACCTCTATAAATACCTATCATATTCAACCAAAAAAATCATCCTCCCATTAGATAATTTCCACCTTACTTCCACCTAAACCTATGGCCATGAAGGAGTAGAGAAGAAGATTGAGGGGGCACATCACCTGCCCCTTTGGTGCCATCTTCTCCCCATTCCTTCACCTTGTGCCACACCAAGGAGGAGCACTCCACAACTAGGAGGATGGCAAAGTAAGGAGGAGCAATGGTGGTGCACGCCTACCCTTGAAGGAGTTCATTGAAGGTGGTAGCTTCCACCTTGAAGGAGAATCTCAAGGAAGGAGGAGGAGGAGCCTTTTCAAGCCTAGGGGCCACTAAGCTTGGAGCAATGAGCTTCCCTTCTTCACCAACAATTCAGGAGGACTTGTGTTTTATTTTATTTGTTGCAATTATCTAGTAGTAGAAACATTCATCTACTAGGTTTATCTATAAAACACTTTCTCGTTAATCTAGTTGCCTTCTTTTAAATTTCTGTTTGGTTGCATTTTAATTGCTGTGATTCTGGCACTCTTCACTCCCTCTCCTTAATTACTCTAGGCCTCCACGTGCCTAGAGTGAGCTTATGGAGAGGAATTATTTGTCACTTAGGTGTTAGCTTAGTGATCGTAGTTGTTATTTACCTCCCTATCAACAACTCGTGTTCTCCTTCATTATTTTAAAACCCTAAAAAAATGAAATATTGAAAATGACCAAAAAGAAAGTTGATTTCAATTTCCAAGCAAGAGACATAATTTTGCTAACATTTGGCCTCCTTGGACGACACTAGATACTCCACTATCTAGGTTAGAAATTTAAAAGCGAATCCATTTTTTTGTGTTGCAACGACTTAAAACCCTAAATTAACAAACTGCGCAAAAATGTAATCAGTACGCCCTCACTTTAGCATCACATCTCTGTCATGCATCTACATTGGACTTAAATCCAAGGCCATCTAATTGCGTGAATCTAATTAATTTAGTGGTTACTTTAAGGAATTGGGATTGTTAAGAGGTTGGACCTTAAAATCAGTGACTTTAATTACGTGCAAAAGGATTTGATTACAGGATTTCAAAATATAAAACGCATACGTATGTTGCACACCTGAGACACTATGCACATCACACGTAAGGTCACTAGATGAATTTCTACCTCTCCTCTTTGCACCACAAAGGAAGTTAGTCAGAAATCAACAAGCCCATCCATCAAGTTACTTCGGTTCCTCATGTGTGGGCTAAATTTGAGACATCCATCCCTTGCAAGTAGATTGTACACACCAACGAAGCTTGGCCTAGGAAGGGTAACTCTTGCAAAACTTGTTTGGACACCAACTGAACACTTAATTCTAAGACCTAGAATCTACTAAAAATAGATCCCACTGTATTTGCATTTGTTTTGACAGTGGTAGAACTCTCTAGGAAGTTTTAGTTTTATTCCAATTTCTTGTAAGTCCTAAGAGAGTTAAATTTATTTTATTTAAAGGAGTGGATCACCCTTACTCCTATCATTTAGATTATCAAAGTCAATACTTCCCATCTTTTAATCAAGATCCCTTGCCCCGAGCATATCAATCCTTCGATGGGTACAATGACAATTCATGGGATCAATCATATTCCTATCCAGGGAGTACTGGCTTGATAACTCCTACTTTTGAGTAGAGCCTCGGAGCAGAATATTCCAGTTTGCAAACACCCAACCCTCCCACACTACATGATTTTTCTCATCAAGGTTGGACCGATACCCCTATGCAACTAGAGCCTAAGACTGACTATCCTCCCCAATTTGATAGTAGCCACTCCTCTTTTATGATAAAAATGCAAAAACAACAAAAAGAAATGGAGTCTATGGGAGAGATGTTGAGAAATAGTCAACAATTGAATAAGCAAATTCATCGGCTTAGCAACTCTTTTATTATTGATTCTGATCCCTACTCGTAAAACTGTGATCATCAAAAAGATTCTAAGGAAACAATGGATAATAGGGATTTCATTTTGAGCAGCTATCACTTAGACTCTCCCCATGAGACACAGCCACTAGAGGAGAACTATCTTAATGATTATCCACCTAAGTTATATTGGAGTCAAAGGAAAGGGAAGATGGTACCACTTGAGGACCCTGACCCCACTTACAGTATTTTTCGTACCTCTGATACCCAGAGTCAAGGTCATATTGTTCATGCCACTTCACCTATTAATCATGTGGTAGAACTCCATTCTACCCATAGTGAACCTAATCTCGACCCTCCACTTAGGGAACCAACACCTACCACTCATCATTCCAAGGATTTGCATGTGCCAAATGATGGTGACCCCAAGGGAATGGAGGATGAATTGGGTCATTTTTGGTCTCAGGGATACAAAGAGTCTCTTTTTGAGGAAGATGACGACCCAATGGAGGAATCCAGGCTTAAAGTTTGGAGTGAATATCAGGGGGATTATGTGTTATTCGAGGACTTACCCCTAGAGGATATAAATGATCTAGTGAAATCTGGATTCCTTCTTTTGATTTTGAAAGTCATCCTCCCCAAAATTGGGAAGCTATGGAGTCTAAGTTGGAAGAGGACCAACATAAGATTGAGAAGCCTAAGAGAGACTCTCAGGTACAATACACATCAATTGAGGATTTATGCCCCAAGGAGAACAAAGAATTGAGTGGTATAGGCTCACTCCATAACATTGAGACTAATCCTCCTTCAGAAATAATTCAGAATACAAAAGCAACTCCTCCATTTACTAGTGAATCACATATACACCCCGAAAAAAATGTAAGTGAATCCAAAAAATCCAGGGATGAAATTGATGATAGTGATTCAGTTGCTTCAACCCTGCCATCTAATAAATGTGATTTGGAGTCCACTGTTGATTCACATATACTGAAAAGTAAAAAATGACTCCAATTCTTGAGGAAATCATTAATGATAGGTAGGGTGACGTGAATTTTTCTACAACAACTATTAGGGAGAATAATACAGAATCTAAATTATTGTTGGCGCTGGACATAACACGGACTAAGCCCTCCTTGGACTTAATCATTACCTTCCAACACCATAAACAACCCTTACACTCCCTAACTGATACTTGGCTCAGGTCTCTACTCATATACATTCTTTCTAGGGAGAATATCAGGCCAGTATGTCCTCAGGTGGAATGGCGAGTTTGGATTGATACTTGTACTTTTAGTCCTGCCATTCAAGGGTTTGACGTACTTATGATTATATCTTTTAAAACCCTTCCTGCTTTAGAGGACCCTTGTTATCCTCTACTCATGTTACAAGAGGTCCCTTCTTCTATTACTCTTTTTCCTAAACCTCTCCAAGTAGCTTGCAAGATTGTTTGCTATCATGTCTTCTGGCAAGCATTTAGGATAATGCTACATCATCAGCTTGCCGACATTCGTGGCTACTTGTTCTCTAGGCCCACGCTTTTACGCACATTTTTAGGGCCTAAATCTTTCTGTTTGGAACCAACTTATAGGTTCCCTATAAGTCTGGCTACCAACAGAAAATGCAATGCTTGCTGGGAGGCAACCCAACGTCCACAATAACACCTTCATCAAGTGATTTCCTTCCTTTCTCCCCCTGTTTTAATTTTACAATGAAGACATTGTAGGATTTAGGCATAGGGGGTGCATTTTGCATTTTTAAGCAGTATTCATGCATTTAGGTTAGATGCTTTATCAAAAAAAGAAAGAAAAAAATCTTTTATTTTTTTTGAGCTCAATTGGTTAGCCATAGCAAAATATCATTATTAAGGAAGTGTCATTGAAGAATTTCTTAAATTATTTCTAAGTTTAGAATCCAGTACAATAGTTCACTTGCATGTAGACTGGGTAATGGATCTTTGTAAAAAACCAATAAGCACTTTTAGTTTGCTGGATCCTTGGATAGTTTGAAGGGAGTTAGGAAAACTATCTTCTATTAGATCCACCTAATATTTGTAAGGAGAAAGTAGAGAGACTGCTAGTGCACTAAGTCTAGTGTAGGGACTCTTAAATTCTGGATAATTAGATGATGATATCTCAGAGTAAGGCATAGTTTTCACTCTCTGTTCTCGCGTGTGAACATTGTGTGAATTCCTGAGAGTCACCAAATAAGGCAGATACACAGAGATAAAGTCCTAATAAAACTATGACTATGGTGGATGGTTACGACCATCCATCATAGAATCCTTGGCTGAAGGAGGGTAATAGTCTCGAAGGTTAGAAATATGCTTGTCCTATCTATTCTTTCCCGGTGCCAAGAGTAGGCACTTCCACCAAATAAGTCACACAATATCCTCTTGACCATCATCATCCCTAATAATGCCTCATAAATAAAAGTATGCGTCATTTCGTGTTAGTAGTTAAAAAAAAAATAGTAACAAAAGAAAGAAAAAAGAGAGAGAGAGGAAAAGAAAAAGAAAAGAGTTCAAGTTTATAGTCTTATCTTTGTGTCATTTTTCATTATGTGTCGATGTTTTTGAGGCAACAATAAAAACACCCATTGTGATCCACCATAGAAACACTCATTGCGATCCACCAAATATGACCCATACCTACTTTTCAGTATTTCTGATCACCCTAATATTGGTTGAAGACTTCTAACTTAGTTATAGGGTTATTAAGATTTTAATTAAGGTGTGAATGCCATGTGAGGCCACCAAACATTGAGTACAGTTACAAAATCTGGTAAGATATGTGACCTCAGAAAAAAAAAGGAAAAGAGAGAGTGAGCGAGCTCAATGGAGCACAAAGAGAGCATAGTTTTTAGCCTCTCTTTGTGTTGACTCACTTGATAGTCTAGAGATTTAGAGTCTGCAGTATTAGACTACATGTAGCACCAGATGAGTGTGAGCTAGCAAATATAAATCCATTCAACGCAGTATCTCCTACCTAAGCAAAAAGGTTGGGGTCAAATTATAGACCATTTTCTGCTTTATCCGTGAGGGAGGTAGTTGCCGATCTTTGTAGAATTTTATCAAGGATTAAGTACGAACATCAAATGTAAGTTGGTTTTTCACTTGGACCCATTACCTAGGCTACTATCACTTAACATTTATCTGGATCTCTAAATTTTTGGAATAAGAAAAGAAGAAATCTTTTGGTTACTTCCATTGTTTTTCACTTTTTGCTAGGTGATTAGGGCATGTTTCACGAATTAAAATTAGGGTTTGGAGCAACCCATCGTCGTAGCTCATAAAACGCATCTATCAAATAAAATTTATAACCAAAACTTGAAAAGTGAGTCCTGGGTCAAACACGCAGAGAAGAACAATTAGTTTTGAAAAATCCATGTTTCACTTTTATTTGTTTTTGTCATTTTTATCCTTTATAATTTTTTTGGTATTTTTTATCAAGCAAGCGATTAGGTTGATGAAACTTTATCTAGCTAATCTACTTGTGAAAATATAAGAGAGAGAGAGAGAGAAACAATCTTTTTTTTTGAAACAGTAAGGACTGCTATCGTGAACCGATAGCAATCCGGAGGGCAGTATATTTCATATCAAACAAAACATTACAAAAAAGATCCCCAGCTGTGTATGAGGGACCAACATTCATTTACAATGTTCTCACATCTAACCGGTCTCTCTTGAAAAAATTTATCATTACGAGCCCTCCGCACACACCACAAAATGGCAGCCATACCCCATATGGCCGTCTAGGAGCAATGAACCTCTGCCAAAGGGAATCCCAGGTGGGAAGAGGTTCTAAGCAAATCATCCTCCAAATCTTGTCGATGACCAGGCAAGAGGAGAAAATATGCTATGTACTATCAGAGTGTAACCCACAGAGATGGCAAGCATTCAAAGTAGTCCCCATTCTTCTGTGTCTAAGATCACTGGTGATCAGGCCTTCCCATCTGCAAAGCCACAAGAATATTTGAACCTTCAGGGGGATTTTCAATAACCAAATCTTCCTGTTAATAGGATCACTCTCCACCTTAATGTTAGACCTAATGACCTTCTCATACGCCTGCTGCACTAAAAATATACCCTTCCAAACATAAGTATCAACCACATTCACCCTAGGACACATCTGCTGTAGAGCAGCCATCAGGTTCTGCCTCTCCTCCCAAAATTGAGTGCCTGATCTGCAGTGTTCCAGCCCTGCCAGCCGCCAACAGCCCTCTACAGCAGACCACAAGCTACTAACTTTAGCCTCCTTGTCTGCAGCAGTAGCATAAGCCCTCGGATACACCTCTTTCAGAACCCCCAGACCAGACCACTGCTCATTTCACAAACTAAAATACCTGCCATCTCCGAGCCTAGGCTGCAACAAGTGCCAGTAATTACTGATTGCACAAATAATTGATCGCCAGAAGGGGGAAGGTTTTATTGGTTGTAACCTCTGTAGAATGCTATTTGATCCACCAAAACTGTCCCTAATCAAATCTGCCATCAAATCCTCCTTGCAGTACAGAATCTTGATGGCCCATTTAATCAGTAAGGCCTCATTGAACTCCTTGAGCGCCTTAATCCCCATACCACCAATCTCCTTTGGCCTGTAGATTTTATTCCATTTGATGGGATGCATAAAGCTGCCCTCATGGCCAGCTCCTTTCCAAAAGAATCTTTTCCTCATAACATCCAATCGCTTCCAAATAGACTTCGAGGCCTTGAAAATGCTAAAATAAATGACCAAGATGGATGTAATGACTAAGTTAAGAAGGATTAATCTCCCACCCTTAGATAAAAACTTACAACTCCATCCTTTCAGCTTACTAGAGACCTTATCAAATAGGATATTCCAATTGGATTTCTTTAGTTTTGCAGCCCTCAATGACAATCCTAGGTACCTCAATGGAAGTTTAGCTCAAGGTGATCCCAATGTATTCTCCAAATCCATCTGCTCCTGTTCATTCATGCCAAAACATATCAAGATAGACTTATCCTTGTTCAATTTTAGGCCTGAAATATCCCCAAAGATCTTTACCAATAACCCCAGAGCATGTGCCGCAAGTTTTGACCCTTCCACAAAGAATACCGTGTCATCCGCATATTGCAAAATGGGGGCCAGATTTCTCCTGTTGGACAGTGAATACCCTCTGATTAGACCCACCTCTGCCAATCTGCATGCATACCTTGCAAGCCCATCCACCGCAAGGTTAAAGACCAAAGGGGCTAAAGGACATCCTTCTCTAACCCCATGCTGAGGTTGAATCCAAACACCTCAAGGCTTCCCATTGATCAGTGGAGAAAAGGAAGTAGTTGTGATACAACGTTTCATCCATTGGATCCATAAAGGAGGAAAGCCTCTCCTTTTAAAAACCTCCCAGTGATACGGCCAAGAGATCGAATCATAAGCCTTCTAGAAATCAGCTTTCCACATGAATGCCTTGCACTTCCTTCTGTGCCATCCACTCACCATTTCCTGAGCCAAAATGAAGGATTCTTGGAGTGATCTGTTAGGTAGAAATGTAGCTTGCACTGGGTGGATCAGGCTCTGTAGAACTATTCTCAGCCAGTTAGCCAAAACCTTGCTGATGACAAGGTAGATGGAATTTGACAAGGAGATCAGCCTAAAGTCTAAGAACTTCTCTGCTCCCATTGACTTAGGTAGTAAAAAAAGATATGACTTATTGATTCTTTCAAACCCAGCATTTCCCTTCTCAAATTCTCTAATGACACCAATCACTTCCTTGCCCACCACATTCCACATCTCTCTGTGGAAGAAGACTTGTATCCCATTAGGGCCTGGGGAACCTTCCATATTGAGCTCTTTAATTGCCTGCAGGGTCTCATGTTCAGTGATGGTTGCAGTCAGCTGAGAGGCCTATTCAATTGTCACCCTAGGAGCATCACTTCCTACCATTCTCCATTTCCCCCTCTTAACTGCCCGAGAAGCATCTCTATAATATTTGATGGCTTCTGATCTTATCTCCTGAATGGAGAGAGAGAAACAATCATGAATTTCTAATCAAATGTTTTTTTACAACTACGAAAGTGGGAAAGATTACACTATGAAAGAGAAAAAGATAGAAAGAGGTGAGAGAATCCACCTTGATGGTTGCTCGGAGGATGACTCGCTCTGACATCGCCTGGAGGAAGGTGGTGATGAGTGGGATGGAGGATGGGGCCAGAGGATGATGGTGGTGATGAGCGGGATGAAAGAGGACGGGGCCAGAGGACGAAGGCTAGGGTAGGACGGTGTCACGGCGAGGATCTTCTTCCCGAAGGGAGGTGAGAGGACAGCCATGGGATGCTTCACGAATGGGGTTGAGAGGTGGGAAAACTATTTTCTTTTCTACTCTAGATGAGCATCCCAGGCTTGGGACAAGCTCTCTCTAGAGCCTTGGAAGTGGTGAGAGGAAGAAAGGAAGAAATGAATAAGGGTAGGTGTAGTGGTCCTTTTATAGTGGAGGGAAGAGGATCAAATCTGACAAAGGGCCTTAGTGACAGCTGCAATCGTTGCTAAGGATTCATCCCTAATGTCGCTATAGGTCGACGCATACCACCGCTGGCACGCTCTTCGCTAACGCTGCGTGCATCACACTCTCGTGCTCCTTGCGTCGTGTCTCGCATGCACGCTGGCATGCGCTACACTGGTGCTGCACACGGCTGCGGTTGTGTACGCGTCTCACACACATGCACTGGCACTCATTTGCTCCATGCGCCTGATTGAAGAATTGAGGAGTTGGAGGACTCGATCCAGTGCCATGGATTTAAGAGGTGTACGACGTGACCAATGCGCTAAAGGAGTGGAAGTGTTGTGTTGAGGAGCTATCGGCATTCGCTAATCATGCGATAGTGGCCATTGGATTTTCATTCAACGGTCACGATATAATCTTGAGCTCTCCTCTTGTGAAGGCAAGGCAGGGTCTATTTCCAGCTGTTGGATTGAGATCCAATGACCGGGATTGGATGCTGAAGCTTAGCAAAGGGACATGGCCGACTTTAGGCGGTTTAAGTGGTGCCACGTGGCACCATCTGGGCCACTCATCGTCTTTCTCTTGTAGAGGGTACCATGGTGCTCGAATCGAGGTTATTTCTGCACTACTGGACTGCAATCGTTGCTCCGAATCCATCCATACGGTCAGACTTTTCATCTAAACCCCGTATGGATGTAGCATTGTCCCTTGGATGTCGATCTTCCTCAGACTTCATATATGCTTTATGACTTCGATTTAGACAATTTTGGAGGTGTTAGACTCCAATCATTGTCCTGATCAGATTTGTATGTTATGCTCGTCCATTCGAGGCCCTGAAATAAATCTTCTCTCCTAACCATAAAAAGGACCTAATTAACCAAAAATATATACAACTACTCTAAATGCAGAATGATGCATGCTATGCAATATTCATAACATGAAATGCAAATCTAAGCCTAGGAACATGCATAATTAAGCATTTTAACATAAATAGACGTGTCTATATCATACCCCCATGCCTATCTTTTGCTAGTCCCTAGCAAAATTAAACTACATGCTATGTATAAAAATAGAATTAGGACTTGATCACTTAGGCCTAAGTTGTTTATTAACAATAGATAATTTCAACTAAGGTCCTAAACTACGGAGACTCAATAGTACCCGAGTGTCTGCCAGAATGCAGATCGCCCAAGTCCTCGCCTTATTTGAAAAGTGAAGATGCATTTTTTTCTACTTTTCCTCTTTTCTAATTTTTTTTTGTACTTTTGGAGTTTAAGAGTTTCGGGATAACTTTTTACGGCTACTCGACCCACCCAAGACTCGAAAAGAACTCTAAGTGCTAAGGATCTAGTGAAAATAGTGAAAGACTCACTAGGCGGCCATTAAAATGGACATCAGGTTTCTACGACCCTAGGTAACAGATGGGAACACCATCATGTGCCCTAACTAGCTCATTTTGACCTAATGAAGTCAATAAATGCTCCTTCATAACCAACTGAATGTCATAATTCATTGCATAACCATTCAGAGAGAAAAATAAAAAACAAGGGGTAAAATTACAATCTTAGCAATGCAGTACAACCATAGGTTTTCTCAAGGGTTGAATTAAGGTCAAATGGCTTAACAAGATAACTAGTGGGTTGGATTAGACAGAAAAAGGTTTATGTGAGTTCTGAGAATTAAATGACTTTTGAAACCCTAAAAACAGACCCACTTAATTAACCAAGGTTCTGGTTAGGATAAAATTCACCTAATTCCTCCAAAAATTATATAAAAATATTCTCTAGGGTTTAGTACCTTCAAATTGACCATCAGAACCCATCTTGACCTAAATTGGTGTCTTAGATGGATATTTGCCCTAATTTAGGTTTTTTCATAAATTACCTAGTCAAACATGGTCAAAACCAAAATCCAACTTCACCATTGGATTCCTTGGGTCCAAATTAGGTTTGTACCAAAATTTAGACTCAAGGGGAGCTTGTCTTGACCTAGTTTGCAAAATGGTTCTGTATGATTACATTTCTACCTTTAACTTTCAAAAAACCCTTGCATTTAGGCCCCTAGCTTCTTCATCGTCTTCACAAGTAGTTCCCTCCGCCATTATCATGGAATCCTACTCTGGCATCCTTTGATAGAGAAGATCTCATTGATTACTTGGAGAATCTCCTCCAAAATTGGAAGGGAGATTCTCTAAGAAATTTCCTCCAATATGAACCTGGTTAGATGCCCTAAATCTTTCCCAATCTCTCATGCGAATGCATGAGAGATTTAGGTCTCTTGAAGTTTCCATCTCTGATGGAGCCTTCCTTGCTTGGAAGCTTGGCTTCTAAGCACCAAACCCTCTCTGATGTCCTATTAAAGAAACCCCAGATCCAACCATACTCAGCTTGAAATTGGGCTGGAATTCCCCCAATTCCTCTCTCCCCTCTGGCTACAACAACTCCGCAAGCTCCAACGGCCTCTCCCTATCTTTTTCGTCGTCCGGCCACAATACCAATGGTGAATTCACCTCCACCACTGTCCTCCACGTCATGCAATAGTAGCCGACGTCATTCATGCCCCATCTTCGCCACCACCTCTCCTACGGAGGTTCGTCTTCCCCACGTCCGGCAAACACATCGGCGCCAGATCTCTGTCTCTTTCGTCCCTTAAGAGTAGACTCTTAGATCCCTCTGTCTCATACTATCTCCCCCTCTCTTTATTTCCCAAAATCGACCACCGACGCTACTGACCACCGTCATCTCCTCCATCTCCGGTGACTCCTCCGGTGAGGTGTTCCCACTGCTACACACCTCCATCCATCTCGCCAACCACCCTACAACCTCCACCAGACATCTCTGATCATTTCCCCTTACTCCATTTGCCCTGTCATCCACCCAAACACCTCCTCGAACACACCCACTCACGCGCACACAGTATGCCCTAGGCACACCACCATGACCACCCTCGCTCAACACCAAGGCCACCATTACATTCGCCATGCCATGGTGACCTTACTAAGCATTCTGACGTGGCCATTAGGCCTTTTTTATTGATTTCAGGTAGCAAGCCCAAGACCCACCATTGCTGTTGAGCTTCAAGCGAGCTTCAAAGCTACTCTAGGTCTTGCTATGCCTAGGCTTTAGTCCCAAGCTGTGCAGAATAGAGGCGTGTAGGTTTCCAAGTCCTCAAGCAAAGGCTTCAGTAGCTGTAGCCTCACCAAATTGCCAAGCACCCTACTACTGCATTGCGCAGAAGACAGGTGGGACATTTAGTCCTACCTCAAAAATGAAGAGCTACTTTCAACTGCATAAAGTGAAAAAGTGAATGGGGCTGTTTGCCTCCAAATGTTGAGGGTGAGGTCCTCCTTCCCCTTCACCAGACCTGTCTACGACATTGCCCCTGCAGACCTAGCATACCTGACTACCCGCCTGACCTTCACTCCTCACTCACCACACATGTCGGTGAGCCTGGACTCGGGTATGCGTTAGTTCCGATTACCCGACTAGCTATGGCTCTGGGAGAGCGAGATTGAAATAGAGAGAGAGAAAGAAAGGGGAGAGTTGCACGAGGGAAAGGGGGTTTTTGCCATGGGAAGATTAGCTCTGACACTTAGTTGGATTCAGAGGGCAAAGCAGGCCTGAAGGAAGAAGAGAAGAAGAAGATGAGAGTAACAGGGTTGAAGGTTGAAGAAGAAAGAGCAAAGAAGAAGAAGAAAGCCTAAGGAAGAAGAAGAAGAAGAAGTGAGGTCATAGGCAGAAATGTCAAAGAAGAATAAAGCCTAAGGAAAAAGAAGAAGAAGAAGAGAAGGATTACAGGGTTAAAGGCAGATGAAGAAGAAGAAGAAGAGAAAGGAAGAATCAGAGATATCAGACAAGGAAGAAGAGAAGAAGAAGAAGAAAAGAGAAATCAGAGACAAAGAAGAAGAAGAAAGGAAGAAGGGGACTGTATCCAAAGTCATTTAAGATGTTTGATTGCAAAATCAAACGTCTGAATTCATATTCCCTTCTTTAGTACATTTGAGTAACTATTCTATGTATTAGACTTATAATTGGTGATTCACATCACCATTATTTTGTGTAAAACTCTTTTTACTCTTCATATACTCATATGCTCTTCATTCCTAATTAGTTTTTGAGTAATATTTTGTGTTCAAATTACATTAATTGTTGAGATTAGTATGTAAATTTCATTTGCTCCCTATGTTCGACATCGGAAACCTTTCAAGTAATAAAATTGTATTTATTTTCAAAGCAATTTTGACTATACTACAACATGACACTTTTAAACATCGATTTCGCTTACATTAACAGTGACCTTGCCTAAAGGTTTATCTTTTTGAACGATAGCTTTCTCCCTACTTCTTTTATTTATTAGGTCAACACAAGGGCGAACCCAATGTATATCTCCCCATTTTATTCTACTTCCCCCCTTCTTCCCTAAGTGTTTTGGGAATTATTGTGCATTTTTGTGAGCTAGGCTCTAGACAACTGGCTAATAGTCTGTTACCCACGACAACTTGCCAGCCATACTCGTATGGTGAAGTGTGGTTTTATTTTTTTTTATTTTCTCCTTTTTATTTTATTTTCTTCTTCTTTCTTTTCTTTTCTTTTTCTTCTTTTTGTTTTTTTCTTTCTAAGTAGGTGGCTTCCCTGATCTAATATTTACCTAAAGGCAGTACGACAACAATGATCTTGCAGCTGGGCTCTAGACAACCGACCGTTGAGCTATTACCACTGACAACTTTCCAGGCATACCACCCTAGATTGTTCATTAGCTACCCAATTTCTAAAGAAATTATCGAAAAGTGTGTCAGTGCAGAAAGTGTGTAGATGCTTAGGCTTAAAGTCCCATCAAATCAGAGGGCAGGTTGATAAGTCGTATACTTATCATCCCAATTTATTGACTAGTTTAAAATAAAATTACTTGGTAAGAACTAGAGATTAAGTCCACATTCGAGTGGACACCTGGGCTAATTAAGCCCGAAGACCTGAAGAGTCTAAGTATTCAGGTCCTATCATTTTACTTCCTAAAGTTAATAACTTCCAAATGCCTAAGTTCTATACTCCTAATTTTTCTTTTTTTTATCTTTCTGAATTTTCAATTTTTTTCAAAGAAAATAAAAGAAATTCCACAGAATTAACGAAATAATTTCAGGATTAAGTATCCACCCCCATGGCTAAATGATGCAATGTCCTCATTGTAAAAATAAAGACATGAAAAGGGCAGAGTAAAAATAATATCAACTGAATTTCGTAACAACCTGGTCAGCTCTGCAAAGAGGAGAGTATACACATGCACTACGTTTAATGTCTTCAGCTAGGCATAATATACACACAAAGAAGAAATTAGGAAATCACAAGTGCATGTTATAATCAAAACAAAAATATTGATCATAGGATCTGCCAGTAGGTGTCCACAAATATCGAGCAGATTATGGTGTAGACCCATGCCTAAGGGTCGAGTGGTTCTTAGGTTCTGGATAAAAATCACCCAGAATCGAAGGTTGTTAAGCTTGTGGCGCCAGGTCTGCGATTTTGTGATGTGCAACCCAAGACTAAAGTGTCGGATAATGGGTAAAGATGGTTCAATACGTGTGGATGTCCACTTAATGTTCAACTCAGAAAAACAAGCAGTTATTTTATGCTTGGGTTGCACGTGAAAGATATCATAAGGGTCCTAGTAGAAAGTAGTTGGTTTTAGGTCAACAGGAACCCTTAAATCCAAACTCATAGTTCCCTTAGAAGTAGCTTCCCAGATTTTTATTTCCCACCTCCTATCCTCCAAAATCAAGGTTTCTAAGACCTCCAGATCGTTGTATACCCCATCTAAAATACCCAAGTCCAATAATTGTGGCTCAATCAAGATTGACTTGGGTCTAGTGATCTCAAGAATATCATAATTAAGCTCTTTAGGGTGTGCTTGAGGAATGGGACTACTGATTAAACCATCAGGATTCGAATCATCCAAGTTAGCCCCAACATGATCTTAATCTTCAATAATCTGGCTATCAAAAGGTTCGTCATGCTCCTTAAGTCCATTTGTCTCACTAAAATCATCTTCCTTATGCTCAAGTGAGTCTTCACTAAGAGATTCTTCACCCTCAGAGTCAAAGAATTCATGATCCTCATTTATATATGTCTCAAAATCAATTGTCATTTCTTGGTTCAGAGACGTATTTTTCCTTACTCCCTAGCTCAAGGATCTCGGGTGAATCAATTGGTTCATCCCCAATGGGTTGCTCTAACCCAACATGGTCATCCCTACTCTCAGAAAATGTATCCCCCACGACAAGCACCTGAGCGGGTTCAAACATTAACTCTCCTGAAGGGGGTTCATCTTGAGAATCATCCCAAAATTTGACTAGGGCAACCACAAATTTCATCCTCAACCTAGATAATTTCCCAAGTAGAAACTCACCCAGGCTTCTATACCTAACATTTTCGAGCAAATCCAATAGAGAAATATTAAGTTCATCAATCATTTTGATCATAGGCTTCAATGCTTCAGTGCGTGGTATTGGCTGAGCTTCTGAAGAATGGATGGTGTTCCTCAAGTTAGCCAACACCTTGTCTTGGACCTAGTTCCCCTGAATCGAATAGTTCGATTCAGGTTTGGGTGGGTTTGGGTTCATTCTAGGGGAGTCAAGATATCAAGGTTATTGGGTCCCTCCCTAATGGAAGGTCGTCTCGGGTTGTTCAAAGAATGGTGGTGACATATATTCAGTGGAATACTAGGGAGGGTAGGTGTTATAATCGGCACTTCCTTCATGGTTGTAGATCTGATTAGGTTGATCATCAAAGGGTGGAGATCTATAATCTTTGTAGCTTTGAGAATGATAGAAATCATAGTCTTGTTGTCCAGGGTTAGGCCCTTGACATTGAGGTCTGTATACATATCCCCAATCAAAGTTATCCCAGCTAGTGGATGGGTAATTACAAGTCAAGTTGGGATAGTAATCATCTTGGTGATAAGCAATGGTAGGAGGATAGGATGTGAAATGAGTGTAGGATGTGGAAGGATACATGATAGAATATGAGGGAAATCAGAAGAAAGAAAGGAGCCCTACAATACAAGCAATCAACCCTATCCTTAGGTGGGTTAGCCTAATGACCTACAGACTCCTAGGACCCATCTTGAGATTATAAACGATTTGGTCTACTTTTATTCAATCAATCCAACCAGTTAAAACCAGGGATTGGGGAGAAGGTACTTCCTTTGGCTTACGCCACCGGTTCCTAGTGTACCCCCTAGCCACGGTCGTTTGATGCTACTCCCCGAGCTAGAAATCAGATGGACCAGTAGAAGTAGATTAATAAAAAAAAATCTCAGCTTGAGCCCCAAAGAGCGAATCAATCCTTAAGGCCAACGTCTACTCAGTTTTAATTAGGCTTAAGATGATTGTGCTCTTGGAATGTGATGGGCCCTTTAGATGAGTTGGGCCATTAATAATTGATTCAAATGTGTGTGCGTGCACAACCAGGGTTTACAAACAAGGTTATTTGATGATGTGTCTTTTAGGGTTCAACCATGTTTAGTAGCTTTTAGGGTTTAATCATTAGGTTTGTTCGATCAGGTTTAGTAGAACACTCCAAGCTTTGAAAGCACTGGTGTAGATATATTCCTTTAAAAATCAGAAATAAAATGTGGAGCGTCTGGTTCATTCTTAAACATCAACCCTAAGTGGCAAGCTAGTTGATGAACCAATTTTAATCTTAAGTGGTGCAGCCCAAACAGCTTAATCAATTGGCCTATTGGTGAGGTGTATCGCGCAGTTTGATAGGAAAACGTCGTAGTATAGTAAACAATACGATCAAACAAAAATATTTATAAAAATATAATGAGACTTGAGTCCCGTTCGTTCGTCTCTGAGAGGCATTTGTTTTACATTTGAATTTGATCTTTTACCGTTCTAGTTTGTTTAAAATCGCATGCAGGTTTCCAGTCTTCTAATCAAAATTTCACCACTTCTATTATGAACCCTGATTACGTGTGTGTGTGTGTTAAAAAGATTACAAAGGTGAAAGTGTGAGTTTCTGTGCGTACGATTCTAGTGAGGTGGTGACTGTTTACAGAGAATGCATCTATAGTCAGATTTTCTATATTTTCCGGAAACGACATGCTTGTTGCAAAATATCAGGAATTAAAAATAGGCAACATTAATCACACAAAAGATATTGCAATGAACTCATGGTGATTCTCAACACATAGACATATATATATATAGAAAATATATTTTTCATTCATTCATTTGGAGAGTGTTTGCAACAAGAACTTGTAGAGGAAAGCTTGTATATGAATGCTTAAAAATGTAGATGTAGCTATCAGAAGACGATCGCATAAAAGAATCTTTGGGGGGATTTTGCATGCATCATTTAGGGAGAATAAGGACTACACTACTAAGCAGTAATTAAAAGTAGTAAAACTATGAAGAGCATAAACTACTAATCTAGATCTAGCAGAATAGAAGGGCATTCAGAGGTGGTCTCCGATGGCCTTGGAGTGGTCGGGAGGAGAATGAGGGACGGCCAATGGAGCTTAGGCCAGTCGTTGGAGGGAGGTTGGAGTGATCCAGCATCTCGGCATGGTGTCTTTCATGGTGGTGGTCAACTCGTGGAGATGAAGTGGAAGTGGCCAGCCTAAGTGGAGGTGGATGTGAATGGAGCCAAGTAAATGGGAGCAAATGGCCACCCATTAGGTCTTTTTATAGACCTAAGGGACTCTCTCTAGAGAAGTGTGGAACTCTCTAGAGAGAGCACAAGAGTGGCCGGCCAAGAGAGGATAGAAGTGGTTTTGAGATCCAAAAAATGTGGATCCCAATTTGAATGCCTCTTGGTTGCTAAATTTGGAAACCAAGAGTGGCACCACTTGGAGAGAGTTCTAGAGAACTCTAGATGTGTGGGAGTGTGTGAATGTGTGTGTGTGTGTGTGTGTGTGTGTGTGTGGTCGTGCCCTAGGTGTCTAAGAGGTCTAAGTTAGGTCCTAAGTGGTTTAGGTAGGTGTATACCTTGAATTAGGGTTACAAACCTTAATTGCTAAGGGAAAATTGCAATTAAACTTAACCTAAGTTCAATTGAATGAGTGTGAACCTAATTGAGAGTGAAATAACTCAATTAGGTTGGGTTTAGGTCAATTGGACTCTTACTAAGTCCAATTGAACTTGTGTGGGTTGAGATCTAAGCTCAATTGGACTCAATGAATCCAATTGATTTAGTTGAAGGTAATTAACTTTGATCTAAGTCAATTGGGTTTGGTGAGGACATAATTAGGTCCTTAGGTTGGTCTACAGGTGATGTACAAGGGTTAGGACATCTTAATTTAGGTTCCTATGGGGTTGGGATTAGGTCTAGGGAGCTAGAAATCCAAGTTCAAGGCTTGAATCTCAAAATAGGAACTGGAGACTAGATCCAGATGTCCAAAAATATGATTAGACGACTAGTACTCAAAAATCAGATGTCCAGACTTCAGTTCTGGACGTCCAATCTGAGTCAGGGGAAAATCTAGGTTCTATTTTGGGTATTCTGCAGAAATTGGATGTCTGACAAAGTGTCTGGACATCCAATAACTCTGCAGAAGTGGTTTTGTGGTGTGCGGGAGTTGGCTAAGGGTCATGGATGTAATATAACTTATCTGGACATCCAGATAAGGGTTAGAACTAGGGTTTTAGGGCTTCCTAGGGTGCTGTGACCTAATCTAAGGGTGGCCAAGGCTTGGGGGAAGTCTCTAGGCTGTCCTAGGCTAGGATGGACCTAAGCTCTTCGTATTTTTCTGCTTTATTCCTACTTAATAGAATAGCAAACCTTAACTCCTTTACATCATTATCCCTACATCTAATCTAACTCTTCTGCTCCAGCTCTACTGCAACACCTATTATTCCTGATCCAGCTTCATATCCAGCTCCTGATCAACTTATTGCATGCAATTGACATAATTTTATGGTTTAAGAGTGGCTTTTTACGGCCATTCAACTCACCCAAGATTTGATGAGAACCCTAAGTTTTAAGCATCTTATTGTGATTGTGATAGACTTGTTGACCGGCAATTAAAATGGATTTTGGATTTCTACGCCTCTAGGTGACCTCAAAAAGAATTCTGCCTAAAGGTGTATCTTTACAACTGGTAGCTTTCTCCCTACTTTTATTTTTTTACGGGGACAGCACAAGGGTGAATCCAGTGTATATCTCCCTGGTTTATTCTACTTCTCTTCTTCCTAAGTGTTTTGGGAATTTTTAGTGCATTTTCTGAGTTGGGTTCTGGACAACCGGTCGATGAGCTGTTACCACCGACAACTTGCCAGCCATACTTGTGCGGCGAAGTGTGGCTTATTTCTTTTTGTTCTTTTCTCCTTTTCTTTTTTGATTTTTTTTTTTTTTTAAAGTAGGTGGCTTCCCTGGTCTAAGATTTACCTAAAGGCAGCAAAAAGAGAAAGGTCCAGTGACTGGGCTCTGGACAACCTATCTATGGGCTGTTACCCACAATAACTTGCCAGCCATATTACCCTAGAAGGTTCATTAGCTACCCAATTTTCGTTAAAATCGCCGAACAACGAGTCAGTGCAAAGAAAGTGTGCAGATGCTTAAGACTCAAAATTCTCTCAAATCAGAGGGTGGGTTGATAAGTTGTGTACTTATCACCCAAACTTATTTATTCCAATTATAATAGAATTAAGATGGCGAGGACTCAAAGACAAATCCACATTTTAGTGGATACACAGGCTAATTAAGTCCAAAGACCTGAGGGGTCATTGTGTTTAGATCCTAATGTAAAATTTCTTAGGATTGAAAAGTCCTAATGTTCAACTAATCCTTCCTAATTTTTTTTTTAAATAAGAAGAGAGAAAATTTATATGGATTTCACAAAGTTAACCAAATAATTCAAGAATGAATCCACCCCCCCATGCCTAGCTGATGCAATGTCCTCATTGAAAAAGAGACATGAAAGAAAGGGTAGAATATGGAAGATGTCACCTGGATATGAAGCTCGTATCAGCCTTGTGTCATATGTACAACTGCTGAGTTTAATGTCGTCAGCTAGGCGAAGTCCAGCCAAATAAGTCACAGAATGGCTAGAGCAACAGAGTCTGAAACGGGTTCTGGAAGATTACGGTCAACAATAGGCTTCAGACGTTGACCGTTGACTTTAAAGGTGTTAGCCGTCTTTGGGTCAGAAATATGAACGGCACCATTTAGAAAAATATGATCAACTATGAATGGGACATTCCATTTAGATCTAAGTTTACCAGGAAAGAGCTTAAGTTTAGAATCGAATAACCAAACCTTCTGGTTTAGCTCAATGCTCTTGCGGGAAATCAATTGATCATGTAGAGCTTTGGTCCGAGCCTTGTAGATCTTGGCATTCTCAAAAGCATCATTTCTAAGCTCCTCCAACTCAGATAGTTGGAGTTTCCTAGTCTTCCCAGCTAGATTCAGATCTAAATTGCATTGTTTGATTGCCCAGAATGCCCTGTGTTCAATCTCTACGGGTAGATGACATGCCTTTCCATACACCAAATGGAATGGAGACATGCCGATGGGCGTTTTATACGTCGTACAATAGGCCCAAAGAGAGTCCTCAAGCTTTTGAGTCCAATCCTTGCGATCAGGCCTAACCGATTTTTGGAGAGTGTTCTTGATCTCTCGATTAGAGATCTCTGCTTGTCCATTCGTTTGGGGATGGTAAGGTGTGGAAATTTGATGATTAACCCCGTATTTGGCCAATAAATTTCGAAATTGGACATTAGTAAAATGAGTGCCACCATCACTGATGATAGCCCTCGGAATCCCGAACCTACTGAAGATATTTTTCTTGACAAAATTGATGACCACCTTGTGGTCATTGGTTCGAGTGGGAATTGCCTCAATCCATTTGGACACATAATCAACAGCAACAAGAATGTACTGATGTCCAAATGAAGGGATAAAGGGTCCCATGAAATCGATGCCCCAAACATTGAAAATTTTGATAGGAAGAATAGGGTTTAGGGGCATCATGTCTCTCTTAGTTATGCTCCCGAGTGCCTGGCATCGAGAACATGACCTTGAGAAATCCTGGGCATCCTTGAATAAAGACGACCAATAGAACCCAGATTGCAAGATTTTTGCAGCCATCTTTTTCTTGGAGAAATGTCCACCACACCCAGATGCATGGCAGAACTCGAGTATACTGTTGAATTCATTCTCCGGTATGCATCGGCGAATAATTTGATCAGAGCCGATGCGATACAGTTCAGGGTCCTCCCAGAAGTAGTTTTTGGCCTCAGATTTGAGCCTATCTCGTTGTTGCTTGGTCCAATCTTGGGGGATTTGACCAACGGCCAAATAGTTAACAATGTCAGCAAACCATGGGGTGTGGACACCTAAAACTGTAAGAATGGTTTCGTCCGGAAAAGTGTCAGCAATCGGAATGTCCGGACAAGAAGAATCACCTAGGAGTCTCAACAAATGATCCGCTACCACATTTTGTACCTCGATTTTATCCTTGATTTCAAGATCAAATTCTTGAAGAAGAAGAATCCAACGAATAAGCCAGGGTTTAGCATCCTTTTTAGCCAAGAGATGTCTCAAGGCTGAGTGGTCGGTACAAACAATAACATGAGACCCCAAGAGATAAGCCTTGAATTTTTCCAACGCAAATACTACAGCTAGTAATTCCTTTTCAGCAACAGTGTAACTCCTCTGGGCTTCATCCAGAGTTTTACTAGCGTAGTAAATGACAGAGGGCTTTCGGTCAATTTTATGACCCAGGACAGCCCCGACCGCGTAATCAGAAGCGTAGGTCATGATCACAAATGGGGCTGTCCAAATTGGTGGTTGCAAAATTGGAGCACAGGTGACTGCCGTTTTTAGGAAATCAAATGCCTTTCGGCATGATTCGTAAAAAACAAACGGCATTTCTTTGGCAAGAAGATTGCTCAAAGGGCGGGCAACCTTCAAGAAATCCTTGATGAATCTTCGATAAAATCCCACATGGCCAAGAAATGATCTAATTTGTTTAACAGATGTGGGAGGAGGAAGTTTAGCGATAGCATCAACCTTAGCTTTGTCCACTTCAATTCCCCGTTCAGAGATTATATGACCTAAAACGATGCCCTCTTGGGTCATGAAATGACACTTTTCCCAGCTAAGGACCAGTCGTGTCTTGATACATCGCTTAAGAATCATTTCCAAATTAGCCAAACAAGAGTCAAATGACTCTCCGAAAATAGAGAAATCATCCATGAAGACTTCCATAAACTCTCCCACCATGTCGGAAAATATGGCTAGCATACACCTTTGAAAAGTCGCAGGTGCATTGCATAACCCAAAAGGCATCCTACGAAAAGTAAAGTTTCCGTAGGGACAGGTGAAAGTAGTTTTTTCCTGATCCTCGGGATGGATAGGAACTTGGTTGTATCCCGAGTAGCCATCAAGAAAACAGAAGTACTTCTGCCAGGCTAATTTTTCCAAGATTTGATCAATGAAGGGCAGGGGAAAATGATCCTTTTTAGTGGCAGTGTTCAGCTTCCTGTAATCAATACAAACTCTCCAAGAAGAAGCTGAACGAGTTGTGACAGATTCTCCTCTCTCATTAGTCATAACAGTAATCCCAACTTTCTTTGGAACAATTTGAACGGAACTTACCCAGGGACTGTCAGAGATTGGATAAATAATTCCTGCATTGAGCCACTTGATGATTTCCTTTTTGACAACTTCTCGCATATTTGGATTCAATCTCCTCTGCATCTGGCGAGAAGGGCAGGATCCATCTTCCAGAAATATTCTATGATTACAATAAGATGGCTCGATCCCCCTGAGGTCATGAATGGTCCAACCAATTGCCTCCTTATGTTCCTTTAGGACCTTAATCAATTTAATCTCTTGCTCCTTTGTCAAGTTACCACTGATAATCATAGGGAACGTATTCTGAGGTCCTAAAAATTGATATTTTAAATTCTCGGGCAATGGTTTCAATTCAAGCTGGGTGGGGTGATGATTGATGGTAGGGTAGATGCTGAAGATTCAACAAGAGGGAGAGGTTGTGAGTGAACAAAATCAGTAACCTCTTCCGAAGATGTTAGGTCAGAGGGTTGCGGGTCAAATTCATCAACCAAAGAGGAACTTTCAATTGAAGAAACTGTCAAACAAGTTTCAATATTAACATTATCTTCATCAAGTTCCTCAATAAATCCACAATCCTCGAATTTGTTGATCGCCTTAAAAGTATCCAATTTCATATGTTGGTCCCCAAAGGCGATTTCCATGCTACTGCTTTCACAATTAATGTTGGCCTTTGCGGTAGCAAGGAACGGATGCCCCAGAATGATGGGCGTGTTCCTCAGATTATCTGGTACATCCATGTCAAGGACAAGAAAATCTACAGGAAAATAGAAATCCTTGGCCTTAACTATAACATCTTCAATAACTCCTCGCGGGTTTGTGACCGAACGGTCTACTAACTATAGCGTTACTGAAGTTGGCCGAAGTTCACCTAACCCAAACTTCTCATAAAGAGAAGTCGGAATTAGGTTGATGGATGCACCGAGATCCAAAAGTGCTCTATCAAATGTGTAATCTCTGATAACGTAAGAAATCAAAGGAGCACTAGGATCTCTCTCTTTCTGAGGGAGGTAGTGCAGGATAACAGAACTAGCCTGCTCGGAGAGTACCACCTTCCTTGGAACAGATTCTCTCGACTTACGCTTTTGTGTACACAATTCCTTTAAAAATCTTGCGTAAGCCGGTATGTGCTTGATAGCATCAAGGAGTGGGATATTGATCTCAACATTCTTAAATAAATTCAGAAGCTCCTCATTGCTATCAACAGACTTCTTCTTCTTTGCTTTGGTTAAGGCTTCAGGAAAAGGAACATGAGTCAGATCTTTGGAATCAGGTTCCTGAGCCTTGATTTCACCTCTAGAATTCTCCTCTCTCTCCTCAGATTCTTCAGGATTCAAAAGATCAGAATAGTGTGGTTGTGGATCCTGAGTCTTCTTACCACTCCTTAAAGTTACAGAATTTACAGAAGTGTAAGAATTTGGGTCTTGGGGAGGATTAGGAAAGATTGGAGGGGCTTGATTGACCATGAATTGTTGATTTGCAGATGAAGAAGACGAGGAACCCTACTCAACCACCTGAGCAAGTGCGTGCGGGTCCCTTTGATTTCCGTACCCTTGGGATTGATTGCCCGAATTCATAATGTTTCGCGGATTGGGTACGGGTTGGGATGGTAGAGATCCGGGTTGACGAGAGTTAGCAATGAGCCCGGATTACAAGTTCTCCAGCGAGTTTTTCATTTGTTGCATGAGCTGGAGCATAGATCCTTGCATCTCTACAATTTGACAGTTCAAATCAGCTTGCCTTGCTGGTTGATGAGCATTCCAAACTGGCTGATTGACCTGATTCGGAGACAACTGAGTATATACTTGACCCTGACCCATTGGTTGTTGTGGAGCATAGTTGCCGGGTCAAAATTGGATCGGTTACCCTATATTTCTCCAAGAGAAGTTAGGGTGGTTTCTCCAACCTAGATTATAGGCATTCGAGTAGGGGTTGGATCTAACATTCTCTTGTACAGCACAAACATCCTCATAGGATGAGGATGGAGAGAAAGAAAGAGAAGGATCATAAAAACTGGGATCAAAGGTCCCAGTTAGGAACCCATGGGGTTCCGAAAAATGTTGACTCATAGGTTGAGTTGCATCGAGTTGATTCACGAACTCCCGTCCAGAAGGAGCTCCTGAGGAATGGAATCCCGAATTTTTGGATTGAGTGGATTGAGAGTTGTTCATAGAATTGCTAGCCATCCACTCTTCCATTCTTTTAGCAACCAAGTCCACTTTATCAAGTTTATTACAAATTAATTCCATATCAAATGAATGAGAGTCATGGACTTCATTGACATTTGATCTGGGTTGCTGGGACCTGTTAAAAGTATCCATGGAGGCATGATTAATTGAATTCTCACTCATTTCCTCAAATAAATCATGTGCACTATCTACATCTTTATTGAGGAAATTGCCTCCGCAAGAAGCATCCACATGGTTTCTGAGTTTCTCAGTCAACCCATGATAGAAAATCTGCACGAGTTGCCATTTCGGCACCTCGTGGTGTGGACACCTCCGCAATAAGTCTTGGAATCGCTCCCAAGCCACATGAAACTACTCCCTCGGCCGCTGGGTAAAGGTAGTGATTGCCTGTCTCAAAGCATTAGTACGACCAACTGGGAAGAATTTCTTCAGAAGGGTCGATTTCGACTCATTCCAAGTTGTAATTGGTCTTCCTATTGTCCTATACCAATGCGCGGCCTTATCCCTAAGAGAGTGGCGGAAGAGCCTCGTGATCATTTGCTCCTCGTTTAAGTTTCGAGACTTGGTGGTCTGGACAAAAGTGGTCAAGTCCTCCAAGTGCTGAAACGGATCTTCGAATCCAAGCCCATGATAATGTTTAATCAGGCTTAACACCTGGGGCTTGATTTCTATGTCACCGGCTGGAATCTGGACACCGGGACATTCCCCGTAATTTGAAGGATCATAAAAATCCTTCAAGGGATGAGCGCCCTGCATTCTCTGGAACCATTCCTGCATTCTCTGCATTTGTTCCAGCTGCCTTCGAAATTCTTCCTGTGGATTTCCAAGTAGAGGAGGCTCTTGTTCGGCCATGGGATAAAATTGACCAAAATCTAACTTGCACCTCCTAGAATGTTCTAATGGTCCTTCCAATCGGGGATTCAATGTCCGTCTTCCCAGCATAAACTAGGAGAAGGTCGGAAGGACTGGGGATAGGGACCCTATAGCACAACAAAACAAGGCTGTCCTTAAGTGGGGTAGCTTAAGGATCTACTGACTCCCAAAACCAGCCTTAAGATTGTAAGTGATTTACTCTACTTGCGTCTGTTTAATCCAACCAGTTAGAAGGAGGGACTGAGGAGAAGGTTCTTCCTTTGGCTTTCGCCTCCGGTTCCTAGTGTACCCCCCAGCCGTGGTCGTTTGACGCTACTCCCCTTACTAGACATCAGATTAATTAGTACAAGTAGGTTAGTCAAAAACAATCTCAGACTAAGCCCTGAAGAGCGAATCAAACCTTAAGGCCAATGTCTACTCAATTTTATTAAGGCCTAGGATTGCGGTGCTTATGGAATGTGATGGGCCCTTAGAATGGGTTGTGCCCTTAATGATTGATTGAGATTTTTGTAAGTGCGTGCACAACCAGGGTTTTCAAGCAAGATTATTTATAATGCGTGAATTTTAATGTTCAAATATTGCTTAAGTAACTTTTAGGATTTCAAATTAAGTGAATTGCAATCAAGTTTCTAGGCAAACCAAGTTGTAAAACACGGGTGAAAATTGTTTTCCTTTAAAATTAGAAAGAAAGTGGAGTGCTTGGAATATACCTAGATTGAAAACCCTAAGGAGGAGCTACTTAATGAGTTGGTTTTAAATAAAGTGGTGCGGCCTAAATAACTCAAACAATTGGCCACAAATGCACCATTAAGTTAACATTCAAAAATGGTTAACCTAGAATAATTTCTACTTAGTTATGTATTGCTTTGTGTGTACCGGTTCCACAGATCAAAACCCGGTTGAGTAGAAAACAAATCAAGTTGATCAAGTGCCTTGAATGTTGGTGTGTGTTTGTTGGAAATTACCCCACAAAATTATCTTTTTGTTATTTTTTTATGAATGAGGGTGGAATGAATGTAAGTGGAAATCCAAACAACCAAACTATTCCTAGGATTTATGCAAACACCTAGGTTAATTGGGATTTGGATTTAATGTGGCGAATGAAATCTATGGAGGGGGAAAGAATGGGGAAGCACTTACAGTTGTCTTCAACTGCACTTTACTCCAGTCTACTGCTTGTTGATTCCTTGATGGAGGTCTCTGCAAAACAATAGACACAAGAGAAAGATAGCTAGAAAACAACATAAAGTGCAAGAAATGCAAAGAAAAGATCGGGAATCGTTGCCTCCCCGGTAGTGGTGCCAAAATGTTGAACGTTTTACGAATGGCTATGCTAACGTGTTCGATTTTGGAAAACCTGTCGTTGTAGTTCGAAAGCGAAGAATTCGTGTTCAACAAATAAAATTTATACCGAAATGAAAATTCCGGGTCGAACACAGGGAGGCGGACGTTTGATTTAAAAACTACGCGTTTCCTTTTATTTGTCACGGAATAATTCAATTTAAAACTATCTAATTATTTACAATAAATAGAAGAGAGAGAGAGTAAGAGAGAAAGAGAATATTACACAGAGAAATCAAAATGAGATGTAGAATAAACAAGGAATTTTTCATTAAGGAGATTGTTCATTTTACTCTTACAACTACAAAGCATAAAATAATTACTATAGAAATCGATAAATTTACTCTAGAAAGCATTAAAAGAATGGAGGGAGAAATGTCCTCCTCGACGATTGCTTGGAGGACGAACAAAACTACACTAGAACTCAGCAAAAAGAATAGGGAGAGAGAAATCCTCCTCGACGGTTGCTTGGAGGATGAGCCGGACGGGACGATACCTGGACGAAGGGGAACGAAGTAGGATGAAGGAGGACGAAGCAGAAGAATGGGAACGAAGCAACACGCCATCGTCGTCGCGGGATCCACTTCCGAAGGGGAACGAAAATTGGACTTTATCTCGCGAGAAGCATCCCGGGTGTGGGACAAGCTTCTCTTGAGCTTTGGAGGGGTAGAGAGGAGAAGGGACGAAAATTTCGCATGGAGGGGGTCTCCTTTTATAGTTGCAGGGAGTGGGGGCGAAATGGACATTACAACTTCAAAATAATAAATAAGGGGTCTTTAGTGATGGATAAAACTGTCGCTAAAGCCTCCTTCGTGGGCGTCGTGGGCGAATCGCGCGCGTTAATTGCCTGCTCGTGTGCGCAACGCCTGCGCACGTCCGCTGGTTCTTAGCCGTCCGATCGCGAGATTGGACGGCTTAAATCGCGCTTCACCCACTGCAGCCCGCTCGCCTGGCGTGTCAGATTGCGCATCCGCGCCGCGCGTTCAATCGTGCGTCGGCGCTATCAGGCACACGCGGCCGTCCGATCTCCATCTGACGCTCCATGCGCCTACTTGCTTTTGCCCAATTTGAGGCTCACGGGACTTGATCCCGTGACCTCTGCTTCGCCCGCGGCTGCGTCAACGCTGCGCTACGGCTTTGAAATGGTTGCGTGGATGAATTAGCCAGCCGCATCCACAGCCGTTGGATCTTGATCCAACGGCGGAGAATCGACGCGCTGATTGAAGAAGAAATGGTGCGGCGGTGCTGGAGGCCGTTTGTGCGGCTGAGATGGTATCACATGGAGCCATCTTGGCCGTCCATCTTCTGGAAGTTGTGGATGGTGCCACGAATGTCGGATTGACTTGATTTTTGTGTCGTTGGGCTGCGATCGTCAATCCGAATTCATTCATGCGGTTGGATTTGTCATCTAAAGTGCGGATTTTCACCATCCTGCCCCTTGATCTTTTGGGGTTCCCCAGTCACTATCTGATGCTACGGATGCCTGATTAGGGCGATCTTGGAGTCGTTGAACTCCAATCGTTGCCCTGATTGCATCCATATGGTTGGATCTTTGATCCAAGGCCTCGATAAAATGTTTGCCCTGTCCAAGCACATAAAAGGAGACAATTAACCTCCATTTTATTCAAACTACTCTAAATGCAAGATGATGCATGTTATGCAATATTTATATCATGAAATGCAATCCAATGCTTAAGAACATGCATAAATAGACATTTTAAGTAGTGTAAATGTGTTTACATCAAGGACACCTTAATTTAGGTTCCTATGGGGTTGGGATTAGGTTTAGGGAGCTAGAAATCCAAGATCAAGGCTTGAATCTCAAAATAGGAACTGGAGACTAGTTCCAAATGTACAAAAATATGATCAGATGACTTATAGTCAAAAATCAGAAGTCCAGACTTTGGTTGTAGATGTCCAATCTAAGTTAGGGCAAAATCTTGGTTCTGTTTTGGGTATTCTGCAGAAATTGGACATCTAACAAAATGTCTGGACGTCTGATAACTCTCCAGAAGTGGGATTGAGGTGTGCGAGAGTTGGATAAGGGTCTTGGATGTCCATATAAGGGTTGGAAATTGGGTTTTAGGCCTTCCTAGGGTGCTGTGACCTAATCTAAGGGTGGCCAAGGCTTGGGGAAAGTCTCTAGGCTATCCTAGGGCTAGGATGGACCTAAGCTCTTCACATTTTACTACTTTATTCCTACTTAATAGAATAGCAAACCTTAACTCCCTTACATCATTATTCCTACATCTAATCTAAGTCTTCTGCTCCAGCTCTGCTGCAACTCCCATTATTCCAGATCCAGCTCCTGATCAGCTTATTGCCTGCAATCGACATAATGCACTTAATCAGCTCATTATGACATTATTTTTATAAATAGTTAAAGTAAAGTAGTAAAGATGCAGATAATGCGTGTGCATGCATGAATTACCCTAACTTATGCTAAATCCTAGCCTAATTTAGGTCAATTAAGACCTATGATTGCTGCGCAATCACCTATTGCACCACTTAGCTAAGGCACACAAGAATGTTTAACCTATTCAGATTTCTACTAACTTATGTGCATTGAGTTGAAGTGTACCAGGTCCACAAGTAAGATCTCAGTTAAGTGGTAGAATCAAAGTGATTGTGTGCCTTAGGATAACAAGTTGTGGGTGTTAAGTGTGTAGCTTTTAGTTAAATCCCACAAGAGAAGAATATTTTTTTATTTCTTTTATATATACGGGTGAGTGAGGTGAGTGGAGTGACAATCAAACAACCAAAATCTACCCTAGGGTTGATGCACGCACCTAAGTTGATTTGGGTTTGAGTTATTAGGTTATGGAATGAAAACTAGGGTGGGGTGGTGGGGTTGAAGTTACAAAACCTTCATCTACACTTTTCTCTGATCTCATTGCTCTAGCCAGCCTCAGATGAGTACCTGCAATCACAGTAAGATCAGAGAAAAAGTAAGATAAATGTTAGGTAAGGCAAAAAAATATGGAGAAAAAAAAACCAAAGAACGTTGCCTCCCCGGCAACGGCGCCAAAATATTAGGGCATGTTATGCGAATTAAAATTAGGGTTTGGAGGAACCCATCATCGTAGCTTACAAAATGCGTCTATCAGATAAAATTTATAATCAAAACTCGAAAAGTGAGTCCCGAGTTGAACATAGGGAGGCGAATGTTTGGTTTTGAAAATTCCACGTTTCGCTTTTATTTGTTTTTGTCATTTTTATCTTTTATAACTTTTTGGTATTTTTTATCAAGAAAGCGATTAGGTCGATGAAATTTTATCTAGCTAATCTACTTGCAAAAATATAAGAGAGATAGAGAAACAATCATGGATTTCTAATCAAATGTTTTTTTACAACTACGAAAGCGGGAAAGATTACACTCGAAAGTTAAAAGATAGAAAGAGGTGAGAGAATCCACCTCGACGGTTTCTCGAAGGACGACTCGCTCTGACGTCACTTGGAGGAAGGTGGTGAGGAGCTAGATGAAAGAGGACAGAGCTAGAGAATGGAGGGTGGGGTAGGACTACGTCGTGGTGAGGATCTTCTTCCCGAAGGGTGGTGAGAGGATGGCCACGGGATGCTCCATGAATAGAGATAAGAGGTAGGAAAACTATTTTCTTTTCTACTCTAGAGGAGCAACCCAGGCTTGAGACAAGCTCACTCTAGAGCCTTGGAAGTGGTGAGAGGAAGAAAGGAAGAGAAAAATAAGAAGGGTAGGTGTAGTGGTCCTTTTATAATGGAGGGAAGAGCATCAAATCCATCCAAGGGCTTCAGTGACAGCTGCAATCATCACTAAAGATTCACCCCAAATGTCGCTATACGTCCGTGCATACCCCACTGGCATGCACTTCGCTGGCACTGCACGCATCACACACCCGTCCTTGCGCTGAGTCACACACACGCATTGTCATGTGCTGTGCCGATGCTGCGCGAGGCTGCGGCTGTGCATGCATCTCACGTGCATGCATTGGTGCTCATTTTCTCCGTGTGCTTGATTGAAAAATTAAGGTGTTGGAGGACTCGATCCCACGCCATGGGTTTAAGAGGTGTGAGGCATGACCAATGTGCTAAAGGAGCAGAAGTGTTGCATGGAAGGGCTATTGGCGTTCGCTGATCGTGTGATCATGGCCGTTGGATTTTCACCCAACAGTCACGATATAATCTTGAGCTCTCCTCTTGTGAAGGTGAGGTAGGGTCTATTTCTAGCCATTGGATTGAGATCCAATGGCTAGGATTGCACGTTGAAGTTGAGCTGAGGGACATGGCCAGCTTTAAGAGGTTAAGATTGCTCCACATGGCACCATCTGGGCCACCCATCATCTTTCTGTTGCAGAGGGTACCATGGTGCTCGGATCGAGGTGATTTCTGCACTGCTAGACTACGATCGTCACTCCGGATCTATTCTCATGGTCAGATTTTTCATCCGAAGCCCATTTGGATGTCACATTGCCCTTGGTTGTTGATCTTCCTCGGACTTCATATATGCTTCGGGACTCCGATCTAGACGATTACGGAGGCATTCGACTCCAATCGTCGTCTTGATCAGATCCGTATGGTCTACTCATCCATCTGAGGCCCTGAAATAAATCTTCTCTCCTGACCATAAAAAGTACCTAATTAACCTAAAATATATAGAACTACTCTAAATGCAGAATGATGCATGCTATGCAATATTCATAACATGAAATTCAAATCTAAGCTTAGGAGCATGCATGATTAGGCATTTTAACCTAAATAGATGTGTCTATATCACCAGGGACTAGCAAAACTTAGGCATGGGGGCATTTGATAAGTCAACTTTAGTGGACCATTATTTGGCCTAAGTACTCTTTAATTATCTGTTCGTAGTTTCTAATTGATTAAGAGTTATATGGTAATTCATCGTAGTCTGCAAATAACTTTGTGCGTCAATTTTACATTTGATAACATATGATATAATAACATATTCTATATGTTTGGATGTAGGATAGGTATAAGAATCAAATGTTCATTCTACGTCTATAAGATGTCTGGAGATAAGGATGGACATCTGGGAACCGGCAGCACAAGCTCCTTGATTTTTGCACTTTTTAAGATGTTTGGTGATAAGTTCAGACATTTGATAAAGATCGGCCAGTGTTTATCTCACCGTTCCAACCACATGCAATCTTCGCTGAGTGGTTGGAGAATCTTTCAACCGAAGGAAAACAAACAGAGGCATTTCAAAAGGAGAGCTAGCCATCCTCCGGTGGATCATCTCCCCCAGTGGTGACCTCCTCCATCTCCACACCATGCAACACGCATACACTGTGGAACTCTAGCATGCACTGTGGCTTGAGCGAACTCCATCGTCGCACTCCACGGTCGTGGTGATAGCATGAGAACCATCGACCCTCTCCCCTTCTTTTTCTTTGTCTTCTACTTATTCTTTCACGTCCTGCTGCCACCCCTATCCCACGCCCACACCACCACCAGCAACCCACCATCTACCGTGACCATCACCATACTTCTCCAAAGCACCAACTGCACCCTCTTCCTCTCAAACGCCAACACCCTCACCATCCCTCACCGGCAAACCTCTCGAATCATCTTCCTCTTCTTTTCTTCGTCACCACCTGTAATCCAAAAAGTACCCATGATATAAACACATTTATTGAGGGTAAAATGACTATTCATGCATGTTCCTAGGCTTAGATTTGCATTTCATGTTATAAATATTGCATAGCATGCATCATTCTGCATTTAGAGTAGTTGTATAAAATTTAGGTTAATTGCATCCTTTTTGTGGTGAGGAGAGAAGGATACTTATTTTGGATCCTCAGATTGACGATCTGACCATATAGATCTAATCAAGATGACGATCGAAGTCCAACGCCTCTGAAATCGCCTTGATTGGAGTCCCGAGCACCATATGCAGTCCAAGGAAGATGAACATCCAAGGGACTAGGTGTCATAATTCGAAACTTCAAATGACAAATCCGACCACACAGATGTATTCAGGTTGATAATCACAACCTAATGACGCGAAATTTGACTCAATCTGACGTTTGTAGCAGCCCCTACAACAAAAAGAAGATGGATGACCTAGATTAGCCACATGGCACAGCCTAGGATGCCCAGGGCACGCACGATCGTAGGCGCACATTCGTACAGCATAGCGCCAGTGCGTGATGCATGTGCACGCACGGAGACCACCTAGCACAGTGCCAGCAGAGCATGCAGCGGATCTTCAGCGACAGACTGGCAGACTTACAACGACACTTACAATGCTCGCTAATTCATCATATGCCAGCAAAGCCAGTTGTGGACGCCAACGGGCATGAGCTGCCTACAACGATGTTTCCAGTGATGTCCTAGATGTCACTAATGATCTCATACCTCTTTTTTGCCTCTTCTCTACTATAAAAGGACCTACACCCCATCCCTTCCAAGACATCTCTACTTATTCTACTCCCACCTACTCCCAAGCTCTAGCAAGCTTACCAACACTCCATTAGAGCTTGTTCTTAAGCTCCCAAGGCACCTATTAGTGTAGCAAACCTCTGCCCCACGAAATACTCCTCCATCTTCCCATCCCCATTCATAGGTCGCTTGGGAGCCGTCATCCCACCTCCATTCCGGTAGCAGATCATCTCCGTCTTCTCACCTCCATTTTGGAGCCACACCGAAGCTTTCCTTGACCCAACGTCCTCCTACATCTCACCTCCGTCATCTTGCTCTTCATCTCCTTCGTCTGAGCATCCGCCAGGCACCATCGTCTCACCAAACAGCCGATTTGGGAGATTTCCTCTCACCCCCTCTCTTTTTATGCTTTTGTAGACTATTGTAATAGACATTATTGCAAAACATCACATTTGATTCCATCTCTATCTTGTTATTGCTTGTCTTTTATTTCAAAAGCACAAAAAAATAACAAAATAATAAAATAGCAAAAAGAAATAAAATGAAGCGCGGTTTGCAATTAAAGTAAACGTCGCCTCCCTGTGTTCGACCCGGGACTCACTTTGCGAGTTTCGATATAAATTTTATCTGATCGACGTGTTTTGCAACTACGACAACAGGTTACTTGTAACCCCGATTTCTAACACACGAAACGCGCCTGACCATTTTGACGCCGTTGCCGGGGAGGAAGCAGAATTTACTTTATTATTTTCTGCACTTCTTTGTATTAACATAACACTACCCTTACTTATCTCTGATCTATTGTCTTGCAGGTACCCTAGCATGGAGATCCAAGTGCGGTAGACCGGAGTAAAGTGCGGGTAGAGTGTTTTGTAAGTGATGTGCATACATCTGATTAACCTAAAATGTCTATTAATGCATGTTCTTATTGTCACATTAGCAACATACATTGTAAATAGTGCATAACATGAATAATCATGCATTTATATCAAGTTGTATAAATTGTATAGTAAATGTCTCCTTTCTTTGGTTAGGGACGGGGGACTATTTATCAGGGACTCGGATCGAAGATCCAATCATACGAATCTGATCAGGGTGACGATTGGAGTTCATCAACTCCAAGATCGCCCTAATCGGACATCTGTAGCACTAGATAGAGGCTGAAGAACCCTAAAGATCAAGGGCCAAGATGGTGTTAATCCGTACCTCAGGCGACAAATCCAATCACACGGATGAGTTCGGATTGACGATCGCAGCCTAACGACGCAAAAATCGGTCCAATCCAACACCCTTGTCACCATTTACATCACTCAGAAGATGGATGGCCTAGATGGCGCCATGTGGTGCCATCTTAGTCACCCAAACTGGCCCAGCCAAATCTGCAAGACCACCGCGCCCTCTCTCTCTCATCACCCGCATGATGGATCTAGACCGTTGGATCACCATGCAATGGCAACGGACGCTCGTGCCTTAAAACCTCCACGCGACAAACTCACCGCAGTAGCGCATAGGTCGAGTGCACTACGCAAGCACGCAACGCGCAATCGAGCTTGCATCCGCAGTGTGTGGGTGCGCGATCAGAGCCATGTGATGCAAATCCAGTGGTGGAAAGCGAGCGATAGCGCCCATGCATGATCAGACGGGTGACGCTTACACATGATTACATGCGGGCGAGCGGTGTGGGCGTGCACTGAAGGGCACAGAGGCAAGGGGGCACGCGAGTGGCACGCACATCAGCCACGTTCAGGCCTTTAGTAACAGATAAATCCATCACTAAAGGTCATGAATTAATGTTTCTCAAGTTGTAATGTCAAAAATGCCCCCACTCCTAGCAACTATAAAAGCAGACCCCCTCCATACAGATTTCTCATCCCTTCTCTTCTCTCCCTCTCCAAAGCTCAAGAGAAGCTTGTCCCACATCCGATATGCTCCTCAAGAGATAAAATCAAGTTTTCGCCCCCATTTCAGAAGTGGATCCTACGACGATGACGACGTGCTGCCTCGTTCCCGTTCCTCCTGCTTCGACCTCCTTCTCCCTGCTTCGTTCCTTGTCATCCAGGCATTGTCTCATCTGGTTCATCCTCCAAGCGATCGTCGAGGAGGATAACTTCTCTCTCCCATTCTTTTTCCCACTTTCTAGAGTAGAATTTTCCTGCTTTCTAATTGTAATAATTTCTCACTTTCTAGTGTAATCCTTTCTCGCTTTCTTAGTTGTAAAAACATTTTGCAATATCAAGTGAATGTTTTCTCTCTCTCTCTTATTATCTATATTGATTCCATTTCATTGTGATTATTCCGCCCTTTAAATAAAAACATAAAAATATAATTGCGAATTTTGATCGACGTAGCCTCCCTGAATTCCACCTGAAATTTCTTTACAGATTTTTCGGCATAAATTTTATTTGTTGAATGGGTTTCTTCACTAGTCGAACTACAACGACATGTTTTCAAAATCGATTCCGATAGCGTAGTCTTCAAACGTTCAACATTTTGGTGCTGTTGCCGGGGAGGCAACGATTTTTCCGATCTTCTTTTCACATTTCACGCACTTTACTATTTTCTAACTTACTTTTTCTTGTGTCTATTGTTTTATAGATACCTTTGTAGGGAATCATCAAGCAGTAGATCGGAGTAAAGTGCAGATGAAGATGACTGTAAGTGCTCCCCATTCTTCGCCCTACATAGATTTCATTTCATCACATTAAATTCAAGTTCCAATTAACCTAGGTGTTTGCATAAATCCTAGGATTAGCTTGGTTGTTTGGATTTTCACTCACATTTCACCCTCGCATATAAAAAAATAAAAAGATATTTTTTTGGGGTAATTCAACATACACACAACATACACCCACATTCAAGGCACTTAACCTAATTGATTTTCTTCTACTCAACTGGATTCTGATCTTTGGAACCGATACACAAATCAACACATAAAAGAGTAGAAATCATTCTAGGTTAATCACTTCTGTGTGCCTAGCTCAGTGGTGCAATCGTGGCCAATTGTTTGAGTTGTTTGGGTCGCACCACTCAATCTAAAACCAACTCACCAAGTGGCTTCCTCTTAGGGTTTTCAATCTAGGTTCATACCAGGCACTCCATTTTATTTCTGATTTTAAAAGGAAAGCAATCTTCACCCGTGCTTGAAAACCTGGTTTGCCTTAAACTTGATTGAATTCAACCTAATTCTAAACCCTAAAAGCTACTTAAACTAGATTTGAACATTAAAATATACACATCACAAATAATCTTGCTTGAAAACCCTGGTTGTGCACTGACGAGTTGATTCTTCGCTTTTAAAGTCGTTTGTCACATGAAATGACGCGTCGTTTGTAGTTCTATGTGGTGGAAAAATCGACTAATCAACAAATAATATAACCACTCAATTAGGAGTGGGTCATATCCACAAGAAGGCAATGACATAATTAAACTCGCACCAGTTAAAGACATATGTTCACGGTTAGTTTCGTCGAGAAATCGAGCCAAATCTGCCTTCAGATTTAGAAAACATCAAGCGAACATGCTGAAATGGCAATTTTGAACAAATAAAGGATATATTTTGCAATGCAGCTTAATAAAATAATAATAAAAGTTGACAATGGCACAAAATGTAAATATTAATGGGGGCTTTACTACAGCAAAATAGGGGAAATTCTTCCCCTTGTCCGTGTGTGAGGAGGGAATGGATGGGGGTGTTAAGCTCGAAGGAGGATGTCTAGACCGAGGGCTCCATGATGGTGGTCGCGGCGAAGTGCGAGGCACCCCGAGGTGGCCGGACAGAGGTACGGTGGAGGTGGGTTCCGATGGCTACTGAAGGGCTTCACGCGGTGGATGCACAGGCCGTGCGGGCGCACGCGGGCGCGGCTGAGCTCGGCCGCAGCTGCTGTTGCGTGCTGCATGCCGCCCATGGGGAAGAACTGAAGGCCACAGCTGCTGCTGCTAGATGCTATTGGCCGCATGCTGCAAGCGTCGACGGCACGCTGCAGGGAGTGTGGCGGAAGTGCAACGTGCTCTACGCGTGCGGCTGGAGGGTGTGCAGGTGGAAGTGTAGTGCCTCTATGCGCGCGACTGGAGAGCGTGAGGGCACGTGTAGCTGGAGGGCACTTGGGCAGAGGTGCGAGCACATGCAGCTGGAGTAGGCATGCTCTGCGCGCATGGCTAAAGGCGATGGTGGGTCTGATGGAGCGAGGAGAAGCTGCTGGTGATGGCGTGGGCGTGTGTAGAGGCTGAGGCACGATAGGGTGGCACTAGTGGTACTGGTGATGGCGCATGTGGGTAATGGTTGAGGCGCTGCATGGGGGCACCAGTGCTGCTGGTGATGGCACGTGCGGGTAGTGGCTGCTGCTGCAGATGGGGACGGCGTGTTGTTGGGTTTGTTTTTAAGGTGAAGGGAAACAGAGGAAGAAGAAAGGAGAAGAAGATATGGGGCCAAGCTTCAGACGTTCGGGAAACTTCCCGGACGTCTTAACTAACGGGGGAGATGAAGATGTAGGACATGGAGATGCGGCGGCTATGGTGGTGGTTGTCGGTGATGGCGGTGAAGGTGGTGATGTTGATTCTGGTGAGGCACGGTGATGGAAGCATGGCCATCAGGGACATACGCTCACAGTGTTGGCACGAGTCCATCGGCTTGGCACGACGAACTGTCACCTCGCTGGCCCACGGTGTGGTGGAGGTTAGCCTTGGAGACAACGGTGGTGGAATGGAGTACACGGTGGTGGAGTGGGGTGGTGTCTCCTCAAGCTCGGCTACCTCCTCCTCTCCCTTGTAGTCAGCTGCCCCGACCAGATCCAACACACCCACTCCTCCATGAATGGGGCCTTGACTGTAGCAGCTGGAGGAAATGCAGCCGTTGCTCATAAAATAATAATAAAATATTATGGTTATTATATACAAACCCTCAACTTTTTTGTTAACTTAAAATAATGCATGCAATGCACCTAAATGGTTAACTAATTAAATTAATGCAATTCTAAGTTAATTCTAAATACATTTAAATATGAATGCAATGCATGAATTATGTAATTAAATCAGAACTATAAATTAATCGATTTACATCCTAATTTATGCTAAATAAATGTTAGAATTAACTTAATGTATAGGCACTTAAATACTTAAATAGCCCACAAATATGGGCTAATCGTGCACACACTTACACATACTGAATTGATCATTAAGGGTGCAACCCATTTTAAGGGTCCACCACTTTCCATAAGCACTACAATCCTAGGCCTCAATAAAATCGAGTAGACGTTGGCCTTAAGGACTGATTCGTTCTTTGGGGCCTAGTTTAAGATTGTTTATGATTAACCTGCTTGTACTGATCAATCTGATGTCTAGCTAGGGGAGTAGCATCAAACGATCACGATTGGGGGGTAAACTAGGAACCAGAGGTGCAAGCCGAAGGAAGAACCTTCCCCCCAGTACCTCCTTCTAACTGGTTGGATTGAGCAGACACAAGTATAGTAAATCGATTATAATCTTAAGGTGGGTTCTGGGAGTCTGTAGATCTTTAGGCTACCGCACTTAAGGATAGGATTATTTTGTTCTACCATAGGATTCTTATCCCCAGTCTTTCCAACCTTTTCCTAGTTTATGCTGGGAGGAAGGTTATTGAACCTTCGATTGGATGGACTACTAAAGTATTCTAGGAGGTGTAGATTTGATTTTAGCCAAATTGATCTCATGGCTGATCAACGGCCTCCTCTACCCCAGGATCCATAGGAGGTATTTCGAAGGTAGTTGGAAAAAATGCTGAGAATGTAAGAATGGTTCCAGAGAATGTAGGGTGCTCAACCCTTAAAGGATTTTTATGATCCTTCAAATTATGGGGAATGTCCCGACGTCTAGATTCCTGCCGGAGATGTGGAAATCAAGCCCCAGGTGCTAAGCATGATCAAACATTTCCATGGGCTTGGCTCTGTAGACCCATTTCAGCACTTGGAGGACTTGACCACTTTGGTCCAGACCACTAAGGCGTGAAACGTGAATGAGGAGCAAATGATCATGAGGCTCTACCCCTACTCTCTTAGGGATAAAGCCGTTCATTGGTACAAGACAATAGGAAGACCAATTGCAACTTAGAATGAGTTGAAATCGATCTTTTTGAAGAAATTCTTCCCTATTAGAAGTACCAATGCTTTGAGACGGGCAATTACTACCTTTACCTAGCGACCGAGGGAGCAGTTTCATGTTGCCAGGGAGTGATTCTAGGACCTATTGCGGAGGTGTCCATATCACGAGGTGCCGAAATGGCAACTCGTGCAGATCTTCTACCGCGGGTTGACTGAGCAACTCAGAAATCACGTGGATGCTTCTTGCGGAGACAATTTCCTCAACAAAGATACAGATAGCAAGCACGATTTGTTTGAGGAGATGAGTGAGAATTCGATCAATCATGCCTCTATGGATACTTTTAACCGATCCCAACAGCCCAGATTGAATGTTAATGATGTCCACGACTCTCATTCATTCGATATAGAATTGATTTGTAATAAACTTGATAAGGTGGACTTGGTCGCCAAGAGAATGGAGGAGTGGATGGCTGGAAACTCAATGAACAACTCTCGATCCACTCAATCCCAGAATTCAGGATTCCATTCATCGTGAGCTCCTTCTGGATAGGAGTTCGTGAATCAACTTGATGCAGCTCAACCTGCGAGTCAGCATTATTTGGAACCCCATGGGTTCCAAACTAGGGCCTTTGATCCCAGTTTCTCTGATCCTTCCCTTTCTTTCTCCCCATCCTCACCATATGAGGATGTTTGTGCTATACAGGAGAATGTTAGATCCAACTCTTACTCCAATGCCTATAATCCAGGTTGGAGAAACCACCCTAACTTCTCCTGGAAAAACCCGGGGCAGCAGACCCAATTCCAACCTAGCAACTATGCTCCGCAATGACCAATAGGTCAGGGTCAAGTTTATACTCAGTTGCCCCTGAATTAGGTCAATCAGCCAGCTTGGAATGCCCGTCAACCTGTAGGGTAGGCTGATTTGAACTGACAAATGGTAGATGCATGGATCTATGCTCCAGCTCATGCATCAAATGAAAACCTCGCTAGACAACTTGCAAACCGGGCTCATAGCTAATTCTCGTTAATCCAGATCTCTACCATCTCAACTTGTACCCAACCCACGAAATATCTTGAATCTGGGCAATCAAGCCCAAGGGTAACTATATCAGAGGGACCCACACGCACATGCTTAGGTGGTTGAACAGGGTCCTTCCTCTTCTTCTGCAAATCAATGATTCTTGGCTAATGAAGCCCCACCAATCTTTCCTAACCCTCCTCAAGACCCAAACTCGTATGCATCCGTAAATTCTGTTACCTTGAGGAGTGGTAAACAAACTCAGGATCCACAACCACACTGTTCTGATTTACCGAATCCTGAAGAACCTGAGGAGAGAAAGGAGAATTTTGGAGGAGAAATCAAGGCTCGGGAACCTGATTCCGAAGATCCGACTCATGTTCCTTTCCATGAGGCCTTGATCATATCAAGGAAGAAGTTTGTTAATAGTAATGAGGAGCTTCTGAATATTTTCAAGAATGTTGACATCAATATCCTGCTCCTCGATGCTATCAAACATATACCAGCTTATGCGAACTTTTTAAAGGATTTATGTACATAAAAGCGTAAGTCGAGAGAATCTGTTCCGAGGAAGGTGGTACTCTTTGAGTAGGCTAGTTTTGTTATCCTGCACCACCTCCCTAAGGAAAAGAGAGATCTAGGTTCTCCTTTGATTTCATGTGTCATCGGAGATTACACTTTTGATAGAGCACTGCTGGATCTGGGTGCATCCATCAACCTAATTCCGACTTCTCTTTACGAGAAGTTCAGATTAGGTGAACTTTGTCCGACTTCAGTAATGCTGCAGTTAGTGGATCGTTCGGTCACAAATCCATGAGGCATTATTGAATATGTTATTGTTAAGGTTAAGGATTTTTATTGCACAGCAATCGTAGGTCTTAATTGACCTAAATTAGGCAAGGACTTAGCATAAGTTAAGGTAATTCATGCATGCATAAGCATTATCTGCATCTTTACTGCTTTCCTTTAGCAATGCATAAAATAATGTTATAATGTGCTGATTAAGAGCATTATGTCAATTACAGGTAATAAGATGGATTTGGAGCTGGATCTGAAGCTGGATCAGGAATAATCAGTGTTGTAGCAGAGCTGGAGTGGAAGACTTAGAATAGATATAGTGAATAATGATGTAAGGGAGTTAAGGTATGCTATTCTATTAAGTAGAAATAAAGCAGTAAAATGTGAAGAGCTTAGGTCCATCCTAGCCCTAGGATAGCTTAGAGACTTCCCCAAGCCTTAGCCACCCTTAGATTAGGTCACCGCACCCTAGGAAACCTCAAAACCCTAATTCCAACCTTTATCTGGACGTCCAGATGAATTATAGGACGTCCAGAACCCTTAGCCAACTCCCGCAAACCTTAAACCCACTTCTATAGTGTTATTGGGCATCCAGACACTTGGTCAGACATCTAATTTCTATAGAATACCCAAGATAGAACCTTGAATTCTTTCTGACTCTGATTGGATGTCTAGACAACAAGTCTGGACTTCTGATTTTTTAGTATAAGACATCTGATTCCATTATTGGACATCTGGAACTGCTCTCCAGTTCCTATTTTAAGATTCAAGCCTTGATCTTGGATCTCTAACTGCCTAAACCCAATTTCAACACCATGGGAACCTAAATTAAGGTACCCTAACCCTAGTACATCACCTCTAGACCTCCCTAAGGACCTAATTAGGTCCTCACTAAACCTAATTGACTTGGATCATAGTCAATTTCATCAGCCTATTCAATTGGACTCATTGAGTCTAATTGAGCTCAAATCTCAACCCACACAAGTCCAGTTGGACTTAGTGAGAGTCCAATTGACCTACGCCCAACCTAATTGAGTTATTTCACTCTCAATTAGGTTCACACTCATTCAATTAAACTTGGGTTAAATTTAATTGCAGTTCCCCTTAGCAATTAGTGTTTGCGACCCTAATTTAAGGCCTACACCTACCCGAACCCCTTATGACCTAACCTAGACCACTTAGCCACCTAGGGCACGACCACACACTCACACACACACACACCCATCTAGAGTTCTCTAGAACTCTCTTGAAGTGGTGACACTCTTGGTTGCCAAATTTAACAACCAAGAGTCATTCAATTCTTAGATCCACTTTTTATGGATCTACGAACTACTCTCTCTCTCACCTGGCTGGCCACTCAAGGGACTCTCTCTAGAGAGTTCCACACTTCTCTAGAGAGACTCCCTTAGGTCTATAAAAAGACCTAAGGGGTGGCATTTACACCCATTCACTCTTGGCTTAATCCCATTCTTGGTATTCATTCACAGTTAGGTTAGCTACATTCACCTCCACCTCCACGAGTTGCTTCACCATGGCCACTACAATCTGCACGCCAGGATGCTGGATCACCTCTCCAACCTCCCTCCAAGGGCCAACCTAAGCACCATTGGCTGCCCCTCCTTCTCCTCTCAACCATTCAAAGGCCATCGGAGCCCACCTCCAAATTCCCTTCTTTCCTACTAGATTAGTAACTTAGCTCTCGTAGTTTTACTGCTTTCATTTACTGCTTAGTAGTGTAGTTCTTATTCTCCCCAAATGATGCATGCAAAACCCCCCCATAGATTCATGTATGCGATCATTTTCTGTTAGCTAGATTTATGCTTTTCAAGCTTTCCTTTACAAGCTTTCCTCTACATTCCATGTTGCAAACATCCTCTGAATGAATGAATAAAAGATATATTTTTATATATATGTCTCTATGTTGGAAATCACCATAAGCTTATTGGTTGCAATCTGAGTTGTGTGATTCAAGTGGCCTATTTTTCATTTATATATATATATTTTGTAACAAGCATGTCGGTTCCGGAAAATATAGAAGATCTAACCATAGATGCATTTTTCGTAAATAGCCACCACATAACTAGAACTGTGCTCACCGAAACTCATACTTTCACCTTTGTTATCTATTTAACACACACGCACGTAATCAGAATTCACAATAGAAGTGGTGAAATTCTAATACAAAGATTGGAAACTGGCATGCGATTCTAAATAAAGTAGAGCGATAAAGGATAGATTTCAGATTTGAACAAATGTCTCCCAGAGACGAGCTACCGGGACTCAAAGTCTCGTTATCTTTTTATAAATATTTTTGTTTGATCGTATTGCGCACTATAGTATGACACTTTTCATATCGAAACATGCTCTACGATTTCTCGAACAGATTTCTATTTTCCTGCAGATTTCCTTGTCCTTGACATGGATGTTCCTGAAAATTTGAGGAACATGCCCATCATTCTGGGGCATCCATTCCTGGCTACCACTAAGGCCAACATTAAGTGTGAAAGTGGTAGCATGGAAATCGCCTTTGGGGATCAAAGAATGAAATTCGATATTTTTAAGGCGATTAACAAATTTGAGGATTGTGGATTTATTGAGGAACTTAAGGACAATAATTTGAATATTGAGACTTGTATGATGGTTTCTGCATTTGAAAGTTCCTCCTCTGATGATGAATTGGACCCGCAACCCTCTATGGCAGACCCACCATCTTCTGAAGAGGTTATTGATTTTGTTCACTCTCAACCTCTTCCTCCTGATGAGTCTTCATCAGCATCTTCCTTACCTTCAATCATCAACCCGCCTCAGCTTGAACTGAAACCATTGCTTGAGAATCTGAAATATCAGTATTTAGGACCACATAAGACGCTCCTTGTGATTATCAGTGCTAAATTAACAAAGGAGAGGAGATTAACTGATTAAGGTCCTGAAGGAACACAAGGAGGCAATTGGTTGGACCATTCATGACCTTAGAGGGATCGAGCCATCTTATTGCAATCACAGAATATTTTTGGAAAATGGATCCCGCCCTTCTAGCTAGATGCAAAGGATATTAAATCCAAATATGCGAGAAGATTATTAAGTGGCTTGATGCAGGAATCATTTATCTGATCTCTGATAGTCCTTGGGTAAGGCTCGTGCAGATTGTTCTCAAGAAAGCCGGGATTGCTGTTGTGACTAATGAGAAAGGAGAATCTGTCACAACTCGTTCAGCTTCCTCTTGGAGGGTTTGTATCGATTATAGGAAGGTAGACACGACCACGAAAAAGGATAATTTCCCTCTGCCTTTCATTGATCAAATCTTGGAAAGATTAGCCGACCAGAAGTACTTCTGTTTTCTTAATGGCTACTCAGGATACAACCAAGTTCCTATCCATCTCGAGGATCAGGAAAAAACTACTTTTAAGTGTCACTACGGAACCTTTGCTTTCCGTAGGATGCCATTCGCCTTATGCAATGCACCAGTGACTTTTCAAAGGTGTATGCTGGCCATATTCTCTGACATGGTGGGAGAGTTTGCGGAATTCTTCATGGACGATATCTCTATTTTTGGAGAATCGTTTGACTCTTGTCTAGCTAATCTTGAAATGATTCTTAAATGATGCATCAAAACAAGACTTGTCCTTAGCTGGGAAAAGAGCCATTTCATGACACAAGAAGGCATCATCTTGGGTCATGTAATCTCTAAACAGGGAATCGAAGTGGATAAAGCTAAGGTTCATGCTATCATTAAACTTCCTCCTCCCACATCTGTTAAACAAATTCGATCATTTCTTGGTCATGTGGGATTCTACAGGAGATTCATCAAGGACTTTTCGAAGGTTGCTCCTCCTTTGAGCAATCTTATCGCCAAAGAAATGCCATTTGATTTCGACAAATCATGTTGTAAGACATTTGATTTTCTTAAAACGGCAGTCACTTATGCTCCGGTGTTGCAACCACCAGTTTGGACAACCCCTTTTGAGATCATGATCAACGCTTCTAATTATGCAGTCGGGGCTATTTTGGGTCAGAAAGTTGATAGGAAGCCCTCTGTTATCTACTACGCTAGTAAAACTCTAGACGAGGCTCAGAGGAATTACAATGTTACTGAGAAGGAATTACTAGCCGTAGTATTTGCTTTGGAGAAATTTAGGGCTTATCTCCTAGGGTCTCACATCATTATATATACCGACCACTCGGCCTTGAGACATCTCTTGGCCAAAATGGATGCCAAACCCCAGCTTATTCATTGGATTCTTTTGCTTCAAGAATTTGATCTTGAAATCAAGGATAAATCTGGGGTATAGAATGTGGTGGTGGATCATCTGTGGAGACTTCTGAGTGATTCTTCTCATCCAAACATTTCGATTGCTGATACTTTTCCAAACGAAACCATCCTTACAGTTTCAGGTGTCCAAACCCCGTGGTTTGCTGACATTGTTAATTATTTAGTCGTTGGTCAAATCCCCCAGGATTGGACCAACCAATAATGGGATAGACTCAAATCTGAGGCCAAATATTATTTCTAGGAGGACCCTAAACTCTACCTCATCGGCTCTGATCAGATTATTCACCGATGCATTCTGGAGGATGAATTTAAAAGTATACTCAAGTTTTACCATGCATCTGCATGTGGTTGACACTTCTCCGGGAAAAAGACGGCTGCAAAAATTTTACAATCTGGATTCTATTGGCCATCTTTATTCAAGGATGCACAGGAATTCTCAAAGTCATGTTCCCGATGCCAAGCACTCTGGGAGCATAACTAAGAGAGATATGATGCCCCTAAACTCGATTCTTCCTGCTGAAATCTTCGACATTTGGGTTATCGATTTCATGGGACCCTTCATTTGGACATCAGTACATTCTCATCATTATTGATTATGTGTCCAAATGGATCAAGGCGATTCCCACCCAAACCAATGACCACAAAGTGGACATCAATTTTGTCAAGAAGAACATCTTCAGCCGGTTCAAGATTTTGAGGGCCGTCATCAGTGATGGTGGCACTCATTTCACTAATGCCCAATTTTGTAATTTGCTGGCAAAATACAAGGTTAATCACTGAATCTCCACACCTTACCATCCCCAGACGAATAGACAGGCCGAGATCTCGAATCGAGAGATCGAGAATATTCTGCAGAAAATGGTTAGGCCTGATCGCAAAGACTCGACTCAAAAGCTTGAGGATGCTCTTTGGGCCTACCGTACGACATATAAAATGCCCATCGGTATGTCTCCATTTTGTCTAGTGTAAGGAAAGGCATGCCATTTACCCATAGAAATTGAACATAGGGCATTCAGGGAAATCAGGCAGTGCAATCTAGATCTAAGTTTAGCCAGGAAGATCAGGAAACTCCAACTATCTGAGTTGGAGGAGCTTAGAAATGATGCGTATGTGAATGTCAAGATCTACAAGGCTCAGACCAAATCTCTACATGACCAATTGATTTCCTGCAAGAACTTTAAGCCGAACTAGAAGGTCTGGCCATTCGATTCTTGACTTAGGCTCTTTCCCGACAAACTTAGGTCAAAATGGAATGGCTCGTTCATTATCGATCAGATATTTCCAAGCGGAGCTGTTCAGATTTCTGACCCGAAGATGGGTAATTCATTCAAAGTCAACGGTCAACGTCTAAAACCTGTTATTGACTGTACTATTCCAGAACTCGTCTCAGACACGGTTGCTCTAGCCATGTTGTGAATTCTTTAGCTGGACTTCGCTTAGCTGACGGCATTAAACTCAGTAGTTGTACAATCTGACTCAGAGCTGACCCGAGCTTCATATTCAGGTGATATCTTCCATACTCTACCCTTCCTTTCATGTCTCTTCTCAATGTGGACATTGCATTAGATAGGCTTGGGGGGGTGGATTCATTTTTGAGTAATTCTGTTAGCTCTATGAAATTCTTATAAATTTTATTTATCTTCTTATATATACATCGAAAAAAAAAATTAATTAGAAGAAATAGTTGGACATTAGGACTTTTCAATCTTAGGAAATATTACAATAGGACCTGAACACTAAGACCCTTTTGGTCTTTGGGCTTAATTAGCTAGGGTATCCACTAAAATGTGGATTTGTTTTTCGAGTCCTCACCATCCTAAATTCTATTTAAATTTGATTAAATAAGTTTGGGTGATAAGTACACAACTTATCAACCCGCCCACTGATTTAAGGGAACTTTAAGTCTAAGCATCTAGACACTATCTTGTCATTGACTCGTTGTTCGACGATTTTAACGGAAATTGGGTAGCTGATGAACCTTCTAGGGTGATATGGTTGGCAAGTTATCCTGGGTAACAGCGCATAGGTAGGTTGTTCAGAGCCTAGTCACTGGACCATTCTCTTCCTGCTGCCTTCAGGTAAATTTTAGACTAGGGAAGCCACCTACTTAGAAAGGAAAAGAAAGTCAAAAAGAGAAAAGAAAAAGAAAAAGGAAAAGGAGAAAAGAAAGAAAAAAAGAAAACAAAAGAAATAAGGCACACTTCGCCACACGAGTATGGCTGGCAAGTTGTCGGTGGTAACAGCTCATTGATCGATTGTCCAGAAACCAGCTCAAGAAATGCACTAAAAATTCCCAAAACACTTAGGAAGAAGCAAAGAAGTAGAATAAGATGGAGAGATATACACTGGACTCACCCTTATGCTGACCCCATAAAAATAAAAGTAGGGAGAAAGCTACTGGTCGTAAAGATACACCTTTAGGCAGAACTCTCTTTTTATGGTCACCTATAGGCGTATAAACCTGAAGTCTGTTCTAATTGCCGATCAACGAGTCTATCACATTCACAATAAGATGCTTAGAACTTATGGTTCTCATTAAATCTTGGGTGGGTTGAGTGACTGTAGAAAGCCACTCTTTAACCCTAAACTAAAAAATCCAAAAAAATTAGAAAAGAAGAAAAAGAGAAAAAGAGTTTTTTCTTTGAATAAGGCAAGGACTTGAGGTGGTCTGCATTTTGGCAGATACCTGGGCGCTGTTGTGTCTTTGAAAGTTCAAATCCTGAGTAAAAATTTCTTAATGTTGAAAATGATTTATGCCCAAGTAATCCAAACTAATTCTTTTATAAATAGCATATAGTTTTTACCAGGGACTAGCAAAAGATAGGCATGGGGGTGTGATGTGCATACATCTGATTAACCTAATACGTCTATTAATGCATGTTCTTAGTGTCACATTAGCATCATACATTATAAATAGTGCATAACATGCATTATCATGCATTTCGATCAAGTTGTATAAATTATATAGTAATTGTCTCCTTTTTATGGTCAAGGATAGGGCGACTGTTTACCAAGGCCTCGGATCGAAGATACAACCGTACGGATCTGATCAGGGTGACGATTGGAGTTCAACGACTCCAAGATCACCTTAATTGGACATCCGTAGCACTAGATAGAGGTCGAGGAACCCTAAAGATCAAGGGGCAAGATGGTGTCAATCTACACATCAGGCGACAAATTCGACCACAAGGATGGGTTTGGATCAACGATCACAGCCGAACGACGTGAAAATCAATCCAATTCGACACCCATGGCACCATCTACATCACTCAGAAGATGGACAGCCTAGATGGTGCCACGTGGTGCCATCTCAGCTGCCCAAACCAGCCCAGCCAAATCTGCAAGACCGCCACACCCTCTCTCTCCTCACCCACACGATGGATCTAGACCGTTGGATCACCATCCAAAGGCCACAGACGCTCGCGCCTTAAAACTTCCATGCAACAAACTCACCTCATCAGCGCAGCGGTCGAGTGCGCTACGTGAGCGGGTGACGTGCGATCGAGCCCGCATCCGCAATGTGTGGGCGCACAATCAGAGCCGCACGATGCAGATCCAGTGGTGGAAAGCCAGCGATAGCTCCCATGCGTGATCAGACGTGCGGTGCTTACGCATGATCGCACGCGGGCACGTGGCGAGGGTGTAGCCACTTGAAGTCGTCCGATCTCTTGATAGAGCGCACGAACGTGCGCGTGCGTTGAAGGGTGCAGAGGCGAGGGGGTGTGCGAGCGGCGTGCACGTCGGCGACGTTCAGGCCTTTAATGATGGATAAAGCTGTCACTAAAGGTCCTAAGTTAATGTCTTTCAAGTTGTAATGTCCAAAATGCCCCCACTCCTTGCAACTATAAAAGGAGTCTCCCTCCATACGGATTTCTCATCCCGTCCTTCTCTTCTCTCCCTCTCCAAAACTCAAGAGAAGGCTGTCCCACACCAGGGATGCTACTCAAGAGCTAAAATCAAGTTCACCCCTGTTCCAGAAGCGGATCCCACGACAACGACGACGTGTTGCCTCGTTCCCTTTCCTCCTACTTTGACCTACTTCTTCCCACTCCGTTCCTCATCTGCCAGGCGTTGTCTCATCCTGCTCGTCCTCCAAGCGATCGCCGGGTAGGATAACTTCTCTCTCCCATTCTTTTTCCTGCTTTCTAGAGTAGAATTTTCTTGCTTTCTAGTTGTAATAATTTCTCACTTTCTAATGTAATCTTTTCTTGCTTTCTTAGTTGTAAAAACATTTTCCAATATCAAGTGAATGTTTTCTCTCTCTCTCTCTCTTATTGTCTATATTGATTCCATTTCATTGTGATTATTCTACCCTTTAAGCAAAAACACAAAAATATAATTACGAATTTTGATCGACGTAGCCTCCCTGAGTTCCACCCGGGATTTCTTTACAGATTTTTCAGTATAAATTTTATTTGTTGAACGGGTTTCTTCGCTACTCGAACTACAATGACAGGTTTTCAAAATCGATTCTGATAGCGTAGTCTTCCAACGTTCAACAGTAAGTGTCCCCCACACCATCCCACTGTAGTTTTCATTCCATAACCTAACAACTCAAACCCAAATCAGCCTAGGTGCTTTTTATAAACCCTAGGATAGATTTGGTTGTTTGTTTGCCACCTCCACTCACCTTGCCATCCACATAAATAAAAAAAAATAAAAAGTGTTATCTGATTGTGGGATTTTCTGAATGAGACACACCTTAAACACCCACAACTTCTCACCCTAAGTCGCACAATCACATCGATTCTACCAGTTAACCAGGATCTGACCTGTGGACCTGGTACGCTTAATTCAACACACAAATAAGTGAGTAGAAATCTGAATAGGTCAAACATTTCTGTGTGCCTTAACTAAGTGGTGCAATAGGCCAATTGATTGAACTATTTGGGTGGCATCACTCAAGATAAAAGCGAATCATCAAGTAGCTTGCCACTTAGGTTTGATTTTTAGGACTAAACCAGGCACTCCACATTTTATTTCTGATTTTTAATGGAATATATCCACACCAGTGCTTTCAAAACTTGGAGTGTTCTACTGAACCTTGATTGAATATACCCAAAGATTAAACCCTAAAAGCTACTAAACAAGGTTGAACCCTAAATGACACATCATCAAATAACCTTCTTTGAAAACCCTGGTTGTGCACACACACACATTTTAATTGATCATTAAGGGCACAACACATCTAAAGGACCCATCACATTCCTGAAGCACCATTGTCCCAAGCCTAACTAAAATTGATTAGACGTTGGCCCTAAGGACTTATTAACTTGTCGGGATCCAGATTGAGATTATTCATGATTAACCTACTTATGCTAGTCAATCTGATTCTAGCTAGGGGAGTAGCATCAAATGACCGCGGTTGGGGGGTACATTAGGAACTGGAGATGCAAGCTAAAGGAAGACCCTTCTCCCCAGTCCCTCCTTCTAACTGGTTGGATTGCCTAGACATAAGTAGAGTAAATTGTCCATAGTCTTAGGATAGATTCTGAGAGTCTGTAGACCTTTAGGCTACCCAACCTAAGGACAGGCTTATATTTTTGTGCTGCAAGGTCCCTTCTCTTCCCCGTCCTTCCTACTTCCTTCCAGTGTATGCTTGGAAGGAGGCCATTGAAGCCTAGATTGGAAGGACCTTTAGACCACTCCCAGAGGCATAGGTTGAGCTTTAGCCAAGCAGATCCCATGGCTAATCAACAACCACCTCCCCCACTTCCGAACCAGCAAGAGTTGATTTAGAGGCAGTTGGAAGAATTGCAGCGGATGCAACAATGGTTCCATCAAATGAATGGTCAAGGCGCTCAGCCCTTGAAGGATTTTTATGATCCTTCAAATTATGAGGATCATCCCGACATTTTGATTCCCGCCGGAGATGTTGAGATCAAGCCCTAGGTTTTAAGTCTAATTAAACACTTTCACGAGCTTGGCTTAGAGGACCCATTCCAACATTTGGAAGACCTGATCACTTTGGTTCAGACCACCAAATCACGAAATTTGGATGAAGAATAGATGCTCATGAGGCTTTTCCCCCATTCACTCAGGGATACTGCTGCACATTGGTATTGTACCATTGGAAGATCGATTGCTACCTGGACAGCTTTGAAATCGGCCTTCCTGAAGAAATTCTTTCCAATTGGGCGAACCAATGAATTACAACGGGAAATTACTACTTTTGCCCAGCGGCAGGGGGAACCATTTCATGAGGCCTGGGAGAGATTCCAGGATCTGTTGCGGAAGTGTCCACACCACGAGATGCCTAACTAGCAACTTTTGTAGCTTTTTTATCATGGGTTGAATGATCAACTTCGTAATCATGTGGATGCTTCTTGCGGAGGCAATTTCCTCAACAAGGATGCAGCTAGTGCGTATGATTTGTTTGAGGAAATGAGTGAAAATTCTTTAAACCATGCCTCCATTGAATCCTTCAACTGATCCCAACAAATTAGATCAAATGCCAATGAGGTCCAAGATTCTCATACATCTGATATGGAATTGATCTGCAATAGAGTAGATAAGAAGGATTTGGTTACTAAACGAATGGAAGAGTGGATGTCCAGAAACTATAACTTTTCTAGATCCACTCAATCCCAGCGATCAGGATTCCATTCTTCGCAAGCTCCTACAGGATGAGAGTTTGTGAACCAACTGGAGCCAGCTTGACCTTCGAGCCAACTCTTCTCGGAACCTTATGGGTTCCAAACTAGGGCCTTTGATCCCAGTCTTTCTGATCCTTCTTCATCCTCATCTTATGAGGATGTTCATGCTGTGCAAGAGAATGTTAGGTTCAACCCTTATTCTAATTCTTACAATTCTAGTTGGAAAAATCATCCTAACTTCTCTTGGAAAGATTAGGGGTAGCAGACCCAACATCGACCCAACAACTGTGTACCGCAAAAACCAATGGGTTAGGGTCATGTATATACTCAGTAGCCCCTGAATCAAGTTAATCAGCCCTTGTGGAATGCTCAACAACCCTCCGAGTAGGTTGACTTGAACCTGAAAATGGTCGAAATGCAAGGGTCTCTAGCTCATGCAGCAAATGAAAACTTCGCTGGACACCTTGCAATCCAGACTTAGTATAAACATTCAACAACCTAGATCTCTACCATCACAATCTGTACCAAACCCAAGGAATGTACAGAACCGAGGCACTGGGCCTCAAGGGTTGGGGAGTTGCATGCTCAAGCTCATGCTATCTATCAGGCTACCCCAGCCCCTCCTGGAGTGAACCAAGTTCCTACCATAATCAACCGGAAGCCTCTTGTTTTGCCCAAACCTCCTCAAGGCACTAACCAACAGCATTTTTCCACGGCAAACACCATCACCATGCGGAGTTGTAGTAGACACAAGGGACCTACCCAACCCCATGTCAACCCCATTAGGCCTCGTAGTAAGAATTCCAAACTCTCAACTAAGAATGTGATCAACAAAACATCAGAGTATGATTCGGGAGTATGCTGTTGTTGTATGAGCAAATAGAAAAAGTCAGAGGAGAAATTGAAGGAAAGGATGTCCTTACTTCAGGCTTTCAAATTGAAAATCATTTTACTCCTCGCGGCTATCGGATCAATCCTTGCCTACGCTGTAGGTTTACTGAATGCATATAAAGAAAGGAGTAGAGCGAAATCTGAAATCAATACGAGAGTAGTTTTGTCCAATAACACAACCACATTGATCCTAAACAAGCTACCTCCTAAGAAGCAGGACTCGAGAGCCCCGCTGATTTTCTGCACAATAGGAAGCATTACTTCTGATTGGGCCCTCCTCAACTTGGGTGCTTCCATTAATGTGATCCCCACCTCACTACACATGGAATTGGGTCTAGGCTACCTAAAACACACTGACATAACCATGCAGTTAGCCGATAGATCCATTACAAAACTAAGGGGTATTTTGGAAGATGTTTTATTCAAGGTTAATGATTTGCATTACCTTGCTGATTTCATAGTCCTGGACATGGAAACCCCAAAACAGCTAAACCACACCCCGATTATTTTGGGAAGACCTTTCCTGGCTACTACCAAGGTGAGGATTGATTGTGAATTGGGAAACATAGAAATGGCCTCAGGGGATAATACAAATCGATTCAATATTTTTGAGGTCTCAAAGAAGAATAAAATTAAGTGTGGTTCGATGGAGGAGCTTGGTAGAATAGAGGAAGTAATGGCCATATCTACCTTAGATAACCTTTAAATGGCCAACTCACCCCAAACTCAGGAAGAAGATCACACGGTTGAGAAAATAATTGAGGACAAAGCAAAAATGCGACCAATTGTAGCAACATGGGATGAAGAAGATATACATGAAATCGAAAATTTGTTGGATGATTCACGTGATCAAGATAAAACCCAACAACATCCTTATCCTAAATGCTTAAAGTTTGAGGTCCAACTTGTGGGTGGGAATTTTGAGGATTAGGATGGTTGGTTTAAGAACCCAGAGTGTGAGGATGAAATTGAACATTAGGGAAGAACTCTTCAAACATTCGGTATTCTTGAGTACCCACAAATCCCCAGCACATCACAAAACCCTCTTCGTCCTTTTTCACCCAACCATTGCACAAATTCAATACCTAACCACACTTCCTCTATAATAAATCAACAAAACTCTTATTTGAGACCATTTGGGCTCTCCCTACACCACTAGCTTGCCACTTTCATTGTTCATATCTTTGGCAAGCCCATTTTTACTCTCCAGGACGCAAATCTAGCGGCCTGGAAACTGTGTTATTATAGCCTCAATGTTAGTTATTTTTTATTAAGGATCTCGCCTAGCTGAAGGCACTAAACTCAACACTTGTAAAGACTATTCCAAGATGACCAGAGTCTTACGGAAACCAGGTGTTAATCTTCCACTTCTACTCTCCTGCATGCTTTCATTTTTCACAATGAGGACATTGCAATAGCTAAGCATGGGGGAGTGGACATATTTTATAACCTTTTTGTTAGATGTAACATTAATTTCCTGTTATTTGATTCTTATAAAAAAAATTTGAAAATTTGAAAAAGATATAAAAAGAAAGAAATTAGGAAAAGAGAACTTAGGCATTTGGAACTTGTTAAATTCAGGAAATGATATGAGATGACCTAAACACTTACACTCTTCAGGTCTTCGGGCTTAATTAGCCCAGGTGTCTACTCAAATGTGGACTTCGTCTTGAGTCCTAGCCAATTAAAAATTCATTTTAAGTTGGTAAATAAATTGGGATGATAAGCATGCAACTTCTCAACCTGCCCTTTGATTTTGGGGGACTTTAAGCCTAAGCATCTACACACATTTTTTTGCAATGACTCACTTTTCAGCGGTTTCTTTGGAAATTAGGTAGCTAATGAACTATCTAGGGTGGTATGGCTGCAAGTTGTCGGTGGTAACAGCTCATCGGCCGGTTGTCTAGAGCCCAGTCACACGATCATTTTCCTTATACTACCTTTTGGTAAGTCTTAGATCAGGGAAGTCATGTACTTAACAAAAAAAAAAACAAAGAAAAAGAAAAAGAAGAAAATAGGAAAAAGAGAAAAAAAAAGAAAATAACAAAGCCACACTTCACCGCACAAGTATGGCTAGCAAGTGGTCGTGGGTAACAGCCCATTGGCTGGTTGTCCAGAGCCCAACTCATAAAAATGCACGATAATTCCCAAAACATGTAGGGAAGAAGCGGGGAAGTAGAATAAATCGAGATATACACTACGTTCGCTCTTGTGTTGACCCCCTAAGTAAAAGTAGGGAGAAAGCTACCGATCGTAAAGATAAACCTTTAGGCAAGGTCACCTAGAGTCGTAGAAACCCGAAGTCCGTCTTAATGACCGTTTTGTGAGTCTATCACTTTTTCACAAAGATGCTTAGTACTTAAAGTCCTTTTCGAGTGTTGGGCGGGTCAGGTAGCCATAAAAAGTTATCCTGGAACTCTCAAACTCTAAAAGTACAAAAAAAATTAGAAAAAAGGAAAAATAAAAAAATGTATCTTCCCTTTTAAAATAAGGCAAGGACTTGGCTGGTCTGCATTCTGGTAAGCACCCGGGTACTGTTGAGTTTTCATAGTTTAGGACCTTAGTTGAAATTTTCTATTGTTAATAAATGACTTAGGCCTAAGCGATCTAATCCAAATTTTGCTTTTATGCACAACATATAGTTTTATTTTGCTAGGGACTAGCAAAAGATAGGCATGGGGTTATGATATAAACACATTTATTGAGGGTAAAATGCCTATTCATGCATGTTCCTAGGCTTAGATTTGCATTTCATGTTAGAAATATTGCATAGCATGCATCATTTTGCATTTAGAGTAGTTGTATATAATTTAGGTTAATTGCATCCTTTTCTGGTCAGGAGAGAAGGATATTTATTTCAGAGCCTCGGATTGATGATCTGACTGTACGAATCTGATCAAGACGACAATCGAAGTCCAACATCTCTGAAATCGCCTCGATCGAAGTACTGTAGCACCATATGTAGTCCGAGAAAGATCAACGGCCAAGGGACTAGGTGACATAATTCAAAGCTTCAAATGACAAATCTGACCGACAGGATGGATTCGAGTTGACAATCGTAGCCTAACGGTGCAAAAATCGACTCAATCCGATCTCTGTAGCAGCCCCTACAACAAAAAGATGGATAGCCCAAATTGAACCACGTGGCACAGCCCAGGTTGCTCAGTGCACGCATGCGCCACCGTACGCACGTAGGCATGCACGTGCACAGCCCAATCCTAGTGCATGAAGCATACGCGCACATGGAGAGCACCCAGCAAAGTGCCAACTGAGCATGCAGCGGATCTTTAGCGACAGACTAGTAAACTTACAGCGACGCTTATAGCTGTCACTAATTCATCGCATGTCAGCAAAGACAGCTGTGGGCACTAGTAGGCATGAGCTGCCTACACTGACGTTTTCAGTGATGGCCTGGATGTCACTAATGGTCTCGTACCTATTTTTTGCCTCTTCTCCGCCACTATAAAAGGACCTACACCGCCTCCCTTCCAAGCCATCTCTACCTACTCTACTCCCACCTACTCCCAAGCTCTAGCAAGCCTACCAATGCTCCATTAGAGCTTGTTCTTAGGCTCCCAAGGTGCCCATTAGTGTAGCAAACCTCTGTCCCACCAAATACTCCTCCAACTTCCCATCCCCATTCATAGGTCGCCTTGGAGCCGTCCTCCCACCTCCATTCCTGTAGCAGATCATCTCCGTCTTCTCACCTCCATTCCGGAGCCATGCCAAAGATTTCCTCGATCCAACGTCCTCTTGCGTCTCACCTCCGTCGTCCCGCCCCTCACCTCCTTCATCCGAGCTTCTGCCAAGCGCCGTCGTCTCGCCAAATAACTGATTCGGGAGATTTTCTCTCACCTCCCTCTCCTTTTATACTTTCGTAGATTATTGTAATAGACAATAATGCAATACATCACATTTGATTCCATCTCTATCTTGTGATTGCTTGTCTTTTATTTCAAAAATACAAAAAAATAACTAAACCCTAAAATACCAAAAAGAAACAAAACGAAGCATGATTCTCAAATAAAGTAAATGTCACCTCCTTGTGTTCAACCCAGGACTCACTTTGCGAGTTTCAGTATAAATTTTATCTGATCGACGCGTTCTGCAACTACGACGACGGGTTACTTGTAACCCTGATTTCTAACACGCGAAACACGCCTGACCAACCCAATAACCAGTCGGTTCCATGCTCGCCATCCAACTTCCTCTCTCATCGACGATACCTCCGCTACGATGCCCATGCTTCACCAACGTTCACGCAGCATCCACGCTTGACTCTAAGCCCTCCAAGAGCACCTACGGAAAACCTAATGCTGCCAGCATTCTCCTCGCCGACCGGCCACCTCCGGCGACCATCGGTGGCACCGCCAATGCCATCTCGAAGCACCCCCTCCGACGGATTTCCTCTAGCAGTTGCGACGCCAGCTACTGCCTCTCCCTCGCGTGCGAGCCTCCACTGTGTTTTCCCCTATTTTGCAACAGTGATTTGGGTATTAGTATTTACCATGTATGCCATTGCGAAAATTAGTATTGATTTATTTATCTAATTATTATATTAAGATAGATTTACATGAATATCCCTATGATTTATTTAAATTATGAATAGTTGGATTCATCTCATGAATAATAAAATATGACTTTTGGTTATAGTGAATAAGCTCTATTTTGTTGGAGGTTAGTATTTATAGTGTTTACAAGTATCATGATCACTATTTCACGTGGTATTATATTGTGGTGATTTTGCACATGCACACATACATTATTGATTAATTATTTAGAATGAGAACTTATGTTGAAAATAAGTTGCATTAGTTAGTATGCGCACCTATAGATATTCCCGATTAAATGAGGAACCACTCACAAGCCAATAGGCTAATTCCTCCCTGTGGATAGGACCTAACTATTTTCGTGGTTAGATTTTGAGAATTAAATGTTTTGAAAAGCGATTTTCTACCACGCAACCAAATACAACGATGTGACATTTTATGTTAAAGCTTTTATTGAAAATCAAGATCGGCCTTTCAAGTCCTATTCAAATCGTGCCCAAAAAGGCAAAACTCACTTTAATCAAGAACGAAATGGCCGAATCCATCATGACTAGCACCACTACTTCATGGCAGTTTGCATTGATTACAGGAAACTGAACACAGCTACCAAAAAAGATAATTTTCCTTTAGCTTTTATTGATCAGATCTTTGAAAGGTTAGCTAGAAGTAGTTTCTTCTACTTTTTGGATGGATACTCCAGGTACAACCAAGTTGCGATTAACCTGGAATATCAAGACAATATAACTTTTACTTGTCCCTTTGGAACATTCGCTTTCAAGTGGATGCCCTTCAGCCTCTGTAACGCACCAGCAACATTTCAACGTTGCATGATGGTCATCTTCTCTAACATGATTGGGGACTACGTAGAAGAGTTTATGGATGGCTTCTCCATTTTTAGAGATGATTTCTCATCTTGTCTTGATAACCTCACGAAGATCCTGAGGACGTGCATAGATGTTAACCTAGTACTTTCATGGGAGAAAAGCCATTTTATGGTGAGGGATGGCATTGTACTAGGTCATAGGATCTTTTCTAATGGACTTGAGGTCAACCAAGCTAAGTCCGAAATCATTTCTCGATTACCTCCATCTAACTCGGTAAAACAAATCATATTATTCTTAGGGCATGTTGGATTCTAACGAAGATTCATTCGAGACTTCTAAAAAATTGCTTGTCCATTGACAAATCTTTTGGTAGCTGATGCCCCCTTTGACTTTGATTACTTGTGTCTCAGCGCTTTCGATATTTTACGAAGCACTATTTTGAACGCACCTATTCTCTGACCTCCCGACTGGTCTCTAGACTTCGAGGTGATGTGTGGCGCCTCCAACTTCGCTGTCGATGCTATTCTAGGCCATTGTTGGGAGTGCCATCCATTCGTAATATACTACACTAGAAAAATGTTGAATGAGGCTTAGCGTAACTATACAGCTACTAAGAAAGAGCTACTAGCCGTAGTATTCAGGTTGGAGAAGTTTAGATCATACTTACTTGGGTCAAAAGTGACTCTTCACTAACCATTCCGCCCTCCAGCATTTGTTAGCAAAAAGGATGCCTAACCCAAACTTATTAGATGAATCCTTCTTTTGCGGTAATTTGATGTTGAGATCTGTGACAAAGTAAGATCTTATAATGTCCTGACGGATCACCTTTCCCGGATAACCCCGAACACATCCCATACTCCCCGCCTATCTCATCCCATGGAATTGGGTTAAGGCTACCTAAAACACACTGACATAACCTTGCAGTTAGCCGATAGATCCATTACAACACCAAGAGGCATTTTGGAGGATGTTTTAGTCAAGGTTAATGATTTGCATTACCTTATTGATTTCATCATCCCAGACATGGAAGCCCCAAAATAGCTCAACCACACCCCGATTATTTTGGGAAGACCTTTCCTGGATATGATGAGAGCCTCATCATGAGCCCTAACTAGCTCATTTTGACCTAAGAAAGAGAATAAGAGCTCCTACATAACCTAGAGAAGGGCTTAATTCAAGGAATAAGTGTTTTGAGAAGAAAACATGAAATAAAGGTTAAAACTGTAATTTTACCATTGCAGTACATAAACAGGATTTCTCAGAGGCGAAACATAGGTCAAATGGTCTGAATAAGATAAAGAGTGGGTTGGTTTAGTCAGAAATGGGTTCTTGTGCAATCCAAGAATTAAATGACATTCTGTAAGCCTAAAATAGACCCGCTTAATTCAACACGATTTTAGTTAGGATAAAAATCAATTAAACCCTCTAAAATTCATGGAAAAATATTCCCTATGGTTTATAACCTTCAATTTTGCCTTTGGAACCTATTTTGACCTAAATTGGGGTCCTAGCTCACTAATTTACCTAATTTGGGTTTTTATGCAAAATGTCCAGTCAAGTGTGGTCAAACCTAAAATCCAACTTCACCATTGGATTTCTTAGGTCCAAATTAGGTTTATACAAAAATTTGGACATAAGGAGAGGTCATCTTGACCTACCTTGCAAAATAGTACACCCAATTACATATTGGCCCCTATCTTTTGAAACCCATTCCATAGACCACCCTTACTTCCTCGCCACTCTTACAAATATGTCCCTCCAGCATTAATGGGGAGAAATCCTACTCCGATGAGGAATGGAGGGGGAGTACTCCCTGATTCCTTAGAGATCTCCTCCTAGATTTGGAAGGGAGATTCTTTGAGGAATTCCCTTCCATTTGAGCTCGATCCTAATCTCTGATTTGCACCCAATCTCTCGTGGGAATGCAGGAGAAATTTGGGTCTCTAGTGGATTCCTTCTCCAGAGAGGACTCTTGCATTTGGAAGCTTGTCTTCCAAGCACAAGAGCCCCTACCAGTGCCTATAAAATGATCCTCAACCCTGGCCGCACCTATTTAACTCGACTTGGCCAGAGATTCACCCCACTATCATCTCCTCCTCCGGTAAAGTAGTCCAGCGAGCTTCGTTGAGCCTCCCTCCTATTTCTCGTCACTCTGCCATAATACCAGTGGCAGAGCTGTCCTCACCATCTTCCTCCGCATCGTGCAACACCCGCACAAGCATCTCTAGCCCCGTCGTCACCACTGTCTTCCTCCGCTGGACACCATCTTCTCTAGTGACAGCTGGTACTGCCAGTTGCCACCTCTCCCCCTTCATCCACGTAATTAGGTTAGACTTACTCCTCTTTATCCCCTCATCAATTCCCCTCAATCTATTTCACAAATTACCCCTTGACAGCCACTGTCCACCGCCATCTTCCCCATCTTTGGCCAACATCCAGCGAGACGCACCCATCACTCCACACCACCACATGTCTCACCACCAACCTCTTCACCTCCGCCATCAACCACTGAACACTTTCGACCCACTCACAGACCGCCACATGCACTCAACATTTCCCATGAGAACCTGGCACCCAGACCCGACTAGCCTATCCATGCACTCCTCGTGCACCAAACCCATGCCGGTGGGCCTGGACTCGAGCACGTGACCGACCTGATAACCCTTCTCTACAAGAGCGTGCCGAAGAGAGATACACAGAGAGGGAGAGATGCGTGGGGAGGGTAGGGGAATAGGTTTTGCTCTTCAGTGTGTGAAGGGAAGGAGGAGGGAAGGCGCAGCTGGAGTTAAGGAAAGGTGAAGCTGACACTTAGCCGCAAATAAGAGAAGTCAGAAGAGAAGGAAAGACAAAGCAGGAAGGAAGGCCGCAGAGAAAAGGAAGTCAGAGGAGAGCTAAGGCTGAAGAAGGAAGAAGCTAAGAAAGAAAGGACCCGCAAAGGAAGAAGAAGAAGAAAGGCTGAGGCCAAGGGAAGCAGAGCTAAGGAAAGAGGAAGACCCATAGAGAAAAGGAGAAAGACACTGCAGAAGAGAAGCAACTGAAGCAGAGACAGAAAGAGAAGAAAGAAGAAGAAGAAGCAAATAGGAGAACGAAATAGGAGAGAGTTAAAAGAGAAAAATATCTTTTTAAGATGTCTGATTCTATAATCTGATGTCCAATTCTATTTTGCTACAATTTTCACTCTTAAACTCTTGCATTTATATTCTGAATTAAGTTTTGAGTAATTTTAAGTGTTGAATTACATTATTGAGATTAGTGAATAAATTCTATTTGCTCCCTGTGTTCAACCTCAGATACTTAGGTTTTTGAGTAATAAATTCTTATTTGTTGTCAACGCTTGGTCACCTATACTACAACGCAACAGACTTATAAAACACAATCAAGCGCTGCAAACATTTTGGCACCGTTGTCGAGGATCAACGCACAATTTATCACTAGTATTGCATTCTTTTTGATCTTATTGAACACTAACTTGCCTTACTTTTCTTTGTTGTGATCTTGCAAGGTATTTCACGATAAGATCCCTCCCGCAAGTCAACTACTCCAGGGCAGGTAATCTCTTTTCTTCCTTAAACCTTCCCCTAATCCTTGAATGAAAAACGGAAGCAATTAATTTAGGAATCAATTGCCTTCTTTCTATAGTAATCATCATCTTTAAGGCAAACGTTTCCTAATTTTGTGAAAAGTTTTCAAAACATATTGAAGTTGGAGCGATTTTTTTTTAGATTCTATCCCACAAAATTCCTGTGCCTAATAGAAATCACACTTAATCTCCGTGGACAACACATTTCTTGCTTTTAAGTCCAAAGAGAACCTTTTTCAAGAAGAAAAAGATGATTGGAAATAAAACCAAATTAGGGTTTCAACAGTAGGGTTTTTGGAGTGCTAGTCACACATGCCTGTATAAAAGGAAATGAACCCTCTCGCATCAGTGTGCGACCCAAGCCCTTGATTGAAGAGATCTAAACAGGATAAACCCTAAAAGTTGACCTCTAACAGCAATTGAATCTTAAAATCTTGTACCTAATAAACTGGGAGTCAAATCAGGGTGGTCTCTAGGTCCAAAGCCTAGAATCATTTTGCCATCTTTAGGACAGGTCAGGTGAAGTTGACCGCTTAGGTCAACCAACCTCCAAATTAGGTCACAACATCAAAATAGCTAAAGTTCAAGTGAAAACCCTAAATCACCTTTGAAATAAAAGTGGTAGACTTAGGAGGTCAAGGTCCCCATTCTAGTCTACTTGGAATCTCAGTGACAAGAGGGTCAGGTGGGGGAAACCCTGTAACCCGTGGGGACGCTCTACCATGTAGGGGTCTTTGCGGGACTCTCCCTCTCTGGTTGCATAGGTAATTCTCAGGTGGATGATCTTCTGATCCAGGGGTATCATCTGCCTCGAACCTCCATAGTCATCCAAACTTCTTTGGGTGTCTTGATTGGGTCAAAAACATCTCCAGTCCCTCATCTTTTCTCTTTAGAGCACGCACATACAATTTCAGTGGGACTCGTTATTCAGATCTAATCACTTCATAACTTGATTCTTCATCTTGATTCCACCACCTGATCCAAATATGCAGCCAAACTACTTAGGACTACCATTCAAGAGACTTGAATATCGGAGATCCATGAGAGATAGGATGATTGAGGATGCCCTGGAATTCTATGCAAAAGAAGACAAAACCTCAACACCAGTAGACAACATTCAGGTTGATGTCCCAACAACCACAACCTTTATCATAACTTGTGCCCAAGTGCTACTAGCAGAAGCCACAAAAGGATCAACCTGAGACATGCTCATCGTAGGATACATTGAGATAGAAAAATTGCACAATCTTGAATACCTTCAATGCATGACAAATCCTCGACTTTGGGAGCAACACCAAGATGATCTTCAAAAATGGGAAGAGATAATGAAATTATTAAAACAAATTATCAACCAGAAATACACGTATATACCACAAACAAAGGATGAACCATCTTGGGACAACATCGAGGATAAATCTGATCTCGGGTTTGAGGCACAAAATGGTTGTGGATTCCCATCCCAGATTGAGTACAATGTGCCTGATATTGAAGAATGTTGGGAAGCTCCAATTGCAGGAGAACACAATGTTGAGCCCACTCTAGACCATAAATCATCAGGCTTAGAATCCCAAAACTCTTGCAATAATGAAAGTAGAACTAAACCTCATGAGGGTGTAAATTCCGCCCCTTATTCTGATAAGGTGACCCTCGAAGGTTATTTGGACCTAGATTCTAGTGATTCAACCCACATCCTAAACCTAGAATCTAGATCTGAAACCTATTGGGAAGATTTCAAGGCCACATATGAGGAAGATCAATTTTTCAATGAAGAATATGATTTTGGGCCTCTATTTGATGAATATCCCTCGCCAACATCCTCAGAGAAACCAATCGATTTTTCGGAAGTCATGCCAATTTACGATATAGAAACTAAGGAGTTGGACGAGTGGGGTTTCAATTGGGTCTATCCTACCAGCTTGGAACCTGAGCCTCTACCAGATAAGGACACATTTTTAAGCTCAGAATTGACATCTAGGATAGACCCCAGTCAGGCTGCGGAATCTACAGCATATGATTTGTTCTATGGTGGAACTCATGATCTTGAATCTCATTCAGATTTTGATTTTCGGAAACTCTTCGATGTTTTCGATTCTGACCATAACATTGGAGAAAATTTGCTTCCTGATTATAACAAGCCAATCTATGACCTTAGCTCACATGACTCATTCTCTAACTCTGATTTTGAAAGTTACTATGAGGAGTCCCTACATGAGACCACCTGTCATTCCTTTCTAGAAGAGCCCTCATACACGATTCTCATTGAAGCCACCTCTTCCACACATATAGAACCGATCAAAGTCTGTTCTCTACCCTGTCCTGCAACCGGACTCAATTTCTATTCTGATTCACCTCTCACTGAGCCGTTTGCAGATCATTCAACTCCACATCTATATCGGGCACCGGATATCGATCATACTGAAAAACATGACCCATCACCCCTGTAGGGTTTCCACACCATGCACTGATTATTTTTCTGAACCCTACCCTGACCAAGCTGATTCGACTCAGCCTAAACTCGAGTTTTCACTGCCATATCCATCCGAGCCACATTGCATATGGTGGGTTTCGCATATGTTGATCTACATCTATCAACCCACCAGACTGATTGGGTTTGGGCTATGATAAACGCTAGTTTATCATCATTCTTACGCATTAAAACTAACCTAGCTCTTAGGATTTTACCCCGCAAACGGGTTTTTGGGCTGCATTTAGGCATAAATTAGGATAGGCATGCATTGCATTTTTTATTGTCCTTTTAATATGTTTTTGTGAGTGTTAGGGATGTATAGATGCACAGATCCCTAAAACCCTAGCACTCAAGAAGGCAAATGGTAAAGGAGAAGCCCAGACTAGCTGGAACTCAGCTTGATCTAGCTCACCACACCTGGAACCTAGCTTACTTGAACTAGGGTTAGCTCATCCTAGCTCCATTCAGCTAATCTCAGCTGGATGGCAGCTCAAGAGAGTTCACCTTAGCTCACCCTAGCTCAAGTCAGCTCAGATCTAGCTCAACTTAGCTGAGTCTATCTCATCTCAACTCCTACTAGTCCACAGGGAGCTCGAGCTAGCTCAGCTAAGTTGACAGGAGTTCACCCCAGCTCAGATCCAGCTACATCTAGCTCCACTCAGCTCCAGCCAGCTGAAGAAGAACTCATCCCAGCTCAGGAAGCTCAAGTCCAACTCCCGGGGACTCAGCTTAGCTCAACTCAGTTGAGCGAAGCTACCTTAGCTGCCTCAACCAGCTTGATTCTCCCCGGGAGCACCAGACCTAGCTCACCTCAGCTCATTTTGGTAGAAGCTAGCTCACTTTAGCTTGGCTTAGCAACTAGCAAAGAACTAGCAAGCTAAGCCAACTAGAGTAGCCCCATGCCAGCCTCTTCAGCAGCAGCCAGCTCCAGCTCCAGCTCCAGACTTCTCCTCCTCAGCTCCTTCCTCCAAACCCTAGCTCCAACACCTTCTCCTCTACTCCACCTTTAGCTAAGCTAGCTTAGCTTAGCTTAGCTATGCTCCAACTTCCTTGGCTTGTACCACCCCAAAAACCCACCTACCAACTCCACCCAACTAGCTCCACCTAAGCTCAACATAAGCTAACCTACTTGGCACCAAACTAACCTACCCACCACCTCCAAAAGACACCTAAAAGTGGTGCCAAAAACTACCCATAACCACCCCTTAATGGCGCCACTTTTCCCTCCAAAATCCCCCCTCATCTCCACCACACAATCCCCCTTGAACCCATCTCCACCATCCACCTAATCCCCCTTCTAGAAGACCCCATGTTGGCGCCAACATGGGGGTGTCTCTCCACCACCAAAAGACACCAACACCACCATAACCACCCCCTTTAACACCCCTTGGGTTGGCGCCAACTCACCCTAGCCATAGGATCACCAACCACCCTCATCCTTCCATCCTAGCCCTCCATTTCAAGGGGCACCTTAACCCCCCATCCTACCCTATAAAAAGACCACTGCCCACCACCATTCAGGTCATCCTTGGCTAGAAATTTCACTCTCATATTCCACCAAGAAGCCCACGTCCAAGAGAGAAGAACAAGAAGAAGATTAAGGGGATATTTTGTCCCCTTGGTGCCTTCCCCTCTTCCATTCTCTCTTGGGTCACGCCAGCCAAAGGAGAAGCCAGGCAAGGAAGATCTTGGAGGAGATCTTGAAGGTGGTCACGCCACCTTGGAGGAGTTTTTGAGGGTGGTGCACGCCCACACCTTTGGAGAGAGCATTAAAGGTGGTAGCTTCCACCTTGGAGGAGATCTCAAGGAAGGAGGAGAAGGAAGCCCTCTTTTCAAGCCAAGGAGCAGCTAGGCTTGGAGCAAGAAGACAACCTTCTTCACCATTGTTACAAGAGGATTTGTGTTTCTTTTCTTGCTTTTAGATTGTTTAATTCTAGTAGAAGCATTCCTTTACTTGTCCTTGAAAAGAACACTCATTCTACTCAATCAAAATTGCCTTCTTTTAGCTTTTTATTGCAGTTGTTTGTTTTAGTTCTAGCACTTGTTTTATCTCTTCTTCCTAATTACCCTAGGCCTCCACTTGCCTAGAGTGAGCTTAGGAAGAAGATATTTCTATCTTTTAGATTTTAGTTAATCATTTGTAGGTGTTAGTTCTTTTCGCTACAATCTGCAGTTTGCTCTCGTCTTTTCAAAATACAAAAAAAAAAATTACATATTGAAAAATATCAAAAAGAAAGTTGAGATCTATCTGTAAGAAAGAGGATTAATTTTGTAATTTTTGCCTCCTTGGACGACCCTAGATACTCCCCTATCTAGGATATAAATTTAAAAGCGAAAGCGGATTCGCGTGTTACAACGATGTTAAAAACCCGCTTTTACAAATCACGCGTATTTCGCTATCACTTTTTGGCACCGTTGCCGGGGAGGCACGGCTTAGCATTAATTATTTTCTCTTGCTTAAAGTGGATCTCATCCCCTTCTCTTTCTTTCTTTTGTGTGTGCAGGAACTACAGCGGGAAGGCAGGAATCTGGAAGCGAGGGCTCAAACATCCTTTTCTTCCTGCGAAAATTCAGGTTGGTTCCTCTTTCTGGTCACATAATTAATTAAAACTACCAAAAATATATTAAAATTGGCTTTCAGGACCCCAAACAACTTGATTAAGTGTAGTGGTGCCTTATAAAATCCATTATTTGCTTGTATGCTTCTTTAGCACCACTCCATTGTAAGTATTGGTGTTCTGTTTTTCAAGTCCAGATTTCTATCTGGACTTGAAAAATCGATTCCTAACACCACTGGCCTTCTAAAATTATAAACTTTCATAGAGTGATTCCCAATTAAGTTTCAAACATTTTTTCCAAATTTCAGATCAATTGGATTTGTATTTAATTTTTAAAAATTCATGGATTGCAGAAGGGTCACACCCTTTAATCTTCCTATTTTTCTACAATCCGTGAATTTTTAGAATTTTTATACTCATCCAATTTTTGTGAAATTTAGTTTTATGGAATCCTTGTAAAATTTTACACATCATATAAAATCACAAAAATTTTCTGATGTCAGTGGTAATACTGAAAAGTCTACAATACCCACGGGTATCATTTCTGGACTTTGACACCAGTACAATTAAAAATTTAAAATAATTATCAAACAAATTCTTAAAATCTTACAAAAATATTTTTTGGAATCCTTGTTTTATTTTCTTCAAAGTAGTGGTGTTTTTTGACTTGTTTGGACCACTACTTAATTCTGAAAGCCTAAAAATAATTCATTGGTAGTAAAACTTCTATCTTAGGGATAATTGGCTTAGGGCTTCTTCTTTCCTTTTAGAGACTCAATTAAAAGGAAATATACAATCACTCATACAACTTGTTTTCCTTTGATTGTGGATTTTCAAACTTGTTTGAAAATTTAATTAGAAAAACCCTAAAACACATTTGATTAAATTGAATCCTAAAAGACATAAATACAAGAAAATTGTGTGACAACTTGATTTTCATTGGAGCCACTCTCCAATTCCTACACACACACAAAAAAATCAAATAACAGGGCAACAACCCAATAAACGTCCTCCACATTCCATGTGCACTATAGCATCCTAGTCCTAATTAAAATTTGTAGCAACTTGACCCCTAAGGCTTTACCAACTTAGGCTTGCTATTTAGGTCTTAAGTTCACTTTAGTTAATACCAATTCTGTCATCTGTATCTGGTGTTCAGGCTGAGGGGCTGTGTCAAACGACCAGGCGCGGGTTTGTACAAGCACCTGGGGTCTTCCCTGGGAAACGTTTGGGCCCAAACCTACCCTTAAGCAACTTGGCTAGATTTGTTGACAGAACGGGTATTCACTATTGACTACTTATTTCCTATATAGACCAAGTCTTAGGTTATTAGGGAGTCACATTTAAGTTAGGTCTAGTTTTGTTTGTTTGATTTGCACACTTTCTCTCATCTCTATCTCTTCTCCTCCCCTCCAAGTCTTCCAAGTAGTGCATGCACGGGCGACGGTCCCAAAAGCCACACCTCAAGGGACCATCTGATTTCGCCCCCCGTAGCAAGAAATCATTGTTTTCTTCCCCGTGGTCTTCTAAAAAAATGGAAAACCCAGGAAGCCATCAAAAAAATTCTGCTTCCACTTCTAACCCGTCAGCTGACCCACAAGCTGACTCCACCCTCCCTCGCCTTCCTAACTTGGAGCAACCAGAAATACCAGCAGGGACAGGTGGCCCTCCAATTATAACCCATAATACAAATCCCTTTGCATTAACGGTCGACCATTTGGCTCGACTACAACAAAATCAAGAAGATCTAGCTAGGACTGTCACGAACCTAGCTAATCAAGGACAAAATCCACCACCCCGCCAACAGCCTGTTGTTCCTCTTAAGGATTTCTATGATCCTTCCAATTATGAGGAAAGAGCAGGGGTGGTCATACCACAAGGGGATTTCGAAATCAAACCCGCCATTCTAAACCTTATCAAGCAATTTCATGGTCTTCCAAGAGAGGACCCTTTTTGTCATCTCGAGGAATTAACTGTCCTCGCTCAAACCACTCGTTCCCGCAATGTACAGGAAGACATGTGGTTAATGAGACTCTTTCCTCTCTCTCTTAAAGACAAAGCATCACATTGGTTTAGAACAGTTGGGCATCCTATTACCACCTGGCCCCAATTAAAAAGTGCTTTTCTTAAAAAAAATTTTCCGATCGGTCGAACAAATGCATTAAGAAGATCTATAACGACCGTTCAACAAAAAATTGGTGAACCCTCCACGAAGCCTGGGAAAGATTTCAGGAACTTCTAAGAAGTTGTCCCCACCATGAAATTCCTCAATGGCAGCTAGTGCAGATCTTCTATCACGGATTAGAAGATCAATTAAAACGATTTGTGGATGCCTCATGTGGGGGCAATTTTCTTAACAAAGACGCCGAAAGTGCCTAGCTTCTCTTTGAAGAAATGAGTGAAAACTCATTTAACATGACTTCAATGGACACTTTTGGCAGATCACAAAACCGAAGACACGGAGTCCATGAAATTGACTCCAAAACCACCTCTGTTCCAGTCACACAAGATGATTTATATATGTTAGCTCAACGACTGGACCAGATGCAAATTCACCAAAAGAAAATGGAAGAAAATCTCACAAACAAACAATCTCCACACGTCCACTCTCCACACACTAACCCCCCACACATTCTCCGAAGAGAAAATCTACACAATATCGATGCCACATCTGCTGGCCAGCAAATTCCGGCTGATTTCCCGCAAGATTTAACCGGGAATTTTGACCAAAATATTTTTGATTCCACCTTGGAAAATATTTATTCTCTCCAGGAGCAATTTAGAAACCCCTCCAACACTTCCAATCAAAATTGGAGGACTAACCCGAATCACTCTTGGAAAAACCCGAATCCGATTCCTTTTCCCAAACAAAACTATTTTGGGAATTATGGGCAACCTTTGTATCAACCTGGACCATCCCAGAATGATATTAATAATCAGGTCATGAAAACTCTGCAAGGAATGCAGACTCAAATTATAGAAGTAACCCACATGATTACCAATTTACAACACCAAGTTAAGGTTACTCCTAATTATCGACCTATTGGGAATTTACCATCCCAACCCATGCCCAACCCAACCAATCAAAGGAATCAATTTCAAGGTGGATATCACAGTCAACCTATTCAGTCAGCACCTCAGCATCCGCCATGTTTCAATAATAGCCAGGCCCCCCATCCTCATCCTAGAAACAACCAGACTGCAGATGCAGTTACCTTGAGGAATGGGAAAACCACTCACAATACCCTGCCTGTTAAAGAAACCCGCTCTAATGACACACAGATTAACTCTTCCCCTCCTATTGTTCAGGAACCAATTCATGCAAAACAGGGCAACCCTGCCCCATTTCCACAAGCCCTCCACTCTTCAAAAAAGAAAAAGACAAAATCCGAGCCCACTAAGAAGGAATTAATGGATTTATTTGGGCAAGTAGAAATTAATATCCCTATCCTAGATGCCATTAAGTATATCCCTACCTATGCAATATTCCTAAAAGATTTATGTACTCTAAAAAGGCAGCCTAAGAATTTAGGAAAGGTAATTCTTCCAGAGACAATCAACTCAGTTGTGCAGAGCCGACTGCCTCTTAAGAGAAAAGATCCCGACGCCCCCCTAATCCATGTTATCATTAATGATACCTCATTTGATCGTGCTCTATTGGATCTTGGTGCCTCAATTAATCTTATCCCCATAGTTATTTTTGAGGAATTTAAGATCGGTGAATTGAAGCCTGTTGAGGTTACTCTCCAATTAGCCGACCGATCTACGATTAAACCAAGGGGAATTGTTGAAGATGTTCTTGTCCGAGTCAAAGATTGTCTAATCGTAGTAGACTTTTTAGTCCTAGACATAGAGGTACCTGAAGCACTTAAGTTTGCCCCCATTATTCTTGGAAGACCATTCTTAGCCACCGCCCGCGCCAATATTGATTGTGATTCTGGAAAGATGAAGATCATGTGTGGCGGTGAATCTGTAACCCTAGACATTTTTCAAGCCTTTAGGAAATTCCAGAAACCAGATTTCTTTGATGATTCGGATTTAGAAATAGAAAACATTATGGAGGAAACATTGCAGATTTCCCAATTAGGTTCCCGTTTTGCTGTAAATACGGTTCCTGAACAATCTACTTTTTCTCACCCTTCCACCTCAACCACACGACCAGCTAACATTCCAGCTGACCCTTTCACTCTCACCTCACCTCTAACCCACAAAGCAGAAACTCTTTCGGAACCGGGCCTACAATTGGAATTAAAACCTTTGCCCGATTCCCTTAAATATGTCTTCCTGGGTCCAAATCAGACCCTACCCCTGATTATAAATTCTAGACTCACTGGGGCACAAGAGCACAAACTTCTCCAGGTTTTGAGTAAATATCAAAAAGCTATTGGCTGGACCCTTTCTGATCTTAAAGGCATTCATCCGTCCTATTGTACGCATCGTATATATTTAGAGGACGATTCTCGCCCCTCCCACCAACCACAAGGGCGCTTGAATCCTAGTATGCAGGAGGTGGTAAAAAAGGAGATTATTAAGTGGCTGGATGCTGATATCATCTACCCCATTTCTGACAACTCTTGGGTTAGTCCAACTCAAGTTGTCCCCAAAAAGGCTGGACTAACAGTTGTCACCAATGAAAATGGGGAAAATATAGCCACTCGAACCGCTTCTTCTTGGCGCATGTGTATAGATTACCGAAAATTAAACACCGCCACCAAGAAGGATCATTTCCCGCTCCCTTTTATTGATTAAACTTGGAGCGGTTAGCCAGATGGGAATTTTACTATTTTTTGGATGGTTATTCTGGCTATAATCAAGTGGCGGTTCATCCTGATGACCAGGACAAAACAACTTTCACCTGCCCCTTCGGAACCTTTGCTTTCCGAAGAATGCCCTTCGGTCTTTGCAACGCACCTGCGACTTTTCAAAGGTGCATGCTTTCAATTTTTTCAGACCTGGTAGGTGAATGTTTAGAAGTTTTTATGGATGACGTCTCTGTTTTTGGGGATTCTTTTGACCATTGCCTCAAAAATCTTGAAAGAACCCTCCAAAAGTGCATAGAAGTTAATCTGGTCCCCAGCTGGGAAAAAATTCATTTCATGGTCCAAGAAGGTATTGTCTTGGGCCATGTTATTTCTAAACAAGGAATCACGGTAGATAAACCAAAAATAGATGCTATATCTAAGCTCCGACCGCCCACTACTGTCAAACAAATCAGATCCTTTCTGGGTCATGTGGGTTTCTACCGTCGATTCATACAAAACTTTTCCCAAATCTCCAAGCCTTTAAGTCAGCTTCTTACTAAAGACCAACCATTTGATTTTAATAATAAGTGCCTGGATAGTTTTTTGAGGTTGAAGAAAGAGGTTACTGAGGCGCCAATATTGTAGGGACCTGATTGGAATAGTCCCTTTGAATTAATGACAGATGCCTTAGATTTTGCTGTAGGGGCCGTTTTAGGGCAAAGAATTGGCAAGAAGCCCGTTGTGATCTATTATGCTAGCAAAACCCTTGATGATGCACAATGGAATTACACAGTTACTAAAAAGGAACTTCTTGCCATTGTATTTGCATTAGAAAAATTTAGATCTTATCTGTTGGGGTCACGTGTCACTGTTTATATAGACCACTCAGCAATTAAATATTTCCTGACAAAGAAAGATGTGAAACCCTGCCTTATCCATTGGATTCTGCTGCTCCAGGAATTTGACCTGGAAATCGAGGATAAGGTGAGATTGCACAATGTAGTGGCCGACCATCTCTCTCGTCTTATGACGAATGACATAATGACCCTGCCAGATCAGTTCCCTGATGAAAGTATTTTAGCTACTACAACCCTCCCTTGGTTTGCACCCATCGCAAACTACTTAGCAACAGAACAAATCCCCGCTGATTGGCCAAAAACAAAATGGGATAAGTTCTTTGCTGATATTAAATATTATTTTTGGGAGGAGCCCGACCTTTTCCGCATTTGTGCCGATCAGGTCATCCGACGATGTGTCCCCGATTATGAAATCCATGATATCTTAACACATTGTCACTCAATGGCCTGTGGCGGACATTTTTCGAGCAAGAAAACTGCAGCTAAAATCCTTAATGCGGGATTTTATTGCCCCAGCTTGCACAAAGATGCTCATGACTTCGTTCGGTCCAGTGTGCATTGCCAGAGCATCGGCAACATGACTCGAAAGGATATGATGCCCCTTAATCCTATTTTAGAAGTTGAAATATTCAATGTTTGGGGCATCGACTTCATGGGACCGTTCATCAACTCTGGTGGGTATTTGTATATATTATTCTCAGTCGACTATGTTTCTAAATGGATAGAAGCAATACCCACCCGCACTAGTGATCACTGTGTGGTTGTCGAATTTCTTAAGAAAAATATTTTCTCAAGATTCGACATACCAAAAGCCATTATCAGTGACAGAGGCTCACATTTCACCCACTCACAATTCCGTCACCTCCTTTCTAAATACGAGGTTAATCATAAAATTTTCACACCATATCACCCCCAAACTAATGGCCAGGCTAAAGTTTCTAATCGGGAAATTAAAAATATTTTACAAAAGACGGTTAGGCCCTACCGTAAAGATTGGTCCACCAAATTGGACGACGCTTTATGGGCCTACTGTACCGCTTTTAAAACTCCGCTTGGCATGTCTCCCTTCCGTCTGATTTTTGGGAAGGCATGCCATCTCCTGGTAGAGTTACAACATGGGGCTTTTTGGGCAATAAAACAACTCAATATGGATTTATCTGACGCCGGTAACCATAGAAAATTACAATTAACTGAATTGGAAGAATTACGTAATTTTTCCTATGAAAATGCAAGGATTTATAAAGACCGAACAAAGAAATTTGACGATAAATATATTGTTCGGAAACACTTTGACGTTAATCAATGTGTTTGGCTTTTCGATGCGAGATTACGTCTTTTTCCTGGCAAATTAAAATCTAAGTGGACCGGCCCCTTTATTGTCCATATAACATATCCATACGGTGCTGTTGACCTTTTTGATCCAAAAACTAATTCGACATTTCAAGTCAATGGCCAGCGTTTAAAGCACTATTTTGACCATACGCCTAGAATTCCATCTGAATCTTTTAATTTTACTGAGCCAGCCACCCTTGATCACTAGTGCACATCACGCCCGGCTGAATGGCGTAAAAGATAGCACTGGATGGGAGGTAACCCATCAATTTTTTTCTTGCTTTCCTTTTTTCTTCTTCCAGGTTTTGTTCATCCTAAACCCGACCGTTCTTCACTAAGGTGATCCCTTTTCCCTCCTAATGCATGAGGACATGGCATTTCTTAAGCATGGGGGGTTGTTTTTAAATTTTTACGATCAATTTAGGATGTTCAAAACCTAAAAACATACAATTTTCTTTATTTCCTGCTTGCATACCCAAAAAAAATAAAAATGTTAAAAACTTTTTGAGGAAAAATTTTGAAATCGGGACTAAGGTCGAAAAATTCACTTTTGGTACAATGAGATTTAATCTTTAACAAACTAGGGATAAGGATATGGATCTGATCATTAGAATTCCAGGGTTTATTTTAGACTAGATCAGATATCCTTCTCTAAAATTCCACCTAAACTCATGATAGTTCAGGTGACTTGATCCTATTTTGTAATACGGAAAGTATTTGACTTAGTTTCTGATTCAAAAACTTGCGTATCTTAAGAAACTTCTTGTGTCTATTTTCACACACAAGCCAACACTTAAAAATAATTAAATTTTTTTTTTTTGAAAAACTCCCGTGTTTGGATTTAGTAAAAGTCTGAAGCAGATCATTGGTTTGAGTTTCCACAGCCGAGAAGAAGGAAAATACCTTCTTTGAGGACGCAATGTCAACATGTTACCGCCTCGGCGCTGCTCTATATCTATATTTCATATCTTTAGACGGAGCATTAAAGCGCATTTTAGCAGCTCAAGTGTCTTGGACGGTGCTCTACCTATAGCATCGGAGCAAGAGCTTGAGTTTGCTTGAAGCGCCCCTTTTCATCGCATCGTGTTTTGGGGTTGTGAGCTCCTGGGTGGTGTCATGGACAGCGCTATACCGAAGTACTGGTGCCAGAGCCCCCTCGAGGAATGGTAACGGGAATGATGATCCCGACACATCTGTTGTAAGACTAAGCTAAAAATAAGCATAGGGGAGAAAAATAGTAATAATAATAATAACACGTCCTTTGGGGGAGAAAAATAATAATAATAATAATAATAACACGTCCTTATAAATGTTGGCTTTTCACAAGCACAGACATAAGGTTTTAAAGGATTTTGCAAGTTGCGAATCAAATTCACGAGCTAGAAAAATCCTAAAAACAAACATTTCAAGTCATCTGAATTAACAAGGGGTTAATTTGTGAATTTTTTGGATGATATATTGATCCCGTTCTATCTAATGGTTGAATCCAAAAAAAAATCCCGATGTTGATCTTTAAAAAATCATGTACCTCCTGTGTTTTAATCTACCAAGGTCCCTTAATCTCTTTTTCTCCTCAAAAGTAAAAAAAAAAAAAGTAGATTTCCCAAAAATTCCATTTTCCAAAAAATTAAAGTTTTGCTAAGAGACTAGCAGAAGTTAAGCATGGGAGTGTGATAAATGCCAGTTTATCATCATTCTTATGCATTAAAACTAACCTAGCTCTTAGGATTTTACTCCGCAAACGGGTTTTTGGGCTGCATTTAGGCATAAATTAGGATAGGCATGCATTGCATTTTTTATAATTGTTATAATTAGGATAGGCAATTTCTTATAATTCTTCTCTCTCTTTCATAGCCAAAGGCTCCTCGACGTCCGACAACCTCCTCCATTCTTCCTTATCGTCCTTCAACAATACTAGTGGTGGATTCATCTTCCTCACTTCCTTCCGCGTGTCGCCATACCAGCAGACACCCTTACCTCCTTTGTCTTCATCGTTTCACTCTCACTGGAGCCACCATCATCTCTGGTGTTGGCCATACCTTATTGATGTGAAAAATCGTGTGATTTGTAATTAGGGTTTTTAAGGTCGCTACAACACACAAAATTGCATATGCTTTTAAATTTCTATTCCTAGATAGGGGAGTATCTTGGGTCGTCCAAGGAGGCAAGTTTGCAATTCTGCATGATGTGCTTAATGAGTATGGACAAGCCGTGACTCTGGTCAGAGAACAGAAGAGGAGGGAGGCTCTGGCAATAATCAGGGACTTGGATCTGGAAGAATGTAGGCAGTCCTTGAACCACTAGGAATAGCAGCTGAGGCAGCAGATGTAAGCTGCAGTGGGGGAAGAGGATCTGAAAATAGAAATGGACTGGTGTGAAAGATCAAGACAGCTATGGCTTAGAAAGGGTGATGCGAACATGAAGTTTTTCCATCTTGCGGCCAGTGCTAGGAGGAGATTTAATCTTATCTCATCAGTTAAAGTGGAAGAGAAAACTGTTACCTCTATTAGTGAAATCAGAACTGAAGCAGGTAAATATTTTAAAGAAATATCCAAGGATGCTCCAAGAGGTTCTTGGAGGATGGCATCGGTGGATTTCCCTTGTGTCAGTGATGATCAGAGAGACATGCTTGTCACACCTATATCTGAACAAGAAGTACTAAAACTATTAAAGATTTAAATAATGAAGGTGCTCCTGGTCCGGATCGATTTCAAGTGTTCTTTTACAAAAAGCTGTGGAGTGTTGTTAAGGTGGATGTTTTAAAGGTTATTCATGAATTTGAACTAGGCAACTCTGGTTTTGAGAGGTTGAACAAATCTTATCTGCTTTTGCTTCCTAAGAAATCAGGTGCGGAGAGATTTTCTGATTACAGACCCATTGCACTGTCTAATTCCATCTATCTTATTATTAGTAAGGTTATAGCCAACAGATTGCTGGAGATTTTAAAGGACTTGATAATGCCTATTCAGTCAGCTTTTCTTCCTAGGAGATCATTACAAGAGTCCTTCATTGTTGCGCAGGAGATGGTAATGGGTTGGCATAGGAGAAAGACCAAGGCCTTTTTATGGAAAGTTGACTTTTCCAAGGCCTATGATTCAATCTCCTGGTCATACTTGTGGGAGACTCTTAAAAGAAGGAAGTTTCCACCTTTATTGATATAATGGGTGAAGAGGTGCATTACGACAACCTCTTTTTCCCCATTGATAAATGGGAAACCATGCCACTCTTGAATTCAGCCCCAGTGTGGAGTTAGGCAAGGTTGCCCAATTGCTTCTCTGATTTTCAACCTTGCTGTGGATACTTTGGCAAGATACGCCTGCAAACTGGCAATGGATGGTTTTATAAGGGAGTATTCAATGTCTAATCATAGGGCTCTAGCCCCTATACTCCAATATGCAGATGATACTATTTTTTTGTGGAAGGGGGGAAGAGGGAAGCGCAAACACTTATACATATGGTAAAGATTTTTGGAGAGATTTCTGGTCTCAGACTGAATGGAAATAAATCCTCCCTGGTCTGCTTTGGGATGAATAGTGTGTTACAAAATGACATCTCTACCTTTCTGGGTACACCTGTGGTTTCATTGCCTATTAAATATCTAGGTCTGCCTTTAAAATGTTCTAAGATGAAGAAAGCATATTGGTCTTTCCTTTATGAAAAGGTAGCTACGAAATTGGAGGGCTGGAGCAGTAGATATCTATCAAAAGGAAAGACAATTGGAGGGCTGGCAGCTACTGAATAGGTCAACATGGGGCTACTCTAGCTGGCTTAGCTTGCTAGTTCTTTGCTAGCTGCTAAGCCAAGCTAAAGTGAGCTGGCTTCTGTTGAATGGAGCTGAGGTGAGCTGGGTCTGGTGCTCCCAGTGAGGATTGAGCTGGTTGAGACAGCTAAGGTAGCTTAGCTCAACTAGCTTGAGCTAAGCTGAGTCCCTAGGAGCTGGACTTGAGCTTCCTGAGCTGGAATGAATTCATCTTTAGCTGGCTGGAGTTGAGTGGAGCTGGATGTAGCTGGACTTGAGCTTGGATGAACTCCAGTCAACTCAGCTAAGCTAGCTAGAGCTCCCTGTGGACTAGTGGGAGCAGAGATGAGCTAGACTCAGCTAAGTTGAGCTGGATCTGAGCTGACTTGAGCTAGGGTGAGCTAAGATGAGCTCTCTTGAGCTGCTATTCAGCTGAGATGAGTTGGATGAAGTTAGGATGAGCTAACCCTTGTCCATGTGAGCTGGATTCCAACTATGGTGACTTGGATCAAGCTGAGTTCCAGCCAGTCTGAGCTTCTTTACCAGTTTCCTTCTTGAGTGCTAGGGTTTTAGTGATCTGTATATCTATTCATCCCTAACACTTAAGAAAACATATTTAAAAGACAAGAAAAATGCAATGCATGCCTATCCTAATTTATAACTAAATGCAACCCCAAAAACTTGTTTGCAGAGTAAAATCCTAAGCGCTAGGTTTGTTTTAATGCATAAGAATGATGATAAACTAGTGTTTATCACACTCCCATGCTTGTCTTTTGCTAGTCTCTTAGCAAAACTTCAATATATAAAATGAAATTTTTGGGAAATCTTATTTTTTGACTTTTGAGGAGGAAAAGATTAAGGGACCTTGGTCGATCTAAACACAGGAGGCACGAGATTTGTTAAGGATAAACATCAAGATTTGTTTTTGGATCCAAAAATTAGACAAAACAGGATCAATATATCCTCCAGAAAATTCACAAATTAACCCCTTGTTAATTCAGATGACTTGAAATTTCAGTTTTTAGGATTTTTCTGGCTGTTGAATCTGATTCACAACTTGCAATATCCTTTAAAACCTTGTGTCCGTGCTTGTGAAAAGCCAACATTTATAAGGGCGTGTTTTTGGTTTAAAACTTTTTTTTTCCATGCTTATTTTTAGCTTAGTCTTACAATAGATGTGTCAGGATTATAATTCCAGTTAGCAATCCTCGAGGGGGCTCTAGTGCCAATACATCGGAATAGCATTGTCCATGACACCACCCAGGTGCTCACAATCCCAAAACACAATGCGGTGTAAAAGGGCGCTCCAAGCAAACTCAAGCTCTTGCTCTGACACTATAGGTAGATCACCGTCCAAGGGTCCAAGGCACTTGAGCTGCTAAAATGCACTTTAATGCTCTTTCTAAAGATATGAAATATAGATATGGAGCAGCGCCGAGGTGATAACATGTTGACATCGCGTCCTCAAAGGAGACATTTTCCTCCTTCTCAGCGGTGGGAACACAAACCAATGATCTGCTTCAGACTTTTACTAAGTCTAAACAAGGGAGTCTTTCTAATTTTTAGTTGTTTTTAAGTGTTGGCTTGTGTGTGAAATTTGACACAAGAAGTTCCTCAAGAAATGCAAGTTTTTGAATCAGAAACTAAGTCAGATACTTTCCATATTACAGAAGAGGATCAAGTCACCTAAACTATCATGAGTTCAACTGGAATTTTAGAGAAGGATATCAGATCTAGTCTAAAATTAGACCCTGAAATTCTAATGATCAGATCCACATCCTCATCCCTAGTTTGTTAAGGATTAAATCCCATTGTACCAAAAGTGAGTTTTTCGACCTTAGTCCCAATTTCAAAAATTTTTCCTCAAAAAGTTTTCAACATTTTTATTGTTTTGGGTATGCAGGCAGGAAAATAAAATAACTAAAGAAAAATGCATGTTTTTAGGTTTTGAAAATCCTAAATCGATCGTCAAATTTTAAAAACACCCCCCCATGCTTAAAATATGCAATGTCTTCTTGCATTAGGAGGGAAAAGGGATCACCTTAATGAAGAGCGGTCCGGTTTAGGATGGTCAAAACCTGGAAAGAGAAGGAAAAAGGAAAGAAGGAAAAATGATGGGTTACCTCCCATCCAGTGTTATCATTTACGCCATTCAGCCAGGCATAGTTTGCATTAGTGATGAAAGGTGGTTGGCTCAGTGAAATAGAAAGATTCAGATGGAAGATTCGAGGTATGATCAAAATAGGACTTTAAACATTGGCCATTGACTTGAAATGTCATATTAGTTTTAGGATCAAAAAGATCAATAGCACCGTATGGATAAGTTTTATGGACAATAAAGGGGTAGGTCCATTTGGAATTTAATTTTCCAGGAAAAAGACGTAATCTAGAATCAAAAAGCCAAATGTGTTGATTAACGTCAAGGTGTTTCCGAACAATGTATTTATCATGAAATTTCTTTGTTCTATCTTTATAAATCTTCACATTTTCATAGGAAAAGTTACGTAATTCTTCCAATTCAGTTAATTGTAGTTTTCTATGGATACCGACGTCAGATAAATCCATGTTTAATTGTTTTATTGCCCAAAGCCCTATGTTCTAGTTCTACCAATTGATGGCATGCCTTCTGAAAAATCAAACAGAAGGGAGACATGTCGAGAGGAGTTTTAAAAGTGGTACGATAAGCCCATAAAGTATCATCCAATTTAGTGGACCAATCTTTACGGTCGGGCCTAACCGCCTTTTGTAAAATATTTTTAATTTTCTGGTTAGAAACTTCTGTCTAGCCATTTGTTTGGGGGTGATAAGGTGTGGAAATTTTATGATTAACCACATATTTAGAAAGAAGGTGACAGAATTGTGAATGAGTGAAATGTGAGCCTCCATCACTGATAATGGCTTTTGGAATGCTGAATCTTGAGAAAATATTTTTCATAAGAAATTCGACAACCACACGGTGATCACTAGTGCGGGTGGGTATTGCTTCTATCCACTTTGAAACATAGTTGACTACGACTAGTATATATAAATACCCACCAGAGTTGATGAACGGTCCCATGAAGTCGATGCCCCAAACAACAAAAATTTCAACCTCTAAAATGGGATTAAGGGGCATCATGTCCTTCCAAGTCATGTTGCCGATGCTCTGGCAATGCATACATGACCGAACAAAATCATGAGCATCTTTGTGCAAGCTGGGCCAAAGGAATCCCGCATTAAGGATTTTAGCTGCAATTTTCTTGCCCAAAAAATGTCCGCCACAAGCCATTGAATGACAATGTGTCAGAATATCATGGATTTCAGAATCAGGGACACATCGTCGAACGACCTGATCGGCACAAATGCGAAAAAAGGTCAGGCTCCTCCCAAAAATAGTATTTGATATCAGCAAAGAACTTATCCTGTTTTGTTTTTGGCCAATCAGCGGGGATTCGTGCTTTTGCTAAATAGTTTGCGATAGGCACAAACCAAGGGAGGGTAGTAGCAGCTAAAATGCTTTCATCGGGGAATTGATCAGGTGGGGTCATTATGTCATTCATCATAAGACGAGAGAGATGGTCGGCCACTACATTATGCGATCGCGCCTTATCCATGATTTCCAGGTCAAATTCCAGAAGCGACAGGATCCAATAGGTAAGGCGGGGTTTGTCATCTTTTTTTGTCAGCATATATTTAAGTGCTGAGTGGTTGGTATATACATTGACATGTGACCCCAAAAGATAAGATCTAATTTTTTCTAAGGCAAATACAATGGTAAGAGGTTCCTTTTCAGTAACCGTGTAATTCCGTTATGCATCATCAAGAGTTTTGCTAGCACAATAGATCTCAATGGGCTTCTTGCCAATTCTTTTCCCTAGAACGGCCCCCACAGCAAAATCTGAGGCATTTGCCATTAATTCAAAGGGACTATTCCAATCAGGTCCTTGCAAAATTGGTGCCTCAGTAACCTCCTTCAACCTCAAAAAACTCTCCAGGCATTTATCATTAAAATAAAATGGCTAGTCTTTAGTAAGCAGCTGAATTAAGGGCCTAGAGATTTGGGAAAAATATTGTATGAATCTACGGTAGAAACCCAGATGACCCAAAAAAGATCTGACCTGTTTGACAGTAGTGGGTAGTGGGAGCTTAGATATAGCATCTATTTTTGCTTTATCTACCACGATTCTTTGTTTTGAAATAACATGGCCTAAGACAATACCTTCCTGGACCATGACATGACTTTTTTCCCAAGTGAGGAGTAGATTGACTTCTATGCATTTTTGGAGAGTTCTTTCAAGGTTCTTGAGACAATGGTCAAAAGAATCTCCAAAAATAGAGAAGTCATCCATAAAGACTTCTAAGCATTCACCTACCAGGTCTGAAAATATTGCAAGCATACACCTTTGAAAAGTTAGAGGTGCGTTGCAAAGACCGAAGGGCATCCTTCGAAAAGCAAAGGTTCTGAAGGGGTAGGTGAAAGTTGTTTTTGTCCTGGTCCTCAGGATGAACCGCTACCTGATTATAGCCGAAATAACCATCTAGAAAATAGTAAAAATCCCATCCACCTAAATGCTCCAAGATTTGATCAATATAAGGGAGCGAAAAATGGTCCTTCTTGGTGGTGGTGTATAATTTTCTGTAATCAATACACACGCACCACGTAGAGGTGGTTCGAGTGGCTATATTCTCCCCATTGTCATTGGTGAGAACTGTTAGTCCAGCCTTTCTGGGCACAACTTATGTTGGACTAACCCAAAAGCTGTCAGAAATGGGGTAGATGATATTAGCATCAAGCCACTTAATAGTCTCCTTTTTTACCACCTCCTACATAATAGGGTTCAAGCGCCTTTGTGGTTGGCGGGAGGGGCGAGAATCGTCCTCTAAATATATACGATGTGTACAATAGGATGGATGAATACCCTTATGATCAGAAAGGGTCCAGCCAGTAGCTTTTCTGTATTTAATCAAAACCTGGAGAAATTTGCGTTCTTGTGCCCCAATTAGTCCAGAATTTATAATCAGGTACAGGGTCTAATTTGGATCCAGGAAGACATATTTAATGGAGTCGAGCAAAGGTTTAATTCCAATTGTGGGCCCAACTTTGAAAGAATTTCTACTTTTTGGGTTAGTGGTGAGGTGAGAGTGAAAGGGTTAGCTGAAGGGTTAGCTAAATGTGTGGTTAGGGTGGAAGGGTGAGAAGAATTGGATTGTTCAAGAACCATGTTAATGGAAAAATAGGATCCTAAATGTGAAATTTGCACAATATTTTCTATTTCTAAATTTGAATCATCAAAGAAATCAGGTTCTTGGAACCTCCTAGAAGCTTGAAAAATATCTAGGGTTACAAATTCACCACCACACATGATCTTCATTTCTCCATAATCGCAATCAATATTTGCACAAGCGGTGGCTAAGAATGGTCTTCCAAGAATTATAGGGGCAAACTTTAATGCTTCTAGTACCTCTATGTCCAAAACTAAAAAGTCTACTGCAAATAGATAATTTTTGACCCAGACAAGGACATCCTCAACAATTCCCCTCGGTTTAATTGTAGATCAGTCAGCTAATTGAAGAGTAACCTCAATAGGCTTTAATTCACCGATCTTAAATTCCTCAAAAACAGTTGTGGGGATAAGATTAATTGAGGCTCCGAGATCCAACAAAGCGTGATCAAAAGAAGTATCATTACTAATAACTTGAATCAGGGGGGCACCTGGATCTTTTCTCTTAAGAGGCGGTCGACTCTACACAACTGAGCTGACTGTCTCAGGAAGGATCACCTTTCCTAAATTTCGGGGCTACCTTTTTGGGGTACACAAATCTTTTAGGAATTTTGCATAGGCAGGGATGTATTTTATGGCATCTAGGAGAGGGATGTTAATTTCAACTTGCCCAAATAAATCCATTAATTCCTTTTCAGTGGGCTCGGATTTCTTCTTTTTCTTATTTGTTGAAGAATGGTGGGCTTGTGGAAATGGTGTAGGGTTTCCCTATTTTGCATTAATAGGTTCCTGAATAATATGAGAGGAAGATGGGGAAGAGTTGATCTGTGTTTCATTAAAATGAGTTTCTTTAACAAGCAGGGGATTGTGAGCGGTTTTCCCATTCCTCAAAGTAACTGCATTTGCAGTCTGGCTGTTTCTAGGATGAAGACGGGAAGCCTGACTGTTGTTGCAACACTTTGTCGAGCTTTTTAAGTCGGTCGCTTTGTAGTATAGGTGACCAAGCATTGACAACAAATAAGAAATTATTACTCAAAAACCTAAGTATCTAAGGTCGAATACAGGGAGCAAATGGAATTTATTCACTAATCTCAATAATGTAATTGAACACTTAGAGTTACTCAAAACTTAATTCAGAATATAAATGTAAGAGTCAAAATTATAACAAAATAGAATTGGACGTCTGATTCCATGATCAGACGTCCTAAAAAGATATCTCTCATTTGGCTCTTATTTCCTTCTCCTTTCTCTTCTCTGACTTTCCTCTTTCCTCTTCTTCTTTGACTTTGGCCGTCTGCTTCTTCTTCCTTGTCTCTTCTTTGCACAGTGCCTTTCTCCTTGTTCTTCCTCTGCGGTCTTCTCTTCCTTCTTTGGCTTTCCTCTCCTGCTCCCTTGTCTTTCTTTCTTTCCTTTCCTCCTTTCTTCTTCTTCCTTTTCCTTCCTTAGCTTCTGCCTTGGCCCTGCTCTGACTTCTTCTTCTCTTTGGCCTTCCCTCCTTCTTCTTCCCTTTTACAGCTAAGTCTTTCCTTCCTTCCCTGCTTAGCCTCACTTCACCATGCCTTAGCTTCAGCTATGCCTTCCTCTTCCTTCTTCTTCCTTGCACTCACTGAAGAGAAAAACCTACCCTACCCTTCCTCGCATCTCTCTCTCTCTAGTTCTCTCTTCGATACGCTCTCCCAGAGCTGGATATTCAGGTCAGGTGCATGTCCATGTCCAGGCGCATCGACGTGGGTGTGGTGCCTGAGGAGTGCTTGGATAGGTAATCGGGTTGGGTGCCACATCCGCGGGGGAATGTTGCAGACGAGGCATGGCGAGTGAGGGTGAGGGACCTCACCCCTGTGTTCTCGAGGCGAACAGCATAAAGCACAAATTCAATTTATCTTACGCGCCACACTCTTGCGTTCACGAGGTGGGACTAAATGTCCCATCTGCTTCTACGCTCGCACCTACAAGAACTCCTTCAATTGCTGCTACTAGGTTGCTTGCCGAACCAATTGCTCGGCTGTATGAGTTCCCACCCTCATCAGCTTCCTTTGGGACTCTGACGCCTGGAGCACGCAGCCAGGGATGAAGCTCACAACCTTCTCGCTGTGTGCTTCAATGGCGACAGATGGTGAGATCTGACACACACAAACATGGCCTTGATGTCCCATTAAAACACATGGGAAGCTTCGCCGTGTCAAGGCGAAGGTGGGACGGTAGGTGGCAGGTCGCGGGGCAACCTAGGCGTGCGTGCCTAGGTCACCCTGTGGTCGTGCCTATGGGTTAGGTCGGAGGACGTTTAGGGTGGTGTGGACGATCTATGGAAGGGTGTATGATGATCAGTGGACTGTGGCGGAGGTAGTGAGGTATCTGGCAAGGCGTGTGGAGGTGTGGAGAGGTGGAGGCACCTCTCCAGTGGGTGGCCGGAGATGGAGAAGATGGAGGTGGTCTACGCCTGCGAGGGGACGAAAATAGAAATAGAAAGAGGGGAAATGAAGAGGGGAATACATCAGACCTAGATAAATGGAGGAAGGGGGAGAGGTGGCGACTGGCTGTTCTTGCTGTCGCTGGAGAAGGTGTCCAGTGGAGGGAGATGGCGACGATGACGGGGCTAGAGGTGCTCGTGCAGGTGTTGTGCGACATGGAGGAAGATGGTGAGGGCAACTCTACCATTGGTATGGTGGCAAAGTGATGAGAAAGAGGAGGGAGGCTCATTGAAGCTCACTGGACTTCTTGACCGAAGGAGAAGAAGATGAAATTGGGGTGGATCTTTGGCCAAGTCGAGCTGAAGAGATGCGGCCAGAGGTGGTGGTGCTTTTATAGTCGCTGGCAGGGGCTCTTATGCTTGGAAGACAAGCCTCAAAGCATAAGAGACCTCACCGGAGATGGAAACTGTTGGAGACCCAAATGTCTCATGCGTTCGCACGAGAGATTGGGTGCGAATCAGAGATTAAGACCACACTCAGATGGAAGGGAATTCCTCAGAGAATCTCCCTTCCAAATCAGGGAGATCTCTGAGGAATCAGAGAGTACTCCCCCTCCATTCCTCGCTGGAGTAGGAGTTATCCCCATTAATGGTGGAGGGACCTATTTGTAAGAGTGCCGAGGAAGTTAGGGGGTCTGTGCAATGGTTTTCAAAAGATAGGGGCCAAAATGTAATTGGGTGTACTATTTTGCAAAGTAGGTCAAGATGACCTCCCCTTATGTCCAAATTTTGGTACAAACCTAATTTGGACTTAAGGAATCCATTGGTGAAGTTGGATTTTAGGTTTGACCACGTTTGACTAGGCATTTTTCATAAAAACCTAAATTAGGTTAATTAATGAGATAGGACCCCAATCTAGGTCAAAACTGGTTCCAAAGGCCAATTTGAAGGTTATAAACCCATGGGGATATTTTTCCATGAATTTTAGAGGGTTTACTTGATTTTTATCCTGACCAAAACCTTGTTGAATTAAGCAGGTCTATTTTAGGGTTATAGAATGTCATTTAATTCTTGGATTGCTTAATAACCCATTTCTGATTGAACCAACCCACTTTTTATCTTATTTAGACCATTTGACCTATGTTTTACCTCTGAGAAATCCCGTTTATGTACTACAATGGTAAAATTATAGTTTTAACCTTTATTTCATGTTTTCTTCTCAGAACACTTATTCCTTGAATTAAGCCCTTCTCTAGGTTATGTAGGAGCTCTTATTCTCTTTCTTAGGTCAAACTGAGATAGTTAGGGCTCATGATGAGGCTCTCATCATACCCCCATGCTTAGCTTTTGCTAGTCCCTTAGCAAAATTTTAAGGTTTTAACTTCTGTTCTAGACCCTGTGTGTCTGTCACCAGTTATGATAAGTGCTTTTCTTCTTTCGATTAGGTTAAGAATGCTGACAATAGGCTTAGAGGTACTCAAGTACCAACCAAAATGCAGACCTGACCTGCTTTAGCCTCAGTCTTCCGCAAAGGTTTTTAAGGCCCTCAGAAACTATCCTAGGGTTTGTTGGACACCACGGTTAAAGCACCCGTGCTTGAGACAATTTTAGCCTAGGTTCAGATTGTCGTGCCTTTTTGTAAGAGAGAGACAGAGGGTTTATTTATTTGGAGAGATTTCTCTCTCTTTTCTTTTTATTTCTAACTTCGGATTGGCTTCTCAACATGGTCTGTATCGGATTCCTCGTCCCCATCATCAATCCTCAAGAGTCCCTGGCAATCGATGCTTCGTGATAGCACCGCCCATGGCAACCCCCAGAACCCTGGCTTTCGACATTTCGAGATAATCCCGCCCATGGCATTCCGTGGCCAAATTCAGACCCTTGCAATCATCATTTCGTGATAATGCCGCCCATGGTATCTAAACCAGCAGAGTGCTTACATGCCCCCGGTAGGATATTTAAATATCCTAAGAGACAAGCACTGAGGAGACGATATGTTGTTATGCATCTTCGAGGGGAATTTCTTGCCTCTCTACGTTGGGAACTCGTCCAAATCAACTTGTGTTGATCGACCGCTCCTAATCTGGGCAACTTGTTCAGAGCATTAAAATGTTTTTTCCTTGATTTTGAAAGTTATACGCACTGAACTAGACTGTATGTGGATTGGGGTGCTTAGGTTACCGAATCCTGCAAGTCGAAGGTTAGTTAACTAGGCTGAATACTTCCTAAGCCTTAGACCTAATACTTAGGCTTCGCATTTTCCCCAACCTCTTGAGGATTATCTAGATCTTAGCGGGTACATGAATTTTTAAGCTTAAGAGTCTAGCCCAGAAGGCCTAAGATCAGCGTTCCTGCTAATCTCTTTTTGTGTCTCCTTAGCACTTTTCTTTCATTTTTCTCTTTTCTTGATGTGGTTTAAAACTTCGGTTAATTCCTTAATCTCTTACTAATGACTATCTCTTTTTCTTTTTCATTTAGTGCTCCTTTTTGTCATTTTGCTCTTTTTCTCCTCCTTATAATTATGTGGCTCACAAAATTTCCTCCCTTGATTTTTTTGCTCTCTTTCATAATTTTTCAATTTTTTTGTGTTTTTGACATATGTGAAATTTTTTGTGATAATCCTTCTGACTTTTTCTTGGTTTTGTATGTATGCACTTTATCACCCCCCCATACCTAAGTTTTGCAATGTCTTCATTGTAAATAGAGGGTGTGAAATAGTGTTGAGGTCAGGGACTTAGAATAGGATACATCGGGTGGGTAAATGGGTCGGAAATGACTAATGCAGACGATTTCAAGCTCTGGTATGTGTACCAGAGGTGGGCTTAACTGTCTAAGGCTGAACTCAAGGTGCAAAGGACATGGAGTACAGAAAGATAATCAAATAGGTCTCTGGTTTTGGAATGACAGGTTGCCTCTCGTTAAGCACTAAATTCAATGCCTTCAGCCGAGCAAAACATGGGGTGGAGAGGGAGTGGTCAACTTAGCGGATTTTTGTAGAACAAGCACTTTGACTAAGAGCCTGGTTGGTCCAACCAGGACCTTCTTAAGATCAGTGGGCTGATGATGTAGCCCAAACCCAATCAGTCTGGTGGGTTGATAGATGTAGATCAACAGATGCGGAACCCACCATATGCAATGTGGCTCGGATGGATATGGAAGTGAAAACTCAGGTTTAGGTTGAGTTGAAGCAGACTGGTTAGAGTAGGGTTCCGAAAAATAATCAGTGCATGGTGTGGAAACCCTGTAGGGGTGATCAGAGAATGATGGATCATGTTTTTCAGTCTGATTGATACATGATGCCTAGTATAGATGTAGAGTTGAATAATTTGCAAACGGCTCAATGAGAGGTGAATCAGAATAGAAATTGAGTTCGGTTGCGAGTCAGGGTAGAGAATAGGTTTTGATCAGTTCTGTATGTGCGGAAGAGATGGCTTCTATGAGAATTGTGTATGAGGGCTCTACTAGAAAGGAATGATAGGTGGTCTCATGTAGAGAGTCCTTATAGTAACTTTCAAAATCAAAAGTGAATGCCTGGAGAGTGTCTATGGGATACTGGAAATCAAAGTCAAGAAAAGATTCATATTCTGGGTCGCAATCACTCTCGGCATTTGCTAGTTCTGATTCCTGAGGATCGAAAAGAAATGATTCCATCTTACTGGAACCTGAACAGAAATCAGTGATCTCAGGAACTAGGGCCTCAGAATAGGAGTTAGAGAATGAGTCCTGTGAGCTGAGATCATAGATTGGCTTGTTATAATCAGGAAGCAGATTTTATCCGATGTTATGGTTAGATTTGAAATCGTCGGAGAGTTTGTGAAAATCAAAATTTGAATGAGATTCAAGATCATGAGTTCCACCATAGAATAAATCATATGCTATAGATTCAGCAGCCTGACTGGTGTCTAGCTTAGATGTCAACTCTGAGCTTAAAAAGGTGTCCTCGTCTGGTAGAGGCTCAGGTTCCAAGCTGGTAGGATAGACCCAATTGAAACCCCACTTGTCCAACTCCTCAATTTCTCTATCGCATGACTTCTGAAAAATCGATTGGTTTCTTTGAGGATGTTGGCAAGGGATATTCATCAAATAGAGGCCTAAAATCATATTCTTCATTGAAAAATTGACCTTCCTTATATGGGACCTTGAAATCCTCCCAATAGGTTTCAGATCTAGATTCTGGGCTTAGGATGTGGGTTGAATCAATAGAATCTAGGTCCGAATAACCTTCGAGGGTCACCTCATCAGAATAAGGGGTGGAATTTACACCCTCGAGGGGTTCAGTTTACTCTCATTATTGCAGGAGTTTTGGAATTCTAAGCCTGGTGATTCATGGTCTAGAGTTGGCTCAACATTGTGTTCTCCTACAATTGGAACTTCCCAACCTTCTTCAATATCAGGGACACTGTACTCCATCTGGGTTGGGAATCCACAACCATTTTGTGCCTCAAACCCGAGATCAGATTGATCCTCGATGTTGCCCCAAGATGGTTCATCCTCTGTTTGTGGCATATACGGGTATTTCTGATTGATAATTTGTTTTAATAATCTCATTATCTCTTCCTATCTTTCAAGATGATCTTGGTGTTGCTCCCAAAGTAGAGGATTTGTGTAATTTTTTTATCTCAATGTATCCTATAATGAGCATGTCTCGGGTTGATCCTTTTGTGGCTTCTGCCAATAGCACTTGGGCACAAGTTATGATGAGGGTTGTGGTTGTTGGGACAGCAACCTGAATGTTTTCTACTAGTGTTGAGGTTTTGTCTTCCTTTTCATAGAATTTCAGGGCATCATCAATCATCCTATCTCTCATGGATCTCCGATATTCAGGTTTCTTGAATTGTAGCCCTAAGTGGTTTGGCTGCATATTTGGATTAGGTTGTGGAACCAAGATGTAGAATCAGAGTTTGAATCAAGATGTAGAATCAAGTTATGAAGTGATTAGATCTGAATAAAGAGTCCCACTAAAAATGTATGTGTGTGCTCTAAAGAGAAAAGATGAAGGACTGGAGATGTTTTTGACCCAATCGAGGCACCCAAAAATGTTGGATGACTATGGAGGTTCGGGGCGACTGATAGCTCTGGATCAGATGGTTGTCCACCTGAGAATTACCTGGGCAGCCAGAGAGGGAGAGTCCCGTAAAAACCCCTACACGCAGAGCATCCTCACGGGTTACATGGTTTCCCCCACCCGACCTCTCTTGTCACTGAGATTCCAGGTAGACCACAATGGAGACCTTGACCTCTTAAGTCTACCACTTTTATTTCAAAGGTGCTTTAGGGTTCTCACTTGAACTTTAGATGTTTTGATGTTGTGACCTCATTTGGAGGTTGGTTGACCCAAGGGGTCAACTTCACCTAACCTATCCTAAATATGGCAAAATGATTCTAGGCTTGGGACCTAGAGATCACCCTGGTTTGACTCCCAGTTTATTAGGTCCAAGATTTTTTTTTTTTTTAAGATTCAAGTGCTGTGAGAGCTCAATTTTTAGGGTTTGTCTTGTTTAGGTCTCTTCAATCAAGGGCTTGGTAGCACAATGATACGGGAGGGTTCATTTCCTTTTATACAGCCATGTGTGACTAGCACTCCAGAAACCCTACTGTTGAAACCCTAATTTAGTTTTATTTCCAATCCTCTTTTTCACAAAAATTCTCTTAGCACTAAAAACAAGAAGTGTGTTGTTCGCAAAGATTAAGCGTGATTTCTATTAGGCACAGGAATTTGTGGAATAGGATCTAAAACTTATCGCTCCAACTTCAATAAGATTTTGAAAATTTCTGCAAAATCAAGAAATGTTTGCCTTGAATATGGTAACTACTATAAAAAGAAAGTCATTGATTCCTAAGTTGGTTTCTTCCTTTTGTCTTTCAAGGGTTAGGCGATGGAAGAAGAGAGGTTACCTACCCTACAGAGGTTGACTTGCGTGGGAGATTTCCTCTCTTGAAACACCTTGCAAGATCACAATAAAGGAAAGTAGGGCAAGTTAGTGTTCAATATGATAAAAAAAAATGCAGAGATTAGTGATAAATTGCGCGTTACTCCCCAGGAATGGTACCAAAATGTTGCAACGCTTTGTTGGGCCTTTTAAGTCGGTCACATTGTAGTATAGGTGACCAAGCGTTGACAACAAATAACAATTAATTACTCAAAAACCTAAGTATCCGAGGTCGAACACAGGGAACAAATGTAATTTATTCACTAATCCTAATAATGTAATTGAACACTTAGAGTTACTCAAAACTTAATTCAGAATATAAATGTAAGAGTCAAAATTATAACAAAATAGAATTAGATGTCTAATTCCATGATCAGAAGTCGTAAAAAGATATCTCTCATTTGGCTGTTATTTCCTTCTCCTTTCTCTTCTCTGACTTTCCTCTTTCCTTTTCTTCTTTGACTTTGGCCGTCTACTTCTTCCTTGTCTCTTCTTTGCACAGTGCCTTTCCCCTTCTTCCTCTGCGGTCTTCTCTTCCTTCTTTGGATTGCTTCTTCTACTGCCTTGTCTTTCTTTCTTTCCTTTCCTCCTTTCTTCTTCCTTTTCCTTCCTTGGCTTCTGCCTTGGCTCTCCTCTGACTTCTTCTCTTTGTCCTTCCTTCCTTCTTCTTCCCTTTTGAAGCTAAGTCTTTCCTTCCCTGCTTAGCCTCGCTTCACCATGACTTAGCTTCAGCTACACCTTCCTCTTCCTTCTTCTTCCCTGCACTCACTGAAGAGAAAAACCTACCCTACCCTTCCCCATGTCTCTCTCTCTCTAGTTCTCTCTTCGGTACGCTCTCCTAGAGGCAAATAATCGGGTCTGGTGCATGCCTGGGTCCAGGCGCACCAATGTGGGTGTGGAGTGCAAGGAGTGCTCGGATAGGAAATCGGATCGAGTGCCACATCCAGGCGGGAACGTCGTGGACGAGGCATGGCAAGTGAGGGCGAGGGACCTCAACCCTGTGTTCTTGAGGTGAACAGCATAAAGCACAAATTCAATTTATCTTACACGCCACACTCTTGCATTCATGAGGTGGGACTAAATGTCCCAACTGCTTCTGCACTCACGCCCGCAGGAACTCCTTCAATTGCTGCCACTAGGTTGCTTGCCAAACCAATTTCTCGACTATATGAATTCGCAAACTCATCTGCTTCCTCTGGGAATCTGATGCCTGGAGCGCGAAGCCTAGGATGAAGCTTGCGACTTTCTCACTGTGTGCTTCAATGGCGCCAGGTGGTGAGATCTGACACACACAAACATGGCCTTACGGCCCCATTAAACCACATGGGAAGCTTCACCATGTCAAGGCAAAGGTGGGACGGTAGGTGGCAGGCCGCAGGGCGGCCTAGGCGTGCGTGCCTAGGCCACCCTGTGGCCTTGCTTATGGGTTAGGTCGGGGGACGTTTAGGCGGTGTGGGTGGTCGATGGAAGGGTGTATGATGATAAGTGGACTGTGGCAGAGGTAGTGAGGTATCTGGCGAGGCGTGTGGAGGTGTGGAAAGGTTGAGGCACCTCGCCGATGGGTGGCTGGAGATGGAGAAGATGGAGGTGGTCTGCGGCTACGAGGGGTTGAAAGTTGAAATAGAAAGAGGGGAAAAGAAGAGGGGAGAGAGAGGAATACATCTGACCTAGCTAAGTGGAGGAAGGGGGAGAGGTGGCATCTGTTTATTCCTGCTGCCGCCGGAGAAGGTGTCCAGTGGAGGGAGATGGCGACAACGACGGGGCTAGAGGTGCTCGCGCAGGTGTTGCACGACACGGAAGAAGATGGTGAGGGCGGCTCCACCACCGGTATGGTGGCAGAGCGATGAGAAAGAGGAGGGAGGCTTGTCAGATCTCATTGGACTTCTTGATCGGAAGAGAAGAAGATGAAATTGGAGTGGATCTCTGGCCATGTCGAGCTGAGGAGATGCGACCAGAGGTAGTGGTGCTTTTATAGTCGCTAGCAGGGACTCTTATGCTTGGAAGACAAGCCTCCAAGCATAAGACACCTCACCAAAGATGGAAACTATTGGAGACCCAAATCGCTTGTGCGTTCGCACGAGAGATTAGGCGCGAATCAGAGATTAGGACCACGCTTAGAAGGAAGGGAATTCCTCAGAGAATCTCCCTTCCAAATCTGGGAGGAGATCTCTGAGGAATCAGATAGTACTTCCCCTCCATTCCTTGCTGGAGTAGGATTTCTCCCCATTAATGGTGGAGGGACCTGTTTGTAAGAGTGGAGAGGAAGTTAGGGGGGTCTGTGCAATGGTTTTCAAAAGATAGGGCCTAAAATATAATTAAGTGTACTATTTTGCAAAGTAGGTCAAGATGACCTCCCCATAGGTCCAAATTTTGGTACAAACCTAATTTCGAACTAAGAAATCCAATGGTGAAGTTGGATTTTAGGTTTGACCACGTTTTACTGGGAATTTTGCATAAAAACCTAAATTAGGTTAATTAATGAGCTAAGACCCCAATCTAGATCAAAACTGGTTCCAAAGGCCAATTTGAAGGTTATAAACCCATGGGGATGTTTTTCCATGAATTTTAGAGGGTTTACTTGATTTTTATCCTGACCAGAACCTTGCTGAATTAAGCAGGTCTGTTTTAGGGTTATAGAATGTCATTTAATTCTTGGATTGCAAAATACCCATTTCTGATTGAACCAACTCACTTTTTATCTTATTCAGACCATTTGACCTATGTTTTGCCTCTGAGAAATCCCGTTTATGTACTACAATGTTAAAATTATAGTTTTAACCTTTATTTCATGTTTTCTTCTCAGAACACTTCTTCCTTGAATTAAGCCCTTCTCTAGGTTATGTAGAAGCTCTTGTTCTCTTTCTTAGGTCAAAATGAGCTAGTTAGGGCTCATGATGAGGCTCTCATCAACCATTATTGAAACCCGGGGGATGCTGAGGTGCTAGTTGAATGGGTTGACTGGGATATCCACCTTGGAACTGATTCCTTTTATTATTTAGGTTCGGCATGGGTTGGGAAGGTAAATTCCCGACAGGTAGATGATCAGGAGTAACCTTAACTTGGTGTTACAAGTTGGTAATCATGTGAGTTACTTTTGTCATTCGATTCTACATAAGTTGCAGAGTTTTCATGACTTGAGCATTAATATATTCCTCGAATGGTCCAGGTTGATATACAGGTGGCCCATAATTCCCAAAATGATTTTATTTGGGAAAAGGAATGGGGTTCAGGTTTTTCCAGGAGTGATACTGGTTAGTCCTCCTATTTTGGTTGAAAGTGTTGGAGGGGTTTCTAAATTACTCCTGGAAAGCATAAATATTTTTTGTGGTGGGATCAAAAATACTTTCATCAAAATTTCCAGTCAATTCTTGTGGGAAATCAGTTGGAAACTACTGACCAGTAGGTGTGGCATCAATGTTGTGCAGATTTTCTCTTCGAGAAGTTGTGGAGTGTTAGTGTGTGGAGAGTTAAAGTGTGGAGCATGTTTATTTGTGAGCTCTTCTTCCATTTTTTTCTGGTGAATTTGCATCTGGTCTAGTCATTGAGCTAACATATATAGATAATCCTAAGTGACTGGAATAGAGGTGGATTTGGAGTCAATTTCATGAACTCCATGTCTGGGGTTTTGTGTTCTACCAAAAGTGTCCATTGAAGTCATATTAAATGAGTTTTCACTCATTTCTTCAAAGAGGAGATAGGCACTTTCGACATCTTTACTAAGGAAATTGCCTCCACATGAGGCATCCACAAATCACTTCAATTGATCTTGTAATCCATGATAAAAGAAATGCATTAACTGCCATTATGGAATTTCATGGTGGGACAACTTCTTAAAAGTTCTTGAAATCTTTCCCAGGCTTCGTGGAGGGGTTCACCAATTTTTTCTTGAAAGGTTGTTATGGATCTTCTTAAAGCATTAGTTTGACTGATCGAAAATTTTTTTTTAGAAAAGCGCTCTTTAATTGGGGCTAGGTGGTAATCAGGGGCCCAACCATTCTAAACCATTGAGAAGCTTTGTCTTTAAGAGAGAGAGGAAAAAGTCTCATTAACCACATGTCTTCCTGCACATTGTAGGAATGAGTCGTTTGAGCAAGGGCAGTTAATTCCTCAAGATGACAAAAAGTGTCCTCTCTTGGAAGACCGTGAAAATCCTTGATAAGATTTAGAATGGCTGGTTTGATCTCAAAATCCCCTTGTGGTATGACCACCTCGGGTCTTTCCTCATAATTGGAAGGATCATAGAAATCCTTAAGAGGAACGACGTCAGGCTGTTGGTGGGGTAGCGGGTTTTGCTCTTGGTTAGCTAGGCTTGTTACAATCCTAACCAAATCTTCTTGATTTTGCTGCAGCTGAACCAAATGGTCGACCATCAAGGCAAAGGGGTTTGGATTTTGAGTTAGAATTGGAGGGCCACCTGGCCCTGTAAGAATTTCCTATTGCTCCAGATGGAGGTGAGGGAGGGGGAGGTCAACTTGTGGGTCGACTAACGGGTTAGAAGTGGAGGCTGAATTTTTTTGTCGGCTTCCTGGGTTTTCCATTTTCCTAGAGGAGGAGGGAGAAGAAAACAACGATTTTCTGGTGTAGGGGGCAAAATCAGATGGTCCCTTAAGATGTGGTTTTTGGGACTTTCACCTGTGCATGCACTGTTTTGGAAGAATTGGAGGGGAGGAGAAGAGAGAGATGAGAGAAAGCATGCAATTCAAATGCAAATTCTAGACCTAACTTAAGTGTGACTCCCTAAAACTAAACCTAAGACTTGGTCTACGTAGGAAATAAGTAATCAATAGTGAATACTCGTTCTATCAACAAATCTAGCCAAGTTTCTTAAGGGGAGGTTTGGGCCCAAACGTTTCCATGGAAAAACCCCAGGTGCTTGTATAAACCCACGCCTAGTCATTTGACATGACCCTTCATCCTGAACACCAGATATAGATTACAGAATTGGTATTAACTATGGAAAACTTAATACCTATATAGCAAACCTTAGGGGTCAAATTGCTACCAATTTTAATTAGGTCTAGGATACTAGCGTGCACATGGAATGTGGAGGGCATTAATTGGGTTGTTGCCCTATTATTTTAATTTTTAGTGTGTGTGCAGGAATTGAAAAGTGGTTCCAATTAAAAATAAGTTGTCACACAATTTTTGTATTTTTGTCTTTTAGGATTCAATTTAATTGAATGTGTTTTAGGGTTTCTCTTTTTAAATATTCAAACAAGTTTGAAACTTCCACAACCAAAAGAAAACAAGTTATATTGGTGATGATATGTTTTCTTTATGTTGCGGGACTAAAAAGCAAGGAAGAAACCCCAATTGAATTTGAACCCTAATACAGAAAATTACTACCAATGAATTATTTTTAGGCTTTTTGAATAAGTAGTTGTCCAAACAATGCAACCAACACAACTACCTTATGTAAAATCAAACAAGGATTCCAGAAAAGATTTTTTTAAGATATTATAAATTTGTTTGATATTTGTTTTGAATTTTTATTTGTGCTGGTGTCAAAGTTCAGAAATGGTACCCGTGGGTATTCTGGACTTTTTGTACCACCACTGGCCTTAGAAAATTTTGGTGATTTTATGTGAGATGTAGAATTTCACAAGGAATCCAGGAATCTAAATTTCACAAATATTGAATGAGTATAAAAATTTTGAAAATTCACGGATAGTAGCAAAATAGGAAGCTCAGAGGGTGTGACCCCTCGGCAGTGCACGAATTTTTAAAAATTAAATGCAAAGCTAACTGATCTGAAATTTGGAAAAGACGTTCCTAACTTGATTTGGAATCACTATGTGAAATTTCAAGATTTTAGCAGACTTGTGGTGTCTGTAATTGATTTTTGAAGTCCAAACAAAATTCTGGACTCGAAAATCGGAACACCAACACTTGGATTGGAGTGGTGTTTAATGAAGCATACAAGCAATCAATGAATTGTAATGGACACTAGTTCACTTAATTAAGATATTTGGGATCCTGAAAGCCAAGTTTAATATTTTTTTGGTAGTTTTAGTTGACTACGTGAACAGAAAATAGAACCAACCTAAATTTTGCAGGAAGAAAAGAAACTTTGAGCTCTCACTTCCAAATTCCCACTTTCTTCCTATAATACCTACACACACAAGATAAAAGAAAGGGAAGGGGATGAGATCCACTTCAAGCAAGAGAAAAATGATTAATGCAAAGCCGTGCCTCCCCGGCAACGGTGCCAAAAAGTAATAAGAAAAATCACGTGATTTGTAATTAGGGTTTTTAAGGTCGCTGTAACACCCAAAATCACATATGCTTTTAAATGTCTATTGCTAGATAGGGGAGTATCTAAGGTCGTCCAAGGAGGCAAGTTTGCAATTCAAACCTCTTGCTTTTAAGGGAAACTCAATCCTTCTTTTTGGTATTTTAAATATATAATTTTATGTTTTCAAATAATGAGGGAAAATACGAATTGTTGACGGAAAAGTAACTAACACCTATAATCACTAAGCTAAAACGTAAGAGACAAATATGACCCCTCCCTAAGCTCACTCTAGGCAAGTGGAGGCCTAGAGTAATTAGGAAGTGGAAGTGAAAAACTACTAGAACAAAGACAAGCAATTGCAATAGAAATTGAAAAGAAGGCAAATTGATTTAGTAGAATTTGTATTCTTTTTTTTACAAAAAAATGTAGAGGGATGCTTCTACTAAAAATGGAAAATATAAAAGCAATAGAAAGAAACACAAATCCTCTTATAGAATCTGGTGGAGAAGGGAGTCCTCTTGCTCCAAGCCTAGCTACTCCTTGGCTTGAAAAGGTCTCCTCCTTCTCCTTCCTTGAATGCTCCTCCAAGGTGGATGCTCTCCACCTTAATCCTTTCCTCCAAGGGTGGGCGTGCACCACCCTCAAGCTCTTTTCCAAGGTGGCATGGACCACCTTGAAGACCTCCTCCAAAGGTCTTCCTTGCCTGGCTTCTCCTTTGGCTAGCATGGGGACAAGAGAGAAGGGAAGAGGGGAAGGCACGAAGGGGACAAAATATCCCCTTAATCTTCTTCTCTCTTGGGTGTGAGCTTTAGGTAGAATATGAGAAGTATTTTGCTAGACAAGGATGAGTTGTAAGGTGGTGGGTGTTGGTCTTTTTATAGGGTAGGATGAGAAGGATGGCTAAGATGGGAAGATGGGGGTGGTTAGGTGATCCTAAGGCTAAGGAGAGTTGGCGCCACCTAAGGGATGTAAGGAGGGTAGTTATGGGTGGCCAAGGGACACCTAAAAGTGGTGCCAACCATGGAGAGATGCCATGGGTTGGCACCAACTTCTAGGCTTCTAGAAGTGGGTTGAGGTGGATGGTGGATGTGGCTTGGAGGGGTTATGTGTAGGGTGGATATGGGGGTTGAAGTTGGCGCCAAAAGGGAGGTGGTTAGGGTTATCTTTGGTGCCAACTTTTGGTGTCTTTTGGTAGTTTGTTGAGGGGTGAAAGGTGGTGAAGTGGTGGCACCAAAATGAGTAGGGTGGAGCTAGCTTAAGTAGCTTAGGAGGACTTGGAGTGGAAGGCTATGTAGGTGGAGTTAGGGTTAGGTTTTTGGTGCCAGGGAGGTGGATGCTAGCTAGGCTAAGCTATCTTAGCTAGCTATGGAGTAGAGGAGTATGCATGTGGAGCTTAGGGTTTGAGGAGAGGAGCTAGATATGAAGAGTCTGGAGCTGAATTGGAGCTGGCAGCTATTGAAGAGGTTAGCATGGGGCTACTCTAGCTTGCTTAGCTTGCTAGTTCTTTGCTAGCTACTAAGCCAAAGCTAAAGTGAGTTAGCTTCTATTGAATGGAGTTGAGGTGAGCTGGGCCAGGTGCTCCCGAGGAGGATTGAGCTAATTGAGACAGCTAAGGTAGCTTAGCTCAACAAGCTTGAGCTAAGCTAAGTCCCCAGGAGCTGGACTTGAGCTTCTTGAGTAGGAATGAATTCATCTTTAGCTGGCTGGAGTTAAGTGGAGCTGGATGTAGCTGGACCTAAGCTGGGATGAACTCCAGTCAACTCAGCTGAGCTAGCTAGATCTCCCTGTGGACTAGTAGGAGCTGAGATGAGCTAGACTCTGCTAAGTTGAGTTGGATATGAGTTGACCTAAGCTAAGGTGAGCTAAGATGAGCTCTCTTGAGCTGCCATTCAGCTGCCTTCTTGAATGCTAGGGTTTTAGGGATCTGTATATTTGTTCATCCCAATCACTTAAAAAAACATATTAAAAAGACAAGAAAAATGCAATGCATGCCTATCTTAATTTATAACTAAATACAACCCCAAAAACCAATTTGCAGAGTAAAATTCTAAGAGCTAGGTTTGTTTTAATGCATAAGAATGATGATAAACTGGCGTTTATCACTTATCCGACGTCTCCTCTACCCCGCTTCCTCCGATAACTTCTAAATACATTCCTCATCTCTTGCACTTTATTTTCACGTTCGTTCCACTTCGAATCAACCACCGACGACCCTTCGCGACTTCATCCCTTCCATCCCCAGCCATCACCTCCGGCGAGACCATCTCACCTCCACAGACCACCAAATCCCTCGCTGACCACCTTAAAACATCTGTCTCACCACTCCGCTCATTTCCCCTCTCTTTATTCACCACTCCACTCACTCACGAACTCCCCCAAACACACCCACTCTCATGCACACAGTTTGACCTCACTACACACTCATAGACCACGAAACACCACATAAGCACTCCCTCCACACTCACCATTATCCGGTGATACTCCCTGAACATTCTGGCAGGGTCGAGTGGCCATTTTATTGATTTTAGGTACTCGACCTTGCCACCATGGAAGCAGCAAGCTTCGAGCTTGCTTGAGAGCTGTTCCAGGCGCCTCCGTCTAAGGCCTCAGCTCCAGGTCACATGAAATTGACTTTCGAACACGTCCTAGTAGTCAATTGAAGATGCGAGCCCGGCAGCTGCTGCAATTATGAAGGACAGATCTCTGCTGTGGATGCGCAAAGAAGGAAGTAGGATATGAAAGATGACTCTTCGCTTTGCATTATAGTATTTAAGTGGTAGAAAAATCGACTAATCAAAAATAATGAAAATAACCACTCGCAGAGAGCGGGTCGTGTCCACAAGGAGGCAATTATGCAATAAATACTTAATTATTTAATATTATTTTGGATAATGCGAAATCCCTATTCAAATCTGACTTAAAATGTGAAGGAAAGTAGATTTGTAATAACTTAAAAAGATAAGGGTATATGTGCAGTTTTCCCTTACAGAAATCCCCAATAAATTTATGATGAATTTATGCAATTTTCACGTGATGTGTACTAGAGAAAATTAGTACTTAAGTTAAGCCCAAAAATCAATCTTCAAACTAGTGAATATCAATATTATGCAATTAAAAGGAACTATGAGTGTTCAAGTGCAATTCTGCCAAAATATAATAATAATAAATAAAATCAAATTAGGTGGCAATGGCACTAAATGTAAATTCTAATTGGTGTGAAAACAGAGCATTCTTGCTCTCTCCTCCTCGGGAGAAAAAGAGAGAATCGGCAGGGCTATCGCGAGGATGAGGGCTCTCCGATGGTGGCAGTGGCGCCGACGGAGGTGGCTGGCGGAGGTGGCCGGAGCGCCGCCTGTTGAACACGAAGGTGGAGTGGCTGCTGCTGGGAGCCTGTGGCGCACGCTGGTGCGCGCCTGTGCAGGCGAGGCGGGTGCTCTACGTGCAACGCCTACAGCTGGTAGCATGCTGGCGAGCCTGCAGGGTGGCACGGATGTAGGGAACGCTGGAGTGGCAGGCACGCGGGTGGATGAGAGGGTGTTGTAAGGGGGAGGCGGTCTGCACGCAACGCCTGCAGCTGGCTGCGTGCGGGCTTGATAGCTGCAGAGGCAGGAGGAAGGCGCACGAGCGGAGGTGATGCGGTGTGCCCGCAGATGAGTGGTGGGGTGCGCTGTAGAGCGACTGTGGCTGGAGGGAGATGCTGTGCGGTAGAGGCATGCGATAGAGGCATGCAGTGTGGCATCTGCAGCAGGGCCTTCCAAAGGGATGGGCGCGCGGGTGTGTGCCCTCGGTTGGTTAGAGAGGCTGGAGGGTGCGGGTGCTTGGTGAGGTTTTTCCCTGCAAGGGGGAAGATGGACCACCGTGCACGCTTCTTCTCTTCCTGGATGCCTTCTTCCTCTTTCCCCGCTACTTCTTTTTAACTTCTCTCCTTCGCGCGTGAGTTAAGGGATTTTCCAAATCCCTTAACTATTTTTGTCCATATTTGTTGAGGAAGGGCGGCGAAAGATTACCCTAATGTGCGGGGGTGGGGGGGTTACGGCTTTCATCAGAAATGTGTTGGGAAATTTATCCCCCCACCCTTATTCTTTCTGAATATTATTACCTGCACATAAAAACAACAAAATCAATACATATTAAGTTATAGAATGTTATAAACTTAAATCATGATGCGTACAATTATTCTACAACTTAATTGCAATTATTAACACACCTAAACGGTATGATTAAAGATACTTAGGCTTAATATTAGTCCATTAAAATGGACTCATCAAATACCCCCATGCCTAAGATTTGCTAGTCCCTAGCAAAAATAATAAAAGTAATCAGAAGATTTCTTCTTTTCTTATTTCAAAACTTTAGAAATCCAGACAAATGTGAAGTGCTAATTGGCTAAGTAACAGATCCAAGTGAAAGAGCCGACTGGCATTGGGAGTTCGTACATCACCCTTGGCAAAAATTTCTATCGAGATAGGCAACTACTTCCCTCGGGGATAATGCAGACAATAATCTATAATTTGACCCTAGCATTTGGCTTAGGCATGAGATATCGAGTTGAATGGATTTGTATTTGGTAGCACATACTCATCTGGTGCTACATATAGTCTAGTACCGTAGACTCTAGCTCTCTAGACTATTAGACAAGTCAACTCTGAGAGAGGCTAATCAATTGTGCTCTCTTGATGTTCCTGGGCACTCTCTCTTTTCTTTCTTTCTGAGATCACGAATCTCGCCAGATTTAGAAATTGTACTCACTATTTGGTGGCCTCACATGGCATCCACACTTCAATTAAAGTCTTAATAACTCTACAACTAAGTTAGAGTTCTCAACCATTATTCAGGCGATCAGAAATACTAGAAGGTAGGCATGGGTCATATTTGGTGGAACGCGATAGCTGTTCTGTTACCTCAGAAATATTGTTACATCATAAACTTGGACTTTCTTTTTTTTTGTAATATAACTATTTCTTCTTTTTGTTCTTTCTATTTCTTCTTTTTCTGCTTTTCTCTTTTCCCCTTTTTTTTATTTATTTATTTTTCTTCATGTTTTTGTTTCTTTTTTCAATCAACGCAACATGATACGGACTTTTATTTACGAGACATTATTAGGGATGATGGTCAAGAGGAAGTTGTGTGGCTTATTTGGTGGAAGTGCCTATTCTCGGCACCGGGAAGGAATGGATAGGACAGGCGTATTTCTGACCTTTGACACTATTACCTTCCTTCTACTGAGGACTCTATGAAGGACGGTCGTAACCATCCACCACAGTTATAGCTTTATTAAGACTCAATCTCTGTGCATCTGCCTTATTTGGTAACTCTCAGGAATTCACTCAAAGTATGCACACAGGAACAGAGAGTGAAAACTACTCCTAACTCTAAAGTATCATCATCTAATTATTCAGAACTTAAGAGTCCTTGCACTAGACTTAGCGCAACAGTAATCTCTCTACTTCTCACAAATATGAGGTGGATTTATTAGAAGATAGTATGCCTGACTCTCTATGAACTGTCCAAGGGTTCAGTGGACTACAAATGCTTATTGGTTTTCCCCAAGGATCCATTACCAAGTCTACGTGCATGTGAAATAAATGTACTGGATTCTAAACTTAAGAAATAATTCCGGAAGAAAAACCTCCAATAACAAAGGAATTTTGCTAGGGACTAACCCAATCAGCTCAAGAAAAGGAATTTTTTTTTAATATATATAAATACGTATGCAAATATTTATAAATGCTATAAATACTATAAACATTCTCAGGTTATATCCCCCCATGCCTAAGACTGACAATGTCCTCATTGGAAAAATATAGAAATAGAAGAATATCACCTGAGGAGGAGTGTGGGAGGAGCTAAGGCTCCTCAAGCCATAGTGCGTCCAAAACCTGGCTATCTGAAAGAGTAATATATGATTTAAGTCGCTGGCCATTTACTTTAAAGTTCGCACCTTAAATAGGGTTCCTGATCTCTACAGCTCCATGAGAGAAGGTATTGATAACAACGTATGGCCCATCCCAACGGGACTTGAGCTTTCCAGGAAATAATTTAAGTCTTGAATTGAAAAGCCAGACCCACTGGTTGGGCTCAAAAGTCTTTCTAATGATGTGCTTGTCATGGAAGACTTTTGTACATTGCTTGTAAGCTTGAGAAGTTTCATAAGCTTCATTACGAAGCTCCTCAAGCTCACTTAATTCTAACATACATGCTTTTCCTGCTTTATCCAGATTTAAGTTAACATTTTTAATGGGCCAATAAGCTTTATGTTGGATTTCAACGGGAAGGTGGCACGCTTTTCCATAGACAAGATGGAAAGGAGACATGCCCAAGGGAGTCTTATATGCAGTTCTGTAGGCCCAAAGAGCATCACTTAGTTTTTTAGACCAATCCTTCCGATCAGGCCTGACAGTTTTTTCTAAAATTCGCTTAATCTCCCTATTAGACACTTCAACTTGTCCACTTGTTTGGGGATGATAAGGTGTGGCTATCATGTGGTTGACTCCCAAATTTTGGAGTAGTCTTGTGAAGTGTTGACGTAAACACATTTACACTACTTCAAATGTCTATTTATGCATGTTCTTAAGCATAAGATTGCATTTCATGATATAAATATTGCATAACATGCATCATCTTGCATTTAGAGTAGTTTGAATAAAATGGAGGTTAATTGTCTCCTTTTATGTGCTTGGACAGGGCAAACATTTTATTGGGGCCTCGAATAAAAGATCCAACCATATGGATGTGATCTGGGTGACGATTGGAGTTCAACGACTCCCAGATCGCCCTAATCAGGCATCCGTAGCATCAGATAGTGACTGGGGAACCCTAGAAGATCAAGGGCTAGGATGGTGAAAATCCATACTTCAGATGACAAATCTGACCGCACGGATGAAATCGGATCGATGATCGCAGCTCAACGACACAAAAATCGAGTCAATCCGGCATCTGTGGCACCATCTACAACTTCCAGAAGATGGATGGCAAAGATGGCGCCACGTGGCACCATCTCAGCCGCCTAAACGGCCACCTACATTCCATGAAGGCCGCACACCCACCCCCTCTCCGCCATTGGATTTCCATCCAACGGTCGTGGACGCGGTGCTTTAAAATCATCCTTGCGACCTTCTCGACGGCGTAGCGTAGCGGAGATGTAGCCGCGGGCGAAGTGGAGGTCGCAGGATCGAGTCCCGCGAGCCTCAAATTGGGCGTAAGTTATTAGGCGTGTGGAGCGTCAGATGGAGATCGGACAGCCATGCGCGCCCAATGGCACCGACGCACGATTGAACGCGCGGCGTGAACGCGCTATCGGACGCGTGGGCGGGCACGCAATGCAGCAGGAGAAGGCGCGACTTAAGCCATCCGATCTCGCGATCGGACGGCTGAGGATCGCTGGACGTGCGTGTACGTTGATGAGCGGGCAGCCGAGGAGGCGTGAGTGGGCGCGGAAGCTACGCCCACGTTGGGGCTTTAGTGACAGATTTATCCATCACTAAAGTCCCCTCATTTATTGTTTTGAAGTTGTAATGTCCATTTTGCCCCCACTCCTTGCAACTATAAAAGGAGACCCCCTCCATACGAAATTTTCATCCCTTCCTTCTCCTCTCTACCCCTCCAAAGCTCAAGAGAAGCTTGTCCCACACCCGGGATGCTTCTCGCGAGATAAAGTCCAATTTTCGTTCCCCTTCGGAAGTGGATCCCACGACGACGACGGCGTGCTGCTTCGTCCTCCTTCGTCCTGCTTCGTTCTCCTTCGTCCATGTGTCGTCCCGCCCGGCTCGTCCTCTAAGCAACCGTCGAGGAGGATTTCTCTCTCCCTATTCTTTTTACTGCTTTCTAGTATAGATTTACTGCTTTCTAGTGTTGCTTTGTTCGTCCTCCAAGCAATCGTCGAGGAGGACATTTCTCCCTCCATTCTTTTAATGCTTTCTAGAGTAAATTTATCACTTTCTAGAGTAATTGTTTTATGCTTTCTAGCTGTAATGAACAATCTCCTCAATGAAAAATTCCTTGTTTATTCTACATCTCATTTTGATTTCTCTGTGTAATATTCTCTTTCTCTCTTACTCTCTCTCTCTCTTCTATTTATTGTAAATAATTAGATAGTTTTAAATTGAATTATTCTGTAACAAATAAAAAGAAACGCGTAGTTTTTAAATCAAACGTCCGCCTCCCTGTGTTCGACCCGGAATTTTAATTTCGGTATAAATTGTTTTTGTTGAACACGAATTCTTCGCTTTTGAACTACAATGACAGGTTTTCCAAAATCGAACACGTTAGCGAAGCGATTCGTAAACGTTCAACAAGTGTACATTCTTAAAGTGAGGTCCTCCATCACTTATGATCGTCCTTGGGCACCCATACTGAGAAATGATATTAGCCTTAACAAAGCCCAAGACCACGGAATGGTCATTGGTTCATGTGGGGATGGCTTTTATCCATTTTGATACATAGTCAACAGCCACAAGGATGTATTCATATCCGAAGGACACAGGAAAGGGACCCATGAAGTCAATGCCCCAAATATCAAAGATTTCAACAGGGAGGATAGGTTGTTGGGGCATCTCATCCCTTTTTCCAATGGTTCCCATCTGCTGGCAACGAAGACATACGCCCACATACGTATGGGCATCTCGGAATAATGTGGGTCACCAAAAATCAGACTGAAGAACCTTATGAGCAGTCTTCTTCCCACTAAAATGTCCCCCACAGTGGAGGTCATGGCAAAAACTCAGAACACTTCTTTGTTCCTCATCAGGGACGCAACGGCGAAACAGCTGGTCAGGGGCTATTCTAAAAAGCTCGGGTTCCTCCCAATGATAATGTTTAGCGTTGGCAAGAAATCTGTCTCGCTTCTGCTTGTCCCAAGTTCTGGGGGTGATGCCCGTGACCAAATAGTTCACTATGTCAGCGAACAAAGGAGTTTTAGCTTCCACTGCCATTAGAGACTCATCAGGGAAAGTCTCTTGAATATCGCCAGCAGGGTTTGATGCCTCAATAGGGATCCTAGACAAATGGTCTGCTACCACATTCTCAACTCCTTTCTTGTCTTTAATTTCCAGGTCAAATTCTTGGAGTAGCAGAATCCAACGAATTAGGCGAGGTTTGGTGCCCTTTTTAGATAGATGATGCTTAAGGGCTGAATGATCAGTGAACACCACAACCTTCGATCCCAAAAGATAAGACCGAAACTTTTCCAAAGCAAATACTGCAGCAAGTAATTCCTTTTCAGTGATCGTGTAGTTTTGCTGAGGATCCGTAAGGGTCTTGCTAGCATAATGTAGCACATGTGGTTTGCCATCAACCCTTTGACCTAAGACCGCTCCCAATGCAAAATCAGAAGCATCGCACATAAGCTCAAACGGGAGGGTCCAATCTGGTGCTTGGAGAATCAGCATGGTAATGAGGGCATTCTTCAAAGCTTGGAAAGCCTTGCCACATCTATCATCAAAATCAAAGGAGACATCCTTCGCTAACAGGTTGCAGAGTGGCTTAGAGATTTTACTGAAGTCTTTAATGAAGCGCCTATAAAATCTAGCATGGCTAAGGAAAGATCTAACCTAACGAACATTGGCGGGCAATGGAAGCTTAGAGATGGAATCGATTTTGGCGATGTCCACCTCTAATCCTCTCTTGGAAACTATATGCCCTAACACAATGCCCTGCTGCACCATAAAGTGGCTTTTCTCCCAGCTAAGCACCAGCTTTGCCTCTTCGCAATGGGTTAAGACTTTATCAAGGTGCGAAAGGCATAGGTCAAATGACGAGCCATAAATGGAGAAGTCATCCATGAAAATTTCAACGAACTCGTCGATCATATCAGAAAAGATAGACATCATACAACGTTGGAAAGTGGCAGGAGCATTACATAACCCGAATGGCATTCGGTGGAACGCAAAAGTGCCGTAAGGACTCGTGAAGGTGGTACGCTCCTGATCATCAGGAAAAATGGCTATCTGATTTTACGCAGAGTACCCGTCAAGAAAACAAAAGTACTTCCGCGCCAATCGTTCCAAAATTTGGTCGATAAATGGTAAGGGGAAATGGTCTTTCTGGGTAGCCGTGTTTAAACGGCGGTAATCAATGCAGACCCTCCAACCAGTTGAGGGTCTAGTGGTCACCAGTTCTCCTTGGTCATTCTCCTCCACAGTGATTCTTGCCTTTTTCGAAACTACGTGAATCGGACTGACCCATTTACTATCTGAAATGGGATAGATAATCCCTGCATCCAGCCATTTCAGAATCTCCTTTTTAACAACCTCCCGCATATTTGGATTTAGCCTTCTCTGCATGTCTCGGAAAGGCTTCACAGGCTCGTTCGTGTAAATATGATGCATGCAAAGAGAGGGATCAACACCCTTAATATCAGCAATTGTCCAGGCAATTGCTTCCTTGTGCCTTTGTAAACATTCATGCAAAACTCCCTCCTGCAATTCAGATAATGCAGACGAGATAATAACGGGGAGCGTGTTATTAGGGCCAAGGAAAGCATATTTCAATGTGCTCGGGAGGGGTTTCAACTCCAATTCAGGAGCCTTCTGGATTGAGGGTTTTAGTTGAGATGTCCCCGCCTCAGGCAGCGGATCTACCTTCACAGTCCAAGGTGGGGACAGAGACTTAGTGTATATCCCCAGCAACACTTCTAGTTCAGGCATTTTCCTTTCAGTTTCTTTAATAATTGAGGGATGGTCCTAATATATGACCTTCTAAAGGGGATCTCTACATAAAAGTGCTGGAGTAGTCTCTTCAATTATTTCATCAATGACCTCAATCTAAGAACAATCTTCAAATCTGTGTTGCTTGTAAGTATCAAAAATATTCAACCGGATCTTCTTGCTCCCAAAGCCCATTTTAAGTGCCTCGGATCTACAATTTATAGAGGCATTGGCTGTGGCCAAAAAGGGGCATCCCAGAATAATGGATGGCTTTGTGGGCTTATTAGATTGGTCAGTATCAAGTACCAGAAAGTCAACGGGGAAGAAGAAATCCTTCACTCTCACAAGGACATCTTCCAACAATCCCCGCGATGTCTTAAGTGATCTGTCTGCAACCTGGAGGATTACTGGACGAGGCTTCAGCTTTCCTCCTCCCAAAAGGTCATAGACAGAGCTCGGTAGAATGTTTACCCCCGCACCCAGATCGAGCAGAGCCTCGTCAATGTGTGGTTACCTATAACCACTGAAATATACGGGGTCCCTAGGTCTTTCATTTTGGGGGGTGTTCCATGCTGAAGAACCGAGCTAACATGGTCAGGCAGGATGACATTGGTTTGGACCTGTTTCCTAGATCGGTGCTTCTGGGTGCACATGTCCTTCAGAAACTTGGCATAGGATGGAATTTGTTTAATCACTTACAACAGAGGCAAGTTAATTTGGACTTGCCTAAAAGTATCCATAATCTCTTCCGTCCTATCCTTGGCTCCAAACGAGCCAACAGAAGATTCCCCAAGAGCAGATAGGTGCTCTGGATAGGGCACCCTTAGCTTCTGGGTAGAGGGGTCGTCATGGTGGGAAAGGGGTGGTGGAAGGATGACATCCTCATTGTGGGTGATTTTTTGTGAAGGAGAGTGGTGTGGCTCTTCCCCGGGTGAGATGGAAGTTGGGTCAGGTGTGGAAGGAGAATTCTGAGATGTAATCATAGGAGTGTTATCAGGCTTGTAAATCTTTTTTCCACTCCTCAACACGGTCACTGCTTGGGCGTGCTCCCTGAATACAACCCACTTACCCTTAGGGTTCTCCTCGGAAGAGCTAGGTAGCTTCCCCAGATCACGTTGCCTAACAGCCTCAGTAAGATGACCAAATTGGGATTGCATATCAATAATCATCTTATTCTGAGATTGGATAACTATATTCTGATGCTCCTGCATTGCCTTCATCATGGCCTTTAGTTCATCCATCTTAGAGGGCTTATTCGGAGGAGGATTTTCATAAGAAGGTTGGTATGTGGGTTGGGGAGGTAAGGGTCTTGTATTCCCTGAGTTAGATGCATCAGCTTGCTTCAAGAGAAGTTTGGATGGTTCCGCCACCCTGGATTATAAGTGTTGGAGTAAGGGTTATTGCGAGGGGGGCGAAAACCTTGAGCCGCGTTCAAGTCAGCCTGAATCAACTCAGGGAATTGGGTTGCCTGATGGCACTCCGCAGTGGCGTGCGTTGTGCTTTGGCAAATGGAGCATTCTCTTAAAGCCTGAAAAATAGAGGCAGCTTGCGGGTTCATGCTGGGGTTTGCTAAAAGCCTATCAAAGTTTTTATTCATTAGTTGAATCTGATAAGCCAAATCCTGAGAAGCCCCAGCTTCATGGGCCTCTATCTTCCTCTGCAAGATTGATGGTTTTCTTTCTTGATATGCAGAGGACAGATGTATTGAGTTATCGCTTAAAGTTTCAAATAATGCCCTGGAGCTTCACCATGGAGCAAACCTTGGTGAATTCCTCCAAATGCCAGTAGGGGTCCTCCCTAGTAGTACCGTAAAAAGAGGGCAATAAAGATATGGTACTGCTCTTGATCTCATACGGATTATCCCCTGCCGGTCGTCTTAGTGCTTGTGCAGGTTGGTTAGTAGGAATAAAATAGTCCCTTAGGGTCCTTTGTTGATTTGCACCTTGCTCAGCCATTCCTTCTTTTCTTCTCCTAGGTGAGCTCTCCTAAGAATTCTCTCAGGCTTAGGATCAAACACTAGACTACCCTCAAGAGAGCATCTACCAAGCATACAAAACACAATTTAGATTTTTTTTTTTTTATATTAAGTCAAACCTCCACTTCAAAGATAAGTCAAAAGATCAAGACGTATCCCTCCGTTCCCGCATAAGTGATATAAGAGGGGTGTGGACTTGAAATCTTAACTTTCTTTATTGTGGATGTTGAATTAGTTAATATAAATGGCCAAACAAGTTTTTCACTGCAATTACGTGCCTTAATTCAACCTTCGAGTGCCCTAGGACCTATACTTTGCTTGGATGATACTCCCAGGTGATCAAGTGAGAAGTTACTCCAAGGACGAACAAAGGGATGCAAGTAGGGTGAACCCTTCCTTTGAGGCGATGCGTATGTAGTGCCCCTTAACTACCCTTTTGTTCCTTTAAGGGGTGTCCCCCTCCGTGGAGTATCAAAACACTTGATCAAAAGATAGTATCACCACCACCACAAAGCACAATAGGAGGGTCTTCACCGGTAAAGAGATTGGTGCATATAGCCTTAAGGGATCGAGCATTAGTGCGGTGCCTAATGTGCATGCTTAGTGTCAAAAGTGTGCAACACACCGCAAATCTTTGTAATTTCTTTTGAAATCGCAGACAAGTGCCTTAGAATCAAATCAAATGTGAATTACTTTTAGGGTTGAATCTGATTATTAGTTCCATTTTTAGTTATGTGACCACTGAATTAGTAAATTCAAACAACTTGGTGGTCTTGAATTTAAATTTGAATGCAAATGCGTGAATAGAAGCTGGATGTAAAAGTTAGAAAGATATACCTATCTCCAGCAATCTTCGTGCTAATATGCTTGCAATGCAATAATAAGATCTAATGTGTTGCTCAATCACCCCTAAATGCACGCACCTAAGGGCATGCAACTCTAATAGGTAGCTCGATATTTTCTTTATTGGTTTTTAAAAGCAAGCAAGCAGAAAATATAATCATGCATGCACCAAAAATATTGTAAGCCCTAGTAGCTAAAGAATGTGGGGACAAACCCCCAAAAATTTAGCTCCAATTACTACAAGGGAGAAAAGACAGAATTAAATTGTGACGACAGAGAATCCTCTGCGAAACAGGATCTTGGTCTCCTTCGTCTTTTCCTCGTGTGGCTTAACTCGTGGTTGCTGTCGTCGCTCCGTTGTGCCTCGTCGCCTCTTCAAATTCCTCACACAATAATCAAAATGATTAGATAATTTCGCAACTCAAAAGATTTAAAAATAATAAAGTAAATCTATTTCATCTGTTGCCTCCCCGGCAACGGTGCCAATTTGAAAGATGACTTTTCACTTTACGTTATAGTATTTAAGTGATGGAAAAATCGACTAATCAAAAACAATGAAAATAACCACTCGCAGAAGAGCGGGCCGTGTCCACAGGGAGGTAATTATGCAATAAATACTTAATTATTTAATATTATTTCGGATAGTGCGAAATCCCTATTCAAATCTGACTTAAAATGTGAAGGAAAGTAGATTTGCAATAACTTAAAAAGATAAGGGTATATGTGTAGTTTTCCCTCACAGAAATCCCCAATAAATTTATGATGAATTTATGCAATTTTCATGTGATGTGTACTACAGAATATTAGTACTTAAGTTAAGCCCAAAAATCAATCTTCAAACTAGTGAATATCAATATTATGCAATTATAAGGAACTATGAGTGTTCAAGCGCAATTCTGCCAAAAGAAAATAATAATAAATAAAATCAAATTAGGTGGCAATGGCACTGAATGTAAATTCTAATTAGTGTGAAAACAGAGCATTCTTTTTTTTTGAGAAAGAAAGGAATGCTATCGAATCACCGATAACAAACCAGGAGAGCTATTATTGATAATAAAAAATATTTACAAGTTCGACTCCCAATGCTGTATGACACACCAGCAAAAATTTGCAACATTTTCCACATATTGCTCTCTCCTCGTGAGAAAAAGAGAGAACCGGCAGGGCTATCGTGAGGCTCAGGAGGACGACGAGGACGAGGGCTTTCTGATGGTAGCAGCGGTAGCGACGGAGGTGGCCGGCGAAGGTGGCTAGAGCACCGCCTGTTGAACACGAAGGTGGAGCAGCTGCTGCAGGGAGCCTGTGGCGTGCACTGGTGCTCTCCCGTGCAGGCGAGGTGGGTGCTCTGAGCGCAACACTTGCGGCTGGTAGCGTGCGGGTGCTCCTGCAAGGTGGCGCGGATCAGGGAACGCTGGAGTGGATGGCGCGCGGGGGGATGAGAGGGTGCTGCGAGGAGGAGGCGGTCTGCATGCAGCACCTGCAGTTGGTTGCGTGCAGGCTTGATGGCTATAGAGGCAGGAGGAAGGCACTCGGGCGGATGGTGATGCGTGTGCCTGCAGATGAGCGATGGGGTGCACCATCGAGCGGTGGGACGTGCTGGCGAGCGTCTGCAGCTGGAGGGAGATGCTGTGCGGTAGAGGCATGCGGTTGTGTGCAGTTGGTGATGTGGTGTGGCGTCTGCAGCAAGGCCTTCCAAAGGAATGGGCGCGCGGGTGTGCCCCCTCAGCTGGCTGGAAAGGCTGGAGGGTGCGGGTGCTTGGTGAGGTTTTTCCCCGCAAGGGGGAAGATGGACCACAGTGCATGCTTCTTCTCTTCCTAGATGCCTTCTTCCTCTTTCCCCGCTTCTTCTTTTTAACTTCTCTCCTTCGCGCGTGAGTTAAGGGATTTTCCAAATCCCTTAACTATTTCTGGCCATAATTGTTGAGGAAGGGTGGTGGAAGATTACCCTAATGTGCAGGGGTGGGGGGGTTGCGGTTGTTATCAGAAATGTGTTGGGAAATTTATCCCCCCACCCTTGTTCTTTCTGAATATTTTTACCTGCACATGAAAACAACAAAATCATTACATATTAAGTTATAGAATGTTATAAACTTAAATCATGATGCGTACAAATATTCTACAACTTAATTACAATTATTAACACACCTAAACGGTACGATTAAAGATACTTAGGCTTAATATTAGTCCATTAAAATGGACTCATCAGGATAGTCCCACATCGGAAAGTGCTGAAGCAGTATGGCCACATAAATTGAATTTGTGTTAGAGGCTATTCGCCTCATAACACGGGGTGACGTCCCTCTCACCCGCTCACTCGGCCTCATCCGTGACACGTACACGTGGACCTAGTTCTACCTGATAACCAGCCTAGACCTGCACTCCTCACTCACTACCGCACGCCGGTGAGCCTGGACCCGGGTACATGCCTGAATCCGATAACACAATTACCTGTGGCTCTGGGAGAGCAGATCCTAAGAGAGAAAGAGAGGAGAGTTGCACGGGTAGGGGGAGGGTTTTTCTCTGAGAAGCTTGGCCCTGACACTTAGTCGGATTCAGAAGAAGAAAGCTAGAAAAAGAAGAGGAAAAGAAGAAGAGGAGTTACAAAGCAAGGCTCAGAAGAAGAAGATGAAGAAGTCACAATTGAGAAAGAGAAGCTGAAGAGAAAGACAAAGCCAGAGAAGGAAGGAGAAATAAGAAGAACATCTCTTTATGTCGTCTGATTTACAAATCAGACGACATATTTGAGCTTTCATTTCATACAAATACATTGAGTTCCTTAGTTGATATTGTAGGAGTATTTGGTGATCTAAATCACCATTTTACTTCCATCTTTTTGCACATTGATATTGTTATTATTGCAAATTCTTTAAATTGTGATCTTGATTTTTGAATTCCATCTTGCTCCCTGTGTTCGACCTCAGAATCTTTTCGAGTAATAAAAAATTGTATTGGTTTGAATGCTATTTTGGCTATACTACAATGTGACACTTTCTAAAACATTGATTTAGTGCGACAACATTTTGGCGCCGTTGCTGGGGAGCAACAGGCAATTAGAACTCTTGATTGTAATTCCTGATTTGGTGCTAACTTGCTTTATCACTTTGTTGTTTCAGGAGGGATTCATTGAAGAAAGTTCAGCCACACATCAAACATGCCAGGGGCAGGTAAACTCTATCTCTTCTCTCTTAAGCCCCTATTTCTGAAAAGGTTAAAAGGAAAAAAATCAATTAGGGCTACTTGCTTTTTATTCTTAGATAATTCATCAAGTTGCCTGATTTGATTTAAACAACAAAATCTGATTTGTGCACCCACTTAAGGTTTAAGGTATCTAGGGCTACCACATTCTTGTTTGAGCCCTAGGTATTACATTTGGACAAATTAAATTAGACCAAATCAAAGCCAATTAAGGTTTCCAGTTTAAGGATTTAAAAACACACTTGCTTAAACAAGAATCAACTTTCCCAAATAGTGTGTACCTAAGCCTTGGTTGAATTGATTTATTCAAGCAAACCCTAAAAATCAGGCTCTTAATCTCACTTGAATCTTAAAAGAGGGACCTAAATTTCTCAAAGGACAAACAGGTGAAGTTGACCCACCTTGTTGGGTCAACCAATCTTCAAATTAGGTCACTCTTGCACTCAACACAACTTAAAGTTCAAGTGAAATCCTAAGCACCCATGCTCTTAATTAAAACTGGGAGACTTAAGAGTTCAAGTCCCCATTTGGGTCTACCTGGAACATCAATGATAACAGAGGTCGGGTGGGGGAAACCCTGTAACTTGTGGGGACAATCTACCATGTAGGGGCCTTCGTGGGACTCTCCTTCTCTGACTACCCAGGTAATTCACAGGTGGACAGCTTTTTGACTAAGGGGTATCATCCGCCCCAAACCTCTATAGTTATCCAAAATTTTTGGGTGTCTTGATTGGATCCATCACATTCTATTTTCATCCAATCAATCAGTGCAAGTTTGGTAGGAGGTCCTTAAGACCACCCTTGACGCCTACATTAGTTATTAACTCCCGTCGAGGCCAAGCTTCAACTTTCGTGTTTGTGTAGCAACCCCATCACATATGTATCTCTTCTGATTCATCTGAACCTAACTCTCCTTCCATCATCATGGAACAACCAGCAGAAGAGAACAACCTTGAGAATTAGCTTTAGCGCCTTAATGATCTATTCCAAGCCTTTGTGAATCCACCGTAGCATCCTATGATGCAAGATCATTACAATCACGTCGTGGTGGCAATCGAACCTCGAGTCCAAATCCTAGTTGGAGGTCCTGATACTGAATTCAAGCGCAACATGATTCATGCTATTCCAAAATTTCATGGGTTCAATTCTGAGGATCCTTTCCAACACATTAAACAACTCAAGCATCTGGCCCAAACCTTCAGGTCAGATGTTCAGAATCGGGATATTCTTCTTATGAAAATGTTCTCCTTCTCTCTCATGGACAAAGCAGCTCACTGGTATCAGACTCAAACGCGTCCAATCAACACATGGGTTGAACTACAATCCAAGTTTTTGAAAAAGTTCTTCCCAGTTGGTCGAACGAATGCTTTACGACACCAGAACACGCACTTCACACAACAACCTAAGGAACCACTTCACGAAGCATGGGATCGTTTCTTGGATCTCATGCGAAAGTGCCCCCATCACGGAGTTCCTAAATGAGAACAAGTTTAGTCTTTTTACCAAGTACTTCTTGAAGATATCCGATTATTCGTCAATGCAAATTGTGGAGGAAATATCATGGGTCAACACGAAGACACTGTGTGGGAGATTCTCGAGAATATGTGCAAGAACTCCATCAATAATGATTCCATGGGCATATTCGATTGGACGAATGCCCGCGCATTGACGAATCCAAGGGGAGCACATGAGACGTAGGGCCTATCCTCTTCTGTCAACTTGGAACTAATGGTCAGTCGTTTGGACAAGGTCTCTATTATTGAGAAGAAGGTGGATGAGGTAACTCGACATCTGCAGCGAGCCACCTCTACACAAAACCCGTTCGCATTGCCGTCCTCTAGGAGGGAAGATATGCATAACATCTACCACCAATCTTCTCAGGGGTTAGACCCGCATCCACCCCTATCTGACTCTAGGGCTGGAGGAAGCTTTGGACCTGCCTATTCTAGTTGGGGAAATTTTGAACCCTCATATTCTAACTTTTCTAAGGTTCCTCAAACCTGCGAGGACCTCAACACCATCTACAAGGACCCATTCTCTAATACCTATAACCTTGGATGGCGATATCATCCTAATTTCATGTGGGTGGGAAACAATCAGAATCAAAGGCCACCATATCAGCCCCGTCCACAAGCTTCTCGTCCATATCAGCTGCCTCAACCTCGACCCAGCCCCACCTATCAATCTAGGCAAACTCAAGGAGATCAAATGACTCTTATCCTTCAAACTCTAGCTGACATTCAAAAGACAAATGTGGCTATGCAGAAATAGCACAAAGACAAGATCATAGAGGTTCGCAATCAACTCGCCCATATGGCAAATTCCCGCTAACCCGGTACACTCCCTTCGCAACCTCTACCTAACCCCAATAACATGCCAAATCAAAGGCGTGTTATAAACCCAAACTAAGGCCAAGCCCACATGGTTTATTAGGCCCCTTTTTCTCCATCACCCGACGAGATGGAAGCTTTGACATCATACTTAGGATTTCAGTAGCAGCCACCTATTTTACCTACACTAAACTACAACCAGGCAGGACTGAATTTAGTTATGGTCCGTAGTGGCAAAGCAACAAAGGACCCACCATACCCAAGCCACTTTTAGCCTGGTAGTGCTAACCCAAACCCTAGGATAGTCATCCAGAATACCCCTGTCCCTGATCAAGAACCTAGACCTATTCCAGAGGAACCATCTAAGGTTCCATTTCCTGAGGCCTTGACTAAGGGAAAGAGGACAACCAAACTCGTGGCAGCTGAAGAGGACCTAGTCAAGCTCTTTGAACAAGTCTATATAAGCATCCCCTTGATGGATGCAATTTGCCACGTACGAACTTACGCACGATTCCTAAAAGACATGTGTACACCTAAGCATAACCAGCGAACCAAAAATGGGAGCCCAATCGTATTATTGGAGCAAGCCAGCTCCATCATTTTGAGTAAACTCCCAACTAAGGCAAAAGACCTAGGTACTCCCCTGATTTCCTATACAATTGGTGATATCCAATTTGATAGAGCATTATTGGATCTAGGAGTCTCCTTAAACCTAACACCTACATCCCTACTTGACCATCTTGAGGAATCTGTGCTCAAACTAACAGAGGTGACATTACAGTTGGCAGATCAATCTATTAAGTCACCTAAAGGAGTTTTTGAGGATGTCATTGTTAGGGTTTGGGATATTTATTTCCTGATGGATTTCATAGTCTTGGATGTGGATGCTCCAGAGAATCCGAAAAATGCACCGATCATACCAAGGAGACCCTTTTTGGCCATTACTAGAGCCAACATTAATTGTGACGAGGGCCAAATTTAACTAAAATTTGGGAATCAGACACTAAAGATCGACATCTTTAAGGCCCAACAAGGGATTAATTGCAGGGTTATAGAACAAATATGTGATCTTGAGGTTGTGGTTGACGATCGATATATCGAGGAAAACCTGACTACTTCTGATCAACCACAATAGGATCAAAGCATGCAATTAGAGGAGTCTGAACTCAACCTAGACACACCCATAGCTCCTTCCCTTGCTCCCAATACGCACCCTAAACCACCTGCTGGTGCTGATAACCCTATTTTAAAACTAAAGCCTCTTCCCGATCATTTAAAGTACGTCGTTTTGGGTTCCAATCAGACTTTTCCTGTGATTATCAACTCCAGACTCACACCTGATCAGGAATCCCATCTGACTTCTTTTCTCCAGCAACATCGAAGAGCCACTAGATGGACTCTCGATGATTTGACTGGTATTAGCCTCTCTTACTTCACACATCACATCTATACTGAAGAGGGCACACGACCTTCCCGTGAAATGCAGAGACGTCTAAATCATAATTTGCAGGAGGTCGTGAAAAAGGAGATCATTAAGTGGTTAGATGTTAGGATCATCTATCCGATCTCTAACAGTCGGTGGATGAGTTCAATCCTGGTTGTGCCTAAGAAGGCAGGAGTCACCGTGATCACGATTGAGACTGGAGAAATCACACCGACCGGTGTAGCAAATTCGTGGAGAGTCTGCATTGATTATAGAAGACTCAAGTTGAGGCATATCGTGCGATTTTGATAGGAAAACATCGTAGTATAGTGCGCAATATGATCAAACTAAAATATTTATAAAAAGATAATGAGACTTGAGTCTCAGTCGTTCGTCTCTAGGAGGCATTTGTTTTAAGTTTGTATTCGATCTTTTACCATTCTACTTTATTTAAAATCGCACGTCGGTTTCCAATCTTCTGATCAAAATTTCACCACTTCTATTACAAACCCTGATTACATGCGTGTGTTTTAAATAGATCACAAAGGTGAAAGTGTGAGTTTCTGTGCGCACAATTCTAGTGAGGTGGTGATTGTTTACAGAGAATGCATCTATAGTCAGATTTTCTATATTTTCCGAAAACGACATGCTTGTTGCAAAATATCAAGAATTAAAAACAGGCAACATTATCTTGCAAAAGATATTGCAATGAACTCATGGTGATTTTCAACACATAGACATATATATATAGAAAATATATTTTTCATCCATTCATTTGGAGAGTGTTTGCAACATGAACTTGTAGAGGAAAGCTTGTACATGGATGCTCAAAAATGTAGATCTAGCTATCAGAAAACGATCACATACAAGAATCTACAGGGGGATTTTGCATGCATCATTTGTGGAGAATAAGGACTACACTACTAAGCAGTAATTAAAAGAAGTAAAACTATGGAGAGCATAAACTACTAATCTAGATCTAGCAGAATAGAAGGGCATTCGAAGGTGGTCTCCGATGGCCTTGGAGTGGTTGGGTGGAGAATGAGGGACGGCCAATGGAGCTTAGGCCAACCCTTGTAGAGAGGTTGGAGCGATCTAGCATCCCAGCATGGTGTCCTTCATGGTGGTGGTCAACTTGTGGAGATGGAGTGGAAGTGGCTAGCCTAAGTGGAGGCGGAGGTGAATGGAGCCAAGGAAGTGAATGGGAGCAAATGGCCACCCCTTAGGTCTTTTTATAGACCTAAGGGACTCTCTCTAGAGAAGTGTGGAACTCTCTAGAGAGAGCCCAAGAGTGGCTTGCCAGGAGAGGATAGAAGTGGTTTTGAGATCCAAAAAATGTGGATCTCAATTTGAACGCCTCTTGGTTGCTAAATTTGGCAACCAAGAGTGGCGCCACTTGGAGAGAGTTCTAGAGAGCTCTAGATGTGTGGGAGTGCATGAATGGGTGTGTGTGTGTGTGTGTGTGGTCGTGCCTTAGGTGTCTAAGAGGTCTAGGTTAGGTCTTAAGGGGTTTAGGTAGGTGTATGCCTTGAATTAGGGTTACAAACCCTAATTGCTAAGGGGAAATTGCAATTAAACCTAACCTAAGTTTAATTGAATGAGTGTGAACCCAATTAAGAGTGAAATAACTCAATTAGGTTGGGTTTAGGTTAATTGGACTCTTACTAAGTCCAATTGAACTTGTGTGGGTTGAGATCTAAGCTCAATTGGACTCAATGAGTCCAATTGATTTAGGTAAAGGTAATTGACTTTGATCTAAGTCAATTGGGTTTGGTGAGGATCTAATTAGGTCCTTAGGTTGGTTTATAAGTGATGTACTAGGGTTAGGACACAGTAATTTAGGTTCCTATGGGGTTGGGATTAGGTCTAGGGAGCTAGAAATCCAAGATTAAGGCTTGAATCTCAAAACAGGAACTGGAGACCAGTTCCAGACGTCCAAAAATATGATCAGACGACTTATACTCAAAAATCAGAAGTCCAGACTTCAGTTATGGATGTCCAATCTGAGTCAGGGGAAATCTAAGTTCTGTTTTGGGAATTCTACAGAAATTGGATGTCTGACAAAGTGTCTGGACGTCCAATAACTCTGCAGAAGTGGGTTTGAGGTGTGCGGGAGTTGGCTAAGGGTCTTGGATGTCCTATAACTTATCTAGTTGTCCAGATAAGGGTTGGAACTGGGGTTTACGGCTTCCTAGGGTGCTGTGACCTAATCTAAGGGTGGCCAAGGCTTGGGGGAAGTCTCTCGGCTACCCTAGGGCTAGGATGGACCTAAGCTCTTCACATTTTACTGCTTTATTCCTACTTAATAGAATAGCAAGCCTTAACTCCCTTACAACATTATTCTTGCATCTAATCTAAGTCTTCTACTCTAGCTCTGCTGCAACACCCATTATTCCTGATCCAGCTTCAGATCCAGCTCCTGATCAGCTTATTGCCTGCAATCGACATAATATACTTACTCAGCACATTATAACATTATTTTATGTATAGCCAAAGTAAAGCAGTAAAGATGGAGATAATGCGTGTGCATGCATGAATTACCCTAACTTATGCTAAGTCCTAGCCTAATTTAGATCAATTAAGACCTATAATTGCTATGTAATCATACCCCCATGCCTAAATCTTGCTAGTCCCTAGAAAATGCAAGACTAAATTATTCACATAAGGGTCCCAAGGGACTGATTATTTTATCAAGTGTATGCCTAGAGATTTTTCTCCTTTTTATTTTCATCCTATGCTCTAGAAATCCAGACAATCGCGAAAGTGTAGCTATGTAGCTTTTGCAATGGATTCGAGTGAAAAATTGATACACCTCTAAAGCCTGTACTTGACCCCTAGTAAAAATTCTAATAGGATAGGTGGACTTCTTCCCTCTAGGTATTCAAGATATTCTATGAATTTCACCCCAGGTTTACGCTTAAGTAGAGAATCTTTGAGGGAAAAGATTATATATTTGGTGGCTCACTCACAAGTGGTGCTACATAGAGATTAGTGCTACAGAATCTAGATTCCCAGATTACTAAGTAACTCAACTCAGAGAAAGACGAAAAAAACTATGCTCTCTTTTGATTCATTTGTATTCATTCTCTCTTACGCTTTTTCTTTTTCTTTTCTTTCTTTTTCTTGGAGCTCTCAACCTCACCAGATTCACATATATGTTCTGTATTTGGTGGTCTCACTTGGCATTAACACTTTAATTGAGTTCCCATAACTCTAACACCAAGTTAGAATTCCTCAGCCAGTATTCGAGCGGTCAGAAACATAAGAAAGGTGGGTTAAAGTCATATTTGGTAGATCTCAAATTTATTTGGTGGTATTGCCTCAATGCAACTAAACTAAATATTCACTCTTTTTTCTTTGCTTTTTCTTCTTTTTCTAATTTTTTTTCAATTTTTCTTTCTTTTCATCTTTTTCTTTTTCACAACATAACACAACCAGCACACATCCATGAACTTTATTGAGGAGGCATTATTAGGAATTGGTGGTACTCAAGAGACATTGGGTGGCTTATTTGGTGGAAGTGCCTACTCATGGCATCGGGAAAGATGGATAGGATGGTGTATTTCTAACCATGACATCAATACACTCCTTCAGCTAAGGATTCCATAAAGAATGGTCGTAACCATCCACCTTAGCCGTAGTTTTATGAAAACTCGCTCTCCGCGTATTTGCCTTATTTGATGGCTCTCAAAATTCGCACAAAATGTATGCACAGGAACCAACAGTGAAAACTATGCCTTATCTCTGAGTATCATCACCTAATTATCTAAGATTTCAAATTCCTTGTACTAACCTTAGAGCATCAGTACACTCTAATCTCATCTCACATTATTTGGTTGATTTTTGGAAGAAAATCTGCCTGACTCCCAAAACACTATCCAGGGGTTCAGGAAAACAAGCACTGCTTCCTCTCGACAGACTAAAGATGTTTATCAGCCTTCACCGTGAATCCATTGCAAGTTCTACGTGTGTGTGAAAAGTTGTACTGGATTTTAGATTATGGGAAATAACTAGAGGATAAAATCCCTAATGCATTCTTTTAATAAAATAATCTTATTCATGAATGCAATATGTATATATGCTATGAACAAGCAACCTCATATATCTGTACTTCAAAAATATTCCCTTTCAGGTTACATTCAACTTGACCCTAAATTTAGAACAAGAGATGAGTGGGTGAGTTGGAAGTGGCTGTTGTGGACGATTTCTAGCTCCAATGCAAGCATTGGAGGTGGAGTCGATTGTTCGTTTATTTAGGTCGTAAAGTACATTTTTCATGCAGCTTCGAGGTTTTCCTAAATGTTGGCCTAAAAATTTTCAGTTTTGTTGTATCTACCCTCCCATGCCTAAGTTCTTGCATGTCCTCATGCATGAATATAAAAATAAATAAATATAGTAGGGAGAGAATGGGTAGAAATCACCTATAATTGCTCCTGAAATTATACATTCAACATTGGCCAACCTGTCAGTATGTAATATGTAGAAGGAAAATATGCTAACAGAAAAACTATGCTATACATAAAAATGGTTATGTATAAATGATGGTGGAATGTGGGGTAAATGGTATCTATATGTGCTGAGTTTAACACCTCCAGCTGGGAGAGAATTCAGTCACACGTCCTCAATAAGATGAATAGTCTCATCAGGTGGAGGAGGTTCCTAGGCCAAAAATGGCTTAAGGCACTGGCCATTTACCATAGATATATGCCCAGATTTTGGGTCCTTGATCTGGTGCTGTAAACACGTTTATACTACTTAAGATGTCTATTTATGCATGTTCTTAAGCAGAGGATTGCATTGCATGCTATAAATATTGCATAACATGCATCATCTTGCATTTAGAGTAGTTTGAATAAAATGGAGGTTAATTGCCTCCTTTTATGTGCTTGGATAGGGCAAACTTTTTATCGGGGCCTCGGATCGAAGATCCAACCGTACAAATCTAATCAGGGCGACGATTGGAGTTCAACGACTCCAAAATCACCCTAATCAAGCATCTGTAGCATCAGATAGTGACCGGGGAACCCTAGAAGATCAAGGGCCAAGATGGTGTAAGTCCACACTTCAAATGACAAATCCGACCACACGGATGGATTCGGATCGACGATTGCAGCCTAACAACACAAAAATCGAGTCAATCCGACATCCGTGGCACCATCTACATCATCCAGAAGATGGACGGCCAAGATGGCACCACGTGGCACCATCTCGGCGGCCCAATCGCCTGCACGCACCCGCTGTAGCCCACGCATCCGCCCTTCTCTGCCGTTGGATCACGATCCGAAGGCTACGACGCGCCCGCACTGAACTCAGGCGCTCAACACAAACGCGCCCCCAGCGCATTGGTCGAGCGCTCTAACCCAAAGCGAGAGCGCACGTTCGAGCCTCGCCATGCGGAATTTGAAGCGAGGGTGCGCCTTCAATCCACCGTCAGATTGTGATCGAACGATCGCGCGCACCAGATAGAGCCCACGCACTATTGCACGAGCGACGGTAACGCGGCATCGCACGCAATCGGGCACACACTGAGGAGGCGGCATCGCACGCGATCTGAGCAGTCCGATCTCACGATCGGATGGCTGAGGATGGCTGAATGTGCGCAAGCGAGCAAGCATGCACGTCGCCCACTACGCCCACATTCAGACCTTTAGCGACAGTTTTATCCATTACTAAAGGTCTTGAATTAATGTTTTTAAAGATGTAATGACCAAATTGACCCCACTCCATACAACTATAAAGGGAGACCCCCTCCACACGAAATTCTCATCCCTTCCTTCTCTTCTCTACCTCTCCAAAGCTAAAGAGAAGCTTGTCCCACACCCGGGATGCTCCTCACGAGATAAAGTCAAATTTTCGTCCCCCGTTCAGAAGTGGATCCTGCGACGTCGACGACGTGCTGCCCCATTCCCATTCTTCTGCTTCATCCTCCTTCTTCCACTCTGTCCTCCATCATCCAGGCGTCGTCCCGTCCAGCTCGTCCTCCAAGCGATCGTCGAGGAGGATAACTTCTCTCTCCCATTCTTCTTTACAGCTTTCTAGTGTAGAATTTTCCTGCTTTCTAGTGTAGTTGATTTCCCGCTTTCTACTGTAATTCTTGTTTGGTTTTATTATATAAACATTTTGAATTATTGAATGCATGTTTTCTCTCCCTCTCTTTCTCTCTCTCTTCCTTTTTAGTCTGATTGTAGTTATAGCTTCATTGTAATTACATCACCTCGATTTTCAAGAAAAATTCTAAAAAAATATAATCGCGAATATAGATCGACGTAGCCTCCTGGTGCTCGACCCAGAATTCCAATTTTGGTATAAATTTTATTTGTTGAACATGAGTTCTTCGCTTTTAAGCTACAACCACAAGGTTTTAAAAAACCAAATACGTTAGCGTAGCAACTCGTACGTCCAACATTTTAGCGCCGTTGCCAGGGAGGCAACGATTTCTGATTTTCTTTCCTCATTTTTTGCACTTTATTATTTTCTAACTTGCTTTCTCTTGTATCTATTGTTTTGCAGAGACCTCCATCAGGGAATCATTGAGCGGTAGATTGGAGTAAAGTGTAGTTGAAGACAACTGTAAGTGCTCCCCATTCTTCCCCCTCCATATATTTCTTTCACCATATTAAATCCAAATTCCAATTAACCTAGGTGTTTCCATAAATCCTAGGAATAGTTTGGTTGTTTGGATTCTCACTCACATTCATTCCACCCTCATATATATAAAAAAAACAAAAAGATAATCTTGTGGGGAAATTTTCAACAAACACACAACATACACCCACATTCAAGGCACTTAATCAAATTGATTTGTTTCTACTCAACCGGGTTCTGATATGTGGAACCTATACACACAAAGTAACACATAAAAGAGTAGAAATCATTCTAGATTAACCATCTTTGAGTGCCTAATTTAGTGGTGCATTTGTGGCCAGTTGTTTGAGTTGTTTGGGCAGCACCACTATACTTAAAATCAACTCATCAAGTAGCTCCTCCTTAGGGTTTTCAATTTAGGCCTATTCCAGGCACTCCACTTTCTTTCTGGTTTTAAAGGAAAACAATCTTCACCCGTGCTTGACAACTTGGTTTGCCTAGAAACTTGATTGCAATCCACCTAATTTAAAACCCTAAAAGCTACTTAAGTAAGATTTGAACATTAAAATCTACGCATCACAAATAATCTTGCTTGAAAACCCTAGTTGTGCACTCACTTACACAAATCTCAATCAATCATTAAGGGCACAACCCATTTTAAGGGCCCATCACATTCCATAAGCACCACAATCCCAGGTCTTAATAAAATTGAGTAGACATTAGCCTTAAGGTCTGATTCACTCTTTAGGGCCTAGTCTGAGATTGTCTTTGATTAACCTACTTGTACTAATTAATCTGATGTCTAGCTAGGGGAGTAGCATCAAACGACCGTGGCTGGGGTGTACACTAGAAACCAGAGGCGAAAGCCGAAGGAAGAACCTTCTCCCCAGTCCCTCCTTCTAACTGGTTGGATTAAACAGATGCAAGTAGAGTAAATCATTTACAGCCTTAAGGCAGGTTTTGGGAGTCAGTAGATCCTTAGGCTACCCCACTTAAGGACAACCTTGTTTTGTTGTGCTGCAGGGTCCTTATCCCTAGTCCTTCCGACCTTCTCATAGTTTATGCTAGGAAGACGATCATTGAATCCCCGATTGGAAGGACCATTAGAGTATTCTAGGAGGCACAAGTTGGATTTTGGTTAACTTGATCCCATGGCCGACCAACAGTCTCCTTTGCTTGGAAATCCACAGGAAGAATTTCGAAGGCAGCTGGAACAAATGCAGAGAATGCAGGGCGCTCAGCCCTTGAAGGATTTTTATGATCCTTCAAATCACGGGGAACGTCCCAGTGTCCAGATTCCAGCCGATGACGTAGAAATCAAGCCCCAGGTGTTAAGCCTGATTAAACATTATCATGGGCTTAGCTCCGAAGATCCGTTTCAGCACTTGGAGGACTTGACCACTTTGGTCTAGAACACCAAGGCACGAAACGTAAACGAGGAGCAAATGATCATGAGGCTCTTCCCCCACTCTCTTAGAGATAAGGCTGCGCATTGGTATAGGACAATAGGAAGACCAATTACAACTTGGAATGAGTTGAAATTGGCCTTTCTGAGGAAATTCTTCCCAGTCGGACATACCAATGCTTTGAGACGGGAAATCACTACCTTCACCTAGTAGCCGGGGGAGCAATTTCATGTGGCCTGAGAGCAATTCCAGGACTTATTGCGGAGGTGTCCACACCACGAGGTGCCGAAATGGCAACTCGTGCAAATTTTCTATCATGGGTTGACTGAGCAACTCAGAAATAATGTGAATACTTCTTGCGAAGGTAATTTCTTCAATAAAGATGTGGATAGTGCACATGATTTATTTGAGGAAATGAGTGAGAATTCAATCAATCATGCCTCCATGGATACATTTAATCGGTCCCAGCAGCCTAGATCAAATGTCAATGAAGTCCATGACTCTCATTCATTTGATATGGAATTGATTTGTAACAAACTTGATAAGGTGGACTTGGTTGCTAAGAGAATGGAAGAGTGGATGGCTGGCAATTCTATGAACAACTCTCGATCCACTTAATCCCAAAATTCAGGATTCCATTCCTCAAGAGCTCCTTCTAGATGGGAGTTCATGAATCAACTCGATGCGGCTTAACTTGTGAGTCAGCATTTTTCGGAACCCCACGGGTTCCAACTGGGGCCTTTGATCCCAATTTTCTGAGCCTTCCCTTTCTTTCTCTCCATCCTCACCCTATGAGGATGTCTGTGCTGTACAAGAGAATGTTAAATTCAACCCCTACTCTAATGCAAATTAATCCAGGTTGGAGAAACCACCCTAACTTCTCTTGGAAGAGCCTGGGGCAACAGACCCAATTCTGACCCAGCAACTATGATCCGCAACGACCAATGGGTCAGGGTCAAGTATATACTCAGTTGCCTCCAAATCAGGTCAACCAGCAAGCTTGGAATGCTCGTCAACCCGCAGGGCAGGCTGATTTGAACCGTCAAATGGTAGAGATGCAAGGATCCATGCTCCAGCTCATGCAACAAATGAAAACCTCGCTGGACAACTTGCAGTCCGAGCTCATTACTAACTCTCGTCAACCCGGATCTCTACCATCCCAACACGTACCCAACCCGCGAAATATTATGAATTCGGGCAACCAAGCCCATGGGTACGGAAACCAGAGGGACCCACATGCACATGCTCAGGTGGTTGAGCAAGGTTCTTCATCCTCTTCTTCTTTTTCTGCAAATCAACAATTCATGGCTAATCAAGCTCCTCCAATCTTTCCCAACCCTCCCCAAGACCCAAATTCTTATGCATTTACAAATTCTGTCACTTTGAGGAGTGGTAAGCAGACTCAGGATCCACAACCACACTATTCTGATCTTTTGAATCCTGAAGAACTTGAGGAGAGAGAGGAGAATTCTAGAGGAGAAATCAAGGCTCAAGAACCTGATTCAAAAGATCTGACTCATGTTCCTTTTCCTGAAGCCTTAACCAAATCAAAGAAGAAGAAGTCTGTTGATAGCAATGAGGAGCTTCTGAATCTATTTAAGAATGTTGAGATTAATATCCCGCTCCTTGATGCGATCAAGCACATACCGGCTTATGCAAGATTTTTAAAGGATTTATGTACTCAAAAGCGTAAGTCGAGAGAATCTATTTCGAGGAAGGTGGTACTCTCCAAGCAGGCTAGTTCAGTTATCCTACACTACCTCCCTCAGAAAAAGAGAGATCCTGGTGCTCCGTTGATTTCTTGCGTCATCAGAGATTATATATTTGATAGAGTACTTTTGGATCTGGGTGCATCCATCAACCTAATTCCGACTTCTCTTTACGAGAAGTTTGGGTTAGGTGAACTTCGGCCAACTTTAGTAACGCTACAGTTAGCGGACCGCTCGGTCACAAACCCACAAGGTGTTATTGAAGATGTTATAGTTAAGGTCGAGGATTTCTATTTTCCTGCAGATTTCCTTGTCCTTGACATGGATGTACCTAATAATCTGAGGAACACGCCCATCATTCTGGGGCATCCGTTCCTGGCTACCGCTAAGGCCAACATTAATTGTGAAAGCAGTAGCATGGAAATCACCTTTGGGGATCAATGAATGAAATTGGATATTTTGAAGGCGATCAACAAATTTGAGGATTGTGGATTTATTGAGGAACTTGATGAGGATAATGAAAACATTGAAACTTGTTTGATGGTTTCTTCAATCAAAAGTTCCTCCTTGGATGACGAATTTAACCCGCAACCCTCTATGGCTGACCTGCCATCTTCAAAAGAGGTTATTGATTTTGTTCACTCACAACCTCTTCCTCTTGTTGAATCTTCAGCATCTACCTTACCATCAATCATCAACCCGCCCTAGCTTGAATTGAAACCATTGCCTGAGAATTTGAAATATCAATTTTGAAGACCTCAGAAGATGCTCCCTGTGATTATCAGTGCTAAATTGATAAAGGAGCAAAAGATTAAATTGATCAAGGTCCTGAAGGAACATAAGGAGGCAATTGGTTGGACCATTCATGACCTTAGGGGGATCGAGCCATCTTACTGTAATCATAGAATATTCTTGGAAGATGGATCCTGCCCTTCTTGCCAGATGCAGAGGAGATTGAATCCAAATATGCAAGAAGTGGTCAAAAAGGAAATCATAAAGTGGCTCGATGCAGGAATTATTTATCCAATCTGTGATAGTCCCTGGGTAAGTCCTGTACAGATTGTTCGAAGAAATTCGGGATTACCGTTGTGACTAACGAGAGAGGAGAATCTGTCACAACTCGTTCAGCTTCCTCTTGGAGGGTTTGTATTGATTATAGGAAGCTGAACACAGCCACTAAAAAGGATCATTTTCCCCTACCTTTCATCGATCAAATCTTGGAAAGATTAGCCGGGTAGAAGTACTTTTGTTTTCTTGATGGCTATTCGGGATACAACCAAGTTCCTATCCATCCCGAGGATCAGGAAAAACTACTTTCACCAATCCCTACAGAACCTTTGCTTTTCGTAGGTTGCCTTTTGGGTTATGCAATGCACCTGCGACTTTTCAAAGGTGTATGCTAGCCATATTTTCTGACATGGTGGGAGAGTTTATGGAAGTATTTATGGATGATTTCTCTATTTTCGAAGAATCATTTGACTCTTTCTTGGCTAATTTGGAAATGATTCTTAAGCGATGTATCAAAACACGATTGGTCATTAGCTGGGAAAAGAGTCATTTCATGACCAAAGAAGGCATCATTTTGGGTCATGTAATCTCTGAATTGGGAATTGAAGTGGATAAAGCTAAGGTTGATGCTATCGCTAAACTTCCTCCTCCCACATCTGTTAAACAAATTCGATCATTTCTTGGCCATGTGGGGTTTTATCGAAGATTCATCAAGGATTTCTCGAAGGTTGCTCGTCCCTTAAGCAATCTTCTTGCCGAAGAAACGCTATTTGTTTTTGACGAATCACGCCGAAAGGCATTTGATTTCCTGAAAATGGCAGTCACATGTGCTCTAGTTTTGCAACCACCAATTTGGACAGCCCCTTTTGAGATCATGACCGACGCTTCTTATTACACGGTCGGGGCTGTCCTGGGTCAGAAAATTGATAGAAAGCCCTCCGTCATCTACTATGCTAGTAAAACTCTAGATGAAGCCCAGAGGAATTACACTGTTACTGAAAAGGAATTACTAGCAATAGTGTTCGCTTTGGAAAAATTCAAGGCTTATCTCTTAGGGTCTCATGTTATCATCTATACCGACCACTTGGCCTTGAGACATCTCTTTGCCAAAAAGGATGCTAAACCCCAGCTTATTCATTGGATTCTTCTGCTTCAAGAATTTGATCTTGAAATCAAGGATAAAATCAGGGTACAAAATGTGGTAGCAGATCATTTGTCAAGACTCCTAGGTGATTCTTCTCATCCAAACATTCCGATTGCTGACACTTTTTCGAACAAAACTATCCTTACAGTTTTAGGTGTCCACACCCCATGGTTTGCTGACATTGTTAATTATTTGGTTGTCGGTCAAATCCCCCAGGATTGGACTAAGCAACAACGGGATAGACTCAAATCTGAGGCCAAATACTACTTCTAGGAGGACCCTGAGCTATACCGCATTGACTCTTATCAGATTATTCACCAATGTATACCGGAGAATGAATTCAATAGTATACTCGAGTTCTACCATGCATCTGGGTGTGGTGGACATTTCTCCAGGAAAAAGACGGCTGCAAAAATCTTGCAATCTGGCTTCTATTGGTCGTCTTTATTCAAGGATGCCTAGGATTTCTCAAGGTCATGTTCTCGATGTCAGGCACTCGAGAGCATAACTAAGAGAGATATGATGCCCCTAAACCCAATTCTTCCTATCAAAATTTTGGATGTTTGGGGCATCAATTTCATGGGACCCTTTATCCCTTCATTTGGACATCAGTACATTCTTGTTGCTGTTGATTATGTGTCCAAATAGATTGAGGTGATTCCCACCCGAACCAATCACCACAAGGTGGTCATCGATTTTGTCAAGAAAAATATCTTCCGTAGGTTCAGGATTCCGAGGGCTATCATCAGTGATGGTTGCACTCATTTTACTAATGCCCAATTCCAGAATTTATTGGCCAAATACGGGGTTAATCATCGAATTTCTACACCTTACCATCCCCAGATGAATGGACAAGCCGAGATCTCCAATCGAGAGATCAAGAACATTTTACAGAAAATAGTTAGGCCTGATCGCAAGGATTGGACTCAAAAGCTTGAGGATGCTCTTTGGGCCTACCGTACGACGTATAAAACACCCATCGGCATGTCTCCATTCCGTTTGGTGCATGGAAAGGCATGCCATCTACTCGTAGAGATTGAACACAGGGCATTCTAGGCGATCAAACAATGCAATTTAGAACTGAATTTAGCTGGGAAGACCAGGAAACTCCAACTATCTAAGTTGGAGGAGCTTAGAAATGATGCTTATGAGAATGCCAAGATCTACAAGGCTCAGATCAAAGCTCCACATGATCAACTGATTTCCCGCAAGAGCTTTGAGCCAAACTAGAAGGTCTGGTTATTCGATTCTAAACTTAAGCTCTTTCCTGGCAAACTTAGATCTAAATGGAATGGCCCATTCATAATTGACCAGATTTTTCCAAATGGAGCCGTTCAGATTTCTGACTCAAAGACGGGTAACACATTTAAAGTCAATGGTCAACGTCTGAAGCCTATTATTGACCGTATTCTTCCAGAACCCATCTCAAACATAATTGCTCTAGCCATTCTGTGACTTCTTTGGCTGGACTTCATCCAGCTGATGGCATTAAACTCTGCAGTTGTACATATGACACAAGGCTGATATGAGCTTCATATCCAGGTGACATCTTTCAAATTCTACCCTTTCTTTCATGTCTCTTTTTCAATGAGGACATTGCATCAGCTAGGCATGGGGGGGTGGATTCATTTTTGAATCATTTGGTCAGCTTTGTGAAATTCATGTAAATTATTTTTCTCTTCTTATTTATACATTAAAAAAAAATCAAAATTAGGAAGGATTAGTTGGACATTAAGACTTTTCAATCTTTGAAAATTTTACATTAGGATCTGAACACAAAGACACTTCAGGTCTTTGGACTTAATTAGCCCATGTATCCACTAAAATGTTGATTTGTCTTTCGAGTCCTCGCAACCTAAATTCTATTTTAATTGGAGTAAATAAGTTTGGGTGATAAGTACATGACTTATCAACCCGTCCTCTGATTTGAGGCAATTTTGAGTCTTAAGCATCTACACACTTTCTTTGCACTGACTCATTGTTCGGCGATTCTAACGGAAATTGGGTAGCTAATGAACCTTCTAGGGTGATAGAGCTAGCAAGTTATCGTGGGTAACAGCCCATAGGTAGGTTGTCCAGAGCCCAGTCACTGGACCTTTCTCTTTTTACTGCCTTTAGGTAAATCTTAGAACAGGGAAGCCACCTACTTAAAAGAAAAAAAAAGAAAAAAATCAAAAAGAAAAGGAGAAAAGAAAAAAAGAAATAAACCACACTTCCTGCACAGATTGGTGGTAACAGCTCATCAACAGGTTGTCCAGAACCCAGCTCAATAAATGCACTGAAAATTCCCAAAACACTTTGGAAGAAGCGAAGAAGTAGAATAAACCGGCGTGATATACAATGGATTCACCCTTGTGTTGACCCCGTAAAAAATAAAAGTAGGGAGAAAGCTACCGGTTGTAAAGATACGGCAGAATTCTTTTTAGGTTACCTAGAGGCGTAGAAATCCGAAGTTCATTTTAATTGTCGGTCAACGAGTCTATCACATTCACAATAAGATGCTTAGAACTTAGGGTTCTCATCAAATCTTGGGTGAGTTGAATGGCCGTAGAAAGTCACTCTTTAACCCTAAAACTTGAAAACCCAAAAAAAAATTAGAAAAGAGGAAAAAGAGAAAAAGAAATTTTTCTTTGAATAAGGCAAGGGTTTGAGCCAGTCTGCATTTTGGCAGATACTCAGGCACTGTTGTGTCTTTGAAAGTTCAGATCCTAAGTAGAAAGTTTCTTAATGATTGAAAATAACTCATGCCCAAATAATCCAACCTAATTCTTTTATAAATAGCATCTAGTTTTTGCTAGGGACTAGCAAAAGATAGGCATGGGGGTATGATGTAAACACGTTTACACTACTTAAGATGTCTATTTATGCATGTTCTTAAGCATAGGATTGCATTGCATGCTATAAATATTGCATAACATGCATCATCATGCATTTAGAGTAGTTTGAATAAAATGGAGGTTAATTGTCTCCTTTTAGGTGCTTAGACAAGGAAAACTTTTTATCATGGCCTTGGATCGAAGATCCAACCGTACAGATGTGATAAGGGCAACGATTGGAATTCAACGACTCCAAGATCGCCCTAATCAGGCATCTATAGCATCAGATAGTGACCGGGGAACCCTAGAAGATCAAGGGCCAAGATGGTGTAAATCCACACTTCTAATGGCAAATCCAACCGCATGGATGAATTCGGATCGACGATCGTAGCCTAACGACACAAAAATCGAGTCAATCCGACATCCGTGGCACCATCTACATCATCGAAAAGATGGACGGCCAAGATGGCGCCACGTGGCACCATCTTGGCCTCCCAATCACCCGCAAGCACCCGCTGAAGCCCAAGCCTCCGCCTTTCTCCACCGTTGGATCAAGATCCAATGGCTACGAGGCGTCCGCGCTGTAGTCAGGCGCTCGACACAAACGCGCCCCCAGCGCATTGGTCGAGGGCTCTAACGTGAAGCTAGAGCGCGCATTCGAGCATCGCCATGTGGAATCTAGAGTGGGGGCGCACCTTCAATCGACCGTCGGATCACGATAGAACAATCGCGCATGCCCGGTAGCGCCCATGCGCTATTGCACGCGCGACGGTAACGTGGCATCGCATGCGATCGGGCACGCACTGAGGAGGCGGGCGTAGCGCGATCTAAGCCATCCGATCTCGCCATCGGACGGTTGAGGATGGCTGAACGGCGCAAGCGAGAGGGCGCGCGCGTGCCGCCCACTACGCCCACGTTCAGACCTTTAGCGACGATTTTATTCGTCACTAAAGGTCCTAAATTAATGTTTTTATAGATGTAATGACCAAATTGCCCCCACTCCTTGCAACTATATAAGGAGACCCCCTCCGCACGAAATTCTCATCCCTTCCTTCTCTTCTCTACCTCTCCAAAGCTAAAGAGAAGCTTGTCCCACACCCGGGATGCTCCTCGTGAGATAAAGTCAAATTTTCATCCCCCATTCGGAAGTGGATCCCACGATGACGACAACGTGCTGCCCCATTCCCATTCTTCTACTTTGTCCTCCTTCTGCTCCATCCTCCTTCATCCAGGTGTCGTCCCATCCGGCTCATCCTCCAAGCGATCGTCAAGGAGGATAACTTCTCTCTCCCATTCTTCTTTACAGCTTTCTAGTGTAGAATTTTCCTGCTTTCTAGTGTAGTTGATTTCCCACTTTCTAGTGTAATTCTTGTTTGGTTTTATTATATAAACATTTTGAATTATTGAATGCATGTTTTTCTCTCTCTCTTTCTCTCTCTCTCTCTTCATTTTTAGTCTGATTGTAGTTATAGCTTCATTGTAATTACATCACCTCGATTTTCAAGAAAAATTCTAGAAAAATATAATTGTGAATAATGATCGACGTAGCCTCCCTGTGTTCGACCCAGAATTCTAATTTTGGTATAAATTTTATTTGTTGAACACGAGTTCTTCACTTTTAAGCTACAACGATAAGGTTTTAAAAAAACCAAGCATGTTACCGTAGCAACTCGTACGTCCAACATCTAGACTGCCCCATTAGGATATGGATGAATCACAATATACGGGCCAGTCCATTTGGACTTGAGCTTCCCTGCGAATAGTTTCAGTCGTGAATCAAACAACCAGACTTGCTAGTTGGGAGTGAATGCTTTCCTCCAGATGTGGTGGTCATGAAAGGCCTTGATCTTGTCCTTGTATATCAATGCGTTCTCATAGGCCTCCCACCGGGTCTCTTCTAATTTACTGAGCTAGAGTTTCCGTTCTTGACCTCCTGCATCAAGGTCAAGGTTACAATTTCTCACTCCCCAAAAGGCGTGGTGCTCCAGTTCTATAGGAAGGTGATAAGCCTTGCCAGATACCATGCAATATGGTGACATTCCGAGTGCGGCCTTGTATGCAGTCCGATATGCCCAGAGTGCAACGACTAATTTGTGGGACCAGTCCTTCCTATCTAGTCTAATCGTCTTTTGGAGAATTAGCTTGACCTAATAGTTAGACACTTTAGCCTGCCCATTGGCCTAGAGGTGATACGGGGTGGCTATAAGGTGATGTACCCCATATTTCTTTAATAATGACCTAAAATGGGAGTGAATGAAGTGGCTTCCCCCGTCGCTAATCAGAGTGCGGGGTATTCCGAATCTCATGCAGATGTTCTGCCGTAAGAAAGGAATGATGGTCTTATGGTCAGCCCGTCTTGCTGGGATGGCCTCGACCCACTTTGAGACATAGTCGACGGCTAGTAATATGTACTCAAAGCCATGCAAGTTCAGAAAAGGGCCCATAAAATCGATGCCCCAAACATCAAACACTTCTACAACCATGATGGGTTGGAGTGGCATCATGTCTCTCCTGGTCATAGAACCGACCGACTGGCATCGTTTGCAGTGTTGGGCGATTCGTGTGTATCTCTGAAAATAGTTGGCCAGAAAAATTCTAACTGCAAAATTTTTGCAACGGTTTTCCGTCCCGAGAAATGACCACCACAAGCATCTTTGTGGCTAAAAGATTACACACTTGGGATCTTAGAATCTGCAATGCATCTTCGAATAATCTGATCTGCTCCAATGCGAAAGAGAAGTGGGTCATCCCAGAGGTAGTATTTGGCTTCTGCAGTGAATTTGAGTTTCTAGTCCTTGGATAGATTCACAGGAATTTTGCCTGCAGCAAGGTAGTTCGTGAAATCCGCGTACCAGAGGAACTCAACAGAATGAACTACCAAAAGAGATTCATCCGGAAATTGCTCGTGGATAGGCAGGGAATAAGGAATGTGATCTGGGTCTAGTCTAGATAGGTGATCCGCCACAACATTCTGCTTTCCAGCTTTGTCTCAGATTTCGATATCAAATTCCTACAATAGAAGGATCCATTTGATGAGCCATGGTTTGGCATCCTTCTTTGCCAACAAATGCTAGAGGGTGGAGTGGTCAGTGAAAATGATGACCTTGGACCCTAATAAGTACTATCTGAATTTCTCCAACTCGAATACTATCGCTAGCAGTTCTTTTTCGATGACAATGTAATTACGCTGAGCCTCATTCAGCATCTTGCGAGCATAGTATATGACGAAGGGTTGTTTCTCCCGACGCTTGCCTAAAACAGCACTAACAGCAAAATCAGACGTGTCGCACATCATCTCGAAATCGAGCGACCAGTCGGGTGGTTGGAGAATCAAGGACTCAGAGATAGCACTTCGTAACGACTTGAAGGTGCTGAGACACATGGTATCAAATTCAAATGGGACATCGGCAACAAGGAGATTCGTCAAGGGCCGTGCAATTTTCAAGAAATCACGTATAAATCTCCAATAGAAGCTGACGTGACCAAAGAATGATCTGATCTGCTTGATCGAGATAGGTGGCGGTAAGTGGGAAATAATTTCAGATTTAGCTCGATCGACCTCGAGTCCATTTTTGGACATCCTGTGCCCTACTACTATGCCATCCCTCACCATGAAATGACCTTTCCCCCAGGATAGTATTAGGTTCACCTCAATACACCGTTTCAGGATCTTAGTGAGATTATCAAGACAAGATGTGAAATTATCTCCGAAAATGAAGAAATCATCCATGAATACCTCCACATAGTCCTCAATCATGTCAGAGAAGATGGCCATCACACAACGTTGAAATGTCGCTGGTGCATTGCAAAGGCCAAAGGGCATCCACTTGAAAGCAAATGCTCCAAAGGGGCATGTGAATGTGGTCTTGTCTTGATCTTCCGGGCTAATCGCTACTTGATTATACCTGGAGTATCCATCCAGAAAGCAAAAGAAGCTGCGTCCAGCTAACCATTCCAAGATCTGATCAATGAATGGTAAAAGAAAGTGATCCTTCTAGGTAGCCGTGTTCAGTTTCCTATAGTCGATGTAGACCCACCAAGATGTCATAGTGCGGGTCGGGATGGATTCGCCCTTATTAATTTTTACGACGGTGAGTCCTGCTTTCTTGGGTACTATCTAGATCGGACTCACCCACTTTCTGTCTAAGATTGGGTATACAATACCTGCATCCAGCCATTTAATGATCTCCTTCTTAACAACCTCTAGCATATTCGGGTTAAGCCATCTTTGAGGTTGTCTTGAGGTTTCACCCCCTCATCCATGTAAATGGGATGAGTGTAATACGAGGGACGAATACTGCAGAGATCAGCAATACTCCACCCGATAGCAGCCCTATGGTCTTGCAATGTAGAAATCAATTGGTGCTCCTGTTCTTGGGTTAAGTGGGCATTGATAATGACTGGGTATGTCTCACTTTCACCCAAGAACACATACTTGAGTGAGTCAGGTAAGGGCTTCAATTCAATCACGGGTGGGTCAGAGTTAGAAATGAGAGTGGGAGGAGTAGAATAGAGGGTGGGGATCTGCTGATCCATGTGCACGTGAATTCCTGCTGAGTCACTCCCTGTGAAATAATCGGTTGTGACTACGTTAACGGGAAACCCGTTAGTTGTAGTCACGTCTTCCTGCAACAACAGGGGCGATTCAGTAATGTGTGGATCAGGAAAGCTAGATACAGGGGTGCTTTGGTCAGAAGCACACCCTAAACATTCAGATCCTCAGGGAGATATGTGTAGTGCAGTGGTTTCAGTCCTATGTGGATCGAGGTCCAAGAACCCTGATAGTGCAGACACATGAGACATTGGATCATCACAAAGGAGCCCAATGTTACCATAGTATGCCGCATCTTCGACTTCACCATCCTCCTCTATTCGATCACAGTCAAAGTTCTTTGCTGCCCTGAATATGTCCAGTCGAAGTCGCTTATTGCCTAGGGCTATCTCCATACACCTGGATGCACAATCAATGTTCGCTTGGGCTGTCGCCAGAAATGGGCAACCCAAAATAATTGGTGCATCTCGGAGATTAGGAGGAACTTCCATATCGAGAACGAAAAAGTCTGTGGGAAAGCAGAACCCACGGACTTTCACGATCACGTTCACAACCACGCCCTTGGTGTTTTGACTGATCTATCAGCCAGCTGAATCGTGACCGAGGTGGGCCTCAACTCCCCAAATCGAAATCGATCAAATACGGTAGTGGGAGTTAAGTTGATGGACGAACCCAGATCTAGAAGGGCCCGATCAAATGGAGAATCCTACATGAAGCAGGATATGAGTGGGGTACCAGGGTCTTTCTTCTTTGGTGGTAAGTCAACTAGAATCACGGCGCTAGCATCTTTCGACAGTACTGCCTGTCGTCCAATTTTCGGCTATCGCTTCGGGGTACAATAGTCCTTGAAGAATCTAGCAACAGTAGGAATGTGATCGATTGCCTCGAGGAGGGGGACCTGAATATGTACTTCCTTGAACATTGATTTCAAATCAACAAAATTTCGCGTGTCCTTTTTCCATACTGCATTTCGTGTCAGAGCCTCAAGAAAAGGGACAGGAATCTCAGGGTTGAGTGGCCTCTTACCCTTATCCACCGCAGGTCACTCCTGAGATGAGGAAGGAGTCAAACCAGCCTACGGCTAAGGATGGAAAAAATCAGGACCCACCTACCTAAGTGGACGGTCAAATGTCTTCCTTCCGCTCCTCAAAGAGACAGCATGCGCATCGGCTTGCTGTCCATGAGGTGGTGGGGGAGCGGAAAGGGTAGAATATGCGGGTTTTTCAAAGGCGGCTGGCCTTGCGCGTAACCGGGTGGTGCAGGAGGCGCCTGTAGTATGGCGTGTGCCTGTCCCTACGGTGCTTGAAACCTAGGAGGGGTGCCTTGGTTCTACACATATCGAGGGTTCTGGATGGGTTGGGAAGGCAAGGATCCCTGAGTCCTATGCTCTTGCAATAGCTGGTTCTACGTGTTCTGTATAGTCTGTATCTGATCAGCCATTGCCTTCATAATCTACAAGCTATCCTAAGTGGATTTCTTCATTGATTCTTGCAGCTCCTCTTTCAGTGCTGCCAAAGGGTCAGCTCACTTTGGAGGGTGACTAGTAGCTTGGTGTAGTGCCTGGTATAGAGAACGAGGTTGTTGTCGCTGAGACAGGAATGGCTGCTACCTAGGGTACGTGTTTTGCGCATTCCCGTATTACTTAGTCTGGTAGTGTGGATCATGATGTGGTCTCTGTGAATTAACAGACCAGGAGAAGTTCAGGTGCTGGTGCCAACCAGGGTTATACGTCTCTGAATACGGGTTATTAAACCCGTATCCTTGGATAGCACTGATGTCCTCGTAGGCCGAAGATGTCTGAGACGTATATCCGTCAAGGGGATACGCATTATAATCTACAGGTGGTGTGTAACCCTGGTCGTAGAGTGCTAGATCTGGATTGTTTAAGGGATCCTAATATGCGGGATCTCGTAAATATGGAGAAGATGCATCCTGAGTGAGTAGATTAACTCAAGCAGGAGGGGCTTGAAGTGCATAGGAGGGCCTTGAGGCGGTAGAGCTCAAGTCAGATTGACCCTGACTAATCTGGTCAATCTTCTTCTCAATTAGGTTTATTCTATCCAGCTACTTGACGATGATATCCATGTCGACACGAATAGACTCGGTGTGAGCCTCGTGGACACCAACCCGCTGCTGACCAGGCCACCGGATCTGGTTCATGGATGTAACATTCATCAACTTCTCCGCCAAAGATTCGAATAGCTCAAATGCACTATTTTCACCTTTTGCGAGGAAATTCCTGCCACTAGATGCATCGGCCAGATACCGATGTGTGTCATCCAGCCCATGGTAAAAGATCTGAGCTAGGTGCCATCTGGGTATACCATGGTGCAGGCATTTCTAAAGAAGGTCGTGAAATCGGTCCCATGCCTCATGTAACTTCTCCCCAGCTCCCTGGGAGAAAGTCGTGATTGCGCACCGCATTGCATTAGTTTGATCGATTGGGAAGAACTTTTGCAGGAATTCATGTCGTAATTTCGGCCAGGTTCCAATTGGCTTCCCAATGGTCTTGAACCAATATGAAGCTTTGTCCCTCAGAGAGAACAAAAAAGCTTCATTAGAACAATCCCGAGACCGATATTCCTGGGTCGAATCATTTCAGCGAGTCAACTCAGGTCCTCAAGGTGCTGGAACGAATCTTCGCTTAAGTTCCCATAGAAGTGAGTGTTGATCAACCCAAACACATTGGGCTTGAGCTCAAGCGCGTCTCCGCCTGCGTGAATTCTGACTAGTGGTGCGATGATTTGTGTGGCTAGGTTGTAGAAATCCCACAGCTGTTCACCTTGAGACGGGTGTTGCATCCTGTCAATCGCCGTTAAGATGCGATCCATGCTCTGCCGATGCCGCTCCTCAGATTAGACTACCTGGGCTTCCAGACGAGCCATCTGGTCTAGATTCTCAATATCCTAACCCAGTCTAGGTTTAGGTCTAGGATTAGCCATGGTGGCTCTAGGAGTAGAACAAGTGGGGCGAGAAGATGGTCCCGGTAAGGCAACTCGCCTCCTTGGGAGCAGCTCCCAAGGTTCAACCAAGTGAGGTCTAAGTGACCTCCTTCCTCGCATACACCACCTAACCCCTGGGTTGGTGCAGCCAAGCAAGACAAGTTTAAGGCCTTGTCAATCAAGTGGTCCTTACGAATCAGATGATCGGATTTTTCATTTTAGATTTTAGTTCCTAAAGAAAATTCATCGTACAATCGACTGAAACTGATTCCTGCCTCTTCGCTAACCCAGTTAAGAGGTTGAAAACACCTATTAGTACGACAATGAATTCGGGTTTTATTTCATGTTTTAAAATTTATTTTAGCCTATTTTCTTCAGTTGGGATTTTCTTTTGGTGAGTGGCCCACAAGGTGACCAAGATCACCGGCTAAGTACTAGACTCGATTAAGTCTAGGTTAGCCTAGGTGTGGTCTCTAAATTGTAACCCTAAAGATTTAACCCTAAGGTTCATGCACTTCTAGGGTTTGTTCTATTTCAGCAGACCACAAAAGTAATGTTCATTCTCTGACAACAATTGGAATCCAATTAACTTGAAATTTTCTAAGTATATTCCTTTTTTAATTACCTTTTCAGAGAATATTTTTTCCGAATTTTTACTACTTCAACCGAATTTTGAAAGATTTTTGAATGTAGGGGGTTAGATCTGGAATTTTGACCCCTGGTTGACTTTTTGCTTTGAAATAGTACTAATTGACCTTTACAAATTCATCAAAAATATGGAAAATAAATCCAATGAGATCAGCTTTCAAACCCCACCATTTTTAGTCAAAACGGATTCACGGATTTCTTGGAATTGCATTTTGAAGTTTGAAAAATCTTGAATCTGGGTTAGTCTGACCCCCTTGCATTTCGCTAATTTTTAAAAATTTTACACTTGCAATTTTTTCAAAAGAATGGTGCCGTTTGAAAGATGGTTCAAAATGAAAGTATAGCCCAAATTTCAGAATTCTTTACTAACTAATGTTTCTGCAATCGAATTTTTAAAGCAGACTTTGAAATCTGGCTGAAAATCAAAAGATGGTGGAAAGACTTTTTAAAGAGGGTTTGGGTTTGAAATCCAAGCTTTTCACCAAAAATGTTTCTTTGTTTCCTCAAAACTTTTGCACATTTTTTTTTTCAAAAAGAATATTTCAAAGGATTCAAAGAAAATATATCTTTTTTTTTTGCCTTTTTTTTTTCAAGCTAACCTAGGATTCAAAAAGAAACCTAATCTAGATTTTTTTTTCAAATTTTTTTTTTTATTTTTTTTCTTCTTTTGCACGAAAATGAGTAAATTTTTTTTTCTTTTTTTTTCAAAGGAAATTGCACAAAGTAGATCTACTTCTAAGGTTCAAAGGAAAACTTAATCTAAAATGGAGATGATGTGCACCTGGATTTGTTTTCCGCGCTCGTGTGCGCAGATCCCGTTCTATTTCCATTTTTCCTGCACATCCAGAAACAAAGTAGAGGCAAATTTGTCAGTGATGGTTTCAAAGATCGAAATCAAAGAAAATGGCGTTGCCTCCCTGGCAACGGCACCATTTGTTGAGGCATATCGCGAAGTTTTGATAGGAAAACATCGTAGTAAAGTGCGTAATACGATCAAACGAAAATATTTATAAAAAGATAAGAAGACTTAAGTCCCGGTCATTCATCTCTGGGAGGCATTTATTTTACGTTTGAATTCAATCTTTTACCATTCTACTTTATTTAAAATCGCACGCCAATTTCCAATCTTCTATTCAAAATTTCACCACTTCAATTATGAAGCCTGATTACATGCACGTGTGTTAAATAGATCACAAAGGTGAAAGTGTGAGATTCTGTGCATACGATTCTAGTGAGGTGGTGACTGTTTATAGAGAATGCATCTATAGTCAGATTTTCTATATTTTCTGGAAACGACATGCTTGTCACAAAATATCAGGAATTAAAAACAGGCAACATTAATCACGCAAAAGATATTGCAATGAACTCATGGTGATTCTCAACACATAGACATATATATATATATAGAAAATATATTTTTCATTCATTCATTTGGAGAGTGTTTTCAACGTGAACTTGTAGAGGAAAGCTTGTACATGAATGCTTAAAAATGTAGATCTACCTATCAGAAAACGATTGCATACAAGAATCTACGAGGGGATTTTGCATGCATCATTTGGTGAGAATAAGGACTACACTACCAAGCAATAATTAAAAGCAGTAAAGCTATGAAGAGCACAAACTACTAATCTAGATCTAGCAGAACAGAAGGGCATTAGGAGGTGGTCTCCGATGGACTTGGAGTGGTCGGGAGGAGAATGAGGGACGACCAATGGAGCTTAGGCCAACCCTTGGAGAGAGGTTGGAGTGATCCAGCATCCCGGCATGGTGTCTGATGAGTCTGTTTTAATGGACTAATATTACGCCTAAGTAACTTTAATTGTATCTTATAGGTTTGCTAATAACTACATTAAGTTATAGAATATTTGCATGCATCATGATTTAGGTTTACATCCATTCTATAACTTAATATATAATGATTTTGTTGTTTTTATGTGCAGGAATGATATTTAGAAAGAACAAGGGTTGGGGAGTAAATTTCCCCAACAAACAACCGATGGCATTGTTCCGCATCCTCTGACCACCCTCAACAGCCGCCGGCCTCAATAACGCCTCCCCAACAATCTCCTGCCAAAATTAGAAAAGGGATTTGAAAATACCTTAATTGGCGCACGCAAGGAGAGAGAGGAGTTAAAGAGGAGGCAGAGAAAGGAGAGGGGCAGATCCATCTTACCCCTTGCGGGGAACAACTCCACCACATGCACTGTGCCTATGCCTGCTCCTTCTCCACCTTGCGCACCTGCAAGCACAAGCCCATCTCCAGCACCAAGCGCAGCACTACAGACCTTCTAGTGCTTAACCCGCCTTCACCCCTGCAGCACCAAGTGCCTTCACCTGCAGGACTTGTTCAGGTGCAGCACCAAGTGCCTGCACCTGCCTCTAAGCCTGCACCGGGCCCTCCAACCAGCAAGGAGGCACACACCCCTCTGCAGACCCGCCTCGCTCCATCCCGCGCTCCTTCCAACTGTGCCTGAAGGCCCTGCATGTCTTCAACCTGCCAGGCCGTGCCCGCAGGCGCATCCTTCCTTCTCGATCTCTCATCTCCAGCAGGCTCGCAGGCACTCCAACGCACACCACACACCACGTTTTCCAACTAGCGTTTCCAGCCAACGTCTCTAGCTAGCACCCCTGCCAGGCCGGCCCGTAGGCACTCCAGCGCACACAGCCCACCACACGTGTAGACCGCCCTAGCACCTGCAGGTGCCACTCCTTGTCCAGTGCCCACCTCTAGCCACGCCTATAGGTGCTACACACCTTCACTCCTGTAGGCGTCTGCCCGTCAGCCTCTGCCAGGCCGCGCACGCAGGCGCACACCTCCACACGCCCCTCTCAAGCAGTGCCTTCACAGTAGTAACAGCCTCTCCGACATTCTTCTCCTCCGTCGGTTGGCCACCTCTGGCCATCTCCATCGACGCCGCAACCTCCATCGGATCAGCCTCGTCTTCACCAACCTCCCTTACGTGTGAAAGACCCGCCGATGCTCTCTCGCTTTCGCGAGGAGGAGAGAGAGCAAATGCTCTATTTTGAGGGAGATTAAAAATTACATTTACTGGCATTGCCACCAGAATTTAATTTTTGATTTATTATTATTTTATTATGGTAGAATTGCATATGCACACTCATGCTTTCTGATAATGGCATGTTATTGATATTCACCTGTTTTAAGATTGGTTTTGGGATCAACACATGCACTGATTCTCTCTAGTATATGACAATTGAAAATTACACAAAATCATCATATATTTATTGAAGATTTCAATGAGTGAAAACTGCATATATACCCTTATCTTTTTAAGTTATTGTGAATCTACTTTCCATCACATTTTATGTCAGATTTGAATAGGAATTTCGCACTTAACCGAAAGAATATAAAATAATCGACAGTTTATTGCATAATTGCCTCCCTATGGATACAACCCACTATTCTGTGAGTGGTTATTTTTATTGTGATTTGTCTATTTTTCCACCAGTTAAATACTACAACACAAAGCGAAAAGTCGACTTGTCAGTGTCCTTCACGGTGGTGGTCAACTCGTGGAGATGGAGTGGAAGTGGCTAGCCTAAGTGGAGGTGGATGTGAATGGAGCCAAGGAAGTGAATGGGAGCAAATGGCCACCCCTTGGGTCCTTTTATAGACCTAAGGGACTTCCTCCAGAGAAGTGTGGAACTCTTTAGAGAGAGTCCAAGAGTGGCCAGCCAAGTGGTTTTGAGATCCAAAAAATGTGGATCTCAATTTGAATGCCTCTTGGTTGCTAAATTTGGCAACCAAGAGTGGCGCCACTTGGAGAGAGTTCTAGAGAACTCTCGATGTGTGGGAGTGCATGAATGGGTGTGTGTGTGTGTGTGTGTGTGGTAGTGCCTTAGGTGTCTAAGAGGTCTAGGTTAAGTCCTAAGGGGTTTAGGTAGGTGTATGCCTTGAATTAGGATTACAAAACCTAATTGCTAAGTGGAAATTGCAATTAAACTTAACCTAAGTTTAATTGAATGAGTGTGAACCTAATTGAGAGTGAAATAACTCAATTAGGTTGGGTTTAGGTCAATTGGACTCTTATTAATTCAATTGAACTTGTGTGGGTTGAGATCTAAGCTCAATTGGACTCAATGAGTACAATTGATTTAGGTGAAGGTAATTGACTTTGATCTAAGTCAATTGGGTTTGGTGAGGACCTAATTAGGTCCTTAGGTAGGTCTAGAGGTGATGTACTAGGGTTAGGACACCTTAATTTAGGTTCCTATGGGGTTGGGATTGGGTCTAGGGAGCTAGAAATCCAATATCAAGGCTTGATCTCAAAACAGGAACTGGAGACCAGTTCCAGACATCCAAAAATATGATTAGAGGACTTATACTAAAAAATCAAAAGTCTAGACTTCAGTTCTGGACGTCCAATCTGAGTCAGGGGGAAATTTAAGTTCTGTTTTGGGAATTCTGCAGAAATTGGATGTCTGACAAAGTGTCTGGATGTCCAATAACTCTGCAGAAGTGGGTTTGAGGTGTGTGGGAGTTGGCTAGGGGTCTTGGACATCCTATAACTTATCTGGATGTCCAAATAAGGGTTGGAACTAGGGTGTTAGGGCTTCCTATGGTGCTGTGACCTAATCTCAGGGTGGCCAATGCTTAGGGGAAGTCTCTAGGCTATCCTAGGGCTAAGATGGACCTAAGCTCTTCACATTTTACTGCTTTATTCCTACTTAATAGAATAGCAAACCTTAACTCCCTTACATCATTATTCCTACATCTAATCTAAGTCTTCTGCTCCAGCTCTGCTCCAACACCCGTTATTCCTGATCAAGCTTTAGATCCAGCTCTTGATCAGCTTATTGCCTGCAATCGACATAATGCACTTAATCAGCACATTATAACATTATTTTAGGCATAGCTAAAGTAAAGAGTAAAGATGCAGATAATGCATGTGCATGCATGAATTACCCTAACTTATGCTAAGTCCTAGCCTAATTTAGGACAATTAAGACCTATGATTGCTGTGTAATCAACTCATTACCTCCACGAAGAAGGATCATTTCCCATTGTTGTTTATTGTTCAAATCCTTGAGAAGCTAGGGGAAATAGATTCTTCTACTTTTTGGATGAGTACTCCAGTTACAACTAGGTCGCAATCCATCCTAAAGACCAAGAGACGACCACTTTCACCTGCTCCTTCAAGACATACGCATTCCGAAGGATGCATTTTGGTCTCTAGAATGCACCCGCTACTTTTTAGCAGTGCATGCTTGCCATATTCTTAGATATGGTACTTGAATACCTGGAAGTCTTCATGGATGACTTCTCAGTTTTTGGCAAATCATTTGATGATTGTGTTCTGCACTTGGTCCAGATCCTCAGGCGGTGCATTGACGTGAATCTGGTTCTTTCCTGGGAAAACAGCTACTTCATGGTCTCTGAAGGAATTGTCCTGGGACATCTCATCTTCGAAAAAGGCATCCAGGTTGATCGAGCCAAGGTGATTTCCAAACTCCCTATGCTTGGCTTGATCAAAGACATCCAATCCTTCTCGGGGCATGTTGGTTTTTACCGTAGATTCATTCTAGACTTCTCAAACATCGCACACCCTCTAATTAATCTGCTATCTAAGGATGTCCCTTTTGAAATCTCAAAGGAATGCATACAAGCATTTGAGATCCTGCATGATCGAGTTACCTAAGCTCTGATCCTACAGTCCATTGATTTGTCTCAACCCTTTGAGATCATGTGCAATGCATTTGATTACACTGTAGGTGTGATGCTTGGGCAAAAAATTGACGGGAAACCCGTGGTCATCTACTACGCTAGCAAGACACTTGACGAGGCTCAGCGTAACTACACAATTACTGAGAAAGAGTTACTAGTTGTAGTATTTGCCCTGGAAAAGTTCAGATCATATCTTTTGGGCTCTTGTGTTATTATTTATTTAGATTACATAGCTATGAGGCATCTCCTTGCGAAGGACATGAAACCTCGACTAATTCACTGGATCTTACTGTTGTAAGAGTTTGACCTTGAGATTCACAACAAGGCAGGAAAACATAACGTGGTAGCTGATCACTTGTCTCGCCTTCCTTCTGACATTATTGACCCTTCCGAACCCATTACGGAACATTTTCCTGATGAGCAACTCCTGACATCAATACGGGCCTTCCATGGTTTGCTGATCTAGTAAACTACCTAGCATCACATCAGATCCCGTCCGATTGGCCGAAAGCCAAGAAGAACAAATTATTTTCCGATGCCAAGTACTACTTTTGGGAAGACCCATATCTCTTCCACATTGGTGCTGATCAAATCATTCGACGATGTGTCCCGAAAGTGGAAGTTCAGGACATCTTATCCTTCTACCATAGCCAGGCATGCGGTGGACACTTCTCTGGTCATAAAACAACAGCAAATGTCCTCTAGTGCTGCTTCTATTGGCCCACGATTTTCAAAGATGCATATGATGAGTCAATTCCTCTCTTTTACAGTCGTTTGTTACATAAAATGTCGCGTCATTTGTAGTTCTATGTGGTGGCAAAATTATCTAATCAATAATTAAAATAACCACTCGCAGAAGAGTGGGTCGTGTCCACAGGGAGGCAATGACATATTTAAACTCTCATCGGTTAAAAACGTATGTTCACAGTTAGTTTCGACGAGAATCGAGCCAAATCTACCTCCAGATTAAGAAAGCATCAAGAGAACATGCTGAAATGGCAATTTTGAACAACCAACAAATATTTTTTGCAATGCAGCTTTAATAAAATATTAATAAAAGATGATAATGGCAGAGAATGTAAATATTAATGGGGCATGTACTGTAGCAAAACAGGGGATCTTCTTCCCCTTATCCATGCGCGATGAGGAAGGAACGGCCGGAGGTGTGGAGCTCGGAGGAGGATCTCTAGACCGAGGGCTCTGTGATGGCGGTCGCGGTGATGTGCGAGATGCTTCGAGGTGGCCAGACAGTGGAATGGTGATGGTGGGTTCCGGTGGCTACTAAAGTGCCATAGGGCGTGCGGGCGTGCACAGGCACAGCTAAGCTCAGCTACACTGCTGCCGTTGCGTACTGCTGGCCGCACTACTGCAACCCGCGTGCTACTACTGGAAGGTGCGTGGCGGGTGCTGCAGGAGATACGGCTCTGCAGGCTGCAAGGAAGGCACTCGGCGGATGTTGCAGGAGGTGCTGCAGGGTGCATGCGGGCTTGTGCAGCCGGAGGGGCACGTGTTCTACAGGCGGTGTGTACGCACGCGGGTGAGCGCGAAGGTTGGCATGGGGTGCTGGCGGTGCTGCAATAGGAGGTGAGGCATGCCGAGGGGTACAGATGGGCGTGCTGCGGTTCTGGCGAAGTGCTGACGTGAAGGAGGTGGGCATTGGGGGCGCGCGAAAGGCGCGGGGTGCTGGTGGCTTGTGCAGCAAGAGGGACGCGGGTGTAAAGGAGGTGAAGAGCATGCGCGGTGAATGCTGCAGGAGGTGGGGCGGAAATGTGCAGTTGGAGGGATGCGGGTGTGAAGGAGGTGAAGGGCATGCGCGGTGGATGCTGCAGGAGGTGGGGCGGAAGTGTGCAACTGGAGGGACGCGAGCATGAAGGAGAGGCCAGCTGCTGTTGAGTGTAGGGATGAAGCTTCTGACGTCAGGGAAATTTCCCGGACATCTTAACTGACGGAGGAGATGAAAATGCAGTGGCTGCAGTGGTGGTTGTTGGTGATGGCGGTGAAGGTGGTGATGTCGATTCTGGTGAAGCACAATGATGGAAGCGTGGCCAAGGACATGCTCACGGTGTTGGCACGAGTCCACCGACTTGGCACGGCGAGCTGTCACCTCGCCAGCCCACGGTGTGGTGGAGCTCGGCTTGGAGACCATGGTGGTGGAATGGAGTACACGGTGATGGAGTGGGGCGGTGTCTCCACGAGCTCAGCTGCCTCCTCCTCTCCTTTGAAGTCAGCTGCCCCGACCAGATCCAACACATCCGCTCCTCTTTGATTGGGTTCTTCACTGTGGTAGCTGGAGGAAGAAATGCAGCCGTTGCACGTAGAAGAAGAATAAAAATAAAGATAAAATATTATGGTTATTTATATACAAACCCTCAACTTTTACGTTAACTTAAATTAATGCATGCAATGTACCTAATTGGTTAACTAATTAAATGAATGCAATTCTAAGTTAATTCTAAATGCATTTAAATATGAATGCAATGCATGAGTTATGTAATTAAATTAGAAATATGAATTAACCTATTTACATCCTAATTTATGCTAAATAAATGTTAGAATTAACTTAATGTCTGGGCACTTAAATACTTAAATAGCCCACAAATATGGGCTAATCAAATACCCCCATGCCTAATTTCTGCTAGTCCCTAGCAAATCCAAGCAAAAATCTAGCACTCCAAGTAGACTAGCCAACCCAATCGGTCTTCCTTTAGAAACTTATTAAGTTCAGACTTTAGACCTAAGGTTCCCAAGTAGTTGCTAAGTTACAGACTAAGTCAGCTAAAGATGAGTTGCAGGCACAAGTTTCCCTGATTTCTGACTCTACCCTAAGGTTTATTGATCCTTGAGATTAAAGCATCCGTGCATGTGCATTGGTCTGAGTTATTAATTTAAAGGAAAAAGGATTTTTTTTTAATATATATTTTTTAATTTTTTTGTTTGATTCCCCTAAATCTAACCTCGGATCAGCTATCAATAAGGTCTGTGTCAGATTCATTGTCCCCATTACTGTACCTCGAAGGGTGCCTGGCTTTCGATGCTTCGAGATAGCATCACCCATAACGACCCCAAGAACTCCTGGCAATCGACACTTCGAGATAGTATCGCCCATGGATTTCTTAAGCGAATTCAGGCCTTTGGCAATCGACACTTTGAGATAGGGCCTCCCATGGTACCTGAACCACACAATGCGCTTACATGCCCCTAGTAGGATGGATATCCTAAGGGACAAGCGCCGAGGAGGTGATATGTTATCATCGCGACCTCAAGGTGAGTATATACTCCACCTCTCCTGCAGTGGGAACTCTTCCAATGAAATTGTGTTTTCAAGCCTCTCCTAAGTCAAAACTAAGAGAACCAAATCTCTTTTAAGTTGATTACTTATTTACACCAAACCAAGTGTGTGAAATTTGGATGCTTGGGTTACAAGGACCCGTAAACCAAAAGGTAGAATAAGACTCCAAGTACTACCCTACCTTTTAATTGAAACCCTAGCTTTACTTCGTCAACCTCTTGAGGAATGGTCCGCAACTTAACTCCTACTTACGTTTTTAAGTCCACAAAGGACCCTAAAGGTCTAAAGCTAGTAGCTCTCTTATCTTCTAAAGTTTGACCCTAGAATTAACTTAGTCTAACCTAGAGTTCTAATTTGCTAAAGAATGCAAGACCTATCCAGTTAAGCTCAAAACTTTTTTTTTTTTAATGCAAATGCATGCAATGAATGCACTATGCTATGTATATCCCCAAGTACACCCCCCATGCCTAAAATCTGCAATGTCCCCATTACATAGAAGGATATTGCATGGGTCAGAGCTGGGCTGAATAGCCAAAGAACTTGCAAATCAGGTTCAAGGATTGCAAAAATAGGCCCTAAAAATGAGAAAGTAATGTCGGCCTAGAAAATAGGTAACCTAGGATGTTGGCGAGCTAATGATGAATTCCGATAGCAAATGCTCGCCCAACCATGATGGGAATAAAATCTTCCCAGGTCACCAGAGGAGGTCTTAAAGGAAAAACTGGTATAACAACCTCCAAAGGGGTAGGGGGAGGATGACAAGGATCCTCCAAAAGGAATGGGGAAGGAATGGTGTAGAGATAAACCCCCAAGGCAATGGACTGACTAAAGAAATCATCAATCCATACCCGATACTCCATTACGGGAAATATTGGTTTGTTAAGCCCCCCAATCAGAACAAAAGTGAGCAATTCTCTAAGGCAAGGATCGTCTAGGGTGTCCAAGTTTCGAGGTTGCAGGATGGCCATACGATCTAGGTTGGGTTTAATCAGCTCGGTGTCCATCCCTAACACTCTTTCCAAATCCTCAATTGCATCCCTAGCATTCCTTTCACCATCACATGTATCTTCCTATCCTTCATCAGGAGTCACAATTTCGCCTTCAGACATAAGCGAATCAGAGGGTGACTTCGAAATAAATGAAGGCAGGTTGGAAGCAACAGATCTAGGGATTATCCTATCAATGTCATCCTCGGGTTTTTGTTCTTTACTCAAATCTTCCTCGGATTCTATATGTGAATCCACATAAATCTTAGAAGTTTCTTCCAAATTTTCCACCATTTCATTATGAGGAGAAATATCATCAATGGGTGTGCTAAGGAAACCTAATTTGGTTAAATTTGTGACATCCTCAAGGGCTAACTCTTCAAATAAGACATAATCACCCTTTGTGTCACTCCAAATTTTGAATGTAGGTTCCTCATATAATTTGTCTTTCTCCTCATCATATGATTCATCATCTACCCGAGGTCTAGAATCATTTAATATCTCAACAGATCCCCTAGGGTACTCTATTTGAGGTAAATGGTTTACACTGGTAACATCAGACTCCTTAGATAGGTCAATTTCTTCAGGGTTGAGTTCTATCTCGTGATCAGAAGGGAGGGTAGGATTAACAACTTGACTTCGACCCACTTCATCAATTGTCACGAAAATACTATCATCTGGGTCGAGGTCTTACAATAGTACCATCATTCCCTTCTTTTGACTCCAATATAATTCAAGTGGATACTCAACCTTATCATCATCTTCCTCGGGTTGCCACCTTTCTTCATCCAATGCATAGCTACTTTCATATGTATCTTCCTCCCACTTAAGGCATGGATCTCTCAAGGAAGTGTCATCTAATGGGGAGGTTTCAAAATCGAACCTCGAAAAGTTGCTCTTCTCCCTGAAGTTTCCCTCCAACTTAAAGTGTAGCTCTCCCATGGGAGATGCATCTATTGTAGAGGGGTGTACGTCATCCTCAATGGGGTAGATTGAGTGGCTAATTTCATCTCTTTCTTGTTGGCCTGCTCTCAAAGATTCTCCTAACAATTCAATCATTTCGTTTTGCATTTTCTGTATTTCCATCTTCAAAGAGGAGAGGTTATTTCTATCATGAGAGAAGTCAGGCTCAGGCTTATAGTACCCAGGAGTGTCTGTCCAACCATTATAATTTTTCAAGGAGGGTAGGTTGGGTATTTCTCTGGTGTGTGGGATATTGGGAAGAGCAAATCCCGCTCCTAGGTTCTGCTCACTAATTTGGGCTTAACCAGTCCAATACTCATATAGTAGGAGTAAAACAGATCCCAATGATTGTCATTATGTCCATTAAGAGATGGACCTTCTCAGCATATGGGATCGAAGGATGCAAAGTGGGGGTGAGGGTGTGGGCAAGATGTGAAAGGATGAAAATCAATGTGGTCCATTCTAACACCTCAATCAGAATTCCCCAAGCAAAACACAATTCAAAAAGGACTTTTTAGGTCTTTCCTAATTTAGGCTTTTGATTTAAGTCAGATTGTAGATGACAATACAATTTGTTCAGTCAATTTACACGCTTATTATCGACCTACGGCTCGCCTAAGAAGACCTACTTGGAGCTTAGGTGTTCTTCCCTAAATCTCAAATGGTAAAGAAACTCCAAAGGCGGAAGATCGAGGGATGAAAGTAGGCCTAAGCCTTCCTTTCAAGGTGTGCTTTCGCGATGCTTCTCAAATAACCCAAAAATCTGTGATAGGGTATCCCCCTCTTTGGAGTTACAAAACCTTTGATTTCAAGTTCTAAACACTTCAGAATCCAATGATAGGAGAGCTCTTGTCCTAGTATTTGCAAACCTAAGTGTCCAAAAGCATGCCGTGGTGCAAGCAAAATAAGTGTGCATACACTGCAAAATATTTTGGATTTTGAATCGCACGTCAAGTTTGAAAATCAAATCCTTGGTTTTTAGATGTCCCTCCTTTAATTAGTCCCTTTTTCAAGAATATATGTGACCACTTGTTAGATCGCTTCAAGACAAATTTTGTGGTCTTCGAATTAAGTCCAAATGCAATGCGTGATCAAGAATAGGATGCAAAGTAAGAGAATGAGTACCTTGCTTCCAGCAATCAACAATGCTAGAATGCACGCAATGCAGAGAAGTAAATCTAGAGGCTGCTCATATAGACCTAAATGGTTCATCCTAGGGGCAGGCAGCTTCTAGCAAGCAACTCGATTTTTTTTATTATTATTTTTAACTACTTATGCACAAGCAAATAAAAGTAAACAATCCACAAAATGAATTAAAAACCTAAATTTAAAGAAAAAGGAACAGGCTCCCAAAAATTACCCAACACAGGCCTAAAACAAAATTGGGGAACAAACCCCTCAAAATATACCCCAGAACAAGGGTTTCAAACCAAATGTGCAATGAAAAGTTAAGTCTAAAGTCTTAATCCTACTTTAATTAAATCAGTGACTAGATGATCGTCACGTCCTCATCCTTCCCTCCTTTGCAAGGTAGCTCGACCAATTCCTCCTCTGGCGACGTCAAGGATCGCCTCTCACGATGGTGATTCCTCACACAAATTTTGTAGCACAGAAAAAATAATAAATGGTCAGATCACTATGCAATTGAGAAATAATAAAAATTAAAATCAGGTGAAATTATTGCATCTATTGCCTCCCTGGAAACGGTGCCATTTGACGAGTCAATTCTTCGCTTTTACAGTTGTTTGTTATATAAAATGTCGTGTCGTTTGTAGTTCTATGTGGTGGAAAAATCGACTAATCAATAATTAAAATAACCACTCGCAGAAGAGCGGGTCGTGTCCACAGGGAGGCAATGACGTATTTAAACTCTCACCGGTTAAAAACGTATGTTCACATTAGTTTCGTCGAGAATCGAGCCAAATCTGCCTTCAGATTAATAAAGCATCAAGACAACATGCTGAAATGGCAATTTTGAACAACTAATGGATATTTTTTTCAATGCAGCTTTAATAACATATTAATAAAAGATGACAATGGCAGAGAATGTAGATATTAATGGGGCATGTACTATAGCAAAACAGGGGATCTTCTTCCCCATGTCCATGCATGATGAGGAAGGAACAGCTGGAGGCGTGAAGCTCGGAGGAGGATCTTTAGACCGAAGACTCCGTGATGGCGGTCGCAGCAACGTGTGAGATGCTCCGAGGTGGCCGGACGGAGGAACGGTGGTCGTGGGTTCCGATGGCCGCTGAAGTGCCTCAGGCCGTGCGGGCGTGCGTAGGCACGGCTGAGCTCGTCCTCACTACTGCTGTTGCGTACTGCTAGCTGCACTGCTGCAACCCACGTGCTGTAGCTAGAAGGTGCGCGGCAGGTGCTGCAGGAGATGCGGTTTTGCAGGCTACAAGGAAGGCACGCGGTGGGTGTTGCAGGGTGCATGCGGGCTTGTGCAGCCGAAGGGACATGGGTGTGAACGAGGTGAAGGGCATGCGCGGTGGATGCTACAGGAGGTGGGGCGGAAGTGTGCAGCCGGAGGGACGCAGGCGTGAAGGAGAGTCCAGTTGCTGTTGTGTGCGGGGATGAAGCTTCAGACGTCTGGGAAATTTCCTGGATGTCTTAACTGACGGGGAGATGAAAATGCAGTGGCTGCAGTGGTGGTTGTTGGTGATGGTGGTGAAGGTGGTGATGTTGATTATGGTGAAGCACAGCGATGGAAGCGTGCCTAGGGACACGCTCACGGTGTTGGCACGAGTCCACCGGCTTGGCGCGGTGAGCGGTCACCTCGCCGGCCCATGGTGTGTTGGAGCTCAGCCTGGAGACCATGGTGGTGGAATGGAGTACACGGTGATGGAGTGGGGCGGTGTCTCCACGAGCTCAGCTGCCTCCTCCTCTCCTTTGAAGTCAGTTGCCCCGACCAGATCCAACACATCCGCTCCTCCTTGATTGGGTTCTTCACTACAGCAGCTAGAGGAAGATATGCAGCCGTTGCATGTAGAAGAAGAATAAAAATATTGATAAAATATTATGGTTATTTATATACAAACCATCAACTTTTATGTTAACTTAAATTAATGCATGTAATGTACCTAATTGGTTAACTAATTAAATGAATGAAATTCTAAGTTAATTCTAAATGCATTTATATATGAATGCAATGCATGAATTATGTAATTAAATTAGAAATATGAATTAACCTATTTACATCCTAATTTATGCTAAATAAATGTTAGAATTAACTTAATGTCTAGGCACTTAAATAATTAAATAGTCCACAAATATGGGCTAATCAGCATACAATCACTGTAAGCATGCACTCATCAGCAAACCTTAGGCAACATGATCCACTGTGATATGATGCCCTTACAGCCGACTCTCATATGCAAAATCTTCGATGTCTAGGGGATTGATTTTGTGGGACCCTTTCCTATTTTGGGCGGCTTCGAGTACATTATACTCGCTGTTGACTATGTGTCCAAATGGATCGAAGCCATTTCAACCCAAACCAATGATCATAAGGTAGTAATCAAATTCATTCATCAGAACATTTTTTCTCAATTTGGGTTTCCATGTGCCATAATCTCTTATGGAGGGACCCATTTCACGAATGCTCAGTTTAGATCACTGATGACCAAATACAGGGTGTCGCATTGAACCTCTACTCCTTATCACCCCCAAACCAATGGTCTAGCTGAGCTATCGAATCGGGAGATCAAGAAAATCCTCCAGGTCACTGTTCGCCCTAATAGGAAAGACTGGTCGTCCCAACTTCTAGAAGCTTTGTGGGCTTATAAGACCGCCCACAAAACCCAATTAGGCATGTCTCCCTTTGGATTGGTGTACGGGAAGGTGTGTCACGTCCCCGTCAAATTGGAGCACAAAGCCTATTGGGCAGTATGGAACTGCAATCTCGATCTTTCTAAGGTAGGAACCCACAGAAAGCTTCAAATGAGCGAGATCGATGAATTACGCCACGACGCGTATGAGAACTCGTGAATTTACAAAGAGCAGGCTAAGGCCTTTCGTAACAAGAACATATCCAGAAAGATGTTTTTCCCTAGTCAAAAGGTCCTACTCTTTTATGCCAAATTCAAATTGTTCCCAGGAAAACTCAGATCAAAATGGATTGGACCATACCTTGTCCGATGAATCTTTAGAAATGGAGCTGTCGAAATTAGTCAACTCAGTCACAATTCAGAACCTTTTGTAGTGAACGATCAAAGACTCAAATAGTTCATTGAACTCACCGATACAAATTTGGCTGAGATATCTTTTACCCTCCATTCTCCCTGAGCTCATTATGCCCGGCTGATGGCGTAAAACTCAGCACTTAACGGGAGGCAACTTGTCATTTTTGAAAACCCCAAAAACTTTCCTAACATCCTATAGTGAACTCATATTGCACTTTAGGGTTCATCCACTACAACAGCCAACTCCACCTCTGGTACCTAAACCCGAGCTTGAAATCATCCGCAACAGTCATCCCAACCCATTCACACACCCAACACTTGTTCTAACGGATGATCTAAGTTGAACTCGAACCCACCTAATTTACATTGTGGACATTGCAAATCATAGTCATGGGGGGCTATTAAAGTGCAAAACACCGTGAAAATCATTTCACATGAAAGGGTTTCATCAAAAAATCACATATTCCAAAAATACCAAAAAAAATAAAAAAATTTCTTGAAAAAGAACAAAAATATGAGAGGAGAGGAAATTTTGATGGCATATCAAATTTTGAGGAGAAAAAGGGAAGGAGTTAAAAATGTCAAAAAAGGAGCACAATTTGAAAAGAAAAGAAAAAGAGGTAGTCATTAGTAAAAGATTAAGGAATTGACTTAGTTCTAGACCATATCAAAAGAAAGAAAGGTGAAAAGTGCTAATAAAACAAAGAAGAGATTAGTAGAAATGCTAATTTTAGGCCTCTTGGGTTGTAATCCTAGGCTTGAAAATTCAAGTACCCGCTAAGATTTAGATAGTCCTCAAGAGGTTGGGGAAAATGCGTAGCTTAAGTATTAGGTCTAAGGCTTAGAAATTATTCAGCCTCGTTAACTGACCTCTGGTTTGCGAGACTCGGTAACCTAAGTAACCCAAACTACACACAGTCTGGTTCAGTGCGCCTAAGTATCAAAATCACATAAATGCGTTTAAATTGTTCTAAAAAAGTCACCTAGATTAGGATTGGCCGATCAACACAAGTTGATTTGGACAAGTTCTCGACGTAGAGAGGCAAGAAATTCCCCTCGAAGATGCGCAATAATGTATCGTCTCCTCGGTGCTTGTCTCCTAGGATATCTACATAACCTACCAGGGGCATGTAAGCACTCTGTGCTGGTTCAGATGCCATGGGCAGCATTATCCCAAAATGTCGATTGCCAGGGTCTAGATTTAGTTAAGAAAATGCCATGGACAGGATTATCTCGAACTCTCGAAAGTCAGGGTTCTGGGGGTTGCCATGGGCGGTGTTATCTCAAAGCATCAATTGCCAGGGACCCTATGAGGATTGATGATGGGGACTAGGAATCTGATACAGACCATGTTGTAAAGCCAATCCAAAGCTAGAAATAAGAAGAAAAGAGAGATAAAACTTTCCAAAAATAAAGAAAAATTCCTCTGTCTCTCTTTGACAAAAACACACTACAACTGAACCGAGGCTAAAACATGTTACAAGCATGGGTGCTTTAACCGAGGAGTTCAATGAACCTTAGTTTAGTTCCTATGGGCCTTAAAAACCTTCGCGGTAGACTGAGGCTAGAGCTAGTCAGGCCTGGATCTTGGTTGGTACTTGAGTACCTCTAGGCCTACTATCGGCATTCTAACCTAATTTACAAAAGGAAGCACACAGTAAAGTTCTTAAGCATCAAAAGATTTTATGGTCTAGAATCAAAGTTAATACCTTAAAATATTGCTAAGGGGCTAGCAAAAGCTAGGCATGGGGGTATGATGGGAACACAATCATGAGCCATAAACTAGCTCATTTTGACCCAATTAAGTCAATAAATGCTCCTACATAACTTCCTGAGGGTCATATTTCACTGCATAATCATTTTAAGGGAAAAATAGGAAACTAGGATTAAAATTACAACTGTACCAGCACATCATGAATGCAGTCCAACCATGGGTTTTCCTAGGGGTTCATTAAGGGTCAAAAGGTCCTAAAAAGGTAACAAGTGAGTTAGATCAGTCAGAAAAGGGTCTGGACATGTTTTAAGAATTAAATGACTTTTGAAATCTTAAAAACAGACCCACTTAACCAAGGTTCTGATCTGGATAAAATTCACTTAAATCCTCTAAAATTCATAGGAAAATATTATATAGAGTTTAAAACTTTCAATTTAACCATCATAACCCATCTTGACCCAAAATAAAGTCTCAGATAGATATTTACCCTAATTTGGGTTTTTGCATAAATTACCTAGTCAAACATGATCAAAACCAAAATCCAACCTCACCATTGAATTCCTTAGGGCAAAATTAGGTTTGCAAAAAAATTTGGACCCAAGATGAGCTTGTCTTAACCTAGTTTGCAAAATGGTCCTATCTGATTACATTTATACCTCCAACTTTCGAAAATCCTTGCATTCAGCCCCCTAACTTCCTCATTGTCTTCACAATTAGGACACCATGCCATTATCGTGGAGGAAACCTACTCCGACGATCGTTGACAAGAGATTTCTCCTTGATCTCTTAGCAAATCCCTTCTAAAATTGGAAGGGAAACTCCTTGAGAAATCCTCTCCAATCTGAACCTGTTCTAGTGCACTGAATCTTTCCCAATCTCTCATGCGAACGCATGAGAGAATTGGGTATCAAGAAACACCCAAATCTAGCGAGGCTTTCCAAGCTTGGAAAGCTTGTTTTCTAAGCTTTCCTTGCCTCTAGATCCTTACAAAAGGGCCGCCAGATCTTCCTAAACTCTTCACGCTTGACATTAGTGGCGATTTCCTATAATTCTTCACTCTCTTTCATGGCTAAAGGCTCCTCGATGTTCGTCGACCTCCTCTATTCTTCCTCATGATCCTTCCATAATACCAGTGGTGGATTCATCTTCCTTACTTTCTTCTGCGTCTCGCCATACCAGCAGATGCCCTATCCTCCTTCGTCTTCGTCGTTTCTTTCTCACCGAAGCCACCTTCATCTCCGGCATTGGCCATACTTTATCCGACGTCTCCTCTACCCTGCTTCCTCCACTAACTTCCCAGATACATTCCTCATCTCCTGCACTTTATTTTCACATCTGCTCCACTTCGAATAAACCAATGACGACCCTTCGCAACTTCATCCCTTCCATCCCCGACATCCCCTCCGGCAAGACCATCTCACCTCCACAAACCACCAAATCCCTCGCCGACACCTCAAAACATCTGCCTCACCTCTCCGCTCATTTCCCCTCCCTTTATTCACCACTCCACTCATGCACTCCCTCGAACACACCCACTCTCACGCATACAGTCTGATCTCACTACACACACACAGACCATGAAACACCACACAAACACTCCCTCCGCACTCGTCGTCATTTGACGATACTCCCTAAACATTTGACAGGGCCAAGAGGCCATTTTATTGATTTCAAGTACTTAACCTTGCCGCCATGGAAGCATCAAGCTTTGTGCTTTCTTGAGAGCTATTCCAGGCACTTCTGTCCCAGGTCTCAACTCCAAGTCATGCGGAATCGACTTTCGAACATGTCCCAGCAGTCAATTGTAGACGCGAGCCCAGCAGCTGCTGCAATTGGGAAGGAAGGATCTCTGCTGCGGACGTGCGAAGATGGAAGTGGGATAGTCCCACATCGAAAAGTGCTGAAGCTGTGTGCCTGCATAAATTGAAATTGTGTTAGAGGCTATTCCCCTCATAACATAGGGTGAGGTCACACTCACCCGCTCGCCCAGCCTCGTCCATGACAGTTACATGCGAACTTGGTTTGACCCGATAACCCGCCTAGACTTGCAGTCCTCTCTCACCACCGCACGTCGGTGAGCTTGGACCTGGGTATGCGCCTGAATCTGATAACCTGATTACCTGTGGCTCTGGGAGAGCAGATCCTAAGAGAGAAAGAGAGAAGGAGAGCTGCGTGGGTTGGAGGAGGGTTTTGCCCTGAGAATCTTGGCCCTGACACTTAGCCAGATTTAGAAGAAGAAAGCCAGAAAAAGAAGAAGAGGAGTTACAAAGCAAGACTCAGAATTAGAAGAGGTGAAGGCTTGGAGAAAAAGAAGAAGCCGCAACTGAGAAAGAGAAGAAGCTGAAGAGAAAGACAAAGCTAGAGAAGGAAGGAGAAAGAAGCAAAACATCACTTTAAGTCGTCTGATTTACAAATCAGACAACAGATTTGAGCTTTCATTTCATACATATACATTGAGTTCCTTAGTTGATATTGTAGGAGTACTTGGTGATCTAAATCACCATTTTACTCCCATTCTTTTGCACATTGATATTGTTATTATTGCAAATTCTTTAAATTGTGATCTTGATTTCTGAATTCCATCTTGCTCCCTATGTTCGACCTCGGAATCTATTCGAGTAATAAAAAATTGTATTTGTTTGAATGCTATTTTGGCTATACTGCAACGCGACACTTTTTAAAACACCGATTTAGCACGACAACACCTAGTCTGTAACTCAACAACTACTTGGGTACCTTATGATCTAGGGTTAGATGGTTCAACCTAATTTCTTTGAAAAGGTCAATTGTGTTACCTTCAATAACTTGGAGTGTTAAGTAATGCTTCAATTTGCTAGGGACTAGCAAAAGTTAGGCATGAGGGTATTTGATTAGCCCATATTTGTCGGCTATTTAAGTATTTAGGTGACTAGACATTAAGTTAATTTTAACATTTAGATAGCATACATTAGGATGTAAATAAATTAATTCATATTTTTAGCTTAATGGCATAATTCATGTGTGGCATTCATACCAAAATGCATTTAGAATTAACTTAGAATTGTATGCATTTGATTAGTTAACCAATTAGGTGTATTACATACATTGTTTTAATTGACATAGAAGTTTAGTTATGTATAAATAATCCTAATTATTTTATTATTATTATCTTCTTCCGCAGGTAACTGCTCCGCCTCCTCCTCTTGTGCCCATTCATTCCTCACAACTTCCAGCATTTACGAGGATTTGCTCCTGCCTCATGTGATTTCAAATGTATTAGCTGCAACTATAAGAGGGGGGAGGAAACGACTATTTTCAAGAGGCCTCCACCCTAATTCATCACTATACAGAGAGTTACCTCTCATCCACTCCACGACCACCGGCCTCAACCATGCCGACGGGCCTCCACCACCGTGGGCGTGTGGCGTGACAGGCCACACCGCCATCTGGTGTTCGTTTGCATTACCGTGATCACCTTAGTGTGCACCACCTTACTGCCATCCATGCACGGCAAGCAGCTACGCCCTGCACCTTTTTCTCCCTGCTAGTTAAGATGTCCAGGAAACTATTTGAAGCCCCTCATCAATCCCTCAACGCACCTCCACCCGCGCACTATAGAGCGTGCCACACCTGCAACAGCAAGCAGCCTCCACCAGCATGCAGCAACACAAGCAGTAGCATGTGCCCCCTCACCTCCAGCATGCGCATCCCCCTCATTGCGCCTCCTCCACGCCCACAGTAACAACCCTCTCCACAACTCGCGTGGGTGTACGACCCTCCTTGCCTCCAGTGTTCGGCCCCCTTTAGCACCGCGCGCCCCCTTGCCTCCAGCGCGTGCGTGTCCCCATGAGCCTACACGCCTTCAGCAGCAAGTAGCCACTACTGCGTCCCCTCATCTCTGCACAGCAATAGCAGAGAACTGTAGCCACCGCCACCTGTCACCGTTCCTCTCCTCCGACCGGCCACCTCCGGCCAAGCCGTGCTTCGCCACCACCATCGAAAGAAGCAACCAAGCAGTAGCTACCTACAATAAGCTTCTCCCCTTCGACCTTGGCCTCTCCTCTACGTGCGAGCAAGCGGAAGAATCTCCCTTGTTTTGCTATAGTAATAGCCACATTAGATATTACATTCAATGCCATTTTCACTTTATATTAATATTTTATTATTGTGAACATTGCATTGAACTCCCTTTTGATTGTCATAAATACGATTTGAGCTTATGCTTTCATTTAAACACATATCTAATGCAGTATTTGATATAATTTTCTTGGGAAGTCAACAGTGAACATTGATTTTTGACTGATGCGAGTTTTAATTGGCCATTACCTCCTTGTGGATACGACTCGCTCCTTTGTGAGTGGTTTATTTAATTAGTTTTGATTTGCATTATTTGCCACTCGATTTCTAAAACTGCAGCGATCTTGATTTACATTTTTCAAAACTAAAATAATGCGGTCACCTACCATCCACTTCATCATCTTTAGAGGACACTTTTCCTCTCCCTTATTTTCTTTGTATTAGCTAGTGTTGCTTTTCATTTTCTTGTAAGAGGCATTTAGCTTCTCGCCTTCAACTTTGCTAGTAATATAAAGATTTTCGTTGCCTTCAAATTTCCTATTTTCTGCTTAGTGTGTTTTTATTGTTTCTAGTAGTTTTAATGCATACACTCTTCTCTTTTAATTACCTTCGGTGCACTTGCCTAAGGTGAGCTTAGAAGAGAGGATTTATTCTTGTCACTTAGGGAATAGTTTCATAGTTGCATAGTTCGCTATCGCATTCTCACATTTCCCAATTGTAATTGAAAATCCTAAAATCAACAAAAACAAAAATACAAAAAAATAAGTGACGATTTGAGAGGTGAGGGCGAATCAATTATTTGACTAGCAATTTGACCTCCTTGGACGACCTTAGATACTGAACCTATCTAGGTTTTATAAATTTAAGAGTTGATTGGATTTACATGTACAACTGTCCATTCATGAGACACGTAAAAGATTAAGTCGTATCATTTTAGTGCGAATCACAATAGAACAAATAATATTTATAAGGATTTCGATGAATACCTACTCGTTCATAGGGAGGAAAATATGATTTTATGTGAAAGCTTTTCAGAAAGTTGTTCTAGAAATATTTATATTTTTATATACGTATAGACATTAAATATCAGAGAATCAGAGTTTTATTGCTATATTAAAATAGTTTTCAAACTATGAATAGAGATAACTATGCTAAAGAGAGAGAGAGAGATAGAAAGATAGAGAGATAGCAGATGATGATGTCGCTTACATAGCACTTCAAATCCAAAAAACTGAGATGAGTGCCAGAGAGGAGTTGCAGAGAGGGAGAGAGGCTAGAGTTGTATTTCGTGGGAATCTGGTGGAAGAGATGATCAACAAGGGGACCTCTAACAAGTCAATTTTCGCTTTCAAAAATGATGATTAAGATGATTTGTCATTGTATTTTTAAGTGGTGGAAATCGACTAATAAAAATATTGAATTAAAATTAAACCACTCGTAGAAGAGCAGGTCATTTCTACTAATGAACACACATAAATTCATGATAAATTGCTTATTTATGATAGTTCCTAGGCATAGCATTGCATATCATGTTATAAATATTGCATAACATCCATTGCATGGCATTTAGGATAATTGTATGTTTTGTATATTAATTTCTTCATTTTATATGGCCAGGGGGCAATGCGACATCCATACAGGTTTCAAATGGAAAATCCGATTGTACGAATGGATCTGAAGCGACGATCGCGGTTCGACATTGCAGAAATCATCCCGATCTGAGCACCGTGGCGCCCTCTACAAGAAGATGAAGATGGACAACCCAGATGGCATCACGTGGTGCCATCTAGACTGCCCACCATCGGCCAGCAGCCATCGTCCACTCCCTTCATCATCCGTGCCCTTGAATCCTAGCTGTTGGATCATGATCCAACGGCTGGGAAGCATCTGCACCAAACTCTCCTCTCGACACAAAGGTCGATGTAGCGCATTGGTTGACGCAGTGGTTCACAAGGAAGGGACGCGGGTTCAAATACCCACTGCCCCCTGCAAATCTCAAATCAGCTGCATGCAGCAGCAGTAGCAGCGCATGAATTGCAGTAGTGGTAGCACAGCGCACGCACACATGCCAGCGCATGACAGTGCACATACAGCAGGCCACCACGTGATTAGCGCGAGTGCAAGCGCGGTTGGGGACAACTTTCAGCGACAACTGGGCTAACCTATAGCCATCGCTACTAATTGCAAGCTAGCAAAGCCAGCTAAGGGCGTGAGCAGATGTGAGCTATCTACAGCAACATTTCTTACGACGGTCTAGAGGTCGCTAAAGGTCCTTTAGCCATTTTTAGCCTCTTCTCCTCCATTATAAAAGGACCTACACCCCCTCCTGATGCAAACACATTTATTGAGGGTAAAATGCCTATTCATGCATGTTCCTAGGCTTAAATTTGCATTTCATGTTATAAATATTGCATAGCATGCATCATTCTACATTTAGATTAGTTATATATAATTTAGGTTAATTGCATCCTTTTGTGGTTAGGAGGGAAGGATATTTATTTTAGAGCCTTGAATTGATGATCCGACCGTACGGATCTGATCAAGACGACAATCGGAGTCAAACGCCTCTGAAATCGCCTCTATCAGAGTCTTGTAGCACCATATGCAGTCCGAGGAAGATCAATGGCCAAGGTCTAGGAGACACAATTTGGAGCTTCAAATGATAAATCCGACTGTGCGGATGGCTTCGGGTCAATGATCGCAACCTAACGGCACAAAAATCGACTCAATCCAACTTTTGTAGCAGCCCCTACAATAAGAAGAAGATGGGCGGCCCAGACTGTGCCATGTGGCGTAGCACAGGCCACCAGCACATGCATGCAACACCGCACGCACGCAGCAGCGCGGGTGCGCAAGCAGGCGCACAGGTGCGCATGCGCGTAGCGCCAGCACGTGGGTGCATGCGAGCGCGGTAAGGCAGGAGTGGCGCCAGTGTAGTGTAAGGTGGACTACAGCGATGCATGAGCTGGACTTACAGCAACGCTTACAGCCATTGGTATTTCATCGCATGCTAGCAAAGCCAGCTATGGGTGCCAGCGGGCATGAGCTTTCTACAGCGACGTTTCCAGCGACGGCCTGGATGTCACTAATGGTCCCATACCGATTTTTGCCTCTTCTCCACCACTATAAAAGGACCTACACCCCCTCCCTTCTATGCCATCTCTACCTACTCTACTCCCACCTACTCTTAAGCTCTAGTAAGCCTACCAACGCTCCATTAGAGCTTGCTCTCAAGCTCCTAAGGTGCTTATTAGTGTAGTGAACCTCTGCCCCACCAAATACTCCTCCAACTTTCCATCTCCTTTCATAGGTTGCCTTGGAGCCATCCTCCCACCTCCATTCCGATAGCAGATTAACTCCGTCTTCTCACCTCCATTCTGGAGCTACGCCGAAGCTTTCCTCAACCCGACGTCCTCCAACATCTCACCTCCGTCGTCTCGCTCCTCACCTCCTTCGTCCTAGCTTCCACCAGGTGTCGTTGTCTCATTGAACAGCCAATTCGGGAGATTTCCTCTCACCTCCCTCTCTTTTTATGCCTTCATAGTAGATTGTAATAGACATTGGATTGATATATATACCATTTTCGTTCCACATCTCTATCTTGTGATTCATTTGCTTGTCTTTTATTTCAAAAGCACAAAAAAATAACAAAACCCTAAAATACCAAAAAAGAATGAATTGAAGCGTGGTTTTCAATAAAGTAAACGTCACCTCCCTGTGTTCAACCCAGGACTCCCTTAGAGTTTCGATATAAATTTTATTTGATTGACGTGTTTTGCAACTACGACGATAGGTTACTTGTAACCTCAATTTTTAACACGCGAAACACGCACGACCATTTTGGTGCCATTGCCAGGGAGGCAATGGAATTTACTTTATTGTTTATTGCATTTCTTTGTATTTACATAGCATTAACCCTACTTGTCTTTGATCTACTGTCTTGCAGGTACCCTAGCATGGAGATCCAAGTGCGGTAGACTAGAGTAAAGTGAGGGTAGAGTGTTTTGTAAGTGTCCCCCACACCACCCCCACCTTAGTTCTCATTCCATAACTGAATAACTCAAACCCAAATCAACTTAGGTGCTTTTTATGAACCCTAGGATAGATTTGGTTGTTTGTTTGCCACGTCCACTCCCCTCGCCATCCACATAAATAAACATAAAAACATAAAAGAAAGTGTTATCTGATTGTGGGATTTTCTGTAAGCTACACACTTAACACCCACAACTTCTCACCCTAAGGCGCACAATCACATCGATTTTACCACTTAACCGGGATCTGACCTGTGGACCCGATACACTTAATTCAACACACAAATAAGTGAGTAGAAATCTGAATAGGTCAAAAATTTCTATGTGCCTTAACTAAGTGGTGCAATAGGCCAATTGATTAAATTATTTGGGCCGCACCACTTAAGATAAAAGCAATTCATCAAGTAGCTTGCCACTTAGGGTTGATTCTTAGGGCTGAACGAGGCACTCTACATTTTTTTCTTTGATTTCTAAGGAAATATATCATCACCAGTGCTTGCAAAACTTGGATTGTTTTCCTAAACTTGATTGAATATACCTAAGATTAAACCCTAAAAGCTACTAAACAAGGTTGAACTCTAAAAGACACATCATCAAATAACCTTATTTGCAAACCCTGGTTATGCACACACACACATTTTAATTGATCATTAAGGGCACAACCCATCTAAAGGGCCCATCACATTCTTGAGGCGCCATTGTCCCAAGCCTAACTAAAATTGATTAGACGTTGCCCTAAGGACTGGTTCACTCGTCGAGATCCAGATTGAGATTGTTCACGATTAACCTACTTATACTAGTCAATCTAATGTCCAGCTAGGGGAGTAGCATCAAACGACCGCAGTGGGGGGTACACTAGGAACCGGAGGCGCAAGCCAAAGGAAGAACCTTCTTTCCAGTCCCTCCTTCTAACTGGTTGGATTGCCTGGACATAAGTAGAGTAAATCGTCTATAATCTTAGGATGGATTCTGAGAGTCTGTAGACCTTTAGCCTACCCAAACTAAGGACAAGCTTGTATTTTTGTATTGCAGGGCTCCTTTCTCTTCTGATTTCCCTCCTTACTTCACCATGTATCCTTCCACATCCTACACACATTTCACATCCTATCCTCCTACCACCACTTATCCCCAAGATGATTACGATCTCGACTTGACTTGTAATTACCCATCCACTAGCCGGGATGACTTTGATTAGGGATATGAACCCAGACCTCAGGGTCCAGGGCCTAACCCTAGACGACAAGACTATGATTATTATCCTTCCCAGAGCTATAATGATTATGGATCTCCATCCTTTGATGACCAAACCAACCCAATCTACAATCAAGAAGGATATCATGATTATAACACCTACCCTCCCTAGTATTCCACTGAATATAGGTCGCCACCATCCTTTGAACAACCTAGAATGACCTACTTTCAAGGAGGGACTTGAGAACCTCGACATCTTGACTCCCCTAGATTTAACCTGAACCCACCCAAACCTGAATCGATCCAGTCGGTTCAAGTGAACCAGATCTAGGATAGGGTGTTGGCTAATTTGAGAAACACTATACAATCTTTAGAAGCTCAGCCAACACCATGCACTGAAGCACTAGAGCCTATGATCAAAATGATTGACGGGCTTAATAGTTCTCTATTGGATTTGCTCCAAAGTGTTAAGGATAGGGACTTGGTTGAGTTTCTTCTTGGAAAATTGTCGAGGTAGAGGATGAAATTTGTGGTCGCACTAGTCAAATCTTGGGATGATTCTCAAGATGAACCTCCTTTAGGAGAGCCAATGTCTGAACCTGCTCAGGCGCCTGTCGGGGGGGATACATTTTCTGAGACTAGGGATGACCAGGATGGGCTAGAGCAACCATTTGAGGATGAACCGATTGATTCACCCGAGATCCTCGAGCCACGGAGTGAGGAAAAATATGTCTCCACGGACCATGAAATGACATATGATTTTGAGATATATATATAAATGAGGATCATGGATTCTTTGACTCTGAGGGTGGAGAATCTTTTGGTGAAGTCTCACTTGAACTTAAGGAAGAGGATTTTAGTGAGACAAATGGGCTTGAGGAATCTGACAAACCAATTGATAGCCAAATTATTAAAGATTTGGATTCGGTTGGGGTTAACTTAGAGGATCTGAATCTTGATGATTCAATTAGTGGCCCCAGTCCTCATCTGCACCCCGAAGAGTTGACTTCTGAGATCTTTGTGCCCAAGTCAATCTTGATTCAACCACGATTTCTAGACTTGGGAGAATCATATGGGGTGAATAATATGCTAGAGGTCCCAAAGCCTGAGCCCTTGATGTTGGAGGATAGACTTGTTGAAATAAAGATTTGGGAGGCTAATTCTGTGGGAAGTTTGATTTTGGATCTAAGGGTACCTATTGACCTAAAACCACCTACTTTCTACCAGGATCCTTACGATATCTTTCATGTGCAACCCAAGCTCGAAATAACTTATTATTTTTCTGAGCTAGATGTTAAGTGGACAACTACATCTATTGAACCATCTTTAACCGTTGTCCGACACTTTGGTCTTGGGTTGCACACCACTAAACCGCAAGCCCGACCCCACAAACACAACAACCTTCGGTTCTAGGTTATTTTCATCCAGAACCTGAGAACCACTCGACCCTGGGGCATGGGTCAACACCATAATCTTGTCCACATCTATGGACATCTTCTGCAAACGGGTTTCAGGATCAACCTTTTTATTTTGATTCTGACCCGCACTTGTGAATTCTCAATTTCTTCTTTGTATGTATGTTATGCCTAGCTGAAGGCATTAAACTTAGCACGTGTGTATACACTCTTCCTTCTGCTGAGCCGACTGGATTTTCATGACACTCAGGTGATGTTCTGTTTACTCTACCCTTTTCATGTCTTTATTTTTACAATGAGGACATTGCATCATTTAGGCATGGGGGTGTGGATAATCAATTCCTGAAATCATTATGTTAACTCTGTAGAATTTCTTTTAGTTTCTTAGAAGATTAAAAAAAATTGAAAATTTGAAAAAAAGATAAAAAAAGAAAGAAATTAGGAAAAGATAACTTAGGCATTTAGAAGTTATTAACTTTAAAAAATGATACGAGAGGACCTAAACACTTAGACTCTTCAAGTCTTCGGGTTTAATTAGCCTGGGTGTCCACTCGAATGTGGATTTAGTCTCGAGTCCTCGTCAATTAAAATTCATTTTAATTTGGTAAATAAATTTGGATGATAAGTATGTGACTTATCAACTTACTCTCTAATTTGGGGGGACTTTAAGCCTAAGCATCTACACACATTTTTTTTGCATTGACTCACTTTCCAGTGATTTTCACAGAAATTGGGTAGCTAAGGGATTGACTTGGGTGGTATGGCTGGCAAGTTATTGGTGGTAACAGCGCATCGGCTGGTTGTCCAGAGCCTAGCCACATGACCATTTTCATTGTACTGCCTTTAGGTAAATCTTAGATCAGGAAAGCCACCTACTTAGAAAAAAAAAACACTCAAAAAAAAAAGAAAAAGAAAAAGGAGAAGAAAGAAAATAAAACCACACTTCACCGCAAGAGTATGGCTGGCAAGTTGTTTGTGGTAACAACTCATTGGCCGGTTGTCTAGAACTTAGCTCACAAAAAAAAAGCACAATAATTCCCAAAACACTTAGGGAAGAAGTGGGGAAGTAGAATAAATCGGGGAGATATACACTGGGTTCGCCCTTTTGTTGACCCCATAAATAAAAGTAGGGAGAAATCTACCGATCGTAAAGATAAACCTTTAGGCAAGGTCACCTAGGATCGTAGAAACCCACAGTCTGTCTTAACGGTCGTTTTGTGAGTCTATCACTTTTTCACAAAGATGCTTAGTACTTAGAGTCCTTTTCAAGTCTTAGGCAGGTTAGGTAGCGGTAAAAAGTTATCCCGAAACTCTCAAACTCCAAAAGTACAAAAAAACTAGAAAAGAAGAAAAGTAAAAAATATATATATCTTCCATTCTCAAATAAGGAAAGAACTTAGGCAGTCTACATTCTAGTAGACACCCAGGTACTGTTGAGTTTTCATAGTTTAGGACCTTAGTTGAAATTTTCTATTATTAATAAATGACTTAGGCCTAAGTGATCGAATCCTAATTCTACTTTTATACAAAGCATATAGTTTAATTTTGCTAAGGACTAGTAAAAGATAGGCATGGGGGTATGATGCAAACACATTTACTGAGGGTAAAATGCCTATTCAAGCATGTTCCTAGGCTTAGAGTTGCATTTCAAGTTATAAATATTGCATAGCATGCATCATTCTGCATTTAGATTAGTTGTACATAATTTAGGTTAATTACGTCCTTTTGTGGTTAGGAGAGAAGGATATTTATTTAAGAGCCTTGGATTGACGATCGGAGTCCAACACCTCTGAAATCGCCTCGATCGGAGTCTCGTAGCACCATATGCAGTCCGAGGAAGATCAACAGCCAAATGACTAGGAGACATAATTTGGAGCTTCAAATGATGCATCCGACCGCGCGGATGGATTTAGGTTGATGATCGCAGCCTAACGACGCAAAAATCGACTAAATCCGACCTTTGTAGCAGCCCCTACAACAAAAGAAGATGGATGGCCTAGATTGCGCCACGTGGTGCAGCCCAGGCCGGCAACACACGCACGCAACACCCCACGCACGCAGCAGTGCAGGTGCGTGCGCGGGTGCGTAGGGGTGCATGCACGTGGGCACGGGCGAGCACGCGGCAAGGTAGGAGCGGTGCCAGTGCAGCATGAGGTGGACTACAACGACGCATGAGCTGGACTTACAGCGACGCATGAGCTGGACTTACAGCGACTCTTATAGCCATCGGTAATTAATTGCATGCCAACAAATCCAGCTATGGGCGCCAACGAGCATGAGCTGCCTACAGCAACATTTCCATCGACAGTTTGGATGTCATTAATGGTCCCATACCGATTTTTGCCTCTTCTCCACCACAATAAAAGGACCTACACCCACTCCCTTCCAAGCCATCTCTACCTACTCTACTCCTACCTACTCCCAAGCTCTTGCAAGCCTACCAACTCTCCATTAGAGCTTGTTCTCAAGCTCCCAAGGTGCCTATTAGTGTAGCGAACCTCTGCCCCACCAAATACTCCTCCAACTTCCCATCTCCCTTCATAGGTTGCCTTGGAGCCATCCTCCCACCTCCATTTCGGTAGCAGATAAACTCTATCTTCTCTCCTCCATTCCGGAGTTATGCCAAAGCTTTCCTCAACCCAACGTCCTCCAGCATCTCACCTCCATCGTCTCGCTTCTCACCTCCTTCGTCTGAGCTTCCGCCAGGCGCCGTCGTCTCACCAAATAGCCGATTCGGGAGATTTCCTCTCACCTCCCTCTCTTTTTATGCTTTCATAGTAGATTGTAATAGACATTGGATTGATATATATACCATTTTCGTTCCACATCTCTATCTTGTGATTCATTTGCTTGTCTTTTATTTCAAAAACACAAAAAAATAACAATACCCTAAAATACCAAAAGGAAATGAATCGAAGTGTGGTTTTCGATAAAGTAAACATCGCCTCCCTACGTTCGACCCGGGACTCCCTTGGAGTTTCGGTATAAATTTTATTTGATCGACGTGTTTTGCAACTACGACGACAAGTTACTTGTTACCTCGATTTTTAACACACGAAACACGCACGACCATTTTGGCGCCGTTGCCGAGGATGCGCGAACACCTCCCTTCCAAGCCATCTCTACCTACTCTACTCCCACCTACGCCCAAGCTCTAGCAAGCCTACCAATGATCCATTACAGCTTGTTCTCAAGCTCCCAAGGCTCCTATTAGTGTAGCAAGCCTTTACCCCACCAAATATTCCTCCAACTTCCCATCCCCTTTCATAGGTCGCCTTGGAGTCATCCTCCCACCTCCATTCCGGTAGTAGATCATCTCTGTCTTCTCACCTCCATTCCGAAGCCACGCCGAAGCTTTTTTCAACATGACATCCTTCTGCATCACACCTCAGTCATCTAGCTCCTCACCTCCTTTGTTTGAGCTTCCACCAGGCATCGTCATCTCGCCGAACAATCAATTTGAGAAATTTCCTCTCACCTCCCTCTCTTTTTATGCTTTTATAGTTCATTGTAATCGACATTGGATTGATATATATATCATATTTGTTCCATCTCTATCTTGTGATACGTTTGCTTGTTTTCTTCTTACAAAAATACAAAAAAATAAAGAAACCCTAAAATACCAAAAAGAAACAAATCGAAGCGTGGTTTTCAATTAAAGTAAACATCGCCTCGATGTGTTCTACCCAAGAATTTCAATTAAAGTAAACTTTTTGAATTTTGGTATTAATTTTATCTGATCGACATGCTTTACAACTACGATGACAGGTTACCTGTAACCCTGATTTCTAAAACGCGAAACACGCTCGACCATTTTGGCGCTGGTTTCAGGGAGGCAACGGAATTTACTTTATTGTTTATTGCATTTCTATGCATTTACATAGCACTAACCCTACTTGTCTTTGATCTAATATCTTGCAGCTACCCTAGCATGGAGATCCAAGTGTAGTAGATCAGAGTAAAGTGTGGGTTGAGTACTCTATAATTGTCCCCCACATCCCCCCCACTAGTTCATTTCGCCACACTCATAATCAAGACCTAATCTACTTAGGTGTTTGCATAAACCCTAGGATAGAATTGTTTCTCTTGTTTGCCACCTTCATCTACCTCACCCCCGCATATAAAAAAAACACAAAAAAAAAGAGATACTTTGTGTGGGACAAATCAATATACATACTCTATACACCCACATTTGAGGCACATAATCGGACTTGATTTTCATCTACTCAACCGGGCTTCTGACCTATGGACCCGCTACACGAATTCAACACATAAAAGAGTAGAAATCATATTAGGTTAACCACCATATTTTGTGCCGTAATTGGTGGTGCATTTGAGCCAATTGATTGAATTATTTGGGCCACACCACCTAAACTAAAAGAGGTTCATTTTCTAGCTGCCCCATAGGATTCAATAAGTAGGTTAAGCCAGGCACTCCATATTTTTCTAGATTTCTAAAGGAAAATACTTGAACACGTGCTTTCAACAACAAACTTGGTTTGCCTCACAAAACATGGTTGAAAACACCTAATATTTGAATCCTAAAAGCTATTAGGCAAGATCCAAACCCTAAAACTCACCTCATCATTAATAATCTTGCTTGGAAACCTCTTGGTTTTGCACATTCACATGTTCTCAAACAAATCATTAAGGGCACAACCCATTAAGGGCCCATCACATTCCAGAGCACCAATTTCCCAGGCCTAACTAAAATCAATTAGACATTGGCCTTAAGGATTCATTCGTTCATTGGGATCCAAATTGAGATTATTCACGATTAACCTGCTTATACTAGTAAATCTGATGTCTAGCTAGGGGAGTAGTGTCAAACGACCGCGGCTAGGGGGTACACTAAGAATCGGAGGCGCAAGCCAAAGGAATAACCTTCTCCCAAGTCCCTCCTAACTGGTTGGATTGCTTGGACATAAGTGGAGTAAATCGTCCATAATCTTAGGATGGATTCTGAGAGTCAGTGGACCTTAGCCTACCCCATCGAAGGACAGGCTTATATTCTTATGCTATAGGGTTCCCTCTTTTCCCCGTCCTTCCGACTTCCTTCCAGTGTATGCTTGGGAGGAGGTCATTGAACCCTAGATTGGAAGGACCTTTAGACCATTGTAGGAGGCAGAGGTTGAGCTATAGCCAAGCAAATCCCATGGCTGATCACCAACTACCTCCCCCGCTTCCAAACCAGCAAGAGCTGATTCAGAGGCAGTTGGAAGAATTATAGCAGATGCAGCAATGGTTCCAACGTCTGCATGGTTAGGGCGCTCAACCCTTGAAGGATTTTTATGATCCTTCAAACTATGAGGAATGTCTCGGAGTCATGATTCCCGTCAGAGACATAGAAATCAAGCCCCAAGTCTTAAGTTTGATTAAGCATTTCCATGGGCTTCACTCGGAGGACCCGTTCCAGCACCTGGAGGATCTGACCACTTTGGTTCAGACCACCAGAGCAAGGAATGTGAACGAAGAGCAAATGATCATGAGGCTTTTCCCCTACTCTCTCAGGGATAAGGCTGCACATTGGTATCGAACTATAGGAAGGCCGATTGAAACTTGGGCTGCTCTTAAATCGACTTTCTTGAAGAAATTCTTCCCTATCGGAAGGACCAATGCCTTGCGATGGGCGATTACCACTTTCACCTAGTGGCTAGGGGAACCATTTCATGGTGCCTGGGAGCGATTCTAGGAACTTTTGAGGAAGTGTCCACACCACGAGGTGCAGAAATGGCAACTCATGCAAATTTATTATCACAGGTTGGTTGAGCAACTGCGTAATCACATGGATGCTTCTTGCGGAAGCAATTTCCTCAACCGGGATGTAGATAGCGCATACAACCTATTTGAGGAAATGAGTGAGAACTCAATTAATCATGCCTCAATGGATGCATTCAACCAGTCCCAACAACCTAGGTCAAAAGCTAATGAGATCTAGGATTCTCATTCATTTGACATGGAATTAATTTGTAATAAATTGGATAAAATGGACTTGGTTGCTAAGAAAATGGAAGAATGGATGTCTGGGAATTTAGGAAACACTTCTTTACCCACTCAATCCCAGAATTCAGGATTCCTTTCCCCACGAGCTCCCACGAGGCAGGAATTCGTGAACCAACTCGATTCGACTCAACTTGTAAGCCAGGATTTCTCGGAACCATGTGGGTTCCAAACTGGGGCCTTTGGTCCCAGTTTCTCTGATCCTTCCTTCTCTTCATCCTCGTTTTATGAGGATGCATATGCAATGCAAGAGAATGTTAGGTCCAGCCCGTATTCCAACACTTTTAACTCGGGATGGAGGAACCACCCTAACTTCTCCTGGAAAAATCAAGGTCAACAGACCCAATCTCGACCCAGCAACTATGCATCTCAAAATCCTATGGGTCAAGGTCAAGTATACACCCAATTGCCCCCAAGATCGGTTAATCAGCCATCTTGGAATGCCCAACAATCCACGAGGCAGGTTGATTTAAACAGGTAGATGGTGGAAATGCAAGGGTACATGCTTCAGCTTATGCAATAAATGAAGACTACCTTGGATAACTTGCAATCTAGGTCAATTGCAAACACCTGACAACCTAGATCCCTACCGTCTCAACCCATACCCAACCCACATAATGTGCAAAATTAGGGCAATAGAGCCCAAGGGTACGGGAATCAAAGGGACCCACATGCACATGCTCAGGTGGTTGAGCAGGGTCCCTCTTCTTCTTCCTCTGGTTACATGACCAACGAAAGCCCTCCAATCTTCACTAATCCACCTTAAGACCCAAACCCTTATGCCTCTGTAAACTCTATCACCTTGAGAAATGGGAAGCAGACCCAGAACCCTGAATTACCTTCTAGAAGTCAAAATCCTAAGGATCTTGAGAAAGAGAAGGAGGTTGAAGAAGACAATGAGGCCCAGGGATCAGAAATTGAAAATTCCACCCATATCTTGTTCTCTGAGGCCCTATTGAAAACCAAGAAGAAGAAAACCCTTGACAGTAACGAGGAACTTCTGAATTTATTCAAAGCGTAGAGATCAATATTCTGCTCCTAGATGCTATCAAGCACATCCAGGCTTATGCTAAATTCTTGAAAGAATTGTGTACCCAAAAGTGTAAGCCGAGATAACCCACTCCGAGGAAGGTGATTCTCTCTGAGCAGGCAAGTTCTGCGATCCTGCATCACCTTCCCCAAAAGAAGAAAGATCCAGGTGCCCCCTTGATCTCATGCATTATTGGGGAATACACTTTTGATAGGGAACTATTGGACCTAGGTGCATCCATCAACCTAATCCTAACTTCTATTTATGAGAGGTTTGGGTTAGGTGAACTCAGGCCAACCTCAGTAACGCTACAATTAGTGGACCGATCGGTCACCGCACAGAGAGGTGTTATTGAGGATGTAATTGTCAAGGTCAAGGATTTCTATTTTCCTTTAGATTTCCTCATCATTGACAAGGATGTACCTAATGATTTGAGGAACATGCCCATCATTCTAATCCACCCATTCCTAGCTATCGCCAAGGCCAACATAAACTGTGAAAGCGGTAGTATGGAGATCTCCTTTGTGGATAAGAAACTAACTCTGGATATTTTTAAGGTGATAAGAGGATTTGATGATTGTGGATTCATTTAGGAACTTGAGGATCAGGATCTTGAGACGTGTATGACAATCAATGCACTTGAGGACCCCATTAGCTTTAGCGAACCCAACCCACAACCCTCCTCCGTCGTAGACCTACCACATCCTGAAGACGCTATTGATTTTGTTCATTCCCAGCCACTTTCACTGGATTGTCTTGATGAATCTTCATCAGCATCCTCCCTTCCTTCTATTCAAAACCCACCCCAGCTAGAATTAAAACCATTGCCCAAAAATTTGAAATATGAGTTCTTAGGACTTGAAAACATGCTCTCCGTGATTATTAGTGTTGATTTGACTAAGGAGAAAGAATTGAGGTTAATTAAGGTCCTTAAGAACAACAAGGATTCAATTGATTGGACCATCCATGACCTTAGGGGGATCGAGCCATCTTATTGTAATCATCATATTCACATGGAAGATGGATCCTGCCCTTCTCGCGAAATGCAAAGGAAACTAAACCCGAATATGCGAGAAGTGGTCAAGAAGGAGATAATCAAGTGGCTCGATGCTAGGATTATTTACCTAATCTCAGATAGTCCGTGGGTTAGCCTTGTTTAGATTGTACCAAAGAAGGTGGGAATAACCATTACGACTATTGAGAAAGGGGAAACCTTCACCACTCATTTAGCTTCTGCTTGGAGAGTCTGTATTGACTATAGGAAGCTAAACACAGCCACTGAAAAGGATCACTTTCCCTTGCCATTCATCAATCAAATCCTCGAAAGGTTAGCTGGGCAAAAATATTTTTGCTTCCTGGATGGTTATTCGGGATATAACCAAGTCCCTATCCATCCCGAAGACCAGGAAAAGACAACTTTCACATGTCAGTACAGAACCTTTGCATTCTGTAGAATGCCATTCGGGCTTTGCAATGCGCTTGCAACTTTTCAAAGGTGCATGCTAGCCATCTTTTCTAACATGGTGGAAGATTGTCTTAAGGTGTTCATTGATGATTTCTCCATTTTCAAAGATTCTTTTGAGTCTTGCCTGGCTAACCTGGAATTGATCCTTTAGAGATTCATCAAAACACGGTTTGTTCTTAACTGGGAAAAGAGCCACTTTATGACTCAGGAAGGCATCGTCCTAGGTCACGTGGTCGCTAGTCAGGGAATTGAAGTTAATAGAGCTAAGGTGGATGCTATCTCTAGACTTCCTCTACCCACATCAGTAAAACAAATTCGCTCTTTCCTTGGGCATGTAGGTTTTTATAGAAGATTCATTAAGGATTTCTCGAAGGTTGCTCAGCCCTTGAGTAACCTTTTGGCCAAAGGCATGCCATTCGAATTTGATGAATCATGATGTAAGGCATTTGATTTATTGAAAACAGCAGTCACTTGTGCTCTGGTATTGCAACCACCGGTCTGGACAACCCCATTTGAGATTATGGCTGACACATCTGATTATGCCGTCGAGGTTGTCTTGAGTCAAAAGATTGAGGAAAAGCCCTCCTTGATTTACTACGCTAGCAAAACTCTAGACGAAGCCCAGAGTAACTACACCATTACTGAGAAAGAATTGCTAGCCGCAGTTTTCACCTTAGAAAATTTCAAGGCTTTTCTGTTAGGTTCTCGTGTCATCATCGATACCGACAACTAGGCCTTGAAACATCTCTTGGCCGAAAAGGATGCCAAACTCCGGCTTATACGCTAGATTCTGCTGCTTTAAGAGTTCGATCTTGAAATCAGGGATAAAGTCGAGGCACAAAATGTAGTGGTGGATCACCTCTCGAGAATCCTAATTGATTCTTCTCATCCAGATGTTTTGATCTGTAATACTTTTTCGGATGAAACTATCCTCACAGTCTCGAGTATCCGGACCCCCTAGTTTGCGGATATTGTCAATTATTTGCCATTGGTCAAATCCCCCAGGATTGGACCAAACAACAACGGGATAAACTTGTGTCTGAGGCCAAATATTATTTTTGGGATGATCCCGAGCTGTACTGCATTGGCGCAAACTAGATTATTCATCGATGCATCCCGAAGTCAAGTTCCATAGCATACTTGAGTTCTATCACACATCCACGTGTGGTGGACACTTTTCCAGGAAAAAAATGACCGCAAAAATTTTGCAATCCAAATTCTATTGGCCGTCATTATTTAAAGATGTCCAGGAATTCTCTAAGTCATGCACCCAATGCCAGACACTCAGGAACATGGCTAAGAGAGATATGATGCCCCTGAACCCAAATCTTTCCGTCAAAATTTTTGACATTTGGGGCATTGACTTTATAGGACCCTTCCCTCCATTTGGACACCAGTATATTATAGTCGCTGTTGATTATGTGACCAAGTGGATTGAGGCAGTTCCCACCCGGACCAATGACCACAAGGTGGTCATCGATTTTGTGAAGAGAAATATCTTCAGTCGGTTCGGGGTTCCTAGGGAAATTATCAGTGATGGTGGCACACATTTCACTCATGCCCAGTTTCGGAATTTACTGAGGAAATACGGGGTGAGCCAACGGATTTCCACACCTTACCACCCTCAGATGAACGAACAGGCCGAGGTCTCTAATCCAGAGATCAAGAACATTTTGCAGAAAACTGTTAGGCCTGATAGGAAGGACTGGACACCTTACCACCCTCTCCAGCGCCCATGCAGACCCGCCTCCAGCCAGTGCCCCACCAGCACCCGCCTCCAGCTCCCCCCTTCAAGCGCCCGCAGGCGTTGCGTCTCCTTCACCCTCCAGCACAGGCGTGACCTCTGCAGGCACTACAGAACGCCCGCGGGCCCCTGCAGCCTCCCTCTAGCACCTTCGCGTGCCCGCACCACCACTAGCAACCATGCGCCAGCACCTGTAGCACATGCGGCCGGCTGCAACTTCTCCACCGTCACCACTTCATCTCCACGGGCCGGCCGCCACCGACCTCCTCGCAACGTGCCGCTGCCACCATTGTGAAGCACTCATCGAGACGCATCTCTACGTGCGACCTCACCATCAGCCGTCGACCCACGCTTGTGCATGGAAGAGAGAGGCAAAAACCTCTGTTTTCATTCAATTAGTAATTACGGGAAATCCCATTGTGAAACTTCCTATTCATTTATTTACTCAATTAATATATTATGGTGAATTTGCAAGCATATCTCTCTATTCTTTATAAATTGCTTCTGATTGAGTATTTCATGAATTAGATAATAGCATGCCATATTGATTACCGTAAATAAGGAATGTTTTACGGGAAAGTAGCAGTTACCTTGATTATTATTACCAAGATCATTATAATATTATATTGTGATAATTTTGCATATAAACCCCTTCAATTTTAATTAATTTCTTAGAATGAGAATTCATGAGGGTAACAAGTTGCACTACGGAATATTTATACCCACTGAGATTCCCTAATAAACAAGGCACTATTTACTAGTTTAAATAGGCTAATTCCTCCCTGTGGAGACGGACTAACTATTCGTGGTTAGATTCTGAAATTAAAATGTTTTGAAAAGCAATTTTCTACCACGTGATTAAATACAACGACACATCATTTTATGTTAAAGTTTTCAATGAAAATGAAGATCGCTCATTCAAATGGCACTGTTGCTGAGGAGCAAAAATGCCTATTAATTTTTTTGAGAATTTTATGTTATTTTTATGCTATTTTGAAATCTTTTCTGAATTGCTAACTGTGGATTTTCTTCTATGCAAAAACATGCGACGAATGCGACGGGCATGCATGGTGGAGATGATCTTTTTGGTGAACCTTGATGCCACCTGGAGGCCAGCAACAGAAACACGTGGGCCTTGATCCCACGCACTTAGGCTTATAGAGAAGCCTATTTCTGATTTAGTCAGTAGATCTTAGTTAGATTTAGTTTAGATAGACATTAGAATTTAATTATTGTCTTTTGGACCCTTGTCGGGTATTTTTGGGAACGTGTTCCCCGTGCTTCTTTATTTCTTATCGCTCTTGTATGCGGGAGCGTATTTTTGGGAGCATGCTCCCATTATTTAGATTATAAGATTGTTTGAACTGAATTTTGGTTAGTTAGTTAGATTAGGTCTGTTTGTTTATTATTAAAAAAATAAATAAATAAATTTCGAACTACCTGCTAGAAGCTGCATATCTATAGGATGCCCATCTAGGACTGAATGAGCAACATCTACTTTATTTTTCCTGCATTGCATACATTCTTGCACGAAGAAAGCTAGACTAAGGTACGTCTTCCCTTGAGCATCAATTACCTGTCATGCATATGCATTGAACCTAAATCTAAGACAACTAAAGTGCTTGAATCAAATTAATTCAGTGGTCACTTTAAAAATTAGGACTGTTAAGAGGTTGGACATTAAAATCTATGACTGAAAATTCTGTTCAAAAGGATCTTGTTTGCGAAATTTCAAAAATCAAAACACGATCGTATGTTTGCAAACTTGAGACACTATGAAGCTCACACATAAGGTCACTAGATAAATTTCTACCTCTCCCCTTTTGCACCACAAGGGAAGTTAGTCGGAAATCAACAATCCTATCCACCAAGTCACTTTGATTCCTCGTGTGTGGGCTCGATTCGAGACTTCCATCCCTTGCGGGTAGGTATAGACACCAACGAAGGTTGGCCTAGGAAGCGTAATTTTTTACAAAACTTGTTTGGCCACCAACTGAACATTTAATTCTAAGACCTACAATCTACTTAAAACAAGATCCCACTGAATTTGCATTTGCTTTGACAGTAGAACTCTCTAGGAAGTTTCTTCTTGTATTCTGAATTCTTCTGAATCCTAAGAGAGTTAAAACTATTTTTCTTAAAGAAATGGATCACCCTTACTCCTATCATTTAGATTATCAGAGTCAATACTTCCCATCTTTTAATTAGGATACCATGCCCCGAGCATATTCATCCCTTAATGGGTACATTGACAATTCATGGTATCATTCTCATTCTTATCCTAGGAGTATTGGCTTGATAACTCCCACTTTTTAGTAGAGCCTAGGAGCGGGATTTTCCAACCCTGAAATCCCTACTTCCATGCAAACACCCAACCCTCCCACCCTTCATGATTTTCCGTATCGATGTTGGACCGATACCCCTAGGCAACCAGAGCCTGAAATTGACTATCCTCCCCAACCTGATAATAGTAGCCTCTCCCCTTTTATGATAGAAATGCAAAAACAACAAAAAGAAATGATGGAATCCATGGGAGAGATGTTAAGGAATAGTCAACAATTAAATGAAGAAATAGGACAACTTAGCTACACACTTCCCAGTAATTTTGATCCCTCCCCATATGACCCTGATCATGAAAATAATTCAGAGGAACCCAATGATAATAAGGATCCAATTTTATGTAGCTATCACTTAGACTCTCCCAATGAGACACGGCCACTAGAGAAGAACGATCATGGTGATTACCCACCTGAGCTATATTGGAGTCAGAAGCAAGGGAAGATGGTACCTCTTGAGGACCTTGACCTCAATGACAGTATTCTCTTTACCCCTACCAACCCAGGTCAAGGTTGCATTGTTCCTATCACTTCCCCTATTGATTATTTGGTGGAATCTCATTCTACCCTTAGTAAGCCTACTCTTGACCCTCCACTTAGGGAATCAACACCTACCATTCAGTATCCTGAGGATTTAAATGCACCCAATGAAGGTGACCCTAACGGAATGGAGGATGAATTAGATCAATTTTGGTCTCAGGGATATGAAGAGTCTAATTCAAAAAACAAGGATGCCCCAATAGAGGAACTTGGACTAAAAATCTGGAGTGAATCACAGGGAAATTACTTATCATTTGAGGGTTTACCTCCAAAGGATATAAACATTATGGGGAAATCCAGATTCCTGCTTTCTTTTTAGAGTCATCCTCCATCAAAGCAGGAGTTGATATTAGAGGAGGACAAACAATATAATGAGAAGTCTATGGGAGACTCTCGGGGACAAAACACGTCAATTGAGGATTTATACCCCGAGAAGAATGACGAATTCAATTATATAGGCTTGCTCCAAAATATTAACACTGATCCTCCTTTAGGAATAATTAAGGCTACTGATCCAACTCCTGTCTTCATTAATGAATCACATATACACCTCGACAAAAATTTGAATGAACCAAACGAATCCGAAGATGAGCTTAATGATAATGATTCAGATATTTTGGCCCTGCCATCAAAGAGTTGTAATTTGGAGTTTACCCTTGATTCAAATATGACTCCGATCATTAATGTTAGGTAGGGTAACGTGAAGTTGTCTACAACTGTTAGGTAGTATACACAATCTGAATCATTGTTGGAATTGGACCTGACACCGACTAAGCCCTCATTGGACTTAACCATTACCTTCCAACACTACCAACAACCCTTATACTCCCTAACAGATCCTTGGCTCAGATCTCTACTCATGTACATTCTTTCTAGAGAACATATCAGGCCTGTACATCCTTGGGTAGAATGGCGACTGTGGATTGATGCTTGTACCTTTACTCTCGCCATTCAAGGGTTTGAACTAATAATGTTTATATCTTTTAAAACCCGTCCAACTCTGGAGGATCCTTCTTATCCTCCACCTTTTCCGTTTTGGGAGGTCCCTTTTCATATTTCGTTTATTATTCCTAGACCTCCCAATGTTGCCAACGAGGTTCTTCGTTTTCATATCTTTTGGAGAGCATTTGGTATTATGTTGCATCGTTAGCTCGCCAACATCCATGGCTACCAATTTTCTAGGCCTGCATTGTTACGCATATTTTTAGGGCCTAACTTTTTCTATTTGAAATCAGACTTACAGGTTCCTTCTAAGTCTGGTTGCTGATAGAAAATGCTGCACTTGTTGGGAGGCAACCCAGCGGCCTGAATTGCACCGTTATCAGGTGATTTCTTTCCTTTCTCCTCCTATTTTAATTTTACAATGGGGATTGATAGCGAAATACGCGTGATTTGTAAAAGCGGGTTTTTAACGTCGTTGTAACACGCGAATCCGCTTTCGCTTTTAAATTTATATCCTAGATAGGGGAGTATCTAGGGTCGTCCAAGGAGGCAAAAATTGCAAAATTAATCCTCTTACTTACAGATAGATCTCAACTTTCTTTTTGATATTTTTCAATATGTAATTTTTTTTTGTATTTTGAAAAGATGAGGGCAAACTGCAGATTGTAGCTAAAAGAACTAACACCTACAAATGATTAACTAAAATCTAAAAGATAGAAATATCTTCTTCCTAAGCTCACTCTAGGCAAGTGGAGGCCTAGGGTAATTAGGAAGAAGAGGTGAAACAAGTGCTGGAACCAAAACAAGCAACTGCAATAAAAAGCTAAAAGAAGGCAATTTTGATTGAGTAGAATGAGTGTTCTTTTCAAGGACAAGTAGAGGAATGCTTCTACTAGAATTAAACAATCTAAAAGCAAGAAAAGAAACACAAATCCTCTTGTAACAATGGTGAAGAAGGTTGTCTTCTTGCTCCAAGCCTAGCTGCTCCTTGGCTTGAAAAGAGGGCTTCCTTCTCCTCCTTCCTTGAGAGCTCCTCCAAGGTGGAAGCTACCACCTTTAATGCTCTCTCCAAAGGGGTGGGCATGTACCACCCTCAGAAACTCCTCCAAGGTGGCGTGACCACCTTAAAGATCTCCTCCGAGATCTTCCTTGCCTGGCTTCTCCTTTGGCTGGCGTGACCCAAGAGAGAAGGGAAGAGGGGAAGGCACCAAGGGGACAGAATATCCCCTTAATCTTCTTCTTCTTCTTCTCTCTTGGATGTGGCCTTCTTGGTGGAATATGAGAGTGAAATTGCTAGCCAAGGATGGCTTGAATGGTGGTGGGTAGTGGTCTTTTTATAGGGTAGGATGGGCGGTTAAGGTGCCCCTTGAAATGGAGGGCTAGGATGGAAGAATGGAGGTGGTTGGTGATCCTATGGCTAAGGAGAGTTGGCGCCAACCCAAGGGGTGTTAAAGGGGGTAGTTATGGTGGTGTTGGTGTCTTTTGGTGGTGGAGAGACACCACCATGTTGGCGCCAACATGGGGTCTTCTAGAAGGGGGGTTAGGTGGATGGTGGAGATGAATTCAAGGGAAATTGTGTGGTGGAGATGAGGGGGGATTTTGGAGGGAAAAGTGGCGCCATTAAGGGGGTGGTTAGGGTAGTTTTTGGCGCCACTTTTAGGTGTCTTTTGGAGGTGGTGCATAGGTTAGGTTGGTGCCAAGTAGGTTAGCCTATGTGGAGCTTAGGTGGAGCTAGTTGGGTGGAGTTGTTAGGTGGGTTTTTGGGGTGGTACACGCCAAGGAAGTTGGAGCATAGCTAAGCTAAGCTAAGCTAGCTTAGCTAATGGAGGAGTAGAGGAGAAGGTGTTGGAGCTAGAGTTTGGAGGGAGGAGCTGAGGAGGAGAAGTCTGGAGCTGAAATTTGGAGCTGGCTGCTGCTGAAGAGGCTGGCATGGAGCTATTCTAGCTGGCATAGCTTGCTAGTTCTTTGCTAGCTACTAAGCCGAGCTAAGGTAAGCTAGCTTCTACTATAATGAGCTAAGGTGAGCTGGGTCTTATGCTCCCGGGGAGAATCAAGCTGGTTGAGGCAGCTAAGGTAGCTTATCTCAACTGAGTTGAGCTAAGCTGAGTCCCCGGGAGCTGGACTTGAGCTTCCTAAGTTGGGATGAGTTCTTCTTCAGCTGGCTGGAGCTGAGTGGAGTTGGATGTAGTTGGATCTGAGCTGGGGTGAACTCCTGTCAACTTAGCTGAGCTAGCTAGAGCTCCCTGTGGACTAGTGGGAGCTGAGATGAGCTAGACTCAGCTAAGTTGAGCTGGATCTGAGCTGACTTGAGCTAGGGTGAGCTAAGGTAAACTCTCTTGAGCTGCCATCCAGCTGAGATCAGCTGAATGGAGCTGGGATGAGCTAACCCTAGTTCAAGTAAGCTAGGTTCCAGCTGCGGTGGGCTGGATCAAGCTGAGGTGAGCTGGATCAAGCTGAGATGAGCTGGATTAGGCTGAGTTCCAGCTAGTCTGGGCTTCTCCTTCACCATTTGCCTTCTTGAGTGCTAGGGTTTTAGGGATCTATATATCTATACATCCCTAACACTCACAAAAACATATTAAAAAGACAATAAAAAATGCAATGCATGCCTAACCTATTTTATGCCTAAATGCAGCCCAAAAACCCATTTGCGAAGTAAAATCCTAAGCGCTAGGTTTGTTTTAATGCATAAGAATGATGATAAACTGGCGTTTATCAGGGACATTGTAGGATTCACGAATGGGGGGGTGCATTTTGGATTGTAGGAAGTATTCATGCATTTAGGTTAGCATATTAACAAAAAATTCTCTTTTCTTGAACTGATTGTGTTAATCCCTAGCAAAATATCTTTGTCATTGGAGTTTTTTTTCTTGAATTATTTCAAAACTTTAGAGATCCAGACAAATGTGAAGTGATGATAGCCTAAGTAACAGATCCAAGTGAAAAAGCCAATTAGCATTGGGAGTTTGTACTTCACCCTTGGTAAATATTACTGTCGGGATAGGCAACTACTTCCCTCGGGGATAAAGCAGACGATAATATGTAATTTGACCCAGGCGTTTGGCTTAGGTAGGAGATATCGAGTTGAATGGATTTGTATTTGGTGGCACACACTCATCTTGCGCTACATGTAGTCTAGTACTACAGACTCTAGATTTCTAGACTATTAGACAAGTGAACTCGGAGAGAGGCTAAACAACAGTGCTCTCTTGATGTTCCTAGGTGCTCACTCTTTTTTTTCTTTTCTTTCTGAGATCACAAATCCCGCCAGACTTAGTAATTGTACTCACTGTTTGGTGGCCTCACATGACATTCACACTTCAATTAAAGTCCCAATAACTCTACAACTAAGTTAAAATCCTCAACCAGTATTCAGGCGATCAGAAATACTAAAAGGTAGGTATGGGTCATATTTGGTGGATTACGATAGGTGTTCTGTTGCCTCAGAAACAATATTACATTATAAGCTTCGACTTTTTTTTTTTGCAATATAACTGTTTCTTCTTTTTCTTTTTTTTCTTTATTATTATTATTTTTTTTATAAATCAACATAATGCGACACAGACTTTTAGTTATGAGGCATTATTAGGGATGATGATGGTCAAGAGGATATTGTGTGGCTTATTTGGTGGAAGTGCCTATTCTCAGCATCGAGAAGGAATGGATAGGACAGGTGTATTTCTGACCTTTGACACTATTACCCTCCTTCAGTTGAGGACTCTTTGAAGGACGGTCGTAACCATCCACTATAGTCATAGCTTTATTAAGACTCCATCTCTGTGTATCTGCCTTATTTTGTGACTCTCAGGAATTCACACAAAGTATGCACACAGGAACAGAGAGTGAAAACTATGCCTAACTCTGAAGTATCATCATCTAATTATCCAAAACTTAAGAGTCCTTGCACTAGACTTAGTGCACCAGTAATCTCTCTGCTTTCTTCTCACAAATATAAGGTGGATCTACTAGAAGATAGTATGCCTGACTCCCTATTAACTGTCCAAGGGTTCAGTAGACTACAAATGCTTATTGGTTTTCCACAAGGATCCACTAGGGACTAGCAAATCTTAGGCATGGGGGTATTTGATGAGTCCATTTTAATGGACTAATTTACGCCTAAGTAACTTTAATCGTACCTTTTAGGTTTGTTAATAACTACATTAAGTTATAGAATGTTTGCATGCATCATGATTTAAGTTTACATCTATTTTAATAGTATTCTATAACTTAATATGTAATGATTTTATATTTTTTTGTGCAGGAAGAATATTTGGCAAAAGAACAAGGAGGGCAGGGTAAATTCCCCTTTCAAACAACCGGCGAAATTTTTTTTCCCCCATCCTCTGGCCACCCTCAGCAGCCGCCAGCCAAAAATAGCAAAGGGATTTGAAAATCCCTTAACTCACCGACACAGGGAGAGGAGATAAAGAGGTTGGGGAAAAGTTGGAGAGGGGGCAGTGATGTAAACACGTTTACACTACTTAAGATGTCTATTTATGCATGTTCTTAAGCATAGGATTGCATTGCATGCTATAAATATTGCATAACATGCATCATCTTGCATTTAGAGTAGTTTGAATAAAATGGAGGTTAATTATCTCCTTTTATGTTCATGGATAGGGCAAAATTTTTATCGGGGCCTCGGATCGAAGGTCCAACCGTATAGATGTGATCAAGGTGACGATTGGAGTTCAACGATTCCAAGATCTCCCTAATCTGACATCTGCAGCATTAGATAGTGATTGGGGAACCCTAGAAGATCAAGGGCCAAGATGGTGTGAATCTGCACTTCAAATGACAAATCCAACCACATGGATGGATTTGATCGACGATCGCAGCCTAACGGCGTGAAAATCAACTCAATCCGACAACCGTGGCACCATCTACATCATCCAGAAGATGGACGGCTAAGATGGCACCACATGGCGCCATCTCAGCCGTCCAACCAGCCCTTAGGTCCACCGCTGCCTCACCAAAGAGAATCCAACGCATGATCTGGGTCGTTGGATCTTCATCCAATGGCTGTGGATGCGCGCGCCTTAAATCATCTCCCCAACCAACTCCCCTCCACAGCATAGCAGGTGAGCACCTTATCGCGAGGCGTTGGCGCGCGTTCGATTCCTCGCGCGCAGGCGAGCAGCGCGGGCTAGCGTCGGATTGCGATCGAACGGCTGTGTGCGCCTGATAGCACCCACGCACTATTAGACGCATAGCGAAGACGCAGCATCGCACGCGATGGGGCGCGCAGTGCAGGCAGGTGGAGGCGCGATTTAAGCCACCCGATCTCACGATCGGACGGCTGAGATCAGCTGGACGTGCGCGAGCGTTGAACGCACAAGCAAGCGAGCGGGTGCACGCGCCGCCCACTACGCCCACGTTCAGACCTTTAGCGAAGGTTTTATCCATCACTAAAGGTCCTGAATTAATGTTTTAAAGTTGTAATGACCAAATTGCCCCCACTCCTTGCAACTATAAAAAAGGACCCCCTCTATACGAAATTCTCATCCCTTCCTTCTCTTCTCACCCTCTCCAAAGCTCAAGAGAAGCTTGTCCCATACCCGGGATGCTTCTCACGAGATAAAGTCAAGTTTTTCGTCCCCCTTTCGAAAGCGGATCCCGCGACAACAACGACGTGCTGCCCCATTCCCGTTCTTCCGCTTTGTCCTCCTTCATCCAAGCGTTGTCCCGTCCGACTCGTCCTCCAAGCAACCGTCGAGGAGGATATCTCTCTCCCCATTCTTTTTACTACTTTCTAGAATAAATTTACTACTTTCTAGTGTAATCATTTTCCCGCTTTCTCGTTGTGATGTTTAGTGCAATGAACAATCCTTTCGACAATGAATTCCATGTGCATTCTATATCTCTTTTGATTTTTGTTTGTATTTCTCTCTCTCTTATTCTCTCTCTCTCTCTTTTCTATTTATTGTAAATAGTTAGATAATTCTAATCAATTGAATTACTTCATGACAAATAAATCAAACGCAAATTTTTTAAATCAAACGTCCGCCTCCCTGTGTTCGACCTGGGATTTCCATTCCGGTCTAAATTTTATTTGTTGAACACGAGTTCTTCGCTTTCATACTACGATGATAGGTTTTTCAAAATCAAACACGTTAGCGTAGCAACTCGTACGTTCAACAGGCATCTTCTTCCTCCCTCTTGCGGGGATCCACCTTCTCCCTAGCCACCACCAACACTATGGTCATAGCATACACTGTGAACCAAGCAACATCACCGCGCCCCCCTCCAGTGCCATCACCTTCATGCTACTACACCAAGCACCACCACCACGTCCTTTCAGTGCTAACACCGCCCTGCACCTTGCGCGACCACAGGCGATGCCTTCACGCAGGCGCTAAGTGCCCTCCAGCGCTCACACCACCCCAGCCTACCTTCGCGCACCTGCACAGCGCCTCCACTTTACGTGCCTGCCATCGCCTGCAGGCTTGTTCAGCCGCACCGCCCCACCTGCGCTTGCACTAGCACCATCGCCCCACCAGACCTGCTCTCTCACCGCACCCCTGCAGGGTGGTACTTGCACCTTCACCAAGTGCCTGCACCCACGCCCAATGCCCGCAGGTGCTCTGCCACACCACCATCACCCTCTGCAGGCGCTGAAGAATGATCGCGCGCCCTGCAGCCCCTCTCCAGCGCCTACGCAGACCCACCTCCAGTGCCTCCAACCAGCGCCCGCAGGTGCTGCATCTCCTCCACCCTCCAGCGCAGGCGTGCCCTCTGCAGACACTGCAGAATGCCCGCATGCCCCTGCAGACTCCCTCCAGCGCCTTCGCGTGCCCGCACCACCACCAGCAACTGCGGCACGCGCAGCCAGCTGTAGCTTCTCCACCGCCGCCACTTCATCTCCACCGGCCGGCCGCCACCGACCTCCTCACGACGTGCCGCTGCCACCATTGTGAAGCACTCGTCGAGACGCATCTCTGCGTGCGACCTCACCATCAGCCGTCGACCCACTCTTGCGCATGGAAGAGAGAGGCAAAAACCTCTATTTTTCATTCTATTAGTAATTACGGGAAATGCCATTGTGAAACTTCCTATTCATTTATTTACTAAATTAATATATTAAGGTGAATTTGCATGCATATCTCTCTATTCTTTATAAATTGCTTCTGATTGAGTATTTCATGAATTAGATAATAGCATGCCATATTGATTATCGTAAATAAGGAATGTTTTACGGGAAATTAGTAGTTACCTTGATTATCATTACCAAGATCATTAGAATATTATATTGTGATAATTTTGCATATAAACCCTTTCAGTTTTAATTAATTTCTTAGAATGAAAATTCATGATTGTAACAAGTTGCATTACGGAATATGCATACCCACTGAGATTCCCTAATAAACAAGACACTATTTACTAGTTTAAATAGGCTAATTCCTCCCTGTGGAGATGACCTAACTATTCATGGTTAGATTTTGAAAATTAAAATATTTTGAAAAGCGATTTTCTACCACATGATTAAATACAACGACACATCATTTTATGTTAAAGTTTCCAATGAAAACGAAGATCACACATTCATCGGGTAATCGTAAAAGGTTATCCCATAACTCTCAAACTCTAAAAGAAAAAAAAATAGAAAAGAAGAAAAACAACAAAAAAAAATATCTTCTCAAATAAGGTGAGAGCTTGGATGATCTGCATTTTGGTAGGCACCCGGGCACTGTTGAGTTTTTGTAATTAGGTCATGGGGTTGAGAATTTCTAAAGTAATCAATGAATTTTGCCTAAATACTCGAACCCTGATTCTACTTTTATACATAACATTTAGGTTAATTTTTCTAGGGACTAGCAAAAAGTAAGCATGAGGGTATGATGAATGATGAATCCATTTTAATGGACTATTGTTATGCCTAAGTTAATTCTATTCTTACATTTTATGTTTGTTAATAACCACATTAGGTCATAAAATGATTGCATGCATCATTACCTAAGTTTACGTTTATTTTACTACATTCTATAAATTATTATGTAATTATTTTATATTTCATGCAGGTCTTGCACACAGCACACCCTATGCATCTCCTCCACTTAATCCACTCCATCAGGCTAATTTCAGAGTTAGAAATTTATCGGGAAAGTGAGAGAGGAGGAAGATTAAATTTGCAAGAGACCAGGGGGGTGAAATAAATTTCCCCCTCCCCCAATAGCCGTCGGCCTCAACAAACCCCAACAGCCATCGCCCAAGTTTAGTAAGGGGTTTTCAAATCCCTTCACTTGAGGATGGGGGGGAAGGAGATAAAAGAAGGGCTCTTGGAGAGAGGAGGCCGTCTTCCTTTCCCCCTGCGGGGATCATCTCCACCTTCCCCACCGTGGAGAAGGCATGCACTGTGGAACCAGCGAGCACCACCAATGCAAACCTCTCCTACCACGCGCTAAGCACTGCTCTCCAACCTGCCCCACCATGCCCCATGCAAGTGCGCCACCATCCTCCCACCGCAGCCCTTGCAAGCACGCGCATTACCATAGCCTCCGCATGCACCGCCTTCACCGCACCGGCAGTAGCACAGCCACACTGTGCACAACGCTTGCAGTAGCGCCTGCCACAGTGCCCTTGTGCGCATGTGTGCAGACCTCACCCTTCTTCTTCGTCTTTGTTCCATGCCTCCCCTGTGTGCAGTAAGGAACCTAAAGCACTTCAGCCAAGCACGCCTGCAGGCAGTGTAGTGCCCTCACGGGCTTTTATGTGTGCCCTCGCGTGTCCTTGTGCACACGCCATCGCACAGCCACACACGACAACGGCAGCAGCTCTTCCTCCCCTCCATGCACTGGTCGTCTTCTCCATCAAAACCCAACGTCGACACCGCTCCTCTCCGCTAGCCGGCCATCTCCGTTGACGCCGTGACCTCCATCGGATCGGCCTCGTCTTTCTCAACCTCCCTCACTCGTCAACGGACAACCGACCTTCCCTCTTCATGGGCGAGGAAGAGAGAGGAGAAATCCTTTATTTTAGGTACCATTAAAAATTACAACTCTTGCCATTGTGGACAACACTATTCACTTATTTATCTTATTATTATATTATGATAGAATTGCATGAATATCCCTCCATTTTACTTGAATTGCATGTAGTCACATTTATCTCATGACTAAGCAAGCATGTATCCTTGTTATGGGGAACAAACTCTGATTTATTTAAATTTAATGATGCTTGTCAATATTAAGATAACAATTCTAGTATATCCATGGTGGTGATTTTGCATGTGCACCCTCATATTCTTGATTAATTATCTTGACTGAGAATTTATGCTGGAAATGAGAGCACCAGTTAGCATGCACATCAGTTGACATTCCTGATTACTTAATGCATCATTACTCATTTTTAATAGGCTAATTCCTCCCTGTGGAGATGACCTAATGCTTTGTGGTTAGATTCTAAAAATTAAAATGTTTTGAAAAGGGATTTTCTACCACACTATTAAATACAACAACACATCATTTTATGTTAAAGTTTTCAATGAAAATGAAGATCGCTCTTTCAATGAACACACATAAATGGATGATAAATTGCTTATTTATGATAGTTCCTAGGCTTAGCATTGCAAATCATGGTGTAAATATTGCATAGCATCCATTGCATGGCATTTAGGATAGTTGTATGTTTTGTATATAAATTCCTTCATTTTATATGGCTAGGGTAGCAATGCGACATCTATACGGGTTTCAAATGGAAAATCTGACTGTATAGATGGATCTGGAGTGATGATCGCAGTTCAGCTTCGCGGGAATCATCTTGATCTGAGCACCATGGCACCCCCTACAAGAAGAAGACAGGTGGCTCAGATGGAGCCACGTGGTGCCATCCAGACCGCCCACCATCGGCCAACAGCCACTGCCCACTGCCTTCATCTTCTGCGCCCTTGAATCCTAGCCGTTAGATCAAGATCCAACGGCTGGGAAGCATCTTCACCAAACTCTCCTCGAACACAAAGGTCAACGTGGCACGTTGGTTGACGTGGTGGTTCACAAGGAAGGGGCGTGGGTTCGAATCCCCGCAACCCCCTCCCAATCTCAAATTAGCTGCATGCAGCAGCAACAGCGGTAGCACAGCAGTGGCCGATTTGCGCGTGCCTCCTCGCCTGCTCGCACTCTCAACGGCCACGCACCTTCGCCACTTTTCATCCGTCCAATCGCGAGATCAGACGGCTTAAGATGCATCCGCGCCCACTCGTTGCGCGCCCGCCCGCGCGTCTGATTGCGCATCCAATCGCACGTCCAATCACGCGTCGATGCTATCGGGCGTGTGCGGCCGTCCGATCTCCATCTGACGCTCTACCTGCGCCAAATCGCCACGCCTTCCAGCCCCTCTGCACGGCTCGAACCCGTGCCCCACGCTCGCGATAGCTCGCTCAACCACTACGCTATGGGGCGTGAATGGTCGACCGGACGTTTTTAAATGCGAGCACCCTCAGCCGTTGGATTAAGATCCAACGGCGGAGAGCGATCGGGGGTGGGGCCTTCACAATATGAAGCGGCCGTTTGGGTGGCTGAGATGGCGCCACGTGGCACTATCTTGGCCGTCCATCTTCTGGAAGTTGTAGATGGTGCCACGGATGTCGGATTGACTCGATTTTTGTGTCATTGGGCTGCGATCGTCGATCCGAATTCATCCGTGCGGTCAGATTTGTCATCTAAAGTGTAGATTTTCACCATCCTAGCCCTTGATCTTCTAGGGTTCCCCGGTCACTATCTGATGCTACGGATGCCTGATTAGGGCGATCTTGGAGTCGTTGAACTCTAATCGTCGCCCTGATCACATCCATACGGTTGGATCTTTGATCCGAGGTCCCGACAAAATGTTTGCCCTATCCAAGCATATAAAAGGAGATAATTAACCTCCATTTTATTCAAACTACTCTAAATGCAAGATGATGCATGTAATGCAATATTTATATCATGAAATGCAATCCTATGCTTAAGAACATGCATAAATAGACATTTTAAGTAGTGTAAATGTGTTTACATCACCTGGTACTGTTGAAGGCTCTGGGAGAGTGTGACCCAGAGAGAGAAAGAGAGATTGCATGGGGTAGGGGGAGGGTTTTGCTGCTGAAGACATTGGCTAACACCTAGCCAATCTGAGAAGTTCCCTTCCTTTGTGAGAAGGAGAAAGAAGAAGAAGAGGCTGAATAGAAGAAGAGAAGAAAGAGCAGCAGCAGGGAAAGAAGAGAAAGAAGAAGAAAAGGCTGAGAGAAGAGATAGGAGGCTGTGCACCATAGCATTAGACATTTAAGCTGTCTGATTAACCTTTCAGCAATCTGATAACTGATTTCTAAGCTTTATTTGATTAATATTGTTGAGAAATTTACTGTTATTGTGAGGGGTATTTGGTGATTTAAATCACCATTTTACCTCATTTTTATGCTATTGATATTTGTTTTCACTTCTATATCATTATTGTTTGGAGTATTATTACAAATTGCCTATATTACATTTAAATTGCAATTCTTTAGATTTAAATTCCATATTGCTCCCTGTGTTCGACCTTAGAACTTTTTCGAGTAATAAAATTTATTTGTTTAAACGCTATTTTGGCTACACTGCAATGCAACATTCTTAAAATACCGATCTTGCATTCGAACAGCAAGATTCAAGATTATGGTGTCCAGCGTTAGACCCTGAACACGAAGGTCTGGAACTATATCCCCAATCAGGATTATCCCAACTAGAAGATGGATGAGAATTAGTCTGGTTGGAATGATAATCATTTTGGGAATAAGTAATGGTAGGAGGGTAGGAGTGGAAGTGAGAATAGGATGTGGAAGGATCCATGATAGAATGGGAGGAAGAAAGGTGCCCTGCAATACAAACAAACAAACCTATCCTTAAGTTGGCTACCCTAAAGTCCTACAGATTCCTAGAACCCATCTTGAGATAAAGAAACGATTTGATCTACTTTTTTCCAATCAATCAAACCAGTTAGAGGGTGGGGCTGGGGAGAAGGTTCTTCCTTTGTCTTGCACCTCCAGTTCCTAGTGTACCCCCCAGGTGCAATCGTTTGATTATGCTCCCCTAGCTAGACATCAGATTGAACGGTAGAAATTGACTAATCGAAAATAATCTCAATCTAGGCTTCAAAGAGCGAGTCTAATCCTTAAGGCCAACGTCTACTCTATTTTAATTAGGGTTAGGTTTGAATGTGCTTTGGAATGTGATGGGCCCTTGATATGGCTTGTGCACTTAATGATTAATTGATATATGTGTGCGTGCACAACCAATGGTTTTCAAGCAAGATTTTTTTTTTTGATGTGGTGAATTTTAGGATTCAACTTTAGGTGTATTCAATCAAGTTCAGTTGGCACACCGGGTTTTCAAAGCTCATGTGATGATGTTTTCCTTTAAAGCTTTAAAAAAATGTGGAGTGCCTGGTAAATCCCTAAAAGTTGAACCTATGTGGCAGCTACTTGATAAGTTGTTTTTAGTTGAAGTGGTACAGCACAAACATCTCAAAAAATTGGCCTGAGGCACCACTTAATTAGAAACACAAGTGATTACCTAATATGATTTCTACTCAATTATGTGTTGGTGAGTGTACCAGTCCCAAAGATTGGGTTACCGGTTGAGTATGAAGAATCAGAAGAGGTTGTGTACCACTGTGAGATTTTCTTTTAATTCTCATTTTAATATGCAGAGGGTGAGGCGAGTGGAGGTGACAACCAAACAATCAAAACTAACCTTAGGGCTTATGAGAACTCTAAGGTTAATTACGGTTTGTGTTATTAAGTGATGGAATGAAATGTAGTGGGTGGGGTGGTGGGGGTAAACTTACAGACCCTTCAACAACACTTTACTCCAATCTACCGCTTTTGCCTTTCTTGAAAGAGTACCTGCAATCACAATAAGATAGGAGAAAACTGAGGTGAAAGATAAGTAAGGTAGGAAAATGCGAAAAATCAAAGAGCGTCGCCTCCCTAACAACAACGCCAAAATGTTGAAGCAAAAAATCATCGTAAATGGATTTGAGTTTTCAAAACTCGTCGTTGTGGTATGATTGTGAAGAAATTCGTCAATAAATAAATTTAACCGAAACTCGAAAGGAATTCTAGGTCGAACATAGGGAGACGGATGTTTCATAAAAACTGTGCTTGTTTTATTTGTCACGAAGCAGATTAGCTGGTTGAATTAAATCTAAACTAGCTATGTACTTAAAGAATAATGAATAGAAGATAGAGAGAGAATATTACAAATAAAGATAACATAGAGAGAATAAACATGGATTTCACATTCATCAAGTGATGTTCATTACAACTAATCATTACACTATAAAGATAGAATGATTACAACTAGAAAGTAGTACATCTACTCTAGAAAGCGGTAAAAAGAAGGTGGAGAGAAGTTATCCTCCTCAACGGCTACTTGGAGGACGAGTCGCATTGATGGAGCCCCCGAATGAAGGTGATGAGATGCAGGATGAAGGAGAATGATGACAGACGATGGAGAATGGCGTAGGGCGACGTCGCAGCGAGATCCACTTCCCGAACGGCGGTGAGAAGATAACCGGGGGATTCTCCACAAAGGGGATGAGAAGGTGGAAAAATTGTATTTTTAACTCTAATGGGGCATCCCAGGTTTGGGACAAGCTCTTAGAGCTTTGGAGGGGGTGAGAGAAGAGAGGAAGGGATGAAGAAACTGTGGGGGTCGTACGGCTATTTATAGGTGAAGTTTGAATGGGCAAAAAGGCCATTTTATGCATAAAACATTAATTCAAGGACTTTAGTGACGGATTTAAAAGTCACTAAAACCCCTGAACGTGGGAGTAGGTGCTGCTCGCGTGCGCCTCTTCTTCTCCTTGTGCCCAAACACCTACACACAATCTCTAATTCTCAGTCATCTGATCGCAAGATTAGACGGCTTAAGATCACCGAGCATCGCTTCTTCTTCAGCTAAACGCGTCGCGCTCACCTCTCTTCATCCGTTCGATCATTGATGGAGTGCTGAGATCGCACACTGATCATGCTTGAGAATGTGTGTTGGAGCATGTCCGATTGTGTGTGCACGCATCAGGTGCTCTTGTGCGGCCATGTCATAGCCTCCACCGCTACCCGATCACCATCCAACAAGCGAAATCAATCGCACCACGCCCATGCCTTCAATTTGAGGTGCATGGGGGCTTGACTCTGTGACCTCTGCTTTGCGAACGTGCACTCACCCAACATGCTACACACGTGTTTAAGGCAAGCTTTGATTCAAAGCACGCGACTCCTGGATCTGATCATGCATGGGAGGAGAGAGAGGGCGTAGCGGGTCCTCGCCATTTAGTTGGGCTGGTTTGGGTGACTGAGATGGCTTCATGTGGTGCCATCTTGGCTGTTCATTTTCATATGCTTGTAGGAGGTGCGACGGATGTCGGATTGAACCAATTTTCACACCGTTGGGCTGTGATCGTCATTTCGAACCCATCCGTGCAGTTGGATTTGTCATCTGAGGTACAGATTTGACCTATGATCTTCCTCGGACTGCATTTGATGCTACAAAAGTCCAATCGGGGTGATCTTGGAGTTGTTGAACTTCGATCGTCGCCCTAATCAGATCCATACGGTTGGATCTTCAATCTGAGGCCCTGATTAATTATCACCCTATTACCTGACCACAAAAAGGGAAAATTTACCTAAACTTTGTAAAACCTAACCTAAATGCAAGATGATGCATGTTATGCAATATTTATATTATATGATGCAACTCTATGTCTAAGAATGCACAAAACTTGATGGTTTATGTGACATAAACATGTTTACATCACCCACCCCCTTGGTGCCTTCTTCCTCTTCTCTCTTCTTCCTTGTGCCACGCCAAGGAGGAGGAGCATTCCATTCAAGGAGGAAGGCCAAGCGTTGGAGGAGAACAAGGGTGGTGCATTCCCACCATTGGAGGAGAAACTAAGGTGGAAGCATCCACCTTGGAGGAGCCAAAGCACGCCCCCTTCTAGGGCTTGCTAGGAGGAGACCATATCTTGGTTCAAGAAGGAGGAGGAGTCCTTTTTAACTGCGAGAGCAACTACAATTGGAGCAAGAGTTTCATCCTCTTCATCATCATCATCTAGGATTTTTGTTCTATTTACTTTTTAGTTTTACTTTTTGTAGTAGAAGCTTTCCTCTATAGTTGTAAAATAGAAATGCTTTTTAAATCAAGTTGCCTTCTTTCCAAATTTTTGTCGCAATTGCTTTCATTGTTTGTAGCACTTTTTCACTCCCTCCCCCTAATTACTCTAGGCCTCCACATGCCTTGATTGAGTTTAGGGAGAGGTCATTCTTGTCACTCTAGGATTAGTTTGTAGGCGTTAGTCTCTTTCCCACCAACAATTTGCAAGTGCTTGTTATTTCAAAATCAAACAAAAATTATATATTGAAAATACCAAAAAGAAAGTTGATTTCACTTTTCAAGCAAGGGACTCGATTTTTGGAAATATTTGGCCTCCTTGGATGACCCTAGATACTTCTCCTATCTAGGATTAAAAATTTAAAAGCGACTCGATTTTTGTGCATTACAACGATCTTAAAAATCCTAATTTTACAAACTACACGAAAACCCAATCAGATTATCAACAAGAACTTCACTCTGCTATCACCACTATACACCATATATCAAAGGTCTAAAGTTCAAGACTAGTTTCACTTTATTTCTATGGTGGTGAAGGTGGATAACTTAGGTAAATGTTGAAACCAGAAGGTACCTTTACCAAAAGTAGAGTGTGGTAACCGAGGAATTTATCAATGTATTTTAATGATGAATTTATGGGGGAATGTTGGTTTTGGGAGCCTAATTGCATCAATATGGATGCAAGTAATATATAGTGACGTGGCGATTCAGGATGAAATCAATGAGATTTAGTAGAGGATTTTAATCTCATACTAGAAGTGGAAGAATCTCTTGGTTGGTGTAAAAGGCTCTGTCTCCCATAGCTTATAGAGTAAAGAGTGAGAGGTTGGGATGGGTGCCATGCATGCTCCCGCATGCCTTGCCTTAGCTCCACTTGGGCTCAGATGAGGATTAATTTGAAACTTGGAACTTGGACTCTTTGCTACAAACATTTAATCTCATTATTTTGTCATGATTTAGTTGATCAAAAGGTAAAAATTGATTAATAAATTATTTTGATTGATTAATGGGTCAAATTTGGTCGATTAATTGGTTTGGTCAACCAATAATTTGATCGATCAATGAGACTAAATTGATCGATCAATTACCATATTTCCATAAATGTTAGGTCATGGGCTTTAATAAAAGCCATGAGTGGACTCTCATTTGACACACAACGAGAGCAGAAAAACTCTCCACTCTTCCACCCTCTCTCTTATTCTTAACTCTCTTTCTCTTGGTTAGTTCGTTCAATGTAAGATTGGTAAGTCAATATCCAATCAAATATGTCGATTGCGTGCAAGGAGTTTAAGAGTGATTCATTAGAGGTGTTTGATTGACCAACCAATTAAATTTGTTGATAAATCTGGAATTTAGTTAAGCAAACAAAATGTTCTCCACTTCATTCTCCTAAGGTGATTTTCGATGATGTCCAAGTTTGGAGCACATTAAATCTTGGAGGTGGATCATCACATCTAACGAGAAGTTTGTTAGGCCCTGACATAATGGTAATGTGGGAGGTAATACCGAAGTTTTTCATGGGCACTTCAATTGGAGTAGCTTTTCATTTTTCTTCATTTTATTTATTTGTCTTATTGTATGTTATTTGTTCTTTATTTTATTGTGGATCTTGTCATATCATGTTTAACTTACTTGGTTTAATATTTTTTATTTATACAAAATCGATCGTTGAAAATGCATATGTTCTTATTTATTTATTCTATGTATGAGTTGATTTCAACATAAAATGCCAATAGTTGTGTTTGATCATTTGAAGTCCCTCATGAAAGTTGGATGTATTGACCATGAAATTGGATCTAGATAACCAACCTTAGAGGGCGTGGGAACAACCCCATTCCATCAAATATAACCCAGATTCAAGCGATCTAGCCTGGTCTTTTTTCTACCATTACTACCAATGCTTTAAAAATCAGCCTGGTAATTGAACTAATTAGGTACTGATTTGGCTTTTTAGTGCTTCAATTGGCGATTTGCATTGATTGAACTTGTGATGATGTCAGCATGATGTCAACATGTGAAAAAATTAGAAAAAATCAAATCGTAAGACCTTTAGATTATTTTGTATTGATTTAACCAAGTCTAATCAGTTTGAACCGGTGTTCAATAAAAAATCAGTGAAGATATGTAGTAGGAAAAGTTATCTTCCAACTCTAATTATAGCAAAATTGACATATTTTTATTAATATTAAATAAAAATGAAAGGTATAATCAAAATTGAGAGCCTAACCTTGAAGAATACATAGATCTCCCAATCTTTGCTTCAAGTTCTAAAGTCACATGCATTTTCCCTTTTTTTTAATTTTATTCTTTCTCTTAAGGGAATGGTCAAACTGGATGACTGGTTTAACTAAATTGGCCAGTCCAATCCTATTTTGACCAGTTTACATGGATTTTAACTTTTATTACGTGAACCTCGACTACTAAAGCACCAATTTCTGATTGAACCAATTGAATTGACTGGTTTGATTTGATTTTTAAACCATTGATTACTACACTTGATTCTCTCTTCATAATAACATATAAATATAAACAATATACTTTGATAAAAGATTATCATTATTTCACGCATGTAACATGCAAATAGTAGGTTAAAGAGTGGCAAGATTAGAGAAACGGATAACATCAGGCAAGGTAACGGGCATCCCTTTGGTGCTTGTCTAATTGGGCAGTATGGTAAGCTGATCAAGCTAATAATTGATTGAGGATACAGGGGATGAAGATAAGATGTCATGAACCCATAGGAATTGTTGTGGGGCCTTACCTTCTTAATCCGGTGATGCACTACATGTAGATAAACTCGAACCATCTCTGCCAATCATATTTACTTGAATAGCCCCACAAATGGGTCAAGTTAATTTACCTGTTGATGGGTGTAGGTATATCTACCCTCCTCTTTATCCTAAGCATTATGAATTTCCATAGCAGCTTGTATATGATAAAATCCTTCCAATGCCTGTATCCTACTAACTACCACAAGTGAGTTGGTTCCTTTGCGATCAAAGGGCTAGGACCTTCCAGCTATGTTCCCAAATAACCCAACACACATAAATCATACATCTACTTATGTCTTCCATAGCCTTAGTGATTGCTTCCTTAATTGATGTATTAAAATCTCTCCTTACACTCCTAGCAAGCTAAAACCAAATCACCCCTGAGAAGCTACATTTAAAGAAGAGGTGTTTTCATCTTCAATTTGACCCTTGTAGAGCACACAAAGACAATCGTTGCAGTTAAGGAACTTGATAGGAAAGACCTTGTGATAGGATTTTTGAGCTGTTTGTAAAATTAGGGTTTTAGTCGTTGCAACGCACAAAAATCAATTCGCTTTTAAATTTTTAAACCTAAATAGGGAAGTATCTAGGGTCGTCCAAGGAGGCAATATGTTTGCAAAATTGAGTCTCTTGCTTGGAAATAGAAATCAACTTTCTTTTTGGTATTTTTGCATATATGATTTTTTTTTGATTTTGAAATAACAGGCACTTGCAAAATTAATGGCGACAAAGCGATCTACACCTAATTCACTAAACTATTGCTAAGGTGATAGAAATAGCCTCTCCCTAAGCCCACTCTAGGCACATGGAGAACTAGAGTAATTAGGGAGAGGGAGTGAAAAGGTGCTAGAACAAGATAATAATTGCGACATAAATTGAAATGGAGGCAACTTGATTTAAAGGAAATTTGTTCTACACAAAACACATAGAGGAATGCTTCTAATCTAGTTGAAAATACAAGGAAATAAAAGCACAAATCATCTAGATAAAATGGTGAAGAATGATGGCTTATTTCTCCAAGATCAGTGGCTCTTGGGCTTGAAAAGGAGCTTTCCAACTCCTTCCTTGCTATGCTCCTTCAAGATGGTGTCCTCCAAGGCAAGCCCATAAAGGGGGCGTGCACTATGCTCCTTGATAAAATGATTTTGGCTTTTGAATAATGTATTAAGATGATTTGTCGTTGTAGGATTAAGGTGGTGGAAAATTACTTAATAAAATAATTAAAATTAAAATTAAACCACTCACAAAAGAGTGGGTTGTGTCCACAAGGAGGCAATGATGCAATAAAATCATGAATATTTTTTTTTCTCGTATTCGTTCAATCAAGTGCGAAATCCATAGTCAAATCTGACATGAAATGCGACAAAAAGAAGGTACACAATAACTAAAAAATGTAAGGGTATATGTGCAATTTTTTCTCACTGAAATATTCAATAAATATGTGATGAATTTATGTAATTTCCAATTGACATGCATTATAGAGAATTTATGCACATCTTAATTTGAAACCAATGTCAAAAGTTGTGAATAACAAAAGCCACGCAATTATAAGAAAGCATGAGTATGAAGTCACAATCTCACCACAATAAAATAATCATAAATCAAAATTCATTTCTGTGGCAATGGCACGAAATGTAATTATTAATTGTGAGTTTCCTGTAGCAAAACAGGGGAGAACTCCCCTTGGCGTGCGTGAGAAGAGGAAGGATTGGCTAAAGGTGTGGTCGCATAGGAAGGTCGTCAGTGGTGAGGGCTGCACATGGAGGTCATGGCGTGGTCATTGGTGGTTGATGGCGACTGGCTGGAGGAGATGAAGCGGCGGTGGCAGTGGTTGTTGCTGCTGCTCTTGCATGCACTATGGCTGGAGGTGGGTGCGCGAGTGCTGCAGGTAGCAGGGGTTGAGGCGTAGATGCACACAGGGAGGCGCACGCAGGCTGAAGTGGCTGCAGGAAGGCGTGCGGGCATGGTCTGATGGCGTCGACTGCAGGTGCTACAAGGAGGTGCTTTGCAGACGCAAAAGTGCGCGGGCATGCTGTTTGCTGTGGGTAGGAGGCGTTGAGGAATGCATGCTATGCGCAAGTGGAGGTGGCGAAAGTGCAGGGGCATTGGAGGTTCTGGTGAAGGCGAGGAAGCACAGGCGTGCTAGCTGGGGTGGAGGCATGCTAGCTGAAGTGGCTGCAGGAAGGCGTGCGGTGGCTGAGGTGAGGGCGTTGGTGTGAGAGTGCGTGGTGCGCAGGTTGCTGGTGCATGGGTGGATTGGAGATGAAGGTGTTGGTGCTAGAGCACCACGATCATTTGTTTTGATGATAACAAAACACGTGTCATTTAACATTTGCATTTGGAGTCTTAGATTTCAGGTCAATTGCAAATGGAGACGTGATTAGACGGAATTTGAGCTCGCATCAAGGATGGATTGGAGGAGCTTGATGAAGAACAGAAGAGATTCACAAGGAGCGATAGATTGAAGATGGAAGGACAAGAAGAATAGGATAGAATTATGTTTATTTCTTTCATTTACTTTTGTCTTTATTTCCTTGCTCTTTTTGTTCCTTAGAACATCATGTTAAAGAGCCTCAAAGTACCCTAACAGTAGTCCTAGGAACACCTGCACAACCCTAAGATACTTAGGTTTTCTGTAGAAAACTTAGAAAACCAATATAGGGTTCAAACAGCCTTTTCAGATGTCTAATTCCAAAATCAGATGTCTGATAATGAGTTTTAAGACGTCTGACAGTTGATTCAGACGTCCAATAACATTTAGGTTGGACTTAGTTAGTTTTATCTGATGAAATCTGACGTCCAGACCTTAGTCCAGATGTCTTAGAAGACGTCTGATGATTTTGCCAGACGTCCAATTAGTGGACCGTTGGCTGGCTTAGCAAACACTAAAGGATATGACCGTTAGAGCCTTATCAGATGTCCTTAAGCCTTTCCAGACATCTGATAAATGACCGTTTCGCCTCGGCTGACCCAAAATCTCTTTTCAGAGATCTTATAGCCGTTGCAATCTCTTGGAAATCCATTCCCGCAGAAAAAGTAGGTTTCCAGACGTCCAGACATAGTGCCAGATGTCCTGTATCTCGTTTGATGGACTTGCACTAGAACCCTGTTTAGATTTTATCCAAGTCAGGAAGAAACCCGCCTAAAATCAGACGGCTGACTTTGTTCCCAGACGTCTTAAACTGCTTTTCCAGACGTCTGATGCCAGGATCAGACATTTCATAACCCTATCAGTGCAATGATTGTTCCTGATTTCGGCTTTATTCTCTTGGGCTTTGCACCCAACGGCTATGGAAGCTTTCCAAAGCCTTCCGAATCCTTCCTAAGGCCTCTATAAATAGAGAAGAACCTCTTGCACACAAACACACACCTAGACACACCCAAGCAACATACTTTCTACTCTTTTGTGTCCAACAAAAGCTCTTACTCTCCAAGCTCAAGTTCTTCATCTTAAGAGCATCAAGCCTTTGCGCACCTGCTCTCCCACTGTAGTTCACGAGAGCGACATTGTGCCGCCGTGTAGCTCACGCACCCACGTCATCGATTCGACGCACTTCCATCAAAGGGGAGTTTCCTAATTCCTATAGAAGCTAGGTTTAAATCTTTGTTAGCTCTATAGGACTATATTTGTTATTTGGTTGGGTATTCACTTTGCGAATTCCCATCTCCTTCGTGGGACAAAATCCTTCTCATGAAGAGAAGGGGTTTGAGGTATACTACCTTCATATAAAGTATCGTGGTTGTAATTGAGGTTGAATCACCCTCGTTTAAGTGATTCGATTAGTGGATTTGATCAACTTGGTTGATCGGAAAATCCTAACTAGAGAGGGTTAGGTGATGGTTTTCACCCGGTTTGGGTTTCCACCTAAAAATAATTGTGTACATTATTTGATTGAATTTTGTGAGATTGTTTTATATTATATTTCCGCAATTTATTACGTCACCCCCTCCTACAAGGGGAATCTATAGAAGGCACGTAGGGGTAGGCGCATGCACTGGAGGTGGGTACGCTAGAGGTGGGATGCGCAAAGGCTGGCGTGAGTTGCTGGCTGAGGTGAGGAGGAGTTGTAAAGACTCTTGGCGGTGTGGGCTGTCACCCCACACGCCCATGGTAGTGGAGTCGTACTACCGCGGTGAGGCCGGTGGTATGGAATGGAAGAGGAGCAAGGTCCTCTAAGCGCAGCGAGGAACAAAGGGTGGTGGCCTCCCCTTGCATGGTCGTCTCCTCCTCCCTTTGTACTTGAATTTCAAATCCAAAGAGGCGGGCTCAGATCCTCTTCATGGCCAATGAATGCTCGAAGCTGTGCGTGAACAGTTGCGCAAGGAGAAGAAGCAGCTGTTACCTATGGAGGAAGAAAATAAGAAAATAATAAAATATTATGGTTATTTATGCATAAACCCTTAACTTCTATGTTAAATTAAAACAATGCAAGTAATTCAGCTAATTGATTAACTAATCAAATGCATGCAATTCTAATTTAATTCTACATGCATGCAATGAATGAATTATGCAATTCAGCTAAAAGTATGAATTAATTTATTTACATCCTAATGTATGCTATCTAAATGTTAAAATTAACTTAATGTCTAGACATTTAAATACTTAAATAGCCCACAAATATGGGCTAATCAAACACCCCCATGCCTAGTTTTTGCTAGTCCCTAGTAAATCCAAGCGAAACCTAGCACTCCAAGTAAACTGGCCAACCCAAATAGTCTTTCTTTAGAAACATATTAAGTTCAGACTTTAGACCTAAGGTTCCTAAGTAGTTGCTAAGTTACAGACTAGGTCAGCTAAAGATAAGTTGCAGGCACAAGTTTCCCTGATTTCTAACTCTACCCTAAGGTTTATCGATCCCTGAGATTAAAGCATCCGTGCATGTGCATTGGTCTAAGTTATTTAAGGTTGGTATGACTACCAACCTAGAAAGGAAAAAGGATTCTTTTTTCTTTATATATATATATATATATATATATTTTGTTTAATTCCTCTAAGTCTAACCTTGGATCAGCTATCAACACGGTCTGTGTCAAATTCATTGTCCCCATCACCGTACCTCGAAGGGTGCCTGGCTTTCGATGCTTCGAGATAGCACTGCCCATAGCGACCCCAAGAACTCCTAGCAATCAACACTTCGAGATGGTATCACCCATGGATTTCTTAAGCGAATTTAGGCCTATGGCAATTGGCACTTCGAGATAGGGCCGCCTATGGTAGCTGAACAACACAATGCGCTTACATGCCCCCAGTAGGATGGATATCCTAAGAAACAAGCACCGAGGAGGTAATATGTTATCATCACATCCTCAAGGTGAGTATATACTCCACCTCTCCTGCAGCAGGAACTCTTCCAATTAAATTGTGTTTTCAAACCTCTCCTAAGTCAAAACTAAGAGAACCAAATTTACTTTAAGAAATGAATTAAGGTGATTACTTACACAAGACCAAATGTGGAAATGTGGATGCTTGGATTACAAGGATGCGTAAACCAAAAGGTAGAACAAGACTCTAGGTACTACCCCACCTTTTAACTCAATCTCTAGCTTTCCTTCCTCAAACTCTTGAGGAATGGTCCGCAACTTAACTCCTACTTAAGTTTTTAAGTCCACAAAGGACCCTAAAGGTCTAAAGCTAGTAGCTCACTTAGCTTCTAAAGTTCGACCCTAGAATCAACTTAGTCTAACCTAGAGTTCTAATTTGCTTAAGAATGCAGGGCCTAGCCAATTAAGCTCAAAACTTTTTTTTTATATATATTTCTTTTATTTTTATTTTATTTTTTTTCAAATGCAATATGCATGAATGAATGTAAACTGTAGACATGCTATAAACAAAATGCCTCAGGTCCTCTCTCCCAAGCCTGGTTCAAACAATGTCATTGGAAATAAAAATAGTTAAAGGAAGATATTACTTGAAGCGGAGAATGGTAGGAGCTAAGGCTCCTCAAGAGTGACCTCATCAACTAGATGGCCATCCAAAGTAATGTATGGTTTTAATCATTGACCGTTGATGATAAAGGTTGTTGCTGAAGAGGAAGGGCTTTTAATCTCCACAGCTCCATGAGGAAACACTTTAGTGATTTTGTAAGCCCGTCCCAACGAGATTTTAACTTACCAGGAAAAAGCTTAAGTCTGGAATTGAAAAGCCAGACTTGTTGGTTGGGCTCAAAGGTCTTTCGAAGTATATACTTATCATGCAAGACCTTAGTTCTTTCTTTATAAGCTTGAGAGGTGTCATAAGCATCATTCCTCAGCTCCTCAAGCTCACTTAATTCCAGAAGTCATGCCTTACCTGCCTTCTCCAAATCCATGTTAGCACTTCGAATAGCCTAAAGTGCCCTATGTTTCAACTCAATAGGTAAATGGCACACTTTCCCATACACAATCCGAAAGGGAGAAGTACCCAAAGGAGTCTTATAGGCCGTGCGATACTCCCACAAAGCATCATCGAGCTTTTGGGACCAGTCTTTCCTATCAGGTCTAATGATCTTTTCTAAAATATTTTTTATCTCCCTATTCGACACTTCAATCTGGCTAGTCATTTAAGGATGGTAAGGGGTAGTGACCTTGTGAGTCACTCCCATACTCCTGATTAGCTTATTGAAGTGGTGGTTTCAGAAATGAGGTCCCCCATCACTTATAATGGTCATGGGGCAGGCAAAACGAGATATGATATTGGCCTTCACAAATTTCAAAACCACAGAGTGGTCATTTGTCCTCGTAGGAATGGCCTCTATCCATTTAGAGACATAATCAACTGCCACCAAGATATATTCATAACCATGGGACGAAGGGAAGGAGCCCATAAAGTCAATTCCTCACACATCAAAGATTTCAACAGATTGAATAGGGTGTTGAGGCATTTCATTCCTCTTCCCAATCGTTCCAATCTATTGACATATAATACAGGCCATAACAAAATTATGAGAATCCTTAAATAAGGAAGGCCACCAAAAATCAGACTGGAGACCCTTAAAAGCAGTTTTCTTAGCACCAAAGTGTCCTCCACAATGAAGTTCATGGCAAAAACTCAACACACTTTGTTGTTCCTCTTCAGGTACACAATGTCTCAATAGTTGGTCTTGTTCAATTCTAAATAATTTAGGCTTTTCCCAATGAAAATATCTTGCTTGGGAAATGAATCTATTTCTTTTCTGTTCATCCCAAGAGCCAGGAGTTTCTCCAGTGACCAAGTAATTTACAGTATCAGCATACCAAGGAAAAGTTGGTGTTACCGCCATCAAGGTTTCATCAGGAAATGTCTCGTGGATCTCTCCGAAAAGAGAGTCATTAAGTGGAAGGCGAGACAGGTGGTCAACCACAACATTTTCTACTCCTTTCTTTTCACGTATCTCTAACTCAAATTCTTGAAGGAGTAGGATCCACCTAATCAGACGTGGCTTAGAATCTTTCTTAGCAATGAGATGTTTCACTACCGCATGATTAGTGAAAATAACCACCTTAGACCCAAGCAGATAAGACCTAAACTTCTCTAGAGAAAAAACTAAAACAAGTAATTCTTTTTCAGAGACGGTGTAGTTTTGCTGAGGTTCGGTTAAAGTCTTACTGGCATAATGCAGCACATGAGGTCTTCCCTCAACCCTTTGTCCAAGGATTGCTCCCACTACATAATCCGAAGCATCACACATCAGCTCAAATGGGAGTGTCCAATCAGGAGCTCAGAGAATAGGTGCAGAGATCAAGGCCTCCTTTAGAGTTTGAAAGGCCTCGGCACACTTTGAATCAAAATTGAAGGAAGATTCCTTCACCAACAAGTCACAAAGTTGCCTAGAAATTTTACTAAAATTTTTAATAAAGTGCATATAAAAGCTGGCATGGCCCAGAAAGGATCTAATCTATTTGACATTCATGGGCAATGGGAGTTTGGAGATAGAATCAATCTTGGCTTTATCTACTTCCAAACCTCACTCAGACACAACATGCCCAAGTACAATTCCTTTCTATACCATTAAATGACTTTTCTTCCAGCTGAGGCCTAAACCAGTCTCCTTACATCGCATCAACACATTCTCCAGGTGCAGGAGACACTGGTCGAATGATGAGCCATAAATGGACAAGTCATCCATAAACACTTCAACACACTCGTCAATCATGTCCGAAAAAATAGACATCATACACCGTTGGAAGGTTGTAGGGGCATTACATAATCCAAATGGCATACGCCTGAATGCAAAAGTACCATAAGGACTCATGAATGTCGTCTTCTCCTGGTCATCAGGGAAGACTGCAACCTGGTTGTACCCAGAATATCCATCAAGAAAGCAATAGTACTTATTCCCTGCCAATTTCTCGAGAATTTGATCAATAAAAGGAAAGGGAAAGTGATCCTTCTAGATAGCAGTGTTCAGCTTGCGGTAATCAATACAGACCCTCCATTCAGTTGAGGGTCTAGTGATAACTTGTTCACCTTGGTTGTTGAATTCCGCAGTTAGCCTGCCTTCTTTGGCACCACATGAATAGGACTTACCCATTTACTATCTGCAATGGGATATATGATCCCAGCATCCAACCACTTCAGGATTTCCTTTTTAGCTACCTCCTACATGTCCTCAAATGGCTTGATGGAATCATCAGTATAAATGTGGTGCATGCAGAGTGCAGAGTTTATACCCTTAATGTCAGCAATGCTCCAAGGAATAGCTTCATTGTGCCTAGACAAGCATTCAATCAAGGCTCCCTCTTGTGCCTCAGATAGCATAGCTGAAATGATAACGTGGAGTGTATCATTGGCACCTAGGAAGACATACTTGAGAGTGTCAGGGAGGGGTTTCAACTCAAGGTTGGGGGCTTGTATGGTTGAGGGTTTCATAATAAATGTCCCCATCTCAGGTAGTAGATCTACCTTGGGCAGAGATGATGGGGGAAGAGACTGAGCAGAAACACCTAGCAACTCCTCAAGTTCAAGTATATCCCCTTCACATTCCTCCAAGAGATGGAAATGCTCATTTAGCATGACATGCTAAAGGGGGTCATCACATAACATTGCAGGGGTTGCCTCTTCAATCAGGTCATCTATCACCTCAACTTGAGAACAATCCTCAAGTCCAGCTTGTTTGTAAGCATTAAACACATTAAGTCAAATTTTCCTTTTCCCAAAGCCCATTTTCAATGCCCCAGTATTGCAATTGATTGAAGCATGCGAAGTTGCAAGGAAGGGGCGGCCCAAAATGATGTAGGGTTTGGTTGGCTTGTTGGTAGGGTCAATTTCCAAAACTAAGAAGTCAACGAGAAAGAAGAAATCCTCCACTCTTATGAGGACATCTTCCGAAATTCCCCGCGGTGTCTTAAGTGATCGATCAGCAACTTGAAGGATTACAGGGCTAGGCTTCAGATTGCCTCCCCCAAGTTGTTCATACACGTAGCTCAAAAGGAGGTTCACCCCCACACCCAGATCAAGTAGAGCCTCATCAATCTATAAGTCACCAATAACCACTGAGATGTAGGGGGCTCCTGGGTCCTTAAGTTTCGAGGTTGTTCCATGTTGAACAATTGAGCTAACAGAATCAGGCAGGACAACTTTTGATTGGACATGTTTCCTAGATTGTCGCTTTTTCATGCATAGGTCCTTTAAGAAGTTAGCATAAGATGGAATCTGCCTAATAACTTCAAGAAAAGGCAGGTTAATCTACACTTGCTTGAAAGTTTCCATGATCTCATCCATCTTATCTTTGGCTCTAGATGAGGCAGCAAAAGTCTGCCTAGAGGTTGATAAGCACTCTAGAAAGGGCACTCTCGATCTCTGGGTGGAAGGGTTGTCATGTCGAGTAAGGGGTGGACGGGGACAACTACTTCCGGTGAGGTGATTTCAAGCAGAGAAGATTTGGGCAGGTCTTCTTCGGTGACGGTGAAAGTCGGGGTGGATTGTTTTTTAGGGGGTGAGACTATAGGAGCACCAGGTTTGGAAATTTCTTTCCCACTCCTCAAAATAGTCACCACCTAAGCATGCTCCCTAAAAGTAATCCCTTTTCCTTTAGGATTCTCCTCAGCAGCACTGGGAAGCTTCCCAGTTTCCCTCTGTCTAACGGCCTCAACAAGGTGTCCTATTTGTGATTTCATCTCATGTATAGCCTTGTCATCAGATTGGATGATGGCACTTTGACTTTCTTGCATAGTTCTCAACATTGCCTTCAATTCATCCATCTCAGAGGTCTTAGGTTGGGCAAAGGTCAGAGGTTGGTTCATTTGATGGTTTTGAAAAGATTGTGGTTTATAATTCCCTAAATTTGAGACATTTCCTTGTCTCCATGAAAAGTTTGGATTGTTCCTCCATCCCTAATAATAAATATTGGAAAAAGGGTCATTACAAGGTCTAGGATGGAACCCTTGAGCAGCATTCAGATTCACTTGTACAAGCTCAGGGAATTGGGAGGCCAAGTAGCAATCCACAGTGGCATGTGTATTGCCTTGGCAAATTGAGCATTCGGAAGCTTGGGATGTAGAGGTGTTAGATGCGAATTGACTCAGGTTCAACATAAGCCTTTTCATGTTTTGATTCAATAATTGAATCTGATAGGCTAAATTCTAGGTGTCCCTTGCCTCATTCGCCTCCAACTTTCTTTGCATGAGAGTGGGTTTTCTATCCATGTAGGCAGAATTCAAGTGAATAGAATTCTCACTCAAAGTATCGAAAATGTTCCAAGCGTCATCCTCAGTCTTAGATAGAAAGGTTCCTGCACAGGCACCATCCACAGTTTGCCTATAAGAATCATTAAGTTCGGTGTAGAACATTTCAACCAATTGCTACTTAGGCACCTAGTGATGTGGGCAAAGTCTCAGCAAGTCATTAAAGCGCTCCCACACATCGTGGAAAGCTTCCCCATCCTTTTGAACAAAACTCATAATTTCTCTACTAAGGTGATTGGTTTTACTCATGGGGAAGTACTTCAAAAACTCCTTCTTCAGGGCATCCCAAGTGTTAATATCATCAAGGGTGTGATACCAATACTTGGCTTTGTCCTCAAGGGAGAAGGGAAAGAGGGTTTGTATTTGAGCATCATCAGTAACGCCCTGTAGCTTCACCATGGAACAGACCTCGGTGAATTCCTCTATATACCTGTAAGGGTCTTCCCTAGCAATACCATAAAAGGAGGGCAACAAGGATATGGTACTACTTTTGATCTCATAAGGATTGTCCCTTCTAGGTCTACGTAGTGCAAGGCCAGCTTGATTGGTTGGAATGAAATATTCCTTAAGGCTCCTTTGACCAGCCATTTCTACCCTTGGAAGGTTTCTTAAGATTCTTTTAGGTTCAGGATCAAACACAAGTTGTCTCCTAAGAGAACGCCTACCAAGCATGCACTACAAACACAATTCAAAAGAACTTGTTCGGTCTTTACAAATTTAGGCTTTTGACTTTAGTTCAAATTGTAGATGACAAAGCAAGTTGCCCAATCAATTACATGCCTATTGTCAACCTTCGAAATGCCTAAAAAGGCATAGTTGGAGCTTAGGTGTTCTTCCCTAAATCTCAAATGGTAGAGCAAATCCAAAGATGGAAGATCGAGGGATGCAAGTAGGCCTAAGCCTTCCTTTGAAGCTGTGCTTTCGTAGTGCTTCTCAACTACCCCCAAAAATCCATGACAGGGTATCCCTCTCTTTGGATTTACAAGCCTTTGATCTTAAGTTTCGAACACTTCAGAATCCAATGATAGGAGGGCTTTTGTCCTAGTAGTTCCAAGACTTAGGAGTGTCTAAATGCGTGCTATGGTGCAAAAGATATAAGTGTGCATACACCGAAAAAAGATTTTGAATTTTGAATCACACGCTACGTTTGAAAATCAAGTCCTTGATTTTTAAATGTCCCTCCTTTAATTAGTCATTTTTCAAGAATATATATGACCACTTGTTAGATCTCTTCAAGACAGATTATGTGGTCTAAAAATTAATTCAAATGCATTTACATGACAGGTAGAAATGCAAAATTAGAAATGCATACCTGATTCCAGCATTCTTCATGCAATATGCAAGACAAGAATTAGATCTAGATGCTGCTCATTTAGTCCTAAATGATTCGACCTAAGGGCAGGCAACTTCTAGCGGGTAGCTCATGTTTTCTATTTTTTTTGTTTTTCTTTTAGCTACTTATGCACAAGCAAATTAATGGTAAAAAATCCACAAAATAAGTTAAAAACCTAAATCTAAAGAAAAGGGATTAGGCTCCCAAAAATCAGCCCCAATTACTACAAGGGTGAGAAAACAAAAATAAAACTTACGAAATGGAGAATCTCTTATAGAGGCGAGATCCAGGTCTCCTTCACCTTCCCAGCATGTAGGCGTCGCTCAAGGTCGACGTCTTCTCCCAGATGTGCCTATCACCACTCTCAATTTCCTCGCTCAAATTCCTCACACAGATTCCTCGCATAGAAAAAATAATAAATGGTCAGATCACTGTGCAATGAGAAATAATCAGAAATAAAATCAGGTGAAATTATTGCGCCATATGATAGGATAGTTTTCTCTTTTGAAAAATGTATTACGATGATTTGTCATTGTAAGATCAAGGTGGTGGAAAACCACTTAACAAAATAATTAAAATTAAAATTAAATCACTCACAAAAGTGTGGGTTGTGTCCACAGGGAGGCAATGATGCAATAAAATCACGAATATTTTTTTTCTCGTATTCGTTCAATCAAGTGAGAAATCCATAGTCAAATCTGACATGAAATGCGATGAAAAAAAGATACACAACAACTAAAAAATGTAAGGGTATATGTGCAATTTTTTCTCACTGAAATATTCAATAAATATGCGATGAATTTATGTAATTTCCAATTGACATAAATTAGAGAGAATTTGTGCACATCTTAATCCAAAACCAATGTCAACAGTTGTGAATAACAAAAGCCATGCAATTATAAGAAAGCATGAGTATGAAGTCACAATTTCACCACAATAAAATAGTCATAAATCAAAATTCATTTTCGTGGCAATGGCATGAAATGTAATTATTAATTGTGAGTTTCCTGTAGCAAAATAGGGAGAACTCCCCTTGGCATGCGCGAGAAGAGGAAGGATCGGTTGGAGGCGTGGTCGCGCAAGGTCATCAGTGGTGAGGGCTCCGCGTGGAGGTCAAGGCTTGGTCATTGGTGGTCGATGGCGGCCGGCTGGTGGAGATGAAGCGGCGGCGGTAGTGGCTGTTGCTGCTTCTCTTGCAAGCGCTACAGCTGGAGGTGGGAGCGCGAGTGCTACGGGCAACAGGGTTGAGGCGCAGACGCATGCAGGGAGGTGTGCTCGGGCTGAAGTGGCTGCAGGAAGGCATGCAGGCGTGGTCTGATGGCACCAGCTACAAGTGCTGCAGGGAGACGCTTTGCAGACGCAAAGGCATGTGGGCGTGCTAGCAGCTGCAGGTTGGAGGAGCTAAGGAATGCGCATTGTGCGCGAGCGGAGGTGGCGGAAGTGCAGGGGCACTAGAGGTTCTGGTGAAGGTGAGGAAGCGCGGGCGTGCTGGCTGGGGTGGAGGCGCGCGGGCTAAAGTGGCTGTAAGAAGGCGTGCGGTGGCTGAGATGAGGGTGCTAGGTTGAGAGCGCGTTGTGCGCAGGTGGCTGGTGCATGGGTGGATTGGAGATGAAGGTGCATAGGGGTAGGCGCATGCGCTGGAGGTGGGTGCGCTGGAGGTGGGATGCACAGAGGCTGGCGTGAGTTGCTGGCTGAGGTAAGGAGGAGTTGCAAAGACTCTTGGTGGTGTGGGCTGTCTCCCCACATGCCCTTGGTGGTGGAGTCGTACTGTCGCGGTGAGGCCGGTGGTATGGAATGGAAGAGGAGCAAGGTCCTCTAAGCACAGTGAGGAACAAAGGGTGGTGGCCTCCCCTTGCATGGTCATCTCCTCCTCCCTTTGTAGTTGAATTTGAAATCCAAAGAGGCAGGCTCAGATGTTCTTCATGGCCAATGAATGCTCGGAGCTGTGAGTGAATGGTTACGCAAGGAGAAGCAGCCGTTACCTGTGAAGGAAGAAAATAAGAAACTAATAAAATATTATGGTTATTTATGCATAAACCCTTAACTTCTATGTTAAATTAAAACAATGCAAGTAATTCACCTAATTGATTAACTAATCAAATGCATGCAATTTTAAGTTAATTCTAAATGCATGCAATGAATGAATTATGCAATTAAGCTAAAAATGTGAATTAATTTATTTACATCCTAATGTATGCTATCTAAATGTTAAAATTAACTTAATGTCTAGGCATTTAAATACTTAAATAGCCCACAAATATAGGCTAATCACTTCTCCAAGGGAGGTTGTGTACCACCCTTCTCTCCTCCAATGCTTGGCCATCCTCTAAGTTGAAGAGAGTCTCCTCCTTGGCATGGCACAAGAAGAAGAGTGGGAAGAAGAAGGCACCAAGGGGGTGGGTAGGATGCTCCCTTAATCTTCTTCTCTCCTCCTCCTTCTTGTCCGTGAGTTGTAGGTGGGTATAGGGTAGAGTTAACACTAATGGAGGATGGGGAAAATGGTGGTGGTTAAGGGTCTTTTTATTGAGTAGGATGGGGGGTATAGGTGGCTCTTGAAATGGATGGCTAGGATGGGATTTTATGATGGTGGTTAGTGATCTTAAGGCTAAGGATGGTTGGCACCACCTAAGGGGTGCTAGGGAGGTGGTTATGGGTGACCAAATGGTACCTAAAAGTGTCGCCAACCATGGAAGGGTGCCATGGGTTGGTGCCAACTTGAGGGCTTCTAGAAGGGGGGTGAGGTGGATGGTGGATGTGGCTTGGAACGGGTAGGTGTATGGTGGATATCGGAGGTGAAGTTGGTGCCAAAGTGGGGGGTAGCTAGGGTGTTTTAGGCACCAACTTGTTGGTGGCTTTTGGTGGTAGTGATGGGGTGAAGGGTGGCGAGTAAGTTGGCGCCAAATGGAGTAGGGGTGGAGCTAGCTTAGGTGGACCTAAGTAGGTTTTAGTTGGTGGAGGTGTTTAGGTAGGGTTTTAGGGTGGTGGATGGCCAAGGGAGCTGGAGCCTAGCTAAGCTAGCTTAGCTAGTAGTAGGGTAGAGGAGTAGGCATCTGGAGCTAGGGTTTAGAGGAGAGGAGCTAGAGGAAGCTGTCTAGAGTTGAACTGGAGTTGGTAGCTACTGAAGGTGTCATGGAGCTGCTTTAGCTGGCTTAGCTTGCTAGTTCCTTACTAGCTGCTATGCCAAGCTAAAGCAAGCAGGCTTTTGCTGGAATATGTTGAGGTGAGCTGGGTCTGATATTCCTGAGGAGGACCTAACTAGCTGGAGTAGCTAATGTAAGTTGGACTTGAGCTGGCCTGAGCTAGGTAAAGTCATCTTCAGTTGGCTTGGGCTAGTAGAGCTGGAGGTAGCTAGACTTGAGCTAGGGTGGACTCCAGTCAACTAAACTGAGCTAGCTAGAGCTCCAAGTGAACTGATGGGAGCTAAGATGAGCAAGACTCAACTAAGTTGAGATGGATCTGAGCTGAGGTGAACTCCAATCAACTCAGCTGAGCTAGTTAGAGCTCCCAGTGAACTGATGGGAGCTGAGAAGAGCTAGACTCAACTAAGTTGAGCTGGATTTGAGCTGGCTTGAGCTAAGGTGAGCTAAGATGAGCTCTCTTGAACTGCCATTCTACTGAGATGAGCTGAATGGAACTAGGATGAGCTAACCCTAGTCCAAGTGAGCTAGAGTCCAGCTATGGTGAGCTTGATCAAGCCGAGTTCCATCTAGTTTGGGCTTCTCCTTCACTAGCTGCCTTCCTGAGTGCTAGAGTTCTGGGGATCTAACAATCTATATAACCCAAACACTCACAAAAACACATTAAAAAGACAACGAAATGTGTGATGCATGCCTAACCTAATTTATGCCTAATGTAGCCCAAAAAAACTATTTGCGGAGTTAAAATCCTAAGAGCTAGATTTGTTTTAATACATAAGAATGATGATAAATTGGTATTTATCACCTTGTTAACACTACCTATGAACAACTTTCCACATGAATATTTTAAATGTTGAGTGAATGTTGACATTCCACAACCTCTTCCTCCACTACACTTTCTCTTCATCCATTGAGCATAATTTGCCAATCTTTCTCCTTAACAAAGTGGTAGGCAGATTTAACTATGAATCTTCCATTTTTTTAGGTTCCTGCAATATTTCATCCGCAGTGCTCTCTTTAAGAGGAATGGGGATTTACTGAATCATTGAGCTTTCTCTTCTTTAAACAAGAATTGAATTAGATCGTTATTCCATCGATGAGTACTAGTATATGAATAAGATTAGCTACCTTCGACTATATTGGCATTGAGCTATATTCATGTGCCAAAGGCATTCTACATCTTGCAAGTACCTCTATTTTGATGCACCAAAATTATGCTATCTGCGAAAGAAATCTTTTAGGACTCTCTCATGGATTAAAGTTAGAAGAATGCTGACTTTGTCTCAGTGTCTTTTTATCTTTATTGAGTGTAGAATATTTTGTAAGGAACCTCAAAATAAGTTTCAAATAGATTTTTGCACTTATCATAAGAAACAAGTTTTTAGGATTATTAATTGACAAATGTATTGACCGACCGACCAAATTAATTAATCGATCAAATTAGCCCATTTTAGGAAGTTGATAAATGCATTTTTTATCGACCATTGAGGTTAATTAATCGACCAATCATTGATTGATCAAATAACTAGTTTGACTGACTAAAACCCATTTTGATTGAACAAACTACCTTAACTAATCGACCAATTTAATTTCCTTTTCTGGTCAATTTGCTAACATAAATAGACGACATACGTAGTCCTTTTCACACACACTCTCAAGAAGAAATCCATCTTAAAGAAAAAGCTTTTCATACCTCCCTCTAAGTGCTTCTACACTTATGCTTTCACGACTTTCAGAGCACGATGATTCAAACCTCTACTGAAATCTGGTTTGGCTTTCCTTGAGGTTCCATAGGTTTATACTATTTTTACATTACTTGTTGCTTTCGATTACGGATCACAAGCTGTTGGGGGAAATCCGTTGTTGTTGTACTTTTCTTCAAGTTGTTAAGAGAAGGGATCATTGTAAGAGGTTGTACCACCCTCATTTCAAGTGATGCTTTAGTGGATTGACAAGCCTTAACTAGTCAGGAAAATCCTAAGCTGAGAGGCTTAGGTAGTGGTTTTCACTCGAGAAGGGTTTCTGATGTAAACATGTTTACACTACTTAAGATGTCTATTTATGCATGTTCTTAAGCATAGGATTGCATTGCATACTATAAATATTGCGTAACATACATCATCTTGTATTTACATTAGTTTGAATAAAATGGAGGTTAATTGTCTCCTTTTATGTTCATGGATAGGGCAAACTTTTTATTGGGGCCTCGGATCGAAGATCCAACTGTATAGATATGATTGGAGTTCAACGACTCCAAGATCGCCTTAATCAGACATCTATGGCATCAGATAGAGATTGGGGAACCCTAGAAGATCAAGGGCCAAGATGGTGTGAATCCACACTACAAACGATAAATCTGACTGTGTGGATGGATTTGGATCGACGATCGCAGCCTAACGGCATGAAAATCGACTTAATTTGACACCTGTGGCACCATCTACATCATCCAGAAGATGGACGGCTAAGATGGCACCACGTGGTGCCATCTCAGCCATCTAACTGACCCTCAGGATCACCGCTGCCTCTCCAAAGAAGATCCAATGTGCGATCTGGGCCATTGGATCTAGATCCAACGGCCATGAGCACACGCCGCTCAAAACTTCCGCACGACCATCTCGACGACGCAGTGCAGCGGGTGAACGCCTTATCGCGTGTGGGCGATACGGGTTCGAGCCTGCGCGGCTTGAACATTTGAGGTGCGGGTGAGTGGGCTCTGCGACCTCTCGATCGTGATTGAGCAGTTGCGGGCGCTCGATAGCGCCGACGTGCTATTGCACTCCGCGCCTCACGTGGAATCGCATGCGGGTGGGTGTGCAAAGGAGCGGGTGGTAGCACGACTTAAGCCGTCCGATCTCACGATTGGACGGCTGGGAGCGGCTGAACATGGGCGGTGTGGAAGATGAGCGGGCGCCCCCACTACGCCCAAGATGGGGCTTTAGCGATGGTTTTATCCATCACTAAAGACCCCTGATTTAATGTTTTTAGAGTTGTAATGACCAAATTGCCCCCACTCCTTGCAACTTAAAAGGAGACCCCCTCCACATGAAATTCTCATCCCTTCCTTCTCTCCCTCTCCAAAGCTCAAGAGAAGCTTGTCCCACACCAGGGATGCTTCTCGTGAGATAAAGTCAATTTTTTGTCCCCTTTTCGGAAGCGGATCCAGCGACGACGATGATGTGCTGCCCCGTTCCCGTTCTTCCCACTTTGTTCTCCTTCGTCCTGCTCTGTCCTCCTTCGTCCAGGTGTCATCCCATCCAGCTCGTCCTCCAAGCGATCGTCGAGGAGGATATCTCTCTCCCCATTCTTTTTACTGCTTTCTAGATCAGATTTACTGCTTTCTAGTGTAATCATTCTCTCACTTTCTAGTCGTAATGTTTAGTGTAATGAACAATCCTTTTGATAATGAATTCCTTGTTCATTCTACATCTCTTTTAGTTTTTGTTTGTAATATTCTCTCTCTCTTACTCTCTCTCTCTTCTATTTATTGTAAATAGTTAGATAGTTCTAATCAATTAATTTACTTCGTGACAAATAAATCAAATGCATGTTTTTAAGTCAAACATCCGCCTCCCTGTGTTCGACCCGGGATTTCCATTCCGGTATAAATTTTATTTGTTGAACACGAGTTCTTCGCTTTCAAACTACAAGGATAGGTTTTCAAAATCAAACACGCTAGCATAGCAACCCAACATTCAACATTTTGGTGCCGTTGCCAGGGAGGCGACGCTATTTGATTCTTTTCGCATTTTCCAACTTATGAATCATTTACCTCACTTCTCTCATTTCTTATTATGATTGTAGGCACTCTTTTGAGATGAGCAAAAGTGGTAGATTGGATAAAATGCTGTGGAAGGTTTTGTAAGTTATCCCCCACTTCCCACCCATTAGTTTTCATTCCACCACATAATAACACAAACATCAATCAACCTAGGTGTTCTTATAAACTCTAAGGTTAGATTGTTTGTTGTTTGACACCTTCACCCACCCTAACCTCCACATTTAAAAAGAAAAATAAAAAAAAATCTCACAGAGGTACACAACCTCAACTGATTTTCAAACTCAACCGGTAAATCAATCTTTGGAGCCGGTACACACATCCAAACACATAATTGAGTAGAGATCAGATTAGGTAATCACTCGTGTGCCTAATTAAGTGGTGCAACAGGCCAATTATTTGAGTTGATTGAGCCACACCACTTCAATTAAAATCAACTCATCAGGTAGCTGCCATTTAGGTTCAACTATTAGGGATCTACCAGGTACTCTACATTCTTTTTTTAAGCTTCAAAGGAAAACATCTTCACCTGTGCTTGCAAAACCTGGTGTGCCAACAAAACTTGTTTGAAAACACCTAAAGTTGAATCCTAAAAGCTACTAAGCAAGATTTGAACCCTAAAATTCACCGCATCATAAATAATCTTACTTGAAAACCACTGGTTGTGCACACACACACACATCAATTAATCATTAAGGGCACAACCCAGATAAAGGGCCCATCACATTCCAAAGCACATTCAAACCTAGCCCTAAATAAAACAGAGTAGACGTTGGCCTTAAGAATTTGACTCGCTCTTCAGAGCCCAGGATGAGATTATTTTTTATTAGCCTATTTCTACTATTCAATCTGAGGTCTAGCTAGGGGAGCAAAATCAAACGATCGCGGCTGGGGGATACACTAGGAATCTGAGGCGTAAGCCGAAGGAAGAACCTTCTCCCCAGTCCCTCCTAATTGGTTGGATTGAACAGACAGAAGTAGATAAAATCATTCCTTTATCTCAACACGGGTTTTGGGAGTCTGTACGTCTTTAGGCTAGCCCACCTATGGACAGGTTTGATTGTTTGTATTGCAGGGTGCCTTTCTTCCTCCCGTCTCTCATGAATCCTTCTGCATATTACACTCATTCTCGCTCTTTCCCTTCTATTTTGAATTATCCTCAACATGACGATTATCCCGACTCATACTGTAATCAACCATCAGTTAGTTGGAATAACTCAGATTGGGGATATAGTTCTGGGCCTTCGTGTTTAGGGTCTAACCCTGCACACTATGATTGCGATTTCTATCCTTCTCAAAGCCACATCAATTATAGATCGTCAACCTTTCATGAACAACCTAATACGATCTTCAATCAAGAAGGATACACCGATCCTTACCCATCCTCTGATCACACTGCCTTTAGGTCATCACCACCTTTTAAACAATATGAAATGACCTATTATCAAGAAGGGTATAACGAATCGCAATTCGTTAATTCCCCTGGATTGACCCCAAACCCACCCAACCCTGAACCAACTCATTTGGTTCAGGGTAACTAGGTTCAAGAAAAGGTTCTAGCTAACTTGAGGAATATCATACAATCTTTAGAAGTTTAGCCAATACCTTGCATTAAGAGATTGGAGCCCCTGATTGAAATGATTGATGATTTGAATAAGTATTTGTTGGATTGGCTCCAGGATGTAAGGATAAGAACCCGGATGAGTTTCTACTTGGGAAGTTAGCGAAATTGAGGATGAGATTTGTGGTTGCTTTAGTTCAGTCGTGGGATGATTCCCAGGATGAACTCCCTTCAGGAGAGCCAATGTCAGAAACTGCTCAGGTACCTGTTCTGGGGGACACATGTTACGAGGTTGACCAGATTGAATTGGAGCAACCAATTAAGGATTATCTGATTTCTTCACCTGAGATCCCTGAGCCAGGGTATGAGGAAACGTATGTCTCCTTGGAACAGAAAGTGACATATGATTTTGGGACATACATTAATATGGATCTTGATTTCTTTGATTCTGATGGTAAAGATTCAAGTTGCGAATTCTCACACGAGTTTACAGAATATGATTTTTGTGAGATGATTGAGCCTGAGGAATCTGAAATAGCATTTGAAAGCCCAATAACTGAGGAAACTGATTTTATTAGGGCTCACAGTATGGATCCAGAATCGTATTTTCTGGAGGATTCAATCAAATGCCCTGATTGTCAGTTACACCCCATTGAGCTTATCGATGATTCTATTTCTGAGATAATTAGACCCAAGTCAATTCTGATTTAGCCACATCTTTTAGACTTGGAAATTTCAGATGGGGTGATTAATATGCAGGAGGTTCCGGATTTTGACATTCTGAATGAGGAGGATAGGAGCTGGGAAATTTTGATTTGGGAAGTAAGTTCTGGAGGAAGTAGAAGACTGATTTGAAGGGTTCCTATTAAGTTGAAACCATAAAACCAGGACCCTTACGACATTTGTTCTGAGGATGTCAAAACCAAGTACACATTCAATGATTATCCTTTTGAGTTTGAATTCTCTGTAACTCGACTTTTGGTCTTGGGTTGCATCCTCATAAATTGCAGGCCCAACCCCGCTTGCATACTGATTTTAGGTTTTGGGTAATTTTTATCCAGAACCTGAGATATTCTCGATTATGGGGTATGGGTCTGCACCACAATCTGGTCCACATTTGTGGACATCTACTGACAGGTCAGAGGTTTCTTATGTTTATTCTGATTCTGACCTGCACCTGTGAATTCTTTGTTTCTCTTCTTTGTATAGTGTGCCTAGCTGAAGGCACTAAATTTAGCATGTATACAGTTCTTTTTAGTTTTCACCTCAGAGCGGACCTGCCATTCACGTAATTCAGGTGCTTTCTACGCTATTCCACTCTATTTTATGTCTTTTCAATACAATGAGGACATTGCATTAGATAAGCATGGGGGGTGGATATTCATCTCTGAATTTATTCGTCAGCTCCATAGATTTGTTTTATTTTATTAAAAAAATAAATAAATAAATTGTAATTAGGAAAGAGAACTTGGGTTTAAGAAAATTTTCAATCTTAGGAAATACTATATTATGATTTGAACACAAAGACCCTTCAGGTCTTCACACTTAATCAGCTTGTGTATCCATTAAAATGTGGATTTGTCCTTCGAGTCCTCACCATCTAAATTCTATTTTAATTGGAGTAAACAAGTTTGGGTGATAAGTACACGACTTATCAACTCGTCCTCTGATTTGAGGGAACTTTGAGTTTTCAGCATCTACACACTTTCTTTTCACTGACTCATTGTTCGACGATTCTAACGGAAATTGGGTAGCTAATGAACCTTCTAGAGTGATATGGCTGGCAAGTTATCATGGGTAACGACCCATAGGTAAGTTGTCCAGAGCCTAGTCACTGGACCTTTCTCTTTTTGCTGCCTTTAGGTAAATCTTATACCAGGGAAGCCACCTACTTAAAAAAAGAAAAAAGAGAAAAAAAAAGAAATAAGCCACACATCGCTATATGAGTATGGTTGGCAAGTTGTCGATGGTAACAGCTCATCGATCGGTTGTCCAGAACCCAGCTCAATAAATGCACTAAAAATCCCAAAACACTTAGGAAGAAGCGGAGAAGTAGAATAAACCGGGGAGATATACACTATATTCACCCTTGTGTTGACCCCGTAAAAAATAAAAGTAGGGAGAAAGCTACCAGTTGTAAAGATACACCTTTAGGTAGAATTCCTTTTTAGGTCACCTAGAGGCGTAGAAATCTGAAGTCCGTTTTAACTGCCGGTCAAAGAGTCTATCACATTCACAATAAGATGCTTAGAACTTAGGGTTCTCATCAAATCTTGGGTGAGTTGAATGGCCATAGAAAGCCACTCTTAAACCCTAAAACTTGAAAATCCAAAAAAATTAGAAAAGAAGAAAAAGAGAAAAAGAAAGTTTTCTTTGAATAAGGCGAGGGCTTAAGGTAGTCTACATTTTGGCAGATACTCGAGCACTGTTGTATCTTTGAAAGTTCAGATCCTAAGTAAACATTTTCTTAATGAAAGAAAATAAGTCAAGCCCAAATAATCCAACCAGATTCTTTTATAAATAGCATATAGTTTTTGCTAGGGACTAGCAAAAGATAGGCATAGGGGTATGATGTAAACATGTTTACACTACTTAAGATTTCTATTTATGCATGGTCTTAAGCATAGAATTGCATTGCATACTATAAATATTGCATAACATGCATCATCTTGCATTGAGATTAGTTTGAATAAAATGGAGGTTAATTGTCTCCTTTTATGTTCATAGACAGGGCAAACTTTTTATCGGGGATTGGATCGAAGATCGAACCATGCAGATGTGATCAAGGTGACGATTGGAGTTCAACGACTCCAAGATCACCCTAATCAGACATCTGTAGCATCAGATAAAGATCAAGGAACCCTAGAAGATCAAGGGCCAAGATGATGTGAATCTACGCTTCAAACGACAAATCCGATCACACGGATGGATTTGGATCGACGATCGCAGCCTAACAGCGCGACAATCGACTTAATCCGACACTCGTGGCACCATCTACATCATCCAGAAGATGGACGGCCAAGATGGCACCACGTGGCGCCATCTCAGCCATCCAACCGACCCTAAGGACCACCACTTCCTCTCCAAAGAAGATCCAACATGCAATCTGGGCTGTTGGATCTTGATCCAATGCGCGATCTAGGTCGTTGGATCTTGATCCAACGGCCATGAGCACGTGGCGCTCAAAACATTCGGGCGACCATCTCGATGACGCAATGTAGCGAGCGAACGCCTTATCGCGAGCAGGTGATGTGCGTTCGAACCTGTGCAGCTAGAACATTTGAGGTATGGGTGAGCGGGCTCCGCGACCGCTCGATCGCGATCGAGCGGCTGTGGGTGCTCGATAGCGCCCACATGCTATTGCATGCCATGCCTCATGCGGAGTCGCACGTGGGCGGGCACGCAAAGGAGCAGGCGGTAGCGTGACTTAAGCCATCCGATCTCATGATAGATGGCTGAGAGCGGCTGAACGTGGGCGTTGTGGAAGATGAGCTGGCGCCCCCACTACGCTAACGATGGGGCTTTGGCGACGATTTTATCCGTCACTAAAAACCCTTGATTTAATGTTTTTAGAATTGTAATGACCAAATTGCCCCCACTCCTTGCAACTATAAAAGGGGACCCCTTCCATACGAAATTCTTATCGCTTCTCTTCTCTCCCTCTCCAAGGCTCAAGAGAAGCTTGTCCTACACCAGGGATGCTTCTCGTGAGATAAAGTCAATTTCTCGTCCCCCTTTCGGAAGCAGATCTCGTGATGATGACGATGTGCTACCCCGTTCCCGTTCTTCCCGCTTCATTCTCTTTCGTCTTACTCCGTCCTCCTTCGTCCAAGTGTTGTCCCATCCAGCTCGTCCTCCAACTGACCGTCGAGGAGGATATCTCTCTCCCCATTCTTTTTACTGCTTTCTAGAATAGATTTACTGCTTTCTAGTGTAATCATTTTCATGCTTTCTAGTCGTAATGTTTAGTGTAATGAACAATCCTTTTGATAATGAATTCCTTGTTCATTCTACATCTCTTTTTGGTTTTTTGTTTGTAATATTCTCTCTCTCTTACTGTCTCTCTTCTATTTATTGTAAATAGTTTGATAGTTATAATCAATTAATTTACTTTGTGACAAATAAATCAAATGCATGTTTTTAAATCAAACGTCCGCCTCCCTGTGTTCGACCCGTGATTTCCATTCCGGTATAAATTTTATTTGTTGTACATGAGTTCTTCGGTTTCAAACTACAAGGACAGGTTTTCGAAATCGAACACGTTAGCGTAGCAACCCGACGTTCAACAGTTTCCACTGTAAATCCAAGTGTCTTCTATGCATGAATCTTTGTGATTTGATTTGTCTTTGCTACTATGGTATTTAAGTTTGTAAAAGTCGATACTATTCACCCCTCCCCTCTAGTATCCATTAAGATCCATAGGAACCCTCACATCTTGGGATCCACCTATTGGACCATATGTTGGTATCTACACTATTCCCAGCCCTCCATATTCATCCACTATATAGTATAGGGTTAATTGACATCAAGCCGCATAAAGGAGAGTGATCAGTGCCCAATCTTGTTGACTAAAAGTCCTTGTTCCTTAGATAGATGGCCTTCCTTACACAAGGCCATAATGAATTCTCTCCCTTCATTAGTCGCCACCCTTGCTTAAGGAGCATCGCCACATTCATAAACCTAGCACTTTGCAAGCCTAATCCACCCTTATGCTTCTGTAGAGTTAATTTATCCCATCTATCTGTGTGCACCTTCCCCTTGCCTTTGAGATCCCCTCACCAAAAACTCCTTATCAATTTATCCATCATATAACAGTCCCTCGATCTTAGCTTGACCACCGACATGAGGTAAACCTTTATCGATGCAAGTACAAAGTTAACCAAAACCATCCTTCTTGCCTAAGAAAGTGTAGATGCCTTCCAACCATGTTGCACTCATTCCCTTTTATCCAAAATTTTCCTCGCCACCCTAACTCTAAAATTCCCATTGAAGACCTGGGCTCCCAACATTCATCCTTTAGTGTTCCTTCAAATTCTAAGATCACTTTGATTTCCTTACTATGGTTGCAGTAAACTCTCTTACTAAACAACATTGATGACTTCTTATAATTAGCCTTTTGACCCGAAAACCTACAATAATCCTCCAATATATGCTTCATTACTATAACTTCGAATATAATTTCTCCACAAATGATCAAGGCATCGTCCACATAAGCTACAAGATGAGTAGGTTGCACACCCTAAGCCAATCTGACACCATTTAACAATCTTGCACTAGAATTGGCCTCCACCAATCTACACAACAGTTCTGAACCTAGAATAAATAGAAATGGTGAAAGGGCGCACCCATGTCTTAGCCCCATGTTTGGAGTAATAAGGCCACACTGCTTACTGAACACATATTTATCTATCTAAATCATTCTTAATTTTTTTTTAGTTTCATGGTAGTAAGTGCATAAATGCTTTAGGTTAGTGCGTTATACGTATAACTGCATCTAGGTCATGCATCTAGGTCATATTGCATTCATTATGGGTTATTTATGTGTTGCTGAGCCTATTTATGGTGAAGAATTGTAATTAGTGCTTATTATATTTTACAGGTTGAGTTAGAGTTGAGATTGGACTGGAGTTAGATCAAGTCAGAAATGGGAGTTAGAATGGAGTTTGCAAAAACCCTAGAAAGAAAATGCTAATTCCTATATGAGTCTCAACCTTAACCCTAGCCACCATAAGGCACGTCCCACATGTGTATGCCCTCCACAAATCCACATGCAAGAATTCTTCCAATTGTAATCGGAACCTAATCAAATCAATTTCCTAAAATCAATCACCCTTCCTAAACTCTCTCAATGTGAACATGCCACCATTTCTGCCCTTTTGTGTCCACATTCATGCCAACATTCAATTGGTCATCAACTCCACGCAAAACACCACCACATCCCCACCTTTTGCACGTCCATGATGAGAGACTCATCATAACTCCTAATTCATCATTATTAGCTAGTTATCTTAGTTAAATTACTAGTGAATATCATTATACTAGGGTTAATTATATATTAAGGGTAATAGTAGCAAGGACCTTATTTATATGTTAAAATACCAAAATTAGGGGTTAATAAACATTTATTTATGTTTAATTAATAAATGGGACTCAAACACAAGCATTTAGCTTAATATAAGTATTATACCTAATTTATAATATTTATTTTAACTAAATTGTTGATTAACTTAATAATGTTAAGTACATAAATAAATATAGCTAAAAGGGGTAAAAATGCAATCTCATGTCATAAACAAATTATTTACAGTATTTACATTATATATAAAAAGATGAAAAATAAATATTTTAAATTAGGCTTTAAAACTCACTATTTGCATTTAAGTCCTAAACTTCTATTTCAATTGAGTCCTTTTATCACATTTAAGTCCTTTAGTTATTTCACACAGGTCCCTATATATCCTCTTCCTCTTCTCTTCTTTCTTTTAGATGGCCAATGACGACCAATGACCAAACCCTAGATCACTGCCTTATCGACGTCAGACCACCATTGCCATTGCTGCCTAAGGTATTATCACCTTCCTCTTCAAATCAAATGGTCCAGATGGGCCTTTAAACCTATTTCTCCTAGGTAGATAACCTTACCATTGTCGGAGATGACAACGGTGGTTACGATGTGAACGAATTTTACATGGTTTGTAAAATATGTCGTAACGTGCAAAATTGATCAACTCTTAAATTTATAAACCTAGATAGTGGGGTATCTAGGGTTGTCCAAGGAGGCAATATGTATACAAAATTTAGGTCCCTTGCTTGGAAATAGAAATCACCTTTCTTTTTGGTCTTTTCAATTATATCATTTTTTTTAGTGTTTTGAAATAACGAGGGAAAACACGAGTTGTTGGCGGGAAAGTAAATAACAACTACAATCACTAAGCTAACACCTAAGTGACAAATAATTCCTCTCCCTAAGCTCACTCAAGGAACGTGGAGGCCTAGAGTAATTAGGGAGAGGGAATGAATAGTGCTAGAATCACAGCAATTAAAATGCAACTAAAAAGAGATTTCAATGAAGGCAACTATATTAATGAGAAAGTGTTTTACAGAAAAACCTAGTAGATGAATGCTTCTACTACTAGATAATTGCAATAAATAAAATAAAGCACAAGTCCTCCGGAATTGTTGAGAGGGGAAGCTCCTTGCTCCAAGCTTAAGGGCTCATAGGCTTGAAAAGGGCTCCTCCTTCTCCTTCCTTAAGATGCTCCTACAAGGTGGAAGCTACCACCTTCAATGCTCTCCTTCAAGGGTGGGCGTGCACCACCCTTGCTCCCCCTTCCTTGGTCGTCCTCGTAGTGGTGGAGTGCTCCTCCTCCTTGGCATGGCACAAGGGAGAAGAAATGGGGAGAAGAAGGCACCAAGGGCGGGTGATGTGCCCCCTTAATCTTCTTCTCTACTCCTTCTTGGTCGTAGATATGAGGTGGGTATAGGGTAGATTTTACTAAATGGAGGATGGGAATTATGTGGTGGTAGGGTAGGGTATTTATAGGATGGGAAGGGGGTGGTTATGGTGTTTTTTTTTGGGAGGGAAATGAAGGGGTACTTGGATATTTTTGGAGGGAATAATGGGAGGGAAATGAAGAGGTGGCTTAGTTTTCCCTCCAAAAATACCTTCCAGATGGTATTGATTTTGGAGGGAAAAAATGGAGGATGGAGATGGGTTTTGATGGTAGATGTATGGTGGGGATGGAAGGGATAGTTGGAACCAAAATAAAGTAGGAGTAGGTGGATTTTTGCTGGAGCTTGGGTAGTAGGGTAGTAGGTTTTGGTGCCATGTAGGTGGACTAGCTAAGCTAAGCTAGCTTAGCTAGCTTATCTAGTAGGAAGTAGGGTTGGAGGCATTTTGAGCTAGGGTTTGTGAAGAGGAGCTGGATAGAAGTCTGGAGCAGAACTGGAGTTGGCAGCTACTGAAGAGGATGGCATGGAGATACTTTAGCTGGCTTAGCTTGCTAGTTCTTTTCTAGCTGCTAAGCCAAGCTAAAGTAAACTGCTGATGTAAACACATTTACACTACTTAAAATGTCTATTTATGCATGTTCTTAAGCATAGGATTGCATTTCATGATATAAATATTGCATTACATGCATCATCTTGCATTTAGAGTAGTTTGAATAAAATGGAGGTTAATTGTCTCCTTTTATGTGCTTGGACAGGGCAAACATTTTATCGGAGCCTCGGATCAAAGATCCAACCGTATGGATGTGATCAGGGCGACGATTGGAGTTCAACGACTCCAAGATCGCCCTAATCAGGCATCCGTAGCATCAGATAGTGACCTGGGAACCCTAGAAAATCAAGGGCCAGGATGGTGTAAATTCGCACTTCAGATGATAAATTCGACCACACGGATGAATTCGGATCGACGATCGCAGCACAACGACACAAAAATTGAGTCAATCCAACATCCGTGGCACCATCTACAACTTCCAGAAGATGGACGACCAAGATAGAACCACGTGGCGCCATCTCAGCCACCCAAACGGCCGCTAGCATCTTGTGAAGTCCCCGCACCCGATCGCTCTCCGCCGTTGGATCTTAATCCAATGACTGTGGGCGCTCGCGCTTAAAAGCGTCCGCTCGACCATCCGCACCACATAGCGTAGTGGTCGAGCGCGCTTTCGCGAGCCCCGAGCGCGGGTTCGAGCCGTGGAGAGGGGTTGGAAGGTGCGGCGATTGGGCGTGGGTGGAGCGTCAGATGGAGATCGGACGGCCGCGCGCGCCCGATAGCGTCCACGCGCAATTGAACGCGCGGGCAGATGCGCGATCGCATGCGGGCGGGCGCGCAACGCACCGGGGTGAGGCACGACTTAAGCCGTCTGATCTCACGATCGGACGACTGAAAAGCGACGAACGTGCGCAAGCCGTTGAGCGCGCGAGCAGGCGAGGAGGCGCGCGCGAGCCACCCACGACGCCCACGTTGAGTTCTTTAGTGACAATTTATCCGTCACTAAAGACCCCTCTTTTATTATTTTGAAGTTGTAATGTCCATTTTGGCCCCACTCCTTGCAACTATAAAAGGAGATCCCCTCCATACGAAATTTTCATCCCTTCCTTCTCCTCTCTACCCCTCCAAAGCTCAAGAGAAGCTTGTCCCACATCCGGGATGCTTCTCGCGAGATAAAGTCCAATTTTCGTTCCCCTTCGGAAGTGGATCCCGCGACGACGACGACGTGCTGCTTCGTTCCTATTCTTCTACTTCGTCCTCCTTCGTCCTGCTTCGTTCTCCTTCGTCCAGGCGTCGTCCCATCTGGCTCTTCCTCCAAGCAACCGTCGAGGAGGATTTCTCTCTCCCTATTCTTTTTACTGCTTTCTAGTATAGATTTACTGCTTTCTAGATTAACCTACTCGTCATCCAAGCGACCGTCGAGGAGGACATTTCTCCCTCCATTCTTTTAATGCTTTCTAGAGTAAATTTATCGCTTTCTAGTGTAGTTGTTTTATGCATTCTAATTGTAATGAACAGTCTCTTCTATGATAAATTCTTTGTTTATTCTACATCTCATTTTGATTTCCATGTGTAATGCTCTCTCTCTCTCTCTTACCCTCTCTCTCTTTTATTAATTGTAAATAATTAGATAGTTTAAATTGAATTACTTTGTGACAAATAAAAAGAAATGCGAAGTTTTTAAATTAAACGTCCGCCTCCCTGTGTTTGATCCGGAATTTTAATTTCGGTATAAATTTTATTTGTTGAACACGAATTCTTCGCTTTCGAACTACAACGACAGGTTTTCCAAAACCAAACACGTAAGCATAGCGATTTGAAAAAAACCGTTCAACAGCTGCCTTCTACCACAAAGAGCTGAGGTGAGCTGGGTCTGGTGCTTCCAGGGAGGATCAAGCTAGTTGAGGCAACTAAGGTAGCTTAGCTCAACTAAGTTGAGCTAAGCTGAGTCCCCGGGAGCTGGACTTGAGCTTCCTGAGTTGAAATGAAGTCATCTTCAGCTGGCTGGAGTTGAGTGGAGCTGGATGTAACTGGACTTGAGCTGGGGTGAACTCCAGTCAACTCAGCTGAGCTAGCTAGAGATCCCTGTGGACTAATGGGAGCTAGGATGAGCTAGACTTAGCTAAGTTGAGCTGGATCTAAGCTGACCTGAGCCAGGGTGAGGTAAGATGAGCTCTCTCGAGCTGCCATTCTGCTGAGATGAGCTGAATGGAGCTAGAATAAGCTAACCCTAGTTTAGGTGAGCTGAATTCCAGCTATGGTGAGCTAGATAAAGCTGAGTTCCAGCTGGTAAGAGCTTCTCTTTAACCAGTTGCCTTCCTGAGTGCTCGGGTTCTAGGGATCTAGTGATGTAAACACATTTGTTGAGGGTAAAATCCCTATTCATGCATGTTCTTAGGCTTAGATCTACATTTCATGTTATAAATATTTCACAGCATGCATCATTCGGCATTTAGAGTAATTATATATAATTTAGGTTAATTACATCTTTTTTGTGGTTAGGAGAGAAGCATATTTATTTTGGAGCCTCAGATTGACGATCCAACTGCATGGATTTGATCAAGACGACAATCGGAGTCCAACGCCTTTGAAATTGCCTCGATCGGAGTCCCGTAGCACCATATGCAGTCTGAGGAAGATCAATGGCCAAGGGACTAGGAGACATAATTCAGAGCCTCAAATTATAAATCCAACCGTACAGATAGATTTGGATCGACGATCGCAGCCTAACGGTGCAAAAATTGACTTAATCCAACCTTCGTAGCAGCCCCTACAACAAGAAGAAGATGAACGGCCCAAACTGAGCTACATGGCGTAGACTAAGCTGCTAGCACACGCACGTAGCTAAAAAGATGTGGTGTCGGGCCGGGATAGGTTGTGTTAATACGTAATTTTATCATTGAAATGAGTATAGTGGTTAACCTAAATCGAGACTAACCATCTGTTCACAAAATTGTTTACCTGGCCTACTTGATTTTATCTTGGTCACTTTTAGGCCCAGGGTCGAACTCAGGGAAGTGGGATTAGAAGTGAACAAGTTTCTACGCCTTTCCTAAAACGAATCTCTTCCTTTCATATATTATGTTTTTGGTGTTTTTCTATTTAATTTTTTTTTCTGATAATTTTTGTACTTGAGGTACATCGTCAAAATCAGGTTGCTGGCTTTGAGCCAAATTAGGGTTCCCAAAACTGGTCTTGCTATTCGCAAGACAGAGTACCTGCAAGTCAAGGATTATCTTTTCTCTTTTGTATATTTTTCTTATCTTTTTACTGGCAAAAAAGAGAAACAGAAATAAAGTAAATATAGTATATATATATGTATATATTATATATGTATAAAGGGGTGGGGGTGGAGGTGGAGATGGCGTGTATCACGGTGTCGAGTCGGTTGTCGACTAGAAAGACGCAACCAACAAGATGAAGTGCCACATGGAGTGTAGGATGGATGGTGGAAGATGTGTGCGAACACGCTTTCTGTACGCGTGTATCGGGGAATATTAGCAACTGGTGCAGATATTCCCACGATACAATGTATGGTAAGTGATATGAAAATATATATCTATATGTATATATATATATGGTTATAATTATATAGGTATATGTGTACTTATATATGTATATATATATGTATATACATATAGGTATGTAAATATATGTATAGATAGATGTATGTATATGTATATATATATATATAATGGTATATATATGTATGTATATATAACTATATATGTAGATATAGATATGTATATATATTGTAATATATGTTTATATGTATATATATATGTATTAGTATAAGTATTTATGTATATAGATATATGTAGATAGATATACAAATATATATATATATATGTATTAATAGTTATAGGTATATGTATATATGTATGTATATATATGTGTGTATATATATATATATATGTATAAATATATGTGTATATATATGTATATATACTTATACTTAGCTATATAAGTACTAATATATGTATAGATATATGTATATATATATATGCATATAACTATATATAGATATAAATATATATATGTATATATATATATATAAGTATATAGTACTGTATAAGTGAGAGTGTGTGTGTGCGAGAGTGTGTGTGTGTGTGTAAGTGTCTACAGAGAGCGTGAGAGAGTGCTGTGAGAGAGAGAGAGAGAGAGAGAGAGCATTTGCTGAGGAAGAAGGCTGTGAGTTAAGTCGTCCGGAGCAGTGGGCCGTCGTCAGATGCCACGCGCACATGCAGGCGTGTAGGTGCGCGAGGGCACGCGTGCACGCAGGAGGGAGCGGGCGTGGGAGGAACCGCAGCGCACTGCACTGTGAGGTGGGTGCGGACGCCCGAAGATGCGGGCACATGCAGACGGGTGCAGGAGCGGAGAGAGATGCGGATGCAGGCACTGGAGCGGGCGCGGGGAGAGACGTAAGCACGGGCTGGGGCCGGTTGCGGTGACCAGATAAGTGAGAAACTTACCGATCACCGCATTGTAGCCATAGTGTTCCGCTGAAATGCGTGAACAGTGGCTACAATGCGCGGTCGACTCGCGCAACCGCCTGTGCCCGATTCCATGAGTGCCTATGCCGTTGAGCGAGCTGGTGTGCGCGCAGAAGGTCTGCGCCAGCTGCTGGCGTGCACAGTGGAGGGTGAGGGCGACCTGCTGGCTTGCGCGGAGAGAGGCGAGGGTGGCCTACTGGCTTGCTTGGTGGCTTGGACACGCAAAAGAGGAATCCGGTGCCATGCTGCTACTGTGCGGAGATTGAGCTTCAAAGCTTGAAGCTCCTGTGGCATTGGCAGAAGTGGCTAAACATCGAAACAAAGAGAGAACCACCATGCCCACCGGCTCTTTGATGAGTTGGGCGGTGGTGGCATTCACAGTGGTGGTTGTGCACCACTGTGAGTTGCTCCTGCCCGCAACGTGGCTCCCCAAGAGGAGGAGAGGCTGCGTATGGAGGGGAGAGGGGAGGAGGCGGCCTGGAAGGGAAGGAAGGTGCTTGTGTTTTGGCGTGGACCAGGCTCTTCCGCAAGGAAGAAGGCATGCACAGCCATGCCCTGGCTGTGCAAGGCTGTGCATGGCTGACAGGGAGTGGCTTGCATGCGGCTGGCTGGGAGAGTTGTTGCAGAGCATGGTGCGAAGAGGAGCTTCCATGCCTTGCTGCCACGGAGAAGAAATTGAAAATGAAATAGAAATAAAAATAAAGATGGAAATTTTGGGAGGCAACACTTGAAGAATTTGTCAATTACAAGGCCATTTATTTCACTCTCCCCTCTCAAATAAATGCATGCATGCGTGTATTTTTACAAATGCGACTATGGATACCTAATATGCACTAGTAATGCCAGGAAATAGCACAAGATGGCACAATTGTTGGTGTATTTTTGCTGTGCAATCATACCCCCAAGCCTATCTTTTGCTAGTCCCTAGCTAAACATTTTTGTATTGTATTTAGGAATGATCTTTAAGATGATTTTTTTTTGCTGAGGCAACATAGGTGTGTTTATTGTTGGATATTGTGAGAACCAATTGCAGAGATGACTACCAGTACTTTAAGTCTTACATGACATAGATCATCTCTTGACTAACTAGGACTATTGATATTTAAACCTTAAGTACGATTTCCAGGACCCAAGGAGGCTTTTGCCATACTCGAGAGCTCAAAAGATTATGTCTTGTGCATAGTGAGGGATCAAGACTGACCAGATGAACATTAAGACTCAAGCCCAGGGTTTCATGAATTTTTAAGTGTAGGTTGGTCTTAGTTTCAGCTCATGTCTTCGGATTGACCCTTAAAAAGATGACGGAAAACTCAACTCCCATTTTCTGACATTTGTGGCTTAAGGAAAATAGGGTATTTGCCATGAAGAACTTTCTTTTATTTTTTTTTTGTAGGAAGATTTTATAGACATATGTGAGATATATTGACTTATTTGCTTCTCTTCTTCTTCTCTCCTTTTTTTTTTTTTGAAACACGTGTCAGTATATCTCTTACAACATTATTTAGAGGAGCACAGTTTTCTTTTTGGTGGGAGGGCTCCTTTTTGGTGGAAAGAGTCTCTCCTAAACACAAGACTAAAGCCTGAGATAAAAAGTCTACCTGCGTGCACAGGTAAGGACTCCACCTTCCCTAATGAACACTAGGGTTGGATCATATGTTCACCTGGTCTTTCTTGATATGTGTAGCGTTGAACCAAGATTACTTAGGCTCTCGAGTAGAAGCAAACCAACGGATCCTGTACTAGTGTCTTAGGTACAAGAATACGTCCTTAGTTAGGAGAGATTCTGATCTATCTTGTCAATGCTCAAGTGAATTAAGCCAGCCTGAGCGAATCAAGCTTCTGTGGCCTGGAAAGTCTTCAAAACAGTGGTTGAATATCCATAAACACTTATTGTATTTTTGTTTCAGCCTTCAGATCATTACTAAACACCATTTTTTTTTACATATTTATAGATAGATGAAAACTGCATGATACCATAAAATACCCAGATCCTATGGATGCCTATTCACCCCCCCATGCCAAATGATGCTATGTCCTCATATGCATGCAGGGTAGGGTGGAGGAAGGACGAAAGATCAGGTAACGAGAGCTAAGGTGCAGGGTATACAGCAGGGTGGTAGGGTGGGTTTATGGTGGGTGGTGAAGTGAAAAGTGAAGTGAGTGTGACAGTGAAGTGAAAAGTGATGGTGGATGGTGAGTGCTGTTGGGGTGCCTCCCAACGAGCATTGAATTTAACGTCCCCAGCTAGACTCATGATGAGGCAAAACATTAGTTACCCTCTAGCAGGGCAACAGTTTCTCCAACGGGGGGAGGTTCATGAGTAAGATAGGGTTTCAAACGCTGCCCATTGACCGTAAATTTATGCCCAGATTTAGGATCTTCAATCTCAACGACCCCGTTGGGAAATGGTCTCGAGACAAGGAAAGGACCAGTCCATTTGGACTTCAATTTCCTAGGAAAGAATTTGAGCCAGGCATTATAGAGCCAAACTTGCTGAGATGGCTTAAATTCCTTCTGCCAAATACAACTGTCGTGAAAAGCCTTAGTGCGTTGCTTGAAAGTTAAGGCAGAATCATAGGCTTCACGACGGAGCTCTTCCAGCTCCTGGAGTTGGAGTTTCCTTTCTCGACCACATAGGTCTAGGTCGAGGTTACATTGGCGAACTGCCCAATAAGCACGGTGCTCCAACTCCATGGGAAAATGACAAGGCTTCCCGTAAACGATTCTATAAGCAGACATACCAAGGGGAGCCTTGAAGGCGGTCCGATACTCCCAAAGTGCGTCAATCAGCTTGTCGGACCAATCCTTACGGTCAGGCCGAACCGTTTTCTGGAGAATTTGCTTGATTTGCCGGTTCGACACCTCTGCCTGGCCATTCGTCTGAGGATGATACGGAGATGTGATACGATGGTGGACTCCGTATTTCCTCAGAAGTGCCCGAAAAGAAGCATGGGTAAAGTGGCTTCCTCCATTCGAGATAATGGCTCGAGGGATCCCAAAGCACGCAAAAATGTGGTCTTTGACAAATTGAGTGGATATAGCATGGTTAGCATGGTGCATGGGAATAGCCTCAATCAACTTCGAAACATAATCAATAGCCACGAGGATAAATTCAAAGTCGTTGGAAGGAGGAAGGGGACCCATGAAATCAATTCCCCAAATGTCGAAGATTTTCGCAGCTAGGATGGGTTGCAAGGGCATCATGTCACAACGTGACATTGACCCTAACGACTGGCACCTAGTGCAATGCTTGGCATAATTGTGTGCATCCTGGTGAAGGGAGGGCCAAAAGAAATCTCACTGCAACACCTTGGCTGTAGTTTTCCTCCCAGAGAAATGGCCTCCACAGGCCTGATCGTGGCAGAAGGATATCACATTGGGGAATTCATTGTCAGAAATACAGCGACGGATGATTTAATCAGCACCTATTCGAAAAAGAAGTGGATTATCCCAGAAATAATACTTTGCTTCTACCATTAGACGCTTGCGCTAGTTTTTAGGCCAGCCACGTGGAAGGGATCCAGAAGCAAGGTAATTGGCAATGTCAGCATACCAAGGTCCACTTGCCACATTAATTGCCAATAGGTGCTCATCAGGAAAAATCTCATTAATCGGTAGAGTAAGTCCAATATGGTCAGGGTCCAGTCTGGAAAGATGATCTGCCACAACATTCTGTGCTCCGGCCTTATCACGGATCTCAATGTCAAATTCTTGGAGCAGAAGGATCCAACGAATCAGTCTAGGCTTGGCATCCTTCTTGTGCATGAGATGGTGAATGGCCGCTTGATCAATGAAGACAATAACATGTGAGCCCAGAAGGTAAGAGCGGAATTTCTCCAGCCCAAAGGCGACCGCAAGTAGTTCCTTTTCAGTGGTAGTATAATTACATTGGGCCTCGTCCGTCTTACTGGCGTAGTACACCACGAAGGGGTGTCTATCGCGTCTTTGTAGTAGGATGGCTCCGACTGCAAGGTCGGAAGTGTCACACATGAGTTCAAAGTCGAGGGACCAATCAGGTGGCTGGAGAACAGGGGCCTTGGTGATAGCATTACGCAGCTGCGTGAATGCTCGTATGCAATCGGGGCCCATATTGAAGGGTACGTCGGTTGATAGGAGATGAGTTAAAGTTCGAGAAATCTTGGAGAAATCTTTGACGAATCTCCTATAGAAACCAACGTGTCCCAGGAAGGAGCGGATTTGCTTGACAGAGCCAGGCACAGGTAAATCAGCAATTACATCAAGCTTAGCTCTATCAACCTCGATACCCCTATCAGAGATGATATGTCCGTGAACAATTCCCTCGTGTACCATAAAATGACTTTTTTCCCAGGAAAGCACGAGGTTTACATCAATACATCTCCTAGGGATACAGGTTAGGTTGGCAAGACATTCATCGAAAGATGGTCCAAAGATCGAAATGTCATCCATGAAGACCTTGAGAAAGTCACCCACCATGTTGTGGAATATCTCCAGCACACATCTCTGGAAAGTTGCTGGCATGTTGCAAAGTCCAAACGGCATCCTTCTAAATGCAAAGGTACCAAAGGGGCAGGTAAAAGTGGTTTTCTCTTGGTCCCGAGGGTCAATTGCCACCTGGTTATATCCTGAGAATCCATCCAGGAAACAGAAAAATTTATTTCCCGCTAACCATACCAGGATTTGGTCAATGAAAGGTAACAAAAAGTGATCTTTCTTAATTGCAGCATTGAGTTTCCTATAATCTACACCTCTCCAAGATGTAGGAGTGCGTGTAGGGATGGATTCACCCCTGTCATTGACACGGATGGTGAGTCCCGCCTTTTTAGGCACAACGTGAATCAGACTCACCCAGGGGCTATCGCTGATCGGGCAGATTATACCCGTATCCAGCCACTTAATAATTTCCTTCTTAATGACCTCCTGCATGTTAGGGTTGAGACGTCGTTGCATCTCACGGGAAGGTCGAGCCTCCTCCTCCGTATATATACGGTGAGTGCAGTAGGAGGGGCTAATGCCAATTAAGTCTGATAAAGACCATCCAATGGCTGCCTTGTGTTCCATGAGGACCTTTGTTAGTTTGCACTCTTGCTCCCTGATCAATTTTGAACTGATGATTACGGGGAGCATTTCATTTGGTCCCAAGAAAACATACTTAAGTGTACTAGGAAGCACTTTCAGCTCGGGAGTGGATGGTGAAAGATCTGGCATTTCATGGGGCGAGAGTGTCCCAGGCAGATCAGGAAACAAGTCAGGAGGAAAAAGTTGGCCCTCAGATTGGCCAAGAAGAGGGGCTTCTTGGATAGATGGATCCAAAAAGGAATAGCCCCAGTGAGAAGTATGTGGGCTCAAGGTCCCAGTGTGGAGTTCCAAATCCGCCTGATTTGGCGGGAAAGAAAGGACAATCCGGTCTTCAAGAGTGTGGAACGGCGGTGAGGTGCCTGGATATGACTCAGACCACGAGGTATAGGAAGCGAAGTAAACCTCGTCAGAAGTCTGGTCAGGAGAAGGTACGGGAATAGGGAGGGATGGGGGAATGTCACAATATGTGTTGATCAGGCAATCGTCAGTGTTTATAGGTAATCTGCAGCAGTCAGAATTGGTCCCAATTAGTCCGATACACGCGCTTACGGCCATGTCCTCGTCAGACGTGTCATCCTCGATATAATCGCAATCAAAGTTCTTGGCTGCCTTGAAGATGTTAAGCTTGAGCTTTTCAGATCCAACGGCAATCTCAATACAGCCCGACTCGCAGTCGATATGGGCGTGGGTTGTGGCCAAGAAAGGTCGACCAAGGATGATCGGACAATCAGAAAGTGAGCTAGGAACTTCCATATCTAAAACAAGAAAGTCAATAGGAAAACAGAGACTGTTGACCCTAACACCACGTCTTCCACCACACCCTTCGGAATTTTGATAGAACGATTTGCCAACTTTAACGTGACAAGGATGGGTTTCAGATTTCCCAAGGAAAATTTTTCGAGCATGATGGTTGGTATAAGATTATGGAAGATCCTAGATCAAGTAGGGCACGGTTAAAATTGCAGCCTTGGATGCTACAGGAAATAAGCGATGTGCCCAGATCTTTCTGCTTCGGTGGTAGATTTGACAGTATAGCACAACTCGCATGAGGCGAGCGACCACCGGATTCTTAGTTTTCTTTGACTGTCGCCTGGGTGTTGTGTAGTCTTTGAAAAATCGGGCGACAGTAGGTATGTGGTCGATAGCCTCAAGCAGGGGTACCTTGATTTCAACATCCCTGAACAAATTACGCAGGTTATCAAAGGCCTGCATATCTTTCTTTTTGCCTTTTGGCTCCCTCAATAGAGCCTCAGGGAATGGGACTGATTCTAGCACCAATTTGGGTGTATCGTCCTCTTGCGAATGCGGTGCACATCCCGAATGAGAGGGCGATGAAGAAGACGGTCCAGGATCAGGTCGAGGCGGATCGATGGTCTACTTACCACTCCACGCAGTGAACGCATTGGATGATGCGGGTGATTGCACCGCAAAAATACGCCTACAATAGTGCATTATGCTATTTCTTAGCACTACCTGTGCATATTAGATTCCGTAGTTGCATTTGTAAAAATACATGCATACATGCATCTAATTGAGTGGAAAGAAGAATGAAATAAGTGGCCTTGCATTTTACCCTTTTTCCTCAAGTGCCTCTCTGCAAAAATCCACCACCTCTATTTTTTATTTCCACTTGATTTTTTTATCTTTCCTACGGTTGCATTTTCTTCCTTACGCCATGCTTGCTGCAGCTGCCCTTGTCCTTCCCTGCGGCTGCCATTCCATCCCTCTCCCTACAGCTGCATGCGGCCATGCCATTCCTCTTCTATTTAAAGACCGCAGCTCCTACCTTTGCAAAGAGAGCCTAGTCCCAGCCCAGAAAAAGCCCGCAGGCAACTCCATCTCCGGGCCACACCGTCCTCTCCTCCATTCCCCTCCATACGCCGGTCCTCCTCCGAGGAGAAACCCGGTGGGCAGGAGCTCACTGTGGTGCACACCACCATAGTGAGACCACCACCGCCCAGCTCTTCAAAGAGCCGGTGGGCGTGGTGGGTCTGTTTTCATTTTTTTGGCATTCCCGCACCTTCTCGCCATTGGAGCAGCTTCAAGGTCTGAAGCTTGAAGCAGCATCAGCAGCAGCAGCCCCACCCATTCCGTGCAATCCTGCAGGCGCCCCAGCCCCTCCGTGCGTGCCTGTAGGCCTTCTCTGCCTCCGCTTTCTCTGCTCTGTCACACGCCCTGTCTCCCGCAACCGGCCATCGCACGTCTCTGCAATGGCTGGCCAAGCGCCTCCCCACCCCCCTGCAGCACCTGCAAGCTTCCGCGCAAGCTGCAGGCACCCTCGCCCTCCAGCCCCGCGCGCTTTGTCGCGAGCTCTTCTCTCTCGCAATCGGTCGACACAGGCGCTCCTCTCTGAGCGAACAAGCGCCTACGTACACGTGCGTTGAAGACCTCCAGACGACGCCCGCCATCTACAGACGACTTAACCCTCCTGCGGCAGTGCTCTCTCTCTGCTCTCTCCCACTCTCTCTCTCTCTCACTCTCTTCACCGACGCATACACACACCTACACTCACACTTTCACACACACACACACACCTATACTCTATTATAAACATATATATATATACGTATACTTATATATAGTGATATATATATACATATATTGATATGCATATATATATATATATATATACATACATACATATATATATATATATATATATATATATATATATATATATATATAGACTTATATTTATACATATAGTAGTGCCTATATACTTATGTATTAGTACACACACACACACACACATATATATACCTATATATATACACTTATATATATATATACATATATACATATTCTACTATGCATATACATATATATATACTTACATCTATATATATAGTAGTATTAGTATACTTATATACATATATATAAATATATACTTATATATATATATACACATATATATACATATCTAGATACATATATCTATATACCTATATATATACATCTATATAGTATTATATACATACATACATATACATATATATATATACATCTATACATATATATATCTATAACTATATATACATACATATATATATATATATACATAGCTATATATATCTACATATATTACTATATTCTTATACATACATATAAATATATATACCTCTATATAGTTATTGATGAGAACCTCATCATGAGCCATAACTAGCTCATTTTGACCCAATAAAGAAGATAAAAGCTCCTACATAACCTAGAAGAAGGCCTAAATGAATGAATAAGTGCTCTGAGAAGAAAATATGCATTAAAGGTTAAAATTGCAATTTTACCATTGCATTACATAAACGGGATTTCTCAGAAGCAAAACATAGGTCAAATGGTCTAAATAAGATAAAAAGTTGGTTGAGTCAATCAGAAATGGGTTTATGTGCAATCCAGGAATTAAATGACATTTGGTAACACTAAAACAGACCCGCTTAAATTAACAAGGTTTCGATCAGGATAAAAATCAAGTAAACCCTCTAAAAATCATGGAAAAATACTCCTTAGGGTTTAGAACACTTAATGTGGCCCTTGGAACCTAGTTTGACATAGATTAGGGTCCTAGCCATTTAATTAACCTAATTTAGGTTTTTACGCAAAATGTCCAGTCAAACAAGGTCAAACCTAAAATCCAACTTCACCATTGGATTCCTTAGGTAAAAATTAGGTTTGTACCAAAATTTGGACCTAAGGGGAGGTCATCTTGACCTACTTTGCAATTTAGTACACCCAAATCATAATTTGGTCCCTATCTTTTGAAAATCCTTGCGAGAGCCCCCTAATTTCATGCCACCTTTGCAATCAGGTCCTGCCGCCATTGTTAGGGCAGAACCAACCTCTGACGAGGTTTAGGGATGGATTACTCTCTGATTGCTCAGAGATCCCCTCCCAGAAATGGAAGGGAGATTCTCCAAGGAATTTCCTTCCATCTAAGGCCAATCTCAATCTCTGGTGTGAACCCAATCTCTTGTGCGAACAAACGAGGGATTTGGGTATCTAACCACTTTCCTTCTTCAGCGAGCCATCAAAGGCAAAGGCGTGCCCTCCATGCTCTGAACACCTGGCCTAGTGCCTATAAAAGAACCCACACCTCCGGCCGCTCAATTTCAGCTTGACTTGGCCGGATGTCCGCCTCCAATTCGTCTCTTCTTCTCCAGCCAAGAATCCAGCGAGCTCCGGTGAGCCCCCCTCTCCTCCCTCTTCGCTCTTCCACAAAACCAGTGGCAGAGACATCTTCCTGATTCTCCTACGTGTCGCGCAATACCCGCGCACACCGCCTCAGCCCCGTCGTCGCCGCCGTCCTCCCCCACTGGGCAGCTTCTTCTCCGGCGATAGCAGTACAACTGTCCGCCTCTCCGTCCCCTTCATCCCTGTAAGTAGGTTAGAATTGTTCTCCATCTTCCCCTCTCTCTTTTCCCCCTTTTATTTCATTTAATTGACCCTCGACCATCAATGACCACCTCCATCTTCCCCGCCTCTGACAGACCTCCGGCGAGCCGCTCCCACCATTCCGCCCCTCCACACGGCTCGCTGACCAACTCAGAGGCTCCGCCTCACCACAAGGAACACTCTCCAACCATCCTTCATCCCTCTACGCCTCCACCACAGTCCCCCGAACACACCCACACTCTTGGCCACAAGTTGACCTAGGCACGCACGCCTAGGCCATCCCACGGCCGGCCGCATGGCTCACCACCTTCGCCGTGCCACGGAGAAGGTGCCCAGTTGGTCTGATTAGGCCAATAGGCCGTGCTTGTGTTTGACAGGATTTCAGTCCTGCCGCCATTGACGGTTGAAGCAGCTTCGCAGCAGCTCCAGGCGTCAAGTCTTCCAGGCTTCAGGCGCAGCAGATTCGCACGAGCAGTGCGAAGCCCTCGGGTCCAGCAAGGAGCGCTGCGAAGCCTGCAGCTGTGGCGATTGCAAGAATCGTCTGCAGGTGTGCACGAGATTGGGGCAGGCGTGATAGTCCCACATCGGTGAGATACGAGGTGTGGGTATGCTCTAAATTGATTTTGTGTTATACGCTCGTTGCCTCCGAACGCATAGGGGTGAGGTCCCTCACCTAACCCACGCCCGCCTCATCCGCGATTTCACCTCGCAGATTTGGCGGGATCCGACCTGAACCTAACCTGAGCACTCCTCGCGCATCACCCACCTACAGGTGCGCCTGGTCGCGGGTGCGAATTCCAACCCGATTATCCGTGGCTCTGGGAGAGCATCCTTGAGCGAATTGCAGAGAGAGAGAGAGATGTTCGGGTAGAGGGAAAAGGGTAGGTTTTGCTCTCAGTGTAGGCAAGCTGAACGTTGAGGAAGAAAGACTTAGCCGCGAGGGAGAAGAAGAGAAGAAGTAGAAGAAGAGGCTGAGCAAGGTAGAGAAGAAGAAGAAAAGAGAGAAAGAAGGAAGAAAGGACTGCAGAAGCCAAGAAGAAAGAAGGCAAGGCAGAGAAGAGAAGCAAAGGCAGGAAGAAGATCAAGGCAATAAGAAGACCTGTAGATCAGAGGAGAAGAAGAAGAGCCTACGAAGAAGAAGGCAGAAGGAAAAAGAGAAGAGAGACTACAGAGAAAGAAGAGGCCAAGCGAAGACTGCAGCAGAAATCAAAGAAGGGAAAATACTTTTAAGACATTTGATCTTGGGATCAGACGTCCAATTTTACTCTTTTGCCCGAATTACTTTTTAAATACATTTGAAGTAAAGTTTTGAGTAAATTAGAGTGTTCAATTACATTTGAGATTAGTAGTAAATTTCAATTGCTCCCTGTGTTCGACCTCGGATACTCCGATTTTCGAGTAATAAAAACTGTTTATTTGTTTGAATGCTTTGTCGGCTATATTACAACGTGACATTCTTTAAAACCCGATCGAAAGCAGACGAACATTTTGGCGCCGTTGCCGGGGAGCAACGTGCAATTTATCACTAGTCTCTACATTCCTTTTATCATATTGAACACTAACTTGCCCTACTTTGCTTTGTTTTGATTTTGCAGGTATTTCACGAGAAAATCCCCTCCCGCAAGTCAACCACTCCAGGGCAGGTAATTTCTTCCTTAAACCATCCCCTAATCCTGAAAAGACAAAAGGAAGAAAATCAATTTAGGAATCAATTGCCTTCTTTATATAGTAATCACCATCTTTAAGGCAAACATTTCCTAATCTTGCGAAAATTTTTTAATTCTTCTTGAAGTTGGAGCGATTTTTTTTTAGATTCCATCCCACAAATTTATGTGCCTAATAGAAATAACGCTTAATCTCTATGGATAACACACTTCTTGCTTTTAAAGTCCAAAGGGAATTTTTGTTCAAAAAGAAAAAGAGGATTGGAAATAGAACCAAATTAGGGTTTCTATAGTAGGATCTTGGAGTGTTAGTCACACATGCCTGCGTAAACGGAAATAAACCTTCCCGCATCAGTGTGTCACCCAAGACCTTGATTGAAGTGATCTAAACAAGACAAACCCTAAGGAAAAAATTGAGCTCTAAAATCACTTGAATCTTAAAATTTTTGGACCTAATAACCTGGGAGTCAAATCAGGGTGATCTCTAGGCTTTAAACCTAGAATCATTCTACCATCTATAGGACAAGTCAGGTGAAGTTGACCCCTTGGGTCAACCAACCTCTAAATTAGGTCACAATATCAAAACGTCTAAAGTTCAAGTGAGAACCCTAAAGCACCTTTGAAATAAAAGTGGTAGACTTAAGAGGTCAAGGTCCCCATTCTGGTCTACCTAGAATCTCAGTGACAAGAGAGGTCGGGTGGGGGAAACCCTGTAACCCGTAGGGACGCTCTACTGTGTAGGGGTCTTTGCGGGACTCTCCCTCTCTGGCTGCCCAGGTAATTCTCAAGTGGACGATCTTCTGATCCAGGGGTCCATCTGCCCCGAACCTCCATAGTCATCTAAACATCTTTGGGTGCCTTGATTGGGTCAAAAACATCTCCAGTCCCTCATCTTTTCTCCTTAGAGCACACATACACATTTTCAGTGGGACTCGTTATTCAGATCTGATCGCTTCATAACACATCTTGATTCAAACTCTGATTCTACATCTTGATTCCACCACCTGATCCAAATATGCAGCCAAACCACGTAGGACCACCATTCGAGAAACCTGAATATCAGAGATCCGTGAGAGATAAAATGATTGAGGATGCCATGAAATTCTATGAAAATGAAGAAACCTCAAACATTCAGGTTGATGTCCCAACAACCACAACCTTTGTCATAACTTGTGCCCAAGTACTATTAGCAGAAGCCAACAAAGGATCAACCCGTGACTTGACCATTACTGCATGCATTGAGATAGAAAAACTGCACAATATTGAATACCTTCAATGTATGACAAATCCTCGACTTTGGAAGCAACACCAAGATAGTCTTGAAAAATGGGAAGAGATAATGAGATTAGTAAAACAAGTTATTGACCAGAAATACCCGTATATACCACAAACAGAGGAACTATCTTGGGACAACATCGAGGATAAATCTGATCTCGGGTTTGGGGCAGAAAATGGTTGTGGATTCCCAACCCAAATAGAATACAATGTAATTGAACACTCTAATTTACTCAAAACTTTACTTCAAATGTATTTAAAAAGTAATTCGGGCAAAAGAGTAAAATTGGACGTCTGATCCCAAGATCAGACGTCTTAAAAGTATTTTCCCTTCTTTGATTATTCTTCTTCTTCTGATATGCTTTCTTTCTGCTGCAGCCTTCACTTGGCCTCTTCTTTCTCTGCAGTCTCTCCTCTTTTTCCTTTTGCCTTCTTCTTCATAGGCTCTTCTTCTTCTTCTCTTCTAATCTACAGGTCTTCTTCTTGCCTTGATCTTCTTCCTACCATTGCTTCTCTCCTTTGCCTTGCCTTCTTTCTTCTTGGCTTCTGCGAAGGCTTCTTCTGCCTTGGATTCTTCTTTCTTCTCCTTTGGTTCTGCAGTCCTTTCTTTCTTCCTTCTATTTTCTCTTCTTCTTCTCAGCCTTGCTCAGCCTCTTCTTCTACTTCTCTTCTTCTTCCTTGAGGCTAAGTCTTTCTTCGTCAACATTCAGCCTGCCTACACAGAGAGCAAAGCCTACCATTTTCCTCTACCCAAACGTCTCTCTCTTTCTCTGCAATTCGCTCAAGGACGCTCTCCCAGAGCCACACGGGTAATCGGGTCGGATTTCGTACCCGGGACCAGGCACACCGGCAGGTGGGGTGATGCGCGAGGAGTGCAAAGGATGGGTCGGGTCGGATCCCGCCAGATCCGTGAGATGAAACCGCGGACGAGGCGAGTGGGTCAGGTGAGGGACCTCACCCCTGTGCTTTCGGAGGCGATAAGCAGAGAACACAAATTCAACTATAGCATACCTGCGCCTCGCGATTCGTTGATGTGGGACTATCCAGTCTGCCCCAATTTCGCGCGCACCCGCAGAGCCTTCGTGCAATCGCCACAGCCGCAGGCTTCAACAGCACTCCTTGCTGGACCCAATCACTTCGCACTGCTCGCGTGAATCTGCTGCACCTAAAGCCTAGAGCTGCTGCGAAGCTGCTTCAACCTTCGTCATTGGCAGTAGGAGCTTTGATACTGTCAAACACAAAATGAGCCTCTCGGCTCAATTAGACCAGTTGGGGACCTTCGCTGTGGCCTGGCGAAGGTGGTGAGTCATGCGGCAGGCCGTGGGATGGCCTAGGCGTGCGTGCCTAGGTCAACCTGTGGCCGGAAGTGTGGGTGAGTTCGGGGGGCTATTGTGGAGGTGTGGAGTGGTAGTGGAGGGGCAGAGATTGTTCCTTGTGGTGAGGCGAAGCTTATGAGATGGTTGGCGAGCCGTGTGGAGGGGCGGAATGGTGGGAGTGGCTCGCCGGAGGTCGGTCGGAGGTGAAGAAGATGGAGGTGGTCAGCGTCGATCGAGGGCCAATTAAATGAAATAAAAGGGGGAAAAGAGAGAGGGGAAGATGGAGAGTAGTTCTAACCTAATTATAGGGACGAAGGGGGACGGAAGGTGTACAGCAGTACCTACTGTTGTCGGAGAAGAAGCTGCCCAGTGGAGGAGGATGGCGGCGATGACGGGGCTGAGGGGGCGTGTGCGAGTGCTGTGCGACGTGGAGGGGAATCAGGAAGATAACTCTACCACTGGTTTTGTGGCAGAGCGAAGAGGGAGGGGAGGGGGCTCGCCGGAGCTTGCTGGGGACTTTGGCCAGGAAGGAAGAGATGAATTGGAGGTGGAAGCTCGGCCAAATCAAGCTAAAGATGAGCAACCGGAGGTGTGGGTTCTTTTATAGGCACTGGGCCGTGCTTTCAGAGCGTGGAGGGCACGCCTATTGCCTCTGATGGCTCTCCGGAGTAGGAAAGAGGTTAAGATACCAAAATCCCTCGTGCGTTCGCACGAGAGATTGGGTTCACACCAGAGATTGTGATTGGCCGTAGATGGAAGGGAATTCCTCAAAGAATCTCCGTTCCATTTCTGGGAGGGGATCTCGGAGGAATCAGAGAGTAATCCCTCTCTAAACCACGCTGGAGGTTGCTTCTGCCCTAACAATGGCGGCAGGACCTGATTACAAAGGTGGCGAGGAAATTAGGGGGCTCTCTGCAAGGATTTTCAAAAGATAGGGACCAAGTTGTGATTTGGGTGTACTAAATTGCAAAGTTGGTCAAGATGACCTCCCCTTAGGTCCAAATTTTGGTATAAACCTAATTTTGACCTAAGGAATCCAATGGTGAAGTTGTATTTTAGGCTTGACCTCGTTTGACTGGATATTTTGCGTAAAAACCCAAATTAGGTTACTTGAAGAGCTAGGACCCTAATCTAGGACAAACTGGGTTTCAAAGGCCAAATTAAGTGTTATAAACCCTAGAGGATATTTTTACATGATTTTTAGATGGTTTACTTGATTTTTATCCTGACCGGAACCTTGTTAATTTAAGCGGGTCTGTTTTGGGACTACCAAATGTCATTTAATTCCTAGATTGCACATGAACCCATTTCTGATTGACTCAACCCACTTTTTATCTCATTTATACCATTTGACCTATGTTTTGCCTCTGAGGAATCCCATTTTATTCCTTCATTTAGGCTTTCTTCTAGGTTATGTAGTAGCTTTTATCTTCTTTATTGGGTCAAAATGAGCTAGTTATGGCTCATGATGAGGCTCTCGTCATGTATCAGAACTTGAAATCATCCGCATCAGTCATTTTCGACCCATTCACCCACCCAATGTATCCTGTCCTAAGTCCCTGACCTCAACACTACTTCACACCCTCCGTTTACAATGAGGACATTGCAAAACATAGGCATGGGGGGGTGATAAAGTGCATACATATAGAACCAAGAAAAAAGTCAGGAGTCTCACACAAAAAAATTTTTGCATATGTCAAAAACACAAAAAAATTGAAAAATTATGAAAAAGAACAAAAAAATGGGGGAGGAAATGTTGTGAGCCACATAATCATAAGGAGGAGAAAAAGAGAAAAATGACAAAAAGGAGCACAAAATGAAAAAGAAAAAGAAATAGTCATTAGTAAAAGATTAAGGAATTAAATGAAGTTCTAGACCAAATCAAGAAAGGAAATAGAAGAAAAAGTGCTAAGGAGACATAACAAGAGATCAGCGGGAACGCTAATCTTAGGCCTCTTGGGCTAGATTCTTTAGCTTAAAAATTCACGTATCCGCTAAAATCTGGATAATACTCAAGAGGTTGAGGAAAATGCGAAGCCTAGGTATTAGGTCTAAGGCTTAGGAAGTATTCGACCTCGTTAACTGACCTCCGGTTTGCGGGATTCGGTAACCTAAGCACCCCAAATTCACACATAGTCTGGTTCAGTGAGCATAAATATCAAAATCACGCAAAAGCGTTTAATGTTCTACAAAAGTCACCTAGATTAGGAATGGCCAATCAACACAAGTTGATTTGGACGAGTTCCCAGCGCAGAGAGGCGGGAAATTCCCCTCGAAGATGTGTAACAACATATCGTTTCCGTAGTGCTTGTCTCTTAAGATATTTAAATATCCTACTGGGGGCATGTAAGCACTCTGCTTGTTCAGATACCATGGGCGACAGTATCATGAAATGTCGATCGCCAGGGTCTGAATTAAGCCACGGAGCGCCATGGGCGGGATTATCTCGAAATCTCGAAAGCCAGGGTTCTGCGGGTTGCCATGGGTGATGCTATCTCGAAGCATCGATAGCCAGGAACCCTTGAGGATTGATGATAGGGACGAGGAATCCGATACAGACCGTGTTGAGAAGCTAATCCGAAGCTAGAAATCAAAAGAAAAGAGAGAGAAAGCTCTCCAAACAAATAAATCTTCTATCTCTCTCTTACAAAAATGCACTGCAAACTGAACTTAGGCTAAAAATGTTTCAAGCACGGGTGCTTTAACCACGGAGTCCAACAAACCCTAGGTTAGTTTTTGTGGGCCGTAGAAACCTTTGCGGAGGACTGAGGCTAAAGCGGGTCAGGTCCGGATTTTGGTTGGTACTTGAGTACCTCTAGGCCTATTGTCGGCATTCCTACCTAATCACAAAAGAAAAGGACACTCTGGGTCTAGAACAGAAGTTAAAACCTTGGAATTTTGCTAAGGGACTAGCAAAAGCTAGGCATGGGGGTATGATGAGAGCCTCATCATGAGCCATAACTAGCTCATTTTGACCTAATAAAGAAGATAAAAGCTCCTACATAACCTAGAAGAAGACCTAAATGAAGGAATAAGTGCTCTGAGAAGAAAACATGAATTAAAGGTTAAAACTATAATTTTACCATTGCAGTACATAAAAGGGATTTCTCAGAAGCAAAACATAGGTCAAATGGTCTAAATAAGATAAAAAGTGGGTTGAGTCAATCAGAAATGGGTTTATGTGCAATCCAGGAATTAAATGACATTTGGTAACACTAAAACAGACCCGCTTAAATTAACAAGGTTTCGGTCAGGATAAAAATCAAGCAAACCCTCTAAAAATCATGGAAAAATAGTTCTTAGGGTTTAGAACACTTAATGTAGCCCTTGGAACCTAGTTTGACATAGATTAGGGTCCTAGCCATTCAATTAACCTAATTTAGGTTTTTACGCAAAATATCCAGTCAAACGAGGTCAAACCTAAAATCCAACTTCACCATTGGATTCCTTAGGTAAAAATTAGGTTTGTACCAAAATTTGGACCTAAGGGGAGGTCATCTTGACCTACTTTGCAATTTAGTACACCCAAATCTTAATTTGGTCCCTATCTTTTGAAAATCCTTGCAGAGAGCCCCCTAATTTCATGCCACCTTTGCAATCAGGTCCTGCCGCCATTGTTAGGGCAGAACCAACCTCTGACGAGGTTTAGGGAGGGATTACTCTCTGATTGCTCAGAGATCCCCTCCCAAAAATAGAAGGGAGATTCTCCAAGGAATTTCCTTCCATCTAAGGCCAATCGCAATCTCTGGTGTGAACCCAATCTCTTGTGCGAACAAACGAGGGATTTGGGTATCTAACCACTTTCCTTCTTCAGCGAGCCATCAAAGGCAAAGGCGTGCCCTCCACGCTCTGAACACCTGGCCCAGTGCCTATAAAAGAACCCACACCTCCGGCGGCTCAATTTCAGCTTGACTTGGACGGACGTTCGCCACCAATTCGTCTCTTCTTGATTCTCCTCCGCGTCGTGCAATACCCGTGCACGCCACCTCAGCCCCGTCGTCGCCGCCGTCCTCCCCACTTGGCAGCTTCCTCTCCGGCGACAGCAGGTACAGCTGTCTGCCTCTCCATCCCATTCGTCCTGTAAGTAGGTTAGAATTGTTCTCCATCTTCCCCTCTCTCTTTTCCCCCTTTTATTTCATTTAATTGACCCTCGACCATCAATGACAACCTCCGTCTTCCTCGCCTCTGACCGACCTCCGGCGAGCCGCTCCCACCATTTCGCCCCTCCACACTGTTCGTCGACCAACTCAAAAGCTCCGCCTCACCACAAGGAACACTCTCCGCCCATCCATCATTCCTCTACGCCTCCACCACAGTCCCCTGAACACACCCACACTCCCGGCCACAGGTTGACCTAGGCACGCACGCCTAGGCCATCCCACGGCCGGCCGCATGGCTCACCACCTTCTCCGTGCCATGGCGAAGGTGCCTAGCTGGTCTGACTAGGCCAATAGGCCGTGCTTGTGTTTGACAGGATTTCAGTCCTGCCGCCATTGACGGTTGAAGTAGCTTCGCAGCAGCTCCAGGCGTCAGGTCTTCCAGGCTTCAGGCGCAGTAGATTCGCGCGAGCAGTGCGAAGCCCTCGGGTCCAGCAAGGAGCGCTGCGAAGCCTGCAGCTGTGGCGATTACAATAATCGTTTGCGGGTGCGCGCGAGATTGGGGCAGGCGTGATAGTCCCACATTGGGGAGATACGAGGTGCGGGTATGCTTTAAATTGATTTTGTGTTATACGCTTGTTGCCTCCGAATGCACAGGGGTGAGGTCCCTCACCTGACCCACACCCGCCTCGTCCGTGGTTTCACCTCGCGGATCTGGCGGGATCCGACCCGACCCTAACCTGAGCACTCCTCGCGCATCACCCACCTGCAGGTGCGCCTGGTCGCGGGTGTGAATTCTGACCCGATTATCCGTGGCTCTGGGAGAGAGTCCTTGAGCGAATTGCAGAGAGAGAGAGATGTTCGGGTAGAGGGAGAAGGGTAGGTTTTGCTCTCAGTGTAGGTAGGCTGAACGTTGAGGAAGAAAGGCTTAGCCGCGAGGGAGAAGAAGAGAAGAAGTAGAAGAAGAGGCTGAGCAAGGCAGAGAAGAAGAAGAGAAGAGAGAAAGAAGGAAGAAAGGGCTGCAGAAGCCAAGAAGAAAGAAGGCAAGGTAGAGAAGAGAAGCAAAGGCAGGAAGAAGATCAAGGCAAGAAGAAGACCTGTAGATCAGAAGAGAAGAAGAAGAAGAGCCTACGAAGAAGAAGGCAGAAGGAAAAAGAGAAGAGAGACTGCAGAGAAAGAAGAGGCCAAGTGAAGACTGCAGCAGAAATCAAAGAAGGGAAAATAATTTTAAGACGTCTGATCTTGGGATCAGACGTCCAATTTTACTCTTTTGCCCAAATTACTTTTTAAATACATTTGAAGTAAAGTTTTGAGTAAATTAGAGTGTTCAATTACATTTGAGATTAGTAGTAAATTCCAATTGTTTCCTGTGTTCGACCTCGGATACTCCGATTTTCGAGTAATAAAAACTCTTTATTTGTTTGAACACTTTGTCGGCTATATTACAACGTGACATTCTTTTAAAACCCGATCGAAAGTGGACGAACAGTTATATATACATAAACATATATATATATACATATACACTTATATATATACATATATATATATCTACATATATATATATACCTCTACATTTATAACTATATATATATATACATATATATATATTTTCACATTGTTTACCATACGCTGTATCGTGGGAATATCTACACCAGTTGCTGATATTCCCCGATACACACGTACAAAAAGCGTGGTTACATACATCTTCCACCATCCATCCCATACTCCACGCAGCACCTAGTCCTGTTGGTTGCGTCTCTCTAGACGACGACTGACTCGACACCGTGCTACACTCCATCTCTGCCTCCACCCCCACCACTTTATATACATAATATATACATATATATATCCTGTATTTACTTTATTTATGTTTCGCTTTCCTATTAGTAAAAAGATAAAAAAAATATATAAAAGAGAAAAGATAATCTTTGACTTGCAAGTACCCCGTCTTGCGAATAGAAAGACTCGTTTTTGAACCCTATTTTGGCTTAAAGCCAAGAACTCAATTTTGATGGTGTGCCTTAAGGACAAAGATTACCAGAAAAAAATATAAATGAGAAAAACACCAAAAACACAATAAACTAACGGAAGAGACTCGTTGTAAGAAAGGCGTAGAAACTTGACTTGTACCCCACTTCCCTGAGTTCGACCCTGGGCCTAAAAGTGACAAGATAAAATCAAGTAGGCCAGGTTAAAAATTTTGTAAAGAGATGGTTAGGTCCGATTTAGGTTAACCACTATACACATTTCAACGATAAAATCACCATATTAACAACCTATCCGGGTCCGACCATACATCTTTTCTGGTGCCGTTGACGTGGAGGTGCGCCATCAGGTAAATTTCTATTCAATTTCTTTCAATTTTTCTCTTCTCTCTTCACGGGTATCTCTATTTTTGGTGTGCAGGTGAACCTTGTGCAAGGAGAAGGAAGGTAGACGAAGTCGAAGACATAAGCAGATCCATGGCAGGAACGAGAGCATGAAGACGCCAACACCGCATTGGAGCTTCGCACACGTTGCCGAACAAGTAGGTCTTCTTTTCTTAGTAACTAAGGTTAACTTGTCACCTTAATAAAAAAAAAACTAAAAAACTAAAAAAAAAAACTAGAAAAACTTCTTGGGATCTTTTGGGGCAAGTGGATTAAAATTCACTTGGTTGATTGATTGTCTTCACTCCCACCGCCCTGGGATTTTCCACCTTACTTCGCATAACGAAAATCCAAGAAACTTAATTCTTGAATTTCTCGCCATGTGAAGTATTCTTTGAGGAAAATACAAAAAGATTGATTGCACCCCTCTTTTGCCTCACTTATCCACAATTCGGGATCACATTTTTTGGTGGGGAGACTTGGAATTGAGTTGATTCCAACCCCATCACGACTTTTCAACTTGCCTCAGATTCGATCCCGAGTATTTCAACACCAACAACTTTAGTTTCTTTATCTGTTGGTTGAAGCCTTGTGTGTGGACATCTTTCTGGTGATTGGGAGCACTTGAATTGAAGTGCTTTGGCTCCCTTTCACATAAATATAAAACAGACTCGTGCATCCACACATAGAAATCTCCATTTAGGGTAGCCCATTGCATTTTAGTATGCATTAACCAACTGATATTGAAGAAGGGTTTCTTGGGCTTAGAAAGAAAACTTGTATTCTCACAAAACCCGGAGATTGGTTGAATTAGTATTTCAGCGAAATCCTAAAATCCATACTACTTAAGGCTGAACTCTAAAAACCATTCACCAATTAAAAACTTCAATTCAGGTAGATTTCCCTGTTGCATGCTTGTTTTACACACTCTTAAAATCAATCACTTGGGCATTAGCTGTAAACAACGCCCTCCACATTCCAGAAGCACTTGATCCTAAGCCTCTAACTAAAATCGGTAGTAACTTGACCCTTACTAAGGATTGGAGGTCTAGCTACCTACGTGTAGCGGCTACGTGCTGGTGAGAGTTCCCGTGTGCTATCAGGTGTCTAAGACTGGGGCAAACGGCCTTTCAATCTGGCTCGGTGGTTCCGCGGTGCTCGCATTCAGTTCCGTAGTTCGTGATAGTAGGTAACTTAGATCTTTAGGTCTAAGGGCACACTGTAGAGGTTAGGAACTTGATTGTATTGATTTGTAATCAAGTGTACCTTACTTACTGAGTGTCACGCCGAGCGACTCGGTAAGTCATGTGGAACTGGCTTTTGCGAGCCAGTATTTCGACACGGAGGACCAAGCCTCCGTGTGCTCGGACGCATATTTACACGCGGACACGTCTTCTGGCATAGAAGACACTTGCGCCCTGGGGAACAACCTGTTCTCTGCCACTTATAACCCAGGGTGGCATAATCATCCAAACTTCGCATGGTCCAACAACTCGCAGCGCCAAAACCCCGCTGGTGGACCAATGCAACCGTTTGCACCCGTCATCCCAAGGGCCCAGTCTAATCCTATGGCGAATCCGCCGTCAGGCCCTTGCGTACCACAAACTGAACACGCATCAAGTCCTCTTGACAAATTGATTCGAATGATGACGGAAATGTCAAAGTGCCATGAAGAGAACATGACTTCTCTTCAGCCCCAATTGGTGCAACAGAGTGCTGAGATCAGTCAACTATGCATGGTGACTCGATCTCAGGGCACTCTTCCCACCCAACCTATTCCAAACCCGCGAAACTTCGTACCCCGTGGTCCTCAACCACAGGTACGGCCTTCTCAGGGACAGGTTAATCAAATTTTGCAAGCTCCAAGCATTCCACCGGGATTTCAGGCTAATCCCGCAGCAACGCCGCACTCTTATGTCCCCATTGCGAACCCTCCTCCGCTGTATGATACCACTAGACCCGCATCGTCTAATGCTATCACTACGAGGAGCGGTAAGCAGACCGTCGATCCACCTTGACCTGATCTTGGCCCATCTTCTTCTTCATCGCCCTCTCATTCGGGATGCACACCGCATTCGTGAGAGGACAATGCACCCAAATTCGTGCCAGAATCAGTCCCATTCCCTGAGGCTGTACTAAGGGAGCCAAAAGGCAAAAGGAAAGATGCGCAGGCCTTTGATAACCTGCTTAACTTGTTCAGGGATGTAGAAATCAAGGTACCCCTGCTCGAGGCTATCGACCACATACCTACTGTCGCCCGATTTTTCAAAGACTACACAACACCCAGGCGACAGTCATAGAAGACTAAGAATCCGGTGGTTCTCTCGCCTCATGCGAGTTGTGCTATACTGTCAAATCTACCACCGAAGCAGAAAGATCTGGGCACACCGCTTATCTCCTGTAGCATCCAAGGATGCAATTTTAACCGTGCCCTGCTTGATCTAGGATCTTCCATAAATCTCATACCGACCATCATGCTCGAAAAATTTTCCTTGGGAAATCTGAAACCCACCCCTGTCACATTACAGTTGGTAGATCATTCTGTCAGAATCCCGAAGGGTGTGGTGGAAGACATGGTGGTTAGGGTCAACAGTCTTTGTTTTCCTATTGACTTTCTCATTTTAGATATGGAAGTTCCTAGCTCACTTTCTGATTGTCCGATCATCCTTGGTCGACCTTTCCTAGCCACAGCCGCACCCATATCGATTGTGAGTCGGGCTGTATCGAGATTGCTGTTGGATCTGAAAAGATCAAGCTTAACATCTTCAAGGCAGCTAAGAACTTTGATTGCAATTACATCGAGGATGACATGTCTGACGAGGACATGGCCGTAAGGGCATGTATCGGACTAATTGGGACCTATTCAAACTATTGCAGATTGCCTATAAATACTGATGACTGCCTAACCAACACATACTGTGACGTTCCCCTGGCCCTCCCTTGTCACGTACCTTCTCCTGGCCAGACTTCTGACGAGGTTTCCTCCTCTTCCCATACCTCGTGGTCTGAGTCATATCCGGGCTACTCACCGCCGGTCCACACTCCTGAAGATCGGATTGCCCTTTCTTCCCCGCCAAATCAGGCGAATTTGCAAACCCACACTATGACCTTGAGCCCATATACTTCTCACTGGGGCTATTCATTTTTGGATCCATCTATCTAAGAAGCCCCTCTTCTTGGCCAATCTGAGGGCCAATTCCTTCCTCTTAAATTGTTCTCCAACCCACTTGGGACACTCTCGTCCCAAGAAATGCCATACCTTTCACCATCCACTCCCGAGCTGAAAGAGCTACCTAACACACTTAAGCATGTTTTCCTGGGACCAAATGAAACGCTCCCTGTAATCATCAGTTCAAAATTGACCAAGGAGCAAGAGTGCAAACTAACTAAGGTTCTCATAAAACACAAGGCAGCTATTGGATGGTCTTTATCGGACTTATCTGGCATTAGCCCCTCCTACTACACTTAGCATATATATACGGAGGAGGAGGCTCGACCTTCCTGCGAGATGCAGCGACGTCTCAACCCTAATATGCGGGAGGTCATTAAGAAAGAAATTATTAAGTGGCTAGATGCGGGTATAATCTACTCGATCAGCGATAGCCCCTAGGTGAGTCCGATTCACGTTGTGCCCAAAACGGCAGGACTCACCATCCGTGTCAATGACAGGGGCGAATCCATCCCTACACGCACTCCTACATCTTGGAGAGTGTGTGTAGATTATAGGAAACTTAATGCTACAACCAAGAAAGATCACTTCCCGCTACCATTTATTGACCAAATCCTGGAGCGGTTAGCGGGAAACAAATTTTTCTGTTTCCTGGATGGATTCTTAGGATATAACCAGGTGGCAATTGACCCTCGAGACCAAGAGAAAACCACTTTTACCTACCCTTTCGGCACCTTCGCATTTAGAAGGATGCCGTTCGGACTTTGCAACGTGCCAGCAACTTTCCAGAGATGCATGCTGGCGATATTCCATGACATGGTGGGTGACTTTCTCGAGGTCTTCATGGATGACTTTTCGATCTTTGGACCATCTTTCGATGAATGTCTTGCCAACCTGACTCGTATCCTTAGGAGATGTATTGATGTAAACCTCATGCTTTCCTGGGAAAAAAGTCATTTTATGGTGCACGAGGGAATTGTTCTTGGACATATCATCTCCGATAGGGGTATCGAGGTTGACAGAGCTAAGCTCGATGTCATTGCTGATTTACTTATGCCTAGTTCTGTCAAACAAATCCGCTCCTTCTTGGGACACGTTGGTTTCTATAGGAGATTCATCAAAGACTTCTCCAAAATTTCTCGACCCTTAACTCATCTCCTATCAACCGATGTACCCTTCGACAAGGGCCCCGACTGTATACAAGCATTCACGCAGCTGCGTAATGCTGTCACCAAGGCCCCTATTCTCCAGTCGCCTGATTGGTCCCTCGACTTTGAACTTGTGTGACGCTTCTGACGTTGTAGTCGGAGCCATCGTGGGACAAAGATGCGATAGACACCCCTTCGTGGTGTACTACACCAGTAAGACGTTGGACGAGGCCCAGCGTAATTATACTGCCTCTGAAAAAGAACTACTGGCAGTCGTCTTTGGGCTAGAGAAATTTCGTTATTATTTTTACTGATCATGCGGCCATTCGCCATCTCATGCACAAGAAGGATGCCAAGCCTAGACTGATTCGTTGGATCCTTCTGCTCCAGGAATTTGACATTGAGATTCACGATAAGGCCAGAACCTAGAATGTTGTGGCTGATCACCTTTCCAGACTGGACCCTGACCATATTAGGCTTACTCTACCGATCAATGAAATTTTTCCTGATGAGCACCTATTGGCAATAAATATGGCAAGTGGACTATGGTATGCCGACATTGCCAATTACCTTGCTTCTGAATCCCTTCCACGTGGATGGCCTAAAAACCAGCGTGAGCGTCTCATGGCAGAAGCAAAGTATTATTTCTGGGATAATCCACTTCTTTTTCGGATAGGTGCTGATCAAATCATCCGTCGCTGTATTCCTGACAGCGAGTTCCCCAGTGTGCTATCCTTCTGCCACGATCAGGCCTGCGGAGGCCATTTCTCTGGGAGGAAAACTGCAGCCAAGGTGTTGCAGTGTGGTTTCTTTTGGCCCTCCCTTCACCAGGATGCACACAATTATGCCAAGCATTGCACTAGGTGCCAGTCGTTAGGGTCAATGGCACGTCATGACATGATGCCCTTGCAACCCATCCTAGCCGCGGAAATCTTCGACATCTGGGGAATTGACTTCATGGGTCCCTTTCCTCCATCCAACAGCTTCTAATTCATCCTCATGGCCATCAACTATGTTTCGAAATGGATCGAGGCTATTCCCGCGCACCGTGCTGACCATGTTATTTCCACCCGATTTGTCAAAGGCCACATCTTTGCATGCTTTGGTATCCCTCGAGCCATTATCTCGGATGGAGGAAGCCACTTTACCCATGCTTCTTTTCGGGCACTTCTGAGGAAGTACGAAGTCCACCATCGTATCACATCCTCGTATCATCCTCAGATGAGTGGTGTCGAATTGGCAAATCAAGCAGATTCTCTAGAAAATGGTTCGACCTGACCGTAAGGATTGGTCCGACAAGCTGATTGACACACTTTGGGCATATCGGACCGCCTTCAAGGCTCCCCTTGGTATGTCTCCATATAGAATTGTTTACAGGAAGCCTTGTCATTTGCTCGTGGAGTTGGAGCACGAAGCTTATTGGGCGGTTCGCCAATGTAACCTCGACCCAGACCTATGTGGTCGAGAAAGGAAACACCAACTCCAAGGGCTGGAAGAGCTCCGTCGTGAAGCCTATGATTCTGCTCTAACCTTTAAACAACGCACTAAGGCTTTTCATGACAGCCGTATTCGATGGAAAGAATTTTAGCCATCTCAGCAAGTTTGGCTCTATAATACCCGACTCAAATTCTTTCCTGGGAAATTGAAGTCCAAATGGACTGGTCCTTTCCTGGTCTCAAGACCATTCCCCAACAGGACCATCGAGGTCGAAGATCCTAAATTTGGACGTAAATTTACGGTCAACAGGCAGCATTTGAAACCCTATCTGACTCATGAACCTGCCCCCGTTGGAGAAATTGTTGCCTTGCTGGAGGGTAACTAATTCTTTGCCTCATTCTGAGTCCAGCTGGGGACGTTAAATTCAGCGCTCGTTGGGAGGCACCCTAACAACACTCACCATCCACCATCACTTTTCACTTCACTATCACGATCACATCACTTTTCACTTCATCACCCACCATCCACCTACCCTACCACCCTGTTGTATACCCTGCACTTCAGCTCTCGTTACTCGATCTTTCATCCTTTCTCTACCCTTCCCTGCATGCATATAAGGACATAACATTGTTTGGCATGGGGGTGGATAGGCATCCGTAGGATCTGGGTATTTTAGGGTATCATTCAGTTTCTATATATAGATAAAAAAAAAATAGAGAGAGAAAATGAAAATGATAATTAGTAATGATGTGAAAGCTGAAACAAAAATACAATAAGTGTTTATGGATATTTGATGTAAACACATTTACACTACTTAAAATGTCTATTTATGCATGTTCTTAAGCATAAGATTGCATTTCATGATATAAATATTGCATTACATGCATCATCTTGCATTTAGAGTAGTTTGAATAAAATGGAGGTTAATTGTCTCCTTTTATATGCTTGGATACAGCAAACATTTTATCGGGGCCTCGGATCAAAGATCCAACCGTATGGATGTGATCAGGGCGACGATTGGAGTTCAATGACTCTAAGATCGCCCTAATCAGGCATCCGTAGCATCAGATAATGACTGGGGAACCCTAGAAGATCAAGGGCCAGGATGGTGAAAATCTGCACTTTAGATGACAAATCCGACTGCACGGATGAATTCGGATCGACAATCGCAGCCCAACGACATAAAAATCGAGTCAATCCGACATCTGTGGCACCATCTACAAATTCCAGAAGATGGACGGCCAAGATAGCGCCACGTGGCGCCATCTCAGCCGCCCAAACGGCTGCTTCATCTTGTGAAGGCCCCGCGCCCAATCGCTCTCTGCCGTTGGATCTTAATCCAATGGCTGTTGGCACTCGCATTTGAAAACGTGCGCTCGACCATCCGCACCCCATAGCGTAGTGGTCGAGCGCGCTATCGTGAGCGCGAGGCGCTGGTTCGAGCCGTGGAGAGGGGCTGGAAGGCACGGCGATTGGGCGCGGGTGGAGCGTCAGATGGAGATCGGACGGCCGCACGCGCCCGATAGCGTCGACGCACGATTGCACGCGCAATCGGACGCGCAATCAGACGAGTGGGCGGGCGCGCAACGAGCAGGCGTGGATGCATCTTAAGCTGTCCAATCGCTGAAAAGCGGCAAGCGTGCGTGGCCGTTGAGTGTAGGAGCAGGCGAGGAGGCGCAGGCAAGCCGGACACTACACCCACGTTGGGGCTTTAGTGACGGATTTATCCGTCACTAATGACCCCTTATTTACTGTTTTGAAGTTGTAATGTCCATTTTGCCCCCACTCCTTGTAACTATAAAAGGAGACCCCCTCCATACGAAATTCTCATGCCTTCTTTCTCCTCTCTACCTCTCCAAAGCTCAAAAGAAGCTTGTCCCACACCCAGGATGCTTCTTGCGAGATAAAGTCCAATTTTCGTTCCCCTTCGGAAGTGGATCCCGCGACGACGACGGCGTGCTGCTCTGTTCCCATTCTTCTGCTTCGTCCTCCTTCATCCTGCTTCGTTCTCCTTCGTCCAGGCGTCGTCCTATCCAACTCGTTCTCCAAGCAATCGTCGAGGAGGATAATTTCTCTCTCCCATTCTTATTTACAGCTTTTCTAGTGTAGAATTTACCTGCTTTATAGTGTAATTGATTTTCCGCATTCTAGTGTAACTTTTATAAACAATTGAAATATTGAATGCATGTTCTCTTTCTCTCTCTCTCTCTCTATCTCTTTCTCTCTCTCCCTCTTTTAGTTTGATAGCTCCATTGTAATTATATCACCTTGCTTAACAAAAAAAACCTAAAAAAAGTATAATTGGGAATATAGATCAACGTAGCCTCCCTGTGTTTGACCCGGAATTCTTTTCGGTATAAATTTTTTTTGTTGAACATGAATTCTTCGCTTTCAAACTACAACGACAGGTTTTCCAAAACCAAGCACGTAAGCGTAGCGATTCGCAAAAAACCCGTTCAACATTTTGGTGCCATTGCCGAGGAGGCAACGATTTCCGATCTTTCCTTCGCATTTCTTGCACTTTATTTGTTTTCTAACTAGCTTTCTCTTATGTCTATTATTTTGCAAAGACCTCCATCAAGGAATCAACAAGCGGTAGACTGGAGTAAAGTGCAGTTGAAGACAACTGTAAGTGCTCCCCCATCTTTCCCCCTCCATAGATTCCATTTGCCACATTAAATCCCAATCCCAATTAACCTAGGTGTTTGCATAAATCCTAGGAATAGTTTGGTTGTTTGGATTTTCACTCACATTCATTCCACCCTCATCCATAAAAAAAAATAAAATAAAATAACAAAAAGATAATCTTGTGGGGTAATTTTCAACAAACACACAACACACACCCACATTCAAGGCACTTGATCAACTTGATTTGTTTTCTACTCAACCAAGTTTTGATCTGTGGAACCAGTACACACAAAGCAACACATAACAGAGTAGAAATCATTCTAGGTTAATCATCTTTGAGTGCCTAACTTAGTGGTGCATTTGTGGCCAGTTGTTTGAGTTGTTTGGGCCGCACCACTTTATTTAAAACCAACTCATCAAGTAGCTCCTCCTTAGGGTTTTCAATCTAGGTATATTCCAGGCACTCCACTTTCTTTCTGATTTTAAAGGAAAACAATCTTCACCCATGTATTACAACTTTGTTTTCCTAGAAACTTGATTGCAATTCACCTAATTTGAAACCCTAAAAGCTACCAAGCAAGATTTGAACCTTAAAATTCACCACATCAAAAATAATCTTGCTTGAAAACCACTGGTTGTGCACACACACACAAATCAATCAATCATTAAGGGCACAACCCATTTAAAGGGCCCATCACATTCCAAAGCACATTCAAACCTAGCCCTAAATAAAATAGAGTAGACGTTGGCCTTAAGGATTGGACTCGCTCTTCAGAACCTAGAACGAGATTATTTTCGATTAGTCTGTTTCTACTGTTCAATCTGATGTCTAGCTAGGGGAGCAGAGTCAAACGATCGAGCTGGGGGGTACACTAGGAACTGGAGGCGCAAGCTAAAGGAAGAACCTTCTCCCCAGTCCCTCCTTCTAACTGGTTGGATTGAACAGACAGAAGTAGATCAAATCGTTCCTTTATCTCAAGATGGGTTTTGAGAGTCTGTAGGTCTGTAGGCTAACCCATTTAAGGACAGGTCTGATTGTTTGTATTGCAGGACGCCTTTCTTCCTCCCGAGTCTCATGAATCCTTCCACATATTACACGCATTCCCACTCTTTCCCTCCTGTTGAGAATTATCCTCAACATGACGATTATCCCAACTCGTATTGTAATCAACCATCAGTTAGTTGGGATAATTCGGATTGGGGATACAATTCCGGACCCCCGTGTTTAGGGTCTAACCCTGAACACTTTGATTCGGATTTCTATCCTTCTCAGAGCTACATTGATTATAGATTGTCTTCCTTTCATGCACAACCTAATATGATCTACAATCAAGAAGGATACACCGATCCTTACCCATCCTCTGATTTCACTGCCTTTAGGTCATCACCATCTTTTCAACAATCTGAAATGTCCTATTATCAGGAAGGGTATAACGAATCTCAATTCATTAATTCCCCTACATTGAACCCAAACCTGCCCAACCCTGAACCACCTCATTTGCTTCAGGTTAACCAGGTTCAAGATAAGGTTCTGGCTAACTTGAGGAATATCATTCAATCTTTAGAAGTTCAACCAATACCTTGCATTAAGAGATTGGAGCCCCTGATTGAAATGATTGATGATTTAAATAAGTCTTTATTGGATTGGCTCCAGGATGTTAAGGATAAGAACCCGGGTGAGTTTCTACTTGGGAAATTAGCAAAATTGAGGATGAGATTTGTGGTTGCTTTGATTCAATCTTAGAATAATTCCCAGGATGAACCCTCTTCAGGAAAGCCAATGACAGAACCCACTCAGGCACCTGTTGGGGGGGACACGTGTTACGAGGCTGACCAGATTGAATTAAAACAACCAATGAAGGATGATCTGATTTCTTCACCTGAGATCCCTAAGCCGAGTTACGAGGAAATGTATGTCTCCTTGGAACAGAAAGTGACAAATGATTTTGGGACATACATTGATACGGATCCTGATGGTGAAGATTCAAGTTGCGAAGTCACACGCGAGTTTTCTAAACACGATTTCTATGAGACGATTGGGCCTGAGGAATCTGACAGATCATTTGATAGCCCAATAACTGAGGACACTGATCTTATTAGGGCACACATTACGGATCCAGAATCACATTTTCTGGAGGAATCAATTCAATGCCCTGATTATCAGTTACACCCTGTTGAGCTTATTGATGATTCTAATTCTGAGATAATTAGACCCAAGTCAATTTTGATTCTGCCACATCATTTAGACTTGGAGATTTCAGACAGGGTGATGAATATATAAGAGGTCCTGGAATTTGATATGCTAAATGAGGAGGATAGGAGCTGGGAAGTTTTGATTTGGGAAGTTAATTCTGGAGGAAATGGAAGATTGAGTCGAAGGGTTCCTTTTAAGCTGAAACCATCAAATCAGAACCCTTACGACATTTGTTTCGAGGATGTTCAACTCAAGCACACATTCAACGATTATCCTTTTGAGCTTCAATTCTCTGTAACCCGACTTTTTGGTCTTGGGTTGCATCTTCATAAATCGCAGGCCCGACCCTACTTACATTCTGATTTTAGGTTTTGGGTAATTTTTATCCAGAACCTAAGATATTCTCGATTATGGGGTGTGGGTCTGCACCATAATCTGGTCCACATCTGTGGACCTCTGCTGACAGGTCAGAGAATTCTTCTATTTTTTCTAATTCTGACCTGCACTTGTGAATTCTTCATTTCTTTTCTTTGTATAGTGTGCCTAGCAGAAGGCACTAAACTCAGCACATATACAGTTCTTTTTAATTTTTCATCTCGGAGCGGACCTGACATTCACGCAATTCAGGTGCTTTCTTTGCCTTTCCACTCTGTTTTATGTCTTTTTAATACAATGAGGACATTGCATTAGATAGGCATGGGGGGTGGATATTTATCTCTGAATTCATTCGTCAACTCCGTAGATTTGTTTTATTTTGATTATAAAAAAAAAATTTGAAATTAGGAAAGAGAATTTGGGTTTAAGAAAATTTTCAATCTTAGGAAAAACTACATTAAGATCTGAACACAAAGACCCTTCAGGTCTTTGAACTTAATCATCCCATGTATCCACTAAAATGTGGATTTGTTTTTCGAGTTCTCGCAACCTTGAATTTTATTTTAATTAGAGTAAATAAAGTTTGGGTGATAAGTACACGACTTATCAACCCGCCCTATGATTTGAGGGAATTTTGAGTCTTAAGCATCTACACACTTTCTTTGCACTGACTCGTTGTTCGACGATTTTAACGAAAATTGGGTAGCTAATGAACCTTCTAGGGTGATATGGCTGGCAAGTTATCGTGGATAACAGCCCATAGGTAGGTTGTCCAGAGCCCAATCACTGGACCTTTCTATTTTTCCTACCCTTAGGTAAATCTTAGACCAGGGAAGCCACCTATTTAAAAAAAAAAAAAAACCAAAAAGAAAAGGAGAAAAGAACAAAAAGAAATAAGCCACACTTCCCCACACGAGTATGGCTGGCAAGTTGCCGGTGGTAACAGCTCATCGACCGATTGTCCAGAACCCAGCTCAGTAAAAGCACTAAAAAGTTTTCCAAAACACTTAGGAAGAAGCAGAGAAGTAGAATAAACTGGGGAGATATACACTGGATTCACCCTTGTGTTGACCCCGTAAAAAAATAAAAGTAGGGAGAAAGCTACCGGTTGTAAAGATACACCTTTAGGCAGAAGTCTTTTTGAGGTCACCTAGAGGTGTAGAAATCCGAAGTTCGTTTTAATTGCCGGTCAACGAGTCTATCACAATCACAATAAGATGCTTAAAACTTAGGGTTCTCATCAAATCTTGGGTGAGTTGAATGGCCGTAGAAAGCCACTCTTAAACCCTAAAATTTGAAAATCCAAAAAAATTAGAAAAGAGAAAAAGAGAAAAAGAAATTTTTTCTTTTAATAAGGCGAGGGCTTAAAGTGGTTTGCATTTTGGCTGATACCCGGGCATTGTTGTGTCTTTAAAAGTTCAGTTCCTAAGTAGACAATTTCTTAATGATTGAAAAATAACTCAAGTTCAAGTAATCTAACCTAATTTTTTTATAAATAGCATATAGTTTTTGCTATGGACTAGCAAAAGATAGGCATGGGGATATGATGTAAACACATTTACACTACTTAAAATGTCTATTTATGCATGTTCTTAAGCATAAGATTGCATTTCATGATATAAATATTGCATAACATGCATCATCTTGCATTTAGAGTAGTTTGAATAAAATGGAGGTTAATTATCTCCTTTTATGTGCTTTGACAGGACAAACATTTTATCGGGGTCTCGGATCAAAGATCCAACCGTATGGATGTGATCAGGGTGACGATTGGAGTTCAACGACTCCAAGATCGCCCTAATCAAGCATCCGTAGCATCAGATAGTGACCCAGGAACGCTAGAAGATCAAGGGCCAGGATGGTGTAAATCCACACTTCAGATGATAAATCCGACCACACAGATGAATTCGGATCGACGATCGCAGCCCAACGACACAAAAATCGAGTCAATCCAACATCCGTTGTACCATCTACAACTTCCAGAAGATGGACGGCCAAGATAGCACCACGTGGCGCCATCTCATCCGCCCAAACAACCGCTTCATCTTGTGAAGGCCCGCGCCCGATCGCTCTCCGCCGTTGGATCTTAATCCAACGGCTGTGGGCACTCGCATTTAAAAACGTCCACTTGACCATCCGCGCCCCATAGCGCAGTGGTCGAGCGCGCTATCGCGAGCGCGGGGCGCGGGTTCGAGCCGTGGAGAGGGGCTGGAAGGTGCGGCGATTAGGTGCGGGTGGAGCGTTAGATGGAGATCGGACGGCCGCGCGCGCCCGATAGCGTCGACGCGCGATTGGACGCGCAATCGGACGCGTAATCAGACGCGCGGGCGGGCGCACAACGAGCTGGCGCGGACGCATCTTAAGCCGTCCGATCTCGCGATCGGACGGCTGAAAAGCGGCAAACGTGCGTGGCCGTTGAGCGCGCGAGTAGGTGAGGAGGCGCAGGCGAGCCGGCCACTATGCCCACGTTGGGGCTTTAGTGACGGATTTATCCGTCACTAAAGACCCCTTATTTATTTTTTTGAAGTTGTAATGTCCATTTTGTCCCCACTCGTTGCAACTATAAAAGGAGACCCCCTCCATACAAAATTCTCATCCCTTCTTTCTCCTCTCTACCCCTCCAAAGCTCAAAAGAAGCTTGTCCCACACCCGGGATGCTTTTTGCAAGATAAAGTCCAATTTTTGTTCCCCTTCGGAAGTGGATCCCGCGATGACGACGGCGTGCTGCTCCGTTCCCGTTCTTCTGCTTCGTCCTCCTTCGTCCAGGTGTCGTCCCGTCCGGATCGTCCTCTAAGCAATCGTCGAGGAGGATAATTTCTCTCTCCCATTCTTATTTACAACTTTTCTAGTGTAGAATTTACCTACTTTATAGTGTAATTGATTTTCCGCATTTTTGTGTAACTTTTATAAACAATTGAAATATTGAATGCATGTTCTCTTTCTCTCTCTCTCTCTCTTTCTCTCTCTCTCTTTTAGTTTGATAGCTCCATTGTAATTATATCGCCTTGCTTAACAAAAAAAACCTAAAAAAAATATAATTGCGAACATAGATCAACGTAGCCTCCCTGTGTTCGACCCGGAATTGTTTTCGGTATAAATTTTATTTGTTGAACACGAATTCTTCGCTTTCGAACTACAACGACAGGTTTTCCAAAACCAAGCACGTAAGCGTAGCGATTCGCAAACCTGTTCAACAATATTCAACCTTTGTTTTGAAGACTTTCCAGGCCATAGAAGCTTGATTCGCTCAGCTCGGCTTAATTCACTTGAGCATTGACAAGACAAATCGGAATCTCTCCTAACTAAGGATGTATTCTTGTACTTGAGACACCAGTACAGGATCCGTTGGTTTGCTTTTACTTGAGAGATTAAGTAAACTTGGTTCACACTACACATATCAGGAAAGACCAGGTGAACATAAGATCCAACCCTAGTGTTCATTAGGGAAGGTGGAGTCCTTACCTGTGTGCGCAGGTAGAATTTTTATCCAAGGCTTTAGTCTTGTGTTTAGGAGCGACTCTTTCCACCAAAAAGAAACTCTCCCACTAAAAAGAAAAAAAGTGTGCTCCTTCAAAAAAATTGTTGCAAGAGATATACTGACACGTGTTTCAAAAAAAAAAAAGTTACAAATAAGTCAGTATATCTCACAAATGTCTGTAAAGTCTTCGCCCTACAAAAAGTTATTCAGGCAGGTTACAAATACCTTATTTTCCTTTGAGCCACAAAAATCAGAAAATGGGAGTTGAGTTTTTCGTCATCTTCTTAAGGGTCAATCCGAAAACACGAGCTGAGACTGGGACCAACCTATACTTAAAGATTCGTGAAATCCTGGGCTAGAGTCTTAATGTTCATCTGGTCAGTCTTGATCCTTCACTATGCACAAGCCATAACTTCTTGAGCTCTCGAGTACGAAAATCGTGCTTAAGGTTTAAATATCAAGAGTCCTGGTTAATCGAGAGATGATCTTTGTCATGTGAGACTTAAAGTACTGGTAGTCTTATCTACAATTGGTTCTCACAATATCCAACAATAAACACACCTATATTGCCTCAGAAGAAAATCTTCCGCTTAAGATCATTTCTAAATGCTACAAAAAAAAAAAATCTTTTGCTAGTGACTAGCAAAAGATAGGCATGGGGGTATGATTGCACCGCAAAAATACACCTACAATAGTGCCTTCTTGTGCTATTTCCTAGCACTACCTGTGCATATTAGGATTCCGCAGTTGCATTTGTAAAAATACATGTATACATGCATCTAATTGAGTGGAAAGAAGAATGAAATAAGTGGCCTTGCATTTTACCTTTTCTCCTCAAGTGACTCTTTACAAAAATCCACCACCTCTATTTTTTATTTCCACTTGGTTTTTTTTCTTTCCTATGACTGCATTTTCTTCCTCGTGCCATGCTTGCTGTAGCTGCCCTTGTCCTTCCCTGTGGCTGCCATTCCATCCCTCTACCTGCAACTGCATGCGGCCATGCCATTCCTCTTCTATTTAAAGACCGCAGCTCCTGCCTTTGCAAAGAGAGCCTGGTCCTATCCAAGAAAAATCCCACAGGCAGCTCCATCTCCAGGCCACACCGTCCTCTCCTCCATTCCCCTCCATACGCCGATCCTCCTCCCAGGAGAAACCCGGCGGGCAGGAGCTCTCACTGTGGTGCACACCACCACAGTGAGACCACCACCGCCTAGCTCTTCAAAGAGCTGGTGGGCGTGGTGGGTCTGTTTTCATTTTTTTGGCATTCTCGCACCTTCCCGCCATTGGAGCAGCTTCAAGGTCTGAAGCTTGAAGCAGCAGCAGCAGCAGCAGCCCTAGCCATTCTGCGCAAGCCTGCAGGCACCCCAGCCCCTCTGCGCGCGCCTGCAGGCCTTCTCTGCCTCCGCTTTCTCCGCTCTGTCTCACGCCCTATCGCCCGCAACCGGCCACTACACGTCTTTGCAGCGGCCGACCAAGCGCCTCCCTGCCCCCTGCAGCACCTGCAAGCTGCAGGCGCCCTCGCCCTCCAGCCCCGCACGCTCTGTCGCGAGCTCTCCGCTCTCGCAACCGATCGACACAGGTGCTCCTCTCTGTGCGAACAAGCACCTGCGTGCGCGCATGTTGAAGACCTCTAGACGACGCCCTCCATCTGCAGATGACTTAACCCTCCTGCGGCAGTGCTCTCTCTCTCCTCTCTCTCTCTGTCACAACACTCTCTCTCACTCTCTTCACCGACGCATACACACCTACACTCACACTTTCACACACACACACACACCTATACTCTATTATAAGCATATATATATACGTATACTTATATATAGTGATATATATATACATATATTGATATACATATATAGACTTATATTTATACATATAGTAGTACGTATATACTTATGTATTAGTACACATCTATATATATATATACCTATATATATACACTTATATATATATATATACATATATACATATACTAATATGCATATACGTATATATATATACTTACATCTATATATATAGTAGTATTAGTATACTTATATACATATATAGATATATATATATACTTATATATATACTTATATATATAGTTATATATATATATATATATACATATATATACATATCTAGATACATATATCTATATACCTATATATATACATCTATATAGTATTATATACATACATACATATACATATATATATATACATTTATCCATATATATATCTATAACTATATATACATATATATATATATATATATATATATATATATATATATATATATATATATATATATATATATATATATATACATAGCTACATATATCTACATATATTACTATGTCCTTATACATACATATATATATATATACCTCTATATAGTTATATATACATACACACACATATATATATATATATACATATACACTTATATATATACATATATATATATCTACATATATATATATACCTATACATTTATAACTATATATATATATATACATATAGATATATTTACATATATACATATATATATAAATATTCACATTATTTACCATACGCTGTATCGTGGGAATATCTACACCAGTTGCTGATATTCCCCGATACACGCGTACAAAAAGTGTGGTTACATACATCTTCCACCATCCATCCCACACTCCACGCGGCACCTAGTCCTGTTGGTTGCGTCTCTCTAGACGACGACTGACTCGTCACCGTGCTACACTCCATCTCCGCCTCCACCCCCACCCTTTTATATACATAATATATACATATATATATATATACTGTATTTACTTTATTTCTATTTTGCTTTCGTGTTAGTAAAAAGATAAAAAAAATATATAAAAGAGAAAAGATAATCTTTGACTTGCAGGTACCCCGTCCTACGAATAGCAAGACTCGTTTTGGAACCCTATTTTGGCTTAAAGCCAAGAACTCAATTTTGAGGGTGTGCCTCAAGGACAAAGATTACCAGAAAAAAATATAAATGAGAAAAACATCAAAAACACAATAAACGAACGGAAGAGGCTCATTGTAAGAAAGGCGTAGAAACTTCACTTGTACCCCACTTCCCTGAGTTCGACCCTGGGCCTAAAAGTGAAAAGAGAAAATCAAGTAGGCCAGGTTAAAAATTTTGGAAAGAGATGGTTAGGTCCAATTTAGGTTAACCACTATACACATTTCAACGATAAAATCACGATATTAACAACCTATTCGGGTCCAACCATACAGCGGGTCCAGTGGGATCATAAGGCAGAGGAGGGTTTGCAATAGGGACATAAAAGTGAGGTGCTGCAGCGAGATTAGCCTGAAATCCCGGTGGAATGCTCGGAGCCTGCAGAATCTGATGAACCTGCCCGTGAGAAGGTCGTACTTGTGGCTGAGGACCACGGGGTACGAAATTTCGTGGGTTTGGAACAGGTTGGGCAGGAAGAGTGCCCTGAGATTGAGTTGCCATGCGTAGTTGACTGATCTCAGCATTTTGCTGTGCCAATTGTTGCTAAGGAGTGGTCATGCTCTCTTCATGGTGCTTTGACATTTCCATCATCATTCGCATCAATTTGTCAAGAGGACTTGATGCATGTTCTATTTGTGGTACGCAAGGGCCTGATGGTGGATTTGCCATAGGATTAGACTGGGCCCTTGGGATGATGGGTGCGGACGGTCACATTGGTCCACCTGCGGGGTTTTGGCACTACGGGTTGTTGCACCATGCGAAGTTCGGATGATTTCGCCACCCTAGGTTATAAGTGGCAGAGAACGGGTTATTTCCTACGGCGCAAGCATCTTCTATGCCAGAAGACGTGTCAGCATGTAAATATGCATCTAACCACACGGAGGCTTGGTCCTCCGTGTCAAAATATTGGCTCGCATAAGCCAGATCCACATGACTTACCGAGTCGCTTGGTGCGACACTCGGTAAGTAAGGTCTTATGGGGTTTCTCGGGATAAGCCTAGTGTTGGAAGAATTGGGATTGTGACGAAGTGGTGAGGCAGGGGTGTTTACCAAAGAATAGGCAGGGTTGGCCAGAAGATCATCCAGCTTCTTGTGCACGACGGAGACTTCATCCAATTTCTGTGCGATAAGGCTAAGATCAGTGGATGAATGGGAGGGTCCCGTGTCAACTTCGTGGACATTACGGGGTAGGCTGGTACGATTAAAGGCGATAATGGAGGCATTGTTCACTGAGTTTTCGCTCATATTTTCAAATAATTTAAATGCTCCATTCTTGTCTTTGTTCATGAAATTCCCTTCGCAGGAAGCATCTGCAATCTGCTTAAAAGTCTCATTTAGCCCATAGTAGAAAATCTGGGCTATATGCCACTTAGGCAGACCGTGGTGCAGACACTTCCTGAGGAGGTCATTATATCGCTCCCATGCCTCATGAAACTATTCGCCATTTTGTTGCGTAAATGAAGTGATAGCACGGCGAAGCGCTTTGGTTTGCCAGATTAGGAAGAACTTCTTGAGAAACGCTGTTCGCATCTCTTCCCAAGAGTGGATGGTTCTCCCAAGGGTGCGTAACCACTGTAACGCTTTATCCCGCAATGAAAACGGGAAAATTTTCATGAGGACTATGGGTAACTCGATATTTCTCGATTTAACAGTTTCAGCCAATCGGGTTAGGTCTTCCAAGTGCAGAAAAGGATCTTCACTTGCAAGACCATGGAAGTGAAAATTTATCAGGCCAATTATGTTAGGTTTCAATTCAAAGTCGTCCCCACCCATGGGGACCCGAATTTGTCCTACAGTCTCTGTAGCAGCAGGATTCTGATAGGAGCTAAGAGACCTAGGCTCCTCCCATTCAGGAGGGTTCTGCATTTCCTCCAATGTTTCCCGAATGGCTTCAATTTGTTCATTATACATTTCCATTTGGGCTTGGAGGCGGGTTATTAGATCCAAGGCTCCACCACCTGGTGGGTTTTGAGGGCGGTTTCCTCCCTCGGGATTTAGGGGTGGACGTGCAGCCATGTTTGTGGAGGAGGAGGACGATTCGGCTTCTTTTCTAAATTTATCAGACAATTCACACAGTTCAGGGTTTTGTGACCTCCTCCCAAACATGCACTACTGCGGGAAGAATTGGGGAGATAAGAAGGGAAAAGAGATGAGAGAAATGACGCCGCAAAGGTACACTTGATGACAAATCAATACAATCAAATTCCTAACCTCTACAGTGTGCCCTTAGACCTAAAGATCTAAGTTACCTACTATCACGAACTATAGAACCGAATGCGAGCACCGCAGAACCACCGGGCCAGATTGAAAGGCCGTTTGCCCCAGTCTTAGACACCCGATAGCACGCGAGAACTTTCACCAGCACGTAGGCGCTACACGTAGGTAGTTAGACCTCCAATCCTTAAGAAGGGTCAAGTTGCTACCAATTTTAGTTAGAGGCTTAAGATCAAGTACTTTTGGAATGTGAAGGGTGTTATTTACGGGTAATCCTAAGTGATTGATTTTATAGAGTGTGTAAACCAAGCATGCAACGGCGAAATCTCCCCGAATTGAAGTTTTAATTGGTGAATGGTTTTTAGAATTCAGCCTTAAGTAGTATGGATTTTAGGATTTCTCTGAATTACCAATTCAACCAATCTCCGGGTTTTGAGAGAATACAAGTTTTCTTCTAAGCCCAACAAACCCTTCTTCAATGTCAATTGGTTAATGCATGCTAAAATGCAATGGGCTTCCCTAGATGGAGATTTCTATGTGTGGATGCACGAATCAATTTTAGATTAGTGTGAAAGGGACTCAAAGCTCTTCAATTCAAGTGTTCCCAATCACCAAAATGATTTCCACACACAAGGCTAAACCATAAGATAAAGAAAATCAAATTGTTGGGGTTGAAGTATTCGGGATCGAATCTTAGGCACATGAAAGGTCGTGGTGAGGTTGGAATCAACTCAATTCCAAGTCTCCCCACCAAAAATGTGATCCCGAATTTGCAGATAAATGAGGCAAAGAGGGGTGGCAATCAATCTTTTTATTTGCCTCAAAGAATACTTCACACGGTGAAAGATTCAAGAATCAAGATTCTTGGATCTTCGCTATGCAAAGTTTGGCGGGAAATCCCGAGGCGGTGGGAGTGAAGGCAAACAATCAAACAAGTGATTTTTAATCCACTTGCCCCAAGAGATCCCAAGAAGTTTTTCTAGTTTTTTTTTTTTTATTAAGGTGACAAGTTAATCTAAGTTGCTAAGATAGAAAGACCTACTTGTTCAGTAACGTGCGCGAAGCTCCAGTGCGGTGTCGGCGTCTTCACGCTCTCGTTCCCGCCTTTGACCTGCCCACGTCTCTGACTTCAACTGCCTGTCTTCTCCTTGCAACAGGTTCACCTGCACAGTAACAAACAAAAACACCCGTGAAGAGAAGGGTGTGAGAAGAGAAAAATTAAAGAAATGGAGTAGAAACTTACTTGAATGCGCACTTCCCCGGCAACGGCGCCATGAAAAGATGTGGTGCCGGTCCCGGATAGGTTGTGTTAATACGGTGATTTTATCGTTGAAATGAGTATAGTGGTTAACCATCTCTTTACTATGTGATGAGGCGCTATGTGATGAGGCGGGTGCACTTCCCCGGTCGTGCTATGTGATGAGGCGGGTGCGGGTGCGCAAAGATGCGGGTGCGTGCAGATGGGTGCGGGAGCAGAGAGAGACACGGACGTAGGAGCTGGAGCGGGTGCGGGGAGAGATGTGGGCACGAGCTGGGGTCGGTAGTGGTGCGTCGGGTGACAGGATAAGTGAGAAACTTACTGGTCACCGCACTGTAGCCACAGTGTTCTGCTGAAACGTGTGAACAGTGGCTACAGTGCGCGATCGGCTCGCGTGGCCACCTGTGCCCGGTTCCGTGAGTGCGGGCGCCGCTGAGTGACCTGGCGCGCGCGCGGAAGGTCTACTCCGGCTACTGGCGTGCGCGGTGGATGGCGAGGGTGTCCTGCTGGCTTGCGCGAAGAGAGGCGAGGGTGGCCTGCTGGCTTGCGCGGTGGCCTGCGCGCGCGGAAGAGGTGTCCGGTGCGGTGCTGCTGTTGTGCGGAGCTTGAGCTTCAAAGCTTGAAGCTCCTGTGGCAATGATGGAAGTGGCTAAACATCGAAACAAAGAGAGAACCACCACGCCCACCTGCTCTTTGATGAGCTAGGCGATGGTGGGACTCACAGTGGTGGTTGTGCACCACTGTGAGTTGCTCCTACCTACAGCGTGGCTCCTCAAGAGGAGGAGAGGCTGCGTATGGAGGGGAAAGGGGAGGAGGCGGCCTGGAAGGGAAGGAAGGTGCTTGTGTTTTGGCGTGGACCAAGCTCTTCCATAAGGAAGAAGGCTGGGCTCTTTTTAAGGAGGAAGAAGGCATGCACAGCCATGCCCTGGCTGTGCATGGCTGACAGGGAGTGGCTTGCATGCAACTGGCAGGGAGAGCTGTTGCAGAGCATGGCACGAAGAGGAGCTGCCATGCCTTGCAGCCGAGGAGAAGAAATTCAAAATGAAATAGAAATAAAAATAAAGATGGAAATTTTGTAAGGCAGCACTTGAAGAATTTATCAATTACAAGGCCATTTATTTCACTCTCCTCCCCTCTTAAATAAATGCATGCAAGCGTGTATTTTTACAAATGCGACCATGGATACCTAATATGCACTAGTAATGCTAGGAAATAGCACAAGACGGCACAATTGTTGGTGTATTTTTGCTGTGCAATCAGCAGCATCGCACGCATGCAGCAGTGCGGGTGCGTAGCGTAGTGCCAGCTCATGGGCATGGCAAGGCAGGAGCGCGGTGCCAGCACAGCGTGAGGTGGACTATAGCGACACATGAGCTGGACTTACAGCGATGCTTATAGCCGTCGGTAATTCATCTCATGCTAGCAAAGCCAGCTATGGCCACCAGCAGGCTTGAGCAGCCTACAGCGACGTTTCCAGCGACGGCCTGGATGTCACTAATGGTTGCATACCTATTTTTGCCTCTTCTCCTCCACTATAAAAGGACCTTCACCCCCTCCCTTCCAAGCCATCTCTACCTACTCTACTCCCACCTACTCTCAAGCTCTAGCAAGCCTACCAATGCTCCATTAGAGCTTGTTCTTAAGCTCTCAAGTTTCCTATTAGTGTAGCGAACCTCTACCCCACCAAATACTCCTCCAACTTCCCATCTCCCTTCAAAGGTCACCTTGGAGCCGTCCTCCCACCTCCATTCCTTTAGCAGATCAACTCCGTCTTCTCACCTCCATTCCGGAGCTACGTTGAAGCTTTCCTCAACTCGACGTCCTCCAGCATCTCACCTCCGTTGTCCCGCTCCTCACCTCCTTTGTCCGAGCTTCCACCAGGCGCCATCGTCTCGCCGAACAGCCGATTCGGGAGATTTCCTCTCACCTCCCTCTCTTTATATGCTTTCATAGTTTCTTGTAATTAACATTGGAAGTAATATATATCATATTTGTTCCACATCTCTATCTTGTGATACGTTTGCTTGTTTTCTTTTATTTCAAAAATACAAAAAAATAACAAAAACCCAAAATACCAAAAGGAAACGAATCGAAGTGCGATTTTCAATAAAGTAAACGTCGCCTCCCTGTGTTCGACCCGAGACTACCTTGGAGTTTCGATATAAATTTTATCTGATCGACGTATTTTGCAACTACGATGACAGGTTACCTGTAACCCCAATTTCTAACACGCGAAACACGCCCAACCATTTTGGCACCATTGCCGGGGAGGCAACGGAATTTACTTTATTGTTTATTGCATTTATTTGCATTTACATAGCACTAACCCTACTTGTCTTTGATCTACTGTCTTGCAGGTACCCTAGCATGGAGATCCAAGTGCGGTAGACTAGAGTAAAGTGCGGGTAGAGTGTTTTGTAAGTGTCCCCCACACCACCCCCACCTTAGTTTTCATTCCATAACCTAATAACTCAAACCCAAATCAACTTAGGTGCTTTTTATAAGCCCTAGGATAGATTTGGTTGTTTGTTTGCCACCTCCACTCACCTTGCCATTGATATAAATAAAAAATAAAAGAATAAAAAAAGTGTTATCTGATTGTAGGATTTTCTGAAAGCTATACACTTAACACCCACAACTTCTTATCCTAAGGCACACAATCACTCTGATTCTACCACTTAACTGGGAACTGACTTGCGGACCCGGTACACTTCAACTAAATACACATAAGTGAGTAGAAATCTGAATAGGTTAAGCATTCTTGTGTGCCTTAACTAAGTGGTACAATAGGCCAAATGAATGAGCTATCTGGGCCGCACCACTCAATCTAAAACTGATCCATCAAGTAGCTTGCCACTTAGGGTTGATTCTTAGGGTTGAACTAGGCACTCTACATTATTTTTTATTTTTAAAAGAACATATCATCAGCCGTGCTTTCAAAACTTGAAGTGTTCTACTAAACCTTCATTGAACCAACCTAAGAATTAAACCCTAAAAGCTACTAAACAAAGTTAAATCCTAAAAGACACATCATCAAATAACCTTGTCTAAAAACCCTGGTTGTGCACGCATACACATTTTAACTGATCATTAAGGGCACAACCCATCTAAAGGGCCCATCACATTCCTGAAGCACCATTGTCCCAAGCCTAACAAAAATTGATTAGACGTTGTCCCTAAGGACTAGTTCGCTCGTCAGGATCCAGATTGAGATTGTTCACGATTAACCTACTTATACTAGTCAATCTGATGTCTAGCTAGGGGAGTAGCGTCAAACAACCGCGGTTGGGGGGTTCATTAGGAATCGGAGGCGCAAGCCAGAGGAAGAACCTTCTCCCCAGTCCCTCCTTCTAACTGGTTGGATTGCCTAGACACAAGTAGAGTAAATCATCTATAATCTTAGGACGGATTCTGAGAGTCTCTAGACCTTTAGGCTACCCAAACTATGGACAAGCTTGTATTTTTGTATTGCAGGGCTCCTTTCTCTTCTGATTTCCCTCCTTACTTCACCATGTACCCTTCCACATCCTACACACATTTCACATCCTATCCTCCTACCACCACTTATCCCCAAGATGATTACTATCCCGACTTTACTTGTGATTACCCATCCACTAGCCGGGATGACTTTGATTGGGGATATGGATCCGGACCTCAGTGTCCAGGGCCTAACCCTAGACAACAAGACTATGATTATTATCCTTCCCAGAGCTATAATGATTATGGATCTCCATCCTTTGATGACCAAACCAACCCGATCTACAATTAGGAAGGATATCATGATTATAACACCTACCCTCCCCAGTATTCCACTGAATATAAGTCACCACCATCCTTTGAACAACCTAGAATGACCTACTTTCATGGAGGGACACAAGAACCTCGACATCTTCACTCCCCTAGATTCAACCCAAACCCACCCAAACCTGAATCGAACCAATCGGTTCAGGTGAACCAGATCCAAGATAGAGTGTTGGCTAATTTGAGGAACGCCATACAATCTTTAGAAGCCCAGCCAAGACCATGCACTGAAGCACTGGAGCCTATGATTAAAATGATTGATGAACTTAATAGTTCTCTATTGGATTTGCTCCAAAGTGTTAGGGATAGGGACTTGGGTGAGTTTCTTCTTGGGAAATTGTCGAGGTTGAGGATGAAATTTATAGTTACACTAGTCAAATCTTGGGATGATTCTCAAGATGAACCCTCTTCAGGAGAGCCAATGTCTAAACCAGCTCAGGCGCCTATCGGGGGGGATACATATTCAGAGATTGGAGATGACCAGATTGGTCTAGAGAAACCATTTGAGGATGAACCAATTAATTCATCCGAGTTCCCCAAATCAGGAAACGAAGAAAATTATGTCTCCTTGGATCAAGAAATGATTTATGATTTTGAGACATATATAAATGAGGATAATCAATTCTTTGACTCTGAGGGTGAAGAATCTTTAGGTGAAGTCTCACTTGAACATAAGGAAAATGATTTTAGTGAGACAAATGGGCATGAGGAATCTGATGAACCATTTGATAGCCCGTTCATTGAAGATTTGGATTCAGTTGGGGTTAACTTGGAGGATCTGAATCTTGATGATTCAATCAGTGACCCTAGTCCTCATCTGCACCCCGAAGAGCTGACTTCTGAGATCTTTGTGCCCAAGTCAATCTTGATTCAGCCACGATTTCTGGACTTGGCAGAATCATATGGGGTGAATAATATGCTAGAGGTCCCGAAGCCTGAGCCCTTGATGTTGGAGGATAGAATTGTTGGAATAAAGATTTGGGAGGCTAATTCTGAGGGAAGTTTGATTTTGGATCTAAGGGTATCTATTGACCTAAAACCATCTACTTTCTACTAGTACCCTTACGATATCTCACATGAAACCTAAGCTCAAAATAACTGATTTTTTTTCTAAGCTAGATGTTAAGTGGACAACCGCACCTATTGAACCATCTTTACCCGTTGTCCGACACTTTGATCTTGGGTTGCACACCACTAAACCGCAAGCCCAGCCCCGCAAACACAACAACCTTTAGTTCTGGGTGATTTTCATCCAGAACCTGAGAACCACTAGACCCTGGGGCATGGGTCTGCACTATAATCTGGTCCACGTCTGTGGACATATTCTGTTGGCGGGCTTCAGGATCAATATTTTTATTCTGACCGACACTTGTGAATTCTCAATTTCTTCTTTGTATGTATGTTATGCCTAGCTGAAGGCATTAAACTTAGCACGTGTGTATACACTCCTCTCTGCAGAGCTGACCGGATTTTCACGACACTCAGGTGATGCTTTGTGTACTCTACCCTTTTCATGACTTTACTTTTACAATGAGGACATTGCATCATTTAGGCATGGGGGGGTGGATAATCAATCCCTAGAATCATTATGTTAACTCCGTAGAATTTCTTTTAGTTTCTTATAAAATTAAAAAAAAAATTGAAAATTTGAAAAAAGATAAAAAAAGAAATTAGGAAAAGAGAACTTAGGCATTTGGAGGTTATTAACTTTAAGAAATGATACGATAGGACCTAAACACCTAGACTCTTTAGGTCTTCGGCTTAATTAGCCTGGGTGTCCACTCTAATGTGGACTTAGTCTCGAGTCCTCGCCAATTAAAATTCATTTTAATTTCGTAAATAATTTGGGATGATAAGTATGCGACTTATCAACCCGCCTTCTAATTTGGGAGGACTTTAAGCCTAAGCATCTACACACATTTTTTTTACACTGACTCACTTTCCAGTAGTTTTTATGGAAATTAGGTAGCTAATGGACTGACTAGGGTGGTATGGCTGGCAAGTTGTCGGTGGTAACAGCTCATCGGCCGGTTGTCCAGAGCCTAGCCACAAGACCATTTTCGTTGAACTGCCTTTAGGTAAATCTTAGATCAAGGTAGCCACCTACTTAGAAAAAAAAAAGGAACACTCAAAAAGAAAAGAAAAAAAAGGAAGAAAGAAAGAAAAAGGAGAAAATAAAAAACAAATAAACCACACTTCACCGCAAGAGTATGGCTAGCAAGTTGTTGGTGGAAACAGCTGACCAGCTGGTTGTCCAGAACCCAACTCACAAAAAAAAATTAACAATAATTCCCAAAACACTTAGGGAAGAAGCGGGAAAGTAGAATAAATCAGGGAGATATACACTGGGTTTGATCTTGTGTTGACCCCATAAATAAAAGTAGAGAGAAAGCTACCGATCGTGAAGATAAACCTTTAGGCAAGGTCACCTAGGGTCGTAGAAACCCATAGTCCATCTTAATGGCCATTTTGTGAGTCTATCACTTTTTCACAAGGATGCTTAGTACTTAGAGTCCTTTTTGAGTCTTTGATGGGTTAGGTAGCCATAAAAAGTTATCCTGAAACTCTCAAACTCCAAAATTACAAAAACAAATTAGAAAAGGAGAACAATAAAAAAATATATCTTCCCTTCTCAAATAAGGTGAGAACTTGGGCGGTCTGCCTTCTGGCAGACACCCGGGTACTGTTGAGTTTTTGTAGTTTAAGACCTTAGTTGAAATTTTCTATTGTTAATAAATGACTTAGGCCTAAGTGATCTAATCCTAATTCTACTTTTATACAAGGCATGTAGTTTAATTTTGCTAGGGACTAGAAAAAGATAGGCATGGGGGTATGATGTAAACACATTTGTTGAGGGTAAAATGGCTATTCATGGATGTTCCTAGGCTTAGATTTGCATTTCATGTTATAAATATTGCATAGCATGCATCATTCTGCATTTAGAGTAATATATAATTTAGGTTAATTGCATCTTCTTTGTGGTTAGGAGAGAAGCATATTTATTTCGGAGCCTTCGATTGACAATCCAATCATACGGATTTGATCGAGACTACGATCGGAGTCCAACACCTCTGAAATTGCCTCGATCGGAGTTCCGTAGCACCATATGCAGTCCGAGGAAGATCAACGGCCAAGGGACTATGAGACATAATTCAGAGCTTCAAATGATAAATCCAACAGCACGGATGGATTCGGGTCCACGATCGTAGCCTAACGTCATGATAATTCACTCAATCCGACCTCTGTAGCAACCCCTACAACAAGAAGAAGATGGACGGCGCAGACTGTGCCACGTGGCGTAGCCTCGGCCACCAGTGCACACACGCAGCACCACACATGCGCAGCAGCGTGGGTACGAACGCAGGCGCGTAGGCACCCATGTGTGCAACGCCGCGCCAGTGCGTGGGGCAAGGCAAGAGCGCGGCGCCAGCATAGCGTGAGGTGGACTACAATGACGCATGAGTTGGACTTACAACGACGCTTATAGCCGTCGATAATTCATCGCATGCTAGCAAAGCCAGCCATGGCCACCAGCAGGCATGAGCTGCCTACAACGACGTTTCCAGCGACGGCCTGGATGTCACTAATGGTCCCATACCTATTTTTGCCTCTTCTCCTCCACTATAAAAGGACCTACACCCCCTCCCTTCCAAGCCATCTCTACCTACTCTACTCTTACCTACTCCCAAGCTCTAGCAAGCCTACCAAAGCTTCATTAGAACTTGTTCTCAAGCTCCCAAGGTGCCTATTAGTGTAGCGAACCTCTGCCCCACCAAATACTCCTCCAACTTCCCATCTCCCTTCATAGGTCACCTTGGAGCTGTCCTCCCACCTCCATTCCGGTAGCAGATCAACTCTATCTTCTCACCACCATTCCAGAACTATGCCTAAGCTTTCTTCAACCCGATGTCCTCCAGCATCTCACCTCCATCGTCCCACTCCTCACCTCCTTCGTTTGAGCATCCGCTAGGTGTCGTCATCTTACCGAACAGTCGATTCGGGAGATTTCCTCTCACCTCCCTCTCTTTATATGCTTTCATAGTTTCTTGTAATTAACATTGGAAGTAATATATATCATATTTGTTCCACATCTCTATCTTGTGATACGTTTGCTTGTTTTCTTTTATTTCAAAAATACAAGAAAATAACAAAACCCCAAAATACCAAAGTGAAACGAATCAAAGCGCGGTTTTCAATAAAGTAAACGTCGCCTCCCTGTGTTCGACGCGGGAGTCCCTTGGATTTTCGATATAAATTTTATCTGAACGACATGTTTTGCAACTACGACGACGAATTACTTGTAACCCCGATTTCTAACACACGAAACACGCCCGACCATCAGGCAATCTGTATATCCCTAACACTCACAAAATCACATTGAAAAGACAACAAAAGTTGTAATGCATTCTTAACCTCATTAATGCCTAAATGTCGCCTAAAAAACCCATTTACGGAGTAAAATCTTAAGAGGTCAGTTTGTTTTATTGCATAAGAATGACGATAAACTGGCATTTATCACAACCCCATGCTTATCTTTTGCTAGTCTTTTAGCAAAACTTAAATTTTTACAAAATGAAATTTCTGAGAAATCTAAATTTTTTTAACTTTTGAGGAGGAAAGAGATTACGGCACCTTGGTTGATCTAAACACAGGAGGCACGGGATTTATTAAAAATAAACATCGGGATTTATTTTTGGATCCAAAAATTAGACAAAAATGGGATCAATATATCCTTCAAAAAATTCATAGATTAACCCCCTATTAATTCAGATGACTTGAAATTTTTGTTTTTAGGATTTTACTGGCTCTTGAATCTGATTCGCAACCTGCAATAACCTTTAAAACCATGTGACTGTGCTTGTAAAAAGCCAACATTTATAAGGGCGTGTTTTTGGTTTAAAACTTTTTTTTTTGTCCCCCATGCTTATCTCTAGCTTAGTTTTACAACAGATGTATCAGGATCATCATTCCCATCACCAATCCTCGAGGGGGCTCTGGCGCCAGTACTTTGGGATAGCAGTGTCCATGACACCACCCAGGAGCTCACAACCCCAAAACACAATCCAAGCAAACTCAAGCTTTTACTCCGACACTATAGGTAGAGCACCGTCCAAGACACTTGAGCTGCTAAAATGTGCTTTAATGCTCCATCTAAAGATATGAAATATAGATATGGAGCAGCATCGAGGCAGTAACATGTTGACATCGTGTCCTCAAAGGAGGCATTTTCCTCCTTCTCGGTTGTGGGAACTCAAACCAATGATCTGCTTTAGACTTTTTCTAAGTCCAAACAAGGGGGGTTTTTTCTAATTTTAGTGATTTTTGGGTGTTGGCTTGTGTGTGAAATTTGACAAAGGAAGTTTCACAAGAAATGCAAGTTTTTGAATCAGAAACTAAGCCAGATACTTTCCATGTTACAAAAGAGGATCAAGTCACCTGAGCTATCACGAGTTTAGGTGGAATTTTCGAGAAGGATATCTGATCTAGTCTAAAAATTGACCCTGAAATTCTAATGATCAAATTCGCATCCTCATCCCTAGTTTGTTAAATATTAAATTCCATTGTACCAAAAGTGAGTTTCTAACCTTAGTCCCAATTTGAAATTTTTCCTGGAAAAGGTTTCAACAATTTTATTTTTTTTTGGTATGCAAGCAGGAAAATAAAATGAGTAAAGAAAATGCATGTTTTTAGGTTTTGAAAATCCTAAATCGATCGTCAAAATTTTAAAAACACCCCCCCATGCTTATGATATGCAATGTCCTCATGCATTTGGAGGGAAAAGGGATCACCTTAATGAAGGGTAGTCGGGTTTAGGATGGTCAAAACCTGGAGAAAGGAAGGAAAAAGGAAAGCAGGAAAAATGATGGGTTACCTCCCATCCAGTGTATCTTTTATGCCATTCAGCTAGGCATGAAGGTATGCACAGAAGATGGAAAATCATGTAAATAGTTTGACACTTGAATGTCCTCAAGAAATGTGTTTTCCTCAAGATCCCTGAAAAGATAAATGGTAAAGAAATCAGGATCAAAATGAAATGGAAAAATGGAAGAATTACCCAGATCTGGCCATGGTTTGTGTAAAATGCCAGACTCTAATGGGTCAGGTGATAGGTCCAATGGAAAGGGAGGAGGAAAGGATTTAGAGAGATGTAGGGTGAGTGAAGTTAGTTGATGAGAACCTTATCATGAGCCCTAACTAGCTCATTTTGACCTAAGAAAGAGAATAAAAGCTCCTACATGACCTAGAGAAGGGCTTAATTGAAGGAATAAGTATTCTGAGAAGAAAATATGAAATAAAGGTTAAAACTGTAATTTTCCCATTGCAGTACGTAAACAGTATTTCTCAGAGGCAAGACATAGGTCAAATGGTCAGAATAAGATAAAAAGTGGGTTGGTTCAATCAGAAATAGGTTTATGTGCAAACCAAGAATTAAATGACATCTTATAATCCTAAAAAGGATCTGCTTAATTCAACAAGGTTCTGGTCATGATAGAAATCAAGTAAACCCTCTAAAATTCATGGAAAAATATCCCCTAGGGTTTAGAACATTCAATTTGGCCTTTGGAACCTAGTTTGACCTAGATTAGGGTCTTAGCTCATCAATTGACCTAATTTGGGTTTTTATGAAAAATGTCTAGTCAAACGTGGTCAAACCAAAAATCCAACTTCACCATTGGATTTCTTAGGTCCAAATTAGGTTTGTACCAAAATTTGGACCTAAGGGGAGGTTATCTTGACCTACTTTACAAATTAGTACACCCAATTACATTTTGGCCCCTATCTTTTGAAAACCATTATACAAACCTTCCTAGCTTCCTCACCACTCTTACAAAAAGGTCCCTCTACCATTAATGGGGAGGAATCCTTCTCTGGCGAGGAAGGGAGGGGGAATACTCCTTGAGCCCTCAGAGATCTCCTCCCAGATTTGGAAGGGAGATTCGCTGAGGAATCCCCTTCCATCTAAGCCCAATCACAATCTTTGATTTCCTTCCAATCTCTCGTGTGAACCCATGAGAGATTTGGAACCCCAACTACCTTCCTTCTCTAACGAGAAGACGGCAGCAGAAGGCTTGCCCTCCATGCACCAGAAGCTCTGCCATCACTTATAAAAGGACCCCCGATCCTCTACGAATCTCTGAGACTTGTTTTGGCTGCAGAATCCCCCAGATTTCATCTCCCCTCTCTCCAGCCAAGTAGCCTGCAAGCTTCGACGATTCTTCCTCCTCCCTCTCATCTCTCTGCTACCATACCAGCTGCAGGGTTCACTATGCCTCGCCCTCCCGTGTTGCGTTGCACCACCGCACGCCTTCCTGTCTTCCTCGTCGTCGTTATCTCCCTCAAGGCTGTCTTCTCCAACGACGGAACAAATGAGCCGTCCTTCTCCGTTGCCCCCCCTTCACTCCCAATAATCCAGATAAGCTCCCCATCTTCCACTCTTTCATTTTCCTCATTCTATTTCACACAACACCCCTCGTCCGGCACTGTCTGCCAACATCTTCCCCAGCTCCAACCACCCTCCGGCGAGACACCTCCGTCACTCTGCAACCCCACATGTCTTGCCACCCACCGCACAACCTCTGCCACACTCCACTGAACATCCTCCACACGTCCACAGCCGCCTACACCACCACAACCGCCCCTCGACCTAGCCCATCCATCCGGCCACAGAGCAACCTAGGCACGCACGCCTAGGCCACCCCGCGGCCTACCACCTACCGCCTCACCTTCGCTGTGACACGGTGAAGGTCCTCCTGTGGTATGATAGAGTTGCAAGCTTCTTCTTGTGCCGTGTAGGGTCTGAGCTCCAATTGCCATTAGCGACGGCTCGAGGAGGTTGAAAGCTTGCTCCAGGTTGAAGTGCTTCAGGGTTCCAAGTCCAGCAAGTTCGGGGAGGTCTCGCGTAGCCAGCTGTTCCAGCAATTGGCACTATGAGGCCTGCACTTGCTGCAATTGGAAGAGAGATCTCCTGCAGGCGTGTGAGCAAAAGCGGTGGAACATTAGTCCCACCTCGGTAAGCAGTGACTTCTTTGAGTACTTTAAATTGATTTTGTGATATTAGCTATTCGCCTCCAATTCACTAGGGTGATGTCCCTCCTTACCTATTCACGCCTCGTCCGTGAACTAGCCCACAGACCTGGTAACCCGACCTGATTATCCTCTTGTGCACTCCTCGCGCACCACACCTACGCCGGTGCACCTGGACCCACGCGCACGACCCAACCCGATTACCCGGCTCTGGGAGAGCGTACCAAAGAGAGATTCAGAGAGAGAGAGATGTGTGGGAAGGGTAGGGGAATAGGTTTCGTTGCATGGTGCTTGTGTAGGAAGAGGACACTAAGGAAGAAGCAGCAAGAGAAGGAAGCAAGGACCTAGCCATTGCAAGCGAAGAAGAAGAAGAAGGACACCCTGTAGCAGAGGTGCGGTAGACAAAGAGAAAGAAGAAGATAGAGATTAAGGGGCTGACGAAGAGGAGAAGCAAGAAAGCAAAGGAAGAAGAGGAAGAAAAAGAAGAAGGCAACCTAAGAAGAGGCAAAGCCAGGACTTAGCTGCAAGAAGAGAATCAAGAAGAGAAGGAAAAAGAATCAAGAAGAGGCAAAGCCATAAGCAACCATAGCTGCAGCAGAGAAAATCACCAACAGAAGAAAAGAATCTGTGAGATAACTTTAAGACGTCTGATGCAATATCAGACGTCCAATTCTTTTTGAGCAATTTCTTTCCATAACATTATCCTGTCACTTCTATTGAACTAGTCATTTCTTTTTATGAAAAAGTTGTGTTCTCAAGTTTTGTAATACTCAGATTGCTCCCTGTGTTCGACCTCAGATACTTTAATTTTTGAGTTATAAATTTTTATTTGTTTTCGCGGAAAGTTCATCTATATTACAACGAGATATCTGTTAAAACACGATCTAGCCGTGTGAACATTAGTGTGGATGTTTTATGTGAAAAATCAAGAAGATTGAAAGAGTAAAAGTCAAACATTAGTTGATCTGAAAAGTCTTGGACCACAAAATCAGCCTTAGAGTAGGAATAAATGAAATCTAGATCCATGGTGATCAAAGCTGAGAAGGATTTGATCGACAAAGATTTCTCACAAATTGCTTCCATTGTATTATTAGTGTCCTTGAAAATTTTACAATCAATTTACCTCTTGGAAGCTTGAAATAAATCTAATGAGAAAACCTAGTTACCGCAACTTATATTCATTTTCCCAGAGTGAGAGTTGATTTTAGCCGTTGCAGTAATCAAAAGGGGTCTTCCAAGAATGGTGTTAGTGAGAGCTGCAAGTACCTCTATGTCAAGGACCAGAAAATTTACCAGATTTAGATAATTCCGGACCTTGACAATATGATCCTCAATGATTCCCAATGGTTGAATGGTAGATTCATCTCCCAATTGAAATTGAACCTTAGTAGGTTTAGAATCACCGAATCGAGATTCCTCGAAAATGACCGGGGGAATGATATTAATGGAGGTACCTAAGTCGAGAGGGGCACGAAAAAAGGTGGTGTCATTTATGACAACCGAGATGAGAGATGCGCTCGGATCCTTCTTTGTGAGAGGTAGCTTTCTTTGAACAATTGAGCTTGTTGTCTTAGAAAGGACCACCCTTCCTAGATTCTGAGTCTCCCTTGTTGGAGTAAACTTTTCTGTCAAAAATTTATCAAAGGCAGGGGTGGCATCTAGGAGGGGGATATTCCTCTCAACTTGCTCAAATAAGTCCAAAAGATCTTGGTGAGAGGGCTCTGATTTTTTATCAAAAAGATTGGATTGCAGTGTTTGAGAGTAAGAAGTAGGATTTGAATCAAGTGTTTTTGGGATTTCTTTTTCTTCTTCCTGAGTGGGGTTAGGAGAGTTGATTTGCATAGGCTGAGAGTGGGTTTCATCAATTCGATTTGAAGGCCCTAAATCAGTGGTGGTGTTCCCACTCCTCAACATATCTGCATAAGCAGCTTGGTTATCACTGGGAGGAGGTCGGGGGGCCTAATGTTGATAGAAACTAGGTTGGTGCTGAGATATTGGGTTAATAGGAGGATGAATAGTGTGGTTCTGATGTTGGTGTCCACCCGGGTGTTGGTTCCTTTGATTGACAAAGTTTGGTGTGGGCTGGGATGGTGAATGTTCTACAGGTCCTTGATTCGGAATAACCCCAATTTGATCATTGAGATTGTTAATAACACAGGTGATTTCCGTAGTTTTTCTTTGCATCTCCTGCAGGGTTTTCATCATTTGGGCATCGATGTCTTCTTGAGATGGCCCAGATTGAGAAGTTTGATTTGAACCATACCCTCCAAATGGGTTTTGTTGTTGGTGAGGAACTAGATTGGTCCAGGAGTGAGTCGGATAATTCCTCAAATTAGAGGAATTTTGCAATTGCTCCTGGAAGGTGGAGACATTTTCAGTGGGTAATGATTTGGATAAGTATAATTCCCTGTTGAACCATAGAAAGCCTCAAAATAATGATTATACTCAGCACGAGTCGTATGCAAATTTTGTCTCTTTGGGATGTGAGAAGGGGTGAGATGTGGAATGTGTGGAGCTTGGGCAAGTGTGACAGGACTCCCTTGGTTGGCTAGGTTTGTTAAATCCTTATGCAACTGTTGTTGCTTAACTTGTAGTTGAGCCATTATGGAGTAGAAATTAGGTGGGGGTGCCTGATTTAGAAGCTCCTGGGTGGAAAGATTAGGGAAAGAATAACTAGCAATGCAAGTTAGAGGACCAATTTTTATTTTCCATTTTTAAAGAAGAAGAATGTAGGAAAAGTCTTTTTGGGGAGGGAAAATCAAGTGGTCCCTCCAAGTGTGGAGTTTTGGACCGCCGCTTGTGCAAAATGGAAGAAATGGTAGGGGAGGGGAAGAGATGGAGAAGAGAGAAGTGTGCACACAAGCAATCAAATTCTAGACCTAACTTAATTGTGGCTCCCTAGAATTTTACCTTAGACTTGGTCTACCTAGGAAATAAGTAATCAACAGTGAATACCCGTTCTGTCAACAAATCTAGCCAAGTTGCTTAAGGGGAGGTTCGAGCCAAAACATTTCCTAGGAAAATCCCCATATGCTTGTATAAACCCACGGTCATTTGACATGGCCCCTCAGCCTGAACACCAAATATAGATGATAGAATTGGTATTAAATAGAGAAAACTTAAGACCTATATAGCGAGCCTAAGTTGATGATACCTTAGGGGTCAAGTTGCTATGGATTTTAGTTAGGTCTAGGATACTATAGTACAGACGGAATGTGGAGGGTGTTAATTTGGGTTATTACCCTGTTATTTCAATTTTTTTGTGTGTGCAGGAATTGGAAAGTAGTTCTAATTAAAAAGCAAGTTGTCACACAATTTCTTGTATTTTTGTCTTTTAAGATTTGATTTAATTCAATGTGTTTTAGGATTTCTCTTTTTTTAATTTTTAAACAAGTTGGAAACTCCACAATTAAAGGAAAAACAAGTTATATTGGTGATAATTAATTTCCTTTAATGTGAGTCTCTAAAAAGAAAGAAAGAAATCATAAGTCAATTGTCCCTAAGACAGAAAATTACTACCAATGAATTATTTTTAGGCTTTTTGCATTAAGTAGTGGTCCAAACAAGTCAAACAACATCACTACTTTGAAGAAAATCAAACAAGGATTCCAGAAAAGATTTTTTTATGATTTTAGGAATTTGTTTGGTATTTATTTTGAATTTTTCTTTGTGCTGGTGTCAAAGTCCAGAAATGATACCTATAGGTATTTTGGACTTTCTGTACCACCATCAGCCTCCAAAAATTTTTATGAATTTATATGATGTATATAATTTCACAAGAATTCCAGAAAGCTAAATTTCAAAAAAATTGGCTAAGTAGAAAAACTCTAAAAATTCTTGGATAGTAACACAATAGGAAGAATAACAGGTGTGACCCCTATGTAGTCCACGAATTTTCAAAAATTAAATACAAAGTCAATTGATCTGGGATTTGGAACAGATATTCCAAGCTTGATTTGGAATCATTAGGTGAAACTACAAGATTTTAGGATTCCTGTGGTGTTCGTAATTGACTTTTCAAATCCGAACAGAAGTTTGGATCTAAAAAACTAAACACACGCACTTGAAATGGAGTGGTGTTAAATGGTGCAAGCAAGCAAACAATGAGTTTTAAATTGTACAAGTCCACTTAATTCAGATATTTAAGATCTTGAAAGCCAAGTTTAATATTTTTTGGTAGTTTTTAAGGATAAATGTGACAAGAAAGGGAGGACCAACCTGAAATTCCACAGGAAGATAAGATACTTCAAGCTTCTCAAAATTTCCCACTTTCTTTCTGCAACTGATTCCTACACACACAAGAGAAAAGAGAGATAAGGGGATGAGATCCACTTCATGCAAGATAATTAAACAAGCAAAGCTATGCCTCCTTGTCAACGGCGCCAAAAAGTGAATGAATTTTACGCAGTTTGTAAAATACGTCGTTGTAATGCGTAAAACCGATTAACTCTTAAATTTATAAACCTAGATAGTGGGGTATCTAGGGTCGTCCAAGGTGGCAATATGTTTGCAAACTTCAAGTCTCTTGCTTGGAAATAGAAATCACCTTTCTTTTTTGTCTTTTCAACTATATCATTTTTTTTAGGGTTTCGAAATAACGAGGGAAAACATGAGTTGTTGGCAGGAAAGTAAATAACAACTATGATCACTATGATAACACCTAAGTGACAAATAATTCCACTCCCTAGGCTCACTCTACGCACATGGAGGCCTAGAGTAATTAGGGAGAGGGAGTGAAGAGTGCTAGAATCACAGCAATTAAAATGCAACTAAAAAGAAATTTCAAAGAAGGCAACTAGATTAATGAGAAAGTGTTTTATAGAAAAACCTAGTAGATGAATGCTTCTACTACTAGATAATTGCAATAAATAAAATAAAACACAAGTCCTCCTGAATTGTTGGTGAAGAGGGGAAGCTCCTTGCTCCAAGCTTAGGGGCTCATAGGCTTGAAAAGGGCTCCTCCTCCTTCCTTGAGATGCTCATCCAAGGTGGAAGCTACCACCTTCAATGCTCTTCTTCAAGGGTGGGCGTGCACCACCCTTGATCCTCCCTGCCTGGCCGTCCTTGTAGTGTTGGAGTGCTCCTCCCCCTTGGCATGGCACAAGGGAGAAGAAATGGGGAGAAGAAGGCACCAAGGGGGTGGGTGATGTGCCCCCTTAATCTTCTTCTCTACTCCTTCTTCCTGGCCGTAGATATGAGGTGGGTATAGGGTATGCTTTACTAAATGGAGGATGGGAATTATGTAGTGGTAGGGTAGGGTATTTGTAGGATGGGAAGGGGGTGGTTATGGTGTTTTTTTTGGAGCGAAATGAAGGGGTGCTTGGATATTTTTGGAGGGAAAAATGGGAGGGAAATGAAGAGAAGCCTTGGTTTTCCCTCAAAAAATACCTTCTAGAAGGTATTGATTTTGGAGGGAAAAAATGGAGGGTGGAGATGGGTTTTGATGGTAGATGTAGGGTGGTTATGGAAGGGATAGTTGGCAAGAAAATAAAGTAGGAGTAGGTGGTCTTTTTGCTGGAGCTTGGGTAGTAGGGTAGTAGGTTTTGGTGCCATGGAGGTGGACTAGCTAGGCTAAGCTAGCTTAGCGAGCTTAGCTAGTAGGGAGTAGGGTTGGAGGCATTTGGAGCTAGGGTTTGTGAAGAGGAGTTGGACAGAAGAAGTCTGGAGCTGAACTGGAGCTGGCAACTACTGAAGAGGATGGCATGGAGCTACTTTAGCTGGCTTAGCTTGCTAGTTCTTTGCTAGCTGCTAAGCCAAGCTGAAGTAAGCTGGTTTCTGCCACAAAGAGCTGAGGTGAGCTGGGTCTGGTGCTCCCGGGGAGGATCAAGCTGGTTGAGGCAACTAAGGTAGCTTAGCTCAACTAACTTGAGCTAAGTTGAGTCCCCGAGAGCTGCACTTGAGCTTCCTAAGCTGAAATGAAGTCTTCTTTAGCTAGCTGGAGTTGAGTGGAGCTGGATGTAGCTAGACCTGTGCTGGGGTGAACTCCAGTCAACTCAGCTGCGCTTGCTAGAGCTCCTTATGGACTAATGGGAGCTGAGATGAGCTAGACTCAACTAAGTTGAGCTAGATCTTAGCTAACCTAAGCTAGGGTGAGCTAAGATGAGCTTTCTTTAGCTGCCATTCAGCTGAGATGAGCTAAATGGAGCTAGGATGAGCTAACTCTAGTTCAGGTGAGCTGAATTCCAGCTATGGTGAGCTGGATCAAGCTGACTTCCAGCCGGTGAGAGCTTCTCCTTCACCAGTTGCCTTCTTGAGTGCTAGGGTTCTAGTGATCTGGAAATCTGTATATCCATAACACTCACAAAAACACATTAAAAAGACAACAAAGGGTGCAATGCATGCCTAGCCTAATTAATGCCTAAATGTCGCCCGGAAAACCCATTTACGGAGCAAAATCCTAAGAGCTAGGTTTGTTTTAATGCATAAGAATGATGATAAACTAGCGTTTATCATGATGAACCTACACAACTTCTGGACTAGGTTCTTCCCCCCTAAGCTCCGCCACAACCTATAAATACCCCCTCTAACCTCTGATTGGAGGTTAGAGACCCCCTTCCCTCTTCTATGCTGAGGTCATTCATTGGCTATTCCTCCTAGCCTTGATGTCTCCTCACTCGTTTCTCAGGTGCTTTCCACTGAGGAGCGTTGCCTCTCTCAACTCCTCTTCCTCTCCTTTACCCTGCAAACAACGTTAGAGTACCCCATAGTCTTCTATCTCTCTATTTCACTTTGCCAAAGTTTCTTCCAAATCCACTTTGATTTCCTCTCATTCTCACCCTATGATGACTCTACAATGTTCAGTGTTAATATTATTAATTAGAGTCAATTTTGGGGATAGCGATAATGACATATTATAATGGTCTTGGGAGCATTGCATGCATATTGCATGATTTTTACATTTTAGTCACTTAGAATGAATGTTTAATGACCATGTGCAAAAGCCTATTTTGAAATAGGTCTCAGATGAGTGATTGAACCATACAGATGGATTCAGATCAATGAACGGAGTCTAACGGACTCAAAATCACTTCAATCTGGCCTCCATAGCTCACACAACATGCTCGAGAAAGATCAATAGCCAGGAGGCAATGCAACATCCTTACATGCCTTGAATGGAAACTCTAACCATAGGATGGATTCGAAGCGATGATCGCAGTCCAACAGCACGGGAATCATCATGATCCGAGCACTGTGGCGTCTCCTACAATAGAAAGAAGATGGATGGCCCAAATGGCACCACGTGTCACCATCTAGGCCACCCAACACAGGCCAGCACCCACCCTTCATCAAGGTATCAACCACTCTCAACCAATGGATCTTGATCCAACAGCTAAGAGCTCGTCTCCACCGCACGCCCATAAGTCTTCTTTGTGACAAAAGAGTGGCTTTGGCTCATTGGTCGTGAAGGCGCCCTCTCAAAGAGAGGGCGCGGGTTTGAAACCCGCTGCCCCTCAATTGGGCTCTTGGGCAGCAGCAACGTGGCAGAGCAAGCAGTGCACGCATGCGCGTGTCATGTGCAGGCTTGCATAGCAGCACGCGCGGGGAGCAGCGCGGTAGCGGTAGTGTGGACCAGCATGCGCCAGTGCATGCATGCGAGACAAGGAGTGCGAGGCACGTGTAGCAGCTAGAGCATTGAAGGCGTGGGGCAAGGGAGACGCATACGGCAGGTCTTCAATGATGCTTGCTGCTATCACTGTTGACCCGAGGATGATTTTTCACCTTCTCCCTCCATTATAAAAGGGCCTACCCCCCTCCACTTTAGTGAATCATCTACCTAAGAAACTCCACCACCTTCCAGAGTTCCAAGCGAGGTCCCAAAGCTATCGAGCCACCGTCGGAAGCCCCTCCACCGCTCTAGCTGTCTCTACGCATTCTTCTTCCTTGTCTTAGTGTTATGTTATTTTGTAGCGTAGTTCATGTCATGATTTTGTTAAAGCATTCATCTACATTATGTTGATTACACATTGTTGATATATTAATCTTATGATATCTTGAGCATGGTTTTCTAACCCTCTCTCTCTCCATTTCTCTCTCATTCTCTATCGATTTTCAAGCGAACAAATGGCATATTTATGTGAAACGAAAGTGAGTATTTGATCTAATTATTGTGTCACTGTGTGCAACACTCGGACTCACCTCCAATTCTTTATTTAAAATTGATGTCGTAAATGCACTACAACAAATGATTTTGCACAAACGCATCCAGCAAACGTCAGTTTTTGATGCCATTACCGAGGAGGCAACGGATCTCTTATTCACTTTCATTTTCTTGGTCATTATTTATACTTGTGTTATCTAACTTACTCTTCTCTCTCTTCTTGTGGTTGCAGGAACCTTGTGCATCGGTAACGAGAGGAGAACGAGTTGGTTGGATCAAAAGGAAGCACAAGAAGACTGCTATCGATCCGAAGGCTTCATCTTGTCTTCCCATGATCCAAAGGTAACTTTCCATCCTTGGACCAAGAAATGGTGGTGTTATAAAAAAACTCTCTTTTGTTTGTTGAAGAAACACACCACCACTAAGTCTTCAACCTATTAACTTTGAAAAAAATCATTTTTTGGACTCGGGTTGAGGACACAATTAAACATTCCTCTACACCTCTAAAAATTTTGAAAAAATATCTCAGAGGTGCCCCTTTCAGTAGGCGAACTCCCCTTCAAATTTCAGAGCCAAAATTCTTGTGGTTTGGCCATGAGAAATTCGTTACTGGAAGTGCACAAGGTTGTCCTAAGTTTGGGAGATCTGTAGGGTGTTCTTACTACTGTGAACTCCACACAGCTCGAATTTGCGAGAGATTTATATTTCTAGAAAGATCTTGAAATTCTCTACACTTCATCTGAAGAACACTTGGCATTTAAAATTGATTAGTGATTGTTCTAATCAAGATATTAAACTTTCTCACTGATCTAGAGGTTCTGGACTGATTGACCCACTCTTGGGAAAATGTAAATTTGGGTGGTCTACTATCCTCAAAAAATTCTGAAATTAATTTTTTTGAAAAGCTCAATTTTGGTCAGAATAGGGTAATTGCTTGTTTTGATTGGACCCTTCTTGACAAAATCTTAAAAAAAGATTCATTGAGTAGAAGTTGCACACTCTAGGATCTTCAAAAGAAAATCAATTTTCATCAACCGTGTGCTTATACATTTGTGCCGTGTTTGAAGGTGTAAAGTGAGAACTTTACAAGCCATTAAAGCAATATTTAATCCTAAAAATCACACATCTTAATCTTTCCTGTGGAGGAACACTTGTTTTGGCATTAGGTCCTTGCACCCTATTGTGCACACTTATTTCGCTCATCCCTCTACTTCTTCCAACCCATGGATTTTAATGCTTATCCATCCTACCCAAACTATCCCCAACATGATTTGTATTCTTACCCAAGTAGATCGTATCAATAGTTTACTTGGGATAACCAGTCACTTAGTTGGGGATACAATCCAAGATTTGATTATATTGAAGACCCTTCTTATCCCAACTATCCCAATTTCACTCAACCTACACCAACCACCTATTGGGATATGACTGGTCGATCTTTCGCTTTAAAGTCGTTTGTAGTTTAATGTGGTGGAAAACTCGACTAATCAATATTTAACAAGAAATAACCACTCGCAGAGGAGCAGGTCGTATCCACAGGGAGGCAATGACGTATTAAAATTCGCACCAATTAAAAACATTCGTTCGTAGTTAGTTTGGACAAGAATCAAGCCAAGATTGCCTTTAGATTAAGGTTTAAGCAAGAAACAATGCTGAAATGGCAATTATGAGAAACTAGAGGATATTTTCCGCAATGCAGAATCAATAAAATATCATTAAAAAGTGGCAATGGCAGAAAATGTAATTTCTAATTGATGGTTTACTGTAGCAAAACAGGGGAATTTTTGCCTTTTGTCTTGCGCGACGAGGAGCGGATGGCCGGACGCGGGAAGCTCGGAGGAGGTCCCTTAGATTGACGGCTTCGAATCGGTGGTGATGGCGAGTCGCGCAGCCGCCGGAGGTGGTCGGACGAGCTCCGGCCGAGGTGCTGCTGCCGGTGAGTGTGCACGGCTGTTGGCGTGAGATCTGCTCGCACGCTGCTGCTGACGACTCTGCAGGCGCGGGAGGACGGGTCTGCAGGCGGTTGAGCGGGTGCGGCTGCAGCTGGCGGGGGTGCACAGGCTGCAGCAAGCGCGGGCGGAGGGCGCTGCTGGCGGTTCTGCAGGTGCGGGGGTGAACGGCGTGGACTGCAGGTGCTGTTGGAGGGTGCAGGCGCGTGGGTGAAGGGCTCTGCAGGCGCGGGTGAATGGCGCTTGCAAGCGGCAGGCGCGGGCAGAGGCGTGCTCGGTTGTGCGGGTCTGCAGGCGCGGTTGGAGGAGGGCGCTGCAGCCAGTGAGTGTGTGGAGATGGCGTGAGCTGTAGGCGCGTGGAGAGCGGGTGCGGTTGGAGGGTGCAGGCGCGGTTGAGATGAAGGCTGGTGGGTGGCGCTGCAGGCGTGGGCGTGCACGGATGAAGGCGCAGGCGCGGAGGTGGTGGTGCGGGCGTGAACGGTGAGGTGGGCGGATGTGGTTGTGCGGGTGCGGGTGGACTTCAGACGGGTACTCAAGCGGGTGATCGCACGTGAGCGGGTAGCTTCAGACATCCGAGAAATTTCTCGGACGTCTTAAGTGAATGAGAAGGTGATTGCAGTGACGGTGGTTGCGGCGGTGGTGGTTGGTGACGACGGCGAGAGAGATGCACGCTAAGGTGCTCACGGTAATGCGGGCGAGCTCCGGATGGCGGTGTGGCCTGTCACACCACACGCCCACGGTGGTGGAGACTCGCCGCCACGGTAGAGTCCGGCAATATGGAGTGGAAGAGAGAAGTTCTCTCTGCACAGTGGTGGGTCGGTGGTGGAGGCCTCTCTCGCTCAGCATCCTCTCTCCTTTTGTAGCGGCCTGCACAAATTTGAATGGAGAGGCGGGAGCAGATCCACCTTCTCCGCCGATCCATGAATGCGCTTTTAGTGAGGCCGGAGGCATTGCAGCGGCAGCCGAGCCGTTGCTGAGAAAAAGAAGAATAAAGGATATTATTAAAATATTATGGTTATTTATATACAAACCCTCAAGTTTTATGTTAACTAAAACAATGTACTTAATTAGTTAACTAATTAGACGAATGACATTCTAAGCTAATTCTAAATGCACTTAAAATATGAATGCAATGTATGGATTATGTAATTAAATTAAAAATATGAATTAATCTATTTACATCCTAATTTATGCTAAATAAATGTTAGAATTATCCTAATGTTTAGGCATTTAAATACTTAAATAGCCCACAACTATGGGCTAATCAAATACCCCCATGCCTAGTTTTTGCTAGTCCCTAGCAAAATTAAATGAAACCTAGCACTCTAAGTAGACTAGTCAACTCACTTAGTCTTCCTTCAGAAGCATATTAAGTTCAGGCTCTAGACCCAAGGTTCCTAAGTAGTTACTAAATTACAGACTAGGTTGGCTAAAGACGAGTTGTAGGCACAAGTTTCCCTGATTTCTGACTCTACCCTAAAGTTTAATGATCCCTGAGATTAAAGCATCCGTGCCTGTGTATTGGTCTGAGTTATTTGAGTTAAAGGATTTTTTTTTTTTTATATTTACTTTTTTTTTGTTTTTATTCTTCTAAGTCTAACCTCAGATCAGCTATCAACACGGTCTGTGTCGGATTCATTGTCCCCATTACCATACCTCGAAGGGTGCCTGGCTTTTGATGCTTCAAGATAGCACCGCCCATAATGACCCCAAGAACTCCTGGCAATCGACACTTCGAGATAGTATCGCCCATGGATTTCTTAAGCGAATTCAGGCCTATGGCAATCGGCACTTCGTGATAGGGCCGCCCATGGTACCTGAACCGCGCAATGTGCTTACATGCCCCCAGTAGGATGGATATCCTAAGAGACAAGCACCGAGGAGGTAATATGTTATCATCGCATCCTCAAGGTGAGTATATACTCGACCTCTCCTGCGGCGGGAACTCTTCCAATCAAAATGTGTTTTCAAGCCTCTCTTAAGTCAAAACTAAGAGAACCAAATCTCTTTTCAGAAAGACAGAAATTAAGTTGATTACCAGGCCAAGTGTGTGAAATTTGGATGCTTGGGTTACAAGGACCCGTAAACCAAAAGGTAGAATAAGACTCCAGGTACTACCCCACCTTTTAACTCAAACCCTAGCTTCCCTTCCTCAACCTCTTGAGGAATGGTCCGCAACTTAACTCCTACTTAAGTTTTTAAGTCCAAAAAGGACCCTAAAGGTCTAAAGCTAGTAGCTCATTTAGCTTCTAAAGTTTGACCCTAGAATTTATTTAGTCTACCCTAGAGTTCTGATTTGCTTAAGAATGCAAGATCTAGCCAGTTAAACTCAAAACCTTTTTTTTTTTTTTATATGTACAAATGTATGCAATTATGCTATGTATATCCCCAAGTACACCCCCCCATGCCTAAAATTTGCAATGTCCTCATTGCATAGAAGGATATTACCTGGGTTAGAGCTAGGCTGAATAGCCAGAAAGCCTGCAAATCAGGTTCAAGAATTGCAGAAATAGGCCCTAAAAATGAGCAAAGCAATGTTGGCCTAGAAAATAGGTAACCTAGGATGTTGGCGAGCTGATGATGAATCCCGATAGCAAATGCTCACCCAACTAAAATGGGAATGAAATCTTCCCAGGTCACCAGAAGAGGTACTAAAGGATAAACAGGTAAAACAACCTCCAAAGGGGTAGGGGGAGGATAATATGGATCCTCCAAAAGGTATGGGGAAGGAATGGTACAGAGATAAACCCCCAGGGTAATGGACTGACTAAAGAAATCATCAATCCATACCCGATACTTCACTACAGGAAATATTGGTCTGTTAAGCCCCCTAGTCAGAACAAAAGTGAGCAATTCTCTAAGGCAAGGATCGTCTAGGGTGTCCAAGTTACGATGTTGTGGGATGGCCATAAGGTCTAGGTTGGATTTAATCAGCTTGGTGTCCATCCCAAACACTCTTTCTAAATCCTCAATTTCATCCCTAGCATTCCTTGCACCATCACATGGATCTTCCTGCTCTTCATCAGGAGTCACAATTTCGCTTTCAGATATAAGCGAATCATAGGGTGACTTCGAAGTGAATGAAGGCAGGTTGGAAGCGACAGATCTAGGGATTATCCTATCAATGTCATCCCCGAGTTTTTGTTCTTTACTCAAATCTTCCCCGGACTCTATATGTGAATCCACATAAATCTTAGAAATTGCTTCCAAATTTTCCATCATTTTATCATGAGGAGAAATATCATCAATGGGTGTGCTAAGGAAACCTAATTTGGTCAAATTTGTGACATCCTCAGGGGCTAACTCTTCAAATAAGACATAATCACCCTTAGTGTCACTCCAAATCTTGAATGTAGGTTCCTCATATAATTCGTCCTCCTCCTCATCACACAATTCATCATGTACCCGAGGTCTAGAATCATTTAATATCTCAGCAGATCCCCTAGGGTGCTCTATCTGAGGTAAATGGTTTACACTGGTAACATCAGACTCCTCAGATAGGTCAAGTTCTTTAGGGTTAGGTTCCCTAAGGGTGGGTTTGAGTTCCATATCGTGATCAGAAGGGAGGGTAGGATTAACAACTTGACTTTGACCCACTTCATCAAATGTCACGAAAATACTATCATCTGGGTCGAGGTCTTCCAATGGTACCATCATTCCCTTCTTTTGACTCCAATATAAATCAGGTGGATACTCAACCTTATCATCATCTTCCTCAGGTTGCCACCTTTCTTCATCCAATGCATAGCTACTGTCATGTGTATTTTCCTCCCACCTAAAGTGTAGATCTCTCAAGGAAGTGTCATCTAATGGGGAGGTTTCAAAATCGATCCTCGAAGAGTAGCTATTCTCCTCAGAATTTCCCTCCAACTTAAAGTGTAGCTCTCCCACGGGAGATGCATTTATTGTAGAGGGGTGTACGTCATCGTCAATGGGGTAGATTGGGTGGCTAATTTCATCTCTTTCTTGTTGGCCTGCTCTCAAAGATTCTCCTAACAATTCACTCATTTCATTTTGCATTTTTTGTATTTCCATCTTCAAAGAAGAGAGGTCATTTCTATCATGAGAGAAGTCAGGCTCAAGCTTATAGTACCCAAGAGTGCTTGTCCAACTATTATAATTTTTCAGGTAGGGTGGGTTGGGTATTTCTTTGGTATGTGGGATATTGGGCAAAGCAAATCCCGCTCCTGAGTTCTGCTCACTAATTTGGGGCTTAACTAGGCCAATACTCCTATAATAGGAGTAAAACGGATCCCAATGATTGTCATTATGTCCATCAAGGAATGGACCATCTCGGCGTCTGGGATCGAAGGATGTAGAGTGGGGGTGAGGGTGTGGGCAAGATGTGAAAGGATGAAAATCAATGTGGTCCATTCTAACTCACACTTCAATCAGAATTCCCCAAGCAAGACACAATTCAAAAAGGACCTTTTAGGTCTTTCCCAATTTAGGCTTTTGATTTTAAGTCAGATTGTAGGTGACAATACAATTTGTTCAATCAATTTACGCGCCTATTATCGACCTACGGTTCGCCTAAGAAGACCTAGTTGGAGCTTAGGTGTTCTTCCCTAAATCTCAAATGGTCAAGTAAATCCAAAGACGAAAGATCGAGGGATGCAAGCAAGCTTAAGCCTTCCTTTGAAGCTGTGAATTCGCGGTGCTCCGCAACTACCCCCAAAAATCCGTGACAGGGTATCCCCCTCTTTGGACTTGCAAAACCTTTGATCTAAAGTTCCGAACACTTCAGAATCCAATGAAAGGAGGACTCTTGTCCTAGTATTTCCAAACCTAAGGAGTGTCTAGAAGTGTGCCGTGATGCAAGTGAAATAAGTGTGCATACACCGTAAAAGATTTTGAACTTTGAATCGCACACCAAGTTTGAAAATCAAATCCTTGGTTTTTAAAATGTCCTTCCTTTAATTAGTCCTTTTTCTAAAAAAATGTGACCACTTGTTAGATTTATTCAGTACAGATTAGGTGGTCTTCGCATTAAATCCTAAATGCAATGCGTGATCAAAAATAAGATGCAAAGTAAGAGAATGCGTACCTTGCCTCCAGCGATCTACGATGCAAGAATGCACGCAATGCAGAAAAGTAAATCTAGAGGCTGCTCATACAGACCTAAATGGTTCGTCCTAGGGCAGGCAGCTCATTTTTTTTTCTATTTTTTTTAGAACTACTTATGCACAAGCAAATAAAAGTAATAATAATAAAAAAATAAACCTAAATCTAAAGAAAAAGGGAATAGGCTCCCAAAAGTTACCCAACACGGGCCCAAAACAAAATTGGGGAACAGACCCCTCAAAATATGCCCCAGAGAAAGGGTTTCAAACTATCTGCAATGAAAAATTAAGTCTACAGTCTTAATTCTAGTATAATTAAACTAGCAACTAAATACAATGGTGTTCGTCACATCCTCGTCCTTCTCCTCCTTTCAAAATTGCTCGTCCACTTCTCATCTGGCAACGTCAAGGGTCGCCTCTCACACTGGCTGATTCTTGCACAATTTTTCTCGCACAGAAAAGAAAATAATAAATGGTCAAATCTCTGTGCAATTGACAAATAATCCAAATAAAATTAGGCAAAATTATTGCGTCTGTTGCCTCCCCGGCAACAGCGCCATTTGACTGGTCGATCTTTCGCTTTAAAGTCGTTTATAGTTTAATTGGTGGAAAAATTGACTAATCAATATTTAACAAGAAATAACCACTCGCAGAGGAGCGGGTCGTATCCATAGGGAGGCAATGACGTATTAAAATTCGCACCAATTAAAAACGTTCGTTCGTAGTTAGTTTGGACAAGAATCAAGCCAAGATTGCCTTTAGATTAAGGTTTAAGCAAGAAACAATGCTGAAATGGCAATTATGAGAAACTAGAGGATATTTTCCGCAATGCAGAATCAATAAAATATCATTAAAAAGTGGCAATGGCAGAAAATGTAATTTCTAATTGATGGTTTACTGCAGCAAAACAGGGGAATTTTTCCCCTTTGTCTTGCGCGACGAGGAGCAGATGGCCGGGCGCACGAAGCTCGGAGGAGGTCCCTTAGACCGACGGCTTCGAATCGGTGGTGACGGCGAGTCGCGCGGCGGCCGGAGGTGGCCGGATGAGCTCCAGCCGAGGTGCTGCTGTCGGTGAGCGTGCGCGGCTGTTGGCGTGAGATCTGCTTGGCGCTGCTGCTGACGACTCTGCAGGCACGGAAGGATGGGTCTGCAGGCGGTTGAGCGGGTGCGGCGGCAGCTGGCGGGGGTGTGCAGGCTGCAGCAAGCGCGGGCGGAGGGTGCTGCTAGCGGTTCTGCAGGCACGGGGGTGAACCGCAGGCACTGTTGGAGGAGGGCGCTGCAGCCGGTGAGTGTGTGGAGATGGCGTGAGCTGCAGGCGCATGGAGAGCGGGTGCGGTTGGAGGGTGCAGGCGCGGTTGAGCTGAAGGCTGGTGGGTGGCGCTGCAGGCATGGGCGTGCACGGATGAGGGCGCAGGCGCGGAGGTGGTGGTGCGGGCGTGAACGGTGAGGTGGGCGGATGTGGTTGTGCGGGTGCGGGTGGACTTCAGACGGGTACTCAGGCGGGTGATCGCAGGTGAGCGGGTAGCTTCAGACGTCAGGGAAATTTCCCGGATGTCTTAAGTGAATAAGAAGGTGATTGCAGTGACGGTGGTTGCGGCGGTGGTGGTTGGTGACGACGGCGAGGGAGATGCACGCTAAGGTGCTCACAGTAATGCAGGCGAGCTCCGGATGGCGGTGTGGCCTGTCACACCACACGCCCACGGTGGTGGAGACTCGCCCCACGGTAGAGGCCGGCAGTATGGAGTGGAAGAGAGAAGTTCTCTCTACACAGTGGTGGGTCGGTGGTGGAGGCCTCTCTCGCTCAGCATCCTCTCTCCTCCTTTTGTAGCGGCCTGCACAAATTTGAATGGAGAGGTGGGAGCAGATCCACCTTCTCCGCCGATCCATGAATGCGCTTTTAGTGAGGCCGGAGGCGTTGCAGCGGCAGCTGAGCCGTTGCTGAGAAGAAGAAGAATAAAGGATATTATTAAAATATTATAGTTATTTATATACAAACCCTCAAGTTTTATGTTAACTAAAACAATGTACTTAATTAGTTAACTAATTAGATGAATGGCATTCTAAGCTAATTCTAAATGCACTTAAAATATGAATGCAATGTATGGAGTATGTAATTAAATTAAAAATATGAATTAATCTATTTACATCCTAATTTATGCTAAATAAATGTTAGAATTATCCTAATGTTTAGGCATTTAAATACTTAAATAGCCCACAACTATGGGCTAATCAGGATACATCCAACCCAACAACCCAGGGTTAGGATCCAAACCTTGGGGATCCTTACCTTGATTCTGCTTTTGATGACTCTTCTTTTAGGTCCTGCCCACCCACTAATCAATCTAATAGGACCTACACTCTAGGAGAACACCAAGGCCCCTACCCTTCCCAGGACCTTAACCAAGATAGGTCTTCCGAATTCAAGGATCTCTCCTATTTGACCTATGGAATGTAAGGGATTCTAGAAAAGTGGAAATCAAAGGATGATCATAAACCTAGGCAAATCAAGAATGATCAAACTTTGCTTTGGACCCCTAATGAAGAATCTAACTGAGAGGAGGACTTGGAACCTCAATTATTCTAGAGTAGGACTAAACAGAAAATAATTCCTGTTGATGAATTGGACCCTAAAAATAATAGAATAGAGGACCCACACAAGAACTTAAACCCCAGTACAGACTATAGCACACATCCTCAACCATACCCTCCCAACTTTGATTTAAATACTAAGGAGAAAATCCAAGAGAAACCAAATGACACCCGATCAGTTCTTGATAGCTTTCAGTTGGAGTTACAAAGACAATCAAGAATTGATTAAAGGGCAACAAGACATGATGGATATGTTCCAACAATTGGAGGAAGAGGGGCAAAGAAAACTATTGAAAACAACCTCTCTTACTGAATCCAGGAAGCAAGGCCCCATAATGATCAATTGAACTACACCTAGTTGCCCAAAATTGGTTCAGTCCACCATTGATATGCCTCCATTGTTGGACAACTCATTAGAAAATGTCATTAAGGATTCCTTGGGGAATGTTGAGGGCAAAAATCAAGAGGAAACTAAGAATTTGGGGGATGATGTCGTTGAATCCAAATCTAATCTTACCAAGGAAAGTGATTTGGTGAAAGAGACATCCAAAATTGAATATGGGGAGTGGGATTACAATTCTGAAATAACCGATTTCAAATCATTTGAAACCCCCATCACAAGTTTAGAGGGCCAAGGGAAAGAATTTGAGATAGAGGATGAGATTAGCCCTAACTCTAATGTAACCTCGAAAATTAAGTCAGGTATGAAAGAAGTTGAAAATAATCTTAGGGTCACGGAATGGGAGGGAATAAGTAATGAAATTCTAGTTGAAGAAGGGATGGATTTTTATTTGTGGAGAGACCTCATGCTTGATTTTAGGGCTCATTGTGAAACTCTTGATTTGGTTACATGCCCTATCAAAATTGAAATCCCGCAACCTGAATGCACTGGAATTGATATACCTCTAGGGGATTACAACTTTAAAGGGACACAAGCTGATTACAAAACCTACGTCTTTAGTGTCTGGCATTTTAGATTCGGGTTGTGCTCATCCAAATCAACTTCTCTGCATGCCCACAGACTAAGAGAGGAACAAACACAGGCATTCATTACGCCAGTTGTAGAGTTCCCATCCCTTAGGATGGGACTCCACCACAACCTAGTTCTCATCTGCAGACTTTAGACTCTGGGTCTAGCTAATTTTGTTTTCACCTTCTTGACCCAGACCATTCTTGTTTGTGCACTATGCCCAGCTGAAGGCACTAAACTAAGAGCTTCCTAGGAGGCAACCCTAAGGTTTCAAGTTGATCGGATTCACGATTACAACTCTGGTGATTTCTTTCCCTACTCCCTTGCATACATTTATTTTTCCAATGAAGACAATGTCCAACTTAGGCATGGGGGGGTGGTAATTCATAGGATCTGAGTACAAAATTATCAACTTGAACTAAAAAAAAAAATTAAAATTAGGAAAAGAAAACTTATGTATTAGAAGCTTGTCTACTCTAGGAAATGATACGTTAGGGACCTAATCGCTAAGACCCTTCAAGTCTTCAGACTTAATCAGTCTAGGTGTCCACTAAAATGTGGACTTGGTCTCGAGTCCTCACCACCTTATTGTATATTAATTTGGTCAATAAAGTAGGGTGATAAGTATACGACTTATCAACCTACCCTTTGATTTGGGGGGATTTTTAGTCTAAGCATCTACACACGTTTTGCACTAACTCACTCATCGGCGATTCTAACGGAAATTGGGTAGCTAATGAATCTTCTAGGGTGGTATGGCTGGCAACTTATTGTGGGTAATAGCCCATTGGCAGGTTGTCTAGAGCCCAGCCACAAGACCATTCTCTTTCACTACTGGCTTTAGGTAAATCTTAGATTAGGAAAGCCACCTACTTAAAAAATAAATAAAAGAAAAGGAGAAAAGAAATAAGAAATAAGCCACACTTCACCGCATGAGTATGGTTGGCAAGTTATCGTGGGTAACAACCCATTGGTCGGTTGTCTAGATCCCAGCTCATAAAATGCACAAGAATTGCAAAACACTTAAGGAAGAAGCAGGGAAGTAGTATAATCCGGGGAGATATACACTGGGTTCACCCTTGTATTGACTCCACAAAAATAAAAAGTAAGGAGAAAGCAACCGATCAGATAGATACACCTTTAGGCAATATTTTTTTCAGGTCACGTAGGGGTGTAGAAACCCGAAGTCCTTTTTAATTACCATTGAGTGAGTCTATCACTATCACAATAAGATGCTTAGTACTAAGAATCCTTTTCGAGTCTTGGGTTGATTGGGTAGCTGTAAAAAGTTACCCTAAAATTCTCAACTCCAAAATTCCAAAAAAAATTAGAAAAGATGAAAAAGAAAAAAAAATGTAGAATAAGGTGACTTGAGCGGTCAACATTTTGGCAGGCAACCCGGGCACTATTGAGTCTTAGTGAGCTTGGTTCTTAGTAGAAATTTCCTCCTATTGACAAGCAATTTCTACTTAAGTGATCAATTCCTAATTTTAGTTGTAAACAGCATTTAAGTCAAACCTTGCTAGGGACTAAAAGGGGTGGGCATGGGGTATGATGACTCTACAATGTTCAATGTTAATATTATCAATTAGAGTCAATTTCGAGGATACTTATGTGATAATGACATATTATAATGGGCTTGGGAGCATTGCATGCATATTGCATGATCTTTACAATTTAATCGCTTAGAATGAATGTTTAATGACCATGTACAAAAGTCTATTTTGAAACAGGTCTCAAATGAGTGATCAAACCATACAGATGGATTTAGAATGACGAACGGAGTCCAACAGACTTGAAATCACTTCAATCCGGCCTCCGTAGCTCCCACAACATGCTCAAGAAAGATCAACGGCCAGGGGGCAATGCAACATCCTTATAGGCCTCGGATGAAAAATCCAACTACACGAATGGATTCAGAGCGACAATCGAAGTCTTGCAACGTGGGAATCAGCGCTATCCGAGCATCGTGGCATCTCCTACAACAGAAAGAAGATGGACGGCCCATATGGCACCACGTGAAGCCATCTAGGTCGCCCAACATTGACTAGCATCCACTCTTTATCAAGGCATCAACCACTCTCAGTGGTTGGACCTTGATCCAACAGCTAAGAGATCATCTCCATCGCGCACCCATAAGTCTTCTTTGCTAAAAAAGAGCGGCCTTGGCTCATTGGTCGTGAAGGTGCCCTCTCAAAGAGATGGCACTGGTTCAAAACCCGCTACCCCTCAATTAGGCATTTGGGCAGCAGCAACACGGCAGAGCAAGTAGCGCGTGCATGCACGTGTGGGCGTGTGCGCATTTGTGCAGTAGTGCACGCGGGGAGCAGTGCAAACCAGCGTGCACCAGAGCATGTACGCGCAACAAGGAGTGTGAGGCGCACAAAATAGCTGGAGCATTGAAGGCATAGGGGCAAGGGCAACGCATGCGGTGGGTCTTCAGTGATGGTTGCAGGTGTCACTGTTGACCCGAGGATGATTTTTGGCCATCTCCCTCCATTATAAAAGGGCCTACCCCTATCCATTTTAGTGAATCATCTAACTAAGCAACTCCACCACCTTCTAAAGTTCCAAGGAAGGTCCCGAAGCTGCCGAGCTGCTGACAGAAGCCCCTCCACCACCGTGGCTGTCTCGATGCACTCTTCTTCCTTGTCTTATTGTTATTTTATTTTGTAGTGTAGTTCATGTCTTGATTTTGTTAAAGCTTTCATCTACATTATGTTGATTACACATTGTTGATATATTATTCTTATGATATCTTGAGCATGGTTTTCTAACCCTCTCTCTCTCTCCCTTCATCTCTCTCTCCCTCTATCTCTCTCTCATTATCTAATCGATTTTCAAGTGAACAAACGACATATTTTTGTGACACGAAAGCGAGTATTTGATCTAATTATTGCCTCCCTATGTTCGACACTCGGACTCACCTCCGATTCTTTATTTAAAATTAATGTCCTAAAGACACTACAACGAATGATTTTACACAAACGCATCCAGCGAACGTCACCCTACCATTGGTGAGATCCCTCACCTCCTTCATCAGCTAAGTAGCTTAGCTTCTTAGGTGTAGTTTGTAGTGTAGTTTAGGAAATTAATTACTTAGTGTAGGCATAACTAGACTCCTCTATCTCCAGCTAGGCATTTCTGGCCTCACCAAAACTCCATTTACGTCAATCAAACTCCGATCACCTTCCTTTCTCTTATATGATCACTTCATTTCTTATTTCCCTTACTAATGCCTAATCTACTAGCACCTCCACTTGAGAGCTTCGTTGTCCATGGCGGAGCCTCATAACGCTTCTCACACTGAATTGGGCCCTCCAACACTTTCATCAAACTATTAAGGCCCTGATCCACATTTTTATTTCATCAATTAAGCCTTTTACATTAAATGCCCAATTCACCTCAACTCCTGCACTTCATTGTCAATGGTGAAGGTTAGGCGAGTATCTCCATCTAATTAAACTGTCTCACACCTTAGCCTCATCATAAAGATCAATTTGCCTCAACTAATTTAATGATTCACTAGCTCTTGAGTTTTGGCAAACTCAAGTTGTCTTTTAAATTGATTTAAGATCAAAGATGTGATTCAAGCTTCCTTTTTTGAAATTGATGCATTCCTGAGCTTCATGAGAACCTCAGGAAGCTTTTGAATCTATTCTTGAGAAATTTTATGGAGTTTTGGTATCTGATGATCAATTCCAACTATCACCGAAGCCATAGTGAGTTCTGACAACCTTCATAGTGAGCTCCAGTGCTTGAATCATTCTGAAAAGCTCCAAATCACCAATTTGCGATGTACTAATCACATTCCAAACATTAATTCTATGTTTTAATGAGTTTATCACTCAGATTGATCTTGTCTTCCTCAACTCTAGCATACCTAAATCTATTGATTCCTTTGACCTCAGGCCTAAGGAACATGCCCATGAGTTTCAGTAGAACCTATATAACTTAGAACAAACCTCAGATAAGTTGTTAGACCTATAGATTATGCAGCCGAACAACCTCACTTTAGTATTCAGGCGGAATACTTGGAGCATTGTGCTCCAGGTGTCAAAGCACCATATTTGATGGTCCATTTACTTTCTAAGGATTAACTGAATCGATCTGGACACATAATTAAGAAAGAAACTCTTTTGAGTTTAAAGTCAACTCTCAAGCTTGATTTGGTCAACCCTGCCTGTTGCAGAGGCTCAGGGATTCTGAGCTTAGATTGAAGAGTTGATTCTTTATCCTTAGGTTGATAGGAACTCATTCAGATCAAGTTTAGTGAGATTAAAGGCAAATAAAGTCTGATGTTAATTCTGTTCAGTTTGGATTCAACATGACCTGTAGATGAGTTCATAGAGCTTAGAATCAAATTTGAAGTCTGATTGCATGGGTTTTGCATGTTTGAAATCGGGGTTATGAGTAACCCATCGTCGTAGTTGCAAAACTCGTGACCAGATATAATTTATACCGAAACTCCAAGGGAGTCCCGAGTCAAACATAGGGAGGCGACGTTTACTTTGTATGAAAACTGTTCTTCGATTTGTTTCATTTTGGTGTTTTAGGGTTTTGTTATTTTTTTTTTTTTGAAATAAAAAGACAAGCAATCACAAGAGAGAGATGGAATCAAATTTTATATATTGCATGAATGTTTATTACAATAATCTACGAAAGCATAAGAAGAGAGGGAGGTGAGAAGAAATCTCCCGAATTGGTTGTTCGGCGAGACGACGGCGCTTGGTGGAAGCTCGGACGAAGGAGTTGAGGAGCGGGACGACGGAGGTGAGGCGTAGGAGGACGTCAGGTAGAGGAAAGCTTTAGCATGGCTCCGGAGTGGAGGTGAGAGGGTGGAGATGATCTGCTACCGGAATGGAGGTGGGAGGACGACTCCAAGGCGACCTATGAATAGGGATGGGAAGATGGAGGAATATTTGGTGAGGTAGAGGTTCGCTACACTAATAGGTGCCTTGGGAGCTTGAGAGTAAGCTCTAACAAAATGTTGGTAAGCTTGCTAGAGCTTAGAAGTAGGTGGGAGTAGAGTAGGTAGAGATGGTTTGATAAGGGGGGTGTGTAGGCCTTCATATAGTGGATGGGAAGAAGATAATCCCGTGCACAGGCATTCAGCGTTAGCTACAAGCGTCACTAAAGGCCACTTGAGCTGTCGCTAAAGATCCACACCTCTTCATTGCCTTGGCTGGTGCATGCATTGCGTAGGCCATTTAGTGACAACTGCAAGTGCCACTAAAGGTTGCCTTTCTGTAGCTACAGATCCCACGCCCACCGCTCATGCTTACAGCTATCTTCGCTCAATGAGATCTCCAGCCATTCATCTTTTATCGTGCGGTGCGCAAGCAAAGAGCACCTCTCTAAAATTTGAATCGCGTACCCCATATGCTCAACCGTCGAATACACCTCCTAGACATCTTATCTATGCATGTCAGATGGTGCGCTCTCGAGGTGCATTGGCAGCCGCATGCAGCATCTGCGCTTATCTATGCATCCACGTAGCTACTTCCTTCATTGCCCAATCTTCTATGGACTGCTTAATTTCCCTCCCGCATGCACTTCAGCGGATAAAATCCGCAAGTGGGGCTTCGAACGCATGGCTGTGCATTGTGAGCTGAGGCATGAACTGTTGTGCTGAGGATTGTTGTGTGCTCTTCTTACGAATTAAGCTTCCACACCCAAGACCGTTGGATGAAGATCCAATGGTCAAGATGACTCCTCGCTTGATCTATCGGAGGCTGGGTGAGATGAGATCCTTAGTCGTGGAGCGCACATCTCAGCCATTGGATTGATATCCAACAGCCGGATCTGATCTTACGGCGGGCATGGGGACACCTTTGCTCAGATAGGGCGACCTAGATGATGCCACGTGGTGCCATCCAGGCTGTCCATCTTCTTCTTCTTGTGGAGGGTGCTATAGAGCTCTGATCAGGGTGATTCTCGCGTTGGCAGACTACGATCGTCACTCTGAATTCATCTGTACTGTTGGATTCTTCATTCGAAGCTTGTTAAGATGTTGCACTGCCTCTTGTCCATGTAAAATGATTGAATTAATGTACATAATATACAACTATCCTAAAAATAATGCAATGGATGTTTGTGCAATATTTATATCATGATATGCAATGCTAGGCCTAGGAACTATCATAAATAAGCATTTTATGATGAATTTATTCGTGTTTATCATACCCCCATGCTTACTTTTTTCTAGTCCCTAGCAAAATTAACCTAACTGGTATGTATAAAAGTAAAGTCAGGATTCGATTATTTAGGCAAAATTCATCGATTACTTTAGAAAATCTTAATAGCAAGACATAATTAAAAAAACCCAATAGTACCTCGATGTCTACCAGACTGTAGACCTTCCAAGTCCTTGCTTTATTTGAAAAGGGAAGATAAATTTTTTTTCTTTTATTCTTCTTTTATTATTTTTTTTTTTGGACTTTTTTGAGTTTGAGAGTGTCGGGATAACTTTTTACGGCTACCCAACTCACCCAAGGCTCAGAAAGGACTCTTAAGTGCTAAGCGTCTATTGGAAAGAGTGAAAGACTCATTAGGCAGCCGTTAAAATGGACTTCGGGTTTCTACGACCCTAGGTGACCTTGCCTAAAGGTTTATCTTTTCGATTGGTAGCTTTCTCCCTACTTCCTTTATTTATGGGGTCAACACAAGGGCAAATCCAGTGTATATCTCCCCGATTTATTTTACTTCCCCACTTCTTCCTCTTCTTCCCTAAGTGTTTTGGGAATTATTGTGCTTTTTTTTTGTGAAATGGTTTTGGACAACCGGCCAATGGGCTATTACCCACGACAACTTGCCAGCCATACTCGTGCGGTGAAGTGTGGTTTTTTTTTCTTTTTCTATTTTTTTATTTTCTTTTTTTCTTATGTAGGTGGCTTCCCTGATCTAAGATTTACCTAAAGGTAGTACAATGAAAATGGTCTTATGACTGGGCTCTGGACAACCGGCCGATGAGCTATTACCACAGACAACTTACCAGCCATACCACCCTAGATAGTTTATTAGCTACCCAATTTCTGAGGAAACTGTCGAAAAGTGAGTCAGTGCAAAAAAAAGTGTGTAGATGCTTAGGCTTAAAGTCCCCCCAAATCAGAGGGTGGGTTGATAAGTCGCATACTTATCATCCCGATTTATTTACCAAATTAAAATGAATTTTAATTGGCGAGGACTCGAGACTAAGTCTACATTCGAGTAGACACCCAGGCTAATTAAGCCCGAAGACTTGAAGAGTCTAAGTATTCAGGTCTCAAAGTATCAATTCCTAAAATTTACAACTCCTAATGCCTAAGTTCTCATCTCCTAATTCTATTTTTTTTTTTAAGATGAAAAATAGGAAATTACTGTTACGGCTGACAAAAAGATTCATTAGAAATATCTACCCCCCATGCTTAGCTAATGCAATGTAGACATAGGGGTATGATGTAGACACAATTATTGAGGGTAAAATGTCTATTCATGCATGTTCCTAGGCTTAGATTTGCATGTCATGTTATAAATATTCCATAAAATGCATCATTCTGCATTTAGAGTAGTTGTATATAATTTAGGTAAATTGCATCTTTTATGTGGTCAGGAGAGAAGAATATTTATTTCAGAGCCTCGGATTGACAATTCGATCGTACGGATCTGATCAAGACGACGATCCGAGTCCAATGCCTCCAAAGTCGCCTCGATCAGAGTTCCGTAGCATCATATGTAGTCCAAGGAAGATCAACAGCTAAGGGACTAGGTGACATAATTCGGAGCTTCAAATGACAAATCCGACTACGCGGATGGATTTGAGTCAACGATCGCAACCTAATGGTGCAAAAATTGACTCAATCCGACCTCTGTAGTAGCCCCTACAACGAAAGGAAGATGGATGGCCCAGATTGCACCACGTGGCACAGCCCAGGCCACCCAGCGCACGCACGCGCCACACATGCACACAGCAGTGCAGGAGCACGTGTGTGCACAGAGGCATGCATGCACACAGTGCATCACCAGCACGTGAGCGTGCATGCACGTCGCAAAGGCAGGGTCAGCGTGTGCTAGCAATGCATGAGTTGGCCTACAGTGACACATGAGTTGACTTACAGTGACGCTTACAGCCATCGCTAATTCTTTGCGCACCAGCAAAGCCAGCTGTGGGCATGAGCTGCCTACAGCGACTCTTCCAGCAACGGCCTGGATGCCACTAATGGTGCCAAACTTATTCTACTCCCAAGCCATCTCTACCTACTTTACTCCCACCTACTCCCAAGCTCTAGCAAGCCTACCAACGCTCCATTAGAGCTTGTTCTCAAGCTCCCAAGGTGCCTATTAGTATAGCGAACCTCTGCCCCACCAAATAATACTCCAACTTCCTATCCCCCTTCATAGGTCACCTTGGAGCTGTCCTCCCATCTCCATTCCGGTAGCAGATCATCTCCGCCTTCTTACCTCCATTCCAGAGCTACGCTGAAGCTTTCCTCTACCTAACATCCTCCTGCATCTCACCTCCATCATCCTACTCCTCACCTTCTTCGTTTGAGCTTTCGCCAGGCATCGTCTTCTCACCGAACAGCCGATTTGGGAGATTTCCTCTCACCCTCCTCTCTTTTTATGCTTTCATAGTTGATTGTAATAGAAATTGAAGTGATATCTATACCATTTTCGTTCCATCTCTATCTTGTGATTCGTTTGCTTGTTTTCTTCTTACAAAAATACAAAAAAAATAACAAAACCCTAAAATACCAAAAAGAAACAAATCAAAGTGCGATTTTTGGTTAAGGTAAACGTTGCCACCCTGTGTTTGACCTAGGACTCCCTTGGAGTTTCGGTATAAATTTTATCTGATCGACACATTTTGCAACTACAACGACGAGTTACTTGTAACTCAGATTTCGAACTCGTGAAACACATGCGACTAGGGACTGATCAAGATAATCAGTCATCATGATGAGATTTGGATCTCGCATGGAAAGTGTCTCTAAGTGTTGCGAGATCAGTGTGGATGTCCAAGAGGTTGAGGTGGGTATATCCCAGGCCTGAGGAGCCTGCATATCAGAATAATGAGGAGCAATCTCCTACCCATAAGAGGTTGGGGCAGGAGAACCCTGATAATGGTAAGACAAGAAGGAGTATGGCTCCATGATTAAGATGGTCAAAGGACACCAGATGGGTCCTACTGACCTTACACAAGTTACAAGGGACTAGTGGTAGAACAAGGCAATGGCCTTATAATCAAATTGGTCCTTAAAATTAGTTGACCAGATCTTTTGTTCAAGTTCGAGTTGAAGAAAATTCAGCGAGAGACCGACTACAAGGAATTTCCGCCTCTCAGGCTAACCTGCCCAGACTGGTTACGAGGGGACTACAAGGAAGGTTCTTCCTTCGACTTTCACCTCCGGTTCCATTACCCCACAGCCACAGTCATTTGATGCTACCCCACAGCCCTAAACACCAGGTTTTGCAAGAGAAGTTGAAACTCCTTAGTAGTTTCAAGCCAAATGCAGGTTATTAGATGTGTTTTCGTGAATTCTTAGCCTATCTCTTCAATGTAATAGATGGTGGGCGGTCCATAAGGTGACTCGCCTCACTTACTAACTTTTGCACTCGTCGGGGTCTAAATTAGTCCAATGTGGTCCTATTGGCTCATGCGCTTCTAAGTTGTTTCAAATTAAAGACCACAAATCAAATATAAACTCTCAGGTAAAGATGGAATTCAAATGGTTTGAAACTTGGTAAGAGTATTCCTTTTTCAATAAGCTTTTAAGAGAGTATTTTTTTAGAATATTTACTATTTCCAACAAATAGTGATGAATTTTTAACTAGCAAGGGGTCAAATCTGGGATTTAGACCCTTTCTTGGTTTTTTTGTTGGAAATAGTATCAAATATACTCCAAAAATTTTGCGAAAATATGATAATGAAAGCTAATTTGATTATCTTTCAAACCCCAGTGATTTTGAGTAAATTAGATTTGTATGTTGGTCAGAATTGATTTTCAAATTTCATAAAAGTTCTATTTTCAAGCAATCTGACACATATGTAGTCCATGAATTTCTAAAAATTTCATAGATGAAATTTCCTTTTGGAAATAATGTTGTTGGAAAGAAAATTTGAAAATCTAGTTCCAGTCAAAATTTCAGGATTTTTTGAGCATTAGAAACACGGCTATTGAATTTTGAAGATAACACTTACTTTCTAGCCGAATTTCTAATAGGAATGTGTGCACCTGATTTCCACAGTGCCCACTTCGATTCGTTCGGCATTTCTCTGGTTTAATATGAACACAAAAATAGTATGTTATAGAAGAAATAAAAAGTCACCTTGCCTCCCCAGCAATGGCGCCAATTTGTTCTGAGCATAGATCATGTAAAAGATAAATACGTCGTAGTATAGTGCGAACTACGTCTTGACAAATAAAATTAATGGAATTAGGAGTCCCAATCGATCACAATGAGGCAAAAAAATGTTTTTGATTTCATGCACTTATTCTAAATCTAATTACTAAATAATAGACACAATGAATCACGATATATATATATCACATAGAGCATTTGAACATGAATTTCATACATGAAACTAAACTAAATGACAACATGAATATAAACTACTTATGGAATAGAACAAGGGCACCATGGGTAGATCGTGGTGGCCTCTCGGAGTGGTTGAGAGATGCAGCGACAATCCGACAGGGTGGGCCAACGGATTTTTCAGATGGAGGCAGAGAAGACGAGAAGAAGAAGAAGAGAGAGAGGTAGAAGAAGGAAGAAGAAAAAGAATGAAGAGAGAGTTGAGAGTTATGTCAAAGGGGGTGCCCTTTTGTGGATTTTTTTCCCGTGCAAATCTTTTATCGATCGGTTTATTTTGGTGCTACCATGTGGCGCTCTACGTGCCCTCGGATGTAGATCGCACGGCTCCCGCTCTCCCGTGCCTTCGCATTTTTGCTTTTACTGCATGCCTTCAAATCCTACCTTAACATCACGATCGAACAGCTTAGACAGCCTCAGCACCGCGCCTTCGCAAATCCTAAGCACGATTCACGTGCCTTCTTGATTTTGCACAACCCGTGCAATCACGTGTCCTGCCCACGGTCTGCTCTAATCACGCCACATGGCATGCTATGCGCTATCGGATCGCGCAATTGCACCTGCACGCACCTGCCAGCCGACATCGCTTCAATTTTGCGCAGCACAAGGCTCTAACCCACGTCCCACACACACATGTGCATGCACGAGCCAAGGCGCTGCGCAAACCCTTTATTATATATACTTGTTAGTTTCCATTTATACTCATCCAATCTGGGTGGTGTTTGGAGTTCGTATCGCATGTTTTGATACGAAAAGCATCGTAGTATAGTGCGCAATATGATCAAACAAAAAATTATTTTCTAAAGATAACGAGACTTAAGTCCCGGTCGTTCATCTCTGGGAGGTGTTTGTTTTACTTTTGACTTCGATCTTTTACGACTTTACTTTATTTAGAATCGCATGCCGATTCATGATTATCATGTATTTAAGTACGACATGCTTAGTTGCAAGAACGTCAGGAATTAAAAATAGGCAACATTAATCACACAAAAGATATTGCAATGAGCTCATGGTGATTCTCAACACAAAGACATATATATAGAGAAAATATATTTTTCATTCATTCATTCGGAGAGTGTTTAAAACATAAAACGTAGAGGAAAGCTTATACAGAAATGCTTACAAATATAAATCTAGCTATCAGAAAACAATCACATACAAGAATCTACGGGGAGATTTTGCATGCATCATTCAAGGAGAATAAGGACTGCGCTACTAAGTAGTAATTAAAAGCAATAAAACTATGAAGAGCATAAACTACTAATCTAAATCTAGCATAACAGAAGGGCATTCGGAGGTCGTCTCCAATGGCCTTGGAGTGGTCAAGAGGAGAATGAGGGGCGGCCAATGGAGCTTAGGCCGGCCCTTGGAGAGAGAGAGGAGTGATCTAGCATCCCGGCATGGTGTCCTTCATGGTGGTGCTCAACTTGTGGAGATGGAGTGGAGATGGTGGTGGCTAGCCTAAGTGGAGATGGATGGAGCCAAGCAAGTATGGCCAAAAAATGGATGGATGCAAATGGCCACCCCTTAGGTCTTTTTATAGACCTAAGGGAAGCTCTCTAGAGAATTATGGAATCCTCTATAGAGGCCTATGGTGGGAGCTCGTTGGAGAGTGAGAGAGAGGGTGGATGGTGGTTTTTAGATCCACCAAATGTGGATCTAAAAATTGATTTGGTGGATCTAAAAATTTAATGGCTCATGGTTGCTAATTTTGGCAACCAAGGCAACTGCACATGATAGAGAGTTCTAGAGAACAACAGGCTAGATATTTTCGTGTGGATGGTGTGTGTGGGTGTGTGTGGGTCGAAACTTAGGTGGCTAGGTTGATTAGGTTAGGTTCTAATAGGTTTAGGTCAAGGTATGTCTCAAAATAGTGTTATAAACCATAATTCACTAAGGTAAAGTCCAATTAAACTTAATACAAGTTTAATTGGGTGTGTGGAAACTTAATTGAGAGTAAAACAACTCAATTAATTTAGGTCTAGGTCAATTGGACTCTCACTGAGTCCAATTGGATAGTGTGTGTTGAGATCAGGGCTCAATTGGACTTAATTAGTCTAATTGAATAGGCTGATGGAATTGACTAAGATCCAAGTCAATTAGGTTTAGTGATGACCTAATTAGGTCCTTAGGGAGGTCTAGAGGTGATGTACTAGGGTTAGGTTACCTTAATTTATGTTCTTATTAGGTTAGAATTGGGTTTAGGGACCTAGAGATCCAAGATTAAGGCTTGAATCTCAAAACAGGAACTGGAGAGCAGTATCAGACATCTTATACTAAAAAATTAGAAGTCCAGACTTGTTGTCTGGACGTCCAATCAGAGTCAGGAAGGATTCAAGGTTCTGTCATGGGTATTCTGCAGAAATTGGATGTTTGACCAAGTGTCTGGACGTCCAATAAAACTGCAGAAGTGGTTTTAAGGTGTGTGACAGTTGGCAAAGGGTTCTGGACGCCTGATAATTCATCTAGATGTTCAGATAAAGGTTGGAATTAGGGTTTTAAGGTTTCCTAGGGTGCGGTGACCTAATCTAAGGGTGGCTAAGGATTGGGGAAGTCTCTAGGCTATCATAAGGCTAGGATGGATCAAAGCTCTTCAGATTTTACTGCTTTAGCAAACCTTAACTCCCTTACATCATTATTCCTACATCTAATCTAAGTCTTCTACTCCAGCTCTACTGCAACACCCATTATTCCTGATCCGGCTTCAGATCCTGCTCCAGATCTTGCTCCAGATCTAGCTCCTGATCAGCTTATTGCCTGCAATTGACATAATGCACTTAATCAGCACATTATAACATTATTTTATGCATAGCTAAAGTAAAGCAGTAAAAATGCAGATAATGTTTATGCATGCATGAATTACCCTAACTATACTAAGTCGTAGCCTAATCTAGGTCAATTAAGACCTATGATTGCTGTGCAATCATACCCCGATACCTAAATCATGCTAGTCCCTAGCAAATGCAAGGCTAAATTATTTACAGCAAGGGTCCCTAAGGGACTAATTATTTTATCAAGTGTATGCATTGTGATTTTTCCCCTTTTTGTTTTCATCCTATGCTCTAGAAATCCGGGCAATCGTGAAAGTGCAGCTATGTAGCTTTTGCAACGGATTCGAGTGAAAAACTAATACACCTCTAAAGCCTATACTTGAACCCTAGTAAAAATTCTAGCAGGATAGGCGGGCTTCTTCCCTTGGGGTATTCAAGATATTCTATGAATTTCACCTCGACTTTAGACTTAGGTTGAGAATCTCTGAGGGGAAGGATTATATATTTGGTGGCTCATTCTCACTCGGTGCTACATAGAGACTAGTACTACAGAATCTAGATTCCCGGATTACTAAGTAACTCAACTTAGAGAAAGACGAGAAAAACTATGCTCTCTTTTGATTCCTTCGTATTCATTCTCTCTTACTCTTTTTCTGCTTCTTTTCTTTTCTTTTTCTTGGTGCTCACAATCTCACCAGATTTACACGTATGACTTGTATTTGGTGGTCTCACTTGGCATTAACACTTTAATTGAGTTTCCATAACCCTAACACTAAGTCAGAATTCTTCAGCCAGTATTCGGGCGGCCAGAAACACAAGAAAGATGGGTTAAGGCCATATTTGGTGTATCTTAAATTTATTTGGTGGTATTGCCTCAATGCAGCTGGAATAAATATTCACTCTTTTTTCTTTGCTTTTTCTTCTTTTTCTAATTTTTTTTTCTCTTTCTTTCTTTTGACCATTTTTTTTCTTTTTTTCAAAACAACACAAGCTAGCATAAAATCATGAACTTTATTAGGGAGGCATTATTAGGGATTGGTGGTACTCAAGAGACATTGGATGGCTTAATTAGTGGAAGTGCCTACTCACGGCATTGGGAGAGACGGATAGAACGGTGTATTTCTGACCTTGGCATCAATACCCTCCTTCAGCCGAGGATTCCATAAAGAATGGTCAACCATCCACCTTAGCCCTAGTTTTATGAAAACTCGCTCTTCGCATATTTGCCTCATTTGGTGGCTCTCAAAAGTCACTCAAAAATGTATACGCAGGAACCGAGAGCAGAAACTATGCCTAATCTCTGTGTATCATCATCTAATTTTCTAGGCTTCTGAATTCCTTGCACTAATCTTGGAGCACCAGTACACTCTACTCTCATCTAACACTATTTGGTAGACTTTCGGAAGAAAATCTGCCTGACTCCCAAAACACTATCCGGGGGTTCAAGAAAAGAAGCACTGCTTCTTCTCGACAAACTAAAGACATTTATCAGCCTTTACGTTGAATCCATTACAAATTCTACATGTGTGTGAAAAATTATACTGGATTCCAGATTACAGGAATCAACTATAGAATAAAATCCCTAATGCATTCTCTTAATAAAATAATCTTATTCATGAATGCAATATGTATATATGCTATAAACAAGTAACCTCGTATAATTTGTACTCCATAAAATTTCCCTTTCTAGTTACATTCACCTTGACCCTAAATTTAGAACAAGAGGTGAGTGGGTGAGTCGGAAGTGGATGTTGCGGACGATTTCTACCTCCAATGAGAGCATTGGAGGTTGAGTCGATTGTTCTTTTGTGTAGGATCCTAAAGTATGTTTTACATGCAACTCTGAGGTTTTCCTAAATGTTGGCATAAAAATTTTCAGTTTAGTTGTATCTAACCCCCCCATGCCTAAGTTCTTGCATGCCCTCATGCATGAATATGAAAGAAAATAAATGCAGTAGGGAGAGAATGGGTAGAAATCACCTATAATTACTATTGAAATTATATGTTCAGCACTGGCCAACCTGTCAGCATGCAACATATAGAAAGAAAATATGCCAGGAGAAAAATATACTATGTATAAAATTGGTTATGTATGAGGTGATGGTAGAATGTGAGGTAGATGCTGAATTTAATGCCTCAACTGGGCAAAAGCTCAATCAGATGTATCAGTTCTAGCATAGGAATCGGTCAAGATTAAGAGAAAGATGTGCTCATATGCTCCCAGAATCAATGGTCCGGAGATGCGAACCAGCTAATTGTGCACCCCTACTCCAAAAAGTCTAGCTATAAGAAAGTGTGGAGTGGTGGTGGAAAATAGAGGATAATCAGAGGGGGGATCATGATGTTGATTGGGCTGATTTATCATGTCCCACAATTCATCAGGAAGTTGCTGAGGGAGTAGATCAACATGTATCTCAAAACCAGAGTTTGAGTCATAGGGGTCTTCATAACAATAGTTGACATTAAAGATCATGCCCTCTTCAGGCTCAGGGTCGAGCCATTGACTAGGATGATAGGTGCGTCCCCAGCTCATTGTGCTCAAAGCTTCCCCCTCATATGCATTGGGTTCCTCAGTAATTCCTACCTCTGGTAGCATATTTATTTCTTCGGTCAAAACATCCATGGCTACTTTTAGTCTTCGGATGTCAGCATCAGGGATAGAAAGCATCATTTCAGAATCTCTAACTTTCAAATTAGGTATGTAGGTGAAAGAAGAAGAGCGCAGATCAGAAGATGTTGGCTCTAGCACAGGTTCACTGATGCGAAATACGCGTGATTTGTAAAAGTGGGTCTTTAACGTCGTTGTAACACGCGAATTCGCATACGCTTTTAAATTTATATCCTAGATAGGGGAGTATCTAGGGTCGTCCAAGGAGGCAAAAATTGCAATTCAATTCTCTTGCAAAAAACACATCTCAACTTTCCTTTTGGTATTTTAACTATATATAATTTTTTTGTGTTTTGAAATAATATGAGCAAAGTGCGAATTGTGACAAAAGAGTCCTAACACCTAAAATGCTAAGCTGAAACTTAAGAGATTAAAAAGTCCACTACCTAAGCTCACTCTAGGCAAGTGGAGGCATAGAGTAATTAGAGAGTGGAAGTAAACTAAATGCTAGAACTACAGTAACAATTGCAATAGAAAATTAAAAAGAAGGTAATTTAATTAACTCGAATTTGTGTTCTTTTTCCAAGACAAGTGGAGGAATGCTTTTACTAGAAATAAAAAAATTTAAAAGCAATAAAAGAAACACAAATCCTCTTGCAAAAATTGGTGAAGAAGGGAGTCTTCTTACTCCAAGCCTAGCTGCTCCTTGTCTTGAAAAGAGGCCCTCCTTCTCCTTCCTTGAGAGCTCCTCCAAGGTGGCATGGACCACCTTCAAGATCTCCTCCAAAGATCTTCCTTGCCTGGCTTCTCCTTTGGCTGGCGTGGGCACAAGAGAGAAGGGAAGAGGGGAAGGCACCAAAGGGACAAAATATCCCTTTAATCTTCTTCTTCTTCTTCTCTCTTGGGCGTGCGCTCTAAGTGGAATATGAGAGTGAATTTGCTAGCCAAGGATGGTTTGAATGGTGGTGGGTAGTGGTCTTTTAATAGGGTAGGATGGGGGGTTAAGGTGCCCCTTGAAATGGAGGGCTAAGATGGAAGGATGGAGGTGGTTGGTGATCCTATGGCTAAGGGCATTTGGCGCCAACCCAAGGGACACCTAGGGGGTGGTTATGGGCGGTGACACCCCTTGAAGTTGGCACCAAAATAGCTTCTAGAAGGGGGTCTTAGGTGGCGCCAAGAAAGGTTCTAGAAGGAGGGGGTATGTGGAGGGTGGAGATGGGTTTAAAGGGAATTGTGTGGTGGAGATGAAGGGGATTTTTGGAGGGAAAAGTGGCGCCAACAAGGGGGTAGTTAGGGTTGTTTTGGTGCCACTTTTAGGTGTATTTTGGAGGTGGTGAGTAGGCTAGGTTCACGCCAAGTAGGTTAGCTTATGTGGAGCTTAGGTGGAGCTAGTTGGGTGGAGTTGTTAGGTGGGTTTTTGGGGTGGTACAAGCAAGGAAGTTTGAGCATAGGTAAGCTAAGCTAAGCTAAGCTAGCTTAGCTAATGGAGGAGTAGAGGAGGAGGTGTTGGAGCTAGGGTCTGGAGGGAGGAGTTGAGGAGGAGAAGTCTGGAGCTGAAACTGGAGCTGGCTACTGTTGAAGAGGCTGGCTTGGAGCTATTTTAGTTGGCCTAGCTTGCTAGTTCTTTGCAAGCTGCTAAGCCAAGCTAAAGTGAGCTAGCTTCTACCATAATGAGCTGAGGTGAGCTAGGTCTAGTGCTCCCGAGGAGGATCAAGCTGGTTGAAGCAGCTAAGGTAGCTTAGCTCAACTGAGTTGAGCTAAGCTGAGTCACCGGGAGCTGGACTTAAGCTTCTTGAGCAGGGATGAGTTATACTTCAGTTGGCTAAAGTTGAGTGGAGCTTGATGTAGCTGGATCTGAGTTGGGGTGAACTCCTGTCAACTCAGCTGAGCTAGCTAGAGCTCCCTGTGGACTAGTGGGAGCTGAGATGAGCTAGACTCAGCTAAGTTGAGCTGGATCTGAGCTAACTTGAGCTAGGGTGAGCTATGATGAACTCTCTTGAGCTGCCATTCAGCTGAGATTATCTGAATGGGGCTGGGATGAGCTAACCCTAGTTCAAGTGTGCTAGGTTCCAACTGTGGTGAGTTGGATCAAGCTGAGCTCCTTCTTCACCAATTGCCTTCTTGAGTGCGAGGGTTTTAGGGATCTGCATATTTGTTCATCCCTAACACTCACAAAAACACATTATAACAACAAAAGAAAATGCAATGCATGCCTAACCTAGTTAATGCCTAAATGCTGCCCAAAAACCCGTTTGCGGAGTAAAATCCTAAGAGCTAGGTTTGTTTTAATGCATAAGAATGATGATAAACTGGCGTTTATCATACCCCCATGCTTATCTTTTGCTAGTCTCTTAGCAAAACTTCAAATTTTTTTGGAAAATGGAATTTTTGGAAATCTAATTTTTTTCAAATTTTGAAGAGAAAAAGATTAAGGGACCTTGGTTCTTCTAAACATAGGAAGTGCAGGATTTGTTATGGATAAATATCGAAATTTGTTTTTGGATCCAACCATTAGAAAAAATAGGATCAGAATATCCTTCAAAAAATTCACAAATTAACCCCTTGTTAATTCAGATGACTTGAAATTTTTGTTTCTAGGATTTTTCTGGCTCCTGAATCTGATTCGCAACTTGCAAAATCCTTTAGAACCTTGTTTCCGAGATTGTGAAAAGCCAACATTTATAAGGGTGTGTTAATTTATTTATTATTACTTTCTTTTCTCTCCCCCATGCTTATTTTTAGTTTAGTCTTACAACAGATGTGTTGGGATCATCATTCCCGTTACCATTCCTCGAGGGGGCTCTAGTGCCAGTACTTCGGGATAACACTATCCATCACACCACCCTGGAGCTCACAACCCCAAAACACGATGTGGTGTAAAGGGGCGCTCCAAGAAAACTCAAGCTCTTGCTCCGACACTATAGGTAGAGCACTGTCCAAGACACTTGAGCTACTAAAATGCGCTTTAATGCTCCATCTAAAGATATGAAATATAGATATGGAGCAGCGCCGAGGCGATAACATGTTGACATCGCGTCCTCAAAGGAGGCTTTTTCCTCCTTGGTGGTGGGAACTCAAATCGATCATTTGCTTCAAACTTTAACTAAGTCTAAACAAGGGAGTTTTTCAAATTTTTAGTTATCTTTTAAGTGTTGGCTTGTGTATGAAAATTGACACAAGAAGTTTCTCATGACATGCAAGATTTTGAATCAGAAACTAAGTCAAATACTTTCCGTATTACAAAATCGGATCAAGTCACCTGAACTATCATGAGTTCAGGTGGAATTTTAGAGGACATCTGATCTAGTCTAAAATAGACCTTGAAATTCTAATGATCAGATCCGCATTCTTATCCCTAGTTTGTTAAAGATTAAATCCCATTGTACCAAAAGTGAGTTTTCAACCTTAGTCTCGATTTCAAAAATTTTTCCTAAAATAGTTTTCAACATTTTTATTTTTATTATTATTATTTTTGGGTATCCAAGCAAAAAAATAAAATAGCTAAAGAGAAATGCATGCTTTTAGGTTTTGAAAATCCTAAATCGATCGTCAAATTTTAAAAACACCCCCCCATGATTAAGATATGCTATGTCCTCATGCATTAGGAGGGAAAAGGGATCACCTTGGTGAAGAACGGTCGGGTTTAGGATGATTAAAAATTGGAAAAAGAAGAAAAAAGGAAAGCAGGGAAAAATAATGGGTTACCTCCCATCCAGTGCTATCTTTTACACCATTCAGCCGGGCATGATGTGCATTAGTGATCAAGGGTGGCTGGCTCAATAAAATTAAAAGATTCAGACGGAATTTTAGGCATATGATCAAAATAGGGCTTTAAACGTTGGCCATTAACTTGAAAGGTCGAATTAGTTTTTGGATCAAAAGGATCAACATCGCCGTATGGATATGTTTTATGTACAATAAAGGGGCCAGTCCATTTAGATTTTTATTTGCTAGGAAAAAGATGTAATCTCGCATCGAAAATCCAAATGCATTGATTAACGTTAAAGTGTTTCTGAACAATATATTTATCGTGAAATTTCTTTGTTCGATCTTTATAAATCCTCGCATTTTCATAGGAAAAATTACGCAATTCTTCCAATTCAGTTAATTGTAATTTTCTATGGTTACTGGCATTAGATAAATCCATATTGAGTTATTTTATTGCCCAAAAAGCCCTATGTTCTAATTCTCCTGGGAGATGGCATGCCTTCCCAAAAATCAGACGAAAGGGAGACATGCCAAGCGGGGTTTTAAAAGCGGTACGGTAGGCCCATAAAGTAGGGTCATTATGTCATTTGTCATAAGATAAGAGAGAGGGTTGGCCACTACATTGTGCAATCCTGCCTTATCCTTGATTTCCAGGTCAAATTCCTGGAGCAGCAGAATCCAACGGATAAGCCAGGATTTCGCATCTTTCTTTGTCAGCAAATATTTAATTGCTGAGTGGTTGGTATATACAGTGACATGTGACCCCAGCAGATAAGATCTATGAAAGATGTTACTATGAAAAATAAGGCAAGTGATACCAAATTGTTTGTTTCCCTTTTATCTTCCGAAGATTAGGAGGTTGATTAGGGAAGAATAGAGAAGTTACCCACCCTGTAGTGGTTGATTTTCTCGGAAGATCTCGTGAAGCACCTCGCAAAATCACAGTAAAGCAAATATGGCAAGTCAGTGCTAAAATATAATCAAATGACGCATTGAATAGTGGTGAATTGCGTGTTACTCCCCAGCAACGGCACCAAAATGTTTACGTGGTGAAATCAAGTTTAAAATAAAGCGTTGCAATATAGTCGTAATTGCTTTGAAAACATATACAATTTTTATTACTCGAAAAAGTTCTGAGGTCGAACACAGGGAGCAAATGGAATTCATATTCTAATCTCAGCAGTTAATGTAATTTGAACACAAAAATATTACTCAAAAACTAATTTGCAATGTAGAGTATATGAGTATATGGAGAGTAAAAAGAATTTTCGACAAAATAATGGTCATTTAAATCTTCAATTATAAGTCTAATACATAGAATAATTAATCAAATTTAATAAAGGAGAGAGTACGAAATTAGATGTCTGATTTTGCAATCAGACATCTTAAATGATGTTTGCTACAGTACCCCTTTTGCTTTTCTTTGTCTGCGTGCCTCTTCCTTCTTCTTCACTTCTCTTCTTCCTCAGGCCTTCACTTTTTCTTCTTTCTCTCCTTAGGCCTTTGTTCGTGATGCGTAAAGAACATTTTTGCTAGGAAAATTTCGTAGTATAGTGTGAAATAAGATCAAACAAAGATATTCAATAAAAGATAACGAGACTTGAGTCCCAGTCGTTCTTCTCTGGAGGCGTTTGTTTTACTTTTGAATTCAATCTTTTACCGCTCTACTCTGTTTAAAATCACACGTCGGTTTATGATTATTGACGTGGCTTAGTGCGTGTGTGTTAAGGAGTGTCGTTATAGTCGCACTTGCAACGTCGGTTTTAAAATAAGTAAACGGAGGTGAGTCCGAGTGTCGGTCTCAGGGAGGCATGAAAATCGGATTTTTACTTACCACTTGTCATGGAAGGTGCGGAGTTTTGCTTGCGAAAGATGCGGTTTTGAAAAGCAAGAGAGGGAGAGTTTTAGGGTTAGAAAGTTCTTTGCTTGATCATGCAACTTGAATGGAAATTAAAATGACAATTGAACGGAAAATAACTTCATTAATCATGCATTTGTAGTTCATAGCTTACAACATTAAATACATGCTTCAACAAAAGTAATAGAAAGCTTAAAAGAAAGAAAGAGAGAGAGAGTGTGTGTGCGTGTGTGGAGAGAGACGAGGCAGCCACGGCGGTGGAGGAGGCTCCGTCGGCGGCTCGTTGTCTCCGGCGATTATAAGAGGGCCTAAAGCTAGCTAAAAGAGGGGTGGAGTACTTGCAAGGGGGAGTGAATGCCTTGAATGGTGGTTGGAGGGGGTTTAAATAGAGTTAAGGGCTTCCTAAAAGAAGAAGGGGCTTTAGCGACATCCAGAGCGTCGCTAAAACCACTCCCAAAAATGTCGGTGAAGCCCTCCAGCCGTCGGTTGATGGTCGGCCTGGATGGGTTGTTAATATGATATTTTTATCGTTGAAATGTGTATAGTGGTTAACCTAATTCAGACCTAACCATCTCTTTACAAAATTTTTAACCTGGCCTAATTGATTTTATCTTGTCACTTTTAAGCCCAGGGTCGAACTCAGGGAAGTGGGGTTCAAGTCGAGTTTCTACGTTTTCCTTAAAACGCGTCTCTTCCGTTCGTTTATTCTGTTTTTGATATTTTTCTTATTTAGGTTTTTTTTCTTGTAATCCTTGTTCTTGAGGCACACCCTCAAAATTGTGTCCTTGGCTTTTAGCCAAAACAGAGTTTCAAAACACGTCTTGCTACTTGCAAGACGGGGGTACCTGCAAATCAAAGATTATCTTTTCACTTTTATACCTTTTTTTTATCTTTTTACTAAGAAAGAAACTAACAGATAGAAAGTAAATATAGTAGCTATAGATATATATTTATATGTAGTATATATATAAAGGGGTGGGGGTGGAGGTGACGATGGAGTGTAGCACTATGTCGAGTCAGCCGACGTCTAGAGAGACGCAACCAACACGACTAGGTGCCGCGTGGAGTGTGGATGGAGGATGGATGATGTATGGGACCACGCTTTTTTGTACGCGTGTATCAGGGAATATCAGCAACTGGTGCAGATATCCCCGCGATACAGCGTATAATAAATAACGTGAAAATATATGTACATATGTATGTATATAAATGTATAAGTATATATGTATAGATATATATAGATATATATATATATATATATATATAGGTGTATATATATATATATATATATATATATGTATGTATATATGTATATAGCTATGTATATATGTATATAAGTATATATATATAATACTATATAGATATATATATATATGTATATAAGTATATATGTATCTAGATATATATGTATATATATATGTGTATATGTATAAGTATATAGATATGTATATATATATATATGTATATGAGTATGTGTATATATATATATATATATATATATATATATATTATATATGTATATGCATATATATATTATATTATATGTATGTATACATAACTATATAGATATACTATGTATATATAAGTATATATATATATAGATATATGTATATGTATATATATATATATATATATATATGTATGTATATAAGTTACTATTAGTGTGTGAGTGTGTGTGTCGGTGAATGGGTGTGTGTGTGTTGCTGTAAGTGAAAAAAAAGAGAGAGAGAGAGAGAGAGAGAGATAGAGAATACGTGAGAGAGAGAGAGCGGCAGACAGAGAGGGAGCGGGCGGCAGAGAGGGCGGACGCGCGCGGGAGAGATCAGCAAAGAGAGAGCGGGCGAGAGAGCTGGTGATGGCGTGAGTTAAGACGTCTGTGGATGGCGGCAGACGTCTTGGAGCCGCGTCGTCTGCAGGCGGCGCCCGACGTCTGGAGGTCGAGTCGTCTGCAGATGGCTGCCGACGTCTGATGGTCGCGGATGCAGGCGCGTCTTCGCGTGGAGAAGGTGAGGCGTCTGCAGGCCGGGTGCGAGGAAGGAGAGCGGGTGATGGCGTGCTCGGAGAGGGCGGCGGGGAGTCTGCAGTCGGTCGCGGAGGGTTGCAGAGGTTCGCGGGGGTCGGCGCGAGGAGGCCTGGCCGCTGCAGTGCGCGCAGCGGCCTGCTGCGGCTGCAACTGCGGCGTGGACAGAACGGAGACGGAGGCGGGGAACGGGCCTGCAGGCGCGCGCGGAGGGTTGCGCGCCTGCGGGGAAGGTCGCGGAGGAGGCGGGGGTGCTGCTGCTGCTGCTGTCGACGCTGGGCTGCTGCTGCTGCTGCTGCTTCAAGCTTCGGACCTTGAAGCGGCAGCAATGGCGTGGAGATGCAAACGAAGAGAAAAGAACACACCACGCCCACCGGCTCGTTGAAGAGCTGGGCGGTGGTGCTCCCACTGTGGTGGTGTGCACCACAGTGGGTTCTCCTGCTCGTCGGGTGCCTCCTCGACGGAGGGCCGGCGTATGGGAGGGGAGAACGGGCGAGGAAGGTGGTGGAATGCAGCGTGGCGATTTTTCAGCAGCTGCCGCAGCTGCGTATTGCAGCAACGTTCCTCCTTCTCCTCGTGAGGAAGAGCTGCGGCTTTATAGAGGAGGAGAGCATGGCGGGGAGGCATGGCAGCAGCAGGGAGAGGCGTTGGAGAGTGGCTGCTGCAGGGAGAGGCACGGGAAGGACAGCAGGGAGAGGCGGGGGTGCTGCATGCGGCTGCGGGAAGGCGCATGGCGTGGACGAAATTCAGCCGTGGGAAGAAGAAAAACCGTGGGAAGAAGAAAGAAAGATGAAAATAAAATATGGAGAGGGGACTTTTGCAAAGAGACACTTGAAGAAAAATGTAAAAATGCAAGCCATTTATTCCATTCTCTTCTCCTCTCAATTAAATGCATGCATGCAAGCGTTTTTACAAATGCAACTACAGGATTATAATATACATAGTTAATGCTAGAAAATAGCATAAGAAGGCGTTCTTATAGGCGTGTTTTGAGGTGCAAACATCGGTTAGCCGCTTGCCTCGTTTCTTCTCTTCATGCGATCCACGGCCGCTGAACGAGAGTCGTCCGATCAAAGATCGGACGGCTGAGAGTCCTCCTGTGCTGGGATCACGCCTCGGGCGCACGTGTGCGCATGTGTCATCGCCCAGCGTGCGCACGCGCGTCATCACCCGGCGTGCGCGCGCGCGTGGACACCCGTGAGCTGCAGTCGCGTCGCGTGGCAAGATCTCGGTCTCCCGCTCCTGATCGTGCGGCCCAATTTCTCTGCGGCCATCTCCTGTCTTTAATTTCGCCACCGCGCAGCTCGAACCCGCGTCGCGTGCGTGCGGGCATGCGCGCTAACCGTTGCGCCATGCCTGCGCTTTGTTACGGCGACCGCTGGCGGGCGCGCGAGTCTCGGCTGGATGAAGGCATGACGTACGGTGGGGCGGGGCTGACGTGGCGCAATCTGGGCCATTGATATCCAGATCAACGGTCAGAACTTCTTGGGCCCATTGTAGGAGCTCCAGATGTCGGATTTGGCCGATCTTGAGTCCGTTGGACTCTGTTTGTCATTCTGAATCCATCTGTGCGGTCCGATTGCTCATCTGAGGCCTGCTTTGACAAATGCTTACACAAATGGCCATTAATACAATTTATGAGCAATCTTGGTACATGATGCATGCAATGCTCCTATTCTACTTATGTTGTGCCTTTTATTCTAAAGATGGGCCATATTCAACATAATTATCACCCCCTTGTGTAGTGCTATCAATTATTACATATTGAAGTATGACATGCTTAGTTGCAAGCATATCAAGAATTGAAAACAGGCAACATTAATCACACAAAAGATATTGCAATGAGCTCATGGTGATTCTCAACACATAGACATATATATATAGAAAATATATTTTTCATTCATTTATTTAGAGAGTGTTTGCAACATGAACATGTAGTGGAAAGCTTGTAAATGAATGCTTAAAAATGTAAAGCTAGCTATCAGAAAACAATCGCATACAAGAATCTACGGGGGGATTTTGCATGCATCATCGGGGGAGAATAAGGGCTACATTACTAAGCAGTAAATAAAAGCAATAAATGTAAAGAACTAGCTAATAGAACTGAGGGCACTCGGAGGTGGTCTCCGATGGCCTTGGAGTGGTAGAGAGGAGAATGAGGGGCAGCCAATGGAGCTTAGGCCAGCCCATGGAGAGAAGCTGGAGGAGTGATCCAACATCCTGGCATGGTGTCCTTCATGGTGGTGCTCAGCTTGAGGAGATGGAGTGGAGATGGTGGTGGCTAGCCTAAGTGGAGGTGGATGGAGCCAAGCAAGTATGGCCAAAAAGTGGATGGGTGCCAAGGAAGTGAATGGGTGCAAATAGCCACCCCTTAGGTCTTTTTATAGACCTAAGGGAAGCTCTATAGAGAATTATGGAATTTTCTACAGAGGCCTATGGTGGGAACTCATGGGAGAGAGAGAGAGAGAGAGGGTGGATGGTGGTTTTTAGATCCACCAAATGTGGATCTAAAAATTGAATGGCTCTTGGTTGCTAATTTTGTCAACCAAGGCAACAACACATGGTAGAGAGTTCTAGAGAACTCTAGGCTAGGTATTTTCGTGTGGATGGTGTGTGTGGGTGTGTGTGGGTCGAAACTTAGGTGGCTAGGTTGATTAGGTTAGGTTCTAGTGGGTTTAGGTCAAGGTATGCCTCAAATTAGTCTTATAAACCCTAATTCACTAAGGTAAAGTGCAATTAAACTTAATACAAGTTTAATTGGGTGTGTGGAAACTTAATTGAGAGTAAAATAACTCAATTAATATAGGTCTAGGGCAATTCGACTCTCACTGAGTCCAATTGGACAGTGTGTGCTGAGATCAGGGCTTAATTGGACTCAATGAGTCTTATTGAATAGGCTGATGGAATTGACTAAGATCCAAGCCAATTAGGATTAGTGAGGACCTAATTAGGTCCTTAGGGAGGTCTAGAGGTGATGTACTAGGGTTAGGACACCTTAATTTATGTTCCTATAGGGTTGGAATTGGGTTTAGGGACCTAGAGATCCAAGATCAAGGCTTGAATTTCAAAATAGGAACTAGAGAGCAATATCAGACGTCTAATAATAGTGTTAGACGTCTTATACTCAAAAGTTAGAAGTCCAGACTTGATGTCTGGATGTCCAATCAGAGTCAGGAAGGATTCAAGGTTCTGTCTTGGGTATTCTGCAGAAATTGGATGCCTGACCAAGTGTCTGGACGTCCAATAACACTGCAGAAGTGGGTTTAAGGTGTGCGAGAGTTGGCTGAGGGTACGGATGTCCTATAATTCATCTTGAAGTCCAGATAAAGGTTGGAATTAGGGTTTTAAGGTTTCTTAGAGTGTGGTGACCTAATCTAAGGGTGGCTAAGGCTTGGGGAAGTCTCTAGGCTATCGTAGGGTTGGGATGGACCTAAGCTCTTCACATTTTACTACTTTATTCCTACTTAATAGAATAGCAAACCTTAACTCCCTTACATCATTATTCCTGCATCTAATCTAAGTCTTCTGCTCCAGCTCTGCTACAACACCTGCCATTCCTAATCCAGCTTCAGATCCTACTCCAGATTCAGCTCTTGATCAGCTTATTGCCTGCAATCGACATAATGTACTTAATTAGTACATTATAACATTATTTTATGCATAGCTAAAGTAAAGCAGTAAAGAAGCAAATAATTCTTATGCATGCATGAATTACCCTAACTTATGCTAAGTCCTAGCCTAATTTAGGTCAATTAAGACCTATGACTGCTGCGCAATCAGCCTTCACTTCTTCTCTTTCTCTGACCCATTAGTTCAGACCTCCTCTTCTTCTTCTGGCTTTAGCTGCTTTCTCTTTAGCTCTGCGATCGTCTGCTTCTTCTTCAACTTTTGCTCAGGCCTCCTCTTCTTCTTCCTCTTCCTTCTCTGATTTTCCTCTTCAGAATCCGACTAAGTGATAGCTGGAGGTCCCTGTAGCAAAACCCTCCCCCTACCCACGTGACCCTCCTCTCTCTTTCTCTCTTAGGATCTGCTCTCCCGAAGCCATAGGGTATCCGGGTTATCAGGTCAGGCACGTACCCAGGTCCAAGCTCACCGACATGCGGTGGTGAGCGAGGAGTGTAGGTCAGGCGGGTTATCGGGTCGACCAAGTCCGCGGGGGTATGTCGCAGATGAGGTCGAGTGAGTAGGTGAGAGGGATCTCACCCCGTGAACTGAGGCAAACAGCTATAATCACAAAATCAATTTATGCGCCTCAACACGCTTTGCAGCCGTCGATGTGGGACTATCCGCACCCTCTTCCTTCACGTGTCTACAACAGGGGTTCTCCCTTCAATTGCCTCAACTCGCGAGCTTGCATCTTCAATTGAGGATCTCAGTTTTTGCGTGAGACACTTCTGCATGACCTGGGGCTTTAACTTGGGACCGAAGTGTCTGGAGCGAGCTTGTAGCAATCTCGAAGCTTACTTGTCAATGGCGGACAGGGTGGAGTACATAGAAATAGAGAAACGGCCTCTCGGCCACGTTAGAACTCTCAGGAATGGTCGTCGGAGCATGGCAAATGTGATGGGGGTGGTGGCGTGGTGCCTCGTGGTCTGTGAGTGCGTAGCTAGGTCAAATTGTTTGCGTGTGAGTTGGTGTGCTCAGGGGTGCATGTGAGTGAGTGGAGAAGTGAATGAAGAAAGGGGAAATGATCAGTGAGGTGTGGCCAATGTTTTGCAATGGTCGGCGAGGGTTTTGGTGGTCTGTGGAGGTGGGATGGCCTCACCGGAGGGGGTGGCTAGAGATGGAGGAGATGGAGTTGCGAAGGGTTGTCAGTGGTCGGATTTGGAAAATAAAGAGTAGGGAAGACAGTAGGGGAGATAAGGGACCTAAGAATCTACTATAAGGATGAAAAGGTGAAGGGATTCCCATGCCAGTGTGGTTGTTGGACGTGGGGAACATGAACCTCCGTAGGAGAGACGGCAACGAAGACAGGGAAAGGACGGCGATGGCTGGTATTACACGATGCGAAGGATGGTGAGGAAGATGAATCTTCCACTGGTATTGTGAAAGGATGACGAGAGGAGTCGGAGAGAGACTGCTGGAGCTTGTGGAGAATTGAGTCCAAAGAGGAGAGATGAATAGGGGGAGTTCCAGCCGAATTTCAAGCTGAGGAGAATGGTTGAACCCTGGGGAGTATTTTATAGGTCTTAGGAAGAAGTTTTAAGCTTGGGAAGCAAGCTTCCCAAGCTTTAAAAGATCACCAGAGAAGGAAACTTCTTGATACCCAAATCTCTCATGCACTCGCATGAGAGATTGGGAAAGATCTAGAGTACATGGACATGCTTAGATTGAAGGGAATTACGTGATGAATCTCCCTTCCAATTTTGGAAGGGATTCATCAATCAATCACGGAGAAATCTCCTGTCAAAGATCGCCGGAGTAGGTTTTCTCCGCGATAATGGTGGAGGAACCTAATTGTGAAGACAACGAAGAAGTTAGGGGGCTGAATGTAAGGGTTTTTGAAAGTTGGGGGTATAAATGTAATCAGACAGGACCATTTTGCAAACTAAGTCAAGACAAGTTTTCCTTGGGTCCAAATTTTGGTAAAAACCTAATTTTGACCTAAGTAATTCAATGGTGAAGTTGGATTTTGGTTTTTACCACATTTGGCTAGGTAATTTATGTAAAAACCCAAATTAGGGCAAATATTTATCTGAGACACCATTTTAGGTTAAGATGGGTTCTAATGGCCGAATTGAAGATACTAAACCATAGAGAATATTTTTCTATAATTTTTAGAGGGTTTAGATGAATTTTATCCTGACCAGAACCTTAATTAATTAAGTGGGTCTATTTTTAGGGTTTCAAAAGTCATTTAATTATCAAAACACACGCAAACCCTTTTCTGTATGATCAAACCCACTTGTTATCCAATTAAGACCATTTGACTTTTATTCAGTGCTTGAGAAAACCCGTGGTTGTACTGCATTCATGATAAGCTAGTAAAATTGTAGTTTTAATCCTAATTTCTTATTTTTCTCTAAGAATGTTTATACAGTGAGTTATGGTTCTCTGGCGGTTATGTTGGAGCATTTATTGACTCATTTGGGTTAAAATGAGCTAGTTATGGCTCATGATGGTATTCCCATCAACCACTTTAGTCTAGACCACCAACGCACGAAATGTGAATGAAGAGCAGATGATCATGAGGCTTTTTCCCAACTCTCTCACGGATAAGATTGCACATTGGCATTTATTGAAGGTGGAAAAGTACGCGTTCAGAGCTGGATTCGAAAAGTCATCGTTGTAGTTCAAGTTGCAAAGAAATCCGTTCAACAGATAAAATTTATATCGAAAACTCCATAAAGAAATTTTGGGTCGAACACAAGGAGGCTATGTCGATCTCAAAATCTGTAGTTATATTTTTTTTTGTATTTTTGTTTAAAGGGTGAAATAATCACAATGGAAGTAATATAAACAATAAGAGAGAGAGAGAAGGAATAATCACTTGGTATTCAAATAATGTTTTACAACTAGGAAAGCAGGAAATGATTACACTAGAAAGCAGGAAATTGTTACAACTAGAAAGTAGGAAATTCTACTCTAGAAAGCGATAAAAGAAAGGAGAGAGAAATTATCCTCCTCGATGAATGCTTGGAGGACGAGCCGGACGAAGGTGATGCCTGGAAGATGGAGGACGAGGTGGGAAGAAGGAGGATGAGGTCGGAAGAACGGGAATGAGGCAGCACGTCGTCGTTGTCGCAGGACCAGCTTACGAAATGGGGGCGAAAACTTGGCTTTAGCTCTTGAGGAGCATCCTGGGTGTGGGACAAGCTTCTCTTAAGCTTTGGAGAGGGAGAGAGGAGAAGGAAGGGATGAGAAATTCATAGGGTAGGGGTCTCCTTTTATAGTTGCAAAGATTGGGGGCATTTTGGACATTTCAACATCAAAAACATTAATTCAGGACCTCTAGTGACGGATTTATCCGTCACTAAAGGCCTGAACATGGCCGATGTATGCGCACAGTACGTGCTCGCTCACCTTCGACTGCCTCAAATGCATACGCACATTCACGCACAATTAACCGTCCGATCTCAAGATCGGACGGCTTAAAACACTCCTTGCCAACGTCGCGCGCCTGTGTGCGATCATGCATCCGGAGTGGCATGCGATCGTGTGTGGATGTTGGACACGATAAGATAGCACCGCGTTGCACCTTTCGAAGCCACTCGATGAAGATTATGTGGCGTAATTGCTCCCGTGCTTGTGCCCGTCTTTATTTGGAGGCTGGGCAGGATTCGAACGTGCACCTATCAGAGCTCGTAGAGTGCTAGACCAACCCGTTGCGGCGGCTTCCTTGCCTCGTTTAGGAATTAGGCGTGCGCGACCTGTGACCGTTGGATGGAGATCAAACGGCCCAGATCGTCTATGCCTTTGCCTTCAAAAGTTGAACGGAGGGGGGTGCTAGGTGTAGATGGTTGGGATGGTGCCACTTGGCACCATCCTGACCGTCCGTCTTCTTTGTGTTGTAGACAATGCCACGAATGTCAGATTGGACCAATTTTGACGTCGTTAGGCTACAATCGTCGTTCTAAACCCATCCGTGTGGTTGGATTTGTCGTCTGAGGTGCAGATTAACACCATCTTTGCCCTTGATCTTTATGGTTCCTCGGTGTCTATCTGGTGTTGCGGATGCCCGATTAGGGCAATCTTGGAGTCGTTGAACTCCAATCGTCACCCTGATCAGATCCGTATGGTTGGATCTTCGATCTGATGCCCTGATACAAACTTGCCCTGTCCTTAACCATAAAAGGAGATAATTACTATACAATTTACACAACTTGACCTAAATTCATGATTATGCATGTTATGCAATATTTACAATGTATGATGCTAAAAATGGTACTAAGAACATGCATTAATAGATATTTTAGGGTAATCAGATGCTTGCACATCACACCCCCATGCCTATCTTTTGCTAGTCCTTAACAAGAACTATATGTTATTTATAAAAGAATTAGGTTGGATTACTTGGGCACAAATCATTTTTAACATTAAGAAATTTTTACTTAAAACCTGAACTTTCAAAGACACAACAGCACCTGCGTATCTGCCACAATGCAGACCGCCTCAAGCCCTCGCCTTATTCAAAGAAAGATCACTTTTTCTTCTTTTCTATTTTTTTTGGATTTTTGAGTATAGGGTTACAAAGTGGCTTTCTATGGCCACTCAACCCACCCAAGATTTGATGAGAACCCTAAGTTCTAAGTATCTTTTTGTGAATGTGATGGACTCATTAATCGGTAATCAGAACAGACTTCGGGTTCTACGCCCCATGGTGACCTTAGAAAGAAATCTACCTAAAGGTCTATCTATACGAACAGTAGCTTTCTCCCTACTTTAATTTTTTATGGGGTCAGCACAAGGGTGAATCCAGTGTATATCTCCCTGGCTTATTCTACCTCTCCACTTCTTCTGAAGTGTTTTGGAAATTTTTAGTGCATTTCTTGAGCTGGGTTCTGGACAACTAGTCGATGAGCTGTTACCACCGACAACTTGCCAGCCATACTCGTGCGGCGAAGTGTGGCTTATTTGTTTTGTTTCATTTTCTTTTTGACTTTCTTTTTCTTTTTAAGTAGGTGACTGTTGAACATTCGAATTGCTACGCTAACCTGTTTGGTTTTAAAACCTTGCCGTTATAGCTTGAAAGCGAAGAATTCATGTTCAACAAATAAAATTTATACCGAAATTGAAATTTTGGGTCTAACACAGGGAGGTTACGTTGATCTATATTCGCAATTATATTTTTTTAGAATTTTTCTTAAAAAGTGAGGTGATGTAATTACAATGAAGCTATCAGACTAAAAGGAAGAGAGAGAGAGAGAACATGCATTCAATATTTCAAAATGTTTATACAATAAAACCAAATAAGGATTACACTAGAAAGCAGAAAATCAGCTACACTAGAAAGCAGGAAAATTCTACATTATAAAGCTAAAAAGAAGAATGGGAGAGAGAAGTTATCCTCCACGATGATCGCTTGGAGGATGAGCCGGACGGGACAACTCCTGGACGAAGGAGAACGGAGCAGGACGAAGGAGGACGAAGCAGAAGAATGGGAACGGGGCAGCACGTCGTCATCATCACAGGATCCACTTCCGAATGAGGATGAAAATTTGGATTTTATCTCTCAAGGAGCATCCCGGGTGTGGGACAAGCTTCTCTTGAGCTTTGAAGAGGTAGAGAAGAGAAGGAAGGGATGAGAATTTCATGTGGAGGGGGTCTCCTTTTATAGTTGCAAGGAGTGGGGGCAAATTGGTCATTACATCTTTAAAACATTAAATAAGAGGTCTTTAGTGATGGATAAAATCATCACCTCGTGGGTTTGTGACCGAGTGGTCCGCTAACTGTAGCGTTACTGAAGTTGGCCAAAGTTCACCTAACCTTACGGGAAGTAGAAATTAGGTTGATGGATGCACCCAGATCCAAAAGTGCTCTATCAAATGTGTAATCTCCGATAATGCAAGAAATCAATGGAGCACAAGGATCTCTCTTTTTCTAAGGGAGGTAGTGCAGGATAACAGAACTAGCCTGCTCAAAGAGTACCACCTTCCTCGGAACAGATTCTCTCGACTTACGCTTTTGTGTACATAATTCCTTTAAAAATCTTTCATAAGTCGGTATGTGCTTGATAGCATCAAGAAGTGGAATATTGATCTCAACATTCTTAAATAGATTTAGAAGCTCCTCATTGCTATCAACAGACTTCTTCTTCTTTGGTTTGGCTAAGGCTTCAGGAAAAGGAACAGGAGTCAAATCTTTGGAATCAGGTTCCTGAGCCTTGATTTCTCCTCTCGAATTCTCCTCTCTCTCCTTAGGTTCTTCAGGATTCAAAAGATCAGAATAGTGTGGTTGTGGATCCTAATCCTGCTTACCACTCCTTAAAGTGACAGAATTTACTGATGCATAAGAATTTGGGTCTTGGGGAGGGTTAGGAAAGATTGGAGGGGCTTGCTTAACCATGAATTGTTGATTTGCAGAAGAAGAAGAAGACGAGGAACCCTGCTCAACCACCTGAGCATGTGCGTGTGGGTTCCTCTGATTTCCGTACCGGTTGGGATGGTAGAGATTCGGGTTGACGAGAGTTAGAAATGAGCCCAGATTGCAAGTTGCCTAGCGAATTTTTCATTTGCTTCATGAGCTGGAGCATGGATCCTTGCATCTCTACCATTTGACGGTTCAAATCAGCCTGCCCTGCGGGTTGACGGACATTCCAAGCTGGCTGATTGACCTGATTCGGAGGCAACTGAGAATATACTTGACCCTGACTCATTGGTCATTGTGGAGCATAGTTGCCGGGTCGGAATTGGGTCTATTGCCTCTGATTTTTCCAAGAGAAGTTAGGGTGGTTTCTCCAACCTGGATTATAGGCATTCGAGTAGGGGTTGGATCTAACATTCTCTTGTACAGCACAGACATCCTCATAGGGTGAGGATGGAGAGAAAGAAAGGGAAGGATCAGAAAAACTGGGATCAAAGGCCCCAGTTTGGAACCCGTGGGGTTTCAAAAAATGCTGACTCACAGGTTGAGCCACATCGAGTTGATTCACGAACTCCCGTCCAGAAGGAGCTCGTGAGGAATGGAATCTCGAATTTTGGGATTGAGTGGATCGAGAGTTGTTCATAGAATTGCTAGCCATCCACTCTTCCATTCTCTTAGCAACCAAGTCCACCTTATCAAGTTTTTGACAAATCAATTCCATATCAAATGAATGAGAGTCATGGACTTCATTGACTTTTGATCTGGGCTGCTGGGACCGCTTAAATGTATCCATGGAGGCATGATTGATTGAATTTTCACTCATTTACTCAAATAAATCATGTGCACTATCTGCATCTTTATTGAGGAAATTGCCTCCGCAAGAAGCATCCACATGATTTCTGAGTTGCTCAGTCAACCCATGATAGAAGATCTGTACGAGTTGCCATTTTGGCACCTCGTGGTGTGGACACCTCCGCAATAAGTCCTAGAATCGCTCCTAAGCCACATGAAACTACTCCCCCAGCCACTGGGTAAAGGTAGTGATTGCTCGTCTCAAAGCATTGGTACGTTCGACTGGGAAGAATTTCTTCAGAAAGGTCGATTTCAACTCAATCCAAGTTGTAATTGGTCTTCCTATTGTCCTATTCCAATGCACGGCCTTATCCCTAAGAGAGTGGGGGAAGAGCCTGATGATCATTTGCTCCTCGTTTATGTTTCGAGCCTTGCTGGTCTGGACCAAAGTGGTTAAGTCCTCAAAGTGCTGAAACGGATCTTCGGAGCCAAGCCCATGATAATGTTTAATCAGGCTTAACACCTGGGGCTTGATTTCTACGTCACCGACTGGAATCTGGACGTCGGGACGTTCCCCGTAATTTGAAAGATCATAAAAATCCTTCAAGGGCTGAGCGTCCTGCATTCTCTGGAACCATTCCTGCATTCTCTGCATTTGTTCCAGCTGCCTTCGAAATTCTTCCTGTGGATTTCCAAGCAGAGGAGGTTGTTGTTCGGCCATGGGATCAATTTGACCAAAATCCAAGTTACTCCTCCTAGAATGTACTAATGGTCCTTCCAATCGGGGGTTCATTAACCGTCTTCCCAGCATAAACTAGGAGAAGGTCGGAAGGACTGGCGATAGGGACCCTGCAACACAACAAAACAAGGCTATCCTTAAGTGGGGTAGCCTAAGGATCTACTGACTCCCAAAACCCGCCTTAAGACTATAAATGATTTACCCTAATTGCATCTGTTTAATCCAACCAGCTAGAAGGAGGGACTGGGGAGATGGTTCTTCCTTCGGCTTTCACCTCCGGTTCCTAGTGTACCCCCCAGCCGCGGTCATTTGATGCTACTCCCATAGCTAGACATCAGATTAATCAGTACAAGTAGGTTAATCAAAAATAATCTTAGACTAGGCCTTGAAGAGCGAATCAGACCTTAAGGCCAACGTCTACTCAATTTTATTAAGGCTTGGGATTGTGTTGCTTATGGAATGTGATGAGCCGTTAAAATGGGTTGTGCCCTTAATGATTGATTGAGATTTGTGTAAGTGCATGCACAACCAGAGTTTTCAAGCAAGATTATTTGTGATGCGTGAATTTTAATGTTCAAATCTTGCTTAAGTAGCTTTTAAGGTTTCAAATTAGGTGGATTGCAATCAAGTTTCTAGGCAAACCAAGTTGTAAAACACGGGTGAAGATTATTTTCCTTTAAAACTAGAAAGAAAGTGGAGTGCCTGGAATAGACCTTGATTGAAAACCCTAAGAAGGAGCTACTTGATGAGTTGATTTTAAATAGAGTGGTGCAGCCCAAACAACTCAAACAATTGGCTACAAATGCACCACTAAGTTAGGCACTCAAAGATTGTTAACCTAGAATGATTTCTACTCTGTTATGTGTTGCTTTGTGTGTACCGATTCCACAGATCAGAACCTGGTTGAGAAACAAATCAATTTGATTAAGTGCCTTGAATGTGGGTGTATGTTGTGTTTGTTGAAAATTACCCCACAAGATTATCTTTTTGTTGTTTTTTTTTTTTTATAAATGAGGGTGGAATGAATGTGAGTGAGAATCCAAACAACCAAACTATTCTTAGGATTTATGCAAACACCTAGGTTAATTGGAATTTGGATTTAATGTGGCGAATGAAATCTATGGAGGGGGAAAGAATGGGGAGCACTTACAGTTGTCTTCAACTGCACTTTACTCCAGTCTACCGCTTGATGATTCCCTGATGGAGGTCTCTGCAAAATAATAGACACAAGAGAAAGCAAGTTAGAAAACAATAAAGTGCAAGAAATGCGAAAAGAAGATTGGAAATCGTTGCCTCCCCAGCAACGACGCTAAAATGTTGAACGTTCGAATTGCTTTGTTAATGTGTTTGGTTTTAAAACCTTGTCGTTGTAGCTTGAAATCGAAGAATTCGTGTTCAACAAATAAAATTTATACCAAAATTGAAATTCCGGGTCGAACATAGGGAGGCTACGTCGATCTATATTCGTAATTATATTTTTTTAAAATTTTTCTTAAAAAGTGAGGCGATGCAATTACAATGAAGCTATTAGACTAAAAGGAAGAGAGAGAGAGAGAGAGAAAACATGCATTCAATATTTCAAAATGTTTATACAATAAAACCAAATAAGGATTACACTAGAAAGCGGGAAATCAGCTACACTAGAAAGCAGAAAAATTCTACACTAGAAAGCTAAAAAGAAGAATGGGAGAGAGAAGTTATCCTCCTCGACGATCGCTTGGAGGATGAGTCGGACGGGACGACGACTGGATGAAGGAGAAAGGAGCAAGATGAAGGAGGACGAAGTAGAAGAATGGGAACGGGTCAGCACGTCGTCGTTGTCGCGGGATCCACTTCTGAATGAGGATGAAAATTTGGACTTTATCTTGCGAGGAGGATCCCGGGTGTAGGACAAGCTTCTCTTGAGCTTTGGAGAGGTAGAGAAGTGAAGGAATGGATGAGAATTTCGTGTGGATGGGGTCTCCTTTTATAGTTGCAAGGAGTGGGGGCAAATTGGTCATTACATCTTTAAAACATTAAATAAGGGGTCTTTAGTGACGGATAAAATCGTCGCTAAAGCCCCATCGTGGGTGTAGTGGACTTTGAACGCACGGCTGCTTGCTTCCACGCATGCCTTACGCTCACCGCACGTCCAGATGATTTCAGCCGTCCGATCGCGAGATCGGACGGCTTAAATCGCACCTTCGCCCTCCTCGTTGCGCGCCCGCCTGCGTTCGATGGTGCATCCTTGCCTCGCGTGAAATAGCACGTGGGTGCTATTGGATGATCTGAGCCACCCACAGCCGATCGGGCGGTCAACTTTAATCATGCGCGCCCACAGATCGTGAGTCGAACCCGCGTCTTGTGAACTCACAACGCCTCACGACCGCCGCACTACGCTAAGGAATGTGTCGCGCAGACGATTTGAGGCACATGCGTCCACAGCCATTGGATCAAGATCCATTGGCTAAGAAGGGCGGATGCAGGGGCTTCAGCAGTTCTGTGCGAGCGATTGGGTGGCCGAGATGGTGCCACGTGGTGCCATCTTGGCCGTCCATCTTCTGGATGATGTAGATGGTGCCACGGTGTCGGATTGACTCGATTTTTATGTCGTTAGGCTACGATCGCCGATCTGAATCCATCCGTGCGGTCAGATTTGTCGTTTGAAGTGCACATTTACACCATCTTGGCTCTTGATCTTCTAGGATTCCCCGGTCACTATCTGATGCTACAGATGCCTGATTAGAGTGATCTTGGAATCGTTGAACTCCAATCATCGCCCTGATCACATTTGTATGGTTGGATCTTTGATCCGAAGCCTCGATAAAAAGTTTGCCTTGTCCAAGCACATAAAAGGAGACAATTAACCTCCATTTTATTCAAACTACTCTAAATGCAAGATGATGCATGTTATGCAATATTTATATCATGCAATGCAATCCTTTGCTTAAGAACATGCATAAATAGACATCTTAAGTAGTGTAAATGTGTTTACATCAGTGACTTCCTTGGTCTAAGATTTACCTAAAGGCAGCAAGAAGAGAGTGGTCTAGTGCCTGGGCTCTAGACAACCTACCTATGGGTTGTTACCCACGATAACTTGCCAGCCATATCACCCTAGAACGTTCATTAGCTACCCAATTTCCATTAGGACCGCCAAACAACGAGTTAGTGATGAATAGTGTGTAGATGCTTAGACTTAAAGTTCCCACAAATCAGAGGGCGGGTTGATAAGTCGTGTACTTATCACCCAAACTTATTTAATCAAATTAAAATAGAATTCAGAAGGGCGAGGACTCGATAAACAAATCCACATTTTAGTGGATATTTGGGCTGATTAAGCCCAAAGACCTGAAGTGTCTTAGTGTTCAGATCCTACTATAATATTTCCTAAGATTGAAAGGTCCTAATGTCCAAGTATTCCTTCCTAATTCAATTTTTTTTTATAAAGAAAAACAGGTAGAATTTACAAAAATTCCATAGAGCTGAAAAAATGATTCAAAAATGAATCCACCCCCCCATGCCTAGCTGATGCAATGTCTGCATTGGGAATAAAAGACATGAAAGGAAGGGTAGAATGCAGAAAATATCACCTGAATATGAAGCTTGGGTTAGCTATGAGTGAGACTATACAACTATTGAGTTTAATGTCGTTCACTAGGCGTAGTCTAGCGAAAGAAGTCACAACATAGCTAGAGCAACCGTGCCTGAGACGGGTTCTGGAATAGTACGGTCAATAACAGTCTTTAGACCTTGACCGTTGACTTTGAGTGAATTACCCATCTTCAGGTCAAAGGTCTGAACAGCCCCGTTTGAAAATATATGATCAATAATGAACGGGCCATTCCATTTTAACCTAAGTTTGCCGAAAAAGAGCTTAAGTCGAGAATCGAAGAGCCAAACCTTCTGGTTCGGCTCAAAGCTCTTATAGGAAATCAATTGGTCATGAAGAGCTTTGGTCTGAACCTTGTAGATCTTGGCATTCTCGTACGCGTCATTTCTAAGCTCCTCCAACTCAGATAGTTGGAGTTTCCTGGTCTTCTCTGCTAAACTCAGATCTAGATTGCAATGCTTGATTGCCCAGAATGCCCTATGTTCAATTTCAATAGGTCAATGGCACACCTTTCCATACACCAGACAAAACAGAGTCTTGCTGATGGGCGTTTTATATGTTGTACGATAGGCCCAAAGAGTGTCCTCAAGCTTTTGAGTCCAGTCTTTGCGATCAAGCATAACTATTTTCTGCAGAATATTCTTGATCTCCCGATTGGAGATCTCGGCTTGTCCATTCGTCTGGGGATGGTAAGGTGTGGAGATTCTGTGATTAACCCCATATTTTGCTAGCAAATTATGGAATTGGGCATTAGTGAAATGAGTACCACCATCACTGATGGTGGCCCTCGAAATCCTGAATCAGCTGAAGATGTTCTTCTTGACAAAATCTATAACCACCTTGTGGTCATTGCTTCGAGTAGGAATAGCCTCGATCCACTTGGACACGTAATCAACAGCGATGAGAATGTATTGATGTCCAAATGAAGGGAGGAAGGGCCCCATGAAGTCGATGCCCCAAATGTCGAAGATTTCGACAGGAGAATTGGGTTTAGGGGCATCATGTCTCTCTTGGTTATTCTCCCAAGTGCCTGGCATCGAGAACACGACCTCGAGAATTCCTGGGCATCCTTGAATAGAGATGGCCAATAAAATCCAGATTGCAAAATTTTTGCAGCCATCTTTTTCCCGGAGAAGTGTCCACCACATGTAGATGTATGGCAGAACTCAAGTATACTCTTGAATTCGTTCTCCAAAACACATCGACGAATAATCTAATCAAAGTCGATGCGGTACAGTTTAGGGTGCTCCCAGAAGTAATATTTGGCCTCAAATTTGAGTCTATCTTGTTGTTGCTTGGTCAAATCCTAGTAAATTTGACCAACGGTCAAATAATTAACGATGTTAGCAAACCATGGGGTTTGAACACCTGAAACTGTAAGGATGGTTTCGTCTAGAAAAGTATCAGCAATCGGATTATCCAGGCGAGAAGAATCACTCAGAAGTCTTGACCGATGATCCACCACCACATTCTGTACCTTGGATTTATTCTTGATTTCAAGATCAAACTCTTAAAGCAGAAGAATCCATCAAATAAGCTGAGGTTTGGCATCCTTTTTGGCCAAGAGATGTCTCAAGGCTGAGTGGTTGGTATATATGATGGCATGAGACCCTAAGAGATAAGCTCTGAATTTCTCCAAAGCAAATACTACAGCTAGTAATTCCTTCTCAGTAACAGTGTAATTCCTTTGGGCCTCGTCCAATGTTTCACTAGCGTAGTAGATGACAAAGGGCTTCCTATCAATCTTCTGACCTAAAGCAGCCCCGACAGTGTAATCAGAAGCATCAGTCATGATCTCAAATGGGGCTATCCAAACCAATGGTTGCAACACTGGAGCACAAGTGACTGCCATTTTAAGAAAATCAAGTGCCATACGGCATGATTCGTCGAAATCAAATGGTGTTTCTTTGGCAAGAAGATTGCTCAAAGGACAAGCAACCTTCGAAAAGTCCTTGATGAATCTCCTGTAGAATCCCACATGACCAAGAAATGATCGAATTTGTTTGATAGATGTGGGAGGAGGAAGTTCAGCAATAGCATCAACCTTAGCTTTGTCCACTTTGATTCCCCGTTCAGATATTACATGACCCAAGATGATGCCTTGTTGTGTCATGAAATGACTCTTTTCTTAGCTAAGGACTAGTCTTGTTTTGATGCATCATTTAAGAATCATTTCAAGATTAGCTAGACAAGAGTCAAACGATTCTCCAAAAATAAAGAAATCATCCATGAAGACTTACATAAACTCTCCCACCATGTCAAAGAATATGGCCAGCATACACCTTTGAAAAGTAGCAGGTGCATTGCATAAGCCGAATGGCATTCTACGGAAAGCAAAGGTTCTGTAGGGACAGGTGAAAGTTATTTTTTCCTGATCCTCAGGATGGATAGGGACTTGGTTGTATCTCGAGTAACTGTCAAGGAAACAGAAGTACTTATGCCCAGCTAATCTTTCCAAGATTTGATCAATGAAGGGCAAAGGAAAATGATCCTTTTTCGTGGCTGTGTTAAGCTTCCTATAATCAATACAAACTCTCCAAGAGGAAGCTGAACGAGTTGTGACAGATTCTCCTTTCTCGTTAGTCACAACAATAATCCCGACTTTCTTAGGAACAATTTGCATGGGACTTACCCAAGGACTATCAGAGATCGGATAAATGATTCTTGCATCGAGCTACTTGATAATCTCCTTCTTGACCTCTTCTCACATATTAGGGTTTAATCTCCTTTGCATCTAGCAAGAAGGGCGGGATCCATCTTCCAAAAAATTATGTGATTGCAATAAGATGGCTCAATCCCCCTAAGGTCATGAATGGTCCAACCAATTGCCTCCTTGTGTTTCTTAAGGACCTTAATCAGTTTAATCTCCTTCTCCTTTGTTAATTTAGCACTGATAATCATAGGAAGTGTCTTATGTGGTCCTAAAAACTGATTTTTCAGATTCTGAGGCAATGGTTTCAGTTCAAGCTGGGGCGGGTTGATGATTGAAGGTAAGGAAGATGCTGGTGAAGACACATCAAGAGGAAGAGGTTGAGAGTGAACAAAATCAATAACCTCTTCAGAAGGTGGTAGGTTTGCCATAGAGGGTTGCGGGTCCAATTAAACATCAGAGGAGGAACTTTCAAATGTAGAAGCCGCCATACAAGTTTCAATATTCACGTTATCGTCCTCAAGTTCCTCAATAAATCAACAATCCTGGAATTTGTTAATCACCTTAAAAATATCCAATTTCATTCTTTGATCCCCAAAGGCGATTTCCGTGCTACCGCTCTCACAATTAATGTTTTTCTTGGAGGTAACCAGGAATGGACGCCCTAGAATGATGGGCGTGTTCCTCAGATTTTTAGGTACATCCATGTCAAGGACAAGGAAATCTATAGGAAAATAGAAATCCTTAACCTTAATGATAACATCTTCAATAACGCCTCGTGGATTTGTGGCCGAACGGTCCGCTAACTGCAGTGTTACTGAAGTCGGCTGAAGTTCACCTAATCCAAACTTCTAGTAAAGAGAAGTCAAAATTAGGTTAATGGATACACCCAGATCTAGTAGTGATCTATCAAAGGTGTAATCTCCGATGACACAAGAAATCAGAGGAGCACCTGGATCTCTCTTTTTCTGAGGGAGGTGGTGTAGGATAACAGAACTAGCCTGTTCAGAGAGTACCACCTTCCTCGGAATAGATTCTCTTGACTTACGCTTCTGTGTCCATAAATCCTTTAAAAATTTTGCGTAAGCCAACATATGCTTGGTAGCATTGAGGAGTGGGATATTGATCTCGACATTCTTGAAAATATTCAGAAGCTCCTCATTACTATCAACAGACTTCTTCTTCCTTGATCTAATCAAGGCCTCAGGAAAAGGAACATGAGTCAGATCTTCGAAATCAGGTTCCTGAGCCTTGATTTCTTCTCCAGAGTTCTCCATTCTCTCCTCAGGATCTTCAGGATTCGATAAATCAGAACATTGTGGTTGTGGATCTTGAGTTTGTTTACCTCTCCTCAAGGTAATAGAATTAGCAGATGCATACGGGTTTGGGTCTTAGGGAGGGTTAGGAAAGATTGGAGGGGCTTCATTAGCCAAGAACTATTGATTTGAGGAAGAAGAAGAAGAGGAAGGACCCTACTCAACCACCTGAGCATGTGCGTGTGGGTCCTTCTGATTCCCTTACCCATGGCCTTGATTGCCTGGATTCTGGATATTACGCGGGTTGGGTATGGGTTGAGATGGTAGAGATCTGGGTTGCCAAGAATTGGCAATGAACCTATTTTGCAAGTTGTCCAGCGAGATTTTCATTTGTTGCATGAGCTGGAGCATAGATCCTTGCATCTCTACCATTTGTCAGTTCAAATCAGCCTACCCTACGGGTTGACGGGCATTCCAAGCTGGCTGATTGACCTGATTCGGGGGTAGCTGAATGTAAACGTGACCGTGACCCATTGGTCGTTGCGGAGCATAGTTGCTAGGTAGGAATTGGGTCTGCTGCCTTAGGTTTTTTAAGAAGAAGTTAGGGCGGTTCCTCCAACCCGAATTGTAAGCATTAGAGTATGGGTTGGACCTAACATTCTCCTGTACAGCATAGACATCCTCATAGGGTGAGGATGAAGAGAAAGAAAGGGAGGGATGATAAACGCCAGTTTATCATCATTTTTATGCATTAAAACAAACCTAGCTCTTAGGATTTTGCTCAGCAAATGGGTTTTTGGGCTGCATTTAGGCATCAATTAGGTTAGGCATGCACTGCACCTTTTATTGTCTTTTTAATGTGTTTTTGTGAGTGTTAGGGATATACAGATTGTCAGAACTCCAAAACCGTAGCACTTAGGAAGGCAACTGGTGAAGAAGAAGCTCAGACTAACTGGAACTCAGCTTGATCCAGCTCACCATAGCTGGATTCCAACTCACTTCAACTAGGGTTAGCTCATCTTAGCTCCATTCAGCTCACTTGAGCTGAATAGCAGCTCAAGAGAGCTCATCTTAGCTCACCTTAGCTTAGGTCAGCTCAGATCCAGCTCAACTTAGCTGAGTCTAGCTCATCTCAGCTCCCATTAGTCCACAGGGAGCTCTAGCTAGCTCAGCTGAGTTGATTGGAGTTCACCCCGGCTCAGGTCCAGCTACATCCAGCTCCACTCAACTCCTGCCAGCTGAAGATGACTTCATTCCTGCTTAGGAAGCTCAAGTCCATCTCCCGAGGACTTAGCATAGCTCAACTTAGTTGACCTAAGCTACCTTAGCTGCCTCACCCAGCTTGATCCTCCCCGGGAGCATTAGACCCAACTCACCTTAGCTCCTTTCAGCAGAAGCCAACTTGCTTTAGCTTGGCTTAGTAGCTAGCAAAGAACTAACAAGCCAAGCCAACTAAGGTAGCTCCTTGCAGCTCTCTTCAGCAGCCACTGGCTCTAGTGCAGCTCAAGATGACTACCTCCAGCTCTTCTCCCTAAATACCCTAGCTCCAAATGCCTCCAACTCTACTCCCTACTAACTAAGCTAGCTAAGCTACTTAACTTAGCTAGTCCACCTCCATGGCACCAAAACCTACTACCCTACTACCTAAGCTCCAGCAAAAAGACCACCTACTCCTACTTTATTTTGGTGCCAACTATCCCTTCCATCACCACCCTACATCCACCATCAAAACCCATCTCCACCCTCCATTTCTTCCCTCCAAAATTGCCTTCTAGAAGGAATTTTTAGAGGGAAAACCAAGGCACCTTTTCATTTCCCTCCCATTTTTCCCTCCAAAAATATCCAAGCACCCCTTCATTTCCCTCCAAAAAAAACCATAACCACCCCTTCCCATCCTATAAATACCCTACCCTACCACCACATAATTCCCATCCTCCATTAGTGTATTTTTCTACTTATAACCACCTACACCTATGGCCAAGAAGAAGGAGTAGAGAGGAAGATTAAAGGGGCACATCACTAGCCCCTTTGGTGCCTTCTTCTCCCCACTCTCTTCAACTTGGGCGACGCCAAGGAGGAGGACTTTTCTACTTCAAGGAGGATGGCCAGGAAAAGGAGGACCTAGGGTGCACGTCCACCCTTGGAGAAAAGCTTAGAGTACACCCCCTTAGGGCTTGCTTTGGAGGACATCACCTTGGCGGAGCGTAGCAAGGAAGGAGTTGGAGGACTCTTTTCAAGCTCGGGAGCTACCAAGCTTGGAGCAAGAAGCCCTCTTCTTCACCATCTATCTAGAGGATTTGTGTTTTCTTTTATTTATTGCAATTTTCTAGTAGTAGAAGCATTCATCTACTAGGCTTTTCTATAAAACACTTTCTTACTAATCTAGTTGCCTTCTTTGCAATTTCTTTAGTTGCATTTTTAATTCCTTTGTTTTTAACATTCTTCACTCCCTCTCCCTAATTATTCTAGGCCTCCACTTGCCTAGAGTGAGCTTAGGGAGAGGCTCTACTTGCCACTTTAGAAGTAGTGTATTGAGTTTAGTGTAAGTCACTTTCTCGACAACAATTTCGCATGTTGCCTTAATTTCAAAAACATAAAAATGATATATTGAAAAATACCAAAAATAAAGTTGAGATCTATTTTGTAAGCAAGAGAATTAATTTTGCAAACATATTGCCTCCTTGGACGACCCTAGATACCCCACTATCTAGGTTTATAAATTTAAGACTTGATCGATTTTGCGCGTTACAACAACGTATTTTACAATCGGGTAAAATCCGTATCAAGGGATCAGAGAAACTGGGATCAAAGGCCCCAGTTTGGAACCCATGGGGTTCAGAATAATGTTGACTCTCAGGTTGAGCCGCATCAAGTTGATTCAGGAACTCCCGTCCAGAAGGAGCTCGCGATGAATGGAATCCTAAATTCTTAGATTGAGTGGATCGAGAGTTGTTCATTGAGCTTCCAGCCATCCACTCCTCGATTTTCTTGGCAACCAAGTCCACCTTATCAAGTTTATTACAAATCAATTCCATATCGAATGAATGAGAGTCGTGTACTTCGTTAACATTCGATCTGGGCTACTGGGACTGGTTAAAAGTACCATGGATTGATCAAATTCTCACTCATCTCCTAAAACAAATCGTGCATTCTATCTGTGTCTTTGTTGAGGAAATTGCCTCTACAACAAGCATCCACATTATTTTTGAGTTGCTCAGTCAACCTATGGTAGAAGATTTGCACGAGTTGCCATTTCAGCATCTCGTGATGTGGACACCTCCACAATAGGTCCTAGAATCGCTCCCAAGCAACATGAAACTGCTCCCCTGGCTGCTGGGTGAAGGTAGTAATTGCCCATCTCAAAGCATTGGTACATTAGACAAGGAAGAATTTCTTCAGGAAGGACGATTTCAACTCATTCCAATTTGCAATTGGTCTTTCTATAGTCCTGTACCAATGAGCGGCTTTATCCCTAAGAGAGTGGGGGAAGAGCCTCATGATCATTTGCTCCTCATTCACGTTTCGTGCCTTGGTAGTCTGGACCAAAGTGGTCAAGTCCTCCAAGTGATGAAACGGGTCTTCAGAGCCAAGCCCATGGAAATGTTTGATTAGGCTTAACACCTGGGGCTTGATTTCTACATCTCCGGTAGGAATCTGGATGCCGAGATGTTCCCCATAATTTCAAGGGTCATAAAAATCCTTCAAGGGTTGAGCACCCTGCATTCTCTGGAACCATTCTTGCATTCGTTGCATTTGTTCCAACTGCCTTTGAAATAACTCCTGTGGATCATGAGGCAGAGGGGGCTGTTGATCAGCCATAAGATCAATTTGGCCAAAATCCAATCTACGCCTCCTGGAATACTCTAATGGTCCTTCCAATCGGGGATTCAATGACCTTCTTCCCAACATAAACTAGGAAAGACTAGGGATAAGAACCCTGCTGCACAACAAAACAAGCCTATCCTTAAGTGGGGTAGCCTAAGGATCTACAGACTCTGAAAACCCACCTTAAGGTTATAAATGATTTACTATACTTATGCCTGCTTAATCCAACCAGTTAGGAGGGACTGGGGAGAAGGTTCCTCCTTTGGCTTGCGCCTCCGGTTCTTAGTGTACCCCCCAGCCGCAGTCGTTTGATGCTACTCCCCTAGCTAGACATTAGATTGATCAGTGCAAGCAAGTTAATCGTAAACAATCTCAGCCTAGACACCGAAGAGGGAATTAGTCCTTAAGGCCAATGTCTACTTGATTTTATTTAGGCCTGGGATTGTAGTGCTTATGGAATGTGGTGGACCCTTATGATGGGTTGTACCCTAAATGATCAATTGAGTATGTGTAAGTGCATGCACAACCAGGGTTTTCAAGCAAGATTATTTGGGATGAGTAGATTTTAGGGTTCAAATCTTGCTTAAGTAGCTTTTAGGGTTTAGAATTAGGTTTAATTCAATCAAGTTTGAGGCAAACCAGGTTTTCAAGCACGGGTGAAGATCGCTTTCCTTTTAAAATCAGAAATAAAGTGGAGTGCTTGGTATGAACCTAGATTGAAAACCCCAAGAGGAAGCTACTTGGTGAGTTGATTTTAGGTTGAGTGGTGCGACCCAAACAACTCAAACAATTGGCCACAATTGCACCACTGAGTTAGGCACACAAAGTGATTAACCCAGACTAATTTCTACTCTTTTATGTGTTGATTTATGTGTACCAGTTCCACAGATCAGAATCCAGTTGATTAGAAGAAAATCAATTAAGTTATGTGCCTTGAATGTGGGTGTATGTTGTGTGTATGTTTGATTTATCCCACAAAAGTATCTTTTTATTTTCTTTATATGTGAGGGTGAAATGACTGTGGGTGGAAATCCAAGAAACCAAACTAATCCTAGGTTTTATACAAACACCTAGGTTAATTAGAGTTTGAATTAATGTGATGAAATGAAATCTATGGAGGGGGAAGAATGGGGAGCACTTACAATCGTCTTCAACTGCACTTTACTCAGATCTATCACTTGACGATTCCTTGATAGAGGTATTTGCAAAAGAATAGACAAGAGATAAAGCAAGTTAGAAAATAGTAAAGTGTGCAAAATGCGAAAAGATGATCGAAAAATCGTTGCCTCCCGGCAACGGTGCCAAAATGCTGAAGGCGAAAAACTACGCGTTCGAAGTTGGATTCGAAAACCCATCGTTGTAGTTCATGTTGCGAAGAAATCCATTCAACAGATAAAATTTATACCAAAAAATCCATAAAGAAATTCTGGGTCGAACACAGGGAAGCTACGTCGATCTCAAAATCCATAGTTATATTTTTTTTGTATTTTTGTTTAAAGGGTGAAATAATCACAATGGAAGTAATGAAAACAATAAGAGAGAGAGAGAGAAAGAACAATCACTTGGTATTCAAATAATGTTTTACAACTAGGAAAGCAGGAAATGATTACACTAGAAAGCAGGAAATTATTACAACTAGAAAGTAGGAAATTCTACTCTAGAAAGCGATAAAAGAAAGGAGAGAGAAATTATCCTCCTCAACGAATGGTTGGAGGACGAGCCAGATGGAGGCGATGCCTGGAAGACGGAGGAGAGGCGGGAAGGAGGACGAAGTTGGAAGAACGGGAATGAGGCAGCACGTTGTCATCGTTGCGAGATCCACTTCCGAAACGGGGGTGAAAACTTGGTTTTAGCTCTTGAGGAGCATCCTGGGTGTAGGACAAGCTTCTCTTAAGCTTTGGAGAGGGAGAGAGGAGAAGGAAGGGATGAGAAATTCGTAGGGTAGGGGTCTCCTTCTATAGTTGCAAGGAGTAGGGGCATTTTCAACATTTCAACATCAAAAACATTTAGGAACTTTAATGATGGATTTATTCGTCACTAAATTCCTGAATGTGGCTGAAGAGCACGCGCCGTGCACGCCCACTTTCCTTTGATTGCCTCAAATGCATGCGCATGTTCGGGCACGATTAGGCATCCGATCTCAAGATCGGACGGCTTAAAATGTTCCTTGCCAACGCCACGTGTCCGCGTGTGATCGTGCGTTCGGAGAGGCATAAGAGGCGTGCGATCACGCGTGGGTGTTGGACGTGTTGAGTGACCGAGTCGATCTTTCGCTTTTAAGTCGTTTGTAGTTTAATGTGGTGGAAAAATCGACTAATCAATTTTTAACAAGAAATAACCACTCGCAGAGGAGCGGGTCGTTTCCACAGGGAGACAATAACGTATTAAAATTCGCGCCACTTAAAAATGTTTGTTCGGAGTCAATTTGGACAAGAACCAAGCCAAGATTGCCTTTAGATTAAGGTTTAAGCAAGAAATAATGCTGAAATGGCAATTATGAGAAACTACAGGATATTTTCCGCAATGCAGAGTGAATAGAATATGAATAAAATCTGGCAATGGCAGAAAATGTAAATTTTAATCAACGTTTTACTGTAGCAAAACAGGGGAATTGTTCCCCGTTGTCTTGCGCGACGAGGAGCCGATGGTCGGGCACGGGAAGCTCGGAGGAGGTCCCTTGGATCAAGGGCTTCGAATCGGTGGTGGCGGCGAGTCGCGCGGCGGTCGGAGGTGGCCGGACGAGCTCCGGCGGAGGTGCTGCAGGGGTGGCTGCTGCGGCTGGCGTGTGCGGTGAAGTGAGCGGTGGTCGGTTGGGCGGTCTGCAGATGGCTGTGCGTGGGCGCGCGGAGGGTCTGCTGAGGGCGCTGGCGCGCGGAGGCGTGGCTGCGGTGGTCTGCAGGCGCGGGGAAGAGGGCGTGTGTAGTGAGGCGTGTGCGGGACTGCTGGCGAGATGGCGTAGGGGGGTGGTTCTGCAGGTGCTGTTGCAGATGGTGGGGCGCGCACTGCAGTCGGTGCGGGAAGGTGCTGTGGGTGGACTTCAGACGGGTGCGCCGGTGGTTGCACATGGAGATGGCGAAGGCTGCAGGCGCAGGGAAGGTGGCGTGAGCGGCCGTGAGGGCTGGAGGTTGTGCACGCCTTGCATGCGGTTGGAGATGAGCGGGCTGCTGCGGCGTGGGTGGTGGAAGTGAAGTGAGAGGACGGAGATTGCTGCTGGAGTGGGGGTGGACTTCAGACGTCCGGGAAATTTCCCGGACGTCTTAAGTGACTGAAAGGGTGATTTCACAGTGGCTCGGCGGTGGTGGTTGGTGACGACGGCGAGGGAGATGCACGCTGATGTGCTCACGGTAATGCGGGCGAGCTCCGGATGGCGGTGTGGCCTGTCACACCACACGCCCACGGTGGTGGAGACTCGCCGCCACGGTAGAGGCCGGCAGTGTGGAGTGGAAGAGAGTGGTTCTCTCTGCACAGTGGTGGGTCGGTGGCGGAGGCCTTCTGAGCTCGGCTGCCTCCGTGCTCCTTTTGTAGTGTCTTGAACAATTTTGAAATCAGCCGCCGACCAGATCCACCACATCCGCTCCCCCTTGAATGGCTTCATCACTGCAGCAGCCGGGCGTTGGAGCGGCAGCCAGTCGTTCTGAAAGAAGACGAATAAAGAAAATATTATTAAAATATTAGGGTTATTTATGTATAGACCCTCAACTTCTATGTTAATAAAAACAATATACCTAATTGGTTATCTAATTAGATGAATGCTATTCTAAGCTAATTCTAAATGCACTTAAGATATGAATGCAATGTATGGATTATGTAATTAGATTAAAACTATGAATTAATCTATTTACATCCTAATTTATACTAAATAAATGTTAGAATTAACCTAATGTGTAGGCACTTAAATACTTAAATATCCCACAACTATGGGCTAATCAAATACCCCCATGCCTAGTTTTTGCTAGTCCCTAGCAAAATTAAGCGAAACCTAGCACTCTAAGTAGACTAGTCAACTCACTTAGTCTTCCTTCAGAAGCATATTAAGTTCAGGTTCTAAACCCAAGGTTCCTAAGCAGTTGCTAAGTTACAGACTAGGTCGGCTAAAGACGAGTTGCAAGCACAAGTTTCCTTGATTTCTGACTCTACCCTAAAGTTTATTGATCCCTGAGATTAAAGCATCCGTGCTTTTGCATTGGTCCGAGTTATTTGAGTTAAAGGGATTTTTTTTTTTTTTTAATATATATACCTTTTTTTTTTTTTTTTTTTTATTCTTCTAAGTCTAACCTCAGATCAGCTATCAACACGGTATGTGTCGGATTCATTGTCCCCATTACCATACCTCGAAGGGTGCCTGGCTTTCGATGCTTCGAGATAGCACCGCCCATAACGACCCCAAGAACTCCTGGCAATCGACACTTCGAGATAGTATCGCCCATGGATTTCTTAAGCGAATTCAGGCCTATGGCAATCGGCACTTCGAGATAGGGCCGCCCATGGTACCTGAACCGCGCAATGCGCTTACATGCCCCCAGTAGGATGGATATCCTAAGAGACAAGCGCTGAGGAGGTAATATGTTATCATCGCATCCTCAAGGTGAGTATATACTCGACCTCTCCTGCGGCGGGAACTCTTCCAATCAAAATGTGTTTTCAAGCCTCTCTTAAGCCAAAACTAAGAGAACCAAATCTCTTTTCAGAAATTAAGTTAATTACCAGACCAAGTGTGAAAAATTTGGATGCTTGGGTTACAAGGACCCGTAAACCAAAAGGTAGAATAAGACTCCAGGTACTACCCCACCTTTTAACTCAAACCCTAGCTTCCCTTCCTCAACCTCTTGAAGAATGGTCCGCAACTTAACTCCTACTTAAGTTTTTAAGTCCACAGAGGACCCTAAAGGTCTAAAGCTAGTAGCTTATTTAGCTTCTAAAGTTTGACCCTAGAATTAATTTAGTCTACGCTAGAGTTCTGATTTGCTTAAGAATGCAGGACTTAGCCAGTTAAGCTCAAAACTTTTTTTTTTTTTATATGTACAAATGTATGCAATTATGCTATGTATATCCCCAAGTACACCCCCCCATGCCTAAAATCTGCAATGTCCTCATTGCATAGAAGGATATTACCTGGGTCAAAGCTGGGCTGAATAGCCGAAGAACCTGCAAATAAGGTTCAAGAATTGCAGAAATAGGCCCTAAAAAGGAGCAAAGCAAAGTTGGCCTAGAAAATAGGTAACCTAGGATGTTGGCGAGCTGATGATGAATCCCGATAACAAATGCTCGCCCAACTAAAATGGGAATGAAATCTTCCCAGGTCACCAGAAGAGGTTCTAAAGGATAAACAGTTAAAATAACCTCCAAAGGGGTAGGGGTAGGATGACAAGGATCCTCCAAAAAGAATGGGGAAGGAATGGTATAGAGATAAACCCCCAGGGTAATGGACTGACTAAAGAAATCATCAATCCATACCCGATACTCCATTACAGAAAATATTGGTCTGTTAAGCCCCCTAGTCAGAACAAAAATGAGCAATTCTCTAAGGCAAGGATCGTCTAGGGTGTCCAAGTTACGAGGTTGTGGGATGGCCATAAGATCTAGGTTGGGTTTAATCAGCTTGGTGTCCATCCCAAACACTCTTTCTAAATCCTCAATTTCATCCCTAACATTCCTTGCACCATCACGTGGATCTTCCTGCTCTTCATCAGGAGTCACAATTTCACTTTCAGATATAAGAGAATCAGAGGGTGACTTCGAAGTGAATGAAGGCAGGTTGGAAGCAACAGATCTAGGGATTATCCTATTAATGTCATCCCCGGGTTTTTGTTCTTTACTCAAATCTTCCTCGGAGTCTATATGTGAATCCACATAAATCTTAGAAATTGCTTCCAAATTTTCCATCATTTTATCATGAGGAGAAATATCATCAATGGGTGTGCCAAGGAAACCTAATTTGGTCAAATTTGTGACATCCTCAGGGGCTAACTCTTCAAATAAGACATAATCACCCTTAGTGTCACTCCAAATCTTGAATGTAGGTTCCTCATATAATTCGTCTTCCTCCTCATCACACAATTCATCATGTACCCGAGGTCTAGAATCATTTAATATCTCAGCAGATCCCCTAGGGTGCTCTATCTGAGGTAAATTATTTACATTGGTTACATCAGACTCCTCAGATAGGTCAATTTCTTTAGGGTTAGGTTCCCTAAGGGTGGGTTTGAGTTCCATATCGTGATCAGAAGGGAGGGTAGGATTAACAACTTGACTTTGACCCACTTCATCAAATGTCACAAAAATACTATCATCTGGGTCGAGGTCTTCCAATGGTACCATCATTCCCTTCTTTTGACTCCAATATAATTCAGGTGGATACTCAACCTTATCATCATCTTCCTCGGGTTGCCACCTTTCTTCATCCAATGCATAGCTACTTTCATGTGTATTTTCCTCCCACCTAAAGTGTAGATCTCTCAAGGAAGTGTCATCTAATGGGGAGGTTTCAAAATCGATCCTCGAAAAGTAGCTATTCTCCCCAGAATTTCCCTTCAACTTAAAGTGTAGCTTTCCCACGGGAGATGAATCTATTGTAGAGGGGTGTACGTCATCATCAATGGGGCAGATTGGGTGGCTAATTTCATCTCTTTCTTGTTGGCCTGCTCTCAAAGATTCTCCTAACAATTCACTCATTTCATTTTGCATTTTCTGTATTTCCATCTTCAAAGAGGAGAGGTCATTTCTATCATAAGAGAAGTCAGGCTCAGGCTTATAGTACCCAGGAGTGTTTGTCCAACCATTATAAGTTTTCAGGGAGGGTGGGTTGGGTATTTCTTTGGTATGTGGGATATTGGGCAAAGCAAATCCCTCTCCTGAGTTCTGCTCACTAATTTGGGGCTTAACTAGGCCAATACTCCTATAATAGGAGTAAAACGGATCCCAATGATTGTCATTATGTCCATCAAGGAATGGACCATCTCGGCGTCTGGGATCGAAGGATGTAGAGTGGGGGTGAGGGTGTGGGCAAGATGTGAAAGGATGAAAATCAATGTGGTCCATTCTAACTCACACTTCAATCAGAATTCCCCAAGCAAGACACAATTCAAAAAGGACCTTTTAGGTCTTTCCCAATTTAGGCTTTTGATTTTAAGTCAGATTGTAGGTGACAATACAATTTGTTCAATCAATTTACGCGCCTATTATCGACCTACGGTTCGCCTAAGAAGACCTAGTTGGAGCTTAGGTGTTCTTCCCTAAATCTCAAATGGTCAAGTAAATCCAAAGACGAAAGATCGAGGGATGCAAGCAAGCTTAAGCCTTCCTTTGAAGCTGTGAATTCGCGGTGCTCCGCAACTACCCCCAAAAATCCGTGACAGGGTATCCCCCTCTTTGGACTTGCAAAACCTTTGATCTAAAGTTCCGAACACTTCAGAATCCAATGAAAGGAGGACTCTTGTCCTAGTATTTCCAAACCTAAGGAGTGTCTAGAAGTGTGCCGTGATGCAAGTGAAATAAGTGTGCATACACCGTAAAAGATTTTGAACTTTGAATCGCACACCAAGTTTGAAAATCAAATCCTTGGTTTTTAAAATGTCCTTCCTTTAATTAGTACTTTTTCTAAAAAAATGTGACCACTTGTTAGATTTATTCAGTACAGATTAGGTGGTCTTCGCATTAAATCCTAAATGCAATGCGTGATCAAAAATAAGATGCAAAGTAAGAGAATGCGTACCTTGCCTCCAGCGATCTACGATGCAAGAATGCACGCAATGCAGAAAAGTAAATCTAGAGGCTGCTCATACAGACCTAAATGGTTCGTCCTAGGGCAGGCAGCTTCTAGCAGGCAGCTCATTTTTTTTTCTTTTTCTATTTTTTTTTAGAACTACTTATGCACAAGCAAATAAAAGAAATAATAATAATAAAAAAAATAAACCTAAATCTAAAGAAAAGGGAACAGGCTCCCAAAAATTACCCAACACGGGTCCAAAACAAAATCTGGGAACAAACCCCTCAAAATTTGCCCCAGAACAAGGGTTTCAAACTAACTGTAATGAAAAATTAAGTCTTCAGTCTTAATTCTATTCCAATTAAATTAGCGATTAAATACAGTGGTGTCCGTCGCGTCCTCGTCCTTCTCCTCCTTTCAAAATTGCTTGTCCACTTCTCGTCTGGCGACGTCAAGGGTCGCCTCTCACAGTGGTTGATTCTTGCACAAAATTTCTCGCACAGAAAAGAAAATAATAGATGGTCAAATCTCTGTGCAATTGACAAATAATCAAAATAAAATTAGGCAAAATTATTACGTCTGTTGCCTCCCCGGCAACGGCGCCATTAGACCGAGTCGATCTTTCACTTTTAAGTCATTTGTAGTTTAATGTGGTGGAAAAATCGACTAATCAATTTTTAACAAGAAATAACCACTCGCAGAGGAGCGGGTCGTTTCCACAGGGAGACAATAACGTATTAAAATTCGCGCCACTTAAAAATGTTTGTTCGGAGTCAATTTGGACAAGAACCAAGCCAAGATTGCCTTTAGATTAAGGTTTAAGCAAGAAATAATGCTGAAATGGCAATTATGAGAAACTACAGGATATTTTCCGCAATGCAGAGTGAATAGAATATGAATAAAATCTGGCAATGGCAGAAAATGTAAATTTTAATCAACGTTTTACTGTAGCAAAACAGGGGAATTGTTCCCCGTTGTCTTGCGCGACGAGGAGCCGATGGTCGGGCGCGGGAAGCTCGGAGGAGGTCCCTTGGATCAAGGGCTTCGAATCGGTGGTGGCGGCGAGTCGCGCGGCGGTCGGAGGTGGCCGGACGAGCTCCGGCGGAGGTGCTGCAGGGGTGGCTGCTGCGGCTGGCGTGTGCGGTGAAGTGAGCGGTGGTCGGTTGGGCGGTCTGCAGATGGCTGTGCGTGGGCGCGCGGAGGGTCTGCTGAGGGCGCTGGCGCGCGGAGGCGTGGCTGCGGTGGTCTGCAGGCGCGGGGAAGAGGGCGTGTGTAGTGAGGCGTGTGCGGGACTGCTGGCGAGAGGGCGTAGGGGGGTGGTTCTGCAGGTGCTGTTGCAGATGGTGGGGCGCGCACTGCAGTCGGTGCGGGAAGGTGCTGCGGGTGGACTTCAGACGGGTGCGCCGGTGGTTGCACGTGGAGATGGCGAAGGCTGCAGGCGCAGGGAAGGTGGCGTGAGCGGCCGTGAGGGCTGGAGGTTGTGCACGCCTTGCATGCGGTTGGAGATGAGCGGGCTGCTGCGGCGTGGGTGGTGGAAGTGAAGTGAGAGGACGGAGATTGCTGCTGGAGTGGGGGTGGACTTCAGACGTCCGGGAAATTTCCCGGACGTCTTAAGTGACTGAAAGGGTGATTGCACAGTGGCTCGGCGGTGGTGGTTGGTGACGACGGCGAGGGAGATGCACGCTGATGTGCTCACGGTAATGCGGGCGAGCTCCGGATGGCGGTGTGGCCTGTCACACCACACGCCCACGGTGGTGGAGACTCGCCGCCACGGTAGAGGCCGGCAGTGTGGAGTGGAAGAGAGAGGTTCTCTCTGCACAGTGGTGGGTCGGTGGCGGAGGCCTTCTGAGCTCGGCTGCCTCCGTGCTCCTTTTGTAGTGTCTTGAACAATTTTGAAATCAGCTGCCGACCAGATCCACCACATCCGCTCCCCCTTGAATGGCTTCATCACTGCAGCAGCCGGGCGTTGGAGCGGCAGCCAGTCGTTCTGAAAGAAGACGAATAAAGAAAATATTATTAAAATATTAGGGTTATTTATGTATAGACCCTCAACTTCTATGTTAATAAAAACAATATACCTAATTGGTTATCTAATTAGATGAATGCTATTCTAAGCTAATTCTAAATGCACTTAAGATATGAATGCAATGTATGGATTATGTAATTAGATTAAAACTATGAATTAATCTATTTACATCCTAATTTACACTAAATAAATGTTAGAATTAACCTAATGTGTAGGCACTTAAATACTTAAATAGCCCACAACTATGGGCTAATCATTGAGATAGCACCGTGTTGCATCTTTCAGAGCCTCTCGATGAAGATCGTGTGGCAGAATTGCAGTCGTGCTCGCACCAGTCTTGATTTGGAGGCTGGGCGGGATTCGAACGTGCGCCTATTAGAGCTCGTCGAGCGTTGGACCAACGCGCTGTAGGGGCTTCTTTGCTTCATTTAGGAATTAGGCATGCGCGATCTGCGGCCATTGGATGGAGATCCAATGGCCCAGATCGTCTGCACCTTTGCCTTAAGAAGTAGAACAGAGGGAGGGGCGGTCGGGTGTGGATGGTTGGGATGGTGCCATGTGGCACCATCCTGACCGTCCATCTTCTTTGTGTTGTAGACGGTGCCACGGGTGTTGGATTGGATCGATTTTCATGCCATTAGGCTTCTATCATCTATCCAAACCCATCTGTGCGGTCGGATTTGTCGCATGAGATGCAGATTAAGACCATCTTGGATCTTGATCTCTAGGGTTCCTTGATCCCTATCTGATGCTACGGATGTTCGATTAGGGCAATCTTGGAGTCATTGAACTCCAATCGTCGATCTGATCATATCCGTATGGTTGGATCTTCGATCTGAGGCCTTGATAAAATGTTGCCCCTGTCCCTGACCATAAAACGAGACAATTACTATACAATTTATACAACTTGACCTAAATGCATGATTATGTATGTTATGCAATATTTACAATGTATGATGCTAAAATGGTACTAAGATATGCATTAATAGACATTTTAGGTTAATTAGATGTATGCACATCGGTATTGAACGATTGGGAGGCTGATAGCTACCTAGAATGATCTCAAATTGGCCTTCCTAAAGAAAATTTTCCATGTTGGGTGTACCATTGCATTGTGATGGGCAATTACTACTTTGGTCCTACAGCTGGGGGAACTACTTCATGGTGCCATGGAGCTATTCCAAGATCTATTGCAGAAGTGTCTACACCATGAGGTGACGAAATGGCAACTTGTGCGAATTTTCTATCACGGGTTGACTGAGCAACTCCGTAATCACATGGATGCTTCTTGCGAAGGGAATTTCCTCAACAAGGATGCAGATAATGCGCATGGCTTGTTTGAGGAAATGAGTGAGAATTATATCAATCATACCTCCATCGACACTTTTAACCAATCCCAGCAACCTAGATAGAATGCTAATGAGGTTCAGGGTGCTTATTCATTCGATATGGAATTGATTTGCAACAAACTTGCTAAAGTGGACCTAGTTGCATAAAGAATGGAAGATTAGATGGATGGAAACTCTATAAATACTTTTATATCCACTCAATACTAGACTTCAGGATTCCAATCTTCACGAGCTCCTACTGTATGAGAGCTTGTAAGTCAATTAGAAGTGGCTCAACCTGTGAGCCAGCATTGCTCGGAACCCTAAGGGTTCCAAACTGGCACCTTTGATCCCAGTTTCTCTAATCCTTCTCCTTTCCCACCATCCTCTCCCTATGAGGATGTGTATGCTATACAGGAAAATGTTAGGCCCAACTCATATTCTAACTCCTATAACCCAGGTTGGAGGAACCACCCTAACTTCTCCTAGAGAAACCCATGGCAGCAGATCCAAATCCGACCCAGTAATTATGCACCGCAAAGACCAATGGGTCATTGTCATGTATACACTCAGCTGCCCCCTAATCAGGTCAATCAGCCAACATGCAATGCCCTTCAACTTGTAGGGCAAGCTAATCTGAACCGTCAATGGTGGAAATGCAAGGATCCATGCTCCAGCTCATACAGCAAATGAAAACTCGCTGGACAACTTGCAATCCGGACTCATTGCTAATACCTGACAAGATCTCTGCCATCTCAACTCATACCCAACCCTCATAACATACAAAATTAGGGCAATTGAGCCTAAGGGTAAGAGAATTAGAGGGACGCACATGCACATGCTCAGGTGGTTGAGTAGAGTCCTTCTGCTTCTTCATCCAATCCTAGATATCTGGTTAATCAAGCCCCTTCAATCTTTCCTAACCCTCCCCAAGACCCAAACTCGTATGCTTCTGCAAACTCTGTTACCTTGATGAGTGGAAGGCAAACCCAGGATCCTGAACTACCCTCTTCCAGTCAATCAAACCCTGGTGAGCCTGAGGAAGAAAAGGAAAAAATTGAAGAAGTAACCAAGGCTCAGGACACCGAATCTAATGATTTTACTCATGTACCATCCCCTAAAGCCTTCTTAAAACCCAGGAAGAAGAAACCTGTTGATAACAATGTTGAGCTCTTGAATATATTCAAGAATTTTGAAATCAATATCCTGCACCTTGATGAGATTAAGCATATTCCAACTTATGCTAAGTTCTTGAAAGATTTATGCACTCAGAAGCATAAGCCAAAGGAATCTACTCCAAGGAAGGTGATACTCTCCGAGCAGGCTAGTTTTGTTATCTTGCATCACCTTCCTCAGAAAAAGAGAGATCCCGGTGCCCCTCTGATTTCATGTGTTATTGGGGATTTCACCTTTGACCAGGCACTCTTGGATTTAGGTGCATCCATAAACCTAATTTCGACTTCCCTGTATGAAAAGTTTGGATTAGATGAATTCAGGTCAACCTCAATAACACTGCAATTAGCAGACCGCTCGGTCACAAACCCAAAAGGTGTTTTTGAGGATGTTATTGTTAAGGTCAAGGATTTCTATTTTCCTGTAGATTTTCTTATCCTTGACATGGATGTACCTAAAGACTTAAGGAACACGCCCTTCATTCTGGGCCATCTGTTCCTACCTACCACCAAGGCCAATATCAACTGTGAAAGCAGTAGTATGGAGATCGCCTTTGGTGATAGAAAATTAAAATTTGATATTTTTAAGGAGATTAACAAATTTGATGATTGTGGATATATTAAGGAACTCGAGGATAATGATTTGAATCTTAAGACTTGTATGGTTGTTACTGTTTTCCAGGATTTCTCCCGCACCAATGAACCTGAACCACAACCCTCTGTGGCAAACACACCATATTTCGAAGAGGCTATTGATTTTGTTCATTCACAACCTCTTCCACTGGATCATCCTGATGGATCTTCATCAGCATCCTTCTTACCTTCTATTATCAACCCTCCCTAACTAGAACTTAAACCATTGCCAAAAATTTTGAAATATGAGTTCTTAGGACACAAGAAGACACTCCCTGTGATTATTAGTGAAAATTTAACCAAGGAGAAAGAATCAGAATTGATTAGGTTCTTGATATAGACACATCTATTTAGGTTAAAAAGCCTATTCATGCATGTTCCTAGGCTTAGATTTGCATTTCTTGTTATAAATTTTGTAGAGCATGCATCATTCTGCATTTAGAGTAGTTGTATATAATTTAAGTTAATTGCATCTCTTTGTGGTCAAGAGAGAAGGATATTTATTTTAGAGCCTCGGATTGATGATCCGATTATACGGATCTGATCAAGATGATGATCGGAGTCCAACGCCTCCGGAATCGCCTCGATCGGAGTCCCGTAGCACCATTTGTAATCCAAGGAAGATCAATAGTCGAGGGACTAGGTGACACAATCCAAAGCATCAAACGACAAATTCGACCTCAGGGATGGATTCGAGTCAATTATCACATCCCAACGTCGAGAAAATCAACTCAATCCGACCTCTGTAGCATCCCCTACAAAGGAAAGAACATGGACAGCCCAGATTGTGCCATGTGGTCTAACCCAGGCCACCCATGCACACACACAAGCCACCACATGCGCGGAGGCATGCACGCGCAAGCGTGACGCGTGCGGAGCGGCATAGCACATGCGTGGAGGCAGCGGCACGTATCGCGCGTGCGCGTGTGACAAGGGTGCATGGAGCGTGCCCCAGCACAGGAGCGGGTGGGTGCATGAGCTATATTCAGCGGCGTTTGCAGCGAATCTTCAGCGACGTTTGCAGCGAATCTTCAGCGACGTTTATGACCATCACTAAATGTCCTGTATATGAATTTGATTCTTTCCTCCACTATAAAAGGAACCTTACCCCTCCCATTTTTCTTTACCTCTTCCTTTCTTCCTCTCACCACCTCCAAGGCTCTAGAGAGAGCTTGTCCCAAGTTGGGATGCTCCTCTAGAGTAGAAAATCAAATAGTTTTCCCTCTCCTCATCCCCATTCGTGGAACATCTCGTGGCCATCCTCTCACCTCCCTTTGGGAAGAAGATCCTCACTGCGATGTCGTCCTGCCCCATCCTCCGTCCTCTGGTTCAATCCTCCTTTGTCCCGCTCCTCACCACCTTCCTCCTGGCGACGTCAGTGCGAGTAGTCCTCTGAGCAACCGTTGAGGGGCATTTCTCTCACCTCTTTCTATCTTTTTACGCTTTCGTAGTGTAGTTTTCCTACTTTCGTAGTTGTTCATGAATAGATGATTATTTCTCTCTTTCTCTCTCTCTCCCTCTCTCTCTTATATTTTTCCAAGTAGATAAAGTTCTCATCGACCTAATCTCTTTGTTGTTAAAAATACCAAAAAAATTAGAAATGATAAAAATTACCAAAAAGAAATAAAAGTGAAGCACGAATTTCATAAAACCAAACATTCGCCTCCCCGTGTTCGACCCGAGAGTCACTTTTTGAGTTTTGGTATAAATTTTATCTGATCATGCGTTTTGCAACTACGACGACGGGTTACTCGTAACCCTAATTTTTAAACTCGCGAAACATGTGCGATCATTTTGGCGCCATTGCCGGGGAGGCAACACTCTTTGGTTTTTTTTTTCCCATGCGTTTTTCTACCTTACCTAACTTTTATCTCACTTTTTCTCTGATCTTACTATGATTGCAGGTACACTTTTGAGGTAGGCCAGAGCAGTTAGATCACCTGCCATTTAAGGGGATGCAAGAATCTGCCTTCAGATTTGATCCCTTTCTAGAAGAAGCATTTCCGCAGCATATGGAGCCTCTTGCAGATCGGCTTTGGTGCCTTGAAAATGGAGAAAAAGAAGACAAGGATAGAGGTGATGACCAAGTTCAAGAGGATAAGCCTTCCTCCTTTCGAAAAGTAACAGCTTCTCCAACTCTCCAACTTAGCCACTACCCTCTCAAATATGGAGTTCCAATCACTCTTTCTCAATTTGGTGTCTCATAGGGGCAGCCCCAAGTCTTTCACCGGTATAGATATAATGGCCGTATGGAGGTTAGTTGATAAGTCTTCACTTTCTTGACCTGTCAGTTGAAAACAAACTAGAGAGGACTTCATTCCATTCAACTTTAGCTCGGAAACTTCCCCAAACATGGAGACCATTGTGTAGGGGATTGATGGGGTGCATTTCGCGAATCAAAAACAAGGTTTGGGGTAACCCATCATCGTAGATCGCAAAATGCATCTATCAGATAAAATTTATAATCGAAACTCAAAAAGTGAGCCCTGGGTCGAACATGGGGAGGCGAACGTTTTGTTTTCAAAATCCATGTTTCTCTTTTATTTGTTTTTGGTCATTTTTGTCTTTTCTAACTTTTTTGGTATTTTTAATTGGGCAAGAGATCAGGTCAATGAAATCTAGATAATCTACTTGCAGAATAAAAAGGAAAGAGAGTGAGGAACAATCACATATATTTCTGAATCCAATGTTTTCTACAACTAAGAAAGTGGGAAAAACTACACTAGAAAGCAGTAAGGATAGATGGAGATGAGAAAGTCCCCCTTGATGGTCGCTCGGAAGATGACTAGCTCTGACATCGCTTGAAGGAAGGTGGTGAGAGGTGAGATGGAGGACGTAGCTGGAGGATGGGGTAGGATGGCATCGCAATGAGGATCTTCCTCCCGAAGGGCGGTGAGAGGATGGCCATGGGATGCTCCACGAAGGGGGATGAGAGGTGGGAAAAATATTTGGTTTTCTACTCTAGAGGAGCATCCTGGGCTTTGGGACAAGCTCTCTCTAGAGCCTTAGAGGTGGTGAGAGGAAGCTCTAATGGAGAGTTGGTAGGCTTGCTAGAGCTTAGGAGTAGGTAGGAGTAGAGTAGGTAGAGATGAAGAGGAATGGGGGGTGTAGGGGTGTTTATATAGTGGAGGGAAGAAGAGCATCCCACGCATAGGCATTCAGTGATAGCTATAAGTGTCACTAAAGGCCGCTCAAGCTGTCGCCAAAAGATCTGTGCCTCTTCAATGCCTTGGCTGGCGCACGCACTACGCAGGCCATTTAGTGAATAGCTACAAGTGTCACTAAAGGCCCGCTCTTCTGTCATTGTAAATACTGCACCCAACACTCATGCCCATAGCTATCATAAGCAAGATGATCATCGGCCGTTGGATCAGGCGTGGATGGCTGTGATTGTGAGAGGAGAGAGCACGCCTTCCAGCATTTGAAATTCACACCATTGGCGTGTGTGCTGGCAACCATCGGATGAGGCATCGCATGGTCGAGGCGCGCCAATAGATAGCATGCCTTGCGTTATTGTGAAGATCAGACGGCGGGTGCTGCTCGTGGTAGACTTAAATGCACGCCCCAGATGGCATTCATGTGATCTAGCGTACACCTTCGTGTGGGTGGGCAGCGTTGGATCATGCATGGGGAATCTTGACCGCTTGATTGTGATCGAGCAGCCCTGCTGTAGCTGACACTGTAGCGGGCGTGGCGAATCGTGGCTCGATCTCGTGCTCACTCTTTGAGAGTGCTTGTCCTCACCGTTGTACCACATCTACAGGTGTGTTGTGAAGTAGAATTGCGACCACGTGGTGAGTGCGGCCTCTCAGCCATTGGATTTTCATCCAACGGCTTAGATCACTCAATGGGAAGCCTTCAGAGATGTGGCAGGAGGCTTTGGGCACTCCAGATGGTACCACATGGCAGCATCTAGACCGTCCACCCTTCATTGCTTGCAGAGGATGCCACGGTGCCTGGATCGAGGTGATTTCTATGTTGCCGGATTGTGATCGTCTCTTCGGATCCATCCGTACGGTCGGATTTTTCATCCGAAGTGCATAAGGGCATTGCATTGCATCTTGGCCATATAAAATGAAGGAATTAATATACAAAACATACAACTATCCTAAATGCGATGTAGTGGATTTTATGAAGTATTTATAACATGATATGCAATGCTACACCTAGGAACAATCATAAATAAGCAATTTGTCATAAATTCATGTTTGTTTATCAGGGATCTTAGCTTCATTTCTCCCTCCTTTCACGAAGAAAATAGTGTCATCTTTGCATTGTAAAATCAGTGCCAGTGCTCTAGAGTTGAATAAGAAATACCCTCTCATCAATCCCACATTTGAGAGTTTGCAAGTAAAGTAGGCCAGGGTTTCCATATCTAGATTAAAAATAAGTGGAGATAAGGGGAAACCCTACCTAGCCTCACATTGGGGTTGGATCCAAGCCCCGCATAGCTTCCCATTGATTAAAGGAGAGAAGGACGAGGTTGCAATACATCTCTTCATCCATTGAATCAACTTTGCTGGGAATCCCCTCCTACTCAGGGTCTCCCAAAGATAAGGCCACGAAATCAAATCCAAAGCTCTACTGAAATCCACCTTCCAAATGAATGCTTTGCATCTTCGTCTACACCATCTGGCAACCATCTCTTGTGCCACTATTAACAACTCTTGTAGCAATATGTTGGGGAGGAAGGATGATTGCACGAGATTTATTAGATGTGATGGAGCTCCCCTCAGTCTATTTGCCAGGACTTTGCCAATTATCAAGTAGATAGAGTTTGTCAAAGCAATAGGTCTGAACTCCTGTAGACTCTCCACTCCGTGTTTCTTTGGCAGTAGGAAAAGATATGATTTGTTAATTCCTTCAAAACTTGAGTTGCCCTAAAACTTTGGCCAATAGACTGAAGAAGGTATTGAAGGATTTGATCAGCCCAGTACAGTCTGCTTTTCTCCCAGACAGATCTTTGCAGGAATCCTTTGTTATTACACAGGAGATAGTGATGGGATTGCGCCAAAGGAGGTGTAAGGCCTTTATGTGGAAGGTAGACTTCAGAAGGGTCTACAATTCAGTCTCTTGGCCCTATCTTTGGGAAATAATGAAGAGAAGGGGCGTCCCTCACATCTGGATCTAGTGGATGAAAAGATGCATAACTACTGCATCCTTTTCTCCACTGATTAATGGAAACCATGTGGTAATTGGATCCAGCCACAATGTGGAGTAGGACAAGGTTGTCCTCTAGTTCCTCTGATTTTTAATTTGTCTTTGGACACTCTTGCTAGATTTGCATATAAATTATCCAATGTAGGAGTGGTGAGAGGGTACTCGATGACAAACTCTTACTCCTTGGCCCTAATCCTACAATATGCTGAAGGCACAGTCTTCTTTGTAGAGGGGAGGAAGAGAGGAGGCTGACATATTGTACAGCATGGTGTCCATATTTGGGGAGATTTCTGAGTTGAAGCTTAATCGTGACAAATCCTCACTGATTTGTTTTGGCATGGAAGGTTGGGAACAGGATGTGATATCTGATGGGCTGCACACGCCAACTACTACGCTTCTTGTGAAGTACTTGGGGCGGCCTTTAAGAGACTCAAAACTGAAAAAGAATGATTGGAATGTTCTATTTGACAAAATCTCAGCCAAACTGGAAAATTGGATCGCTCGTTTCCTCTCGAAGGGTGGTAGACTGATCCTCCTTAACACGGTTATCACATCTATTCCAGTGTTCTACTTTTCTATGTTTAGGGCACCAAAATCTGTTTGGAAGAGATTGGACATGATGCGCAAAAGGTTCTTTTGGAAATGGGAAAAATGTGATGGGAGGTTCCTCCAACCGGTGAGATGGCAATGGTTGTGCAAACCCAAGAAAAGTGGTGGCATGGGGATATGTTCATTGCAAGAATTCAACGACTATTTGTTGCTGAAATGGGCAATCAAATTGCTTGAGGGGGCAGCAACACTTGGTCAGATCTGACGTGGGATTCACATAGCTCCTCACATGTGGACTAGGCAAGATTGAACCCACACAAACCTTCACCTTTTTGGATTTCAGTTATTAAGGCTTTGCAGAATAATTGGAATCATTTCTAGCCAGTGGTTGGAGACGGCATAGACTTTGCCTTCTGGACTGATGAATGGTCGTAGCAGGGTTTGCTGAAGGAGAGGTACCCGCGTGCCTTTGCTGCCACGCAAAACAAGTCAACCTCAGTGGCTTCCTGCTGGGATGTAGAACACAAGATGTGGGCTCCTGCTGGCTACAATGCATGTAATAATGTAGAACACGTGAAGAGGTTGACAGAATGGTACAAGAGTTGGATGCTTTTGAACCAAAAGGTGGTTTGGACAGATTTTAGTGGTCTGCTGGGAGATATTATGCTGCTGAAGGCTACATGATCTTGATGCATGAGAGGGTTGCTACCAATGTGGATGAGAATGTGAACTAGTGCACACAGATATGGAAGTTACGCATACCTCTCAAAGTCAGGATCTTCCTTTGGCTATGTCGAAATGAAGGACTTGTCACAGGGGAACTGCGACAAAGAATGATGGGTACCCAGCCAATGAATTGCCCTCTTTGTACTTTCTCTACTAATAATGTGAGGGATAATTTCCAATTGATGGAGGGTGATCATGGGGAGATAGGTGGGAGGAACCGTAATGCTAAGGGATGGACAACATGGAGATCTAGGGCTTGGAGATGGAAAGGAGAGGTTTCATGGCCAATGGCAGATGGGAGGCGGGTATGAGGAGGACAAACAGTGGTAGGTCATGGGGCAACAGGGAGATAGTTTGCTTTATATGTTAGCGTCGAGGTCATATGGCGGTGGTATGTCGTTCCCCCCTTATGTGCCTTGTGTGTGGAGGACATGGCCATAAGCAGGACTCGTGTAAGGCCAATAGTAGGCAGATGAAGGGTGAGTCTAATATGCACCCTGGAGGTTCAAATTTTAGGGCACAACCACCACCACCGCTGCCTCCTCCTACATATGGGGTCATAGATCGATGTCGAAGTTCCTATGATAGAGGATATTAGAATGGCGGAACTAGTGCTAAGAGGGGCTCTGAACGGAGAGGTAATGACTGGCAACCCATCCTCAGAGAAGCTCCAAAAGCTGGTAAGCTCTTTATCCCCATCGACTGATGGTTGGAAAATCACTTTTCTATCCCCCACACAATTTGTGCTTTTTGGCTTGGGGATGATGGACGTCGAACATTTGCATTTTCAGTCGAGTTCTTTTGAGGGGTTGATGGTGATATGAAGATTAGTCTCTCCTTTTGATGGAGCTTTGCCGGAGTGGTTGCCCCAGAGGATAGGCTCTAGATCGGGGAGACTAGAGAATAAATGTCTGCCGCTTCACCTAAGATCAAGAGTGGTGGTGGCAACCATGATTTTTGGGTTTGCTTTTGGTTGAAGATGCAGATGTTGGTTTGATTGAGGGTGATGGTCGGGTTCTTAATGTCATGGTGGATGTCTTCAAGGCAGGATCGGTCCCAGATAGATTGAGCCTTCGATGTGGGGGAAGCTCTTGGTTGCTGATCTTGAGATTCACAGTGGGTGATAATGTTGTGGAGAAGGGGCAGCATAAGACGTCTTATATGCAGGTTGTTGAAGAGACGAATGTACATGTGCCGAGTAGGCTTTCATTAGATGAGTCACCGGCATCAAAAAAATGTAAGGACCACCACCTTGGGGAAATGGGGGAGATGATGAATGCGGAGTAGGTGGAATCATACAGGAAAGAGGCAATGATGACCATGATTGAGGCAGCAGGTGATCCACAGCCAACGACTGATAAAACTGAGGTACAAGTCTTGAAAGAGATCTCGAATAATTCCTTGAGAACCTAATTGAATTTAAAAGATGTGGAAGGCCTAAAGTTCAGTACTGGACCAGATACCAAGGTTGGTGTGGGTAGATCGTCCTACAGGCTTAGACAGAGGAGCTTGAAATCAAACCTGAACCTAGATGAAAATGCAGTGGCTACGATTATGAAGGTTAGTAAGAGTCAAAACCAAAGGAGGGAGGGTTCTCAAAAAGGAAGATGGGAGTCCTTAGGTGGAATGTGCGTGGGTTGCGCGACAAGAGTCAGAGGGCTTCTCTGAGGAGATATTTGAGAGAGTGGGAGATCGATTGTGCGATAATACAAGAGACTCACATTGAGAATGAATCTGATAGGGTTTTGAATGATATTAAGGCTGCGTTGGCAAATGAGTGTGTGATGCTCATTGCGCATGGCAGGTCTGGTGACATTGTTATATGGTGGAGAAGGGCTTGGTTACATCTGCTAGAAGTACACAAAGCTTGTCATCTGGTGACCTATAAATTCCAAAGAAATCATGGGCAAGATGGCAATTATATTACCGACGTTTATGGTCCATGCGTTGCCTCGATGAGATAGGAACTTTGGGATGATTGAACAGCAGCTGCAGAGCTTGTGCAAGGGGATGCTTGGCTAGTAGGTGGGGACTTCAACTGTGTACTGACAGGGAATGATAGGCCGAATGGGGCCATGGATAGTACTTCTATTGGATTTCAGCTGGTGATCCAATCACTTGGTTTAAATGAGTACCCATCCTTAGGAGTTGAATTCACTTGGCGAAATGGCAATGGCCTTATGTCAAAGATTGACAGATTCTTTGGGAATGCTACTCTCATCGATAGGTTCCAGCTCTCTGCCATTGCTGGAATGGAACGCCCCTTCTCAGACCACACTCCTTTGGTCTGGGATAGTAGGGAAGAGGCTCAAATAGGCTCCTACTTCAAGCTTAGAAGATCGTGGCAGAGAGAACCTGGTTTTCGCGAGATGATTGGTTCGTAGTGGAGGACCAAACAGATGGAGGGCTCAGCAACTATCAGACTTGCTTCCAAGCTGTCTGCTCTGCGCACAGTTTGAAAGAGTATGGAGCTGCAGTGTCTACTCCAAGGTAGTAGAGGCATTTCGAGGCTCTAAATAAAATCCAGATCTTGGATTCTAAGGAGGTAGCAGGTCCACTATCTGATGATGATCTTGAAGCTAGAAGAATATGGCAAGGTATGGCAGCGGAGGACGATCTCAAATAGGAGATGGACTGGAGGGAGAGGTCTAGACAGCTCTGGCTCAAGGAGGGGGACACCAACACAAAATTTTTTCACCTCGCAGCCAGCTCTCGTAGATGGGTTAACTTTATTTCATCCATCCACAAAGATGGGCAAAGACTGTCATCTATGCAAGAAATTAAAGTGGAGGCTGTCAAGTATTATAGGGACTCATCATGGGCAGCAGAGAGAGGTTGTTGGAGGATAGCTACGAGTGATGCTCCTAGAGTCTCAAATGAATAGGCTTCTAAGCTGATGGCTACTATCACTGAAAAAGAAACTATAGATGCCATAAAAGAATTAAACAATGAGGGCTCCCTTGGATCGGATGGTATTTGATTAGCCCATATTTGTGGGCTATTTAAGTATTTAAGTGGCTAGACATTAGGTTAATTCTAACATTTATTTAGCATAAATTAGGATATAAATAGATTAATTCATATTTCTAATTTAATTACATAATTCATGCATCTTATTCATATTTAAATGCATTTAGAATTAACTTAGAATTGCATTAGTTAACTAAGTAGGTACATTGCATGCATTAATTTAGGCTAACATAAAAGTTGAGGGTTTGTATATAAATAACCATAATATTTTATCATTATTTTTTATTCTTCTTCTACGTGCAACGGCTGCATTTCTTCCTCCAGCTGCTACAGTGAAGAACCCAATCAAGGAGGAGCGGATGTGTTGGACCTAGTCGGCCAGCTAATTTCAAAAGAGAGGAGGAGGCAGCCGAGCTCAGAAGGCCACCACCCCAACTATCCACACTGTGCAGAGAGTCCATCTCATCCATTTCACCACCGCCGACCTCAACCACGGCGATGAGCCTCCACCACCGTGGGCATGTGGTGTGACAGGCCACACCGCCATCTGGAGATCGTCCGCATTACCGTGAGCACCTTCCCGTCCACCTCCCTTACCGTCGTCACCAACAACCACTGCCGCAGCCACTACAATTTCACTACTCAACCAGTTAAGACGTCCGGGAAGTTTCCTGGTTATCTAAAGCTTCGACCCCCCCACTCTAGCAGTAACCACACTCCCCCACTTCACCTCCAGCACCAACCGCCTACCCTCGCCCGCTCACCTGCAGCACCAACCCCGCGCGCGCTCACCTGAATTGCCAACCCTCACCTGCTCACTCCACACCCGCATCACACCTCCAGCACTAACCGCCAGCACCCTGCAGTGCACGCGCCTACAGCCTCCCCGCCGCTACCTGCAGTGCTGCACCAGTGCATGTGCACACTCACCTGCAGCGCCAAGCCCACGCTCACCAGTAGCCTACAGCAGCGCCAAGCCAGCACGTCTGCTCCAGCGCACCCACACCTTCCGCCTGCAAAGCATCTCCGCCAACAGCAGCGCACCCCACTTCCGCCTGCAATGCCTCCAGCAATGCATGAGGAATCAATGCACGCAACAATAGGCCGCGCGCACCGCCCGCAAGCAGCCTTCGTGCATGCACAGCTGCCCCTTCAGCAGCTACCTCCTCCGTTGGCAGCCACCTTCACCAGAGCTCCGTCCGGTCGGCTCCGACCACCGCGCAACTCGCCGCCACCACCGCTGCGAAGCCCTCGGTCCAAAGAACTTCCTCCGAGCTTCCCGCCTCCGGCCGTCCACTCCTCTTCACGTGTGGCCAAGGGGAATAAATCCCTTATTTTGCTACAGTATTCATGCCATTAATAATTACATTTTCTTCCATTGTCATCTTTTAATGATATTTTATTGAATCTTCATTGCAAAAAATATCCTCTAGTTATTAAGAATTGCTATTTCAGCATGATTTCTTGATTTAAACTTAATCTGAAGGCAAATTTGGCTTGATTCTCGTCTAAACTAACTACGAACAAACATTTTTAACCGGTGCAAATTTAAATACGTCATTGCCTCCCTGTGGATATGACCCGCTGTTCTGCGAGTGGTTATTTCTTTTTAAATATTGATTAGTTGATTTTTCCACCACATAAAACTATAAACGACTTTAAAGTGAACAAACGACCCGTCAAAATGGCGCCGTTGCAGGGGAGGCAACAAACACAATAATTTCACCTAATTTTATTTTGATTATTTCTGAACTGCACAGTGATTTGACCATTTATTATTTTTCTGTGCAAGAAATTTGTGCAAGAATCAACCATTGTGAGAGGCGACCCTTGACGTCGCCAGAGGAGAATTGGTCGAGCTACTTTGAAAAGGAGGAGAAGGATGAGGACGTGACGGTCATCATTGTACATTTAGTCGCTAATCTGATTAGAGTAGAATTAAGACTTTAGATTTAATTTTTCATTGCATTTGGTTTGAAACCTTGTTCTGGGGTATATTTTGAGGGGTTTGTTCCCCGATTTTGTTTTAGGCTCGTGTTGGGTAATTTTTGGGAGCCTGTTCCCTTTTCTTTAGATTTAGGTTTTTAGTTTATTGATTACTTTTATTTTCTTGTGAATTAGTTTTAAAAAAAAAAAAATGAGCTACCTGCTAGAAGCTGCCTGCCCTTAAGACAAACCATTTAGGTCTGTATGAGCAGCCTCTAGATTTACTTCTCTGCATTGCGTGCATTCTTGCATCGTTGATTGCTGGAACAAGGTACGCATTCTCTTACTTTGCATCCTATTCTTGATCACGCATTGCATTTGGACTTAATGCAAAGACCACCTAATCTGTATTGAATAAATTAAACAACTGGTCACATAGTTTCTAGAAAAAGGACTAATTAATGGAGGGACATTTTAAAAACCAAGGATTTGATTTTCAAACTTGGCATGCGATTCAAAATTCAAAATCTTTTGCGGTGTATGCACACTTATTTCGCTTGCACCACGGCACGCTTTTAGACACTCCTTAGGTTTGGAAATACTAGGACAAGAGCCCGCCTATCGTTGGATACTAAAGTGTTCGGAACTTGAGATCAAAGGTTTTGTAAATCCAAAGAGGGGGATACCCTGTCACGGATTTTTGGGGGTAGTTGAGAAGCACCGCGAAAGCACAGCTTCAAAGGAAGGCTTAGGCCTACTTGCATCCCTTGATCTTCCGTCTTTGGAGTTGCTCTACCATTTGAGATTTAGGGAAGAACACCTAAGCTCCAACTAGGTCTTCTTAGGCGAGCCGTAGGTCGACAAGAGGCACGTAAATTGATTGAATAAATTGTATTGTCACCTACAATCTAACTTAAAATCAAAAGCTTAAATTGGGAAAGACCTAAAAGGTCCTTTTTTAATTGTGTTTTGCTTGGGGAATTCTGATTGAGGTGTGAGTTAGAATGGACCACATTGATTTTCATCCTTTCACATCTTGCCCACACCCTCACCCCCACTCTTCATCCTTCGATCCCAGACGCCGAGATGGTCCATCCCTTGATGGACATAATGACAATCATTGGGATCCATTTTACTCCTATTATAGGAGTATTGGCCTGGTTAAGCCCCAAATCAGTGAGCAGAACCTAGGAGCGGGATTTGCTTTGCCCAATATCCCACACACCATAGAAATACCCAACCCACCCTCCTTGAAAAATTATTATGGTTGGATAGACACTCCTGGGTACTATAAGCCTGAGCCTGACTTCTCTCATGATAGAAATGACCTCTCCTCTTTGAAGATGGAAATACAGAAAATGCAAAACGAAATGATTAAATTGTTAGGAGAATCTTCGAGAGCAGGCCAACAAGAAAGAGATGAAATTAGCCACCCAATCTACCCCATTGAGGATGATGTACACCCCTCTACAATAGATGCATCTCCTGTGGGAGAGCTACACTTTAAGTTGGAGGGAAATTTTGGGGAGAATAGCTACTTTTCGAGGATCGATTTTGAAACCTCCCCATTAGATGACACTTCCTTGAGAGATCCACACCTTAGGTGGGAGGAAGATACACATGAAAGTAGCTATGCATTGGGTGAAGAAAGGTGGCAACCCGAGGAAGATGATGACAAGGTTGAGTATCCACCTGAATTATATTGGAGTCAGAAGAAGGGAATGATGGTACCATTGGAAGACCTCGACCCAGATGATAGTACTTTCGTGACATTTGATGAAGTGGGTCAAAGTCAAGTTGTTAATCCTACCCTCCCTTCTGATCACGAGATGGAACTCAAGCCCACCCATAGGGAACCTAACCCTAAAGAAATTGACCTATCTGAGGAGTCTGATGTTACCAATGTAAACTATTTACCTCAGATAAAACACCCTAGGGGATCTGCTGAGATATTAGATGATTTTAGGCCTCGGGTACATGATGAATTGTGTGATGAGGAGAAAGACGAATTATATGAGGAACCTACATTCAAGATTTGCAGTGACACTAAGGGTGATTATGTCTTATTTGAAGAGTTAGGCCCTGAGGATGTCACAAATTTGACCAAATTTGGTTTCCTTAGCACAACCATTGATGATATTTCTCCTCATGATGAAATGATAGAAAATTTCGAAGCAACTTCTAAGATTTATGTGGATTCACATATAGACTCCAGGGAAGATTTGAGTAAAGAACAAAAACCCAGGGATGACATTGATAGGCTAATCCCTAGATCTATTGCTTCCAACCTGCCTTCATTCAGTTCGAAGTCACCCTCTGATTCGCTTATATCTGAAAGCGAAATTGTGACTCCTGATGAAGAGCAGGAAGATACATGTGATGGTGCAAGGAATGCTAGGGATGCAATTGAGGATTTAGAAAGAGTGTTAGGGTTGGACATCGAGCTGATTAAACCCAACTTAGATCTTATGGCCATCCCGCAACCTTGTAACTTGGACACCCTAGACGATCCTTGCCTTAGAGAATTGCTCACTTTTGTTATGACCGGGGCGCTTAACAAACCAATATTTCCCGTAATGGAGTATCGGGTATGGATTGATGATTTCTTTAGTCAGTCCATTACCTTGGGGGTTTATCTTTGCACCATTCCTTCCCCATACCTTTTGGAGGATCCTTGTCATCCTCCCCCTACCCCTTTGGAGGTTGTTATACTTGTTTATCCTTTAGAACCTCCTCTGGTAACCTGGGAAGATTTCATTCCCATCTTAGTTGTGCGAGCATTTGCTATCAGGATTCATCATCAGCTCGCCAACATCCTAGGTTACCTATTTTCTAGGCCAACATTGCTTTGCTCATTTTTAGGGCTTTTTTCTGCAATTCTTCAACCTGATTTGCAGGTTCTTTGGCTATTCAACCCAGCTCTGACCCAGGTAATATCCTTCTATGCAATGAGGACATTGCAGATTTTAGGCATGGGGGGTGTACTTGGGGATATACATAGCATAGTGCATTCATTGCATACATTTGCATAAAAAAAAAAAATAGTTTTGAGCTTAACTGGCTAGATCTTGCAGTCTTAAGCAAATCAGAACTCTAGGGTAGACAAAGTTAATTCTAGGGTCAAACTTTAGAAGCTAAATGAGCTACTAGCTTTAGACCTTTAGGGTCCTTTGTGGACTTAAAAACTTAAGTAGGAGTTAAGTTGCGGACCATTCCTCAAGAGGTTGAGGAAGGGAAGCTAGGGTTTGAGTTAAAAGGTGGGGTAGTACCTGGAGTCTTGTTCTAGCTTTTGGTTTACGGGTCCTTGTAACCCAAGCATCCAAATTTCACACACTTTGTATGGTAATTAACTCAATTTTTTTCTTTCTGAAAAGAGATTTGGTTCTCTTAGTTTTGACTTAGGAGAGGCTTGAAAACACATTTTGATTGGAAGAGTTCCCGTCGTAGGAGAGGTGGAGTATACACTCACCTTGAGGATGCGATGATAACATATTACCTCCTCGATGCTTGTTTCTTAGGATATCCATCCTACTGGGGGCATGTAAGTGCATTGAGCAGTTCAGGTACCATGGGAGGCCCTATCTCGTAGTGCCGATTACCATAGGCCTGAATTCGCTTAAGAAATCCATGGGCGATACTATCTCGAACTGTCGATTGCCAGGAGTTCTTGGGGTTGTTATGGACGGTGCTATCTCGAAGCATCGAAAGCCAAGCACCCTTCGAGGTATGGTAATGGGGACAATGAATCCGACACAGACCGTGTTGATAGCTGATCTGAGGTTAGACTTAGAAGAATCAAACAAATATATATATATATATATTATTCTAAAAAAAAAACTTTTTCCTTTAACTCAAATAACTCAAACCAATGCACAGGCATGGATGCTTTAATCTCAGGGATCAATAAACTTTAGGGTAGAGTCAGAAATCAGGGAAACTTGTGCCTGCAACTCTCTTTAGCCGACCTAGTCTATAACTTAGCAACTACTTAGGAACCTTGGGTCTAGAGTCTGAACTTAATATGCTTCTGAAGGAAGACCAATTGGGTTGACTAGTTAACTTGGAGTGCTAGGTTTCGCTTAATTTTGCTAGGGACTAGCAAAAACTAGGCATGGGGGTATTTGATTAGCTCATATTTGTGGGCTATTTAAGTATTTAAGTGCCTAGAGATTAGGTTAATTCTAACATTTATTTAGCATAAATTAGGATGTAAATAGATTAATTCATATTTCTAATTTAATTACATAATTCATGCATCTTATTCATATTTAAATGCATTTAGAATTAACTTAGAATTGCATTAGTTAACTAATTAGGTACATTGCATGCATTAATTTAGGTTAACATAAAAGTTGAGGGTTTGTATATAAATAACCATAATATTTTATCATTAATTTTTATTCTTCTTCTATGTACAACGGCTGCATTTCTTCCTCCAGTTGCCACAGTGAAGAACCCAATCAAGGAGCGGATGTGTTGGATCTGGTCGGGCAGCTGATTTCAAAAGAGAGGAGGAGGCAGCCGAGCTCAGAAGGCCACCACCCCAACTATCCACACTGTGCAGAGAGTCCATCTCATCCATTTCACCACCGCCGACCACAACCGCGACGACGAGCCTCCACCACCATGGGCGTGTGGTGTGACAGGCCACACCGCCATCTGGAGATCGTCCGCATTACCGTGAGCACCACGCCGTCCACCTCCCTCGCCGTCGTCACCAACAACCACCGCCGCAGCCACTGCAATTTCACTCCTCAGCCAGTTAAGACGTCCGGGAAGTTTCCCGGATGTCTGAAGCTTCGACCCCCCCACTCCAGCAGCAACCACACTCGCCTACTTCACCTCCAGCGCTAACCGCCTGCCCTCGCCCACTCACCTGCAGCAACAAGCCCGTGCGCAATCACCTGATCCGCCAGCCCTCACTCGCTCACTCCACGCCCGCATCACACCTCCAACACTAACCGCCAGCACCATGCAATGCGCGCGCCTTCCGCCTGTAGCGCCTCCACCAGTGCGCACGCCTACAACCTCCCTGCCGCTACCTGCAGTGCCGCACCAGTGCGTGCATGCACTCACCTGCAACGCCAAGCCCACGCCTGCCAGCAGCCTGCAGCAGCGCCAAGCCCGTGCGTCCACTCCAGCGCACCCGCACCTTCCGCCTACAAAGCATCTCCACCAATAGCAGCGCACCCCGCTTCTGCCTGCAGCGCCTCCAGCAGTGCGCGCAACAATAGGCCGCGCGCACCGCCCGTAAGCAGCCTTCGTGCGTGCACAGGCGCCCCTTCAGCAGCTGCCGCCTCCGTTGGCAGCCACCTTCACCGGAGTTCCATCCGGTCGGCTCCAACCACCGCGCGACTCGCAGCCACCACCGCTGCGAAGCCCTCGGTCCAAAGAACTTCCTCCGAGCTTCTTGCCTCCGGCCGTCCACTCCTCTTCACGCACGGCCAAGGGGAATAAATCCCCTGTTTTGCTATAGTATTCATGCCATTAATAATTACATTTTCTGCCATTGTATTCTTTTAGATGTATTTTATTGAATTTGCATTGCAAAAAATATCCTCTAGTTATTAAGAATTGCTATTTCAGCATGATTTCTTGATTAAACCTTAATCTGAAGGCAAATTTGGCTTGATTCTTGTCTAAACTAACTACGAACAAACATTTTTAACCGATGCGAATTTAAATACGTCATTGCCTTCCTGTGGATACGACCCACTCTTTTGGGAGTGGTAATTTCTTTTTAAATATTGATTAGTCGATTTTTCCACCACATAAAACTACAAACGACTTTAAAGCGAACAATCGACTCGTCAGTATTCAAGTTTTCTTCTATAAGGAAATGTGGAGTGTGATTGGCAATGAGGTGATGGATGTTACTAGAGAGTTTGAGAGGGGCAATGCAGGCTTTGACAAGATCAATAAATCTTTTCTCCTTCTGTTGCCAAAGATACAAGGGGCTGAGAAATTTTCTGATTTTAGATCGATCTCTCTTTCGAACTCCATTTAGTTAGTAGTGAGCTATATATTTGCTAATAGACTGAGGACTGTTCTGCAACACTTGATCCACCCTATCCAATCAACCTTTCTGCCTAACAAATCTCTTCAGGAATCGTGCATTGTGGCCCAGGAAATGGTGTGTGGGTGGCTGATTGTACTGCAAAAATACACATGCAATTGTGCCGTCTTGTGCTATTTCCTAGCAGTACCAGTGCATATTAGGTATCCATAGTGGCATTTGCAAAAATACACGCATGCATGCATTTAATTGAAAGGGGAGGAGAGTGAATAGAATGGCCTTGAAATTTACATTTTTCCTCAAGTGCTGCTTTGCAAAATTCACCATCTTTTTATTTTTAATTTTATTTGTCTTTGGAATTCTTCCCACAACTTCAAGGCATGGCCTCTTCTTCCCCTTCGTGCCATGCTCTGCAGCAAGCTTGCCCTGCAGCCGCAAGCCCTGCCAAGCCATGCCAGCCATGCACAGCCAGGGCATGGCTGTGCATGCCACCACTGTGAATCCACCACCGCCCAGCTCATCAAAGAGTCGGTGGGCGTGGTGGTCTTCTCTGTTTAGACACAACTCCGCAATTGCCACAAAGCTTCAAGCTTTGAAGCTCAACCGGCCACCGCAAGCTCCACAGCAGCAGCAGCAAGGCGGCAGCAGCGCACGCAGACCATTGCGTGCACCTGCAGGCTGCCCCTGCCTTCAGCTTCTTCGTGTACACCCACCTCTCCGCGCACTCTGTCGCGAGTTTCTCCCGTAGCCCAGCCGGTGCATCCTCTTCCGCGCGTGCGGTGAGTCGTCCATGCCTCCCCGCACTCACGGAACCGGGCACACCCGGTCGCGCGGCTCGCCCCGGTACTGTAGCCACTGTTCACGTGTTTCAGCGGAACACTGTGGCTACAGTGCGATGACCGGTAAGTTTCTCAATTAACTGGTCACCCGGTGAGCCACAACCACTGCCAGCCCGCGCTCGCGTCCAGCCCCGCACCCACTCTAGCACCCGCCCGCGCGTCAGCCTGCGCCCGCTTCCTTCGCCCGCTCCCAGCGCCCGTGTCTGCCAACCCGCACATGCCTCTCCACGCAGCGCTGTGCACTGTGGTTCTTTCCTCCGCGCCACTCACTCCAGCGCGCATCTCCCCACGTGCCTCCACAACTGTGCGTGCGCGTGAATCACCAGACGGCGTTTGGAGGCTGCAGACGACTTAATGCCCGCTCCTTCACTCCAGCAGTCTCCCTCTCTCTCTCACTCTCACAGCACTCTCGTACTCTCTCTCTACACACACACACACACACACACTTACACTCGTACACACACCTATACACTAATATATACTTATATATATTTATAGGTACATATATATATATTTATATATATATATATATATATATATATATATATATATATATATTTATATACATATATAGATATATGTATATACTTATATCTATACATATAGTAGTACCTATATAACTAAGTATTATTATACATATATACATACATATATATATATATATATCTATATACTTATATATATATATATATACACATATATATTTATATATACATATACTTATATACGTATAAATATATATATATATATATACATCTATATAGTTATATATACATACATATACATATATATATATATCTATACATATATCTATCTATACATATATTTCCATATCTATATATATATACATATATACATATATATACACAAATATAACTACATATATACCTATATATTTATAACCTTATATATATATACATATAGATATATTTACATATATACATATATATATATATTTTCATATTACTTATCATACGTTGTATCGTGAGAATATCTGCACCAATTGCTGATATTCCCCGATACATGTGTATAGAAAGCGTGTTCACATTCATCTTCCACCATCCATCTTACACTCCACGTGGCACTTCGTCCTATTGGTTGCGTCTTCCTAGACGACGACCAACTCGACACCGTGCTACACTCCATCTCCACCTCCACCCCCACCTTTTTATACATATATAGTATATACATATATATCTATACTGTATTTACTTTATATATGGTTCTCTTTCGTGCCAGTAAAGAGATAAAAAAAATATATATATATATAAAAGAGAAATGATAATTCTTGACTTGCAGGTACTCAGTCTTGCGAATAGCAAGACCAGTTTTCAACCCTAATTTGGCTCCAAGCCAAGAACCTGATTTTAAGGGTGTACCTCAAGGACAAAGATTACCAGAAAAAAAATCTTAAATAGAAAAACACCAAAAACACAATAAATGAATGGAAGAGATTCGTTGTAGGAAAGGCATAGAAACTTCACTTCTAATCCCACTTCCCTGAGTTCGACCCTGGGCCTAACAGTGACCAAGGTAAAATTAAGTAGGCCAGGTCAAAAAATTTTGTAAAGAGATGGTTAGGCTCGATTTAGGTTAACCACTATAATCATTATAACGATAAAATCACCATATTAACACAACCTATCCGGGTCCAAACCCACCTCTTCACATGGCGCCGTTGCCGGGGAAGTGCGTATTCAAGTAAATTTCTATTCCATTCCTTTCATTTTTCTCTTCTCTCTTCACAGGTGTGTTTGTTTATTACTGTGCAAGTGAACCTGTTGCAAGGAGAAGGCAGGCAGATGAAGTCGGAAACGTGGGCAGATCCAAGGTGGGAGAGAGAGCATGAAGATGCCGACACCACACTGGAGCTCTGCACACGTTGCTGAACAAGTAGGTCTTTCTTTCTTAGCAACCTAGGTTAACTTGTCACCTTAATAAAAAAAAATAATAATAACTAAAAACTAGAAAAACTTCTTGAGATCTCTTGGGGCAAGTGGATTAAAATTCACTTGTTTGATTGCTTGTCATTACTCCCACCGCCCCGGGATTTCCCGCCAAACTTCGCATAGCGAAAATCCAAGAATCTTGATTCTTGAATTTTTCGCCGTGTGTAGCATTCTTTGAGGCAAAAAAAAAGATTGATTACACCCCTCTTTGCCTCATTTATCTACATTTCGGGATCACCTTTTTGGTGGGGAGACTTGGAATTGAGTTGATTCCAACCCCACCATGACTTTTCACGTGCCTAAGATTCGATCCCGAATATTTCAACCCCAACAAATTGATTTTCTTTATCTTTTGGTTGAGCCTTGCGTGTGGAAATCATTTTGGTGATTGGGAGCACTTGAATTGAAGTGGTTTGGCTCCCTTTCACACTAATCTAAAACTGATTCGTGCATCCACACATAGAAATCTCCATTTAGGCAAGCCCATTGCATTTTAGCATGCATTAACCAATTGACATTGAAGAGGGGTTTGTTGGGCTTAGAATAAAACTTGTATTCTCTCAAAAACTCGAAGATTGGTTGAATTGGTAATTTAGAGAAATCCTAAAATCCATACTTCTTAAGGTTGAATTCTGAAAACCATTCACCAATTAAAACTTCAGTTCGGGGAGATTTCCCCATTGCATGCTTGTTTTACACACTTGAGAAATCAATCACTTGGGCATTACCCGTAAATAACGCCCTTCACATTCCAGAAGCTCTTGATCCTAAGCCTCTAACTAAAATTAGTAGCAACTTGACCCTTATTAAGGATTGGAGGTCTAAGTACCTACGTGTAGCGCCTACGTGCTAGTGAGGGTTCCCGCGTGCTATCGGGTGTCTAAGACTGGGACAAACGACCTTTCAATCTAGCCCAGTGGTTCCACGCTGCTAGCATTCAGTTCCGTAGTTCGTGATAGTTGGTAACTTAGATCTTTAGGTCTAAGGGCACACTGTAGAGGTTAGGAATTTGATTGAATTGATTTGTCATTAAGTGTACCTTTGCGGCGTCATTTCTCTTATCTCTTTTCCCTTCTTATCTCCCCAATTCTTCCTGTGGTAGTGCATGTTTGGGAGGAGGTCACAAAACCCTGAACTGTGTGAATTTTCTGATAAATCTAAAAAAGAAGCCAAATCGACCTCCTCCTCCACAAACATGGCTGCACGCCCACCCCCAAATCCTGAGGGAGGAAACCGCCCTCAAAACCCACCAGGTGGTGGAGCCTTAGATCCCATAACCTGCCTCCAAGCCCAAATGGAAATATATAATGAGCAAATCGAAACCATTAGGGAAACATTGGAGGAAATACAGAACCCTCCCAAACGGGAGGAGCGTAGGTCTCTTAGCTCCTATCAGAATCCCGCTGCTACAGAGACCATAGGACAAATTCGGGTCCCCATGGGTGGGGACGACTTTGAATTGAAACCTAACATAATTGTCCTGATAAATTTTTACTTCCATGGTCTTGCAAGTGAAGATCCTTTTCTCCACTTGGAAGACCTAACCCGATTAGCTGAAACTGTTAAATCAAGAAATATCGGGTTACCAATAGTCCTCATGAAAATGTTTCCATTTTCATTGCAGGATAAAGCGTCGTAATGGTTACGCACCCTTGGGAGAACCATCCACTCTTGGGAAGAGATGCGAACATCGTTTCTCAAGAAGTTCTTCGCAATCAGGCGAATCAATGCGCTTCGCCGTGCCATCACTTCATTTACGCAATAAAATGGTGAACAATTTCATGAGTGATGAGAACCTCATCATGAGCCATAACTAGCTCATTTTGACCCAATACAAAGGATAAAAGCTCCTACATATCTCAAGGAAAAGCTTAACTCAGAGAATTCTGAGTTTGAGAAGAAAACAAGTCATAAGGGGTAAAAGTGCAATTTTACCAGTATAATCTGCATACAGGGTAATTCAGGGCCCAAACATAGGTCAAAACAGCTTAATAAGAATAAAAGTGGGATGAGATGATCTAGCAAGGGCTACAGCACTTCCAAGGAACCAAATGATAATCTGTAACCCTAAAACAACCCACTTCAATTCACAAGGTTCGAGGCAAAGTAAAAATAGAATAAACCCTCTAAAATTCATAGAAAAATAATCTCTGGGGTTTAGAACCATCAATTTGGCCTTTAGAACCCATTTTGACCTACATTGAGAACCATGCCCAATTAATAACTTAATTTGGGTTTTTGCGCAAATTGACCGGTCAAACAAGGTTTAATATGAAAATAAAATTCACCATCAGATTCCTTAGGTCCTAATTAGTCATGTATAAAAACTTGAGCCTAAGAAGAAACCTCCTTGACCGACTTCACACTTTGGTCCTCATATATTTACTCTTTGGCCCTCAACTTTTGAACCCTCGCATTTTGGCCCCTAACTCTTCTTCGTTCTTTGCAAACAGGTCCCTCCTGCAAAACCCTGCCAGCACCATGCTCCGGCGACCTTGCGCGGAGCATGGCGCCGCGCAGGGTGAGGTGGGGGACCTGGCAAGTGTACCGGGGGTGCCCTGCGTCGTCAGCCGTCGCAGGAGCACCCCCATGGTCACTGTAGCCCCCCATACCGGCCGTGCGAACGCACGGACGGTATGGGTTCGTATTCCGACCATTCTCCGGCGAGGGAGACACGTCGTCTCCCTCCGCCTTCCTCCCTGCTTCAACCCTATAAATACCCCCCGCCGCTCCACCGACGAAGGCAGCCTGGACCTGACGGAGAAAACCCCCAGCTTTCTTCTCTTCTTTCTCCGGCAGACGCTCACCAGCTCCGGCGACTTCCTCCCCCTCCACCTCTTCGCTCTGCCGCACTACCAGCAGCAGAGACCTCCTCCCCTGCTCTTCCCGCGCCACGCCGCACCCAGCTGGCGCCTCTCCAGCCTTCTGCTCGCCGCCGCCCCTCTCCCTGAGCATCGTCTTCTCCGGCGACAGTCGATACGACTGTCGCCCTGTTCCTCCCCCTTCGTCCCTGCAGTTAAGTTAGACTTACTCCCCTTCTTCTCCTCTTTCTTTCCCCGCTTTCGATTTAGTCAATTAAGCCCTCTACCGACCCTGTTCACCCTCATCCTCTCCGCCTCCGACCACCCTCCGGCGAGCCGCTCCCATCACCTCAGCGACCCACACGGCTCGCCGACTACCGCAGAACCTCCGCCTCCTCACCCTGATCCTCTTCCGCCCCTCCACTTCCCACCAAACACCCTCTGCAGACCCACCGAACACACCCACTCCCTCGGTCACAGTTTGACCTAGGACGACCTAACAGCTCCATCTCGCCCCCTGCAGACCCCCTGACCACCTTCGCCGTGCCACGGCGAAGGTCCCCCGCCTGTGTGATCTGGCCGAGAGGCCGTGCCATTGGTTTCAGGTTCCAGGCCTTGACCGCCATTGGCGAGGAAGCTCGAAGCCTGCTCGAGGTTGCTCCAAGCCGAGATATCCCAGGTTGAATAGCCACGGCCAGCGCGGAAGAGTCTCACGCACACACCCTGGCCCTCGATTGGAGCTGTACGCCTCAACAGCCGATGCAATTGGGAGCACCATCCCTGCTGCAGGCGTAAGAGAATTGGGGTGGGACATTTAGTCCCACCTCGGAATCTCTCAAAGGCGCGCGGATGCATAAAGGCAAAAACTGCCTTATGCTGTTTGCCTCAGTTACCACGGGGTGAGGTCCCTCTCACCCGACCCGACCCGACTCGGCCTCGTCCGTGACCACGCTCCGCGGACCTGGCCCGACCCGATTAGACTGACCTGCACTCCTCGCCCACCACGCACGCCGGTGGGCCTGGACCCGGGCCTGACCCGAACCCGATTACCCGGTAGCGCTCTGGGAGAGCTTCCGAAGAGTGATTTCAGAGAGAGAGATACGCGGGGGAGGGGGGTAGAGTAGGTTTTTGCCTTGACGAATAAACTCTGAAGTGTGCAGGCCAAAGAAGAAGAAGAAGACCCGCTGAAGAAAAAGGAAGAGCAACAGCCATCGCGAAAGAAGAAAAAGAGAGGTCAAGGCAGGTGAAGACAAAGCAGAAGAAAGAGAAGCAAGAAGCAAGAAAAGAAGAAGACGATCTGACGAAAAAGAAAGAAAGGAAACAAGGAAGAACAGAAGAAGAGCACGAGGGGAAAATCTGAAGAAAGCAGAAGAAAAAGAAGAAGAAGAAGAAGAAGAAGAACAGGAAGAACCAAAGACAAAGAGGAAGATCTGAAGAAAGCAAAGAAGAAGAAGAAAGAACAGGAAGAACCAAAGACAAAGAGGAAGAAAGAAGAAAAGAAGAAGAAGCCAAATTTTCATCTCTCTCTCTCTTTATTTTTGTAATAGAACTTGTATATCTCTAGAATACAACTTGCTCCCTGAGTTCGACCTCGGGAACTCTTTTATTTTTCCGAGTAAAAAATTTTATATGAAAACGTTGGTAACAACCGGCTTTACTACAACGATATAACCGAAACCGGTCGACAAACTAACGCTTATCATTTTGGCGCCGCTGCCGGGGAGCAACGGCTAATTCTAGAGGTAAACATTCCTGTATCTTTTAATTTCTGATAATCTCCTCTCTTTTGTGCAGCTACAGGAACTCAAGAAGACAAGCAACCACACGACAACCACTCCGAAGACAGGTAAATCTTTTCTCTCACTATTAACCCCTACACTCTAAAGAGAAAGAAAAGAAAAGAACAAGCAATATAGGGCTAACCTGTCTTCCATATTTAGTAACCATAAAAGTTGCATGTTTTCAACTCATTATTTCTGCACACTATCAAGGGTATTTAAGGGCTAACACATTCTTGCTTGAGCCCTAATTACCCAACAAAGAATTAACTGGACCAAGTAGAGCCAACCTAGGATCCAACACTAGGGATTTAGAGACACACTACTTAACTCAAGAATTGAGAAAACCAAATAAAGTGTGCCCAAGCCCTTGTCTGAAAATACCTATACAAGAAAAATCCTAAACAATTGGCTCTCTCTAAACACTTGAACCCTAAAAGACAGGACCTAAAAGCTCTTAAAGAAAACAATAGGTAAAGTTGACCCCTTGGGTTAACCAACCTTAAATTAGGTCACTCTTTGCACTTAAAAAGACTAAAGTTCAAGTGAAACCTTAAGCACCCTGATCTTAAAATTGGTAGACTTAAGAGGTCAAGATCCCCATTCTGGTCTACCTGGAACCGCAGTGACAAGAGAGGTCGGGTGGGGGAAACCCTGTAACCCGTGGGGACGCTCTACCGTGTAGGGGTCTTCGCGGGACTCTCCCTCTCTGGCTGCCCAGGTAATTCTCAGGTGGACGATCTTTCTGATCAAGGGGTCCATCTGCCCCGCACCTCTATAGTCACCCAACACATTTTTGGGTGTCTTGATTGGGTCCATCACCTTCTAAACTTACCTCTCCCAACTGTGCATGTACGGAAGGAGGTCTCTAAGACCACCCTTAAGACCTCCTTTAGAAATTCACTCTCGTCAAGGCCAAGCCTCGACGCCCGTGTTTGTGCAGCAACACCCTCACATTATTCTATCTTCTGATTCAGAACCAAGTTCTTCTTCTTCCCCCATCATGGCTCAGCCAGTTGAGGAAGAAAATAATCTGGAACACCAGCTCCAGCGACTCAATGACCTCTTCCAAAACTTCGTGCACCCACCACAGCGTCCTATGATGCGGGACCACTACAATCCTGCTGCGGTGGCAATTGAGCCTCGAGTTAGAATCCCGATTGGAGGACCTGATTCCGAACTAAAGCCCAACATGATTCACGCTATACCTAAATTCCATGGGCTTAATTCTGAAGATCCCTTCCAGCACATCAAACAGCTTAAGCATCTGGCCCACACTTTTGGATCAGATGCGCAAAATCGGGATATTCTCCTCATGAAGATGTTCTCCTTTTCTCTTATGGACAAGGCCGCCCATTGGTATCAAACTCAGACCCGGCCGATCAACACTTGGGAAGAACTTCAATCCGAGTTTTTGAAAAAGTTCTTTCCCGTTGGTCGGACCAACGCCTTGCGCCATCAGATTACACACTTCACTCAACAATCAGGAGAACCTCTCCATGAGGCATGGGATCGTTTTCAGGATCTCATGAGGAAGTGCCCCCATCACGGAGTTCCTAAATGGGAACAAGTCCAATCTTTTTACCAGGGACTCCGTGAGGACATCCGCCTTTTCGTCAATGCAACCTGCGGAGGAAACATCATGGGTCAACATGAAGACACCGTATGGGAGATTCTCGAAAACATGTGCGAGAACTCCATCAACAATGACTCCATGGGATTATTCGACAGGACGAATACCCGCGCAGCGACGAATCTTAAGGGAGCACATGAGACGCAGGGCCTGTCCGCATCAGTCGACCTGGAATTAATGGCCAGTCGATTGGACAAGGTCTCAATTATTGAAAAGAAGGTGGATGAGCTGACTCAGCACTTGCAGCGAGCCACCTCTGCGCGTAACTCCTTTGCACAACCTCCTTCCACACAGGAGACTGTGCAAAACATCCTACACCGATCCTCCCCTGGGATGGATCCATATCCATCCCCATCTGATTCTTGGACTGGAAGATCATCCGATCCTTTCTTCACCAGCCGGGGGAACTCCATTCCCCCTTTCCCTGATTCTCAGGAGGTTCCTCAGACCTGCGAGGACCTCAACGCCATCCAGAACGACCCATTCTCCAACACTTACAACCCTGGATGGCGAAACCATCCAAATTTTCAGTGGGCGGGAAATTCTCAAACCCAAAGACCACCTTTTCAGTCCCGCCCACAGCCCTCTCATCACTACCAGCCGCCTCAGCCTCGGCCCAACCCTACTTATCCATCAGGGCCAAATCAAGATCAAATGTCCTTAATCCTTCAGACTCTGGCTGACATTCAAAAATCGAATGCGGCCATTCAAAAACAGCACAAGGACGAGCTTACTGAAGTTAAAACTCAGCTGGCCCAGTTGGCAAATTCTCGCCAGCCAGGCACACTCCCTTCCCAACCCCTTCCTAACCCAAATAACGTGCCAACACAGAAGCGCGTTATGAATCCAAATTTAGGCCAAGCTCAATGGATTTATCAGGCCCCCACTGCTCCATCTCCAGACGAGATGGAAGCCTCTACTTCTCGTACGGGATTTCAGCAGCAGCCACCCCTCCTACCAAATCCAAACCAAAATCAGGCCGGATTAAATTCTGTAACAACACGTAGTGGTAAGACAACTCAGGACCAGTATTATCCAAACCACGCCCAGCCTGATAATCATGACCCTAGGATAGTTATCCAAGGTACCGCTGTTCCAGACCCACAACCAGGACCTATCCTAGAGGAACCAACCAAGATCCCGTTTCCCGAAGCCCTGACCAAGGGAAAGAAGACCACCAAGCCCGTGGCCCCTGAGGAGGACCTGGTCAAGCTCTTTGAGCAGGTCCACATAAACATCCCCTTGATGGATGCAATCCGCCACGTACCAGCTTACGCACGATTTCTAAAGAATATATGTACACCCCAGCGTAAGCCGCGAACCAAGGGAGGGAGCCCAATTGTTCTGTCAGAGCAAGCCAGCTCTGTAATCCTTAGTAGACTCCCACCCAAGGCAAAAGATCCTGGAACTCCCCTGATCTCCTGTAAGATAGGTGGTACCCAATTTGACAGAGCATTGTTAGACTTAGGTGCATCTATAAATCTGATACCCACATCCTTACTTGACCATCTGGAAGAATCTGAGCTGAAACCAACCGAGGTGACATTACAATTAGCAGATCGATCTATAAAGTCACCAAAAGGGATTCTCGAGGATGTTATCGTGAGAGTGCGGGATTTCTATTTTCCAGTGGACTTTATAGTCTTAGACATGGATGCACCTGAGAACCCTAGGGATACACCAATCATTCTAGGGAGACCTTTCTTGGCTACTGCTAGAGCCAACATCAGCTGTGAGGAGGGCCAAATAGAGCTTAAGTTTGGAGATCAAACACTGAAAATTGATATATTTAAGGCCCAACAAGGAATTAATTGCGGCGTCATCGAACAAATTTGTGACATCAAGACTTTGGTTGATGAATCACACCTCCATAATGACTTGAGTATTCCTCATCAACCACAGAAGGATCTTGACCCGCAAATAGAGGAGTCCATTCCGGATGTGAACAACCCAGTAACTCCCACCCTTGAACCTCACATCTATACTGAACCACCCGCTGCTGCTGAAAACCCCATCCTTGAACTGAAACCCCTTCCTGCTCATTTGAAATACATCTTTTTGGGTTCTAATCAGACCCTTCCTGTGATCATCAATTCCAACCTCAATCCTGAACAGGAATACCGTCTGATTGTTGTCCTCCAGCAACATCGCAGAGCCATCGGATGGACCCTCGATGATTTGACTGGAATAAGTCCCTCTTATTGTACTCATCATATCTATTCAGAAGAGGGCACACGACCTTCTCGAGAAATGCAGAGACGCTTAAACCCCAATCTGCAGGAGGTCGTGAAAAAGGAGATCATCAAGTGGTTAGATGCCGGGATCATCTACCCGATCTCCGATAGTCGTTGGGTGAGCCCGATTCAGGTCGTGCCTAAAAAGGCAGGACTCACCACTATAACGACTGAGACCGGAGAAATCATTCCTACCCGATTAGCCAACTCGTGGAGAGTCTGTATAGATTACCGTCGACTCAATTCCTCCACGAAGAAGGATCATTTCCCACTACCCTTCATTGATCAAATTCTCGAAAAACTAGCGGGAAATAGGTTCTTCTGCTTTCTTGACGGGTACTCCGGTTATAACCAGGTGGCAATCCATCCTGAGGACCAAGAAAAGACCACATTCACCTGCCCCTTCGGAACATACGCTTTCCGAAGGATGCCTTTTGGTCTTTGCAATGCACCCGCTACTTTTCAGCGATGCATGCTTGCCATATTCTCAGATATGGTAGGTGATTATCTGGAAGTCTTCATGGATGACTTTTCAGTTTTCGGAGCATCATTCGACGATTGCCTCCAGCACTTGGTCCAGATACTCAGGCGGTGCATCGACGTGAATTTGGTTCTTTCCTGGGAAAAGAGCCATTTCATGGTGCCTGAGGGAATTGTCCTGGGACACTCAATTTCGGAGAAAGGTATCCAAGTGGATCGAGCTAAGGTTAATCTGATTTCTCGCCTTCCCATGCCTAGCTCGATCAGGGACATCCGCTCCTTTTTAGGGCATGTCGGTTTTTATCGACGATTTATCCCTGATTTTTCAAAAATCGCACGCCCCCTGACCACTCTTCTCTCCAAGGATGTTCCCTTCGAAATCTCCAAGGAATGCACTCAAGCATTTGAAATCCTGCGTGACCGAGTCACCCAAGCCCCGATCCTACAGTCCCCTGATTGGTCTCAACCCTTTGAGATCATGTGTGATGCATCCGACTTCGCTGTAGGAGCGGTTTTGGGGCAGAAAAATGACAAGAAACCTGTGGTCATTTACTACGCCAGCAAAACACTCGATGAGGCTCAGCGTAACTATACAGTTACTGAGAAAGAGCTGCTAGCTGTAGTATTTGCCCTAGAGAAATTCAGATCATACCTTCTGGGTTCCCATGTCATCATATACTCGGATCACACGGCTGTGAGGCATCTCCTTGCAAAGAAGGACGCGAAACCTCGATTGATCCGATGGATCTTGCTGTTGCAAGAATTTGACCTCGAGATTCGCGATAAAGCGGGAAAACAAAACGTGGTAGCTGATCACTTGTCCCGTCTTCCTTCTGAAATGATAGACCCTTCCGGACCCATCACTGAGCATTTTCCCGATGAGCACCTACTGACTATTGGTACTAGCCTTCCGTGGTTTGCTAATATTGTAAATTACTTGGCATCTCATCAAACCCCGTCCGATTGGCCGAAGGCCAAGAAAGACAAATTACGCTCCGATGCCAAGTATTACATTTGGGAAGACCCGTACCTCTTCCGCATAGGTGCCGATCAGATCATCCGGAGATGTATCCCGGAAGGGGAAGTCAACAATATCCTCTCTTTCTGCCATGACCAGGCATGCGGTGGCCATTTTGCCGGGCATAAAACCGCATCAAAAGTCCTCCAGTGCGGCTTTTACTGGCCCACACTGTTCAAAGACGCATACAGTCATTGCAAGGCATGCAGTCGTTGCCAGACTTTGGGCAACATGAGCCATCGCGACATGATGCCTATGCAACCGATTCTAGTATGCGAAATCTTTGATGTATGGGGGATTGATTTTATGGGCCCCTTTCCTGTTTCGGATGGTTTTGAATACATTCTGTTGGCTGTGGACTACGTGTCCAAATGGATCGAAGCCATACCGACCCGAACCTGTGATCACAAAATCGTTCTCAAATTCATTCATCAACACATTTTCTCAAGGTTCGGGATTCCTCGTGCAATAATCTCTGATGGGGGGACCCATTTCACAAATGCTCAGTTTAGGTCACTGATGACCAAATACGGGGTGTCTCACCGAATCTCTACTCCTTACCACCCCCAAACTAATGGTCTAGCTGAGCTGTCGAATCGGGAGATCAAGAAAATCCTACAGGTCACTGTTCGACCTGACAGGAAGGACTGGTCGTCCCGACTTCCGGAAGCATTGTGGGCCTATAGGACCGCCCACAAGACCCAATTGGGCATGTCTCCCTTTAGATTGGTGTACGGAAAGGCATGCCACCTTCCCGTCGAACTGGAGCATAAAGCCTATTGGGCAGTACGGAACTGTAATCTAGATCTTTCCAAGGCTGGGACCCACAGAAAACTCCAAATCAGCGAGATCGATGAATTACGCACAGACGCGTACGAGAACTCGCAAATCTACAAGGAGCGGGTTAAAGCCTTCCACGACAAACACATCTCGAGAAAGATCTTTCATCCTGGTCAAAAGGTCCTACTCTTTGATGCCCGACTCAAACTCTTCCCAGGAAAACTGAGATCTAAGTGGGTCGGACCATATTTGGTCCGACAGGTTTTTGGAAATGGAGCAATCGAAATCAGTCCACTCAGCCACGATTCTGAACCTTTCATCGTGAATGGTCAAAGACTCAAGCCGTTCATTGATGTAACTTCTACTGATTTGGCTGAGGCATCTCATATCCTCCTTTCCCCTTGAGCTTATTGCGCCCAGCCGATGGCGTAAAACTCAGCGCTTAACGGGAGGCAGCCCGTCATTCTCTTTGAAAACCTGAAACTTGTTCTGACACCTTTCAGCACTCGAAGTTCACCCTGAACTAAGACCCCCTAGGTTACAATGAGGACATTGCAAATCTTAGGCATGGGGGGGTAGGAAAGTGCAAAAACTTGTAAGAAAAGGTTTCAAACAAAAAAATTCACATATGCCAAAAATACCATAAAAATTAAAAAAATTTTTTCGAAAAAGAATAAGAGGAAAAGAGGAGAAGAAAAATTTCGTGAAGGAGAGAAGAAACAAAATGAAAAAGGAGCACAAAATTATAAGAAAAGTTGATAGTCATTAGTAAGGAACTAAGGAATTAACCTAAGTTCTAGACCTCATTCAAGAAAATAACTGAAAAGTGCACAATGAGATTAGTAAGAATGCAAACCTTAGGCATTCTTGAATAGACTCTTAGTACTCATTAAGATCTGGACACTCCTCAAGAGGTTGAGGAAAATGAAAAGCTGAAGTATTAGGTCTAAGGCTTAGGGAGTATTCGGCCTCGTTAACTAATTTTTGGTTTACGGGACTCAGTAACCTAAGCACCCTAATCTCACACACAGCCTGGTTCAGTAAGCGTAAAAATCAGAATCACGCAGAAGCGTCGCAAAAATCTGAAAAGAACACCTAGAATAGGAATGGCCGATCAACACAAGTTGATTTGGACGAGTTCCCAGCGCGGAGAGGCGGGAAATCCCCTCGAAGATGCGTAACAAAATATCATCTCCTCGGTGCTTGTCTCTTAGGATATTTACATATCCTACGGGGGGCATGTAAGCACTCTGCTGGTTCAGATTCCATGGATGGCATTATCTCGAAGTGTCAATTGCCAGGGTCTGGATTCGGCCACGGAATACCATGGATGGGATTATCTCGAAATCTCAATAGCCAGGGTTCCGGGGGTTGCCATGGGCGGTGCTATCTCGAAGCATCGATCGCCAGGAACCCTTGAGGATTGATGATGGGAGCAAGGAATCTGATACAGACCGTGTTGAAAAGCCAATCCTAGACTAGAACTAAAAAGAAAAAGAGAGAGAAAACTCTCCAAACAGAAAAAACTTTCTATCTCTCTCTTACAAAACGCACTGCGAACTGAGCCAGGGCTAAAATCATTTCAAGCACGGGTGCTTTAACCACGAAGTCCAATAAACCTTAGGTTAGTTCTTGTGGGCCTTAAAAACCTTTGCTAAAAGACTGAGGCTAAGGCTAGACAGATTTGGATCTTGATTGGTACTAGAGTATCTTTTAGGCCTATGGTCAGCATTCTAACCTAATCTATGCTCAAATAAAAAGGCACTTATCTAAAACCATTGAAAACTTCATGGTCTAGAACAAGGGTTGAAACCTTAAGTTTTTTTTGCTAAGGGACTAGCAAAAGCTAGGCATGGGGGTATGATGAGAACCTCATCATGAGCCATAACTAGCTCATTTTGACCCAATACAAAGGATAAAAGCTCCTACATATCTCAAGGAAAAGCTTAACTCAGAGAATTCTGAGTTTGAGAAGAAAACAAGTCATAAGGGGTAAAAGTGCAATTTTACCAGTATAATCTGCATACAGGGTAATTCAGGGCCCAAACATAGGTCAAAACAGCTTAATAAGAATAAAAGTGGGATGAGATGATCTAGCAAGGGCTACAGCACTTCCAAGGAACCAAATGATAATCTGTAACCCTAAAACAACCCACTTCAATTCACAAGGTTCGAGGCAAAGTAAAAATAGAATAAACCCTCTAAAATTCATAGAAAAATAATCTCTGGGGTTTAGAACCATCAATTTGGCCTTTAGAACCCATTTTGACCTACATTGAGAACCATGCCCAATTAATAACTTAATTTGGGTTTTTGCGCAAATTGACCGGTCAAACAAGGTTTAATATGAAAATAAAATTCACCATCAGATTCCTTAGGTCCTAATTAGTCATGTATAAAAACTTGAGCCTAAGAAGAAACCTCCTTGACCGACTTCACACTTTGGTCCTCATATATTTACTCTTTGGCCCTCAACTTTTGAACCCTCGCATTTTGGCCCCTAACTCTTCTTCGTTCTTTGCAAACAGGTCCCTCCTGCAAAACCCTGCCAGCACCATGCTCCGGCGACCTTGCGCGGAGCATGGCGCCGCGCAGGGTGAGGTGGGGGACCTGGCAAGTGTACCGGGGGTGCCCTGCGTCGTCAGCCGTCGCAGGAGCACCCCCATGGTCACTGTAGCCCCCCATACCGGCCGTGCGAACGCACGGACGGTATGGGTTCGTATTCCGACCATTCTCCGGCGAGGGAGACACGTCGTCTCCCTCCGCCTTCCTCCCTGCTTCAACCCTATAAATACCCCCCGCCGCTCCACCGACGAAGGCAGCCTGGACCTGACGGAGAAAACCCCCAGCTTTCTTCTCTTCTTTCTCCGGCAGACGCTCACCAGCTCCGGCGACTTCCTCCCCCTCCACCTCTTCGCTCTGCCGCACTACCAGCAGCAGAGACCTCCTCCCCTGCTCTTCCCGCGCCACGCCGCACCCAGCTGGCGCCTCTCCAGCCTTCTGCTCGCCGCCGCCCCTCTCCCTGAGCATCGTCTTCTCCGGCGACAGTCGATACGACTGTCGCCCTGTTCCTCCCCCTTCGTCCCTGCAGTTAAGTTAGACTTACTCCCCTTCTTCTCCTCTTTCTTTCCCCGCTTTCGATTTAGTCAATTAAGCCCTCTACCGACCCTGTTCACCCTCATCCTCTCCGCCTCCGACCACCCTCCGGCGAGCCGCTCCCATCACCTCAGCGACCCACACGGCTCGCCGGCTACCGCAGAACCTCCGCCTCCTCACCCTGATCCTCTTCCGCCCCTCCACTTCCCACCAAACACCCTCTGCAGACCCACCGAACACACCCACTCCCTCGGTCACAGTTTGACCTAGGACGACCTAACAGCTCCATCTCGCCCCCTGCAGACCCCCTGACCACCTTCGCCGTGCCACGGCGAAGGTCCCCCGCCTGTGTGATCTGGCCGAGAGGCCGTGCCATTGGTTTCAGGTTCCAGGCCTTGACCGCCATTGGCGAGGAAGCTCGAAGCCTGCTCGAGGTTGCTCCAAGCCGAGATATCCCAGGTTGAATAGCCACGGCCAGCGCGGAAGAGTCTCACGCACACACCCTGGCCCTCGATTGGAGCTGTACGCCTCAACAGCCGATGCAATTGGGAGCACCATCCCTGCTGCAGGCGTAAGAGAATTGGGGTGGGACATTTAGTCCCACCTCGGAATCTCTCAAAGGCGCGCGGATGCATAAAGGCAAAAACTGCCTTATGCTGTTTGCCTCAGTTACCACGGGGTGAGGTCCCTCTCACCCGACCCGACCCGACTCGGCCTCGTCCGTGACCACGCTCCGCGGACCTGGCCCGACCCGATTAGACTGACCTGCACTCCTCGCCCACCACGCACGCCGGTGGGCCTGGACCCGGGCCTGACCCGAACCCGATTACCCGGTAGCGCTCTGGGAGAGCTTCCGAAGAGTGATTTCAGAGAGAGAGATACGCGGGGGAGGGGGGTAGAGTAGGTTTTTGCCTTGACGAATAAACTCTGAAGTGTGCAGGCCAAAGAAGAAGAAGAAGACCCGCTGAAGAAAAAGGAAGAGCAACAGCCATCGCGAAAGAAGAAAAAGAGAGGTCAAGGCAGGTGAAGACAAAGCAGAAGAAAGAGAAGCAAGAAGCAAGAAAAGAAGAAGACGATCTAACGAAAAAGAAAGAAAGGAAACAAGGAAGAACAGAAGAAGAGCACGAGGGGAAAATCTGAAGAAAGCAGAAGAAAAAGAAGAAGAAGAAGAAGAAGAAGAACAGGAAGAACCAAAGACAAAGAGGAAGATCTGAAGAAAGCAAAGAAGAAGAAGAAAGAACAGGAAGAACCAAAGACAAAGAGGAAGAAAGAAGAAAAGAAGAAGAAGCCAAATTTTCATCTCTCTCTCTCTTTATTTTTGTAATAGAACTTGTATATCTCTAGAATACAACTTGCTCCCTGAGTTCGACCTCGGGAACTCTTTTATTTTTCCGAGTAAAAAATTTTATATGAAAACGTTGGTAACAACCGGCTTTACTACAACGATATAACCGAAACCGGTCGACAAACTAACGCTTATCAATGAGGCATGGGAGAGATATAATGACCTCCTCAGGAAGTGTCTGCACCACCATCTGCCTAAGTGGCATATAGCCCAGATTTTCTACTATGGGCTAAATGAGACTTTGAAGCAGATTGCAGACGCTTCCTACGGAGGGAATTTTATTAATAAAGACGAGAATGGAGCATTCGAATTATTTGAAAATATCAGCGAAAACTCAATGAACAATGCTTCCATTGTCGCCTTTAATTGTACCAGCATGCCCCGTAATGTCCACGAAGTTGACATGGGAACCTCCCATTCATCCACTGATCTCAGCCTTATCGCACAGAAATTGGATAAAGTCTCTGTCGTGCACAAGAAGCTGGACGAGCTTCTGGCCAACCCCGCCTGTTCTATGGCAAACACACCCACCTCACCACTTCGTCACAATCCCAATTCTTCCAACACCAGGCTTATCCCGCGAAACCCCATAAGACCTTCCTTACCGAGTGTCGTGCCGAGCGACTCGGTAAGTCAAGTGGATCTGGCCTCTGCGAGCCAGTATTTTGACACGGAGGACCAAGCCGCCGTGTGCTCGGACGCATATTTACATGTGGATGCATCTTATGGTATAGAAGATGCTTGCACCTTGGGGAACAACTCGTTCTCTACCACATATAACCCAGGGTGGTGAAATCATCCGAACTTCGCATGGTCCAACAACCCGCAGCGCCAAAACCCCATAGGTGGACCAATGTGACCGTCCGCACCCATCATCCCAAGGGCCCAGTCTAATCCTATGGCGAATCTGCCATCAGGCCCTTACGTATCACAAAATGAACACGCATCAAGTCCTCTTGATAAATTGATGCGAATGATAACGGAAATGTCAAAGCGCCATGAAGAGAACATGACCTCTCTTCAGCACCAGTTGGCGCAGCAAAATGCTGAGATCAGTCAACTACGCATGGTGACTCGATCTCAGGGCACTCTTCCTGCCCAACCTGTTCCAAACCCACGAAATTTTGTACCCCATGGTCCTCAACCACAGGTACGACCTTCTCAGGGGTAGGTTAATCAGATTCTGCAGGCTCCGAGCATTCCACCAGGATTTCAGGCTAATCCCACTGCAGCATCGCACTCTTATGTCCCCATTGCGAACCCTCCTCCATCGTATGATCCCACTAGACCCGCATTGTCCAATGCTATCACTACGAGGAGCGGTAAGCAGACCGTCGATCCGCCTTGACCTGATCCTGGCCCGTCTTCTTCATCGCCCTCTCATTCGGGATGGGCACCGCATTGGCGAGAGGACGATACACCCAAATTGGTGCCAGAATCAGTCCCATTCCCTGAGGCTCTATTGAGGGAGCCAAAAGACAAAAAGAAAGATACGCAGGCCTTTGATAACCTGCGTAATTTGTTCAGGGATGTAGAAATCAAGGTACCCCTACTCGAGGCTATCAACCACATACCTACTGTCGCCCAATTTTTCAAAGACTACACAACACCCAAGCGACAGTCAAAGAAAACTAAGAATCCGGTGGTTCTCTCTCCTCATGCGAGTTGTGCTATACTGTCAAATCTACCACCGAAGCAAAAAGATCAGGGCGCACCGCTTATTTCCTGTAGCATCAAAGGCTGCAATTTTAACCGTGCCCTGCTTGATCTAGGATCTTCCATCAATCTTATACCGACCATCATGCTCGAAAAATTTTCCTTGGGAAATCTGAAACCCACCCATGTCACGTTACAATTGGCAGATCGTTCTGTCAAAATTCCGAAGGGTGTGGTGGAAGACGTGGTGGTTAGGGTCAACAGTCTTTGTTTTCCTTTTGACTTTCTTGTTTTAGATATAGAAGTTCCTAGCTCACTTTCTGATTGTCCGATCATCCTTGGTCGACCTTTCTTGGCCACAACCCGTGTCCTTATCGACTGCGAGTCGGGCTATATTGAGATTGCCGTTGGATCTTAAAAAATCAAGCTTAACATCTTAAAGGCATCCAAGAACTTTGATTGCGATTGTATCGAGGATGACACGTCTGATGAGGACATGGCCGTTAGCGCGTGTATCGGACTAATTGGGACCTATTCTAACTGCTGTGGATTACCTGTAAACAGTGATGACTGTCTGATCAACACATACTGTGATGTTCCCCCATCCCTCCCTTGTCCCATACTTTCTCCTGGCCAGACTTCTGACAAGGTTTTCTCCGCTTCCCATACCTCGTGGTCTAAGTCATATCCGGGCTACTCACTGCCGGTCCACACTCTTGAAGACCGGATTGCCCTTTCTTTCCTACCAAATCAGGCAGATTTGCAAATCCACACTGGGACCTTGAGCCCATATACTACTCATTGGGGCTATTCCTTTTTGGATCCATCTATCCAAGAAGCCCCTCTTCTTGGCCAATCTGAGGACCAATTTCTTCCTCCTGACTTGTGCTCCAATCCGCCTGGGACACTCTCGTCTCAAGAAATGCCAGACCTTTCACCATCCACCATCACTTTTCACGCCACTATCACGATCACTTCACTTTTCACTTCACCACCCACCATCCACCCACCCTACCACCCTGCTGTATACCCTGCACCTCAACTCTTGTTACCCGATCTTTCGTCCTTTCTCTGCCTTTCCCTGGATGCATATGAGGACATAGCATTGTTTGGCATGGGGGCGTGGATAGGCATCCATAGGATCTGGGTATTTTATGGTATCATGCAGTTTCCACTTATTTATAAATATGTAAAAAAAAATGGTGTTTAGTAATGATCTGAAGGCTGAAACAAAAATACAATAAGTGTTTATGACTATTCAACCTCTGTTTTGAAGACTTTCCAGGCCACAGAAGCTTGATTCGCTCAGGCTCGGCTTAATTCACTTGAGCATTGACAAGATAGATCAGAATCTCTCCTAACTAAGGACGTATTCTTGAACCTGAGACACCAGTACAGGATTCATTGGTTTGCTTCTACTTGAGAGCCTAAGTAATGTTGGTTCACACTACACATATCAAGAAAGACCAGGTGAACATAAGATCCAACCCTAGTGTTCATTAGTTAAGGTGGAGTCCTTACTTGTGCACGCAGGTAGACCTTTTATCCCAGGCTTCAGTCTTGTGTTTAGGAGAGACTCTTTCCACCAAAAAGGAACTCTCCCACCAAAAAGAAAAGTGTGCTCCTCCAAATAATGTTGTAAGAGATATACTGACATGTGTTTCAAAAAAAAAAAAAGAAACAAATAAGTCAGTATATCTCACAAATGTCTGTAAAATCTTCCTACAAAAGTTCTTCAGGGCAAGTCACAAATACCCTGTTTTGTTTGAGCCACAAACGTCAGAAAATGGGAGTTGTATTTTCCGTCATCTTTTTAAGGGTCAATCCGAAGACACGAGCTGAAATTGGGACCAACCTGTACTTAAAAATTCGTGAAACCCTGGGCTTGAGTCTTAATGTTCATCTGGTCAGTTTTGATCCTTCACTATGTACAAGCCAAAATCTCTTGAGCTCTCGAGTATGGCAAAAACCTCCTTGGTCCTGAAAATCATACTTAAGGTTTAAATATCAAGAGTCTTGGTTAGTCGAGAGGTGATCTATGTCATGTGAGACTTAAAGTACTGGTAGTCTTCTCTGCAATTGGTTCTCACACTTCCAACAATAAACACCCCTTTATCGCCTCAGAAGAAAATCTTCAGCTGAAGATCATTTCTAGATGCTGTTTTGATAGGGACTAGCAAAAGATAAGCATGCGGGTATGATTGCATCGCAAAAATACACCTGCAATTGTGTCGTCTTGTGCTATTTCCTAATAGTACTAGTGCATATTAGGTATCCATAGTCGCATTTGTAAAAATACACGCATGCATGCATTTAATTGAGAGGGGAGGAGAGTGAATAAAATGGCCTTGAAATTTACATTTTTCCTCAAGTGCTGCTTTGCAAAATTCACCATCTTTTATTTTTAATTTTATTTGACTTTGGAATTATTCCCACGGCTGCAAGGCATGGCCTCTTCCTCTTCGCGCCATGCTCTACAGCAAGCTTGCCCTGTAGCCGCATGCCCTGCCAAGCCATGCCAGCCATGCACAGCCGCATGCACAGCCAGGGCATGGCTATGCATGCATTCTTCCTCTATAAAACAGGCGTGGCTGCCTTCTTTGCAGTGGAGCCTGGTCCACCCAAAAAAACCCAACACAGCTCTTCTTCTCCAGGTCATCTCCTCCCCCTCTCCCTCCATACGCAGCCTCTCCTCCTCCGAGGAGCCACGCTGCAGGCAGGAGCAACTCACAGTGGAGCACAACCACCACTGTGAGTCCACCACCGCCCAGCTCATCAAAGAGCCGTTGGGCATGGTGGTCTTCTCTGTTTAGCCACAATTCCGCCATTGCCATAAAGCTTCAAGCTTTGAAGCTCAACAGCTTGCCATGCTGCAGGCAGGAGCAACTCACAGTGGAGCACAACCACCACTGTGAGTCCACCACCGCCCAGCTCATCAAAGAGCCATTGGGCGTGGTGGTCTTCTTTGTTGAGCCACAATTCCGCCATTGCCATAAAGCTTCAAGCTTTGAAGCTCAATAGGCCACCGCAAGATCCACAGCAGCAGCAGCAAGGTGGCAGTAGCGCACGTAGGCCACCACGCACACCTGCAGGCTGCCCTCGGCTTCCACTTCTTCCCGTACACCCGCCTCTCCGTGCGCCCTGTAGCGAGTTTCGCTCGTAGCCCAGCTGGCGCATCCTCTTCCACGCGTATGCCGAGACGTCCACGCCTCCACGTACTCACAGAATCGGGCACACTCGGTCGCACGGCTCGCCTTGGCACTGTAGCCACTGTTCACGCATTTCAGCGGAACACTGTGGTTACAGTGAGGTGACCGGTAAGTTTCTCACTTAACCGGTCACCTGACGCACCGCAACCGCTGCCAACCCGCGCCCACGTCCAGCCCCGCGCCCACTCCAGCGCCCGCCAGCTCGTCTACCTGCACCCGCTTCCTTCGCCAGCTCCTAGCACCTGCGTCTGCCAACCCGCACCCACCTCTCCGCGCAGCGCTATGCGCTGTGGTTCCTTCCTCCGCGCCACTCACTCCAGCGCGCACCTCTCCGCGTGCCTATGCGCTTGCGTGCGGGCGTGAATCACTAGACGGTGCTTGGAGGCTGCAGACGACTTAACGCTCGCTCCTTCACTCCAGCGGTCTCCCTCTCTCTCTCTCTCTCTCGCAGTACTCTCTCACTCTCTCTCTGCACACACACACACACTCACACTCTCATACACACACCTATACACTAATATATACTTATATATATATACGTACACATATATATTTATATACATATATAGATATATATATATGCTTATATCTATACATATAGTAGTACCTATATAACTAAGTATTATTATACATATATACATATATATATATGTATATATACTTATATATATATATATACACATATATATTTATATATACATATACTTATATACGTATAAATATATATATATATACACGTCTATATAGTTATATATACATACATATACACATATATATATATATATATATCTATACATATATCTATCTATACATATATTTCCATATCTATATATATATATACATATATATATATATACACACATATATAACTACATATATACCTATATATTTATAACCATATATATATATATACATATAGATATATTTACATATATACATATATATATATATTTTTTCATATTACTTACCATACATTGTATCGCGGGAATATCTGCACCAGTTGCTGATATTCCCCAATACACACGTACAGAAAGCGTGTTCGCATTCATCTTCCACCATCCATCTTACACCCACGCGGCACTTCGTCCTATTGGTTGCGTCTTCCTAGACAACGACCGACTCGACACCGTGCTACACTCCATCTCCACTTCCACCCCCACCCCTTTATACAAATATAGTATATACATATATATCTATACTATATTTACTTTATTTCTGTTTCTCTTTCATGCCATTAAAAAGATAAAATATATATATATATAAAAGAGAAAAGATAATTCTTTACTTACAGGTACTCAGTCTTGCGAATAGCAAGACCAGTTTTGAACCCTAATTTGGCTCCAAGCTAAGAACCTAATTTTGAGGGTGTACCTCAATGACAAAGATTATCAGAAAAAATATTAAATAGAAAAACACCAAAAACACAATAAACGAACGGAAGAGATTCGTTGTAGGAAAGGCGTAGAAACTTCACTTCTAATCCCACTTCCCTGAGTTTGACCCTGGGCCTAAAAGTGACCAAGATAAAATCAAGTAGGCTAGGTAAAAAAATTTTGTAAAGAGATGGTTAGGCTCGATTTAGGTTAACCACTATACTGATTATAACGATAAAATCACCATATTAACACAACCTATCCGGGTCCAAACCCACATCTTAAGTGGCATAGAAGGAAGTGCAAAGCCTTTATGTGGAAAGTGGATTTCCAAAAGGCATATGACTTTGTCTCATGGCCTTACATCTGGGAAGTATTTAAAAGAAGAGGTTTCCCTCCCATTTGGATCCTGTGGATGAAGTGGTGTATTACAACCACTTCCTTCTCTCCAGTGATCAATGGGAAACCCTGTGGAGCTTGGATTCAACCTCAGTGTGGGGTTAGACAAGGGTGTCCATTAGCTCCTTTGATATTTAATCTTGCAGTTGATGGGCTCACTAGATATGCATGTAAACTGACAGAGGCTGGTGTTATAAGAGGTTATTCTCTATCCAGTAGGAGGGCTATGGCCCCTATTTTACAATATGCAGACGACATGGTCTTCTTTGTGGAGGGGACAACTGCTGCAGCTCATGCTCTAGGACACATGGTGAAGATCTTCGGAGACATATCAGGTCTGAAATTAAATAGGGAGAAATCTACTTTGATCTGCTTTGTCCTGAATGAACAGGAGCAGGAAACACTATCAGCCACGTTGGGAACACCTCACTCAAAACTGCCAATTAAATACCTGGGACTACCATTTTGGTGCTCAAAACTGAGGAAGAGTGACTGGAATATTCTTTTTGACAAGATCTCTGTTAAGTTCGAAGGATGGAGCAGCAAATTTCTATCAAAAGGGGGAAGACTGATCCTACTAAACTCAGTTATTACTTCTATCCTGGTGTTCTATTTCTCCCTCTTCAAAGCCCCGAAGTCTATTCGAAAATGTGTAGATGTAATGCGAAAGAAATTATTTCGGAAAGGGGCTCAACATGAGGGGAGATTCATGCAGCCTATGAAGTGGGAACACATATGCCAGCCAAAGGAAGAGGGTGGATTGGGGATCAAGGCTCTTAAAGAATTCAATGAGGCCATTTTGATCAAATGGGCGATCAAGATTTTTGATGGCAAGGAAAAGCTATGGACCGAACTTGTTAAGGACTATTATGGCTGCTCTAACAGTATGTTAAAGAGAATATTCCCAGTCAGACCATCCCCTTTTTGGAGATCGGTTATTCAAGCTGTCAAAAGCACTTGGCATTTGGTGCAGTCAAAGCTTGGAGATAGCCATGAGTTTAGCTTCTGGAATAAACAATGGTCACCACTGGGCATTTTGAAAGACTCCTATCCAAGAGCATACTCAGCTACAATAGACAAAGATGCTTCAGTCAGCTGCTTCTGGTCTAAAACTAGTGATTGCTGGACTCTGGATGAAGCTAAAACCAGTAGAGAGGGTACCCGTCTATGGGAGGAAAGGCAGAATTTGATTTCAGTTCTGCAGAACTTTAGTCCAAGGCCTGGCGTGGAGGACACATATGTTTGGAATGGCATTTACACTGCCCAGCAGGCATATGGAGAAATAATCAGATCCAGCAAAAGTATGGAAAGTGACCTTGTCGACAGGAAGCTATGGCTATTGAAGATCACATTCAAAGTACAAATATTTTTATGGTTGTGCAGGAGGGAAGGTTTGATCACGGGAGATCTTAGACACAAAATAATGGGGGCAACATTAAATGAATGCTATCTATGCGGGTTGCACACTGGTAGCTTATCTCACATATTCTCTTCATGACTGGTCATGGATATGATATGGAGAAAAATGTGTCAGGAACCTTTACCCTCATGGGGCTCCCTATGGTAGAGGTTTGCAACACCTGGAAGACCACATATGCGCATGGCTGTGACTTTGTGGTGTGTATGGAGGGCGAGAAATGAGAAGTTATTTCTGGAGAGACCAGTATGCTGTGTGCAAATTGTATATGAGTGCTGGTGCCTCATATATAAATGGGGATCCAATGTGTAGTTCTCCATATTTCTTTTTAAATAATATGAAATAAAATGCCCTCCGGATTGCTATCGTAGCACGGTAGCTTTCCTCTCAGTTTCAAAAAAAAATAATGTGAGGCATCTTTTCTCCTCATGCTTGGTGACGGACCAAGCATGGAGGGCTGTCTATGGATATCCTCTACCCACGTGGGATGGCTTATGGAGGGACTTCCATATGAAATGGCATCCACATTCAGCAATGGCATCTCTACTTTGGTTTGTGTGGAGAATGAGAAACGAGATAGTGTTCAAGGGGGTGTCAGCGTGTGTGGGCAATATTGTGAGGGGGTGCAAATCTCTTATTAGTGAGTGGAGTGACTCCCTGTAATTACATATAGTTGATTTTTTAATAAAATTTTTACCGGTTTGCTATCATTCTCGAGAGCATTCCTTCCTCAAAAAAAAGAAAAAAACTTGAGTTGTCCTCTTGAAACACCTTAATGACCTCCATCACATCTCGCTTCACCACTGGCCAAAACTCCTTATAGAAAAAAGCTTGAAATCCATCCAGACTCGGCGAACCTTCAGCGTTCAACCCTACCATCGCCTCCTCTACCTCTTGGACTGAAATAGGTGTGATCAGATGTTTAGCTTCAAATTCATCTAATCGGGGAAAATCAGATGTGGTTAACCTCCAATTTCCCATTTCTGTAGCCTTGGTGGCTTCTTTTAAAAATCTAACCGTTTCCTTCTAATGTCTCTAGGAAAGGTCAGCATTTGATCACCCGTCCTCAAGTAAGAGATGAAGTTCACCGTCCTAGTTGTAGCTGCCATGTGAAAAAATTGAGTATTCGCATCACCTTCCTTTAGCCATAGTTGTCTAGATTTTTACCACCAATCAACTTCTCTCTTATGTCCTCCTCCAGAATCATCTCGTGCCAAGTTTTGCACTGCCTTCTCTCTTCCTCTGTCAGTTGCCCTTTACTCTCCTTGTCATCAAGTAGTTGCACATTCTATAAGGCCTTAATTCTCTTTTTGTCCCTTACAACCTCTATGATGTTTCTATATTCCTTCTGCATGAATTTTAGCTCTCTGAGCTTAGCAGCAAGTCTGAAAGTAGCTGTTCCATGAACCTATTTGGATGTCCACCATTTGCGGATCATCTCCTTTCACCCCTCTTCCCGAAGCCATGATCTTTTGAATTTGAAAAAAATGCCCACTAAGAAGCCCTCCCTACTTTTCCATAGCAATGGGGTATGGTCCGAGAATGACAGGTCAAGCCCCCTTATCAAGGATAGTTGAAAGCTCTCCAACAACTCATTACCAAAAAATTGACCTAGCTTCAACTTCTACCCACTTCCATTCCTCCAGGTATATTCAACCCTCGAAGATGGATAAATTGTTATGGCCAACGCTGAAGCAGTCAGTTGAAAACCTAAGGAGCCACCATCCACTCTCCCACTTCCTCTATCATCCTCAGTCAATGTGCAGTTGAAATCCCCTCCCACAAGCCATGACCGTCCTTCAATCACTTTTGCAGCTCGAGTAAGTTCTTGCTAAAGGACACCCCTCGCATTATCAATGCACAGGCCATAGATGCACAACATAACCAACTCTTTATCTTCGCTCGGCTAGTTGAACTTACAAGTGATTAAGTATTGTTCCTTCCAAGCCTCTTTCAATTGCAATCTCGAGCACTTCCACCATATTGCTAAACCTCCATACCTCCCATGCGCATCAATTGCCCTAGCATACGCCTGACCTCCTTGTAGCAGCGATTGCCATAGGAAATTGTTTCCTTCCTTGATATGTGTCTCCTACAGTAATGCGCAATCCACCTTCCACTCACAGAGTTAACAGGCAAGTGAAGCCCTCTGATCCCCATCGCGTAGCCTACGCACATTCCACGTGAGAACTTTCATTTATGCATCAGATTAACCCCCTTTTGCCCTATAACTCTTCTGTCTAGATTAAGGACTGTTGCGATGGCTTTTTCACTGATGGTCTGACCTCCACCTACTATTCTCCCTCTTAGCTTATAGGGAGAGTGGCCAATCTTGATTGTTGAGGAAGATCGAACCCCATATTTCACTCCTTCAGGCACCTCAAAAGTGAATTTATCTACCATGTCTTCCTTAATCACTTGTCTCTCTACCTGCCCCTGCATCAACACACTTTCTGGCACAATTCCCTCCCACCCCCCCAACAATGTCTCGCATCTCCTCACCTCCCTGTAGATTTCGATCAAGCCCTTCCATCAATGCGTCTTGTGGAAGCAAACCATGGAACTCCTTCCTCTTCATCAGTTTAGGACAATCCTCTTGACTTGGTAAGTTTCCAAAGCTGCTCCCCTGAGCCACGACTACTTCTGCATATGATCTCTCCCCCTTTTGCTTCGTCCTCTCATCACAATGGTAGGAGAATCTCGCATGGAGAAGCCAAGAGCTTCCTCCACATCGAATAATTATTTTGTCAGGGCCTGCCCACCCCAAGTCAACTTTAAAAATACTCAAAATAATACTGTACAAGTATACATTAAAAATTATTTTAGTTTAAACTTAAATTACTGATTTATCTCATTTTAAGTTAATAAATTACTTAATTAACTTAATAACTTAATTACCTACTGTAAATACTTAGTTAAATTAATTTATAGGTATTATACAGTATATAATACATAGTTAAATATGTATGTACAATATTAGATACAATTATATTGATATACATAGGTTTATACAATTACTTAAGTTAACATTAATTAATATAAAATTATACAATAAAGTCATATATACAATAAATTATTCAAAATATTTAAGTTAATATATAGAATACATATATATGTTAATTATACACATTATTCACATATTGTATACTATATGCTTATAGCTTAGGTTTTAAATTCTATTTATAAGTATTTACATGATATACAAGGTATTTTTGGGTATTTTTGAGCTTTTTCTTACTTTTATCATTTTTATATGTATAAGAGAGGTAGGGGATGAAAGAGAAATGGTGAGATGAGAGAGAAAGTTCCTTTTGTAATTTTTGATCTTAGGTCTTTTATTAAATTCCAAGGTATACTGAACCGTCAGTTGGTATGTTCTGCCAAACTGGGGGTTCAGAATACCTTGAACTTGACTCACACTTAGAAAAATACCTAATCTTACTCAAGATAGGTTTATTTTATTTTTTTGTGATTTTTTTCATTATTTTATTTATATTACAGGTTAACACATTTTAGGCCTTAATGAATGTTTAGAAAAAAACCTAAGGGCTTGAATTCTATCCTAATGGTTGGAAAGGAGGTTTATTTGTTCAGAAGTATCCAACACATTGCATAAATGGTATGCAAGCATTTAAACATGATTTTTAACCCCATTTCATTTAATTTCCAAATTTGGACAGTTGTAAACTTGGATATTAGTTGAAAGTGAATCTAATGAGCATAATCAAGAAATTCCAACTAAATTAAAGTCCATTTCAGATACATGAATGCTTGTACATGAAATCCTAACATTACAACCAGTGTCCAGCTTTCTTAATCCACAAATATCCTAGCATATAACTTAAAAAAATAAGCTAAGGTAGCTGCTCAAATTTAGCAGCTAAGCTGCTGCAATTGCTGCTTAGATGCTGTCTCAACAGATTAGATGGCTTAATTGCTATCTCAAGTAACATCCAAGAGGTTTCAAAAGTTACTGCTACAATCTCGAACACCCAACCGCTACTGTTCAGTGTTGCTGCTAAAATGAAACTCCAGTAGCTGATTGCTGCTAGTGTTGCTGTCCTTACTTTGATCAGACCAAGTAGGTCTGATCTGAAGCTTAAATTCATCTACTAAGTTGCTGCAATTTTAACCAAGCTGTTGCCACATTTACTGAAATTAGCAGGCTTAGATCAGCTTAGATGGATTCAAATAAGATCTCCTTAGGTTTGACTTGAACTCATCAAATTCAGATTTAAATCTAAAAAAAATTCAAATCCTTGTAAAACCACTTGAAGATCAATTCTGGCATTCTTTTGAAGATCAGCAAGCATAAAAATCAATCCAAATATTTTAAAATCCCAAAAGACCCTAATATGATATTTTCCCTACATTATGGACAATGTAGAGGAAATAGATCATATTAGGTGATTAAAATTAATTCAGAACAACTCCAGGCCTTCATTAAAACTCTAAAAATAAATTTGAGCCTTTAAATTTAGATTAAAAGACTTTTGCATTCAAAAGACCATGTTGCCCTAGTTTGGGCTTTCACTTTAAATTAATTTATGATCAGATCATCTGATCTTCTTGAAAGCCATTGATTGGTGTTGAAGGTGATCTAGTGATCTTCTCAGAATCACTTGGATCATCGTTCAGTCCCAAACCAGTACCACTAATTATCCTTGACCAAACTACCCAAAAGAAGGCTTAAATTGGGTTCATACTCATCTAAAAATCAAATCTAAAGTATAGCACATAAGAATCGTCATAATGCACCCAACTAAGCAAATAAAAACTTGAATTGGTCGATTAAATCCATTACAACTCAAATCGACTCCAAATATTTTGATTGGGCTTGAAACCCAAATACAAATAAATCAAGCAAATTGGTTCATTCAAGATCAGATCAGGGGTCCTTATGAATAGCTGCAACAAATGAGGAGACCTAAAGATGATTGTGAGCGCTATCTAGATCATGAATTCCAAGAATTCTAGATCTAGACATGCTAGGGCAAATGGGGTGGATTATGATTTAAACCAAGAAGAAATTAGTAGAATGTGAATCGTGAGGCAATGAGGAAGTTGTATGAATTGATAAGAATGCGTGGAAACACCTCTCCGAGTTGAATTGATCGAAGAGGATGAATCGAATCTAGTCTAATCTAATCCTAATCTAAGCTATTGAATCAATGAGTTGAGCTAACTAATCTACTCTAATTGATCTACACTACACTAGAAAGCATCAGATCTATACTAGAAGGCAGTGAAAATCCTAGCTAAGTGGATGAATGGGTTGCCTGGATCCAAAGCTGGCAGCTAAGGAGGAACAAGGGAGGGAGGTCTCCAGCGAGTGAAGAGCCCTCTAGTGGATCTCCATGGTCATCCTTGGGCATACATCATCCCTAGCAACAAGGAAGAATTGAGGAGGAAGAGCTGCGCCCCTATCACGAGCGTAGCGAGTGAAAAGGTAAGAAGGCACTAGAGAGGAAGGAATGGATCGGCTCAAGAAAGTAGGAGGGGAGTTGATGCACATGCGAGGAGCTTAGGTAGTAATTTAAGTAGGCATTTTAGTGGATCAAAGCGCTGTAAGGTAGGATTAAGCTATTAGGTCTTCAATGGTGGATACAAGCCTAACAAGGACACCTCTTTGAGCTTGGAATTTGAGAATAGGTTAGATCAAAGTCAAGTTACCCCAAGCATCATGATTTATTCTATGGTGGGCATCTCAATCTAGAATCAGGTTCAGAAGCTGATTGTTGCAAATTCTCCAATGATTTCAAATTATCCTTTGAGTTTAGAGAACCATTGTTTCTAGATGATTATGAGGCAGTTTATGACCTCAATATCCATGACCCATTCTTTGATTCTAATTCTGAGGCTGATGATTTGAAACTCAAAGCAACCACACCTCCTATAAAGCCTTTCAAAATCTAATCCCAACCTTGACCCACCACCAGACTCAATTTCTACTCTAACTCACCTCACTCTGATCCGATTGCATATGATTCGCCTCCATCTTTCAACCAAGAATCGGACACAGATCAGGCCAACAACCACATCTTATCCTTCTCTGGTCATACCAGTAGTTGATATAGACACATCTTTTTAGCTTAAAATGCTATTCATGCATGTTCCTAGACTTAGATTTGCATTTCATGTTATGAATATTGCATAGCATGTATCATTCTGCATTTAGAGTAGTTGTATATATTTTAGGTTAATTAGGTCTTTTTATGGTCAGGAGAGAAGAAGGCTTATTTTAGGGGCTCGAATGGATGATCGGACTATATGGATCTGATTAAGACGACGATCAAAGTCTAACACCTTTGAATCATCTGGATCGGAGAACTGTAGCATCATATGAAGTCTAAGGAAGATCAACGGCCAGGGGGCAATGCGACATCCATGGATGTTTTGGATGGAAAATTCGACCACACGGATGGATCTGGAGTGACGATCACAGTCCAGCAGCATGGGAATCATCTCGATTTGAGAATCGTGGCAGCCTCTTTAAAAGAAAGAAGAATGGACGGCCCAAATGGTGCCATGTGGCACCATCCAGGCCACCCAACATTGGCCAGCAGCCACACACAGCGCAGCCACGCGCAATAGCAGCGCAACGCATGCTAGCTCGTGCGCAAGGCGTGGGGAGCACTGGCTCATGAAGCGCGTGCCAGTGGGGTAGGCGAGGATCTTCTGTGACACGCGCCTTTAGTGACACTTGCAGCTATCACTAATGGTCCACGCACGCCAGCAAGAGGATTTGAAGGGCAATTCTTCAGCGACAGCTGTAGCAATGTTTATGGATGTCAGTAATGACCCAGATGCGAATTTGTTCTTCCTCCACTATAAAAGGACCTACCCACCACCATCCCAAACCATCTCTTCCTTTCTTCACCTCACCACCTCCAAGACTCTAGAGAGAGCTTGTCCCAAGCCCGGGATGCTCCTCTAGAGTAAAACCAAATAGTTTTCCCTCCCCTCATCCCCATTTATGGAGCATCCCATGGCTGTCCTCTCACTGCCCATCAGGAAGAGGATCCTCGCCGCGACGCTGTCCTACCCCATCCTCCATACTCTGGCTCCATCCTCCTTTGTCCCACTCCTCACCACCTTCCTCTAGGTGACGTCAGAGCGAGTCATCCTCCGAGCAACCATTGAGGGAGATTTCTCTCACCTCTTTCTATCATTTTACGCTTTCGTAGTGTAGTTTTCCTGCTTTCGTAGTTGTAACAAACATTTCTTGATAAATAGATGAATGTTTCTCCCTCTCTTTCTCTCCCTCTCTCTCTTATATTTTTGCAAGTAGATAAAGTTTTCATCGACCTAATCTCTTGCTTGTTAAAAATACCAAAAAAATTAGAAAAGACAAAAATGAAATAAATAAATAAAAGGGAAGCACGAATTTCATAAAACCAAACATTCGCCTGCCCGTGTTCGACTTGGGACTCACTTTTTGAGTTTTGGTATAAATTTTATTTGACCGTGAGTTTTGAAACTACGACAATAGGTTACTTGTAACATTGATTTCAAACTCACGAAACACGTGCGATCATTTTGGCACCGTTGCCGGGGAGGCAACAGAATTTACTTGATTGTTTTCTATGCTTCTTTGCATTTACATAAAACTAACCCTGCTTTTCTCTGATCTATTGTCTTGCAGGTACCCTAGCATGGAGATCCAAGTGTGGAAGACCGAAGTAAAGTGCAGGTAGAGTGTTTTTTAAGTGTCCCCCACACCACCCCTACCTTAGTTTTTATTCCATAACCTATTAACTCAAACCTAAATCAACTTAGGTGCTTTGCATAAAACCTAGGGTAGATTTTGGTTGTTTGATTGTCACTCCACTCACCTCACCCACCCACATATATAAAAAAATTAAAAAAATATATATTCTTCTCTTGTGGGATTTAACTGAAAGTTACACACTTAACACCCACAACTTCTCACCCAAAGGCACACAATCACATCGATTCTACCACTTAATCGGGATTTTACCTGTGGACCTGGTACACTTAACACACAATTAAGTGAGTGGAAATATGAATAGGTCAAACATTTCTATGTGCCTTAATTAAGTGGTGCAATAAGCCAATTGATTGAACTATTTGGGCCACACCACTTAAGATAAAAGCAATCCATCAAGTAGCTTACCACTTAGGGTTGATTCTTAGGGTTGAACCAGGCACTCCACAATTTTTTTATGATTTCTAGAGGAATACATCATCACCAGTGCTTGTAAAACTTGGAGTGTTCTACTAGACCTTGATTGAACCAACATAAGGATTAAACCCTAAAGGGCACATTATCAAATAACCTTGTCTGCAAACCCTGGTTGTGCACGCACACACATTTTAACGATCATTAAGGGCACAACCCATCTTAAGGGCCCATCACATTCTAAGAGCATGATCATCCCAAGCCTAACTAAAACTGAGTAGACGTTGGCCCTAAGGATTGATTTGCTCTTTGGGGCTCAGACTAAGATTTTTTTTTCGATTAATCTGCTTTTGTCGGTCCATCTGATGTCTACCTAGGGGAGTAGCATCAAACGACCGCGGTTGGGGGGTACACTGGGAACCGGAGGCGCAAGCCAAAGGAAGAACCCTCTCCCCAGTCTCTCCTTCTAACTGGTTGGATTGACTGGATAAAAGTAGACTAAATAATTTATAATCTCAAGATGGGTCCTGGGAGTCTGTAGGTCTTTAGGCTACCCACATAAGGACAGGGTTGATTGATTGTACTATAGGGTACCTTTCTCTCTTCTGATTTCCCTCCTTACTTCATCATGTATCCTTCCGCTTCTTACACGTATTTCCCATCCTATCCTCCTACCACCACTTATCCCCAAAATGATTACTATTCTAACTTGACTTGTAATTACCCATCCACTAGCCAGGATGACTTTGATTGGGGATACGAATCCGGACCTCAGTGTCCAGGGTCTAACCTTAGACAACAAGATTATGATTACTATCCTTCCCAGAGCTATAATGATTATAGATCTCCACCCTTTGATGATCAACCTAACCAGATCTGCAACCATGAAGGATATGCTGATTATAACACTTACCCTCCCCAGAATTTTACTGAAAATAGGTCATCACCATTCTTTGAACAACCCGAGATGACCTACTATCAGGGAGGAACCTGAGAACCTCAATATCTTAACTCCCTTAGAATTAACCCAAACCCACCCAACCCTGAACAGAACCAGTTGACTCAGGTGAACCAGATCCAAGACATGGTGTTGCCTAACTTGAGGAACAACATACAATCTTTAGAAGCCCAGCCAACACCATGCATTGAAGCAGTGGAGCCTATGATAAAAATGATCGATGAACTGAATAGCTCTTTATTGGATTTTCTCCAAAGTGTTAGGGATAGGGACCTAGGTGAGTTTCTTCTTGGGAAATTGTCGAGGTTGAGGATGAAATTTGTGGTTGCCCTAGTTAAATCTTTGGATGATTCTCAAGATGAACCCCCTTTAGGAGAGTCAATGTTTGAACCTGCTCAGGCGCCTGTTGATGGGGAAACATTTTCTAAGATCGGGGATGACCAGGTTCGGCTAGAGCAACCCATTGAGGATTAACCGATTGATTCACCCGAGATCCTCGAGCCAAGGAGCGAGGAAAAATATGTCTCTTTGAACCAGGAAATGACAATTGATTTTGAGACATATATAAATGGGGATCATGGATTCTTTGATTTTGATGGTGAAGAAAGTCTTAGTGAAGTCTTGCTTAAGCGTAAGGAAGATGATTTTAGTGAGACAAACAGGCTTGAGGAATTTAACGAATCATTTGATAGCCCAATTATTGAAGATTTGGATTTGGTTGGGGCTAACTTGGTGGATTCAAATCCTCATTTACTAGAAGATTCAATCAATACCCCCATTCCTCGACCACACCCCAAAGGGATTGATTTTGATTTGGAAATCATTGTACCCAAGTCAATTCTGAGTTAGCCACGATTTCTGAACTTGGGTAAATCTTATGTGGTGAACGGTATGTTAGAGGTCCCGGAACCTGAGCACTTGATGTTGGAGGATAGGAATGTTGAAATGAAAATTTGGGAGGTTAATTTTGAGGAAAAATAAGTTTGGATCTAAGGGTTCCTATTGACCTAAAACCACCTACATTCTACCAGGACCCTTACGATATCTTTCATGTGCAACCCAAGCTAGAAATAACTGATTATGTTTTCCAGTTGAATGTTAAGTGGACATCTGAAACTAGTGAACCAGATCTACCTATTGTCCGCCACTTTGGTCTTGGGTTGCACACCACAAAACCACTGTCCCGACCCCGCAAGCTTAGCAACCTTCGATTTTGGGTGATTTTCATCCAAAACCTGAGAACCACTCGACCCTGGGGCATGGGTCTGCACCATAATCTGGTCCACGTCTGTGGACATCTTCTATTGGCAGGTCTGAAATCAATATTTTTATTTTGATTCAGACCCGCACTTGTGAATTCTTAATTTCTTCCTTGTATGCATTTTATGCCTAGCTGAAGGCATTAAATTTAGCACGTGTTTATATTTCACGTTCTCTGCGGAGCTGACTGGATTCCTCACGATGTTCAGGTGATATTATGTTTACTCTGCCCTTTTCATGTCTTTATTTTTACAATGAGGACATTGCATCATTTAGGCATGGGGGGTGGATACTTAATCCTAAAATCATTTTGTTAACTCCGTAGAATTTCTTTTAGTTTCTTTTAAAAAAAATTGAAAATTCAAAAAGATAAAAAAAAAGAATAAGAAGAATTAGGAGAAGAAAACTTAGGCAACTAGAAATTATTAACTTTAGGAAATGATACGATAGGAGCTAAACACTTAGACTCTTTAGGTCCTCAGGCTTAATTAGCCCAGGTGTCCACTCTAATATGGACTTAGTCTCGAGTCCTCGCCAATTCAAATTTATTTTAATTTGGCTAATAAATTGGGATGATAAGTATGTGACTTATCAACTTGCCCTGTGATTTGGGGGACTTTATGCCTAAGCATCTACACACATTTTTTGCACTGACTCACTTTTCGACGATTTCTTTGGAAATTGGCTAGCTAATGAACTATCTAGGGTAGTATGGCTGGCAAGTTGTTGGTGGTAACAGCTCATCGGTCGATTGTCCAGAGCCTAGCTACAAGACCATTTTCATCGTACAACCTTTAGGTAAATCTCAGATCAAGAAACCACTTATTTAAAAAATATATATAAAAGAAAATCAAAAAAATAAAAAAAAGGGAGAAAAAAATATAAAACCACACTTCATTACATGAGTATGGCTGGCAAGTTGTCGATGGTAACAGCTCATCGGCTAGTTGTCCAGATCCCAGCTCACAAAAAAATGCACAATAATTCCCAAAACACTAAGGGAAGAAGCGGGGAAGTAAAATAAACTCGGGAGATATACACTGGTTTCACCCTTGTGTTGACCCTATAAATAAATAAAAGTAGGGGGAAAGCTACCGATCGAAAAGATAAACCTCTAGGCAAGCTCACTTAGGGTCGTAGAAATCCGAAGTTTGTTTTAAAGGCCACCTAGTGAGTCTTTCATTATTTTCACAAGATGCTTAACACTTAGAGTCCTTTTCGAGTCTTGGCCTGGTCGGGTAGCCGAAAAAAGTTATTTTGGAACTCTCAAAGTCCAAAAGTACAAAAAAATTAGAAAAGAATAAAAATAAAAAAATGTATCTTCCCTTTCCAAATAAGGCGAGGACCTAGGCGGTCTGCATTCTGGCAGGCACCCGGGAACTGTTGAGTTTTTATTGTTTAAGACCTTAGTTGAAATTTTCTATTGTTAATAAACGACTTAGGCCTAAGCAATCTAATCTTAATTTTTATTTTATACATAGCATGTAGCTTAATTTTGCTAGAGACTAGCAAAAGATAGGCACGGGGGTATGATATAGACACATCTATTTAGGTTAAAATGCCTCTTCATGCATGTTCCTAGGCTTAGATTTCCATTTCATGTTATAAACATTGCATAGCATGCATCATTCTGCATTAGAGTAGTTGTATATATTTTAGGTTAATTAGGCCCTTTTTATGGTCAAGAGAGAAGAAGACTTATCTCAGTGGCTCGGATGGATGATCGGACTGTACAAATCTGATTAAGAAGACAATTGGAGTCTAACACCTCTGAAATCATCTAGATCGGAGAACCGTAGCATCATACGAAGTCTGAGGAAGATCAGCGGCCAGGGGGCAATGCGACACCCATACAGGTTTCAGATGAAAAATCCGACCATACGGATGGATCCGGAGTAACGATCACAGTCCAGCAGTGTAGGAATCATCTCGATCTGAGCACCGTGGCAACCTCTACAAAAGAAAGAAGAATGGATGGCCTAGATGGCACCAAGTGGCACCATTCAAGTCTCCCAATGTTGGCCAGTAGCCGTACACAGTGCAGCCATGCACAGCAGCAGCACAACGCATGCCAGCGCACGTGCGCGCAAGGTGCAGGGAGCATGGAGGCGTGAAGCGAGCAGCATGCGATGCATGAGCCAGCGAGGCGGGCGCAGATCTTCAGTGACGCGCGCCTTTAGTGACGCTTGCAGCAGTCACTAATGGTCTACGTGCGCCAGCAAGAGGATTTGATCAATAGATCTTCAGCAATACCTGCAGCGACATTTATGGACGTCAGTAATGACCTAGATGCGAATTTATTCTTCCTCCTCCACTATAAATGGACCTACCCACCACCATTCCAAACCATCTCATCCTTTCTTCACCTCACCACCTCCAAGGCTCTAGATAGAGCTTGTCCCAAGCCCAGGATGCTCCTTTGGAGTAAAACCAAATAGTTTTCCCTCCCCTTATCCCCATTCGTGGGGCATCCTGTGGCCGTCCTCTCATCGCCCTTCAGGACGAAGATCCTCGTTGCGATGCCATCCTGCCCCATCCTCCATCCTCCAGCTCTATCCTCCTTCATCCCGCGCCTTACCACCTTCCTCCAGGCAATGTCAGAGTGAGTCATCCTCCGAGCAACCATCGAGGAGGATTTCTCTCACCCTTTTTTATCTTTCTACGCTTTCGTAGTGTAGTTTTCCTGCTTTCATAGTTGTAACAAACAATTCTTGATAAATAGATGATTGTTTCTCTCTCTCTCTCTCTCCCTCTCCCTCTCCCTCTTATATTTTTGCAAGTAGATAATGTTTTCATCGACCTAATCTCTTGCTTGCTAGAAATACCAAAAAAATTAGAAAGGACAAAAATGAAATAAACAAATAAAAGTGAAGTGTGGATTTCATAAAATGAATGTTTGCCTCCCCATGTTCGACTCGAGACTTACTTTTCGAGTTTCGGTATAAATTTTATTTGACCACGAGTTTTGCAACTACGACGACAGGTTACTTGTAGCCCTGATTTCAAGCTCGCGAAACATGTTCGATCAGTAGGGTTCCTACATTTTCCACAGATCCATTATCATTTGAGGACCCCTACTTTGATTAGGCTGAGCCAATTCAGCCAAACCCAAGATTTATATTTCCACATCTTTCTGACCCACAAAGCATCAGGTGGGCTCCACACCTATTGAGTCATATCTGTAAACCCACCAGTTCTGCATCATCAGCTTATTGACCTAAACAAGTACCTGGTTGGACCAGCTGGACTACTCTTGAAGGTGCTTGTCTTACCAAATTCCTCTGATCTGACCACCCCTTCTCCTTGACCACCTTCTGCTCAGCTAAAGGCATTGAATTTAGCGCTTAATGGGAGGCAACCCATCATTCCGAAAACCTGCAATCCTTTTAATTCATCTTTGAGCTACATGCCTACTACACTTTAGGGTTTAACTTTAGAACAGCCAGATCCATCATTGATACTTGCATCAGAGCTTGAAATCATCCACAACAGCCATCTCGGCCCATTCACCCACCCTTTGACCCTATTCTAATCCTTGAACCAAGTTGAATTCGTACACTCCTAGTTTACAATGAGGACATTGCAAAACATAGGCATGGGGGGTGTTAAAGTACAAAACAAATGGAAATTCAATTCTCTGAGGGGTTCTCACAAAAAAAATACATATTGTAATTAAAAAAGGGGGGGAATGTGAAGAAAATTTTGAGAAGTGATCGAAAAATCTTTCTTGAGGAAGAAAGAGGAGGAAATACAAAAGACAAAGGAGGAAAATTAAGAAAAAATCGATAGCCCTAACAATTGATTATGGGTTCTACTTAAGTTCTAGACTAAATCAAAATAAGGATTAAGTCCTAAAGTGGTAGAGGCAAGGAGATAAGTAAGAGTACTGACCTGAGGACTCTTAGGATTATTCTAGGGCTTAAACACTCACGTATTTATTAAGATCTGGATTAGTCCTCAAGCGTTTAAGGAAAGCGTGAGGCTGATGTATTAAGCCAAAGGCTTAGTGATTATTTAACCCTGCTGCCTACTCTTTGGTTAGCAGGAGTTGGTAACCTAAGCACCCAAAATCCACACACCAATCTGGTTCAGTGTGCTTAATGAAGAAATAATGGCAAAAGTGTTCCATTCCGAAAAGGTCGTCCTGAAGATCTAGCTTAGGAGCGGCTCGAAGACACAAGTTAATTGGACAAGTTCTCGGCACGAAGAGGTGGAATGAAAAATACTCCCCTAGAAGATTGGTAATAACATATCGTCTCCCTGGTGCTTATCTCCTAAGATATCTAAATATCCTACTGGGAGCATATAAGCACCTTGTGCTAGTTCAGGTGCCATGGGCTGGATTATCCCGGAATGTTAATTGCCAAGGCCTGAATTTAGCTATAGAACACCATGGGTGATAGTATCCCGAAGTATCGAAAGCCAGGGTTCTGGGGGTTGCCATGGGCGGTGTTATCCTAAAGCATAGAAATCTAAGGAAACTTCAAGGATTGATGGTGGGGACAAGGAATCTGATATAGACCATGTTTAGGGCCAATCCAATGCTAGATCTAGGGGAATATAAAAAGAAAAGAGAGAAAACTCTCAAAATGTAACATCCCTCTCTATCTCTCTCTTATTAAAATGCACTAGCAAACTGAACCTGGGCTTGATACATCTACGTACGGGTGTTTTAACCGCTTGGTTCAAAGAACCTTTGGGCAGTTTTTGCAGGCCTTAGAAACATTCCCGGTAGACCCAAGACTGAAGCTGGTCAGGTCTGGATCTTGGTTGGTACTTGAGTACCCCTAGGCCTATTGTTGGTATTCTAATATGATTTCTATAGAAGTAGCACAGTCAAGCATCTGAACATCAAAGACATGGTCTAGAGATATAGTTTTCTCCATGAGATTTTGCTAGGGACTAGCAAAAGTTAGGCATGGGGGTATGATGGTAACGCCATCATTCGCCATAACTAACTTGAATTAGTTGAAATCAAGAGACAAATGCTCCTAAATGATCGCTTGAGGACCATAATTCCACTCTGATCTATTTTGAGAAGAAATCAATAAATAGGGTTAATTCTGTTGTTTCACATCACAAGTGCAGAGTAACCACGGGGCTATTAAAAAATTTAGTAGAGGTCAATTGGGCATTAAAGGCCAAAAAATGGGTCCACACTAACAGAAATAGGGTTTTACGCATTTTAAGAACCGAAACAATACACAAAACCCAACTGATGGGGAGATGGTGAGGGTGGCGAGAGAGTGGTGATGGGCGACGGGAGGAGAAGGCGAGGGTGCAGCTAGGGTTGGGGATGAGGGTGACTACAAGACATGGAAATCAAGAAACTGGCAAAGGTGGGAGAGGAGATGGCAGACTTATGAGGGTGGGGCAACTAGATTTGTTTCGAGAGAGGGCTGGAAGAGGACGAATGGAGAGGTTCTGTGCTATAGGTGCAGACGAAGAGGGCATATGGCGGCGGTGTGTAGAAATCCCCTCGTCTGTTTGGTGTGTCGGGGAGACAGTCACAAACGTGACTCGTGCACAAGGATGCAGGTGCAATGTATGAAGATGAACCATCCGTGCCTGAAATAGGAGGTAGTGAAGGAGCCTTAGCTACCCCCATTGCCGGCGCGAGTTGGCCATATGATTGATGTGGAGATCCCCTTCTCTGAGGATATTACTTCTGCGGAGATGATGCTGAGGGGTGCTTTGATCAGCGAGGTTATGACTGGCAATCCTTCTATTGAAAGGTTCCATCAACTGGTGAGTTTCTTATCCCTTGTCTCATCGGGCTAGAAGATTGTTGTGCTATCCCAGACCCATTTTCTTGTTTCTGGTCTGGGAATGATAGATGTGGAATGGCTATGCTTTCACTTGAGTACCTTTGAGAACATCAATGTGTCGCGGAGGCTGGTCTCTCCCTTTGATGGGGCACTCCCTGATCGCCCTCCTCAGAGATTGGGTAGCAAGCGGGTGACACCAATGAACAAGGGATTGCCTTTGCATTTGAGATCTAGAGGGGTGGTTTCCAAGATGATTGCTAGTTTTGCATCTATTAGTGATGATACTAAGATTACAATCGGGGAAGGTGATGCCCGTCTACTACAAATCGAGGCTGAGGTTTTTAAAAGTGGGTCGTTTCCTGATAAAATCATCCTCAGATGTGGTGGTTGTTCATGGCATATTCACCTATCTGTGGTAGGGCAGGATTCCATACTACCAAAACTGGGTCAGGATAAGGCATCTGATGAAAGATATGGAGAGGCACAACAGGAGGAACAGGAGGGTCGTAAGCCATCAGATGATGCACCTAAGCCAAAGAAGAGGAAAGACTGCTATGAGGAGGTCTTAGAGTGGGGTCAGATGACTATGGCCGATGACACTGTCATGGGTAGTGCTAATCATATACATGAAGACCCTAGCAATTCCACCAATTGTTGGGATGTGAATTCAGGGGATAAAATAGAAGATAGCAATGGAAGAAGTGTCCTTAGGTATGTGAATCAAATGCCTTTTCCAGCACCTGAAGATTTGAAATTTAGGAAAGGGATCAGCCAAAACAGGGGGGTTGGGCGCTCTCCTTACATGTTTAGGAGGCTGATGCATACGCATCTGAATAGCCTAAAAGTTCTATTTATGCATGTTCTTAGTATTATGGTTGCATCATACATTATAAATATTGCATAACATGCATCATCTTGCATTTTGGTTAGGTTGTGTAAATTTTAGGTTAATTTCCCTTTTTGTGGTCAGATAATAGGGCGACTTTTAATTGGGGCCTCGAATTAAAGATCCAACCGTACGGATCTGATCAGGGTGACAATTGGAGTTCAACAACTCTAAGATCACCCCAATTAAACATCCGTAGCATCAGATATAGTCCGAGGAAGATCAGAAATCAAGGACCAAGATGGTGTCAATCCACACTTTAGAAGACAAATCCAACCACACAGATGGGTTTGGATCGACGATGGTAGCCTAATGGCATGAAAATCGACCCAATCCGACATCTGTGGCACCTTCTGGAAGTCATAGAAGATGGACGGCCAAGTTGGCGCCACGTGGTGCCATCCCAAGCGTCCAATCAGTCCAAGGACCCACCGCTGCCCTTTCTCTCCTCAATGAATTGATCAATCTCAACCGTTGGATCTTGATCCAACGGCTGAGATCAACGCCCGCTGCTCTCTCTATCTGCGTGTGCTCGTTCTTTCTTTCCTCGTACGCACGATCGAATTTGGGCTGTTGTATCTTGATCCAACTGCCGTGAGCGTGCACGCCTTAGTGATAAACGTGACAATCCACCACGACAGCATAATGGTCATGCAGCTGCGGGTGAGATAGAGGTCATGGGTTCGAGCCTCTTCGAGCGCCTCAATTCAGCAGGGAAGCGGGGCGCATTGATTCCAGCCATCAGATGGAGATCAGATGGTGATGGAGGCGGGACGTGGCACAACGGATGCGCACGGGTCACACACGTGTGATCCTACATGGATCCGAATGCCCGATCAGATGCGGGGGTTGTGCACTATCTGAGCCGTTGGATGCAAGGATCCAACAGTACTGGAGTGGCAAGCGCTGACTCTCAACAGTTGAAGAAGAGTTTGAGTGCTCTAAGCCGTCCGATCTCTTGATCGGATGGCAGAGAGCACAAGAACGTACATTTTGTGTTGAGGCGTGAGGAATGAGAGAGGGCAGAGGCGGGTGCGCACGTAAGGCCACGATCGGGTCTTTAGTGACGCATATTTCCATCACTAAAGACCCCCTCATTTAATGTTTTGAATATGTAATGACCAAATTGCCCCTAATCCTTGCAACTATAAAAGGAGACCCCTATCCTATGAAATTCTCATCCCTTCCTCTCTTCTCTCACCCTCTCCAAAACCCTAAGAGCTTGTCCCAAACCTGGGATGCTCCTCTAGAGTAAAAATTAGAAATTTTCCACCTTCTTCCCCCTTCATGGAGCATCCCGTGGTTATCCTCTCACTCCATTCGGGAAACGAATCCCGCAACGACGATGACGTCCTGCCTCACCTCGGTTCCTCCTGCTTCGTCCTCCTTCTTCTCTCTCTATCGTTCATCTTCCAAGCATCGCTCCGTCTAGCTTGTCCTCCAAGCAATCGTCGAGGAGGATACTTCTCTCTCCATTCTCTTTACTACTTTCTAGAGTAGATTTACTGCTTTCTAGCATAAATTTCCTACTTTCTAGTTGTAATGATTAGTGTAATGAACAACACTTGGTTATGAGATCCATGTTTATTCTACATCTCTTTTGTCTTTATTTGTAATTTTCTCTCTTTTTCTTCTATTGTTTATTCTTTAAATAGATAGCTACTTTTCGACCTGCTAATCTATTTCATGACAATTAAACAAATATGGTTTTGAATCAAACGTCTGCCTCCCAGGCTTTTTCTTTTACGAATTAAACGTTCATTCTTGAGCAAGGATCTGGACAACCTACTAATGGACTGTTACCCATGATAACTTGCCAACCATACTCGTGTAGTGAAGTATGGCTTATTTCTTTTGTTTACTTTTCTTTTATTTTATCCTTTTCTTTTTCTTTTTTCTCTTTTCTTTTTGGACATTCTTTTTCTTTTTTAAATAGGTGGTTTCCCTGGTCTAAGATTTACCTAAAGGCAGCAGGAAAATAATGGTCTTGTGGCTGGGCTCTGGACAACCTACCAATGGGCTATTACCCACGATAACTTGCTAGCTGTTTGTCGATGTTTTGTGTGGATTTAAAGGATGTCACGTTGTAGTATAACCGACAAAATGTCTAAACAAATATAAAGAATTTTATTACTCGAAGACTGAAGTATCCGAGGTCGAACACGGGGAGCAATCTCAGTACTTTGTAAAATCAAAGAATACAACTGTTTAAATGCAAATATAACTCATTCAAAGAGAGAATTTTAAAAAAAGATTTGAGAAAAAAAAAAAATAGAATTGGACGTCTGATTTGTGTATCAGACGTCTTAAATGTGATCTCTCTTTTCTCTCTTCTTCTTCGTGGCTCTTCTCCCTTCTTTGCTTCTAGTATATCTTTCCTTCTTTCTCCTGCCTTGCCTTTCTTCTTTCTTCTTTTTCTTCTGATCTCTTTGCAGTCTTCCCTTGTCTTCCTTCGTTCTTCTCTCTCTTCTGCTTTGTCTTCCTTCTTCTTCTCTGCGAAGAATTTTCCTTTCACTGCTACGCAGCCTCTTCTTTCTTCTCTTCCTGTTCTGCAGCCACTAAGTGTTCGCTGCCTGGGACAGTTCTTCCTTCCTGCACACACTACACAGTAGCAAAACCTACCCCCGTCCCTCTACCCAGGAGTCTCTCTCTCTCAAGCAAATGCACTCACGGACGCTCTCCCAGAGCCACATGGGTAGTCGGGTCGGGTTCCCACCCGGGACCAGGCGCATCGGCAAGTGGTGATGCGCGAGAAGTGCGTAGGTCTAGGTCGGGTCGGAACAACCAGATCTGCGAGGTCAAGCCTCGGATGAGGCGTGTGAGGGCAGTGAGGGACCTCACCCCTGTGCTTACGGAGGAAACTGGCTTAAAGCACAAAACCAATTTATAGCGTACCTGAGTGCTGCAATCCCACGATGTGGGACTAAAGGTTCCGCCCGGATTTCACGCGCGCCCGCAGACTCTCGTATGCAATTGCCCAAGCTATTGACTCTGCTGGCACTACTGCCTGCCCTTGGTTGCTTTGCGACACTTGCGAGAATCTGCTGCACCTGCCGCCTGGGAAGCCTGACGCCTGCTGCTGCTCCAAGCTCCTTGCTGCTTCGGCTGTTAATGGCGGCTGGGGCTTACACCTAACATCCAACATAACGTCCTATTGGCCCAATCAGAATAGCTGCAAACCTTCGTCGCAGCACGACGAAGGCGGTGGGTGACGCTGCAGGTTGCCGGTCGGCCTAGGCGTGCGTGCCTAGGTCAACCTGTGGCTGGAGATGGTGGGTTGGTCGGGGGGTGCTTGTGGAGGTCTAGAGTGGCAGTGATGGGGTGGAATGGGTTCCTGGTGGTGAGGCGGAGCTCTCGAGGTGGTTGGCGAGCCGTGTGGAGTGGCGGAGTGGTGTGGGCGGCTCGTCGGAGTGGGGTCGGAGGCGAGGAAGATGGAGGCGGTTAGGTACTGTCGAGGGGTAATCAAGTAAAATTGTTGGGGGAAAAGAGAGAGGAGAGGATGGAGAAAGTATCAGTGGTTATCCGGAAGGAAGGAAGGCTGCGGAGAGGACGGCTCGTAACCGCCGTCGTCGGGGAAGAAAGACCTTGAGGGAGGAAGCGACGACGAAGACGAGGTCAGAAGCTGATAAACACCAGTTTATCATCATTTTTATGCTTTAAAACTAACCTAGCTCTTAGGATTTTACTCCACAAACGGGTTTTTGGGCTGCATTTAGGCATAAATTAGGATAGGCATGCATTGCATTTTTTATTGTTGTTTTAATGTGTTTTTGTGAGTGTTAGGGATGTATAGATTCACAGATCCCTAAAACCCTAGCACTCAAGAAGGCAATTGGTGAAGGAGAAGCCCAGACTAGTTGGAACCCAGCTTGATCCAGCTCACCATAGCTGGAACCTAGCTTACTTGAACTAGGGTTAGCTCATCCCAGCTCCATTCAGCTAATCTCAGCTGGATGGCAGCTCAAGAGAGTTCACCTTAGCTCACCCTAGCTCAAGTCAGCTCAGATCCAGCTCAACTTAGCTGAGTCTAGCTCACCTCAGCTCCCACTAGTTCACAGGGAGCTCTAGCTAGCTCAGCTAAGTTGACAGGAGTTCACCCCAGCTCAGATCCAGTTACATCCAGCTCCACTCAGCTCCAACCAGCTGAAGAAGAATTCATCCCAGCTCAGGAAGCTCAAGTCCAGCTCACAGGGACTCATCTTAGCTCAACTCAGTTGAGCTAAGCTACCTTAGCTGCCTCAACCAGCTTGATTCTCCCCGGGAGCACCAGACCCAGCTCACCTTAGCTCAGTATGGTAGAAGCTAGCTTACCTTAGCTCGGCTTAGTAGCTAGCAAAGAACTAGTAAGCTAAGCCAGCTAGAATAGCTCCATGCCAGCCTCTTCAGCAGCAACCAGCTCCAAATTTCAGCTCCAGACTTCTCCTCAGCTCCTCCCTCCAAACCCTAGCTCCAACACCTTCTCCTCTACTCCTCCATTAGCTAAGCTAGCTTAGCTTAGCTTAGCTTAACTATGCTCCAACTTCCTTGGCTTGTACCACCCCAAAAACCCACCTACCAACTCCACCCAACTAGCTCCACCTAAGCTCCACATAAGCTAACCTACTTGGCACCAACCTAACCTACCCACCACCTCCAAAAGACACCTAAAAGTGGCGCCAAAAACTACCCATAACCACCCCTTAGTGGCGCCACTTTTCCCTCCAAAATCCCCCCTCATCTCCACCACACAATCCCCCTTGAATCCATCTCCACCATCCACCTAACTCCCCTTCTAGAAGACCCCATGTTGGCGCCAACATGGGGGTGTCTCTCCACCACCAAAAGACACCAACACCACCATAACCACCCCCTTTAACACCCCTTGGGTTGGCGCCAACTCACCCTAGCCATAGGATCACCAACCACCCTCATCCTTCCATCCTAGCCCTCCATTTCAAGGGGCACCTTAACCCCCCATCCTATTCTATAAAAAGCCACCACCTACCACCATTTTGGAGCATCCTCCCTTAGTATATTTTCTACCTAAACCACCTATACCTACGGCCAAGAAGAAGGAGTAGAGAAGGAGATTAAAGGGGCACATCACCAGCCCTTTGGTGCCTTCTTCTCCCCACTCTCTTCAACTTGAGCCACGCCAAGGAGGAGGACGGCCAGGAAAAGGAGAAAAGCTTAGGGTGGACGTCCACCCTTGGAGAGAAACTTAGGGCACGCCCCCTTAGGGCTTGCCTTGGAGGTCATCACTTTGGCGGAGTACTGCAAGGAAGGAGTTGAAGGATTCTTTTCAAGCTTGGGAGCCACCAACCTTGGAGCAAGAAGCCCTCTTCTTCACCATCTACTTAGAGGATTTGTGTTTTCTTTCTTTATTTCAATTATCTAGTAGTAGAAGCATTCCTCTACTAGGCATTTTTGTTAAACACTTTATCAATTATCTAGTTGCCTTCTTCGCATATCTTGTTTGCATTTCTATTTGCTTATTTTCAGCATTCTTCACTTCCTCTCCCTAATTATTCTAGGCATCCACTTGCCTAGAGTGAGCTTAGGGAGAGGCTCTACTTGCCACTTTAGAGTAGTTTACTTAATTGGAAGTGTAAACACTTTTCCCGCCATCAGTTCGCATGTTGCCTTAGTTCAAAAACAAAAAAAAAAATGGTATATTGAAAATTACCAAAAAGAAAGTTGAGATATATTCCAAGCAAGAGAATCAATTTTGCAACCATATTGCCTCCTTGGATGACCCTAGATACTTCCCTATCTAGGATTATAAATTTAAGAGCGAAAGCGGATTTACGCGTTACAACGACGTATTTTAACAAACCGCGTAAAATCGCTATCACTTTTTGGCACCGTTGCCGGGGAGGCACGGCTTTGCATTAACTCATTTTCTCTTTCTTGAAGTGGATCTCATCCCCTTCTCTTTCTTTCTTTTGTGTGTGCAGGAACTACAGCGGGAAAGCGGGAATCTGGAAGCGAGAGCTTAAAGATCCTTTTCTTCCCGCGAAAATTCAGGTTGGTTCCTCTTTCTAGTCACATAATTAATTAAAACTACCAAAAATATATCAAACTTGGCTTTCAGGACCCTAAACACTTAAATTAAGTGGAGTGGTGCATTTTAAAATCATTGTTTGCTTGTATGCTTCTTTAGCACCATTCCATTGCAAGTATTGGTGTTCTCTTTTTCGGGTCTAGATTTCTGTCCAGACTTGAAAAAAATTGATTCCTAACACCACAGGCCTCCTAAAATCATAAAATTTCATAGAGTGATTCCCAATTAAGTTTGGAACATCTGTTCCAAATTTCAGATCAATTGGATTTGTATTTAATTTTTAAAAATTCGTGGATTACAGAGGGGTCACACCCTCTAATCTTCCTATTTTGCTACTGTCCGCGAATTTTCAGAATTTTTATACTCATCCAATTTTTGTGAAATTTATCTTGTTGGAATCCCTGTGAAATTTTACATATCATATAAAATCATAAAAATTTTCTGAGGTCGGTGGTAATACTGAAAAGTCTATAATACCCACGGGTATTATTTCTGGACTTTGACACCAGTACAATTAAAAATTCAAAACTATTATAAAACAAATTCCTAAAATCTTACAAAAATCTTTTCTGGAATCCTTGTTTGATTTTCTTCAAAGTAGTGGTGTTGTTTGACTTGTTTGGACCACTACTTAATTCTGAAAGCTAAAAATAATTCATTGGTAGTTAAATTTCTGTCTCAGGGATAATTGGTTTAGGGTTTCTTCTTTCTCTTTAGAGACTCAATTAAAAGGAAATATACAATCACACATACAACTTGTCTTTCCTTTGATTGTGAACTTTCAAACTTGTTTGAAAACTTAAAGAGAAAAACCCTAAAATTCATTTAATTAAATCACATCCTAAAAGACAAAAATATAAAAACATTGTGTGACAACTTGATTTTCATTGGAGCCACTCTCCAATTCCTGCACACACAAAAAAAAATCAAATAACAGGGCAACAACCCAATAAACGCCCTCCACATTCCGTGTGCACTATAGAATCCTAGACCTAATTAAAATTTGTAGCAACTTGACCCCTAAGGCTTTATCAACTTAGGCTTGCTATTTAGGTCTTAAGTTTTCTTTAGTTAGTAACAATTCTGTCATCTATATCTGGTGTTCAGGCTGAGGGGCCGTGTCAAACGACCAGGCGCGGGTTTGTACAAGCACCTGGGGTTTTCCCTGGGAAACGTTTGGGCCCAAACCTCCCCTTAAGCAACTTGGCTAGATTTGTTGATAGAACGGGTATTCACTATTGACTACTTATTTCCTATATAGACCAAGTCTTAGGTTATTATTAGGGAGTCACAATTAAGTTAGGTCTAGTTTTTGTTTGGTTTAATTGCACACTTTCTCTCATCTCTTTCTCTTCTCCTCCCCTCCCCGTTCTTCCATTTTATGCATGGGCGACGGTCTCAAAATCCGCACTTGGAAGGACCATTTGATTTCGCCCCCCACGTAAAAAGACCACTTTTTCTGTCTTCTCCTAAAAAAATGGAAACACAACAAAATAGGTCCACTGACCCTTCCACGTCTACCTCTAACCCCACCTCTAACCCTAATTCTAACCCTTCCACCCAAAACCCAACCACCAGTAACTTTCCACACTTGGAGCTCCCCAATCTTGAGTTGCCCCACACACAACATCAAGACCCCCTACCTGATCTTTTAAAATTGATGGCCGATCAGATTAATAAATTAAATTCCAATCAACAAACATTGACTAGGAACATCCAAAACCTAGCCAATCCAAGGCCAAACCCACCACCCCGTCAGCAGCCTGTTGTTCCTCTAAAAGATTTCTATGATCCGTCTTATTATGAGGAACGACCAGGGGTGGTCATACCGGAGGGGGACTTTGAGATCAAGCCAGCCGTCCTGAACCTGATTAAACACTTTCATGGCCTTCCTAGGGAAGACCCTTTCAGCCACCTTGAAGAACTAACTCTTCTTGCACAGACAACCCGTTCCCGAAATGTGCAAGAAGACATATGGCTGATGCGGCTTTTTCCATTATCTCTTAAAGATAAGGCCGCTTATTGGTTCAGGACCATTGGCCGACCCATTACAACATGGCCTCAACTCAAGAGTGCCTTCCTCAAGAAATTCTTTCCCATAGGTCGTACCAATTCCTTACGAAGATCTATTACGACCTTTCACCAAAAATCTGGCGAAACTTTCCATGATTCTTGGGAAAGATTTCAGGACCTTTTAAGAAGTTGCCCGCACCACGAGATTCCTTTGTGGCAGCTCGTGCAAATCTTCTATCATGGATTAGAAGATCAAATCCGACAATTTGTCGACGCCTCGTGTGGCGGCAACTTCTTAAATAAAGATGCTGAAAGTGCTTATGATCTATTTGAAGAAATGAGTGAAAACTCATTTAACCAAGCTTCCATGAACACATTTTGCAGAACCCAAAACCCGCAGTTTGGTGTTCATGAAATAGGCGCTCAATCTATCCCAGTCGCCCAAGACGATCTTCAAATGATCGCTCAGAAACTCGACCAGATGCATATTAATCAGAAGAAAATTGAGGAAAGACTCGCCACATCAATTCAAGCTCCACATCTAACCCAACCTAACTTTCCACGAAGAGAAAATTTGCACAATCTCAACACCACTCCTACTGATTATTCTGAGGTTGCCCATGATTCACTGGGGAATTTCAATTATCCAGATCTTAACCCCACCCAAAATATTTCTGCCATCCAGGAGCCCTTTAAAAATTCTTCCAATTGGAAAAATTACCCGAACTACTCCTGGAATAATCAAGTTTCCTCCCAACCATATCATTTTAATGGGTATGGGTCGAATCCAAATTTCCATCCTGGGCCATCCCAACAAGATATTAATGCCCAGATGCTACGGACCCTGCAGGATATGCAAACAAAAATGACGGAAGTAACCCGCAACATCACAAATCTGAACAATCAGATTGAGGTTGCTCCCACGCAAAGACCTGTAGGACATCTTCCGTCCCAACCCATACCCAATCCCAATCACCAAGGGAACCATTATATGGGCAGAAATCCATATTATCCAAATCAGCCTCCTCCTAATCCACCTCAGCAGCCGCCCAGGTTCCTACAATCACAGGCCCCCCCACCTCCTCCAAATAATAATCCGACTGCACATGCAGTTACCTTGAGGAGTGGGAAAACCACCACTGACCCTGAGCCTTCGCACGAACCTAGTAAGATACATGTGCAAGTTGACTCCCCACCTCCCCATCAGGAAGAAAAAGAACAACAAAAATCTCAAGACAAGATTCCTATCCCTTTCCCACAAGCTCTCTACCCTACCACCAACAAAAGAAAGAAATATGAGCCCACTACAGAAGAACTCATGGAGCTATTTGGGCAAGTTCATATCAATATTCCTCTCCTAGATGCCATCAAATATATACCTGCCTATGCTAAATTTTTGAAGGAGATTTGTACTCCTAAAAGGCAGGCCAAAAATCTAGGACAGGTGCATCTTTCGGAGACAGTAAGCTCTGTCATACAGAGTAAGCTGCCTCCTAAGATGAAAGATCCGGGGGCGCCTTTAATTTCTATAATTATTGATGACACTACATTTAATCGCGCCCTCCTTGATCTTGGTGCCTCTGTAAATATTATTCCCACAAGTTTATTCGAAGAATTTCAGATCGGTGAATTAAAACCCGTCGAGGTTACCCTGCAATTAGCCGACCGATCTACAATCAAACCTCGTGGGATTGTCGAGGATGTATTAGTCAAGGTCCAGAATTGTGTCTTCCCTGCAGACTTTCTGGTTCTTGACATTGAGGCACCCGAATCATTACTGGACTCCCCGATAATCCTTGGACGCCCCTTTTTGGCTACTGCAAAGGCAAATATCAATTGCCACACAGGCAAAATGGATATCAACTGTGCATGCCAAACTATCACCTTAGATATTTTTAAATCCTCCAGGAGATTCCATGATGATAACTTCTTTGAGGACTCAGATACTGAAATTTCTAATATGGTGGAGGAGACAATGTTAATAGATACCCTTACCGACCACAGTTTTTTTGAGGACTCTGATTCAGACTCAGTGGTCGGCGAGATCTGTGATCCGAAAACTTGTCTTGACTCCAAATTTGTTCCTGATACCCCCCCTAACCCACCCACTATTCACGCACCTAATTTTTCCACACTAACTCACCATTCCTTCCCCGACCCCTTTCTTACGGACCTGCCACCAACCCCGCCCGAGTTTGGCACCCAACCTGAATTAAAACCATGGCTAGACTCGGGCCACACTTATCAATTTCCATCTCACTTTGATCCCAATATTATTTCTAATCAATTTTCTAGGGATCTAGACGAAGACACCTTTTTTGCGGGCATCCAAGTGTCCAATTATTTACAAGATTTTCCGTCTTCTGTGCATACCTTCACGCCCGGCTGAATGGCGTAAAAGATAGCACTGGATGGGAGGTAACCCATCATTTTTTTTTCTTGCTTTCCCTTTTTTCTTCTTTTTCCAGGTTTTATTCATCCTAAACCCGACCGTTCTTCACTAAGGTGATCCCTTTTCCCTTCTAATGCATGAGGACATGGCATATCTTAAGCATGGGGGGGTGTTTTTAAATTTTTACTATCGATTTAGGATGTTTAAAACCTAAAAACATGCAATTTTCTTTAATTTATTTCCTGCTTGCATACCCAAAAAAATAAAAATGTTGAAAACTTTTTGAGGAAAAATTTTGAAATCGGGACTAAGGTCGTAAAATTCACTTCTGGTACAATGGGATTTAATCTTTAACAAACTAAGGATGAGGATATGGATCTGATCATTAGAATTCCAGGGTCTATTTTAGACTAGATCAGATATCCTTCTCTAAAATTCCACCTGAACTCATGATAGTTCAGGTGACTTGATCCTATTTTGTAATATGGAAAGTATTTGACTTAGTTTCTGATTCAAAAACTTACGGGTCTCAAGAAACTTCTTGTGTCAATTTTCACACACAAGCCAACACTTAAAAACAACTAAAAAAATTGAAAAGCTTCCTTGTTTGGATTTAGTAAAAGTCTGAAGCAGATCATTGGTTTGAGTTCCCACCGCCGAGAAGAAGGAAAATACCTTCTTTGAGGATGCGATGTCAACATGTTACCACCTCGGCGCTGCTCTATATCTATATTTCATATCTTTAGACGGAGTATTAAAGCGCATTTTAGCAGCTCAAGTGTCTTGGACGGTGCTCTACCTATAGCGTCAGAGCAAGAGCTTGAGTTTGCTTAGAGCGTCCCTTTTCACCGCATCGTGTTTTGGGGTTGTGAGCTCCTGGGTGGTGTCATGGACAGTGCTATCCCGAAGTACTGGCGCCAGAGCCCCTCGAGGAATGGTAATGGGAATGATGATACCGACACATCTGTTGTAAGACTAAGCTAAAAATAAGCATGGGGGAGGAAAAAAAAAAAATAATAATAATAATAACACGTCCTTATTAAGGTTGGCTTTTCACAAGCACCGACACAAGGTTTTAAAGGAATTTGCAAGTTGCGAATCAGATTCACGAGCCAGAAAAATCCTAAAAACAAACATTTCAAGTCATATGAATTAACAAGGGGTTAATTTGTGAATTTTCTGAGGATATATTGATCCCGTTCTATCTCATGGTTGGATCCAAAAACAAATCCTGATGTTTATCTTCAACAAATCCCGTATCTCCTGTGTTTTAATCTACCAAGGTCCCTTAATCTCTTTTTTTCCTCAAAAGTCAAAAAAATTAGATTTCCCAAAAATTCCATTTTCCAAAAAAAAAAAAAAAAAAATTTAATGTTTTGCTAAGAGACTAGCAAAAGAAAAGCATGGGGGTGTGATAAACACCAGTTTATCATCATTTTTATGCTTTAAAACTAACCTAGCTCTTAGGATTTTACTCCGCAAACGGGTTTTTGGGCTGCATTTAGGCATAAATTAGGATAGGCATGCATTGCATTTTTTATTGTTGTTTTAATGTGTTTTTGTGAGTGTTAGGGATGTATAGATTCACAGATCCCTAAAACCCTAGCACTCAAGAAGGCAATTGGTGAAGGAGAAGCCCAGACTAGTTGGAACCCAGCTTGATCCAGCTCACCATAGCTGGAACCTAGCTTACTTGAACTAGGGTTAGCTCATCCCAGCTCCATTCAGCTAATCTCAGCTGGATGGCAGCTCAAGAGAGTTCACCTTAGCTCACCCTAGCTCAAGTCAGCTCAGATCCAGCTCAACTTAGCTGAGTCTAGCTCACCTCAGCTCCCACTAGTTCACAGGGAGCTCTAGCTAGCTCAGCTAAGTTGACAGGAGTTCACCCCAGCTCAGATCCAGTTACATCCAGCTCCACTCAGCTCCAACCAGCTGAAGAAGAATTCATCCCAGCTCAGGAAGCTCAAGTCCAGCTCACAGGGACTCATCTTAGCTCAACTCAGTTGAGCTAAGCTACCTTAGCTGCCTCAACCAGCTTGATTCTCCCCGGGAGCACCAGACCCAGCTCACCTTAGCTCAGTATGGTAGAATCTAGCTTACCTTAGCTCGGCTTAGTAGCTAGCAAAGAACTAGTAAGCTAAGCCAGCTAGAATAGCTCCATGCCAGCCTCTTCAGCAGCAACCAGCTCCAAATTTCAGCTCCAGACTTCTCCTCAGCTCCTCCCTCCAAACCCTAGCTCCAACACCTTCTCCTCTACTCCTCCATTAGCTAAGCTAGCTTAGCTTAGCTTAGCTTAGCTTAACTATGCTCCAACTTCCTTGGCTTGTACCACCCCAAAAACCCACCTACCAACTCCACCCAACTAGCTCCACCTAAGCTCCACATAAGCTAACCTACTTGGCACCAACCTAACCTACCCACCACCTCCAAAAGACACCTAAAAGTGGCGCCAAAAACTACCCATAACCACCCCTTAGTGGCGCCACTTTTCCCTCCAAAATCCCCCCTCATCTCCACCACACAATCCCCCTTGAATCCATCTCCACCATCCACCTAACTCCCCTTCTAGAAGACCCCATGTTGGCGCCAACATGGGGGTGTCTCTCCACCACCAAAAGACACCAACACCACCATAACCACCCCCTTTAACACCCCTTGGGTTGGCGCCAACTCACCCTAGCCATAGGATCACCAAACACCCTCATCCTTCCATCCTAGCCCTCCATTTCAAGGGGCACCTTAACCCCCCATCCTATTCTATAAAAAGCCACCACCTACCACCATTTTGGAGCATCCTCCCTTAGTATATTTTCTACCTAAACCACCTATACCTACGGCCAAGAAGAAGGAGTAGAGAAGGAGATTAAAGGGGCACATCACCAGCCCTTTTGGTGCCTTCTTCTCCCCACTCTCTTCAACTTGAGCCACGCCAAGGAGGAGGACGGCCAGGAAAAGGAGAAAAGCTTAGGGTGGACGTCCACCCTTGGAGAGAAACTTAGGGCACGCCCCCTTAGGGCTTGCCTTGGAGGTCATCACTTTGGCGGAGTACTGCAAGGAAGGAGTTGAAGGATTCTTTTCAAGCTTGGGAGCCACCAACCTTGGAGCAAGAAGCCCTCTTCTTCACCATCTATTTAGAGGATTTGTGTTTTCTTTCTTTATTTCAATTATCTAGTAGTAGAAGCATTCCTCTACTAGGCATTTTTGTTAAACACTTTATCAATTATCTAGTTGCCTTCTTCGCATATCTTGTTTGCATTTCTATTTGCTTATTTTCAGCATTCTTCACTTCCTCTCCCTAATTATTCTAGGCATCCACTTGCCTAGAGTGAGCTTAGGGAGAGGCTCTACTTGCCACTTTAGAGTAGTTTACTTAATTGGAAGTGTAAACACTTTTCCCGCCATCAGTTCGCATGTTGCCTTAGTTCAAAAACAAAAAAAAAATGGTATATTGAAAATTACCAAAAAGAAAGTTGAGATATATTCCAAGCAAGAGAATCAATTTCGCAACCATATTGCCTCCTTGGACGACCCTAGATACTTCCCTATCTAGGATTATAAATTTAAGAGCGAAAGCGGATTTACGCGTTACAACGACGTATTTTAACAAACCGCGTAAAATCGCTATCAGAAGCGCGCGCGTGGGGTACAGCGCGATGCGGGAGGAAGCGGCGGAGAGGACTCTGCTGCTGGTATGGCAGCAGAGCGACGAGAAGGAGGGGAGGAGGTCGCCGAAGCTTGTGGGTCGTTTGGCCGAAGATGGGAGAGGGAGGAATTTGGAAGGGATCTCCGTCAAAATCAAGCTTGCCCTCTGCGGTAGGGTCTGGGGTGTCTTTTATAGGTGCTGGCCGCACCTACCAGGGCGTGGAGACCACGCAATTAGGTCTGCCGGCTCGCTGGAGTTGGAAGGAAGGTGGATACCCGAATCTCTCGTGCGTTCGCACGAGAGATTGGGTTCACACCAGCGATTGTAATTGGCTTTATAAGGAAGGGAATTCCTCAGAGAATCCTCCTTCCATTTCTGGGAGGGAATCTCTGAGGGATTAGAGAGCAATCTCTCTCAAAACTTTGCCGGAGCTCGGTTCTACCCTTGCAATGGCGGCAGGACCGGTTTGCAAAGGAGGCGAAGAACCTAGGGGGCTCTCTGCAAAGGTATTCAAAAGATAGGGACCAATTTGTGATTTGGGTGTACTAAATTGGAAAGTAGGTTAAGATGACCTCTCCTTGGGTCCAAATTTTGTTACAAACCTAATTTGGACCTAAGGAATCCAATGGTGAAGTTGGATTCTAGTTTTGACCTCGTTTGACTGGACATTTTGCATAAAAACCCAAATTAGGTTAATTGAAGATCTAGGACACTAATCTAGGTCAAACTAGGTTCCAAAGGCCAAATTAAGCGTTCTAAACCCTAGAGGATGTTTTTATATGATTTTTAGAGGGTTTACTTGATTTTTATTCTGACCGGAACCTTGTTAATTTAAGCGGGTCTGTTTTAGGGTTACCAAGTGTCATTTAGTTCCCATTTCTGATTAACTCAACCCACTTTTTATCTTATTTGGACCATTTGACCTATGTTTTGCTTCTGAGAAATCCCGTTTATGTACTGCAATGGTAAAATTGCAGTTTTAACCTTTATTTCATGTTTTCTTCTCAGAGCACTTGTTCCTTCAGTTAAGCCTTCTTCTAGGTTATATAGGAGCTTTTATCTTTATTGGGTCAAAATGAGCTAGTTATGGCTCATGATGAGGCTCTCATCATACCCCCATGCCTAGCTTTTGCTAGTCCCTTAGCAAAATTTCAAAGTTTTAACTTCCGTTCTAGACCCTGAATGTCTGTCAACAATGATAAGCACTTCTCCTTTTCTTTTGTGATTAGGTGGGAATGCCGACAATAGTCCTAGAGGTACTCAAGTACCAACCAAAATCCGGACCTGTTCCGCTTTAGCCTCAGTCTTCTACAAAGGTTTCTACGGCCCATAGAAACTAACCTAGGGTTTGTTGGACTCTGCGGTTAAAGCACCTGTGCTTGAGATATTTTTAGCCTAAGTTCAGTTTGCAGTGCATTTTTTGTAAGAGAGAGATAGAAGATTTATTTGTTTGGAGAGCTTTTCTCTCTCTTTTCTTTTTATTTCTAGCTTCGGATTAGCTTCTCAACACGGTCTGTATCAGATTCCTCATCCCCATCATCAATCCACAAGGGTCCCTGGCTTTCGAGATTTCGAGATAATCCCGCCCATGGCAACCCCCGGAACCCTGGCTTTCGAGATTTCGAGATAATCCTGTCCATGGCGTTCCGTGGCCGAATCCAGACCCTGGCGATCGACATTTCGTGATAATGCCGCCCATGGTATCTGAACCAGCAGAGTGCTTACATGCCCCCGGTAGGATATTTAAATATCCTAAGAGACGAGCACCGAGGAGACGATATGTTGTTACGCATCTTCGAGGGGAATTTCCTGCCTCTCCGCGCTGGGAACTCGTCCAAATCAATTTGTGTTGATTGACCGCTCCTAATCTAGGTGACTTTTTCAGAACATTAAACGCTTTTCGCGTGATTTGGATGTTTATGCGCACTGAACCAGACTGTGTGTGAATTTGGGTGCTTAGGTTACCGAATCCCGCAACCCGGAGGTCAGTTAACGAGGCCGAATACTCCCTAAGCCTTAGACCAAATACTCAAGCTTCGCATTTTCCTCAACCTCTTGAGGATTATCCAGATTTTAATGGATACGTGAATTTTTAAGCTAAAGGTACTAGCCCAAAAGGCCTAAGACCAGCGTTCCCGCTAATCTCTTGTTATATCTCCGTAGCACTTTTCTTTTCTTTTTCTTGATTCGGTCTAGAACTTCAGTTAACCCCTTAATCTTTTACTAATGACTATTTCTTTTCATTTTTATTTTGTGCTCCTTTTTGTCATTTTTCCTTCTTTTCCTCCTCTCATTTGTATGACCCTGAATTGTTCCTCCCCTCTATCAAGTCTCTCTCTCTCTTTTTTTTTCTTTTTTTTTTTTTTATGTGAAACCCTTTCTTGATATGAATTTTCTGACATTTTGCACTTTCATACCCCCCCAGGCCTAAGATTTGCAATGTCCCCATTGTAAATTAGGTGGGTTCGAATTCAGCTTAGTTCATGTATTAGGACAGGTGTGTGGTGAGTGAATGGGTCGAAGTGACTTGTTGCGAACGATTTCTAATCTCGGGTAGGTATACCTGAGGTGAAGTCGGCTGTTCTAATGGATGAACCCTAAAGTGCAATATGAGTTCCGCATAGAGATGTCAGAAACGATTTCGGGTTTTTCAAAGAATGGCGGGTTGCCTCCCGTTAAGCGCTGAGTTTTACGCCATCGGCTGGGCGCAATGAGCTCACGAGGAATGGAGGGTAAAGGATGACTCAGCCAAATCTATATCGGTCATGTCAATGAACAGCTTGAGTCTCTGCCCGTTCACGACAAAGGGTTCAGAATCGTGGCTGAGTGGGCTGATTTCAATGACTCCATTTCCGAAGATTTGTCGGACTAGGTAGGGTCCGACCCACTTGGATCTTAGCTTTCCTGGGAATAATTTGAGTCGGGCATCAAAGAGTAAAACTTTTTGACTAGGATGAAAGACCTTTCTAGAAATGTGTTTGTCGTGAAAAGCTTTAACCCGTTCTTTGTAAATTCGCGAGTTCTCATACGCGTCGTGGCGTAATTCATCGATCTCGCTCATTTGAAGTCTTCTGTGGGTTCCAGCCTTAGAAAGGTCGAGATTACAGGTCCGTACTGCCCAATAGGCTTTATGCTCCAATTCGACGGGGAGGTGACATGCCTTCCCGTACACTAGTCTGAAGGGAGACATTCCTAATTGGGTCTTGTGGGCGGTCCTATAGGCCCACAATGCTTCCGGAAGCCGAGAAGACCAATCTTTTCTATCAGGTCGAACAGTAACCTGAAGGATCTTCTTGATCTCTCAGTTAGATAGCTCAGCTAGACCATTAGTTTGGGGGTGGTAAGGAGTAGAGATTCGGTGTGACACCCCGTATTTGGTCATCAGTGACCTGAACTGAGTGTTTGTAAAATGGGTCCCTCCATCGGAAATTATAGCACGCGGAATCCCGAACCTTGAGAAAATGTTTTGATGGAGGAATTTTATAACGACTTTATGATTGTTGGTTCGGGTCGGAATGGCTTCTATCCACTTGGACACATAGTCAACTGGGAGTAAGATGTATTCGAAGCCATCCGAGGTCGGAAAGGGTCCCACGAAATCAATCCCCCAAATTTCAAAAATTTCGCATACCAAGATCGGCTGTAGAGGCATCATGTCTCTATGGCTCATGTTGCCCAGAGTCTGGCAACGGGAACATGCCTTACAGTGATCGTATGCATCCTTGAAAATTGTGGGCCAGTAGAAGCCACACTGGAGGACTTTCGATGCGGTTTTATGTCCAGAAAAATGCCCATCGCATCCCTGGTCATGGCAGAATGAGAGTATGTCTTTGATTTCCACTAACGTGACGCATCGTCGGATTATCTGATCAGCACCAATGCGGAAAAGATACGGGTCTTCCCATAGGTAATACTTGGCATCGGAACGCAACTTGTCCTTTTTGGCCTTCGACCAATCGGGCGGAATCTGATGTGATGCCAGGTAATTAACTATATCGGCGAACCATGGAAGACTTGTACTGATAGTCAGGAGGTGCTCATCAGGGAAATGTTCTGTAATAGGTCCGGAAGGATCAATAATTTCATAAGGAAGGCGGGACAAGTGATTAGCTACCACATTTTGCTTTCCCGCCTTGTCGCGAATCTCGAGGTCAAATTCTTGCAACAGCAAGATCCAGCAGATTAGTCGAGGTTTCGCATCCTTCTTGGCAAGGAGATGCCTTACAGCTGTGTGATCCGAGTATATGATAATACGGGAACCCAGAAGGTAAGATCTGAATTTTTCCAGGGCAAATACTACGGCCAGCAGCTCTTTCTCAGTAACCATATAGTTACGCTGAGCCTCATCCAGTGTTTTGCTGGCGTAGTAAATGACCACAGGTTTCCCGTCAATTTTCTGCCCCAAAACTGCTCCTACCGCGAAGTCAGATGCATCGCACATGATCTCAAAGGGTTGAGACCAATCAGGGGACTATAGGATTGGGGCTTGGGTGACTCGGTCACGTAGGATTTCAAATGCTTGAGTGCATTCCTTGGAAATTTCGAAAGGCACATCCTTGGAGAGAAGATTGGTCAGGGGGCGCGCGATCTTGGAGAAATCAGGGATGAATCGATGGTAGAAACCGACGTGCCCCAAACAAGATTGGATGTCCTTAATCGAGCTAGGCATAGGGAGCTTGGAAATCAGGTTAACCTTAGCTCGATCCACTTGGATGCCTTTCTCTGAGATTAAATGTCCCAGGACAATTCCCTCAGGCACCATGAAATGGCTCTTTTCCCAGGAAAGAACCAAATTCACCTCGATGCACCGCCTGAGTATATGGACCAAGTGTTGGAGGCAATCGTCAAATGATTGTACAAAAACTAAAAAGTCATCCATGAAGACTTCCAGATAATCACCTACCATATCTGAGAATATGGCAAGCATGCACCGCTGAAAAGTTGCAGGTGCATTGCAGAGACCGAACGGCATCCTTCGGAACGCGTACGTCCCGAAGGGGCAGGTGAATGTGGTCTTTTCTTGATCCTCTGGATGGATTGCCACCTAATTGTAACCGGAGTACCCGTCAAGAAAGCAGAAGAATCTATTTCCCGCTAGTTTCTCGAGGATCTGATCAATAAACGGTAGTGGGAAATGATCCTTCTTCGTGGAGGAATTTAGTCTTTTGTAATCAATGCAGACTCTCCACGAATTAGCTATTCGGGTAGGAATGACTTCCCCAGTTTCAGTCGTGATGTTGGTAAGTCCTGCCTTCTTAGGCACTACTTGTGTTGGACTCACCCAACGACTGTCGGAGATCGGGTAGATGATCCCTGCATCTAACCACTTAATGATCTCCTTTTTCACGACCTCCTGTAGGTTAGGGTTTAGGCGTCTTTGCATTTCTCTTGAAGGTCGTGCGCGTTCTTCTGTGTAGATTCGATGTGTGCAGTATGAAGGGCTTATACCAGTCAAATCATCTAGAGTCCATCCAATGGCTCTACGATGTTGTTGGAGAACAGAAATCAAACGGAGTTCCTGGTCAGGTGTGAGTCAAGAATTGATAATCACAGGAAACGTTTGATTTGAATCCAAAAAGACGTATTTTAGATGTTCGGGAAGGGGCTTGAGTTCCATGACAGGATTGTCAGCAACAGCAGGTGGTTCGGGGTTTGTACCGGGAGCAATGGTAGGAGTCATAGGTGTGTCTAGATCATGTCCGCACTCCTCTGTTAGCGGTTTTCGATTCTCTAGTGGTTGATCAGGAATAACCAGGTTGTCCTCTATATGCAGTTCATCAACCACGACTTCGACATCACAAATTTCCTCTGTAACCCCGCAATTAATCCCTTGTTGGGCCTTGAAAATGTCAATCTTCAGATTTTGATTCCCAAATTTTAATTCTATCTGGCCCTCTTCGCAATTTATATTGGCCCTAGCCGTGGCCAAAAAGGGTCTACCTAATATGATTGGTGTGTCCCTTGGGTTCTTAGGTGCATCCATGTCCAGTACTATGAAGTCCACTGGGAAATAAAAATCTCGTACCCTAACATTGACATCCTCGAGTATTCCTTTGGGTGACTTGATGGATCGATCGGCTAACTGCAATGTCACCTCAGTGGGTTTAAGTTCAGATTCTTCAAGGTGGTCAAGGAGGGATGTAGGTATTAAATTTATGGAGGCACCTAGGTCTAGTAGGGCTCTACCAAGTTGGGCTTCACCAATTTTACAAGAAATCAAGGGAGTTCCTGGGTCTTTAGCCTTGGGTGGGAGTTTGCTCAAGATGACAGAGCTGGCTTGCTCTGATAGTACGATTGGGTTCCCATCCTTGGTTCGCGGCTTACGTTTAGGTGTACATATGTCTTTCAAGAACCTTGCGTAAGCCGGTATGTGGCGGATTGCATCCATCAACGAGATGTTTATCTGGACCTGTTCAAAGAGCTTGACCAGATCCTCCTCAGGAGCCACAGGTTTGGTTGTCCTTTTTCCTTTGGTCAAGGCCTCAGGAAATGGGATCCTAGCTGGTTCCTCTAGGATAGGTCCAGGTTCTTGATCTGGGACAGTAGTATCTTTGATGACTACCTTAGGGTCTTGGCGATTATCAGGCTTGGAGTGGTTCGGATAGTGTGGGTCTTGTGTTGTTTTACCACTACGTGTTGTTACAGAGTTTAATCCAGCCTGACTTTGGTTTGGGTTAGGTAGGAGGGGTGGCTGCTGCTGCAATCCTGCATAAGATGTTGAAGCCTCCATCCCGTCTGGTGATGGAGTAGCAGGGGCTTGATAAATCAAATGTGCGTGGCCTGGATTTGGATTCATAACGCGCCTCTGGGTCGGCACGTTATTTGTGTTGGGCAGAGGTTGCGAAGGAAGGGTGCCAGGTTGGCGGGAATTTACCATCTGGGCCAGTTGGTTGCGAACCTCTGTGATCTCGTCCTTGTGCTGTTTTTGCATTGCCGCATTCGTCTTTTGAATGTCAGCCAGTGTTTGAAGGATAAGAGTCAGTTGATCCTGATTTTGCCCGGATTGGTAGGTGGGATTGGGTCGAGGCTGAGGTGGCTGATATGGACGAGGAGCTTGTGGACGGGGTTGATAGGGTGATCTTTGAGAATTTCCCGCCCACTGAAAGTTAGGATGATTTCGCCATCCAAGGTTGTAGGTATTGGACTATGGGTCATTCTGGATGGCGTTGAGGTCCTCGCAGTTCTGAGGAACCTCAGGAAAGTCAGAATACGAGGGTTCAGAGTTCCCCCAACTCGAGTAGAAGGGATCGGAGGTCACTCCGGTCCGAGAGGTAGACGGGGGTGGATATGGGTCCATCCCCTTGGCAGGTTGGTGATAGATGTTTTGCACTGTTTCCCTTGCCAGAGGAGGTCGTGCAAAAGAGTTTTGTGCAGAGGTGGCTTGCTGCAAATGTCGAGTTAGCTCGTCCACCTTCTTTTCTATGATAGAGACCTTGTCCAACCGACTGGTCATCAGTTCCAGGTCGACAGAAGTGGACAGGTCCTGCGTCTCATGTGTCCCTCTTAGATTCGTCGATGCGCGGGCATTCGTCCTGTCGAATAAGCCCAAGGAGTCAATGTTTATGGAGTTCTCGCACATGTTTTCTAGAATCTCCCACACCGTGTCCTCGTGTTGGCCCATGATGTTTCCTCCACATGTTGCATTGACGAATAGACGAATATCCTCACGGAGTCCCTGGTAAAAAGACTGGACTTGTTCCCACTTAGGAACTCCGTGATGGGGGCACTTTCGAATGAGATCTAGGAATCGATCCCAAGCTTCGTGAAGAGGTTCTCCCGGTTGTTGAGTGAAATGAGTGATCTGGTGGCGCAAGGCATTCGTCCGGCCAACAGGGAAGAATTTTTTCAAAAATTCAGACTGTAATTCTTCCCATGTGTTGATCGGGCAGGTCTGAGTCTGATACCAGTGTGCAGCCTTGTCCAAGAGGGAGAACGAAAACATTTTCATGAGTAGGATATCCCGTTTTTGTACATCAAACCCGAAGGTTTGGGCCAAATGCTTGAGTTGTTTAATGTGTTGGAATGGATCCTCAGAGTTAAGCCCATGGAACTTCGGTATGGCATGAATCATATTGGGCTTCAGATCAGAATCGGGTCCTCCAATTGGGATTCGTACTCGGGGTTCGATTGCCACCGCAGCAGGATTATAGTGATCTCGCATCATAGGTCGCTGCGGTGGGTTTACAAAGTTCTGAAAGAGATCGTTCAAGCGTTGAAGCTGGTGTTCAAGGTTATTCTCCTCTTCAATGGGTTGTGCCATGATGGGAGAAGAAGGAGAATCAGGGTCTGAGTCAGATGAAAGATTTATGTGGTGGGGTTGCTGCACAAACAAGGGCTTCGAGGCTTGGCCTCGACGAGAATGAATTTCTAAAGGAGGTCTTAAAGGTGGTCTTAAGGACCTCCTACCGAACATGCACCGAAAGATGTGATGAGATTAGAAGGTGCTGGACCCAATCAAGACACCCAAGAATTGTTGGGTGACTATAGAGGTTCGGGGCAGATGGACCCTTGGATCAGAAGATCGTCCACCTGAGAAATACCTGGGCAGCCAGAGAGGGAGAGTCCCGCAAAGACCCCTACACGGTAAAGCGTCCCCTACGGGTTACAGGGTTTCCCCCACCCGACCTCTCTTGTCACTGCAGTTCCAGGTAGACCAGAATGGGGATCTTGACCTCTTAAGTCTACCTTTTTTTATTTTAAGATCAAGGTGCTTAATGTTCCACTTGAACTTTTAAGTATTTTGAGTGCAAAAGTGACCTAATATTAAGGTTGGTTGACCCAAGGGATCAATTTCACCTCTTGTTCCTTTGAGAGCTTTTAGGTCCTTCCTTTTATGGTTCAAATGGATTATCAGCCTGATTTGCTTAGGGTTCCTCTTGTATAAATCGTTTCAGACACGGTTTTGGCACACCTCTTTTTGGAAAGTTTGTTTCTTTGTTTTAGAGAAGATGTGTCTCTAAAAACCCTAGCTTTGCAATCCCTAACTTGGCTCTAGTTGTCCAATTTAGTTGTCGTAGAAATTAGCACCTAGGGCTCAATCAAGAAAGTTTTAGCCCTAGTTGCCTTAGTTGGATGAACAGATAAAAATATGTTGAAATGAAAATCAGGCAACTTGATGAGTTACTAAATATGAAACAGGTAGCCCTAAGTTGATTTCCCTCTTTTTTTTTTCTTTTCTAGATTGTGAGAGGGTTAAGAGAGAGGGCTTATGGAGATTACCTGTTCCTTGGAGAGTCTGTTGTGCAGTTGCTATTCTTTCCTTTTTGTTTTGCTTTCCCTGCTTGAACACAACAAAAGAGAGAAGTTAAGTCGGATATTAGATAGAAAAGTTGTACTCAACAGTTTTAAAAGTGCCCGTTGCTCCCCGGCAATGGCGCCAAAATGTTTGTCGACGTTTTTTGCGGATTTAAAGGATGTCACGTTGTAGTATAACCGACAAAATGTCTAAACAAATATAAAGAATTTTATTACTCGAAGACTGAAGTATCCGAGGTCGAACACTGGGAGCAATCTCAGTACTTTGTAAAACCAAAGAATACAACTGTTTAAATGCAAATATAACTCATTCAAAGAGAGAATTTTAAAAAAAGATTTGAAAAAAAAAACAAATAGAATTGGACGTCTGATTTGTGTATCAGACGTCTTAAATGTGATCTCTCTTTTCTCTCTTCTTCTTCGTGGCTCTTCTCCCTTCTTTGCTTCTGGTATATCTTTCCTTCTTTCTCCTGCCTTGCCTTTCTTCTTTTTCTTCTGATCTCTTTGCAGTCTTCCCTTGTCTTCCTTCGTTCTTCTCTCTCTTCTGCTTTGTCTTCCTTCTTCTTCTCTGCGAAGAATTTTCCTTTCACTGCTACGCAGCCTCTTCTTTCTTCTCTTCCGGTTCTGCAGCCACTAAGTGTTCGCTACCTGGGACAGTTCTTCCTTCCTGCACACACTACACAGTAGCAAAACCTACCCCCGTCCCTCTACCCAGGCGTCTCTCTCTCTCAAGCAAATGCACTCACGGACGCTCTCCCAGAGCCACGTGGGTAGTCAGGTCCGGTTCCCACCCGGGACCAGGCGCACCGGCAAGTGGTGATGCGCGAGAAGTGCGTAGGTCTAGGTCAGGTCGGACCAGCCAGATCCGCGAGGTCAAGCCGCAGATGAGGCATGTGAGGGCAGTGAGGGAGCTCACCCCTGTGCTTACGGAGGCAACCGGCTTAAAGCACAAAACCAATTTATAGCGTACCTAAGTGCTGCAATCCCACGATGTGGGACTAAAGGTTCCGCCCGGATTTCACGCGCCCACAGACTCTCGTATGCAATTGCCCAAGCTATTGACTTTGCTGGCGCTACTGGCTGGCCTTGGTTGCTTCGCGACACTTGCGAGAATCTGCTGCACCTGCCGCCTGGGAAGCCTGATGCCTGCTGCTGCTCCAAGCTCCTTGCTGCTTCGGCTGTTAATGGCGGCTGGGGCTTACACCTGACATCCAACAGAACGGCCTATTGGCCCAATGAAAATAGCTGCAAACCTTCGCCGCAGCACGACGAAGGCGGTGGGTGACGCTGCAGGTTGCCGGTCGGCCTAGGCGTGCGTGCCTAGGTCAACCTGTGGCCGGAGATGGTGGGTTGGTCAAGGGGTGCTTGTGGAGGTCTGGAGTGGCAGTGATGGGGTGGAATGGGTTCCTGGTGGTGAGGCTGAGCTCTCGAGGTGGTTGGCGAGCCGTGTGGAGTGGCGGAGTGGTGTGGGCGGCTCGCCGGAGTGGGGTCGGAGGCGAGGAAGATGGAGGCGGTTAGGTACTGTCGAGGGGTAATCAAGTAAAATAGTTGGGGGAAAAGAGAGAGGAGAGGCTGGAGAATGTATCTGTTGGTGTCTGGAAGGAAGGAAGGCGGCGGAGAGGACGACTCGTAACCGCCGTCGTCGGGGAAGAAAGACCCTGAGGGAGGAAGCGGCGACGAAGACGAGGTCAGAAGCGCGCGCGCGGGGTACAACGCGACGCGGGAGGAAGCGGCGGAGAGGACTCTGCTACTGGTATGGCAGCAGAGCGACGACAAGGAGGGGAGGAGGTCGCCGGAGCTTGTGGGTCGTTTGGCCAGAGATGGGAGAGGGAGGAATTTGGAAGGGATCTCCATCAAAATCAAGCTTGCCCTCTGCGGCAGGGTCTGGGGTGTCTTTTATAGGTGCTGGCCGCACCTACCAGGGCGTGGAGACCGCGTAATTAGGTCTACCGGCTCACCGGAGTTGGAAGGAAGGTGGATACCCGAATCTCTCGTGCATTCGCATGAGAGATTGGGTTCACACCAGCGATTGTAATTGGCTTTATAAGGGAGGGAATTCCTCAAAGAATCCTCCTTCCATTTCTGGGAGGGAATCTCTGAGGGATTAGAGAGCAATCTCTCTCGAAACTTTGCCGGAGCTCGGTTCTGCCCTAGCAATGGCGGCATGACCGGTTTGCAAAGGAGGCAAAGAACCTAGGGGTCTCTCTGCAAAGGTATTCAAAAGATAGGGACCAATTTGTGATTTGGGTGTACTAAATTGCAAAGTAGGTTAAGATGACCTCTCCTTAGGTCCAAATTTTGCTACAAACCTAATTTGGACCTAAGGAATCCAATGGTGAAGTTGGATTTTAGTTTTGACCTCGTTTGACTAGACATTTTGCGTAAAAACCCAAATTAGGTCAATTGAAGATCTAGGACCCTAATCTAGGTCAAACTAGGTTCCAAAGGCCAAATTAAGTGTTATAAACCCTAGAGGATGTTTTTATATGATTTTTATAGGGTTTACTTGATTTTTATTCTGACCGGAACCTTGTTAATTTAGGCAGGTCTATTTTAGGGTTACCAAATGTCATTTAGTTCCCATTTCTGATTAACTCAACCCACTTTTTATCATATTTGGACCATTTGACCTATGTTTTGCTTCTCAGAAATCCCGTTTATGTACTGCAATGGTAAAATTACAGTTTTAACCTTTATTTCATGTTTTCTTCTCAGAGCACTTGTTCCTTTAGTTAAGCCTTCTTCTAGGTTATGTAGGAGCTTTTATCTTCTTTATTGGGTCAAAATGAGCTAGTTATGGCTCATGATGAGGCTCTCATCATAGCCATACCACCCTAGAGGGTTCATTAGCTACCTAATTTCCACTAAAACCACCGAACAACAAGTCAGTGCGAATAGTGTGTAGATGCTTAGACTAAAAGTTCCCTCAAAATTAAAGGGTGAGTTGATTACTCATGTACTTATCACCCTAACTTATTTAATCAAATTGAAATAGAATTCAGGATGGTGAGGACTCGATAAACAAATACACATTTTAGTGGATACTCGGGCTGATTAAGCCCAAAGACCTAAAGGGTCTTAGTGTTCAGATCCTATTGTATTATTTCCTAAGATTGAAAAGTCCTAATGCTCAAATATTCTTTTCTAATTCAGTTTTTTTTTCAAAAATAAAGAGAAAATAAAAAGAATCAATGGAGCCGACAAGATGATTCAGAAATGAATATCCACCCCCCCATGCCTTTCTAATGCAATGTCCTCATTGTATTAAAAGGCATGAAATAGAGTGGAATAGAGTAGAAAGCACCTGAATTGCATGAATAACAGGTTGGCTTCGAGATGAAAAGAACCTACATATGTGCTAAAGTTACTACTTTCAGCTAGGCACACCATACAAATAAAGTACAAATAAAGAATTCATAGGTGTAGGTCAAAATCAGAACAAAAAGATTCACCTTAGGACCTGCCAGTAGATATCCACATATGTGGACTAGATTGTGGTGCAGACCCACACCCCATGGTTGAGTATATCTATGGTTCTGGATAAAAGTACACAGAACCTGAGATCAATATGCAAGCAGGGTCGAGCCTGCGATTTGTGAGGATGCAACCTGAGACCAAAAAGTCAGGTTACAGAGAAGTCAAGCTCAAAAGGATAATCAATGAATGTGTGCTTGGGTTGGACATCCTCTGAAAATATGTCATAAGAGTCCTGGTAGAAGGCTGGGAGTTTTAGGCAAATTGGAACCCTTAGACTTGGTTTTTTGCTTCCTTCGGAATCGACTTCCCAAATCAACATTTCCCACGTTCTATCCTCCGCAATCTGGATTTCAAATTTCGGGACCTCCTGCATATTAATCACCCCATCTAAAATTTCCAAGTCTAAAATATGAGATTGAATCAGAATTGACTTGGGTCTAGTGATCTCAAAAACAAAATCGTCAGTAAGCTCAAAGGGGTGTAATTGAGGAATGGGGCTTTGAATTAAATCCTTCATGAAATCAGGATCTGAACCCACCATGTGACCCCCAACAGGATCAAGTTCCTCAATTTTAGGGCCATCAGATGATTTATCAAATTCCTTAGGCCTAGTTGTCTCACTAAAATTGTGTTATGCAAACTCATGTGAGACTTCGCATAATGATTCTTCACCTTCAGAATCAAAGAAATCTGAATCTGCATTAATGTATGTCTCAAAATCATTAATCACTTTTTGATCCATGGAGAAATACGTTTCCTTGTACCTCGGCTTAGGGATCTCCAATGAAGAAATCAAATCATCCTTACTTGATTTCTCTAGAACAACCTGGTGAATCCCAATCTCATAACATGTGTCCCCCCCAACAGGTGCCTGAGCAGGTTCTGACATTTGCTCTCCTGAAGGGGGTTCATCTTGGGAATCATCCCGAGATTGAACTAAAGCAACTACAAACCTCATCCTCAATTTCGATAATTTCCCAAGTAAAAACTCACCCGGGCCCTTGTCCTTCACATCCTAGAGCCAATCCAACAGATACTTGTTAAGATCATTAATCATTTCATTCAGGGACTCTAGTTCTTCAGTGCAAGGGGTTGGCTGAGCTTCTAAATATTGTGTGGTGTTCCTCAAGTTAGACAACACCTTTTCTTGGACTTGGTTAGCCTGAACCACATGGTTTGGCTCAGGGTGCTGTGGGTTTGGGTTCAGTGCAAGGGAGTTAACGAATTGAGGATCTTGACACCCTCCCTGATAATAGGTCATTTAAGGTTGTTCATAAGGTAGTGATGACCTAAAGGTAGTGTATTCAAGGGAGGGATATGGATCAGTGTATGCTTCTTGATTGTAGATCAAATTAGGTTGTCCAAATGAGGGCGATGATATATAATCAGTGTAGCTCGGAGAAGGATAAGAATCAAAATCTTGGTGTCCAGGGTTAAACCCTGAACATGAAAGTCTGGAACTATATTTCCAATCAGGATTATCCCAACTAGAAGATGGATGAGAATAAGTCTGGTTGGAATAATAATCATTTTGGGAATAAGTAGTAGTAGAAGGGTAGGAGTGGAAGTGCAAATAAGATGTGGAAGGGTCCATGATAGAATAGGAGGAAGAAAGGTGCCTTGAAATACAAACAAACAAACCTGTCCTTAAGTGGGCTAGCCTAAAGACCTATAAACTCCCAGAACTTGTCTTGAAATTAATAAATGATTTGATCTACTTCTTTCCAGTTGTTGTCGACGATTTTGTGCAGGTTTAAAGGATGTCACGTTGTAGTATAACCGACAAAATGTCTAAACAAATATAAAGAATTTTATTACTCGAAGACTGAAGTATCCGAGGTCGAACACGGGGAGCAATCTCAGTACTTTGTAAAACCAAAGAATACAACTGTTTAAATGCAAATATAACTCATTCAAAGAGAGAATTTAAAAAAAAGGATTTGGAAGAAAAGTAGAATTGGACGTCTGATTTGTGTATCAGACGTCTTAAATGTGATCTCTCTTTCTCTCTTCTTCTTCGTGGCTCTTCTCCTTCCTTTGCTTTTCTGGTATCTTTCCTTCTTCTCCTGCCTTGCCTTTCTTCTTTCTTCTTCTTCTTTTTCGTCTGATATCTTTGCAGTCTTCCCTTGTCTTCTTCTTCGTTCTTCTCTCTCTTCTGCCTTGTCTTCCTTCTTCTTCTCTGCGAAGAATTCTCCTTTCACTGCTACACAGCCTCTTCTTTCTTCTCTTCCTGTTCTGCTGCCTGGGACAGTTCTTCCCTCCTGCACACACCACAGAGTAGCAAAAACCTACCCCCGTCCCTCTACCCAAGCGTCTCTCACTCTCTCTGAAGCAATGCACTCACGGACGCTCTCCCAAAGCCACACGGGCAGTCGGGTCGGGTTTGCACCTGGGACCAGGAGCACTGGCAAGTGGTGATGCGCGAGGAGTGCGTAGGTCTAGGTCGGGTCGGATCAGCCAGATCCGCGAGGTCAAGCCGCAGACGAGGCTTGTGAGGGCAGTGAGGGACCTCACCCCTGTGCTTACGGAGGCAACCAGCTTAAAGCACAAATACAATTTATAGCGTACCTGAGTGCTGCAATACCACGATGTGGGACTAAAGGTTCCGCCCCGATTTCACGCGCGCCCGCAGACTCTCATATGCAATTGCCCAAGCTGCTGACTCTACTGGCGCTACTGGCTGGCCTTGGTTGCTTCGCGACACTTGCGAGAATCTGCTGCACCTGCCACCTAGGGAGCCTGACGCCTGCTGCTGCTCCAAGCTCCTTGCTGCTTCGGCTGTGAATGGCGGCTGGGGCTTACACCTGACATCCAACAGAACGGCCTATTGGCCCAATGAAAATAGCTGCAAACCTTCGCCGCAGCACGACGAAGGCGGTGGGTGACGCTGCAGGTTGCCGGTCGGCCTAGGCGTGCGTGCCTAGGTCAACCTGTGGCCGGAGATGGTGGGTTGGTCAAGGGGTGCTTGTGGAGGTCTGGAGTGGCAGTGATGGGGTGGAATGGGTTCCTGGTGGTGAGGCTGAGCTCTCGAGGTGGTTGGCGAGCCGTGTGGAGTGGCGGAGTGGTGTGGGCGGCTCGCCGTAGTGGGGTCGGAGGCGAGGAAGATGGAGGCGGTTAGGTACTGTCGAGGGGTAATCAAGTAAAATAGTTGGGGGAAAAGAGAGAGGAGAGGATGGAGAACGAATCTGTGGTTGTCTGGAAGGAAGGGAGGCGGCGGAGAGGACGGCTCGTAACTGCCATCGTCGGGGAAGAAAGACCCTGAGGGAGGAAGCGGCGACGAAGACGAGGTCAGAAGCGCGCGTGCGGGGTACAGCGCGACGCGGGAGGAAGCGGCGGAGAGGACTCTGCTGCTGGTATGGCAGCGGAGCGACGAGAAGGAGGGGAGGAGATCGCCGGAGCTTGTGGGTCGTTTGGCCGGAGATGGGAGAGGGAGGAATTTGGAAGGGATCTCCGTCAAAATCAAGCTTGGGTCCTGCGGCAGGGTCTGGGGGGTGTTTTATAGGTGCTCGCCGCTCCTGTCAGTGCGTGGAGAGCGCGCAAATAGGTCTGTCGGCTTGCCGGAGTTGGAAGGAAGGTGGATACCCAAATCTCTCGTGCGTTCGCATGAGAGATTGTGTTCACACCAGCGATTGTAATTGACTTTATAAGGAAGGGAATTCCTCAGAGAATCCTCCTTCCATTTCTGGGAGGGAATCTCTGAGGGATTAGAAAGCAATCCCTCTCCAAACCTCGCCGGAGCTCGGTTCTGCCCTAGCAATGGCGGCAGGACCAGTTTGCAAAGCAGGCGAAGAACCTAGGGGGCTCTCCGCATAGGTATTCAAAAGATAGGGACCAATTTGTGATTTGGGTGTACTAAATTGCAAAGTAGGTCAAGATGACCTCTCCTTAGGTCCAAATTTTGATATAAACCTAATTTGGACCTAAGGAATCCAATGGTGAAGTTGGATTTTAGGTTTGACCTCGTTTGACTGGATATTTTGTGAAAAAACCCAAATTAAGTTAATTGAAGAGCTAGGACCCTAATCTAGGTCAAACTAGGTTCCAACGGCCAAATTAAGTGTTATAAACCTTAGAGGATGTTTTTCCATGATTTTTAGAGGGTTTACTTGCTTTTTATTCTGACCGGAACCTTGTTAATTTAAGCGGATCTATTTTAGGGTTACCAAGTGTCATTTAGTTCTTAGATTACACATAAAGCCATTTCTGATTAACTCAACCCACTTTTTATCTCATTTGGACCATTTGACCTATGTTTTGCTTCTGGGAAATCCCGTTTATGTACTACAATGGTAAAATTGCAGTTTTAACCTTTATTTCATGTTTTCTTCTCAGAGCACTTGTTCCTTCAGTTAGGCCTTCTTCTAGGTTATGTAGGAGCTTTTATCTTCTTTATTGGGTCAAAATGAGCTAGTTATGGCTCATGATGAGGCTCTCATCACCAGTCAATCCAACCAGTTAGAGGGAGGGATTGGGGAGAATGTTCTTCGTTTGGATTGTGCCTCAATTTCCTAGTGTACCCTCTAGTCATGATCGTTTGATTATGCTCCCCTAGCTAGACATCAGATTGAATGGTAGAAATAGACTAATCAAAAATAATCTTGATCTAGGCTCCGAAGAGCGAGTCCAATCCTTAGGGCCAACGTGTACTCTATTTTAATTAGGGTTAGGCTTGAATGTGCTTTGGAATGTGATGGGACCTTTATCTGGGTTGTGCCCTTAATGATTGATTGATATGTGTGTGCGTGCACAACCAGTGGTTTTCAAGCAAGATTATATTTGGATGCAGTGAATTTTAGGGCTCAAATCTTGCTTTGTAGCTTTTAGGATTCAACTTTAGGTATATTCAATCAAATTCATTTGGCACACCAGGCTTTGAAAGCACAAGTGAAGATGTTTTCCTTTGAAACTTAAAAGAATGTGGAGTGCCTGGTAAATCCCTAAATGTTGACTTAGGGGCCCTGAATGTGTTAAAATAGAAGATCGGGATGGATGTAATGACCGAATTGGAAAGGAGCTGGTCATGAGGGCGGCTTTATGTAGCCCATCAGATGGAGCAAAATCTGTAGGCCAAAGGAGATTGGTGGTATGGGAATTAAGGCACTCAAGGAGTTCAATGAGGCTTTATTACTTAAATGGGCCATCAGGATCCTGGACTGCAAGGAGAGTTTGATGGCAGATCTGATCGAGGATAGCTATGGGGGATCAAGCAGCAGTCTACAGAGGCTACAACCAAAGAAACCCTCCCCTTTTTGGCAATCAGTGATCGATGTAATCAGCAGGTACTGGCACATGCTGCAGCCTTGGCTCGGAGATGGCAGAGATTTCAGTTTGTGGAACGAGCAGTGGTATGGTGGAGGGTGCTGAAAGAGGTTTACCCAAGAGCTTATGCTGCTACTGCAGACAAGGAGGCCAAGGTCAGCAGCTTGTGGTCTGTTGCAGAGGACTGCTGGCGGCTGGAAGGTCTGGAACACTGCAGATCAGGCACTTGACTATGGGAGGATAGGAAGAACCTGATGGCTGATCTATAGCAGGTGCATCCTAGGATGAATGTGACTGATACATATGTCTGGCAGGGTGCTTTTTCAGTGCAGCAGGTGTATGAGAAGGTCATTAGGTCCAACAGTGAGGTGGAGTGTGACCCTATTGACAGAAAGATTTGCCTCTTGAGAGTCCGTTTGAAGGTTCAGATATTCTTGTGGCTTTGCAGATGGGAAGGCTTGATCACTAGTGATCTTAGACACAGAAGGATGGGGACTACTCTTAATGCTTGCCCTCTTTGTGGTTTACACTCTGACAGTACGACACACATTTTCTCCTCTTGCCTAGTCACCGACAAGATTTGGAGGATGATTTGCTTAGAACCTCTTCCCACCTATGATTCACTGTGGCAGAGGTTCATTAATCCTGGCCGGCCATTAGGGGCTATGGCAACCATTTTGTGGTGTGTGTGGAGGGTGCGTAATGATAAACTTTTTCAGGAGAGACTGGTGAGATGTGAGAACATTGTAAATGAATGCTGGTCCCTCATACATAGATGGGGATCTCTTTTGTAATACTTTGTTTGATAAGAAATATACTACCCTCTAGATTTCTATCGGATCATGATAGCAATCCTCATTGTTTCAAAAAAGAAAAAATCCTTAAAAGTTTAACCTATGTGGCAGCTACTTGATAAGTTGATTTTAGTTGAAGTGGTGCAACCCAATCAACTCAAACAATTGGCCTATTGCACCACTTAATTAGTCACACATGTGATTACCTAATCTGATTTCTACTCGATTATGTGTTTGGGTGTGTGTACCGGTTCCAAAGATCAATTTACCTATTGAGTTTGAAAATCAGAAGAGGTTGTGTACCTCTGTGAGATTTTTTAAATTTTTCTTTTATATGTGGAGGGTGAGGCAGGTGTAGGTGTCAAACAAACAATAAAAACTAACCTTAGAGTTTAAAGGAACTCATAGGTTGATTTTTGTTTGTGTTATTACGTGGTGGAATGAAAACTAGTGGGTGGGAGGTGGGGGTAAACTTACAGACCCTTCAACAGCACTTTACTCCAATCTACCGCTTTTGCCCATCTCGAGAGAGTACTTGCAATCACAATAAGAAAGGAGAGAAGCAAGGTAAAAGATAAGTAAGGCGGGCAAACGCAAAGAATCAAAGAGCGTCGCCTCCCCAGCAACAATGCTAAAATGTTGAAAGTGGAAAACTACAATGACGAGTTTTCAAATCCAACTCTGATCGCGTAGTTTTCCACTTTCAATAGAGGCGAAGGAAGGAGAACTTGAGTCCCATAGATGAGGAAACTATTGTAAAGTCCATCATGATTGAATATGTGGAAAATTTGGCTCAAGGGGATCAACCATGTAAGGGATGAGATTCGTAACATGGAATGTGCGTGGGTTGCGCAACAAAGTGGGAAGAACTTCCCTTATCAGATATCTTGCGGTGTGGGAGATTGATTGTGCTCTTATTCAAGAGACACACGTAGATGATGAAAATGGCCCAATCTGGGACACTCAGAGGCAATTTGGGATAGCAAACTGTGTGGGGATGGCTGCAAATGGCAGATCTGGTGGGATGGCAATATGGTGGAAAAAGTCCAGCCTTAAAGTGATTGAAATCCACCAAGACAGACATGTAATCACTTGTAAATGTCAGAATCATCAAGGTGATTTGGATTGGTTCATCTCGTGTGTATATGGACCTTGTGCAGTAGCAGGTCGGGTGGAGTTGTGGGAGGACCCATCAGTAGTACATCAGAAGGTCCAAGAGGTGCCATGGCTTGTCGGCGGAGACTTCAGTTGTTCCCTCTCAAGTGGGGACCGACCTAGTGGCAATATTGACGGTGCAATGATAAGGTTTCAACTGACTGTGTAGAGCTTGGGCATCACTGAATACCTAGTCAGTGGGGTTGAATTTACATGGAGAAATGGCAGTGGGCTCTTGTCTAAGTTGGACAGGTTTTCTGGCAACCCTAGTCTCCTGGAGAGGTTCCATTTGTCTTCTACCATGAGCCCAGATAGGCCGTTCTCTGACAACACACCAATTTTGTGGGATTGTGGGGTGAGCGCGAATGCTCGTTCATACTTCAAACTCAAAACGTCATGGTTCAAAGAAGAGGGGTTTAAAGACATGCTACTTAGTTGGTGGAAAAGTAATATTGTAACTAGCTCGGCTACACAAAATTTTGCATCAAAGTTGGTAGATATGCGCAAAATGCTAAAGGAATATGGGCAGACAGTGATGGCTATCAGGGAACAGAAGAGAGTTGAGGCACTAGTTGAGGTCGAAAGGCTTGACTCGAAGGAATGCATGGTGACTCTTAGTGCCTAGGAGCAGGAGCTAAGGAAATTTTGGCAGTAGGTCATTGGTGAGGAGGATTTAAAGAAAGAGATGGATTGGCATGAGAGTTCTAGACAACTATGACTCAAGGAAGGGGATGCCAACACGAAATTCTTTCATCTTGTTGCCAGTGGTAGAAGAAGATTCAACCTCATCTCCTCTATCAAAGCGGGTGAGAGAACCATTACCTCCACTCGTGAGATAAGAACTGAAGCTGCCCGTTACAAGACTGGGTTATGCTTGTCCAATTTGCATTCTTACCTGGGAGGTCACTACAAGAATCATTCATTATGGCTCAGGAAATGGTGATGTGGTGGCATAGGCGAAACTCTAAGGCCTTCCTATGGAAGGTAGACTTTTCTAGAGCTTATGACTCAATTTCTTGGTCGTACCTATGGGAAATTCTTAAAAGGAGAAAATTCCCCCCTCTTTGAATCCAGTTGGTGAAGCGATGCATCACGATCGCCTCTTATTCCCCCTTAATAAATGGGAAGCCATGTCGAGCCTGGATCCAACCGCAGTGTGGGGTGCAGTATGGCTGCCCCTTGGCCCCACTGATCTTTAGTTTTGTAGTGGATACTTTGGCAACATATGCTTGCAAGTTAGCAGCAGACGGGATGATAAGGGGATATTCGATGACAAACAAAAGGGCTTTGGCCCCCAATTTTCAGTACGCAGATGACATAGTTTGTTTTATGGAAGGAGGGAAAAGGGAAGCGCAAGTGTTATATTATATGGTCAACATATTCGGTGAAATTTCTGGGTTGAAATTAAATGGATGTAAATCCTCCCTGGTTTGTTTTGGTATGAATGGTACTGACCAGTGTGACATTTCCAAAATTCTAGGCATGCATGTGGTATCACTACCAATCAAATATCTGGGTCTACCACTGAAGTGAACAAAAATGAAGAAAACTAAGTGGACTTTTCTCTTTGAGAAGGTGGCTACGAAGCTAGAAGGCTGGAGTAGTCATTACTTATCTAAAGGGGGGAGGTTTATCCTATTAAATTCAGTTATCACATCCTTTCCAGTCTTCTTCTCTATCTTCTGAGCTCCAAAGTCAATTTGGAAAAAACTTGATATTATGCGCAAAAGGTTCTTCTGGAAAGGGGCTCCTCACCAAGGTATCTTCTTCCAACCTGTTAAATGGGATACAATTTGTTGTCCTAAGAAGTATGGTGCCATGGGAGTCAGATCTCTCAAAGAGTTTAATGATGCCTTATTGTTGAAATGGGCGGTTCGGCTAATGCAAGGGGAACAAAAACTTTGGACAGAACTCATACATGATAGTTATGGGGCGGCAAATGATGAGAAGAGTTCTTTGAATCCTCATAAGCCATCTCCTTTCTGGGCTTCTGTGGTGCGTGCATTGGCTGATAATTGGAATTTATTCAAATCAATCCTAGGTGATGGGAGAAGCTTTAAATTCTAGTTGGAAAAATGGCTGCCTGGTGGGGTGATAAAGGATAGGCACCCTCTTGCATATTCGGCTACCACTGATAAAAATGCCTTGGTATGTGATTATTGGGACATGGCTTCAGAGAATTGGACATTAAACAGTGAGGTGGGGAACAGCCATGGAACAAGAACATGGGCAGAAAATGAATACCTCCTACAAGAACTTGCTTCTTTTAGACTTACGCCAGAGGAATGTGATACATATAAATGGGATGGGACCTTCTCGTCAGTGGCTACCTATGAGAAACTCATCCTCCATTCCAGGTTAGCAGAGGTGGATGAGGTTGGGACGAAGTTATGAAAATTGAAAGTACCATTGAAGGTGCAAATTTTTTTGTGGCTGTGCAGAAGAGATGGTTTGATAACAGGAGATATGTGGCAAAGAGAATGGGCACCCTTGCTCAATTTTGCCAATTGTGTGGGTTGCACAATGATTGCAGTCATCATATTTTCTCTATGTGCTTGATAATAGATTGTGTTTGGAGGAAGGTCTGTAGGGATTCTATTCCCATGTGGGAAGATCTATGGAGTTCTTTTTTTTTTCGAATAAGACCAATGTGCCCATGGTGGCTATGTTATGGTCGATGTGGAGAGCTAGAAATGATAAATTATTCCAGGAGAGACCAGTGAGTGGGGTTCATTCTTGTAATCCTTTCCTTTCATATAATCAATAAAAGCTCTCTTAGATTACTATCGACGATTCGATAGCTTTCCTTTTCCTTAATAAAAAAATAATACACAAAACCCTAAATTTAGCCCCGCTTAAATTGAAGATGTTATGATCAGAATAAAGTCAATCTAAATCTCTTAAAATTCATAGCAAAATATTCTAAGAGGTTTGGTACCTTTGGTTTGACCATTTAAACCTATTTTGACCCAGAATAGAGTTTCAAATGGGAATTTGCCCTATTTGGGCTTTTATGCAAATTGCCCAACCAAACATGGTTAAAACTCAAATCCAAGTTCACCATTAGATTCCTTAGGTGCAAATTAGGTTAACACCAAAATTTGGGCCCCAATCCTAGTCCATCTTGACCTAGTTTGCAATTCAATCCCTAAAATCTCTATTTCTCACATTCAAACACCTAAGTTTGAAGTTTCTTGCAATTAGGTCCCTAACTTTCTTGTTGTGTTTGAATTTTTGTCCTTGCTACCATTATCATGTGAACAACATTCCAAACTCAAACCTCTATCCTTCGATCAGAGATTTCTCTCCAATTTAAGGAGGAATCCCTCCAAATTTGGAGAGATCACTCACAGGAGGATCCCCTATCATTTGAACCTATTTTTGTGCCTCAACATGCCATCAACAACTAGCGGTAAACTCACAAAATTAGTGGGAAAACCCAAGCCAAATCACGATGAATTCACGATGATTCTTCCTAATTAAGGCATAATTGAGCTTTATTTAAGCTCCTCTAGGTTCCAGCATCCTCCTGAGCTTGGTTTCAGGCCATATAAGCTCTTTTGTCCTTTCCTCTAGCCGTCTCTAACCTACGCTCTAATGACTTCCTCGTTCTCCCTCATCCGTGCCTCCCGATTGCACAGCAATCATAGGCCCTAGCTTGCCTGAATTAAGTTAGAACTTAGCTTAACATGAACATTCTGCATGCATATGCATCGTATTCTGCATCATAGTTGATAGATGTGTTTTATGTATTCAACTATGTTATTTGAGAGGTATTAATGATGGTAGGTAATCCAGGGCTGTAGATGAGCGATCCAACCTTATGGATCTGTTCGGAATAATGAGAGGAGTCCAACGCATCCAAGATTGCATCAATTAGACTACCATAGCACCACAAGGAGTCTGTAGAAGAGCAAGAGTGACAACCATTTTTGCGTGTTTTGAAATTCATCATAATCGTAGTATAGTCGTGCAAAAATGTTTGTCAAAAATTAAGTTTGTAAAAATAACGAGACTTTGAGTCCCGGTCGTTCATCTCTGGGAGGCATTTGTTTACTTCTGAAATCGATCTTCTATTGCTCTACTTTATTTAGAATCGCATGCCGGTTCATGATTATTACGATTTAAGTACGACATGCTTAGTTGCAAGAATATTAGGAGTTAGAAACAGGCAACATTAATCACGCAAAAGATATTAGCAAACAATAAGCTCATTGTGATTTCATAACATGGAGACAGATATATATATAACATTTTTTTGTTTGCAACAGAACTATAGATGAAAGCTTATGCATAAATGCTTGAAATGGAAATCAAGCTACCAGAAAATGACTGCATACGAGAATAAATGGGGAGATTTCGCATGCATCATTGGGGGAGAACTAAGATTACACTATTAAGCAGTAATAAAAGCAGTAAAAATTATGGAGAGCATAAACTAAATCTAGCAGAATAAAAGGACATTCAGGGGTTGTCCCCGATGGCCCTAGAGTGGTTGGGAGGAGAATGAGGGGCGGCCAATGTAGCTTAGGCCGACCCTTGGAGAGAGGGAGGAGTGATCCAGCATCCTGGCATGATGTCCTCCATGGTGGTGGTAGTGAACTCGTGGAGGTGGAGTGGCTAGCTAAGTGGAGGTGGCGTGAATGGCACCAATGGAGTGAATTTGCCAAGGAAGTGAATGAATCCACTTGGCCGCCCATGGGATCTTTTTATAGACCCAATGGCTTCTCTCTAGAGAGGTGTGTAACTCTCTAGAGAGAGTCCAAGAGTGGCCAGCCAAGAGGTTATGAGATCCAGAAATTATGGATCTCATTTTGAATGCCTCTTCGTTGCTAATTTTGGCAACCAAGAGGTGGCGCCACTTCAAAGAGAGTTCTAGAGAACTCTAGAGAAGTGTGTCAGCATGAATGGGTGTGTGTGTGTGTGTGTGGTCGAGCCATATATGGCTAGGTGGCTTGGGTTAGGTCCTAAAGGGTTTGGGGAGGTGTAGGGCTTGAATTAGGGTTACAAACCCTAATTGCTAAGGGGAAAATGCAATTAAACTTAACCTAAGTTTAATTGAATGGGTGTGAACCTAATTGAGAGTGAAATAACTCAATTAGGTTGTGTTTAGGTCAATTGGACTCTCACCAAGTCCAATTGAATTTGTGTGGGTTGAGATCTAAGCTCAATTGGACTCAATGAGTCCAATTGACTTAGGAGAAGGTAATTGACTTTGATCTAAGTTAATTGGATTTGGTGAGGACCTAATTAGGTCCTTAGGTAGGCCTAGAGGTGACTTACTAGGGTTAGGACACCTTAATTTAGGTTCCTATGGGGTTGGAATTGGGTTTAGGGACCTAGAGATCCAAGATCAAGGGACTTCAGTTCTGGATGTCCAATCTAAGTCAGGGGGAAATCAAGGTTCTGTTTTGGGTATTCTGCAGAAATTGGACATCTGACAAAGTGCCTGGACGTCCAATAACACTACAAAAGTGGGTTTGAGGTGGCTAAGGGTCCTGGACATCCTATAACTATCTAGACGTCCAGAAAAGGGTTCGAACAAGTGTTTTAGGGCTTCCTAGGGTGTTGTGACCTAATATAAGGGTGGCTAAGGCTTGGAGAAGTCTCTAGGCTATCCTAGGGCTAGGATGGACCTATGCTCTTCACATTTTACTGCTTTATTCCTACTTAATAGAATAGCAAACCTTTAATCCCCTTACATTATTGTTCTTATATCTAAACTAAGCCTTCTGCTCTAGCTCTGCTACAACTCCCTTTATTCCTGATCCAGCTTCAGATCCAGTTCCAGATCCAACTCCAAATATGATCATTGCCTGCAATCGACATAATGTACTTAATTAGCACATTATAACATTATTTTATGCATAGCTAAAGTAAAGCAGTAAAGATGCAGATAATGCTTATGCGTGCATGAATAATCCTAACTTATGCTAAGTTCTAGCCTAATCTTGGTTAATTATGACCTATGATTGTTGCGTAATCATACCCCCATGCCTAAATCTTGCTAATCCCTAGCAAATGCAAGACTAATTTATTTATAGGAAGGGTCCCTAAGGGATTGATTATGTAATCAAGTGTATGCATAGAGATTTTTCTCCTTTTTCATTTTCATCCTATGCTCTAGAAGTCCAGACAATCGTGAAAGTGCGGCTATATAGCTTTTGCAATGGATTCGAGTGAAAACTAATACACCTCTAAAGCCTGTACTTGATCCCTAGTAAAAATTCTAGCAGGATAGGCGAACTTCTTCCCTCGGGGTATTTAAAATATTCTGCGAATTTCACCTCGGCTTTAGGCTTAGGTAGAGAATCTGTAAGGGAAAGGATTATATATTTGGTGGCTCATTCTCACTTGTTGCTACATAGAGACTAGTACTAGAGAATCTAGATTCCCGGATTACTAAGTAACTCAACTCAGAGAAAGACGAGAAAAACTATGCTCTCTTTTGATTCCTTTGTATTCATTCTCTCTTACTTTTTTTCTTTTCCTTTTCTTTTCTTCTTAGAGCTCACAACTTCACTAGATTCACATATGACCTGTATTTGGTGGTCACACTAGGCATTAACACTTTAATTGAGTTCTCATAACTCTAACACTAAGTTGGAATTTCTCAGCTAGTATTTGGGCAGTCAGAAACACAAGAAAGATAGGTTAAGGCCATATTTTGTGGATATCAATTTTATTTGGTGGTATTGCCTCGATGAAATAAACACTAAATATTCATTCTATTCTTTGCTTTTTCTTCTTTTTCTAATTTTTTTCAATTTTTCTTTCTTTTCATCTCACTTTTTTTTTCTTCAACATAACACAACTAGCATACATTCATGAACTTTATTGAGGATGCATTATTAGGGATTGGTGGTACTCAAGAGACATTGGGTGGCTTATTTGGTGGAAGTGCCTACTCACGGCATCGGGAGAGATGGATAGGATGGTGTATTTTTGACCTTGACATCAATACCCTCCTTTAGCTGAGGATTCCATAAAGAATGGTCATAACCAACCACCTTAGCCCTAGTTTTATGAAAACTCGCTCTCCGTGTATTTGCCTTATTCGTTGGCTCTCAACTTTTTGCACAAAAATGTATACGTGGGAACTGAGAGTGAAAACTATGTCTAAACTCAAAGTATCATCACCTAATTATCTAGGATTCCAGATTCCTTGCACTAATCTTAGAGCACCAGTACACTCTACTCTCATCTCACACTAGTTGGTGGATTTTTGGAAGAAAATTTGCCTGACTCCCAAAACACTGTCCAGGGGTCTAGGAAAAGAAGCATTGCTTCTTCTCGATAGATTAAAGACATTTATCAGCCTTCATCGTAAATTCATTTGCAAATTCTACGTGTGCGTGAAAAGTTGTACTGGATTCCAGATTACAAGAATCAACTAGAGGATAAAATCCCTAATGCATTCTCTTAATAAAATAATCTTATTCATGAATGTAATATGTATATATTTGTACTTCATGAAATTTTCGTATCAGGTTACATTTAGCTTGACCCTAAATTTAGAACAAGAGGTGAGTGGGTGAGTCAGAAATGGCTGTTGCAGACGATTTCTAGCTCCAATGCGAGCATTGGAGGTGGAGTCAGTTGTTCTTTTATTTAAGGTCCTAAAATACGTTTTACATGTAGCTTTGAGGTTTTCCTAAATGTTGGCATAAAAATTTTTCAATTTTTCTGTATCTACCCCACCATGCCTAAGTTCTTGCATGTCCTCATGCATGAATGTAAAAGAAAATAAATACTATAGGGGGAGAATGGGTAGAAATCACCTGTAATTGCTACTGAAGTTATATTCAGCACCGGCCAACCTGTTAACATGCAATATACAAAAGGGAAATATGCTAAAACAAAAATATGCTATGTATAAAGATGGTTGTAAATGACTGATGGTGGAATGTGGAATCAATGGTATTTATACGTGCTAAGTTTAACGCCTCCAACTGGGCAAGCACTCAATCACATGTCCTCACTAAGATGAACAGTCTCGTCAAGTGGAGGAGGTTCCTGGGCCAAAAATGGCTTGAGGCACTGGACATTTACCGTGAATATATGTCTAGATTTTAGGTCCTTGATCTGGATTGCCCCATTACGATATGGCTGCATCACAACATATAGGCTAGTCCATTTGGACTTAAGCTTCCCCGCAAACAGTTTCAGCCGTGAATCAAATAACCAGACTCACTGGTTGGGCGTGAATACTTTCCTCTGGATGTGGTGGTCATGAAAGGCCTTGGTCTTGTCCTTGTATATTAATGCATTCTCATAGGCCTCCCACCGGATCTCTTCTAATTCGCTGAGCTGGAGTTTCCATTCTCGACCTCCTACATCCAGGTCAAGGTTACATTTTCGCACCACCTAAAAGGCACGGTGTTCCAGCTCTATAGGAAGGTCATAGGCCTTGCCATATACCATGCGATATGGTGACTTTCCGAGTGGGGCCTTGTATGCAGTCTGATATGCCCAGAGTGCATCGATTAATTTGTCAGACCAGTCCTTCCTGTCTGGTCTAACCATCTTCTGGAGAATCAGCTTGATCTGACAGTTAGACACTTCAGCCTGCCCATTGGTCTGTGGGTGATATGCAGTGATGTACCCCGTATTTCTTTAACGACCGAAAATGGGAGTGAATGAAGTGGCTTCCCCCGTCGCTAATCAGAGTGCGGGGTATTCTGAATCTCATGAAGATATTCTGAAGTACGAAAGAGATGACGGTCTTATGGTCAGCTCGTCTCACCGGGTGAAAGGAGATTGTGGTCGGGCCCGAATAGGTTGTGTTAATATGGTGATTTTATCGTTGAAATGTGTATAGTGGTTAACCTAAATTGAGCCTAACCATCTCTTTACAAATTTTTTTTTTACCTAGCCTACTTGATTTTATCTTGGTCACTTTTAGGCCTAGGGTCGAACTCAGGGATGGGATTAGAAGTTTCTACGCCTTTCCTACAACGAATCTCTTCCATTCGTTTATTGTGTTTTTGGTGTTTTTCTATTTAGGATTTTTTTCTAATAATTTTTGTCCTTGAGGTACACCCTCAAAATCAGGTTCTTAGCTTTAAGCCAAATTAGGGTTCCAAAAGTGGTCTTGCTATTCGCAAGACTGAGTAGCTGCAAGTCAAAGATTATCTTTTCTCTTTTGTGCATTTTTTTTTATCTTTTTAATGGCAAGAAAGAGAAACAGAAATAATGTAAATATAGCATATATGTATATGTATATATTATATATGTATAAAGGGGTGGGGGTGGGGGTGGAGATGGTGTGTAGCATGGTGTCGAGTTGGTCGTCATCTAGGAAGACGCAACCAACAGGGCAAAGTGCCGCGTGGAGTGTAAGGTGGATTGGTGGAAGATGAGTGCGAACACGCTTTCTGTACGCGTGTATCGGGGAATATCAGCAACTAGTGCCGATATTCCCACGATACAACATATGGTAGGTGATATGAAAGTATATATGTATATATGTAAATATATATCTATATGTATATATATATATGGTTATAATTATATAAGTATATGTGTACTTATATATGTATATATATATATAGGTATGTAAATATATGTATAGATAGATATATGTATACATATATATATATGTATATGTATATTTATGTATATATAACTATATAGATGTATATATATATATGTATATATATATATATATATATAGTAATATATGTATATAGATATATGTAGATAGATATGTGTATATATATATATATATATATATATGTATATAGTTATATGTATGTGTATATGTATACATATATATATTAGTATAAGTATCTATGTATATTATATATATATAGATAGATATATATGTATATATACTTATACTTAGTTATATAGATACTAATATATGTATAGATATATATATATGTATGTATATATATCTATATAAATATATGTATATATATCAATATATATATATGTATATGTATATATATAAGTATATAATAGTGTAAAAGTGAGAGTGTGTGTGTGCAAGAGTGTGAGTGTGTGTGTGTAGGTGTCTGCAGAGAGAGTGAGAGAGTGCTGTGAGAGAGAGAGAGAGGGAGAGATAGAGAGATCGAGAGAGCGTCTGATGAGGAGGAAGGCTGTGAGTTAAGTCATCCGGAGTAGTGGGCCGTCGTCTGATGATCGACATGCACGCGCAGGCGCCTAGGCACGCGAAGACGTGGGCGCATGTAGGAGGGAGTGGGGAAGGAGGGAGGAGCCGCAGTGCACTGCGCTGCGCGGTGAGGCAGGTGCGAATGAAGGCGCTATGCGTTGAAGCGGGCGAAGACGCGGGCGGTGAAGTCGGCAGGCGTACGTAGGCGATGGCTCACGCGGGAGGGGGCGCGGGGCGAGATGCGGGAGCGGGCGTCGGGGTGAGACGCAGGCGCAGGCATGAGTAGATGGGTTGGCACCGTTAGCAGCACGCCGGGTGACCGGATAAGTGAGAAACTTGCCGGTCACCGCATTATAGCCACAGTGTTTCGCTGAAACTCGTGAACAGTGGCTATAGTGCTGCTCGGCTTCGTGCAACCGGGTGTGTCCGGTTCTTTGAGTGCGGGAGGTGTGAGCGGCTGGCGCGCACCCGGAGAAGCTACGTCGGCTGCTGGCTTGTGGGGAGAGGTGGGTGTACGCGAAGAAGCAGAGGCGAGGGCGGCCTGCAGGCATGCGCGGTGGAGGTCTGCGACAGGGCGTGCGGTGGCCGACCCCTTGCTGTTGTTGCTACGGAGCTTGAGCTTCAAAGCTCGGCTCTGTGGCAATGGTGGAGAGGCTTGAAACGACAAATTCAGAAAAGAGAACCACCACGCCCACTGGCTCTTTGATGAGCTGGGCGGTGGTGGACTCACAGTGGTGGTTGTGCACCACTGTGAGTTGCTCCTGCCCGCAACGTGGCTCCTCAAGAGGAGGAGAGGCTAGGTATGGAGGGGAGAGGGGAGGAGACGGCCTGGATGAAGCTGCTGTGGTGTTTTGGCGTGTGGACTGACTAGTCGATATTTCGCTTTAAAGTCGTTTGTAGTTTAATGTGGTGGAAAAATCGACTAATCAATATTTAACAAGAAATAACCACTCGCAGAGGAGCGGGTCGTATCCATAGGGAGGTAATGACGTATTAAAATTCGCACCAATTAAAAACATTCGTTCATAGTTAGTTTGGACAAGAATCAAGCTAAGATTGCCTTTAGATTAAGGTTTAAGCAAGAAACAATGCTGAAATGGCAATTATGAGAAACTAGAGGATATTTTCTACAATGCAGAATAAATAAACTATCATTAAAAAGTGACAATGGCAGAAAATCTAATTTATAATTGATGGTTTACTGTAGCAAAACAGGGGAATTTTTCCCCTTTGTCTTGCGCGACGAGGAGCGGATGGCCAGGCGCGGGAAGCTCGGAGGAGGTCCCTTAGACTGAGGGCTTCGAATTGGTGGTGGCGGCGAGTCGCGCGGCGGCCGGAGGTGGCCGGACGAGCTCCAGCAGAGGTGCTGCAGCCGGTGAGCTTGCGCGGCTATTGGCGTGAGATCTGCTCCTGCGCTGCTGCTGACGGCTCTGCAGGCGCAAGAGGACGGGTTTGCAGGCGGTTGAGCGGGTGTGGCTGCAACTGGCGGGGGTGCGCAGGCTGCAGCAAGCACGGGCGGAGGGCGTTGCTGGCGGTTCTGCAGGCGCAGGGGTGAATGGCGTGGACTGCAGGCGCTGTTGGAGGGTGCAAGCGCGTGGGCGAATGGCTGTGCAGGCGCGGGTGAATGGCGCTTGCAAGTGGCAGGCGTGGGCGGAGGGGTGCTCGGTTGTGCAGGTCTGCAAGAGTGGTTGGAGGAGGGCGCTGCAGCCGGTGAGTGTGTGGAGATGGCGTGAGCTGCAGGCGCGTGGAGAGCGGGTGCGGTTGGAGGGTGCAGGCGCGATTGAGATGAAGGTTGATGGGCGCTATGCGTTTGAAGGATGCAGCAGGCTAAGGAAGGCGTGGTTGTTGGAGGTGAGTGGGTGGAGTGCAGATGGGTACGCAGGCGAGTGGGTGGAGGCGTGCGGGTAGCTTAAGACGCCTGGGAAATTTCCCGGACGTCTTAAGTTGCTGAAAGGGTGGCTGAATCAGTAGCTCGGTGGTGGTGGTCGGTGACGACGGCGAGGGAGATGCATGCTAAGGTGCTCACGGTGATGCGGCGAGCTCCGGATGGCGGTGTGGCCTGTCACACCACACGCCCACGGTGATGAAGACTCGTCGCCACAGTAGAGGTTGGCAGTGTGGAGTGGAAGAGAGAAGTTCTCTCTGCACAGTGGTGGGTCGGTGGCGGAGGCCTTCCGAGCTCGGCTGCCTCCCTCCTCCTTTTGTAGTGGCCTGCACAAGTTTGAAATCAGCCGCCCGACCAGATCCACCACATCGTCTCCCCCTTGAATGGGTCTTCACTGCGGCCGTTCGACGTTGGAGCGGCAGCCAGCCGTTCTTGCAAGGAGAAGAGTAAAGAAAATAATGTTAAAACATTAGGGTCATTTATATACAGACCCTCAACTTCTATGTTAATGAAAACAATATACCTAATTGGTTGTCTAATTAGATGAATGCTATTCTAAGCTAAATCTAAATGCACTTAAGATATGAATGCAATGTATGGATTATGTAATTAAATTAAAACTATGAATTAATCTATTTACATCCTAATTTATGCTAAATAAATGTTAGAATTAACCTAATGTATAGGCACTTAAATACTTAAATAACCCACAACTATGGGCTAATCAAATACCCCCATGCCTAGTTTTTGCTAGTCCCTAGCAAAATTAAGCGAAACCTAGCACTCTAAGTAGACTAGTCAACTCACTTAGTCTTCCTTTAGAAGCATATTAAGTTCAGGCTCTAGACCCAAGGTTCCTAAGTAGTTGCTAAGTTACAGACTAGGTCGGCTAAAGACAAGTTGCAGGCACAAGTTTCCCTGATTTCTGACTCTACCCTAAAGTTTATTGATCCCTGAGATTAAAGCATCCGTGCCTGTGTATTGGTCTGAGTTATTTGAGTTAAAGGATTTTTTTTTTATATATATATATACTTTTTTCTTTTTTATTCTTCTAAGTCTAACCTCAGATCAGCTATCAACACGGTCTGTGTCGGATTCATTGTCCCCATTACCATACCTCGAAGGGTGCCTAGCTTTCGATGCTTCGAGATAGCACCTCCCATAACGACCCCAAGAACTCCTGGCAATCGACACTTCGAGATAGTATCGCCCATGGATTTCTTAAGCGAATTCAGGCCTATGGCAATCGGCACTTCGAGATAGGGCCGCCCATGGTACCTGAACCGCGCAATGCACTTACATGCCCCCAGTAGGATGGATATCCTAAGAGACAAGTGCCGAGGAGGTAATATGTTATCATCGCATCCTCAAGGTGAGTATATACTCCACCTCTCCTGCGGCAGGAACTCTTCCAATCAAAATGTGTTTTCAAGCCTCTCTTAAGTCAAAACTAAGAGAACCAAATCTCTTTTCAGAAAGACAGAAATTAAGTTGATTACCAGACCAAGTGTGTGAAATTTGGATGCCTGGGTTACAAGGACCCGTAAACCAAAAGGTAGAATAAGACTCCAGGTACTACCGCACCTTTTAACTCAAACCCTAGCTTCCCTTCCTCAACCCCTTGAGGAATGGTCCACAACTTAACCCCTACTTAAGTTTTTAAGTCCAAAAAGGACCCTAAAGGTCTAAAGCTAGTATCTCATTTAGTTTCTAAAGTTTGACAATAGAATTAACTTAGTCTACCCTAGAGTTCTGATTTGCTTAAGACTGCAAGATCTAGCCAGTTAAGCTCAAAATCTTTTTTTTTTTTTTTTCTCTCTTTTTTTTTTTTATATGCTATAAACAAAATGCCTCAGGTCCTCTCCCCCAATGCCTGGTTCAAACAATGTCCTCATTGAAAACAAAAAAAATAGCTAAAGGAAGATATTACCTGAGGCGGAGAAAGGTAGGAGCTAAGGCTCCTCAAGAGTGACTTCGTCAACCAGATGGCCATCTAAAGTATGTACGGTTTTAACTGTTGACCGTTAACGATAAAGGGAGTAACTGAAGAGGAAAGATTTTTGATCTCCACAGCTCCATGGGGGAATACTTTGGTGATTATGTAAGGCCCATCCCAACGAGATTTTAATTTCCCAGGAAAAAGCTTAAGTCTGGAATTGAAAAGCCAGACTTGTTGGTTGGGTTCAAAGGTCTTTCGAAGAATAAACTTGTCATGCAAGACCTTAGTTCTTTCTTTATAAGCTTGAGAGGTGTCATAAGCATCATTCCTCAGCTCCTCAAGCTCACTTAATTCTAGAAATCGTGCCTTACCTGCCTTCACTAAATCCATGTTAGCACTTCGAATAGCCCAAAGTGCTTTATGTTCCAACTCAACAGGTAAATGGCACGCTTTTCCATACACAATCCGAAAGGGAGAAGTACCCAAAGGGGTCTTATAGGCCGTTCGATAAGCCCACAAAGCATCATCGAGCTTTTGGGACCAATCTTTCCTATCAGATCTAACAGTCTTTTCCAAAATATTTTTTATCTCCCTATTTGATACTTCAACCTGGCCACTTGTCTGAGGGTGGTAAGGGGTAGCAACCTTGTGAGTCACTCCCAAACTCTTAATTAACCGATTGAAGTGGTGGTTTCGGAAATGAGGTCCCCCATCACTTATAATAGTCTTGGGGCAGCCGAAACGGGATATGATATTGGCCTTCACAAATTTCAAAACCACAGAGTGGTCATTTGTGCGCGTAGGAATGGCCTCTATCCATTTAGAGACAATCAACTGCCACCAAGATATATTCAAAACCATGGGACGACGGGAAGGGGCCCATAAAGTCAATTCCCCACACATCAAAAATTTCAACAAGTTGAATAGGATGTTGAGGCATTTCATTCTTCTTCCCAATCGTTCCAGTCCGTTGACATCTAATACAGGCCTTAACAAAATTATGAGAATCCTTAAATAAGGAAGGCCACCAAAAACCGGACTGGAGAACCTTAAAAGTAGTTTTCTTAGCACCAAAGTGTCCTCCACAATGAAGTTCATGGCAAAATGTCAGCACACTTTGTTGTTCCTCTTCAGGCACACAACGTCTCAATACTTGGTCTTGTCCAATTCTGAATAATTCTAGCTCTTCCCAATGAAAATATCTTGCTTGAGAAATGAATCTCTTTCTTTTCTGCTCATCCCAAGAGCCAGGAGTTTATCCAGTGACCAAGTAATTTACAATGTCTGCATACCAAGGTAAAGTTGATGTTACCGCCATCAGAGTTTCATCGGGAAATGTCTCGCGAATGTCTTTAGAAATAGAGTCATTAAGAGGAAGGCGAGACAGGTGGTCAGCCACAACATTTTCTACTCCTTTCTTTTCACGTATTTCCAAGTCAAATTCTTGAAGGAGTAAGATCCACCTAATCAGACGTGGCTTAGAATCTTTCTTAGTAATGAGATGTTTCACTGCTGCATGATCAGTAAAAATAACCACCTTAGACCCAAGTAAATAAGACCTAAACTTCTCCAGAGCAAAAACTACAGCAAGTAATTCCTTTTCAGTGACAGTGTAGTTTTGCTGAGGTTCAGTTAAAGTCTTGCTTGCATAATGGAGCACATGAGGTCTTCCCTCAACCCTTTGTCCAAGAACTGCTCCCACTGCATAATCCAAAGCATCACACATAAGCTCAAATGGGAGTGTCCAATCAGGAGCTTGGAGAACAGGCGCAGAGATCAAGGCCTCCTTTAGAGTTTGAAAGGCCTCGGCACACTTTGAATCAAAACTGAAGGAAGATTCCTTCGCCAATAAGTCACAAAGTGGCCTAGAAATCTTACTAAAATTTTTAATAAAGCGCCTGTAAAAGCCAGCATGGCCCAGAAAGGATCTAATCTGTTTGACATTCGTAGGTAATGGAAGTTTGGAAATAGAATCAATCTTGGCTTTATCTACTTCCAAACCTTGCTCGGATACAACATGCCTAAGTACAATTCCTTTCTGTACCATGAAGTGACTTTTCTCCCAGCTGAGGACTAAACCAGTCTCCTTACATCGTTTCAACACATTCTCCAGGTGCAGGAGACACTGGTCGAAAGACGAGCCATAAATAGAGAAGTCATCCATAAATACTTCAACACACTCGTCAATCATGTCCGAAAAGATAAACATCATACACCGCTGGAAAGTTACAGGGGCATTACATAATCCAAACGGCATACGCCTGAATGTAAAAGTACCATAAGGACTCGTGAATGTCGTCTTTTCCTGGTCATCAGGAAAGACTGCCACCTGATTGTACCCAGAATATCCATCGAGAAAGCAATAATACTTATTCCCTGCCAATTTTTCGAGAATTTGATCAATAAAAGGCAAAGGAAAGTGATCCTTCTGGGTAGCGGTGTTCAGCTTGCGGTAATCAATACAGACCCTCCATCCAGTTGAGGGTCTAGTGACAACTTGTTCACCTTGGTCGTTGAGTTCCACACTAAAGCCTGCCTTCTTTGGCACCACATGAATGGGACTGACCCATTTACTATCAGCAATGGGATATATGATCCCAGTGTCCAACCACTTCAGGATTTCCTTTTTTACAACCTCCCTCATTCAGACGTCTCTGCATGTCCCTAAAAGGCTTGATGGAATCATCAGTATAAATGTGGTGCATGCAGAGTGTAGAGTCTATACCCTTAATGTCAGCAATGCTCCAAACAATAGCTTCCTTGTGACTAGACAGGCATTCAATCAAGGCTCCCTCCTGTGCCTCAGACGCCGAAATGATAACGGGGAGCGTATCATTGGCACCTAGGAAAACATACTTGAGAGTGTCAGGGAGGGGTTTCAACTCAAGGTTGGGGGCTTGTATGGTTGAGGGTTTCATAATAGATGTCCCCATCTCAGGTAGCAAATCTGCCTTCGGCGGAAATGATGGGGGAAGAGACTCAGCAGAAACTCCTAGCAATTCCTCTAGTTCTAGTATATCCCCTTCACATTCCTCCAAGAGATGGGAATGCTCATTTAGCATGACATGCTGAAGGGGGTCATCACATAACATTGCAGGAGTTGCCTCTTCAATCAGGTCATCTATCACCTCAACTTGAGAACAATCCTCAAGTCCAGCTTGTTTGTAAGCATCAAACACATTAAGCCGAATTTTCCTATTCCCAAAGCCCATTTTCAATGCCCCAGTATTGCAATTAATTGAAGCATGGGAAGTTGCAAGGAAGGGGCGGCCCAAAATGATGGAGGGTTTGGTTGGCTTGTTGGTAGGGTCAGTGTCCAAAACTAAGAAGTCAACGGGAAAGAAGAAATCCTCCACTCTTACGAGGGCATCTTCCAAAATTCCCCGTGGTGTCTTAAGTGATCGATCAGCAACTTGAAGGATTACAGGGCTAGGCTTCAGATTGCCTCCCCCAAGTTGTTCATACACGTAGCTCGAAAGGATGTTCACCCCCGCACCCGGATCAAGTAGAGCCTCATCAATTTGTAAGTCACCAATAACTATAGAGATGTATGGGGCTCCTGGGTCCTTAAGTTTCGGGGGTGTGCCATGTTGAACAATTGAGCTAACAGAATCAGGCAGGACAACTTTAGATTGGACCTGTTTTCTAGATTGCCGCTTTTTCGTGCACAAGTCCTTTAAGAAGTGGGCATAAGACGGAATCTGCCTGATAGCTTCAAGCAAAGGTAGGTTAATCTGCACTTGCTTGAAAGTTTCCATAATCTCATCCGTCTTATCTTTGGCTCCAGATGAGCCAGCAGAAGTCTGCCCAGAGGTGGATAAGTGCTCTAGAAAAGGCACTCTCGATCTCTGGGTGGAAGGGTTGTCATGTCGAGTAAGGGGTGGAACGGGGGCAACTTCTTCCGGTGAGGTGATTTCAAGTGGAGAAGATTTGGGCAAATCTTCTCCATTGGGGGTGAAAGTCGGGGTGGATGGTTTTTTAGGGGGTGAGACTATAGGAGCATCGGGTTTGGAAATTTCTTTCCCACTCCTCAGAATAGTCACCACCTGAGCATGCTCCCTAAAGACAATCCCTTTTCCTTTAGGATTTTCCTCAGCAGCACTGGGAAACTTCCCAGTCTCCCACTGTCTAACGGCCTCAACAAGGTGTCCAATTTATGATTTCATCTCATGTATAACCTTGTCATGAGATTGGATGATGGCACTTTGACTTTCTTGCATAATTTTCAACATCGCCTTCAATTCATCCATCTCAGAGGTTTTAGGTTGGGCAAAGGTCTGAGGTTGGTTCATTTGATGGTTTTGAAAGGATTGTGGTTTGTAATTCCCTGAATTTGAGACATTTCCTTGTCTCCATGAAAAGTTTGGGTGGTTCCTCCATCCCTCATTATAAGTGTTGGAGAAAGGATCATTACGAGGTCTTGGAGGGAACCCTTGAGCGGCATTCAAATCCGCTTGTACAAGCTCAGGGAATTGGGAGGCCAAGTGGCAATCCACAGTGGCGTGTGTATTGCCTTGACAAATTACGCATTCGGAAGCTTGGGATGTGGAGGTGTTAGGTACGAATGAACTCGGGTTCGACATAAGCCTTTCCATGTTTTGATTCAGTAATTGAATTTGATAGGCTAAATTCTGGGTGTCCCTTGCTTCATTCGCCTCCTACTTTCTTTGCATGAGAGTGGGCTTTCTATCCATGTAGGCAGAATTCAAGTGAATAAAATTCTCACTCAAAGTATCAAATAAGTTCCAAGCTTCATCCTCAGTCTTATATAGAAAGGTTCTTGCACAGGCACCATCCACAGTTTGCCTATGTGAATCATTAAGTCCGGTGTAGAACCTTTCAACCAGTTGCCATTAAGGCACCTGGTGATGTGGGCAAAGTCTCAGCAAATCGTTAAAGCGCTCCCACGCATCATGGAATGCTTCCCCATCCTTTTGAGCAAAACTCATAATTTCCCTCCTAAAGTGATTTGTTTTGCTCATGGGGAAGTACTTCTTCAAAAACTCCTTCTTCAGGGCATCCCAAGTATTTATATTATCAAGGGTGTGATACCAATACTTGGCTTTGTCCTTTAGGGAGAAGGGAAAGAGGGTACGCATTTGAGCGTCATCAGTAACGCCCTGCAGCTTCACCGTGGAACAGACCTCGGTGAATTCCTCGATATGCCTGTAAGGGTCTTCCCTAGTAGTACCATAGAAGGAGGGTAGCAAGGATATGGTACTACTTTTGATCTCATATGGATTGTCCCCTCCAGGTCTACGTAGTGCTGGGCCAGCTTGGTTGGTTGGGATGAAATATTCCTTAAGGCTCCTTTGACAGGCCATTTCTACCCTTGGGAGGTCTTTTCTTAGGATTCTTTCAGGTTAAGGATCAAATACAAGTTGTCTCCTAAGAGAACGCCTACCAAGCATGCACTACAAACACAATTCAAACGGACTTGTTTGGCCTTTACAGATTTTAGGCTTTTGAATTTAGTTCAAATTGTAGGTGACAAAACAAGTTGCCCAATCAATTACGCGCCTATTGTCAACCTTCGAAATGCCTAAAAAACCTAGTTGGAACTTAGGTATTCTTCCCTAAATCTCAAATGGTCAAGTAAATCCAATGATGGAAGATCGAGGGATGCAAGTAGGCCTAAGCCTTCCTTTGAAGCTGTGCTTTCGCGGTGCTCCTCAACTACCCCCAAAAATCCGTGACAGGGTATCCCCCTCTTTGGATTTACAAAACCTTTGATTTCCAGTTCCGAACACTTCAGAATCCAACAATAGGAGGCCTCTTGTCCTAGTCGTTTCAAGACTTAGGAGTGTCTAAATGAGTGCTATGGTGCAACAAATATAAGTGTGCATTCACTGCAAAATGATTTTGAATTTTGAATCGCACACCACGTTTTACAATCAAGTCCTTGATTTTTAGATGTCCCTCCTTTAATTAGTCCTTTTTTCGAATATATGTGACCACTTGTTAGATCGCTTCAAGACAAACTTTGTGGTCTTTGCATTAAATCCTAAATGCAATGCGTGATAAAAAATAGGATGCAAAGTAAGAGAATACGTACCTTGCCTCCAGCGATCGTCTATGCAAAAATGCACGCAATGCAGAAAAGTAAATCTAGAGGCTGCTCATACAAACCTAAATGGTTCGTCCTAGGGCAAGCAGCTCCTTTTTTTTTTCTATTTTTTTTTAGAACTACTTATGCACAAACAAATAAAAGTAATAATAAAAAAAATAAACCTAAATATAAAGAAAAGGGAACAGACTCCCAAAAATTACCCAACACGGGCCCAAAACAAAATCGAGGAACAAACCCCTCAAAATACTCCCTAGAACAAGGGTTTCAAACTAACTGCAATGAAAAATTAAGTCTACACTCTTAATTCTATTCTAATTAAACTAGCGACTAAATACAATGGTGTCCGTCACGTCCTCGTCCTTCTCCTCCTTTCAAAATTGCTCGTCCACTTCTCGTCTGGCAACGTCAAGGGCCGCCTCTCACACAAGCTGATTCTTGCACAAAATTTCTCGCACAAAAAAGAAAATAATAAATGGTCAAATCTCTGTGCAATTGACAAATAATCAAAATAAAATTATTCAAAATTATTGCATCTGTTGCCTCCCCGGCAACGACGCCATTTGACTGGTCGATCTTTCGCTTTAAAGTCGTTTGTAGTTTAATGTGGTGGAAAAATCGACTAATCAATATTTAACAAGAAATAACCACTCGTAGAGGAGAGGGTCGTATCCACAGGGAGGTAATGACGTATTAAAATTCGCACCAATTAAAAACGTTCGTTCGTAGTTAGTTTGGACAAGAATCAAGCCAAGTTGTCTTTAGATTAAGGTTTAAGCAAGAAATAATGCTGAAATGGCAATTATGAGAAACTAGAGGATATTTTCCACAATGCAGAATAAATAAAATATCATTAAAAAGTGACAATGGTAGAAAATGTAATTTCTAATTGATGGTTTACTGTAGCAAAATAGGGGAATTTTTCCCCTTTGTCTTGCACGACGAGGAGCGGATGGCCGGGCGCGGGAAGCTCGGAGGAGGTCCCTTAGACCGAGGGCTTCGAATCGGTGGTGGCGGCGAGTCGCGCGGCGGCCGGAGGTGGCCGGACGAGCTCCGGCGGAGGTATTGCAGCTAGTGAGCTTGCGCGGCTGTTGGCGTTAGATCTGCTCGCGCGCTGCTGCTGACGGCTCTGTAGGCGCGGGAGGATGGGTCTGCAGGCGGTTGAGCGGGTGCGGCTACAGCTGGCGGGGGTGCACAGGCTGCAGCAAGCCCGGGCGGAGGGCGCTGCTGGCGGTTCTGCAGGCGCGGGGGTGAATGGCATGGATTGCAGGCGCTGTTGGAGGGTGCAGGCGCATGGGCGAAGGGCTCTGCAGGCGCGGGTGAATGGCGCTTGCAAGTGGCAGGTGCGGGCGGAGGTGTGCTCGGTTGTGCGGGTCTGCAGGCGCGGTTGGAGGAGGGCGCTGCAGCCGGTGAGTGTGTGGAGATGGCGTGAGCTGCAGGCGCGTGGAGAGCCGGTGCGGTTGGAGGGTGCAGGCGCAGTTGAGATGAAGGTTGATGGGCGCGTGTGCGTTTGAAGGATGCAGCAGGCTGAGGAAGGCGTGGTTGTTGGAGGTGAACGGGTGGAGTGCAGATGGGTACGCAGGCGAGTGGGTGGAGGCGTGCGGGTAGCTTCAGACGTCTGGGAAATTTCCCGGACGTCTTAAGTTGCTGAAAGGGTGGCTGAATCAGTAGCTCGGTGGTGGTGGTCGGCGACGACGGTGAGGGAGATGCACGCTAAGGTGCTCACGGTGATGCGGCGAGCTCCGGATGGCGGTGTGGCCTGTCACACCACACGCCCACCGTGATGAAGACTCGTCGCCACAGTAGAGGCCGACAGTGTGGAGTGGAAGAGAGAAGTTCTCTCTGCACAGTGGTGGGTCGGTGGCGGAGGCCTTCCGAGCTCGGCTGCCTCCCTCCTCCTTTTGTAGTGGCCTGCACAAGTTTGAAATCAGCCGCCCGACCAGATCCACCACATCGTCTCCCCCTTGAATGGGTCTTCACTGCGGCCGTTCGACGTTGGAGCGGCAACCAGCCGTTCCTACAAGGAGAAGAGTAAAGAAAATAATGTTAAAATATTAGGGTCATTTATATACAGACCCTCAACTTTTATGTTAATGAAAATAATATACCTTATTGGTTGTCTAATTAGATGAATGCTATTCTAAGCTAATTCTAAATGCACTTAATATATGAATGCAATGTATGGATTATGTAATTAAATTAAAACTATGAATTAATCTATTTACATCCTAATTTATGCTAAATAAATGTTAGAATTAACCTAATGTGTAGGCACTTAAATACTTAAATAACCCACAACTATGGGCTAATCATGGACCAGGCTCCCTTTGCAAAGAAGAAGCCGTGCTCTTTTTAAAGAGGAAGAAGGCATGCACAGCCATGCCCTGGCTGTGCATGGCTGTGCATGGCTTGTTAGGGCGTGGCTGTGCAGAGCATGGAGTGAAAAGGAAGGCCAGCCATGCCATGCAGCCGCGGAGAAGAAAGTCAAATAAAAATAAAAATAAAGATGGTGAATTTGCGAGGCAGCACTTGAGGAAAATGTAAATTACAAGGCCATTTATTTCCCTATCCTCCCCTCTCAAATAAATGCATGCATGCATGTACTTTTACAAATGCAACTATGTCTACCTAATATACACTGGCAATGCTAGGAGATAGCACAAGTTGTCACAATTGTTGGTGTATTTTTGCTGTGCAATCATACCCCCATGCCTATCTTTTGCTAGTCCCTAGCAAAACATTTTTGTGTTGTATTTAGAAATGATCTTAAGCTGAAGATTTTTTTCTGAGGCAACATAGGCGTGCTTATTGTTGGATATTGTGAGAACCAAATGCAGAGAAGACTACCAGTACTTTAAGTCTCACATGACATAGATTATCTCTCAACTAACCTGGACTCTTGATATTTAAACCTTAAGTACGATTTCCAGGACCCAGGAGGTTTTTGCCGTACTCGAGAGCTCAAGAGATTATGGCTTGTGCTTAGTGAAGGGTCAAGACTGACCAGATGAACATTAAGACTCAAGCCTAGGGTTTCATGAATTTTTAAGTACAGGTTGGTCCCAGTTTCAGCTTGTGTCTTCGGATTGACTATTAAAAAGATGACGGAAAACTCAACTCCCGTTTTATAACATTTGTGGCTCAAAGAAAATAGGGTATTTGAGACTTGCCCTGAAGAACTTTTGTAGGGGAAAGACTTTACAGATATTTGCGAGATATACTGACTTATTTGCATCTTTCTTTTTTTTTTTTTAAACACGTGTCAGTATATCTCTTACAACATTATTTGGAGGAGCACACTTTTCTTTTTGGTGGAAAGAGTCTCTCCTAAACACAAGACTAAAGACTGGGATAAAAAGTCTACCTGCGCACACAGCTAAGGACTCCACCTTCCCTAATGAACACTAGGGTTGGATCTTATGTTCACCTAGTCTTTCTTGATATGTGTAGTGTGAACCAAGATTACTTAGGCTCTCAAGTAGAAGCAAACCAACGGATCCTGTACTGGTGTCTCAGGTACAAGAATACATCCTTAGTTAGGAGAAATTCTGATCTATCTTGTCAATGCTCAAGTGAATTAAGCTGAACCTGAGTGAATCAAGCTTCTGTGGCCTGGAAAGTCTTCAAAACAGTGGTTGAATATCCATAAACACATATTGTATTTTTGTTTCATCCTTCAGATCATTACTAAACACCATTTATATATATATATATATAGATGGAAATTGCATGATACCCTAAAATACCCAGATCCTATAGATGCCTATCCACCCCCCCATGCCAAACGATGCTATGTCCTCATATGCATGCAGGGAAGGGTAGAGGAAGGACGAAAGATCGGGTAACGAGAGCTGAGGTGCAGGGTATACAGCAGGGTGGTAGGGTGGGTGGATGGTGGGTGGTGAAGTGAAAAGTGAAGTGATCGTGACAGTGGCATGAAAAGTGATGGTGGATGGTGAGTGTTGTTGGGGTCCCTCCCAACAAGCGCTGAATTTAACGTCCCTAGCTGGACTCAGAATGAGGCACAAAATTAGTTACCCTCTAGCAGGCTCATGAGTAAGATAGGGTTTCAAATGCTGCCCATTGACCGTAAATTTATGCCCAGATTTAGGATCTTCAATCTCAATGGCCCCGTTAGGAAATGGTCTTGAGACCAGGAAAGAACCAGTCCATTTGGACTTTAATTTCCCAGGAAGAATTTGAGTCGGGCATTGTAGAGCCAAACTTGCTGAGATGGCTCAAATTCTTTCCGTCGAATAAGGCTGCCGTGAAAAGCCTTAGTGCATTGTTTGAAAGTTAAAGCAGAATCATAGGCTTCACGACGGAGCTCTTCCAGCTCCTGGAGTTGGAGTTTCCTTTCTCGACCACACAGGTCTGGGTCGAGGTTACATTGGCGAACTGCCCAATAAGCGTAGTGTTCCAACTCCACGGACAAGTGACAAGGCTTCCTGTAAACGATTCTATACGGAGACATAACAAAGGGAGCCTTGAAGGCGGTCCGATAAGCCCAAAGTGCGTCAATCAGCTTGTCTGACCAATCCTTACGATCAGGTCGAACCGTTTTCTGGAGAATTTGCTCGATTTGCCGATTCAACACCTCTGCTTGACCGTTCGTTTGAGGATGATATGGAGATGCGATACGACGGTGAACTCCATATTTCCTTAGGAGTGCCCAAAAAGAAGCATGGGTAAAGTGGCTTCCTCCATCCGAGATAATGGCTTGAGGGATCCCAAAGCGCGCAAAGATGTGGTCTTTGACAAATCGATTGGATATAACATGGTCAGCATGTCGCCTGGGAATAGCCTCGATCCATTTCGAAACATAATCAACAACCACAAGAACGAATTCGAAGCCGTTGGAAGGAGGAAAGGGACCCATGAAATCAATTCCCCAAATGTCGAAGATTTCTACAGCTAGGATGGGTTGTAAGGGCATCATGTCATGACGTGACATTGACCCTAAAGACTGGTACCTAGTGCAATATTTGGCATAATTGTGTGCATCCTGGTGAAGGGAGCGCCAAAAGAAACCGCACTGCAACACCTTCGCTGTAGTTTTCCTCCCAGAAAATTGGCCTCCGCAGGCCTGATCGTGGCAGAAGGATAGCACACTGGGGAATTTGCTGTCAAGAACACAGCAACGGATGATTTGATCAGCACCTATGCGAAAAAGAAGTGGATTATCCCAGAAATAATACTTTGCTTCTGCCATGAGACGCTCGCACTGGTTTTTAGGCCAGCCACTTGGAAGGGATCCAGAAGCAAGGTAATTGGCAATGTCGGCATACCACGGTCCACTTGCCACATTAATTGCCAATAGGTGCTCATCAGGAAAAATCTCATTAATCGGAAGAGTAAGTCCAATATGGTTAGGGTCCAGCCTGGAAAGATGATCAGCCACAAAATTCTGGGCTCTAGCCTTATAGCGAATCTCAATGTCAAATTCTTGGAGCAGAAGGATCCAACGAATCAGTCTAGGCTTGGCATCCTTCTTGTGCATGAGATGGCGAATGGCCGCGTGATCAGTGAAAACAATAACATGTGAGCCCAGAAGGTAAGAGTGGAATTTCTCCAACCCAAAGATGACCGCCAGTAGTTCTTTCTTAGTGGTAGTATAATTACGCTGGGCCTCGTCCAACGTCTTATTGGCGTAGTACACCAGGAAGGGGTGTCTATCGTGTCTTCGTCCCAGGATGGCTCCGACTGCAAGGTCGGAAGCATCACACATGAGTTCAAAGTCGAGGGACCAATCAGGTGGCTGGAGAGCAGGCCTTGGTGACAGCATTACGCAGCTGCGTGAATGCTCGTATGCAGTCGGGGCCCATATCGAAGGGTACGTCGGTCGATAGGAGATGAGTTAAAGGTCGAGAAATCTTGGAGAAATCTTTGATGAGTCTCCTATAGAAACTGACGTGTCCCAGGAAGGAGCGGATTTGTTTGACAGAGCCAGGCACAGGTAAATCAGCAATTACACCAAGCTTAGCTCTATCAACCTCGATACCCCTATCGGAGATGATATGTCCGGGAACAATTCCCTCGTGCACCATAAAATGACTTTTTTCCCAAGAAAGCACGAGGTTCACATCAATACATCTCCTAAGGATACGAGTCAGGTTGGCATGACAATCATTGAAAGATGGTCCAAAGATCGAGAAGTCATCCATGAAGACCTCGAGAAAGTCACCCACCATGTCATGAAATATCGCCAACATACATCTCTGGAAAGTTGCTGGCTCATTGCAAAGTACGAACAGCATCCTTTTAAATGCAAAGGTGCTGAAGGGGCAGGTAAAGGTGGTTTTCTCTTAGTCCCGGGGGTCAATTGCCACCTGGTTATAACCTGAGAATCCATCCAGGAAACAAAAAAATTTATTTCTTGCTAACCGCTCCAGGGTTTGGTCAATAAAAGGTAGCGGAAAGTGATCTTTCTTAGTTGCAGCATTGAGTTTCCTATAATCTACACACACTCTCCAAGATGTAGGAGTACGTGTAGGGATGAATTCACCCCTGTCATTGACATGGATGGTGAGTCCTACCTTTTTGGGCACAACGTGAATCGGACTCACCCAAAGGCTATCGCTGATTGGGTAGATTATACCCGCATCCAGCCACTTAATGATTTCCTTTTTAACGACCTCCCGCATGTTAGGGTTGAGACGTCGCTGCATCTCGTGGGAACGTTGAGCCTCCTCCTCCATATATATATGGTGAGTGCAATAGGAGGGGTAAATGCCAGATAAGTCTGATAAGGACCATCCAATGGCTGCCTTCTGTTCCATGAGGACCTTTGTTAGTTTGCACTCTTGCTCCTTGGTGAATTTTGAACTGATGATTACAGGGAGCATTTCATTTGGTCCCAGGAAAACATATTTAAGTGTACTAGGTAGCTCTTTTAGCTCGGGAGTGGATGGTGAAAGGTTTGGCATTTCTTGGGATGAGAGTGTCCTTGGCGGATCGGAAAACAAGTCAGGAGGAAGAAGTTGGCCCACAGATTGGCCAAGAAGAGGGGCTTCTTGGATAGATGGATCCAAAAAGGAATAGCCCCAGTGAGTAGTATGTGGGCTCAAGGTCCCAGTGTGGATTTGCAAATCCGCCTGATTTGGCGGAAAAGAAAGGGCAATCCGATCTTCAAGAGTGTGGACCGGCGATGAGTAGCCCGGATATGACTCAGACCACGAGGTATGGGAAGCGAAGAAAACCTCGTCAGAAGTCTGGTCAGGAGAAGGTATGGGAATAGGGAGGGATGGGGGAACATCACAATATGTGTTGATCAGGCAATCATCAGTCTTTACAAGTAATCTGCAGCAGTCTGAATAGGTCCCAATTAGTCCGATACACGCGCTGACGGCCATGTCCTCATCAGACGTGTCATCCCTGATGCAATCGCAATCAAAGTTCTTGGCTGCCTTGAAGATGTTAAGCTTGATCTTTTCAGATCCAATGGCAATCTCAATACAGCACGACTCGCAGTCGATATGGGCACGGGCTGTGGCCAAGAAAGGTCGCCCATGAATGATCGAACAATCAGAAAGTGAGCCAGGAACTTCCATATCTAAAATAAGAAAGTCGACAGGAAAATAGAGACTGTTGACCCTAACCACCACGTCTTCCACCACACCCTTTGGAATTTTGACAGAACGATCTGCCAACTATAACGTGACAAGAGTGGGTTTCAGATTTCCCAAGGAAAATTTTTCGAGCATGATGGTTGGTATAAGATTGATGGAAGATCCTAGATCAAGCAGGGCACGGTTAAAATTGCAGCCTTCAATGCTACAGGAAATGAGCGGTGTGCCCAGATCTTTCTACTTCGATGGTAGATTTGACAGTATAGCACAACTCACATGGGGCGAGAGAACCACCGGATTCTTAGTTTTCTTTGACTGTAGCCTGGATGTTGTGTAGTCTTTGAAAAATTGGGCGATAGTAAGTATGTGGTCAATAGCCTCTAGCAGGGGTACCTTGATTTCAACATCCCTGAACAAATTACGCAGGTTATCAAAAGCCTGTGTATCCTTCTTCTTGCCTTTTGGCTCCCTCAGTAGAGCCTCAGGGAATGGGATTGATTCTGGCACCAATTTGGGTGTATCGTCCTCTCGCGAATGCGGTGCGCATCCTGAATGAGAGGGCGACGAATAAGACGGGCCAGGATTAGGTTGAGGCAGATCGATAGTCTGCTTGCCGCTCGTCGTAGTGATCGCATTGGACGACGCGGGTCCAGTGGGATCATAAGGCAGAGGAGGGTTCGCAATGGGGACATAAGAGTGAGGTGCTACAGCGGGATTAGCCTGAAATCCCGGTGGAATGCTCGGAGCCTGCAGAATTTGATGAACCTACCCCTATGAAGGTTGTACCTGTGGTTAAGGACCATGGGGCACGAAATTTCGCGGGTTTGGAATAGGTTGGGCTGGGAGATTGCCCTGAGATTGAGTTGCCATGCATAGTTGACTGATCTTAGCATTCTGTTGTGCCAATTGGTGCTGAAGAGAGCTCATGTTCTCTTCATGGCTCTTTGACATTTCCGTCATCATTCGCATCAATTTATCAAGAGGACTTGATGCGTGTTCTGCTTGAGGTATGCAAGGGCCTGATGGAGGATTCGCCATAGGATTAGACTGGGACCTTGGGATGACCGGTGTAGACGGTCGCATTGGTCCACTCGTGGGGTTTTGGCGCTGCTGGTTGTTGGACCATGCGAAGTTCAGATGATTTCGCTACCCTAGGTTATAAGTGGCAGAGAACGGGTTGTTCCGCAAGGTGCAAGCATCTTCTATGCCAAAAGATGTGTCCGCATGTAAATATGCCTCCGAGCACACGGAGGCTTGGTCCTCCGTGTCAAAATACTTGCTTGCAAAAGCCAGATCCACATGACTTACCGAGTCACTTGGTGCAACACTCGGTAAGGAAGGTCTTACAGGGTTTCTCGGGATAAGCCTAGTATTGGAAGAATTGGAATTGTGACGAAGTGGTGAGGTGGGGGTGTTTGCCATAGAATGGGCGAGGTTGGCCAGAAGCTCGTTCAGCTTCTTGTGCCCGACGAAGACTTCATCCAATTTTTGTGCGATAAGGCTAAGATCAGTGGATGAATGGGAGGGTCCTATGTCAACTTCGTGGACATTACGGGGCAAGCTGGTATGATTAAAGGTGACAATGGAAGCATTGTTCATTGAGTTTTCACTCATATTTTCAAATAATTCAAATTCTCCATTCTCGTCTTTCTTCATAAAATTCCCTCCGTAGGAAGCATCTGCAATCTGCTTCAAAGTCTCATTTAGCCCGTAGTAGAAAATCTGGGCTATATGCCACTTAGGCAGACTGTGGTGCAGACACTTCCTGAGGAGGTCATTATATCTCTCCCATGCCTCATGAATTGTTTGCCGTTCTGTTGCGTAAATGAAGTGATAGCACGGCGAAGCGCATTGGTTCGCCCGATTGGGAACTTCTTAAGAAACGCTGTTCGCAACTCTTCCCAAGAGTGGATGGTTCTCCCAAGGGTGTGTAACCACTGCGATGCTTTATCTCGCAATGAAAATGGGAACATTTTCATGAGGACTATAGGTAACCCGATATTTCTTGGTTTAACTGTTTCAGCCAATCGGGTTAAGTCTTCCAAGTGGAGAAAAGGATCTTCACTTGCAAGACCATGGAAGTGAAAAATTATCAGGTCAATTATGTTAGGCTTCAATTCAAAGTCGACCCCGCCCATGGGGAGCCGAATTTGTCCTATGGTCTCTGTAGCAGCGGGATTTTGATAGGAGCTAAGAGACTTAGGCTCCTCCCGTTCGGGAGGGTTTTGCATTTCCTCTAATGTTTCCCAAATGGCCTCAATTTGTTCATTATACATTTCCATTTGGGCTTGGAGGTGGGTTATGGGATCCAAGGCTCCACCACCTGGTGGGTTTTGAGTGCGATTTCCTCCCTCGGGATTTGGGGGTGGGCGTGCAGCCATGTTTGTGGAGGAGGAGGACGATTCGGCTTCTTTTCTAAATTATCAGACAATTCACACAGTTCAGGGTTTTGTGACCTCCTCCCAAACATGCACTACCGCAGGAAGAATTGGGGAGATAAGAAGGGAAAAGAGATGAGAGAAATGACACCGCAAAGGTACACTTGATGACAAATCAATACAATCAAATTCCTAACCTTTGCAGTGTGCCCTTAGACCTAACGATCTAAGTTACCTACTATCATGACCTACGGAACCAAATGCGAGCACCGCGGAACTGCCAGGCCAGATTGAAAGGCCGTTTGCCCCAGTCTTAGACACCCGATAGCACACGGGAACCCTTACCAGCACGTAGGCACTACACACAGGTAGTTAGACCTCCATTCCTTAATAAGGGTCAAGTTGCTACCAATTTTAGTTAGAAGCTTAGGATCAAGTGCTTCTGGAATGTGAATGGCGTTATTTATGGGTAATGCCCAAGTGATTGATTTTTAGAGTGTGTAAACCAAGCATGCAACGAGGAAATCTCCCCGAATTGAAGTTTTAATTAGTGAATGATTTTTAGAATTCAGCCTTAAGTAGTATGGATTTTAGGATTTCGCTGAATTACCAATTCAACCAATCTCCGGGTTTCGAGAGAATACAAGTTTTCTTCTAAGCCCAACAAACCCTTCTTCAATGTTAGTTGGTTAATGCATGCTAAAATGTAATGGGCTTCCCTAGATGGAGATTTCTATGTGTGGATGCATGAATCAATTATAGATTTAGTGTGAAAGGGAGCCAAAGCACTTCAATTCAAGTGCTCCCAATCACCAAAATGATTTCCACACACAAGGCTCAACCAAAAGATAAAGAAAATCAAATTGTTGGGGTTGAAGTATTCAGGATCGAATCTTAGGCACGTGAAAGGTCGTGGCGGGGTTGGAATCAACTCAATTCCAAGTCTCCCCACCAAAAAGGTGATCCCAAATTGTAGATAAGTGAGGCAAAGATGGATGGCAAGCAATCTTTTTATTTTTGCCTTAACGAATACTTCACACGGCAAAAGATTCAAGAATCAAGATTCTTGGATTTTCTCTATGATAAGTTAGGTGGGAAATCCTGTGGCAGTGGGAATGATGAAAAACAATCAAACAAGTGAATTTTAATCCACTTGCCCCAAGAAATCCCAAGAAGTTTTTTTTAGCTTTTTAGTTTTTTTTTTTTATTAAGGTTACAAGTTAAACTAGGATGCTAAGAAAGAAAGACCTTGATTGCACAGCAATCATGGGTCCTAATCAACCTAAATAATGTCTGAACCTATCTTAAATTGTGGATATTGGACTCATATCTTGCATATCATGCATTGCATCAGTCTATTTAGAATAAGATGAGATATCCTGCTAGTTAATGATTTTTATTGCTATTTACAGATAATAAAGTGATCCAGGATGGAGATAGTGGAATAAAGCAATAAAGGAAGAAGAAGACTGACCTAGATAAGAGGAGTGAGGAGGATAGCCTTATCCCTACCCTTAGAAACCCTAGGACAGCCTTCCCAAACCCAAGACAACCTCCATTAGGGCACCTTAGCCTCAAAACCCAAACATGGATAGCACTATCCATGTTCCTATCCCTCTCCCAAACACTTAGGAACTGAAACAAACCTTAGAAAGCATAAAACCCACTCTCCAGCACCTTTTAGGACGTCCAGACATCTGGCTGGACGTCTGATTTCTGCAGAATAACAATCCAGGAAGCCAAAACTCATATAGACACAAAATTGGACATCTAATTTAGTGTCCAGACGTCCAATTTTGTAGTATAAGACGTCTGACCACTATCCTAGACGTCTGATACTGCTGTCTGGTTCCTGATTTTGGTGTTGGAAGCCCTAGCTTGCCTATTTTGACCTAGGAACCCCACCGGACACCCAAGGAAACCTAAGTAGAGACCTTGTAAGCCTAGTCCACTATCCATAGCCCTACTTGTTCTATCCCTAACCCAATTGAACCATCCCATACCTAATTAGGTGCATCTATAGTTGATTGGGTGCACCCGAGCCCAATTGATCCACCCAGGATCTAATTAACTCATACCTATTAGGGTTACCCTAGCCTAATCACATGCACACATCTAATTAGACTTGACCCAGACCTAATTAAGTTCACTCCTACCCAATTACACTTTCCTAAGCCTAATTAGGTCCACACCCACTTAATCTAGATTGACCCAACCTATTTAGCACCTAATCCCACCAAAACCCACAACCTAGCCCTACGAGAAACACACACCCGCACACACACGCACACCTTCCCATTTTACTCCCACCAAACCCATGCACACTCTCTTGGAAACCCTAAAAACTTGTGTCAAACTTAGATCCAAAAATTGTGGCATTTGCTATTTTTGGAGCCACCAAAAGTGGCAACCAAATGGAGCCTTCCATAAGGGCAAAGAGAGAGCTACGAAATTGGACCATATCTCCATACACTCTCCCATCCATACTATCCACTCTAAACTTGCTTCCACCCTCCAAAACCTGAAGGCCGTCCTCCTCATCCTCCTCCAAGGCTCCATGGACGGCTAGCTAGAGAAGCTTCTCTCCAAAGCTTCAAGGACGGCCATTGGTAGAGAAAGGGAGCAACACCCTCCTCTCTCCACTTGGGTGCACTAGCCCCCATCTTCTTCTTCTTTTTGGATGGCCATGAAGGCTCACCCATAGCCTCTTGTGGCCGGCCATCTCTTTTGGTAGGCGTGTAGACGGGTTTGCATACCCAAGGTCTAGCCTACACCCTCACACAAGGCCGATGGCCCTAGTGGCAACTTTCCGGTGTGAGGGATTTTCTTCTATTTATATGCTTTCTAGTGTAGATGATGTGTGATAAATTTCTATGCATAAATAATGTTTCTGTGATTGATTGTCCTCGTGTTTGCTTACTTATATGACACTTTGGTTTGTTCACACCATGCACGGCCACCATGGCCTCATTTAGATGCACATAGTCACTTAGGTTTTTGCTAGTTTATCTAGATCTATGTTTCAATTCGCTTTTCAAAATAAAAAAAATCAAAAACACAAAAAGACAAAAATAGTAGCTTAGGTTAGATTTAAGTTATAAAAGCTGATCCAAATCTCGATTCGTTTTGACGCCTCCTAGAGAGAACGACCGGGACTCAAGTTATAAAAAGAATAAAGATCTACGAGAGTTTCGTTATCACAAATATCTTTGATGAGTGGTTTTTGCAACTATACTACGATTTCCAACGATTTCAAAATACGCAATTTCCACTCCCGTCTGACCTACTTGTTCGGCAACGTGTGCGAAGCTCCAGTGCGGTATCAGTGACTTCACGCTCTCGTTCCTACCTTGGATCTGCCCACGTCTCCGACTTCATCTACCTATCTTCTCCTTGCAACAGGTTCACCTACACAGCAATAAACAAAAACACCCGTGAAGAGAAGGGTGTGATAAGAGAAAAATTGAAGGAATGGCGTAAAAACTTACTTTAATGCGCACTTCCCCGGCAACAGCACCATGAAAGGGATTGTGGTCAGGCCTGGATAGGTTGTGTTAATATGGTGATTTTATCGTTGAAATGTGTATAGTGGTTAACCTAAATCAAGGCTAACCATCTCATCACAATTTTTTTTTTTTACCTGGCCTACTTGATTTTATCTTTGTCACTTTTAGGCCTAGGGTCGAAATCAGGGAAGTGGGATTAGAAGAAGTTTCTATGCCTTTCCTACAACGAATCTCTTCCATTCGTTTATTGTGTTTTTGGTGTTTTTCTACTTATGATTTTTTTTGTGATAATTTTTGTCCTTAAGGTACACCCTCAAAATTAGGTTCTTGCCTTTGAGCCAAATTAGGGTTCCAAAACTGGTCTTGCTATTCGCAAGACTGAGTACCTGCAAGTCAAAGATTATCTTTTCTCTTTTGTGCATTTTTTTTATCTTTCTAATGGCAAGAAAGAGAAACGGAAATAATGTAAATATAGCATATATGTATATGTATATATTATATATGTATAAAGGGGTGGGGGTGGGGGTGGAGATGGTGTGTAGCACAGTGTCGAGTTGCTCGTCGTCTAGGAAGACGCAACCAACAGGACAAAGTGCCGTGTGGAGTGTAAGGTGGATTGGTGGAAGATGAGTGCGAACACGCTTTCTGTACGCGTGTATCAGGGAATATCAGCAACTAGTGCCGATATTCCCGCGATACAACGTATGGTAGGTGATATGAAAGTATATATGTATATATGTAAATATATATATGGTTATAATTATATAAGTATATGTGTACTTATATATGTATATATATATAGGTATGTAAATATATGTATAGATAGATATATGTATACATATATATATATATATATGTATATGTATATGTATGTATATATAACTATATAGATGTATATATATATATATGTGTGTATATATATATATATATATATTTAGTAATATATGTATATAGATATATGTAGATAGATATGTGTATATATATATATATATGTATATAGTTATATGTATGTGTATATGTATATATATATATATATTAGCATAAGTATCTATGTTTATTATATATATGTAGATAGATATATATGTATATATACTTATACTTAGTTATATAGATACTAATATATGTATAGATATATATATATATATGTATGTATATATATCTATATAAATATATGTATATATATCAATATATATATGTATATGTATATATATAAGTATATAATAGTGTAAAAGTGAGAGTGTGTGTGCGTGAGAGTGTGAGTGTGTGTGTAGGTGTCTGCAGAGAGAGTGAGAGAGTGCTGTGAGAGAGAGAGAGAGAGAACGAGAGAGCGTCTGTTGAGGAGGAAGGCTGTAAGTTAAGTCATCCGGAGCAGTGGGCTGTTGTCTGATGGTCCACGCACACGCGCAGGTGCGTAGGCATGCAAAGACGTGCACGCATGTAGGAGGGAGTGGGCGCGGAGGAAGGAACCGCAACGCACTATGCTCCGCGGTAAGGCAGGTGCAGACGAAGGCGCTATGCGCTGAAGCGGGCGAAGACGCGGGTGGTGAAGCGGGCGAGCGTACTCAGGCGAAGGCTCACGCGGGAGCGGGCGCTGGAGCGGGTGTGGGGCGAGACGCAGGCGCAGGCATGCGTAGATGGGTTGGCACCGGTAGCGGCGCGCCGGGTGATCGGATAAGTGAGAAGCTTACCGGTCACCGCACTGTCGCCACAGTGTTATGCTGAAACGCATGAACAGTGGCTGCAGTGCCGCTCTGCTTTGCGCGACTGGGTGTGTCCGGTTCTGTGAGTGTGGGAGGTGTGAGCGGCTGGTGCGCGCACGGAGAAGCTGCGTCGGCTGCTGGCTTGTGGGGAGAGGCAAGTGTACGCGAAGAAGCGGAGGCGAGGGCGGCCTGTAGGCACGCGCTGGAGGCGAGGGTGGCCTGCAGGCACACGCAGCGAAGGTCTGCAACAAGGCGTGCGGTGGCCGACGCCTTACTACTGCTGCTGCAGCGCTTGAGCTTCAATGCTCGGTTCTGTGGCAATGGCAGAGAGGCTTGAAACGACGAATTCAGAGAAGAGAACCACCACGCCCACCGGCTCTTTGATGAGCTGGGCAGTGGTGGACTCACAGTGGCGGTTGTGCACCTCTGTGAGTTGCTCCTACCCGCAGCATGGCTCCTCAAGAGGAGGAGAGGCTGCGTATGGAGGGGAGAGGGGAGGAGACGGCCTGGAGGAAGCTGCTGTGGTGTTTTGGCATGTGGACCAGGCTCCCTTTGCAAAGAAGAAGCCATGCTCCTTTTAAAGAGGAAGAAGGCTTGCACAGCCATGCCCTGGCTGTGCATAGCTGTGCATGGCTTGGCAGGGCGTGGCTGTGCAGAGCATGGCATGAAGAGGAAGGCCAGCCATGCCATGCAGCTACGGAGAAGAAAGTCAAATAAAAATGAAAATAAAGATGGTGAATTTGCGAGGCAGCACTTGAGGAAAACATAAATTACAAGGCCATTTATTTCACTCTCCTCCCCTCTCAAAAAAATGCATGCATGCATGTATTTTTACAAATGCGACTATGTATGCCTAATATACACTGGCAATGCTAGGAAATAGCACAAGTTGGCACAATTGTTGGTGTATTTTTGTTGTGCAATCACCGGGATGGCCTCGACCCACTTCGAGACATAATCAATGGCTAGCAATATGTACTCGAAGCCATGCGAGTTTGAAAGAGGGCCCATAAAATCGATGCCCCATACATCGAACACTTCTACGACCATGATGGGTTGGAGTGGCATCATGTCTCTCTTGGTCATAGAACCAAGTCGTTTGCAGTGTTGGGCATAATCGTGTGTATCTCTGAAGATGGTTGGCCAGAAAAATCCCGACTGCAAAATTTTTGCAGCGGTTTTCCGTCCTGAGAAATGGCCACCACATGCATTATTGTAGCAGAAAGATAACACACTGGGGATCTCAGAGTTTGGGATGCATCTTCGGATAATTTGGTCTTCTCTAATGTGGAATAGTGGGTCATCCTAGAGGTAGTACTTGGCCTCTGCAATGAATTTGAGTCTCTGGTTCTTGGATAGGTTCGCGAGAATTTTGCCTGCGGCAAGGTAGTTCGCGAAATCCTCATACCAGGGGAACCCAACAGAATGAACAGCCAAAAGAGATTCATTTGGAAAATTTTCATGAATAGGTAGGGAATAAGGAATGTGATCTGGGTCCAATCTGGATAGGTGATCCGCCACAACATTCTGTTTTCCAACTTTGTCGCGGATTTCGATATCAAATTCCTGTAATAGAAGGATCATCTAATGAACCGTGGTTTGGCATCCTTCTTTGCCAACAAATGTTGGAGGGTGGAGTGGTCAGTGAAAATGATGACCTTGGGCCCTAATAAATATGATCTAAATTTCTCCAACCCGAATACTATTGCTAGCAGTTTTTTTTCGGTGACAGTGTAATTGCGCTGAGCCTCATTCAGCATCTTGCTAGCATAGTATATGACGAAGGGTTGTTTCTCCCGACGTTGGCCTAAAATAACACCGACAGCAAAATCAGAAGCGTCGCACATCATTTCAAAATCGAGCGACCAGTCGGGTGGTTGGAGAATCGGGGAGTCAGAAACAGCGCTTTGTAAAGTCTCCAAAGCACTAAGACATGAGGTATCAAATTCAAATGGGACATCGGTAACCAGGAGATTCGTCAAAGGCCGTGCAATTTTTGAGAAATCGCGTATAAATCTCTGATAGAAGCCGACGTGACCAAAGAACGATCTAATCTGCTTGACCGAGCTAGGTGGCAGTAAGTGGGAGATAATCTCTGATTTAGCCCAGTCAACCTCAAGTCCATTTTTGGAGATCCTGTGCCCTAGTACTATGCTATCCCTTACCATGAAATGGCTTTTCTCCCAGGATAGTACTAGGTTTACCTCAATACACCATTTTAGGATCTTGGTGAGGTTATCAAGACAAGATGCGAAATCATTTATGAAAAAAGAGAAGTCATCCATGAATACCTCCACATAATCTACAATCATGTCAGAGAAGATAGCCATCATACAACGTTGAAATGTTGCTGGTGCGTTGCATAGGCCAAAGGGAATCCACTTGAAGGCGAATGTTCCAAAGGGGCATGTGAATGTGGTCTTGTCTTGATCTTCCAGGCTAATCACTACCTGATTATACCTAGAGTATCCATCCAGAAAGCAGAAGAAACTGCGTCCGGCCAACCATTCCAAGATCTGGTCAATGAAAGGAAAAGGAAAGTGATCCTTCTGGGTAGCCGTGTTCAATTTCCTATAGTCGATGCAGACCCGCCAAGATGTCGCAGTGTAGGTCGGGATGGATTCACCCTTATCATTCTTCATGATGGTGAGTCCTGCTTTCTTGGGCACTATCTGAATCGGACTCACCCACTAGCTGTCTATGATTGGACATACAATGCCTGCATCCAGCCATTTGATGATCTCCTTCTTAACAACCTCTAGCATATTTGAGCTAAGCCGTCTTTGAGGTTGTCTCGAAGGTTTCACCTCCTCATCCGTGTAAATGTGATGAGTGCAATACGAGGGGCGAATACCGCGGAGATCAACAATACTCCACCCGATAGCAGCCCTATGGTCTTGAAGCGTAGAAATCAATTGATGCTCTTATTCTTGGGTTAAGTGGGCATTGATAATGACTGGATATGTCTCACTTTCGCCCAAGAACACGTACTTGAGTGAGTCAAGTAAGGGCTTCAATTCAATCACGGGTGGGTCAGAATCAGAACTGAGTGTGGGAGGAGTAGAATCGAGGGTGGGAATCAGCTGATCCATGTGCACGTGAATTCCCGTCGAGTCACTCCCTGTGAAATCGGCTGTGATTGCGTTAACGGGAAACCTATTAGCTGTAGTCACATCTTCCTGCAATAACAGGGGCGATTCAGTAATATATGGATCAAGATAGCTCGATTCAAGGGTATTGTGGTCAGAAGCACACCCCAAACAATCAGATCCTCAGGGAGATATGTGTAATGAGTGGTTTTGGTCCCATGTGGATCGAGGTTCGAGAACCCTGATAGTGGAGATGAATGAGACATTGGGTCATCACGAAGGAGCCCAATGTTACCATAGTACGCCGCATCTTCGTCATTGCCATCCTCCTCTATTCGATCACAGTCGAAGTTCTTTGCTGCCCTGAATATGTCTAGTCGAAGTTGCTCATTGCCTAGGGCAATCTCCATACACCCAGATGCACAATCAATGTTCGCTCGAGCTACCGCTAGAAATGGGCGATCCAAAATAATTGGTGCAACTCGGAGATTAGGAGGAACTTCCATATCGAGAACGAAAAAATCTGTGGGAAAACAAAACCCATGGACTTTCACGATCACGTTCTCAACCACCCCCCCTGGTGTTTTGACTGATCTGTCTGCCAACTGAATCGTGACTAAGGTGGGCTTCAACTCCCCAAATCGAAATCGATCAAATATGGCAGTGGGAGTTAGGTTGATGGACGAACCCAAATCTAGAAGGGCCCGATCAAATGGAGAATCTTGCAATAAGAAGGATATGAGTGGGGTACCAGGGTCTTTCTTCTTCGGCGGTAAGTAATCTAGAATCACGGCGCTAGCCTCTTTCGATAGTAACGCCTGTCATCCAATTCTCGGCTGTCGCTTCGGGGTACAATAGTCCTTGAAGAACCTAGTGACAGCAGGAATGTGATCGATAGCCTCGAGGATGGGGACCTGAATATGTACTTCCTTAAACATCGATTTCAGGTCCTCGAAATTCTGCGTGTCCTTTTTCCGTATTGCATTTCGTGTCAGAGCCTTAGGAAAAGGGACGAGAATTTTAGGGTTAAGTGGCCTCTTACCCTTATCTACCGTAGGTGGCTCCTAGGATGAAGAAGAAGTCAAACTCGCCTGTGGCGAAGGGTGGGAAAAATCACGACCCGCCTGCCTAGGTGGTGGGTCGAATGTCTTCCTTCCGCTTTGCAAAGAGACAGCGTGTGCATCGGCTTGTTGTCCATGAGGTGATGGGGGAGCGGAAGGGGTAGAATATGCGGGATTCTGCAAATGCGGCTGGCCTTACGCGTAACCAGGTGGTGTAGGAGGCACCTATAGTATGGCATGTGCCTGTCCCTGTGATGCCTGAAACCTAGGCAGGGCACCCTGGTTCTACACATATCGAGGATTCGGGACGGGTTGGGAGGGCAAGGCTCCCTGAGTCCTATGCTCTTGCAACAGTTGGTTCTGCGTGTTCTGTATGGTCTGAATCTGATCAGCCATCGCCTTTATAATCTGCAAGCTATCTTGTGTAGACTTCCTCATCGATTCTTGTAGCTCCTCTTTCAGCACCTCCAAAGGGTCAGCCCGCTTTGGAAGGTGGTTGGCAGCTTGGTGCAGCGGCTGGTATAACAAGCGGGGTTGCTGCTGCTGAGACGGGAATGGCTGTTGCCTAGGATATGTGTTTTGCGCATTCCCGTATTGCCTGGTCTGCTAGTGTGGATCTTGATGTGGTCTCTATGAATTACCAAAAGAGGAAAAGTTTGGATGCTGGCGCCAACCAGGGTTATACATCTCTAAGTACGGGTTATTATGCCCGTATCCTTGGATAGCGCTGACGTCCTCGTAGGCCGAAGATGTCCGAGACGTATATCCATCAAGGGGATACATATTATAATCTGCGGGTGGAGCGTAACCGTGGTTGTAAGGTGCTAGATATGGATTGTTTATGGGATCTTGATATGCAGGATCTCGTAAATACGAAGAAGATGCATCCTGAGTGAGTAGATTAACTCGAGCAGGTGGGGCTCAGGGTGCATAGGAGGGTCATGAGGTAGTAGAGCTCAAGTCAGATTGACCGTGGTTAATCTGGTCAATCTTCTTCTCGATTAAGTTTATTCTATCCAACTACTTGACAATGATATCCATGTCGGCTCGAATAGACTCGGTGTGAGCCTCGTGGACACCAACCCGCTACTGACCAGGCCATTGGAACTGGTTCATAGATGCGGCATGATTAGCCCATATTTGTGGGCTATTTAAGTATTTAAGTGCCTAGACATTAGGTTAATTCTAACATTTATTTAGCATAAATTAGGATGTAAATAGATTAATTCATATTTCTAATTTAATTATATAATCCATGCACTGCATTCATATTTTAAATACATTTAGAATTAACTTAGAATTGCATTCATTTAATTAGTTAACCAATTAGGTGCATTGCATGTATTAATTTAAGTTAACATAAAAGTTGAGGGTTTGTATATAAATAACCATAATATTTTAACAATATCTTTTATTCATCTTCTTTTCAGCAACGGCTTGGCTGCTGCTGCAACGCCACCTGCCACACTAAAGCCTACATTCATGGATTAGCGGAGAAGGTGGATCTACTCCCGCCTCTCCATTCAAATTCATGCAGGCAGCTACAAAAAGAGGAGAGAGGCTGCCGAGCGAAGTAGGCCTCCACCGCAACAATCACACTGTGCAGAGAGTCCATTTCGTCCATTTCACCACCGCCAACCTCAACCACGGAGACGAGCCTCCACCACTGTGGGCGTGAGGTGAGATAGGCCACACCGCCATTCGGAGATCGTCCACATTACTGTGATCACCTCGCAGTGCAACACCCTCGTCGTCATCACCAACAACCTCCACAACCGCTACCGCAATTTCAAACCTCAGTCAGTTAAGACATCCGGGAAGTTTCCCAGACGTCTGAAGATTGGACCCCCCCACTCAGCAGCAACCACCATTGCTGCACTTCACCTCTAGCGCCAACCGCCAGCCCTCGCCCGCATCCTGCTACGCAAGACCACCTTCAAGCCATCTCCAGCTTGCAATGTGCCTGCTCACTCCTCACCGTGCACTGCATCTACTCAAGCATGCCGCCTGCAGCAGCATCTGCCTCCAGCAGGCGCGTGTTCGCTAGTGCTTCAGCGCGCTCATCTGCAGTGCCAAGACAGCGCCCGCTCCTTGCAGTGCACCCGCCAGCAACCTTCAGCGTGCTCAACTCCCGCGCGCCCGCTCCAGCGTGCCTATGCCAACCCTCTGCAGCGCCCCCCGCCGTCGTCTGCAGCGCCTCCACCAGAGCGTGCAGCCACATCACCATCAGCGCGCTCAACTCCCGTACGTCCTGCAGCAACCGTTGCGCACGCACGGCCGCCCCTCCTCCAGCAGGTGCAGCCACCGTTGAAAGCCACCTTTGCTGGAGCTCTGTCCGGCCAGCTCCGGCCACTGCGCAACTCGCCGCCACCACCGCTACGAAGCCCTCGGTCTAAAGAACTTCCTCCGAGCTTCACACCTCCAGCCGTTCATTCCTCTTCATGCATGACCAAGGGGAAGAAATCCCCTGTTTTGCTACAGTACACTCCCCATTAATAATTACATTTTCTGCCATTGTCATCTTTGAATGATATTTTATTGAATCTGCATTGCAAAAAATATCCCCTAGTTGTTAAAAGTTGCTATGTCAACATGTTTTCTTGATTCGACCATAATTGGAAGGCAAATTTGGCTTGATTCTCCTCTAAACTAACTATGAACAAACATTTTTAACCGGTGCGAATTTAAATACGTCATTGCCTCCCTATGGATACGACCCGCTCTTCTATGAGTGGTTATTTTTAATTATTGATTAGTTGATTTTTCCACCACATAAACCTACAAACAACTTTAAAGCGAACAATCGACTCGTCAAAATGGTGCCATTGCCGAGGAGGCAACAGACGCAATAATTTCACCTAATTTTATTTTGATTATTTCTCAATTGCACAATGATTTGACCATTTATTATTTTTTTCTTTGCGAGAAATTTTGTGCGAGGAACCAGCCATCGTGAGAGGCGACCCTTGACATTACTAGAGGAGAATTGGTCGAGCTACTTTGAAAAGGAGGAGAAGGACAAGGACGCGATGATCATCATTGTACATTTAGTCGCTAATCTGATTAGAGTAGAATTAAGACTTTAGATTTAATTTTTCATTGCATTTGGTTTGAAACCCTTTTTTGGGGTATATTTTGAGGGGTTTGTTCCCCGATTTTGTTTTAGGCCCGTGTTGGGTAATTTTTAGGAGCCTGTTCCCTTTTCTTTAGATTTAGGTTTTTAGTTTATTTTATGGATTTTTTACTTTTATTTTCTTGTGCATAAGTAGTTTAAAAATATATAAAAAAAAATGAGCTGCCTGCTAAAAGCTGCTTGCCCTTAGGACGAACCATTTAGGTCTATATGAGCAACCTCTAGATTTACTTCTCTGCATTGTGTGCATTCTTGCATCGTTGATTGCTGGAAGCAAGGTATGCATTTTCTTACTTTGCATCCTATTCTTGATCACGCATTGCATTTGGATTTAATTTGAAGACCACAAAATTTGTCTTGAAGTGATCTAACAAGTGGTCACATATTTTCTAGAAAAAGGATGAATTAAAGGAGGAACATCTAAAAAACCAAGGATTTGATTTTCAAACGTGGTGTGCGATTCAAAATTCAAAATCTTTTTGCGGTGAATGCACACTTATATCTTTTGCACCACAACACTCATTTAGACACTCGTAAGTCCTGAAATGACTAGGACAAGAGCCCTCCTACCGTTGGATTCTGAAGTGTTCGGAACTTAAGATCAAAGGTTTTGCAAATCCAAAGAGGGGGATACCCGGTCACGAATTTTTGGGGGTAGTTGAGAGGCACTGCGAAAGCACAGCTTCAAAGGAAGGCTTAGGCCTACTTGCATCCCTCGATCTTCTGTCCTTGGATTTACTTGACCATTTGAGATTTAGGGAAGAATACCTAAGCTCCAACTAGGTCCTTTTAGGCATTTCAAAGGTTGACAATAGGCACATAATTGATTGGGCAACTTGCTTTGTCACCTACAATTTGAACTAAAGTCAAAAGCCTAAATTTCTAAAGACCAAACAGGTCCTTTTGAATTGTGTTTGTAGTGCAAGCTTGGTAGGCATTCTCTTAGGAGACAACTTGTGTTTGATCCTGAACCTGAAAGAATCCTAAGAAGAGACCTTCCAAGGGTAGAAATGGCCGGTCAAAGGAGCCTTAAGGAATATTTCATCCCAACCAATCAAGCTGGCCCTGCACTACGTAGACCTGGAGGGGACAATCCGTATGAGATCAAAAGTAGTACCATATCCTTTCTACCCTCCTTTTATGGTACTACTAGGGAAGACCCTTATAGGCATATAGAGGAATTCACCGAGGTCTGCTCCACGGTGAAGCTACAGGGCGTTACTGATGACGCTCAAATGTGGACCCTCTTTCCCTTCTCCCTTAAGGACAAAGCCAAGTATTGGTATCACACCCTTGATAATATAAATACTTGGGATGCCCTGAAGAAGGATTTTTTGAAGTACTTCCCCATGAGCAAAACCAATCACTTTAGGAAGAAAATTATGAGTTTTGTTCAAAAGGATGGGGAAGCATTCCAAGATGCGTGGGAGCGCTTTAACGACTTGCTGAGACTTTGTCCACATCACTAGGTGCCTAAATGGCAACTGGTTGAAAGGTTCTACACCGAACTTAACGATTCGTATAGGCAAACTGTGGATGGTGCCTGTGCAGGAACCTTTCTATCTAAGACTGAGGATGAAACTTGGAACTTATTTCATACTTTGAGTAAGAATTCTATTGACTTGAATTCTGCCTACATGGATAGAAAGCCCACTCTCATGCAAAGAAAGTTGGAGGAGAATGAGGCAAGGGACTCCCAGAATTTAGCCTATCAGATTCAATTATTGAACCAAAACATGGAAAGGCTTATGTCAAACCCGAGTTCATTCGTATCTAACACCTCCACATCCCAAGCTTCCGAATGCTTAATTTGTCAAGGCAATACACAAGCCACTGTGGATTGCTACTTGGCCTCCCAATTCCCTAAGATTGTACAAGCGGATTTGAATGCCGCTCAAGGGTTCCATCCTAGACCTCGTAATGACCCTTTCTCCAACACTTATAATGAGGGATGGAGGAACCACCCAAACTTTTCATGGAGACAAGGAAATGTCTCAAATTCAGGGAATTATAAAACACAATCCTTTCAAAACCATCAAATGAACCAACCTCAGACCTTTGCCCAACCTAAAACCTCTGAAATGGATGAATTGAAGGCGATGTTGAAAACTATGTAAGAAAGTCAAAGTGCCATCATCCAATCTCATGACAAGGCTATACATGAGATGAAATCACAAATTGGACACCTTGTTGAGGCCGTTAGACAAAGGTAGATTGGGAAGCTCCCCAGTGCTGCTGAGGAAAATCCTAAAGGAAAAGGGATTGTCTTTAGGGAGCATGCTCAGGCGGTGACTATTCTGAGGAGTGGGAAAGAAATTGCCAAACCCGATGCTCCTATAGTCTCACCCCCTAAAAAACCATCCACCCCGACTTTCACCCCCATCGGAGAAGACTTGCCCAAATCTTCTCCGCTTGAAATCACCTCACTGGAAGAAGTTACCCCCGTTCCACCCCTTACTCGACATGACAACCCTTCCACCTAGAGATCGGGAGTGCCTTTTCCAGAGTGTTTATCCACCTCTGGGCAGACTTCTACTGGCTCATCTGAGACAAAGATAAGACGGATGAGATTATGGAAACTTTCAAGCAAGTGCAGATTAACCTGCCTTTGCTTGAAGCTATCAGGCAGATTCCGTCTTATGCCAGCTCCTTAATGGACCTGTGCACGAAAAAGCGACAATCTAGAAAACAGGTCCAATCAAAAGTTGTTCTACCTGATTCTGTTAGCTCAATTGTTCAACATGGCACACCCCCGAAACTTAAGGACCCAGGAGCCCCATACATCTCTGTAGTTATTGGTGACTTACAAATTGATGAGGCTCTACTTGATTTTGGTGCGAGGGTGAACATCCTTCCGAGCTACGTGTATGAACAACTTGGGGGAGGCAATCTGAAGCCTAGCCCTGTAATCCTTCAAGTTGCTGATCGATCACTTAAGACACCACAGGGAATTTTGGAAGATGTCCTCGTAAGAGTGGAGGATTTCATCTTTCCCGTTGACTTCTTAGTTTTGGACACTGACCCTACCAACAAGCCAACCAAACCCTCCATCATTTTGGGCCGCCCCTTCCTTGCAACTTCCCATGCTTCAATGAATTGCAATACTGGGGCATTGAAAATGGGCTTTGGGAACAGGAAAATTCGGCTTAATGTGTTTGATGCTTACAAACAAGCTGGACTTGAGGATTGTTCTCAAGTTGAGGTGATAGATGACCTGATTGAGGAGGCAACTCCTGCAATGTTATCTAATGACCCCCTTCAGCATGTCATGCTAAATGAGCATTCCCATCTCTTGGAGGAATGTGAAGGGGATATACTAGAACTTGAGGAATTGCTAGGTGTTTCTGCTAAGTCTCTTCCCCCATCATTTCCGCCGAAGGTAGATCTGCTACCTGAGATGGGGACATCTATTATGAAACCCTCAACCATACAAGCCCCCGACCTTGAGTTGAAACCCCTCCCTGACACTCTCAAGTATGTTTTCCTAGGTGCCAATGATATGCTCCACATTATCATTTTGGCTGTGCTATCTAAGGCACAGGAGGGAGCCTTGATTGAATGCCTATCTAGGCACAAGGAAGCTATTGCTTGGAGCATTGCTGACATTAAGGGTACAGACTTTACACTCTGCATGCACCACATTTATACTGATGATTCCATCAAGCCTTTTAGGGACATGCAAAGGCGTTTGAACCCTAATATGAAGGAGGTGGTAAAAAAGAAAATCATAAAGTGGTTGGATGCCAGGATCATATATCACATTACTGATAGTAATGGGTCAGTCCCACTCATGTGGTGCCAAAGAAGGCAGGCTTTACTGTGGAACTCAACGACCAAGGTGAACAAGTTGTCACTAGACCCTCAACTCGATGGAGGGTCTATATTGATTACCGCAAGCTAAACACCGCTACCCAGAAGGATCACTTTCCTTTGCCTTTTATTGATCAAATTCTCGAGAAATTGGCAGGGAATAAGTACTATTGCTTTCTTGATGGATATTCTAAGTACAATCAGGTGGTAGTCTTTCCTGATGACCAGGAAAAGACAACATTCATGAGTCCTTACGGTACTTTTGCATTCAGGCGTATGTCGTTTGGATTATGTAATGCCCCTGCAACTTTCCAGCGGTGTATGATGTCTATCCTTTCAGACATGATTTACGAGTGTGTTGAAGTGTTTATGGATGACTTCTCCATTTATGGCTCGTCTTTCGACCAGTGTCTTCTGCACCTGGAGAATGTGTTGAAGCGATGTAAGGAGACTGGTTTAGTCCTCAGCTGGGAGAAAAGTCACTTCATGGTACAGAAAGGAATTGTACTTGGGCATGTTGTATCCGAGCAAGGTTTGGAAGTAGATAAAGGCAAGATTGATTCTATTTCCAAACTTCCATTGCCTATGAATGTCAAACAGATTAGATCCTTTCTAGCCATGCTGCCTTTTATAGGCACTTTATTAAAAATTTTAGTAAAATTTCTAGGTCACTTTGTGACTTGTTGGCGAAGGAATCTTCCTTCATTTTTTATTCAAAGTGTGCCGAGGCCTTTCAAACTCTGAAGGAGTCCTGGATCTCTGTGCCTATTCTCCAAGCTCCTGATTGGACACTCCCATTTGAGCTTATGTGTGATGCTTCGGATTATGCAGTGGGAGCAGTCCTTGGACAAAGGGTTGAGGGAAGACCTCATGTTCTGCATTATGCAAGCAAGACTTTAACCGAACCTCAGCAAAACTACACCGTCACTGAAAAAGAATTACTTGCTGTAGTTTTTGCTCCAGAGAAGTTTAGGTCTTATCTGCTTGGGTCTAAGGTGGTTATTTTTACTGATCATGAAGCAGTGAAACATCTCATTGCTAAGAAAGATTCTAAGCCACGTCTGATTAGGTGGATCCTACTCCTTCAAGAATTTGACTTGGAAATACGTGAAAAGAAAGGAGTAGAAAATGTTGTGGCTGAACACCTGTCTCGCCTTCCTCTTAATGACTCTCTTTCTGGAGACATTCGCGAGACATTTCCCCATGAAACTCTGATGGCGGTAACACCAACTTTACCTTGGTATGCAGACACTGTAAATTACTTGGTCACTGGACAAACTCCTCGCTCTTGGGATGAGTAGAAAAGAAAGAGATTCATTTCTCAAGCAAGATATTTTCATTGGGAAGAGCCAGAATTATTTAGAATTGGATAAGACTAAGTATTGAGACGTTGTGTACTTGAAGGGGAATAACAAAGTGTGCTGAGTTTTTGCCATGAACTTCATTGTGGAGGACACTTTGGTGTTAAGAAAATTGCTTTTAAGGTTCTCCAGTCTAGTTTTTGGTGGCCTTCCTTATTTAAGGATTCTCATAATTTTGTTAAGTCCTGTATTAGATGTCAACGGACTGGAACGATTGGGAAGAATGAAATGCCTTAACATCCTATTCAATCGGTTGAAATTTTTGATGTGTGGGGAAATGACTTTATGGGACCCTTCCCATCGTCCCATGGTTATAAATATATCTTGGTGGCAGTTGATTATGTCTCTAAATGGATAGAGGCCATTCCTACGTGCACAAATGACCACTCCGTGGTTTTGAAATTTGTGAAGGCCAATATCGTATCCTGTTTCGGCTACCCCAAGACTATTATAAGTGATGGGGGACCTCATTTCTGAAACCACCACTTCAATCGGCTAATCAGGAGTCTGGGAGTGACTCACAAGGTCGCTACCCCTTACCATCCTCAGACAAGTGGCCAGGTTGAAGTGTCAAATAGGGAGATAAAAATTACTTTTGAAAAGACCGTTAGACCTGATAGGAAAGACTGGTCCCAAAAGCTCGATGATGCTTTGTGGGCTTATCGAACGGCCTATAAGACCCCTTTGGGTACTTCTCCCTTTCGGATTGTGTATGGAAAAGTGTGCCATTTACCTGTTGAGTTGGAACATAAGGCACTTTAGGCTATTCGAAGTGTTAACATGGATTTAGAGAAGGCAGGTAAGGCACGACTTCTAGAATTAAGTGAGCTTGAGGAGATGAGGAATGATGCTTATGACACCTCTCAAGCTTATAAAGAAAGAACTAAGGTCTTGCATGATAAGTTTATACTTCGAAAGAAATTTGAGCCCAACCAACAAGTCTGGCTTTTCAATTCCAGACTTAAGCTTTTTCTTGGGAAGTTAAAATCTCGTTGGGATGGGCCTTACATAATCACCAAAGTATTTCCGCATGGAACTGTTGAGATTAAAAATCCTTCCTCTTCAACAACTCCCTTTATCGTCAACAGTCAACGGTTAAAACCATCCATAACTTTAGATGGCCATCTAGTTGACGAAGTCACTCTTGAGGAGCCTTAGCTCCTACGATTCTCCGCCTCAGGTAATATCTTCCTTTAGCTATTTTTGTTTTCAATGAGGACGTTGTTTGAATCAGGCATGGGGGAGAGGACTTGAGGCATTTTGTTTATAGCATGTATATAAAAAAAAAAAAAATTGTTTTGAGCTTAACTAGCTAGGTCCTGCATTCTTAAGCAAATCATAACTCTAGGGTAGACTAAATTAATTCTAGGGTCAAACTTTAGAAGCTAAATGAGCTACTAGCTTTAGACCTTTAGGGTCCTTTGTGGACTTAAAATCTTAAGTAGGAGTTAAGTTGCAAACAATTCCTTATGAGGTTGAGGAAGGGAAGCTAGGGTTTGAGTTAAAAGGTGGGGTAGTACCTGGAGTCTTGTTCTACCTTTTGATTTACGGGTCCTTGTAACCCAAGCATCCAAATTTCACACACTTGGTCTGGTAATTAACTTAATTTCTTTCTTTCTGAAAAGAGATTTGGTTCTCTTAGTTTTGACTTATGAGAGGTTTGAAAACACATTTTGATTGGAAGAGTTCCCGCCATAGGAGAGGTGGAGTATATACTCACCTTGAGGATGCGATGATAACATATTACCTCCTCAATGCTTGTCTCTTAGGATATCCATCCTATTGGGCACATGTAAGCACATTTGCGGTTCAGGTACCATGGGCGGTCCTATCTTCAAGTGCCGATTGCCATAGGCCTGAATTCGCTTAAGAAATCCATGGGTGATACTATCTCGAAGTGTCAATTGCTAGGAGTTCTTGGGGTCGTTATGGGCGGTGCTATCTCGAAGCATCGAAAGCTAGGCACCCTTCGAGGTATGGTAATGGGGATAATGAATTCGACATAGACCGTATTGATAGCTGATTTGAGGTTAGACTTAGAAGAATCAAACAAAAAATATATATATATTATTCCAAAAAAAAAATTTTTCCTTTAACTCAAATAACTCAGACCAATGCACAGGCACAGATGTTTTAATCTCAGGGATCAATAAACCTTAGGGTAGAGTCAGAAATCAGGGAAACTTATGCCTGCAACTCGTCTTTAGCCGACCTAGTCTATAACTTAGCAACTACTTGGGAACCTTGGGTCTAGAGTCTGAACTTAATATGTTTCTGAAGGAAGACCAATTGGGTTGACTAGTCTACTTGGAGTGCTAGGTTTCGCTTAATTTTGCTAGGGACTAGAAAAAACTAGGCATGGGGGTATTTGATTAGTCCATATTTGTGGGCTATTTAAGTATTTAAGTGCCTAGACATTAGGTTAATTCTAACATTTATTTAGAATAAATTAGGATGTAAATAGATTAATTCATATTTCTAATTTAATTATATAATTCATGCATTGCATTCAAATTTTAAATACATTTAGAATTAACTTAGAATTGCATTCACTTAATTAGTTAACCAATTAGGTGCATTGCATGTATTAATTTAAGTTAACATAAAAGTTGAGGGTTTGTATATAAATAACCATAATATTGTAACAATATCTTTTATTCTTCTTTTTAGCAACGGCTCGACTGCCGCTGCAACGCCACCTACTGCACTAAAGCCTACATTCATGGATTAGCGGAGAAGGTGGATCTGCTCCCACCTCTCCATTCAAATTCGTGCAGGCAGCTACAGAAAGAGGAGAGAGGCTGCCAAGCAGAGTAGGCCTCCACCCCAACAATCACACTGTGTAGAGAGTCCATCACGTCCATTTCACCACCGCCGGCCTCAACCGTGGCGACGAGCCTCCACCACTGTGGGCGTGAAGTGTAATAGGCCACACCGCCAACCAGAGATCGTCCACATTACTGTGATCACCTCGCAGTGCACCAGCCTCACCGTCATCACCAACAACCTCCACAACCACTACTGCAATTTCACTCCTTAGTCAGTTAAGACGTCCGGGAAGTTTCCCGGACATCTGAAGCTTCGACCCCCCCACTCAGCAGCAACCACCCTTGCTGCACTTCACCTCCAGCGCCAACCACCAGCCCTCGCCCGCATCGCCTCCAGCACCAACCGCCTTGCAGTCATGCATGCATCCTGCTGCGCAAGACTGCCTTCAAGCCATCTCCAGCCTACAGTGCGCCCGCTCACACCTCGCTGTGAGCTGCATCTACTCAAGCACTCCGCCTGCAGCAGCATCCGCCTCCAGCAGGTGCGCATTCGCCAGCGCTTCAGCGCACTCATCTGCAGCGCCAAGACCATGCCCGCTCCTTGCAATGCGCTCGCCAGCAACCTTCAGCATGCTCAACTCCCGTGCGCCCACTCCAGCATGCCTGTGCCTACCGTTTGCAGTGCCCCTCCGCTGCCATCTGCAGTGCCTCCACCAGAGTGTGCACCCGCATCACCTTCAGTCCGCTCAACTCCTACGCATCCGCAACAGCAGTGCCCACACGCACCACATGCAGCAACCGTCGCGCGCGCACAGCTGCCCCTCCTCCAGCAGGTGCAGCCACAGTTGAAAGCCACCTTCGCCGGAGCTCCGTCCTGCCGGCTGTGGCCACCACGCGACTCGTCGCCACCACCGCTGCGAAGCCCTCAGTCCAAAGAACTTCCTCCGAGCTTCACACCTCCGGTCGTTCATTCCTCTTCACGCATGGCCAAGGGGAAGAAATCCCCTATTTTGCTACAGTACACTCCCCATTAATAATTACATTTTCTGCCGTTGTCATCTTTTAAAGATATTTTATTGAATTTGCATTGCAAAAAATATCCCCTAGTTGTTAAAAATTGCTATTTCATCATGTTTTCTTGATTCAACCTTAATCTGAAGGCAAATTTGGCTTGATTCTCATCTAAACTAACTACGAACAAACATTTTTAACCGGCGCAAATTTAAGTATGTCATTGCCTCCCTGTGGATATGACCCACTCTTCTGTGAGTGGTTATTTTTAATTATTGATTAGTCGATTTTTCCAATACATTAAACTACATACGACTTTAAAGCGAACAATCGACTCGTCACGACATTCATCGAGTTCTCCGCTAATGATTCAAAAAGCTCAAATGCGCTTTTCTTGCCTTTTGCGAGAAAATTCCCGCCGCTAGATGCATCGGCCAGATACCAATGTGTGTTATCCAAACCATGGTAGAAAATCTAAGCTAAGTTCCATTTGGGTACACCATGATGCGGGCATTTTCGGAGAAGGTCATGAAATCTTTCCCATGCTTCAGGTAATTTCTCCTTAGCTCCCTGTGAGAGTTGTGATTGCGTTTGTTCGATCGATTGGGAAGAACTTTTGCAGGAATTCACATCGTAATTCCAGCCAAGTTCCAATTGGCTTCCTAATAGTCTTGAACCAGTATGAAGCTTTGTCCCTCAGAGAGAACGGAAAAAGCTTCATCAAAAATATCCCGAGATCAATATTCCTGGGTCAAATTGTTTCAGCGAGTTGACTCAGGTCCTCAAGGTGCTGGAACGGATCTTCACTTGAGTTTCTGTAGAAATGAGTGCTAATCAACCCAATTACATTGGGCTTGAGCTCAAACGCATCTCTGCCTACGGGAATTCTGACTAGCGGTGCGATGATAGGTGCGGCTGGGTCGTAGAAATCCCGTAGTTGTTCTCCTTGCGACAGGTACTGCAACCTGTCAAGCGCCGTCAGAATGCAATCCATGCTTTGCTAATGCCACTCCTCAGATTCGGAGACCTGGGCTTCCAAACGAGCCATTGAGTCCAGATTCTCAATGTCCCGACCCAGTCTAGGTCCAGGATTTGCCATGGCAGCTCTGGAAGTAGAAGAAGTGGGGGGGGGGGAGATGGTCCAGGTGAGGTGACTCGCCTACTTGGGAGTGGCTCCCAAGGTCCAACCAAGTGAGGCCGAAGCGACCTCCTTCCTTGCATACACCCCCAACACCTAGGTTGGTGTAGCGAAGCAGAACAAGGATAAGGCCATATCAATCAAATGGTCCTTATAGATCAGGTGACCAGATTTTTTGTTAGAAATTTGAATTCCTGAAGAGAAGTTCGTTGTTCAACCTACTGAAAGTGATTCCCACCCCTCAAGCTAACCCAGCCAGTCTGGTTACGAGGGGACTAAGGGGAGGGTTCTTCCTTTATCTTACGCCTTCGATTCCGTTGACCCCTAAGCCGCGGTCGTTTGACACTACCCCATAGACATAATCACCAGGTTTGGCATGAGAGATTAGAAACACTCAGTAGTATGACAACGAACTCGGGTTGATTTCGTGCTTTAAAATTAATTTTTAACCCGTTTTCTTCAATGGGGTTTGTGGTGAGTGGCCCACAAGGTGACTAAGCTCACCGGCTAAGCACTAGACTTGATTAAGTCTAGGTTAGCCCAAAGTGTGGTCTCTAGTTCTAACCTTAAAGATTCAACCTAAGTTGCATGCACTTCTAAGGTTTTTCTTTTTCTATTTCAGTAGACTACAAGAATAATGTTTGTTCCCTGATAATAATTGGAATCCAATAAATTTGAAATTTTTCGATTAGATTCCTTTTTCAATTAGCTTTCCAGAGAATATTTTTTTGGAATTTTTACTATTTCAACCGAATTTTTAGGGAATTTTGAATATCAATGGGTCAGATCTGGAATTTTGACCCCTAGTCGGTTTTTCACTTTCAAACAGTATCAAATGACCCTAAAAAATTTGATAAAAATATGGAAAATAAATTCAATGAGATCTGCTTTCAAACCCCACCATTTTTAGTCAAAACAGACTCCCAGATTCCTCGAAATTGCTTTTTGAAATTTGAAAAATCTCAAATCTAGGTCAGTCTGATCCCTGTACACTTTGCAAATTTTTAAAAATTGTATACTTATAATTTTCTCAAAAGAATGGTGGCGTTTGAATGATGGTTTGAAAATAAAGATTTAGCAGAATTTCAGAATTTTTTACTCACTACTTTTTTGGTAATCGAATTTTTAAATCAGACTTGAAATTTAGTTGAAAATCAGAAGATGGTGGAAAAGCTTTTAAAAGGGTTTGGGTTTGAAATTCAAGGTTTCCACCAAAAAAATGTTTTTTTTCTCTTTTTTTTCAAAAAAACTTTTGCACTTTTTTTTTAAAAAATAATATTTCAAAGGATTCAAAGAAAATATCTCTTTTTTTTTGCTTTTTCAAACTAACCAAAGATTCAAAAAGAAACCTGATCTAGATTTTTTTTCATTTTTTTTATATTTTTTTCTTTCTTTTATTCATGAAAATAAGTAAAATCTTTTTTTTTTCACAAAGAATTTTTCAAGGGAATTGCAGAAAGTAAATATAATCTAAAAATGAGATGATGTGCACCTGGATTTATTTTTCGCACCCGTTGTGTGCGCAGATCCCGTTTTTTTTCCATTTTTCTTGCACATCAAAAGAGTAAAGTAGAGAAAATTTTATCAATTATAGTTTCAAAGATAGAAATTATAGAAAATGACGTTGCCTCCCCAGCAACGAAACCATTTGACAAAATTGTTTTCGCGCATTTTGAAAGTCATCGGAATTGTAGTATAGTCACACGAAAATGTTCGTCAAAAATTAAGTTTGTAAAAATAACAAGACTTTGAGTCCCGGTCGTTCGTCTCTGGGAGGCATTTGTTTACTTCTGAAATCGATCTTCCATTGCTCTACTTTATTTAGAATCGCATGTCGGTTCGTGATTATTACGTATTTAACTACGACATGCTTAGTTGCAAGAAAATTAGGAGTTAGAAATAGGCAACATTAATCACACAAAAGATATTAGCAAACAATAAGCTCATTGTGATTTCATAACATGGAGATAGATATATATATAAAATAAATTTTATATTCATTTAGTGAGAGAGTTGTTTGCAACAGAACTATAGATGAAAGTTTATACATAAATGCTTGAAACGGAAATCAAGCTACCAGAAAATGATTGCATACGAGAATCAATGGGGGGATTTTGCATGCATTATTGGGGAAGAAGTAAGATTACGCTATTAAGCAGTAATAAAAGCAGTAAAAATTATGGAGAGCATAAACTAAATCTAGCAGAATAAAAGGGCATTCAGGGGTGGTCCCCGATGGCTTTGGAGTGGTTGGGAGGAGAATGAGGGGCGGCTAATGTAGCTTAGGTCGACCCTTGGAGAGAGGGAGGAGTGATCCAGCATCCTAGCATGATGTCCTCCATGGTGGTGGTAGTGAGCTCGTGGAGGTGGAGTGGCTAGCTAAGTGGAGGTGGCGTGAATGGCACCAATGGAGTGAATTTGCCAAGGAAATGAATGAATCCACTTGGCTGCCCATGGGGTCTTTTTATAGACCCAATGGCTTCTCTCTAGAGAGGTGTGGAACTCTCTAGAGAGAGTCCAAGAGTGGCCAGCCAAAAGGTTATGAGATCCAAAAATTCTGGATCTCATTTTGAATGCCTCTTGGTTGCTAATTTTGGCAACCAAGAGGTGGTGCCACTTCAAAGAGAGTTCTAGAGAACTCTAGAGAAGTGTGTGTGCATGAATCGGTGTGTGTGTGTGTGTGTGTGTGGTCATGCCCTATATGGCTTGGTGGCTTGGGTTAGGTCTTAAGGGGTTTGGGTAGGTGTAGGTCTTGAATTATGGTTACAAACCCTAATTGCTAAGGGGAAAATGCAATTAAACTTAACCTAAGTTTAATTGAATGGGTGTGAACCTAATTCAGAGTGAAATAACTCAATTAGGTTAGGTTTAGGTCAATTGGACTCTCACCAAGTCCAATTGAACTTGTGTGTGTTGAGATCTAAGCTCAATTGGACTCAATGAGTCCAATTGACTTAGGTGAAGGTAATTGACTTTGATCTAAGTCAATTGGGTTTCATGAGGACCTAATTAGGTCCTTAGGTAGGTCTAGAGGTGATGTACTAGGGTTAGGATACCTTAATTTAGGTTCCTATGGGGTTGGAATTGGGTTTAGGGACCTAGAGATCCAAGATCAAGGCTTAAATCTCAAAACAGGAACTGGAGAGCAGCATCAGACATCTTATACTCAAAAATCAGAAGTCCAGACTTCAGTTCTGGATGTCCAATCTAAGTCAGGGGAAATCAAGGTTCTGTTTTGGGTATTCTGCAGAAATTGGACATCTGACAAAGTGCCTGGACGTCCAATAACACTGTAGAAGTGGGTTTGAGGTGGCTCAGGGTCCTGGACATCCTATAACTTATCTAGGAGTCCAGAAAAGGGTTAAAACAAGGGTTTTAGGGCTTCCTAGGGTGTTGTGACCTAATCTAAGGGTGGTTAAGGCTTGGAGAAGTCTCTAGGCTATCCTAGGGCTAGGATGGAACTATGCTCTTCACATTTTACTACTTTATTCCTACAATAGAATAGCAAACCTTTAATCCCCTTACATTATTGTTCCTATATCGAAACTAAGCCTTCTGCTCCAGCTCTGCTACAACTCCAGTTATTCCTGATCCAGCTTCAGATCCAGCTCCAAATCCAACTCTAGATCTGCTTATTGCCTGCAATCGACATAATGTACTTAATTAGCACATTGTAACATTATTTTATGCATAGCTAAAGTAAAGCAGTAAAGATGTAGATAATGCTTATGCGTGCATGAATAATCCTAACTTATGCTAAGTTCTAGCCTAATCTAGGTCAATTATGTCTTATGATTGCTATGCAATCAAAGAGCCAAGGGGAAAATTGAAGAAGATCCAAACCTCAGATGACAAATCCAACTGTACAGTTGGATTCAGATTGATGTTCGCAGTCCAACGATATAGAAATCAACTTAATCGGAGGCCTAAGTCATCAGATATTAAGAAAAGAAGAATGGACGGCCACGTTGGCGCCACGTGGCACCATCGCAGTCGCCCCTCGCCATGCCCCCAACCCCTGAAGGCACCTCACCTCGTAGCGTGGGCCATTGGATCTTCATCCAATGGCCACGAATGCACCACATTGCCACCCAGAACAGATTAATATAAATATAATTAACTATATATGACAAAGGCTCTGCGTAGCACATTGGCTCATGCACGTGCCCACGTATGCGTATGGCATGGGTTCGAGCCTACGCTGCACAAAAATTGGTGCGGGTTGCGAGCGTGCGCATGCAGGTGGGCATTCACGATTGAAGGGCCTAGAGGCATCCACGTGGCACGATAGCGCTGGTTGCAAGATTTGAAAGTTGCAAGAATTACACGTAGGATTTGAATGAAACGATGAGCGTGTGTTTAAGCCATCCGATTGCAAGATCGGACGGCTGAGAAGATGAGGCGGGATTTAAAGATGAAAATGCGAAGAAGCGGTGCGGGCGTGTGGGAGCCGTGCGATGCGGTTCTGAGGGCGTAGAGAGCACCACGTGGTAGCGCACCAGAATAAACCGACCAAGAAGAAGGATTTGGGGAAGGATTTGTACGAGAAAAAAAAAAGCTATAAAAGGACCAAAGGGCCCCCCCTTTGGAGAACAACTCTCTTAACTCTCTCATTCTCTTCTTCTTCCTTCTTCTACCTCTCTCTCTTCTTCTTCCTCCTTCTTCTACCTCTCTCTCTCTTCTTCTTCCCGTCTTCTCTGCCACCGTCTAAAGAATCCATTGGGCCACCTTGTTGGATCACTGCTGCTTCTCTCGACCTCTTCGAATGGCCATCACGATCTACCCATGGTGCCCTTGTTCTATTCCATGGGTAGTTCATATTCATATTATTATTTAGTTTAGTTTCATGTACGAAATTCATGATCAAATGCTCTATGTGATATATATATCATGATTCATTGTGTCTATTATTTAGTAACTAGATTTAGAATAAGTGAATGAAATCAAAAGCATTTTTCTACCTCCCTGTGATCGATCGGGACTCCCAGTTCTGTTAATTTTATTTTTCGAGATGTACTTTGTGCTATACGACCATGTATTTATCTTTTACATGGTCTATGCCATGAACAAATTGGCACCGTTGCTGGGGAGGCAAGGCGACTTTTTGATTTCATCTCTAGCATATTATTTTTGTGTGCAGATTAAACCAGAGAAGCGACGAACGAATCGAAGTGGCCACTGCGGAAATCAGTTGCACAATCCTATTTGAAAATTCAGCCATAAAGTAAGTGTCATCTTTAAAATTCAATAGCCATGTTTCTAATGCTCCAAAAATCCTGAAATTTGAATTGGAACTAGATTTTCAAGTTATCTTTCCAACACCACCATTCCCAAAAAGAAATTTTATCTGTGGAATTTTTAAAATTCGTGGAGTACATATGTGTCAGATTGCTTAAAAATAGAACTTTTATGAACTTTAAAAATAAGTTTTGACAAACATACAAATCAGATTGACTCAAAATTTTTGCGGTGTGAAAGATAATCAAATTAGCTTTCAATATCATATTTTTACAAAATTTTTGAAGCATATTTGATATCATTTCCAATAGAAAAGCCAAACATGGAATCTAAATCCCAGATTTGACCCCTTACTAGTTAAAAATTCATAACTGTTTGTTGGAAATAGTAAATATTCTAAAAAAAAAACTCTCTGAAAAGCTTATTGCAAGTGGAATTTTCTTGCCAAGTTTCAAATCATTTGAATTCCATCTTTACTTGAGAGTTTATATTTGATTTGGGGTCTTTAATTTGAAACAACTTAGAAGCACATAAGCCAGTAGGACCACATTGGACTAACTTAGACTCCGACGAGCCCAAAAGTTAGTCAGGGAGGGGAGTTACCTTGTGGATCACCCACCATCTACTACATTTAAGAGACAGGTTAAGAATTCATGTAAACACATCAAATAACCTGCATTTGGCTTAAAACTACTGAGGAGTTTCAACTTCTCTTGCAAAACCTGGTGTCTAAGGCTGCGGGTTAGCGTTAAATGACCTCGGCTGCAGGGTAACAGAACCGGAGGAAAAAGCCGAAAGAAAAACCTTCCTCGTAGTCCCCTCGTAACCAGCCTGGCCGGGTTAGATTGAGAGATGAGAATTCCTTGTAGTCAATCTCTCGCCGAATTTTCTTCGACTTGAACTTTAACGAAAAATCTGGTCAACTAATTTTAAGGACCACACTAATTAACAAGGCCTTAGCCTTGTTCTACTTGACTACACTAACCCTTTGAGTTGGTGTATGCAAGGAAGAAGGTCATTAAGACCCAACCTCGCAGGACCTTGGGAGCCAAACCCAAGGGGCAGAGGCAATTTTTGCCCAACCTCTCATCTCAACCTTCTTCCACCCTATTAGCTAAGAAGGCCAATCCCGATCCTCGAATTCATCAGGACCCAATGGCTTGTCTAGAAGCCAAGGTTGAGGAAACGGAATAAAAATATGAGCAGAGCATCGACCGGATTCTCACGACACTCGATAGGATGTAGCACCCACCACTCGAAGAACAACTACGGGACTTCTATGATCCGGCAGCAACAGTCATAGCACCTCAAGTCTGGATTCCCGCAGGAAGAGATGCATTCGAGTTAAAACCAAATATCATAGGTCTAATTCAGATTCATTTCCATGGAAACTCGAATGAGGATCCCTTCCAACACCTCAAAGACCTGAGTCGGATTGCAGAGTCAATTCGACCCAAGAATATTGATATTGGAATTGTTCTCATGAAGCTTTTTCCTTTTTCTCTCAAGGATAAAGCTACTTATTGGTTCAAGACCATTGGGAGGCTAATTGGAACCTGGGAGGAATTATGTCGCTAATTCCTCCAAAAGTTCTTCCCGATCAGTCGAACAAATGCCATGAGGCACGTAATCATGACTTTTGCTCAAGGCCGTGGAGAGAAGCTACATGATGCCTGGGACAAATTTCACGATCTTCTTAGGAAGTGCCCACATCATGGTGTACCCAAATGGCACCTTGCGCAAGTATTTTACCATGGGCTGGATGACACACATCGGTACCTGGCCGATGCATCTAGAGGTTGGAATTTTCTCGTGAAGGACGAGAACAACGCATTTGAACTGCTCGAGTGCTTAGCAGAGAACTCGATGAATGCTGCCTCAATGAACCAGTTCCAATGACTTGGACTGCAACGAGTTAATGTCCATGAAGCTCAAGCAGAATCTACCTGAGCCGACATGGACGTTTTCACTAAAAGGCTAGATAAGGTGGATTTGCTCGATAAGAAGCTCGATGAATTGATGCGAGTGAGATCTGGATCTTCTGGCAGCACTGCTCCATCTTACTCCTCTCAAGCATCCCGAGCCCCCTCTGCTCATACATATTCGATTACTCTGGATGTTTTCTCTCCATCTCCGCGGGATCTGCATACCAGGAACCCATGAACAATATGGATCTGGCACCATACAATCAGGGTTTTGCACCACATGATGATGCAAGTGTGTATTCTTTTCATGAATTCGCATCTAAGACATCTTCGGCTTACGAAGATGTCAATGCCATTCAGGGGTACGAGCGTAACAACCCATATTCTGAAACATATAACTCTAGTTGGCACCAGCATCCCAATTTCACTTGGTCTGGTAATCCACAGAGATCAAGTCAAGTTCCACATTACCAGACCAAACAATACGGGAATGTGCAGAACACGCATCCTAGGTAGCAACCATTCCCATCTCAACAACAACAGACACGCTCTATCTATCAGCCGCTGCACGAAGCTGCCAACTACCCTCCAAAGTGGGTCGACCCTTTACAGCCACTGAAGGAGGAACTGCAGGCATCTATCTGAAAATCTACTCATGACAACCTCCAAATAATGAAGGCAATGGTTGACCAAAAATAGAGCTTACAGAACATGTAGAACTAGATGATACAGGAGCATAGATCATAGGGAGCTTTACCCTCCCAACCTATCCCAAACCCGAGATATGTGCAGAATCAGGGTGCCCCGCCTAGATTCCAAGCACCACAGGGGCAGGCACACGCGATTATGCAAGCACCTCCCGCACCTCCTGGTTATGGGCTCAATCAGCCACCTCTGTTGCCAAACCCTATGTATCTAGACCAACCCGCTCCTCTACCCCTGCATGGACAGTACGCCGATGCAAAAGCTGTTACCTTAAGGAATAGAAAGACTACACAAGACCCACTACCTAGGCAAGTGGGTAATGATTTTTCCTGTGCCATACCACAAGATGGCTCACAGCCCTCTTCCTTTCACAAGCCATCTTCATTAGATAAAGGAAAGAAGCCTTTAGATCCTGAAATTCCTGTCCCTTTTCCTGCAGCTGTAACACGGGATTCATCACGGAAAAAGGACTTGCGGAATTTCAAGGACCTGAAATCTATGTTGAAGGAAGTTCACATTCACGTCCCTCTCCTCAAAGCGATAGATCACATCCCAGCTGTCTCTAGGTTCTTTAAGGACTACTGTACTCTGAAGCGGCAGCAGAGGGTTGGACGACAAGCGGTTTTATTTGAGGAAGCCAATGTAGTTAATTTAGCTGACTTACCACCCAAGAAGAAGGACCCTGGCACACCATTGATTTCCTGCTTGTTGCAGGATTCCCCTTTTGATAGGGCCCTTCTTGACTGGTCGTCCATCAACCTAACTCCCACCACAATATTTGATCGATTTTGATTTGGGGAGTTAAAGCCCACCTCGGTTACCATACAGTTGGCTGACTGATCTGTAAAAACACTGAGGGGGTTGGTTGAAAATGTGATCATAAAAATCCAAGGATTCTGCTTTCCAGCGGACTTTCTTGTTCTTGATATGGAGGTTCCACTTAATCTCCATGATGCACCGATTATCCTAGGTCGCCTATTTTTGGCAACCGCCCGCGAAACATCGATTGTGCATCAGGGTGCATGGAGATTGCCCTAGGAAACGAAAAGCTTAGATTGGACATTTTCAGGGCATTAAAGAACTTTGATTGTGACTTGATCGAGGAGGATAGTGACGATGAAGATTCAGCTTTCTATGGGAACATTGGGCTCCTCTATAGACCCAATGGCACATTCATCCACACTATCAAGGGTCTTTGATCACGATCCACACGGGATTGAGACAACTGACATACACATTTCATCCCATGGATCTGGTTGTCATGGGTGTTCATCTTCTCCAAACACCCCTGATCCTGACTATCCTATCCTATCCAACATTGATATCTTAAGACAGGATTACATTACCACTGCTGGCGGATTCTTCATAAATCAGGATCAGCAAATTTCCACTATTGTTTCCTCTCCTCCCCTACATCACCCTCCTCTGCACCCTCCGCTATTAGAGCTACAACCCTTACCTGATTCACTCAAATACGTGTTTTTGGGATAAAGTGAGACATATCCAGTGATTATCAATGCTCACTTGACTCTAGATCAGGAACACCGGTTGATCTCCGTTTTGTGAGCACATAGGGTTGCTATCGGGTGGGGCATTGTTGATCTCCACAGAATTCGCCCCTCATATTGCACTCACCATATCTACACTGATGAAGGGGTGAGACCATTGAGACAACCTCAGAGATGCCTAAATAGAAACATGTTGGAGGTTGTCAAGAGGGAGATCATTAAATGGCTGGACGCAGACATTATCTATCTGATTTCCGATAGCCAGTGGGTGAGTCCCATTCAGATAGTGCCCAAAAAGGCGGGACTCACCGTAATCAGAAATGAATTGGACGAATCCATTTCGACCCATGCCACGACTTCTTGGTGGGTCCGCATTGACTATAGGAAGTTAAACTCGGCTACCAAAAAAGATCATTTTCCTTTGCCCTTTATTGATCAGATTCTAGAACGGCTAGCCAGGCGTAGTTTCTTCTACTTTCTGGATGGATACTCAACGTACAATCAAGTCGCAATCAACCTGGAAGACCAAGACAAGATGACTTTTACGTGTCCCTTTGGAACACTCGCTTTTAAGCGGATGCCTTTCAGCTACTGCAACGCACCAGCTACTTTTCAGCAATGCATGATGGCCATCTTTTCAGACATGATCGGGGATTGCGTAGAAGTGTTCATGGATGACTTCTCCGTGTTTGGAGATGATTTCTCATCTTGTCTCGATAACCTCACAAAGATTACGAGGCGATGTATAGAAGTTAACCTAGTACTTTAGTGGAAAAAAGGCCATTTTATGGTGAGGGATGGCATCGTACTAGGTCACAAGATCTCCTCTAATGGACTTGAGGTCGACTGAGCTAAGTCCGAAATCATTTCGCGATTAGCTCCGCCTAGCTCTGTCAGGCAAATCAGATCATTCTTAGGGCATGTCAGATTATATCGAAGATTCATTCGAGATTTCTCGAAAATTGCTCATCCATTAACGAATCTTCTGGTAACCGACACGCCTTTTGAATTAGACTCCTCATGTCTCAATGCTTTCCAGGCCTTGCGAAACATTGTCTCTAGTGCACCAATTCTCCAAACCCCTGACTGGTCGCTCGACTTCGAGATGATGTGTGACGCCTCCGACTTCACTGTCGGAGTTGTTATTGGCTAGTGTCAGGAGATCCATCCATTTGTAATATACTACGCCAGAAAAACACTGAACGAGGCTCAACATAACTATACAGTCACTGAGAAAGAATTGCTGGCCGATGATGAGTCCATTTTAATGGACTAATATTATGCCTAAGTAACTTTAATCATACCTTTTAGGTTTGTCAATAGCTAAATTAAGTTATAGAATGTTTGCATTAATCATGATTTAAGTTTACATCTATTTTATAGCATTCTATAACTTAATAAGTAATGATTCTATGTTTTTATGTGCAGGAAGAATATTGGGAAAAGAACAAGGAGGTGAAGGTAAATTTTCCTTTCTAACAAACGGCGCCATCTTTTCCCCATCCCCCGGCCAGCTGCAACTCTCCCCTCAACGCCTACCGGCCAAAAATAGCAAAGGGATTTGGAAAATCTCTTAACTCACGCACGTGGGGAGAGAGGAGTTAAAAGGGAGGCGGAGAAAGGAGAGGAGCTGATCCTCCCCGCTATAGGGAATTGCTCCATCTTCTCCACCGTGGATAGGGCGAACACTGTGCACCAAGCACCCATCTCCAATGCCCCTACCAGGCTGTGCCTGCAGGCGCATCCTCCCTTCTAGTGCCATCACCCCATCCTGCCCTTCAGCCGTGCCAGAAGGCACTACGCGCCTTCACCACTGCCAGGCCTGCACCCACAGGTGCTGCACAGCCGCACCGCTCACCCGCCCCCTGCCAAGCACCGCAGGCACCGCACCATCGCCTGCCTTCGCAACCGCACGCCAGCACCTGTCTCTTGCACCGCTTGCCTTCACCCTCCAGTTGCACTGCAGTCACCCATTCCATCACCTTGTGCGCCCCTGCCAGGTCGTGCCCTACTGCAGCGCGCCACCCCCTCCTCCAGCGCACTAAGTTCTCTACTGCAGCGCTTCCCCTCTCTGCAGACTGCCCTAGCCACCTGCAAGCACCCGCTCCTTCACCACCGCTCATCTCCAGCTGCCACTGCAGGCGCACATCACCTGCACCCGCCTTCAAGCACCCACAGGCACTGCGTCTACCCCTGCTAGCGACACCATCACCGCGCCCCCTCCCAACGCCATCCACCAGCCCGCACCAAGTGCCTGCACCCTCACCAAGTGCCCTGCAACTGCCCTTCTCCTACACCTGCAGGTGCTCGTTGCCACCAGCGCCCACCTTCAGGCGCACCGCCCACTCCTTCTCCATCGCTCCCTCCAGCAGCGCCCGCAAGCGCTGCACGCCTTCACCACTGTAGGCGTCTGCCCACCTTCACCTCCAGCCATGCCCGTAGGCACTCTGGCGCTCACGTCACTCCACCTTGTGCGCCCCTGCCAGGTCGCGCCCACCTCCACAATGCCCCCCCCTCCGAAGGCGCTGCACAGCCACTCCACGCACCCGCAGTCACACCAACGCTCCCCGCAGGCAGGCGCGCAGCTATGGCTGTCACCTTCTCCTCCGACAGACCGGCTATCCTCCTCCTCATGCCAGCCACCACTGGCCACCTCATGCCGTCTGTCACCGTCATCGTGATCCCCACGCGTCGATCAACCTTCCCCCATAGCAGCTCCATCACCAGTGCTCTCTCTCTCGCGAGGAGGAGAGAGAGTGAAAGCTCTGTTTTCACTTCAATTAAAAATTACATTTTCTACCATTGCCAACACTTGATTTTTTGATTTATTATTATTTTATTGTGACAAAATTGCGAATGCACACTCATACTTTTTGATAACTGCACGTTATTGATATTCACCTGTTTCAAGATTGGTTTTGGGATTAACATGTGCACCAATTTTCTCTAGTTTATGTCAATTGAAAATTACATAAAATCATCATATATTTATTGAAGATTTGAGTGAGGGAAAATTGCACATATGCCCTTATATTTTTGAATTATTGTGAATCTTCTTTCCTTCGCATTTTATGTCGGATTTGACTAGGGATTTCGCACTTAATCGAAAGAATACGAAATAATCGAGAGTTTATTGCATAATTGCCTCCCTATGGACATGACTCGCTCTTCTGTGAGTGGTTATTTTTATTGTTGATTAGTTGATTTTTCCACCACTTAAATACTACAACGCATAGCGGAAAATCGACTCGTCAAATTGGCGCCGTTGCTGGGGAGGCAACAGACACAATAGATTCGCGTTATTATTTTTTATTTTGAATATTCTTAGTTGTGTAATCATCTAATCATTTTTATTATTGTGCGAGGAATCTAACACAACGACAGGTGCAGCAAAGCGATGACATTGACCCTAAATGACACGCACGGCGGAGATGATCTTTTTGGTGGACCTTGATGCCACCTGGAGGACAGCAACAGGAACACGTGGGCCTTGATCCCACATGCATAGGCTTACGAAGAAGCCTATTTCTGATTTAGTCAGTAGATCTTAGTTAGATTTAGTTAGATAGACATTAGAATTTAATTACTGTCGTTTGGACCCTTGTTGGGTATTTTTGGGAACGTGTCCCTAGTGCCTCTTTATTTCTTATCGCCCTTGTATGCGGGAGCATATTTTCGGGAGCGTGTTCCCATTTATTTAGATTATAGGATTATTTGCATTGTTTGAACTGCATTTCATTTAGTTAGTAGATTAGGTTTGTTTGTTTATTATTATTATTAAAAAAAAAAAATCGAACTGACTGCTAGAAGCTGCATATCTTTAGGACAATCATATAGGACTGAATGAGCAGCATCTAGTTTATTTTTACTACATTGCATGCATTGCACGAAGAAAGCTAGAGTACGGTACGTCTTCTTTTTAGCATCAATTACCTGTCATGCATATGCATTAAACCTAAATCTAAGATCACTAAAGTGCTTGAATCAAATTAATTCAGTGGTCACTTTAAAAATTGGGACTGCTAAGAGGTTGGACCTTAAAATCTGTGACTGAAAATTGTGTGCAAAAGGATCCTATTTGTGAAATTTTAAAAATCAAAACACGATCGTATGTTTGCACACTTGAGACACTGTGCACCTCACACATAAGGTCACTAGATAAATTTCTACCTCTCCTCTTTTGCACCAGAAGGGAAATTAGTCGGAAATCAACAAGCCTATCCAACAAGTTACTTCGATTCCTCGTGTGTGGGCTCGATTTGAGACTTCCATCCCTTGCGAGTAGGTTATAGGCACCAGCGAAGGTTGGCCTAGGAAGCGTAATTTTTTGCAAAACTTGTTTGGCCACCAATTGAACATTTAATTCTATGACCTACAATCTACTAAAAATAAGATCCCACTGAATTTGTATTTGCTTTGACAGTAGAACTCTCTAGGAAGTTTCTGCTTGTATTTTGAATTTTGCTAAATCCTAAGAGAGTTAAAACTGTTTTGCTTAAAGAAATGGATTACCCTTACTCCTATCAGTTAGATTATCAAAGTCAATACTACTCATCTTTTAATCAGGATCCTATGCCCCGAGCATATCCATCCTTTGTTAGGTACAGTGACAATTCATGGGATCATTCTTATTCTTATCCTAGGAGTACTGGGTTGATAACTCCCACTTTTGAGCAGAGCCTAGGAGCGGGATTTCCCAACCCTGAAATCCCTACTTCCATGCAAACACCCAACCCTCCCACCCTTCATGATTTTCCGTATCGAGGTTGGACCGATACCCCTAGGAAACCAAAGCCTGAAATTGACTATCCTCCCCAACCTGATAATAGTAGCCTCTCCTCTTTTATGAAAGAAATGCAAAAACAGCACAAGGAAATGATGGAATCAATGGGAGAGATGTTGAGGAATAGCCAATAGTTAAATGAAGAAATAAGACAACTTAGCGACACGCTTCCCAATAATCCTGATCCCTACCCATACGATCATGATCATGAAAAAAATTTTGAGGAACCTAATGACAATAGGGATCCATTTTTATCTAGCTATCACTTAGACTCTCCCAATGAGACACGGCCACTAGAGGACAACGATCATAGTGATTATCCACCTGAACTATATTGGAGTCAAAAGCAAGGGAAGATGGTACCTCTTAAGGACCTTGACCCTAAAAACAGTATTCTCCTTACTCCTACCAACCCATGTCAAGGTTATAATGTTCCTATCACTTCCCCTATTGATTATATGGTGGAATCCCATTCTACCCTTAGTGAGCCTACTCCTAACCCTCCACTTAGGGAATCAACACCCACCATTTAGCATCCTGAGGATTTAAATGCACCCAATGAAGGGGACCCTAAGGGAATAGTGGATGATCAATTTTGGTCTCAGGGATATGAAGAGTCTATTTCAGAGAATGGGGATGCCCTAGTAGAGGAACCTGGACTGAAAATATGGAGTGAATCACAGGGGAATTATTTATCATTTGAGGATTTAGTTCCAAAGGATATAAACAATATGGTGAAATCCAGATTCCTCCTTTCTTTTGAGAGTCATCCTCCATCAAAATAGGAGTTGATATTAGAGGAGGACAAACAAAATAATGAGAAGTCTTTGGGAGACTCTCGGGGATAAAACACGTCAATTGAGGATTTATACCCCGAGAACAATAACGAATTCAATAATATAGGCTTGCTCCAAAATATTAAGACTGACCCTCCTTTAGAAATAATTAAGGATGCTGATCCAACTCCTAATGAATCACATATACACCCCGACAAATATTTGAGTGAACCAAACGAATCTGGGGATGAGTTGAATGATAATGATTCTTACATTTTGACCCTGCCATCAAAGAGTTGTAATTTGGAGTCTACCCTTGATTCAAATATGACTCCGATCATTAATTCTAGGCAGGGTAATATGCAGTTGTCTACAACTGTTAGGGAGTATACCCAATCTGAATCATTGTTGGAATTAGACCTAACATCGACTAAGCCCTCATTGGACTTAACCATTACCTTCCAACACTACGAACAACCCTTATACTCCCTAACCGATCCTTGGCTCAGATCTCTGCTCATGTACATTATTTCTAGAGAACATATCAGGCCAGTACATCCTCAGGTAGAATGGCGAGTGTGGATTGATGCTTGTACTTTTACTCTCGCCATTCAAGGGTTTGAACTAATTATGTGTATATCTTTTAAAACCCGTTCTACTCTGAAGGATCCTTGTTATCCTCCACTTATTCTGTTTCAGGAGGTCCCTTTTAATATTCCATTTATTATTCTTACACCTCCCAAGGTAGCCAACGCGGTTATTCGCTTTCATATCTTCTGGCGAGAATTTGGTATTACGTTGCATCATTAGCTCGCCAACATCCATGGCTACCTATTTTCTAGGCCTGCACTATTACGCATATTTTTAGGGCCTAACTTTATTTGTTTGGAACCAGACTTATAGGTTCCTTCTAAGTCTGGCTGCTGACAGAAAATGTAGCACTTGTTGGGAGGCAACCCAGCGGTCAGAATAACACCGTTGTCAAGTGATGCTTTTCCATTCTCCTCCTATTTTAATTTTACAATGGGGACATTGTAGGATTTAGGCATGGGGGAGTGCATTTGCTTGTCAGGAAGTATTCATGCATTTAGGTTAGCATATAAAAAAAAAAATTTCTTTTCTTGAGCTGAATGGGTTAGTCCCTAGTAAAATACCTTTGTCATTGGAGGTTTTTCTTTCAGAATTATTTCTTAAGTTTAGAATCCAGTACATTTATTTCACGTGCACGTAGACTTGGCAATGGATCCTTGAGGAAAACCAATAAGCATTTGTAGTCTACTGAATCCTTGGACAGTTCATAGGGAATCAGGCATACTATCTTCTAGTAGATCCACCTCATATTTTTGAGAAGAAAGTAGAGAGATTACTGGTGCACTAAGTCTAGTGCTAGGACTCTTAAGTTTTGGATAATTAGATGATGATACTTCAGAGTTAGGCGTAGTTTTCACTCTCTGTTCCTGTGTGCATACTATGTGTGAATTCCTGAGAGCCACCAAATAAGGCAGATACACAGAGATTGAGTCTTAATAAAGCTATAACTATGCTGGATGGTTACGACCATCCTTCATAGAGTCCTCGGCTGAAGGGGGGTAATAGTGTCAAGGGTCAGAAATACGCCTGTCCTATCCATTCCTTTCCAGTGCCAAGAATAGGCACTTCCACTAAATAAGCCACACAATATCCTCTTGACCATCATCATCCCTAATAATGCCTCACAAATAAAAGTCTGTGTCGTATTATATTATTAAAAAAAAAAGAGAAAGAAAAGAAAAAAAGGAGAGAAAAAGAAAAAGAAGAAACAGTTATATATATATATAAAAAGAAAAGAAAAGTCAAAGTTTATAAGGTAACATTGTTTCTAAGGCAAAAAAACACCTTTCGCGTTCCACCAAATATGACCCACGACTACCTTTTAGTATTTTTAATCTCCCGAATACTGGTTGAGTACTCTAACTTAGTTGTAGAATTTTTAGGACTTTAATTGAAGTGTAGATGCCATGTGAGGCCACCAAACAGTGAGTACAATTACTAAATCTGGCGAGATTTGTGATCTCAGAAAGAAAAGAAAGAAAAGAGTGAGAGCCCAGGAACATCAAGAGAGCATAGTTGTGTAGCCTCTCTCTGAGTTGACTTGTCTAATAATCTAGAAATCTAGAGTTTGTAGTACTAGACTGCATGTAGCACCAAATGAGTGTGTGTCACCAATTACAAATCCATTCAACTCGATATCTCCTACCTAAACCAAACGCCAGGGTCAAATTATAGATTATCATCTGCTTTATCCCGGAGGGAAGTAGTTACCTATCCCAATAGCAATATTTACCAAGGGTAAAGTACAAACACCACTGCGAATTGGTTTTTCTCACTTGGATCTGTTACTTACTCTATCATCACTTCACATCTGTTTGGATTTCTAAAGTTTTGAAATGAGAAAAGAAGAAATCTTCTGATTACTTCTATTATTTTTCATTTTTGATAGGGACTAGCAAATCGTAGGCATGGGGGTATTTTATGAGTCCATTTTAATGGACTAATATTACGCCTAAGTAACTTTAATCGTACCTTTTAGGTTTGTTAATAACTACATTAAGTTATAGAATGTTTGCATGCATCATGATTTAAGTTTACATCTATTTTATAGCATTCTATAACTTAATGTAATGATTTTATGTTTTTATGTGCAGGAAGAATATTGGGAAAAGAATAAGGAGGTGAGAGTAAATTTTCCTTTCTAACAAATGGTGCCATCTTTTCCCCATCCTCCGGCTAGCTGCAACTCTCCCCTCAACGCCCGCAGACCAAAAATAGAAAAGGGATTTGGAAAATCCCTTAACTTACGCACATGGGGAGAGAGGAGTTAAAAAGGAGGCAGAGAAAGGAGAGGAGCTGATCCTCCCCCTTGCGGGGAACTGCTCCATCTTCTCCACCATGGACAGGGCGAACATTATGCACCAAGCACCCATCTCCAGTGCCCCTGCCAGGCCGCACCCGCAGGCGCATCCTCCCTTCCAGTGCCACCACCCCATCCTGCCCTTCAGCCATGCCTGAAGGCGCTGCATGCCTTCACCACTGCCAGGCCCTCACCCGTAAGTGCTTCACAGCCTCACCGCTCACCCGCGCCCCTACCAAGCATAGCAGGCACTGCACCAGCACCCGCCTTCGCAACCGCACGCCAGCATCTGCCTCCTGCACCGCCCGCCTTCACCCTCCAGTCGCACTACAAGCACCCGTTCCATCACCTTGCGTGCCCCTGCTAGGCCGCGCCCTACTACAGCGCACCCCCACTCCTCCATCGCACTAAGTTCACTACAGTGCTTCCCCTCTTTGCAGACCACCCTAGCCACCTACAGGTGCCCACTCCTTCACCACCACTCATCTCCAATCGCCACTGTAGGCGCACACCGCCTACACCCACTTTCAAGCACCCGCAGGCGCTGCGTCTGCCCCTGCCAGCAACACCATCACCGGGCCCCCTTCCAGAGACATCCACCAGCCCGCACCAAATGCTTGCACCCTCACCAAGTACCCTGCAGGCACCCTTCTCCAGTTCCTGCAGGCACTCGCTACCACCAACGCCCACCTTAAAGTGCACTGCCCGCTCCTTCTCCACCACTCCCTCTAGCCGCGCCCATAGGCGCTGCATGCCTTCACCACTGCAGGCGTCTGCCTGCCTTCACCTCCAGCCATGCCCGTAGGCACTCTAGCGCTCACGCCACTTCACCTTGCGTGCCCCTGCCAGGCCATGCCCACCTCCACAGTGCCCCCCCTCTGCAGGCACTGCACAGCCACTCCACGTGCCCGCAGGCACACCAGCGCTCCCCGCAAGTAGGTGCGCGGCTGCGGCTATCACCTTCTCCTCCAATAGACCAGCGGTCCTCCTTCGCCCGCCTGCCGCCGCCAGCCACCTCACGCCGTTCTGTCACCGTCATCGTGATCCCCATTCGTCGGTCAACCTTCGCCCAAAGCAGCTCCATCGCTAGTGCTCTCTCTCTCTCGCAAGGAGGAGAGAGAGTGAAAGCTCTGTTTTCACTTCAATTAAAAATTACATTTGCTGCCATTGCCAACACTTGATTTTTGATTTATTATTATTTTATTGTGATAAAATTGCGAATGCACACTCATACTTTCTGATAACTGCACGTTATTGATATTCACATGTTTCAAGATTGGTTTTGGGATTAACATGTGCACCAATTTTCTCTAGTATATGTCAATTGAAAATTACATAAAATCATCATATATTTATTGAAGATTTGAGTGAGGGAAAATTGCACATATACCCTTATATTTTTAAATTATTGTGAATCTTCTTTCCTTCGCATTTTATGTCGGATTTGACTAGGGATTTCACACTTAACCGAAAGAATATGAAATAATCGAGAGTTTATTGCATAATTGCCTCCCTATGGACACGACTCACTTTTTTGTGAGTGGTTATTTTTATTGTTGATTAGTTGATTTTTCCACCACTTAAATACTATAACGCATATTGGAAAATCGACTCGTCAGCCGTAGTATTCGGGTTGGAGAAATTTAGGTCATACTTACTCGGATCCAAAGTTATCATCTACACTGACCATTCCACCCTTTGGCATTTGTTAGCAAAAAAGGATGCCAAACCCTGCCTTATCAGATGGATCCTTCTATTGCAGGAGTTTGATATTGAAATCTGCAACAAAGCCAGAGCACATAATGTTGTGGCGAACCACTTGTCTCGACTAGACCCAGACTACATTATGTACTTCCTATCGATATCAGATCAATTTCCAGATGAGTCTCTACTATCTATCAACTCTGTGGAGTTTCCTAGGTATGCTGATAAGTGATGGGGGAAGTCACTTCATCCATTCCCATTTCAGATCATTATTGAAGAAATACGGGGTGTAGCACTGCATTGCTACCCCATGTCACCCATAGACCAATGGGCAGGCTGAAGTATTAAACTGTCAAATCAAGCTTATCCTTCAAAAGACGGTTAGACCTGATAGGAAGGATTGGTCCGATCGGTTGATCGATGCACTACGAGCATATCGGACCGCATACAAGGCCCCTCTCGGAATGTCACCATACCTCATGGTGTATGGAAAGGCCTGTCACCTTCCTGTGGAGCTGGAGCACCGTGCCTTTTGGGCAATGCAGAAGTGTAATTTTAACATTGAGACTGGAGATTATGAAAGGAAGCTCCAGCTCAGTGAGTTCAAGGAGATTAGGCGGGACGCATATGAGAATGTAAAATACACAAGGACAAGACAAAAGCTTTCCATGATCAACACATCCGGAGGAAGGACTTCGCACCTAACTAGCAAGTTTGGTTGTTTGACTCTCGACTCAAATTCTTTGTTGGAAAGCTCAAGTTCAAGTGGACTGGGCCGTTTCTGGTGGTCCACCCGTATCTTAACGAGGCGGTCCAAATTAGAGACCCAAAATCTAGGCATGTTTTTACGGTTAATGGCCAGCGCCTCAAACCATTGTTTGCCCAGGAACCTCCTCCTGCTGACGAAATGATACATCTTCTTGAGGATGTGTGACTGATGAGTTTCCCAGCTGGAGGCATTAAACTCAGCACGTATACATATATACATACCATATATACATAGCATATTTCATTTTTGCATAATGCTTTGCATATTGTTTTGCATATTATGTACGGCATTGCAGTGATGGCATGAGCTGAACGACAACTCAGAAGCAGTTTCAAGTGATTTTTATCCACATACACCCTACCCAATTTCTTTCATTCATGGATGAGGACATGCAAACACTTAGGCATGGGGGGTGTAGTTCATAAAAATTGAAAATTTTCTGCCAACAATTGGGGGATTAGATCATTTTATCAAGAGGTTTTATTAAAGATTTATTCTTTAGTAGATTCCTAGACTTAGAATCCAGTATAATTTCATACTTGCATGTAGATTTTGCAATGGATCCTCTACGAAAATCGATAGACATCTCTAGTTTGTCGAGAAGAGGCATCACTTCTTCTCCTGAACCTTTGGACAGTAATCAAGGAGTCAGGTGAACTATCTTCTAGTAGCTCCACCAAAAAATATGTGAGGTGAGAGTAGAGAGTTTACTGGTGCTCTAAGGCTAGTAAAAGGAATCTTTAATAATTGAATAATGACACTTGGAGTTGGGCATAGTTTTCGCTCTTAGTTCTTGCATAGTAAATTTGTGAGAAACTCCATACGAGAGCCACCAAATAAGGTAGAAACAAAGAGTGTGGGTTCTGATAAAACTGGGACTGAGATGGATGGTCAGGTTCATCCTCTACAGAATCCTTGGCTGAAGGAGGGTACTAATGTTAAGGTCAGAAATATGTTGTCCTATCCATTCCCTACTTGGTGCCAAGAATAGGCACTTCCACCAAAAAAGCCACTTGAGATCCTCTTGGTCATCCCAAAAATCCCCGAGAATGCCTCATGTATAAAAGTACGTATGTCGTGTTATGTTGTGTTGATAAATATAGCAGTATGTGGTCTTGTGGCATTGTGCCTATAGAATTGCATACAAAAGGGTTGTTTGCTCAAAGAAAAAAAAGAAAAAGGAAAAGAAGCAGAAAAGAAAAGAAAATAATAATAATAAAAGAAAAAATATTATGTGAAACAGTTGCATAATGTTAGTCAAGCTAAGTGTTTTGAGACAAAAACACCTACCACCCTTACGAACCACCAAATACAGCCTTAACCTACTTTTGTATTTCTGACTACCTAAATACGAGCTGAGGGCTTCTGACTTAGTTGTAGGGTTATCAAAACCTAATTAAAGTGTCATGACATGTGAAACCACCAAATACATTTGCAAATCTGCTGAGATGTGACCTCAGGAAGAAAAAGAAAAGAAGAGAGAAGACTACAAAAGATTAAAGAGAGCACTGTTTTTCCAGCCCCTCTAAGTTGATTTATTCAATAATCTGGAAATCTAAATTCTGAAATACTAGTCTCTAAGAAGCACCAGAAGAGAGTGAGCCACCAAATACAATCCAATTAACTCAAACATCTCCTACCCAAACCAAACACCGGGGCCAAAATCTGAAAATATTTTATAACCCCGAGAGAAGAGGTTCACCTGTCCTGACAAAATTTTACTAGGGGTCAAGTACAAGCTTTAAATGTATATCGAGTCTTTGCTTGGATTGGTTGCAGAAGCTACAACATTATATATTCATAGTTATCTGGATTCTGAATTTTTGGATGTAACAAGAAAAAATAAATCTTTAGTTTAACTCTTGGTAAAATGTATTTAGTCCTACACTTGCTAGGAACTAGCACGATTTAGGTATGGGGGTATGATTGCGCAGCAATCATAGGCCCTAACTCACCTTAATTAAGCTAGAACTTAGGTTAACATGACCATTCTGCATGCATACGCATCGTATTCTGCATCATAGTTGATAGATGTGTTTTATGCATTAAAATATGTTATTTGAGAGGTATTAATGATGGCAGGTAATCTAGGGCTGCAGATGACTGATCCAACCTTATGGATCTGTTCGGAATAACGATGGGAGTCCAACGCCTCCAAGATCGCATCAATTAGACTCCCATAGCACCCCAGGAAGTTCGCAGAAGAGCAAGAGCCAAGGGCAAATTGAAGAAGATCCAGACCTCATATGACAAATCCAACCGTACGGATGGATCCAAATCGACGTTCGCAGTCCAACGGTGCAAAAGTCAACTTAATCAGAGACCTACATCATCAGATATAAAGAGAAGAAGAACGGTCAGCCATGATGGCGCCACATAGCTCCTTCGCATCTGCCCCTCGCCGCTCCTCTAACCCCTAAAGGTGCCTCGCCTCGCAACGTGGGCCATTGGATCTTCAACCAACAGCTACGAATGCACCACATCGCCACCCAAAACATATTAATATAAATATAATTAAGTATATATAACAAAGGCTCTACGTAGCGCATTGGCTCACGCACGCGCTCGCGTATCCACAGGATGCAGGTTCGAGCCCTGCGTTGTGCAAAAATTGGTGTGGGTCGCGGGCGTGCATGGGCAGGCATGCATGATTAGAGGGCCCAGAGGCATCCATGTGGCGCGATCTCGCGGGTTGCGAGAACTGAGTGTAGGATTTGAATGGTGCGATAAGCATGTTTAAGCCATCTGATTACAAGATCAGATGGCTGAGATGATGAGGTGGGATTTAAAGATGAAAACACGAAGAAGCGGTGTGGGTGCGCGGGAGCCAGGCGATGCGGTTCTGAGGACGTAGAGAGCGCAACGTGGAAGCACTAGAATAAACCGACCAAGAAGGAGGATTTAGGGAAGGATTTATACAAGAAAAAAAAAAGCTATAAAAGGACCAAAGGGCCCCCCTTTGGAGAACAACTCTATTAACTCTCTCATTATCTTCTTCCTTCTTCTACCTCTCTCTCTTCTTCTTCCTGTCTTCTCTGCCTCTGTCTGAAGAATCCATTGGGCCACCCTGTCGGATTGCTACCGCTTCTCTCGACCTCTCCAAAAGGCCACCACGATCTACCCGTGGTGCTCTTGTTCTATTCCTTAAGTAGTTTATATTCATATTATCATTTAGTTTAGTTTAATGTATGAAATTCAAGTTCAAACACTCTATGTGATATATATATCATGATTCATTGTGTCTATTATTTAGTAACTAGATTTAGAATAAGTGAATGAAATCAAAAGCATTTTTCTGCCTCCCTGTGTTCGGTCGGGACTCCCAGTTTCGTTAATTTTATTTGTCAAGACGTAGTTCGTGCTATACTACGACGTATTTATCTTTTACGTGATCTAATCCACGAACACCTCCTACAATCAAATTGGAGGCATAGCTCTCTTCCTTGCCTTCTTGCAATGGTGGCCGGCCAAAGCCTCGTTATATTCGACCTCTTCTTCATCGTCGATCGTCTCTTTGGAGAATTCAACTCCCTCAACGTTAGCTAGCCACGCTGGTGCGAGTCTCCCATCCCCTTCATCCAAATGTAGTTTCTCTCTCTTCCTCTCACTCCCTAGCATACATTTACCTCAAAATTCTAAATCGATCGCTACCCTACCATCTCCCTGGCTATCTTCTCCAGTGCTGGTCATGCCTTCGACGAAGCTGTGCACCTACTACACTCCACCAAACCACACGTCGTCACCACCCAAACCTCCGCCAGGACTCACAAACCAAAGCCCCCCTCCCTATTGACATTTCCAACCACTCATTCACCCGGTCGGATGAACCCATCGCCGCCATTCGTCTCTAACATCGTCCGGCTGCTACACGCCTCCATTCATGAAAATAACACCGTCGCCACCTTCGCCATCACATGGCAAAGCTTCTGGACCTCCTGATTGCGACATTTAGCCCATTTTCTTATGCTTTAGGCTTCACCGGATCATCAATGATCTCTGCCTTCGTCCGCCGTACTCCGACCATCATCAACACCACCACCACGACCAGCCATTGTGGAATCATCTCACAAAGCTACCTGTAGCTTTAATCGAAGAAGGAAGTAGAGTGGTTGCTTCAATTGGCCATGAACATTGCCTATTGCAGTGCGAAGAAGATGAAGGAAATTTAGTGCCACATCGTTTGTGAAGATTCTGGCAAAGCGTATTTATTGAGTAACACCTGAAGGTTTTGTGCCCATGAGGACGAGGGGTCCCCTACTGATTGCACAACAATCATGCAACCAAAATCACCTGAATTAAGCTAGACCTACCATAACTTAGGATTAATGCATTCATAGGCATAGTAATTTGCACAATAGCTAGTCCATTAGTCATATAGATAATATTGTCATTTTATGACCTAAAAGAGAGATGATTTTAATCGCATATGATTCAAAGCTGAAGATGATAGATCAAACCAGATAGATCTAAATAGAATGATGATGGGAGTCCAATGCTTTCAAAATCGCCTCGATCAGACTAGGGCATCTTGTGTAGTCCGTAAAAGAATGGAGATCATAAAGCCAAAGGACAAAGATCTAAGCCTCAGATGAAGAATCAAACCGCACGGATGAATCCAAACCGATGATCGCAATCCAATGATGCAAAAATCAACTCAATCGGAGGTCTACATCCCCAGATACAAGGAAAAGAAGATGGACGGCCATGATGGCACCATGTGGCGCCATTACAGCTACTCCCTCACCACCGCCCTATCTAGGAAGGCCGCATTGCACACTGTGGGCCGCTTCATCCAATGGCCACGAGCGCGCCACGTCGCCCGCCCAGATTGGATAGGCATAAATAGAAACAATCAAGTATATATAACAGAAAGTTCACGCAGTGCATGGAAGCATGAGATGCACGTTCGAGCCATGCACTGCACGAAATTGAAGTGGTGTTGGGTGTACGGGTGCAGGCGAGCACAATTGCATGGTCGGAGGGCAAAGGAGCGGTTACGTGGTGCAATGAGAGTGCGTCGCAGGCTGACCCGTGATCTCATGTGCTTGCTTTGATGCAAAGGCAATGGGTGTGAATCTGAAGCCACTGCTTTTAAGCCATCCGATCTTAAGGGTGCACGATTTGAAATTGGAAGCACTTAGATGTGAATCTGAGTTGTTCGATTATATGATCGAATGGTTGAGGATCGGGTGCTAAAATGAGGCATGCAGGCACGCGTGAAGAAAGTGAAAGCAGGTAAGTGTGCGTGAGTGATCGGTGGATTCCACTCAACTCAGTAATTAAGTTAATTTCACTTAATTAAGAGTAGAAAAAGTCACTTAGGTTAACTCAAAATTATGTCAGTTGTGTAGTATAGGGTCGAATTAACCTAACATTTTAGAAGTTTTTACTGGTTGAGTCTAGGTCGTTCGCTGGGAGGTATAATTTTTTTCTAAATTCACCAATTATCTTTTATTTCTTTATAAGTTTAGGAGGTATAACTACGTTGATTTTAAGAACATGAATTTTGCCAAAATATTTAAACTATAAAGAATATACAAAATTTCATATGAAAAACACATTTACTTAAATGATGTACTTTATTAACAAGTAAACATGTTAGTTTTCCAATTTTATTTCAAAAGAAATTAAGGCAATATGAGTTCTTTTATTAAAACATGCCTTATTACAACATTTAAGAACAAAAAGTAATTAAAATGATGGAAGAAAAATAATTTCCTTTCTTTACTTCTTCAGCCTCTCTCTTCTTCTCTCTTTCTTTTATTTTCTTCTCTCTTTCGAGCTCTTTTTTTACCTCTCTTGCTCCTGCCTTCTCTCTTCCCTTAGTCTTCTTCTTAGTCCTCTTAGTAGTGCCTGTTCTTCTTTTAACACTCCTTAGCACCTGTTCTCCTCCTTCTCTCTTTCTTAACTTCCTTAGCTGCTGAGCCTAAACACTTCACCTTAGCTTTTCCTTTGATCCTTCAACTAAATCGGGTTTTTTTCACTTTTTAACCAAAATTTATTTTATTTGCGACAAGGTCCTTTTGAGGATACACAGCACCCTAAGACCAGGGTGGGACCAGACCCTACTCGGTCCTCGCCTGATTTCAATTAGGTTTGAATTTAGTTTATTTCATTTCGGTTCATACTTTCGAGCCAAACCGACTCAACCGGCCTCCCAAGCCTCGCTCTCCAAGGGCCACACTCGCTCACGCCCACTCGGGCGGACACCTACAGGCACACAAGCCCACACACACACACACACATGCTCAGATAGATTCAGAATGCTCAGATCGGTAACCAGTGCACCGAGTGCTAACGACTGAAGGGCCGGGATAACAAATTGCTTTTGTTCCCATGTGCACACTCAGAAACTGCCGATGTGGGACTATCTTAACCCTTCCAGACCCAACTTCAACCGATCATAACTCCCTACTTAGAGCTCCGTTTCAAGTGTTTTAAAGTTTTTTGGAAAGCTCTAAGGTTACTCTATACGATTGAAGGGTCAATTTAAGGTTCAGAGGATGTTTTCCTCTTCAATTTGAAGAATGAAATAAGGGGTTCCTATGGGTTTTTAATGCCTAGAAAGTGAGATTAATGTCACAGAGTCCACAGATGGACTTATCTCTCTCATTTAAAGGTCTGTATAGTTACTACTAGTTATTCTGCATCTGCTGGAGTGAGTTTAAGCTCTCAAGACCTTCAGGATCAGCAGAGAAACTCAAAGCTTCTCTGAAAGCTTCAGAGATCAAATTTTCAAACTTGAAATAAGTAAACAGACACAGAAAAACATTACTGATTGATTTAAACTAGTTCTAAGGGTTGTAATTGACTTATATGGGTAGGATTCAAGTTCATATCTCAACAAAATATCACTACTGTTAGTTTAGGTTCAAAAATAAACCAAATTGATAGAATTTGAATTCTCACTAAATTATTCACCAGAGCTCAGTTTAATCACTCTCAAATTATCCAACAGATTCTCAAAAGCAGTCCTATCTTATCAATTCCTCAATTTTAGCTCAGAACTCCATAATCAAACTCTGTTTGACTGTGAAGGCACAAAAATTTGACTTTCTATTAAAAGCTTCTCCACAGGTAATTAAAGCCTCAAATGAAGTTCTTTCAACATCAAAAATTTGCTCAACCTCTCAGATAGGTATTTTAACTAATATTTCTAGGGTTTCAAACTTGTCATTTGAGCTTCAAAATGACTTTGTTCGTCAGAGAGATTGAGAGGTTATGACAGTGAATTAAAGACATGAATAGCTTCAGTGCATTACACTGAAGCTTCTAGGCACCTTAAATACTTCTCAAATCTCTTCTATCAAACTTCTCCAACTCTGCCAGAGTTGGGGAAGATGAACCCTCAATCTGAGCTCCAGTCACTAAATCCTCAATTAAATGACTTCAAATTAATCAGTGATCCATGTTACATCATTCTAGAGCTTCTCAACAAATTCTGTAGGCTGAAGCACAGTTTTGGCTCGCCGAAGCTTATCGGAGCTCCGGTGAGTCCAAAAAATGTGAAAAGTGTGCACAGATTGTTAAAACTTGCCATATTTGATCTGCAAAGGATCTTGAGGTTGCAAGGAACCTCAGAATCACATTTAATTTTTCATTATTTCATTAGACTTAAGGATTAACAGTAAAATTCATTTCTTAAAAGATCTATGTGGATTAAGCTCAGGACCTATTTTACCACTCAATTGAGTAGTTAAAACAAGTCAACAAGTGTTTATATTCATAAATATATATTTAATTTAGGATTTGAACTACTCCTGAGTCACCATTGACAGTGAGCTCAGGAGCTAAATTAGATTTGGGCGTTTAGGTTATATGTCATATTTATATGTATTATAGTGTCGATTAGGGTTCTAAAGTGGTGAATAGATGATGGAGAACCCAGTGGAGGTGAATCTACACCCACTACTGTCACCATGGACAGTGATAGTAGTTGGTGGAGGTGAAAGGTGAATTAGGCTATTAGGTGATTCAATTAATGATTAAGTGGATTAGAAATGGTCATGGAAGATAAAGAAAGGTGATTAGAGAGTTAAAAAGACAAGATTAAGGCTCTGGCGAGCTTAAGGAGCTTGCTAGAGTCGGAGAAGATGAACACTGAAATTCAAAAAATTACTCTAATCTAACCACCTAAACTAACTAACTAAGCTAACCTACTCCTACTCCTACTCCTACCTCTACTCCTAATCTACTGTTACCTGGACGAAGGGGTCAATAGGGTTCCTCTGAAGGTTCATAGCGGACGAAGAAATCAAAGGTGGAATAAAGATCTCTGGTGGGCAGATTTGAGGTGAAGCAGAGGATTCCTTTGGTCGGCGCCTGTGTCAGAGATGCAGCAGACCATGGCGGATCTCCTCGGCTGATCAAGATGGATGGAGGAAGTCGGAAAGTGAAATGGAAAGTCGCTGGAGTTTTGGATGAATAGCCTATCGAAGTCAGCTATAGTGTTAGAAGAGGGAAGAGAGCCACTTTGAGTGAAATCTGAGGGGTGAGGGGGTATTTATAGTAGTTGGCGGCGAAGAGAGTGGCAGGGTCTGGCCGAAGAAGGAGCTTGAGGAGCTTAACCTCCGGCGTCGTCTCCGACGACGGTGAGGTTATCTCCCACTGGAAATTAGGATTTCCGATTAATCTAGATTGGTGGATGAAGAGGAGGTGGTGAGCGCAAGCTGCAAGAGCTTGAACAAAGAAGGATGATGTCGGCAGGGCGGTGATCATGCAGTGGCGTGACTCTCTGTCACCAGCCATTCATTTGGATAAAGAAGAAGAAGAAGAAGGAAAGGGACTTAAATGTAATGAATCTTAAAGACGTATGTGAGAAATATGGACCTGATTGTAATGAATTTTAAGGACCAAAATGTAAACTCAGGTTTTGACGATTTATTTTAACTTAGATCTTTTTCAACTTTTTATATATGTTAGTAAATAAGGTAAATATTATGGTTTCACCTTTAATTTACATATTTAACCTTTTTAGATTAATTTACTAGATTAAGTAAAATTACTTAGGTTATTACATACTTAATTATACATTATATTTAAGTTACTTATTAATTAAGGAAATGATTAATAGAATTTCGAGTCCAATTATTATCTAGATTATTAATAATGTTAATTGAATGATAAAATGTCATTTTTAACTTATTTTAAGGTCCTTTACTATATATCCCTTATTCTATAATTAACCCTTATATATTCATAACCTTAGCTAATTAACTAGGAAGACTAGTTAATTAGGGGTAATTAGAGATCATGATGAGTGTCTCATCAGCGGGGAAGTAGTGGAGCCGTGCGATCACCATCCAAACATCCAAAAGTAGCCACGTGTCAGCATCAGAGTGAATTCGCATGATAAGAAGGCTTCTGAAGGAGTTTTGATGCCTAGTCAGAGTTGTTGATCTCCCGATTGACGGATCTGATTAGCTAAGAGGTTGTTGCACGAGATAAAGGGCCAAAATACCCCTTTTTCCCTCCACAAAAGCTATAAAAGAAGGCCCAGGGCCCCCGAGTTGAAGCATTTATCTCTTCCATCAACTTGTACACATATTCCACCTTCTCTGTAACTCTTTGTCACTCTGCAGCTCTGCTCCAACCTTCATCCCAACGGTTTAGATCTGAGGTGCTGCCACATTTTGCACAAGCATTGCACAAGAGGCATCATTTCTCTACCACTTTCTTCTCTCTCTCTCTCCCCCCCTCCCTCCATCTTTCTATCTATCTATCTGTCTCCATTAGCATTTTCTATTGTGAAAAACTTTATCTAATTGTAATAAAATTCTGATTCTCTAGATATCTGCTTTATACATATATACATTATATATATCTAGTTAGAATTAGTTTTATTAAAATGCTTTTGCAAAAATTGAGATTACCTCCCTACGAATGACCCGGTACTCACCAGAGTTTTATAAGTCTATTTGTTGACGTGTTTTCACGCTATACTATAACTAATTTACTTTTAAAACATGAATTACATGCCGAGCAAGTTGGCACCAATGCCAGGGAGGCAACGGAAATTTTTGAAGCTTTCTTTGGTGTGAATTTTAGATTTCTAACCTGCTATTTTCATTGAATTCGTGTGTACAGGAAAGCAAGGAAATCATAACGAAACACGGCAATGAGAATTGCAGGTTCAAACCTCAGGTAAGTACCCGTAGTTTAGATTATTTAGATCTAGGATTTGCTTGAACCCTAGGATTAATTAGAATTTGTTTGCTTATTATTAAAAAAAAAATCTCACTTGATTTTCAAGTAGAAATAAATTTTTATCTTAAAAATTCAATTCTCAAAGATCCATACGTCCAAAAATTCCCAAATGTTTGCTGGACGTAGATTTCAAAGTCTAAAACAACATCTCAAAATTTTGTACATATTAGGGTTATGGAAAAAATTTAAAAATTAGCACACTAATCTGTTAACAATACGATTATTGTTACTGATTTTTCAGTGTTCAAAATATATTAGGAATTTTTATACAATCCGATTGACATGAAATTTGTCGGACTAAATTTATGAGATAATCAAGAATTTAGGAAAAATCTGAAAAAATTATTTCTTGCACGATTGATTGCACAGATTATCCAATCACCAACTGGGGGTCAAAACTAACTACTAAACCCCAGTACACTTTAAATCATAAAAAAATAGAAAACATGCATTAGAAATTCTTGGAAAATATTTTCTAAGTGCCTAGTTAGTAGTGAAAGAAGACCAATTGATTGAAGTTCTTGGGTTGCACCAATTCTCTGAATTTGACTTAAAAGAACATCTAAAACTATCTGCATTTAGGATTTCACGCTAAGGATAGATCACACCTGCATTTCCATATTTAAAGGAAATCTATCAAATAAATTGGAATTTGCAAAACTCTTGTGTGCCTCATCAAAACCATGATTGAAAATATTAACTCAAGTGAACCCTAAAATGCATTAACAAAAGCATTCGAATCTTAAAATTCACTTCATCATAAGAAAGTGCTTTTGAACCCTATTTGCCTGAGTACTTCACACATTTTAAAATTAATCTTTAAGGGCAAACACCCCCGTAACGCCCATCATATTTCAAAAGCACATCAAACCCATGCCTAAAACTGAGTAGACATGCCTTAGGCAGGACTAATAGACTTGGGGACTGATGTAAACATGTTTATAGTACATAAGATGTCTATTTATGCATGTTCTTAAGCATAGAATTGCATAACATACTATAAATATTGCATAGCATGCATCATCTTGTATTTAGATTAGTTAGAATAAAATGGAGGTTAATTGTCTCCTTTTATGTTCAGGGATAGGGCAAATTTTAATCGGAGCCTCAGATCAAAGATCCAACCATACAGATGTGATCAGAGTGATGATTGGAGTTCAACGACTCCAAAATCGCTTTAATTAGACACCTGTTGCATCAAATAGAGATCGAGGAACCCTAGAAGATCAAGGGCCAAGATGGTGTGAATTCATACTTCAAACGACCAATCCGACAGTACAGATGGATTCGAATCAACAATCATAGCCTAACGGCATGAAAATCAACTCAATCCAACAACTGTGGCACCATCTACATCATCCAGAAGATGGACGGCCAAGATGGCACCACGTGGCACCATCTTAGCCACCCAACCGGCCACTGCACCCACTGCTCCTCTTCTTCAATTTGATTGTTGCTTCTCTGTCGTTGGATGATCATCCAACGGCTGTGGATGCGCATGCACAAAACACAAGCCTGACACAAATGCGCTTATAGCACGTTGGTCGAACGCGCTTACGCAATGAAGAGGTGAGCAGCAGCTGAGGCATGGCGAGGAGGTGCAATTGGCTGCTCGATAGCGCTCACACCGCATCAGACGCCCGCACGTAATGTGGGATCAAACATAGGCAAGCGCAGGGTTGAGGCACGACGAGGATGCATCCCAGCCGTTCAATCTCGCGATCGAATGGTCAAGATTTTGAGAACATGAATTAGCGTTTCACGCGTGGGAGGCAAGCGGGCACACGAGTGTTGCCCATGAAGGCCACATTTTGACCTTTAGTGATCGATTTATCTGTCACTAAAGGTCCAGAATTAATGTTTTTCAAATTAAAAAGACAAAATTGACCTCACTCCTTGCAACTATAAAAGGAGACCCCCTCCATACGAAATTTTCATCCTTTATTTCTCTTCTCTCCCTCTCCAAAGCTCAAGAGAAGCTTGTCCCACATCCGGGATGCTTCTCAAGAGATAAAGTAAAATTTTCGCCCCCATTTCGGAAGTGGATCCTACAACGATGATGACGTGCTGCCTCGTTCCCATTCTTCCCGCTTCGTCCTCCTTCGTCCTGCTCCGTTCCCTGTCTCCCAAGCATCATCTCGTCTGACTCATCGTCCAAGCGACCATCGAGGAGGATATTCCTCTCTCCATTCTTTTTAATGCTTTCTAGAGTAGATTTACTACTTTCTAGTGTAATCATTTTCTGCTTTCTAGTCATAATGATTAGTGTAGCGAACAATCCCTTTGATAATGAATTCCATGTTCATTCTACTTCTCTTTTTGTTTTATTTTTGTTTGTAACATTCTCACTCTCTCTCTTCTATTTATTATAAATAGATAGAAAGTTTCTAATCAATTATTTTGCTTCGTGACAAATAAAACAAACATGTATTTTTAATCAAACGTCCACCTCCCTGAGTTTGACCTGGGATTTCTATTCCAGTATAAATTTTATTTGTTGAACACGAGGTCTTTGCTTTCAAACTACAACGACAGATTTTTCAAAGCCAAATACGACAGCGTAGTAACTCACAACCTCAACATTTTGGCGTCGTTACAGGGGAAGCGACGCTCTTTGATATTTTTCGCATTTTTACAACTTACGAATCATTTACCTCACTTCTCTCCTTTCTTATTGTGATTGCAGGTACTCTTTTGAGATGAGCAAAAGCAGTAGAATGGAGCAAAGTGCTGTTGAAGGTTCTGTAAGTTATCCCCTACCTCCCACCCATTAGTTTTCATTTCACCACGTAATAACACAAACATCAATCAACCTAGGTGTTCTTATAAACTATAAGGTTAGTTTTGTTTGTTTGTTTGATACCCACACCCTCCTCAACCTCCACATTTAAAATGAAAAAAATGAAAAAAAATTCTCACAAAGGTACACAACCTCATCTGATTTTCAAACTCAATCGGTACATTGATCTTTGGAACCGATATACACTTCCAAAACACATAATTGAGTAGAAATCTGATTAGGTAATCACTTGTGTGCCTAATTAAGTGGTGCAATAGGCCAATTGTTTGAGTTGATTGGGTTGCACCACTTCAATTAAAATCAACTCATCAAGTAGCTGCCACATAGGTTCAACTCTTAAGGATTTACTAGGCACTCCACGTTCTTTTAAGTTTCAAAGGAAAACATCTTCACCTATGCTTGAAAACCTAGTGTGCCAACAAAACTTGTTTGAAAATACCTAAAGTTGAATCCTAAAAGCTACTAAGCAAGATTTGAACCCTAAAATTCACCGCATCAAAAATAATCTTGCTTGAAAATCACTGGTTGTACACGCACACATACATCAATCAATCATTAAGGGCACAACCCATATAAAGGGCCCATCACATTCCAAAGTACATTCAAACCTAGCCCTAAATAAAATAGTATAAACATTGGCCTTAAGGATTCGACTCGCTCTTCGTAGCCTAGAACGAGATTATTTTCGATTAGTCTATTTCTACTGTTCAATCTGATGTCTAGATAGGGGAGCAGAATCAAATGATCGTAGCTGGGCGGTACACTAGGAACCGGAGGTGCAAGTCGAAGGAAGAACCTTTTCCCCAATCCCTCCTAACTGGTTGGATTGAACAGACATAAGTAGATCAAATCATTTCTTTATCTCAAGACGGGTTCTGAGAGTCTGTAGGTCTTTAGGCTAGCCCACTTAAGGGCATGTTTGATTACTTGTATTGCAGCTCACCTTTCTTCCTCCTATCTATCATGAATCCTTCCACATTTTATACGCATTCTCGCTCTTTCCCTCCCGTTATGAGTTATCCTCAACATGACAATTATCCCGACTCATTCTGTAATTAACCATTAGTTAGTTGGGATAACTCGGATTGGGGATACAGTTCCAGACCTCTATGTTTAGGGTCTAACTCTGAACACTATGATTGTAATTTCTATCCTTCTCAGAGCCACATCGATTATAGATCGCCACCCTTTCATGGACAACCTAAAATGATCTACAATCAAGGAGGATACACTGATCCTTACCCATCCTCTGATTACATTGTCTTTAGGTCATCACCACCTTTTGAACAATCTAAAATGACCTATTATCATGAAGGGTGTAACGAATCTCAATTCGTTAACTCCTCTGCACTGATCCCAAACCTGCCCAACCCTGAACCAAGTCATTTGGTTCAGGTTAACCAGGTTCAAGATAAGGTTCTGGATAACTTGAGGAATATCATACAATCTTTAGAAGTTCAGGCAATACCTTGCCTTGGAAAATTGGAGCCCCTGATTGAGATGATTGATGATTTGAACAAATATTTGTTGGATTGGCTCCAAGATGTTAAGGATAAGAACTCGGGTGAGTTTCTACCTGAGAAGTTAGCGAAATTGAGAATGAGATTTATGGTTGCTTTAGTTTAATTGTGGGATGATTCCCAGGATGAACCCCCTTCAGGAGAGCCAATGTCAGAACCCGCTCAAGCACCTGTTGGGGGCACACATGTTACGAGGCTGACCAAATTGAATTAGAGCAACCAATTAAGCATGATTTGATTTCTTCACCTAAAATCCCTGAGCCAGGGTACGAGAAAATGTATGTCTCCATGGACCAAAAAAAGACAGATGATTTTGGGACATACATTAATACGGATTTTGATTTCTTTGATTCTGATGGTGAAGATTCAATTTGTGATGTCTCACACGAGTTTACAGAACACAATTTCTGTGAGACGATTGGGCTTGAGGAATTTCGTAGATCATTTGATAGCCCAATAACTGAGGAAATTGATCTTATTGGGGCTCACATTACTGATCTAGAATTGCATTTTCTAGAGAATTCAATCCAATGCCTTGATTGTCGATTACACCCCATTGAGCTTACCGATAATTCTATTTCTGAGATAATTAGATCCAAGTCAATTATGATTCAGCCACATCTTTTAGACTTGGAAATTTCAGACAGGGTGATTAATATGCAAGAGGTCCTGGAATTTGACATTCTGAATGAGGAGGATAGAAGCTAGGAAATTTTGATTTGGGAAGCAAATTTTGGAGGAAATAGAAGATCGAATCTAAGAGTTCCAATTCATCTGAAACCATCAAACCAAAACCATTATGACATTTGTTCTGAGGTTGTTCAGCCCAAGCATACATTCATTGATTATTCTTTCGATATCGAATTCTCTGTAACCCGACTCTTTAGTCTTGGGTTGCATCCTCATAAATCGCAGGCCCAACCCCGCTTGCATACTGATTTTAGGTCTTGGGTAATTTTTATCTAGAACCTTAGATATTCTCGATTATGGGGTATGGGTTTGCACCACAATCTGGTCCACATTTGTGGACATCTACTGGTAGGTCAAAGGTTTCTTCTTTGTATTCTGATTCTAACCTACACCTGTGAATTCTTTATTTCTCTTCTTTGTATAGTGTGCCTAGCTGAAGGTGCTAAATTCATCATATATACAGTTTTTTTTAGTTTTATCTCAGAGCGGACTCGACATTCACGCAATTCAGTTGCTTTCTACTCTATTCCACTCTGTTTTATGTCTTTTTAATACAATGAGGACATTGCATTAGATAGGCATGGGGGGTGGATATTCATCTCTGAATTTATTCGTCAGCTCCATAGATTCATTTTATTTTCTTTTATTTATATATAAAAAAATGGTGGAATCAAGAAAGAGAACTTGGGTTTAAGAAAATTTTCAATCTTAGGAAATACTACATTATGATCTGAACACGAAGACCCTTCAGGTCATTGGACTTAATCAGCCTGTGTATCCACTAAACTGTGGATTTGTTTTTCGAGTCCTCGCCAACCTGAATTCTATTGTAATTTGAGTAAATAACTTTGGGTGATAAGTACACGACTTATCAACCCGCCCACTTATTTGAAGGAACTTTAAGCCTAAAGCATCTACACACTATCTTGTCACTAACTCATTAATCGGTGGTTCTAACTGAAATTGGGTAGCTAATGAACCTTCTAGGGTGATATGGCTGGCTAGTTATCGTGGGTAATAGCCTATAGGTAGGTTGTCTAGAGCCCAGTCACTGGACCATTCTCTTTTTGCTACCTTTAGGTAAATCTTAGACCAGCGAAGCCACCTACTTGAAAAAAAGAGAGAGAGAGAGAAAGAAAGTCAAAAAGAAATGAAAAAGAAAAGGAGAAAAGAAAAAAAAAGAAAATAAAAGAAATAAGCCACACTTCGCCGCACGAGTACGACTGGCAAGTTGTCGGTGGTAACAGCTCATCAATCGATTTTCCAGAACCCAGCTCAATAAATGCATTGTAAATTCCCAAAACACTTAGGAAGAAGGGGAGAAGTAGAATAAACCAGGGAGATATACACAAGATTCACCCTTGTGTTGACCCCATAAAAATAAAAGTAGGGAGAAAGCTACAAGTTATAAAGATACACCTTTAGGTAGAATTCTCTTTTTAAGTTCACCTAGAGGCATAAATATCCGAAGTCCATTCTAACTGCTGATCAACGAGTCTATCACATTCACAATAAGATGCTTATAACTTAGGGTTCTCATCAAATCTTGGGTGAGTTGAATGGCCGTGGAAAGCCACTCTTAAACCCTAAACTCGAAAATCTAAAAAAATTAGAAAAGAAGAAATAGAGAAAAGGAAAATTTTCTTTGAATAAGGCAAGGGCTTGAGGCAGTCTGCATTTTGGCAAATACCCAGTCACTGTTGTGTCTTTGAAAGCTCAGATCCTATGTATACATTTTCTTAATGTTGAAAATAAAAATAATTCAACTTAATTCTTTTATAAATAGCATGTAGTTTTCGCTAGGGACTTGCAAAAGATAGGCATGGGGGTGTGATGTAAACAAGTTTACATTACATAAGATGCCTATTTATGCATGTTCTTAAGTATAGAATTGCATTACATACTATAAATATTGCATAGCATGCAGCATCTTGCATTTAGATTAGTTTGAATAAAATGGAGGTTAATTGTCTCCTTTTATGTTTAGGGACAGAGCAAATTTTTATTGGGGCCTTGGATCGAAGATCCAACCGTACAAATGCGATCAGGGCAACGATTAGAGTTCAACGACTCTAAGATTTTCCTAATTAGACATCTGTAGCATCAGATAGAGATCGAGGAACCCTATAAGATCAAGGGCCAAGATGGTGTGAATCCGCACTTCAGACAACAAATCCGACCGCACGGATGGATTCGGATCGACAATCGTAGCCTAACGGTGTGAAAATCAACTCAATTCGACAACCGTGGCACCATCTACATCATCCAGAAGATGGACAGCTATGATGATGCGCCACATGGTGCCATCTCAGCCACCCAACTGGTCGTTGAACCCACCGCACCATCTCTTCTTCAATCTGATTGCCGCTTCTCCGTCGTTGGATGATCATCCAATGGTTGTGGATGCGTGCACGCAAAACACAAGTGCGACACAAACATGCTTGTAGCACATTGGTCAAACGTGCTTATGCGATGAAGAGGCGAGCATTCGAACCTTGGCGAGCGGTAGCTGAGGCACGGCGAGGAGGTGCAATTGATAGCTTGATCATGATCGAGCTACTACAGGCGCTCGATAGGGCTCACACCGCATCAGATGCCCACGCGTAACGCAGGATCAGACATGGGCAAGCACTCAGTTGAGGCGTGGCGACGATGCATCTCAGCCGTTCGATCTCACGATCGAACGGTCGAGATTTCAAGAATGTGAATGAGCGTTTCAAGCATGGGAGGCGAGCGGGCACGTGAGCGCAGCCCATGAAGGCCATGTTTGAACCTTTAGCGACGGATTTATCCATCACTAAAGGTCCAGAATTAATGTTTTTCAAATTAAAAAGACCAAATTTCCCTCACTCCTTGCAACTAGAAAAGGAGACCCCCTTCATACGAATTTTTCATCCCTTCTTTCTCTTTTCTCCCTCTCCAAAGCTCAAGAGAAGCTTGTCCCACTCCCGGGATGCTTCTCAAGAGATAAAGTCAATTTTTTGCCCCTATTTTGGAAGTGGATCCCGCGACGACGACGATGTGTTGCCCCGTTCCCATTCTTCCCACTTCATCCTCCTTCGTCCTGCTCCATTTCCTGTCTTCCAGGCATCGTCCCGTTCGAATCGTCCTCCAAGTGGCCGTCGAGGAGGATATTTCTCTCTCCATTCTTTTTAATGCTTTCTAGAGTAGATTTACTACTTTCTAGTGTAATCATTTTCTACTTTCTAGTCATAATGAGTAATGTAACGAACAATCTCTTTGATAATGAATTCCATGTTCATTCTACTTCTTTTTTTGGTTTTTTTTTTGTTTGTAACATTCTCTCTCTCTTCTATTTATTGTAAATAGATAGATAGTTTCTAATCAATTAGTATGCTTCATGACAAATAAAACAAACGCGTATTTTTAATCAAACGTCCTCCTCCCTGAGTTCGACCTAGGATTTCTATTCCGGTATAAATTTTATTTGTTGAACACGAGTTCTTCGCTTTCAAACTACAACGACAGGTTTTTCAAAGCCAAATACGATAGCGTAGTAATTCGCAACCTCAACAGGGACTTGAAACTATATTGGGCTAAGGTCAAGGCCTTGTCTACTTGGACCCACTAGTGACAAGAAAGGTCAATGCTGTAACCGCGTTAACCTTTAGTGGTATCCCGCTGTGCGAGGTGTCCTAAGGGGTCCCATCTTTTGGCTAGCCAAGTAATTCAAGGGTTGATCTAACCCAGTCGTGTTTTGGTGAGCCAAGATTAGGTCTATTTAGGGTTGACACTCTAAGGACCAGTTCGATTATTTGTATTAAAAGGGTGAGGTATTCTCTCATTTGTCTTCTATCTCTCATCTATTAACTTTCTTCTGGTACATGGATGCTAAAAGGTCTCTGAACCTTGATTTGATACCACCTTTAGAGAGTAAACTAAGGAGAAGACCTAATTTTTCCGAATACATTCCAATGACTAATTGCCATGAGGAAGAAATGATTGAGGAGGAAACCATGGACCCATACTCTTTTGCCTCACACTATTCTCCCTATCCCAACCCTTCCCTTACTTCAACTTCTTCAGGATGGGAGAACTCTCCTCAACACCCGGGACTTGATTCCCTTGCCTATACCTCATATTCCCTGAGTATAGCTAGGCCTACCTCGAATCCCACACGAATCATTGGATATCAAGGATCTCTACAACCTCAAAAGACACTCTCCAAGCAAGACCAACACCAGATTGGCATGACCAACTATCTTGACCGGTTCAGCCAAACTCATCTCTCTCCAGATCAGGGATATGCCTTAGAATCCCAATACATAGAATATCAATCCTATCCTCAAAATCACTTTACAAATTATCCCAATTCCACCAAAACAACTTTACCTTCTCATTGGGATAACCTTACAACACCAAACCAAGGATATGATTCTTACCCTAGGTATTCAAATGATAGATATTCTAATTCAACTGAGGAAAGAAATCCTGGAAATTATTATACTCAGCCTGATCAAATCCCTGACCATGGCGGTGACACTGAGAGCACCCAATTACTCCAAGTAGTCCAGGGGATGAGAGAAGTTAATAAAATAAATATAGATAATCTGACAAAATAGCTCAATAGAATTCAAAAAGCACAAGGTGATAAAACTGGTCCGAGCATGCCACAAGTTGGTGGTAAGCCATTCAAGGTTGAGGATCCAACCTTAAGTATGACATCTTATCCAATCCAAACCTCTACATACACTAAGCCCATCCACCAGCCCTGTGATTATGCAGAACAGATCCTACCCAGTCCTATAGCTAAACTAATAAACGATTTTGATATCCCAAAAACTGACTTTGAGGAGGAAGACTCACTTGAAGAAATACATCTTGATTGTGTCACTGAATTGTAACCATTATATTTTGAAGAGCCAATCTATAGTGGGCTGGAGTATGAGTCTTTTATGTTTAAAGATGCACAATTGGACTACATGGAAGATTTGGGAGAATTAGAGCAAGATCAAGAAGATAGAAAGATTTGGAACACTGACACTCCCAGCCAAGCACGGTTGGATGGCTTCGATGTCATCTTGTCTGAGTATTACCATGATCAGATATGCTTAAACAATTTGATATCTAGATTTGGAGATACTAATCATTCTAAGATATCCCATATAGAAGCCAAATCTACTGTCACTTCTATTTCAGCTAATTTGCACCCTTCTCTTCCCATCCACCAGAGTTCTAAAGAAAAATTTGACCCTTATCCCCAACATCTTGAGATTGAGCAAAATAGACAATCCCCTTATGAAAAATATGTTCAAGAAATTACCGAATTACTAGGGTTGACTTATGAAGATCTATCTGAGGAAGCAAAGAATTCAGCTAAATCATGGAATCCTGAGGAGCTTGACTTGATTGATGAGAAACAAGAAGACATTCCCTCAGAAGATATAGTCCAAGAGAAAAACAATTGGGATCAAACTCAGAAGTCCAAAAAACAAAACGGATTTGAGGTGTTGACTAATCTAAACCCCGATCTTACTCCCCCCGGGACTGTGATTCTAGGGAATAATCAATTTCCGTCCATTACATTTGAAGACTTGCATCATGATTTGGGCAACTTGAATGAGAAACTTTTGATCACCCTAGGGATAAGATTGAGGATTCTAATAAGTCCAAAACTATTGAGATGGACCACTAGATCTTATTTGACTCACCTACTTGACATCCATCATACCTAACTTGAATTGCAAAGTGGTTTCCTATATCATTTCAAACTACACCACTCGGGTTCCTCCTTTCATTTCCCATTACTTTTAGGACCCATACGATTTATTCCCCATTGACCACACTGTATCCACCTCATCTGCCTTCCTCATGCATCACATCTTAAGGTTGCCACTATCTACTATCCACTCTGGCACTCGCACTAATGTTTTTCTCTTTTGTAGCATCTAGCTACAATTAGTTTCAAGCCCGTTCACTTTATTTTTCCGACCTTTTGTGCTTGGTATTCACCATCAGCTGATCCGCATTTGTGGATCACTGATCCTTACGTTACATGATCACATCTTCATTTTAATCTTGACTCAATGAATTTATTTGATCATTTATTTTTAGGTTTAAGTCTGGCAAATGACGTTAAGCTTAGCGTTAGCTAGGAGGCAACCCAGTATTTATTACAAGTAGCTATTCATCCTCTGCATCCATACTGACCTGGATTAACAAGCATAGTCAAGTGATATCCCTTCTTGTTATTTATTTTGATTTTCATGCATACATTTCAATGAGGACATTATAATAAATAGGCATGGGGGGGTGGACATTACATGTCTTATCTTTTTCTCTGAAGAAAAAAAAAATGCATTTAGGCATAAAGAATTTTTATTAAGGTTTTATTAGGGATTTATTCTTAAGTTGATTCCTGAGTTTAGAATCCAGTATAATTTCACACTTATATGTATAATTTGCAATGGATCCTCTGTGAAGACCAATAAACATCTTTAGTTTGTCGAGAATAAGTAATGCTTCTTCTCCTAAACCCTTGGACAGTAATTAGGGAGTCAGGAAAACTATCTTCTAACATATCCACAAAACAACTATGAGGTGAGAGTAGAAAGTCTACTGGTGCTCTAAGGCTAATATGAGGAATCTTAACATCTAGATAATTAAATCATGACACTCGGAGTTAGGCATAGTTTTCGCTCTCGATTTCTGCATACAAGTTCTTAGTGCGAATCTCTTAAGAGCCACCAAATAAGGCAAATACACAAGAGCAGGTTCTGACAAAACTAGTACTGAGGTAGATGGTATGACCATCCTTTACGGAATCCTCGGCTGAAGGAGGGTATTAATGTCAAGGTCAGAAACATACTGTCCTATCCATTCCCTTCCGAACGCTGAAAATAGGCACTTCCACCAAATAAGCCATCCAATATTCTCTTGAACACCCATAATCCAGAATAATGCCTTGTAAATGAAAGTTTGTATGATGCATTGCGTTAGTAGATATTTGAGAAAAAAAAACAGAGAGAAAAGAAAAGAAAAAATATATATATACTTATACGTAGAAAAAAGATTTAGAAAGAAAGAAAAAGCAGAAAAGGAAAAAAAGAGTTTATAAGTGTTTTTAGAATTTATTTCAAGTGTAATGAGACAACAACACCTACCACCCTCACGATCCAAAAAATACAACCTTTACCTACTTTTCTGTATTTCTGGCTACCTAAATACGGGTTAAGGAATTCTGACTTAGCCTTAGAGTTATCAGAACCTAATCAAAGTGTTAATGCCAGGAGAGACCACCAAATATACTGATAAATTTGGTGAGATTTTGAGCTCGAAAAGAAAGAAAAGAAAAGAAGATAAGAAGAAAAAGAAAAAGAAAGAGAAAGAAAGAGAGAGAATGAGTATAAAGGAACTAAAGAGAGCACAATTTCTCATCTCTCTCTGAGTTGAATTATTTCATAATCTGGAAATCTAGGTTCTAAAGTACTAGCTTACATGTAGCACCAGATGAGTGTGAGCCACCAAATACAAATCTACTTGACTCAAAAATCTTTTACCTAAGCCAAAAGCCAAGGCTGAATATGCAGGTTTCTTTATAACCCCGAGGGAAGAAGTTTGCCTAGCCCAATAGATTTTTACTAAGGGTCAAGTACGAGATTTAGATGAGGATTGGCTTTCACTTGGATCCGTTGCATAGGCTACAACAAAACACAATCATGATTATCTGGATTACTAAAGCTTCAGATGAAAACAAATGACATAAACCTCTAGTCAAACTCTTGATAAAAATTACTCATGTAGGACCACTTTGCATTTAATCAAGCATTTGCTAGGGACTAGCAAGATTTAGGCACGGGGGTGTGATTGTACTGCAATCATGTAACCTAAATCACCTGAATTAAGGTAGAACCTGGCATAACTTAGGATTAATGCATTCATAGGGATTGTAATTTACACAATAGCTAGTTTATTAGTTATATAGATAATATCGTCATTTTATGACCTAAAAGAGAGATGATTTTAATCACATATGATTTGAATCTGAGGATGATTGATCAAACCAAACAGATCTGATCAGAACGACGATGGGAGTCCAATGCCTCCGAAATCATCTCGATCAGACAACTAAGGCACCTTATGCAGTCCATAAAAGAACAAAGATCATAAAGCCAAAGACAAAGATCCAAGCCTCAGATGAGGAATCTAACCGTACAGATGAATCCAAATCGACAATCGTAGTCCAACGATACAGAAATCAACTCGATCGGAGGTCAACAACACGAGATACAAGGAAAAGAAGATGGACAGCCATGATGGCTCCATGTGGTGCCATCACAGTTGCTCTCTCACCACCGCCCTATCTAGGAAGGTTGCACCACACACTGTGGGCCATTGGATCTTCATCCAATGGGCCACGAGCATGCCATGTCGCCTGCCCAGACTAGATAAGCATAAATTGAAGCAATCAAGTATATATAAAGAAAGTTCGTGCAGCACGTGGAAGTGCATGACCTGCGTTTGAGCCGTGCACTGCACGAAATTGAAGCAGCTTTGGGTGTGTGGGCACAGGCGAGAACAATTGTGCAATCGGAGGGCAGAGGCAGGTCTACGTGGTGCGATGAGAGTGCGTCACAGGCACACGCATGATCTCACGTGCTTGCTTTGATGCAAAGGTAGCAGTGCTCATTTTAAGCCGTCCGATCATAAGGGCATGTGATTTACAATTGGAAGCGTGCAGGTGTGAATCTGAGCCGTTCGATCATACAATCGAATGGTCGAGGATCGGGTGCTAAAACGAGGCATGTGGGCATGCGTGAAGAAAGAGAAAGCGGACGAACGCATGCAAGGAAGCTGCGGAGCCATGTGATCATCATCCAAACGTCCAGAGGCCACCACGTGTCAGCACCAGAGTGAATCCGCATGATAAGAAGGCTTTTGAAGGAGTTTTGAGGCCTAATCAGAGCCGTTGATCTCCCGATTGACGGATCTGATTAGCAAAGAGGTTGTTGCATGAGATAGAAGGCCAAAAGACCCTTTTTGCCCTCCACAAAAGCTATAAAAGAAGGCCTAGGGCCCCCCAGTTGAAGCATCTATCTCTCTCTTCCATCAACTCCAGACATATTCCACCTCCTCAGCAACTCTGTATCCCTCTGCAACTTCACTCCGACCTTCATTTCGACGCTTTGGATCTGAGGTGCTGCCACATCTTGCACAAGCATCCCACAAGCGACGCTGTTTCTTTGCCACTTTCTTCTCTCTCTCTCTCTCTTTCTATCTGTCTATCTGTCACTTTTAGCATTTTCTATTATGAAAAGCTTTATCTAATTATAATAAAATTCTGATTCTCTAGATATCTACTTTATACATATATACATATAGATATATCTAGTTAGAATTAGTTTTCTTAAAACACTTTTGCAAAAATTGAGATTGCCTCCCTACGAACAACTACGTACTCACCGGAGCTTTATAAATTTATTTGTCAACGTCTTTTCACGCTATACTACAACTACTTAACTTTTAAAATCGAATTACACGTTGAGCACCTACCCGATACACATACGCACTCACACGGTCGCTCGCATGCATACGTAAGCTTGGGCATGGTTTTGCATTTGGATACGTGCATTGTTGCCTCAAGATTCACGCCAATATAAGCCCAATATGTAGCGATTCTGAGGCTTTGTTCCTTGAGATATTCTTCTGACGCCTTGAATGTTTAAGGCATTTAGCTCTTTGTACCAACGCCTGTTGTGGCTTTGAATGATAGTACTGTTGGATTATTTGAGGCATATGCATACTTTGCTAAGTGGTTCGGCACACTGTTGGAAATTTGAGTTGTTTAATACATGGGATATGTGCTTAATGTGGGAGATAAGTGGTGATTCAAATCACCATTTTGAGCTTTCATTTATATTCATTTTATCCCATCAATTTTTGAGATAGAATTGCTATCATTAAATATCATCTTGAGTAGATTTTTATTCATTAAATATCTTTCTTGTGCTTACTCATTGTGCTTAATGTTTCGAATTATGATTAGTGTGTGGATTTCAAATTTGCTCCATATGAACGACCTCAAAGTCACTTTTATTTTCGAGCACTTATAAATTTTAAATGTTTTTGCAATTTTTGTCACTGTACTACGACTCATTTATTTCTTAAAATGATGACTTTTACCATCAACACCAGGATGGCGCTACGTGGCGCCATCCCAGCCTCCCAAATACTCTCAAGAGTGTCGTAGCCCTTCTTCATCAGCATCAGTTAATCTCCACGGTAGGATCATCATCCAATGGGGGAGAACGCCTGAGTGAAATTTTTTAAAACTCGATCATCTGCACTTACAGCGTGGTGGTTGAGTGCCTTATTAGAAGGGGCAGGCATGAGCTCGAGCCCCACCCCGCCTCAAATCAAGAGTGGGAGAATGTTTAATGAGCAAAAGAGGAGATTTCAATATGCGTTCGTTGTAGCAAAGCCTCAATCGCTCGAAAATAAATAAATTTATAACTTAGAATCAAAGAAGAGTCCGAGGTCGAACACAAGGAGCAAATATGGAATTCACACATTAATCTCATTCAAAATCAATAAGCGCAAGTAATAATAAATATGCAATGAATAAGTATGACCAAGTTATCATTCAATGAAGCTCACAATATCATGGAATCAAAAAGAAAAGAGAATCAAAAAAATGATGATTTGAATCACCACTTATTCTCTTAATTAATCATGCATTCAATATTTAAATTTAGAATTCAATCTTAACCATGTACTTAAATAATGCAACACTGCTATCAACCAAATTAGACGAAGTCTTTTTCTTTTAGATGACTTAAGTGTCTCTGGCACAAGACTTTTAAGAAGCCTTTCTCTTCTTTCTTTTCTTCAGCTTCCCTTCTCTTTCAAAGGCCTCCCCTTTCTTCTTTAGATTCTTTCCCTCACAAAGCCTTCCCTTCTTCCTTAAGCATGGCCCTTCTTCTCTTTCTTTCCCACGCCTCTCTTTCTTCTTTTCTTCTTCACAACATAGGGGACCCAACTTTCCTTCAGCGACTAAGTGTTGCATAGGGCCAAGTATTCAGAGAGCGAAACCCTCTCCCGCCCTCTCACAAGACTTCCTCCTCTTCTCTCAAGCCCAGACCCAGTGTAGTCGGATCCAAATGCGAGCATTTGGGTCTAGAGCAGTGACGTTGGGAAAAATGTTAAGTTAATTTGTTCATTGTAGCATGCATTTACTTCAATTTTAATAAGAATAATCGTACATGAGTCCGAGTGTCAATCTTAGGGAGGTGTGAAAGCAGACCGTTTTATCGCTTAAAGGTGTCATAAAAATACACCTTTTGATTCACTTACGAAAACAACGAGAGAGAGAGAGATAGGGAAAGAGAAAGAGAGAGAGAGCGAAATAGAATAGGATTAGAAATTTGTGATGATGATGCGATTGTGGCGAACTATGAAAGAAACACAGACATGATGATAGAAGATAATATTTTGCATAAACGGAATAGTTTTACAACTATAACAATAGATGAAAGCCTAAAATAACAAAAATATTAAACTAGAGAAACTACCAACTAAAGGGAGACGCGAGGTAGCCACGGCAGTGGAGGGGCTTCCGTCGGTGGTTCAATAGCTCCAAAGACTTGCTCTCAGCTCTAGAAGGTGGTGGGAACTCTTAGGTAGAAGACGCCCAAAAGTGGAGTAGGATGAGCCCTTTTATAATGGAGGAAAAGGGCCAAAATTCGTCCTTAGGTCAACAGCGACATCAAGGACGTTGCTAAAACTTTGCCTCAAACATTGTTGAAGACTAGCTCATGTGTGCCCCTCACACACGCGCTCGGCTACACTGGCCCACGCGCTCCGTGTCGTGTCGCACGCACTATGCCACATGCATGTGTTGGTGCTACTGCCGCTGCTGTGTGCATGGCCACATGCGCTGTTGCTCCACTGCCACTTCAATTGAGGATTGACAAGGTGGCGGGGCTCAAACCCATGTCCCTCCTTTGGGTAGGCTCTTGTCGACCGATGAGCCACGCCCATGAGGTTGTCGCAAGGAGGAGCCAAGGGCATGCGGTGGACAGAGCTTCTTAACCTTTGGGAATGGATGATGGGGATGAAGAGGAGTCAGTGGTGGGGCTGTTGGTCGGTGTTGGGTGACCTAGATGGCATCACATGGTGCCATATGGGTTGCCCATCTTTTTTTTGTTGTAGAGGATGCCACGGTGCTCAGATCGAGATGATTTCCATTTTGTCGGACTACGATCGTCACTCCAGATCCATCTATACGATTGACCTTTTAATCCAAAGCCCATAAGGATGTCGCATTGCCCTTGGCCATTGATCTTCCTCGAACTTGTGTTGTGGGGGCTACGGAGGTCAGATCAGGGTGATTTTTGAGTCCATTGGACTCCGTTCATCGAGCTGGATCCACCCGTACAGTCAAATTGCTCATCTGAGACATATTTCAATATGGACTTGTACACAAGGTCATTATACATTGATTCCTAAGCAATCTTAACGTAAAGTAATGCAGAATGCATGCAATACCCGTAAACCCACTATAATATGACATTAGTGAACTTGTACCCTCAAAATTGACTCTAATTGATAATATTAACACTAATAATTGTAGAGTCATCATACCCCCATGCCCACCTCTTGCTAGTCCCTAGCAAGGTTTAACCTAAATACTATTTACAACCGAAATTAGGAATTGGCCACTCAGGTAGAAGTTGCTTGTCAACAGGAGGAAATTTCTACTAAGAACCTAACTCACAGAGACTCAACAGTGCCCAGGTTGCCTGCCAAAATGCAGACCACCCCAGTCCTTGCCATATTCTATATGGAAACAAATGTATAAATATTTTTTTTCTTTTTTCTCTTTTCTAATTTTTTTGGATTGCTGGAGTTGAGGATTTCGGGGTAACTTTTTACGGCTACCCAACATACCCAACACTTGAAAAGGACTTTAAGTACTAAGCATCTTATTGTAAAAGTGATAGACTGACTTGATAGCAATTAAAATGGACTTTGGGTTTATACGCCCCTAGGTTACTAGAAGAGAAAATGTTTCCTAAAGGTGCATCTATCAGGTAGCTTTCTCCTTAATTTTTATTTTTGTGGGGTCAACACAAGGGCGAACCCAGTGTATATCTTCCCAATTTATTTTACTTCCCTACTTCTCTATGTGTTCTAGGAATTATTTGTGCATTTTTGTTAGCAAGGCTCTGGACAACCTGCCAATAGGCTGTTCCTACGGCAACTTACCAACCATACTCGTGCGATGAAGTGTGGTTTATTTTTCTATTTTTTCTCCTTTTTCTTTTTTTTTTTAATTTTTGAGTACCATTCTTTTCTTTTTCTAAGTAGGTGGCTTCCCTGATCTAAGATTTACCTAAAAGCAATAGAATGAGTATGGTCAAGTAGCTGGGCTCTGGACAACCGGCTAATGGGCTGTTACCCACGGTAACTTGCCAGCCATACTACTCTAGAAAGTTCATTAGCTACATAATTTCGAAAGAAATTGCTGAAAAGTGAGTCAGTGCAAATAGTGTGTAGATGCTTAGACTTAAAGTCCCCTCAAACCAGAAGGCAGGTTGATAAGTCGTGTACTTATCACCTTGATTGCACAGCAATCATGGATCCTAATCAACCTAAATAATGTTTGAACCTAGCTTAATTTGTGGATATTACACTCATATCTTGCATATCATGCATTGCATCAGTCTATTTAGAATAAGATGAGATATCCTGCTATTTAATGGTTTTTATTACTATTTGCAGGTAATATAGTGATCCATGAAGGAGATAGTAGAATAAAGCAATAAAGGAAGAAGAAGACTGATCCAGATAAGAGGAGTGAGGATAGCCTTATCCCTACCCTTAGAAACCCTAGGATAGCCTTCCCAAACCCAAAACAACCTCCATTAGGGCACCTTAGCCTCAAAACCCAAACATGGATAGCACTATCCATATTCTTATCCACCCTATCTCTCTCCCAAACACTTAGGAACCAAAACCCACCTTAGAAAACCTAAAACCCACTCCAGCACCTTTTAGGACGTCCAGGCATCTGGCTGGACGTCTGATTTCTGCAGAATAACAATCCAGGAAGCCAAAACTCATACTGACACAGAATTGGGCATCCAATTTAATGTCCAGACACCCAATTTTGTAGTATAAGACATCTGACCACTATCCTGGACATCTGATACTGCTCTCTGGTTCCTAATTTTGGTGTTGGAAGCCCTAGCTTGCCAATTTTGACTTAGGAACCCCACCAAACACCCTAGGAAACCTAATTAGAGACCTCCTAAGCCTAGTCCACTATCCACAGCCATACTTATCCTATCCCTAACCCAATTAAACCATCCCATACCTAATTGGGTGCATCTACAGTTGATTGGGTGCACCAGAGCCCAATTGGATCCACCTAGGATCTAATTGACTCATACCTATTAGGGTTACCCTAGCCTAATCACATGCACACATCCAATTAGACTTGACCTAGACCTAATTAGGTTCACTCCTATCCAATTAGACTTTCCTAAGCCTAATTAGGCCCACACCCATTTATTCTAGATTGACCTAACCTATTTAGCACCTAATCCTACCAAAACCCACAACCTAGTCCTATGAAAAATACACACCCACACACACACACACCCCTTCCCATTCTACCCCTACTAAACCCATGCACACTCTCTTGGAGACCCTAAAAGCTTGTGTCAAACCTAGATCCTAAAAATGTGGCATTAGCTAATTTCGGAGCCACCAAAAGTGGCAACCAAATGGAGCCTTCCATAAGGGCAAAGAAAGAGCCACGAAATGGCACCATCTCCACCACTCTCTTCCTCTCAACTGGCAACCACACCTCCTCCTCTCCCTCTCAAGGCCATCCTCTTCCTCCAAGGCTCCGTCCATGGATGGCTAAAGAAGAAGCTCCTCCAAGGCATCTTCATGAGGGTGGCAAGAAGAAGAAGAGCATAAGGATGCAACACCTTCTCCTTTCTTCTTGTGGGCGTGCCCTCTTCTTCCACCATAGAGGATCCATGCCTCCATTTTCTTTTCTTCTTAGACAGCCATAGAGAAGACCCCCCTCAAGGTCTTCTCAAGGTCAGCCATTGGTAGAGAAAGGGTGCAACACCCTCCTTTCTCCACTTGGGTGCACACACCCATTCTCCTCTCTTTAGTGGATGGCCAAGAAGGCTTCTCTTTAGCCTCTCTTGGTTGATCCCTTTCTTTAGTTTAGCTTTATTTCCATGTATTTGGATTTTTATAGTGACTTAACTTTTGATGCATGATACTCTTGTCTAATGTTTTATATGCATGCTATTATCTTCACGGCTTACAACTTTGATACATGCTTTCATTTTGTGTTTCAAAATAAAAGATCAAAAACACAAAAAGAGAAAAATATTAGGTTAGATTAGATTTAGGTTAGATTAAGCCAATCCAAATCTTGACTTGTTTTCACGCCTCCTAGAGACGAACGACCGGGACTCAAGTTTTCAAAAGAAATAAAATCCATCGAGTTTCGATATTATAAATATTTTGCCAAGGGGATTTCACGACTATACTACGATTTTCGATGATTTCAAAATACATGATTTCCACTCTTGTCACACCACAATTTATTAGCCAAATTAAAATAAAATTACTTGCTGAGGACATGAGACTAAGTCCACATTCGAGTGGACACCCGGGCTAATTAAGCCTAATGACTTGAAGAGTCTAAATGCTCAGGTCCTACAGTATCAATTCCTAAAGTTCGCAGCTCCTAACGCCTAAGTTTTCTTCTCCTAATTCTAGTGTTTTCTTTTTGAATAAAATAACAGGAAATTACTGTTACAGGCTGACAAAATGATTATTTCATAAGATATCCACACCCCCATGCTTAGCTAATGCAATGCCCTCATTGTTAAAATGAAAGCATGCAGGAAAGCAAAATTGGAAGAATAACACCTGGTTTCCGTGAGATTCTGGTCAGCTCAAAACAGCCTTTACACGTGTCAAGTTTAGTGCCTTAAGCTAGGCAATGTTTGGCCAACAGTGGTTAGGGAAAGGTGAGAGCAACCTTGTCCGAGATGGGTTCAGGGAGCACATGGTCAACACAGGGTTTGAGACATTGTCCATTGACCTTGATGGAGCTACCCATCTTTGGGTCAGAGATTTCGATGGCCCTGTTAGAAAAAATTCGCTCAATAATGAACAGGCCGTTCCAGTTAGACCTAAGCTTACCGGGGAAGAGCTTCAGTCGAGAATTGAAAAGCCAGACCTTCTAGTTCAGCTCAAAGCTCTTACGTGAAATCATCTAGTCATGGAGAGCTTTCGTCCTTGCCTTATAGATTCTAGCATTTTCATAAGCGTCATTTCTAAACTCCTTCAATTCAGATAGTTGGAGTTTCCTTGTCTTCTCAACCATTGCAAGGTCAAGATTACAATTCTTGATGGCCCAAAATGCCTAGTTTCAAACTCTACGAGTAAGTGACACGCCTTACCAAACACCAGATGGAATGGAGACATACCGATAGGCATTTTCTATGCTGTACAATAAGCCCAAAGAGCATCATCTAGCTTTTGGGTCCAATACTTCCTATCAAGCCTTACGATTTTCTGCAAAATGTTTTTGATCTCCTGATTGGAGACCTCAGCCTGTCCGTTCGTCTATGGGTGGTAGGGTGTGGAAATTCGATGATTCACCCCCTATTTCCCTAGTAAATTCTGAAATTGGGCATGAGTGAAATGTGTGCCACCATCACTGATAATTACCCGAGGAATCCCGAACCGACTGAAGATATTTTTCTTCACAAAATCGATGACCACCTTGTGGTCATTGGTCTGGGTGGGGATTGCTTCAATCCATTTGGACATGTAATCAACAGTGACTAGAATATACTGGTGTCGAAATGAAGGAGGGAAGGGTCCCATGAAATCGATGACCCAAATGTCAAAAATTTCGATAGAAAGTATTGGGTTTAGGGGCATCATATCTCTCTTGGCCATGTTCCCGAGTGTCTGGAATTAGGCATGAGACTTTGAGAATTCCTGGGCATCCTTAAATAATGATGGCCAATAGAATCCGGATTGTGAAATTTTGGCCATCTTTTTCCCGGAAAAGTGCCCACCACATGCAGATGTTTGGCAGAACTCAAGTATACTATGGAACTCATTTTTCAGGATGCATCGACGAATAATCTGGTCAACACCTATGCGGTATAGCTCAGGATCATCCCAAAAATAATATTTGGCCTCAGACATAAGTTTGTCCCATTGTTGTTTGCTCTAATCCTGGGGGATTTGACCAACAGCCAAATAATTGACGATATCTACAAACCAGGGGGTTCGGACACCCAAGACTATAAGGATAGTCTCATCTGGAAAACTTTCAGAGATAGGGAAATCTGGATGAGGAGAATCAATTAGGATTCTCGAGAGGTGATCCACCACTACATTTTGTGCCCTAACCTTGTCCTTGATTTCAAGATCAAATTCTTGAAGTAACAGCATCCAGCGAATAAGCCAGAGATTGGCATCCTTTTTTTCCATGAGTGTCTCAAGGTCAAGTGGTTGGTGTAAATGATAACATGAGAACCTAAAAGATTAGCCCTGAATTTTTCTAAGGCGAAGACTATGGCTAGCAACTCCTTTTCAGTAATGGTGTAGTTCCTCTAGGCCTCATCCAGAGTCTTGCTAGCGTACTAGATCATAGAGGGATTCTTATCTACTTTTTGACTCAAAGATAGCCCCGACGGCATAATCAGATGCGTCAACCATGATCTCAAATGGGGCTGTCCAGACCGGTGGTTGCAACACCAGGGCACAGGTGACTACCGTTTGCCATTTTCAATAAATCAAATGACTTATGACATGATTCATCAAACACGAATTGCGTGTCTTTGGCCAGAAGGTTACTCAAGGGTCGAGCAACCTTCGAGAAGTCCTTGATAAATCTTTGATAAAAACCCACATGCCTAAGGAATGATCGGATCTGTTTCACGGATGTGGGTGGAGGAAGTCTAGAGATAGCATCCACCTTAGCCTTATCAACTTCAATACCCCGATTAGAAACCACGTGACCCAAGGCAATGCCTTCTCGAGTCATGAAGTGGCTATTCTTCCAGCTGAGGACCAGCCGTGTCTTGATGCATTTCTGGAGGATCAATTCCATGTAAGCTAGGAAAGACTCGAAAGAATCTCCAAAAATGGAGAAATCATCCATGAAAACCTCAAGACAGTCTCCTACCATGTCAGAAAAAATGGCCAGCATGCACCTTTGAAAAGTCGCAGGTGCATTGCAAAGCCTAAACGACATTCTACGGAATGCAAAGGTTCCGCAGGGACATGTGAAAGTTGTCTTTTCCTGGTCTTCGGAATGGATAGGGACTTCGTTATATCCCGAATAACCATCCAAGAAGCAAAAGTACTTTTTTCCAGCTAACCTTTCTAGGATTTGATCAATGAATGGCAAGGGGAAATGATCCTTTTTGGTGGCTGTATTCAGCTTTCTATAGTCAATACAAACTCTCCAAGTAGAAGCTGAATGGGTGGTAAAGGATTCCCCTTTCTTGTTAGTCATAATGGTTATTCCCACCTTTTTGGGTACAATCTGAATGGGGCTAACCCATAGGCTATTCAAGATCAGGTAAATAATGCCTGCATCGAGCCACTTTATTATCTCCTTTTTGACCACTTCTCGCATATAAGGGTTTAGTCTCCTCTGCATTTTGCGAGATGGGCGGGATCCATCTTCCATGAAAATACAGAGATTATAGTAAGATGGCTCGATCCCCTAAGGTCGTGGATGGTTCAACCAATTGCCTCTTTATTTTTCTCAAGGACCTTAATCAATCTCACTTCTTGCTCCTTAGTCAAATCAGCACTAATAATCACAGGGAGCATATTCTTAGGTCCTAAGAGCTCGTATTTCAAATTTTTAGGCAATAGTTTCAATTCTAGCTGAGGTAGGTTTAGTATAGAGGGTAGGGAGGATGCTGATGAAGATTTATTAGGATGATCCAGTGGAAGAGGCTGGGAATGAACAAAATCAACAGCTTCTTCAGGATGTGGCAGGTCTACTATGGAGGGTTGTGGATTAGGTTCGCTAAGTCCAGTGGAGTCCTCGAGTACATTGATGGACATGCATGTCTCCATATCGAAATCATGGTCTTCGAGCTCCTCAATGAATCCACAAACCTCAAATCCTTTTATCACCTTCAAAATATCAAGATCTATCCCCAAAGGTGATTTCCATACTATTGCTCTCACAATTTACATTGGCCTTGGCGGTAGCTAGGAATTGGTGCCCCAGAATGATGGGTGTGTTCGTCAAATCGTTAGGTACATCCACGTCAAGGACCAGGAAATCTATGGGAAAATAGAAGTTCTTGACCTTGACGCTTACATCCTCAATAACGCCCTTCGGTGTGGTGACCGAATGGTCCACTAATTGTAGCGTTACTGAGGTTGGCCTAAGTTCTCCAAACCCATACCTCTCATAAAGAGAGGTAGGGATTAGGTTGATGGATGCACCTAGATCCAATAGTGCCCTATCGAAAGTGTACTCCCCAGTGATGCATGAAATCAAGGGCACACCTGGATCTTTCTTTTGAGGAAGGTGATGCAGGATAATAGAACTTTCCTGCTCAGAGAGAATCACCTTCCTCGGGGTGGGTTCTCTCGACTTACGCTTTTGGGTACACAGTTCTTTCAGAAATTTATTGTAAGTTGGGATGTGCTTAATAGCATCGAGGAGCGAAATATTGATACCTACACTCTTAAATAAATTCAGGAACTCCTCACTGCTATCTAAGGTTTTCTTCTTCCTGGTGCTTCAGGGAATAGGATGTGGGTGGTGTCTTCAATTTTAGGTCCCTAGGCCTTATTGTCTTCTTCAATCTCCTCCTTTTCTCTCTCGAGCTCCTCAAGGTTTTGGCTTCTAGAAGGTAATTCAGGGTCCTGGGCCTACTTTCTGCTTCTCAAGGTGACGGAGTTTGCAGAGGCGTATGGGTTCGGGTCTTGAGGCAGGTTAGTGAAGATTGGAGGGCCTTGATTGGTCATGTATCCAGAAGAAGAGGAGGGACCTTACTCAACCACTTAAGCATGTGCGTGTGTGTCCCTTTGATTTCCGTACCCTTGGGCTCTAATGCCCTAATTTTTCACATTGAGTGGGTTGGGTACGGGTTAGGATGGTAGAGATCTGGGTTGTTAGGTGTTAGTAGTAAACCCAGATTGCAAGTTGTCCAATGATGTCTTCATTTGCTGCATAAGCTAAAGCAAGGACCCTTGCATTTCTACCATCTACCGATTTAAATCAGCCTGCCCTATAGATTGTTGGGCATTCCAAGGTGGCTGAGTAACTAGTCTTGGGGGCAACTGGGTATATACTTGACCTTGACCCATAGGTCTTTGAGATGCATAATTGCTGGGTCATGTTTAGGTCTATTGCCCTTGACTTTCCAGGAGAAGTTAGGGTGGTTCCTCCAACCCGAGTTATAAATGCTGGAATACGGGTTGGACCTAGCATTCTCCTATATTGCATACGCATCCTCATAGGGTGAGGATGGAGAGAAGGAAGGATCAGAAAAATTGGGATCAAAAGCCCTAGTTTGGAAACCATATGGTTCCAAGAAATCCTGGCTCATAGGTTGCACCGATTCAAGTTGGTTCATGAACTCCCACCTCGTGGGAGCTCGTAAGGGATGGAATCTCGAATTCTAGAATTGAGTGGGTGTAGACATGTTTCCTGAATTCCCAGACATCCATTCTTCCATTCTTTTAGCAACCAAGTCCATCTTGTCAAGCTTGTTACAAATTAATTCCATGTCAAATGAATGAGAATCCTGGATCTCATTAGCATTTGACTTGGGTTGTTGGGACCAATTGAAGGCATCCATGGAGACATGATTAATTTAATTCTCGCTCATTTCCTCAAACATGTCGTATGTGCTATCTACATCCCTATTGAGGAAATTACCTCCACAGGAGGTGTCCACGTGATTACAAAGTTGTTCGACCAACCCGTGATAGAATATCTGCACGAGTTGCCATTTCGGCACCTCGTGGTGTGGACACATCCTCAAAAGTTCCTAGAATCGCTCCCAGGCACCATGAAATGGTTCCCCCGGCCACTGGGTGAAAGTGGTAATTGCCTGTTGCAAGCCATTGGTCCATCCGATTAGGAAGAATTTTTTTAGGAAAGCCAACTTAAGAGCAGCCCATGTTTCTATCGGCCTTCCAATGGTCTGGTACCAATGTGTGGCTTTATCCCTGAGAGAGTGAGGAAAGAGCCGCATGATCATTTGCTCTTCGTTCACATTCCTAGCTTTGATGGTCTGAACCAAAGTGGTTAGATCCTCCAAGTGCTGGAATGGGTCCTCAGAGCCAAGCCCAAGAAAATGCTTAATCAAACTTAAGACTTAAAGCTTGATTTCTACATCTCCAGCAGGAATCATGACGTCGGGACGTTCCCCATAGTTTGAAGGATCATAGAAATCCTTCAAGGGTCGAGTGCCCTGACCATACATTCATTGGAACCATTGTTGCATCTGCTATAATTCTTCCAACTGCCTCCAAAATAACTCCTGCTGGTTCGGGGGCGGGGGAGGTGGTTGTTGATCAGCCATGGGATTTGCTTGACTATAACTCAACCTCCACCTCCGGGAATGGTCTAAAGGTCCTTCCAAATGAGGGTTCCTTCCAAGCATACACTAGAAGGAAGTCGGAAGGATGGGGAAGAGAAGGAACCCTGCAGCACAAAAAATGCAAGCCTATCCTTAGGTTGGGTAGCCTAAAGGTCTATAGACTCTCAGAATCCGTCTTAAGATTATAGATAATTTACTCTATTTGTATCCAGTCAATCCAACCAGTTAGAAGGAGGGGCTGGGAGGAAGGTTCTTCCTTTGGCTTGCACCTCCAGTTCCTTTGATACCCCCCAACCGTGGTCGTTTGACACTACTCCCCTAGCTAGACATCAGATTGACTAGTATAAGCAGGTTAATCATGAACAATCTCAATCTATGCCTTGAAGAGAGAATCAATCCTTACAACCAATGCCTAATCAATTTTAGTTAGGCTTGGGATATTTAGCACTTTTGGAATGTGATGGGCCCTTAATGGGTTGTGCCCTTAATGATTCGTTGAAAATGTGTGTATGTGCACAACTAAAAAGTTTTCAAGCAAGATTATTGATGATGAAGTGAGTTTTAGGGTTCAAATATTAGGTAGATTCAACCAAATTTTCAGGAGGCAAAAAAAGTTTGAAATCACGAGTCCAACTGTTTTCCTTTACAAATCAAAAAGAAATGTGGAGTGCCTAGCTTGACCTAAATATTGAATCCTATGGGGCAACTACAAAATGAATTATTTTTAAAGTGGGTGGTGTGGTCCAAACAGCTCAAACAAGTGACCCAGATACACCAAAAATTAGGCACGTAGAGATGATTAACCTAGTCTGATTTTTACTCTTTTATGTGTTGACTTGCGTGTACCGGTTCCATAGGTTGGAATCCCAGTTGAGGGGAGGGAAAAATATTTGATTCTACTCTAGAGGAGCATCCCAGGCTTGGGACAAGCTCTCTCTATAGCCTTGGAGGTGGTGAGATGGAGGACCAATATTTGGTGGGGTATAGTAGCATTACACTAATAGGAGGCCTTTTAGAGCTTGTGAATAAGCTCTAAGGGAGCTTTGGTAGGCTACTAGAGCTTAGGAGTAGGTGGGAGTAGAGTAGGTAGAGATGGTTGGGAAGGGAAGGGGTCATGGGGTTTATATAGTGGAGGAATGGAGGTGTTTTACATGCACGGGTCTTCAGCAACATTTAAAATGTTGCTAACGACCCGCTGGGGGTGTTGCTAAACATTCAAGCGCCTTGGCTAGCATACGGAGGCATGGTTGTAGCTGGCATAGTGCAAGGAAATCGTCAACCGTTGGATCGAGAATGGATGGATGAGATCACGAGGAGATTGTGCATGCTTGCTTGCATTCAAATCATGCTCTCGCTCGCAGCCATTGGATCCACCATCGCACGCCTGGGAGGTGCCCGCAGATCACACCTTCATTGATTTTGAATCATGCTCACCGCGTGATCACGACAATCGGATGACAGCTACCACGCCCAGTCGACTTAAATGAGCGCTCCAGATGGTGCACATATACTTTGGCGTGCGTCTGTGCGTTGTCGAGCGGTGTCTCCTAGCTCTTGCGCAACACCAACCCCTCGATTAAGATCGAGCGGTCCAATTTCTTCGAGTGCTGAAGGGGGTGTGGAGGATTGAGGCTCGAACCCGCACCTCTCATTTAAGGAGTGAGTGCGCTACCGTTTGGCTAAGAAGTTTCTTGGTCACGTGGAGATGAGGTGTGGCCGTGCACCTCGATCGTTGGATGAAGATCCAACGGTTGAGATGATGTCCTCCTTGAGATGCTTAAGGTCGAGTGATGAAGAGTGCTTCTCAACCGTTGGATTGAGATCCAACGGTTGGGATTCTCTCCTTGAGGCGAGGGTAGGGGATGCGGCTCATGTAGGGCATCCGAGATGGCGCCATGTGGCACCATCTAGCTCGTCCATCTCATTCTTCTTCTAGAGGATGCTACGGAGCTCTAACAGGGGTGATTTTTCCGCTGACAGACTACGATCATCACTCTGGATCCATCATACGGTCGGATTCTTCATCCAAAGCCCGTAAAGATGTCGCACTACCTCCTGGCCATATAAAATGTTGGAATTAATATATAGAATATACAAACTATCCTAAATTCAATGCAATGAATGTTATGCAATATTTGTACTATGATATGCAATGCTAGGCCTAACAACTATCATAAATAAATAATAATTTTATCATGAATTCATCCATTTTTATCACCCTGCGACGCCGCCTATCCTCCCCTCATCTTCTGATGCTATTCTCCTTCAACTCAACATCTTTGTCCGGGCCACGTCAATGCAACTTCGTCCTCCGAGCAGTCGACCAAGAGGATTTCTCTCACCCTCTTTCCCTTTTACTGCTTTCATAGTGTAGAAGAATTTGTAATAAACATTTTTCAATCATTTATCTAGAAGTAGTTTTTGATTCTCTCTCTCTTCCTTCATACTTAAAAAGTAGAATAGTTCTTTCTTGCTTTCTAGAATAGCTTAGTGTAGATGATATTTGATGTAAACATATTTACACTACTTAAAATGTCTATTTATGCATGTTCTTAAGCATAGGATTGCATTTCATGATATAAATATTGCATAACATGCATCATCTTGCATTTAGAGTAGTTTGAATAAAATGGAGGTTAATTGTCTCCTTTTATGTGCTTGGACAGGGCAAACATTTTATCGGGGCCTCAGATCAAAGATCCAACCGTATGGATGTGATCATGGCGACGATTGGAGTTCAACGACTCCAAGATCGCCCTAATCAGGCATCCGTAGCATCAGATAATGACCTGGGAACCCTAGAAGATCAAGGGCCAGGATGGTGTAAATCCGCACTTCAGATGATAAATCCGACCGCACGGATGAATTCGAATCGACGATCGCAGCCCAACGACACAAAAATCAAGTCAATCCGACATCCGTGGCACCATCTACAACTTCTAGAAATGGACGGCCAAGATAGTGCCACATGGTGCCATCTCAGTCGCCCAAACGGCCGCTTCATCTTGTGAAGGCTCCACGCCCGATCGCTCTCCTCCGTTGGATCTTAATCCAACGGCTGTGGGAGCTTGCATTCTAAAACGTGAGCTCGACCATCCGCGCCCCATAGCGCAGCGGTCGAGCGCGCTATCGTGAGCGCGGGGTGGGGGTTCGATCCGCGGCGAGGGGCTGAAGGGCGCGATCAGTTGAGGTGCGTGGAGCGTCAGATGAAGATCGGACGGCCGCGCACGCCCGATAGCGTCGACGCGCGATTGGATGCGCAATCGGACATGCAATCAGACGAGTGGGGGGCGCTCAGCACGCGGGTGCGGACGCATCTTAAGCCGTCCGATCTCGCGATCGGACGGCTGAAAAGCGCTGGACGTGCGTGGATGTTGAGGAGCGGGCAGCCGAGGAGGCGAGCGTGGGCGCGGAGGCGACGCCCACTCAGGGCTTTAGTGACGGATTTATCCATCACTAAAGACCCCTCTTTTATTATTTTGAAGTTGTAATATCCATTTTGCCCCCACTCCTTGCAACTATAAAAGGAGACCCCCTCCAAACGAAATTCTCATCCCTTCTTTCTCCTCTCTAGCCCTCCAAAGATCAAAAGAAGCTTGTCCCACACCTGGGATGCTTCTTGCGAGATAAAGTCCAATTTTCGTTCCCCTTCAGAAGTGGATCCCGCGACGACGACGGCGTGCTGCTCCGTTCCCGTTCTTCTGCTTCGTCCTCCTTCATCCTACTTCGTTCTCCTTCATCCAGGAGTCGTCCCATCCGGCTCGTCCTCGAAGCAATCGTCGAGGAGGATAACTTCTCTCTCCCATTCTTATTTACAGCTTTTCTAGTGTAGAATTTTCCTGCTTTATAGTGTAATTGATTTTTCGCTTTCTAGTGTAACTTTTATAAACAGTTGAAATATTGAATAAATGTTCTCTTTCTCTCTCTCTCTCTCTTTCTCTCTCTCTCTCTCTCTTAGTTTGATAGTGCCATTGTAATTATATCGCCTTACTTATAAAAAAATTCTAAAAAATATATATAATTGAGAATATAGATCAACGTAGCCTCCCTATGTTCGACCCGGAATTATTTTCGGTATAAATTTTATTTGTTGAACATGAATTCTTCGCTTTTTGAACTACAACGACAGGTTTTCCAAAACCAAACACCTAAGCGTAGCGATTCGAAAAATACCGTTCAACATTTTGGCGCCGTTGTCGGGGTGGCAACGATTTCCGATCTTTTCTTCGCATTTCTTGCACTTTATTTGTTTTCTAACTAGCTTTCTCTTGTGTCTATTGTTTTGCAGAGACCTCCATCAAGGAATCAACAAGCGGTAGACTGGAGTAAAGTGTAGTTAAAGACAACTGTAAGTGCTCCCCCATTCTTTCCCCCTCCATAGATTTCATTCGCCACATTAAATCCAAATCCCAATTAACCTAGGTGTTTTGCATAAATCCTAGGAATAGTTTGGTTGTTTGGATTTCCACTCACATTCATTCCACCCTCATTCATAAAAAACAAAAAAAAACAAAAAGATAATCTTGTGGGGTAATTTTCAACAAACACACAACACACACCCACATTCAAGGCACTTGATCAACTTGATTTGTTTTCTACTCAACCAGGTTCTGATCCGTGGAACTGGTACACACAAAGCAACATATAATAGAGTAGAAATTATTCTAGGTTAACCATTTTTGAGTGCCTAACTTAGTGGTGCATTTCAGGCCAATTGTTTGAGTTGATTGGGCCGCACCACTTCAAATAAAATAAACTCATCAAGTAGCTGCCAATTAGGTTCAACTCTTAGGGATTTACCAGGCACTCCACATTATTTTTAAACTTTAAAGGAAAACATCTTCACCTGTGCTTGCAAAACCTGGTGTGCTAATGAAACCTGTTTGAAAATACCTAAAGTTGAATCTTAAAAGCTACTAAGCAAGATTGAACCTTAAAATTCACCACATCAAAAATAATCTTGCTTGAAAACCACTGGTTGTGCACGCACACACAAATCAATCAATCATTAAGGGCACAACCCATTTAAAGGGCCCATCACATTCCAAAGCACATTCAAACCTAGCCCTAAATAAAACAGAGTAGACGTTGGCCTTAAGGATTGAACTCCCTCTTCAGAACTCAGAACGAGATTATTTTCGATTAGTCTGTTTCTACTGTTCAATCTGATGTCTAGCTAGGAGAGCAGAGTCAAACGATCGCGGCTGGGGGGTACACTAGGAACCGGAGGTGCAAGCCGAAGGAAGAACCTTCTCCCCAGTCCCTCCTTCTAACTGGTTGAATTGAACAGACAGAAGTAGATTAAATCTTTCCTTTATCTCAAGACGGGTTTTGGGAGTTTGTAGGTCTGTAGGCTAACCTATTTAAGGACAGGTTTGATTGTTTGTATTGCAGGGTACCTTTCTTCCTCCTGTGTCTCATGAATCCTTCCACATATTTCACGCATTCCCACCCTTTCCCTCCTGTTGTGAATTATCCTCAACATGACGATTATCCCAACTCATATTGTAATCAACCATTAGTCAGTTGTGATAATTCAGATTGGGGATACAATTCCGGACCCCTGTGTTTAGGGTCTAACCCAGAACACTTTGATTCTGATTTCTATCCTTCTTAGAGCTACATCGATTATACATCGTCTTCCTTTCATGAACAACCTAATACGATCTACAATCAAGAAGGATACACCGATCCTTACCCATCCTCTGATTTCACTACCTTTAGGTCATCACCATCTTTTCAACAATCTGAAATGACCTATTATCAGGAAGGGTATAATGAATCTCAATTCGTTAATTCCTCTGCATTGATGTCAAACCCGCCCAACCCTGAACCAACTCATTTGGTTCAGGTTAATCAGGTTTAAGATAAGGTTCTGGCTAACTTGAGGAATATCATTCAATCTTTAGAAGTTCAGCCAATACCTTGCATTGAGAGATTGGAGCCCCTGATTGAAATGATTGATGATTTAAACAAGTCTTTGTTGGATTGGCTCCAGGATGTTAAGGATAAGAACCTGGGTGAGTTTCTACTTGGGAAATTAGCAAAATTGAGGATGAGATTCGTGGTTGCTTTGATTCAATCTTGGAATAATTCCCAGGATGAACCCTCTTCAGGAAAGCCAATGACAGAACCCGCTCAGGCACCTATTGGGGGGGACACGTGTTATGAGGCTGACCAGATTGAATTAAAACAACCAATTAAGGATGATATGATTTCTTCACCTGAGATCCCTAAGCTAGGTTACGAGGAAACGTATGTCTCTAGGGAACACAAAGTGACTACTGATTTTGGGACATACATTGATACGGATCCTGATGGTGAAGATTCAAGTTGCGAAGTCTCACGCGAGTTTTCTGAACACGATTTTTGTGAGACGATTGGGCCTGAGGAATCTGATAGATCATTTGATAGCCCAATAACTGAGGACACTAATCTTATTAGGGCACACATTACGGATCCAGAATCGCATTTTCTAGAGGAATCAATTCAATGCCCTGATTATCAGTTACACCCTGCTGAGCTTATTGATGATTCTAATTCTGAGATAATTAGACCCAAGTCAATTTTGATTCTGCCACATCATTTAGACTTGGAGATTTCAGACGGGGTGATGAATATACAAGAGCTCCTGGAATTTGATATGCTGAATGAGGAGCTGGGAAGTTTTGAGTTGGGAAGTTAATTCTGGAGGAAATGGAAGATTGAGTCGAAGGGTTCCTTTTAAACTTAAACCATCAAATCAAAACCCTTACGACATTTGTTTCGAGGATGTTCAACTCAAGCACACATTCAACGATTATCCTTTTAAGCTTCAATTCTCTGTAACTCGACTTTTTGGTCTTGGGTTGCATCCTCATAAATCGCAGGCCTGGCCCCACTTGCATTTTGATTTTAGGTTTTGGGTAATTTTTATCCAGAACCTAAGATATTCTCGATTATGGGGTGTGGGTCTGCACCACAATCTGGTCCACATCTGTGGACCTCTGTTAACAGGTCGGAGGATTCTTCTATTTATTCTAATTCTGACCTGTACTTGTGAATTCTTTATTTCTTTTCTTTGTATAGTGTGCCTAGCTGAAGGCACTAAACTCAGCACATATACAGTTCTTTTTAATTTTTCATCTCGGAGCGGACCTGACATTCACGCAATTCAGGTGCTTTCTTCTCTTTTCCACTCTGTTTTATGTCTTTTTAAATCAATGAGGACATTGCATTAGATAGGCATGGGGGGGTGGATATTTATCTCTGAATTCATTCGTCAGCTCCGTAGATTTGTTTTATTTTAATTAAAAAAAAATCAAAATTAGGAAAGAGAATTTGGGTTTAAGAAAATTTTCAATCTTAGGAAAAACTACATTAAGATCTGAACACAAAGACCCTTCAGGTCTTTGAACTTAATCAGCCCGTGTATCCACTAAAATGTGGATTTGTTTTTCAAGTTCTCACCAACTTGAATTTTATTTTAATTGGAGTAAATAAGTTTGGGTGATAAGTACACGACTTATCAACCCACCCTCTGATTTGAGGGAATTTTGAGTCTTAAGCATCTACACACTTTCTTTGCACTGACTCGTTGTTCGACGATTTTAAAGGAAATTGGGTAGCTAATGAACCTTCTAGGGTGATATGGCTGGCAAGTTATCGTGGGTAACAGCCCATAGGTAGGTTGTCCAGAGGCCAGTCACATGACCTTTCTCTTTTTTTTGCCCTTAGGTAAATCTTAGACCAGGGAAGCCACCTATTTTAAAAATTAAAAAAAAAAAAACTAAAAGCAAAGGAGAAAAGAACAAAAAGAAATAAGCCACACTTCGCCGCACGAGTACGACTGGCAAGTTGTCTGTGGTAACAGCTCATCGACCGGTTGTCCAGAACCCAGCTCAGAAAATGCACTAAAAATTCCCAAAACACTTAGGAAGAAGCGGCGAAGTAGAATAAACAGGGGAGATATACACTGGATTCACCCTTGTGTTGACCCCGTAAAAAAATAAAATAAAATAAAAATAGGGAGAAAGCTACCGGTTGTAAAGATACACCTTTAGGCAGAAGTCTTTTTGAGGTCACCTAGAGGCATAGAAATCCGAAGTCCGTTTTAATTGCCGGTCAACGAGTCTATCACAATCACAATAAGATGCTTAAAACTTAGGGTTCTCATCAAATCTTGGGTGAGTTGAATGGCCGTAGAAAGCCACTCTTAAACCCTAAATTTTGAAAATCCAAAAAAATTAGAAAAGTGAAAAAGAGAAAAAGAAATTTTTTCTTTTAATAAGGCGAGGGCTTAAAGCGGTCTGCATTTTGGCTGATACCCGGGCACTGTTGTATCTTTAAAAGTTCAGTTCCTAAGTAGACAATTTCTTAATGATTGAAAAATAACTCAAGTCCAAGTAATCTAACCTAATTTTTTTATAAATAGCATATAGTTTTTGCTAGGGACTAGCAAAATATAGGCATGGGGGTACGATGTAAACACATTTACACTACTTAAAATGTCTATTTATGCATGTTCTTAAGCATAAGATTGCATTTCATGATATAAATATTGCATAACATGCATCATCTTGCATTTAGAGTAGTTTGAATAAAATGGAGGTTAATTGTCTCCTGTTATGTGCTTGGACAGGGCAAACATCTTATCGGGGCCTCGGATCAAAGATCCAACCGTATGGATGTGATCAGGGCGACGATTGGAATTCAACGACTCCAAGATCGCCCTAATCAGGTATCCGTAGCATCAGATAGTGACCTGGGAACCCTAGAAGATCAAGGGCTAGGATGGTGTAAATCCTCACTTCAGATGATAAATCTGACCGCACGGATGAATTCGGATCGACCATCGCCGCCCAACGACACAAAAATCGAGTCAATCCGACATCCGTGGCACCATCTACAACTTCCAGAAGATGGATGGCCAAGATAGCGCCACGTGGTGCCATCTCAGCTGCCCAAACGGTCGCTTCATCTTGTGAAGGCTTCGCACCCGATCGCTCTCCGCCGTTGGATCTTAATCCAACGGCTATGGGCGCTCGCATTTTAAAACGTGCGCTCGACCATCCGCGCCCCATAGCGCAGCGGTCGAGCGCGTTATCGCGAGCGCAGGGCGCGGGTTCGATCAGCGGCGAGGCACTGGAGGGCGCGATCAGTTGAGGCACGTGGAGCATCAGATGAAGATCGGACAGCCGCGCGTGCCCGATAGCGTCAACGCGCGATTGGACGCGTAATCAGATGCGCGAGGGGCGCCCAACGCGCGAGCGCGAACGCATCTTGAGCCGTCCGATCTCGCGATCGGACAGCTGGAAAGCGCTGGACGTGCGTGGATGTTGAGGAGCGGGCAGCCGAGGAGGCGAGCGTGGGCGCGGAGGCGACGCCCACTCAGGGCTTTAGTGACGGATTTATCCATCACTAAAGACCCCTCTTTTATTATTTTGAAGTTGTAATGTCCATTTTGCCCCCACTCCTTGCAACTATAAAAGGAGACCCCCTCTATACGAAATTCTCATCCCTTCTTTCTCCTCTCTACTCCTCCACAGCTCAAAAGAAGCTTGTCCCACACCCGGGATGCTTCTTGCGAGATAAAGTCCAATTTTCATTCCCCTTCGGAAGTGGATCTCGCGACGACGACGGCATGCTGCTTCGTTCCCGTTCTTCTGCTTCATCCTCCTTCGTCCTACTTCGTTCTCCTTCATCCAGGCATCGTCTCATCCGGCTCGTCCTCCAAGCAATCATCGAGGAGGATAACTTCTCTCTTCCATTCTTATTTACAGCTTTTCTAGTGTAGAATTTTCCTGCTTTATAGTGTAATTGATTTTCCGCTTTCCAGTGTAACTTTTATAAACAGTTGAAATATTGAATGAATGTTCTCTCTCTCTCTCTCTCTTTCTCTCTCTCTCTCTTAGTTTGATAGCGCCATTGTAATTATATCGCCTGACTTATAAAAAAATTCTAAAAAAAATATATAATTACGAATATAGATCAACGTAGCCTCCCTGTGTTCGACTCGAAATTATTTTCGGTATAAATTTTATTTGTTGAACACGAATTCTTCGCTTTTTGAACTACAACGACAGGCTTTCCAAAATCAAACACGTAAACGTAGCGATTCGAAAATACCGTTCAACAATATTCCTGCTTGTTTCCACACTATCATAAAATGCCAAAAAAAAAAGCAAATACAAAATACCAAAAAGAAACAAAGTAAAATGCGATTTGCAAAGAATCAAATGTCGCCTCCCTGTGTTTGACCCGGGGTTCATCTTTAGTTTCTGTATAAATTTTATTTGGTTAGTGAATTTTGCGACTATGACGACGGGTTCTCTAGAGCCTTAACTTTTCCTCGTGAAATACACGCTCACCAGCTAACATATTTGTAGGCCAAAGATGTTGGGGACATATATTCATCAAGGGAATATGTACCGTAACCATCATGAGGTGCATAACCCTAATCATAAGGTGCCAATTCCAAATTGTTCATGGGTTTCTGATACATAGCATTACGTGAAAGAGTAGGAGAGGATGCATCACAAGTGAGCATATGTACTCGAGCAGGAGGGGCTAAGGAAGCAGAAGAAGGGTGAGATGCAGCAACATTTCCTGGATATCCTGGACAAGAATGAATCAATTCATTAATCTTCTTGTCTAGCAAGTCCACCTTATCCAGCTTCTTAGTGATAATGTCCATGTCGGCTCGGGCTGACTCTGCATGAGCCTCGTAGACCATAGCTTATTGCTGTCTAGGTCACTAGAATTGGTTCATTGAGGTAGCACGATTGCACAACAATCATAGGACCTAATCTACCTAATTAAGTTAGATCCTAACTTAGGAATAATGCATGCATGAGCAGCATATTTTGCATCGTAGTTAATTTATTACCTTTGCAAATAATAATGCCATTTTAGGCTCTAATTGAGAAGCAATAATAATTGTAGATGATTTAGGGCCACGGATGATAAATCTAACCATCTGGATTTGATCAGCACGACGAGCGAAATCAACTCTTCGAAAAGCGTCTTGATCATGCTTTTGTAGCATCCATGAAGTACACGAAAGAGCAAAAGCCAAGAAGCAAGGTGGCACAAATCCAAATCTCAAATGCCAAATTTGACCACACGGATGGATCCAGATCAACGATCATAGTCTAATGACATAAGAATCACCACGATCGGAGCCCTGTAGCACCATCTACAAAAGCGAGAAAACGAATGGTCAGGATGGCACCACGTGGCACCATCCCAACAGCTCTCACTTGACTGCACATCCTCTAAGGCACTGTGCCGGCCATTGGATTATCATCCAACGGCCAAAAGAGTGCCATGTCGATCGGCACCTAGCACTCTTCATCAAAGAAGGCTTCATCTCAGCCGTTGGATCGCCATCCAATAGCTGAGAGCGCGCGAACGAGAAATCAAAAGCGTGATCATCCGTGCACATAGCACAGTGGTCAGCACCTTCAATCGGTAGAGCACGGCGAGTGTTCAAAGCACATTGAACTGAAATCAAAGTGCATGGGCTGCACGGCTAAAATTCAGTCATGCGATCTCAATCGAAGGGCGCGAGGACGCCGTGTGGCACGTGGTGGAGAGTTTGATCAGCCGACGCGATAACATGTGAGATGAACACATGGTGGGATGCACTGTTGCTCGCGGCAATGATGTGCATCATCTAAATAGCCAAAAATGTTTATTAATGCATGTTCTTAGTGTTATATTAGCATCATGCATTGTAAATAGTGCATAACATGCATTTAGGTAAAATTGTACAAATTGTATAGTATTTATCTCCTTTTATGGTCAGGGATAGAGTGATTTTTAATTGGGGCTTCAAATGGAAGATCCAACCATACGGATCTGATCAAGGCAACGACGGGAGTTCAACGACTCCAAGATCGCCCTAATCGAACATTCGTAGCATCAGATATAGTCTGAGGAAGCTCATAGATCAAGGGCCAAGATGGTGTCAATCCACACTTCAGATGACAAATCCGATCACAGCCTAACAACGTGAAAATCGGTCCAATTCAACATCCGTGGCACCTTCTGGAAGACATGGAAGATGGAAGGCCAAGATGGCACCATGTAGCGCCATCCCAGCTACCCAATCAGCCCAAGGAACCGCCACTGCCTTTCTCTCCTCAACGAATCGATCAATCTCCGCCGTTGGATCTTGATCCAACGGTTGAGATCAATGCCCACTGCTCAACCATAGCGCACCCTCTCTTTCTCTCCATCGCGCGCACAATCGGATCTTGGCCGTTGGATCTTGATCCATCAGTCACGAGTGCGCGCGCTTAATTCCTAAACACGACATAAAGCCAACCGTAGCGCAGCGATCGAGCACCCTTGAGCGAGCGCGAGTTGCAATCAAAGGCGCGCGCACATTTTATCTCGACCGCGTGATCAGCTGCGGACGACCTAGATCACCCAATCGGCTAGACGCACGATTCGATGCATCTTTGAATGCCTGATCTCACGTGTAGAAGAAGGCGAGAGCGAGTTGAAGTTTAAGAGATCGAACGACTGAGATCCATTGAATGTGCAGTTGGCGTTAAGGCGTGGGTGAGGAGGAGGAGCGCGCAGTGCGTGCATGTTGCCCACGATCAGACCTTTAGTGACGGATAAATCCGTCACTAAGGACCTGATTTTAATGTTTTTTGAATATGGAATGACCATATTGCCCCCAATCCTTGCAACTATAAAAGGAGACCCCTACCCTACGAAATTCTCATCCCTTCCTCTCTTCTCTCACCCCCTCCAAAGCTCTATGAGCTTGTCCCAAACCCGGGATGCTCCTCTAGAGTAAAAATTAGAATTTTTCCACTTCTCCCCTCTTCGTGGAGCATCCCGCAGTTGTCCTCTCACTACATTCGGGAAGCGAATCCCACGATGACGACAACATCTTGCCTCATCCCCGGTTCCTCCTGCTTCGCCCTCCTTCTTCCCATTCTGTCCTCTGTCTTCCAGGTGTCGCCCTGTCCGGCTCATCCTCCAAGCAGCCGTCGAGGAGGATAACTTCTCTCTAGCTTCTCTTTTACTACTTTCTAGTATAGATTTTCCACTTTATAGTGTAGATTTCCTACTTTCTAGTGTAGTGGGCAGTTGTAATTGTAATGAATATCAGCTTATGATAATGATATCCATGTTTATGCTACCTCTCTTTTGTCTTTATTTGTAATATTCTCTCTCTGTCTTCTATTCTTTATTCTTTAAGTAGATAGTTAGTTTAGATTCAAGTCAACTAGCTAATCTGCTTCGTGACAATTAAACAAACGTAGTTTTGAATCAAACGTCTACCTCCCTGTGTTCAACCCAAAATTCTTAGAGTTTCGGTATAAATTTTATCTGTTAATGGATTGCTTTACAAATTGAACTACAACGATGGGTTTTCAAAATCCAATTCCGATCGCGTAGTTTTCCGCTCTCAGCAGGCAATCAAAGGTAGTGTGGTGCACGTTTTAAGCCATTCGATCGTAAGATCGGATGGCTGAATTCAAGCGTGTGAGTGCGCGATGAGCTTTGAGGCAACAGATCAAGCAGTTGATCATGTGCCACGTGGCATGATTCCATGTAGTGACTGCGATGAAGGCGTGATGGAGGTTCTTTTGAGGTGCCATCTGGTCCATTGATCTTCCGATCGACGAATCTGTTACTCCAAGGCTGTTGCATGGTTTAGAGAACCAAAATACCTATTTTGTCCCTCACTTTGGCTATAAAAAGGACCTAAAGCCCCCATTTGAGGGGCATGTCTCCCTTCAGACATCTCCAACTCCCTTCTACCCTCTTCCTCCGAGATGTCCACCAAGGTCACCCTTGGTGCATTGCTGCTGCTACTCCATGCCTCTCCAAAGGCCACGAAGGACCATCCTTGCTGCTACTCGACAATGTTCAGTGTTAATATTATCAATTAGAGTCAATTTCGAGGGTACTTGTGCAAGAATGACATTTTATAATAGGCATGGGAGCATTGCATGCATATTGCATGATCTTTACATTTTAATCGCTTAGAATCAATGCTTAATGACCATGTGCACAAGACCATTTTGAAATAGGTCTCAAATGAGCGATCGAACCGTACGGATGGATCCAGATCGACGAATGGAGTCCAATGGACTTGAAATCACTTCGATTTGACCTCCGTAGCTCCTACAACAAGCACAAGAAAGATCAACAGCCAAGGGGCAATGCGACATCCTTACAAGCCTCAGATGAAAAATCCGATTGTATGGATGGATCCAAAGCAATGATCAGATTCCGGCACCATGGAAATCATTGCAATCCGAGCACTGTGGCATCTCCTACAACAAAAAGAAGATGAACGACCTAGATGGTGCCACGTGGCACCATCTAGGTTGTTCATCTTGGCATGATCTAGGTTGTTAATCTTCTTTTTGTTGTAGGAGGTGCCACAGTGCTCGGATTGCTGGTGCCATCTCGGCTACCCAACATCGGCCAGCACCCTTCCATCTCTGACACTCCATCAACCAATCTAAGCGATCCAATCTATGATCTGACAGTTGAGGTGCGCAGGCACCAGATGCAAAGGCAAGACCAATGCGTGGCCTTAGCGCATTGGTCAAGACTTTGCCCCTCCACCATGATGATAACATCATCATCAGCGATATCTAGCTTTAATTAGTCATAATCCATTGCTAAATGCTCCTACATAACCGCTAAAGAGCCATAATTCACTGCATATCCATTCTGAGAGATAGATAATAAAATAGGGGTAAATCTACAGTTTTAACAGAATATCCTAAATGCAAAATAATCATGGGGTTTCTCATGGGTTAATTAAAGGTCAATGGCCATAAATATGCCCCTAACTTCATCATCTACTTCACTAACAGGTCCCCGCCGCCTTCAACTCCTAAACCTACTTCACCAGCAACCTTCAATCAGGGATTACTCCTTGATTTCATAGCCAAACTCTTCCAAATTTGGAAGGGAGGTTCTTGAGAGAATCCTCTACGGTTTAAACGTAGTCTTGGGCTCTAATTCTTTCCTAATCTCCCATGTTAACCATGAGAGATGTAGGTTCCCTTATGTGTGAAGCTTCCAAGCTTGGATGGACCTGCCATGGCCTATAAAAGCACGCACACGGTATGCCTTACCTCCTTAGCTTGGTTTGGAGGCTGGACACCCCCTCTTCCCTTCTCCTCAACCTCCTTTTCCACCAACTCCAGTGAGTCCTCCAACCACCTTCCTCGCCCATCCTCACAGACCATAGCGGTTGGATCCTTCTTTCCCACATTCGCCCACGTCTTGCAATACCGGTGAGCTCCTCTTAGACCCCTTCTTTCCTCGCCATTCCTACCACCGGAGGCTTCACCTTCCATTTTGTCATCCATACCATAACTGGTGGCTTCACCTCCCTCTTCATCCAATTAGAATAGGCTAGATAGGTTCCCTTAGATTCTTAGGTTAGTTTCCCCTATTCAAAATCCAAAAAGAATCCATCGACTTAACGCCAACCACCATCATCCTCCGCTCCGACCACCCCTCCGACGAGTCCGCCCCACTTCCACAACCAACCAAATAACTCGTCGACACTCCCATGAGCTTCGCCAAGCGCCCACAACCAAAAGACTTAACCTACTTCATCCTCTTGACCTCCCAAACCTCCCCCTAACACACCCATCACCGACTTTCATCTTCGAGTTCGTTCGACTTCCACACTCGACCAAACTCCACAAGACCACCGCCAGTGCACTCCACGCCCTCCGGCGAAGCTTTTGAGGTGTTTTAATTGGGCTGTGAGGCCGTATTGATTGTTTCAGGTATTACGTCGAACCTCTGCCACCGCATTATCGTCTCTGGCACGTTCTTCACCCTGTGCAACCCTGTTCTTCACCAAAGACCCCTCTAGGCCGTGCGAGTGTGTTCCAGGTTCACCTCTAAGTCTTTGATTAAGGCCTTTATCAATTGCAGCTGCACCAATTGAAGGAAGTCTTCATAAGCAGCCGCACGTGAAGAAAGGGAGACTGATTAGTCCCACATCATTAACTGATTGCACAACAATCATGCAACCTAAATCACCTGAATTAAGCTAGATTCTAGCATAACTTAGGAATAATGCATTCATAGGCATTGTAATTTGTACAATACCTAGTTCATTAGTCAGATAGATAATATCATCATTTTATGACCAAAAGAGATGATTTTAATTGCAGATAATTCAAAGCCACGAATGTCAAATCAGATCGGACAGATCTAATCAAAATGATGACGGGAGTCCAATGCTTCCGAAATCATCTTGATCAGACAACCAGGGCATCTTGTGCAGTCTATAAAAGAATGGAGATCATAAAGCCAAAGGACAAATATCCAAGCCCCAGATGAAGAATCTAACCTCATGGCTGAATCTAGATCGACGATAGCAGTCCACCAACGCAAAAATCAACTCGATCGGAGATCTACATCACCAGACACAAGGAAAAGAAGATGGACGGCCATGATGGTGCCACGTGGCACCATCACAGCCACTCCCTCATCACCGCCCCATCTAAGAAGTCCACATCGCATGCTGTGAGTGTGCCATGTCCCCCATCCAGCCGGATAAGTATAAATAGAAACAAACAAGGAAGTACAATAGAATGTTCACACAGCACGTTGGCTCACGCGCTCGCACGAAAGCACGTGACGCACGTTCGTGCCATGCCTTGCATGAAATTGAAGTTGCTTTGGGTGCAGGCATAATTGCACCATCGGAGGGCTGAGGCGCGACCACATGGCACAATCAGAGCATGCTGCGGGTGGACACACGATCCTACGCATTTTGCAAGATCAGGAAGGCGAGGCAAGCGTGCTCGAGCCATTCGATCGTGAGATCAGACGGCTGAGGATCAAGCGCTAAGGAGGGCCATGCAGGGGCATGTGCAGAGAGAGATTGTTGCAGCGGGCGTGCAAGGAGGAAGCGGGGCCGTGCGATCTTGATCCAAGGGCACAAGTTCCAAGTGTCAGCTAAGGATTAAATCTGCACGATGGAGGTGAATTTGAAGGTTTTTTAGGCCAGATCTGATCCATTGATCTCTCGATCAACGCATCTGATCAAGAGTTGTTGCATGAGATAAAGGGGTTAAATGCCTTTTTTCCCTCCATAAAAGCTTTAAAAGAAGGCCTAGGGCCCCCTAGTTGAAATACCTCTCTTCCATTAACTCCAGATATCTTCTACCTTCTCTGCAACTCTCTATCCCTCTGCAACTCTGCTTCGACCTTCATCTCAACGCACTGGATCTGAGGTGCTGCAGCACCTCGCACAAGCATCCTACAAGCAGCATCGTCTCTCTGGCACTTTCTATCTCTCTCTATCTATATCTATCTACTTTAACTCTAGTACCATTCTCTATTGTGAAAACTCTGTTTAATTGAAATTAAAGTTATGATCTTCTGAATGCCTGATTATACATCTGATTCGTATACATATATACATAAACAAATATCTGTTTAGAGCAAGTTTTATTGGAAAGCCTCTGCAAAAATCGAGATTGCCTTCCAGCGAATGACCTGGTACTCACTAGAATTTTATAAATTTATTTGTAGATGTGTTTTCATGTTATACTACAACTAAATAACTTTTAAAATGCGAATTACGTGACGAACAAGTTAGCGCCGTTGCCGGGGAGGCAACGGACTTATTAAAGCTTTCTTTGGTGCGAATTTGAGATTTCTAACTTGCTATTTTCGTTGAATTCGTGTGTGCAGAAGAGTAAGGAAATCAGAATGAAACACGACAACAGGAATTACAGGTTCGAACCTCAGATAGGTAGTCGTAATTTATATTATTTAGATCTAGAATTTCTTGAACCCTAGAATTAGTTAGAATTTGTTTGTACAAAAAAAAATCCTTTGATTTTCAGGCTGAAAGAAAGTTTTCTCTTAAAAATTTCATTCCCAGAGTTACGTACACCCAAAAATTATAAAATTTTTATTGGACATAGATTTCAAAGTTAGGAACAACATATCCAAATTTTGTGCAAATCTGAATTATATAAGAATTTTAAAAATTCATGCGCCAATCTATTATCAATATGACTATTGTTCCTAATTTTTCAGAGTTCAAAATATTATAAGAATTTTTATATAACTCTGATTGACATAAAATATAAGGCAATGAACTTCTAAGATAATAACGAATTTAGGAAAAATATGAAAAAAATATTTGTTACACGTTTGGTTACACAGATTATCTAATTACAAACTGGGGGTCAAAATAGACTACAAAACTCCTAGTACACTTTAAATCAGAGCAAAATAGAAAACGTACATTAAAAATTCTTGAAAAATATTTTCTGAGTGCCTAGTTAGTGGTAAAATAATACCAATTGATTGCATTGCTTGGGTTGCACCACTTCTCTGAATTTGACTTAAAAGAACATCTAAAACTATCTACATTTAGGATTCATGCTAAGGATAGAGCACACTTGCATTTCCATACTTAAAGAAAATCTATCAAACAAATTGGGATTTGCAAAACTCTTGTGTGCCTCATCAAAACCTTGATTGAAAATATTAACTCAAGTGAACCCTAAAATGCATTAACACAAGCATTCAAATCTTAAAATTCAATTCATCATAAGAAATTGATTGTGAACCCTGTTTGCCTGAGCACTTCACACATTTCGAAATCAATTTTAAGGGCAAGCACCCCCTAACGCCAATCATATTCCAAAAGTACATCAAATCCATGCCTAAAACTGAGTGGATGTGCCCAAGGTAGGATTAATAGACTTGGGAACTTGAAACTAGATTGGGCTAAGGTCAAGGCCTTGTTTGCTTGGACCCACTGGTGACAAGAAAGGTCTGTGTGGTAACTGCATTAACCCTCCGTGGTGTCCTATCATGCGGGGTGTCTTAAGGGGTCCCACCCTTCTGGCCAGCCAAGTAATTCAAGTGTTGATCTAACCTAGTCGTGTTTTGGGGAGCCAAGATCAGGTCTATTTAGGGTTGACACTCTAAGGACCAGTTTGATTGCTTGTATTGAAAGGGTGGGGTATTCTCTCATCTGTCTACTCTCTCTCATCTATTAACTTTCTTCTAGCACATGGATGCTAAAAGGTCTTTGAACTTTGATTTGGTAACACCTTTAGAGAGTAAACTAAGGAGAAGACCTAATTTTTCTGAATACATTCCAATAACTAATTGCCATGAGGAAGAACTGATTGAGGAGGAAACCATGGACCCATACTCTTTTGCCTCACACTATTCTCCCTATCCCAACCCTTCCCATACTTCAACTTCTTCTGGGAGAACTCTCCTCAACACTTAGGACTTGATTCTCTTGCCTACACCTCATATTCCCTGGGTATAGCTAGGCCTACCTCGAATCCCACACGAATCGCTGGATATTAAGGATCTCTACAACCTCAAAAGACACTCTCCATGCAGGATCAACACCTGATTAGCATGACCAACTATCTTGACTGGTTCAGCCAAACTCATATCTCCCCATATCAGGGATATGCCTTAGAATCCAAATACCTAGAATATCAATCCTATCCTTGAAATCACTTTACAAATTATCCCAATTCCTCCCAAACAACTTTATCTTCTAATTGGGATAACCCTACAACACCAAACCAAGGATATGATTCTTACCCTAGATATTCAGATGATAGATATTCTGATTCAACTGAGGAAAGAAATCCTGGAAATTATTATCCTTAGCCTGATCAAATCCCTGACCATGGCGGTGATCTTGAGATCACCCAATTACTCCAAGTAGTCCAAGGGATGAGAGAAGCTAATAAAAGAAACACAGATAATATGACAAACCAGCTCAATAGAATCCAGAAAGCACAAGGTGATAAAACTAGTCCGAGTATGCCACAAGTTGGTGGTAAGTCACTCAAGGTTGAGGATCCAACCTTAAGTATGACATCTTATCCAATCCCATCCTTTACATACACTAAGCCCATCCACTAGCCTTGTGATTATGCAGAACAGATCCTACCTAGGCCTACAGTTGAACTAATAAATGATTTTGATATCCCAGAAACTGACTTTGAGGAAGACTCACTTGAAGAAATATATCTTGATTTAGGCCCTGAATTTCAACCATTCTATTTTGAGGAGCAAATCTATAGTGGGCTGAAGTATGAGTCTTTTATGTTTAAAGACTCACAATTGGACTACATGGATGATTTGGGAGAATCAGAGCAAGATCGAGAAGATAGAAAGATTGGGAACACTGACACTCCCAGCCAAGCACGGTTGGATGGCTCTAATGTCATCTTGTCTAAGGATTACCATGATCAAATGTGCTTAAATGATTCGATATCTAGATTTGGCGATACTAATCATTTTAAGATATCCAATATAGAAGCCAAATCTGCTGTCACTTCTGATTCAGCTAATTTGCATCCTTCTCTTCCCATCCACCAGAGTTTTGAAGAAAAATCTAACCCTTATCCCCAACATCTTGAGATTAAGCAAAATAGACAATCCCCTTATGAAAAAGATGTTCAAGAAATTGCAGAATTACTGGGGATGACTCATGAAGATCTATTTGAGGAAGCAAAGAACTCAGCTGAATCATGGAATCTTGAGGAGCTTGACTTGATTGATGAGAAACAAGAAGACATTCTCTTAGAAGATATAGTCCAAGAGAAAAACAATTAGGATCAAACTTAGAAGTCCACAAAACAAAAAGGATTTGAGGTGTTGACTAATCAAAACCCCGATCTTACTCCCCCTAGGGTTGTGATTCTAAGGAGTAATGAATTTTCGTCCATTACATTTGAAGACTTGCATCATGATTAGGGCGACTTGAATGAGACTTTTGAGCACCCCATGGATAAGATTGAGGATTCCGATAAGTCCAAAACTATTGAGATGGACCACTGGATCTTATTTGACTCACCTACTCAACATCCATCCATACCTAACTTGAATTGCGAAGTGATTTCCTACACCATTTCAAACTACACCACTCGGGTTCCTCCTTTCATTTCCCATCATTTTCAGGACCCACATAATTTATTCGCCATGAACCACCCTGTATCCACCTCTTCTGCCTTCCTCATGCATCACTTTTTAGGGTTGCCACTATCTACTTTCCACTCTGGCACCCACACTAATGTTTCTCTCTTTTGTATCTGGCTACAACTAGTTTCAAGCCTATTCACTTTATTTTTCTGACCTTTTGGGATTGGTATTCACCATTAGCCGATCTGCATTTGTGGATGACTGATCCTTGCATTACATGATCACATCTTCATTTTAATCTTGACTCAACCCATTTATTTGAACTACATATTTTTGGGTTTAAGTTCAACAAATCACATTAAATTTAGTGTTGGCTGGGAGGCAACCCTGTATTCATTACAAGTAGCTCTGCATCCTCTGCATCCATGTTGACCTGGATTAACAAGAATAGTCAAGTGATATCCCCTCTCGCTTATTATATTTTGATTTTCATGCATGCATTTCAATCAGGACATTGTAATGAATAGGCATGAGGGGTGGACATTGCATGTCTAATTTTTATGTCAGAATTTTCTTTTTTTTTATTTAGGAATAAAGAATTTTTATTAAGGTTTTATTAGGGATTTATTCTTAAGTTGATTCCTGAGTTTAGACTCCAATATAATTTCACACTTACAACACCACAAAAGAGTAAAATTTTGAATTCCCCTTTGGGCAGGAGAGTCCGGATTGGATGGCCGGCCTCCTGAGGGGTCCCGACGCCAGTGCCGGTGATTCTGACGAATGGGTGGTATGGCGTCTGCAATCTTGGCACAGGAAGGCACGTGGCGTCCATGTTCCTGGTGGAGTTAGGAACCTAGGCAGGAGGGACTTTCGAGATGGTTGGGGTAAAAGTCGAAGGGACGTGACTTGCTATAGATGTCAGCTTCGGGGGCACCTGGCAGCAACCTACTGGCGTCCATTGCTGTGTCTGGCATGTGGAGGGTCTGGTCATAAACGGGACGCATGCCTGACGACCTGTGATGGTTCTGGGGGCAGGGATTGCAATACACCTTCGTGGCCTAGGGGTGAGTTGCAGATGCCCCTCCCCCCTCAATGCTCGGGGGATGTGCCATGGATGTGGAGGTTCCCCTGACTGAGGATGTCAAGGTAGCAGAACTGGCTCCACGTAGTGCTTTGATTGGAGAAGTCATGATGGGCACCATATCAATGGACAAAATTTGGCAACTGGTGAGATCTCTTCCTCTATCAACTGATGCTTGGAAGATTGCGATTATTTCTTCATCGCGATTTGTGTTGTTTGATGTGGGTGCGAGAGATGTTGAAAGATATTGTTTTCAGACTAGCCTTTTGGGTGGCCTATCAGTGATCTGGCAGCTGGTATCCCCTTTTGATGGATCTCTACCTGAACGTCCCCCTCAAAGAATAGCCCCCAAGTCTAGTGTTCTTGAGATCAGAGGTTTGCCTCTGCATCTGAGATCTAGGAAGGTGGTGGAAAACATGATAGCTCAATTTGCATCTATGGCCGTGGATGCTGTTGTTTGTCTGTCTAAAGGAGATGCCAATGTTCTGAATGTGAGGGTGAAGGTCTTTAGGGCTGTTGCCATCCTGATAAACTGATCCTCAGATGTGGGGGTAGTTCTTGGATGCTCCTTCTGAATTTTATTGTGGCAGATCGAGAGGTCGTGCTTAGACATCGCCCCCCCTCTTATGTTGTGGTGCTGAAAACTAAAATTCCTCCCTTGCAACCAAATTGTGTTAATCAGGATATGGTGGCAGAATGCTCTAAAGATAGGGAATTGGTGGATGAGGTAGGGAACCTGGGGGTTGTGGAGACGAGGACTGAAGCTCTAGCAGGTATGGCTGAAGTATCTCTGATCCAAGACCTCCCCTCCTGTGTTGAGGTGCTGAAGCCCAAAACACCTTCCTTGTAACCACACGGTGACTGTCAGGAGGTGGTGGCAGAATGCTCGAAAAAGAGGGAATTGGTAGATGAGGTGGGGAGCCTGGGAATTGTGGAGATGAGGTCTGAAGTTTGGGATAATGTAGCTGATGTACCCCTGATCCAAGAGGCAGCTGCAATGGTGGATGCTAATGGGAAGGAAATGATTATGTCTAATGAAGTTGTGGTTGAGGATCTGAAAACCCATCTGGGTGAGCCTGATGAAGGAATGACTGAATGTGATTAATGAGCCTGCTGTTTCTAATATGGTGGACCCCTCTGTGAGTTCCTTGAACTTGTAGATCTATTCTCCTGTGGCTGAAGTGGTGCACTCAAAGTCAAAGACTCCTTCTACTGCTAGGAGTGGGAAACCTCCCTATAAGCTAAGGCTTAGAAGGCACTCTCCCACACAAAAGGTTGATGAATCAGTCGTTGCAGCTGTGATGAAGGTTAGCAGTGTAATTTCCCTACTTGGAGGGGTGAGATCAGCGTGACAAAAAAAATGCGGAATTGAAAATATAAACAATCTCACAAAAATAAGCAATCACAAAATGTACACAGGAATTTTTAGGTGGAAACCCAAACCGGGTGAAAACCACCACCTAACCCTCTCGAGTTAGGATTTTCCGATCAACCTAGTTGATCAAATCCACTAAACGAATCACTTTAAAACGAGGGTGATTCAACCTCAGTACAACCACGCTACAAGTACGAGGGTAGCGTTCCTCAACCCCTTCTCTCCACAAGAAGGATTTTGTCCCACGAAGGAGACGGGAATTCGCAAAGCGAATACCCAACCAAAAGACAAAGGTAAAATAAACAACAAACCTATAGAGCCAACAAAGTAATAAACCTAAGCTTCTATAGGATTTAGGAAACTCCCCTTTGCAAGGAGTGCGTCGACGATGACGCGGTGCGTGAGCCACGCGACGGCGCAACTTCGCTCCCAGGAACTACGGCGGGAGAGCGGGTGCGCGAAGGGAAGTAGAACTTGAGCTTAGAGAGCAAGAGCTTCTTGGACACAAGAGAGTGGAAATACTTGATCTTAGTGTATTGCAAAGTGTTTCTTGTGTTTCTCTTGTTGTGTATTGGTGTGTAAAGGCTCCCCTCTATTTATAGAGGCCTTAGGAAGGCTTAAGAAAGGTTCTATAGCCGTTGGGAACAAAGCCCAAGTGAATCAGCCCGAAATCAGGAACAATCATTATTCTGACAGGCTTATCAGACGTCTAATTCTATCATCAGACGTCTGGAAGTTCACTATAAGACGTCTGATTAAAAGGTCAGACGTCTGATTTTGGGCGGGTCTCTCCCTGACTTGGATCAGATCTAAACAGCGTTTTTATGCAAGTCCATCAGACGACATACAGGACGTCTGGCACTATGTCTGGACGTCTGGAAACCTACTTTTACTGTGGGAATTGATTTCCAAACGTTGCAACGGCTAGAAAATCTCTGAGAAGAGATTTTGGGTCAGCCGAGGCAAAACGGTCATTTATCAGACGTCTGGAAAGTCCTATGGACGTCTGATAAGGCTCTAACGGTCATATCTTTGAGTGTCTGCTAAGCCAGCCAACGGTCCACTAATTGGACGTCTGGCAAATCCATCAGACGTCTTCTAAGACGTCTGGTCTAAGGTCTGGACGTCTGATTTCATCAGACAGAACTACTATCTCCAGCCTAACAGTTATCGGACGTCTGAAACAACAGTCAGACGTCTTAAAATACATTATCAGACGTCTGATTTGGGAATTAGACGTCTGGAAGTGCTGTTTGAACCCTATATTGGTTTTCTAAGTATTCTACAGAAAACCTAAGTATCCTAAGGTTGTGTCGGTGTTCCTAGGACTACTGTTAGGGTTCTTTGAGGCTCTTTAACATAATTTCTAAGGAAAATAAAGAGCAAGAAAAATAAAGATAAAAGTACATGAAAGGATTAAAAAGAATCTATCCTATTCTTCTTGTCTTCTATCTTCAATCTGTCGCTCCACGCGAACCTCCTCTGTTTTCCGTCAAGCTCCTCTAATCCGTCCTGGATGCGAGCTCGAATTCCGTCTAAACACGTCCACATTTGCAATTGACCTGAAATCTAGGACTCAAATTGCAAATGTTAAATAACACGTGTTTTGTTATCATCAAAACAAATGATCGTGGTGCTTTAGCACCAACAATCTCCCCCTTTTTGATGATGACAAAATCGTAAATAATGCATAAAAATCCTCCCCCTTTTTGACATTATCAAAAAGGTTTAATTGATTTTATATTTCCTATAACTCCCCCTTAAAACATGCTCTTCTATGAATTTATTTTAACAAAGGTAATGTCCTCCCCCTTTTTGTAACAATGAGATAGCTATTATTTTTCTCCCCCTTACTAAAGGAAATTTAGCTACCTTATATCTCCCCCTTAAAAATTGACAATTAGCTCATTAATTTTAACTCCCCCTATCTAAATGCTTATGATAAAAAGATAGGGTAAAGGGTTTTACCTCACCTACCATGGCCAATAAAATGGCCCGAATGGTGGTGGTGGATGCCACATCGGATGGGGCTCCCATCCGTAGCTTGGAGGCCTGGGCATCGACGCCGGTCTCCAATCTGGTGGTCGACGTGCGGCGGGTCCGTCGTTTGTTCGCCGTCTCGTCGGTCTTCTTGTTCTCCTCCTTGGTCTACTCCTTGGTTCCCCTAACTTGAGTTGACCAGCCTTGAGCCTGTAGGTCCAGTCCCTTATGTTGTAATTATCCCTGAATCCTACAAAACAAGATTCTAATTCTTTTTTCGGTATCCAAGTGGGCTTGGATCCGGATTTGTTAGAAGGTCTCCTTGACGGAGATCCTTTCTCAACCTTAGGGCTATAAAAATTATCAACTTTGTTGATTAATTTGTTAGAATTTTCCCTAAGACATGCAATTTCTTTTTCTATAATACTCATCTTAGTCTTTAAATTAGAGATTTCTAACTTTAGACTATCATTTTCCTCAATCAATTTATTATTTTCATTGATGAGGTTATGATTTTCTAATAATAGGTTATCATTTTTAGGACTAGCTTCTATGTCCTTAAGTTGTTTTTCTAACCTATCATTTTCATTTTTAAGAAAACTAAGGTTCTTCTTAATACTTTTATTTTCTATCCTAAGTGATTTACTAATCTCAAAAAGTTCATTAAAAGCTTCTTGAAGATCGAGATTTACCTCGTCGTCGGAGTCGCTTCCGCTTTCACTGTCGCAGTTGCTTCCTCTGGCCATGAAACCAAAGCAAGCGGTTTCCTCCTTCTCGTGATCTTCTTCCGACCTTGTCTCTTCATGAGTGCCTTCCAACCTCCTCCATATCTCGTGGGCGGTGGTGCACTCTTGGATTTTCTCGAACTCCTTCAGACTCAACGCGTAATACAAGGCATTCATTGCCTTTGCGTTGAGTGAGAGCTCTAGAATCTGCACCTGCGAGGAGCCTCCTTGGGGTCGCTTCGGGATCTCGTATGGGGTTTCGCAACATCCCCATACCTCGAATTCAGTGGCTTGGAGCCACATCTTCATCCTCAGCTTCCAATAGCTGTAGTTGTTCCCGTCAAAGTAGGGCGGACGGGTTGTGGACTGCCCCTCGGAAATTTTGATCGCTGATGTGCTTCCCTCCATTTGATCTCTTGCCGGGTGTTACTCCGATCTCGCAAGACCTGCTCTGATACCAAATGTAATTTCCCTACTTGGAGGGGTGAGATCAGCGTGACAAAAAAAATGCGGAATTGAAAATATAAACAATCTCACAACAATAAGCAATCACAAAATGTACACAGGAATTTTTAGGTGGAAACCCAAACAGGGTGAAAACCACCACCTAACCCTCTCGAGTTAGGATTTTCCGATCAACCTAGTTGATCAAATCCACTAAATGAATCACTTTAAAACGAGGGTGATTCAACCTCAGTACAACCACGCTACAAGTACGAGGGTAGCGTTCCTCAACCCCTTCTCTCCACGAGAAGGATTTTGTCTCACGAAGGAGACGGGAATTCGCAAAGCGAATATCCAACCAAAAGACAAAGGTAAAATAAACAACAAACCTATAGAGCCAACAAAGTAATAAACCTAAGCTTCTATAGGATTTAGGAAACTCCCCTTTGCAAGGAGTGCGTCGACGATGACGCGGTGCGTGAGCCACGCGACGGCGCAACTTCGCTCTCAGGAACTACGGCGGGAGAGCGGGTGCGCGAAGGGAAGTAGAACTTGAGCTTAGAGAGCAAGAGCTTCTTGGACACAAGAGAGTGGAAATACTTGATCTTAGTGTATTGCAAAGTGTTTCTTGTGTTTCTCTTGTTGTGTATTGGTGTGTAAAGGCTCCCCTCTATTTATAGAGGCCTTAGGAAGGCTTAAGAAAGGTTCTATAGCCGTTGGGAACAAAGCCCAAGTGAATCAGCCCGAAATCAGGAACAATCATTATTCTGACAGGCTTATCAGACGTCTAATTCTATCATCAGACGTCTGGAAGTTCACTATAAGACGTCTGATTAAAAGGTCAGACGTCTGATTTTGGGCGGGTCTCTCCCTGACTTGGATCAGATCTAAACAGCGTTTTTACGCAAGTCCATCAGACGACATACAGGACGTCTGGCACTATGTCTGGACGTCTGGAAACCTACTTTTACTGTGGGAATTGATTTCCAAACGTTGCAACGGCTAGAAAATCTCTGAGAAGAGATTTTGGGTCAGCCGAGGCAAAACGGTCATTTATCAGACGTCTGGAAAGTCCTATGGACGTCTGATAAGGCTCTAACGGTCATATCTTTGAGTGTCTGCTAAGCCAGCCAACAGTCCACTAATTGGACGTCTGGCAAATCCATCAGACGTCTTCTAAGACGTCTGGTCTAAGGTCTGGACGTCTGATTTCATCAGACAGAACTACTATCTCCAGCCTAACAGTTATCGGACGTCTTAAACAACAGTCAGACGTCTTAAAATACATTATCAGACGTCTGATTTGGGAATTAGACGTCTGGAAGTGCTGTTTGAACCCTATATTGGTTTTCTAAGTATTCTACAGAAAACCTAAGTATCCTAAGGTTGTGTCGGTGTTCCTAGGACTACTGTTAGGGTTCTTTGAGGCTCTTTAACATAATTTCTAAGGAAAATAAAGAGCAAGAAAAATAAAGATAAAAGTACATGAAAGGATTAAAAAGAATCTATCCTATTCTTCTTGTCTTCTATCTTCAATCTGTCGCTCCACGCGAACCTCCTCTGTTTTCCGTCAAGCTCCTCCAATCCGTCCTGGATGCGAGCTCAAATTCCATCTAAACACGTCCACATTTGTAATTGACCTGAAATCTAGGACTCAAATTGCAAATGTTAAATAACACGTGTTTTGTTATCATCAAAACAAATGATCGTGGTGCTTTAGCACCAACAAGCAGGACTTCTGCAGCTAGGAAGGGGACAGACCGGATTCCCAAATGAAGGTCCTGAGCTGGAATGTGCTTGAGCTACATGATAGAAGTAGGAGGGGGTCTCTACTTAGATATTTGCGTGAATGGGAAGTCAACTGTGCCATCCTTCAGGAGACACACATTGATTGTGCGTCTGATAGGGCATGGGAAGAGATGAGGGCAGGATCTGCAAATGACCTTGTGGTGGTCAATTCCAATGGCAGATATGGGGGAATTGACATTTAGTGGAAGAAGTAGATGCTGTGCTTACAGGAGGTTTCTATGGCTAGGCACCTTCTGACATGTAGATTCACAAGAGGCCAGGGGGATAGTGGCTTCTATGTGATAGGTGTGTATGGGCCAAACGATCCTAACAGGAGGCAAGAACTGTGGGAGGACTGGAATCTGGCTGCAGAATTTGTAGGTGGGGAGGTTTGGCTTGTTGGAGGTGACTTTAATTGTACTTTAGTGGGGAATGACAGACCTAATGGGGTGGTCGACAACTCCTCCACAGGATTTCAGTTGGTGGTCCAGGCCTTCGGGATGTGCGAATTTCCCTCACCAAGGGCTGAGTTCACTTGGAGGAATGGCAATGGGCTCATGTCTAAGATTGACAGATTTTTTGGGAATGCTGAGTTGTTGGAGCTCTTCTAGATGTCATTTGTGTGTGGTCTTGAACGTCCATTTTCTGACCATACACCCTTGGTGTGGGACAACTGTGCGCAAGTGGTGGCTAGATTCTACTTTAAATTTAGGAGATCTTGGCTGAGGGAAATAGGGTTCAGAGACATGCTTGCCAGCTGGTGGAGGTCACAGCAGGGTGAAGGCACGGCCACCTCCAGACTAGCTTCTAAGCTTATGGCTTTGAAAGGCATGCTGAAGGAGTATGGAGATATTGTCTCAGTTCTCAGACATCAGAAGCGTCAAGAGGCCTTGCTGAAATTTCAAGAACTGGATACCATGGAAGCTGTGGATCATCTATCTGAACTGGATCTTGCTGATAGAAGATGGCAGGGGGTGGTAACTGAAGAGGACCTGAAATTGGAGATGGATTGGAGGGAGTGATCTAGGCAACTATGGCTAAGTGAGGGGGATGCAAACACCAAATTCTTTCATTTGGATGCTAGCTCTAGGAGGAGAACAAATCTGATCTCATCAATGGTTATAGAGGGGCAGAGAATTACCTCCTTATCTGATATCAGAGCTGAGGCCGTCAGATACTTCAAGTAATCTTCAAGAGCTACAAGTAGGGGCAACTGGAGAATGACAGCAAATGATCTGCCCATGATTAATGAGTCTCAGGGGTCCAGCCTGATTGAACCTATATCTGAAGCTGAAGTTTTGAAGGCTATTAAAGACCTCAACTGTGAAGGATCGCCTAGTCCTGATGGAATCCAGGTGTTCTTCTACAAAGAACTATGGGACATTGTGGGCTCAAAGGTTATGGGAGTAATTAGAGAATTCCAAAGTGGCAATTTTGGCTTTGAAAGAATTAATAGATCTTATCTGTTTGTTTTACCAAAACCCCTGGTGCTGAATCCTTCCAGGAATTTAGACCCATTTCCCTTTCTAACTCCCTGTATTTGATGATTGGCAAGGTCCTAGCAAATAGGTTGAGGCCTGTATTGCAAGATTTGATCCATCCTGCTCAGTCTGCTTTCCTCCCGGGTAGATCCCTACAAGAATCTTTTATCTTGGCCCAAGTGATGGTTTGTGGCTAGCATAAGAGAAGATGCAGGGCCTTCCTGTGGAAGGTTGACTTTCGTAAGGCTTATGATTCAATCAGTTGGCCTTATCTATGGGATGTGCTTAAAAGAAGGGGCTTTCCCTCTACTTGGATAGCTTGGGTTAAGAGATGTATTACCACTGCCTCCTTTACCCCTCTAATAAATGGGAAACCCTGTGGTGCATGGATCCAGCCTCAATGTGGCATTAGGCAAGGATGTCCCCTAGCACCTTTGATTTTTAATTTGGCAGTTGATAGTTTAGCTTGGTTTGCTTGTAAGCTTTCTGAAGCGGGTCTTGTCAGAGGATATTCACTATCTTTTAGGAACAATCTGGCTCCCATTCTTCAGCATGCAGATGATGCCGTCTTTTTTGTTGAAGGATCCATGGATGGAGCGTTGGCTCTGCATTATTTGGTTGATATCTTTGGTGAGCTTTCTAGACTGAGGTTAAATAGGGACAGTCTGGTTTGGTCTACTTTGGTTTATCTGAGGAGGAGCAAGAGGCCTTAGCAGCCATCCTGATGACTCCCCGCATCAGTCTTCCTATCAGATATCTTGGGCTGCCTTTGAGGTTTTCCAGGTTGAAGAGAGGTGATTGGAATTGCCTTTTTGACAAGATCTCTATGAAACTTGATGGTTGGCAAAGCAGGTTCTTATCCAAAGGTGGAAGGCTTATCTTGCTCAATTCGGTGATCACCTCCATCCCTGTCTTCTACTTCTCCATTTTCAAAGCTCCAAGATCCATTTGGAAAAGATTGGATGTGATGAGGAAGAGATTCTTTTGGAAGGGAGCTAGACATAAGGGCAGCTTCCTTCAGCCTCTCAAATGGGATCAAATCTGCTATCCTAAGGAGATGGGTGGTCTTAGGATCAAGTCTTTGTAGCATTTTAATGATGCCTTGCTGCTCAAATGGGTTGTTAAGCTACTGCAAGGTGATTTGAAATCGTGGCCTGCTCTGATCAAAGATAGATATGGAGCTTCCAACAGCAGGTTATCCAGACTTCAACCCAACTGTCCATCACCTTTCTAGAAATCTGTACCTAAGGCTTCGGCTGATCACTTCCATCTACTGCAACCGTCACTTGGAGATGGTAGGTCTTTCAGATTCTGGAAGGAGGAATGGTCTGAAATGGGGGTCATGAAGGAGCTCTATCCGAGAGCTTTTGCTGCAGCAGCTGACAAGGATGCTACAATCAGCAAGATCTGGTCCTGCAGTAGCAGCAGTTGGAATCTGGATGATGTGGAGTCCAGCAGTAGCAGAAGAGCTACCTGTTTATGGGAAGAAAAGAGAAGGCTTTTATCAGACCTTGAAAGTTTCAGACCTAGGCCTGGATTGGAGGACAGATATCTGTGGGAGGGGATCTATAGTGTCTAATCTGGATATAACAGAATTTTAAATTTTGAAGAGGGATGGAGACATGATTCCATTGACAAGAAGATATGGTTGCTAAAAATTCCTCTCAAGGTACAAATTTTCCTTTGGCTGTGCAGGAGAGATGGGTTAATCACAAGTGATCTACGCCACAGAAGATTGGGTACTGATCATCATGTGTGTTTTTTATGTGAGATGAGCACTGATAATGTAAATCACCTCTTCTCTTCTTGCCTTGTCACTAATGTCATCTAGAGAAAAATTTGTCAGGAACCATTACCAGAGTGGGATTCTATTTGGCATGGTTTTGAGGTGAGAGGGAAACCACATGTCGACATGGCTGCTACTTTTTGGTGTGTATGGAAGGCAAGGAATGAGAGACTTTTTCAGGAGAAGCCGGTATATTGTGAGAATATTGTAAGAGAGTGCTAGTCCCTCATACATTCTTGGGGATCCTTTTTGTAATCTCCCTTGCTTTGCACATAATATACTGCTCTAGATTGCTATCGCAGGACAATAACTCTCCTTTCTGTTTCAAAAAAAAATAATAATTTCACACTTATACATAGAATTTGCAATGGATCCTCTGTGAAGACCGATAAACATCTTTAGTTTGTCGAGAAGAAGCAGTGCTTCTTCTCCTCAACCCTTGGACAGCAATTAGGGAGTTAGGCAATCTATCTTCTAACAGATCCACCAAACAAGTGTGAGGTGAGAGTAGAAAGTCTACTGGTGCTCTAAGGCTAGTATGAGGAATCTTAACATCTAGATAATTAGATCATGATACTAGGAGTTAGGCATAGTTTTCACTTTTGGTTTCTACGTACAAATTCCTAGTGTGAATATCTTGAGAGCCACCAAATAAGGCAAATACGCAGAGAGTGGGTTCTGATAAAACTAGGACTAAGGTAGATGATCACGACCATCTTTTATGGAATCCTCGGCTGAAGGAGGGTATTAATGTCAAGTTTAGAAATACATTGCCATATCCATTCCCTTCCTGGTGCCAAGAATATGCACTTCCACCAAATAAGGCACCTGATATCCTCTTGAACACCCATAATCCCCAATAATGCCTTGTCAATAAAAGTTCGTATGCTAAGTTGTGTTAGTAGATATTTGGATGCGGAAAAAAAAGAGAAAAAAAAGGAAAAAAAAGAAGGAAAATATATATATATACATAAAAAAAGAGTTTATGAGTTAGAATTTATTTCAAGTGTAATGAGGTAATAACACCTACCACCCTCACGATCCACCAAATACACCCTTGACCTACTTTTCTATATTTCTGGCCACCTGAATATGGGCTGAGGAATTCTGACTTAGTCTTAGAGTTATCAAACCTAAGCAAAGTGTTAATGTCAGGAGAGACCACCAAATATACTAATAAATCTGGTGAGATTGTGAGCTCAAAAAGAAAGAAAAGAAAAGAAAAGATAAGAAAAAGAAAAAGAAAGAGAAAGAGAAAGAAAGAGAGAGAATGAGTACAAAGGAACAAAAGAGAGCATAGTTTCTCGTCTCTCTCTGAGTTGAATTATTTCATAATCTGGAAATCTAGGATCTAAAGTACTAATCTATATGTAGCACCAGATGAGTGTGAGCCACCAAATACAAATCTACTTGACTCAGAAATCTTCTACCTAAGCCAAAAGCCGGGGCTAAATATACAGGTTACTTTATAACCCCGAGGGAAGAAGTTTACCTATCCCAATAGATTTTTACTAAGGGTCAAGTACAAGCTTTAGATGAGGATTGGATTTCACATGATCCGTTGCATAGGCTACAACAAAACACAATCACGATTATCTGGATTACTAGAGCTTCGGATGAAAACAAAAGACATAAGCCTCTAGTCAAACTCTTGATAAAAAAATTACTCATGTAGGATCGCTTTGCATTCAGTCATTCATTTGCTAGGGATTAGCAAGATTTAGGCACGGGGGTGTGATTACACAACAATCATGCAACCTAAATCACCTAAATTAAGCTAGATTCTAGCATAACCTAGGAATAACACATTCATAGGCATTGTAATTTGCACAATAGCTAGTTTATTAGTTGATAGATAATATCGTCATTTTATGACCTAAAAGAGAGATGATTTTAACTACAGATGATTCAAAGTCATGGATGTCATATCAGAACGACAACGAGAGTCCAACGCTTTCAAAATCATCTCGATCAGACAACCAGGGCATCTTGTGCAGTCCATAAAAGAATGGAGATCATAAAGCCAAAGAACAAATATCCAAGGCTCAGATGAAGAATCTAACTACACGGATGAATCCGGATCGACGATCGCAGTCAAACGACATAAAAATCAACTCGATCAGAGGTCTACATCACTAGATACAAGGAAAAGAAGATGAACAGCCATGATGGTGCCACGTGGCGCCATCATAGCCTCTCCCTCATCACTGCCCCATCTAGGAAGGCCACATCGCACGCTGTGGGCCATTAGATCTTCATTCAATGGCCACGAGCACACCATGTCCCCCTTTTAGCCGGATAGGTATAAATAGAAACAAACAAGGAAGCATAACAGAATGCTCGCGCAACGTGTTGGCTCACGCACTCGCACGGAAGCGTGTGACACGCGTTCGAGCTGTTCCTTGCGTGAAATTGAAGTGGCATTGGGTGTGGGTGCAATTGCGCCATCGGATGGTGGAGGTGCAATCATGTGGCACGATCAGAGCGCACCGTGGGTGGACACGCAATCCCACATGTCTTGTGAGATCAAGAAGGCGAGGCAAGTGTGCTCGAGCCGTCCGATCGTGAGATCAGACGGCTGAGGATCAGGCGCTAAAAAGAGCCTTGCGGGTGTGCGTGCGAAGAGAGATTGTTGCAGCGGGCACGCAAGGAGGAAGCGAGGTCGTGCGATCTTGATCTAATGGTGCAGCGGGAGCCACATGTCAGCATGGGATTAAATCTACGCGATGGAGATGAATTTGAAGGTATTTGAGGCTAGATCTGATCTGTTGATCTCTCGATCAACGGATCTATTCAAACAAGAGTTGTTGCATGAGATAAAGGGGTTAAATACCCTTTTTGCCCTCCATAAAAGCTATAAAAGAAGGCCCAGGGCCCCCCAGTTGAAATATCTCTCTTCCATTAACTCCAGATATCTTCCACCTTCTCTGCAACTCTACTCCGATCTTCATCCCGATGCTCTGGATCTGAGATTCTACCGCACCTCACATAAGCATCCCATAAGCGGCGACGTCTCTCTACCACTTTCTATCTCTCTCTCTCCTCTCTCTATCTATCTAGTTTAATCCTAGTAGCATTCTCTATTGCGAAAACTCTGTTTAATTCAAATTAAAGTTATGATCTTCTGAATGCCTGATTATACATCAGATTTGTATACATATATACATATATAAATATCTGCTTAGAGCAAGTTTCATTGGAAAGCTTCTGCAAAAATCGAGATTGCCTCCCTACGAACGACCCGATACTCACCAGAGTTTTGTAAATTTATTTGTCGATGTGTTTTGGAGCTATACTACAACTAAATAACTTTTGAAACATGAATTACGTGCCAAACATTAATGAAGGAGACACTTGAGTCGGATAAAGGTTTTTTGTCATTGTGGCTTATTGCCTCCAAACATGGGGTGAGGTCCCTCACACCTGCACATATACCCGACCTGCCTACTGCACTCCTCACTCATCACCACCCCTGGTGAGCCTAGACCCGGTTATGCATACTCGAATACCTGACTAAGGTCTAGACTTCTGAGAGAGGAAGGAAGGAAAGGAAGGAAAGAAAAAGAGAGTGGGGTAGGGGTGCGTTTTGCTCTTCAAAGAGAGAGCCCGACACTTAGTCGCTCTGAGAAGAAGACCTGAAGGAAGAAAAGGCTTAGAGAAGAGAAGAAAGAAAATAGAAGGTCGTGCCAGAAGGAGAAAGGAGGAGAAGATCTAGAGAATAAGAGGAGAGGCTAAAGCAAAGAAGTAGACAATCAGAAGCTTGAAAGTATTGTAGCAAGCGATAGTTAAGTCGTCTGATTCTCAAATCAGACATCTGATTACTGTTCAATTATTTAACATGGTTGAGTAATTGATATACATTTGCTTTGGCTAATAATTGGTGATCTAAATCACCATTATTTTGTTCTAGGTATCTTTTTGTCATCTTGAAGTCTTGCATTACTTGTTATTCATTGAATATCTAATGTGACAGCATTTATTGAATATCATTATTCTTGGTTTATTTCTTGTGCTCATTTACATTTTAATTGAGATTAGCATGTGAATTCCATATTTGCTCCCTGTGTTCGACCTCAGACATCATTTCTAGATTTTTGAGTTATAAATTTTATTTGCTGAGAGATCGATTGAGGATTTTGTACTACAACGATGATAACTTAATCTAAATCTTCTCTCTAGATCCCTTCAACACACCACATGACGCGGGTTCAATTCTTGCTGCCCCCAATTTCGCAATTGAGGCATGGCGCAGCAGCGCATAGCACGTGGGGCACAGCACGGCAAGCAGCGCACACATGCACACGTGGGCGTGTGTGTGGCAGCGCAGCAGTGCGCGTAGGGCAGCAGCAATGCGGAGGCCAGTGTGCACTAGCATGCGCACGAGACACGGCGCATGGGACACGTGACACAACGTAGAGCGTTAAAGGCACGATGGTGGGGGTAAGGGCGATTGATGCGCTGGGTCTTTAGCTACGAATTAATTGTCGCTATTGAACCAGTTACGAATTTGAGCCCTTTCTTCAACTATAAAAAGGGTCCTACCCCTCCCATTTGCAAGAGGCTAATACCTACGAGATACCACCACCTTCTAGAGCTCCAAGCAAGGTCCTGAAGCCGCCGAGCCATCGACGGAAGCCCCTCCACCGTCGTGGCTACCTCGACATGTTCTTCATCCTTGTTCTTATTTTTATTTTAGTTTATAGTGTAGTTCATATATTTTGTTAAGCATTCATCTACATTATGTTGATTACAAAACTGATAAGAGATTGCTGAAACATTGATCTTATGATATCTTGAGCATGGTTCTCTAACCCTTCTCTCTCTCTATCTCTCTCTTTCTCTCTTTTTCCGAAATCGATTTTCAAGTGAACAAATGACATATTTATGTGACACAAAAGTATGTGATCTAATTATTGCCTCCCTGTGTTCGACACTCGAACTCACCTCTGATTCTTTATTTAAAATTGACGTCATAAGCGTACTACAATGAACGATTTTACTCAAACGCATTAGCGAATGTCAGTTTTTGGCCCCATTGCTGGGGAGGCAACGGATCTCTTATTCGCTTTCGTTTTCTTGGTCATCAGTTATACTTGTGTTATCTAACTTGCTTTTCTCTCTCTTCTTGTGGTTGCAGGAACCTTGTGCATTGGCAACGGGAGGAGAACGAGTTAGGTTGGATTAAAAGGAAGTGCAAGAAGAAGACTACCATCAACCCGGAGGCTTGATCTTGTTTTCCCATGATCCAAAGGTAACTTCCCATCCTTGGACAAAGAAAAATAGTGGTGTTATAAAAAAAAACCCTCTTTTGTTTGTCGAAGAAAAACACCACCACTAAGTCTTCAACCCGTTAATTTTGTAAGATCACTTTCTGGATTTGGGTTGCCGACATGATTCAAGGACCCTAAACACCCTTAAAAATTTTGAGAAAAATTTCAATGATTCTCCTTCTAGTAGGCAAACTCCCCTTCAAATTTTAGAGCCAAACTCCTTGTGGTTTGACCGTGAGAAATTTGTTACTGGAAGTGCCCAAGGTTTTCCTAAGTTCTGGAGATTTGTAGGGTGTTCTTACTACTACGAACTCTATGTAGCTCTGATATGTGAGAAATTTATATTTCTAGAACGATCTTGAATTTTCTACACTTCATCTGAAGAACACTTTTGCATTTGAAATTGATTAGTGCTTGTTCTGATCAACACATTAAACTTGCACACTGATCTAGAAGTTCTGGACAGATTGAACCCCTCTTGGAAAAATGTGAATTTGGGTGGTCTATCGTCCTCAAAATTTTCTAAAATTAAATTTTTTGAAAATCTCACTCGATTTCGATCAGGATAGGGTCATTGATTGTTTTGATTGGACCTTTCTTGACAAAATCTTAAAAAGGATTCATTGAATAGAAGCTGCACATTGTAGGATCTCCCACACTAGGGAGTTTTTGATTTTATAGACACACAAAAGGCCTTAAAGAAAATCAATCTTCACCAACCGTGTGCCATATATCTGTGCCGTGTTTGAAGGAGTAAACAAGTGAACTTTAAAAGCCACTAAAGTAAGATTTAAATCTTAAAAATCACACATCTCAATCTTGCTTGCTAAGGGACACTTGTTTTGGCATTGGGTCCTTGCACCCAATTGTGCACACTATTTCAATTGGAATTTTAAGTGCATTAACCCCCCTAACGCCCTTCACTTAATCCTTCAGCACAAGCATTGACCTAGCCCTAAAAATTAAGTAGACGTTGGCCCTAGGACTCATTAAGTTCATTTCAAGGTATTTTCCTGAACGCATAGTGAATTAGTGACGTCTACTTGCTCCAAAAGGTGTTGAGTTGGGAGGCCCGATTGTCAAACGACTTAAGGAAACCAAGGTTTGGCATAATTAATAGCCTTCGGGACACGCTCCCCTTGCTTCACCTTCCCAACTCTACCACCTTCAGGAGTAAGGACAACATCGAATTCATAGTGTGCTCAAAATCTACTTCTAAGATGTAAATTGCCTAGGTGTACACTGTAGGGCTTAGTTTTGCTTGCTTGATTATGCACACATAATTCTCTCATCTGTTCTTCCCTGATCCATCCATGGATTTTAATGCTTATCCATCCTTCCCAAACTATTCCCAACATGATTTGTATTCTAACCCAAGTAGATTGTAACAACAGTTTACTTGGGATAACCAGCCACCAAGTTGGGGATATAACCTAGAACCTAAGTATCTAGAAGACCCCTCTTATCCCAATTTTACTCAACCTACACCAATGTTGAGTAGCAGAGAACTACGCAATCGAAATTGGATTTTGAAAACCCGTCGTAGTTCGATTAGTGAAGAAATCCGTCAATAGATAAAATTTAACCAAAATTCGTAAAGAAATTCCAGGTCGAACACAGGAAGGTGGACGCTTGATTATAAATACACATTTTTTTTATTTGTCACAAAATAGATTAGCTGATCGAAAACTAGCTATCTATTTAACAAATAATAAATAGAAGAGAGAGAGAGAATATTACAAATAAAGACAAAAGAGAGGTAGAATAAACATGGATTTCATCATCAAATGCTGTACGTTACACTAATCATTACAACAAGAAAGCAGGAAATCTATGCTAGAAAGCAGTAAATCTACTCTAGAAAGCGGTAAAGAGAATGGAGAGAGAATATCCTCCTTGACGATTGCTTGGAGGACGAGTCGGATGGAGCGATGCTTGGAAGACGAAGGACGAAGCAGGAAGGAGGACGAAGTGGGAGGAACTGGGGGTGAGGTAGAATGTTGTCGTCGTTGCAGGATCCGCTTCCCAAATGGAGTGAGAGGACAATCGTGGGATGCTCCACGAAGGGGGGAGAAGGTGGAAAAATTCTAATTTTTACTCTAGAGGAGCATCCTAGGTTTTCGACAAGCTCTTAGAGCTTTGGAGGGGGTGAGAGAAGAGAGGAAGGGATGAAGAAAATGTGGTTGTCGTAGGGCTATTTATAGGTGAGGTTTGAATGGGAAAAGTGGTCATTTTACTTTAAAAACATTAAATCAGGGCCTTTGTGACGGATAAAACCGTCACTAAAGCCTAGATCGTGGACGTAGCTACCGCGCACGCTGCACCTCCTCCTCTCTCCGTGCCTCAACGCATGCACACGTACGTGCCTTCTCAGCTATCCGATCGTGAGATCGAACGGCTTAAGATGCGCGCACTCACCCATTGCTTCAATGCCTTAACGCATGCGCACACAAACTCTCAACCATCCATCTTGCATCCGACTTCTTAGAAAGCATCGCACCCGCCCCTCTTCAACGCAAGCGCTAGCCCGCACTTGATCCTCGCTCATCCGTGCAACCACGTTGCATGCCATCTAATTGCTCGCACTGCATCCAACTGTTGAAATCTGCCACTCCGCGCCCGCGCATGATTTGAGGCGCAGCGAGGATCGAACCTGCGCCTCTAGCTCGCGAAGAAGCCCTCGACCGCTGCATTGCAGTGTGCTTTTGGTCGAGCGGATGTTTCCAGCGTGGCGCTTGTGGCCGTTGGATCAAGATCCAACGGCCTAGATCATCTGTGCCTTTTGCCTTATGAAGATGAGAGCGGGTGTGTCTAAGTAAATCCTAGCATTGGATCAAGATCCAACAGCTAAGATCGCACGATGAAGAGTCCTTTGAAATGCAGCCACGGGTCTTTGGCCTGATTGGGTGGCTGAGATGGGGCCACGTGGCGCCATCTTGGCCATCCATCTTTTATGTGTTGTAGACAGTGCCACGGATGTCGGATTGGACCAATTTTTGTGCCGTTGGGCTACAATCGTTGATCTAAATCCATCTATGTGGTCGGATTTGTCATCTGAAGTGTGGATTTATACCATCTTGGCCCTTGATCTTTGACCTTCCTCGGATTATATCTGATGCTACGGAAGTCTAATCAGGGTGATCTTGGAGTCGTTGAACTCCAATCGATGCCCTGATCAGATCCGTATGGTTGGATCTTCGATCCGAGGCCCCTATTAAAAGTCGTGCTGTTACCTAACCACAAAAAGGGAAAATTAACCTATAATTTACACAACCTAACCTTAATGCAAAATGATGCATGTTATGCAATAGTTATAATGTATGATGCAACTATAATACTAAGAACATGCATAAATAGACATTTTAAGCTATTCAAATGCATACACATCACACCACCATGCCTATCTTTTTCTAGTCCCTAGCAAAAACTACATGCTATTATAAAAGAATTAGGATTGGATTACTCAAGCAAAAGTCATTTTCAACATTAAGAAATTTTTAATTAGGACCTGAACTTCAAAGACACAATAGCACCCGGGTATCTGCCAAAATGCAGACTACCTCAAGCCCTCACCTTATTCTAAGAAGGATCTCTTTTTCAGTTTTTCTTCTTTTCTAATTTTTTTGGATTTTTGAGTTTAGGGTTACAGAGTGGCTTTTTACGGCAACTCAACCCACCCAAGAGTTGATGAGAACCCTAAGTTCTAAGCATCTTTTTGTGAATGTGATAGACTCGTTGATCGACAATCAGAATGGACTTTGGGTTTCTATGCCCCTAAGTGACCTTAAAAAGAATTCTGCCTAAAGGTGTATCTATACGACCGGTAGCTTTCTCCTTACTTTTATTTTTTATAGGGTCAACACAAGGGTGAATCCAGTGTATATCTCCCTGACTTATTCTACTTCTCCGCTTCTTCCTAAGTGTTTTAAGAATTAAACATGCATTTCTTGATCTGGGATCTGGATAACCTACCAATGGGTTGTTACCTATGATAACTTGCCAGTCATACTCATGTGGTGAAGTGTGGCTTATTTCTTTTGTTTCTTTTTTTCTTTTCTTTTCTCATTTTCTTTTTCTTTTTCTTTTCTTTTTGGACTTTTTCTTTTTATTTCTTTTTTTTAAGTAGGTGGCATCCTTAGTCTAAGATTTACCTAAAGGCAGTAGGAAAAGAATGGTCCTATGGTTGGGCTCTGGATAACCTACCAATGGGCTGTTACCCACGATAACTTACTAGCCATACCACCCTAGAAGGTTCATTAGCTACCCAATTTCTATTAGTGCAAATAGTGTGTAGATGCTTAGATTTAAAGTTCCCTCAAATCAAAGGGTAGGTTGATAAGTCATGTACTTATCACCCTAACTTATTTAATCAAATTGAAATAGAATTCAGGATGGCAAGGACTCGATAAATAAATCCACATTTTGGTGGATACCCAGGCTGATTAAGCCCAAAGACCTGAAGGGTCTTAGTGTTTAGAGCCTACTGCATTATTTCCTAAGATTGAAAAGTCCTAATGCCCAAATATTCTTTCCTAATTCAATTTTTTTTTTCAAAAATAAAGAGAAAATAAAAAGAATCAACAGAGCTAACAAGATGATTCAGAAATGAATATCCACCCCCCCATGCCTATCTAATGCAATGTCATCATTGTATTAAAAGACATGAAACAGAGTGGAATAGAGTAGAAAGCACCTGAATTGAGTGAATAACAGGTTGGCTCCAAGATGAAAAGAACTTATATATGTTTTGAAGTTTGTGACTTTAGCTAGGCACACTATACAAATAAAGAAGAAACAAAGTATTCACAGGTGTAGGTCAGAATCACCTCAAGACCTGCCAGTAGATGTCCACAAATGTGGACTAGATTGTGGTGCAGACCCATACCCCATGGTCTAGTTTATCTAAGGTTCTAGATAAAAATTACCCAGAACCTGAGCTCAGTATGCAAGTGGGGTTAGGCCTATGATTTGTGAGGATGCAACCCAAGACCAAAAAGTCAGGTTACAGAAAGATCAAGTTCAAAAGGATAATCAAAGAATGTGTTCTTGGGTTGGACATCCTCTGAAAATATGTCATAAGGGTCCTGGTAGAAGGTTAGGAGTTTTAGATAAATTGGAATACTTAGACTCAGTCTTTTGCTTCCTCCAGAATTAACTTCCCATATCAATAATTGCCATTTCCTATCCTCCTCATTCAGACTTTCAAATTCCGAGACCTCTTGCATGTTAATCACCCCATTTGAATTTTCCAAGTCTTAAAGATGTGACTGAATCAGAATGGACTTGGTTTAGTGATTTTAAATTCTTCAGTAAGCTCAAAGGGGTGTAATTGAGGAATGGAGCTTTAAATTGAATCCTTCATGAAATCATGATTTAAATCCACCATGCAAGCCCCAACAGGATCAAGTTCCTCAATTTCAGGGCCATCAAATGATTTATCAAATTCCCCAAGCCCAGTTGTCTCGCTAAAATCATATTTTGTAAACTCATGTGAGACTTCGCATAATGATTCTTCACCTTCAGAATCAAAGAAATCCAAATCTGCATTAATGTGTGTCTCAAAATCATCAATCACTTTCTGATCCATGGAGACATACGTTTCCTCATACCCTGGCTTAGGGATCTCCGGTGAAGAAATCAAATCATCCTTATTTGATTGCACTAGAACAACCTGGTCAATCCTGATCTCGTAACACGTGTCCCCCCAAGAGGTACCTAAGCGAGTTCTGACATTGGCTCTCCTGAAGGGGGTTCATCCTAGGAATCAACCCAAGATTGAACTAAAGTAACCACAAATCTCATCCTCAATTTCAATAATTTCCTAAGTAAAAACTCACCCAAGCCCTTATCCTTAACATCCTAGAGCCAATCCAACAGATACTTGTTAAGATCATCAATCATTTCAATCAAGGCTCCAATTCTTCGATACAAGGTGTTTCCTGAGCTTCTAAAGATTGTATAGTATTTCTCAAGTTAGCCAACACCTTCTCTTGGACCTGGTTAACCTGAACCAAATGGTTTGGTTCAGGGTTGTGTGGGTTTGGGTTCAGTGTAGGGGAATCAACGAATTGAGGATCTTGATACCCTCCTTGATAATAGGTCATTTCAGGTTGTTCATAAGGTGGTGATGACCTAAAGGCAGTGTATTCTGGGGAGGGGTAAGGATCAGTGCATCCTTCTTGATTATAGATCATATTACGTTGTCCAAATGAGGGCAATGATCTATAATCAGTGTAGCTTGGAGAAGGATAAGAATCAAGATCATGGTGTCCAGGGTTAAACCTTGAACACGGAGGTCTGGAACTGTATCCCCAATCAAAATTATCCCAACTAGAAGATGGATGAGAATAAGTCTGGTTGGAATAATAATCATTATGGGAATAAGTAGTGGTAGAAGGGTAGGAGTGGAAGTTTGAATAAGATGTGGAAGGATCCATGACATAACAAGAGGAAGAAAGGTGCCCTGCAATACAAACAAACAAACCTATCCTTAAGTGGGCTAGCCTAAAGACCTACAGACTCCCAGAATCTGTCTTGAGATAAAGAATTGATTTGATCTACTTCCTTCCTGTCAATCCAACCAGTTAGAGGGAGGGACTGGGGAGAAGGTTCTTCTTTTGGCTTGCTCCTCAGGTTCCTAGTGTACCCCAGTCGCGATCGTTTGATTCTGCTCCCCTAGCTAGAATCAGATTGAATGGTAGAAATAGACTAATCGAAAATAATCTCAGCCTAGGCTTCGAAGAGCGAGTCCAATCTTTAAGGCCAATGTCTATTATGTTTTAATTAGGGTTAGGTTTGAATGTGCTTTGGAATGTGATAGGCCCTTTATCTGGGTTGTGCCCTTAATGATTGATTGATATGTGTGTGCGTGCACAACCAATGATTTTCAAGCAAGATTATTTTTAGATGCGGTGAATTTTAGGGTTCAAATTTTGCTTAGTAGCTTTTAAGAATCAACTTTAGGTACATTCAATTAAGTTCAGTTGGCACACCAGGTTTTGAAAGCACAGGTGAAGATGTTTTCCTTTGAAACCTAAAAGAATGTGGAGTGCCTAGTAAATCCCTAAAAGTTGAACCTATGTGGTAGTTACTTGGTGAGTTGTTTTTAGTTGAAGTGGTGTGGCCCAAATAACTCAAACAATTAGCCTGATGCACCACTTAGTTAGGCACACAAATGATTACCTAATCTGATTTCTACTCGATTATGTGTTTGGGTGTGTGTATCGGTTCCAAAGAACGGTTTACCGGTTGAGTTTGAAAATTAGAAGAGGTTGTGTACCTCTGTGAGATCTTTTCTTAATTTTTCTTTTATATGAGGGTGAGGCAGGTGTAGGTGTCAAACAAACAATCAAAACTAACCTTAGAGTTTATAAGAACACCAAGGTTGATTTTTGTTTGTGTTATTACGTGGTGAAATGAAAACTACTAGGTGGGAGGTGGGGGTAAACTTATAGACCCTTCAACTACACTTTACTCCAATCTACTGCTTTTGCTCGCCTCATGAGAGTACTTGCAATCACAATAAGAAAGGAGAGAAGTGAGGTAAAAGATAAGTATGGTGGGAAAACATGAAGAATCAAAGAGTGTCGCCTCCCCGGCAACGGCGCAAAAATGTTGAGTAGCGAAAAACCATGCAATAGGAATTGGATTTTGAAAACCCTTCGTTGTAGTTCGATTAGCGAAGTAATCCATCAACAGATAAAATTTAACCGAAATTCGTAAAGAAATTTTGGGTCGAACACAGGTGATAAGTCCACTTTCGTGGACCATTATTTGGCCTAAGTACTTTCTAATTAGTTATTCTTATTTGTTAATTAATTAGGAATTATATGGCAATTCATCTTAGTCTGCATATAATTTTATGCATCAATTTTACATTTAATAACATATTATATGATAATATAATTTATCTAATGAATATAGGCTAGGTGAAGAGACCAAACATGCAATTCTACACCTATAAGACATCTAGAGATCAATATGGATGTCTGCGAAATTGTCATCACAAGTTCCTATTTCTACATATTTTAAGACGTCTGAAGATGAAATCAGACTTCAGGTATAGAATGGTCAATGCTTATCCATCAGTTTCAACCACTCACGATGTTTGCAAGTGGTTGACGAAGCTGGCGGCAGGCGGAACAGACGGGGGGATTTTTATAAAGAGGAAAAAAAAATCCTCTCCCCCTGGCGAGGACCTCCTCCATCATCTCCACCATGGCTCAAGCGTACACTATGCAACGAGTGAACACTGTGAATCACTGCGAGCTTCCAATGCGGCCACCTCTTCATCCTCTTAGGCAGCAACGAACGTGGTGGCAGTCGCTCGCCACTACCTTCACCATGCCACCACACCACTCCACACGCGCTACCTACAAGCTGCACGTCCACGCCCCTCATGCACCTGCAGCCACATGTCTGCGTCGCTCAACGCACACCAGCAGCAAGGGAAGCCCGCACTCCAGCCACGTGCGTGCGCAGTTGAAGCCTGCGCTCCAACCCACGTGTAGCCATAGCCTCACAGTCGGCCCCCTGATGCGTGGTTTTCACTCAACTCAGTAATTAAGTTAATTTCACTTAATTAAGAGTAGAAGAAATCACTTAGGTTAACTCAAAGTTGTGTCGATTGTGCAGTATAGGGACGAATTTACCTAACATTTTAGAAATTTTTACTGGTTGAGTCCAGGTCGTTCACTGGGAGGCATAATAATTTTCTCCAAATTCACCAATTCTCTTTAATTTCTATAAATTTAGGAGGTATAACTAGTTTGATTTTCAAAACATGAATTTTTTCAAAATATTTAAATTATAAAGGATATACAAAATTCCATATGCAAAGCATATTTACTCAAAATGATCTACTTTATTAACAAGTAAACATGCTAGTTTTTCAATTTTATTTCATTCCAAGAAATTAAGGCAATTAAAACTTATCCTATTAAAACATGCCTTTTTACAATTAAGAACAAAAAGATAATGATGCAAAAAATTTATTTATTTCTTCATTTATCTCTTCAGCCTCTCATCTTCTTCTTTCTTTCTTTTATTTTCTTCTCTATCTCTCGAACTCTCTTTCTTCTGTTGTTCCTGTCTTCTTTTTTTCTTGTCTCTTATTCTTTTTCCCTTAGTCTCCTGCCTTCTCTTCTTCCCTTAGTTTTCTCCTTTGTTCCTTAGTCTCTTTTCCTTAACACTCCTTAGCGCCTGTGCCTTCTTCTTTAGCTTTCAGCTTCAACACTTAGCATCCTTCAGCGTCTTCTCTTTTCCTTAAACTTTCAGCTGAACCGGGTTTTTTTTTTACTTTTTTAACCAAAAGTTATTTTATTTGCGGCGAGGTCCTTTCAACGATACACAGCACCCTGAGACCAGGGTGGGACCAGACCCTACTCGATCCTCGTCTAATCTCAGTTAGGTTCGTTTTCGATTTATTTCTTTACGGTTCACAGTCTCGACCCATTTCGGCTCAACCCGGCCTCCCAAGCCACTCTCGCCCTCCCAGGGCACAATCTCATTCACACGCCCCTAAGGGCACACACCCACAGGCATAAGCCCACACACACACACATCAATGCTCAGATCAGATCAGGTGGAATCGGTAACTGGTGCGCCGAGCACTGGCAACTGCATAGCCATAGAAACGAATTACTTTTATCCCCAGGCACGCGCTCATGAACAACCGAGGTGGGACTATCCTACCCCTTTCAGACCCGAATTCAAATGTTCATAACTTTCTACCCAAAGCTCCAAATCGAATGATTTCAAGTTTGTTGGAGAGCTCTAAAGGTAATCTACACAATTTCAGGGTCAATTTAATGTTTTAATGATGTTTTCCTTTTCAATTTAAAAGATGAAATCAGGGGTTCCTACGAGGTTTTTATTAGCCTAGAAGTGAAATTAAGTCAGGAGAGTCCTCAGATGGACTTCTCTCTTCTATTTAAAGGTCTGTAATGTTATATAAGTGATTCCGCTTCTGTTAGAGTAGGTTTTAAACTCTTAAGACCTTCAGAACATGCAGAGAAGCTTTTCACTTCTCTGAAAGCTTCAGAGTTTGATTTTTCAGACTTCAATAAGTGCAACAGACACTTAAAAGTGTTTCTAATCAATTTAGATTAATTCTAAGGGTTATAACAGATCAATCTGGACAGGTTTTAAGTTTAAATTTCATCAGAATAGTACTCCTATTGGTTTGGGTTCGAAAGTAACCCAAATTAGCAGAAACTAAATACACACACATTCATTAACCTAAGCTCACTTTAATCACTTTCATATCATCAAATAAGATCCCAGAAATAATTTTCACTTCTTAATTCCTCAATTCGAGCTCAGAACTCCATTATCAAACTCATGTTTGACTGTAGAAGCTCGAAAATTGACTTTCTATTTAAAATCTTCTCCCAAGAAATTAATGCCTAAAAGAGAGTCTCCTCAACATCCAGAATTTACTCTGATCTTCAGATTTGTGTTCTGACCTTAATTTCTAGGGTTACAGGCTTTCCGCCTAAACTGAAATAGGTGTGTGTTCGACAGAATTAATGGAAGGTTGTTACAATGTTTTGAGGGTTTAAATAGCTTCAGTGCATCTCACTGAAGCTTCTGAGCTCCTTAAATGCTCTTCAGATCTTTCCTAACAGACTTCTCCAACTCACCGGAGTTGGGGAAGATGAAGTTACTTCTATAGCTCCAGTGGTTAAATCCTCAAACAAATTTCTTCAAAATAATCAGTAATCCTTAGTTTTCTATTCTGGAGCTACTCAGCAAGTTCTAGAGGCTAAAACACAATAATGTCTCGTCGGAGCTCGCCGGAGCTTTGGTGAGTCCAGAAAATATAAAATTATATGTACAGATTGACAAAACTAACCATTTTTTATTCAAAAAGGATCCTGAGGTTACAAGGAACCTCATTATCACTTTTAATTCCTCATTTGTTGATTAAAATGTAAGATTTGACAGTGAAATTATTTTCTTAAAAGATTTGAGTGGTTAAATCTCAAGACTTGTTTAACCGCTCAATTGAGAGGTTAAATCAAGTTAACAGATGTTAATATTCATAAATATGTATTTAATTTATAATTTGAACTGTTCTTGAGCCGCCATGGATAGCGAGCTCAGGAGCTTAATTAAATTTGGCCGTTTAATTATAGATGATAATAATAGGCATTATAATGTCGATTAGGGTTCATAGGTGGTGATAGGTGATGAAAGAACCCAATGAAGGTGGAATTAGGTCGACTACTGTCACCATGGATATTGTCAGTAGTCGGTGAAGGTAAGATATGAATTAGGCGTTTATGTGATTTAATTAATGATTAAGTGATTTAGAAATGAACATGGAAGTTAAAGGAAGGTGGACAGTGAATTAAAAGACAAGATTGAAGCTCTGGCAAGCTCAAGGAACTCGCCGGAGTCAGAGGAGATGAAGCTAAATTCTAACATTACTCTAATCTAACTAACTAAACTAGCCTACTCCTACTCCTACTCCTAATCTACTGTTACCTGGACGAAGGGGTCAATAGAGTTCTGCCGAAGGTTCATAGTGGACGACGAAATCAGAGGGTGGAAGAAAGATCTCCGACAGGCGGATTTGAGGTGGAGCAGAGGAATCCTTAGGTCGACGCCTTTGTCAGAGGTGCGGAAGACCACGACAAATCTCCTCGGCTGTTTAAGATGGATGGAGGAAGTTGGAAAATGGAATGCGAAGTCGTCGGAGTTTTGGATGAATAGCCTATCGAAGTCAGCTACAGTGTTAAAAGAGGGAAGGGAGCCAACTTGAATAAAATCAGAGGTGTGAGGGGGTATTTATAGTAGTTTGCGGCGAAGGGAGTGGCGGGGTTTGGCCGAAGAAGGAGCTCGAGGAGCTTAACCTCCGTCGTCATCTCTGACGACGGTGAGGTTATCTCCCACTGAAAAATAGGATTCTCGGTTAATCCAGACCGGTGGATCAAGTGGAGGTGGTGAGCGCAAGCTGCAAAAGCTTGGACAAAGAGGGATGATGTCAGCAGGGCGGTGATCGCACAGTGGGGTGACTCTCTGTCGCCAGCCGTTCGTTTGGCTGAAGAAGAAGAAGAAGAAGACGAAGAGGGACATAAAAGTAATGAAACTTAAGGACCTATGTGAGAAATAAGGACCCGACTGTAGTGAATATTAAGGACTAAAATGTAAACCTAGGTTTTGAAGGTTTATTTTAATTTAGATCTTTTTTAACTTTTTATATATGTTAGTAAATAAGGAAATATTATGTTTACACCTTGAATTTACATTTTTGACCTTTTTAGGTTAATTTATTAGATTAACTAAAATCACTTAAGTTAATACATACTTAGGTATACATTATACTTAAGTTACTTAACTTATTAATTAAGAGAATGATTAATAAGATTTTGAGTCCAATTATTATCTAAATTATTAATAATGTTAATTGAATGATAAAATGTCATTTTAAACTTATTTTAAGGTCCTTGACTAAATATCCCTTATTTTATAATTAACCCTTATATATTCATAATCTTAGTAATTAACTAGGAAGACTAGTTAATTAGGGGTAATTAGAGATCATGATGAGTGTCTCATCACCCCCTCTCCCGCACGCAGCGCCATCCCGTGCACGCATGCCAGCGTGAGGCCAGCACTTCCGCTCACTCCTGTTGTTGTAGCAGCACCTCCATTGTGCCCAACAGTGCTGTAGCACCTTCACCTGCACCCGCACGTCCTCTACACACAGTAGCAACCGCTGCTTGCACCACCCATGAAAGTATGCCATCGCCATAGCAGCCAGCTGTCCTCCCCCACTCTATGCACTGTTCTTCTTCTCCAAGAAGAACCCATCGCCGGCTGCTCATCGTGACACGCAACCGCCTCGTTTGGTCACCGCACACCACGCCATTGATGCAGTTTACCTCGCCTCGACACCTCGAGTTCATTTCCATCGCTAGTCGACTCTCTCACAGTCCATGCATGCCGTGGGAAGCCACCATCGCTGGCAGGTTCTTCTCCACCAACCATCCATCTCTGGCCATCGTCAGCCGAGCCATCACTACCAGTAGGCACCCCTCACCCCCGGCGACCCCCTCCGAGCTTTACACCATCAATCGTGCTTCCTCCACCATGCGTTGATGAGGGGAATGAAGTCCCCTATTTCTCTACAGCAAAGGTTGAATTAAAATTTACATTGATTGCCCTTGTCAAAGAATGGGATTTTGGTATTAATTATTCTATTACGGTAAATTTGTGGGAGGCCCTTCTCTTCTTGGTTTATTGTGACAATATTGGAGGATTAGTTTACTAGCTAATGCATTTTGTTTCTTTCCTCCCATGATGAGTTGATATCAATGGCAATTTATTTCTCTTGAACGTGATTTTATATGGAATTGATATTGGTGATCTTATTGGTTCTATGTCTCCCTGTGATACGACCTGAAGTGTTTTATTATTTCAGTATTTTAGTAACTTTGATCGAAGGTTTTCCACCACATTATAAACTATGACGCAGTATTTTTCTGATAAACATCATATCTGAAAAGCGAAAAATCCTACTGATCAAATGGCATCGTTGTCGGGGAGGCAACAGACACAATAATTTCACCTGATTTTTATTTCTGATTATTTCTTGTTGCACAGTGATCTAACCAGTTGTATCTTTTCTATGCAAGGAATCTATGGATGTGACAAGCATAGCTAAGCAATGATGTCGACCTTGAGTGACGCCCACATGCGGAGAAGAAGTAGGAGACCTGGATCTCGATTCCATAGGGGATTCTTCTTTGTCACAATTTTTATTCCTTATTTCTCGCCCTTGTAGTAATTGGGGCTGATTTTTGGGGGTCTATCCCCACATTCTTAAGAGGCTAGGGGCTATATTTTTGCTACTCACGGGATTCATTTTTCTAGATGTTTGCCTCTAAAACAAACACAATAAAATACCGAGCTGCATGTTAGGAGTTGCATGCCCTTAGGTGAGAGCATTTAGGAGTGATTGAGTAGCACATTAGATCTCACTGTTGCATTGTGAGCATAGTTGCACGAAGATTGCTGGAGGCGGGTACACCTTTCTAACTTTTTGCATCCAGCTCCTGTTCACGCATTTGCATTCAGCTTAAAATTAAAGACCATAAAGCTGGTGAAATTACTTAATCCAGTGGTCGCCTAATTGCAATTGGGACTGATAATCAGATTTGACCTTAAAACCAAATCACACTTGATCTGATTCAAAGGGACTTGTCTGCATTTTCAAAATAAAAATGATTTGCGGTGTGATGCATACGTCTGGCACTAAGTACGCACATTAGGTACCGCACAAAGGCTCAACCCCTTAAGGCTATAGGCACCGATCTCTTTATCGGTGCAGACCCTCCTATCATGCTTTGTGGTGGTGGTACTATCTTTTGACCAAGTGTTTTGATACTTCACGGAGGGGGACACCCCATAAAGGAACAAAAGGGTAGTTAAGAGGCACCGTGTACACAACGCCTTAAAGGAAGGGTTCGCCCTACTTGCATCCCTTTGTTCATCCTTAGAGTAACTTCTCACTTGATCACCTGGGAGTATCATTTAAGCAAAGTATAGGTCTTAGGGCACTCGAAGGTTTAATTAGGTCGTGTAATTGCAGTAAATAACTTGTTTGGCCATCTATATCAACCAATTCTACCTCAGCAACAAAGAAGGTTAAGATCTTAAGTCATCACCCCTCTTATACCACTTACGTGGGAACGGAGGGATAAGCCTTAACCTTTTGACCTATCTTTGGAGTGGAGGTTTCACTTAATCAACAAGAACTTGAATTGTGATTGATATTGTATGCTTGGTAGATGCTCTCTTGAGGGTAGTCTAGTGTTTGATCCTGAGCCCGAGAGAATTCTTAGGAGAGACCACCAAGGAGAGAAAAGAGAAGACATGGCTGATCAAGGAGCAAATCGACAAAGGACCCTGAGGGACTATTTTATTCCAACCAACCAACCCACTCAACCACTGAGATGACCGGTAGGGGATAATCCATATGAGATCAAGAGCAGTACCGTATCATTGTTTCCCTCCTTTTATGGTACTACTAGGGAGGACCCTTACCAACATTTCGAGGAATTCACTGAGGTTTGTTCCACGGTGAAGCTCCAGAGCTTTATTGATGAAGCCCTGATGAGGACTCTATTTCCATTCTCCCTAAAGGATAAGGCCAAGCACTGGTATCATACCCTCGATGCAAGGGTAAACGATTGGGCCATCCTTAATGGAGAATTCTTGAAAAATATTTTCCTATGAGTAAGACCAACCATTACAGAAGAGAGATTATGGGTTTTACTCAATAGGAAGGGGAGCAATTTCATGAGAATTGGGAGCTCTTTAATGACCTTAGGTTATGCCCCTACCATCAAGTGCCAAGATGGCAGTTGGTCGAAAGGTTCTATAACGGATTATCTGAAAGGCATAGGCAAGCCATCGATGCAGCCTATGCAGGAACCTTCATGACCAAAACTGAGGATGAAGCCTGGGCACTATTTGAAACATTAAGTGACAACTGCATACATATGTCCTCTGCTTATCAAGAAAGAAAACCATCAATCTTGCAGAGGAAGATAGAGGCCCATGAAGCTAGGGCTACTTAGGATTTGGCTTACGAGATTCAATTATTGAACAAAAACTTTGATAGGCTTTTAGTAAACCCCAACATGAACCCGCAAGCAGCCTCTATCTTTCAGGCTACAAATGAATGCTCCATTTGCTAAAACATAATGCATGCCACTACGGAGTGCCACCTAGCAAATCAATTCACTGAGTTGATTCAGGCTAACTTGAACACAGCCCAAGGTTTTTGCCTACCTCCTCGTAATAACCCTTATTCTAATACCTATAATCCAGGGTGGTGGAACCATCCAAACTTCTCTTGGAAGCAAGGTGATGCTTTTAACTCAGGGAATACAAGACCCCTATCTCCCCTACCCATATACCAACCATCCTATGAAAACCCTCCTTAGAATAAGCCCTCTGAGATGGATGAACTTAAAGCCATGATGAAAGCGATGCAAGAGCATCAGAATATGGTCATCCAATCTCAGAATAAGATGATTACTGATATGCAATCCCAAATTGGTCATCTTACTGAGGCAGTTAGGCAACGTGATCTGGGGAAGTTGCCTAGCTCTTCTGAGGAGAACCTAAAGGGCAAGAGGGTCGTATTCAGGGAGCATGGTCAAGCTGTGACCATGCTGAGGAGTGGAAAGAAAATTGACAAGCCTAATAACACTCTTACGGTTACGTCTCAAAATTCCCCTCCTACACCCGACCTGACTTCCATCTCCACCGAGGAAGAGCCACACTGCTCTCCCTCTCTTGAAATCACCCACAATGAGGATGTCGTCATTCCACCACCCCTCTCCCACCATGTCGACCCCTCTACCCAAAAGCCGAGGGTGCCCTATCCAGAGCACCTATCTGCTCCTAGGGAATCTTCTGTTGGTTTGCCTGGAGCCAAGGATAGGATGGAGGAGATTATGGACACTTTTAGGCAAGTTCAGATCAACTTGCCTCTGTTGGAAGCTATCAAATAAATCCCGTCCTATGCCAAGTTTCTAAAGGACCTGTGCATCCAGAAGCATCGATCTAGGAGGCAGGTCCAAGCCAAAATCATCCTAGCTAACCATGTTAGCTCAGTTCTCCAACATAGAACACCCCCCAAAATGAAAGACCCAGGGGCCCCGTATATTTCAGTGGTTATAAGTAACCAACACATTGACGAAGCTCTGCTCGATTTGGGGGTGGGGGTGAACATTTTACCGAGCTCTGTCTATGACCTTTTGGGAGGAGGTGAGTTAAAACCTAGTCCAGTCATCCTCCAGGTCGTAGACAGATCACTTAAGACACCTCGGGGATTAGTAGAAGATGTCCTGGTGAGAGTGGACTTCTTCTTCCCTGTTGACTTTCTTGTGTTAGATACTAACCCTTCTAATAAGCCCACCAAGCCATCCATTATTTTGGGATGCCTCTTTTTAGACACAGGCAACGCCTCTAGCAATTGTAGATCAAGGGAACTTAAAATGGGCTTTGGGAACAAGAAGATCCAGTTGAATGTTTTTGATACCTACAAGCAATCCGGATTTGAAGATTGTTCTCAGATTGAGGTTGTTGATGAAATAATTGACACTACTCCAGCACTCTTATGTAGAGATCCCCTTCAAAAGGTCATATCTAAGGACCATCCTCCGACTATTGAAGAAACTAAAGGGGAAATACCCGAATTAGAAGAGTTGCTGGGGATACACACGGAGTCTCTATCCCCACCCTGGACCATGAAGGTAGACCTGCTACCTGAGGCGGGGACGTATCAACTTAAACCCTTAATCCAAAAGGCTCCCAAGTTGGAGTTGAAACCCCTCTCGAGCACATTGAAATATGGTTTCCTTGGCCCTAATGACACGCTCCCCATTATTATCTCATATGCACTATCTGAATTGTAGGAGGGAGCTCTGCTTGAGTGTTTACAAAGGCATAAGGAAGCAATTGCTTGGTCAATTGCTAATATCAAGGGTGTTGATCCCTCCCTTTGCATGCATCATATATACATGGATGAGTCTGTGAAACCTTTCCGAGACATGCAGAGAAGGATCAACCCCAATATGTGGGAGGTTGTTAAAAAGAAGATTTTGAAATGGTTGGATGCATTGATTATCTATCCCATTTCAAATAGTAAATGGGTCAGTCCTATACATGTGGTGCCTAGGAAGGTGGGAATCACTGTGGAAGAGAACGAACAAGGAGAGTTGGTGACCACTAGACCCTCAACTGGTTGGAGGGTCTGCATTGATTACCACTGTTTGAACACGGCTACCCAGAAAGACCATTTCCCCTTACCGTTTATCGATAAGATGTTGGAACAACTAGTGCGGAACAAGTACTTCTATTTTCTTAATGGGTACTCTAGGTATAATCAGATAGCCATTTTTCTTGATGATCAGGAGCGTACCACCATCACGAGTCCGTATGGCACATTTATGTTCCACCGAATGCCATTCAGGTTATGTAATGCTCCTGCCACTTTCCAACGATGTATGATGGCTATCTTTTCTAATATGATCAATGAGTTTGTTGAAATTTTCATGAATGGCTTCTCCATTTACGGCTCGTCATTTGACCTATGCCTTTCGCACCGTGATAAAGTCTTAACCCATTGCGAAGAGGAAAAGCTGGTGCTTAGCCGGGAGGAAAGCCACTTTATGGTCCAGCAGGGCATTATGTTAGGGCATGTAGTTTCTAAGAGAGGATTAGAGGTGGACACCGCAAAAATTGATTCCATCTCTAAGCTTCCATTGCCTGCCAATGTTCGTCAGGTTAGATCTTTCCTTGGCCATGCTGGATTTTATACGTGCTTCATTAGAGATTTCAGTAAAATCTCTAAGCCACTCTACGACCTGTTAGCGAAGGATGTCTCCATCGATTTCGATGATAGATGTGGTGAGGCTTTCCAAGTCTTAAAGAAAGCCCTTATTACCACGCCGATTCTCCAAGAACTAGATTTGACCCTCCCGTTTGAGCTAATGTGCGATGCTTCTGATTTTGCAATGGGAGTGGTCTTAGGTCAAAGGGTTGATGGCAAACCTCATGTGCTGCATTATGCCAGCAAGACCCTTACGGATCCTCAGCAAAACTACACGGTCACTGAAAAGGAACTTCTTGTTGTAGTATTTGCTTTGGAAAAGTTTCGATCTTATCTTTTGGGATCCAAGGTTGTGGTGTTCACTGATCATTCTGCCTTAAAGCATCTTCTTGCTAAAAAGGACACCAAACCTCACCTAATTCGTTGGATTCTGCTACTCCAGGAGTTTGACCTGGAAATTAAAGATAAGAAAGTAGTTGAGAATGTGGTAGCAGATCATCTGTCTAGGATCCCTATTGAGGCATCAAACCCTACTGGCGATATACAAGAGACTTTCCCTGATGAGTCTGATGGCTGTGGAGGCCAAAACTCCATGGTTCACTGACATAGTGAACTATCTGGTCACGGGCATTACCCTTAGTACTTGGGACAAGCAGAAGCAAGACAGGTTTCTTGTTGACACTAAATTTTAGCATTGGGAGGAACCCAAGCTTTTTTAGAATAAGCCCTGACTAGCTTTTTCACCATTATGTCCCTGACGAAGAACAAAGAAGTGTTCTGAGTTTTTGCCATGATCTCCACTGTGGGGGACATTTTAGTGAAAAAAAGACTGCCCATAAGGTACTTTAGTCTGGCTTTTGGTGGCCCACATTATTCTGAGATGCACATACATATGTTGGCGCATGTCTACGTTGCCAGTAGATGGGAACCATCAGAAAAAGGGATGAGATGCCCCAGCAACCTATCCTCCCTGTTGAGATCTTTGATATTTGGGGCATCGACTTCATGGGTCCCTTTCCTATGTCCTTCGGATATGAGTACATCCTTGTGGCTATTGACTATGTATCGAAGTGGATAGAAGCCATACCCACGCGAACCAATGACCATTCTGTGGTATTGGGTTTTGTTAAGGCTAATATCATTTCTCGGTATGGGTGCCAAAGGACGATCATAAGTGATGGAGGACCTCACTTCAAGAACGTACACTTCACAAGACTACTCCAAAATTTGAGAGTTAACCACATGATAGCCACACCTTACCATCCCTAAACGAGTGGACATGTTGAAGTGTCTAATAGGGAGATTAAACAAATTTTAGAAAACTGTCCGGCCTGATCGGAAGGATTGGTGTAAAAAACTAGATGATGCTCTTTGGGCCTACAGAACCGCGTATAAGACTCCCATGGGCACGTCTCCTTTCCGTCTTGTCCATGGAAAGCCATGCCATCTTCCTATTGAAATCCAACATAAAGCCTATTGGGCTATTAAAAATGTTAACTTGAATCTAGATAAAGCAGCAAAGGCACATATGCTAGAGTTAAGTGAGCTTGAGGAGCTTCGTAATGAAGCCTATGAAACTTCTCAAGCTTACAAGCAACGTACAAAGGTTTTCCATGATAAGCACATCATTAGAAAGACTTTTGAGCCCAACCAGTGGGTCTGGCTTTTCAATTCCAGAGTTAAATTATTTCCAGGAAAGCTCAAGTCCCGCTGGGATGGGCCGTACGTTGTTATCAATACTTTCCCTCATGGAGCTGTAGAAATTCGGAACCCTACTTTTGGTGCGAGCTTTAAGGTAAATGGCCAGTGACTTAAACCTTATATTACTCTTTCAGATGGCCAGGTTTTGGACGCACTTTGGCTTGAGGAGCCTTAGCTCCTCCCACTCTCCTCCTCAGGTGATATTCTTCTATGTCTGTATTTTTCCAGTGAGGACATTGTCAATCTTAGGCATGGGGGGGTATAACCTGAGGATGTTTGTAGCATTTATAAATATTTGCATACATTTAGGCTAGTGATTTATAAAAAATATATATTTTATTTTCTTACGCTAAATTGCTTAGTCCATAGTAGAAAATTTATCAAGGAGGTGTCATTTAAGATTTTCTTTTCAAATTATTTTTTAAGTTTAGAATCCAGTAAAGTTACATTCACTTGCACGTAGACTGGGTAATGGATCTTTGTAGAAAACTAATAAGCATTTTTAGTCTACTGAACCCTTGAACAATTAATAGGGAATCAAGCATACTATCTTCTATTAGATCCACCTCATATTTGTGAGAAGAAAGTAGAGAGATTACTGGTGAGCTGAGTCTAGTGTAAGGGCTCTTAAGTTTTAGACAATTAGATAAGGAAACCTCAAAGTAAGGCATAGTTTTTGCTTTCTGTTCCTATGTGAGTGCATTGTGTGAATTCCTGAGAGTCACCAAATAAGGCAGATATACAGAAATTGAGTCTTAATAAAACTATGACTATGGTGGATGGTTACGACCGTCCTTCATAGAGTCCTCAGCTGAAGGAGAGTAATAGTGTCAAAGGTCAGAAATACGCTTGTCTTATCCATTCCTTCTTAGTGCCGAGAGTAGGAACTTCCACCAAATAAGCCACATAATATCCTCTTGACTACCATCATTCCTAATAATGTCTCATAAATAAAAGTCTGCATCGTGTTATGTTGATTTATGAAAAAGAAAAGAAAAAGAAAAGAAAAAAAAAAGAAAAAAGAAAAGATAAAAAAAGAAAGAAAAAGAGAAATATTTATATATAAAAAAAAGGAGAAAAAGAAAAAAAAATAGTTCAAGTTTATAGTTTTATCTTTGTATCATTTTTCATTATATGTCGATGTTTTGAGGCAATAATAAAAACACCCATTGCAATCCACCAAATATGACCCTTACCTACTTTTTAGTATTTCTGATCGCTCGAATACTGGCTGAGGTTCTCTAACTTAGTTATAAGGTTATTAAGACTTTAATTGAAGTGTGAATGCCATGTGAGACCATCGAACAATGAGTACATTTGCAAAATCTGGTGAGATTTGTGATCTCAGAAAGAAGGAAAAGAGTGAGCACAAAGGAACATCAAGAGAGCACAGTTGTTTAGCCTCTCTCTAAGTTGACTTGTTTGGTAGTCTAGAGATCTAGAGTCTGTAGTACTAGATTACATGTAGTACCAGATGAGTGTGTGCCACCAAATATGAATCCATGCAACTCAATTTCTCCTACCTAAGACAAAAAGCTAGGGTCAAATAATAGATTATTTTCTGCTTTATCCCCGAGGGAAGTAGTTGCCTATCCCGATAGAAATACTTACCAAGGGTTAAGTATGAACTTCAAATGTAAGTTGGCTTTTCATTTGGATTTGTTACCTACACTACAATCACTTCACATTTGTCTGGATCTTTAATTTTTTGAAATAAGAAAAGAAGAAACCTTCTGGTTACTTGCATTATTTTTTTCACTTTTTTCTAGGGACTAGCAAAACTTAGGCATGGGGGCATTTGATAAGTGCACTTTCGTGGACCATTATTTGGCCTAAGTACTTTCTAATTAGTTATTCTTATTTGTTAATTAATTAGGAATTATATGGCAATTCATCTTAGTCTGCATATAATTTTATGCATCAATTTTACATTTAACAACATTTGATATGATAATATAATTTATCTGATGAATGCAGGTGATGTAAACATGTTTATATTACATAAAATGTCTATTTATGCTTTTTCTTAAGCATAGAATTGCATTATATACTATAAATATTGCATATCAAGCATCATCTTGCATTTAGATTAGTCTGAATAAAATGGAGGTTAATTGTCTCCTTTTATGGTCAGGGACAGAGTGACTTTTTATCGGGGCCTTGGATCGAAGATTCAACTGTACAGATCTGATCAGGGTGACGATTGGAGTTCAATGACTCCAAGATCACCCTAATCGGATATCTGTAGCATCAGATAGAGATCGAGGAAGCCTAGAAGATCAAGGGCTAAGATGGTGTAAATCTGCACTTCAGACAACAAATCTGACTACACGAATGGATTCGGATTAACGATCGTAGCCTAACGGTGTGAAAATTGACTCAATCCGATACCCAACACCATCTACATCACCCAGAAAATGGACAGCCAAGATGGCACCATGTGCCACCATCTCGACCGCCCAACCGGCCACACGCATCCGCTGAAGCATCGCGCACCAACACTTCTCTGCCATTGGACCAAGATCCAATGGCTGTGAAGTGTGCACGATTAAGTTAAGCGCTCGACACAAACGCGCCCACAGCACGTTAGTCGAGCACCTTAACAAAGCGTTGAGGCATGGGATCATGCCCCCGCAAGCCTCAATTGGAGTAGGCACGCGGGTGAGATCGGCCGCATGATGGAGATCGAGCGGCTGTGCGTGCCCAATCTACTGAACGCGCCATCTGAAGCAGCGAGGTGACGTGGGATCTGACGCATTGAGGCGCGGCGAGGAGTGCTCTCAGCCATTCGATCTCATGATCGAACGGCCGAGATTTAAAGAACATGGACATGCATTGAGGCACAGGGAGGCAAGCTGGCGCGTGCTAGCCACCCACAAAGGCCACATTCAGGCCTTTAGTAACGGATTTATCCATCACTAAAGGTTCTGAATTAATGATTTTCAACATGTAATGACCAAAATGACCTCACTCCTTGCGACTATAAAAGGAGACCCCCTCCATACGAAATTCTCATCCCTTCCTTCTCTCCTCTCCCTCTCCAAAGCTCATTAGAAGATTGTCCCACACCCGGGATGCTCCTCAAGAGATAAAGTCAATTTTCCGCCCCCATTTCGAAAGCAGATCCTGCGATGATGACGACGTGCTTCCCTGTTCTCATTCTTCCTACCTTGACCTCCTTCTTCCCGCTCCGTTCTTCATCTTCCAAGCGTCGTCCCGTCTGGCTCGACCTCCAAGCGATTGTCGAGGAGGATAACTTCACTCTCCCATTCCTTTTTCCTGCTTTCTAGTGTAATAGTTTTCCTGCTTTCTAGTGTAATTTCTCACTTAATTGTATAAACATTCTGAAGTATCAAGTGAATGTTGAAAGAGCGATCTTCATTGTCGTTGAAAAATTTAACATAAAATGATGTGTCGTTGTATTTAATCGCATGGTAGAAAATCGCTTTTCAAAACATTTTAATTTTCAAAATCTAACCACGAATAGTTAGGTCGTCTCCACAGGGAGTAATTAACCTATCAAACATGAGTAATGATGTATCAAGTAATCGGGAATTTCAACGGATGTGCATGCTAATTAGTATTCTCATTTCTAGCATAAATTCTCAATTTAGATAATTAACCAAGAATCTGAGGGTGCACATGCAAAATCACCACTATGGAAATACCAGAATTGCTATCTTAATACTAACAAGTGTTATCAAATTTATCTAACTACGAATTTGTTCCCCATAGTAAAGATACATGTTAGCTTAGTCATGAGATGAATATAATGTGACTGCATGTAATTCCATTAAAAGTGAGGGTCATTCATGCAATTCTACCGTAATATAATATTAAGATAAATAAATAAATAGTAGCTTTGATAATGGCATACCCTGTAATTTTTAATAAGGAAAAGCACGGGAATCTCCTCTCTTGTGCGTGCGCGTGGAGTGGCGATCATTGGCCAGCTGGAGTTCAGTGGAGGTGTGTCAGAGGGCAGGCATCATGATGAACGTGGCGCGACAGCCGGAGGCGGACGGCGGCGGCCGAACGGTGGAGGTACGTCGCCGGTGTTGGGTTCTGCCGCACAATTGTGTGTGCAGCCTGTGGCGTGGACTATGGTTGCGGGCTCACGCGCGGGTGCGTTGAGGCACTGCATGGTCTGAGGCATGGCCTGAGGTGCAAGGTGGGCTGTGTGCAAGGGGCGCGTGTGCGGCTGCAGCAGTGGGTTCTTCTCTTCATTGCAGCAGTGGAAGAACAAGGAAGACGAAGAAGACAAGAAGCGCGGTCTGCAGTGCGCATCCTTGCGTGCTGTTAGAATGCTACGCAGCGCACGCTTGGAGGCGATGGCGCGTGTGGCTGCTAGCCGCGTGAAGGTGCCGGTGTGCTGCACGCGGTGGAGGCAGGTGCAGCACCTGCAGAGGGTGCAAGTGCGGGCAGGTGGTTGTTTGCGCACTATGGAGGTAGGCTGGCGTGGGAGGATGAGGCGCTGTGGCAGTGCAGTGAAGGAAGGAGGGCACTGGTGTGGCTGGCGAGGGCTTGGTGTAGGCACTAGTGGGCCTGCGCGGGTGCAGGCGGTGGAAGATGTGATGGCGTAGCGCTTGTGGGCATGTGGTGCAACGCCTGCGAGCGCTTGGTGCAGGCAATGCAAGCAGTTGCAGGCACGCGGTGAGGGAAGGCTCTGTGGCAGTGCGGTGAAGGACACGGTTGTGGCTTTCAAAGGATTGATGAAGGAGGTGTATGCTTGGTTCCATAGTGCCCGCACTCTCCACGGTAGGGAAGGTGGAGAAGAAGACATATCCCCTCTAGGGGAAAGAAGAAGATGCGCCTCTCATGCCTAAACATCCTTTTTATCCCTTCTCCCCACGCAAGTCAAGGGATTTTTAAATCCCTTACTAAATTTGGCCTTCGACTGTTGAGGAGATGTTGAGGCATGCCAGAAGACTCAGTTGAGGCTGGCGGCTGTTGGGGGAGGGGAAAATTTAATTCACCCCCCTCGTCTCTTGCAATTTATTCCTACAATGAAATAACATAAAATAATTACATATTAAGTTATAGAATGCGATAAAATAGATAAAAACTCAAGTAATGATGCATGCACTTATTTAATGACCTAATGTGATTATTAACAAACATACTATATTAGAATTGAAGTACTTAGGCATAACAACAGTCCATTAAAATGGACTCATCAAATGTTCTCTCTCTCATTCTGATTGTTTATAGTGCTTTATTGTAATTACTCTGCTTTTTAACAAAAACACGAAAAAAATATAATTGCGAATATAGATCAACATAGCCTCCCTGAGTTCGACCCGGGATTTCTATTCCGATATAAATTTTATTTGTTGAACCGAGTTCTTCGCTATTCAAACTACAACGACAGGATTTTAAAGCCAAATTCGATAGCATAGTAACCCGTCGCTTCAACATTTTGGCGCCGTTGCTGGGGAAGAAGCGGAGAAGTAGAATAAATTAGGGAGATATACACTGGATTCACCCTTGTGTTGACCCCATAAAAACAAAAGCAGGGAGAAAGTTACTGGTCGTAAAGATACACCTTTAGGCAGAACTCTCTTTTTAAGGTCACCTAGAGGCATAGAAACCCGAAGTCCGTTCTAATTGCTGATCAATGAGTCTATCACATTCACAATAAGATGCTTAGAACTTAGGGTTCTCATCAAGTCTTGGGTGAGTTGAATGGCTGTAGAAAGCCACTCTTTAACCCTAAACTCAAAAATCCAAAAACAAAATAAAAAAGAAGAAAAAGAGAAAAAGAAAATTTTCTTTGAATAAGGCGAGGACTTGAGGCAGTCTACATTTTGGCAGATACCTGGCCACTGTTGCATCTTTGAAAGTTCAGATCCTAAGTAAAAATTTTCCTAATGTTGAAAATAACTTATGCTCAAGTAATCCAACCTAATTCTTTTATAACTAGCATGTAGTTTTTGCTAGGGACTAGCAAAAGATAGGCATGGGGGTGTGATGTAAACGTGTTTATATTACAAAAAATGTCTATTTATGTATGTTCTTAAGTATAGAATTGCATTACATACTATAAATATTGCATAGCATGTATCATCTTGCATTTAGATTAGTCTAAATAAAATGGAGGTTAATTGTCTCCTTTTATGGTCAGGGACAGGGTGACTTTTTATCGGGGCCTCGAATAGAAGATCCAACCGTATGGATTTGATCAGGGCGACGATTGGAGTTCAACAACTCCAAGATCGCCTTAATCGGATATCTGTAGCATCAGATAGAGATCGAGGAACCCTAGAAGATCAAGGGCCAAGATGGTGTTAATCCGCACTTTAGATGACAAATCTGACTGCATGGATGGATTTGGATCAACGATCGCAACCTAACAGTGCAAAAATCGACTCAATCCGATACCCGTGGCACCATCTACATCACCTAGAAGATGGACGGCCAAGATGGCACCACGTGGCACCATCTCGGCCACCTAACCGGCCGTACACATCCGCTAAAGCGTCTCATGCCAATGCTTGTCCACCGTTGGATCAAGATCCAACGGCTATGAAGCACGCGCGCTTAAGTTAAGCGCTCAACACAAATGCACCCTCAGCGTGTTGGTCAAGCGCCTTAACGGGACGTTGAGGCGCGGGATCGAGCCCCCGCATGCCTCAATTGGAGTAGGCGCACAGGTGTGATCTACCGCACGATGGAGATCGAGCGGCTGTGCATGCCCAATAGACTGAACATGCCATCTAACGCAGCGAGGTGATGCGGGATCTTACGCGTTGAGGCACGCGGTTGAGGTGCGGCGAGGAGCGCTCTCAGCCGTTCGATCTCACGATCGAAGGGACGAAGCCAAGTCCATTTCGGGCAACCAAACCCTGCAACTGATGAGAACGACTGGGGAAGCATGTACGTTGTCACACTCCCTGCCTTCCAAAGGTGCCTAGAGGATGGGCCAGACGTAGCAGAGCGACGACCCGGGAGTGGATTCCCCACCGGCAGGGGGATAGGATACGACCATCTATCCAAATTTGGATGAAATACCCAAGGGTATGCCCCATCGATAGTTCGAAGCTTAAGAGTAGGCACAATAATCCATTTTAGCATGAATCATCTGTAGGGGAACTCAACGTTCTCTAATCCATACGACATGTGCCTTGTCTTTTCCGCCGATACAACCAACAATTTGTATTTGAATTCTTCACTTTTGTATCCATTTGTTCAATGAATTCCATACCTTTTTTCATTGCTTTTCGAAAGGAAACTCTATTTTGAACGTGGACACGCGTTGAGGTGCGGGGAGGTGAGTGGGTGAATGTGAGCCACCCACGAAGGCCACGTTCAGGCCTTTAGTGACGGATTTATCCATCACTAAAGGCTCTAAATTAATGATTTTCAACATGTAATGACCAAAATGCCTTTACTCCTTGCAATTGTAAAAGGAGACTACCTCCATATGAAATTCTCCTCCCTTCCTTCTCTTCTCTCCCTCTCCAAAGCTCAAGAGAAGTTTGTCCCACACCCAGGATGATCCTTAAGAGATAAAGTCAATTTTTCGCCCCCATTTCGGAAGCGGATCCCGCGACGATGACGACGTGCTGCCCTGTTCTTGTTCTTCCTGCCTCGACCTCCTTCCCCCTGCTCCGTTCTTCGTCTTCCAGGCGTCGTCCCGTCCTGCTCATCCTCCAAGTGATCTTTGAGGAGGATAACTTCTCTCTCCCATTCCTTTTTCTTGCTTTCTAGAGTAGAATTTTCCTGCTTTCTAGTGTAATAGTTTTCCTGCTTTCAAGTGTAATCTCTTTCTTACTTAATTGCATAAACATTCTGAAGTATCAAGTGAATGTTCTCTCTCTCTCTTTCTCTCTCTTATTCTGATTGTTTATAGTGCTTCATTGTAATTACTCCATTTTTAACAAAACATGAAAAAAATATAATTGTGAATTTAGATCAACATGGCCTCCCTAAGTTCGACCTGGGATTTCTATTCCGGCATAAATTTTATTTATTGAACCGAGTTCTTCGCTATTCAAACTACAACGACAGGTTTTCAAAACCAAATTCGATAGCGTAGTAACCTGTTGCTTCAACAGCAAGCTTGGTGAAGAGACCAGACGTGCAATTCTGCATATATAAGTCATCTAGAGATCAGTATGGACATCTGGGAAATTGTCATCACAAGTTCCTATTTCTACATATTTTAAGACGTCTGATGATGAAATCAGATGTTTGGTATAGAACGGCCAATGCTTATCCATCAGTTTCAACCACTCGTGATGTTCGCAAGTGGTTGGCGAAGCCGGCAGCAAGCGGAACAGACGGGGGGATTTTTATAAAGAGGAAAAGAAAAAAATCCTCTCCCCCTAGCGGGGACCTCTTCAATCGTCTCCATCGTGGCTCAAGCATACACCGTGCAACGAATGAACACTGTGAATCACTACGAGCTTCAATTGCGGCCACCTCTTCATCCTCCTAGGCAGCAGTGAGCGTGGCGACAGCCGCTCGCCACTGCCTTCACCGTGCCACCATGCCACTCCACACACGTTGCCTACAAGCTACATGTCCACGCCCCTCACGCACTTGCGCACTAATAGCCACACGCCTACGCCACTCCACGTGCACTAGCAGCAAGTGAAGCCCACGCTCCAGCCACGTGCGTGCGCAGCCGAAGCCCGTGCTCTAGCCCGCGTGTAGCCACAGCCTCACAGCCGGCCCTTCCTCGCACACGCAGCGCCATCCCGTGCACACACACTAGCGTGAGGCCAGCACTTCTGCTCGCTCCTGTCATTGTAGCAACACCTCCATTGCGCCCAACGGCATTGCAGCACCTTCGCCTGCACCCACACGTCCTCTACACACAGCAACGACTGTTGCCCGTGCCACCCATGAAAGTTCACAATAGCCATAGCAGCCGGCTGTCCTCCCCCACTCTACACACTATTCTTCATCTCCAAGAAGAAGCCATCGCCATTTGCTCATCTTGACAAGCGGCCGCCTCGTCTGGCCACCGCACACCACGCTGTTGAAGAAGTTCACCTCTCCTCGACACCTTGAGTTCACTTCCATTGCCAGTTGGCTCTCTCGTAGTCCACGCACGCCGTGGGAAGCCACCACAACCGTCGGGTTCTCCACCAACCAGCCATCGTCGGCCGAACCATCACCGCCAGCGGGTGCCCCTCATCCCTGGTGACCCCCTTCGAGTTTGCACCATCAAAAGTGCTTCCTCCACCATGCGTCGATGAGGGGAACGAAGTTCCCTGTTTCTCTATAGTAAAGGTTGAATTAAAATTTACATTGATTGCCCTTGTCAAAGAATAGGATTTTTGGTATTAATTATTCTATTACGGTAAATTTGTGGGAGGCTGTTGAACGAGAATCTACGCTAACGTGTTTGGTTTTGGAAAACCCGTCGTTGTAGTTCGAAAGCGAAGGATTCGTGTTCAACAAATAAAATTTATACCGAAATAAGAATTCCGGGTCGAACACAGGGAGGCTACGTTTGATTTAAAAACTCCGCGTTTCTTTTTATTTTGTCACAAAGAAATTCAATTTAAACTATCTAAGTATCTACAACAAATAAAAGAGAGAGAGGGAGTAAGAGAGAGAGAAGGAATACTATACATGGAAATCAAAATGAGATGTAGAATAGACAAGGAATTTATCATAAAAGAGTTCTTTCATTACAACTAGAAAACATAAAACAATTACTCTAGAAAGCATTAAAAGAATGGAGGGAGAAATGTCCTCCTCGACGATCGCTCGGGGGACGAATAGACTACTCTAGAAAGCAGTAAATCTATACTAGAAAGCAGTAAAAAGAATAGGGAGAGAGAAATCCTCCTCGACGGTCGCTTGGAGGACGAGCCGGACGGGACGACGCCTGGACGAAGGAGAACGAAGCGGGACGAAGGAGGACGAAGCAGAAGAACGGGAATGAAGCAGCACGCCGTCATCGTCGCGGGATCCACTTCCGAAGGGGGACGAAAATTTGGACTTTATCTCGCGAGAAGCATCCCGGGTGTGGGACAAGCTTCTCTTGAGCTTTGGAGAGGTAGAGAGGAGAAGGAAGGGATGAAAATTTCGTATGGAGGGGGTCTCCTTTTATAGTTGCAAGGAGTGGGGGCAAAATGGACATTACATCTTCAAAATAATAAATAAGGGGTCTTTAGTGACGGATAAAACCGTCGCTAAAGCCCCGCCGTCGCCGTCGCCGCCGCGCCCACGCGCGCCCGCTCGGCTGGCCTGCGCGCGTAACGCATACGCACGTCCGCGTCGTCTCAGCCGTCCGATCGCGAGATCGGACGGCTTAGATAGCGTCCGCGCCCGCTGCGTAGCGCGCCCGCCCGCGTGCGATCGAGCGTCCACCAGAGCGTCCAATTGCGCGTCGGCGCTATCGGGCGCGCGCGGCCGTTGGATCTTCATCCGACGCTCGTGCGCGCCCGCTCGCCCGCGCCTTCCACCCGCTCACCGCGGCTCGAACCCGCGACCTCCGCTTCGCCCGCAGCTGCGTCGCCGCTGCGCTACGCGGGCGAAATGGTCGCGCGGACGTTTTTAAACGCGAGCGACCGCAGCCGTTGGATCGAGATCCAACGGCGGAGAGGAGACGGTGCGCGGTCTTCACAGGACTCCTGCGGCTGATTGGGCGGCTGGGATGGCGCCACGTGGCGCCATCTTGGACGTCCATCTTCTGGAAGTTGTAGATGGTGCCACGGATGTCGGATTGACTCGATTTTTGTGTCGTTCGGCTGCGATCGTCGATCCGAATTCATCCGTGTGGTCGGATTTTCCATCTGAAGTGCGGATTTACACCATCCTGGCCCTTGATCTTCTAGGGTTCCCCGGTCTCTATCTGATGCTACGGATGCCTGATTAGGGCGATCTTGGAGTCGTTGAACTCCAATCGTCGCCCTGATCATATCCATACGGTTGGATCTTTGATCCGAGGCCCCGATAAAATATTTGCCCTATCCAAGCACATAAAAAGAGACAATTAACCTCCATTTTATTCAAACTACTCTAAATGCAAGATGATGCATGTAATGCAATATTTATATCATGAAATGCAATCCTATGCTTAAGAACATGCATAAATAGACATTTTAAGTAGTGTAAATGTGTTTACATCATACCCCCATGCCTATCTTTTGCTAGTCCCTAGCAAAAACTATATGCTATTTATAAAAGAATTAGGTTAGATTATTTGGACCTGAGTTATTTTCAATCATTAAGAAATTGTCTACTTAAGAACTGAACTTTCAAAGACACAATAGTGCCCGGGTATCAGCCAAAATGCAGACCGCCTCAAGCCTCGCCTTATTCAAAGAAAAATTTCTTTTTCTGTTTTTACTCTTTTTTTTTTTTTTTTTTTTTTGGATTTTCAAATTTTAGGGTTTAAGAGTGGCTTTCTACGGCCATTCAACTCACCCAAGATTTGATGAGAACCCTAAGTTTTAAGCATCTTATTGTGATTGTGATAGACTCGTTGACCGGCAATTAAAACGGACTTCGGATTTCTACGCCTCTAGGTGACCTCAAAAAGAATTCTGCCTAAAGGTGTATCTTTACAACCGGTAGCTTTCTCCCTACTTTTATTTTTTTTAACGGGGTCAACATAAGGGTGAATCCAGTGTATATCTCCCCGGTTTATTCTACTTCTCCGCTTCTTCCTAAGTGTTTTGGGAATTTTTAGTGCATTTTCTGAGCTAGGTTCTGGACAACCGGTCGATGAGCTGTTACCACCGACAACTTGCCAGCCATACTCGTGCGGCGAAGTGTGGCTTATTTCTTTTTGTTCTTTTCTCCTTTTTGATTTTTTTTTTTTTAAGTAGGTGGCTTCCCTGGTCTAAGATTTACCTAAAGGCAGCAAAAAGAGAAAGGTCCAGTGACTGGGCTCTGGACAACCTACCTATGGGCTGTTACCCACGATAACTTGCCAGCCATATCACCCTAGAAGGTTCATTAGCTACCCAATTTCCGTTAAAATCGCCAAACAACGAGTCAGTGTAAAGAAAGTGTGTAGATGCTTAAAACTCAAAATTCCCTTAAATCAGAGGGTGGGTTGACAAGTCGTGTACTTATCACCCAAACTTATTTATTCCAATTATAATAAAATTCAGGTTGGCGAGAACTCGAAAAACAAATCCACATTTTAGTGGATACATAGGCTGATTAAGTCCAAAGACCTGAAGGGTCTTTGTGTTCAGAACATAATATAGTATTTCTTAAGATCGAAAATTTTCTTAAACCCAAATTCTCTTTCCTAATTTTGATTTTTTTTTTTTTAATAAAACAAATCTACGGAGCTGACGAATGAATTCAAAGATAAATATCCACCCCCCCATGCCTAACTAATGCAATGTCCTCATTGTATTAAAAAGACATAAAACAGAGTGGAAAAGCGTAGAAAGCACCTGAATTGCGTGGATATCGGGTCCGCTCCGAGATGAAAATGAAAAAGAACTGTATATGTGCTGAGTTTAGTGCCTTCAGCTAGGCACACTATACAAAGAAAAGAAATGAAGAATTCACATGTGCAGGTCAGAATTAGAATGAACAGAAGAATCCTCTGACCTGTCAGCAAAGGTCCACAGATGTGGACCAGATTGTGGTGCAGACCCACACCCCATAATCGAGAATATCTTAGGTTCTGGATAAAAATTACCCAAAACCTAAAATCAGAATGCAAGCGGGGTCGGGCCTGCGATTTGTGAGGATGCAACCCAAGGCCAAAATGTCGGGTTACAGAGAATTGAAGCTCAAAAGGATAATCGTTAAATGTGTGCTTGAGTTTGACATCCTCGAAACAAATGTCGTAAGGGTTCTGATTTGATGGTTTCAGCTTAAAAGGAACCCTTCGACTCAATCTTCCATTTCCTCCAAAATTGACTTCCCAAATCAGAATTTCCCAGCTCCTATCCTCCTCATTCGGCATATCAAATTCCATGACCTCTTGTATATTCATCACCCCGTCTGAAATCTCCAAGTCTAGATGATGTGGCAAAATCAAAATTGACTTGGGTCTAATTATCTCAGAATTAGAATCATCAATAAGCTCAACAGGGTGTAACTGATAATCAGGGCATTGAATTAATTCCTCCAGAAAATGCGATTCTGGATCCGTATCGTGTGCCCTAATAAGATCAGTTTCCTCAGTTATTGGGCTATCAAATGATCTATCAGATTCCTCAGGCCCAATCGTCTCACAAAAATCGTGATCTGAAAACTCGTGTGAGACTTCGCAACTTGAATCTTCACCATCAGGATCCGTATCAATGTATGTCCCAAAATCATTTGTCACTTTGCGTTCCAAGGAGACATACGTTTCCTCGTAACCCGGCTCAGGGATTTCAGGTGAAGAAATCAAATCATCCTTAATTGGTTGTTTTAATTCAATCTGGTCAGCTTCGTAACACGTGTCCCCCCCAACAGGTGCCTGAGCGGGTTCTGTCATTGGCTTTCCTGAAGAGAGTTCATCCTGGGAATTATTCCAAGATTGAATCAAAGCAACCACGAATCTCATCCTCAATTTTGCTAATTTCTCAAGTAGAAACTCACCCGGGTTCTTATCCTTAACATCCTGGAGCCAATCCAACAAAGACTTGTTTAAATCATCAATCATTTCAATCAGGGGCTCCAATCTCTCAATGCAAGGTATTGGCTGAACTTCTAAAGATTGAATGATATTCCTCAAGTTAGCCAAAACCTTATCTTGAACCTGATTAACCTGAACCAAATGAGTTGGTTCAGGGTTGGGCGGGTTTGACATCAATGTAGAGGAATTAACGAATTGAGATTCGTTATACCCATCCTGATAATAGGTCATTTCAGATTGTTCAAAAGATGGAGATGACCTAAAGGCAGTGAAATCAGAGGATGGGTAAGGATCAGTGTATCCTTCTTGATTGTAGATCGCATTAGGTTGTTCATGAAAGGAGGACGATCTATAATCGATGCAACTCTGAGAAGGATAGAATTGAGAATCAAAGTGTTCAGGGTTAGACCCTAAACACGGGGGTCCGGAATTGTATCCCCAATCCGAATTATCCCAACTAACTGATGGTCCATTACAATACGAGTTGGGATAATCGTCATGTTGAGGATAATTTACAACAGGAGGGAAAGAGCGGGAATGCGTGAAATATGTGGAAGGATTCATGAGATACGGGAGGAAGAAAGGTGCCCTGCAATACAAACAATCAAACCTGTCCTTAAATGGGTTAGCCTACAGACCTACAGACTCTCAAAACCCATCTTGAGATAAAGGAACGATTTGATCTACTTCTGTCTGTTCAATCCAACCAGTTAGAAGGAGGGACTGGGGAGAAGGTTCTTCCTTCGGCTTGCGCCTCCGGTTCCTAGTGTACCCCCCAACCGCGATCGTTTGACTCTGCTCCCCTAGCTAGACATCAGATTGAACAGTAGAAACAGACTAATCGAAAATAATCTCGTTCTGAGTTCTGAAGAGCGAGTCCAATCCTTAAGGCCAACGTCTACTCTGTTTTATTTAGGGCTAGGTTTGAATGTGCTTTGGAATGTGATGGGCCCTTTAAATGGGTTGTGCCCTTAATGATTGATTGCTTTGTGTGTGCGTGCACAACCAGTGGTTTTCAAGCAAGATTATTTTTGATGTGGTGAATTTTAAGGTTCAAATCTTGCTTAGTAGCTTTTAGGATTCATCTTTAGGTGTTTTCAATCAAGTTTCATTGGCACACCAGGTTTTGCAAGCACAGGTGAAGATATTTTCCTTTAAAGTTTAAAAAGAATGTGGAGTGCCTGGTAGATCCCTAAGAGTTGAACCTAATTGGCAGCTACTTGATGAGTTGATTTTATTTGAAGTGGTGCGGCCCAATCAACTCAAACAATTGGCCTCAAATGCACCACTAAGTTAGGCACACAAAGATGGTTAACTTAGAATGATTTCTACTCTTTTATGTGTTGCTTTATGTGTACTGGTCCCACAGATCAGAACCCAGTTGAGTAGAAACAAATCAATTTGGTTAAGTGCCTTTAAATGTGGGTGTACATTGTGTATTTGTTGAAAATTACCCCACAAAATTATCTTTTTACTTTTTTTTTTATATAAATGAAGGTGGAATGAATGTGAGTGAGAATCCAAACAACCAAACTATTCCTAGGATTTATGCAAACACCTAGGTTAATTGGAATTTGGATTCAATGTGGCGAATGAAATCTATGGAGGGGGAAAGAATGGGTGATAACTTACAAAACCCTTCACAGCACTTTACTCCAATCTACCGCTTTTGCTTGCCTCAAAAGAGTACCTGCAATTACAATAAGAAAGGAGAAAAGTGAGGTAAATGATTTGTAAGTTACAAAACGTGAAGAGAAATCAAAGATCGTTGCCTCCCCGGCAACGGCGCCAAAATGTTGAACGAGAATCTACGCTAACGTGTTTGGTTTTGGAAAACCCGTCGTTGTAGTTCGAAAGCGAAGGATTCGTGTTCAACAAATAAAATTTATACCGAAATAAGAATTCCGGGTCGAACACAGGGAGGCTACGTTTGATTTAAAAACTCCGCGTTTCTTTTTATTTTGTCACAAAGAAATTCAATTTAAACTATCTAAGTATCTACAACAAATAAAAGAGAGAGAGGGAGTAAGAGAGAGAGAAGGAATACTATACATGGAAATCAAAATGAGATGTAGAATAGACAAGGAATTTATCATAAAAGAGTTCTTTCATTACAACTAGAAAACATAAAACAATTACTCTAGAAAGCATTAAAAGAATGGAGGGAGAAATGTCCTCCTCGACGATCGCTCGGGGGACGAATAGACTACTCTAGAAAGCAGTAAATCTATACTAGAAAGCAGTAAAAAGAATAGGGAGAGAGAAATCCTCCTCGACGGTCGCTTGGAGGACGAGCCGGACGGGACGACGCCTGGACGAAGGAGAACGAAGCGGGACGAAGGAGGACGAAGCAGAAGAACGGGAACGAAGCAGCACGCCGTCGTCGTCGCGGGATCCACTTCCGAAGGGGGACGAAAATTTGGACTTTATCTCGCGAGAAGCATCCCGGGTGTGGGACAAGCTTCTCTTGAGCTTTGGAGAGGTAGAGAGGAGAAGGAAGGGATGAAAATTTCGTATGGAGGGGGTCTCCTTTTATAGTTGCAAGGAGTGGGGGCAAAATGGACATTACATCTTCAAAATAATAAATAAGGGGTCTTTAGTGACGGATAAAACCGTCGCTAAAGCCCCGCCGTCGCCGTCGCCGCCGCGCCCACGCGCGCCCGCTCGGCTGGCCTGCGCGCGTAACGCATACGCACGTCCGCGTCGTCTCAGCCGTCCGATCGCGAGATCGGACGGCTTAGATAGCGTCCGCGCCCGCTGCGTAGCGCGCCCGCCCGCGTGCGATCGAGCGTCCACCAGAGCGTCCAATTGCGCGTCGGCGCTATCGGGCGCGCGCGGCCGTTGGATCTTCATCCGACGCTCGTGCGCGCCCGCTCGCCCGCGCCTTCCACCCGCTCACCGCGGCTCGAACCCGCAACCTCCGCTTCGCCCGCAGCTGCGTCGCCGCTGCGCTACGCGGGCGAAATGGTCGCGCGGACGTTTTTAAACGCGAGCGACCGCAGCCGTTGGATCGAGATCCAACGGTGGAGAGGAGACGGTGCGCGGTCTTCACAGGACTCCTGCGGCCGATTGGGCGGCTGGGATGGCGCCACGTGGCGCCATCTTGGACGTCCATCTTCTGGAAGTTGTAGATGGTGCCACGGATGTCGGATTGACTCGATTTTTGTGTCGTTCAGCTGCGATCGTCGATCCGAATTCATCCGTGTGGTCGGATTTTCCATCTGAAGTGCGGATTTACACCATCCTGGCCCTTGATCTTCTAGGGTTCCCCGGTCTCTATCTGATGCTACGGATGCCTGATTAGGGCGATCTTGGAGTCGTTGAACTCCAATCGTCGCCCTGATCATATCCATACGGTTGGATCTTTGATCCGAGGCCCCGATAAAATATTTGCCCTATCCAAGCACATAAAAAGAGACAATTAACCTCCATTTTATTCAAACTACTCTAAATGCAAGATGATGCATGTAATGCAATATTTATATCATGAAATGCAATCCTATGCTTAAGAACATGCATAAATAGACATTTTAAGTAGTGTAAATGTGTTTACATCAGAGGCCCTTCTTTTCTTGGTTTATTGTGACAATATTGGAGGATTAGTTTACTAACTAATGCATTTTGTTTTCTTTCCTCCCATGATGAGTTGATATCAATGGCAATTTACTTTTCAAGAAAATGATTTTACGTGAAATTGATATTGGTAATCTTATTGGTTCTATGTCTAACTGCGATACAACCTGAAGTGTGGTATTATTTCAGTATTTTAGTAACTTTCATCGAAGGTTTTCCACTACATTATATACGACGACGCAGTATTTTTCTGATAAACATCATCTCTGAAAAGCAAAAAATCCTACCAATCAACGGGGAGGCAAACGTTTGATTATAAATATGCGTTTGTTTTATTTGTCACGAAATAGATTAGCTAGTCGAAAACTAGCTATCTATTTAAAAAATAATAAATAGAAGTGAGAGAAAGAGAATATTACAAATAAAGACAAAAGAGAGGCAAAATAAACATGGATTTCATCATCAAATGATATTCATTATACTAATCATTACAACTAGAAAAGTCGTGTGATTTATAAAAGTGGGTTTTTTTAATGTCATAGCTCACGAATTCGCATACACTTTTAAATTTATATCCTAGATAGGGGAGTATCTAGGGTCGCCCAAGGATGCCAAATATTTGCAAAATTAATTCTCTTGCTTACAAAATAGATCTGAACTTTTTTTTTGGTATTTTAAATATGTACTTTTTTTGTTTTGAAATGACGAGGGCAAAATGAGAATTGTGGCGGAAAGTACTAACACCTATAATTACTTAACTAAAACTTAAGAGATAAATACATCCTCTTCCTAAGCTCACTCTAGGCAAGTGGAGGCCTAGAGTAATTAGGAAGAAGAGGTGAAACAAGCGCTACAACAAAAACAACAATTGCAATAGAAAGTAAAAAAGAAGGCAATTTAATTAACTAGAATTTGTGTTTTTTTCCTAGATAAGTAGAGGAATGCTTCTACTTGAAATAAAAAAAATCTAAAAGCAATAAAAGAAACACAAATCCTCTTACAAAATTTGGTGAAGAAGGGAGTCTTCTAGCTCCAAGCCTAGCTGCTCCTTGGCTTGAAAAGAAGGCCTCATTCTTCTCCTTCCTTGAGAGCTCCTCCAAGGTGGATGCTACCACCTTCAATGCTCTCCTCGAAGGGGTGGGCGTGCACCACCCTCAAAAGCTCCTCCAAGGTGGTGTGGACCACCTTCAAGATCTCCTCCAAAGATCTTCCTTGCCTGGCTTCTCCTTCGGCTGGCATGGCTCAAGAGAGAAGGGAAGAGGGGAAGGCACCAAAGGGACAAAATATCCCCTTAATTTTCTTCTTCTTCTTCTCTCTTGGGCGTAGGCTCTAAGTAGAATATGAGAGTGAATTTGCTAGCCAAGGATGGTTTGAATGGTGGTGGGTAGTGGTCTTTTTATAGGGTAGGATGGAGGGTTAAGGTGATTCTTGAAATGGAGGGCTAAGATGGGAAGATGGAGGTGGTTAGTTGATCCTAGGGTTAAGGATGGTTGGCGTCACCTAAGGGGTGTAAGGAGGGTAGTTAGGGTTGGTCAAGGGGCACCTAAAAGTGGCGCCAACCATGAAGAGGTGAAATGGGTTGGTGCCAACTTTGAGGCATCTAGAAGGTGGGATTATGTGGATGGTGGAGATGGGTTTAAAGGGAGATGTGTGGTGGAGATGAAGGGGGTTTTTGGAGGGAAAAGTGGAGCCATCAAGGGGGTAGTTAGGGTGGTTTTGGCGCCACGTTTAGGTGTCTTTTGGAGGTGGTGGGTAGGCTAGGTTGGTGCCAAGTAGGGTTAGCTTACGTGGAGCTTAGGTGGAGCTAGTTGGTGGAGTTGTTAGGTAGGGTTTTTGGGTGGTACAAGCCAAGGAAGCTAGAGCATAGCTAAGCTAAGCTAAGATAAGATAAGCTAAGCTAGCTTAGCTAATGGTAGAGTAGAGGAGGAGGTGTTGGAGCTATGGTTTGGAGGGAGGAGCTAGTTCTGAAGAGTCCAGAGCTGAAGTGGAGCTGGCAGCTGCTAAAGAAGTCAGCATGGGGCTACTCCAGCTGGCTTAGCTTGCCAGTTCTTTGCTAGCCACTAAGCCAAGCTAAAGTGAGCTGGCTTCTATTGAATGGAGCTGAGGTGAGTTGGGTCTAGTGCTCCCGGGGAGGATTGAGCTGGTTGAGACATCTAAGGTAGCTTAGCTCAATTAGCTTGAGCTAAGCTGGGTCCCCGAGAGCTGGACTTGAGCTTCCTGAGCTGGGATGAGTTCTTCAACTGGCTGGAGTTCAGTGGAGCTGGATGTAGCTGGATTTGAGTTGGGGTGAACTCCAGTCAACTCAGCTAAGCTAGCTAGAGCTCCCTGTGGACTAGTGGGAGCTAAAATGAGCTAGACTCAACTAGGTTGAGCTAGATCTGAGCTGACTTGAGCTAGGGTGGCTAGATGGTGCCATCTTGGCCGTTCATTTTCTATGTGTTGTAGACGATGCCACGGATGTCAGATTGGACCGATTTTCACGTCGTTGGGCTGTGATCGTCGATCCAAATCCATCCGTGCGGTTAGATTTGTCATCTGAAGTGCAGATTTACACCATCTTTGCCCTTGATCTCTGACCTTCCTCGGATTATATATGATGCTACGAAAGTCCGATCAGGGCGATCTTGGAGTCATTGAACTCCAATCATCGCCCTAATCAGATCCGTACGGTTGGATCTTCAATTAGAGGACCCAATTAAAAGTCGCCCTATTACCTAACTACAAAAAGGGAAAATTAACCTAAAATTTACACAACCTAACCTAAATGCAAGATGATGCATGTCATGCAATATTTATAGTGTATGATGCAACTATAATACTAAGAATATGCATAAATAGACATTTTAGTCTATTTAGATGCATACGCATTGTTGAACATCAAAGGACTACGCTATCAGAGTTGGTTTCGAAAACCTGTCGTTATAGTTTGAATAACGAAGAACTCAGGTTCAACAAATAAAATTTATACCGGAAAAGAAATCCCAGGTCAAACTCAGGGAGGCTACGTTGATTAAGATTCGCAATTATATTCTTTTTGTGTTTTTGTTTAAAAAGTAGAGTAATTACAGTGAAATGAAATAACTATTGATAATAAGAGATAGAGAGAGAGAGAGAACATCCACATGAAGTTGCAAAATGTTTGTACAACTAAGAGAGAAATTACATTAGAAAGCAGGAAAACGGAATGGGAGAGAGAAGTTATCCTCCTCGACGATCGCTTGGAGGATGAGCCTGACGAGACAATGCATGGAAGACGATGAATGGAGCGAGAAGGAGGTCGAAGTAGGAGGAACAAGAATGAGGCAACACGTCATCATCGTCGTGGGATCCGCTTCTGGAATGGGGGCGAAAATTGATTTTATCTTTTGAGGAGCATCCCAGGTGTGGGACAAGCTTCTCTTGAGCTTTGAAGAGGGAGAGAAGAGAAGGGATGAGAAATTCGTATGGAGGGGGTCTTCATTTATATTTGCAACGAGTGGGCGCATTTTGGACATTTTAATTTGAAAATCATTAATATGGGACCTTAAGTGATGGTCAAATCTGTCACTAAAGGCTAAATGTGGCCTTCGTGTGCACGCACCGCGTGCCTCCTCACCTCTGCATCCTTCAACACACACGCACATCCTCGCATTCACAATCATCCAATTAAGAGATCAGACAACTTAAAATCGCTTACGCTTGCGCCGCGTGCTCGCGCGCGATCACGCGTCAGCGTCGCGCGTCTGATCGCGCGTTGGCACTATCGGCCGCTTAGCACCGCACGATCTTCATCGCACGGCTCCGCTCACTCGCACGCCCACTCTCCCACTCTTCAATTTAAGACGCAGTGGGCTCGAACGCACGCCCGCTCTACTCGCAAAGGCACTTGACCAACGTGCTGTGGGTGGCTTTCAGTCTCGTAATTGCTTTGTGCGCACGGGCCTACAGCCGTTGGATGAGCATCCAACGACAGAAAATCATCGATCGGATGAAGAGGAAAGGCAGAGGCAGGTCCTTGGGGCTAGTTGGGAAGCTGAGATGGTGCCACGTGGCACCATCCTGGCTGTCCATCTTCTGAGTGATGTAGATGGTGCCACGAGTATCGAATTGGTCTGATTTTCACACCGTTAGGCTACGATTGTCGATTCGAATTCATCCGTGCAGTCGGATTTGTCGTCTAAGATTTATATTAACACCATCTTGACCCATGATCTTTAGGGTTCCTCGATCTCTATCTGGTGCTACGGATGTCCGATTAGGATGATCTTGGAGTCGTTGAACTCTAATCGTCTCCCTGATCAGATCCGTACAGTTGGATCTTTAATCTGAGGCCCCGATAAAAGGTCGCTCTGTCCCTGACCATAAAAAGGAGATAATTACTGTACAATTTATACAACTTGATCTAAATGCATGATTATGCATGTTATGCACTATTTACAATGTAAGATGCTAATGTGACACTAAGAACATGCATTAATAGACATTTTAGGTTAATCAAATGTATGCACATCACATCCCCATGCCTATCTTTTGCTAGTCCTTAGCAAAAACTACATGCTATTTATAAAAAAATTAGGTTGGATTACTTAGGCATAAGTTATTTTCAACATTAAGAAAAAAATTTTTTACTTAGGATCTGATCTTTCAAAGACACAACAGCACCTGGTATCTGCCAAAATGCAGGCCGCCTCATGCCCTCTCATTATTCAAAGAAAATTTTCTTTTTCTCCTTTTCTTCTTTTTTAATTTTTTTTTTTGAATTTTTGAGTTTAGGGTTAAAGAGTGGCTTTCTATGGCCATTCAACCCACCCATGATTTGATGAGAACTCTAAGTTCTAAGCATCTTATTGTGAATGTGATAGACTCGTTGATCGGCAATTAGAACGGACTTCAGGTTTCTATGCCTCTAGGTGACCTTAAAAAGAGAGTTCTATCTAAAGGTGTATCTTTACGACCGGTAGCTTTCTCCCTACTTTTATTTTTATGGGGTCAACACAAGGGTAAGTCTAGTGTATATCTCCTCGGTTTATTCTACTTCTCCGCTTCTTCCTAAGTGTTTTAGGAATTTTTAATGCATTTCGTAAGCTGGGTTCTGGACAACCGGTCGGTGAGCTGTTACCACCGACAACTTGCCAGCCATACTCGTGCGGCGAAGTGTGGCTTATTTCTTTTGTTTTCTTTTTTTCTTTCTTTTCTCCTTTTCTTTTCCTTTTTTTTTCTTTCTAACTTTTTTTCTTTTCAAGTAGGTGGCTTCCTTGGTCTAAGATTAACCTAAAGGCAGTAAGAAGAGAATGGTCCAGTGATTGGGCTCTGAACAACCTACCTATGGGTTGTTATCCACGATAACTTGCTAGCCATATCACCCTAGAAGGTTCATTAGCTACCCATTTTCCGTTAAAACCACTGATCAACAAGTTAGTGAAAAGATAGTATGTGTAGATGCTTTAGACTTAAAGTTCCCTCAAATCGGAGGGCAGGTTGATAAGTCGTGTACTTATCACCAAGACTTATTTACTCAAATTAAAATAGAATTCAGGTTGGCGAGGACTCGAAAAGCAAATCCACATTTTAGTGGATACCCACGCTGATTAAGTTCGAAGACCTGAAGGGTCTTCATGTTCAAATCATACAGTTTTATTTCATAAAATTGAAAATTTTCTAAAGCCCAAGTTCTCTTTCCTAATTCCAGAATTTTTTTTTATATATAAATAAAAGAAAATAAAACGAATCTACGGAGTTGACGAACTAATTCAGAGATGAATATCCACCCCCCCATGCCTATCTAATGCAATGTCCTCATTGTATTAAAATGACATAAAATAGAGTGGAATAGAGTAGAAAACACCTTAATTGCATGAATGATGGGTCCGCTCTGAAATAACAAAAACTGTATACGTGCTGAATTTAGTGCCTTCAGTTAGGCACACTATACAAAGAAGAGAAGTAAAGAATTCAGAAGTGCAGGTTAGAATCAGAATAAAAAGATTCACTTTAGGACCTGCCAGCAGATGTCCAGAGATGTGGACCAGATTGTGGTGCAGACCCATACCCATGATCGAGAATATCTAAGGTTCTGGATAAAAATTACCTAGAACCTAAAATCAATATGCAAGCGGGGTTGGGCCTATGATTTATGAGGATGCAACCCAAGACAAAAAAGTCGAGTTACAGAGAATTCGAGATCAAAAGGATAATCAATGAATGTGTGCTTGGGTTGGACATCCTTAGAATAAATGTCGTAATGGTCCTGGTTTGAAGATTTCAGATTAATTGGAACCCTTAGACGTGGTATTCTACTTCCTCCAGAGTTTGCTTCCCAAATCAAAATTTCCCAGCTTCTATCCTCCTCATTCAGAATGTCAAATTTCGAAACCTCTTGCATATTAATTACCCCATCTGAAATTTCCAAGTCTAAAAGATGTGACTGAATCAGAATTGACTTGGGTCTAATTATCTCAAAAACAAAATCGTCAGTAAGCTCAATGGGGTGTAACTGACAATCGGGGCATTGAATTAAATCCTTCAGAAAATGTGATTCTGAATCCGTCATGTGAGCCCCAATAAGATCAGTTTCCTCAGTTATTGGGCCACCATATGATCTATCAGATTCCTTAAGCCAAGTTGTCTCGCAGAAATCGTGTTCTGTAAACTCACGTGAGACTTCGCAACTTGATTCTTCACCCTCAGACTCAAAGAAATCTAAATCCGTATTGATGTACATCCCAAAATCATCCATCACTTTCTGATCCATGGAGACATACATTTCCTCATACCCCAGCTCAGGGATTTCAGGTGAAGAAATCAGATCATCCTTAATTGGTCGCTCTAGATCAATCTGGTCAGCCTTGTAACACGTGTCCCCCGAAACAGGTGCCTGAGCAGGTTTTGACATTGGTTCTTTGAAGGGGATTCATCCTAGGAATCATCCCAAGATTGAACTAAAGCAACCACAAATCTCATTCTCAATTTCAATAACTTCCCAAGTAAAAACTCACCTGGGTTCTTATCCTTAACATCCTAAAGCCAATCCAACAAATACTTGTTTAGATCATCAATCATTTCAATCAGGGGCTCCAATTCTTCAGTGCAAGGTATGGGCTGAACTTCTAAAGATTGTATAGTATTCCTTAAGTTAGCCAAAACCTTATCTTGAACCGGGTCAACCTAAACCAAATGACTTGGTTCAGGGTTGGGCGGGTTTGGGATCAGTGCAGAGGAGTTAACGAATTGAAATTTGTGATACCCTTCCTGATAATAGGTCATTTCAGATTGTTCAAAAGGTGGTGATGACCTAAAGGCTGTGTATTCAGAGAATGGATAAGGATCAGCGTATCCTCCTTGATTGTAGATCGTATTAGGTTGTCCATGAAAGGGTGGTGATCTATAATCGATGTGGCTCTGAGAAGGATAGAAATCACAATCATGATGTTCAATGTTAGACCCTAAACACGGAGGTTCGAAACTGCATCCCCAATCCAAGTTATCCCAACTAACTAATGGTTGGTTACAGTACGAGTCCGGATAATCGACATGTTGAGGACAACTCATAACAGGAGGGAAAGAGTGGGAATACATATAAAATGTGGAAGGATTCATGATAAATGGGAGGAAGAAAGGTGCCCTACGATAAAAACAATCAAACCTGTCCTTAAGTGGGCTAGCCGAAAGACCTACGGACTCCCAGAACCTGTCTTGAGATAAAGAAGGGATTTGATCTACTTCTGTCCATTCAATCCAACCAGTTAGAGGGAAGGACTTGGGAGAAGGTTCTTCCTTCAGCTTGCACCTCTGGTTCCTAGTATACCCCCCAGCCGCGATCGTTTGATTCTGCTCCCCTATCTAGACATCAGATTGAATAGTAGAGACAAACTAATCGAAAATAATCTCGTTCTGGGCTCCGAAGAGCGAGTCAAATCCTTAAGGCCAATGTCTACTCTATTTTATTTAGGGCTAGGTTTGAATGTGCTTTGAAATGTGATGGGCCCTTTATCTAGGTTGTGCCCTTAATGATTGATTGATGTGTGCGTGCGTGCACAACTAGTGATTTTCAAGCAAGATTATCTTTGATGCGGTGAATTTTAGGGTTCAAATCTTGCTTAGTAGCTTTTAGGATTCAACTTTAGGTATTTTCAAACAAGTTTTGTTGGCACACCATGTTTTGAAAGCACAGGTGAAGATGTTTTCCTTAGAAACTTAAAGAATGTGGAGTGCCTGGTAAATTCCTAAGAGTTGAACCTATGTGGCAGCTACTTGATGAGTTGATTTTAATTGAAATGGTGCGGCCCAATCAACTCAAAAAATCAGCCTGTTGCACCACTTAATTAGGCACACAGAAATGGTTAACCTAGAATGATTTCTACTCTTTTTTGTGTTGATTTGTGTGTACTGGTTCCACATATCAGAATCCAATTGAGTAAAAGAAAATCAATTAGGTTAAGTGCCTTGAATGTGGGTGTATGTTGTGTGTATGTTGAATTACCCCACAAAATTATCTTTTTATTTATTTTTAATATGTGAGGATGAAATGTGAGTGTGAGTGGAAATCCAAACAACCAAACTAATCCTAGGATTTATGCAAACACCTAGGTTAATTGGAATTTGAATTTAATGTGATGAAATGAAATCTATGGAGGGGGAAGAATGGGGAGCACTTACAATTATCTTCAACTGCACTTTACTCCGATCTACCGCTTGACGATTCCTTGATAGAGGTCTCCGCAAAATAATAGACATGAGAGAAAGCAAGTTAGAAGACAATAAAGTGCGTGAAATGTGAAAGGAAGATCAAAAAAATCGTTGCCTCCCCGGCAACGGCGCCAAAATGTTGAACGTTGAAGGACTATGTTATCGAAGTTGGTTTTGAAAACTTGTAGTTTGAATAGCGAAGAACTCGGGTTCAACAAATAAAATTTATACCGGAAAAGAAATCTTGGGTCAAACTCAAGGAGGCTACGTCGATCAAGATTCATAATTATATTCTTTTTGTATTTTTGTTTAAAAAGCGGAGTAATTATAATGAAATGAAATAACTATAGATAATAATAGATAGAGAGGGAGAGAGGGAAAACATCCACTTGAAGTTGCAAAATGTTTGTACAACTAAGAAAGCGAGAAATTACACTAGAAAGAAGGAAAACTATTACAACTAGAAAGCAGGGAAAAGGAATGGGAGAGAGAAGCTATCCTCCTCAATGATCGCTTGGAGGATGAGCCAGATGGGACAATGCTTGGAAGACGAGGAACAGAGCAGGAAGGAGGTCGAAGCAGGTGGAATGGGAATGAGGCAGCACGTCGTTGTCATCGCGGGATCCGCTTCCGGAATGGGAGCGAAAAAGTGATTTTATCTCTTGAGGAGCATCCCAGGTGTGGGACATGCTTCTCTTGAGCTCTGGAGAGGGAGAGAAGAGAAGGGAAGAGAAATTCGTATAGAGGGGCTCTCCTTTTATAGTTGTAAGGAGTGGAGGCTTTTTGGACATTTTAATTTGAAAATCATTAATATGGGACCTTTAGTGATGGATAAATCCGTCACTAAAGGCCTGAAAGTGGCCTTCGTGTGCATGAGCCGCGTGCCTCCTCAAATCTGCATCCTTCAATGCATGCGCACGTCTGCATGCTCACAGCCGTCCGATCAAGAGATCGAACGGCTTAAAATCGCCTACGCTTGCGTCGTGTGCCCACGTGCGATCACGCGTCAGCGCTGCACGTCTGATCGCACGTGGATGCTATCGGCTGCTCAGCGCCGCATGATCTTCATCGTACGACTTCGCTCGCTTGCGCGCCCGCTCGCCTGCTCTTCAATTTGATGCACAGCAGGCTCGAATGTGCTCATGCTCTTCTCGTGAAGGTGCTCGACTAATGCACTGAGGGTGACTTTGAGTCGCGTGGTTGCTTTGTGCACACGAACCTACAATCGTTGGATGAGCATCCAATGGTGGAGAATCGTCGATCGGATGAAGAGGAAAGGCAGAGGCGGGTCCTTGGGGCCAGTTGGCTGGCTGAGATGGTGCCACGTGGTGCCCTCCTGGCCATTCATCTTCTGAGTGATGTAGATGCTGCCACGAGTATCGGATTGGACCGATTTTCTTGCTGTTAGGCTGCAATCATCGATCCGAATCCATCCGTGCGGTCCGATTTGTCGTCTGAGGTGCAGATTAACACCATCTTGGCCCATGATCTTTAGGGTTCCTCGATCTTTATTTGGTGCTACGGATGTTCGATTAGGGCGATCTTGGAGTCTACGGATGTTCGATTAGGGCGATCTTGGAGTCGTTGAACTCCAATCGTCGCCCTGATCAGATCCATACGGTTGGATCTTCGATCCAAGGCCCCGATAAAAAGTCGCCTTGTCCCTAACCATAAAAGGGAGACAATTACTATACAATTTATACAACTTGATCTAAATGCATGATTATGCATGTTATGCACTATTTACAATGTATGATGCTAATGTGACACTAAGAACATGCATTAATAGACATTTTAGGTTAATCAGATGTATGCACATCATGCATCAACCAACTTTCTATTGGGATACATCCAACCCAACAACCCAGGGTTACGATCCAAACCTTGGGGATCCTTATCTTGATTCTCCTTATGATGACTCTTCTTTTAGGTCCTACTCACCAACTAATCAATCTAATAGGGCCTACATTCTAGGAGAACATCAAGGCCCATACCCATCCCAGGACCATAACCAAGATAGGTCATCTAAATTCAAGGATCTCTCCTACTTGACCTATGGATTGGAAGGGATTTTAGAAAAGTGGAAATCGAAGGATGATCATAAACTTAGGAAAATAAAGAATGATCAAACCTTGCTTTGGGCCTCAGATGAAGAATCTGACTAGGACTTAGAACCTCAATTATTCTAGAGCAGGACTAAACAAAAAATGGTTCCTCTTGAAGAATTGGACCCTAAAAATGATAGAATAGAGGACCCACCTGGTGAGCCCATATTTGTGGGCTAATTAGTTACTTAAGTGCCTAGACATTAGATTAATATTAGCATATACATAACATGCATTAAGATATAAATAATTTAATTTATATATATTTTCTTATATGGATTCCATATATAAATTATTTAGCATACATTAGAATAACATACAATAGTCTTTAAGTTACATTATATGCATATATTAGAATTAACATTTTATTGAGGGTTTGTACATAAATAAACCAATCCTTTATTATTTATTTTTATTCTCTCTTCTCTACAGTAAATATGCGCCTCTCCCCCACCAGCTGGCCACACTGAAGGCCTGGTCGGGGCAACCTAGACTAAGAGGGAGAGGAGGAGGCAGTCGGGCACTAGGAGACGCCGCCCCACTCCACCGTGCACTCCACTCCACCACTGTGGTCTCCACGACTGAACTCCACCACACCATGGGTATACAAGGTGACAACTCGCCACGCCAAGCCGGTGGATTCGTGCCAACAGTGTGCGTGAGCCTTCACGGCTCCACTTCACCGTGAGCGTGGCCACAACAGCCATGGGACCATCATCTTCTTTTCCTTCAAAGGAACCCAACGCATCCGCTGCCTCACTGTGCCTTCCAGACACCTCTGGTCATGCCCATCACCACCACAGCAGCCATCACCCCCGACAGTTAAGATGTCTGGGAAGTTTCCCGGATGTATGAAGCCCCTCATCAATCCCTCAATGCACCTCCGGTCACGCGCTACTAAGCATGCCACACCCATAGCTGCAAGTAGCCTCCGCCTGCAGCTGCAGCAACACACGCAGCAGCGTGTGCCTCCTCGCCCCTAGCGTGCGGTCCCCTTCAACAGCGTGCCCCCGCATGCTCGCGCCCCCTGCAGTGTGCCATCGCCGTAACCCCTTGCTATGCCTCCACCACGCCCAGGCACGCAAAAACTCCAACACCAGTCCACGTGTGTAGCTGCACGTTCTCTCCATGCCATGCGCAGCTACTGCGCATGACAGGCTACACGCGCGCGCATTACTTCCAGCAGCTACGCACGGCTGAACACACGTGCACACCGCAGTAGGAGCCCTTCACCACCACATCACTGTTCATCTTCTTCCTCAGAAGTACCCATGTTCGCCACCACCTAACAGCTACCTCAAGTCGCCGAACAGGCCGCCAAACTCACTGCTAACATCGCCATACTCCTCGCCGCATTCCACTGCATCTTCCCCCACATCCACGACTGCTAGTATCGCCCGCACAGCCAATGGTAGAACTTGACATCGCTGGCATCGCATCTCCGTCCGGCCGACCCCAGCCACCTCGCAACTCGCCGCTGCCACCTCCGCAAAGCCCTTGCTCCACTTGATCTTCGGCGAGCTCCTCCCCTCCGACCATCCTCTCCACCATGCGTGCAAGCCAATTGAACATCCTCCCCTGTTTTTACACAGTAATACTTGCATTAGTTATTACATTTATATGCCATTGCAAGTTTTGAATTTTTCCTTTTATTAATTAAATATTGTGGCACATTTAAGAGAACACCCTCAAATTTCAACGTAAATGCAAAATCAGCATGATCATGTCTTATTATCCCAATTGAGGAGCAGTTTTGACTCGATTTCTTGACGAAATTAATAGTGAACATCAGTTTTTGACCCTTGCGAGTTTTAATAGCCAGTGCCTCCCTATGGACACGACCCACTCTTATGCAAGTGATTTAATTTTAATTTAATATTTTGATTAGTCGATTTTCCACCACTGAGAAATACAATGACAAATCATCTTAATTATCATCTTCAAAAGCAAAAATCGACTTGTCAAATGGCTATTTCCTGGGAGGCAACGAGCCTTCTAGACTCGTATTTATTTAATTATTTGTTCACATTTTATTTGAGGCATATTTTAATTCGATTATCTATTTGGTGCGAGGTACGCATATTTGGAGACGTCTTGTCGCACCAGTCTCAAGGATCAGGAGATCCTTGACATCGTCGGTGGAGTTGCAACACTTAGAGAAGGAGCATCACGCCCGCCTCAGCAATGCCTTGGTGGATCTTGTTTCTACCGCTAGAGGAGATATTCGAAGGACCACATCTTCATCTCATCCATTTACCTATAGATAGTTTTTATTTTTCTTTCTTCTCTTTATTTTTGTACATTCATTTGGAAAACCCTTGTTCTGGCGTACATTTTGAGGGGTTTGTTCCTCGACCTTCTTTTAGGCCCCTGCATGGGTAATGTTTACAGGAGTCTGTTCCCATTTATTAGACTTAGGCTTTTACTTTCTTTTGTGGTTTGATTTTATTTTTATTGATTGTACATAAGTATAAAGAAAAAGAAAACAAAACACAAGTTGCCTGCTAGAAGCTTCCTACCCCTAGGTCGATTCATTTAGGATTGAATGAACAGCCTCTAGATTTATTTTTCTTGCATTTACGTGCATCTCATTGAAGATTGCGGTAGGCAAGGTACGCTCTCTTTTACTTTGCATCCATATATTGTTCACGCATTTGCATCTGGATGCAAAGACAAGACCATCGAAATTATTTTGAAAGAATTAACAAGTGGTCACATTTTCTAGAAAAGCATTTTAACTAAAGGAGGAACATTAAAAAAAACCAAGGACTTGAATTGAGACATTGTGCTACGGTTCAATATTCAAACTCAAAATTTTTATGGTGTATGCACACTTATATCTCTTGCACCACGACACGCATTTAGACACTCCTTAGGTTTGGAACCACTAGGACTAGAGCCTCCTATTGCTGGGGTCTAAAGAGACCTGAACTTTAGTTCAGAGGTAAAGTTGCCTCCAGACCTTGCGGATTGAGGGTAGTTAAGAAGCACCGCGAAAGCAACGCTTCAAAGGAAGGATTTGACCCTACTTGCATCCCTCTTTGCCGTGTTTGGTGGTGACTAAACTTTTTGGGCTTTAGGGAGGATCACCTAAGTCTTAGTTAGGTCTTCTTAAGCGTATCGTAGGTCGACAAGTAGGCACGTAACTGTTTAGATAACTTGATTTGTCACCTACAAGTGGACTTAAAATCTCAAAGGCCTAACTGATTAAAGACCTAAAATGTCCTCTGATTTGTGTTTGCTTGGGGAATCTAATTGTGGTGTGAGTTAGAATGGACCACGTTGTCTTTCATCCTTTCACATCTTGCCCACACCCTTACCCCCACTCTGCGACCTTCGATCCCATATGCCAAGATGGTCCATCCTTTGATGGACATAATGATAATCATTGGGAGCCCTTTTACTCCCATTATAGGAGTATTGGCCTAGTTAAGCCCCAAATCAATGAGAAGAACCTAGGAGCAAGATTGGCCTTGCCCAATAACCAACACACCATACAAATACCCAACCCACCCTCCCTGAATGATTATAATGGTTGGACAGAAACTCCTAGGTACTATAAGCCTGAAGATGGAAATATAGAAAATGCAAGACTAAATGATTGAATTATTAGGAAAATCTTCGAGAGCAGGCCAACAAGGAAAAGAAGACATTAGCCACCCAACAAACCCCATTGAGGATGATGTGCACCCCTCTTTGCTAGATGCATCTCCTGTGGGAGAGCCACACCCAAAGTTGGGGAATTTTGGGGATTATGTAAGGGAGAATAGCTACTTTTCGAGGATTGATTTTGAACCCTCCCCGCTAGATGACACTTCCTTGAGAGGTCCACCCCTTAAGTGGGAGGAGGATATGTATGAAAGTAGCTATACATTGATGAAGAAAGGTGGCAACCCGAGGAAGATGATGATCAGGTTGAGTATCCACCTGAATTATATTGGAGTCAAAAGAAGGGAATGATGGTACCATTGGAAGACCTCGACCCAGATGATAGTATTTTCGTCACATTTGATGAAGTAGGCCAAAGTCAAGTTGTTAATCCCGTCCTCCCTTGTGATCATGAGATGGAACTCAAACCCACCCTTAGGGAACCTAACCCTAAAGAAATTCACCTATTTGAGGAGTCTGATGTTACCAGTGTAAACCATGTACCCCAGATAGAGTGCCCTAGGGGATCTGCTGACATTTTAGATTATTCTAGACCTCGGGTGAATAATGAATTGTATGATGAGGAGAGGGATGAATTATATGAGGAACCTACATTCAAGATTTGGAGTGACACTAAGGGTGATTATGTCTTATTTGAAGAATTAGCCCCTGAGGATGTCACAAATTTGACCAAATTAGGTTTCCTTAGCACATCTATTTATGATATCCCTCCTCATGGTGAAATAATGGAAAATTTGGAAGCAACTTCTAAGATTAATGTGGATTCACATATAGACTCCGGGGAGGATTTGAGTAAAGAACAAGAACCCGAGGATGACATTGATAGGATAATCCCTAGATCTTTTGCTTCCAACCTTCCTTCATTTGATTCGGAGTCATCCTCTGATTCGCTTATGTCTGAAGGAAAAATTTTGACTCCTAATAAAGTGCAGGAAGATACTTGTGATAGTACAAGGGATGCAAATGAGGAATTAGGAAGGTTGTTATGAATGGACACCAAGCCGATTAGACCCAACCTAGATCTTATGGCCATCCTGCAACCTCAAAATTTGGACACCCTAGACAATCCCTGGCTTAGAGATCTGATCATTTCTATTTTGATTGGGGGTCTTAACAAACCAATATCTCTTGTAATGGGGTATCCAGTATGGCTTGATGATTTCTATAGTCAATCCATTACCCTGGGCATTTATCTCTGCACCATTCCTTCCCCATTTCTTTTGGAGGATCCTTGTCATCCTCCCCCTACCCATATGGAGGTTGTTATTCCCACCTATCCTTTAGAACCTCCTCTGGTGATCTTGGACGATTTCATTCCCATCCTGATTGGGCGAGCATTTGCTATCAGGATTCATCGTCAACTTGCAACATCCTAGGTTACCTATTTTCTAGGCCAGCATTACTTTGCTCATTGTTAGGGCCTATTTCCTTGGTTTTGGAACCTGACTTGCAGGTTCTTTGGCTACTCAGTTGCCAAGAAAATAATGGTAGCCCAACTCTGACCCAGATAATACTCTTCTACGCAATGAGGACATTGCAGATTTTAGGAATGAGGGGTGTACTTGGGATATACATAGCATTTATACATAGTGCATTCAAGCATTTAGCATTCAGCATTCAGCATTGCATACATTTGCATTGATTTTTTTAAAAAAAAAGAGAGAAAAAAATAAAATTTTTTTTTGAGCTTAACTGGCTAGGTCCTGCATTCTTAGGCATAAGACTAGAACTTTAGGTTAGACTAAGTTGACTCTAGGTGTCTGACTTTAGAAACTAAATTGAGCTACTAGCTTTAGACCCTTAGGGTCCTTTGTGGACTTAAAAACTTAAGTAGGAGTTAAGTTGCAAACCATTTCTCAAGAGGAAGGAAAGCTAGGGATTGAGTTAAAGGCTGGGTAGTACCTGGTGTCTTTTTCTACCTTTTGGTTTGCTGGTCCTCGTAACCTAAGCATCCACATTTCATACACACTTGGTCTTGTGTAAATAGTGATCACCCTAATTCATTTTCTTGAAGAAAATTTGGTTCTCTTAGTTCTGACTTAGGAGAAGCTTGAAAACATGTGATTGGAAGAGTTCCTACCGCAGGAGAGGTGGAGTATATACTCAACTTGAGGATGTGATGATAACATGTCACCTCCTCGGCGCTTGTCTCCTAGGATGTCCATGATACGAAATAAACGTGATTTGTAAAAGCAGGTTTTTAATGTCGTTGTAACACGCGAATTCACATATACTTTTAAATTTATATCCTAGATAGTGGGGAATCTAGGGTCGTCCAAGGAGGCAATATGTTTACAAAATTAATTCTCTTTCTTACAAAATAGATCACAACTTTCTTTTTGGTCTTTTCAATTATATCATTTTTTTTAGGGTTTTTAAATAACAAGCGAAAACACGAGTTGTTGGCGAAAAAGTAAATAACAACTACGATTACTAAGCTAACACCTAAGTGACAAGTAATTCCTCTTCCTAAGCTCACTCTAGGCACATGGAGGCCTAGAGTAATTAGGGAGAGGGAGTGAAAAGTGCTAGAATCACAGCAATCAAAATGCAACTAAAAGAAATTACAAAGAAGGCAACTAGATTAATGAGAAAGTGTTTTATAGAAAAACCTAGTAGATGAATGCTTCTACTACTAGAGAATTGCAATAAATAAAATAAAACACAAATCCTCTAGATAGATGGTGAAGAAGAGGGCTTCTTGCTCCAAGCTTGGTAGCTCCCGAGCTTGAAAAGAGTCCTCCAATTCCTTCCTTTCTATGCTCCGCCAAGGTGATGTCCTCCAAAGCAAGCCCTAAGGGGGCGTGCCCTAAGCTTTTCTCCAAGTGTGGATGTCCACCCTAGGTCCTTCTCCTTTGCCTGGCCATCCTCTTTGAAGTAGAAAAGTCCTCCTCCTTAGCGTGGCCCAAGTTGAAGAGAGTGGGGAGAAGAAGCAACCAAAGGGGCTAGTGATGTGCCCCTTTAATCTTCTTCTCTACTTCTTCTTCTTGGCCGTAGGTGTAGGTGGGTATAGGTAGAAAAATACATTAATGGAGGATGCTCTAAAATGGTGGTAGGTGGTGGGTTTATATAGAGTAGGAAGGGGACTAAGGTGACTCTTGAAATGAAGGGCTAAGATGGGAAGATGGAGGTGGTTGGGGATCCTATGGCTAAGGGCACTTGGTGCCAACCCAAGGGACACTTGAAGTTGGTGCCAAAATGGCTTCTAGAAGGGGGGCTTAGGTAGCGCCAAGTAGGGTTCCAGAAGGAGGGGTAGGTGGGTGGCTAGGATGGGTTGTAGGGTTAGGTGTATGGTGGATGTGGGGGGTGGATGTTGGCGCCAAAAAAGGGGGGTAGTTAGGGTTAGGTTTTGGCGCCAAAATTGGTGCCTTTTGGTGGTGATGATGGGGTGAAGAGGTGGCTAAGAGGTGGCACAAACTTGGAGTAGGATAGCTAGCTTAGGTAGGGCTTAAGTTAGTGGAGCTAGCTAGGGTTGAGTTGAAGGTGGTGGATGGCCAAGGAGCTGGGTGCTAGCTAAGCTAATCTAGCTTAGCTAGCTATGGAGTAGAGGAGGAGGTATTGGAGCTAGGGTTTGAAGAGAGGAGCTGAGGAGAAGTCTGGAGCTGGCAGCTACTGAAGAGGCTGGCATGGAGCTACTCTAGCTGGCTTAGCTTGCTAGTTCTTTGCTAGCTGCTAAGCCAAGCTAAAGTGAGCTGGCTTCTACCATAATGAGTCGAGGGGAGCTGGGTTAGGTGCTCCCGGGGATGATCAAGCTGGTTGAGGCAGCTAAGCTGAGTCCCTAGGAGTTGGACTTGAGCTTCCTGAGCTAGGATGAGTTCTTCTTCAGCTGGATGGAGTTGAGTGGAGCTGGATGTAGCTGGATCTAAGCTGGGGTGAACTCCAGTCAACTCAGCTGAGCTAGCTGGAGCTCCTTGTGGACTTGTAGGAGCTAAAATGAGCTAGACTCAACTAGGTTGAGCTAGATCTGAGCTGACTTGAGCTAGGGTGAGCTAAGATGAACTCTTTTTAGCTACCATTTAGCTGAGATTAGCTGAATGGAGCTGGGATGAGCTAACCCTAGTTCAAGTGAGCTAGGTTACAGCTGTGGTGAGCTGGATCAAGCTGAGTTCCAGCTAGTCTGAGCTTCTCCTTTACCATTTGCCTTCTTGAGTGCTAGGGTTGTAGGGATCTGCATATTTGTTCATCCCTAACACTCACAAAAATATATTAAAAAGATAATAAAAAATGCAATGCATGCCTAACCTAATTTATGCCTAAATGCAGCCCAAAAACCCATTTGCGGAGTAAAATACTAAGAGCTAGGTTTGTTTTAATGCATAAGAATGATGATAAACTAGCGTTTATCAGTCCATCCTACTAGGGGCATGTAAGTGCACTATGCGGTTCAAGTACCATGGCCGACCCTATCTCGAAGTGCCGATTGCCACAGGCCTGAATTTCCGTAAGAAATCCATGGGCGATACTATCTCAAAGTGTCGATTTCCAGGAGTTCTTAGGGTCGCCATGGGCGGTGCTATCTCAAAGCATCGAAATCCAGGCACCCTTCGAGGTTCGGTGATGGGGATAATGAATCTGACATAGACCGTGTTTATAGCTGATCCAAGGTTGAACAAAGAGGAATCAAACAAAAATATATATATTACCAAAAAAGAAAAAAAAAACTCTTTCTCTCTTTCTAGGTTGGCAATCAAACCAACCTCAAATAATTCAGACCACTGCACATGAACGGATGCTTTAATCTCTGGGACCAATAAACTCTAGGGTAGAGCTAGAAATCAAAGAAACCTGTGCCTGCAACTCGTCCTTAGCTGACTAAGTTTGTAACTTAGCAACTACTGGGAAACCTTAGGTCTAAAGTCTGAACTTAACATGTTTCTAAAGGAAGACCATTTGGGTTCGCTAGCCCACTTGAAGAGTTGGGTTATTGCTTGAGTTTGCTAGGGACTAACAAAAACTAGTCATGGGAGCATTTGATGAGCCCATATTTATAGGCTAATTAGTTACTTAAGTGCCTAAGCATTAGATTAATATTAGCATATACATAACATGCATTAAGATATAAATAATTTAGTTTATATATATTTTCTTGTATGCATTCCATATATAAATTATTTAGCATGCATTAGAATAACATGCATTAGTCTTTAGGTTACATTATATGCATATATTATAATTAACATTTTATTGAGGATTTGTAAGTAAATAAACCAATCTTTTTATTATTTATTTTTAGTCTCTCTTCTCTATAGTAAATATGCGCCTCTCCACCACTAGCTACCCACACTGAAGGCCCGCATTGAAGGACGAACAGGAGAGGTGGATCTGGTCGGGGCAGCTGAGACTACAAGGGAGAGGAGGAGGCAACCAGGCACTACGAGACGCCGCCCCACTCCACCACTGTGTGCTCCACTCCACCACTGTGGTCTCCACAGTCGAACTCCACCACACCGTGGGCCAGCAAGGTGATAGCTTGCCATGCCAAGACGGTGGATTCGTGCCAACACCGTGCGCAAGTCTTCATGGCTCCACTTCACCGGGAGCATGGCCACACTGGCAGCATGACCATCATCTTCCTCTTTTCCTTCAAAGGAACCCAATGCATCCATTGCCATACTGTGCCTTCCAGACACCTCTGGTCACACCCATCACCACCACAGCAGCCATCCCCCTGCTAGTTAAGATGTCTGAAAAGTTTCCCGAATGTCTAAATCCCCTCATCAATCCCTTGACGCAGCTCCGCTCGCATGCTACAGAGATGCCACACCCACAGCAGCAAGTAGCCTCCTCCCACAGCTGCAGCAACATGCGCAGCAGCGCGTGCCTCCTTGCCTCCAATGCACAGTCCCCTTCAGTAGCATGCCCCCACATGCCTGCACCCCCTGCAGTACGCCATCACCGCACCCCCCTCTCTATGCCTCAAGCATGCCCAGGCACACATAAAGTCCAGCAGCAGTCCACGCGCGCAGCTGCACATTCTCTCCATGCCACACGCGGCTGCTGTGCACAACCGGCTGCACGCGTACGCATCACCTCCAGCAGCATGCATGGCTGAACACACGTGCACATTGCAGCAGGAGCCGTTCACCATGACATCACTGTTCCTCTTTTTCCTCAGAGGAACCCATCTTCACCACCACCTAACAGCCACCTCATGTCATCGAACAAGCCGCCAAACTCACCGCTAACATGGCCATACTCCTAGCCGCATTCCACCGCATCTTCCGTCACATCCACGACTGTCGGTATCGCTTGCATGGCCACTGGCAGAAATCCGCATCATCGGCATTGCATCTTAGTCCGGCTGGCCTCGGCCACCTCGCGACTCGTCGCCACCACTGCCACAAATCCCTCGCTCCACTTGATCTCCAGCGAGCTCCTCCCCTCCGGCCATCTTCTCTTCCATGCGTGCAAGCCAATTGAAGATCCACCCCTTTTTTGCACAGTAAAACTTGCATTAGTTATTACATTTATATGCCATTGCATGTTTTGATTTTTTATTTTATTAATTAAATATTGTGGAACATTTAAGAGAACACCCTCAAATTTCAACGTAAATGCAAAATCAGCATGATCATGTCTTATTGTCCCAATTGAGAATTAGTTTTGACTCGATTTCTTGACGAAATTAATAGTGAACATCGATTTTTGACCCTTGTGAGTTTTAATAGCCAGTGCCTCCCTGTGGACACGATCCGCTCTTCTGTGAGTGGTTTAATTTTAATTCAATATTTTGATTAGTCGATTTTCCACCACTTAGAAATACAATGATAAATCATCTTAATTATCATCTTCAAAAGTGAAAATCAACTCGTCACCACCCAAGAACTTAAACCCCAGTACGGACTCTAACACACATCCTCAACCATACCCTCCCAACTCTGATTTAAATACTAAGGAGGAAATCCAAGGGAAACCTAATGACACCCAGTCAATTCTTGATAGCCTTCAATTGGAGTAACATAGAAAAAATCAAGAATTGATTGAAGGGCAACAAGCCATGATTGATATGTTCCAACAATTGGAGGAAGAGGGCCAAAGAAAATAGTTGAAAACAACTCCGTTTATGGAATTCATGAAGCAAGGCCCTGCAGTGATCAGTTGGACTAAACCTATTTACCCAAAATTGGTTTGGTCCACCATTGATACTCCCTAGGAGTTGAACAACTCAATAGAAATTGTCATTAAGGATTCCTCAAAACATGATTTGGGGAGAGTTGAGGACAAATATCAGGAGGAAACTGAGAATTTGGGGGACGATGCCGTTGAATCCAAATCTAATCTTTCCAAGGAAAGTGATTTGGTGGAAGAGACATCCAAAATTAAAGATGGGGAGTGGGATTACAATCTTGAAATAACCTATTTCGAATCATTTGAAACCCCCATCACAAGTTTAGAGAAGGGCCAAGGGAAAGAATCTAAGCTAGAGGATGAAATTAGCCCTAACTCTAATACAACCTCAAAAATTGAGTTTGATATGAAAGAGGTTGAAGATAATATTCTTGGGGTCATGGAATGGGAGGGAATAAGCAATGAAACTCTAGTTGAAGAAGGGATGGATTTTTATTTGGAGAGAGACCTTACCCTTGATTTTAGGGCTCATTGTGTGATTTGGTTACATGCTCTATCAGAATTGAATTCCCGCAACCCAAAGGCACTGGAATTGATATACCTTTGAGGGATTACAATTTTAAAGAGACACAAGTTGATTACAAAACCTACATCTTTAGTGTCCGACATTTTAGATTCAGGTTGCATTCGTCCAAATCAACTCTCTACATGCCCACAGACCAAGAAAGGAACAGACACAGGCGTGCATGTTACACCAGTTGCAGAGTTCCCATCCCTTAGGGATGGGACCCCACCACAACCTAGTTCACATCTGCGGACTTCAGACTCTGGGTTTGGCTGATTTTGTTTTCACCTTCTTGACCCAGACCATTCTTGTTTGTGCATTATGCCCAACTGAAGGCACTAAACTCAGAGCTTCCTGGGAGGCAACCCAGAGGTTTCAAGCTAACCAGATTCATGATTACAACTCAGGTGATTTCTTTCCCTACTCCCTTGCATACATTTATTTTTCTAGTGAGGACATTGTCCAACTTAGGCATGGGGGGGTGGTAATTCATAGGATCTTAGTACAAAATTGTCATCTTGAACTAATTTTATTTCTTTTTATAAAAAAAATTTAAAAATAGGAAAAGAAAACTTAATTATTAGAAGCTTGTCTACTTTAGGAAATGATACGTTAGGGACCTAATTGGTTAGACTCTTCAAGTCTTTAGACTTAATCAGTCCAAGTGTCCACGAAAATGTGGACTTGGTCTCGAGTCTTCGCCACTATAATTTATTTTAATCTGATCAATAAAGTAGGGTGATAAGTATACGACTTATCAGCCCACCCTTTGATTTAGGGGGATTTTTAGTCTAAGCATCTACACACGTTTTGCACTGACTCACTCATCGGTGGTTCAAATGAAAATTGGGTAGCTAATGAACCTTCTAGGGTGGTATGGCTGGCAAGTTAACGTGGGTAACAACCAATTGCCAGGTTGTCCAGAGCCAAGCCATAGGACCATTCTCTTTCACTACTGCCTTTACATAAATCTTAGATCAGGAAAGCTACCTAGTTGAAAAAAAAGGAAAATAGAAAAGGAGAAAAGAAAAAAAGAACTAAGCCACACTTCACCGCACGAGTATGGTTGGCAAGTTGCCATGGGTAATAACCCATTGGCCAATTGTCCAGATCCCAGCTCATAAAATGCACAAGAATTCCAAAACACTTAAGGAAGAAGCGAGGAAGTAGCATAATCCGGGGAGATATACATTGGGTTCGCCCTTGTGTTGACCCCACAAAAATAAAAAGCAGGGAGAAAGGTACCAGTCAGATAGATACTGATGAGTCCATTTTAATGGACTAATAGTAAGCCTAAGTAATTCTCTTTTAACAATTTAGGTTTGTTAATAACTACACTAAGTTATATAATAATTGTATGCATCATGATTTAATTCTATAACATTCTATGACTTAATGTGTAATGATTATGTCTTTTTATTTGCAGGAAATAAAACCCAGAAAGAACAAGGGTGGGGGGATAATTTCCCCAACACATCCAGCCATGATTCTTTCCCCCTCCCCCGCCGGACATTAGGGAAATCTTCTCCAACGATCGTTGGCCAAAAACAGAAAGGGATTTGCAAATCCCTGGATTGGTGCACTAAGGGAGAGAGAGGACTTAAAAGTGAAGAGGCGGCGTGCACAAGGGAGGAATCTTCCCCCTGCGGGGAACGGCTCTCTCTTCTCCACTGTGGAGAGGGCGAGCACTGTGCCGCTCCTTCTCTACCTCAAGCAGTAACACCGAGCGCCTCTCCCTACCGCACGCCTTCACCAGCTGCGGGCAGTTCTCCAGTCCATCATGGGCACACGTGCCACACACCGCCCCCACCTTCCTGCAAAGCGCCATCACGCCTCTACCGCACTGCACACACACACCGCTCCACCTTCAGCCGCGCCCGCAGGTGCTCCCAACTGCACATCCACTGCAGGTGCACCTCCCTGCAGAGCACCATCACGCTACCCCTTCCCGCACGCCTTTCTCCTACCGTTCCAGCTCCCTGCAGAGTGCCATCTCGCCTTCGCAGCCGTGCCCGCAGAGCACCATCTAGCGCGCTCCACCTCTGTTGCTGGCGCTCACGCCCTCTCCACCCGCACGCTCCACCTCTGCTGCAGGCGCTCACGCCCTCTCTACCGGCGTGCGCCACCTCCAGCCACTGCAGGCCGCTTCCTGTCTTCAGGCGCTCACCAATTGCAACCACCTCCAACAGCATGCTCCACTGCCCATCTGCAACCGCAACCGGCAGGCAACCGTGCACCAGCGCGTGCGTAAGCCCGCTCAAATAGACGCAGCAGCAGCCGCCTTCTTACTCCACAGGCCGGAGCTCCGGCCACCACCACTGGCCAGCTCCGGCCACCTTCGCCGCCGCCACTGCCACTGCTAGAGAGCCCCCATCCTCGCCGTCCTCCTAAGCCTCGCAACTGCCCCGCTGGTGCTCTCTCTCTCGCGAGGAAGAGAGAGAGCAAATGCTCTGTTTTTGTTAGAATTAAAAATTACATTCAATGCCATTTCCACTGGTTTTATTATTTTTTATTATTATTATATTATGGCAAAATTGCATTCAAGCACTCACAGTTCTTTCTAATTGCATGGTATTAATATTGGCTAGTTTAAAGATTGATTTTGGACTTGATTTAAGTACTAATTGTCTTTAGTACACATCACATGAAAATTGCACTAATTCATTTTAAATTTATTGAGGATTCCTGTGAGGGAAAACTGCACTTACACCCAAAACTGCACTTACACCCTTAACTTTTTAGGTTATTGCAAATCTACTTTCCTTCACATTTTAAGTCCAATTTGAAAAGGAATTTCGCACTATCCGAAATAACATTAAATAATTAAGTATTGATTGCATCATTGCCTCCCTGTGGACACGACCCACTCTTCCACGAGTGGTTATTTTCATTATTTTTGATTAGTCGATTTTTCGACCACTTAAGTACTATAACGCTAAGTGAAAAGTCGACCTGTCAAATTGGCACCGTTGCCGGGGAGGCAACAGACGCAATAGATTTACTTTATTGTTTTTAAATCTTTTGAGTTACGAAATTATCTAATCATCTTTATTATTTTGCAAGGAATCTGGCACGGCGGCGAGGCGTAGCAAAGCGACTACTTTGAACGTGAACAATGTGCACGGCGAAGATGATCTTTTTGGTGGACCTTGACGCCACCTGGAGGACGACAACAGGAACACGTGGGCCTTAATCCCACGCATTTAGGCTTACGGAGAAGCCTATTTCTGATTTAGGCAGTAGGTCTTAGTTAGATTTAGTTAGATAGACATGAGAATTTAAATTACTGTCTTTTGGGCCCTTGTTGGGTATTTTTGGGAACGTGTTCCCATTTATTTAGATTATAGGATTATTTGAACTATTTTAAACTGCATTTCAGTTAGTTAGTTAGATTAGGTCTGTTTGATATTATTATTTAAAAAAAAAAAATCGAAATGCCTGCTAGAAGCTGCATATCTATAGGACGATCATCTAGGACTGAATGAGCAGCATCTAGTTTATTTTTTTTTTGCATTGCATTCATTACTGCACGAAGAAAGCTGGAGTAAGGTACGTCTTCTCTTGAGCATTAATTACTTGTCATGCATATGCATTAAACCTAAATCTAAGACCACTAAAGTGCTTGAATAAAATTAATTCAGTGGTCACTTTAAACAAATTGGGACTGTTAAGAGGTTGGACTTTAAAATCTATAACTGAAAATTGTGTGCAAAAGGATCCTGTTTGCGGAATTTCAAAAAATCTAAACATAATCGTATGCTTGCACACTTGAGACACTATGCACCTCACATAAGGTCACTAGATAAATTTCTACCTCTCCTCTTTTGCACTACAAGGGAAGCTAGTTGGAAATCAACAAGCCTATCCACCAAGTTACTTCGGTTCCTCGTGTGTTGGCTCGATTCGAGACTTCCATCCCTTGCAAGTAGGTTATAGGCACCAGCGAAGGTTGGCCTAGGAACCGTAATTTTTGCAAAACTTATTTGGCCACCAACTAAACATATAACTCTAAGACCTACAATCTACTAGAAATAGATCCCGTTGAATTTGCGTTTGCTTTGACATTAGAACTCTCTAGGAAGTTGTCTGCTGAATTTTGCTAAATCCTAAAAGAGTTAAAATTGTTTTGCTTAAAGAAATGGATTACTCTTACTCCTATCATTCAGATTATCAGAGTCAATACTTCCCATCTTTTAATCAAGATCCCATGCTCCGAGCGTATCCATCCTTTGATGGGTACATTGATAATTCATGGGATCATTCTCATTCTTACCCTGGGAGTACTGGCTTGATAACTCCCACTTTTGAGCAGAGCCTAGGAGCGGGATTTTCCAATCCTAAAATCCCTACTTCCATGCAAACACCCAACCCTCCCACCCTTCATGATTTTCCGTGTCGAGGCTGGACCGATACCCCTAGGCAACCAGAGCCTGAAATTGACTATCCTCCCCAACCTGATAATAGTAGCCTCTCCTCTTTTATGATAGAAACGCAAAAACAACAAAAGGAAATAATGGAATCAATGGGAGAGATGTTGAGGAATAGTCAACAATTAAATGAAGAAATAAGACAACTTAGCTACACGGTTCCCAATAATCCTGATCCCTACCCATCCAATCATGATCATGAAAATAATTCTGAGGTACTTAATAACAATAGGGATCCAAATTCATGTAGTGATCACTTAGACTCTCCCAATGGGACGCAGCCACTAGAGGACAACAATCATAGTGATTATCCACCTGAACTATATTGGAGTCAAAAGCAAGAGAAAATTATTGTTCCTATCACTTCCCCTCTTGATTATTTGGTGGATTCCCATTCTACTCTTAGTGAGCCTACTCCTGACCCTCCACTTAGGGAATCAACACCTATCATTCAATATCCTGAGAATTCAAATGTACCTAATGAAGGTGACCCTAAGGGAATGGATGATGATCAATTCTGGTCTCAGGGATATGAAGAGTCTAATTCAGAGGATGAGGATGCCCCAACAGAGGAACCTGGACTGAAAATCTGGAGTGAATCACAGGAGAATTATTTATCATTTGAGGGTTTAGCTCCAGAGGATAGAAATAATATGATTAAATCCAGATTCCTCCTTTCTTTTGAGAGTCATCCTCCATCAAAACAGGAGTTGATATTAGAGGAGGACAAACAAAATGAGAAGTCTATGGGAGACTCTCGGGGAAAAAACACGTCATTTGAGGATTTATACCCCGAGAACAATAACGAATTCAATGATATAGGCTTCCTCCAAAATATTAAGACTGATCCTCTTTTAGAAATAATTGAGGATACTGATCCAACTCCTAATGAATCACATATACACCCCGACAAATATTTCAGTGAACCAAACGAATCTGGGGATTGGCTGAATGATAATGATTCTTACATTTTGACCCTGCCATTAGAAAGTTGTAATTTGGAGTCTACCCTTGATTCAAATATGACTCCGATCATTAATGCTAGGCAGGATAACTTGAAGTTGTCTACTATTATGGAGTGTACACAATTCGAATCATTGTTGGAATTGGACCTAACACCTACTAAGCCCTCATTGGACTTAACCATTACCTTCTAACACTACAAACAACCCTTATATTCCCTAACCGATCCTTGGCTCAAATCTCTGCTCATGTACATTCTTTTTGGAGACTATATCAGGCCAGTACATCCGAGAGTAGAATGGCGAGTATGGATTGATGCTTATACTTTTACTCTCGCCATTCAAGGGTTTGAACTAATAATGTGTATATCTTTTAAAACCCATCCTACTCTGGAGGATCCTTGTTATCCTCCACCTATTCCATTTCGAGAGGTCCCTTTTCATATTCCGTTTATTATCCCTAGACCTCCCAAGGTAGCCAACGAGGTTTTTCGCTTTCATATCTTCTGGCGAGCATTTGGAATTACATTGCATCATCAGCTCGCCAACATCCGTGGTTACCTGTTTTCTAGGCCTACACTGTTATGCATATTTTTAGGGCCTAACTTTGATTATTTGGAACCAGACTTATAGGTTCCTTCTTAGTCTGGCTGCTGACAGAAAATGCAGTGCTTGTTGGGAGGCAACCCAGCGGTCATCAGGTGATTTCTTTCCTTTCTCCTCCTGTTTTAATTTTACAATGGGGACATTGTAGGATTTAGGCATGGGGGAGTGCATTTGCATTTTAGGAAATATTTATGCATTTAGGTTAGTAAAAAAAAAAATGATGAGCTGAATGGGTTAGTCCTTAGCAAAATACCTTTGTCATTGGAGGTTTTTCTTCTTGAATTATTTCTTAAGTTTAGAATCCAGTACATTTATTTCACGTGCACGTAGACTTGGTAATGGATCCTTGAGGAAAACCAATGAGCATTTGTAGTCTACTGAACCCTTGGACAGTTCATAGAGAGTCAGGCATACTATCTTCTAGTAAATCCACCTCATATTTATGAGAAGAAGTAGAGAGATTACTGGTGCGCTAAGTCTAGTGCAAGGACTCTTAACTTCCAGATAATTAGATGATGATACTTCAGAGTTAGGCGTAGTTTTCACTCTCTGTTCCTGGGTGCGTACTTTGAGTGAATTCCTGAGAGTCACCAAATAAGGCAGATACACAAAGATTGAGTCTTAACAAAGCTATAACTATGGTGGATGGTTACGACCGTCCTTCATAGAGTCCTCAGTTGAAGGAGGCTAATAGTGTCAAAGGTCAGAAATACGCCTGTCCTATCCATTCTTTCCCGGCGCCGAGAATAGGCACTTCCACCAAATAAACCACACAACTTCCTCTTGACCGTCATCATCCCTAATAATGCCTCGTAAATAAAAGTCTGTATCGTGTTGTGCTGATTGAAAAAGAAACAAAAATAAGAAGAAAATAAAAAAAAGGAGAGAGAAAAGAAGAATAAAAAGAAGAAATAGAAAGAAGAAAAAGAAAAAAAATAGTTATATTACAAAAAAAAAAAGAGTCCAAGTTTCTAATGTTTCTGAGGCAACAGAATACCTATTGCGTTCCACCAAATATGACCCATACCTACCTTCTAGTATTTCTGATCACCTAAATACTGGTTGAGAACTCTAACTTAGTTATAGAGTTATTAGGACTTTAATTGAAGTGTAGATGTCATGTGAGGCCACCAAATAGTGAATATAATTTCTAATTCTGGCGAGATTTGTGATCTCAGAAAGAAAGAAAAGAGAGAGTGCCCAGGAACATTAAGAGAGCACAGTTATGTAGCCTCTCTCAGAGTTGACTTATCTAATAGTCTAGAGAGCTAGAGTCTACAGTACTAGACTATATATAGCACCAGTTGAGTGTGTGCCACCAAATACAAATCCATTTGATATCTCCTACCTAAGCCAAACACCGGGGTCAAATTACAGATTATCGTCTGCTTTATCCCCGAGGGAAGTAGTTGCCTATCTCAACAGAAATTTTTATCAAGGGTGATGTACAAACTCCTAATGCGAATCAGCTCTTTCACTTGGATCTGTTACCTAGGCTATCAGCACTTCATATTTGTCTGGATTTCTAAAGTTTTGAAATAAGAAGTCTTCTGATTACTTCTATTATTCTTTTTTGCTAGGGACTAGCAAATCTTAGGCATGGGGTTATTTGATGAGTCCATTTTAAGGACTAATAGTAAGCCTAAGTAATTCTCTTTTAACAATTTAGGTTTGTTAATAACTACACTAAGTTATAGAATAATTGTATGCATCATGATTTAATTCTATAACATTCTATGACTTAATGTGTAATGATTATGTCTTTTTATTTGCAGGTAATAAAACCCAGAAAGAACAAGGGTGGGGGGATAATTTCCCCAACACATCCAGCCATGATTCTTTCCCCCTCCCCCGCCGGACTTTGGGGCAATCTTCTCCAACGATCGCCAGCCAAAAACAGAAAGGGATTTGCAAATCCCTGGATTGGTGCACTGAGTGAGAGAGAGGACTTAAAAGTGAAGAGGCGGCGTGCACAAGGGAGGAATCTTCCCCCTGCGGGGAACGGCTCTCTCTTCTCCACTGTGGAGAGGGCGAGCACTGTGCCGCTCCTTCTCTACCTCAAGCAGTAGCACCGAGTGCCTCTCCCTACCGCACGCCTTCACCAGCTGCAGGCAGTTCTCCAGTCCACCGTGCGCACACGCGCCACACACTGCCCCCACCTTCCTGCAAAGCGCCATCACGCCTCTACCGCACTGCACACACACACCGCTCCACCTCCAGCCACGCCCGCAGGTGCTCCCAACCGCGCATCCATTGCAGGTGCACCTCCCTGCAGAGTGCCATCACGCTACCCCTGCCCGCGCGCCTTTCTCCTACCGTTCCAGCTCCCTGCAGAGTGCCATCCCGCCTTCGCAGCCGTGCCCGCAGCACACCATCCAGCGCGCTCCACCTCTGTTGCAGGCGCTCACGCCCTCTCTGCCCGCGCTCTCCACCTCTGCTGCAGGCGCTCATGCCCTCTCTACCGGCGCGCGCCACCTCCAGCCACTGCAGGCCGCTTCCTGTCTTCAGACGCTCACCAATTGCAACCACCTCCAGCAGCGTGCTCCACCGCCCATCTGCGACCGCAACGACCAGGCAACCGCGTACCAGCGCGTGCGCAAGCTCGCTCGAACAGACGCAGCAGCAGCCACCTTCTTGCTCCACAGGCCGGAGCTCCGACCACCGCCGCTGGCCAGCTTCGGCCACCTCCGCCACCACCGCTGCCACCGTCGGAGAGCCCCCGTGCTCGTCATCCTCCTGAGCCTCGCAACTGCCCCGCCGGTGCTCTCTCTCTCTCACGCGAGGAAGAGAGAGAGCAAATGCTCTATTTTTATTAGAATTAAAAATTACATTGAATGCCATTGCCACCGATTTTATTTTTTTATTATTATTATATTATGGCAAAATTGCATTCAAGCACTCACAGTTCTTTCTAATTGCATGGCATTAATATTGGCTAGTTTAAAGATTGATTTTGGACTTGATTTAAGTACTAATTGTCTTTAGTACACATCACATGAAAATTGCACTAATTCATCCTAAATTTATTGAGGATTTCTATGAGGGAAAACTGCACTTACACCCTAAACTTTTTAGGTTATTGCAAATCTACTTTCCTTCACATTTTAAGTCCTATTTGAAAAGGATTTCGCACTATCCAAAATAACATTAAATAATTAAGTATTGATTGCATCATTGCCTCCCTGTGGACACGACCCGCTCTTCTGCGAATGGTTATTTTCATTATTTTTGATTAGTCGATTTTTCCACCACTTAAATACTATAACGCTAAGCGAAAAGTCGACCTGTCAGATACACCTTTAGGCAACATTTTCTCTTTCGGGTCACCTAGGAGCGTAGAAACCCAAAGCTTGTTTTAATTGTCGTTGAGTGAGTCTATCACTTTCATAATAAGATGCTTCATACTAAGTGTCCTTTCCGAGTCTTGGGTGGGTTGGATAGCAATAAAAAGTTATCCTAAAATCCTCAACTCTAAAAATCCAAAAAAATTAGAAAGTTGCAAAAGAAAAAAATATATATATTTACTTTACTTGCATATAATAAGGCAAGGACTCGGGAAGTTTGCATTTTGGTAGGCAACCTGGGCACTATTGAATCTTTGCGATTTAGGTTCTTACTAGAAATTTCCTCCTGTTGATATGCAACTTCCACCTAAGTAATCAATTCCTAGTTTTATTTTGTAAATAGAATTTAGGTTAGAACTTGCTAGGGACTAGAAAGGGGTGGACATGGGGGTATGATGACTCTACAATGTTCAGTGTTAATATTATCAATTAGAGTCAATTTCGAGGATACTTGTGCGAGAATGACATTTTATAATGGGATTGGGAGCATTGCGTGCATATTTCATGATCTTTACATTTTAATTGCTTAGAATCAATGTTTAATGACCATGTGCACAAGACCACTTTGAAACAGGTCTCATATGAGCGATCAGACCATACGGATGGATCCGGATCGATGAACGGAGTCCAACGGACTCGAAATCACTTCAATCTGACTACCGTAGCTACCACAACAAGCACGAGAAAGATCAACGGCCAGGGGGCAATGCGACATCCTTACGAGCCTCAGATAAAAAATCTAACCGTATGGATGGATCTGGAGCGACGATCGCAATCCGACAGCATGGAAATCATTGCCATCTGAGCACTATGGCACTCCTACAACAAAAAGAAGATGGGCAGCCCAGATGGCGTCACATGGTGCCATCTCAACCGTCAAACACCGGCTAGCACCCTTCCATCTCCAGCACTCCTTCATCAACCTACCTAAGCTGTCCGATCTATGATCGTACAGCTAAGGTGCGCCCGCTCTAGACGCAAAGACAAGACCAATGTGCAGCCTCAGTGCATTGGTCAAGACTTCACCCCTCCACCACACGATGCGGGTTCAATTCCTACCGTGCCCCAATTTCGCAATTGAGGCATGGCATAGCAGCGCATAACACGTGAGGCATAGTGTGGTGAGCAACCCGTGCATTCGCGCGTGGGCGTGTCCGCGGTAGCGTAGCAGCGCTCACAGGGCAATAGTAACGCCGAGACTAGCGTGCGCCAACATGCGTGAGTGACACGGTGCGCGGGATGCACGGCACAACGTAGAGAGTTAAGGGTGCAAGGGTGGGGGCAAGGGTGATGGATGCGACGGGTCTTTAGCAACAAATTAAATGTCGCTATTGACCCACTTACTAATTTGAGCCCTTTCTTCAACTATAAAAAGGGTCCTACTCTTCCCATTTGCAAGAGGCTAATACCCACGAGATACCACCACCTTCTAGAGCTCCAAGCAAGGTTCCGAAGCTACCGAGCCACCAACGGAAGCCCCTTTACCGCCGTGACTGCCTCGATGTGTTTTTCATCCTTATTCTTATTTTTATTTCAGTTTATAGTGTAGTTCATCTTTTTTGTTAAGCATTCATCTACATTATGTTGATTATACAAGTGATAAGAGATTATTGAAACATTGATCTTATGATATCTTGAGTATGGTTCTCTAACCCTTCTCTCTCTATCTCTCTCTTTCTCTCTTTTTCTCAAATTGATTTTCAAGCGAACAAACGACATATTTATGTGACATGAAAGCGAGTAGTTGATCTAATTGTTGCCTCCTTGTGTTCGACACTCGGAGTCACCTCTGATTCTTTATTTAAAATTGACGTTGTAAGTGTACTACAACGAACGATTTTACGCAAACGCATTAGCAAACATCAACTAGATAGTTGTTTTTATTTATTCTAGTAGTTCTAGTAATGCTTTTTTTTTTTTTTAAAATAACTAGTAATGCATGTTTTAGTTATTTAGTCCTACTTAGTTCTAGTTAATATTCCTGTCAAGAATTCAACTAATGGAACAATGCCTGATTATTATCTAAATAAAGTTGAGTTGCTTTATATCTATCCTACTTAGTGTTTAGTTCCAGTTAGATTTTAGTTCTAGTTAGATTAAATCAGTATTAAATCGAGTCATTTTTCTTCCTCCCTAAGTTCGATCGGGACTTGCTAATCTTGTTATGATTGTTTTGGACGTGTTTTTGCGCTATACTATGACATAATTATTTTAAAAAAAATTATGATTCCACGCTTTCGACAAAATGGCACCGTTGTCTAGGAGGCACAATGATTTTTAATTTGATGTCTGATTTATTGTATTATCTTTGCTGTGCAAGTACAAAACGAGGATTCTGCACACACATCGAGCGTAGTTGAAGAAACTTAAGTACACATCATCACTTAGGTAGGATTTGTTTTTGAAAAAGAAAAACTTTGAATTTTTTTTTTGCAAATAGGCTTAGTTGGGATTGAGTACATTTGTAAAAGCCTTATTACTATTTTTAGAAATTCGGCCAGAATTTTGACATGGATTTGAAAAATCATTTGTCATGTTTCTAGTTGTCTAAAAATTTTGAAATTTGGGTAGGTTATAGATTTTCAAATTATCTTTCCAATGCCATCATTCCCTCAAAAAAATTCAATTTGTGAAATTTTAAAAAATTCATGGAGTGCATGGTGGTCAAACAAACTAAAATCCAGATTTTTCTGATCTTCAAAAATAAATTCCAAACAACATGCTTTCGACACTTCTGATTAGGCAGTGGACCCAATTAGGTCCCAATCAGATCAAGTGGGTCTCTAAATGAAAGCCCTAAAGTTTCCAACCTAGGTTTTATGCAAATTCTAGAAAACAGAAATCAGACCACGCATGCAATTTAAATTACTCTCTACGGTAGATCTGGAATCCAAATAATATGAAATTTGGTGGGTAGATTCTTTTAATGATTAGCTTTCTAAAGAGTATTTTTATGGAAATTTTATTATTTAGAATGATTTGATATTGATTTTACACCAATTGGGGGTTGGATAAGGCAAATAGACCCCTGTGAATATTTCAACTTGAAACAATAGAAAGACCGATCCAAAAATTCTTGAAAAATCATTGAATAAAGCTGATTTCATTAGCTTTCAAACCCTACAAATTTCAATTCAATCAGATTTGTATATTAACCGAAATAAATCTTGCAAGATAGACTAAATTAGTTTTCAATTGGTTTAACCCCAATCCACTGTGCGAATGTTTAAAATTCATACCTTACAATTTTTTTCAAGTAAAAGGTGGCGTTGGAAAGCTAGGTTGAAAATACACATTCAGCTGAAATTTCAGAATTTTCATATTAATAAATATTTGGGGAAAAATTTTAAATCTTGAGAAAATGTTGGCCGAATTCCAGAAATAGCAAAGGGGCTTGTAAAAGAGATTTTGAGATGAAAAGACTCTTTTACTAAAAACTCTTTTTTTTTTAAATATTTTCAAGTTTTTTTTTTGATACAACTAACCTAATATTTAATCAAAAACCTAAAAGGTGTGCACCTTTTTAGATCTTCACTGCACTCGATGTGTGTGTGGATTTCCTGTTTGAATTCCTTCACACCAAAAAGTAGGCAAATGCAAAGATATGAGAAATGAGATAAAAAATATAAATCATATTCGCCTTGCCTCATATTCGCCTTGCCTCATACTAATTAGGTTATGTCATAGTATAGTCACGTATCGAACCTAAACAAAATATTTATGAAACTCACAGTGAATCTCGGTCGATCTTAGGGAGGTGAAAATAGCGAAATGATTCTGACTTCTCTTACTTGCAAATCCACCTAGAATTGCAGCTTGATTTCAAGATTACGTAAAGACATCTCGCCGGTAATGTTATGAATGCAAACGATGTGAGTGTGCATAAGGAAAATGATGAAAGTGAACCCATGTGTGTCGGTGCACACAATATCCATAATACGAACAATACTGACCACATTTACTTCAAGTGCGATGTCATTTATACGCTCTGGTACTACCATGATTTTTTTGTGTTTTTGTTTTTTTTTATTTTTTTTGTGATTTTCAAATAAAGAAAGAATGATCCACAAATAAAGGAATCAACCTTTTCAATTCAATGAATCATCCATATTTACAAAAGTGAAAATAAAGGAATGCTTGTTACACGCAAAAGAAAGCCAATCTACTACTAAGCTATCAAAAAGCCATCCTACCGAGAATGCTCATAGGGCCATGGCATTGGAGGATGGTGATGCCTAGACCATGGGCATGGAAACCCGTCTAAACCACACAGAGAGGTGCACTCCTACACCCCAGGGAGAGCCTAGGTGTGATACAAGATGGAGAAAATTAACTAGCTACTTGCAAACAATATAAATGCAAAATTAAAATATAGAAGAACTACTAAACTACTAGAATTAATAGGCACCAAGGGTGATCCTTAGTAGCCATGTGGATTGGAGGTGGAGGGAGGGTGGAGGATGGCCACAAGGTTGTGGTGGTTGGCCTCTTGGAGGTGGTAGAGGGTGCTCGAGTGGAGGGGGTTAGGAGGGCTATGGAGGGTGGATCGAGATGGCCAAAATGTGGCCATGGGTGGAGATAACACTGCATCTTGGGGTGATAAATCCATCAATTGGGGTTTATCTTAAGAACAAAATGCACAGATAACACATCATAAATAGGAGTAGGAGCATCTCATGCATTACACATCAAGATTACTTATAATGCATTATTAATAGCCATGTGTACAAGGACATGTCAAAATAGGCCTCAGATGAGTAATCGGACCACACAGATGGATTCAAAGCTACGAACGGAGTCCAACGGACTCGAAATCGGCACCATTAGCTCTCTTTGTAATCGTCGGAGCTGATGAGCCACCGACGGAGGCCCTCTCCACCGTCGTGGCTGCCTCGCCGTCTTCTCTCTCTCTTTCCCTCTTTATCTTAAGCTTTACTTACTTGTGTTTAAGCATTTATCTAGTGTTGTAATTATAAACTAAAGTTGCATGTCAAATGAAGTTGTTTTCTATCTAGTTACTTGCCGTCTTTTATGTTTAAAGTTGCATGTGTGAATGAAGAAATTCTAACCTTATTCTCTCTCTCTCTCTCTTTCTCTCTTTCTCTCTCTCTCACTCGCTTTTCACCCATGACTTCTCACAAGCAAAAACCCGTTATTTCCATAATATTAAGTGACAAGAAAAATCCAGTTTTCACGCCTCCCTGAGAATGACACTCGAACTCACATCCATTTCTTCATTTAAAATCGATGTTGCGAGCGTAAGCTATAACGACTCTTTTAAACATACACGTCCCACGCATGTCAGTTTTTGGTGCCGTTGCCGGGGAGGAAACGGATTTATTTTGTCACTTCCATTTTACATCCATGCTCACATCGTCTTATGCCTTGTCTCCTTCCACTTGATGGTTGTAGGAATTCGACGCTTGGATGGCAAAGTAGTGCAACTCGTGACGGTAACGAGGGAGTAAGCGCAACAAGGACCGGTCATGAGTATTTCTTCAACCATGGTTGTTTGCTTGCTTAAAAATTTAAAAAAATTGTAAAACTGAAAAAAATTGACGTGGTGCATGATTGCCTGATCCACATCCTTAACACATCACCCAACAAAAAAAAATACACTCTAACATTCTGAATAATCTAAGATTCTTGGAGTGTTCTTTCTTTTTGAGTGGTGTTTGCGAGGCCACCTTGAATTGACATGGGCTGCACCACTCAACCCTAAAGTCGACTCATCTAATAGAAGCTGCATGATCACTAGGATGAGTACATTAGGGTTTTAGAGCCTCTACACAATAAAAGGAAATCTACTTTCACCAAATTGTGTGCAAAACTTGACGTGCCCACCGAAACTTGTATGAAAACATTAAGACACGTCAATCCTAAAAGACACAAAAGTAAGGATGAAATATTAAAAGACACCACATCTTAAAAAATCCTTACTTGAAAACCAAGTTTTGATAGGAGCACACACACTGAAGGTGGAAAACTAAGAGGCACTACCCCAATCAACGCCTCATCACATAACTATAGCACAAGCACTATCCTAACCCTTTTAAAACAGAGTAGACGTGCCCTAGGCAAGACTGGGTTAAGTCTTGAAAGGCGTGGTTTTGTTCGCTTGGCACTTGGCTTTCATTCCCTTAATAGAATCTGGTGACTAGGCTGCGGGGCAGTGTCAAACGACCGTGGTTGTGGGATCTATGGAACCGGAGGCACAAGCCAAAGGAAGAACCTTCCCACAATCTCCTCGTAATCAACCTAGCCAGATTAGCTTTGGGAAGGGGAGTCCAGTGCTTACGGACTTGATCACCCTTTTTGAGATTTCTAGGTCCCCTAAGGAATACACCATAAGGACTAGGCTTGTTTGCTTGGTTGAACACACACACTTCTCACATATGTCGCTCTCCGCATCGCCTCCTATTCTTCTCTAGTGTATGCATAGGAGATGCTCACTGCATCTCGAGTTGTTTGTTCTAGGACGGGAATCCAGGCGACCTGATTCTGCTAGAAACATGGTTGAACCTAGGGTAGATGAGGTTGAGGACCAACCCCCACCAAATACAATGGCCATCATCCAAGCCCAGATTAACGTAAACCACCGGCTTCAGCAGCAACAAATCCACACTATCATGCAAGCCATACACCGGTTGCAGAACCCACAAGGGCAACCGCCACCTAATCTACCACCATTCCAGGACCAACCTAGGCCCCTCCACGACTTCTACAATCCTTCCGCTATTCAAGCCGAGCCGCACCTTAGGATCCACGAAGGGGGAGATGATTTTGAGCTAAAACCAAGTGTCTTAAGTCTGATTCAGAGCCACTTCCATGGAAGCTCAAATGAAAACCCCTTCCAGCACCTAGAGGATCTTAACTGGATAGCCTGAACTGTGAAACCTAGGAACATTACCCTTGACATTGTTTTGATTAAGATGTTCCCCTTCTTGCTGAGAGACAAGGCATCTCACTAGCTTAGAACCCTAGGTAGACCCATCACCACCTGGGAAGAACTGAGGCATGCATTCTTAAAGAAATTCTTCCCCGTAGGAAAGACCAATGCCCTCAGAAGAGCCATTACTACCTTTACACTCCAGGGTGGGGAACAGTTCCATGAGGCGTGGGAAAGATTTAATGAACTATTGAGGAAATGCCCACACCACAAAGTACTAAGGTGGCAATTGGCCCAGATCTTCTACCACGATCTGGACAGCAACCTACGGAACTTCGTCGATACCTCATGCGGGGGGAACTTCCTGAACGAAGACGAGGAGAGCACGTTTGAGCTCCTTGAGTCTATAATCGAAAATTTTCTCAACAATGCCTCCATGACCCAGTTTAGCCGATCCATTCAACCTCGTGGTGGGATTTATGAAGTACAAGCAAATTCTAGAATGGTCGACATGGATATCATTGCCAAGAAATTAGATCGAGTGGAATTGGTGGATAAAAAGATAGATGAGCTACTGAACCAGACCAGGAACCCGTTACAGACCTTCTCCCTAGCAAAGGGAGCTCACAATGTTGACCTGGTCCAACCCTTAAGCCAACTGAACCTGGAACAACCCCTGACCATGTTCAACAGAGGGACCTTTGCTCCCTCCACCCTTGATTACTCTCTTCCCTCCCCATCAACATCTGCTATCCTTGAAGATGTACAGGCTGTCCAAGGTTATGCTAAACCTGACCCTTTCTCCAACACTTACAACACCGGCTAGCGTAATCACCCCAACTTTGGTTGGGCAAACTAGAAACCACCTCAATTCCAGAACCAGCCCAGGCCAAACCAACAACAAAACTTGCCCCCTATCGGCAAGGACCACCAGTTAGACCCCCATATAATCCGGATAAGGCGGCCCCTCCCTCGCAAAACCAAATGGACACCCTGATAAAGATGATGGCTAAAATGAACTAGAAAGATCAGGAGGAAATGGCTTTAGTAAAGGGACAATTAAGCCAACTATTGGACTGTAAACAACAAGGATCCCTACCTTCCCAGCCACAACCGAACCGACGAAACATGATTAATAGAGGCCCTAATTTGCAAGGGTTCCAGGGCAATCCCGGGCAGGCTCACATGGTCCAGCCTGCCCCACAAACACCCCTGGGTTCGGTGCCTCTTCGTCCTCATCTTCTCAACGATCAACCCATGGTCCCAATGCCTCTGAGAATGTGGTAACCTTGAGAAGTGGCACCAAAACCCAAGATCCCAAATGACCGACTCTTCCCGAGACTTCACCTTCTGAAACACCCGACTTAGAAAAGGCACTGGAAAAACCCAAGGACCCAAAAATAGATCCTATCCATGTTCAGACACCAAACCCCGAGGCCTTGGAGACAATCAAGAAGAAGAAAAGTGTTGCAGAAACTAAGGAGCTTTTGGAGATCTTTAAACAGGTTCAGATTAACATTCTGCTCCATGAAGTCGTCAAGCACATCCCAGCTTACGCCAAGTTTTTAAAGGATGCCTATACACCCAAACGTAATCCAAGACCTCAAGCACTTAGGAAGGTTGTGCTCTCCGAGCAAGCAAGTTTCGTAATATTAAGCAACCTTCTGCTCAAGAAAACTGACCCAGGAGCACCCCTAATATCTTGCAATATCAGGGACATGACATTTGATAGAGCGCTTCTAGACTTAGGTGCTTCCATCAATCTGATTCCAACAACCCTATACCACCAATTTGGTTTCGGAGAGTTGACACCCACACCTGTCACCATCCAGTTGGTTGATAGATTTGTGAAGACCCTAAAGGGGGTTGTCGAGGACGTGATTGTGTGGGTCAAGGACTTCTATTTTCCTGTCGACTTCTTGGTACTCGACATGGAAGTCCCTGAAAAACTACAGAACGCACCCATAATCTTAGGCAGACCTTTCTTAGCTACAGCTAAGGTAAACATCGATTGTGACACGGGATGTATGGAAATCGCCTTCAGAGACAAGAAAATGCAATTGGATATCTTCTGGGCGACCAAGTCTTTTGATTGTGACTGTGTCGAGGAACATGATCCCGTGGAACCTTTGGTCGAGGAATGCCTCACCCTTAGTTCTATCCCAGACCACCAATCCTGTAATGACTGTTCTGACCCATCACCATCGCTGCCATGGACCTCTGTAGGGCTGATAACCATCAAACAACACCATTTGAGGAGATTGATGTTGATCAACTCCCGCCTTTCCCTTTCCCTTCGACTGTTGTTCCACCCACACCCGAACTAAAGCCACTACTTGAGAATCTCAAGTATGTCTTCCTAGGACCTGATCAAACCTTCCCTGTGATTATTAACTCTCATCTAACCAAGGATCAGGAACTCAAGTTGACCGCGACCCTTTCAGAACATCGAGCCACCATTGGATGGACCATCTTAGACTTAAGAGGAATTAGCCTCGCCTATTGCACTCATAAGATTTACCTAGAAGACGAGGCACGACCCTCCCGCCAGATGCAGAGACAGTTAAACCCAAATATGTGGGAGGTCGTTAAGAAAGAAATTATCAAGTGGCTTGACGCCGACATCATCTATCCCATCTCTGATAGCCCCTAGGTGAGCCTCACTCAAGTGGTTCCAAAGAAAGTCGGGCTCACCGTTGTTACCAATGAGCATGGTGAATCCATCCCCACCCGCACCACCACCTCGTGGTGGGTATGTATTGATTACAAGAAGCTCAATGAAGCAACCAAGAAAGATCATTTCCCCTTGCCATTCAATGACCAGATCCTTGGAAGATTGGCAGGGCAAAAGTATTTTTGCTTCCTGGATGGATATTCAGGGTATAACCAAGTCACAATTGCTCCTAAAGATCAAGAGAAGACCACATTCACTTGCCCATACGACACGTTTGCATTTCGTCGAATGTCGTTCAGGTTATGCAACGCACCTGCTACCTTTCAGGTTGCATGCTAGCCATTCTTTCAGAAATGGTGGGTGAATACTTGGAGGTCTTTATGGATGATTTCTCTGTATTTGGGAATTCATTCCACCACTGTTTGAGCAACTTGGAAAAAATCCTAAAATGATGTATCGAGGTTAATTTGGTGTTAAGTTGGGAAAAGATCCATTTCATGGTTCAAGAAGGAATAATCTTCGGTCACATCGTATCGCATAGGGGCATTGAGGTGGATCGGGCCAAAGTTGATTTGATTTCCAAACTTCCTCCGCCTAGCTCGGTCCGGCAGATCCGTTCATTCCTGGGACATGTTGGCTTCTACCGAAGGTTCATCAAAGACTTCTCCAAGCTTTCCAAACCCTTAACCGACCTTCTGGCCAATGACACCTTATTCCACATGCCCTCTGATTGCATCAAGGCTTACCACACCCTCTGGGACTTTGTTTCCACAGCACCTGTACTTCAGCCCTTGGATTGGTCCTAGGACTTTGAGATTGTGTGATGCATCAGATTTTTCCATAGGCGCTGTCCTGGGACAAAGACAAGACAAGAAACCCGTGCTGATCTACTATGCGAGCAAGACATTGGACGAAGCCCAACGAAATTATACAGTCACAGAGAAAGAATTGATCGCTGTAGTTTTTGGACTTGAGAAGTTCCAATCTTACCTGCTGGGATCTCACGTGACCATCTATACTGACCATTCAACCATCCGTCACCTGTTGGTTAAATAGGACGCGAAGCCCAGGCCCATCAAATGGATCTTGCTCTTGTAGGAATTTGACCTGGAAATCCACGATAAAGTCGGATCAAAGAATGTGGTCGCTGACCACTTATCCAAACTTCACCCAGACCACATTAGACCCTCCTTGCCTTTATCTGACACCTTCCCCGATGAACACACTTTGGTTGTGCAAGACAAGAAACTGCCTTGGTATGCTGACTATGTCAACTACCTGGTTGTAGGACAGACCCCGCACAGCTAGTCCAGACAGCAATAGGACAGGTTCTTGGCCGAGGCCAAGCACTATTTCTGGGATGATCCCATGTTGTTTCGCTCTGCGCCAACCAAATCAACTGGAGGTGTATCCTTGAGGACGAATTTCAGAGTGTGCTATCTTTTTGTCATGACCAAGCTTGTGGTGGTCACTTCTCTGGAAAGAAAATGATTGCAAAGGTCCTACAGTCTGGATTTTACTGGCCTTCCTTATTTAAGGATGCACACAACTTTGCCAAGACTTGCTCTCGCTGCCAAACATTGGGACCATGACCAAAAAAGATATGATGCCCCTCTAGCCCATTTTGATTGTCGAGATCTTCGATGTTTGGGGTATTGATTTTATGGGCCCCTTCCCACCATCCAACGGCTTTGAGTACATCCTAGTCTCGATAGACTATGTCTCTAAATGGATTGAAGTCGTCGCCACCCACCGATGCGATCATAAGACTATCATGGACTTTGTTAAGTAGAACATCTTTTCCCGATTTGGAATACCAAAGGCCATGATTAGTGATGGCGGAGGTCATTTTATTCACTCCCAATTCCATGCCCTACTTAGAAAATTTGGGGTTAACCATCGCATCGCTACCCCGTATCATCCGCAAACAAATGGGCAGACCGAGGTCTCAAATAGACAAATCAAGAACATTTTACAGAAAACTGAGACCTAATAGAAAAGACTGGTCCACACGACTAGATGATGGCCTGTGGGCATACAGGACTGCTTTCAAGACCCCAATAGGCATGTCGCTTTATCGCCTGGTCTTTGGTAAAGCCTACCACCTTCCTGTCGAATTGGAACACCGGGCTTACTGGGCTATCAAGCAGTGTAACATGGATTCCCAGTTAGCCGGTGCGAAGAGGATGCTCCAACTCTTTGAGCTCGAAGAAATTCTTCGGGACGCCTTTGAGAACAGTCGACTGTATAAGAAGAAAATGAAAGCCGTCCACAACCGACTCATCCATAGAAAGACCTTTGAGCCTAACCAGCAAGTCTGGATTTTTGATGCATGTTTGAAACTCTTTCCAGGGAAGCTCAGGTCCAAGTGGACAGGACCATTTAGGGTGGTCAATGATGCGAAATAGACGTGATTTATAAAAGTGGGTTTTTAACGTCGTTTTAGAACGCGAATTCGCATACACTTTTAAATTTATATCCCATATAGGGGAGTATCTAGGGTCGTCCAAGAAGGCAAAAATTGCAATTCAATTCTCTTGCAAAAAACACATCTCAACTTTCTTTTTGGTATTTTAAATATATATATACTTTTTTGTGTTTTGAAATAATACGGGCAAAGTGCGAATTGTAACAAAAGAGTGCTAACACCTAAAATTCTAAGCTGAAACTTAAGACATTAAAAAGTCCACTTCCTAAGCTCACTCTAGGCAAGTGGAAGCCTAGAGTAACTAGGGAGTGGAAGTAGAATAAGTGCTAGAACAAGAGTAACAATTGCAACAGAAAGCTAAAAGAAGGCAATTTGATTAACTAAAATTTGTGTTCTTTTCAAGGACAAGTAGAGGAATGCTTCTACTAGAAATAAAAAAATTTTAAAGCAATAAAAGAAACACAAATCCTCTTGCAAAAATTGGTGAAGAAGGGAGACTTCTTACTCCAAGCCTAGCTGCTCCTTGGCTTGAAAAGAGGGCCTCCTTCTTCTCCTTCCTTGAGAGCTCCTCCAAGGTGGGTGCTACCACCTTCAATGCTCTCCTCCAAGGGGTGGGCGTGCACCACCCTCAAAAGCTCCTCCAAAGATCTTCCTTGCCTGGCTTCTCCTTTGGCTGGTGTGGGCACAAGAGAGAAGGGAAGAGGGGAAGTCACCAAGGGGACAGAATATCCCCTTAATCTTTTTCTTCTTCTCTCTTGGGCGTGGGCTTCTAGGCAGAAGATGAGAGTGAATTTGTGTTGACGTGCGATACTCGATCGTGTTTTAACAGTTATTGCATCGTAGTATAGGTGATCAAACGTCGTCAACAAATAAAAGTTTTTATTACTCGAAAATCGGAGTATCCGAGGTCGAACACAGGGAGCAATCGGAATTTACTACCAATCTCCAGAATGTAATTGGACACTGTAATTACTCAAAACTTTAGTTCAAATGTAAATGCATGAGTTTAAAAGCAATTATGGTAAAAAGAAAGAATTGGACGTCTGATCCCATGATCAGACGTCTTAAAAGTGTGTCTTTCCCTTCTTTGATTCTTCTTTCTCTGTAATGCCTTACTTTTCTTCTATCTTCTATGGGTCTTCGTACTTGTCTCTCTGCTTCCTTTGCTTCAGTTCCTTTTCTTCTTCTGCTTGTCTACTATTTCTTTTCTTCTTCTCTTTTTCCTTCACATCTTCCTTCTCTTTTTGCCTTTGTTTGCCTTCTGCTTCCTTCTCTTCTTCCCTTGCTAGCAGCGGCCAAGTGTTCGCTTCACTCCTTCCTTCCCTGCACAAACACAGCAAAGCACAAAACCTAACCATCTACTCACACCCACACGTATCTCTCTCTCTGTAAACCACCCTCAGCAAGCTCTCCCAGAGTGGGGTTAACGGGTCGGATCGCGTGCCCGTGACCAAACGCACCGGTGTGTGGGTGATGCGTGAGGTGTGCTCAGGGTTGGGTCGGATCGCGCCAGATCCGCATGGTGAAATCGTGGATGAGGCGGCATGAGATAGGTGAGGGACCTCACCCCAAGTGTGACTGGAGGCGGTGAGACGGTATCACAAAAACAATATAAAGCATGCCAGTGCTTTGCAAGTTACCAATGTGGGACTATTGGTTGCTGCCTTCTCTCGCGCGTGCCCGCAGAAATCCTTCCTGCAATTGCCACAGCTGCGGACGTCACAGTGTCTCTTGCTTGGTCAGATAGCTTCGCAGTGCTTCCCCAAGTGAGCTGCACCTGAAGCCTGGCCGTCTTGAAGCCTGGAGCGAGCTTGGAGCTTCTTCAAGTCGCCGTCAATGGCGGCAGGGCCTATGAATCTGTCAGACACGAAAATGGCCTCGCGGCCTAATCAGATCACCGGGGAACCTTCTCCTTGTCACGACGAAGGAGAAGAGCAAGTTGACAGGCTGCGGGGCGGCCTAGGCGTGCGTGCCTAGGTCTTCCTGTGGCCGGATGGATGGGTGAGTTCGGGGGTGCGTTGTGGAGGTGTAGCATGGCAGTGGAGGGGCGGAGTGTGTTCAGTGTGGTGAGGTGGAACTTTTGCGACAGTCGGCGAGTCGTGTGGAGTTGCGGAGCGACGGGGGTGACTCACCGGAGGGTTGCCGGAGGGATGGAAGATGATGGTGGTCAGGCGTGGTCGTGGGGTAATCAAGTGAAATATAGTGGGGAAAAGAAAGAGGGAAATATGTGGAGTAGTTCTAACCTACTTGCAGGGATGAAGGGGGCGGAGAGGCAGACGGCTGTACCTGCTGTCGCTGGAGAAGAAGATGCCCAGTGGGGGAGGACGGCGGCGACGACGAGGCTAGGGCAACACGCGCGGGTATTCCGCGACGCGGAGGAAGAGGAAGGGGAGGGGAGATCGCCGAAGCTTGCTGGACACCTTGGCCGGGAGGGAAGAGAGGAATCTGAGGTGGAATCCCAGCCAGGTCGAGCTGAAATTGAGCGGCCGGGTTTCGGGTTTCTTTTATAGGCACAGGCCATGTGTTCTGGAGCGTGGAGGGAAAGCATTCGTCACCGACGGCTCGCCAGAGAAGGAAAGTGGGTGGATACCCAAATCCCTCGTGCATTCGCACGAGCGATTGGGATCAAATCAGGGATCATGACTGGCCTCAGATGGAAGGGAATTCCTCAGAGAATCTCCCTTCCATTTCTGGGAGGGGATCTCTGAGGAATCAGAGAGTATTCCCTCTCTAATCCTCGCTGGAGTAGGATTCTGCCCCAATAATGGCGGGAGGACCTGATTGCAAGGTTGGCGAGGAAGTTAGGGGGCTCTCTGCAATGATTTTCAAAAGTTAGGGACCAAAATGTGATTGGGTGTACTAAATTGCAAAGTAGGTCAAGATGACCTCCCCGTAGGTCTAAATTTTGGTGAAAACCTAATTTGGACCTAAGGAATCCAATGGTGAAGTTGTATTTTAGGTTTGAGCACTTTTGACTAGACATTTTGCGTAAAAACCCAAATTAGGTTAATTGATGAGCTAGGACCCTAATCTAGGTCAAACTGGGTTCCAAAGGCCAAATTAAGTGTTCTAAACCCTAGAGGATATTTTTCCATGAATTTTAGAGGGTTTACTTGATTTTTATCCTAATCGGAACCTTGTTGATTTAAGCGGGTCTATTTTAGGGTTACCAAATGTCATTTAATTCCTGGATTGCACATAAACCCATTTCTGATTGACTCAACCCACTTTTTATCTCATTTAGACCATTTGACCTATGTTTTGCCTCTAAGAAATCCTGTTTATGTACTGCAATGGTAAAATTGCAGTTTTAACCTTTATTTCATGTTTTCTTCTCAGAACACTTATTCCTTCCATTCAGCCTTCTTCTAGGTTATATAGGAGCTTTTATTGTCTTTATTGGGTCAAAATGAGCTAGTTATGGCTCATGATGAGGCTCTCGTCATACCCCCATGCCTAGCTTTTGCTAGTCCCTTAGTAAAATTTCAAGGTTTTAACTTCTGTTCTAGACCCTATCTGTCATCAATTATGATAAGTGCTTCTTTTGTGATTAGGTCTGAATACCGACAATAGGCCTAGAGGTACTCGAGTACCAACCAAAATCCAGACCTAACCCGCTTTAGCCTCAGTCCTCCGCAAAGGTTTCTAAGGCCCACAGAAACTAACCTAGGGTTTGTTGGACTCCGCGGTTAAAGCACCCATGCTTGAGATATTTTCAGCCTAGGTTCAGTTTGTAGTACATTTTTGTAAGAGAGAGAGAGAAGATTTATTTGCTTGGAGAGCTTTTCTCTCTCTTTTCTTTTTATTTCTAGCTTCGGATTAGCTTCCCAACACGGTCTGTATCGGATTCCTCGTCCCCATCATCAATCCTCAAGGGTCCCTGGCTTTCAAGATTTCGAGATAATCCCATCCATGGCAACCCCCAGAACCCTGGCTTTCAAGATTTCGAGATAATCCCGCCCATGGCATTTCGTGGCCGAATTCAGATCCTGGCAATCGACATTTCATGATAATGCCGCCCATGGTATCTGAACCAGCAGAGTGCTTACATGCCCCCAATAGGATATTTAAATATCCTAAGAGACAAGCACCGAGGAGATGATATGTTGTTACACATCTTCGAGGGGAATTTCCCGCCTCTCCGCGCTGGGAACTCGTCCAAATCAACTTGTGTTGATTGGCCGCTCCTAATCTAGGTGACTTTTTCAGAATATTAAATGCTTTTGCATGATTTAGATGTTTATGCGCACTGAACCAGACTGTGTGTGAATTTGGGGTGCTTAGGTTACCGAATCCCGCAAATTGGAGGTCAGTTAACGAGGCTGAATACTTCCTAAGGCTTAGACCAAATACTTAGGCTTCTCATTTTCCCCAACCTCTTGAGGATTATCCAGATTTTAGCAGATACGTGATTTTTTAGGCTAAAGAATCTAGCCCAAGAGGCCTAAGATCAGTGTTCCCGCTAATCTCTTGTTATGTCTCCTTAGCACTTTTCTTTTATTTCTTTTCTTGATCTGGTCTAGAACTTCAGTTAATTCCTTAATCTTTTACTAATGACTATTTCTTTTTCTTTTTCATTTTGTGCTCCTTTTGTCATTTTTGCTCTTTTTCTCCTCCTTATGATTATGTGGCTCACAAAATTTCCTCCCTCCCCCATTTTTTTTTGTTCTTTTTCATAATTTTTCAATTTTTTTGTGTTTTTGACATATGTGAATTTTTTTGTGAGAATCCTTCTGATTTTTTCTTGGTTCTGTATGTATGCACTTTATCACCCCCCATGCCTAAGTTTTGCAATGTCCTCATTGTAAATGGAGGGTGTGAAATAGTGTTGAGGTCAGGGACTTAGAACAGGATACATCGGGTGGGTGAATGGGTCAAAAATGACTGATGCGGATGATTTCAAGCTCTAGTACGTGTACCAGAGGTGGGATCAACTGTCTAAGGCTGAACTCAAGGTTTAATGGACGTGGAGTATAGACGGATAATCAAACGGGTCTCTATTTTTGGGATGACGAGTTGCCTCCAGTTAAGCGCTAAATTTAATGCCTTCAGCCAAGCGGAAAATGGGGTGGAGAGGGAGTGGTCAAATCAGCAGAATTTTTTAACACAAGCACCTTGATTAAGCACCTGGTTGGTTCAACCAGGTGCTTATTAAGATCAGTAGGCTGATGATGCAGCCCAAACCCAATAAGTCTGGTGGGTTGATAGATGTAGATCAACAGATGCGGAACCCACCATATGCAATGAAGTTCTGATGGATATGGAAGTGAAAACTCAGGTTTAGGCTGAGTCAACTCAGCCTGGTCAGAGTAGGGTTCCGAAAAATAGTCAATGTAAGGTGTGGAATCCCTACAAGGGTGATCACAGAATGTTGGCTCCTATTTTTCGGTCTGATCAATGCCCGATACCCGGTATAGATATGGAGTTGAATAATCTACAAACGGCTCAGTGAGAGGTGAATTAGAATATAAATTGAGTCTGGTTGCGGGTCAAGGTAGAGAATGGGTTTTGATTGGTTCTGTATATGTGGAGCAGGTGGCTTCAAATAAAATTGGCTTATTATAATCAGGAAGCAGATTTTCTCTGATGTTATGGTTAGATTCGAAATCGTCGGAGAGTTTGCGAAAATCAAAATTTGAATGAGATTCCAGATCATGAGTTTCACCACCATAGAACAAATCATATGTTGTAGATTCAGCAGCCTGACTAGGGTCTAGCCTAAATGTGAATTCTGAGCTTAAAAAGGTGTCCCTATTTGGTAGAGGCTCAGGTTCTAAGCTAGTAGGGCAGACCCAATTAAAACCCCACTCGTCCAACTCCTCGATTTCTGTATCGTAGATTGGCATGACTTCTGAAAAATAGATTAGTTCCTCTGAGGATGTTGGCGAGGGATATTCATCAAATAGAGGCCCAAAATCATATTCTTCATTGAAAGATTGATCTTCTTCATATGGGGCCTTGAAATCTTCAAAATAGATTTCAGATCTAGGTTCTAGGCTTAGGATGTGGGTTGAATCACTAGAATCTAGGTCTAAATAACCTTCGAGGGTCACCTTATTAGGATAAGGGACGGACTTTACACCCTCGAGAGGTTCAGCTCTACTCTCATTATTGCAAGAGTTTTGGGATTCTAAAATGGGCTCAACATTGTATTTTCGTACATTTGGAGCTTCCCAACCTTCTTCGATATCAGACACATTATACTCCATCTGGGTTGGGAATCCACAACCACTTTGTGCCTCAAACCCGAGATCAAATTTATCCTCGATGTCGTCCCAAGATGGTTCATCTTCTGTTTGTAGTATATATGGGTATTTCTGGTTAATAACTTGTTTTACTAATCTCATTATCTCTTCCCGTTTTTCAAGACTATCTTGGTGTTGCTTCCAAAGTTGAGGATTTGTCATACATTGAAGGTATTCAAGATTGTACAGTTTTTCTATCTCAATGTATGCAGTAATGAGCAAGTCACGGGTTGATCCTTTTATGGCTTCTGCTAATAGTACTTGGGCACAAGTTATGATAAAAGTTGTGGTTGTTGGGACATCAACCTGAATGTTTCCTACTGGTGTTGAGGTTTCTTCATTTTTATAGAATTTCATAGCATCCTCAAACATTTTATCTCTCATGGATCTCCGATATTCAAGTTTCTTGAATGGTAGTCCTAGGTGGTTTGGTTGCATATTTGGATCAGGTGGTGGAATCAAGATGTAGAATCAAGTTATGAAGCGATCAGATCTGAATAACGAGTCCCATTGAAAATGTGTGCGTGTGCTCTAAAGAGAAAAGATGAGGGACTGGAGATGTTTTTGACCCAATCAAGACACCCAAAGACGTTTGGATGACTATGGAGGTTCGGGGCGGATGGTACCCCTGGATCAGAAGATCGTCCACTTGAGAATTACCTGGCCAGCCAGAGAGGGAGAGTCCCACAAAGACCCCTACATGGTAGAGCATCCCCACGGGTTACAGGGTTTCCCCCACCCGACCTCTCTTGTCACTGAGATTCCAGGTAGACCAGAATGGGGACCTTGACCTCTTAAGTCTACCACTTTTATTTCAAAGGTGCTTTAGGGTTCACACTTGAACTTTAGATGTGTTGATGTTGTGACCTAATTTAGAGGTTGGTTGACCCAAGGGGTCAACTTCACCTGACCTGTCCTATAGATGGCAGAATGATTCTAAGTTTGGAGCCTAGTGTTCACCCTGATTCGACTCCCAGGTTATTAGGTCCAAAAATTTTAAGATTCAGGTGATTTTAGAACTCAATTTTTAGGGTTTGTCTTGTTAAGATCTCTTCAATCAAGGGCTTGGGTAGCACATTGATGCGAGAGGGTTTATTTCCTTTTATGCAGGCATGTGTAAGCTAGCACTTCAAGACCCTACTGTAGAAACCCTAATTTGGTTCTATTTCCAATCCTCTTTTTTTTCACAAAAATTCTCTTTGGACTTTAAAAGCAAGAAATGTGTTATCCGCAGAGATTAAGCGTTATTTCTATTAGGCACATGAATTTGTGGGATAGAATCTAAAAAAAAATCACCCCAACTTCAAGAAGTTTTGAAAAAAATTTCGCAAAATTAGGGAATGTTTGCCTTGAAATGGTGATTACTATAGAAAGAAGGCAATTGATCCCTAAATTGATTTTCTTCCTTTTGTCTTTTCAGGATTAGGGGATGATTTAAGGAAGAAAAGAAATTACCTGCCTTGGAGTGGCTGACTTGCGGGAGGGCTTTTCTCGTGAAATACCTGCAAGATCACAACAAAGTAAAGTAGGGCAAGTTAGTGTTCAATATGATAAAAAGAATGTAGAGACTAGTGGTAAATTGCACGTTACTCCCCGGCAACGGTGCCAAAATGTTGACGCGCGGTACTCGATCATGTTTTAAAAGTTATTGCATCGTAGTATAGGTGATCAAGCATCGTCAACAAATAAAAGTTTTTATTACTCGAAAATCAGAGTATCCAAGGTCGAACACAGGGAGCAATCGGAATTTACTACTAATCTCTAGAATGTAATTGAACACTGTAATTACTCAAAACTTTAGTTCAAATGTAAATGAATGAGTTCAAAAGCAATTATGGTAAAAAGAAAGAATTGGACGTCTGATCCCATGATCAAACGTCTTAAAAGTGTGTCTTTCCCTTCTTTGATTCTTCTTTCTCTTCAATGCCTTGCTTTTCTTCTGTCTTCTACGGGTCTTCGTACTTGTCTCTCTACTTCCTTTGCTTCAGTTCCTTTTCTTCTTCTACTTGCCTACAATTTCTTTTCGTCTCTTTTTCCTTTGCCTCTTCATTCTCTTTTTGCCTCTGTTTGGCTTCTGCTTCCTTCTCTTCTTCCCTTGCTAGCAGTGGCCAAGTGTTCGCTTCACTCCTTCCTTCCCTGCACAAACACAGCAAAGCACAAAACCTAACCTTCTACCCACACCCACGCGTATCTCTCTCTCTGTAAACCACCCTCAGCAAGCTCTCCCACAGTGGGGTTAACAGGTCGGATCGCATGCCCGTGACCAGACGCACCGGTGTGTGGGTGATGCGCGAGGTGTGCTCAGGGTTGGGTCGGATCGCGCCAGATCCGCGTGGTGAAATCGCGGATGAGGCGGCATGAGATAGGTGAGGGACCTCACCACAAGTGTGACTGGAGGTGGTAAGACGGTATCACAAAAACAATATAAAGCATGCCAGTGCTTTGTAAGTTACCGATGTGGGACTATTGGTTGCTGCCTTCTCTCGCGCGCGCCCGCAAAAATCCTTCCTGCAATTGCCACAGCTGCGGATGTCGCAGCGTCTCTTGCTTGGTCAGATAGCTTCGCAGTGCTTCCCCGAGTGAGCTGCACCTGAAGCCTGGAGCGAGATTGGGGCTTCTTCGAGTCGCTTTCAATGGCGGCAGGGGCTATGAATCTGTCAGACACGAAAATGGCCTCGCGGCCTAATCAGATCACCGGGGAACCTTCGCCTTGTCACAGTGAAGGTGAAGAGCAAGTTGACAGGCCACGGGGCTGTCTAAGCATGCGTGCCTAGGTCGTCCTGTGGTCAGATGGATGGGTGAGTTCAGGGGTGCGTTGTGGAGGTGTAGCATGGCAGTGGAGGGGCGGAGTGTGTTCAGTGTGCCGAGATGAAACTTTTACGACAGTCGGCGAGTCGTGTGGAGTTGCGGAGCGACGGGGGTGACTCGCCGGAGGGTTGCCGGAGGGATGGAAGATGACGGTGGTCAGGCGTGGTCGTGGGGTAATCAAGTGAAATATAGTGGGGAAAAGAAAGAGGGAAAGATGTGGAGTAGTTCTAACCTACTTGCAGGGACGAAGGGGGCGGAAAGGCGAACGGCTGTACCGACTGTCGCCGGAGAAGAAGATGCCCAGTGGGGGAGGACGGCGGCGATGACGGGGCTAGGGCAGCGCGTGCAGGTATTGCGTGACGCGGAGGAGGATGAGGAAGACGGCTCTACCACTGGTTTTGTGGCAGAGCGAAGAGGAAGGGGAGGGGAGATCACCGGAGCTCGCTGGACACCCTAGCCGGGAGGGAAGAGAGGAATCTGAGGTGGAATCTCAACCAGGTCGAGCTGAAATTGAGCGGCCGGGTTTGGGGGTTCTTTTATAGGCACAGGCCATGTGTTCTGGAGCGTGGAGGGAAAGCATTCGTCACCGACGGCTCACCGGAGAAGGAAAGTGGGTGGATACCCAAATCCCTCGTGCGTTCGCACGAGAGATTGGGATCAAATCAGGGATCATGACTGGCCTAAAATTGAAGGGAATTCCTCAGAGAATCTCCCTTCCATTTCTGGGAGGGGATCTCTGAGGAATCAGAGAGTATTCCCTCTCTAATCCTCGCCGGAGTAGGATTCTGCCCCAATAATGGTGGAAGGACCTGATTGCAAGGTTGGCGAGGAAGTTAGGGGGCTCTCTGCAATGAATTTCAAAAGTTAGGGACCAAAATGTGATTGGGTGTACTAAATTGCAAAGTAGGTCAAGATGACCTCCCCGTAGGTCTAAATTTTGGTGAAAACCTAATTTGGATCTAAGGAATCCAATGGTGAAGTTGTATTTTATGTTTGACCACGTTTGACTGGATATTTTGCGTAAAAACCCAAATTAGGTTAATTGATGAGCTAGGACCCTAATCTAGGTCAAACTGGGTTCCAAAGGCCAAATTAAGTGTTCTAAACCATAGAGGATATTTTTCCATGAATTTTAGAGGGTTTACTTGATTTTTATCCTGAGCGGAACCTTGTTGATTTAAATGGGTCAGTTTTAGGGTTACCAAATGTCATTTAATTCCTAGATTGCACATAAACCCATTTCTGATTGACTCAACCCAATTTTTATCTCATTTAGACCATTTGACCTATGTTTTGCCTCTGAGAAAACTCGTTTATGTACTGCAATGGTAAAATTGCAGTTTTAACCTTTATTTCATGTTTTCTTCTCAGAACACTTATTCCTTCAATTAAGCCTTCTTCTATGTTATATAGGAGCTTTTATTCTCTTTATTGGGTAAAAATGAGCTAGTTATGGCTCATGATGAGGCTCTCATCAATTTGCTAACCAAGGATGCCATGAATGGTGGTGGGTAGTGGTCTTTTTATAGGGTAGGATGGGGGGTTAAGGTGCCCCTTGAAATGGAGGGCTAGGATGGAAGGATGGAGGTGGTTGGTGATCCTATGGCTAAGGGCATTTGGCGCCAACCCAATGGACTCCTAGGGGGCGGTTATGGGTGGTGACACCCCTTGAAGTTGGCACCAAAATAGATTCTAGAAGGGGGTCTTAGGTGGCGCCAACAAAGGTTCTAGAAGGAGGGGGTTTGTGGAGGGTGGAGATGGGTTTAAGGGGAGATGTGTGGTGGAGATGAAGGGGATTTTTGGAGGGAAAAGTGGCGGCAACAAGGGGGTAGTTAGGGTGGTTTTGGTGCCACTTTTAGGTGTCTTTTGGAGGTGGTGGGTAGGCTAGGTTGGCGCTAAGTAGGTGGAGCTTAGGTGGAGCTAGTAGGTGGAGTTGTTAGGTTGGGTTTTTGGGTGGTACAAGCCAAGGAAGTTGGAGCATAGCTAAGCTAAGATAAGCTAAGCTAGCTTAGATAATGGAGGAGTAGAGGAGGAGGTGTTGGAGCTAGGGTTTGGAGGAAGGAGCTGAGGAGGAGAAGTCTGGAGCTGAAACTGGAGCTGGCTGCTGCTGAAGAGGCTGGCATGGAGCTACTCTAGCTGGCTTAGCTTGCTAGTTCTTTGCTAGTTGCTAAGCCAAGCTAAAGTGAGCTGGCTTCTACCATAATGAGCTGAGGTGAGCTAGGTCTAGTGCTCCCGGGGAGGATCAAGCTGGTTGAGGCAGCTAAGGTAGCCTAGCTCAACTAAGTTGAGCTAAGCTAAGTCCCCAAGAGCTGGACTTGAGCTTCCTGAGCTGGGATGAGTTCTTCTTCAGCTAGCTAGAGTTGAGTGGAGCTAGATGTAGCTGGATCTGAGCTGGGGTGAACTCCCGTCAACTCAACTGAGCTAGTTATAGGTCCCTATGGAGTAGTGGGAGCTGAGATGAGCTAGACTCAGCTAAGTTGAGCTGGATCTGAGCTGACTTGAGCTAGGGTGAGCTAAGATGAACTCTCTTGAGCTACCATTCAGCTAAGATTAGCTGAATGGAGCTGGGATGAGCTAACCCTAGTTCAAGTGAGCTGGGTTCCAGCTAGTCTGAACTCCTTCTTCACCAATTGCCTTCTTGAGTGCTAGGGTTTTAGGGATCTGTATATCTGTTCATCACTAACACTCACAAAAACACATTAAAATAACAAAAGAAAATGCAATGCATGCCTAACCTAGTGAATGCCTAAATGCAGCCCAAAAACCCATTTGCAGAGTAAAATCCTAAGAGCTAGGTTTGTTTTATTGCATAAGAATGATGATAAACTGGTGTTTATCACACCCCCATGCTTATCTTTTGCTAGTCTCTTAGCAAAACTTCAAAATTTTTTGGAAACGGAATTTTTGGGAAATCTAATTTTTTCAACTTTTGAGGGGAAAAAAGATTAAGGGACCTTGTAGATCAAAACACAGGAGATACGATATTTGTTAAAGATAAACATCGGGATTTATTTTTGGATCCAACCATTTGATAGAACAGGATCAATATATCCTCCAGAAAATTCATAAATTAACCCCTTGTTAATTCAAATGACTTGAAATTTTTATTTTTAGGATTTTTCTGGCTCATGAATCTGATTCGCAAGTTGCAAAATTCTTTAAAACCTTGTGTCTGTGCTTGTGAGAAGCCAACATTTATAAGGGCGTGTTAATCTATTTATTATTACTTTTTTTTTCTCCCCCATACTTATTTTTAGCTTAGTCTTACAATAGATGTGTCGGGATCATCATTCCTGTTACCATTCCTCGAGGGGGCTCTGGTGCCAGTACTTCGGCATAGCACTGTCCATGACACCACCTAGGAGCTCACAACCCCAAAACACGATGCGGTGTAAAGGGGTGCTCCAAGCAAACTCAAGCTCTTGCTCCGACACTATAGTAGAGCACCGTCCAAGACACTTGAGCTGCTAAAACGTGCTTTAATGCTCCGTCTAAAGATATGAAATATAGATATGGAGTAGCGCCGAGGCGATAACATGTTGACATCGCGTCCTCAAAGGAGGCATTTTCCTCTTTCTCGGCGGTGGGAACTCAAACCAATGATCTGCTTCAGACTTTTACTAAGTCCAAACAAGGGAGTTTTTCAAATTTTTGGTTGTTTTTAAGTGTTGGCTTGTGTGTGAAAATTGACACAAGAAGTTCCTCAAGACATGCAAGTTTTTGAATCAGAAACTAAGCCAAATACTTTCCATATTACAAAATAGGATCAAGTCACCTGAACTATCATGAGTTCAGGTGAAATTTTAGAGAAGGATATTTGAGCTAATCTAAAATAGACCCTGAAATTCTAATGATCAGATCCGCATCATCATCCCTAGTTTGTTAAAGATTACATCCCATTGTACCAAAAGTGAGTTTTTCAACCTTAGTGCCGATTTCAAAAATTTTTCCTCAAAAAGTTTTTAACATTTTTATTTTTTTGGGTATGCAAGCAAGAAATAAATTAAAGAAAAATGCATGTTTTTAGGTTTTGAAAATCCTAAATCGATCGTCAAAATTTAAAAACACCCCCCATGAATAAAATATGCCATGTCCTCATGCATTAGGAGGGAAAAGGGATTACCTTAGTGAAGAACGGTCGGATTTTAGGATGATCAAAACCTGGAAAAAGAAGAAGAAAAAAGGAAAGCAGGAAAAAATGATGGGTTACCTCCCATTCAGTGCTATCTTTTACGCCATTCAGCCGGGCGTGAAGGTATGCACGGAAGACGGAAAATCATGTAAATAGTTGGACACTTCGATGCCCGCAAAAAAGGTATCTTCTTCTAGATCCCTAGAAAATCGATTAGAAGCAATATTGGGATCAAAGTTGGATGGAAAATGATAAGTGTAGCCCGAGTCTGGCCATGGTTTTAAATCAGGTTGGATGCCAAACTCGAGCGGGTTTGGTGGCAGGTCCGTAAGAAAGGAGTCAGGGAAGGGATGGTTAGGATTGGGTGAAGTTAGTGTGGAAAAATTAGGTGAATGAATAGTGGGTGGGTTAGGGTGATTAGGGGGTGCATCAGGAATGGATATGTGGTCAAGACAAGTCTCCATATCACAGATTTCGCCAACCACTGATTCTAAATCAGAGTCCTCAAAAAAATTATGGTCGATAAGGGTATCTATCAACATTGTCTCCTCCACCATATTGGAAATTTTCTTATCTGAGTCCTCAAAAAAGTTATCATCATGGAATCCTCTGGAGGATTTGAAAATATCTAAAGTGATAGTTTGGCCTACGCAAGTGATATCCATTTTGCCTGTGTGGCAATTGATATTTGCCTTTGCAGTAGCCAAAAAAGGGCATCCAAGGATTATTAGGGAGTCCAGTAATGATTTAGGTACCTCAATGTCAAGAACCAGAAAGTCTACAGGGAAGACACAATTCTGGACCCTGACCAAAACATCCTCGATAATACCACGAGGTTTGATTGTAGATCGGTCGGCTAATTGCAGGGTAACCTCGACGGGTTTTAATTCACCGATCTGAAATTCTTCAAATAAACTCGTGAGAATAATATTAACGAGGCACCAAGATCAAGGAAGGCGCGATTAAAAATAGTATCATCAATAATTACTTAAATTAAAGGCGCCCCTGGATCTCTCATCTTAGGAGGTAGCTTACTCTGTATGACAGAGCTTACTGTCTCCGAAAGATGCACCTGTCCTAGGATTTTGGCCTGCCTTTTAGGAGTACAGATCTCCTTCAAAAATTTGGCATAGGCAGGTATATATTTGATGGCATCTAGGAGAGGAATATTGATTTGAACTTGCCCAAATAGATCCATGAGTTCTTCTGTGGTGGGCTCAGATTTCTTTTTTTTGTTGGTGGTGGGTTGGAGAGCTTGTGGGAAAGGAATAGGAATCTTGTCTTGAGATTTTTGTATTTCTTTTTCTTCCTGATGGGGAGGTGGGGAGTCAATTTGCACAGGTATTTCACCAGGTTTGTGTGAAGGCCTGGGATCAGTGGTGGTTTTCCCACTCCTCAAAGTAACTGCATGTGCAGTTGGATTATTATTTGGAGGAGGTGGGGGGGCCTGTGATTGCAGAAACCTGGGAGGCTGCTGAGGTGGTGGATTAGGAGGAGGCTAATTCGAATAGTGTTGAGTTCTACCCGGATAATGGTTCCCTTGGTGATTAGGGTTGGGCATGGGTTGGGATGGAAGATGTCCTATAGGTCTTTGCGTGAGAGTAACCCCAATCTGATTGTTCAGATTTGTGATGGTGCGGGTTACTTCCGTCATTTTTGTTTGCATTTCCTACAGGGTTCGCATCATCTGGGCATTGATGTATTGTTGGGAAGGCCCAGGATGGAAGATTGGATTCGACCCATACCCATTTAAATGATATGGTTGGGAAGAAACCTGATTATTCCAAGAGTAGTTCGGGTAAGTTTTCCAATTGGAAGAATTTTTAAAGGTCTCCTAGATGACAGAAATATTTTGAGTGGGGTTAAGATCTGCATAGTTGTAATTCCCTAGTGAATCATGGGAAACCTCAGAATAATCAGCAGGAGTAGTGTTGAGATTGTACAAATTTTCTCTTCGTGGAAAGTTTGGTTGGGTTAGATGTGGGTGTGGAGCTTGGGTTGATGTGGCCAGCCTTTCCTCAATTTTCTTTTGATTAATATGCATCTGGTCAAGTTTTTGAGCAATCATTTGAAGATCATCTTGGATGACAGGGATAGATTGAGTGCCTATTTCATGAACATCGAACTGTAGGTTTTGGGTTTTGCAAAATGTGTTCATGGAAGCTTGATTAAATGAGTTTTCACTCATTTCTTTAAACAGGTCGTAGGCACTTTCAGCATCTTTATTTAAGAAGTTGTTGCCACACGAGGCATCAACAAAATGTTAGATTTGATCTTCTAATCCACGATAGAAGATTTGCACGAGCTGCCATAAAGGAATCTCATGGTGTGGGCAACTTCTTAAGAGATCTTTAAATCTTTCCCAAGAATCATGGAAGGTCTCACCAGATTTTTGGTGAAACGTCGTAATAGATCTTCACAGGGAATTGGTACGACCTATGGGAAAGAATTTCTTGAGGAAGGCACTCTTGAGTTGAGGCCAAGTAGTGATGGGTCGGCCAATAGTCCTGAACCAATAAGCGGCCTTATCTTTAAGAGATAATGGAAAAAGTCACATCAGCCATATGTCTTCTTGCACATTTCGGGAATGGGTTGTTTGTGCAAGAAGAGTCAGCTCTTCAAGGTGGCTGAAAGGGTCTTCCCTAGGAAGGCCATGAAAGTGTTTAATTAGGTTCAGGATTGCAGGCTTGATCTCGAAGTACCCCTCTGGTATGACCACCCCTGGTCATTCCTCATAATAAAACAGATCATAAAAATCTTTTAGAGGAATAACAGGCTGCTGACGGGGTGGTGGGTTTGGCCTTTGATTGGCTAGGTTTTGGATGTTCCTAGTCAATGTTTGTTGATTGGAATTTAATTTATCAATCTTCTCAGTCATCAATTTTAAATGATCTGGCAGGGGGTCTTGATGTTGTGTTTGGGGCAATTCAAGATTAGGGACCTCCAAGTGTGGGAAGTTAAAGGTGGGTGGGTTTTGGGTGGAAGGGTTAGAATTAGGGTTAGTGGTGGGGTTAAAGGTAAGGTTAGAGGTGGAAGTGGAAGGGTTAGTGGACCCATTTTGTTGATTTTCCATTTTTTTAGAAGGAGAAGAAGACAGAAAAAGTGGTCTTTTTGCGCGGGGGGCGAAATCAAATGGTCCTTCTAGGTGCGGATTTTGAGACCGTCGCCCGTGCATAAAATGAAAGAACGGGAGGGGAGAAGAAGAGAAAGAGATGAGAGAAAGTGTGCAAATCAAACAACCAAAGCTAGACCTAACTTAAGTGTGACTCCCTAAAAATAAACCTAAGACATGGTCTACGTAGGAAATAAGTAATCAATAGTGAATACCCATTCTATCAACAAATCTAGCTAAGTTGCTTAAGGGGATGTTTGTGCCCAAATTTTTCCTAGGGAAAACCCCAGGTGCTTGTACAAACCCGCGCCTGGTCGTTTGACACGGCCCTCAGCCTACACACCAGATATAGATGACAGAATTGGTACTAACTAAAGAAAACTTAAGACCTAGATAGCAAGTCTAAGTTGATGAAGCCTTAGGGGTCAAGTTGCTACAAGTTTTAATTAGGTCTAAGATATTACAGTGCACACGGAATGTGGAGGGCGTTAATTGTGCTGTTGCCCTGTTATTTCAATTTTTTTGTGTGTGTGTAGGAATTGGAGAGTGGCTCCAATCAAGAAGCAAATTGTCACACAATTTCTTGTATTTTTGTCTTTTAGGATTTGATTTAATTAAATGCATTTTAGGGTTTTTATTTTTAAATTTGCAAACAAGTTTGAAACTCCACAATCAAAAGAAAAACAAGTTGTATTGGTGATGGTTAATTTCTTTTAATGTGAGTCTCTAAAAAGAAAGAAAGAAACCCTAAGCCAATTATCCCTAAGATAGAAAATTACTACCAATGAATAAATTTTAGGCTTTATTATTAAGTAGTGGTCCAAACAAGTCAAACAACACACTACTTTGAAGAAAATCAAACAAGGATTCCAAAAATGATTTTTTTAAGATTTTAGGAATTTTTTTGATAATTATTTTGAATTTTTAATTGTACTGGTGTCAAAGTCTAAAAATGATACCTGTGGATATTGTGGACTTTTCAATATTACCACGGACCTCAGAAAATTTTTGTGATTTTATATGATGTGTAAAATTTCACAAGAATTCCGACAAGATGAATTTCACAAAAATTGGATGAGTATAGAAATTATAACAATTCACAGACAGTAGCAAAACAGGAAGATTAGAGGGTGTGACCCCTCTGCAGTCTATGAATTTTTAAAAATTAAATGTAAATCCAATTGATCTGAAATTTGGAACATATGTTCCCAACTTAATTTGAAATCAATTTATGAAATTTTATGATTTTAGGAGGCTTGTGGTGTTAGGAATCAATTTTTCAAGTCTGGATAGAAATCTGGACCCGAAAAATAGAACACCAATACTTGCAATGGAGTGGTGTTAAAGAAGCATTCAAACAAACAATGGATTTTAAAATGCACCACTCTACTTAAACAAGTTGTTTAGGGTCCTGAAAGCCATGTTTAGTATATTTTGGTAGTTTTTAACTAATTATGTGACCAGAAAGAGGAACCGACCTGAATTTCGCAGGAAGAAAAGGAACTTTGAGCTCTCACTTCCAGATTCCCACTTTCCTCTTGCAATAGTCCCTGGACACATGAAAGAGAAGAAAGAGAAGGGGATGAGATCTACTTCAAACAAGAGAAGAAAGAATAGCAAAGCCGTGCCTCCCCGGCAACAGCGCCAAAATGTGATGCAAAATACGCGTGATTTGTAAAAGCAGGTTTTTAACGTCATTGTAACACGCGAATTCGCATACGCTTTAAAATTTATATCCTAGATTGGGGAGTATCTAGGGTCTTCCAAGGAGGCAAAAATTGCAATTCAATTCTCTTGCTAAAAACACATCTCAACTTTCTTTTTGGTATTTTAAATATATATATTTTTTTGTGTTTTGAAATAATACAGGCAAAGTGCGAATTGTAACAAAAGAGTGCTAACACCTAAAATTCTAAGCTGAAACTTAAGAGATTAAAAAGTCCACTACCTAATCTCACTCTAGGCAAGTGGAGGGCTAGAGTAATTAGGGAGTGGAAGTAGAATAAGTGCTAGAACAACAGTAACAATTGCAATAGAAAGCTAAAAAGAAGGCAATTTGATTAACTAGAATTTGTGTTCTTTTCAAGGACAAGTAGAGGAATGCTTCTACTAGAAATAAAAAATTTAAAAGCAATAAAAGAAACACAAATCCAATTGCAGAAATTGGTGAAGAAGGGAGTCTTCTTGCTCCAAGCCTAGCTACTCCTTGGCTTGAAAAGAGGGCCTCCTTCTTCTCCTTCCTTGAGAGCTCCACCAAGGTGGGTGCTACCACCTTCAATGCTCTCCTCCAAGGGGTGGGCGTGCACCACCCTCAAAAGCTCCTCCAAGGTGGTGTGGACCACCTTCAAGATCTCCTCCAAAGATCTTCCTTGCCTGGCTTCTCCTTTGGCTGGCGTGGGCACAAGAGAGAAGGGAAGAGGGGAAGTCACCAAGGGTACAGAATATCCCCTTAATCTTCTTATTCTTCTTCTCTCATGGGCGTGGGCTTCTAGGTAGAATATGAGAGTGAATTTGCTAGCCAAGGATGCCTTGAATGGTGGTGCGTAGTGGTCTTTTTATAGGGTAGGATGGGGGGTTAAGGTGCCCCTTGAAATGGAGGGCTAGGATGGAAGGATGGAGGTGGTTGGTGATCCTATGGCCAAGGGCATTTGGTGCCAACCCAAGGGACTCCTAGGGGGTGGTTATGGGTGGTGACACCCCTTGAAGTTGGCACCAAAATAGATTCTAGAAGGGGGTCTTAGGTGGCGCCAACAAAGGTTCTAGAAGGAGGGGGTTTGTGGAGGGTGGAGATGGGTTTAAGGGGAGATGTGTGGTGGAGATGAAGGGGATTTTTGGAGGGAAAAGTGGCGGCAACAAGGGGGTAGTCAGGGTGGTTTTGGTGCCACTTTTAGGTGTCTTTTGGAGGTGGTGGGTAGGCTAGGTTGGCACCAAGTAGGTGGAGCTAGTTGGTGGAGTTGTTAGGTAGGGTTTTTGGGTGGTATAAGCCAAGGAAGTTGGAGCATAGCCAAGCTAAGCTAAGCTAGGATAGCTTAGCTAATGGAGGAGTAGAGGAGGAGGTGTTGGAGCTAGGGTTTGGAGGAAGGAGCTGAGGAGGAGAAGTCTGGAGCTGAAACTGGAGCTGGCTGCTACTGAAGAGGCTGGCATGGAGCTACTCTAGCTGGCCTAGCTTGCTAGTTCTTTGCTAGATGCTAAGCCAAGCTAAAGTGAGCTGGCTTCTACCATAATGAGTTGAGGTGAGCTAGGTCTGGTGCTCCCGGGGAGGATCAAGCTGGTTGAGGCAGCTAAGGTAGCTTAGCTCAACTGAGTTAAGCTAAGCTAAGTCCCCGAGAGCTGGACTTGAGCTTCCTGAGCTGGGATGAGTTTTTCTTCAGCTAGCTAGAGTTGAGTGGAGCTAGATGTAGCTGGATCTGAGCTGGGGTGAACTCCTGTCAACTCAACTGAGCTAGCTAGAGCTCTCTATGGAACTAGTGGGAGCTAAGATGAGCTAGACTCAGCTAAGTTGAGCTAGATCTGAGCTAACTTGAGCTAGGGTGAGCTAAGATGAACTCTCTTGAGCTACCATTCAGCTGAGATTAGCTGAATGGAGCTAGGATGAGCTAACCCTAGTTCAAGTGAGCTAGGTTCCAACTATGGTGAGCTGGATCAAGCTGAGTTCCAGCTAGTCTGAACTCCTTCACCAATTACCTTCTTGAGTGCTAGGGTTTTAGGGATTTGTGTATCTGTTCATCCTTAACACTCACAAAAACACATTAAAATAACAATAGAAAATGCAATGCATGCCTAACCTAGTGAATGCCTAAATGCAGCCCAAAAACCCATTTGCGGAGTAAAATCCTAAGAGCTAGGTTTGTTTTAATGCGTAACAATGATGATAAACTGGCGTTTATCAATCAAGCCCCACTCCAATGGGGCAGTTGAAATCGCTGATCGGAACACTGGGTACACTTTCACAGTCAATGGCTAGAGATTGAAACACTTCCTAGCCCAGGTTCCCCCAAAGGAGTGTGTCACCCTCATTGAGGGATGACACGAAGCACCGCCCAGTTTGAGGCGTTAAACTCAGCGCTTCCTGGGAGGCAACCCAGAAGATTCAGACTGATCAGGTATTCTACTTCACTCAGGTAATATCTTTTCAAACCCCTGTTACATCCATGTATTTGTCAATGAGGACATTGTCCAACTTAAGCATGGGAGGGTGGTAAATTTCATAATCCTGAGCTCATTTAATTAATCTGAATAGAATAAAATTAAAAATTAAAAATTAAAAAAAAATGAATTTAGGAAGAAAAACTTAGGCATTAGAAAGTTGTCAATAGTGGGAAATAATACGAAAAGAACTTGAACACTTAGACTTTTCAGGCCTTCAGGCTTAATCAGCCCCGGTGTCCATTAAAATATGGATTTAGCTTCAAATCCTTACAACCTTAAGCTACTCTAATCCACTAACTAAATAAGGTGATAAGTATACGCCTTATAAACTCACCCTTTAACTTAGAAGGACTTTTAGTCTAAGCATCTGCACATATTTTTGCACAGAGTCACTCCTCGGAGATTCTAACAGAAATTAGGTAGCTAATGAACTCTCTAGGGTGGTATGGTTGGAAAATTGTCATGGGTAACTGTCCATTGGCAGGTTGTCTAGAGCCTAGCCATGGGACAACTTCTTCTTTATTGCCTCTAGGTAAATTTGAGATCAGGGAAGCCACCTACCAAAAAAAAATGAAGAAAAAAAAGAGAACAAAATAAACCACACTTCACCGCATGAGTATGGTTGGCAAGTGATCATAGGTAACAGCCTATTGGTCGGTTGTCCAGAGCCCAGCTCAGTAAATGCATAAAAAGAACCAAAACACTTAAGGAAGAAGTAGGGAAGTAGAGTAAGACGGGGAGATATACACTGGAAAAATCCTTGTGTTGACCCCAAGTAAAACAAATGTAGGGAGAAAGCTACCGATCGAACAAATATACCTTTAGGCAAAATACTTCGTCTTCCGTTCACCTAGGGGCGTAGAAACCCAAAGTCTGTGTAAATTTCCGTTGAGTGAGTCTATCACAATCTTCACACCAAGATGCTTAGCACTTAGAGTTTTGTCCAAGTTTTAGGTGGGTTGGGTAGCGGTAAAAAGTTACCAACACACTCTTAACTCCAAAAAATCTAAAAATAAGAAAAATATATATATACATACATTAAAGCAAGGATTCAGGCAATTCATATTTTGGCTGACACCCGGGTGCTGCTTAGTCTTTGTAGATTAAGATCTTAGTATATTTCCTCCTATTGACAAGTGATGAAGTGTCCAAGTAATTACTTCTTAAATTCGGACTAGAAATAAAGGCTAGAATAAACCTTGCTAGGAAATAGCAAGGAGTAAGCATGGAGGTATGATAACACTACATCTTGGGGTGATAAATCTGTCAATTGGGGTTTATCATAAGAACAAAATGCACAGATAACACATCATAAATAGGAATAGGAGCATCTCATGCATTACACATCAAGATCACTTATAATGCATTATTAACGGCCATGTGCACAAGGACATGTCAAAACAGGCCTCAGATGAGCAATCGGACTGCACGGATGGATTCAGAGCGATGAATGGAGTCCAACGGACTCGAAATCGGCCAAATCCGACATCCAGAGCTCCTACAATGGGCTTAAAAAGTTCTGACCGTTGATTTGATGACCAATGGTCCACAGCACGCCACGTGGCACCTGCTCATCACATCTTCACCGCCATCGACTTCTAGCTTCACCCGAAGGATGAATCTCAACCGTCGATCTTCAATCGAATGGCTAAGAGCCGCCCGCGCGCTTGCCCTCGCCACGACAAAGTAGCAGGCACAGCACAGCGGTCGACCGCCTCACGCTTACTCAGCCGACCCAGAATCGAATCGTGTTGCGCGGAAATTCGAAGGGGAGGGCACGCACCGGGGAAATTGAGCTGCCCGATCAGCAGCGAATGGCGGAAATGGAACACACGCAGCGCAACGAATGCGCGAGGATGCTCACGCACGCAATGACGTGGCAGATGCGCGTGCCTCAGCAACGATCCACGAGTGTGCTCTTCGCAGGATCTCAGCCGTCCGATCTTCAATCGGACGGCTTACAATGCTCGTGCACGGATCTCCTCCGAAGAAGCACAGGGTGCGTTGGCAACCGGCGGGCGAAGGGGGCTACATCGATGGATTTAGTATGGGTTTAGCGACGTCCCGAACATCGCTAAAGCCCATACTCGAATTAGAAAACCCTTTTGCCTATATAAACTCCATCCAACCACCCATGGAAGGCATTTAATCCACTTACAAGTGCTCTACCCCACTCCTAGCCACCATTAGCTCTCTTTGTAATCGCCAGAGCCAACGAGCCACCGACGGAGCCCCTCTCCACCGCCGTGGCTGCCTCGCCGTCTTCTCTCTCTCTTTCCCTCTTTATCTTAAGCTTTACTTTACTTGTGTTTAAGCATTTATCTAGTGTTGTAATTATAAACTAAAGTTGCATGTCAAATGAAGTTGTTTTCTATCTAGTTACTTGCCCTCTTTTATGTTTAAAGTTGCATGTGTGAATGAAGAAATTCTAACCCTATTCTCCCTCTCTCTCCCTTTCTCTCTCTCTCACTCACTTTTCACCCATGACTTCTCGCAAGCAAAAACCCGTTATTTCCGTGACATTAAGTGACAAGAAAAATTCGATTTTCACGCCTCCCTGAGATCGACACTCGGACTCATGTCCATGTCTTCATTTAAAACTGACGTTGCGAGCGCAAGCTATAACAAGTCTGTTAAACATACACATCCCACGCACGTCAGGTGGTGCTTAAATAAGCTAAGGTGGTGGCCTTAGTTAGGGTTAGGGTTTAGTGGTGGCACCACCTTGGTTTGGTTGTGGTTGGCACCTTTAGTGGACGGGCTCGTGGACTAAGTTGGGAGGGTAGTAGACCACTCTAGAATTTTCTAGAGTGGGTAGCTAAATGGTGGAGAGGAGGAGGGCTATACGGGCGGCACTAAGTGGGTCCTAGCTTGGGTCAAGTAGGTCTAGGTAATAGGTTTAGACTAGGTTCCTAAAATAGGTTTAATTAATCTATTAACTAAGGTAGTACGTTCAATTAAACTTAACACAAGTATAATTGAATTATTGTGCATGTGATTGGGATAGGGAATTCCTAATTAGGTTCTTCATCAACCTAATTAGATCGTAGGTAAGTCAATTAGATTATGACTAGGTCCAATTAGACTTGAATGGGTTGAATTGGTCCAATTGAGTTCCATAAATCCAATTGGTTAAGGGTTAAGTCTGATTAGGTTTAAATGAACCTAATTAGATTTAGGTTAGCCTAATCAGGCCCAGGTCTAGTCTAATCAGGTTTTACTGAGCCTAATTAGACATACGTGGGTAGAGATGGGTCAATTGGATCCTAGGTGGATCCAATGAGGTTTAGGTGGTTTAGGCTAGTTGATTGGGTTTGGGTTGAGTCCAATTAGACTATTATGAGCCTAATTGGATTAGGATTAGCCTAATCAGGTCCAACTGGACACAATTGACTCAAATTGAGCCAATTGAGGTAATTATGGACCTAGATGGGATTCTAAGGTGTGGATTGGGTTGGGGATAGGAGGACTAGGGATAAGGATAGCGGATAAGGGGAGTTTGGATAACACTACCCAAGTTTTGGCTAAAGTAGGAAAATTCAGGGTTAGGGATAGAGATATCCCAGGTGGAGGATAAGAGTAGGGATAGTGGATAAGAGCATGGATAACACTATCCATGTTTTAGGCTTTAGGTTGAGTTAGCCTAATAGGAGGATGACTTAGGGGTAGGAGCAAGGATAAGGTTATCCTAAGTTCTTCTTTGCTTCAATTTCTACATTTACTCCTAAAAGTAACCTACTATATCTCCTTCTTACTCTCTGTCTTCACTTGTTCTTTATTCCTAGCTTTATTCCAAGCTCTCGCTCCAACTCTACTGCACCTCTGGCCTCTATCCAACTTTTATTCAGCTTCAGGTCATCTCCTGAGCTCCTTATTATCTGTAAATATGATTATTCACTAATTAGTAAGGTAAAATAGCATTATTCCATAAACAGTTAAATACAGCAGCTATGATGCAAAGTAAGCAACTGATGCATGTATTATTCCTAAGTTAAACTAGGATCTAACTCAATTCAGGTTGATTAAGTCCTATGATTGCTGCACAATCAACGATCACTTTTCCCGCATTCTTCTTGTTATAAAATGGAAAACATACAAAACAAGTCCTCTTCTACTTCTACTTCTCATTCACAACCCACCTCTAACCCTCCCATTCGTAATCTACAATTTGACATCCTCATCCCTAACTCCCTCATCTAGAAATGCCTCAAAACCCTGATTAAAATGGTTAAGATCAAGGTCCCCTGCCCAATCTCTTATTTGTGATGGTTGAGAAACTGGCTCAACTTCAAGCCAATCAACAGCAGTTGACTAGGACTGTCACGAACCTAACCAACAAGGGGCAAAATCAGCCACCCCCTCAGGAGCATATCATTCCTTTGAAGGATTTCTATGATTCTTCTAACTACAAGGAAAGATCGAGGGTGGTCATACTTGAAGGGAACTTCGAAATCAAGCTGGCTACCCTCAACCTTGTTAAACACTTCCATGGCCTTCCGAAGGAAGACCCGTTTAGCCATTTAGAGGAGCTCAAAGTCCTTGCACAAACCACCTATTCTTGCAATGTGTGAGTGGACTTATGGGCGACTATTCCCTCTTCTCTCAAGGACAAGGCCACCTACTAGTTCAGGATAGTCGATAGACCCATTATTACTTGGCATTTCTTAAAAAATTCTTTCTAATAGGTCTTACAAATGCCCTACAAAGATCCATTACAACCTTCCAACAAAAATCTGGTGAATCTCTTCATGAAGCTTGGGAAAGGTTTCAGGAACTCCTAAGAAGTTGCTGACATCATTAGGTATCACTTTGGCAACTGGTTTAAATCTTCTGCCATGGATTTGAAGATAAATTAAGAAGATTTGTCGAAGCCTCATGTGGTGGGAATTTCTTAAACAAAGATGTCGAGACTGCCTATGATTTATTTAAGGAGATGAGTGAAAACTCATTCAACCATGATTCCATGAGCACCTTTGGAAGAAACCTAATCCTCAATTTGGTGTTCATGAGATAGGCACCCATAGCCAATATGTTCCTTTTACTCAGGATGATATCTAACTGATTGCCCAATGACTCAAGCAAATGCAGATTAACCAAAAGAAAATTAAGGAAAGAATGAATTTCCAAAAACTGACTCCACCCACACCCACAACTAACCTACTAAAGAGAGAAAATTTGCATCATATTTGTTGTTAGGGCTTTTCAAGAGTTTAAATGAATCTCGCTGTAGTAAAATCTCCTAAATAGCTCTTCAACAAATAGAATTTATAACTCGAAAATCTAGAAATGAAGTCCGAGGTCGAACACAGGGAGCAAATAAGAATTCACATACTAATCTCAATTAAAATGTAAATGGGAAGAATAAATGGGAATCACTATAAAGATATTCAATGAATATTAATCTGTCACATTAAGTATTCAATGAAGATCAATGTATCTAGAGACACAAAGATACATAAAACAAAATAATGGTGATTTAGATCACCAATTATTAGCCTAAGCACATGTATATAAATTACTCAATAATATCAAATAAATGAATAGTACTCAGGCATCTGATCTGAGAATATGACGACTTAACCAAGCCTTGCTACAGTGCTCTTCTTCTTCTTCTCTCCTTTCTCTTCTTTTAAGCACGGCTCTTCTCGTTTTTTCTTTTCTCTTCAAGTCTTCTTCTTCAACCTCTACCTTTAGCTTCTTCTTCTCACTTCTTCTTCCTTCTGCTCACAGCGACTAAGTGTCGCACAGCTACGTTGAAGAGCAAAACCACCCCCTCCCCCCCTCTCTCTCTGTCTTTCCTCCTCTTCTCTTTCAGATATCCGAGTAGTCAAACAAGTAACTGGGGACCCAGATGACCAGGGCTACTAGTAGTGGATAGTAGCCGAGGTGTGTAGGTATGGTGAGGAGGGACCTGACCCCTCAAGTGTTTTGGGCGTACAAGTGAAAGCACAAAAATAATACATGCGCTACTTCCTCTTCGTCAGCTTATGATGTGGGACTAATCCCACATCCTTCTTCCACACGCAATCAGCAGCTGGAGGTTTGCTTGATTGGTGCTTGTGTGGTGTAGCTCTGCCCAATTGATGGTTGGGAACTGATCGTGAGATTGTTCCATGTTGATTGAGGGCAAGGGCGAGACTAGAGGTGGTCGGATGTTGCCTGTCGGAGACGAAGAGGATGACCGAAGATGGTGAACTACCTATGACAAAAAATATGGCTCTAGAGCAGGAATTAAGCACACGAGAAGGTCCGATGCTACTCGCCAAACAAAAGCCCTAGAGAAATTGGGTGCACAGGTGGTCGGATGCATGTGGGGGAGAAGCTTTGGAGAGCTTCAGTCATCGGTGATGGAGGGAGGTGATGGAGGTGGTTAATGGAGAAATTGAGGAGCTGGGAAAATCTGTGAGGTTAAGGCGATGCTTTTGGTGTAGGGTATGGGGTGTGCTATGGGAAGAGGCATGCCAGCAGTGAGGGTGGTTGGAGGTGTGGCAGCCGGCATCGTAGAAGGAACAATAGGGAGAATTGGGACCTAAAATTTAGTCTAAACCTAATTGGAGGGTAGAGGAAGAGAAGCCCTAAACTAATTGGACAATCGGAGGTTTGAGGAGGCTTGCCGGAGTTATGCCGGAGCCGGAGACAAAGGAGATGGAGATGGAGTCGACAAAGGGGTAATTGGACCGCCTTCTATGTTTGGAAGCATGGCAACGAAGTGTAGGGAGGATGCCCTCTTCCTATTGTATGTGGGAGCAGCCGACGAGGAGAGTTGAAGAAGCTCTAGGCCTTCGTTAATGTTGGCCATGGATGAAGTAGAGGAGGAGGTTGGCACACCAAAACTAGACAAGGATGAATTGAATGAGAGCAGCCGCTTTTGTAGGGGAGGTTTCCTTCATCTGGAATGCCCTAAAAGAAAGGTGGTTGAACTTGTTTTCAGAGCTCTCTTTCCTTGAGTTCACTGACGCAATTCTAGCCATGATTGGACTTAAGGAAGATCTTCATAGATGCGGAATGATCTGAGGGTCAATCTCGGCAAGTTTGGTGATTTTTGATTGAGATTTCATCAATCTATTCATTAGTTTAAATGAGCAGTTCGGGTTTTGAAGGTCTGCAAGTTTCCTTCTTCGCTTCACAAAGAACACGATGGCGGTTGGACCTTTTTCCAAAGGGGTGGAAAGATAGGGGCCTCTTTGAAAGGAAAAGATGAAAGCTAAGGGATTAGATGTAGAAATATAGAATTCTGGGAACCAAAATTCAAACTAGGTCAAGATGGACTCTGATTGGGCCCAAATTTTGGTACAAACCTAATTTGGATCCAAGGAGTCTGATGGTGATGTCGGATTTTGGTTTTAACCAAGTTTGACTAGGTAATTTATGTAGAAACCAAAATTAGGGCAACTATCCAACTAAGACTCTATTTTAGGTCAAAATGGGCTCCAATGGTCAGAGCAACCATACAACCTTAGGGAATATTTTTCTATGACTTTTAGAAGGTTTAGGTGAATTTTATCCTGATTAGAACCTCTATTAATTAAGCGGGTCTATTTTTTATGGTTTTAGATGCCATTAATTCTCAAAACGTTTGAAAACCCATTTCTGTTCTGCATGAACCAACTTATTAGACATTTATAACTATTTGACCTTTAATTAACCCTTGGGAAACCTATGATTGTTCTGCAATTAGGATATTCTATTAAAGCTATTGTTTTACCCTTGTGTTCATGTTTATCTCTCAGAATGGTTATGTAGTGAATTATGGCTCTTTGGCAGTTATGTAGGAGTATTTATTTATTGATTATGACTAAATAAAGTTAGTTATGATTGATGTTGACATTATCATCATACCCCCATGCCTAACTTTTGCTAGTCCTTTAGCAAAATCTTATGAAATGAACTTGAATTCTAGACCATGCTTTGATGTTCAAAGTCTTGAATCTTTCTTCTTTCTAGAAATTAGGTCAGAATGCTAACACTAGGCCTAGAGGTACTGACATACGATTTGCAATGACTGTATGATGAATGAATTATTATGATCATATCGTTGCAGTATAGTGTGTAATATAACATTAAGAATGTCGTATAGTGGTGAGTATGGGTGAGTACCAGTCATTACAACCATTATTACGATTTGCTTATTTATCTAATTTTTACTGGTTTTGTTCCAAGTCGTTCACTGGGAGGCAATTTATTGAATTTAATTCGGTCACTCTAAAATTATCTCAAAATTATCTTCTTATTCCAAAAGAAACTTTACATTTTATTAAAGAATGAATGAATGTGTGTTTTATTTACCTAATTACTAAGAAATGCTTGCAAAAATACTAACTATGAACAAGCATCAAACAATCTATTATTATACTCTAAACTATGTATTTACAAGTTATCTTATTAGTACTAATATAATAATATATAATACATTAGGATGCAATGGTGTAGAAACTTAACTTATTAGTTTATTATTTATAGTAACATATACATCAGTTTTAGTGACAGATATAAGCGTCGCTAAATCTCAGAAAACACTATATACAACCTAAAGAGGCACACTGAGGTCTTTAGCAACATTTATAGTGTCACTTTATTCTGTTAGTAATTATATAGGTTTACTTATACGTATGTATACTACTTATTCTTTTTCTTTGTTTCTCTTTCTTTTATTTCTTCATCGAGTGTTTCTGTTCTTCTTTTATTCTTCTTTGAGTCTTTGTGTTCTTAACTCGTCTGTTCTTTCTTTTAAGTGTTCTTCCTCTATTCTTTTCTTTGTGCTAACTCTTCTTTCTTCTCTTTGTGTTATACTTCTGTTCTTTCTTCATTAAGTTCTGTTCTTACTCTTGTCCTTCTTTTATTTTTTTTAACTCATCAATCTTTGTTAAATATTCTTCTTCTTTTCTTTTCTTTGTTACTCTTTTGTTCTGTGTTAACTTAACTCGTCTGTTCTTCTTTTCTTCTGTGTTTACTCTTCAGTCTTAAGATATTTCAGAGGCTGTGGTGGGGAGGGGCTTAGGCTAATATTATCAGTTTAAAATGTGATTAGTTTGCGGGTGCGCTTTTCGAGGGATACACAGCAACTAGAGGGTGGGACCAGACCTCTACTAAGCGCGCCCTAATCTTTGATTAGGTGGCTTAATTACGTATTTATCTCAGCGCAAGGCCTCAGCCAAACGCCACACAACATGCTCACGCTCGGGCCCTCGGTCTCGCACACATCACATAAACTAATCAGAAATAATGCTCAAATCATAGCTCAATGGGTAAATCGGGTCGGAATATATAGGCAGTGTTTCGGGTGCCCAGCGCCCGTGACGACTGCCTTGCCTATAGGACAAATTCATAATAAGTCGCTGCGCTCAATTTGCAGCGCACGATGTGGCGCTATTCCAGCGCCACATCGTGCGCTGGAAATCAGGCGTAGCTGCACCTAAACGCACTTTTGGCCCTAGATTTAGGGGCCATAAATTATTAAAAAAAATAAAATAAAATATGGTTAATAAAGTATTTACGTAATACTACATAATTGATTAATTAATTTTGAATTTTAAATATGTTTACCATACAAATAAATTCACTAAACTAGGCTGATTGTACAGGTTGATTTAGGTGATTCAATAGTTAATTACTTATAAAATAATTAGTAAATGGTCTAATTGACCTTATACAGATTTAATTTACATACTTAAGTATTTTATACATATTTTTATTGTATTTTTACAAATTTATTTCTATTTTATTTAAGTTAAGCTAGCTATTCTGGGCTGTTTAATTAAAACTAAGGTAAAAGTAAACTATAATAGGTATAATTATACTTTAACTAACTTAAATTACTTACTATATGCATTAAACTAAGTCTATAGATTTATTTACTTAATTATAGCTCTAAATTATTAATTTAGCTAATTAATCTATAATATAGCTACTAAATAAGTAAATATATCTCTGTCTCTGTATATATATACATAATTAAGTAATAATAATTCAGTACTTATACATATATTTACATAGATTACATATGTATATCGATTTATAGACAAGTTTATGCATTATTTACAGTATATCTATGTATCTCTATTTACATAATTAGGCTGTATATTATAGTTATAATAGTATGGATATGTATATTTACAGTGTGAGAATTAAGTATATATAAGTAGGCTTTAGTAGGAAGTTAGGAAGAAGGGTTAATTAAGTTTTTATTTCATTTTAAACAGCGGCTAAGCTACTGTCCGAGAAGATGGGAAGAGAAGAGAATGTGCTGTTCAAGGTGTTTTGTTTAGCAACAGCAGTGGCTTAAGCCACTGTCAAATGGGCTAACTGCTGCTGCAGTTAGTCCATTTGAAGAGGGGGATATATTCACAGATGAGAGGGGAATTGTAGAGAAGAGAAGAATTTAGAGATGGAGGGAAATGTAGCTGCAAGTTGCAGCATGTTACTGTATAACTGGGAATAAGAGAAAATTCAAAACAAACTAAAAATTTTGAGAGTTGAAATCCAAATCTGATAAGGGTTTAAATCTCACGAAAATCACATAAGAATTCAGTTCAAATACCCAACAAGAAAAAGCCCTTATCAAAAGCATCATTTCTGATCAAAACAACAAATGTCATTGAGTTAGCTCTTCCTAATGCTATAGACAGCATGAAGGAGAACTTAACTCAATCAATTAAAACCAAAAACATACAATCCCAGTTTCTTGCAACCTGAAGGAGTATGGAGAACTCCTTAGGTTAGGAAATCACCATACAAAAATAATCATCAAAACAGGTGGTGTATGGCAGTTCTGAAATGGAAAAACAGACTAAGAATGCATTAAAGGAATTTATAAAAGCTTGCGAATGCATTCAGATCAAGGTAGAAACAGATTCATGAAAGGCTCTTCTGAGTTGTTCTCTGTCACCAGAGAACTTCTCAGAGTCCTTGCCCACAAGGAAAACCAAAATCCCTTCAATTTTTCAGATCTGTCAAGTCAATCCAGAGAGCAAAATTCTTTAAAATCCATGTTAAAGTGAATCTGACAAACTGAGGCAATCAATCTAAAATAAAAGGGGCTTTTGTGAACACAAATGGGGTGAGTGTGAAGCCCCAAATGGTGCTTGTGACGCCAATTTCTGATCTGAGGCAGTACACCATCAGATCTGAAATTGGGTTCGGATGTGTGGGTGAATGATGAAAAATTCGTCGTTAAAAGAAACATAAATCAGAATTGGATGGTGGAAAAACAAAACATGAAGAGGGAGATAAATTGAACAATGAACAGATGATTCTTCCCCTCTGATCTGGACTGATCAGAGGAGGTGAGGGAGGGGATCTAATGCTAATTCTACTCCTAAGACTAATCTAAACTACAGCTAACATTAAACACTAACAATTAAAGCTAGATCTATTCTAAACTACTGTAAACTACAACTAACACTAATTGTGCAGAATTAGAAACCTAAACTAAAAGGAAGAATGGGACCTATGGGTCCTTAGCCGGCGGCTAAGGAGGAAGAAAGGAGGAGGGTGACTCCAGCGGAGGGAAGAGTCTGCTAGTGAGACTCTAGGGTCGTCCTCAGGTGCTACGAGGTCCTTAGAGACGAGGAGGGTCGAGAGCAGGCGATGATTTCACAGCCGGTGGCTGTGAAATCAGGGGCTAGATGAGGAGGAGAGACTGGAGTGGACGAACTGATCGCTAAGAGATGTAGGAGGGAGCGATCCCTTGCGCGGACACCACTGAGGTGCTTAAGTAGCAGCTCAGTGATTGGAATCACCGCAAGGGTGAGGTTAATCAAAATTAAGCCTGCGGTGAGGATGAGATGGGTAAAGCGCGCGGCGAGCTAAGAGGGAGATCTGACCGTTAGATGAGATCTGGGAAGAGAGGTGAACGCACGCACCGAATCACGCGAAGATTCCATTTGATTCCAGTTGCAGATCGAGATCAAAAGTGCGATGGACAGTCGAGAATGGCTGTGTTCTTCGCGAGCTACAGTGCGCGTGAAGAACACAGCTTCTCGTTGAAATAAAGGGGAAATTTGCAGACGGACCCTTGAACGAAGGGGTAGAACATTTGTATGCAGCCCCATAAGTGAGAAGAATAGCAGCTGGAAGGGCCCTGCAGTCTTAAAAAAGGGTCCCTGCAGCTTGCAAAAAGGTCCAAAAAGGAGTTTTGAAGGGTAGAAATGTAATGCATGAAGGACCTAATTGTAATCTATTTATTTCTAAGCCTAAATGATGTCCAATTGCTTTCAAATTTTTACATGTGCATAATTGAACATTTAAGACATTGATTTTACTTCTGATTTGGCTTTTCAAACTTGTTTATGTGTTCAATTGATGCATGGATCATCATTTATTCTTTTGTTTTCAGTGTATCTCACTTTTGTGACCTAATTATGAAGTTTTAACACACATTAAAAAGTTTTAGGTCTTTTCTTTAATTCCCACACTTAACCCTTTTTATATGTTAATTTGATATTGTTTTGCTTAGTGTCTAGCTTAATTTCATCCTTTTAGCCATGATGAGTAGCCACTCATCAGGTACTCAAGTACCAACCAAGATTCGGATCTGACCAACTTTAGTCTCAGTCTACTGCGTAGGTTTCTAAGGCTAATAGAAACTATCCTAAGGTTCGTTGAACCCAGCAGTTAAAGCACCCGTGCTTTTAACATGGTTAGTCCAAGTTCAGTTTGCAGTGTGTTTTTGTAAGAGAGAGATAGAAGAATTGTTACATTTTTGGAGAGTTTAATCTCTCTTTTTCTTTTCTTCATTGCTACCTTCGGATTGGCTCAAAAACTTGATCTGCATCGGATTCCTAGCTCCCACCATCAATCCTTATATGGTCCCTAGCAATCGATGCTTCGAGACAGCACCGCCCATGGAAACCCCCAGAACCCTGGCTTTCGATACTTCAAGATAGTGTTGCCCATGGCATTTTGTAGCTAAATTCAGGCCCTAGCGATCGACACTTCAGGATTATCTCGCCCATGGCACCTGAATCAGCACAAAGTGCTTACATGCCCCCGGTAGGATATTTAGATATCCTAAGAGACAAGCACCGAGGAGATGGTATGTTATTGCACATCTTTGAGGGGAATTTCCAACCTCTCCATGCTGGGAACTCATCCAAATCAGTGTTGATAAGCTGCTCCTAATCTAGGTAGCTTTTTCAAAATAGAATAAACACTTTTGCATGATTTTGATTATTAAGCGCACTGAACTAGACTTGTGTGTGGATTAGGGTGCTTAGGTTATCGAGTCCCGCAAACCAGAGGTCAGTTAACGAGGTCGAATAATCCCTAAGCCTTTGACCTAATACATAAGCTTCGCATTTTCCTCAACCTCTTAAGAACTATCTGGATCTTAATGGATACATGAATGTTTAAGCCTAAAACAAGCCCAAGAGGCCTAAGATCAGCACTCATACTAATCTCTCTGTTTCTTTGTTATTCTAGAACTTAATTTTTTCCTTTTGATTTGGTCTAGAACTCAAGTAGATTCCATAATCATTTACTAATGACTATCACTTTTTGTTTCAAATTATGGCTCCTTTTTGACATTTTGAATCACCTCCTCGCTTCCTCCTCAAAAATGATATGCAATTAGTCTCTCAAAATTTCCTTCCCTTTCCATGTTTTTGTTCTTTTTCAAAAATTTTTATTTTTTTGGTTTTTTGAATGAGTAATTTTTTTATGAGAACCCTTTAGAAGCTTTAATTTTTATGTGTTTGCACTTTAACACCCCCACATGCCTAAGTTTTACAATGTCATTGTAAACCGAACTGTATGGAACCAGCTTGGGTTCATAGGTTAGAACAGGGTAAAAACGGGTGGGTGAACGAGTTGAGTTGATTGTTGCAGACGAATTCAAGCTCTAGTATGAATACCAAGGGTGGAGTCGGCTGTTCTAAAATTGAACTCTAAGTGCAATAGATGCGAAGCTCAAAAGATGATCAGAAGGGTCTTGGATTTTTTGGAATGGCAGGTTGCCTCCCGTTAAGCGCTAAATTTAATGCCTTCAGTCGAGCAAAATGTGGTTATGGAGGAGTGGTCAAATCAAATGAATTTTGTAAAATAAGCACCTTGATCAATACCCTAGTTGGTGATCAGTCTACCTCAGTGAATCACTAATTAGCCTAAGTATCCATTAATTACATGTTCTTAGTTTCTAATTATTTATGATTTAAATGATATTTTATCTTATCCTGCATACATATGTATGTGTTAAAGTTACAATTAATAACATGTTTTTATGATGACAGGCAAGACACAAGGAGTAAATATGTTGCACATGCCCCTCAAAGCACTGCGACCCACCAACTACCAATCCAAGCAAGTAGGCTTCGCGCAACCCAACCTCCTCCATCTGACCCACTCCATCTCAACCTTCATGCAAGGCCAATCAAATTTTTTGGCTATTTTTAGAGTTAACGGCAATCGTGAAAAGGGGAGAGGAGGAGAAATGGATTCGGGAAGAATTTAAAAAGCAAGGGCTCGTGAAAGGAGGGCATCAATCTTCTCCCCCTGGCAGGGATTTGCTCCCTCTCCACCACTGTGGAACAAGTGCACACCACCATGGAACAAGCGCACCCTGTGTTTCAAGCTTACACCATGGACCGAAGCCGCCCTCGACCTCTGCTCACCTCGACGAGGTGGTGCCCCGTGATAGAGAGCACCACCACCATCAGTCGCTCCCTCCATCGTCACCACCTTCATCTTCTCCACTTTCTTCTTCAACCTCCTGCTACCACTCCTCCAGTCGAACCCATCAACACCACCACTCCTCGATGCCATGATCATCTCACACGTGCAGCCACCCCCTTACGTAAGGCCCACCAGGCAGCAGCATCCCCTTCATCCTCCTCACACGTGCAAGCCTCCACTAGCCATGCATGACCATTCTCATCGCTGTTCATTTTCATCACCGCCAAAGAACCCAAACAAGTCACTGCTCCTCTGCTAGCAGCCACCTTCACCCACCACGAAGCTTCACTCCAACAACGCCATCTACTTCACCTTGCCTTCACAAGGCCGCCCATGCTCGCGACAGACCTTCTCGCCGTCCACGCGCACGCGCACGCAAGCCACCACCAGTCATCATCTCCTCGTCGCCAGTGACACCTCCTGCCACCTCCCGCCGCGAGACCAACGTCAATGCGAAGCCCTCATCAAGAAGCACCTCCACTCGCATCCAATCGGACAATGGTCCTCTTCCATGAGCGCGAGGAGGAGAGATAAAAAATGCTCTATTTCTTCTTCAATTACAATTTACGATAATGCCATTGCAAAACACTATTCAATTATTTAATGCATTATTTTATTAACATGATTTAGCATATGAGCTTCTTATAGTTTTACGTAATTGCATAAAAATGAGTTGCGATGATTCGATTCTTTAACTATTGTAATTCCCAATTGGACCAGGTTCCATTACATAATTCAATAGGCTAATTCCTCCCATTAGAGATGACCTAACTATTTTCGTGGTTAGATTTTGAGAATTAAATATTTTGAAAAATGATTTTCTACCACGTGACTAAATACAATGATGCGACATTTTATGTTACAAATTTCATCAAAAACGAAGATCGCTCTTTCAGTTGGTTCAACCAGGTGCTTGTTCAGGTCAACAAGTTGATGATGCAGCCCAAACCCAATCAGTCTGGTGGGTTGATGGATGTGAATCAAGAGATATGGAGCCCACCATATGCTTTGAGGCTCAAACAGATATGGTAATGAAAATCGTGAATTTGGCTAAGTCAAATCATCCTGGTCAAAGTACGGATCCTCAAATGAAAAAGAGTCTGTGGAGGATGTAGGAACCCTACAAGAGTGATCAGAGAAAGATGGGATCTGATTAGTAGTCTGATCGATGTCCAAAGCCCGATCAAAAGATGGAGAATAATATGTGACCGGATCATCGAGAGGAGAATCAAAGTAGAAATTGATTCCGGTGGCGGATCAGGGTTGGGATCAGATCCAAGAAGGTTCTGTATGCGGATTTGAAGAGGTGGCTTCCTTGAGAAATATGTGTGATGAGGGCTCCTCTAGAAAGGATTCAAAAGTAGGGTCATCTAGAGAGTCCTCATAATGGCCATCAAAATCAAAGGTAAATACCTGAAGAGTGCTTATCGGATCATGGAAATCTGAGTCAAGAAAAGATTCAAACTTGGGATTGCAGACACTCTTGGCACTTGTTTCTGATTCCTGAAGATCAACAAGGAATGATTCCATCTCAATGAAACCTGATTTTGAATCAATGATCTCGGGATCAGGGACCTCAGAGTCAGAGTTGAAAAATGGATCATGGATGCTAAGGTCGTAAACTGGTTCATAGTCGTCAGGAAACAATAGCTCTCCGAAATCAGAGTAAGATTCAAACTCATCGGAAAATTTGCGAGAATAAGTTTTTGAATCTAATTCTGAATCAGGAGTTCCACAACAAAGCAAATCAAGATGTGTAGAATCAGTAACCTGACTTGGATCTAACCTAATTTCATATTCCGAACTTAAAAAGGTGTCCCTAGTAGGTGAAACGTGGGTTTTTTCACCGGGTTTGTTATAACGTTGTAGTAAAGCCGGTTATTACCAACATTTCAAATATAAATTTTTTTACTCGGAAAAATAAAAGAGTTCCCGAGGTCGAACTCAGGGAGCAAGTTGTATTCTAGAGATATACATGTTTCTTTTACAAAAATAAAGAGAGAGAGAGAATTTGTTGTTCTCTTTGTTCTGCAGAGGGGGGTGCTCTTCTTTCTCTCTTTCTTTAGATCTCCTTCTTTCTCTCTGTTCAGGTGATATTCTTCTCTTGCAATGGTGGTGCTCTTCTTCTTCTTCCTGCTGTTCTTCCGTTGGTGATGTTCTTCTTTCTTCAGAGCTCCTTGTTCTTCTTCTTCTTTGGTTTTCTGCCTTGACCTCTCTTCTTCTTCTTTTGCGTTGGCCGTTGCTCTTCCTTCTTCTTCTTTGGTTTTCTGCCTTGACCTCTCTTCTTCTTCTTTTGCGTTGGCCGTTGCTCTTCCTTCTTCTTCAGCCTGTCTTCTTTCCTGCTCTGGCTGCTGACCTTCCGTCGTCTGCCCCGGTGCTGAGACGACTTAACGATGCCTTTGCTACAGTGCAGCTCCTTCTTCTTCAGCGGGTCTGCTTCTTCTTCTTTGGCCTGCACACTTCAGAGTTTTTCGTCAAGAGGCAAAACCTACTCTACCCTCCCTCCCCCGCGTCTCTCTTTCTCTCTGAAACCACTCTTGGGAAAGCTCTCCCAGAGCTACCGGGTAATCGGGTTCGGGTCACGCCCGGGTCCAGGCCCACCGGCGTGCGGTGGTGGGCGAGGAGTGCAGGTCGGTTTAATCGGGTCGGGCCAGGTCCGCGGAGCGTGGTCACGGACGAGGCCGGGTCGGGTGAGAGGGACCTCACCCCGTGGTCAGGAGGCAGACAGCATAAGGCACTTTTTGCCTTTATGCGTCCGCGCGCCTCCGAGAAGTTCCGAGGTGGGACTAAATGTCCCACCCCAATTGAGCGCCCGTCGCAGAGGGAGCAGTGGGCGATTGTGTCTTCACGCGCGGCCTTCGCTCCATCTGCGAGCCTGGGACGTTTCGCCGAGACTCCCCGCGCAACCTGGGAGTCGAACCTGGGAGAAGGCGTGCCTGCACCTGCAGGTGAAGCAGCTCTGCCTGCTCAGTAATGGCGACGGCGGGCGAGTCACCTGGTCACAGAAGAACGGCCTCTCGGCCAAATCAGACAGGCGGGGGACCTTCGCCGTGGCACGGCGAAGGTGGTCAGGGGGTCTGCAGGGGGCGTGATGGAGCCAACAGGTCGTCCTGGGTCAAACTGTGAGCGAAGAAGTGGGTGTGTTCGGTGGATCTGCAGAGGGCGTTTGGCGGGAAGTGGAGGGGCGGAAGGGGATCAGGGTGAGGAGGCGGAGATTCTACGGTGGTCGGTGAGCCGTGTGGGTCGCTGAGGTGATGGGAGCGGCTCGCCGGAGGGTGGTCGGAGGCGGAGAGGGTGAGGGTGAACAGGAGTGGTCGAGGGTTTAATCAACTAAGAGACAGTGAGGAAAAGAAAGAGGGGGAGGTGGGGAGGAGTTCTGACCTAGCTATGGAGACGAAAGGGGCCGAGACAGGGCGACAGTCGTATCGACTGTCGCCGGAGAAGAAGATGCCCAGGGGGAGGGGCGGCGGCGAGCAGAGGGCTGGAGAGGCGCCAGCTGGGTACGGCGTGGCGCAGGAAGAGTAGGGGAGGAGGTCTCTGCTGCTGGTATTACGGCAGAGCGAAGAGGAGGAGGGGGAGGAAACCGCCGGAGCTGGTGAGCGTCTGCCGGAGAAAGAAGAGAAGACAGTTGGGGATTTTCTCCGTCAGATCCAGGCTGCCCTCGTCGGTGGAGCGGCGGGGGGGTATTTATAGGGATGAAACAGGGAAGAAGGCGGAGGGAGACGACGTGTCTCCCTCGCCGGAGAATGGTCGGAACACGAACCCATACCGTCCGTGCGTTCGCACGGCCGGTATGGTGGGCTACAATGACCAGGGGGGTGCTCCTGCGACGGCTGACGACGCAGGGCACCCCTGGTTTACTTGCCAGGTCCCTCACCTCACCCTGCGCGGCGCCATGCTCCGCGCAAGGTCGCCGGAGCATGGTGCTGGCAGGGTTTTTGCAGGAGGGACCTGATTGCAAAGAACGAAGGAGAGTTAGGGGCCAAAATGCGAGGGTTCAAAAGTTGAGGGCCAAAGAGTAAATATATGAGGACCAAAGTGTGAAGTCGGTCAAGGAGGTTTCTTCTTAGGCTCAAGTTTTTATACATGACTAATTAGGACCTAAGGAATCTGATGGTGAATTTCATTTTCATATTAAACCTTGTTTGACCGGTCAATTTGCGCAAAAACCCAAATTAAGTTATTAATTGGGCATGGTTCTCAATGTAGGTCAAAATGGGTTCTAAAGGCCAAATTGAAGGTTCTAAACCCTAGAGATTATTTTTCTATGAATTTTAGAGGGTTTATTCTATTTTTACTTTGCCTCGAACCTTGTGAATTGAAGTGGGTTGTTTTAGGGTTACAGATTATCATTTGGTTTCTTGGAAGTGCTGTAGCCCTTGCTAGATCATCTCATCCTACTTTTATTCTTATTAAGCTGTTTTGACCTGTGTTTGGTCCCTGAATTACCCTGTATGCAGTTTATACTGGTAAAATTGAACTTTTACCCCTTATGACTGGTTTTCTTCTCAAACTCAGAATTCTCTGAGTTAAGCTTTTCCTTGAGATATGTAGGAGCTTTTATCCTTTGTATTGGGTCAAAATGAGCTAGTTATGGCTCATGATGAGGTTCTCATCATACCCCCATGCCTAGCTTTTGCTAGTCCCTTAGCAAAAACTTAAGGTTTCAACCCTTGTTCTAGACCATGAAGTTTTCAATAGTTTTAGATAAGTGCCTTCATAGATTAGGTTAGAATGCTGATCATAGGCCTAAAAGGTACTCTAGTACCAGTCAAGATCCAAATCTGTCTAGCCTTAGCCTCAGTCTTTTAGCAAAGGTTTTTAAGGCCCACAAGAACTAACCTAAGGTTTATTGGACTTCGTGGTTAAAGCACCCGTGCTTGAAATGATTTTAGCCCTGGCTCAGTTCGCAGTGCGTTTTGTAAGAGAGAGATAGAAAGTTTTTCTGTTTGGAGAGTTTTCTCTCTCTTTTTCTTTTTAGTTCTAGCCTAGGATTGGCTTTTCAACACGGTCTGTATCAGATTCCTTGCTCCCATCATCAATCCTCAAGGGTTCCTGGCGATCGATGCTTCGAGATAGCACCGCCCATGGCAACCCCCGGAACCCTGGCTATTGAGATTTCGAGATAATCCCATCCATGGTATTCCGTGGCTGAATCCAGACCTTAGCAATTGACATTTCGAGATAATGCCATCCATGGAATCTGAACCAGCAGAGTGCTTACATGCCCCCCGTAGGATATGTAAATATCCTAAGAGACAAGCACCGAGGAGATGATATTTTGTTACGCATCTTCGAGGGGATTTCCCGCCTCTCTGCGCTGGGAACTCGTCCAAATCAACTTGTGTTGATCGGCCGCTCCTATTCTAGATGTTCTTTTCAGATTTTTGCGACGCTTCTGCGTGATTCTGATTTTTACGCTTACTGAACCAGGCTGTGTGTGAGATTAGGGTGCTTAGGTTACTGAGTCCCGTAAACCAAAAATTAGTTAACGAGGCCGAATACTCCCTAAGCCTTAGACCTAATACTTCAGCTTTTCATTTTCCTCAACCTCTTGAGGAGTGTCCAAATCTTAATGGGTACTAAGAGTCTATTCAAGAATGCCTAAGGTTTGCATTCTTACTAATCTCATTGTGCACTTTTCAGTTATTTTCTCGAATGAGGTCTAGAACTTAGGTTAATTCCTTAGTTCCTTACTAATGACTATCACTTTTTCTCATAATTTTGTGCTCCTTTTTCATTTTGTTTCTTTTCTCCTTCATAAAATTTTCCTTCTCCTCTTTTCCTCTTATTCTTTTTCGAAAAATTTTTTAATTTTTATGGTATTTTTGGCATATGTGAATTTTTTGTTTGAAACCTTTTCTTACAAGTTTTTGCACTTTCCTACCCCCCCATGCCTAAGATTTGCAATGTCCTCATTGTAACCTAGGGGGTCTTAGTTTATTCCTTAAGACAGAAATTTGGGTGAGTGGATGGGTCGGGTTGAATTTTTTGCGGACGATTTCAAATCTCAGATGCGAACATCTGAGTTGGGGTCGGCTGTCTATAAGGGTGAACTTCGAGTGCTGAAAAGTGTCAGAACAAGTTTCTGGTTTTCAAAGAGAATGACGGGCTGCCTCCCGTTAAGCGCTGAGTTTTACGCCATCGGCTGGGCGCAATAAGCTCAAGGGGAACGGAGGATATAAGATGCCTCAGCCAAATCAGTAGAAGTTACATCAATGAACGGCTTGAGTCTCTGACCGTTCACGATGAAAGGTTCAGAATCGTGGCTGAGTGGACTGATTTCGATTGCTCCATTTCCAAAAACCTGTCGGACCAAATATGGTCCGACCCACTTAGATCTCAGTTTTCCTGGGAAGAGTTTGAGTCGGGCATCAAAGAGTAGGACCTTTTGACCAGGATGAAAGATCTTTCTCGAGATGTGTTTGTCGTGGTAGGCTTTAACCCGCTCCTTGTAGATTTGCGAGTTCTCGTACGCGTCTATGCGTAATTCATCGATCTCGCTGATTTGGAGTTTTCTGTGGGTCCCAGCCTTGGAAAGATCTAGATTACAGTTCCGTACTGCCCAATAGGCTTTATGCTCCAGTTCGACGGGAAGGTGGCATGCCTTTCCGTACACCAATCTAAAGGGAGACATGCCCAATTGGGTCTTGTGGGCGGTCCTATAGGCCCACAATGCTTCCGGAAGTCGGGACGACCAGTCCTTCCTGTCAGGTCGAACAGTGACTTGCAGGATTTTCTTGATCTCCCGATTAGACAGCTCAGCTAGACCATTAGTTTGGGGGTGGTAAGGAGTAGAGATTCGGTGAGACACCCCGTATTTGGTCATCAGTGACCTAAACTGAGCATTTGTGAAATGGGTCCCCCCATCAGAAATTATTGCACGAGGAATCCCGAACCTTGAGAAAATGTGTTGATGAATGAATTTGAGAACGATTTTGTGATCACAGGTTCGGGTCGGTATGGCTTCGATCCATTTGGACACGTAGTCCACAGCCAACAGAATGTATTCGAAACCATCCGAAACAGGAAAGGGGCCCATAAAATCAATCCCCCAAACATCAAAGATTTCGCATACTAGAATCGGTTGCATAGGCATCATGTCACGACGGCTCATGTTGCCCAAAGTCTGGCAACGACTGCATGCCCTGCAATGACTGTGTGCGTCTTTGAACAGTGTGGGCCAGTAAAAGCCGCACTGGAGGACTTTTGATGCGGTTTTATGCCCGGCAAAATGGCCACCGCATGCCTGGTCATGGCAGAAAGAGAGGATATTGTTGATTTCCCCTTCCGGGACACATCTCCGGATGATCTGATCGGCACCTATGCGGAAGAGGTACGGGTCTTCCCAAATGTAATACTTGGCATCGGAGCGTAATTTGTCTTTCTTGGCCTTCGGCCAATCGGACGGGGTCTGATGAGATGCCAAGTAATTTACAATATTAGCGAACCATGGAAGGCTAGTACCAATAGTCAGCAGGTGCTCATGGGAAAATGCTCCGTGATGGGTCCGGAGGGGTCAATCATTTCAGAAGGAAGACGGGACAAGTGATCAGCTACCACGTTTTGTTTTCCCGCTTTATCGCGAATCTCGAGGTCAAATTCTTGCAACAGCAAGATCCATCGGATCAATCGAGGTTTCGCGTCCTTCTTTGCAAGGAGATGCCTCACAGCCGTGTGATCCGAGTATATGATGACATGGGAACCCAGGAGGTACGATCTGAACTTCTCTAGGGCAAATACTACAGCTAGCAGCTCTTTCTCAGTAACTGTATAGTTACGCTGAGCCTCATCGAGTGTTTTGCTGGCGTAGTAAATGACCACAGGTTTCTTGTCATTTTTCTGCCCCAAAACCGCTCCTACAGCGAAGTCGGATGCATCACACATGATCTCAAAGGGTTGAGACCAATCAGGGGACTGTAGGATCGGGGCTTGGGTGACTCGGTCACGCAGGATTTCAAATGCTTGAGTGCATTCCTTGGAGATTTCGAAGGGAACATCCTTGGAGAGAAGAGTGGTCAGGGGGCGTGCGATTTTTGAAAAATCAGGGATAAATCGTCGATAAAAACCGACATGCCCTAAAAAGGATCGGATGTCCCTGATCGAGCTAGGCATAGGAAGGTGAGAAATCAGATTAACCTTAGCTCGATCCACTTGGATACCTTTCTCCGAAATTGAGTGTCCCAGGACAATTCCCTCAGGCACCATGAAATGGCTCTTTTCCCAGGAAAGAACCAAATTCACGTCGATGCACCGCCTGAGTATCTGGACCAAGTGTTGGAGGCAATCGTCGAATGATGTTCCGAAAACTGAAAAGTCATCCATGAAGACTTCCAGATAATCACCTACCATATCTGAGAATATGGCAAGCATGCATCGCTGAAAAGTAGCGGGTGCATTGCAAAGACCGAAAGGCATCCTTCGGAAAGCGTATGTTCCGAAGGGGCAGGTGAACGTGGTCTTTTCTTGGTCCTCAGGATGGATTGCCACCTGGTTGTAACCGGAGTACCCGTCAAGAAAGCAGAAGAACCTATTTCCCGCTAGTTTTTCGAGAATTTGATCAATGAAGGGTAGTGGGAAATGATCCTTCTTCGTGGAGGAATTGAGTCGACGGTAATCTATACAGACTCTCCACGAGTTGGCTAATCGGGTAGGAATGATTTCTCCGGTCTCAGTCGTTATAGTGGTGAGTCCTGCCTTCTTAGGCACGACCTGAATTGGGCTCACCCAACGACTATCGGAGATCGGGTAGATGATCCCGGCATCTAACCACTTGATGATCTCCTTTTTCACGACCTCCTGCAGATTGGGGTTTAAGCGTCTCTGCATTTCACGAGAAGGTCGTGTGCCCTCTTCTGAATAGATATGATGAGTACAATAAGAGGGACTTATTCCAGTCAAATCATCGAGAGTCCATCCGATGGCTCTGCGATGTTGCTGGAGGACAACAATCAGACGGGATTCCTGTTCAGAACTGAGGTTGGAATTGATGATCACAGGAAGGGTCTGACTAGAACCCAAAAAGGCGTATTTTAAGTGAGCAGGAAGGGATTTCAGTTCGAGGATGGGGTTTTCAGCAGCAGCGGGTGGTTCAGTATAGATGTGAGGTTCAAGGGTGGGAGTTACTGGGTTGTTCACATCTGGATTTGACTCCTCTGTTTGCGGGTCAAGATCCTTCTGTGGTTGATGAGGAATACTCAAGTCATTCTGGAGGTGTGATTCATCAACCAAAGTCTTGATGTCACAAATTTGCTCGATGACGCCGCAATTAATTCCTTGTTGGGCCTTAAATATATCAATTTTCAGTGTTTGATCTCCAAACTTAAGCTCTATTTGGCCCTCCTCACAGCTGATGTTGGCTCTAGCAGTAGCCAAGAAAGGTCTCCCTAGAATGATTGGTGTATCCCTAGGGTTCTCAGGTGCATCCATGTCTAAGACTATAAAGTCCACTGGAAAATAGAAATCCCGCACTCTCACGATAACATCCTCGAGAATCCCTTTTGGTGACTTTATAGATCGATCTGCTAATTGTAATGTCACCTCGGTTGGTTTCAGCTCAGATTCTTCCAGATGGTCAAGTAAGGATGTGGGTATCAGATTTATAGATGCACCTAAGTCTAACAATGCTCTATCAAATTGGGTACCACCTATCTTACAGGAGATCAGGGGAGTTCCAGGATCTTTTGCCTTGGGTGGGAGTCTACTAAGGATTACAGAGCTGGCTTGCTCTGACAGAACAATTGGGCTTCCTCCCTTGGTTCGCGGCTTACGCTGGGGTGTACATATATTCTTTAGAAATCGTGCGTAAGCTGGTACGTGGCGGATTGCATCCATCAAGGGGATGTTTATGTGGACCTGCTCAAATAGCTTGACCAGGTCCTCCTCGGGGGCCACGGGTTTGGTGGTCTTCTTTCCCTTGGTCAGGGCCTCGGGAAACGGGATCTTGGTTGGTTCTTCTAGGATAGGTCCAGGTTGTGGGTCTGGAACAGCGGTACCTTGGCTAACTATCCTAGGGTCATGGTTATCAGGCTGGGAGTGGTTTGGATAATGCGGGTCCTGAGTTGTCTTACCACTACGTGTTGTTACAGAATTTAATCCGGCCTGATTTTGGTTTGGATTTGGTAGGAGGGGTGGCTGCTGCTGAAATCCCGCACGAGAAGTAGAGGCTTCCATCTCGTCTGGAGATGGAGCAGTGGGGGCCTGATAAATCCATTGAGCGTGGCCTAAATTTGGATTCATAACGCGCTTCTGGGTTGGCACGTTATTTGGGTTAGGAAGAGGTTGGGAAGGGAGTGTGCCTGGCTGGCGAGAATTTGCCAACTGGGCCAGCTGAGTTTTAACTTCAGTAAGCTCGTCCTTGTGCTGTTTTTGAATGGCCGCATTCGATTTTTGAATGTCAGCCAGAGTCTGAAGGATTAAGGACATTTGATCTTGATTTGGCCCTGATGGATAAGTAGGGTTGGGCCGAGGCTGAGGCGGCTGGTAGTGATGAGAGGGCTGTGGGCGGGACTGAAAAGGTGGTCTTTGGGTTTGGGCATTTCCCGCCCACTGAAAATTGGGATGGTTTCGCCATCCAGGGTTGTAAGTGTTGGAGAATGGGTCGTTCTGGATGGCGTTGAGGTCCTCGCAGGTCTGAGGAACCTCCTGAGAATCAGGGAAAGGAGGAATGGAGTTCCCCCGGCTGGTGTAGAAAGGATCGGATGATCTTCCAGTCCAAGAATCAGATGGGGATGGATATGGATCCATCCCAGGGGAGGATCGGTGGAGGATATTTTGCACAGTCTCCGGAGGTTGTGCAAAGGAGTTACGCGCAGAGGTGGCTCGCTGCAAGTGCTGAGTCAGCTCATCCACCTTCTTTTCAATGATTGAGACCTTGTCCAATCGACTGGCCATTAATTCCAGGTCGACTGATGCGGACAGGCCCTGCGTCTCATGTGCTCCCTTAAGATTCGTCGCTGCGCGGGTATTCGTCCTGTCGAATAATCCCATGGAGTCATTGTTGATGGAGTTCTCGCACATGTTTTCGAGAATCTCCCATACGGTGTCTTCATGTTGACCCATGATGTTTCCTCCGCAAGTTGCATTGACGAAAAGGCGGATGTCCTCACGGAGTCCCTGGTAAAAAGATTGGACTTGTTCCCATTTAGGAACTCCGTGATGGGGGCACTTCCTCATGAGATCCTGAAAACGATCCCATGCCTCATGGAGAGGTTCTCCTGATTGTTGGGTGAAGTGTGTAATCTGATGGCGCAAGGCGTTGGTCCGACCAACGGGAAAGAACTTTTTCAAAAACTCGGATTGAAGTTCTTCCCAAGTGTTGATCGGCCGGGTCTGAGTTTGATACCAATGGGCGGCCTTGTCCATAAGAGAAAAGGAGAACATCTTCATGAGAAGAATATCCCGATTTTGCGCATCTGATCCAAAAGTGTGGGCCAGATGCTTTAGCTGTTTGATGTGCTGGAAGGGATCTTCAGAATTAAGCCCATGGAATTTAGGTATAGCATGAATCATGTTGGGCTTTAGTTCGGAATCAGGTCCTCCAATCGGGATTCTGACTCGAGGCTCAATGGCCACCGCAGCAGGATTGTAGTGGTCCCACATCATAGGACGCTGCGGTGGGTGCACGAAGTTTTGGAAAAGGTCATTGAGTCGCTGGAGCTGGTGTTCCAGATTATTTTCTTCCTCAACTGGCTGAGCCATGATGGGGGAGGAAGAAGAACTTGGTTCTGAATCAGAAGAGAGAATAATGTGAGGGTGTTGCTGCACAAATACGGGCGTCGAGGCTTGGCCTTGACGAGAGCGAATTTCTAATGGAGGTCTTAAGGGTGGTCTTAGAGACCTCCTTCCGTACATGCACAGTTGGGAGAGGTAAGTTTAGAAGGTGCTGGACCCAATCAAGACACCCAAAAATGTGTTGGGTGACTATAGAGGTGCGGGGCAGATGGACCCCTTGATCAGAAAGATCGTCCACCTGAGAATTACCTGGGCAGCCAGAGAGGGAGAGTCCCGCGAAGACCCCTACACGGTAGAGCGTCCCCACGGGTTACAGGGTTTCCCCCACCCGACCTCTCTTGTCACTGCGGTTCCAGGTAGACCAGATTGGGGATCTTGACCTCTTAAGTCTACCAATTTTAAGATCAGGGTGCTTAAGGTTTCACTTGAACTTTAGTCTTTTTAAGTGCAAAGAGTGACCTAATTTAAGGTTGGTTGACCCAAGGGGTCAACTTTACCTATTGTTTTCTTTAAGAGCTTTTAGGTCCTGTCTTTTAGGGTTCAAGTGTTTAGAGAGAGCCAATTGTTTTAGGATTTTTCTTGTTAATTATTTTCAATCAATGGCTTGGGCACACCTCTTTTGGATTTCCTTAATTCTTGATTAAGGGGTGTGTCTCTACTGAAATCCTACTGTTTGACCTTATGTTGGCTCTACTTGGTCCATTTAACTCTTTGTTGGGCAATTAGGGCTCAAGCAAGAACGTGTTAGCCCTTAAATACCCTTAATAGTGTGCAGGAGTGATGAGTTGAAAACATGCACTTTTTATGGTTACTAAGTATGGAAGACAGGTTAGCCCTATATTGCTTGTTCTTTTCTTTTCTTCCTCTTTAGAGTTTAGGGGTTAATAGTGAGAGGAAGAATTTACCTGTCTTCGGAGTGGTTGTCGTTGCTTGTCTTCTTGAGTTCCTGTAGCTGCACAAAAGAGAGGAGATTATCAGAAATTAAAAGATACAGGAAAGTTTACCTCTAGAATAGCCGTTGCTCCCCGGCAGCGGCGCCAAAGTGAAACGTGGGTTTTTTCACCGGGTTTGTTATAACGTTGTAGTAAAGCCGGTTATTACCAACATTTCAAATATAAATTTTTTTACTCGGAAAAATAAAAGAGTTCCCGAGGTCGAACTCAGGGAGCAAGTTGTATTCTAGAGATATACATGTTTCTTTTACAAAAATAAAGAGAGAGAGAGAATTTGTTGTTCTCTTTGTTCTGCAGAGGGGGGTGCTCTTCTTTCTCTCTTTCTTTAGATCTCCTTCTTTCTCTCTGTTCAGGTGATATTCTTCTCTTGCAATGGTGGTGCTCTTCTTCTTCTTCCTGCTGTTCTTCCGTTTGTGATGTTCTTCTTTCTTCAGAGCTCCTTGTTCTTCTTCTTCTTTGGTTTTCTGCCTTGACCTCTCTTCTTCTTCTTTTGCGTTGGCCGTTGCTCTTCCTTCTTCTTCTTTGGTTTTCTGCCTTGACCTCTCTTCTTCTTCTTTTGCGTTGGCCGTTGCTCTTCCTTCTTCTTCAGCCTGTCTTCTTTCCTGCTCTGGCTGCTGACCTTCCGTCGTCTGCCCCGGTGCTGAGACGACTTAACGATGCCTTTGCTACAGTGCAGCTCCTTCTTCTTCAGCGGGTCTGCTTCTTCTTCTTTGGCCTGCACACTTCAGAGTTTTTCGTCAAGAGGCAAAACCTACTCTACCCTCCCTCCCCCGCGTCTCTCTTTCTCTCTGAAACCACTCTTGGGAAAGCTCTCCCAGAGCTACCGGGTAATCGGGTTCGGGTCACGCCCGGGTCCAGGCCCACCGGCGTGCGGTGGTGGGCGAGGAGTGCAGGTCGGTTTAATCGGGTCGGGCCAGGTCCGCGGAGCGTGGTCACGGACGAGGCCGGGTCGGGTGAGAGGGACCTCACCCCGTGGTCAGGAGGCAGATAGCATAAGGCACTTTTTGCCTTTATGCGTCCGCGCGCCTCCGAGAAGTTCCGAGGTGGGACTAAATGTCCCACCCCAATTGAGCGCCCGTCGCAGAGGGAGCAGTGGGCGATTGTGTCTTCACGCGCGGCCTTCGCTCCATCTGCGAGCCTGGGACATTTCGCCGAGACTCCCCGCGCAACCTGGGAGTCGAACCTGGGCGAAGGCGTGCCTGCACCTGCAGGTGAAGCAGCTCTGCCTGCTCAGTAATGGCGACGGCGGGCGAGTCACCTGGTCACAGAAGAACGGCCTCTCGGCCAAATCAGACAGGCGGGGGACCTTCGCCGTGGCACGGCGAAGGTGGTCAGGGGGTCTGCAGGGGGCGTGATGGAGCCAACAGGTCGTCCTGGGTCAAACTGTGAGCGAAGAAGTGGGTGTGTTCGGTGGATCTGCAGAGGGCGTTTGGCGGGAAGTGGAGGGGCGGAAGGGGATCAGGGTGAGGAGGTGGAGATTCTGCGGTGGTCGGCGAGCCGTGTGGGTCGCTGAGGTGATGGGAGCGGCTCGCCGGAGGGTGGTCGGAGGCGGAGAGGGTGAGGGTGAACAGGAGTGGTCGAGGGTTTAATCAACTAAGAGACAGTGAGGAAAAGAAAGAGGGGGAGGTGGGGAGGAGTTCTGACCTAGCTATGGAGACGAAAGGGGCCGAGACAGGGCGACAGTCGTATCGACTGTCGCCGGAGAAGAAGATGCCCAGGGGGAGGGGCGGCGGCGAGCAGAGGGCTGGAGAGGCGCCAGCTGGGTACGGCGTGGCGCAGGAAGAGCAGGGGAGGAGGTCTCTGCTGCTGGTATTACGGCAGAGCGAAGAGGAGGAGGGGGAGGAAACCGCCGGAGCTGGTGAGCGTCTGCCGGAGAAAGAAGAGAAGACAGTTGGGGATTTTCTCCGTCAGATCCAGGCTGCCCTCGTCGGTGGAGCGGCGGGGGGGTATTTATAGGGATGAAACAGGGAAGAAGGCGGAGGGAGACGACGTGTCTCCCTCGCCGGAGAATGGTCGGAACACGAACCCATACCGTCCGTGCGTTCGCACGACCGGTATGGTGGGCTACAATGACCAGGGGGGTGCTCCTGCGACGGCTGACGACGCAGGGCACCCCTGGTTTACTTGCCAGGTCCCTCACCTCACCCTGCGCGGCGCCATGCTCCGCGCAAGGTCGCCGGAGCATGGTGCTGGCAGGGTTTTTGCAGGAGGGACCTGATTGCAAAGAACGAAGGAGAGTTAGGGGCCAAAATGCGAGGGTTCAAAAGTTGAGGGCCAAAGAGTAAATATATGAGGACCAAAGTGTGAAGTCGGTCAAGGAGGTTTCTTCTTAGGCTCAAGTTTTTATACATGAATAATTAGGACCTAAGGAATCTGATGGTGAATTTCATTTTCATATTAAACCTTGTTTGACCGGTCAATTTGCGCAAAAACCCAAATTAAGTTATTAATTGGGCATGGTTCTCAATGTAGGTCAAAATGGGTTCTAAAGGCCAAATTGAAGGTTCTAAACCCTAGAGATTATTTTTATATGAATTTTAGAGGGTTTATTCTATTTTTACTTTGCCTCGAACCTTGTGAATTGAAGTGGGTTGTTTTAGGGTTACAGATTATCATTTGGTTTCTTGGAAGTGCTGTAGCCCTTGCTAGATCATCTCATCCTACTTTTATTCTTATTAAGCTGTTTTGACCTGTGTTTGGTCCCTGAATTACCCTGTATGCAGTTTATACTGGTAAAATTGCACTTTTACCCCTTATGACTGGTTTTCTTCTCAAACTCAGAATTCTCTGAGTTAAGCTTTTCCTTGAGATATGTAGGAGCTTTTATCCTTTGTATTGGGTCAAAATGAGCTAGTTATGGCTCATGATGAGGTTCTCATCAGTAGGTATAGGCTCGGGTTCTTGGCTCCTAGGATAAACCCAATCGAGTCCCAGCTCTTCCAACCCCTCAGTTTCTATATCATAAATTGGCGTGACTTCCTAGAAATCAATTTGTGTCTCAAAGGAGGTTGGAGAGGTGTATTCATCAAGTATAGGACCAGAATTGTATTCTAGATTTCAAATTTGATTCTCATCACATTGGGCCTCATAATCATCCCAATTAGGCTCAGATCTAGATTCTAGGTTAAAGGTAGCCATTGGGTCACTAGGATCTAGGTTGGGCTCTACAAGGATGTCAAAATTGCTCTCGAGAGTCACCTTATCAGAATAAGGGGTAGAATTTACACTCTCAAGAGGTTCTGTGTTAAGTTCATCATCACATGTGTCGGGGAAATCGCTCTACAAGGATGTCAGAATTGCTCTCGAGAGTCACCTTATCAGAATAAGGGGTAGAATTTACACTCTCAAGAGGTTCTGTGTTAAGTTCATCATCACATGTGTCGGGGAAATCTAAGCTCGATGGGCCAGCTTCCTAGTTTCCTAGGGTAGGTTCGGAATTGTGAACACCTGCAATTGGATCCTCCCAACCCATCTCAAGATTAAGAATGCCAATTGTTATGAAATTTGAATCTAAATTCATTTGGGTTGGAGGTCCACAACAACCTTGATTCTTGAACCCAGGATTTGGGAAATTATGTTGATCACTAGAATCACTCCAAGATGTTTTATTAATTTCTGATGGGTATTTTTGATCAATGGATCAATATAACCTATTCAGCAATTCTCCCCATATTTCCAAAAATTTCTGGAGGTCTTCTAGAAGTAAAGGATTTGACCAACATTACAGATAATCATTGTTGTGTAATTTCACCAATTCACTGTGTTCTGCTAAGAGATCATCCCAGGTTGAACTGTGGTTCATTTGTATCCATATTATCTCTACACGATTCACGATGTGGTCCATTATTTTCTGAAATTTATCCTAAATGACCCTTTTAAAATATTCCTCGTGGTGTCTATAAGCAGCCTCAATCATCTTATCCTTGATAGTCATTTGGGACATAGGTTTCTTAATCAATTTTCCTAACATGTCAAGTTGCATTTTTGAATCAAGTGGTGGAATCAAGATGTAGAATCAATTTCAAATTGGATTGAAGTTGATCAGATCTAAAAGAGATTCCCAAGAAGATCTGATGAGGCATCTTAGGTTAAGAAACCTAAGGACCTTCTTGTGTGTGTGCTCTAGAGAAAAGATGAGGGACTGGATATGAATTGGACCCAATCAAGGCACCCAAAGATTTTTGGATGACTAAGGCTGTTTCGAGGTGGATGATACCTTTGAATCAGAAATCCTCAAACTTGAGAAATACCTGGGCAACTAGGAAGGGAGAGCCCCTCAAAGATCCCTACAAGGTAGAGCGTCCCCACGGGTTATAGGGTTTTCCCCACCCAACCTTCCTTGTCATTGCGGTTCCAAGTAGACCGAAATGTACAAACTTAAGACCTTAAGTCTACTAATTTTAGCCTAATTAGTGCCTTGAGTTTCACTTGATTAGAAGTTGATTTGACTTGTGACCTAATTTGGAGGTTGTTTGGCCTACAATGTAGAGCACTTCACCTGACCTACCCTAAAGATGGCAGAATGAAATCTAGGTCAAGACCCAAAAATCACCCTGAATTAACTCTCAGGTTATTAGGTCCACAATTTTTTTAAGGTTCAAGTGAAATTAGAGCTTGATTTTAGGGTTTTTCTTGATTAAATCTTTCAAACAGGGGCTTGGGTAGCACACAAATGCAGGAGGGTTTATTCTCTTTAGTGCAGGCAAATATGTACTAACACTTCAAACCCTAATGTTGAAACCCTAATTGACTCTATTTCAAGTCCAATTAAATCTAAAATTATTCTCCCTGGACTTCAAACAAGAAGTGCGTAGTCCAAGGAAGAGTAGAAATTATGCACAATCCTTAGTAGGTATAGGAAATCAAGGTAGGGACTTCTAAATAGAATCGCCCCAAGCTTCAATCAGATATGAAATTTTTGCAAATCAGGAAAACTTGCTTTTAAATGATGATTTACTAAGAAAATAAGGCAGGTAGTTCCTAATTGATTTTGTTTCCTTTTCTCTCTTCCAAGGATTAGGAGATTAAGGAAGAAGAGAGATTACCTGCCCTTAGAGTGGCTATTTTGCGCAGAAGATCGCCTCGTGATGTACCTCACAAAATCACAAGAAACAAATAAGGGTAAGTTAGTGCTCAGATATAATCAGATAGAAACAAGAATAGTGGTGAATTACACATTGCTCCCCGGCAACAGTGCCAAAATGTTGTTAAGGCTTTTCAGGAGTTTCAATGCATCTCGTTGTAGTAAAGTCTCCTAAAGAGCTCTTCAACAAATAGAATTTATAACTCAAAAATCTAGAAATGAAGTCTGAGGTCGAGAACATGGAGCAAATAAGAATTCACATGCTAATCTCAATTAAAATGTAAATGAGCAGAATAAATGAAGCACTATAAAGATATTCAATGAATATTAATCTGTCACATTAAGTATTCAATGAAGATCAATGTATCTAGAGACAAAAAGATACCTAGAGAAAAATAATGGTGATTTAGATCACCAATTATTAGCCTAAGCACAAGTATTACTCAATAATGTCAAATAAATGAACAATACTCAGATGTTTGATCTGAGAATCAGATGACTTAACCAAGCCTTGCTACAGTGCTCTTCTTTCTGATCTTCTTCTTTCTTTTCTTTCTCTTCTTCTCTTAAGCATGGCACTTCTCCTCTTTTCTTTTCTCTTTAAGTCTTCTTCTTCAACCTCTACCTTTAGCTTCTTCTTCTTCCTTTTGCTCACAGTGACTAAGTGTCACACAGCTACACTGAAGAGCAAAATCACCCCTCCCCTGCTCTCTCTCTCTTTGTCTTTCCTCCTCTTCTCTTTCAGATATCCAGGTAGTCAAACAGGTAACCGGGGATCCGAATGACCAGGGCTACCAGTAGTGGATGTAGCCGAGGTGTGCATGTATGGTGAGGAGGGACCCAACCCCTCAAGTGTCTTGGGCGTACAAGTGAAAGCACAAAAATAATATATGTGCTACTTCCTCTTCGTCATCTAACGACGTGGGACTAATCCCACATCCTTCTTCCACGCACAATCAACAGCTAGAGGTTCTCCTGATTGGTGCTCGTGTGGTGTAGCTCTACCCAATTGATGGTCGGGAACTGATCGTGAGATTGTTCCATGTTGATTGAGGGCAAGGGTGAGACTAGAGGTGCCCGAATGTTGTCTGCCGAAGACGAAGAGGATGACCAGAGACGACGAAGTACCTGTGACAAAAAATACGGCCCTAAAGTCAAAATTAAGCACATGAGAAGGTTCGACACTACTCGCCAGACAAAAGCCTTAGAGAAATTGAGTGTGCAGGTGGTCAGATGCATATGGCAGAGAAGCTCCAGTGAGATTCGGTCGTCGGTGATGGAGGTCGTAATGGAGAAATTGAGGAGTTGGGAAGCTTCGTGAGGTTAAGGCGATGCTTTTTGCATAGGGTATGGGGTGTGCAATGGGCGGAGGCATGCTAGCGGTGAGGGTGGTCAGAGGTGTGGTAGTCGACATCGGAGAAGGAACAATAGGGAGAATTGGGACCCAAAATTTAGTCTAAACCTAATTGGAGGGTAGAGGAAGAGAAGCCCTAAACTAATTGGATGAACGGAGGTTTGAGGAGGCTTGTTGAAGGTATGCCAGAGATGGAGATGAAGCCGACGAAGGGGCAATTGGGCAGCCTTGTTATTGTACGTGGGAGCGGTCGACGAGGAGAGTTGAAGAAGCTCCAAGCCCTCATTAATGGCGGCCGTGGATGAAGTAGAGGAGGAGGCTGGCACTCCAAAACTAGACAAGGATGAATTGAATGAGCGCGACTGCTTTTATAGGTGAGGTTCCCTTCATCTAGAATGCCCTAAAAGGAAGGTGGTTGAACTCGTTTTCAAAGCTCTCTTTCCTTGAGTTCGCCAATGCAATTCTGGCCATGATTGGCTTTAAGGAAGATCTTGATAGATGCAGAATGATCTGAGGGTCAATCTCGCCAAGTTTGGCAATTTGTAATTGAGATTTCATCAATCAATTCATCAAATTAAATGAGGCAGTTTGGGTTTTGAAGGTCTGCGAGTTTCCTTCTTCACTTTGCGAAGAAGACGATGGCGGTTGGACCATTTTCCAAAAGGGGCAGAAAGCTAGGGGCCTCTTTGAATGGAAAAGATGAAAGCTAAGGGGTTAGATATAGAAAGATAGAAGTCTAGGGACCAAAATGCAAATTAGGACAAGATGGACTATAATTAGGCCGAAATTTTGGTAAAAACCTAATTTAAATTGAAGGAATCTGATGGTGAAGTCAAATTTTGGTTTTTACCAAATTTTTTGGGTAATTTACTTAGAAACCCAAATTAGGGCAACTATCCAACTAAGACTATTTTAGGTCAAAATAGGTTCCAATGGTCAAACAAAGCATAATAAACCTTAGAGAATATTTTTTTATGATTGTTAAAAGGTTTATGTTAATTTTATCTTGATCGGAACCTTAGTTAATAAAGCAGGTCTGTTTTTTAAGGTTTCAGATGTTCACTAATTCTCAAAGCATGTGAAAACCCATTTCTATTCTGCATAAACCCACTTATTAGACATTTATGACTATTTGACCTTTAATTAACCCCTAAGAAACCCCGTGATTGTTCTGCAATTAGAATATTCTGTTAAAATCATAGTTTTACCCCTATTTTTATGTTTATTTCACAGAATGGTTATGTAGTGAATTATGGCTCTTTCGTGGTTATGTATGAGCATTTATCTGTTGATTTTAACTAAATAAAGTTAGTTATGACTGATGATGACGTTATCCTCAATATTGATGTTGTTTTAGCTAAATATAATTTTCTCTAGGCTTCACTTAATGTGACTGGAACTTTTGATTATGTAAACACTTTTAGCTCAACTATAGAAAACATTTTCGCCCTCCAAGATTACTTTAGAAATCCTTCCAACACAAATTGGGGGAATAACTTGAACTTCTCCTGGAAAGCTCCCAATCAGGTTCCTTATCAAAGAACAAATCAACCTTGGGTTCATGGACAAAATCAATACCAGCTTGGAATTCCTTAAGATGATATTAATACCCAGGTTATGAAAACCCTACAAGGCATGCAGAATCAGATGATTGAAGTGACCCACATAGTTACTAATTTGCAAAATCAAATTAGGGTCATGCCAGATCAAAGATTTGTAGGCGATCTACCATCCCAACCCATGCCCAACCTTAATAATCAACGGAACCAATACCAAGGCGGAAATCCCCATCATTCTAGCTAGCCTCCTATCCAACCAATACCTCAGCACCCCTTGTGTTTTAACCAAAACTAGCCCCCCCGACCTCCTCCTAGAAACAATCACACTGCCCATGTAGTCACCTTGAGGAGTGGTAAAACAACTGAAGATCCTGAGCCCTCCCATTCCACACAAGAAACCCACCCTATACCTATGCAAGTTGACTCTCCTCCTACCATAACTTCGGAAGAAAAAGAAAAAGAAAAAGATTCAAAAGGAAAATCTCCCATTCCTTTCCCTCAAGCTTTCAAATCCACAAATAGCAAAGGAAAGAAAATTGAGCCTATAATCGAGGAACTCATGGAACTATTTGGCTAAGTACAGATTAATATCCCCCTCCAAGATACAATCAAGTACATCCCTACCTATGCTAAATTTCTAAAGGATATTTGTACTCCTAAAAGGTAGACTAAAAACCTAGGATGGGTAATCCTTTCAGAGACAAGAAGTTTTGTCGTCTAGCGCAAGTTGCCTCCCAAGAAAAAGATCCGGGCACTCGCCTCATTTCTATGATCATCAATGACACAACTTTTGACCGTGCCCTTTTTGATTTTGGTGCCTCTATTAATATCATCCCCACTATATTATTCGAGGAATTTAAGATCGGTGATTTAAAACCTGTTGAGGTCACACTACAATTAAACTTAAGGGGATTGTTGAGGATGTCTGGTTAAGGTCCAGAATTGTGTATTTCCTGCAGACATTCTGGTCCTTGACATTGAGGTACCTAAAACACTGATTAATGCCCCTATCATTGTGGGATGACCTTTTCTGGACACCGCAAAAGCTAATATTAATTGTCATTCAGGCAAAATGGACATTACTTGTGATGGTCACGCTATTACCTTAGATATTTTCAAAGCCTCTCGAAGATTCTATGATGATGATTTTTTTAAGGACTTGATGATAATGTCATTGAAAAGATGATTTTTTCTTTCATTGTTTCACACATAAAATGATGCGTTGTTTTAGTATCAAAGTGGTGGAAAACCACTAATCAAAACAATTAAAAATAACCACTCAAAAGTGCAGGTCATATCCACAGGGAGGCAAAGACTTATTAAAACTTGCACGGGTAAAAAACTGATGTCCACCATTGATTTCCCCCAAAATCAAGTTAAAATTCTCTTTAGACTAGCTAATCAATGACATGATATGCTGGAATGGTATTTTTGCAGAATAAGAGGGATATGCTCATAAAATCAACCGATAGAATATTAATAACTAAAGAAATCCCTTCCCCCTCAATGGTAAAAAATGTAATTATTAATTACAATCAAACAGAGGATTTGCTTTTGTTGTTCTCCAAGCATGGAGGAGAGGCTGGAGGCAAGAAGCTTGGAGAAGGATCTCTAGACCAAGGGCTCCACGATGGCAGTCGTGACGAAGTGCAGAACTGCTTGAGGTGGCCAGACGGAGCTACGATGGATGTGGGTTTTGGCATTGGAGTTACACTACACTACTGGCTGCTGCACGCGGAGGCGCACACATGAGGTTGGAGTGCGGATGCAGTTCAGGCAGCATGTGGGAGCTCGACGAGGGGAGACATGTGCCGCTGTACCGTGTGCGCAAGCGTGTTGCTGGCCGTGCATGAGAGGCGATGGCATAGTGCTGGCTGCTGCACGAGGAGTGTACGGGAGAGGTGGCAGTGGTGGAGTCTTGGCTAGTGAAAGAGGGTAGGTCTGTTGCTAGCCGCGCAAGGAGGTGCATGCGGGAGGAGGATGGCAGTTGCTATTTGCTGCTGGTGAAGGTGGTGCAGCGAGCTGGTTTGGGTTGTTTTTGGTAGAGGGAAAACAAAGGGAAAAGAAGAAGAAGAAGCGAAGGGGAAGTGAAGATGGAGGTGGTGCTATAGGGGCTTCAGACGTCTGGGAATTCCCAGACATCTTAAACGCTCATGGATGGCTGCTGGTGCGTGGCTGCGATGGTGGTGATGGTGGTGGTGCACGCTGTTGTTGTAACGTGGAGGGATGTGCACGGTGAGGTGCTTACAGTAAGGTCGAGTCATGAAGGCTCACACACAGTGTTGGCACAAGTCCACCGATTTGGCACTGCGAGCAGTCACCTCGTCGGCCCACGGTATGGTGGAACTCGTCCATGGATGCCGGCGGTGGAGTGGAGCAGGGTGATGGAGTTGGTGGCGGCCTCTCCTAGCTCGGTTGTGGCTCCCCCTTTCTTATACCTGCAGGGGAAGATGAAGATGGAGCGTCGACCAGATCCACTTCTCCGGCTCCTCCTTGAATGCAGGTCTTCATTGCGGGTAGCTGGTGTGAAGAGGCAGTAGCCGTTGAAGAAGAAGAAATGGATCAATAAAAAAATAAATGATGGATTATTTATCTACAAACCCTCACATAAAATGTTAATTCTAATACATGCATGTAATGCAACCTATAAACTAATTATTTCAATGCATGTTATTCTAAATGAATTCTAAATGTATTTAGATATGAAAGCAATGCATGAAATACGCAAATAAGTGAATAATTAGACTAATCTATTTACATCTTATTGTATGCTATTTATATGTCAATACTAATCTAATGTCTAGGCGTTTAAGTAACTAATTATCCCATAACTATGGGCTTATCAGTCATCATCATCCATAACTATCTTTAATTAAGCAGAATCAATTGACAACTGCTCCTACATAACCGCTAGAGAGTCGTAATTCATTGCATATTCTTTCTGAGAGAAATACATTAAATCTGGGGTAAATCTATAGTTTTACCATCATATCATAAATGTAGAGTAATCATGGGGTTTCCTAGGGGTTAAATGAAGGTCCAATGAGCATTAATGACTAACAAGAGGGTCCATGCAGATAGAAACGGGTTTTCACGCATTTTGAGAATTAATGGACATCTGAAACCCTAATTTCAAACTCGCTTAATTAACTAAGGTTTTGGTCAGGATAAAATTCACCTAAACCATCTAAAAATCATAGAAAAATATTCTATAAGGTTTGGTATCCTTGATTTGACCATTGGAACCCATTTTTACTTAAAAAGTCGTAGATACGAAGTTGCCCTAATTTAGGTTTTTACATAAATTACCTAATCAAACTTGGTCAAAACTAAAATCTGACTTCACCATCAGATTCCTTGGGTCCAAATTAGGTTTTTACCAAAATTTGGGCCCAATTAGAGATCATCTTGACTTAATTTGCATTTCAGTCTAGTCAGACACTTTCTATCTCACACCAGCCCCTAACTTTTGAAATTCTTGCAGACAAGTCCCTCAGTTTCTCTTCATCTTTGCAAATAGGTCCTTACTACCATTGGTGTGAATAGAAGCTCCACCGTTGAGATTCGAGTAAGGATTTCTCACTCGATTCTCAATCAATCAGTCCCAAAATTGAAAAAGAGATTCCTTGAGGAATTCTCTTCCAATTGAGACCAACCATGTTTCCTATTTCCTTCCCAATCTTCCATGAGAATGCATGGAAGATGTGGGCATCCGACAGGTGTGCAATCTCTGAGCTTCCAAGCTTGGAATGCCCCCTAAGGCTTATAAAAGACCCCCTAATGCAAACCTCACAGCCTTAGCTTGGTTTTGGCCAGATTCCCCCCTTCTTCCCTTCTCTCTGGCTAGATTCTCCATGACCTCTGGTGACCCTCCTGATCTGACTTCGTCGTCTGCCACGTACAGTACCATCTTCCTCAAACTCCTTTATGCGTTGGAATACCAACGAGCATCTCCTATCTCCTCTCGTCGTTGTCGCTTCTCCCACTGGAGGTTTCACCTTCTCCGACGTCGACCACAGCACAACCTGTGCCCTCTCTCCCCTTTCATCCATTAGAGTTAGGTTAGCTTAGGTTAGATAGGTTCCTTTCTCCCTGTACTTTCTTTTCATCTCCTTTATCCCTCAATTCGACCACCTACACCACCACATGCCTTCATCTTCTCCATCTCCAACCACACCTCCAACGAGGCTTCCCCGATGCTCCACCGCACCACATGCCTCCCCAACACTTCCTACATATCCGCCTCATCCACCCGAACAAAATCGCCATTCATATTACACATTCCATTCATCCACACGACCCACCGGTCACTACACCTTCGCAACTTCAACTCCTACCTCCACTGACCACCACACGCCCTCTCACACCACAAAATACTCACCACCACCTTCGCCATGCTTTGGTGAAGCTCCTGAGGTTATTTAATGTGGTCGTGAGGTCGTACCTTGTGTTTCAGGTGTTCGTCGTTCGTTGTCACCACTGCCTCCATCTCTGACAATGTACGCAGTCCTCCAACCGTGTTCTTCATCAAGACTCGCTCCAGGTCATGCAGACTCTAGGCCAGAACTCCTCCATGTCCTCAATTGAGCAAGGAAACATAGCTGCTGCACCAATTGGAGTTTCCTTCACTGTAGCTGCACACGAGGAGGCCTGTGGGATTTAGTCCCACATCGGTGGAATACGAGCGCCTGCATGCCCATATTTTATTTTTGTGCTCTGGGCTATTCGCCTCAAGAACATAGGGTGAGGTCCCCTTACACATATGCCTTCACTCCTCGGTCACCACCCACGCTGATGACCCTTGTCAGATCTGATTACCCGGATCCATGTACCTGGTTAATGACCCAAATATGCCATGGGCTTAAGAGAGGAGGAAGAATTGTGAGAGAGCGGGGGAGGGAGGGTTTTGCTCTTTTGTGATGCAGTAACAGTTAGTCACTGAAGGCCCCTTGTGCTTGTGAAGGACAAAAAGAAGAAAGGGAAGTCCCTGAGAAGGAGGGAAGAAAGGAGAGGGCTCGTGCAGAAAGCAGAAGAAGAGAAGGAAAGGAAGGAAAGCAGAAGAAGGGAAGAAAGGAAGGCTCCTGTTGAATAAGAAAAGCCTAAAGAAGAAGAAGAGAGAAGAAAGGCTTTAAGAATCCTTGTGCCTGATGATCACTTAAGTCGTTTGATCACCACATCTATCGTTTGATCTTAAGGTCCGACACTGTTGAATGATTTAAGCGTTAAGTTAACATTTGATTAAATTGATTATGAGATGTCTGATATGTATGCTTAATTAAGGATAATAATTGGTGATCTAAATCACCATTATTTTGTCTTAGATTTTTTTTTATCATTGTGATCTATTGAAATACTCATGCTTATAATTGATATCAATTTGAGTAGATATTGTTCATTGAATATCTCTTTTGTGCTTCGATTATGGTACTCATTTATATGTAATTAAAGATTAGTGCATGAATTCCATATTTGCTCCCTGTGTTCGACCTCAGACTTCATTTTAGATTCTGAGTAATAAATTTTATCTATTAATTGAGCTATTTAGGAGGCTTTGCTACAATGAAATGACTTAAAAACTTATATCTAGCCCATTTAACAGGACTCAGATACTAAAATGGATGATTTGGTGGAAGAAACAATGTTTGTTGAATCTTATTCTGCTTTGACCACTTTGGAAAATGATTTCTACGATGATTCAGAGCCTGAAATAGAACAAATGGTTGAAGACACAATAGATATTTCAAATTTGGAACTTGCCTTCATTCTACACCTCTTCCTGACTTATCATCATACCCACTCACTTTGATTTCACCTTACCCTCCTACCCTAACCTCATTATCCACTCCCACCTTCACTCTTGACTATTCTAACTTCCACTATCCCTTGGACCTTCCTCCTGATCCTTTTGAGCCTGGCCTACATCTAGCGATAAAACCCTGGCCATACTCAGATCCTCTTTCTATTTTTCCATCTCATTTAATTCCCCTTATTTCAACTTCTTATCTTTTTGAGGACCAAGCAGAAGATATATTCATTGTGGGCATTCAAGTGCCCAATTTTCTTCATGATTTTCCGTCAACAATGTTGCACCCTATGCCCAATTGAAAAGGCATTAAAGACAGCCTTGGGAGGGAGGTAACCCATTGTTTTCCTACTTTCCTTTTTCCTTTTCCCATGTTTTGATCATCCTGATTCTGACCTTTTCACTAATGTGATATCTTTTCCCTTATGCATGCGAACATTGCATACTTTAGGCATTGGGGGGATGTTTCAAATTTTGACAGTCATTTCATGATTTTCAAAATCCAAAAAAATATAAAAATTTCTTTTATTTTGCTTGCATTTTTCATAAAAATTATAAAAATCATAAAACACTTTTTGAGGAATTTTTGAAAACACGAGACTAAGGTTGAGACTTTATTTCAATAAAGGTACACATGGGATTTAATCCTTAACAAAACTTAAGGACGAATCCAAGGATCTTTTGGTTAGACCTTTTAGGTTTAAAAATCTTAGAATCGATTAGTATATCTCCTAAAGAATTTCTCCTTGAGCCCTGATTAATCCAATTGGCCCTGATTCTGCCTAGTAATTTAAATACTACTTGACTTAGTCCTTAATAATAGCCTAATTTATTACCCTAATTGGCTTTATTTAGGACTAACTCAGTAAAATCATGCATTAGGTTTATAAATATTGCATTTAGAGTAGGCATGCATATTTAGGCTTTGTTTTTATTTTATGAATAATTACCTAATTTTAGTCTTTTGTGAATGATGTAGGTAAGTGACTTAGAATAACCTGGAGCATTGAAGAATAAAAGCTGGATAAGAAAAGAAGCTGTAGCAGAGCTAGGAGCTGGTTGAAGAGTAAAACTTAAATAAAGAAGAAATGAAGACACAAAAACAGAGAACGATAGAGAGGGACTAGGATAAAAATGCACTATCCTTAAGACCCTAAGACAACCTTATCCCAATACCTATCCCTAAACTAGCTCAAAACTAGATATTTGAGCTTAGAAGCCAAAAGCATGGATAACATTATCCATGTACCTATCCACCCTACCCATAGACCTATTTAGCTCCATACCACACTTAATTGACCTAGTCTGAATCAATTGGGTTAGCCATTAGTCAATTAGGTCCATGGGACCTAATTAGACTAACCCTCAGTTTATTAGACTCATTTGAGTCTAATCAAACCCAACCTAAACCTATTGGACCAAGCCCCTACCCAATTGGGTGCACACTTGATTGGGTGCACCTGAATTCAATTAGGTTCACCCATAACCTAATTGAGGAAATACCAACCTACACAAGCTTATTTAGGTTCATTATTACCTAATTAGACTAAGCCTTAACCTATTTAGATTTCCCTTAACTTAATTGCACATTTACACACACAATTAGAGTAGGACCTACCTATTTGGATCCAACCCACTAGACTTAGGGTCAACCAAACCTAATTAGGAACCTATTTTCACAACCTATGTCTACAAAACCTAGCCTTAACCCTACCCACATAAGACCCACGAAAATCCTAGCCTACTCCTCTTAAGTTGGTGCCAACTTAAGAAGATTTTATCCCTTAGTGGCTGGCCAAGAGGTATGATCTTATCTCTTGGCAAGATTTTACCCCTTGGTAGCCACCCACGTAGGTTGCCTATTTGTAGAAAACCCTCATCCTATCCAAGCCCTACAACTCAGATCCTAAGCTCCCTATTCAACAAATCCTATGTAGGATCTGTAGGGCACAAGCACAATAAAAGGGGGGATGAATAGTGTGGTATATAAATAAAAATTGTAAGAATAAGCAAACCACAAAAAGCACACAAGATATATAGTGGTTCTCCTCATTCAGGTACTCCACTACCAAAGCCTCCCGACTTAGGATTTTTGACCTGATTCCCTCAACCTAGAGGGAATCAATTTATTAATAACCTAAGGTAATTAACGGGTTACCTCAACCCAATTATAAGATAAAGAAATGAACAAAAGTACAGGTATAAGCAAGATATAAAAAGCTTACAACTAAAGTTCCTAAGTCTCCAACAAGTATATTGCTTAAAAAGTGTATGAATTAATCTAACGAGAATACTAAATTGAATGAAAATGATTTAACAATGAAATACACAATCACCTTTGAAGATTTTTTGCAAGCAAAGAGTGGCCTTGAGAAGAATGCAATAAATCAAGCTCCTTTACAGTTAGAAAATTGGGAAATGGAGGTGTAGGCAAGGAGAGTATTTTTGGCTTGATGTTCTTTGCTATAGACACACAAGGAGTGTTTTATAGGCCACTAAACACCTCCCCTATGAATACTAGCCGTTAGGGGCAATTTGGGAAGATTAGGATTAACATAAATTGCAATATAGTCATTCTAATTAGGCACAACGGCTAGTTGGTACCGGTACTGAAGTTATGGTACCGGTATTGACTACTCACAGCCAGCCCAACAATGCCTGGAGTACCAGTACTAATCATTGGTACCGGTACTCAGTGCATTCTGTTGACTACCAACAAAGTCACTTGGTACCAGTACTTATCACTAGTACCGGTACTTGTGACTCACAGGCTCCACCAACTGTGAACACTTAATACCAATACTCATGATGAGTACCGATACTTGCTGTTCACAGTTTGGGACTTAAGCCCAAACCTGTGCCTAGCATGTACTAGTACTTGCTACAAGTACCTTGTTTTATAAGTTTAAACCAAGTTTTATGGAGATCCTATCTTAGCTATACAATAATATCTTCAAAGAGTCGATCTTTAGTTTTAAAATGAATGATTGAACATGATTTTGATCCCTAATTACCTCTACTTTGATTTTAACTCCTAAGATATCTTTTTCTTGTTAGGAGACATACAAAAGTTCTAAGATACAACAAATTAAACAAAACTAAAGTCTTCAATCTTCATGCCATCATTATTTCTTTCATCCATCCTTAGATCCTGTTATTTCCTGAAAATAATACTTCATAAACTCATTAGATTTAAAATGATTTTGTTAACACCAAAACATAAAAGAGAAGTGGAACTAGTTTCCAATAATCTCCCCCTTTTTGGTGTTGACAAAATAATAGAAATACCTATATTTAAAATAATAAAAACCTCATAAGAGAAGGAATACAAAAAACTCCACTAGGAGTGAAACCTCCCCCTCAAACAAGCTTTCTTATTTTAAATATAGTGTATTTACCATTTCTCCTTTTTGTCAATCAAACAAAAAAGAATATATCAATATGCATAGACAATGATTAGGCATGAAACAATATTGTAGAGAAACAATCATAAGAAGAAAACAAGCATATTAAAAGTCATAACAATCATAATTGAAGTCATAAATCATTAAAAGACATAATAACCAAGCAAAAACATGTTGAAATGTTCAATACATGAAAATATAGACTAAAAACTAATTGCGAGGATGTTTTTTGATAGACTTTTGAGCATGTTTGCCACCCTTATCACCATCATCATTAGTTTTGTCATCTTCATCATCATCTTCATCTTTAGCATCTTCATCATCACTATCACTATAAGAAACCTCTTCTTCATCTTCATTGTCTTCTACCTCTTCATCATCATGAAGAATAGGTTCTTCTTCTACCATTGGAGATGAAACATGAGATGGGTCTTGGACATGCTTTTGCCTTCTTTCACTGTATTCTTGAGGCACTTTAGTTTGAGTCCTCTTCCTTTGTTTAGGTTGTTGAGTGGAAGATGCAACATGGGAAGACTCAATGGAAAGAGAATGGTCATGAAACTTGCTTTCCATATGACCAAAGGGAAAATTAAGATTGGTTAAATTTTGACCAATATAATTGAAAGTATTAATCATATTGGGATCAGTTCCAGACACATTATATAGATTTACCCAAGGTGTTTCAGCTTCTGGATATGGATAGGTTATAGCAACAAATGTGGAGGATGATTCGGGAGGTGGATGAGAAGAAGATTGAGCATTTGGATCAACTTCTTCTTCATCACCACTAGAGGATTCCTCTCTAGCGAGTTTTACTCCCATTTTCTAGAGAGTGGACCATTTGAAATAGACTACTTTTCTAAGCGGCGTAAAGTTAGAAAGATCAATTTTACTCTTGATAAGAATGTGGGATATAAGAATATCAAGAGGAAGAGCTGAAGCACGGTAATGAGGTCTTAAGAAGTGAATAAATACTATGTTCCAATTTACAGGAAAACTTGTTATAATAGCATAGATCAAGGGTAAAATGTCTATAGGGATTTTGTGAAATCTCGAGTATTTGGCCCTTAGGTTCCATGCTAAAATTCTGAAATAGAACTCTAGCAAATAATGTCTTGTTTGGGGCAACCAAGGCTTTTCCCTAACAGTTAGGAAGCAAGAGTGTTTCATGAATTTTTGAAGTGGGGAATTTTTCCTTAAGAGTATCAAAAGCATGACCTTCATTAGGACATCGGGTTATAGTGGATAGAAATTTGGGTGCAATAGTTATCTTTTGTCCAAAAATGTTTGATGTTAAGACAAGATGACCTCGATTGTCTTGTTCTTGGAGATTTACAAAAAATAGACAATTAACATCAGGATAGACTCTAGGAACATTGGCAAAAAATGACTCATCAAAGAAATGCATGAGGTTTTGTTCAGATAAATGAGTGGTAAAGTTAAAGAGTTATAAAAAGAAGTCTTTCTACTAAATTGGCCTACAATGGTGAAGCTTTGGGCCCTTATACTAGTCAAACTTTGATTTGGCATCCTCATTGATGCAAAATTTGTGAAATTCATCTTGAGGTGCCTTTCCCTTACTCTTAGATTTAGGTGCCATATGAAATCATGTAGAGTAGGAAACACAATTAGAAATTCAAAATATTTCCTTTCATGTGTGCATATACACACTTAAGCCTGCATGTATCAATACTAGTGATTGGTACCAGTACTGGGGGTTTCTGTTCCAACCAGAAATTTTAGCTAGTACCGATACTCATCTTCAGTACCAGTACCTGCTCGCTAAAGCAGGCACTGCTATGCCTAGTGAGTACCAGTAACGATGATGGGTATCGGTACCATCTGGTACCCAACGAGAAATAAGTGCAGCAGCAAGAAAAAGAAAAAACAAGATGTAGAATGGCTCAAGATAGCAAGATCTACCTAGGGGATAAGAATATACCTAGAGTAGAAGCTTGGAGGTGATCCTTCTTCTTCTTTGCTAGGGCTTGGAGTGGCTCTTGAGAGAACTAGGGTTTGCAAAGGGTGAAATGAGGAAAGTGTTTGCACTTGGCCTCTTGTATATGGGATGGGTCATGTGCTAGTCACATGACCACTTAAGTGGTTGAGAAAATATTTCAATCAACTTAGGTGTTGAAAAATAATATAGTCAACAACCTAAGTTAAGCAACCATATTACAAACAATACCCTGATATTTCTAGTCATATGGAAATATTACAGTTTACCCCCTTTTCAGCAATAGTGGGTAAATTTCAGTTAGACCCTAAGGGAATTTTGTAATTGCAATCAAGTTATTAAGAAATCAATTTGTTACTTTTGAATTTCTTTTATTGTACAAAGTCCTAACTTTCTTCTTATAAAGCAAAATCTCTCTACTGCAAGAGGTTTTGTAAAAATATCTGCCAATTGATTTTGAGTGTCTACAAATTATAATTGTATGGAACTTTGAACCACATTATCTCTAAGGAAATGATGTTTAACATTTATGTGTTTGGTACATGAATGATGTACCAGACTTTTGGATAAATTTATTGCTCTTGTATTATTACATAAAATTATGGATTGCACAAAAACTAATCCAAAGTCGGATAAAGTCTGTCTCATCCAAATGATCTAAGAGCAAGCAAGTGAAGCAGCAATATACTCTACTTCAGTCGTAGAAAGTGAAACACAAGTCTGTTTCTTACAGAATCATGAGACTAAGGATTCTCCAATAAAATGACATGTGCCGCTAGTGCTCTTTCGGTCTGTCCGACTCCTTGCATAGTTTGCATCACTATAGGATAGTAGGTCTAATGTTTGTGCTTTAGGATAAAAAAGACCAAGGTCACTTGTGCTATTTAGGTATCTAAATATTCTTTTTACTGCATTAAAATGAGATTCCTTGGGTTCAGATTGGAATCTCGCACATCAACATGTAGCAAAGAGAATATCAGGTCTAAAGGCTGTAAGGTATAAAAGTGAACCTATCATACTCCGGTATTTCTTTCATCTACCCTCTTGCCGGATAAATCTTCACCAAGAGAAGTAGATATAGCAATTAGAGTCTCTTTTCCATTTACCTTTTCAAAGTCAAACTTCTTGAGAATTTCAAGAACATATTTAGTTTGACTAATGTATATACCTATGTCTAATTGTTGAATTTGGAGGCCTAAAAAGAATCTAAGTTCACCCATCATACTCATTTCAAACTTAGTCTTAGTCTTCATAGTCTCACAAAAATGCTGACACAGGGACTCCTTAGTTGATCCAAATATAATATCGTCGACGTATATTTGAACTAACAAGATGACATCTCCTGATTTTACAAAAAGAGTTGAGTCAACAACCCCAATTCTATATTCATGCTAGAGAAGGAAGGACCTAAACCTCTCATACCAGGCCTTGGGATCTTGTTTAAGTCCATATAATGCCTTATTGAGATTGTATACATGCTTTGGGTGTGCTGGGTCCTCGAACCCGGGAGGCTGATGAACATAAACTTCTTCCTTAATATAGCCATTAAGAAAAGCGCTCTTGACATCCATTTGATATAACTTGAAGCCCTTTACACTTACAAAAGCAAGTAGCATCTGTATGGACTCCAAGCGAGCAATAGGAGCATATGTCTCATCGAAGTCAATACCCTCCTATTGGTTATAGCCTTGAGCTACAAGTCTAGCTTTATTCCTGATTACTAAACCAAATTCATCTAATTTGTTTCAGAACACCCACATGGTTCCAATGTTGGAATTACCCTCAGGACCGGGTACCAAGTTCCATACATCGTCCTTGTAAATTAGAGTGGCGCCTCCTGCATAGCTACAACCCATGATTCATTCTTTAATGCCTCATCAACTTTCTTGGGTTCAAACTGAGAAATAAAGTCATTAAGGACAAAATCGGCTCTATAATGAGATCGGGTTTTTACACCTTGTTCAATATCACCTATAATTTGACTTTGAGGGTGATCCTTGTGGTGTACCCATTCTTTTGGAAGATCATGTACATTCCGAGAATCTTTCATTTTTGATACATCGGTGAAGGGGATATCTTCATCATCAGAATGGAAATGATTTGGTTCAGGTTTTCCTATGTTTGTTTCATTAAATGAAACATGTAAGGGTTCTTCAATAACAAAGGTTCTTTTATTAAAGACTCGATAGGCTTTGCTTCTAGTTGAATAGCCAATAAAGATGCCTTCATTACCTTTAGCATCAAACTTATCAAGTCGATCTCGAGTGTTTAATAAATAACATCAACTTTCAAACACCTTGAAATATGAAATCCTAGGAGACTTCTCATAGTAAAGGTCATATGGGGTTTTCTTAATAATAGGCCTTAAGAGAGTTCTATTAAGAACATAAAATGCGGTATTAACTGCTTCAGCACAAAATTATTTTTGAAGCCTAGACTCCAAGAGCAAAGTTCGGGCGCATTCTTGTAGAATGCGATTCTTGCGCTCTACAACACCATTCTAAGATGGTGCCTGAGGAAATGAAAATTCATGGGTTATGCTAGAATTGACACAAAAACTTGAAAAATTTTCATTTTCAAATTCACCCCCATGATCAGTCCTAAGTCTAAGAATTGAAGATGATTTTTCCTTTTGAAGTCTTCAAGCAAGACTTAGGAAGGAATCAAATGAGTTATCCTTATGTTTCAGGAAGATGACCCAAGTGAACCTTGAGAAGTCATCAACAATAACCAAGAAAAATTTTGATCCATTTAGGATCTCAAATCATGTTGGCCCAAATAAATCGAGGTGTAACAACTCTAAAGGTCATGTGGTTGAAACTAAGTCTTTTGACTTGAAAGAAGCCTTGTGCATTTTTCCGACTTCACAAGATTTGCACAATGCATCCTTTTTATAAGTTAGTTTGGGTAGGTGATAGAGAGAATTTTGCTTGATTAAGAAGATAATAGAATGATATGTCGTTGTAATTTATGTGGTGGAAATAACTCAATCAAAGATTAAAATAGATATTAATTTAAACCACAAAAAGGATGTCGTATCCACAGGGAGGAATAGATCTAATAAATTCATGAGTAGAGAGTCATCATGATCGCAGATACCTTCGCGAAATCAATTCAATGAATATGCTACTCTAAATGGAACTTGTAATTTCATGAGAAGTTATGGACTATTTATGTAAAGTTTACGTCAGAAATCAAGATCCCAAAAGTATGTAGATGATGCATGTGTAGTGGCATATCATGTAATTTTGTATTGTATGCAAATCTGAATTAAATTTCAATGTTAAATGATGCACATAACATAAGTTAAGCCAATTCACGAAATTTTAAGTGCAGCCATGCAATTTCACCTGAATAAAATAATCTAAATATTAAATTGACAATGGCAAAAAATGTAAATTTTAGTTCACTCTAAAACAGAGGAAACTTCCCCTCCCTTTGCCACACATTGGAGGAGGCGTCGCTGCCAGTTTGCTTGGGTGGAGGAGTTCCACTGGAGGAGAGGATCTCCTACACAATGACGGTGAGGTGGGAGATGGTCGGTGGCGGTCGGCCGGACAGCAGGTGGTGGCGGAGAGGAGCGGCAGGGACTGCAACCGCACGCGGGTGGTTGCTGCGTGCGGAGGTGCTGCGCACGCACAAGGGCGTGGCTGCCTGCGAGTGGTTGGCTATGAGGCTGTGGTGGATTCCTTCAGCTTGGTTGCAAGCGGGTTGAAGGAAGAAGAGGAAGAAGAAGAAGAGGGGATCGGCTGTGGAAGTGGGCGCGCGCAGGCGTGGCTGCGCGGTGAGGGGGGTTGCACACAGTGGGGCTACTGAACGCGCGTTCTTGCTGGAGCACAGGAGGGCGTGGCTACGCGGTGAGGGAGGCGCTGAGCGGCGCACATAGAGCGTGTGGGCAGTGTGTGAAATGATAATAGCCTAACTAACAGATTCAAGTGAAAAGCCAACTTTCATTTGCAGTTCGTACTTATCCCTTAGTAAATTTTATTGGGATAGGCAACTTCTTCTCTCGGGGATAAAGCAGAAAATAATCTGTAGTTTGACCCCAGCTTTTTGGCTTAGGTAGGAGAGACAGAGTCAAATGGATTTATACTTGGTGACTCACACTCATCTGGTGCTACCTGTAGTCTAGTACTGTAGACTTTAACTCTCCAAATTATCGAATGAGTCAGCCCAAAGAGAGGCTAAACAACTATGCTCTCTTGATGTTTCGTTGTGCTCACTCTTTTCTTTGTTTTCTTTTTGAGATCACAAATCTCACCAGATTTGGTAAATGTACTCACTTTGGTGGCCTCACATGGCATTCACACTTCAACTAAAGTCCTAATAACTCTACAACTAAGTTAGAGTCCTCAGCCAGTATTCGGGCAATCAGAAATACTGAAAAGTAGGCATGGGTCATATTTGGTGGATCGCGATTGGTGTTTTTGTTGCCTTAGAAACAATGTCACGAAGATAAAATTATAAACTTGGAATCTTTTCTTTTTCTTTTCTCACTCTTTTCTTTTTTCTATCTCTCTCTCCCTTTTTAATATAATTGTTTCTTTTCTCTTTTTTTTCTTTTTCTTTCTTTATAAATCAACATAACACGACGCAGACTTTTATTTATGAGGCAATATTAGGGATGATGATGGTCAAGATGATATTGTGTGGCTTATTTGGTGGAAGTGCCTACTCTCGGCACCGGGAAGGAATGGATAGGACAAGCGTATTTTTGACCTTTGACACTATTACCCTTCTTCAACCGACTCTATGAAAAACGATCGTAACCATCCACCATAGTCATAGCTTTATTAAGACTCAATCTCTGTGTATTTGCCTTATTTGGTGACTCTCAGGAATTCACACAATGTACACAGGAACAGAGAGTGAAAACTATGCCTAACTCTGAGGTATCATCATTTAATTGTCCAAAACTTAAGAGTCATTGCACTAGACTTAGCGCACCAGTAATCTCTCTACTTTCTTCACACAAATATGAGGTGGATTTACTAGAAGATAGTATGCCTGATTCCTTATTAACTGTCCAAGGGTTCAGTAGATTAAAAATGTTTATTGGTTTTCTTCAAAAATCCATTACCCAGTCTACGTGCAAGTGAAGTAAATGTACTGGATTCTAAACTTAAGAAATAATTAAAGAAGAAAAATCTTTAATGACACCTCCATGACAAAGATGTTGTACTAGGGATTAACCAATTCAGCTCAAGGAAAAAGATTTTTTTTTTCTTTCTTTATAACTATCCTAAATGTATGCAAATATTTATAAATACTATAAACATTCTCAGGTTATAGCCCCCCATGCCTAAGATTGACAATGTCCTCATTGGAAAAATGCAGACATAGAAGAATATCACCTAAGGTGGAGAGTGGGAGGAGCTAAGGCTCCTCAAGCCGAAGTGCATCCAAAACCTAGCCATCTGAAAGAGTAATATAAGGTTTAAGTCGCTGGCCATTTACCTTAAAGCTCGCACCAGAAGTAGGGTTCCGAATTTCTACAACTCCATGAGGTATTGATAACAACGTATGGCCCATCCCAGCGGGACTTGAGCTTTCCTGGAAATAATTTAAGTCTGGAATTGAAGAGCCAGACCCACTGGTTGGGCTCAAAAGTCTTTCTAATGATGTGCTTATCATGGAAGACCTTTGTACGTTGCTTGTAAGCTTGAGAAGTTTCATAGGCTTCTTTATGAAGCTCCTCAAGCTCACTTAACTCTAACATTCGAGCCTTTCCTGCTTTACCCAGATTCAAGTTAACGTTTTTAACAGCCCAATAGGCTTTATGTTGGATTTCAACGGGAAGATGGCATGCCTTTCCGTAGACAAGATGAAAAGAAGACATGCCCAAGGGAGTCTTATACATGGTTCTGTAGGCCCAAAGAGCATCATTTAGTTTTTTAGATCAATCCTTATGATCGGGTCTGACAGTTTTTTCTAAAATTCGCTTAATCTCCTTATGAGACACTTCAACTTGTCCACTCGTTTGGGGATGGTAAGGTGTGGCTATCATGTGGTTGACTCCCAAATTTTGGAGTAGTCTTGTGAAGTGTATGTTCTTGAAGTGAGGTCTTCCATCACTTATGATCATCCTTGAGCACCCGTACTGAGAAATGATATTAGCCTTAACAAAGCCCAAGACCACGGAATGGTCATTGGTTCACGTGGGTATGGCTTCTATCCATTTCGATACATAGTCCACAGCCACAAGGATGTACTCATATCCAAAGGACAGAGGAAAGGGACCCATGAAGTCGATGCCCCAAATATCAAAGATCTCAACAGGGAGGATAGGTTGTTGGGCCATCTCATTGATGAATCCATTTTAATGGACTTGTATTACGCCTTAGTAACTTTAATCTTACCTTTTAGGTTTGTTGATAACTGCATTAAGTTATAGAATATTTGTATGCATCATGATTTAAGTTTACATCTATTTTATAACATTCTATAACTTAATATATAATGATTTTGTTGTTTTTATGTGCAGGAATGATATTTAGAAAGAATAAGGAGTTGGGGAGTAAATTTCCCCAACAAACAACCGGGGCATATGTTTTTTTTCCCCATCCTCCGGCCACCCTCAACAGCCGCCGGCCAAAAATAGTAAGGGGATTTTGAAAATCCCTTGTAGCATGGCAGGGGGAGGAGATAAGAGGTGGGAAAAGTTGGAGAGCGGAGGATCTTCATCTTCCCCCCTGCGGGGAACTGCTCCATCTTCTCCACCGTGGAGAGGGCGAACCCTGTGAACCACCGCGTGCACCAAGCACCCCATCCTGCCCTTCAGCCTGTGCCCGCGCCTGCAGTTGCTTCATCTTCCATCACCCTTCCACTGCAGGCGCACACCACCCACCGCGCCCTCCAACCAGCCCGCAGGCGCTGCACAGCCTCACCGCCCTCACGTCTCCGAGCCAAATCACCTTCCTGCCTACAGGCGCCCGCTCCTTCTCCACCTTGCACGCCCCTGCCAGGCCGCGCCTGCAAGCGCTTCCTCTTTCCAGTGCACGCGTTCCCCCTGCACCTGCCAGGCCGCACCCGCACAGCACCGCTCAAGCAGCCTACAGGCACCCTCCCGCCCATCTCCAGCTGACCCTGCAGGCGCTAGCATCGCCCCACCAGCGCCCGCAAGCGCTTCCCCCTTCCAGCCAGCTCACGCACCTGCGCAGGAAATCCTTTGCAGCGCCATCCGCTCCACCCGTGCCATCACCAAGCAACCTGCAGACACGTGCCCTCGCTTCACCAGCGCTCCCCGCAGGCAGGCGCACCCCCTCCCGCAGGCGCTCGCACTCGCCACCAGTACCCTGCAAGCACGCATCCGAGCACAGCCTGACACGCAGCTGCAGCAGTCTCCTTCTCCTCCAACAAGTCGGAGGCCCTCCCCCGCCCGCCGGCCACCTCTCGCCGTTCTGTCACCGTCATCGTGATCCCCACACATCGGTCAACCTTCCCCCACAGCAGCTCCGTCGCCGGTGCTCCATCTCTCACGCGAGGAGGAGAGAGAGTGAAAGCTCTGTTTTCCCATTAATTAGTTATTACATGTGCTGCCATTGCCAAAATTTGATTTTTCATTTATTATTATTTTATTATGGCAAAATTGCGAATGCACACTCATACTTTTTGATAATTGCACGTTATTGTTACTCACCTGTTTCAAGATTGGTTTTGGGATTAACATGTGCACCACTTTCTCCAGTATATGTCAATTGAAAATTACATAAAATAATCATATATTTATTAAAGATTTCAGTGAGGGAAAATTACACATATACCCTTATATTTTTGAGTTATTGTGAATCCTCTTTCCATCGCATTTTATGTCGGATTTGACTAGGGATTTCGCACTTAACCGAAATAATACAAAATAATCGAGAGTTTATTGCATAATTGCCTCCCTGTGGACACGACCCACTCTTCTGTGAGTGGTTATTTTTATTGTTGATTAGTCGATTTTTCCACCACTTAAATACTACAATGCGTAGCGGAAAATCGACTTTTCAAAAAGGTGCCGATGCCGGGGAGGCAACAGACGCAATAGATTCACGTTATTATTTTTTGAATATTCTGACTTGCGCAATCATCTGATCATTTTTTTATTGTGCGAGGAATCTGACGCGGCGAGAGGTGCAGCAAAGCGACGACATTGAACCTGAACGATGTGCACGGCAGAGACGATCTTTTTGGTGGACCTTGATGCCACCTGGAGGCTAGAAACAGGAACACGTGGGCCTTGATCCCATGCACATAGGCTTACGGAGAAGCCTATTTCTGATTTAGTCAGTAGATCTTAGTTAGATTTAGTTTAGATAGACATTAAAATTTAATTTCTATATTTTGGACCCTTGTTGGGTATTCTTGGGAACGTGTTCCCAGTGCCACTTTATTTCTTATCGCTCTTGTATGCAGGAGCATATTTTCAGGAGCGTGTTCTCATTTATTTAGATTATAGGATTATTTGAACTGTTTGAACTGAATTTTGGCTAGTTAGTTAGATTAGGTCTGTTTGCTTATTATTAAAAATATATATATATTCAAACTGCCTGCTAGAAGCTGCATATCTATAGGACGACCATCTAAGACTGAATGAGCAGCATCTAGTTTATTTTTACTGCATTACATACATTGCATGAAGAAAGCTGGTGTAAGGTACATCTTCTCTTGAGCATCAATTACCTATCATGCATATGCATTGAACCTAAATCTAAGACCATTAAAGTGCTTGAATTAAATTAATTCAGTGGTTACTTTAAAAATTGGGACTACTAAGAGGTTGGACCTTAAAATCTGTGACTAAAAATTGTGTGCAAAAGGATCCTGTTTTTGAAATTTCAAAAATCAAAACACGATCGTAAGTTTGCACACTTGAGACACAGTGCATCTCACACATAAGGTTACTAGATAAATTTCTACCTCTCCTCTTTTGCACCACTAGGGAGGTTAGTTGGAAATCAACAAGCCATCCACAAAGTTACTTTGGTTCCTCGTGTGTGGGCTAGATTCGAGACTTCCATCCCTTGTGAGTAGGTTATAGGCACCAGCGAAGGTTGTCCTAGGAAGCGTAATTTTTTGCAAAACTTATTTGGCCACCAATTGAACATTTAATTCTAAAACCTACAATCTACTAAAAATAAGATCCTACTAAATTTGCATTTGCTTTGACAGTAGAACTCTCAAGAAGGTTGCTTCTTGTATTCTGAATTCTGCTAAATCCTAAGAGAGTTAAAACTGTTTTGCTTAAAGAAATGGATTACCCTTACTCCTATCATTTAGATTATCAGAGTCAACACTTCCCATCTTTTAATCAGGATCTCATGCCCCAAGCGTATCCATCCTTTGATGGGTACATTGACAATTCATGGGATCATTCTTATTCTTATCCTGGGAATACTAGCTTAATAACTCCCACGTTTGAGCAGAGCCTAGAAGCGGGATTTCCCAACCCTGAAATCCCTACTTCCATGCAAACACCCAACCCCTGAGGACCTTGACCCCAATGACAGTATTCTCCTTACCCCTACCAACCCGGGTCAAGATTGTATTGTTCCTATCACTTCCCCTATTGATTATTTGGTGGAATCCCATTCTACCCTTAGTGAGCCTACTCCTGACCCTCCACCTAGGGAATCAACGCCTACCATTCAATATCCTGAGGATTTAAATGCACCCAATGAAGGTCACTCTAAGGGAATGGATGATGAATTAGATCAATTTTGGTCTCAGGGATATGAAGAGTCTATTTCAGAGGATGGGGATGCCCCAATAGAGGCACTTGGACTAAAAATCTGGAGTGAATCATAGGAGAATTATTTATCATTTGAGGATTTGCCTCCAGAGGATAGAAATAATATGATTAAATCCAAATTCCTCCCTTCTTTTGAGAGTCATCCTCCATCAAAATAGGAGTTGCTATTAAAGGAGGAAAAATAAAATAGTGAGAAGTCTATGGGAGACTCTCGGGGATAAAACATGGCAATCGAGGATTTATACCCTGAGAAGAATAACAAATCCAGTAATATAGGCTTGCATCAAAACATTAAGACTGATCCTCCTTTGGGAATAATTGAGGATACTGATCCAACTCCTAATGAGTCACATATACACCCCGACAAAAATTTAAGTGAACCAAATGAATCTGGGGATGAGCTGAATGATAATGATTCTGACATTTTGACCTTGCCATCAAAGAGTTGTAATTTGGAGTCTACCCTTGAGTCAAATATGACTCCGATCATTAATGCTAGGCAAGGTAATTGATAAACGCCAGTTTATCATCATTCTTATGCATTAAAACAAACCTAGCTCTTAGGATTTTACTCCGCAAACGGGTTTTTGGGCTGCATTTAGGCATAAAATAGGTTAGGCATGCATTGCATTTTTTATTATCTTTTTAATATGCTTTTGTGAGTGTTAGGGAAGTACAGATATATAGATCCCTAAAACCCTAGCACTCAAGAAGGCAAATGGTGAAGGAGAAGCCCAGACTAGCTGGAACTCAGCTTGATCCAGCTCACCACAGCTGGAACCTAGCTCACTTGAACTAGGGTTAGCTCATCCCAGCTCCATTCAGCTAATCTCAGCTAAATGGCAACTCAAGAGAGTTCATCTTAGCTCACCCTAGCTCAAGTCAGCTCAGATCCAGCTCAACTTAGCTGACTCTAGCTCATCTCAGCTCCCACTACTCCACAGGGAGCTCTAGCTAGCTCAGCTGAGTTGACAGGAGTTCACCCCAGCTCAGATCCAGCTACATCCAGCTCCACTCAACTCCAGCCAGCTAAAGAAGAGCCCATCCCAGCTCAGGAAGCTCAAGTCCAACTCCCGGGGACTTAGCTTAGCTCAACTTAGTTGAGCTAAGCTACCTTAGCTGCCTCAACCAGCTTGATTCTCCCCAGGAGCACCAGACCTAGCTCACCTCAACTCATTATGGTAGAAGCTAGCTTACTTTAGCTCGGATTAGTAGCTAGCAAAGAACTAGCAAGCAAAGCCAGCTAGAGTAGCTCCATGCCAGCCTCTTCAGCAGCAGCCAGCTCCAATTTCAGCTCCAGACTTCTCCTCCTCAACTCCTCACTCCAAACCCTAGCTCCAACACCTTCTCCTCTACTCCACCTTTAGCTAAGCTAGCTTAGCTTAGCTTAGCTTAGCTTAGCTTAGCTAGCAACCAGCTCCTTAGCCATCCACCACCTTCAAAGTCAACCTTAGCTAGCTCCACAAACTTAAGCCTACCTAAGCTAGCTACCCTACTCAAGTTGGTGCCACCTCCTAGCCATCCCTTCACCCCATTATCACCACCAAAAGACACCTTAAGTTGGCGCCAAAAACTACCCCTAACCACCTCTATATTGGCGCCAACTTTCAGCCCTTAATCCACCCTACACCTACCCACATAAGCCATCCTAGCCATCCACCTACCCCTACTTCTAGAATCCCTCTTGGAGCCAACTTAGACCACCTTCTAGAACCCTTTTTGGCGCCAACATCAAGGGGTGTCAACACCCATAACTAGCCCCTTGGTGTCCCTTAAGGTGGCGCCAACTCACCTTGGCCATGGGATCTTTAACCACCTCCATCTCTTCATCTTGGCCCTCCATTTCAAGGGTCACCTTAGCCCCCTTCCTATTCTATAAAAACCCACCACCTACCACCATTTTGGGGGCATCCTCCATTAGTGTATTATTCCACCTACATCCACCTATACCTACGGCCAAGGAGGAGTAGAGAAGAAGATTAAGTGGGCACATCACCAGCCCTTTTGGTGCCTTCTTCTCCCCACTCTCTTCAACTTGAGCCATGCCAAGGAGGAGGACTCTTCCACTTCAAGGAGGACGGACAGGCAAGGGAGAAGGACCTAGGGTGGACGTCCACCCTTGGAGAGAAGCTTAGGGCACTCCCCCTTAGGGCTTGCCTTGGAGGACATCACCTTGGCGGAGCACTGCAAGGAAGGAGTTGAAGGATTCTTTTCAAGCTTGGGAGCCACCAACCTTGGAGCAAGAAGCCCTCTTCTTCACCATCTATCTAGAAGATTTGTGTTTGCTTTTCTTTATTTTAATTTTTCTAGTAGTAGAAGCATTCCTCTACTAGGCTTTTTTGTAAAACACTTTTCATCAATCTAAGTTGCCTTCTTTGCAATTTTCTATTTTGCATTTCTACTTGCTTTACTTTTTTTAGCATTTTCCACTCCCTCTCCCTAATCATTCTAGGCCTCCACTTACCTAGAGTGAGCTTAGGGAGAGGCTCTACTTGCCACTTAGTAGTAGTAGTTAAATTGAAGTGTAAATCACCTTCCCGCCACCATTTCGCATGTTGTCTTAATTGAAAAATGAAAAAAATGATATATTGAAAAATACCAAAAAAAAAAGTTGAGATTTATTCCAAGCAAGAGAATCACTATTGCAAACATTTGGCCTCCTTGGACGACCCTAGATACTCCCCTATCTAGGAATATAAATTTAAGAGTTGATCGATTTTACGCGTTACAACGACGTATTTAACAAACCACGTGAAATCGCTATCAGTAATATGCAGTTGTCTACAACTATTAGGGAGTATGCACAATCTGAATCATTGTTTGAATTAGACCTAACACCGACTAAGCCCTCATTGGACTTAACCATTACCTTCCAACACTACAAACAACCCTTATACTCCTTAACTGATCCTTGGCTCAGATCTCTGCTCATGTACATTGTTTCTAGAGAACATATCAGGCCAGTACATCCTTGGGTAGAATGGTGAGTGTGGATTGATGCTTATACTTTTACTCTCGTCATTCAAGGGTTTGAACTAATAATGTGTATATCTTTTAAAACCCGTCCTGCTCTGGAGGATCTTTGTTATCCTCCACTTATTCCGTTTCGGGAGATCCCTTTTCATATTCCGTTTATTATTCCTAGACCTCCCAAGGTAGCCAACGAGGTTCTTTGCTTTCATATCTTCTGGCGAGCATTTGGTATTACGTTGCATCATCAGCTCGCCAACATCCATGGCTACCTGTTTTCTAGACCTGCACTATTACGCATATTTTTAGAGCCTAACTTTTTTTGTTTGGAACCAGACTTACAGGTTCCTTCTAAGTATGGCTACTGATAGAAAATGCAACGCTTGTCGGGAGGCAACCCAGTAGTCGGAATAACACCATCATCAGGTGATTTCTTTCCTTTCTCAACCTGTTTTAATTTTACAATGGGGACATTGTAGGATTTAAGCATGGGGGGGTGCATTTGCATTTTAGGAAGCATTCATGCATTTAGGTTAGTATATATATAAAAAAAAAAATTCCTCTTTTCTTGAGCTGAATGGGTTAATCCCTAGCAAAATACCCTTGTCATTGGAGGTTTTTCTTTCGGAATTATTTCTTAAGTTTAGAATCCAGTACATTTATTTCAAGTACACGTAGACTTGGTAATGGATCCTTGAGGAAAACCAATAAGCATTTGTAGTCTACTGAACCCTTGGACAGTTTATAGGGAGTCAGGCATACTATCTTCTAGTAGATCTACCTCATATTTATGAGAAGAAAGTAGAGAGATTACTGATGCACTAAGGCTAGTGCAAGGACTCTTAAGTTTTGGATAATTAGATGATGATACTTCATAGTTAAGCGTAGTTTTCACTCTCCGTTCCTGTGTGCGTACTTTGTGTGAATTCCTGAGAGTCACCAAATAAGGAAGATACACAGAGATGGAGTCTTACTAAAGCTATGACTATGGTGGATGGTTACGACCATCCTTCATAGAGTCCTCGGCTGAAGGAGGGTAATAGTGTCAAAGGTTAGAAATACGTCTGTCCTATCCATTCCTTCCCAGTGCCGAGAATAGGCACTTCCACCAAATAAGCAACACAATATCCTCTTGACCATCATCATCCCTAATAATGCCTCATAAATAAAAGTCTGTGTCGTATTATATTCATAAAAAAAAAGAGAGAAAGAGAAAAAGAAAAAGAAGAAACAGTTATATATATAAAAAAAGAAAAAAAAAAAGAAAAGTCAAAGTTTATAATGTAACATTGTTTCTGAGGCAATAGAACACCTATCGCGTTCCACCAAATATGACCCATACCCACCTTTTAGTATTTCTAATCGCCCGAATTCTGGTTGAGGACTCTAACTTAGTTGTAGAGTTATTGGAACTTTAATTGAAGTGTGGATGCCATGTGAGGCCACCAAACAATGAATACAATTACTAAGTCTGGCGAGAGTTGTGATCTCAGAAAGAAAAGAAAGAAAAGAGTGAGCACCTAGGAACATCAAGAGAGCACTGTTGTTTAGCCTCTCTCAGAGTTGACTTGTCTAATAGGCTATTAAACTAGAGTCTGTAGTACTAGACTACATGTAGCACCAGAGGAGTGTGTGCCACCAAATGCAAATCCATGCTACTCGATATCTCCTACCTAAGCCAAAAGCCGGGGTCAAATTACAGATTATCTTCTGCTTTATACCCGAGGGAAGTAGTTGCCTATCCTGATAGAAATATTTACCAAGGGTGAAGTATGAACTCCCAGTGCAAATTGGCTTTTTCACTTGGATCCGTTAGGCTATTATCGCGTCACATTTGTCTGAATCTCTAAAGTTTTGAAATAAGAAAAGAAGTCTTCTGATTACTTCTATTATTTTTCATTTTTGCTAGGGACTAACAAATCTTAGGCATGGAGGTATTTGATGAATCCATTTTAATGGACTTGTATTACACCTAAGTAACTTTAATCTTACCTTTCAGGTTTGTTAATAACTACATTAAGTTAGAGAATATTTGTATGCATCATGATTTAAGTTCACATCTATTTTATAACATTCTATAACTTAATATGTAATGATTTTATTATTTTTATGTGGAGGAATGATATTTAGAAAGAACAAGGAGTTGGGGAGTAAATTTCCCCAACAAACAATTGGCGGCATATGTTTTCTTCCCCATCCTCCGGCCACCCTCAACAGCCGCCGGCCAAAAATAGCAAGGGGATTTTGAAAATCCCTTATAGCACGACAGGGGGAGGAGATAAAGAGGTGGGAAAAGTTGGAGAGTAGAGGATCTTCATCTTCCCCACTGCAGGGAACTGCTCCATCTTCTCCACCATGGAGAGGGCGAACCCTGTGAACCACCGCGTGCACCAAGCACCCCATCTTGCCCTTCTGCCTGTGCCCGCGCCTGCAGTTGCTTCATCTTCCATCGCCCTTCCACTGTAGGTGCACACCTCCCACCGCACCCTCCAACCAGCCTGCAGGTGCTGCACAGCCTCACCGCCCTCACGTCTCCACGCCAAATCACCTTCCAGCCTGCAGGTGCCCGCTCCTTCTCCACTTTACGTGCCCCTGCCAGGCCGAGCCCACAGGTGCTTCCACCTTCCAGCGCACGTGTTCCCCCTGCAACTACCAGGCCGCACCCACACAGCACCGCTCAAGCAGCCTGTAGGCACCTACTCGCCCATCTCCAACTAGCCCTACAGGCGCTAGCACCGTCCCACCCGCGTCTACAGGTGCTTCCCCCTTCAAGCCCGCTCACGCACCCACGCAGGAAACCCTCTGCAGCGCCATTCGCTCCACCCGCGCCCTCGCTTCACCAGCGCTCCACACAGGCAGGCACGCCCCCTCCCGCAGGCGCTCACACTCGCCACCAGCGCCCTGCAGGTGCGCACTAGAGCACAGCCTGACACGCGGCTGCAGTAGTCTCCTTCTCCTCCAATAAGTCGAAGGCCCTCCCCCGCCCGCCGGCCACCTCTCACCTTTCTGTCACCGTCATCGTGATCCCCACGCATCGGTCAACCTTCCCCCACAGCAGCTCCGTCGCCGGCGCTCCATCTCTCACATGAGGAGGAGAGTAAAAGCTCTGTTTTCCCTTCAATTAGTTATTACATGTGCTGCCATTGCCAAAATTTGATTTTTGATTTATTATTATTTTATTGTGGCAAAATTGCAAATGCACACTCATACTTTCTGATAATTGCACGTTATTGTTATTAACCTGTTTCAAGATTGGTTTTGGGATTAACATGTGAACCAATCTTCTCTAGTATATGTCAATTAAAAATTACATAAAATCATCATATATTTATTGAAGATTTCAGTGAGGGAAAAGTGCACATATACCCTTATATTTTTGAGTTATTGTGAATCTTCTTTCCATCTCATTTTATGTCGAATTTGACTAAGGATTTCGCACTTAACCGAAAGAATACGAAATAATCGAGAGCTTATTGCATAATTGCCTCCCTATGGACACGACCCGCTCTTTTGTGAGTGGTTATTTTTATTGTTGATTAGTCAATTTTTCCACCACTTAAATACTACAACGCGTAGTGGAAAATTGACTTTTCACTCATCCCTTTTTCCAATGGTTCCCGTCTGCTGGCAACATAGACATGCGTCCACATATGTATGTGCATCTTGGAATAATGTGGGCCACCAAAAGCCAGACTAGAGAACCTTATGGGCAGTCTTTTTCCCACTAAAATGTCCCCCACAGTGGAGGGCATGGCAGAAACTCAGAACACTTCTTTGTTCTTCGTCAGGGACGCAACGGCAGAAAAGTTGTTCAGGGCCTACTCTAAAAAGCTCGGGTTCCTCCCAGTGATAAAATTTAGCGTTAGCAAGAAACCTGTATCGCTTCTGCTTGTCCCAATTATTGGGGGTAATGCCTGTGACCAAATAGTTCATTATGTCAACGAACCAAGGAGTTTTGGCCTCCATGACCATCAGAGACTCATCAGGGAAAGTCTCTTGAATACCGCCAGCAGGGTTTGATGCCTCAATAGGGATCCTAGATAGATGATCTGCTACCACATTCTCAACTCCTTTCTTATCTTTAATTTCTAGGTCAAACTCCTGGAGTAGCAGAATCCAATGAATTAGGCTAGGTTTGGTGTCCTTTTTAGCAAGAAGATGCTTTAAGGCAAAATGATCAGTGATCACCACAACTTTGGATCCCAAAAGATAAGACCGAAACTTTTTCAAAGCAAATACTACAACAAGAAGTTCCTTTTCAGTGACCATGTAGTTTTGCTAAGGATTCGTAAGGGTCTTGCTGGCATAATGCAGCACATGAGGTTTGCCATCAACCCTTTGACCTAAGACTGCTCCCACTACAAAATCAGAAGCATCGCACATTAGCTTAAACGGGAGGGTCCAATCTGGTGCTTGGAGAATTGGCACAGTAATAAGGATTTTTTTTAAAACTTGGAAAGCCTCACCACATCTATGATCAAAATCGAAGGAGACATCCTTCGCTAACAGGTCACAGAGTGGCTTAGAGATTTTACTAAACTCTCTAATGAAGTGCCTATAAAATCTAGCATGGCCAAGGAAAGACCTAACCTGATGAACATTGGCGAGCGATGGAAGCTTAGAGATGGAATCAATTTTTGCAGTGTCCACCTCTAATCCTCTCTCGAAAACTATATGCCCTAACACAATGCCTTGCTGGACCATAAAGTGGCTTTTCTCCTAGCTAAGCACCAGCTTTTCCTCTTCGCAATGGGTTAAGACTTTATCAAGATGCGAAAGGCATAGGTCAAACAACAAGCCGTAAATGGAGAAGTCATCCATGAAAATTTCAACAAACTCATCGATCATATCAGAGAAGATAGCCATCATACAATGTTGGAAAGTGGCAGGAACATTACATAACCCGAATGGCATTCGACGGAACACAAATGTGCCATACGGAATAATGAAAGTGGTACGCTCCTAATCGTAAGGAAAAATGGCTATCTGATTATACCCAGAGTACTCGTCAAGAAAAAAGTACTTGTTCCCTGCCAGTCGTTCCAAAATCCGATTGATAAACTATAAGGGGAAATGGTCTTTCTGGATAGCCGTGTTCAAATGACAATAATCAATGCAGACCCTCCAACCAGTTGAGGTTCTAGTGGTCACCAACTCTCCTTGGTCAATCTCTTACATAGTGATTCTTGCCTTTTTGGGTACCACATGAATATGACTGACCCATTTACTATCTGAAATGGGATAGATATTCCCTGCATCCAGCCATTTTAGGATCTCCTTTTTAACAACCTCCCGCATATTGGGGTTGAGCCTTCTCTACATGTCTCGGAAAGGTTTCACGGACTCGTCTATGTATATATGGCATGCAAAGGGAGGGATCAACACCCTTAATATCAGCAATTGACCAGACAATTCCTTCCTTGTGCCTTTGTAAACACTCAAGCAGAGCTCCCTCCTACGATTCAAATAACGTAGATGAGACAATAACGGGGAGCATGTCATTAGGGCCAAGGAAAGCATATTTCAATGTGCTCGGGAGGGGTTTCAACTCCAACTCAGGAGCCTTTTGGATTGAGGGTTTAAGTTGAGATGTCCCCACCTCAGGTAGCGGATCTACCTTCACAGTCCAGGGTGGGGATAGAGACTCTGTGTGTATCGCCAGCAACTCTTCTAATTTGGGTATTTCCCTTTCAGTTTCTTTAATAATTGGAGGATGGTCCTTAGATATAACCTTTTGAAGGGGATCTCTACATTGGAGTGCTAGAGTAGTCTCTTCAATTATTTCATCAACGACCTCAATCTGAGAACAATCTTCAAATTTGGATTTCTTGTAAGTATCAAAAACATTCAACCGGATCTTCTTGTTCCAAAAGCCCATTTTAAGTGCCCCTAATCTACAGTTGATAGAGGAATTGGTTGAGGCCAAGAAGGGGCATCCCAAAATGATGGACGGCTTTGTGGGCTTATTAGATGGGTCAGTATCTAGCACCAGAAAGTCAACAGGGAAGAAGTCCTCCACTCTCATAAGGACATCTTCCAGTAATCCCTGTGATGTCTTAAGTGATCTGTCTGCGACCTGGAGGATGACTAGACTAGGTTTTAACTCACCTCCTCCCAAAAGGTCGTAGACAAAGCTCGATAAAATGTTCACCCCTACCCCCAGATAGAGCAAAGCCTCGTCAATGTGTTGGTTACCTATAACCACTGAAATATACGGGGCCCCTGGGTCTTTCATTTTAGGGGGTGTTCCATGTTAGAGAACCAAGCTAACATGGTTAGGCAGGATGACCTTGGTTTGGACTTGTTTCCTAGATCAATGCTTTTGGGTGCACAGGTCCTTCAGAAACTTGGCATAGGATGGGATCTGTTTGATAGCTTCCAACAGAGGCAAGTTGATCTGGACTTGCCTAAAAGTGTCCATAATCTCCTCAGTCCTATCCTTGGCTCCAAGAGAGCTAATAGAAGATTCCCCTAGAGCAGAGAGGCGCTCTAGATAGGGCACCCTCAGCTTCTGGGTAAAGGGGTCATTATGGCGGGAGAGGGGTGGTGGAAGGATGACAACCTCATTGTGGGTGATTTCAAGCAAGGGAGAACAGTGTGGCTCTTCCTTGGTGGAGATGGAAGTCGGGTCGAGCGTAGAAGGGGAATTCTAAGACGTAACCATAGGAATGTTATCAGGCTTGTCAATTTTCTTTCCACTCCTCAACATGGTCACAACTTGGGTGTGCCCCCTGAATACGACCCCCTTGCCCTTAGGGTTCTCCTCATAAGAGCTAGGTAGCTTCCCCGAATCACGTTGCCTAACTGCCTCAATAAGATGACCAATTTGGGATTGCATATCAGTAATCATCTTATTCTGAGATTGGATGGCCATATTATGATTCTCTTGCATCGCTTTCATCATGGCTTTATGTTCATCCATCTTATAGGGCTTATTCCGAGGAGGGTTTTCATAGGATGGTTGGTATATGGGTTGGGAAGGTAAGGGTCTTGTATCCCTTGAGTTAGAAGCATCACCTTGCTTCCAAGAGAAGTTTGGATGGTTCCGCCACCCCAAATTATAGGTATTGGAATAAGGGTTATTGTGAGGAGGTGGCAGAAACCTTAGGTCGCATTCAAGTCGGCCTGAATCAACTCAGGGAATTGATTTTCCTGGTGGCACTCCGCAGTGGCGTGCGTTGTGCTTTGGCAAATGGAGCATTCACTTGAAGCTTGAAAGATAGAGGCTACTTGCGGGTTCATGCTGGGGTTTGCTAAAAGCCTATCAAAGCTTTTATTCAATAATTGAATATGATAAGCCAAATCTTGAGATGCCCCAGCTTCATGGGACTCTATCTTCCTCTGCAAGATTGATGGTTTTCTTTCTTGATAGGCAAAGGCCAAATGTATGGACTTGTCACTTAATGTTTCAAATAATGCCCAGGCTTCATCCTTAGTTTTGGTCATGAAGGTTCCTACACAGGCTGCATTGATGGTTTGCCTATGTCTTTCAGATAATCCGTTATAGAACCTTTCGACCAACTACCATATTGGCACCTGATGGTGGGGGCATAACGTAAGAAGGTCATTAAAGCGCTCCCAAGTCTCATTAAACTGCTCCTCTTCCTATTGAGTAAAAGCCACAATCTCTCTTCTATAATGGTTGGTCTTACTCATAGGAAAATACTTTTTCAAAAATTCTCCCTTAAGGGTGGCCCAATCATTTACCCTTGCATCGAAGGTATGATACCAGTGCTTGGCCTTATCCTTTAGGGAGAATGGAAATAGAGTCCTCATCAGGGCTTCATCAGTAAAGCCCTAGAGCCTCACCATGGAACAGACCTCAGTGAATTCCTCCAAATGCTGGTAGGGGTCCTCCCTAGTAGTACCATAAAAGTAGGGCAACAAAGATATGGAACTACTCTTGATCTCATATGGATTATCCCCTGCTGGTCATCTCAGTGCTTGTGCAGGTTGGTTGGTTGGAATAAAATAGTCCCTCAGGGTCGGTTGTTGATTTGCACCTTGATCAGCCATGCCTTCTCTTTTCTCTCCTAGGTGAGCTCTCTTAAGAATTCTCTCAGGCTCAAGATCAAACACTAGATAGCCCTCAAGAGAGCACCTACCAAGCATACAATGTCAATCACAATTCAAGTTCTTGTTGATTGAGTAAGTGAAACCTCCACTCCAAAGGTAGGTCAAAAGGTCAAGGCTTATCCCTCCGTTCCCACATAAGTGGTATAAGAGGGGTGATGACTTGAGATCTTAACCTTCTTTGTTGCGGAGGTAGAATTGGTTGATATAGATGGCCAAACAAGTTATTCACTATAATTACGCAATCTAATTCAACCTTCGAGTGCCCTAGGACTTATACTTTGCTTAGATGATACTCCAAGGTGATCAAGTGAGAAGTTACTCCAAGGAAGAACAAAGGGATGCAAGCAAGGCGAACCCTTCCTTTGAGGCGATGCATATGCAGTGCCTCTTAACTACCCTTTTATTCCTTTAAGGGGTGTCCCCCTCCGTGAAGTATCAAAACACTTACCAAAAGATAGTACCACCACCACAAAGCACGATAGGAGGGCCTGCACCGATAAAGAGATCGGTGCCTATAGCCTTAAGGGATCGAGCTTGGTGCAGTGCCTAATGTGCATGCTCAGTGTCAGAAGTGTGCATCACGCCACAAATCTTTTTTTTTATTTTGAAAATGCAGACAAGTCCCTTTGAATCAGATCAAGTGTGATTTGATTTTAAGGTCGAATCTGATTATCAGTCCCACTTTCAGTTAAGCGACCACTGAATTAGTAAATTCAATCAACTTGGTGCTCTTGAATTTTAATCCGAATGCAAATGCGTGAACAGGAGCTAGATGCAAAAGTTAGAAATGTGTACCTATCTCCAGCAATCTTCGTGCCAATATGCTCACAATGCAACAATGAGATCTAATGTGCTGCTCAAACACCCCTAAATGTGTACACCTAAGAGCATGCAACTCCTAAATAGGCAGCTTGATATTTTCTTTTGTTTGTTTTAGAGGCAAGCAAGCAGAAAAATGAATGATGTAAACACATTTACACTACTTAAAATGTCTATTTATGCATGTTCTTAAGCATAGGATTGCATTTCATGATATAAATATTGCATAACATGCATCATCTTGCATTTAGAGTAGTTTGAATAAAATGGAGGTTAATTGTCTCCTTTTATGTGCTTGGACAGGGCAAACATTTTATCGGGGCCTCGGATCAAAGATCCAACCGTATGGATGTGATCAGGGTGACGATTGGAGTTCAACGACTCCAAGATCGCCCTAATCAGGCATCCGTAGCATCAGATATAGACCGGGGAACCCTAGAAGATCAAGGGCCAGGATCATGTAAATCCGTACTTCAGATGACAAATCCGACCACACGGATGAATTCAGATCGACGATCGCAGTCCAACGACACAAAAATCGAGTCAATCCGACATCCGTGGCACCATCTACAACTTCCAGAAGATGGACGGCCAAGATGGCATCAGGTGGCGCCATCTCAGCCGCCCAAACGGCCACTTGCACTTTGTGAAGGCCCCCGCCCGATCGCTCTCCGTCGTCAGATGGAGATCCAACGGCTGTGGTCGCTCGCGCTTAAAAGCGTCCGCGCGACCATTTCGTCCGCGTAGGGCAGCGGCGACGCAGCTGTGGGCGAAGCAGAGGTCGCGGGTTCGAGCCACGGTGAGGGGGTGAAAGGCGCGGGCGAGCGGGCGCGGACGAGCGTCAGATGAAGATCCAACGGCTGTGCGCGCTCAATCAGGACGACGCACGATTGGACGCCGGGCGTAACGCGCGATCGCACGCGGGCGGGCGCGCTACGCAGCGGGCGCGGACGCGATTTAAGCCGTCCGATCTCGCGATCGGACGGCTGAGACTTCGCGGACGTGCGTAGGTGTTACGCGCGCGGGCAGCCGAGCGGGCGCGCGTGGGCGCGGCGGCGACGACCACGTCGGGGCTTTAGTGACGGATTTATCCGTCACTAAACACCCCTTATTTACTATTTTGAAGATGTAATGTCCATTTTGCCCCCACTCCTTGCAACTATAAAAGGAGACCCCCTCCATACGAAATTTTCATCCCTTCCTTCTCCTCTCTACCTCTCCAAAGCTCAAGAGAAGCTTGTCCCACACCCGGGATGCTTCTCGCGAGATAAAGTCCAAATTTTCGTTCCCCTTCGGAAGTGGATCCCGCGACGACGACGGCGTGCTGCTTCGTTCCCGTTCTTCTGCTTCGTCCTCCTTCGTCCCGCTTCGTTCTCCTTCATCCAGGCGTCGTCCCGTCCGGCTCGTCCTCCAAGCGACCGTCGAGGAGGATAACTTCTCTCTCCCATTCTTATTTACAGCTTTTCTAGTGTAGAATTTTCCTGCTTTATAGTGTAATTGATTTCCCACTTTCTAGTGTAACTTTCATTTCGTTTGCTTGTATAAACAATTGAAATATTGAATGCATGTTCTCTTTCTCTCTCTCTCTCTTAGTTTGATAGCTCCATTGTAATTATTTCCCCTTGTTTATCAAAAATCCTATAAAAAAAACATAATTGCGAATATAGATCAACGTAGCCTCCCTGAGTTCGACCCGGAATTCTTTTTTTCGGTATAAATCTTATTTGTTGAACACGAATTCTTTACTTTCGAACTACAACGACAGGTTTTTCCAAAACCAAACACGTTAGCGTAGATTCGTAATCGTTCAACATTTTGGCGCTGTTGCCGGGGAGGCAACGATTTCCGATCTTTTCTTCGCATTTCTTGCACTTTATTTGTTTTCTAACTAGCTTTCTCTTGTGTCTATTGTTTTGCAGAGACCTCCATCAAGGAATCAACAAGCGGTAGACTGGAGTAAAGTGCAGTTGAAGACAACTGTAAGTGCTCCCCCATTCTTTCCCCCTCCATAGATTTCATTCGCCACATTAAATCCAAATTCCAATTAACCTAGGTGTTTGCATAAATCCTAGGAATAGTTTGGTTGTTTGGATTTCTACTCACACTCATTTCACCCTCATTCATAAAAAAAAATAATAATAATAACAAAAAGATAATTTTGTGGGGTAACTTTCAACAAACACACAACACACACCCACATTCAAGGCACTTGATTAACTTGATTTGTTTTCTACTCAACCGGGTTCTGATCTGTGGAACAGGTACACACAGAGCAACACATAACAGAGTAGAAATCATTCTAGCTTAACCATCTTTGAGTGCCTAACTTAGTGGTGCAATTGTGGCCAATTGTTTGAGTTGTTTGGGCCGCACAACTTTATTTAAAACCAACTCATCAAGTAGCTCCTCCTTAGGGTTTTCAATCTAGGTATATTCCAGGCACTCCGCTTTCTTTCTGATTTTAAAGGAAAACTATCTTCACCCGTGTTTTACAACTTGGTTTGCCTAGAAATTTGATTGCAATTCACCTAATTTGAAACCCTAAAAGCTACTTAAGCAGGATTTGAACATTAAAATTCACATATTATAAATAATCTTGCTTGAAAACCCTGGTTGTGCACGCACTTACACAAATTTCAATCAATCATTAAGGGCACAACCCATTGTAAGGGCCCATCACATTCCACAAGCACCACAATCCCAGGCCGTAATAAAATTGAGTAGACGTTGGCCCTAAGGTTTGATTCGCTCTTCAAGGCTTAGTCTGAGATTGTTTTTGATTAACCTACTTGTACTGATTAATCTGATGTCTAGCTAGGGGAGTAGCGTCAAACGACCGCGACTGGGGGGTACACTAGGAACCGGAGGCGAAAGCCAAAGGAAGAACCTTCTCCCCAGTCCCTCCTTCTAACTGGTTGGATTATAGAGACGCAAGTAGAGTAAATCAGTTACAGTCTTAAGGCTGGTGTTGGGAGTCAGTAGATCCTTAGGCTACCTCACTTAAGGACCACCTTGTTTTGTTGTACTGCAGGGTCCCTATCCCCGGTCCTTCCGACCTACTCCTAGTTTATGCTGGGAAGATGGTCATTGAATCCCCAATTGGAAGGACCATTAGAACATTCTAGGAGGCACAAGTTAGATTTTGGTCAATTTGATCCCATGGCCGAACAACAGCCTCCTCTGCCTGGAAATCCACAGGAAGAATTTCGAAGGCAGCTGGAACAAATGCAGAGAATGCAAGAATGGTTCCAGAGAATGCAGGGTGCTCAGCCCTTGAAGGATTTTTATGATCCTTCAAATTACGGGGAACGTCCCGGCATCCAGATTCCAGCCGGTGACGTAGAAATCAAGCCCCAGGTGTTAAGCCTGATTAAACATTATCATGGGCTTGGCTCCGAAGATCTGTTTCAACACTTGGAGGACTTGACCACTTTGGTCCAGACCACCAAGTCTCGAAACGTAAACGAGGAGCAAATGATCATGAGGCTCTTCCCCCACTCTCTTAGGGATAAGGCCGCGCATTGGTATAGGACAATAGGAAGACCAATTACAACTTGGAATGAATTGAAATCGGCCTTTCTGAAGAAATTTTTCACAGTCGGTCGTACCAATGCTTTGAGACGGGCAATCACTACTTTTACCCAGCGGCCGGGGGAGCAGTTTCATGTGGCCTGGGAGCGATTCCAGGACTTATTGCGGAGGTGTCCACACCACGAGGTGCCGAAATGGCAACTCGTGCAGATTTTCTATCATGGGTTGACTGAGCAACTCAGAAACCATGTGGATGCTTCTTGCGGAGGCAATTTCCTCAATAAAGATGCAGATAGTGCACATGATTTATTTGAGGAAATGAGTGAGAATTCAATTAATCATACCTCCATGGATACTTTTAACCGGTCCCAACAACCCAGATCAAATGTCAATGAAGTCCATGACTCTCATTCATTTGATATGGAATTGATTTGTAATAAACTTGACAAAGTGGACTTGGTTGCTAAAAGAATGGAAGAGTGGATGGCTGGCAATTCTATGAACAACTCTCGATCCACTCAATCCCAAAATTCGAGATTCCATTCCTCACGAGCTCCTTCTGGACGGGAGTTCGTGAAAAACTCACTGGACAACTTGCAATCCGGGCTCATTGCTAACTCTCGTCAACCCGGATCTCTACCATCCCAACCCGTACCCAACCCACGAAACATTACGAATTCGGGCAATCAAGCCCAAGGGTACGGAAATTAGAAGGACCCACACGCGCATGCTCAGGTGGTTGAGCAGGGTTCCTCTTCTTCTTCTTCTGTAAATCAACAATTCATGGTCAATCAAGCCCCTCCAATCTTTCCTAACCATCCCCAAGACCCAAATTCTTACGCTTCTGCAAATTCTGTCACTTTGAGGAGTGGTAAGAAGACTCAGGATCCACAACCACATTATTCTAATCTTTTGAATCCTGAGGAATCTGAGGAGAGAGAGGAGAATTCTAAAGGAGAAATCAAGGCTCAGGAATCTGATTCCAAAGATCTGACTCGTGTTCCTTTTCCTGAAGCCTTAACCAAAGCAAAGAAGAAGAAGTCTGTTGATAGCAATGAGGAGCTTCTGAATTTGTTTAAGAATGTTGAGATCAATATCCCGCTCCTTGATGCTATCAAGCACATACCGACTTATGCAAGATTTTTAAAGGAATTATGTACACAAAAGCGTAAGTCGAGAGAATCTGTTTCGAGGAAGGTGGTACTCTCCAAGCAGGCTAGTTCTATTATCCTGCACTACCTCCCTCAGAAAAAGAGAGATCCTGGTGCTCCTTTGATTTCTTGCGTTATCAGAGATTACACATTTGATAGAGCACTTTTGGATCTCGGTGCATCCATCAACCTAATTCCGACTTCTCTTTACGAGAAGTTTGGGTTAGGCGAACTTCGGCCAACTTCAGTAACGCTACAGTTAGCGGATCGTTCGGTCACAAACCCACGAGGCGTTATTGAAGATGTTATAGTTAAGGTCAAGGATTTCTATTTTCCTGTAGATTTCCTTGTCCTTGACATGGATGTACCAGATAATCTGAGGAACACGCCCATCATTCTGGGGCGTCCGTTCCTAGCTACCGCAAAGGCCAACATTAATTGTGAAAGCGGTAGCATGGAAATCGCCTTTGGGGACCAACGTATGAAATTAGATATTTTTAAGGCGATCAATAAATTTGAGGATTGTGGATTTATTGAGGAACTTGATGAGGATAATGTTAATATTGAAACTTGTTTGACAGTTTCTTCAATTGAAAGTTCCTCTTTGGTTGATGAATTTGACCCGCAACCCTCTGACTTAACATCTTCGGAAGAGGTTACTGATTTTGTTCACTCACAACCTCTCCCTCTTGTTGAATCTTCAGCATCTACCCGGCCATCAATCATCACCCCACCCCAGCTCGAATTGAAACCATTGCCCGAGAATTTGAAATATCAATTTTTAGGACCTCAGAATACGCTCCCTGTGATTATCGGTGCTAAATTGACAAAGGAGAAAGAGATTAAATTGATTAAGGTCCTAAAGGAACATAAGGAGGCAATTGGTTGGACCATTCATGACCTTAGGGGGATCGAGCCATCTTACTGTAATCATAGAATATTCTTGGAAGATGGATCCCACCCTTCTCGACAGATGCAGAGGAGATTGAATCCAAATATGCGAGAAGTGGTCAAAAAGGAAATCATCAAGTGGCTCGATGCAGGAATTATTTATCCAATCTCTGACAGTCCCTCGGTAAGTCCCGTTCAGATTGTTCCAAAGAAAGCCAGGATTACTGTTGTGACTAATGAGAAAGGAGAATCTGCCACAACTCGTTCAGCTTCTTCTTGGAGAGTTTGTATTGATTACAGGAAGCTGAACACTGCCACTAAAAAGGATCATTTTCCCCTGCCCTTCATTGATCAAATCTTGGAAAAATTAGCTGGGCAGAAGTACTTCTGTTTTCTTGATGGCTACTCGGGATACAACCAAGTTCCTATCCATCCCGAGGATCAGGAAAAAACTACTTTCACCTGTCCCTACGGAACCTTTGCTTTTCGTAGGATGCCTTTTGGGTTATGCAATGCACCTGCGACTTTTCAAAGGTGTATGCTAGCCATATTTTCCGACATGGTGGGAGAGTTTATGGAAGTCTTCATGGATGATTTCTCCATTTTCGGAGAATCATTTGACTCTTGTTTGGCTAATTTGGAAATGATTCTTAAGCGATGTATCAAGACACGATTGGTCCTTAGCTGGGAAAAGAGTCATTTCATGACCCAAGAGGGCATCGTTTTGGGTCATGTAATCTCTGAATGGGGAATTGAAGTGGACAAAGCTAAGGTTGATGCTATCGCTAAAATTCCTCCTCCCACATCAGTTAAACAAATCAGATCATTTCTTGGCCATGTGGGATTTTATCGAAGATTCATCAAGGACTTCTCGAAGGTTGCCCGCCCTTTGAGCAATCTTCTTGCCAAAGAAACGCCGTTTGTTTTTGACGAATCATGCCGAAAGGCATTTGATTTCCTAAAAACGGCAGTCACCTGTGCTCCAATTTTGCAACCACCTATTTGGACAGCCCCATTTGAGATCATGACCGATGCTTCTGATTATGCGGTAGGGGCTGTCCTGGGTCAGAAAATTGACCGAAAGCCCTTTGTCATTTACTACGCTAGTAAAACTTTGGATGAAGCCCAGAGGAATTACACTGTTACTGAAAAGGAATTACTAGCTGTAGTATTTGCGTTGGAAAAATTCAGGGCTTATCTCTTGGGGTCTCATGTTATTGTTTATACCGACCACTCGGCCTTGAGACATCTCTTGGCTAAAAAGGATGCTAAACCCCAGCTTATTCGTTGGATTCTTCTTCTTCAAGAATTTGATCTTGAAATCAAGGATAAAATCGGGGTACAAAATGTGGTGGCGGATCATTTGTCGAGACTCCTAGGTGATTCTTCTTGTCCGGACATTCCGATTGCTGACACTTTTTCGGACGAAACCATTCTTACAGTTTTAGGTGTCCACACCCCATGGTTTGCTGACATTGTTAACTATTTGGCCGTTGGTCAAATCCCCCAGGATTGGACCAAGCAATAACGGGATAGATTCAAATCTGAGGCCAAATACTACTTTTGGGAGGACCCTGAACTGTATCGCATCGGCTCTGATCAGATTATTCGCCGATGCATACCGGAGAATGAATTCAACAGTATACTTGAGTTCTGCCATGCATCTGGCTGTGGTGGACATTTCTCCGGGAAAAAGACGGCTGCAAAAATTTTGCAATCTGGCTTCTATTGGCTGTCTTTATTCAAGGATGCCCAGGATTTCTCACGGTCATGCCCTCGATGCCAGGCACTCGGGAGCATAACTAAGAGAGGCATGATGCCCTTAAACCCTAGTCTTCCTGTCGAAATTTTCGATGTTTGGGGCATTGATTTCATGGGACCCTTTATCCCTTCATTTGGACATCAGTACATTCTTGTCGCTGTTGATTATGTGTCTAAATGGATTGAGGCAATTCCCACCCGAACCAATGACCACAAGGTGGTCATCAACTTTGTCAAGAAAAATATCTTCAGTAGATTCGGGATTCCGAGGGCTATCATCAGTGATGGTGGCACTCATTTTACTAATGCCCAATTCCGGAGTTTATTGGCCAAATACAGGGTTAATCATCAAATTTCCACACCTTACCATCCCCAAACGAATGGACAAGCCGAGATCTCTAATCGAGAGATCAAGAACATTCTGCAAAAAACGGTTAGGCCCGATCGCAAGGATTGGACTCAAAAGCTTGAGGACGCTCTTTGGGCCTACTGTACGGCGTATAAAACACCCATCGGCATGTCTCCATTCCGTCTGGTGTATGGAAAGGCGTGTCATCTACCCGTAGAGATTGAACACAGGGCATTCTGGGCAATCAAACAATGCAATCTAGATCTAAATCTAGCTGGGAAGACCAGGAAACTCCAACTATCTGAGTTGGAGGAGCTTAGAAATGATGCTTATGAGAATGCCAAGATCTACAAGGCTCGGACCAAAGCTCTACATGATCAAATGATTTCCCGCAAGAGCTTTGAGCCAAACCAGAAGGTCTGGTTATTCGATTCTAAACTTAAGCTCTTTCCTGGTAAACTTAGATCTAAATGGAATGGCCCATTCATAATTGATCAGATTTTTCTAAATGGTGCCGTTCAAATTTCTGACCCAAAGACGGGTAACACCTTTAAAGTCAACGGTCAACGTCTGAAGCCTGTTGTTGACCGTAATCTTCCAGAACCCGTTTCAGACTCTGTTGCTCTAGCCATTCTGTGACTTCTTTGGCTGGACTTCACCTAGCTGACGGCATTAAACTCAGCAGTTGTACATATAACACAAGGCTGATACGAGCTTCATATCCAGGTGACATCTTTCATATTCTACCCTTTCTTTCATGTCTCTTTTTCAATGAGGACATTGCATCAGCTAGGCATGGGGGGGTGGATTCATTTTTGAATTAGTTGGTCAGCTTTGTGAAATCCATATAAATTGCTCTCTTTCTTAAAAAAATAAAAAATAAAAATTAGGAAATATTAGTTGGACATTAGGACTTTTCAATCCTAAGAAATTTTACATTAGGATCTGAACACAAAGACCCCTCAGGTCTTTGGACTTAATTAGCCTGTGTATCTACTAAAATGTGGATTTGTCTTTGAGTTCTCGCCATCTTAATTCTATTATAATTGGAATAAATAAGTTTGGGTGATAAGTACACGACTTGTCAACCCACCCTCTGATTTAAGGGAATTTTGAGTTATAAGCATCTACACACTTTCTTTGCACTGACTCGTTGCTCGGCGATTCTAACGGAAATTGGGTAGCTAATGAACCTTCTAGGGTGATATGGCTGGCAAGTTATCATGGGTAACAGCCCATAGGTAGGTTGTCCAGAGCCCAGTCACTGGACCTTTCTCTTTTTGCTGCCTTTAGGTAAATCTTAGACCACGGAAGCCACTTACTTAAAAAAAAAAAAAATCAAAAAAGAGAAAAGAACAAAAAGAAATAAGCCACACTTCGCCGCACGAGTATGGCTGGCAAGTTGTCGGTGGTAACAGCTCATCGACCGGTTGTCCAGAACCCAGCTCAGAAAATGCACTAAAAATTCCCAAAACACTTAGGAAGAAGCGGAGAAGTAGAATAAACCGGGGAGATATACACTGGATTCACCCTTGTGTTGACCTCGTTAAAAAATAAAAATAGGGAGAAAGCTACTGGTTGTAAAGATACACCTTTAGGCAGAATTCTTTTTGAGGTCACCTAGAGGCGTAGAAATCCGAAGTCCGTTCTAATTGCCGGTCAACGAGTCTATCACAATCACAATAAGATGCTTAAAACTTAGGGTTCTCATCAAATCTTGGGTGAGTTGAATGGTCGTAGAAAGCCACTCTTAAACCCTAAAATTTGAAAATCCAAAAAAATTAGAAAAGAGTAAAAAGAGAAAAAGAAATTTTTCTTTGAATAAGGCGAGGGCTTGAGGCGGTCTGCATTTTGGCTGATACCCGGGCACTATTGTGTCTTTGAAAGTTCAGTTCCTAAGTAGAAAATTTCTTAATGATTGAAAGTGACTCAGGTCCAAATAATCCAACCTAATTCTTTTATAAATAGCATATAGTTTTTGCTAGGGACTAGCAAAAGATAGGCATGGGGGTATGATGTAAACACATTTACACTACTTAAAATGTCTATTTATGCATGTTCTTAAGCATAGGATTGCATTTCATGATATAAATATTGCATAACATGCATCATCTTGCATTTAGAGTAGTTTGAATAAAATGAAGGTTAATTGTCTCCTTTTATGTGCTTGGACAGGGCAAACATTTTATCGGGGCCTCGGATCAAAGATCCAACCGTATGGATGTGATCAGGGTGACGATTGGAGTTCAACGACTCCAAGATCGCCCTAATCAGGCATCCGTAGCATCAGATATAGACCGGGGAACCCTAGAAGATCAAGGGCCAGGATGGTGTAAATCCATACTTCAGATGACAAATCCGACCGCACGGATGAATTCGGATCGACGATCGCAGTCCAACGACACAAAAATCGAGTCAATCCGACATCCGTGGCACCATCTACAACTTCCAGAAGATGGACGGCCAAGATGGCGTCACGTGGGGCCATCTCAGCCGCCCAAACGGCCGCTTGCACTTTGTGAAGGCCCCCGCCCGATCGCTCTCCATCGTCAGATGGAGATCCAACGGCTGTGGTCGCTCGCGCTTAAAAGCGTCCGCGCGACCATTTCGTCCGCGTAGCGCAGCGGCGACGCAGCTGCGGGCGAAGCAGAGGTCGCGGGTTCAAGCCGCGGTGAGGGGGTGAAAGGCGCGGGCGAGCGGGCGCGGACGAGCGTCAGATGAAGATCCAACGACTGTGCGCGCTCAATCAGGACGACGCGCGATTGGACGCCGGGCGTAACGCGCGATCGCACGCGGGCGGGCGCGCTACGCAGCGGGCGCGGACGCGATTTAAGCCATCCGATCTCGCGATCGGACGGCTGAGACTTCATGGACGTGCGTAGGTGTTACGCGCGCGGGCAGCCGAGCGGGCGCGCGTGGGCGCGGCGGCGACGGCCACGTCGGGGCTTTAGTGACGGATTTATCCGTCACTAAACACCCCTTATTTACTATTTTGAAGATGTAATGTCCATTTTGCCCCCACTCCTTGCAACTATAAAAGGAGACCCCCTCCATACGAAAATTTCATCCCTTCCTTCTCCTCTCTACCTCTCCAAAGCTCAAGAGAAGCTTGTCCCACACCCGGGAAGCTTCTCGCGAGATAAAGTCCAAATTTTCGTTCCCCTTCGGAAGTGGATCCCGCGACGACGACGGCGTGCTGCTTCGTTCCCGTTCTTCTGCTTCGTCCTCCTTCGTCCCGCTTGGTTTTCCTTCGTCCAGGCGTCGTCCCGTCCGGCTCGTCCTCCAAGCGACCGTCGAGGAGGATAACTTCTCTCTCCCATTCTTATTTACAGCTTTTCTAGTGTAGAATTTTCCTGCTTTATAGTGTAATTGATTTCCCACTTTCTAGTGTAACTTTCATTTCGTTTGCTTGTATAAACAATTGAAATATTGAATGCATGTTCTCTTTCTCTCTCTCTCTCTCTCTTAGTTTGATAGCTCCATTGTAATTATTTCGCCTTGTTTATCAAAAATCCTAGAAAAAAAACATAATTGCGAATATAGATCAACGTAGCCTCCCTGAGTTCGACCCGGAATTCTTTTTTTCAGTATAAATCTTATTTGTTGAACACGAATTCTTCACTTTCGAACTACAACGACAGGTTTTTCCAAAACCAAACACGTTAGCGTAGATTCGTAATCGTTCAACAATGAATCACACACGCAGAAGAATGTAAATCCTAGTAGGTAAAGAATGTGCGGATAGACCCCCAAAAGTTCAGCCCCAACTACTACAAGGGTGACAAGACAAAAATAAAATGTGACGAAGGAGAATCTCCTATGAAAGTAGGATCCAGGTCTCCTGCGTCTTCTCCTCGTGTGGGCGTCTTTCAAAGTTGATGTTGTCGCTCTGCTGCGCTAGTTGGCCCATCAGATTCCTCACACAAAAAGATAAAGAATGATCAGATAATTGCGCAACTCAGAATACTCAGAAATAATAAGGTGAATCTATTGCATCTGTTGCCTCCCCAGCAATGGTGCCATTTGATAGAGAGAATTTCGCTTGATTAAGAAGATAATAGAATGATATGTTGTTGTAATTTATGTGGTGGAAATCTCTCAATCAAAGATTAAAATACATATCAATTTAAACCACAAAAAGGATGTCGTATCCACAAGGAGGAATAGATCCAATAAATTCACGTGTAGAGAGTCATCATGTTCACAGACACCTTCGCAAAATCAATTCAATGAATATGCTACTCTAAATGAAACTTGCAATTTCATGAGAAGTTTGGACTACTTATGTAAATTTTATGTTAGAAATCAAGCTCCCAAAAGTATGTAGATGATGCAAGTGTAGTGGCATATCATGTATTTTTGAATTACATGCAAATCTAAATTAAATTTCAATGTTAAATGATGTGCATAACATAAGTTAAGCCAATTCACCAAATTATAAGTGCACCCATGCAATTTCACCTAAGTAAAATAATTCAAATATTAAATTGACATTGGCAAAAAATGTAAATTTTAATTCACTCTAAAACAAAGGAAACTTCCTCTCTCTTCGTCACACATTGGAGGAGGCGTCACCAGCAGTTTGCTCGGGTGGAGGACTTCCACCAGAGGAGAGGATCTCCTAGATGATGACGGTGAGACGGGAGATGGCCAATGGCATCCGGCTGGACAGTAGGTGGCGACGGAGAGGAGCGGCAGGGACTGCAGCTGCACGTAGGTGGTTGCTACACGCAGAGGTGCTACACGTGCACAAGGTCGTGGCTACCCACGGGTGCAGCTACATAGGGGCATGGCCGACAAGATGGTTGGCTGCGGGGCTGTGGTGGGTTCCTTCGGCTTGGTTGCAGGCGGGTTGAAGGAAGTAGAGGAAGAAGAAGAAGGGATCGGCTGTGGAAGTGGGCGCGCGTAGGCGTGGCTGCGCGGTGAGGGGGGGCGCATACAGCGGGGCTGCTGAACGCACGTGCTTGCTGGAGTGCAGGCGGGCGTGGCTACGCGGTGAGGGGGGCATTGAGCGGCGCACACAAAGCGTGCGAGCAGCATGTGGAAAGAAAGCTGAAGGGGACATGCAGCCTAGTGTACACTATTGGCTGCAAGGCAATGCACTATCACCGCACCGCCGATCGATGAGGAGTTCGTGGTGGCACCGTAGTGCACACTAAGAGGGCCACAGTGTGTGCGACTTCCACGATGCAGGCTTTGCTTCACGGTGGAAAGGAAGGGAAGAGATCCCCCCAGGGCCAACTGTGCCTCTTTTTAACTCTTCTTAGTTTGTTTCTTCCGCCGAGATCCTCTCCAACAGTCTTGGTGATGGGGCAGTTGTGAGATTGTGGGACACACTATCACCTTAGATGGGCACAAGTGCGCTGTTGGCCATTAGTGGGAGCGTGAAGAGGCGCACGGGCATTGCGCTGAGGCTGGAAGGAGTTTCACCTTCTACGGGAAGGAAGAAAACAAAAGAAAAACAAATAGGGTTATTTATAAAAATCATCTAAACTAATACATGAAATGCATGTATGCCCCTATATGCAAACATTAATTTATTTACACATCAAAGTATGCTTTCTATATGTAGATGCTACCATAATAATTAGGCATTTATGTATTAATTAGACCACAAATGTGGTCTCATCAGTAGGCCTCTTACTAACTCATTTTTGGCTAACTTATTTAGATGTTTGTGATTAATGTGACAAAGCCTACAGTGCCATAGATCTACTTCAACATGAGATGCAAGTAGACATTTTACAAATTTCTCTTGTGAAAAATGAAGAGCATAGATATTTTCATATCTAAGACCTTCAATTAAAACTGTGTTTGTTCCCTCTTTTAATATTTTAAAACCAACTTTAGTAAACAATACATCTGCTATCACATATTTAACTAACACTAAGCAAGTTATGTTTTAAATTTTCTACTAAAAGTATATTATGTACCTGCTTAGAGGAATTACCTATTGTACCTTCACCAATAATGCAACAACGTTTGTTGTCACCCAACTTGATGTGTCCACCATCTTGGATTCTTGTCCACTTGATAAAGAGGTCGAAATGTCCCGTCATATGCTTGGAACACCCACTATCTAGGATCCACTTGTTCTTCTTGACCTGCAAAATAGTTTATCAAATCTGATTTAGGTACCCATTTTCTTTTGGGTCCTTGATAGTTAGTACCCTTCAAATCCTTAGGTTTATAGATCACCTTTGTGTTAGATCTATAATTCTCAAGATTTTTGAACTTTTGATAAATCCATGCATGTGCAGGTGCATGTGACTTATTTTGTGTGTTCTTTTTATTATTGAATTTGGCTTTTAAACTATTACAAAATTATGTATTCAACCTAGTTGTTGTTTTAAATTATTCAATGTTCCCTTAAAATGTTCATAAATATCTTTTAGTTCTACTATTTTTGCATGTAATTGTGAGTTAGTATCTTTTGCTATGTCTAACTCTTTTTCTAAACAAGATTTTTCTACTTCTAGAGTCATATAATTATCATGCAAGACCTTATTTTCCTTTTTAATCATCTAGCTTTATGATATAACTCTTCATAAGATTATAATAATTCATCAAAGGTAATTTCAGAATCTACCACGTTTTCAAATTTGTCATTGTTTGCCATCAAGCAGAGATGTACAACCTTCGTTTCTTCAGATTCTTTGTAAGATGATTCCATGCCGAAATCACTATCATCCCAAGTCACTTTGTATTCCTTTCTTGATATCTTCTTTTTCTTCCAATCGAGTTCTTTGTTCTTCTTTTCTTCCTTCTTCTTAATCATTGGGCAATCTTTTCATACGTGCCCCTTTTTCTTTCACTCAAAACAAACAATGTCATTTGAAAATTTATTGACTCTCTTACGTTATTTTTGGATGAATCTTTGGAATCTTCTTGTTAGAAGAGCAAGCTCCTCTTCTTCGTCGGAGTCGGAATCGTCAAAGTCCAAATCCTCCTTCATGGCTTTTAAGGCAAGCTCCTTCTTCTTGCTTACAAATCTCTCCTTGTTCTTCTTCATATTCTCCAATTGGACCTCATACGCCATGAGGCTTCCAATCAAGTCATCGAAGGGGAGAATGGATAAATCCTTAGCCTCTTGGATCGCTGTGGACTTTAGTGACCAATCACTTGTAAGGGATCTCAAGATCTTCTTACAAGTTATTCTTCCGTAAACTTCACTCTCAAATTCTTCATGGGGTTGATGATATCCCCAAATCTCGTCTACATCACTTTGATTGTTTCTCCTTTTTCCATTCTGAAACACTCACAACTCTCGGTTAGAATTGAGATTCGTGTTTCTTTTACCTTATTTGTACCTTCATATGTGACTTGAAGATTATTCCATATCTCATACATGGACTCGCACGCGGAGATATGGTTGAACTCCTCCCTTGATAATGCACATAGAGTGCGTTCATTGCCTTTGCATTTCCAGCGATCTTCTTCTTTTGATCTGCCATCCAAACAACGCCTTCTTGCAGCCCCGGATCCATGTACTTCTCTTGAATGAGAGTCCACGAGTCTTCATCCATGGCCTTGAGAAAGATTTGCATCCTCCTCTTCTAGTATCCATAGTTCATCCCAACAAAGTAGGGAGGACGTGTGGATGACTGTCCTTCGATGCGCTTGGCTGATGATGCCATTGCAAGAGAGAATGTTTACTTCCTTTCGCGACCCGCTCTGATACCACCTATAGGATTTGTATGGCACAAGCACACTAGAAGGGGGGACGAATAGTGTGGTATATAAATAAAAATTGCAAGAATAAGCAAACCACAAAAAGCACACAAGATATATAGTGGTTCCCCTCACTTGGGTACTCCACTACCTAAGTCTCCCGACTTAGAATTTTTAACCTGATTCCCTCAACCCAGAGGGAATCAATTTACTAATATCCCAAGGTAATTAACGAGTTACCTCAACCCAATTACAAGATAAAGAAATGAACAAAAGTGCGGGTATAAGCAAGATATAAAAAGCTTACAACTAAACTTCGTAAGTCTCCAACAAGTATATTGCTTAAAAAGTGTATGAATTAATCTAATGAGAATACTAAATTGAAAGCAAACGATTTAACAATGAAGTACACAATCGCCTTTGAAGATTTGTTGCAAGCAAAGAGTGGCCTTGAGAAGAATGCAACAAATCAAGCTCCTTTGCAGCTAGAAAATTGGGAAATTGAGGTGTAGGCAAGGAGAGTATTTTTGGCTTGATGTTCTTTGCAAAAGACACACAATGAGTGTTTATATAGGCCACTAAACACCTCCCCTACGATTACTTGTTGTTAGGGGCAATTTGGGAAGATTAACATTAACATAAATTGCAATATAGCCATTTTAATTAGGCACAACGGCTAGTTGGTACCGGTACTAACTGCTCACAGTCAGCCCAACAATGCCTGGAGTACCGGTACTAATCATTGGTATCGATACTCAGTGCATTCTGTTGAGTACCAACAAGGTCACATGGTACTGGTACTTATCACTAGTACCGGTACTTGTGACTCACAGGCTCCACCAACTGTGAACACTTAATACCGGTACTCACGATGAGTACCAGTACTTGTTGTTCACAGTTTGGGACTTAGGCCCAAACCTGTGCCTAGCATGTACTGATACTTACAAGTATCTTGTTTTACAAGTTTAAACCAAGTTTTATGGAGATCCTATCTTAGCTATACAATAATATTTAAAACCATGATGAGTCGATCTTTAGTTTTAAAATGATTGATTGAACGTGATTTTGATCCCTAATTATCTCTACTTTGATTTTAACTCCTAAGATATCTTTTTCTTGTTATGAGACATACAAAAGTTCTAAGATACAACAAACTAAGCAAAACTAAAGCCTTCAATCCTCATGCCATCATTACTTCTTTCATTCATCCTTTGATCCTGTTATTTCTTGAAAATAACACTTCATAAACTCATTAGATTTAAAATAGTTTTGTTAACACCAAAACATAAAAGAGAAGTGGAACTAGGTTCCAACATCCTATGCATCACTTTTGATTAATTCTAAACCATCTAAATTAGTGATCCTAGACACTCTAGATCAACAAATAAGAAGCCACATAGATTCCTACAAAAAGTCCTACCCTCCAACCCTTAGAGGGGATTAGCCACTCAGAGAAATAGCCTACCATAATCCACTTCTCTCTATCTCCAAGCATTCTTCGATCTTCTTCTTCCTCCTGATGCCCTGGATCTGAAGCTCCACCAGAAGCTTCATACAAGCAAACCTCAAGCGACTCCTCTCACTCTCTCTCTCTATTCTTTATAGCTTATGTGCTTCATTGTTGTAATCTTACTTTTGTAAGACTCTCTTCAAGATAGCAAAAAAGTTTATTATTCTTGTGATATCTTAATTCTAGCATTATTTGATTATCTTCTCGAAAGCTTTAAAATATCGACTGCCTCTCTATGTTCGACCTGGACTCCTTGTAGTTCGGTATTAAAAATTTAATTGAATGCCTTTTTATATGCTACAATGATCGCACGTATTTTAATCGCATAGATTTGGTGAGCATCAATTTAACACTGTTGTCGGGGAGGCACAAAGTTATTTATAGCCTTTCGATTTCACACTTATTTTCTAATTACTAATCCACTTTGCTTTGTTTTTGTCAGCTTGTGCGCAAGTATCAAAAATCTGAAGAGAAGTGCAGCTAACGGAAGAAAAGTGGATTCAGCCGTCTTGAGGTAAGTGTATCTATCCTAGGTTTCTTTCGATATAAAAGAAAAATCCAAAAAAAAAACGTGCTTTGGTTGATCCTTAGGTTAGAAGTATTTTCTTGTGCTTGCTTGCTTTCTATAGAAAAAAAAGAAAGAAAAACTCTTTTTGGTGTGCATTATCGCTTGAAAAATAACAAAACCACCTCCTAGAAATTCAGACTGTAACTAATTGTGAGATTTAAAAATCATTTTCCAAATTTTTATATGTTTAAAAATTCTTAAATTACTCTTGGACATAGTAATTGAAGTCAAGAAGTTTACATCCAAATTTTGACTTGCATCTAAGTTATATTGAATTTTTAAAAATTCGTGGATTGCAGTGATATCAGATCTATTTTTCTTCCTAACTTTTTCGTATTCAACAAATCATAGGAATCTTTATACTACTCTGATTGACTTGAAATTTATGACGTTAGATTCTTGTTGTAATCTAGAATCTACAAAAAATATAAAATAAATATTTCAAGCACATTTTATTTCACAAAAAAATCATTCACTAACTGGGTGTCAAAATAGATTGAAAGACTCCAGTACACTATTAAATCTAGAAAAGTTACCAAACTTGTATTAAAAAATCTAAAAAAAAAAATTCTGAGTGCCTTAGTTAGTGATGTAATATGACCATTGATTGCTCTGATTGGGTCACACCACTCTTGATCTTTTGGACTAAAACACATCATATAAACTGATCTGCTATTAGGGTTTTACATTAAGGTAGAGTACATTTGCATCTCCATACCTTAAAGGAAATTTATAAAACAAATTGGAACTTGCAAAACCTCTTTTGTGCCTCACTAGAACTATTTTTTAAATGTATTTAACCAAGTGAGCCCTAAAATTCACTAATACAGGCACTTGAACCTTAAAAGCAACTACATCAATTATGCTTGTATTGTAAACCCCTTGATTGTTCACTTCACTTGTGAAATCAATTTTAAAGGCAACACCCCCTAACACCCATCACATTCCAAAAGCATTTCAAGCCTAAGCCTAAAATTGAGTAGACATGCCCTAGGTAGGACTAATCTACTTGGTAACTTGAAGTTAGATTGGGCTAAGATCAATGCCTTGTCTACTTGGGCCAACTAGTGACAAAAAAGGTCGGTGCAGTGATGGCATTAACCTCGAGTGGTGTCCCACCGTGCAAGGCATCCTAAGGGTCCCAGGCTTCTGGCCAGCCAAGTAATTCAAGGGTTGGTCTAACCTAGTCGTATTTTGGGGAGCTAGGATTAAGTCTAATTAGGGTTTACACTCGAAGGACTAACTTAATTGCTTGTATTGTAAGGGTGGGTATTCTCTCATCTGTCTTCTCTCTCTCTCTATCAACTTTCTTTTGGTGCATGCTAGGTAGAAGATCTCGAAACCCTAATTTGATGCCACCTTTAGAGAGAAACCCTAGGAGAAGACTTGTTTTTCTCTGAATCTGATTCTGAATCCTTTCCCATGGCTAATCACCATGAGGAAGAATTGATTGAGGAGGAGATCTTAGACCCACACTCTTTTTCATCCCATCATTCCTCCTTTTCTCCCTATCCCGACCCACCCATGATTCCAACTTCATCAGGATGGGAGAACGCTCCTCAACACCTGGGGCTTGATTCCCTTATCTGCACCTCATATTCCCCGAGAATAGCTAAGCCTACCTTATCCCTACAGAATTCCATACAAATATCTCAATATCAAGGATCTCTACAATCTTAAGAGACACTCTCCCAACAGGACCAACACCCGATCGGTATGACCAACTATCTTGACTAATTCAATTAAACTCATCTCTCCCTTGGTCAGGGATATGCCGCAAAGTCCCAATACCTAAGATATCAATCCTACTCCCAAAATCACTTTGCAGATTATCCCAATTTCACCCAACCCACTCCACCTTCTTATTGGGATAACCCTACACCGCCCAACCAAGGATATGATCCTTACCCTAGTTATTCAAATCTTGATTATGACCCTCCTTGCGCTGACTCTTCTTTTAGGTCTATCCTTGACTGGAACCAATTCGAGTCCAAAGATAATGACTCAGATGATGGATAATTTGATTTGGGTAAGGTTAGAAATAACAAAAATTGTTATCCTCAGCCCACTCAAACCCAGCCTATGAACCCTGGACAACTTAAATCAGCCAATAGGTCCAACCCAAATTCGACCCAAGGTGGAACCCAATCAACTATTTATAAACATCAATTGGAGATTGATGTAGACACATCTATTTAGGTTAAAATGCCTATTTATGCATGTTCCTAAGCTTAGATATGCATTCCATAGTATAAATAATGCATAGCATGAATTCTACATTTAGAATAGTTTGTATAAAGTTTAGGTTAATTCGTGTCCTTTTATGGCTAGGAGAGAAGGAGATCTATTTCAGGGCCTCGGATTGAAGATCCGACCAAACGGATCTGCTTAGGATGACGGACGGAGTCCAACGCTCCTGAAATCATCTTGATCGGAGTCCTGTAGCACACTGTGTAGTTCGAGGAAGATTAATGGTCAAGGGACTAGGTAACAGAATTCAAAACTTCAAATGACAAATCCAACCACACGAATGGATCCAGATTGACGATCGAAGCCCAACGGCGTAAAAATTGACGTAATCCGACATCCGTGGCGCTACCTACAAAGTAAAGAAAATGGATGGCTATGATGGCATCACGTGGCACCATCATAGTCGCCCAAGATCGGCCGTAGCTACCTCTCACCCCTAAAGAAAATCTTCGTGAATAAATCTCAACCATTGGATCAAGATCCAACGGCCGAGAAGCCGCCTCCACCATGCTGCGAAAATTCATAAATGCGACATTTCCATGACCATGGCGTAGTGGTTGGACGAGTGATAAACGCCAGTTTATCATCATTCTTATGCATTAAAACAAACCTAGCTCTTAGGATTTTACTTCACAAATGGGTTTTTGGGCTGCATTTAGGCATAAAATAGGTTAGGCATGCATTGCATTTTTTATTATCTTTTTGATATGTTTTTGTGAGTGTTAGGGATGAATAGATATACAGATCCCTAAAACCCTAGCACTCAAGAAGGCAAATGGTGAAGGAGAAGCTCAGACTAGCTGGAACTCAGCTTGATCCAGCTCACCACAGCTGGAACCTAGCTCACTTGAACTAGGGTTAGCTAATCCCAGCTCCATTCAGCTAATCTAAGCTGAATGGCAGCTCAAGAGAGTTCATCTTAGCTCACCCTAGCTCAAGTCAGCTCAGATCCAGCTCAACTTAGCTAAGTCTAGCTCATCTCAGCTCCCACTAGTCCACAGGGAGCTCTAGCTAGCTCAGCTGAGTTGACAGGAGTTCACCCCAGCTCAGATCCAGCTACATCCAGCTCCACTCAACTCCAGCCAGCTGAAGAAGAACTCATCCCAGCTCAGGAAGCTCAAGCCCAGCTCCCGGGGACTCAACTTAGCTCAACTCAGTTGAGTTAAGCTACCTTAGCTGCCTCAACCAGCGTGATCCTCCCAGGGAGCACCAGACCTAGCTCACCTCAGCTCATTATGGTAGAAGCTAGTCACTTTAGCTTGGCTTAGCAGCTAGCAAAGAACTAGCAAGCTAAGCCAACTAGAGTAGCTCCATGCCAGCCTCTTCAGCAACAGCCAGCTCTAGACTTCTCCTCAGCTCCTCCCTCCAAACCCTAGCTCCAACACCTTCTCCTCTACTCCTCCATTAGCTAAGCTAGCTTAGCTTAGCTTAGCTTAGCTTAGCTATGCTCCACTTCCTTGGCTTGTACCACCCCAAAAACCCACCTAACAACTCCACCCAACTAGCTCCACCTAAGCTCCACATAAGCTAACCTACTTGGCACCAACCTAGCCTACCCACCACCTCCAAAAGACACCTAAAAGTGTCACCAAAACCACCCTAACCACCCCCTTGATGGCGCCACTTCTCCCTCCAAAAACCCCCTTCATCTCCACCATACACCTCTCCTTAAATCCATCTCCACCATCCACCTAACCCCCCTTCTAGAAGACCCTAGGTTGGCGCCAAATTGGTGGTGTCTCTCCACCACCAAAAGCCACCAACACCACCATAACCACCCCCTTTAATACCCCTTGGGTTGGCGCCAAATACCCTTGGCCATAGGATCACCAACCACCTCCATCCTTCCATCCTAGCCCTCCATTTCAAGGGGCACCTTAACCCCCCATCCTACCCTATAAAAAGACCACTACCAACCACCATTCAAGGCATCCTTGGCTAGTGAATTCACTCTCATATTTCACCTAGAAGCCCACGTCCAAGAGAGAAGAAGAAGAAGAAGATTAAGGGGATATTCTGTCCCCTTGGTGCCTTCCCCTCTTCCCTTCTCTCTTGCGTCACGCCAGCCAAAGGAGAAGCCAGGCAAGGAAGATCTTTGGAGGAGATTTTGAAGGTGGTCCATGCCATCTTGGAGGAGCTCTTGAGGGTGGTGCACACCCCCCCTTGGAGGAGAGCATTGAAGGTGGTAGCTTCCACCTTGGAGGAGCTCTCAAGGAAGGAGAAGGAGGCCCTCTTTTCAAGCCAAGGAGCAGCTAGGCTTGGAGCAAGAAGACTCCCTTCTTCATCATTTTTGCAAGAGGATTTGTGTTTCTTTTCTTGCTTTTAGATTTTTTTTATTTTAGTAGAAGCATTCCTCTACTTGTCCTCAAAAAGAACACCAATTCTAGTCAATTAAATTGCCTTCTTTTAGCTTTTTATTGCAATTGTTACTTTTGGTTCTAGCACTTGTTTCACCTCTTCTTCCTAATTACTCTAGGCCTCCACTTGCCTAGAGTGAGCTTAGGAAGAAGATATTTCTATCTTTTAAGTTTTAGTTAAGCAATTGTAGGTGTTAGTACTTTCCGTTACAATTCGCATTTTGCCCTCGTCTTTTCAAAACAAAAAAATTACATATTTAAAATACCAAAAAGAAAGTTGAGATCTATTTGTAAGCAAGAGGATTAATTTTGCAAACAATTGGCCTCCTTGGAAGACCCTAGATACTCCCTTATCTAGGATATAAATTTAAAAGTGAAAGCGGAATCGCGTGTTACAACGACGTTAAAAACCCACTTTTACAAATCACGCGTATTTCGCTATCAACGAGCGGTTTGCAACCCATTAGTGCCTATTCAAGACCAGCCGTAGCACCTGATTTTGCGAGCACAGGCACAATTCGATTGCGTTTGTTGGATGGCAATCAAGCGGCGGAGGCTTTACGACGTGGCACGATCTAAACCGCGCGATCTACACACAGGCGATCATGTGTTGATCGACGCCACATTTGTCGTGCCATCTAGCACGCGATCCCCGCGCCATCTTAGCTATCCAGTTCCAATCCAACAGCTGCCAACCATCCTCGCCAAAGCCAACAGAGCATGCACGTCGCATGTGCATGTGTGTGCACCAGCAAGCCCTTTAGCAATGCTTGTGGTGGATCTTCAGCAATGACTTGAATGTCACTATAGCCCATGGATGGATTTTTGTCTCTTCTCCTCCACCATAAAAGAACCTCCACCCCTCCATCCCTCATCATCTCCTCCTTTCTATCCCTCACCACCTCCAAGGCTCTAGAGAAAGCTTGTCCCAAGCCTGGGATGCTCCTCTAGAGTAGAAAATCAAATTATTTTCCCACCTCTCATCCCTCTTCGTGGAGCATCCCATGGTCGTCCTCTCACCACTTTGGGAAGTAGATCTTCGCCACGATGTAGTCCCACCTTGTCCTCCTTCCTTTGACGTCATTCTCCTTCATCCAGCTTCCTGCCACCTTCATCCGGGGAGCTATCAGAGCAAGTCATCCTCCAAGCAACCGTCGAGAGGGACTCTTCTCACCTCTATCTATCTTTTACTACTTTCTAGTGTAGTCGATTATCTATAGAAAACTTTTCTTGAATATATATTTTTTCTCTGTCTTTCTCTCTTATTTTTCAAGTAGATTAAATAGATAAAGTCTTGTCGATCATGTCTCTTGCCTTATAAAAATACCCAAAAAATTGCAAAAGATAAAAACAATAAAAATAAATAAAATCAAAGCTTGGATTTCAAAACCAAACGTTCACCTCCTTGTGTTCGACTCGAGACTCACATCGAGTTTCGGTATAAATTTTATTTGGTAGCGATTTTTGCGACTACGAGATAGGTTCTCCAAGACCCTGATTTTCCCTCGCGAAAACATGCTCATCAGAGATGTACCAACACAATCAAAAGTTGATTGAGGATAAACAAAAATTGATTGATGCATTCCAACAATTGGATGAGGAGGGCCAAAGAACCTTCATTGAGGAAATTCCATTCTTGGAATTAATGAAAGAAGGTCCTATGGTGATTGATTGGACTAACCTAGATTGCCCTCAACTAGTTAATTCAAAGGTTGATTTGCCCATCCCTTTTAAGTTGGACAATGATTTGAAAACCTTGGATCATGATTTTGGGTAGGTTGACAAACATCCAGATATTGAAATGATTGAGATTGAATCACAAAATCTAAAAATTGGGGTTGATGTCTCTGAATTTAACCCAGATTCTATTGGAATTGGTTCCATTATAGAGACATTTTCAAAAGTTGGGGGGGAATCTGATTGTGAGATTTTTGATGTTGAATTGCTTGAAGACCCCATCCCAAGTTTAGAAGAGGGCAAAAGTGAAGAATTCAGGTCTAATCCGGATGATGAGATTTTCATTGGCTTTACTTCTACTTCAACTTTGGAATCAAATTCTAATTTAGAAGAGGTTGAAGACAAAGAAATCATTTTGAGGCCCAATAATATGGAGGAATCAAACATGGAAACCATGATTTGGTGTGGAGGGATGAATTTTTATTTTAAGAGAAATCCAATTTTTAACTTTAAGGTCCATGATGAGATTGTGGATTCCCTTAAGTACCCAGTGGATTTCAAGTTGTTGCAACCCGAATGAGAGCTAATTTTTGACAATTTTATTGATTAGATTTTCAAAGGGCAACAAGCTGATTATTTAGCCTACATCTATGGTGCTCGAAAATTTGGATTTGGGTTGCATCCTTTGAAACTGAACCCCTGGTCGCATGCCCGACAAACTATGGACGACAATATGTGGGCATGCGTGATACACCATTTGTAGAGTCACCTTCCCTTAGGAATGGATCTCCACCACCATATAGTCTTCATTTGCTGACACATCATTTTGAGCCCCAATGATCATATCTTGACTCTAATCCTAACTCAACCCATTAATTTGATCATTCCTTTATTTTTGGGGTTTTGGTACTGCAAATGACGTAAAACTTAGCGTTGATTAGGAGGCAACCCAGTATTCTGTACAGGTATTGGGATCTTTATTTTTATAAGCTGACTTGGAATAACAAGCTCAGTGAGGTGATATCCCCTCTTCTTGCTTATTGCCTTTTGTTACATTTACTCTGCATACATTTCAATGAAGACATTGTAATGAATAGGCATGGGGGGTGGACATTGCATGTCTTATTTGTGTGTCAGCTAATCCTGTCATAACTTATATATATAGATAGCATTTTGTTTGTGAAAAGAAATTTTGCATTTGCATCCTTGGATATGTTTTCTCGTGATATTCCTCTTGAACATTTCATTTCAAAAAAAAAAAAACATGTTTTAGTACAATTCTTAAAATTCAAGCTAGGTCGTGTCAAAAATTCTTGACTTTGAAAATTTACTAACTGTAGGAAATCTAAAACAAAGTCTTTCCACCTAGACTCCTCAGGTCTTTTCAGACTTAATTTTCTTCAGTATTTCCCTAAATCTGGATTGATTTTCCTAAGACTTTGAAAGGAGTTTGAAAAAGCTAGAAGTATTAAGTCAAAGGGGTGATGAGTGAACGAGTTATCATTCAACCCTTTGGTTTGAATATTCTTTGAGTTCCAAGCATCTTCACTTGTACATTGCACTGACTCATCTTATGGATGATTTTCTTAAATACTTAGTGGTCAATAAGATTTAGTCTTAAGGCTTGTAGATCCAAAGGACCTTGCTGTATTTCTATCTCTTAGGACTGTTCCTATTTGTAGGAGAACGGATGAAGGAGAGCCACTCACCTAAAAAAATGAGTTGGAGAAAATAATTTCTATTCAATTGAAAAAATATATACAGAAAAAATATATATTTTTTCCACCAAATAAAAGCATCTCACTACCCTTTTCCACTTTTGAATAAAAATACCTCGCTACAAATGAATGTTTATCCTATAGAAAAAAAAATACGAAGAAAAAATATTAGGAATAAGAGACCAATGGGTCTAGCTGGGGAGATATATACCTAGTATGTTGACCTCAGGGTAGAAAAGTGGCGAGGAGAAAGCTGTCAAATATTAGTATGACCTAATTGAAGACAGAATTGTCTAAGAAAGAGTTTAGAAATATTCTAAGTTTTATTGAATGCTAAGAATCAACTTGGTTGTCCGTCTGATGAGTTATATAAAAATCACAGATGAGATGCTTGTTTCTCACATTTGATTTTAATCTTGGGTGGGTTGACTTAGTCAGAGAAAGTCACTTTGGAGACCCAAGTCTAATGGCTACTAAGATTTCTGATTTGATTTGGGGGGTCCAGATTTGAGGCGATACTCTAGAACTATTAAGTCTTTGTCATTAAAGATTTGTTAGCAATTTCCTTTCGTTAGTGAAAAATCTTTTTGGGATTTTTGATTTAAATTGGCTTGATTCCTTGACAACACCTTTATAAAAAAAATATTTATGCATTACATTTGGGAATAAAGAAAACCCGTGTATTGTGATTCTCACATGATTTCCGCAGAATTTTCACATGTTGATTTTGCTAGGGACTAGCAAAAGATGGGCATGGGGGTGTGATAACATACTAATTTACTACCCTAATTGGCCTAATTTAGGGCTTACTCCTTAGTAAAATCATGCATTAGGTTTATAAATACTGCATTTAGAGTAGGCATGCATATTTATGCTTTGTATTTATTTTATTAATAATTATCTAATTTCAGTCTTTTGTGAATGATGTAGGCAAAGGACTTAGAATAATCTAGAGCATTGAAGAATAAAAGCTGGATAGGAAAAGAAGCTGTAATAGAGCTAGGAGCTAGTTGAAGAGTAAAACTTATCCTAATACTTATCCCTGAACTAGCCCAAAACTAGATATTTGAGCTCAGAAGCCAAAAACATGGATAACATTATCCATGCACCTATCCACCGTATCGATAGACCTATCCTACTATCCATAACTCTAGTCCACTTATCCAATACCCTATCCCTAGCCTAGAAACATATTTAGGTCTATATCACACTTAATTGACGTAATCTAAGTCAATTGGTTTAGCCACTAGTCAATTAGGTCCATGGGACTTGATTAGACTAACCCTCTATTGATTAGACTCATTTGAGTCTAATCAAACCCAACCTAAACCTATTGGACCAAGCCCTTACCTAATTGGGTGCACAGTTACTTAATTTGGTGAACCTGAATTCAATTAGGTTCACCCAGGACCTAATTGAGAAAATACCAACCTACTCAAGTTTAATTAGGTTCATTATTACCTAATTAGAATAAGCCTTAACCTATTTAGATTTCCCTTAACAATTAGACTAGGACCTACCTACTTGGACCCAACCCACTAGACTTAAGGTCAACCTAGCCTAATTAGGAATCTATTCTCACAACCTATATCTACAAAAACTATCCCTAACCCTACCCACAAAAGACCCATGAAAATCCTAGCCTAATCCTCTTAAGTTGGTGCCAACTTGAGAAGGTTTTATCCCTTAGTGGTTGGCCAGGAGATAAGATCCTATCTCCTGGCAAGATTTTATCCCTTGGAAGCCACCCACCTAGGTTGCCTATTTTTAGAAAACTCTCATCCTATCCTAGCCCTACAACTTAGATCCTAAGGTCCCTATTCAACCAATCCTAGGCATCACTTTTGATTAAATCTAAACCATCCAAATTAGTGACCTTATGTACTCTAGATCAACCAATAGGAATCCACCTTGATTCCTATAAAAAGGCCTACCCTCCAACCCTTAGGAGGGGATTAACCACTTAGAGAAATAGCCTGCCATAATCCACGCCCTCTCTACCTCCAAGCATTCTTCGATCTTCTTCTTCCGCCTTGCACCCTGGATCTGAAGCTCTGCCAGAGGCTTCATACAAGAATCCCTCAAATGGCTCTGCTCTCTCTCTATTCTTTCTAGTTTATGAGCTTCATAATTGTAATCTTGCTTTTGTAAGACTCTCTTCAAGATAGCAATAAAGTTCATTATTCTTGTGATATATTGATTCTAGCATTATTTGATTGTCTTCTCAAAAGGTTTAAAATATCAATTGCCTCTCTGTGTTCAACTTGGACTCCTTGTAGTTCGGTATCAATAATTTAATTGAATGCCTATTTACATTATACATCGATTGCACGTATCCTAATTGCATAGAATTGGCGAGCATTAGTCCTCGATCCAAAAATTTGAATTTCTTTTGAAACTCAAGTGTCAAACTTTTTCACATTTGCAAAGCCAACAAAAACCCAAGCACAAAAATATCTAATTAATAATTTCCCCTACCTTAGTCTTCGTGAAAGTCCAAAGGAGTTGATTGGTGTGAGTTCCCACCATGGAGGAGAAAAATGTCTCCTTTGACAATGCAATAAAACATGTCACCGCCTCAGCGCTTGGCGTGGACTTGTGCGTGTCTATTAAGAAGTGTCGTTATAGTCGCACTTGCAATGCCGATTTTAAAGTAAAGAAATGGAGGTGAGTCCGAGTGTCGGTCTCAGGGAGGCATGAAAATCGGATTTTGCTTATCACTTGTTGTCATGGAAATTGCAGAGTTTTGCTTGCGAAAGTTTCGGTTGAAAAGTGAGAGAGACATAGAGAGAGAGAGATTAGGGTTAGAGTCGTTTCTTGCTTGATCATGCAACTTGAATAGGAAATAAAGTAAACAACTGAACGGAAAGTAACTTCATTAATCATGCAGCTTTAGTTCACGGATTACAACATTAGATACATGCTTAAACATAAATAAAGGAAAGCTTAAAAGAGAGGAAGGGAGAGAGAGAGGGGGAGAGCTGCGAGGCAGCCACGGCGATAGAGAAGGCTCCGTCGGTGGCTCGTCGTCTCCGACAATTACAAGAGGGCCTAAAGCTAACTAATAGAGGGGTAGAGTAGTTGCAAGGGAAGTGAATGCCTTGAATGAGTGGTTGAAGGGGGTTTAAATAGGGAGAAGGGCTTTCTAAAAGAAGGGGTTTTAGCGACGTCCAGGACGTCCCTAAAACCCTCCCAAAAGTATCGTGAAGCCCCCAGCCTTCTGGTCACACGCCCGCGCCGTTCTTCTTCGTGCCCGATCAGTGGCCATTGCATGAGAGCCGTCCGATCGAAGATCGGACGGCTGAGATCCTCCCCCGGGCACACTTGGATCGCGCCTCGGGCGCGCATGTGCGCGAGCGTCATCGCCCGACGTGCACGCATGCGTGGGAGCTCGCTGTCTGAAGGCGCGTCGTGTGGCGCTATCTCAGCCACCCGCTGCTGATCGGGTGGCCCAATTTTGCTGCGCGCCTCGTTGCCCTAAATTTCCCACATCACGCAGCTCGAACCCACGTCGCGTGGGTGCAGGCGTGTGCGTTAACCGCTGCGCCATGCCCACTGCTTTGTCACGGCGACCGCAGGCGAGCACGCAGTTCTCGACCATCCGATCGAAGATCGACGGCCGAGATTTGATCTCTAGCTGAAGGTGGAAGTTGCGCGCAGTGAGCGGGCGCCACGTGGTGCAACGAGGGTTGTTGATCCTCAGATCAACGGTCAGAACTTCTTGGGCTCATTGTCGGATTTGGCCGATTTTGAGTCCGTTGGACTCCGTTCGTCATTCTGAATCCATTCATGTGGTCTGATTTCTCATCTGAGGCCTACTTTGATAAGTGCTTACACAAATGGCCATTAATACAGTTTTATAAGCAACCTTGGTATATGATGCATGCAATGCTCCCATTCTACTTATGTTGTGCCTTTTATTCTTAAGATGGGCCCTATTTAATAGAATTATCACCCCCATATGCAGTGTTATCATACCCCCATGCTTACTCCTTTCTAGTCCCTAGCAAGGTTTATTCTAGCCTTTATTTTCTTTCAGAATTTAAGAAGTAATTACTTAGACACTTCGTCACTTATCAATAGGAGGAAATATACTAAGATCTTAATCTACAAAGACTAAGCAGCGCCCGGGTGTCTGCCAAAATACGAATCACCCGAATCCTTGCTTTAATGTATATAACTATACATATGTATATATATATATATATATATATATTTTTTTTTTAGAATTTTTTCGGAAATCATCGTGGGTTGGTAACTTTTTACGGCTACCCAACCCACCCAAAACTCGGTCAAAACCCTAAGTGCTAAGCATCTCGGTGTGAAGATTGTGATAGACTCACTCAACGGTAATTTAGACAGACTTCGGGTTTCTATGCCCCTAGGTGACCGGAAGAGGAAATATATTTGCCTGAAGGTGTATTTGTTCGATCGGTAGCTTTCTCCCTACGTTTGTTTTAATTGGGGTCAACACAAGGATTTTTCCAGTGTATATCTCCCCAGCTTGTACTACTTCCCCGCTTCTTCCTTAAGTGTTTTGGTTCTTTTTGTGCAATTATTGAGCTGGGCTCTGGACAACCGACCAATGGGCTGTTACCCACAATCACTTGCCAGCCATACTCGTGCGGTGAAGTGTGGCTTATTTGTTTTCTTTTCTTCTTTTTTTTTCGTAGGTGGCTTCCCTGATCTCAAATGTACCTAGAGGCAATGAAGAAGAAATGGTCCCGTGGCTGGGTTCTAGACAACCTGCCAATGGGCTATTACCCACGAAAACTTGCTAGCCATACCACCCTAGAGAGTTCATTAGCTACCCAATTTCTGTCAAAATCTCCGAGGAGTGAGTCTATGCAAAAATGTGTGCAGATGCTTAGACTCAAAGTTTTTCTGAGTTAGAGGGTGAGTTAAGTCGTATACTTATCACCTTATTTAGTAGGTGGATTAGGATAGCTTAAGGTTGCAAGGATTCGAAGCTAAATCTATATTTTAACGGACACCAAGGCTGATTAAGCCTGAAGGCCTGAAAAGTCTAAGTGTTTAAGTTCTTTTTGTATTATTTCCCACTATTGAGAAGTTTCTAATGCCTAAGTTTCTTCCTAAATTTAAATTTTCTTTTTAATTTTATTTTATTCAGACACATTAAATGAGTTCAGGATCGTGCAATTTACCACCCCTCTCATGCTTAAGTTGGACAATGTCCTCATTGGCAAATACATGGATGCATAGGGGTTCAAAAAGATAGTACCTGAGTGACGTAAAATACCGGATCAGTCTGAATCCTCTGGGTTGCCTCCCAGGAAGCGCTGAGTTTAACGCCTCCAGCTGGGCCGTGCATCGTGTCATCCCTCAACAAGGGTGACACTCTCCTTTAGGGGAACCTGGGCCAGGAAGTGCTTCAATCTTTGACCATTAACTGTAAAAGTGTGCCCAATGTTAGGATCAACAATTTCAACCGCCCCATTAGAGTAAGGTTTAACCACCTGAAATGGTCTTGTCCATTTGGACATGAGTTTCCATGGGAAGAGTTTTAGGCAGGCATCAAACAGCCAGACTTGCTGGTTAGGCTCAAAGGTTTTTCTATGAATAAGTCGGTCGTGGACAGCTTTCATTTTCTCCTTATACAGTCGACTATTTTCAAAAGCATCCCGACGAATTTCTTCGAGCTCAGATAATTGGAGAGTCCTCTGCGCACCGGCTAACTGGGAATCCATGTTACATTGCTTGACAGCCCAGTAAGCCCGGTGTTTCAATTCGACAGGAAGATGGCAGGCTTTGCCAAAGACCAGGTGATAAGGCGACATGCCCATCGGGGTCTTGAAAGCGGTCCTGTATGCCCACAGGGCATCATCAAGTCATGTGGACCAGTCTTTCCTATCAGGTCTCACAGTCTTCTATAAAATGTTCTTGATTTGTGTATTTGAGACCTTGATTTTCCCATTTGTTTGCGGATGATACGGGGTAGCAATGCGATGGTTCACCCCGTATTTTCTAAGTAGGGCACAAAATTGGGAATGGATAAAATGGCTTCCACCATCACTGATCATGGCCTTGGGTATTCCAAATTGGGAAAAGATGTTCTTCTTAACAAAGTCCATGACAGTCTTGTGATCGCATCGGCGGGTGGCGACGGCTCCAATCCATTTAGAAACATAGTCTACTGAGACTAGGATGTACTCGAAGCTGTTGGATGGTGGAAAGGGGCCCATAAAATCGATACCTCAAACGTCGAAGATTTTGACAATCAAAATGGGCTGGAGGGGCATCATATCTTTCTTGGCCATGGTCCCCAGAGTTTGGCAGCGTGAGCAAGTCTTAGTAAAGTTGTGTGCATCCTTAAATAGGGACGGCCAGTAAAATCCAAACTGCAGAACCTTTGCAGCCATTTTCTGTCCAGAGAAGTGGCCACCACAAGCCTAGTTATGACAGAAGGAAAGCACACTCTGAACTTCGTTCTCGGGGATACACCTCCTGATGATCTGGTCGACACAGAGCCGAAGCAGCATGGGATCATCCCAGAAATAGTGCTTGGCCTCAGCCAAGAACCTATCCCATTACTATCTGGACCAGCTGTGTGGGGTTTGTCCTACAACTAGGTAGTTGACGTAGTCAGCATACCACGGCAATCTCTTGTCTTGCACAGCCAGAATGTGTGCATCAGGGAAGGCGTCAGATAGAGGTAGGGAGGGTCCAATGTGGTCTGGATGAAGTCTAGACAAGTGGTCAGCCACCACATTCTTCGATTCGGCCTTGTCACGGATTTCCAGGTCAAATTCCTATAAAAGCAGGATCCATCTGATGAGCCTGGGCTTTGCGTCCTTCTTGGCCAACAGGTGCCGGATGGCTGAATGGTCAGTGTAAATAGTCACGTGGGATCCTAGCAAGTACGATCGGAATTTTTCAAGTCCAAAGACTACAACAAGCAACTCTTTCTCTGTGACCGTATAATTTCGTTGGACCTCGTCCAACATTTTGCTCGTGTAGTAGATCACCATGGGCTTCTTATCTTGCCTTTGTCCCAGGACAGCGCCTATGGCAAAATCTGATGCATCACACATAATCTCAAAGTCCTGGGACCAGTCTGGGGGCTGAAGCACAGGTGCTGTGGAGACTAAGTCTCGGAGGGTGTGATAAGCCTGGATGCAATCAGAAGACATGTGGAATATGGCATCATTGGCTAGAAGGTCGATCAAGGGTTTGGAAAGCTTGGAAAAGTCTTTAATGAACCTTCGGTAGAAGCCAACGTGTCCCAGAAACGAGCGAATCTATCAGACCGAGCTAGGTGGAGGAAGTTTGGAAATCAAATCAACCTCAGCCCGATCTACCTCGATGCCCCTATGCGAAACGATGTGACCGAGGATAATTCCTTCTTGAACCATAAAATGGCTCTTTTCCCAACTTAACACCAGATTAACCTCGATGCATCATTTCAGGATTTTCTCCAAGTTGCTCAGACAATGGTCGAATGAATTCCCGAATACAGAGAAATCATCCATAAAGACCTCTAAGTATTCACCCACCATTTCTGAAAAAATGGCTAGCATGCAACGCTGGAAGGTAGCAGGTGCGTTGCATAACCCGAACGGCATTCAACGGAATGCAAACGTACCATACGAGCAAGTGAATGTGGTCTTTTCTTGATCCTCCAGAGAAATTGCAACTTGGTTATATCCTGAATATCCATCCAGGAAGCAAAAATACTTCTGCCCTGCCAATCTTTCAAGGATTTGGTCAATGAATGGCAAGGGGAAATGATCCTTCTTAGTGGCTTCATTAAGCTTCCTATAATTAATACACACCCACCATGAGGTGGTGGTGCGGGTGGGGATGGATTTGCCAAGATCATTGGTGACAACTGTGAGCCCAGCTTTCTTTGGAACCACTTGAGTGGGGCTCACCCAGGGGCTATCAGAGATAGGATAGATGATGTCGGCATCAAGCCACTTGATAATTTCTTTCTTAACGACCTCCCGCATGTTTGGGTTTAAACGTCTCTGCATCTGGCGGGAGGGTCGTGCCCCATCTTCCGGGTAAATCTTATGGGTGCAATAGGTGGAGCTAATTCCTCTTAAGTTAGAAATGGTCCAACCAATGGCGGTCCAATGTTCTGAAAGGGTCGCGGTCAACCTGAGTTCCTGATCCTTGGTTAGATGAGAATTAATAATCACCAGGAAGGTCTAGTCAGGTCCCAGGAAGGCATACCTGAGATTCTCGGGCAGTGACTTAAGTTCAGGTGCGGGTGGAACCACAGTTGATGGAAAGGGAAAAGGCGGGAGTTTATCAACATCGATCTCCTCAAATGGTGTTGTGTGATGGTAATCAGCCTTACAAAGGTCCACGGGTAGTGATGGTGACAGGTCAAAATAGTCATTACAGGTTTGGTGGTTTGAGACAGAACTAAGGGTGAGGTATTCCTCGACCAGAGTTTCCCGGGATCATGTTCCTCAATGCAATCGCAATCAAAAGACTTTGTCACCTGGAAGATATCCAATTGCATTTTCTTGTCTCCGAAGGCAATTTCCATGCATCCCATGTCAGAATCAATGTTTGCCTTAGAAGTAGCTAAGAAAGGTCTGCCTAAGATTATGGGTGCATTCTATAATTTTTCAGGGACTTCCATGTCGAGCACCAAAAAGTCGATCGGGAAATAGAAGTCCTTGACCCGTACAATCACGTCCTCGACAACCCCCTTCGGGGTTTTCACTGATCTATCAGCCAACTAGATGGTGACAGGTGTTGGTGTCAATTCTCCAAAACTAAATTGTTGGTACAGGGTTGTTGGAATCAGATTGATAGAAGCACCTAAGTCCAGGAGAGCTCTATCAAATGTCATGTCCCCGATATTGTAGGAAATCAGGGGCGCTCCTGGGTCAGTTCGCTTGAGTGGAAGGTTGCTTGATATTATGGAACTTGCTTGTTCGGAGAGCACAACCTTCCTAGGTGCTTGAGGTCTTGGCTTACTTTTGGGTGTACAGGCATCCTTTAAAAACTTGGCATAAGTCGAGATGTGCTTAACGGCTTCGAGGAGCGGAATATTAATCTGTACTTGCTTAAAGATCTCCAAAAGCTCCTTAGTTTCCACAACATTCTTCTTTTTCTTGATTGTTTTCAAGGCCTTAGGGTAGGGTGTCTGAATGTGGATCGGGTCTATTTCTGGTTCCTTGGTTGGTGCCTCTTCTGAGTCGGGTATTTCAGCGGTTGAAGTCTCGAGGAGAGTCGACCATTTGGGGTCCTGGGTTTTGGTGTCGCTTCTCAAGGTCACTGCATTCGTAGAGGCATTGGGGCCATGGGTTGATCCTTGAGAAGACAAGGACGAAGAAGCACCAAACCCAGGGGGTGTTTGCGGGGCTAGCTGGACCATGTGAGCCTACCCGGGATTGCCTTGGAACCCTTGCGAATTAAGGCCTCTGTTAATTATGTTTCGCGGGTTCGATTGTGGCTGGGAAGGTAGGGATCCTTGTTGTTTACAGTCCAAGAGTTGGCTTAACTGTCCCTTTACCAAGCCATTTCCTCCTGATGTTTCTGGTTCGTGTCAACCATCATCTTTATTAGGGTGTCCATTTGGTTTTGTGGGGGAGGGGCCACCCTATTCTGATTATATTGGGGTCTAACTGGTGGTCCTTGCTGATAGGGGGCAAGTGTGGCAGCTGGTTTGGCCTGGGCTGGTTTTGGAATTGCAATGGTTTCTGGTTTGTCCAACCAAAGTTGGGCTGGTTACGCCAACCAGTGTTGTAAGTGTTGGAGAAAGGGTCAGGTTTCGCAAAACCTTGGACAGCTTGTACATCTTCAAGGATAGCCGATGTTGATGGAGAGGGAAGAGAGTAATCAAGGGTTGAGGGAGCAAAGGTCCCTCCCTGGAACGTGGCCAGGGGTTGTTCCAGGTTCAGTTAGATTAAGGGCTGGACTAGGTCAACAATATGTGCTCCCTTTGCTAGGGAGAAGGTTTGTAAGGGGTTCCTAGTCCGGTTCAGTAGCTCATCAATCTTTTTGTCCACCAATTCCACTCGATCTAGTTTCTTGGCAATGATGTCCATGTCAACCATTCCAAAATTTGCTTGTACCCCATAAATCCCACCACGGGGTTGACTGGACCGGTTAAACTAGGTTATGGAGGCATTGTTGAGCAAATTCTCGCTAATAGACTCAAAGAGCTCAAACGTGCTCTCCTCGTCCTTGTTCAGGAAGTTCCCCCCGCATGAGGCATCGACGAAGTTTTGTAGGTTGCTGTCCAGACCATGGTAGAAAATCTGGGCCAATTGCCACCTTGGTACTTCATGGTGTGGGCATTTCCTCAATAGTTCATTAAATCTTTCCCACGCCTCATGGAATTGTTCCCCACCCTGGAGTGTGAAGGTAGTAATAGCTCTTTTGAGGGCATTGGTCTTTCCTATGGGGAAGAATTTCTTTAAAAATGCATGCCTCAGTTCTTCCCAGGTGGTAATGGGTCTACCTAGGGTTCTAAGCCAGTGAGAAGCCTTGTCTCTTAACGAGAAGGGAAACATCTTGATTAGAACAATGTCAAGGCTAATGTTCCTAGGTTTCAATGTTCGTGCTATGCGGTTGAGATCCTCTAGATGCTGGAAGGGGTCCTCATTTGAGCTTCCATGAAAGTGGCTCTGGATCAGACTTAAGACATTCGGTTGCAGCTCAAAATCATCTCCCCCTTCGGGGATCCTAAGGTGTGGCTCGACTCTAATAGCGAAAGGATTATAGAAATCGCGGAGGGGCCTCGGTTGATCCTGAAATGGTGGTACATCGAGTGGTGGTTGCCTTTGTGCGCCTTGGAAAGGTGGTGGTGGTTGTTCTTGTGGGTTTTGTAACCGGTGTATGGCTTGCATGATGGTGTGGATTTGTTGTTGCTGAAGCTAGTGGTTTGCATTAATTTGGGCTTGGATGATGGCCATTGTGTCTGGTCGGGGTTGATCCTCAGCCTCATCTACCTTAGGTTCAGCCATGTTCCTAACAAAATCACGTCACCTAGATTCCTGCCCCAAAACAAACAACTCGGGATGCAGTGAGTGTCTCCCGTGCATACACTAGAGAAGAATAGGAGGGGATGTAGAGAGCAACAGATGCAAGAAATGTGTTCAATCAAGCAAACAAGCCTAGTCCTTATGGTGTATTCCTTAGGAAACCTAGAAATCTCACAAAGGGTGATTAAGTCCATAAGCACTGGACTCCCCTTCCCAAGGTTAATCCGGCCAGGTTGATTACGAGGGGATTGCAGGGAAGGTTCTTCCTTTGGCTTGCACCTCCAGTTCCGTAGACCCCACAACCGCGGTCGTTTGACACTACCCCGCAGCCTAGTCACCAGATTCTACCAAGGGAATGAAAGCCAAGTGCCCAGCAAACAAAACCTCACCTTTTGAGACTTAACTCAGTCCTACCTAGGGCACGTCTACTCAGTTTTAAAAGGGCTAGGATAGTGCTTGTGCTAGGTGACTGGTCGATCTTTCGCTTTTAAGTCGTTTGTAGTTTAATGTGGTGGAAAAATCGACTAATCAATTTTTAACAAGAAATAACCACTCGCAGAGGAGCGGATCATATCCACAGGGAGGCAATAACGTATTAAAATTCGCTCCACTTAAAAATGTTTGTTCGTAGTCAATTTGGACAAGAACCAAGCCAAGATTGCCTTTAGATTAAGGTTTAAGCAAGAAACAATGCTGAAATGGCAATTATGAGAAACTACAGGATATTTTCCGCAATGCAGAGTCAATAGAATATGATTAAAATGTGGCAATGGCAGAAAATGTAAATTTTAATTAACGTTTTACTGCAGCAAAATAGGGGAATTTTTCCCCGTTGTCTTGCGCAACGAGGAGTCGATGGCCGGGCGCGGGAAGCTCGGAGGAGGTCCCTTGGATCAAGGGCTTCGAATCGGTGGTGGCGGCGAGTCGCGCGGCGGTCGAAGGTGGCCGGACGAGCTCCGGCGGAGGTGCTGCAGCCGGCACCTTGCGCAGCCTGTTGGCGTGAAGTCTGCCGCCTGCTGCTGCTGCGGGGGTGGCTGCTGCCGCTGCCGTGGGCACTGCTGCGGCTGGCGTGGCAGGCGTTCGTCTGCAGGCGTGGGGAAGAGGGCGCGTGTAGTGAGGCATGCGCGGGACTGCTGGCGAGAGGGCGTAGGGGGGTGGTTCTGCAGGTGCTGTTGCAGATGGTGGGGCGCGCACTACAGTCGGTGTGGGAAGGTGCTGCGGGTGCGGGAGCTCACGCGTGAGGTTCTGCAGACGTGTGCGCAGGCTGGTGCGTGCGGGTGAGCGGTGAGGTGCAGGCTGAAGGTGAGCGGGTGGACTTCAGACAGGTGCGCCGGTGGTTGCGCGTGGAGATGGCGAAGGCTGCAGGCGCAGGGAAGGTGGCATGAGCGGGCGTGAGGGCTGGAGGTTGTGCACGCCTTGCATGCGGTTGGAGATGAGCGGGCTGCTGCGGCGTGGGTGGTGGAAGTGAAGTGAGAGGACGGAGATTGCTGCTGGAGTGGGGGTGGACTTTAGACGTCCGGGAAATTTCCCGGACGTCTTAAGTGACTGAAAGGGTGATTGCACAGTGGCTCGGCTGTGGTGGTTGGTGACGACGGCGAGGGAGATGCACGCTGATGTGCTCACGGTAATGCGGACAAGCTCCGGATGGCGGTGTGGCCTGTCACACCACAAGCCCACGGTGGTGGAGACTCGCCGCCACGGTAGAGGCCAGCAGTGTGGAGTGGAAGAGAGAGGTTCTCTCTGCACAGTGGTGGGTCGGTGGCGGAGGCCTCCTGAGCTCGGCTGCCTCCCTACTCCTTTTGTAGTGGCCTGAACAAGTTTGAAATCAGCCGCCGACCAGATCCACCACATCCGCTCCCCCTTGAATGGCTTCATCATTGCAGCATCCGGGCGTTGGAGCGGCACCCAGCCGTTCTGAAAGAAGAAGAATAAAGAAAATATTGTTAAAATATTAGGGTTATTTATGTACAGACCCTCAACTTCTATGTTAATAAAAACAATGTACCTAATTGGTTATCTAATTAGATGAATGCTATTCTAAGCTAATTCTAAATGCACTTAAGATATGAATGCAATGTATGGATTATGTAATTAGATTAAAACTATGAATTAATCTATTTACATCCTAATTTATACTAAATAATGTTAGAATTAATCTAATGTATAGGCACTTAAATACTTAAATAGCCCACAACTATGGGCTAATCAAATACCCCCATGCCTAGTTTTTGCTAGTCCCTAGCAAAATTAAGCGAAACCTAGCACTCCAAGTAGACTAGTCAACTCACTTAGTCTTCCTTCAAAAGCATATTAAGTTCAGGCTCTAGATCCAAGGTTGCTAAGTTACAGACTAGGTCGGCTAAAGACGAGTTGCAGGCACAAGTTTCCCTGATTTCTGACTCTACCCTAAAGTTTATTAATCCCTAAGATTAAAGCATCCATGCGTGTGCATTGGTCCGAGTTATTTGAGTTAAAGGAATTTTTTTTTTTTAATATATATACTTTTTTTTTTTATTCTTCTAAGTCTAACCTCAGATCAGCTATCAACACGGTCTGTGTCGGATTCATTGTCCCCATTACCATACCTCGAAGGGTGCCTGGATTTTGATTCTTCGAGATAGCACCGCCCATAACGACCCCAAGAACTCTTGGCAATCGACACTTCGAGATAATATCGCCCATGGATTTCTTAAGCGAATTCAGGCCTATGGCAATCGGCACATCGAGATAGGGCCGCCCATGGTACCTGAACCATGCAATGCGCTTACATGCCCCCAGTAGGATGGATATCCTAAGAGACAAGCGCCGAGGAGGTAATATGTTACCATCGCATCCTCAAGGTGAGTATATACTCCACCTCTCCTGCGGCGGGAACTCTTCCAATCAAAATGTGTTTTCAAGCCTTTCTTAAGTCAAAACTAAGAGAACCAAATCTCTTTTTAGAAATTAAGTTAATTACCAGACCAAGTGTGAAAAATTTGGATGCTTGGGTTACAAGGACCCGTAAACCAAAAGGTAGAACAAGACTCCAGGTACTACCCCACCTTTTAACTCAAACCCTAGCTTCCCTTCCTCAACCTCTTGAAGAATGGTCCGCAACTTAACTCCTACTTAAGTTTTTAAGTCCACAAAGGACCCTAAAGGTCTAAAGCTAGTAGCTTATTTAGCTTCTAAAGTTTGACCCTAGAATTAATTTAGTCTACGCTAGAGTTCTGATTTGCTTAAGAATGCAGGACTTAGCCAGTTAAGCTCAAAACTTTTTTTTTTTTTTTATATGTACAAATGTATGCAATTATGCTATGTATATCCCCAAGTACACCCCCCCATGCCTAAAATCTGCAATGTCCTCATTGCATAGAAGGATATTACCTAGGTCAAAGCTAGGCTGAATAGCCGAAGAACCTGCAAACCAGGTTCAAGAATTGCAGAAATAGGCCCTAAAAATGAGCAAAGCAAAGTTGGCCTAGAAAATAGGTAACCTAGGATGTTGGCGAGCTGATGATGAATCCCGATAGCAAATGTTCGCCCAACTAAAATGGGAATGAAATCTTCTCAGGTCACCAGAAGAGGTTCTAAAGGATAAACTGTTAAAATAACCTCCAAAGGGGTAGGGGTAGGATGGCAAGGATCCTCCAAAAAGAATGGGGAAGGAATGGTATAGAGATAAACCCCCAGGGTAATGGACTGACTAAAAAAATCATCAATCCATACCCGATACTCCATTACAGAAAATATTGGTCTGTTAAGCCCCCTAGTCAGAACAAAAATGAGCAATTCTCTAAGGCAAGGATCATCTAGGGTGTCCAAGTTACGAGGTTGTGGGATGGCCATAAGATCTAGGTTGGGTTTAATCATCTTGGTGTCCATCCCAAACACTCTTTCTAAATCCTCAATTTCATCCCTAGCATTCCTTGCACCATCACGTGGATCTTCCTGCTCTTCATCAGGAGTCACAATTTCGCTTTCAGATATAAGCGAATCAGAGGGTGACTTCGAAGTGAATGAAGGCAGGTTGGAAGCAACAGATCTAGGGATTATCCTATCAATGTCATCCCCGGGTTTTTGTTCTTTACTCAAATCTTCCCCAGAGTCTATATGTGAATCCACATAAATCTTAGAAATTGCTTCCAAATTTTCCATCATTTTATCATGAGGAGAAATATCATCAATGGGTGTGCCAAGGAAACCTAATTTGGTCAAATTTGTGACATCCTCAGGGGCTAACTCTTCAAATAAGACATAATCACCCTTAGTGTCACTCCAAATCTTGAATGTAGGTTCCTCATATAATTCGTCTTCCTCCTCATCACACAATTCATCATGTACCCGAGGTCTAGAATCATTTAATATCTCAGCAGATCCCCTAGGGTGCTCTATCTGAGGTAAATTATTTACATTGGTTACATCAGACTCCTCAGATAGGTCAATTTCTTTAGGGTTAGGTTCCCTAAGGGTGGGTTTGAGTTCCATATCGTGATCAGAAGGGAGGGTAGGATTAACAACTTGACTTTGACCCACTTCATCAAATGTCACAAAAATACTATCATCTGGGTCGAGGTCTTCCAATGATACCATCATTCCCTTCTTTTGACTCCAATATAATTCAGGTGGATACTCAACCTTATCATCATCTTCCTCGGGTTGCCACCTTTCTTCATCCAATGCATAGCTACTTTCATGTGTATTTTCCTCCCACCTAAAGTGTAGATCTCTCAAGGAAGTGTCATCTAATGGGGAGGTTTCAAAATCGATCCACGAAAAGTAGCTATTCTCCCCAGAATTTCCCTTCAACTTAAAGTGTAGCTTTCCCACGGGAGATGCATCTATTGTAGAGGGGTGTACGTCATCGTCAATGGGGCAGATTGGGTGGTTAATTTCATCTCTTTCTTGTTGGCCTGCTCTCAAAGATTCTCCTAACAATTCACTCATTTCATTTTGCATTTTCTGTATTTCCATCTTCAAAGAGGAGAGGTTATTTCTATCATAAGAGAAGTTAGGCTCAGGCTTATAGTACCCAGGAGTGTTTGTCCAACCATTATAAGTTTTCAGGGAGGGTGGGTTGGGTATTTCTTTGGTATGTGGGATATTGGGCAAAGCAAATCCTGCTCCTGAGTTCTGCTCACTAATTTGGGGCTTAACTAGGCCAATACTCCTATAATAGGAGTAAAACGGATCCCAATGATTGTCATTATGTCCATCAAGGAATGGACCATCTCGGCGTCTGGGATCGAAGGATGCAGAGTGGGGGTGAGGGTGTGGGCAAGATGTGAAAGGATGAAAATCAATGTGGTCCATTCTAACTCACACTTCAATCAGAATTCCCCAAGCAAGACACAATTCAAAAAGGACCTTTTAGGTCTTTCCCAATTTAGGCTTTTGATTTTAAGTCAGATTGCAAGTGACAATACAATTTGTTCAATCAATTTACGCGCCTCTTGTCGACCTACGGCTCGCCTAAAAAGACCTAGTTGGAGCTTAGGTGTTTTTCCCTAAATCTCAAATGGTCAAGTAAATCCAAAGACGGAAGATCGAGGGATGCAAGTAGGCCTAAGCCTTCCTTTGAAGCTGTGCTTTCGCGGTGCTCCTCAACTACCCCCAAAAATCCGTGACAGGGTATCCCCCTCTTTGGATTTACAAAACCTTTGATCTCAAGTTCCGAACACTTCAGAATCCAACGAAAGGAGGGCTCTTGTCCTAGTATTTCCAAACCTAAGGAGTGTCTAGAAGCGTGCCGTGGTGCAAGTGAAATAAGTGTGCATACACCGTAAAAGATTTTGAACTTTGAATCGCACGCCAAGTTTGAAAATGAAATCCTTGGTTTTTAAAATGTCCTTCCTTTAATTAGTCCTTTTTCTAAAAAAAAATGTGACCACTTGTTAGATTTATTCAGTACAGATTAGGTGGTCTTCGCATTAAATCCCAAATGCAATGCGTGATCAAAAATAGGATGCAAAGTAAGAGAATGCGTACCTTGCCTCCAGCGATCTTCGATGCAAAAATGCACGCAATGCAGAAAAGCAAATCTAGAGGCTGCTCATACAGACCTAAATGGTTCATCCTAGGGCAGGCAGCTTCTAGCAGGCAGCTCATTTTTTTCTTTTTCTATTTTTTTTTTAGAACTACTTATGCACAAGCAAATAAAAGAAATAATAAAAAAAAAATAAACCTAAATCTAAAGAAAAGGGAACAGGCTCCCAAAAATTACCCAACACGGGTCCAAAACAAAATCGGGGAACAAACCCCTAAAAATTTACCCCAGAATAAGGGTTTCAAACTAACTGTAATGAAAAATTAAGTCTACAATCTTAATTCTATTCTAATTAAACTAATGACTAAATGGTGTCCGTCGCGTCCTCGTCCTTCTCCTCCGTTTAAAAATGGCTCGCCCAATTCTCGTCTGGCGACGTCAAGGGTCGCCTCTCATACTGGCTAATTCTTGCACAAATTTTCTTGCACAGAAAAGAAAATAATGAATGGTCAAATCTCTATGCAATTGACAAATAATCAAAATAAAATTAGGCGAAATTATTGCATCTGTTGCCTCCTCGGCAACGGCGCCATTTGACTGGTCGATCTTTCGCTTTTAAGTCGTTTGTAGTTTAATGTGGTGGAAAAATCGACTAATCAATTTTTAACAAGAAATAACCACTCGCAGAGGAGCGGGTCGTATCCACAGGGAGGCAATAACGTATTAAAATTTGTGCCACTTAAAAATGTTTGTTCGTAGTCAATTTGGATAAGAACCAAGCCAAGATTGCCTTTAGATTAAGGTTTAAGCAAGAAACAATGCTGAAATGGCAATTATGAGAAACTATAGGATATTTTCCGCAATACAGAGTCAATAGAATATGATTAAAATGTGGCAATGGCAGAAAATGTAAATTTTAATTAACGTTTTAATGTAACAAAACAGGGGAATTTTTCCCCGTTGTCTTGCGCGACGAGGAGCCGATGGCCGGGCGCGGGAAGCTCGGAGGATGTCCCTTGGATCAAGGGGTTCGAATCGGTGGTGGCGGCGAGTTGCGCGGTGGTCGGAGGTGGCCGGACGAGCTCCGGCGGAGGTGCTGCAGCCGGCAGCTTGCGCAGCCTGTTGGCGTGAAGTCCGCCGCCTGCTGCTGCTGCGGGGGTGGCTGCTGCCGCTGCTGTGGGCACTGCTGTGGCTGGCGTGGCAGGCGTTCGTCTGCAGGCGCGGGGAAGAGGGCGCGTGTAGTGAGGCGTGCGCGGGACTGCTGGCAAGAGGGCGTAGGGGGGTGGTTCTGCAGGTGCTGTTGCAGATGGTGGGGCGCGCACTGCAGTCGGTGCGGGAAGGTGCTGCGGGTGCGGGAGCTCACGCGTGAGGTTCTGCAGACGTGTGCGCAGGCTGGTGCGCGCGGGTGAGCGGTGAGGTGTAGGCTGAAGGTGAGCGGGTAGACTTCAGACGGGTGCGTCGATGGTTGCGCGTGGAGATGGCGAAGGCTGCAGGCGCAGGGAAGGTGGCGTGAGCGGGCGTGAGGGCTGGAGGTTGTGCACGCCTTGCATGCGGTTGGAGATGAGCGGGCTGCTGCGGCGTGGGTGGTGGAAGTGAAGTGAGAGGACGGAGATTGCTGCTGGAGTGGGGGTGGACTTCAGACGTCCGGGAAATTTCCCGGACGTCTTAAGTGACTGAAAGGGTGATTGCACAGTGGCTCGGCGGTGGTGGTTGGTGACGACGGCGAGGGAGATGCACGCTGATGTGCTCACGGTAATGCGGACGAGCTCCGGATGGCGGTGTGGCCTGTCACACCACAAGCCCACGGTGGTGGAGACTCGCCGCCACGGTAGAGGCCGGCAGTGTGGAATGGAAGAGAGAGGTTCTCTCTGCACAGTGGTGGGTCGGTGGCGGAGGCCTCCTGAGCTCGGCTGCCTCCCTGCTCCTTTTGTAGTGGCCTGAACAAGCTTGAAATCAGCCGCCGACCAGATCCACCACATCCGCTCCCCCTTGAATGGCTTCATCACTACAGCATCCGGGCGTTGGAGCGGCACCCAGCCGTTCTGAAAGAAGAAGAATAACGAAAATATTGTTAAAATATTAGGGTTATTTATGTACAGACCCTCAACTTCTATGTTAATAAAAACAATGTACCTAATTGGTTATCTAATTAGATGAATGCTATTCTAAGCTAATTCTAAATGCACTTAAGATATGAATGCAATGTATGGATTATGTAATTAGATTAAAACTATGAATTGATCTATTTACATCCTAATTTATACTAAATAAATGTTAGAATTAATCTAATGTATAGGCACTTAAATACTTAAATAGCCCACAACTATGGGCTAATCACTAGGGTTATGTGATGAGGCGTTGATTGGGGTGGTGCCTCTTAATTTTCCACTTTCAATGTGTGTGCTTTTATCAAAACATGATTTTCAAGCAAAGATTTGTAAGATGTGGTATCTTTTAGTGTTTCATCCTTACTTTGGTGTCTTTTAGGGTTGGCATGTCTTAATGTTTTCAGACAAGTTTCAGTGGGCACGTCAAGTTTTGCACACAATTTGGTGAAAGTAGATTTCCTTTTATTGTGTAGAGGCTCTAAAATCCTAATGTATTCATCCTAATGATCATGCAGCTTCTATTAGATGAGTCAGTTTTAGGGTTGAGTGGTACGGCCCAAGTCAAGTCACAGTGGCTTCGCAAACACCACTCAAAAAGAGAAAACAACACTCCAAGAATTTATTCAGGATGTTAGAGTGTACATTTTTTTGTGAGGTGATGTGTTAAGGATGTGGGTCAAGCAATCATACACCATGCCAATTTTTTTTTCAATTTTCACAATTTTTTTTAGTTTTTCACGCAAGAAAACAATCATGAGAGAAGAATTACTCACTATCGATCCTTGTTGTGCCTACTCCCTTGTTACCGTCATGGGATGCGTCGCTTCACCGTCCAAGCGTCGAATTCCTGCAACCATCAAGTAAAAAGGAAACAAGGCATTAGACGATGTGAGAATGGATGTGGAATGGAAGTGACAAAACAAATCCGTTGTGTCCCCGGCAACGGCGCCAAAAACTGGCGTGGGCTTGTGCGTGTGTATTAAGAAGTATCGTTATAGTCGCACTTGCAACGCCGGTTTAAAGTAAAGAAACGGAGGTGAGTCCGAGTGTCGATCTCAGGGAGGCGTGAAAATCGAATTTTGCTTATCACTTGCTGTCATGGAAATTGTGGAGTTTTTCTTGCGAAAGGTGCGGTTGAAAAGTGAGAGAGAGATAGAGATAGAGAGAGAGGGAGATTAGGGTTAGAGTCATTTCTTGCTTGATCATGCAACTTGAACAGGAAATAAAGTAAACAACTAAATGGAAAGTAACTTCATTAACCATGCAGCTTTAGTTCACGGATTACAACATTAGATACATGCTTAAACATAAATAAAGGAAAGCTTAAAAGAGAGGAAGGGAGAGAGAGAGGGGAAGAGCGGCGAGGCAGCCACGGTGGTGGAGAAGGCTCTGTCGGTGGCTCGTCGTCTCCAACGATTACAAGAGGGCCTAAAGCTAACTAAGAGATGGGTAGAGTAGTCGCAAGGGAAGTGAATGCCTTAAATGAGTGGTTGAAGGGGGTTTAAATAGGGAGAAGGGCTTTCTAAAAGAAGAAGGGGTTTTAGCGATGTCTCGGACATCGCTAAAACCCCTTCTTCTTTTAGAAATCCCTTCTCCCTATTTAAACCCCCTTCAACCACTCATTCAAGGAATTTACTTCCCTTGCAGACGTCGCTAAAACCCTTCCAAAAGCATCGGTGAAGCCCCCAGCCCTCCGGTAACACGCCCGCGCCATTCTTCTTTGCGCCCGATCTGTGGCCGCTGCATGAGAGCCATCCAATCGAAGATCAGACGGCTGAGATCCTCCCCTGGGCACGCTTGGATCGCGCCTCGGGAGAGCATGCGCGCGGGCATCGTCGCTCGGCGTGCACGCGTGCGTGGGAGCTCTCTGTCTGAGGGTACGCCGCGTGGCGCTATCTCGGCAGCCCGCTGCTGATCCGACGGCCCAATTTTGCCGTGCGCCTTGCTGCCCTCAATTTCCCACACCGCTCGACTCGAACCCGCGTCACGTGCATGTTGGCGTGCGTGTTAACCGCTACGCCACACCCGCGGCTTTATCGCGGCGATCGTGGGCGGGTGCACAATTCTCGACAGTCCGATCGAAGATCGACAGCCAGGATTTGATCTCCAGCTGAAGGTGGAAGTGGCACGCGGTGAGCAGACGCCACGTGGCACAATGAGGGTCGTTGATCCTCAGATCAACGGTTAGAATTTCTTGGGTTCATCGTGGGAGCTCCGGATGTCGGATTTGGTCGATTTGAGTCCTTTGGACTCCGTTCGTCGTTCTGAATCCATCTGTGCAATCCGATTGCTCATCTGAGGCCTGCTTTGACAAGTGCTTACGCAAATGGCCATTAATACAATTTTATAAGCAATCTTGGTATATGATGCATGCAATGCTCCCATTCTACTTATGTTGTGCCTTTTATTCTTAAGAAGGGCCTTATTTAACAGAATTATCACCCCCATATACAGCGTTATCAGCGCTACTCTATATTTTTATGCATATCTTTATACAAAGCATTAAAGCACATTTTGCAGCTCAGGTGTCTCAGACAATACTATCTCGAAGTGTCAGAGCGAGAGCCTGAACCCGCTTAGAGCGCTGATGAGAGCGGAGAACTATGCGATCGGAATTGGATTTTGAAAACCCGTCGTTATAGTTTGATTTGCAAAGCAATTAGTCAACAAATAAATTTAACCAAAATTTGTAAAGAAAATTTGGGTTGAACACAGGGAGGCAGACGTTTGATTCAAAACTGCATTTGTTTAATTGTTACGAAGCAGATTAGTTAGTCAAATTGAGTCTAAACTAACTATCTACTTAAAGAATAAAGAATAGAAGATAGAGATAGAATATTACAAATAAAAATAAAGAGAGGTAGAATAAACATGAATTTCATTATCACAAGCTGATGTTCATTACAATTACAACTATTCACTACATTAGAAAGCAAGATATCTACACTAGAAAGCGGTAAAAGAGAAGGTAGAGAGAAGTTATCCTCCTAGACTGCTGCTTGGGGGACAAGCCGGACGAGGCGACACCTGGAAGACGAAGGACGAAGCAAGAAGAAGGGGAACAAAGCGGAAAGAACTAGAGGTGAAGTGGGACGTCGTCGTCGCAGGATCCACTTCTTGAATGGAGTGAGAGGACAACCGCGGGATGCTCCACGAAAGGGGGAGAAGGTGGAAAAATTCTAATTTTTACTCTAGAGGAGCATCCCAGGTTTAGGACAAGCTCTTAGAGCTTTGGAGGGTGTGAGAGAAGAGAAGAAGGGATGAAGAAAATGTGGTGGTCATAGGGCTATTTATAGGTGAGGTTTAAATTGGCAAATAGGTCATTTCACTTAAAAACATTAAATTAGGGGTCCTTAGTGACGTATTTAAACGTCACTAAAGCCCCCAAATGTGGGCTTAGTGCATGCCCGCCCGTGCCCTCTCTCCTTCCTCGCGCCTCAACTCTCACTGCCTGTGCATTTTCAGCCAAACGCACTCGAGCCCCTCTGACTTTGGACGTTGAGCGGCTGAGCGTAGATCTCAGCCGTCCGATCAAGATCAAATTCCCACGATCGCGCCGCTACCGCTTCGTCTTCACCCGTTGTGGCATGACGTAGCCCCATTCTAAGCCGCTAGATCCAGATCAAAGGGTCATCATCACACTCCAGCCCACCCTTTACGTTGCGCGTCTGATCACACGTACGCGGCGAGCGTTCAATCGCGAGTCCACTTAATCCAAGGATCTGGGCTGTTGGCATCAGATCGGGTGGCTGGATTTTGTGCCTACACGAGAAGGGAAGATGCACTGCACATGACTCGAATGCACGCTCTCAGCTCCCACAACACCTTAACCGCTGCGCTGTGCCTTCTTCTTTGTTAAATTCTTAACTGCGGTGTGCGCGCTTGTGGCCGTTGGATCAAGATCCAATGGCCCAGATTTGATCTTTCATTGAGGAGAGAGTGAGAGTATGGTGGGTCTTCAGTCTTCTACTAGGTTGGTTTGGGTGGTCGAGATGGCGCCATGTGGTACCATCTTGGCCGTCCATCTTCTGTGACTTCTAGAAGGTGCCACGGATGTCGGATTAGGCCGATTTTCATGCCATTAGGCTACGATCATCGATCTGAACCCATCCATGTTGTCAGATTTGTCATCTGAAGTGTGGATTGACACCATCTTGGCCCTTGATCTCTGACCTTCCTCGGATTATATCTATGCTACAGAAGTCCGATCAGGACGATCTTGGAGTCGTTGAACTCCGATCGGTGCCCTGATCAGATCCATACGGTTGGATCTTTGATCTAAGGCCCCAATTAAAAGTCACCCTATTACCTGACTACAAAAAGGGAAAATTAACCTAAAATTTACACAACCTAACCTAAATGTAATATGATGCATGTTATGCAATATTTATAATGTATGATGCAACTATAGTACTAAGAACATGCATAAATAGACATTTTTGGCTATTTAGATGTATGCACATCAAGCGCCCCTTTAGATTGCTTTATGTTTGGGATTGTGAGCTCCTACAGGGCGTCTTGGATGCTACTATCTTGAAGCATCGATGCTAGAGCCCTTTCGAGGATTTGGTGATGGAAATGATGACCTCGACACAATCTACATTAGGACTGATCTGAGGATAGGCATGGGGGAGCAAAACATTTCAGAAAAAAAAGTTGGCCATTTACAAAGCACCGATAGTTGAATTTTCATCGTCACACAAATTCTGGATTGATTTCTTAAGTTAAGGAGGTTTTTATTGCAAAAATAGTTGATAGGATAATTAGAGTTTAACGAGGTAAATTTGTTAAATTCTAGGGAAGATACACTAATCCTATTTATACTAACCCTTGGATCCAAGGATAAATCCTAATGTTTATCTTAAACAAATCTTGTACCCTCCTTACTTCTCTATCAACCAAAGTCCTGTGATAATGTTTTCCTCAAAAGTAAAAAAATTAGTTTTTCCCAAAATCGTTTTGCGAAATTCAATTTTGTTAAGAGACTAGCAAAAAATTAAGCATAAGGGTGTGATAAATACTAGTTTATCATCACTATTATGCCTAAAAATACACCTAGCTCTTAGGTTTTGCACACTGCTATGGTTTGGGATTGCATTTAGGCATTTCATAGTTTAGGCATTCATTGCATTATTTTTCCTTATTTTGACTTTCTATCATTATCATGGATGATCACACAATGAAGATCAGCTAAACCCTAGCAATGTGAAAGGCAGACTTCCAAGAAGAATAAGATGGAACCCATTCCAGTTAGATCTCAGCTTAATCCAAGTGGATTCCAGCTCAGACCCACCTCATCCTAGCTCTAACAAGCTCATGGCAGCTCTAGTCAACTTATGTTAGCTACTAGTCCTCAACTAGCTAAGCTAAGTCAGCTGAGAAGTCCACAACCAGCTCAAGGCAACTTAACACCAGCTCATGAAGACTCATCCTAGCTCAACTTAGTTAAACTTGTCTACTGGACCTAAGCTAGCTAGCTAAGGAGTCTTCAAGAAGATCAAAACCAGGTCCCCTCAGCTTTAGTTGAGACTAGCTCAACCTACTCAACTTAGTAGCTAGTAAAGAACTAGCTAGCTAACCTGAGTAGCTAAGCTCCCAGAAGACCTTTTCCAGCACATACTAGCTCCATGCAAACTCAGAGTAGCTCCACCAACTAAACCTCAACTCCTCCTTCACTACTCTACTAGCTAAGCTAGCTTAGCTAAGCACCACCTCACTTCTACTCCATGGCCATCCACCCCCCTACTTAGCTCCATAACTACCACCACCTTCCTTAACCAAAACCACCCCACAACCATCCCCCTTTTGGCACCAAACCTAAGACCCTTTCTCCCCATTACCACCACCAAAAGCCACCTAAAAGTTGGTGCCAAATCACCCTTCTAGAAACCCCTTAGGTGGCACCAACTTACCCCTTAATCTCCACCATACACCTACCCTCTTAAGCCATCTACACCCTACATCTTTTCCCACCAAAAATCCCCTTCTAGATGACACACACCTTGGTGCCAAATCAAGGCAACCCTACTAATAGTCCACTTTAGTAGACCCTTATTTGGCCTAAGTACTCTCTAATTATATGTTCTTTGTTTCTAATTGCTTAAGAGTTAAATGGTAATTTATCTTAGTCCCCGTAAAATTTTATGCACCAATTTCATAATTAATAGCATATTGTTATGATTACCCATTTGTTGGATGTAGGCTGGATGCAAGAATTATTGAAACAAGGAGGGCATCGTTTGCAAATAGGACCTACACATGACAGTCGTCCAATTGCATTATATAAGATGTCCTGAGCTCAGTTTGGACGTCTAATGACCAGCAATCGTGAACCCACCACCATTTACATTTTAAGATGTCCAAAGCTCAATCTAGATGTCTAATGAACTGACGTATTTCAAATACACCATCACCCTCCTCCAAACCTCTTCATGCAAGCATAGCACCACCAGCAAATCCCACCACCAACCCAAGGTGGCTAAACTTCATACAACAACACCAACTTCAATGCATCACCTCCCCAATGATTTGGATTTCCTCGTCAAGTTGCTGGTCGAAATTCTTGACAGAAGAAACCAACAGCGGATGTTTTCAAAAGGAGAGGTGCAACAACCATACGAGAGGGCCATCTTTCTCCCCCCTGGGGGCTCACCCACCTCCACCATTAGCACCATGGCTGGAGCAGAACCTATGGAAGGAGCATGCACTGTGGACCTCGTGCACACTACCGTCACCCCGAGCTCACCTATCTCGTGTGCACAGTGACAACATGCACACATTGCTGCCACTCTTCTCCTTCCCCCTAGTTGTCTTCTTCAACCTCTGCCACTCCACTTGCTTCTTCCTTACGTGAACCCAACATCCACCGGCCTTCCTCGCTTTGAGCAGCCATCACAAACCACCCTCGTTGCTGCCAACATCACCATCGTCACTCTGCCACCGCAACCACCTGCAACCCTCCTCTCCAGTGACCACCACCAGTCATTCCCTCTTCTTCTTCCCCTTCATTCTTTTTCTTCTTCTTCACCCACCATCCTTTGCCCATGCCAACAAAGGAACCCAAAGCTACAGTAAGAAACTCCTCCATTAGACCCCTCTTCGGCCTCCAAACTTCAAATCGAGCACCCTCGCCGACTTCAATCACAATCCCAAGCCCTTGCTAACTTCAAGCACCATGCACGGAGGTTCATGGCTGCTACTTAAGCTCCTCGCCACCGGCGTTCTCCTTTGCCTCCGGTCACCACTGTCGGCCACCTCTTGCCGCCCGACCACCATCACCATGATCCAGTTGATCTCCATCGCACACAGGTTTGCAACCGACCCTCCTCTTCACGCGCAAGTAGGAGAGAGAGAGACAAAATGCTCCATTTTGATGGCAATTAAAATTTACCGTATATGCCATTGTGAGAATTCCTATTCCTTTATTTACTGAATTAATTTATTGAAAGGAATTTGCATGTATATCCCTCTTTTCTATCTGAATTACTTATAGTTGAATTTTTCTCATGAATGTTATAAAGCATGGGATATTGGTTATAGTGAAAAAAAAAAATCTTTTTTGTAGGAGATTAATATTGGCAATGTTTGCTATTGCCAAGATCACTATTCAATTATTGATAGGATATTATATAATGGTAATTTTGCAGGTGAACACCTACCTTCTTGATTAATTACTTAGAATGAGAATTTATGTTGGAAATGAGTTGCACTAGTTAGTATGTGCACCTTTTCTTATTTCCGAATAAACGAGGCACTACTCACAAGTTTAGTAGACTAGTTCCTCCCTGTGGAAATGACATAACTATTTTTGTGGTTAGATTTGAATTACTTGATGTTTTGAGAGTCGATTTTCCACCACAAAAGTATTACAATGACATGACATTTTATGTGCAAAAATTCATCAAAAATGAGAATCAACATGTCTAATGGCGTCGTTGCCAAGGAGGAATCATCCTTATTAAGCTTTTCAGGGAATTTAGATTATTTTTGTGCTATTTTTAAAGCTTTTCTAAATTACTGCCACTGATTCTGTTTATGTGCAAAAGCATACAAACAGCGCGACGGGCGTACATGATGGAGGCGATATTTCTGGTAGACCTTAACGCTACCTGAAGGACAGCAATAGGTGCCTGTGGGTCTTGATCCCACGCATGTGAAGGTGTATGGAGGAACAATTAGGAAAACTGCTTCCCTGATTTCATTGGATCTTAGTTTAGGTTTAGACTTTTAGATTCTAATTATTGGTTATCTCACCCTTGTAGTCTAGGACTTATTTTCGGGGTTTGTCCCCTAAGTTTTTGGTTGATTCTTTTGTTCTGGGGGTATTTTTGGGGAGTGTGTTCCCATTTTATTTAGATTATAGGTTTATTTGAACTACATGTTAGTTAGTTAGCTAGCTAAATTAGATTAGGTTCGTTTGCTTTTCTTAAAAAAAAAATTTTGAACTGCTTGCTAGAAGCTACATATCTATAAGGCAACCATATAGGATTGTTTGAGCAACATCTAGTTTTTCTTTCTACATAGCAAACATCTTGCATTGAAGAGAGCTGGAGTAAGGTACATCTTCTCTTTAGCATCAAATACTTGTCATGCATATACATCGGGCTTAAATCCAAGACCACTAAAGTGTTTGAATCCAATTAATTCAGTGTCACCTTAAAAGAAACTAGGATTGCTAAGAGGTTAGACCTTAAAATCAGTGACTTTAAATTATGTGCAAAAGGACTTGTTTGTAGGATTTCAAAATACAAAATGCATACGTGTGTTGCACACCTGAGGCACTGTGCACATCATGCATAAGGTCACTAGATAAATTTCTACCTCTCCTCTTTGCATCACAAGGGAAATTAGTTTGAAATCAACAAGCCTATCCACCAAGTTACTTCTATTCCTCGTGTGTGGGTTCGATTCGAGACTTCTATCCCTTGCGAGTAGGCTGTAAGCACCAAGAAAGGTTGGCCTAGGAAGCATAATTCTTGTAAAACTTATTTGGCCATCTATTGTAACACTGTTAACCTCAACCTTCCTCAGGCAAGTTTGGTTAGGGATCTCAAGGTGCATTTGACCTCTTATACCACTTAAGTGGGAACAAAGGAGCATTGACATGACTTCTTTGACTAACCTATGGAGTAGGATTGGGGAGACCTGCAATATACTAAAAATAGATCCCACTGTATTTGTGTTTGTTTTAGTAGTGGTAGAGCTCTCTAGGAAGTTTCTATTTGATTTCTTCTAAGTCCTAAGAGAGTTAAACCTGTTTAGCTTAAAAGAAATGGATCACCCTTACTCCTATCATTTAGATTATCAGAACCAATACTTCCCATCTTTTAGCCATGATCTCATGCCTTGAGCATATCCATCCTTAAAGGTGTACAATGATAATTCATGGGATCAATCCTACTCCTATCTGGGGAGTACTGGACCGATAACTCTCACTTTTGAGCAAAGCTTAGGAGTGAGATTTTCCACCTCTAGAATCCCCACTACTATACAAACACCCAACCCTCCCACCTTCGTGATTTTTCTTATCAAGGTTGGACCAATACTCCTAGGCAACCTAAGCTTGAGAATGACTATCATCCCCAATTTGATAATAGTACTTTTAGTCTCGCCATTCAAGGGCCAGACATACTTATGATTATATCTTTTAAAACCATTCCTACTTTGGAGGACCCCTATTATCCTTCACTCCTATTTCAAGAGGTCCCTTTTTCTATTACTCTTTTTCCTAGACCTCTCTAGGTAGCCTGCGAAGTTGTCTATTATCATGTGTTCTGGTGAGCATTTGGGATAATGTTGCATCATCAGCTCTCCAACAACCTTGGCTACTTGTTCTCTAGGTCTGTGCTTTTATGCATATTTTTAGGGCCTAGTTCTTTTTGTTTGGAATAAGAATTGCCGATTCCCTATAAGTCTGGCTACTGATAGAAAATGCAACGCTTGTTGGGAGGCAACCCAATGTCCAGAATAATGCCTTCATTAGGTGATTTCCTTCTTTTCTCCCCCTATTTTAATTTTACATTGAGGACATCACAGGATTTAGGCATAGGGGGTGCATTTTACATTTTTTATCTTTCTTAGGTAGTATTCATGCATTTAGGTTAGGTGCATTAGCCAAAAAATAAAAAAAATAAAAAAAAATTCTGAGCTGAATTGGTTAACCCTAGTAAAATATCTTTATCAAGAAGGTTTCAGTGAAGATTTTCTTCTTAAAATTATTTCTTAGTTTAGAATCCAGTATATTTGCTTCACTTATAGATAGATTGGGTAATGGATCTTTTAAGAAAACCAATAGACATTTTTAGCTTGTTGAAAAGAAGCATTTCTTCTTTTCCAGAATCCTTGAACAGTTAGTAGGGAGTCAGGTAACTACCTTCTATTAGATCCACCTAACATTTGTAAGGTGAAAGTATAGTGACTATTGGTGCAAGGACTCTTAATTTCTAAATAAATGTATAATTGATACCTTAAAGTTAGCCATAGTTTTCGCTCTCAGTTCCTATGTACGAACATTATGTGTGAAGTCCTGAGTGTCACTAAATAAGGTAGATGCACAGAGATTGAGTTCTAATAAAACTATGACTATGGTGGATGGTTACAACCGTCCTTCATAGAATCTTCGGTTGAAGGAGGGTATTAGTTAATGAAAGAATTTCTACACTAAAAGTTTTGAGCTTGAAAACCCGCCATTGCAGTCGCATAAAAATTCGCTATCAAATAAAATTTACCGAAACTAATGGGAACACCAACATGAGTCATAACTAGCTCAATTTGATATGATGAGGTCATTAAATGCTCCTACATAACCACCAGAGAATTGCAATTCATTGCATTATCATTCTGAGAGAAAGACAAGAAACCAGGGTTAAAACTATAATTTTACCATCATATCATGAATGCCGTACAACCACAAGTTTTTTCAGGGGATAATTAAGGGTCAAATGGTGCTAAAAGGCTAACAAGTGGGTTAGAATAGATAGAAAAGGATTTTTCGCATGTTTTGAGAATTAAATGACTTTTGAAACCCTAAAAATAAACCTGCTTAATTAACTGAGGTTCTAATCAGGATAACATTCACCTAAACCCTCTAAAATTCATAGAAAAATATTCTCTAGGGTTTTGAACCTTCAATTTGACCATTAGAACCCGTCTTGACCCAAAATAGAGTCTCAAATAGACATTTTACCCTAATTTAGGTTTTTGCATAAATTACCCAGTCAAACTTGGTCAAAACCTAAATCCAACTTCACCATTGGATTCCTTAGGTCCAAATTAGGTTTGTACCAAAATTTAGACTCAATCTGAGATTGTCTTGACCTAGTTTGCAACTTGGTTCTGCCTGATTATATTTATGCCCTTAACTTTCAAAATCTTTGCAAAAAGGTCCTAACTTTGTCATCGTTTTCATGAATAGGTCCCTACCACCATTAATCCTATTCCTACAAACTCTGACAACCTAAAATTGGCAAGATCTCGTTGATTCCTTGATGAATCCCTTTCAAATTTGAAAGGGAAATTCGTCAAGGAATTTCCTTTCTTTTGAGCCAATTCCCACGCCCCAACCTTCCCAATCTCTCGTGCAAACGCATGAGAGATTCGGGTATCAAAAAATCCCATCTTCGGCGAAGCTTTCCAAGCTTGGGAAGTTTTCTTCTCAAGCTCAAAACTCCCTTTAAAGGCCTATAGAAAGACCACCAGATCAAACTATTCTTCCCACGCTCGAATTCAGCCTTGAACACCTCAAATTCCTCTCCTCTTTATTGGCCAAATCGCTCCTCGACGTCCAGCAACCCTCCCTTCCTCCGTTCTTCCTCCGTTCATAATATCGGTGATGGAGCTATCTCCCCCATCTTCTTCCGTGTTGAGCCATACCTTCCGATGCCCCCTTTGTCGTCTTCCTCGCCGTTTCCTATCCACCAGAGCAGCCTCCTCTGACGCCGGCCATACCACAACCAGCGCCATCTCCTTTCCCCTTCATCTGCTACCACTCTCAACCAACTCCACTTAGTCTCATCACACCAGCACATCCAAAACACTGCTTCGACCTCGCCAAAGCCCTCCGCAACTCCATCTTCCACCTCTCTAGTAGACCTCCAACGAACCCTAGTAGCCACCACACATCGCCAAACGAGCTGCTACCACCTCCCACGCCTCAGTCATACCCACGCAAGTAAAACCCCTCAAGAAATTGAGGAGATTACTTGTCCAAATTCACCCCCGAATACCACCACCTTCACATGCACAGTTCACCTTTGTCAGACCTCATCACCTACGCCTACACCATGTCGACCCCTTCAGCAAGTTCGTCATGCTCCGGTGATCATTCCTGAACATTTTGATGCTGCCGAAAGGTCTTTTTGGTGATTTTAGGTACCGACCCCCATCGCCATTAACGCCTCTCCAGCAACTGTAGCCCTAGCCATTTGTCTCAGGCAGCACGGAATCAACCCAGGAACACTTGCGACTAGGAAATTGGGGCATTGACCATCCCTATTATGCGAATTGGATGCCAACTTCATCTCCAGCTACTGTGTGAAGAATGAGGGATAGATAGTCCCACCTCGGAAGATTTGGAGCAGTTGAAGCTGCATAGGAGGAAAAAGTGATAGAGGCTTATCGCCTCGAATCACGTGGGCGGTGAGGTCCCCTACACCCTCACTAAGCCTCATTAGCGACACTATCTCCAGGGATCTAGTCTGGTCCGATTACCCGCCTAAGCCTGTATACTCCTCAGCTGTGACCCACGCCCACAGCCTTGGACCCGGGTGTGCTCTAGGTCCGAATACCCAATAACCCGATACTGTTGGAGGCTCTGGGAGAGCGTGACCTAAGGAGAGAAAGAGAGGAGAGTCTGCATGAGCTAGAGGGGAGGGTTTTGCTCTCTAGGAAGTTGGCTAACACTTAGCCAAAAATCTGAAGACCCTTCCCCCTCTGTGTGAAGAGGAAGAAGCAAGAAGAAGAAGAAAAGAAGAAGAAATTAAAAAAAAAGCACTATTCATCAGATATTTAAGACGTTTGATTGAATAATCAGACGGCTGACTTGAAGTTTATTTCATTCATAACTATTGAGCTTCATTTGATATTATTGTAGGGAGTAATTAGTAATTCAAATCACCATTTTACTCAATTCTTTTTGTAGTCTGACACATTGATCTTATTGTCATGTTATTCTAAATCAATTTCTGATTACAATTTCTTATCTCTATTGTTTTAAATTTGAATTTTGAGAATTGAATTCCAACTTGCTCCCAACGAACGACCTTAGACTTTTTCGAGTATAAATTTTATTTGTTTTTCACAAGATTTCAACTATACTGCAACGCAACGATTTAAAACTTGATTTCGAGCGAACAACAGAAACTCTGGTGAGTCCCGGGTCGAACACGAAGAGGCAAACGTTTGATCAAAAATCACATAGGAATTATTGTCACGAAAGCATATTAGCTGGTTGAAATTAATCTACTCTAGCTATTCTACTTAAAGAATAATTAACAGAAGAGAGAGATAGAATAATAAACTATAGGAAAACTATGCTTTTGTGATGGCTGATTGCAAAGGTAAATTTTTCCATCACAAAAAGATCCATTTTTTGTGACAGTAATAACATATCCTATACAAAACTAAGTTGCAATATTTTTAGAGATCTAAAATTATCATCATAAAAGTAAAACAAAAAATCAGATGAGCACTCTCCTGCCGATGCAAAAAAAATACCCCCCTTTACCTTTTTCCTTTCCCCTGACCTCCACATAAACCCTTATTCATCCCTTTCGTGATACACCCCAAGTCTAGCAATACCCCTGCTCCTAGCGCCCCTCCGCTCCAACAATAAGCTGCAACACACTTTCACGTGAGGGAGTCAAGGGAGAGAATGGTGAGGATGGGAGATGCCAACACACAACGAGCGAGGAGCAACAAAGGAGGAGAAAGAGCTCTGGTGAAAACAGAGCGACGCCATCGCCTAGGGCTCCGATGCTCCTAGGGCTCCGGCACTCCTTAGGCGACGCAGCCATTGCTGCTCCCCCTTGTCCTCCTCTGTGTCTGGCTGTAGAACATCTACGCAAGGGTGCACGGGGCTATGCGAACAAAGCGCTCCATTGACGCCATGGTCGTGCCTTACCTCCTCAACCTCCTTGCGCTGGGATTAAAAAGGAGTGCCTTCTGATCACATCCACTGCCGTCCTTGGACATCCACTACCGCTACATCTTCTGATCACATCGACGCCCACCTCATTTCTTGCAAGGCTACCTTAGCTCTCCACTCCATCATCTGCAAGGGCCATGCCATTAGGCTCCTCCTTCAGAACTACCCCGAGTTCACCTTCGCCTCCACGCTTAGCGCTACCCAAATGCTAACTTGGTTTTGAGGCGTTACTGGCTAAGGCAGATGAGGCATCTATGTCGAAGGTGGAGATCAATTTGTGGGGATCTTGTTCTCGTTGGCAACGATGGGGTTTCCCAAGGGATGCACAAGAGCCTTGATGAGCATGGCACAACAAACCGATGTCAAGAACCCTAACCTGGACATGGAAGAAGGGGGATGCGGTGTTGTGCGTGTTCCCCATAGTTTTGAACCTTGCTTCTAAGGCCGAGGTATTTGATCTTGTTTATTGATTTTAAGATTCATTGTAGTTTCCCTATTTCTCTATTCATTATAGAACCCTAACCTGGCCATGGAAGAAGGATGGAGTTTCGTCATGATTGATATAAGTAAATGTGGAATATAAGAGACCTTGAGCTTGGGGCATATTTCGATCCTATGATGTTGTAAAGATTTTTCATTTATGGGCACTATTAAAACGAATCAAAGAAATAAGAGAGAATTTTGTTTCCCATTTCAAGAGGGAAACAAACAATAGCGACCCACATCTAATCTGCATCCATAGATAGATAGATAGATTTAAGAAGAGAAAGGTCTATGTGATGCTCCAATGTGTTGACAAGGGGTTGCAACAAATCTTGTTCTATGGGGATACGACTTTTGATATGGATATTCAAGAGAATTCGCATAAGGCATGGTAGTAGGTAGGTGTTAGATACATGTTGCATTAACTTTTGTTAGGATCCTAGTCCTTATGGTTCTAAGAGATATTCTAAACATATGTTACCTAAGGTTGACATAAAGGACTTTATAAAGGGTTCTTAGAGTTTCTCAATCTCCTAGTGGCATGCTTTATTAATTTTGATAAACAACCTCCACTACAATAGATTCAATTTTGTGCAACCTTGGTATGGAATAACAAAAGAATTCATGTGCTAATGAACATTAGTTGCCAACTCCATTCAATATGGTTGATCCTATAAGAATCACAAATTGGTCAATTGCCCTCATAAATTGGTTTGAGAGAAAATGGCACCCTAAATCACACATGGCTAGCAATATAAGTCCAAATCTTCTCAGCAACATTATGTCTACAGAAGAACCATGTTATGTTACAAGTGATGAGAATAGAGGAGAGAAGACGATGCATGTGGAACCAAAATGTTTAACCCAGAAACTCTTGACAGCTTGTTGTAGCTCATGAATTGCACATTAGTTTGATTCACTCAAATAGGTGTCATACCTTTTCTCCTTCAATGAACACATACATACTATAAAGGGTACAAAAAGGTGAATACGTTTTGATAATTCCAAACATGAACTAGTAAGTGACATATATCCACTATTTAGTAGGCATTCTCTAAGGTTTAGAAGAAGTATCTTCTATTCCTTTTTGTTTATCATTCAGAAACATTAGGCAACAAGTCCAATCATTCTTATTCAATGCATTTCACCTACGACTCATTCTTTTTGTAAAAAAATGCAAGAAGATACAATTTGTGTTGAATTTACATCGTTTCTGTTGGTTATTGTCCTGAAAAGGAGTGCATTTAGGTCTATCTAATCACATTTATCCAATTATAGTTTTTGTAACCACATATCCCTATAAATGACCAGATTTTTTGAGTCATGTAAACAAACATAAAAACATCCTTGATAGTTGCCTAGTATTGGTTGGGTTACACATTTTCTAGGTAAACCAATTCATTACAGGAACCAATTCATTAGTCCATTAAATCATTAAGTGGTGTAACTTGATTATTTTTATGGATAAATATTTATAAATTTATTTTGTGGCAAGCTTAATCTGATCTTTTATTCTTGGATTATTCGTTCTCTGAAATCTAAGAATGACATGTTGTATGTGCATTTCTCAAATTGAGCTCAAGATGCACTTTCCTTTTAATATTGTACTTCTAAGGCTCAACTTATCGTATGCATGATATTTCAAACCAAGCACTATATGAGCACCAATGCTGGGGATTTTTCCAAATTTCTTATCATTCTCTTCCAAAGTAAAAGAGAACATAAGAACTAGTACTTATTGGAAGGACCAATGTGGTTAGCGTATATCTTCCAATAATATATATAGATAGAGATATATAGTGGGGCAGGTAGAAAGCAAGGAGAGGAATGGCAAGTAGGAAAGTTTTTGGAGAGCTTTACCTAAAAGAGGCCATAGGGTTCCTCTATTTGATTCAAGGAGAAGCCTTTGCTTCCTTTTCTAGTACCACTGCTTTTCTTGTCTTGGGCTATTGAGAGGTGGGTTGTGAACTTTTGAAATTGGCTACCTTGATTGTGGTTGTATGGGTGATAATAAAGGTGGGGTGGTTCTTCCTTTGTTATGGTATTTTTCCTATTTTAAATTCTCTGCTATATGTTGGTTTTTGTTGGAAAAATTATATAATTAACTATGGTGGCTCAATGTGCATGTTTAATCTGGTACTTTTCTGCTTATGATTCAAATGTTCAATTATGTAGATGCATATGTTAAATGGGGCATTTAATCTTTTATTATGTCAATGACAGCACCAATGCTAAATCAAGAGTTGCTCTTATAATGATTTAAGTTTCAATATTTCCAAAATCAAGGACTTCTTTTGTGATTTGTCATGTTGCTTTTTTATTAGAATTTTGTCTTATTTTGACAGTCATGGCTGATGCTTGGGTGAGCAGCCATAGATGAAGTCAAACACCTTCCGTCGCACTCTTGATAAGTATGTGCAACATGAATGCTTCAAGAAACTTTTATATCAGTATGGATATGAAGGACCTAATGGCAGTCCACTTTGCACCCAAACAATTCCATAACTGCTGGCTTCCCACTAAAAATGAAATGACAACTCAAGGAGATAATATAGACAATGCAAATAAGATTAATAACAGCAACTAGGTGACGACCGAATAAGGCTTAAAAGAATTGAAAGGGAAAAAGCAGCAAAGGATAATATTAGGGCATAGAACTAGAAATGCCAACCGACCCTTATGGTGACAACACTTCATATGGCTTGTGATACACTTCTCTATTGTTTACAAGCCCATATTAATCTATCTTCAGAAATATCAAATAAACCAACCTAATTAGAATCTAGTTAAACACTTACAGAGAATATGTCCTTTTGACTGCATTCTTCTTTTCCTTTCTTTTCCTCAATGCATTGAGAGCATCCACCTCAAACCTGATTGTAATTGAGGAAAAATACCTATCTCTCATTTGTTTCAAAATCTTAAACTTTGATCTATGTATGCATCTTTACAAGTGGCCTTCTTTGGATCCAAGCAATGGGTTGCATGTAGCCCTTCCTAATATTTTAAAGCAACATAGTGACTTTCTCCTAGTGTGTTTTATATCATGTGAGACACATGAGAGCAGTCTAAGTAAAAGTTAAATGGGTTGGGTGTAGAGTAAAGCCATTTATTGACCACCATTTGTTTAACTTCTTTAAATTTGTGACTATTCTCTGAAATATTGCTAGAAGCCTTGATTTTTCTCTTGTTATATATTGTCTAGTCAGTGGGTATGTATGTTGTTAACTGTAGGGGATTCTCCATTCGATTATTGGGCACTAAACGTAATCATGAAAAGTGGCTGAGTGATACTGAGAATTATGTTGTCAAGGGTTGCTTTACAATAACTAAACTGGGACATGGTAGTAATGTATGTTGACGATAGGGTTCCTTTGTTAAAGATATCATATACCCACTTTGTAAGCCCTTACAATTTGCTTGTATTTCTTATTCGAAGGTTCGAGGCATTGAAACCATAACAACATATGATCCTAGAACTGAAGAATTTGTCACCAATACTCTATGTGAATCTACTCAGAAATACTGGATTGGAGGAGCTGCTAATGTGAGTAATTAATGTTATACGAACTTCTTTCTTTAGATGATAGCGTATGCCCTCTTTTGATTTATTCGGCCATGTATAATTTCTCATGATTGTTTAATTCCTCTAAAGGTTTTATGACGTGTACCTATATTTTTCAGCATGCCACTCACACAATTGTTTTCTCTCAACTCCACATCAATGGAATCAACCGAGTTCATGCATTCATTGCTCAAATTAGAGACTCAGATGGAAATATATGTCCCATTGTCCAGATTGCTCACTGTGGCCATAAGATAGGTTTGAATGGAGTTGACAATGGTAGCATATGGTAATACTATAATAGATTCTATTCTTATTGTAAGCTTGCTTTATCATCATTTAGGAGGTTGCTTAACAGTCTCTCCACCATTTTGTCACCACAAGGTTTGACAATCTCCGGGTCCCTCTTCACCATTGCTAGTACATGGTTAAACAATTCAATATTGCATCACATGATACTTCTTACCTTTTCCTTATCCAAATCATCAAAGACTAACTTTTGCTAGCTTTCATTTTATCCTTATTATCTATTGATTTTCATATAATATAGGTAGAGAAGAGGTAAAGAGCTATGAGGATCTACCTTTGTATTCAAAAAGTCAAGAAGGTTTCAATGGTTCGAAGATCATGCTTGATAAAGAATCATATACTTGCAGTAGAGCAAATAAAGGTGACATTCACAAGAATGAGTTCAAGGATGAAGATGAAGATTAGCTTTTAGATTAGTTTACATTATGGATGAGATGTATTTATCTATTGTATGATGTGTGTACCTTTTTCTTGTAAGAAGAATATTTTGAATTAAGAATGAATGAAGTATATTTTTTGATCACTTATGTGTGTGACTATATTCTTTTGTGTGTGAATATGACTATAACGAGTGTTGTTAACATTATAGGTACAATAATAATGACAAAAGAAAATCTAATTATAATAGGTATTATGATTGTTGTAATATTATATTACTGTAATTAAAATAGGTAAATAAGAATTTTTTTTTATGGTTAATGAAAGATTTTTGTGATGGTATACAAATTTGTGACGGTTTTTATATGTTGCCAATTTTAGCGTTAAATTAATTGTGTGAAATGGCGACAAAAAATATGAGACAGGAAATTCTTGTTGTAAATTTTCAATAGTTATTAATCGTCACGTAAGATCTTTCATGATGGTTGTTAGAACATTTGTGACGGTAAAACCTTTGGGATGTCACTTTTTGTGATGGTTAACATTATCGTTTCAAAAAGGCTTTTGCGATGGTAGTGGATGTTTTTGTGACAGTAATTTCCTGTCACAATTGACATATTTTTCTGTAGTGATACAAATAAAGAGAAAATACGGAGAGAATAAACAAATGTTTCATAACCATGGCATCATGTTCATTACATCTACTTGCTACACTAGAAAGAGATAAAAAGAGAAGGGGGTGAGAAGTTATCCTCTTCTACGGCTACTTGGAAGACAAGCAGCGTTGAAGAAGCGCCCGAACAATGGGGATGAGATGCTGGATGAATGAGGACGAAGCTGGAGGATGGAGGACGGAACAAGGTGACGTCGTAGCGAGATCTACTTCTCGAATGGTGGTGAGAGGACAACCGTCGGATGCTCCACGAAAGGGGTGAGAAGATGGGAAAATTATTTTACTCTAACTCTAATGGAGCATCTCAGGTATGGGACCAGCTCGTAGAGTTGGAGGGGGTGAGAGAAGAAGAGAAGAGATGATTTACAGGGTCCTTTATATAGTTGAGGTACAAGGGCAAAAAGGTCCTTTAAAATGTTGAAAATTAAATGCAGGGCCTTTAGTGACGAACATATCTATCGCTGAAGGTAAATGTCGATGAGACACCAGTTCCATCTCCACTGTTCGCCTCTGATCAGATGCACATTGTGCATCCAAGTTAGTGCCTTCTCTCCATCATACATTTAAGGCATGGGCTAATCTCCACCCTCCAATCAAGATCATGTGGCCCAGATCAGCCTAATGCCACTTCACCTTCGCCTGTTAGAGGGCAACATAGCCCTCTGATCGTCGTACAATGAGCGATCAACAACTCAGAATGTGCGCCTGCATGCCTTTACCAATCGTGCCTCCCGCGCGTGTGATCTCGCGTGAGATCAAGCGTCTGATCACGCGTCCATCTAATTTGCTGATCTAAGCTGCATGTTCTTGATCGAAGGGTCGAATTTCGCCCTCACGCGTAAGGAGAATGTGTGGAATGGTGGCTCAAACAAGTGACCTACTTGTGGTGGAGGTTCTTATCCACTACGCTGTGCACGTGGATTGGCGAGAAGATGGACGAGCGGTTGCGACCGTTGGATCATAGATCGACGATCTAGATCGCATGATGGGAGATCATTTGAAGATGTAAGCGTGCGGTGAGAATGAATCTCGACCGTTGGATCTCGATCCAACGGTCGAGATCTAATGGCACGGATGAAGGAGGAGGCGGGTGGCTGTGGGCTGCTTGGGTGGCACCACATAGCGCCATCTAAGTCGTCCATTTTCCAATGCTTGTAGATGGTGCCATGAATATCGGATTGAACCGATTTTTGCACCATTGGGTTGCGATCGTCGATTCGAATTCATCCGTGTGATTGGATTTGTCATCTGAGGTATGGATTTACACCACCTTGCCCCTTGACCTGTAATCTTTCTTGGATTGCACCTGATGATACGGAGATTCGATCGTGGTGATCTTGGATGCATTGGACTCCGATCGTCGCCCTGATCAAATCAGTATGATTGGATCTTCAATCCAAGGCCCCAATAAATATTACCATGTCCCTTGACCAAAAAAAGGGAAAATTAACCTATAATTTGTACAAACTAATCTGAATGCATGATGATGCATGCTATGCAATATTTATAATGCATGATGCTTTTATAGATCTAAGAACATGCTTAAATAAGCATTTTCGGTCAATTAGATGTGTGCACATCATTAGTGTCAAAGGTTAGAAATACGTTTATCCTATCCATTCCTTTCCAATGCCGAGAGTAGGCACTTCCACCAAATAAGGCACACAAAATCCTCTTGAACATCAACCCTAATAATGCTTCATGAATAAAAGTTTGCATCGTGTTGTGTTAATAGTTTTGAAAGAAAAAAGAAGAAAAAGAAAAATATACATAGGAAGAAAAAAAAAAGAGAAAGAAGAAAAAAAATAGGAAAAGAAAGAAAAAAGAAAAAAAATGTTTGAGTTTATAGCTATGTCTTCGTGTCGTTTTCATCATGTGTCAATGCTATTGAAGCAACAAAAGCACCCATTGCGATTCACCAAATATGACCCATACCTACTTTTCAGTATTTCTGATCACCCGAATACTGGCTGAAGATTTCTAACTTAGTTATGAGATTATTAGGACTCTAATTCAAGTGTGAATGCCATGTGAGGCTACTAAACATTGAGTACATTTACAGAATCTGGTGAGATTTGTGATCTCAGAAAGGAAAGAAGGAAAAAGAGAGCGCAAATTAAGGAATGCTAAGAGAACACAGTTTTTTTTAGCCTTTCTCTAGGTTGACTTGTTTGATAGTCTAGAGATCTAGAGTCTATAGTACTAGACTACATGTAGCATCAGATGAGTGTGAGCCACCAAATATGAATCCATTTAACTCAGTATCTCCTACCTAAGCCAAAAAGCCGGGGTCAAATTACAGATTATTCTCTACTTTATTCTTGAGGGAAGAAGTTTCCTATCCTAATAGAATTTTTTACCAAGGGTTACGTACAAACTTTAAATGTAAGTTGGCTTTTCACTTGGATCCGTTGCCTAGGCTACTATTACTTCATTTTCACAGTTGCCTGGATTTCTAAATTTTTGGAATAGAGAAAAAAGAAATCTTTGGTCACTTCCATTATTTTTAACTTTTGCTCAAGACTAGCAAAACCTAGGCACCTAAAAGTTGGCACCAAATCACCCTTATAGAAACCCCTTAGGTGGCACCAACTTATCCCTTAATCTCCACCATACACCTACCCTCTTAAGCCATCTACACCCTACATCTTTTCCCTCCAAAAATTCCGTTCTAGAAGACACATACCTTGGTGCCAAATCAAGGCAACCCTACACCCATGGACAGCCACCAAGGGTGGCCTTCAACCCATAACCACCACCTTTATCATCCCTTTAGGTGGCGCCACCCATCCTTAGCCCTTCATCCCATAACCACCTCCCATAAGCCCATCCTAACCCTTCATCAATCCACACCAACCCTCCCTCCTTCCCATCCTATATAAACCCCCTTCCTACCACCAAAAAAGGGTATCCTTGGCTACATAATATTCCTACCTATACATCCACTATAGATGTCCAAAGAAGGAGAGGAGAGAAGAAGATTGAGGAAAACCCTTGCCTCCTTGGTACCATCTTCTTCTTCTTCCTTCTTCCTTGGACAATGCCAAGGAGCACTCCACCATTAGGGATGGCCAGGCAAGAGGAGAGAAGTTAGGGTGAGTGTCTAGCCTTGGAGGAGTTTAGAAAGAAACTCTCAAGGAGGAGGAAGGACCCTTCTTCAACTTCGGGAGCTGCTGAGTTTGGAGCAAAGGCTACTTCCTTCTACTAGAGATTCTTCTACCTTCTTCATTTTCTTATGTTGTAATCATTTACTGTAGTAAGCATTCCTCTACTTGAGGATTACTTGTGTGGTTTCCATCCACATAAGTGAGCTCTCCAAGTAGTTGAATACTTAACTTCATCATTAATCAAGTGCCTTTCTTCATTTTGTCCCTTGTTATTTTATGTGCTTTCAAATTCCTCATTTTTAGATTTGTTAAGCACCACTTGTTTGAGTCGCTGAATCAGGTTTTAAAAAGTATTACGTTGTAGTAAGCTAAAATAGGATTCAAAATAGATATAATTTTATTACTCGAAAATATTGTCGAGGACGAACACAGGGAGCAAATTAGTATTTAGAAATCAAAATCACAATTGAAACTGAAAAAATTGCAATAGTAGTAGTGTCAGACTACAAAAATATGGGAGTAAAATGGTGATGTAGAATACCAAGTACTCCTACAATATCACCAAATAATTCAATGTATAAATATGTAATAGAAACTAGAACCTGTCGTCTGATTCCTTAATCAGACGACTTAAAGTGTTTGATTTCTTCTTCTCTATCTCTGCCTTCCACTTTCTGCTTTGGCTTCCTTCTTGAAGTCCATCTCTTTATCTTCTTTTGTTGGCTTGTTCTGCTTCTCTTCAGGCCTTCACTTCTACTTCTTCCTTCTGCGGTCCTTCTCTTTAGCTTTCTCTATCTTCTGCCTTTGCTTTTCCTTTGCCTTTCTTCTGGCTTAACCCTTAGCTATTCGGGCCTTCTCTTCTCTTCTTTCTTCTATCTTAAGTCCTACGGTCCTCTTCTTCAGACTGCGGCTAAGTGTTGGCCGAAGAACCTTGTAGCAAAACCCTACCCCTACCCACTCGACTCTCCTCACTTTCTCTCTTAGGATATGCTCTCCCAGAGCCACACAGATAGTCGGGTAATTGGGTCAGGTGCGTACTCGGGACCAAGCTCACCAGCGTGCGGTAGTGGGTGAGGAGTGCAGGTCAGGTCGGGTCAGGCCAAGTCCGCGGGGCGTGTTCACGAACGAGACCAGGTTGGGTGAGTGGGACCTCACCCCGTGGATCTGAGGTGAACAGCCTCTGTCACTTTTTCCTTTAATGCAGGTGCGGATGCTCCTTCACTTCCGAGGTGGGACTAAATGTCCCACCCTTTCCTCGCGTGCCTGTAGCTGAGATGGTCTTCGCAATAGCAACACCTGTGGAGGCCTTCGATTGGAATTGAGAGCCTAGATGTGTGCGTGTGTGAATTCCGTGCACCTGGGACAGCAGCACCTGGAGCAACAAGGCCTGACGTGGATTCAAGCTTGCTTCAAGCTTCTCAACAATGGCGGATGGGTGCCTGAACCTGGGAACACAAGATCGGTCTTACGGCCATGCCAAAACATTCAGAGAGGGTCGCCGAAGAACGGTGAATATGCTGGGGGTGTTGGCGTGGCTCGTGGGTGCCTGTGCGTGCATGCCTAGGGTGTACTATGAGTGAGTGGGTGTGTTCGGTGAGGTGCTTGGGTGAGTGGCGCGGTGCATGGAGAGAAGGGAAAGGATCAGTGAAGCGAGGCGGAGCTAGTGGGCTTGTTGGCGAGGGTTGGGGAGGCCTGTGGAGGTGGGATGGCCTCACCGGAGTTGATGGTCGGGATGGAAGGGATGGAGGTGATGGAGGTCAGCAGTGGTCGATTTTGGAGAATAAAGGGTGGAGAAGAAAATAGATGGGAGAGGGAGCTTATATGGGAGGTCAAGGGATGAAGGGGATGAGAGGAGGCATCGAGTATGGTGTGACCGAGCTGGATACGAAAGTGGCTCTGGTGGGGTGGGATTGGCAAGGACGAAGGGAGAGAAGCTCTTGCTGGTACGATGAGACATGAACAAAGTCAGGGAAGAAGGATCCGCCGAAGGTATGGCGGTCAAATGACGAGGAGAAGCAGGGAATGTCGCTGGACATTAAGGAGCCTACGGCCATAAGGGAAAGAGAGGAATTAGGGGTAGTCACGGTCAAAATCGAGCGTGGAGAAATCGGAGAGGTCTGGGCTCCTTTAAATAGAGCTCTCAAGGTCGGTTAGGGCTTGCTTCCCAAGCAAAGAAGGCTCGCTGGAGAAGGAAGCTGTTAGGATACCCACATCTCTCATGCGTTCGCATGAGATTGGGAAAGAATCAGGGATCAAAGATGGGTTCAGATTGGAGGGAATTTCTTAGAGAATCTCCCTTCCAATTTTGGAAGAGATTCTCTGAGAAATCAAAGAGATCTCCTCTGTCAGAGGTTGTCGGAGTAGGTCTCCTCTGCGATAATAGCAGAGGGACCTACTTGTGAAGACAACGGAAAACTAGGGGGTTGGTTGTAAGGGTTTTTTAAAGTTAGGGGTAGAAATGTAATCAGGTTGGACCTTCTTGCAAACTAGGTCAACGCAAACTCATTTTGGGTCCAAATTTTGGTACAAACCTAATTTGGACCTAAGGAATCCAATGGTAAAGTTGGATTTTGGGTTTGAGCACGTTTGTCTAGGAAATTTATGCAAAAATCTAATTTAGGGCAAATATCTATCTGTGACCCCATTCTAAGTCAAGATGGGTTCTAATGGTCAAATTGAAAGTTTCAAACCCTAGAGAATATTTTTATATGATTTTTAGAGGGTTTAAGTGAATTTTATCCTGACCAGAACCTTGGTTAATCAAGTGGGTCTATTTTTAGGTTTCAAGAAGTCATTTAATTCACAGAGCTCACACAAACCCTTTTCTGTCAAATCCAACCCACTTGTTATCTTATTAAGACCATTTGACCTTTGTTTAGCCCTTGAGAAAACTCATGATTGTTCTGCATTGGTAAAATTATAATTTTACCCCTCGTTTCTTATGTTTCTCTCAGAAAGGTTATGCAGTGAATTATGACCTTTAGTTGGTTATGTAGGAGCATTTATTCTCTTCATTGGGTCAAAATGAGCTAGTTAGGGCTCATGATAGTGTTCCCATCACCACCCTAACTCTCCAATTACCCTAGGCTCACTTTCCTAGGGTGAGCTTGGAAGGGTCCGTTTTCTTTAATAGCAAACTTAGGCATAGTTTGATATTGTTGCTCCGATTATTCTACAACCCTAAAAAACAACAAAACAAAAATACAAAGAGATTGAAGATTTGAGAGCAAGAGAGAGAAGTGATTTATTAACTAAAGTTGCCTCCTTGGATGACCCTAGATATCCCACTATCTAAGTATTATAAATTCAAGAGTTGATCAGAATTTACACATACAACGACATAACAACCTGCATTTACAAAACACATATTTTTTTATATCAGACGTCTAGTCAGACTATTGGACGTTTGATGGAAAATGTTCTCTATGGGAACTGATTCCTGATAAGCCAACGGTTAGATTTGGTTTGATAACATTGGATTTTAGTCTAACATTTCTTTATCAGACATCTAAGGGTCTCTCTAGACGTCTGGGAATAATAATAAAATATTTTCTAAATGGGTTTGCGAAGATATTGGCCTGATAGGCTAACGATCCTATTAATGGACATCTGTCAAGGTTATCAGATGTCTAAAAGGTCTTCTGGAACAAGGTCAGGTTGTCTAAATACAGAGATCAGAGACCAAGGTTTCTAGCCAAGGTTATTGGGTGTCTAGTGAAAATGTAAAATGACTTAAAAGCTGAGATCAGATGTCCAGCAAATAGATTAGGGGTCTGATCAGGCTATTCGATTAGGTTTTGGCTTTCTAAGTCGATTCTAGGATTTTGCCTAAGTGTCCTAAGATTGTGTAACTATTCTTAGGACTAAGTGTGCTTATATTTTGGGCTATTTACAACAATTCTAAAAAAATAAAGAGCACAAAGAAAAATAAATACAATAACATTGAAATTGAAACTTCTAAGTCCTATTCTTCTTCTTCAAGCTTCATGCTCCTTGATGCTCCATGACCTTGAACTTCTTCACACTTGTTTCCAGTTACATTTAATTTGAAACTATAAACTCAATGCAAATGTTAAAATACAAGTGTTTTGTTATCAACAAAAGCAACGATCATGGTGCACTTGCACAAACATTGTTGTGATAGGGTAAGTCGATAAGCAACATATCCAACTCGCTCAAGGATCTTAAATGGCCCCATGAAACTCAGTGCCAGCTTGCCCTTCACCTCAAATCACTGTATTCCCTTCACGAGAAAGACTTTGAGGAAGACAAAGTCTCTAGCCTCAAATTGTATCTCCCTACGCTTGTGATATGCATAACTCTTTTGTCGACTCTTCACCGCAAGGATCTTCTTATGAATATGTTCTATAACTTCTTGGCTTTAGCAAATCAATCTCAGTCCCACTTCCCATTCATTTCAACTTCTATCCAACATAGTGCAGACATGAACTTCTACCCATAAAGTGCCTCATAGAAGGCCAGATTAATATTGTTATTGTACATAAGCTCTACAAAAGGTGGGTGGTCCTTCCATCCTCCCATGAGCCTTGCTCTAGGACATAGGCTTATAGTAAATCCTTCAGTGTTTGAATTGTATGCTCGAACTACTCATCTGTCTGAAGGCAATACACTGTACTGAACCTCACTTGAGTCCTTAAGGCCTGCTGTAAACCTCTCCAGAACTAAGAAGTAAATTTGGAATCTTTATGTGAAATAATTTTCTTTAGGACCCCATAAAGATACATGATCTCCCAGATGTATAGATCGGCTAACTGTGAAGGGTCATAAGTAATTTGGACTAGCAACAATTGTGTAGTCCTCATCAATCTATCGATGATAACCTAAATTACATCATGACTCTTCTAAGATGTGATGATCCAACCACTAGGTCCATCATAACACCTTCCACTTAAGTGTAGGAAGTGGCTAAAGAGATTTTGCTGGCCTTTGATGCTCAGACTTCACTTGCTAACAGATCAAGCACTGTTTGATATATTCACCTATGTTTTTCTTCATTTCATGTCACCAGAAGTCCCTTTTCAAGTCATGATACATCTTGTTGTTTCCTAGATGGATAGTCAGTCATGAACTATGTGCCTTTGCTAGTAAATCCCTACGGAGCACATCTTGAGGAACACATAGCCTTCCATGAAGTCTAAGCACCCTATCCACAAAGATGAAATCTCGCAGATCTCCAACTAAGACCTAGTTGCGAAGGCTCTATAAATTTGGATCTGCCATATGTTCCTCTATGATACGGTCAATGAGCTTAGGACATAACTGTTTCATCATAGTGACAGTTCCCAGATGTCCACAAGACTCCTAAGGTCCCACTACAAGAAAATATGTCAATTGCAACATAATATAACTATTGTAAAAACATCCCCTACCATCACAAAAAGATTTTTGGGATGGTAACATGAACCATCACAAAAAGGGGCGTCCCATAAAGAATTAATGTCGCAAATGATCTATCATTTGTGATGATTAAGAACCATCACAAAAGTCCTTACGTGATGTTTAACAACCATCACAAAAGATTATAAGTGAGTTAAAAACTATCATAAAAGACCTTAAGTAACGTTTAACAACCATCACGAAAGACTTTACGTGATGATTAAAATCCATCACGAAAGACTATATATGACGTTTAACAACCATCACGAAAGACTTTACATGACGGTTAAAAACCATCATGAAAGACTATACGTGACGTTTAACAACCATCAGGAAAGACTTTACGTGACGGTTAAAAACCGCCACAAAAGGCTATACGTGACGTTTAAAATTCATCACAAAAGACCATATGTGACAGTTATAAGCCATCACAAAAGACGTTACGCGATGGTTATAAACCATCACGAGATACCTTACACAATGGTTAAAAATGATCATGAAAAACCTTAAGTGGTGTTTAAAAAATTTTTATTACCTATTTAAAAAATTTTAAATACTTTAATATAATCTCTTATGATTTACTTTTCTTTCATCAGTATCATTTTACCTATAATATTAATAGCACTCATTACAATAACATTTAAGCATACCAAAAAAAATAAATTTCATTCATTTTCAACCCAATATTCATGTTCTCAATTGCAAAGGACTAAATATATGTAAATGAAATTAAAAGTCATTCCTAGAAAAGTTAACTCATTCAACACATGTTCCTACTCATCAAGAAAGTAACCATCTTCATAGTCAAGATCATTTCCATTCTCAAAGCCATCATCTTCAATATCCCTACTTGCTCCACTTCCTACACTACTAAGACGACGCTGAGATGAAGAAGCATCTTGTTGCTTAGTTAGCATATCCAAAACTTTCTCCATCATCTTTTCCATCCTATCCATTCGAGTCTCTAGAGCTTTATTGGAAGAATAAGCACCTCTACCATAATAATTAGATGGGCTAACACCAGGACCGATACCATGTACAAAACCAGGATGTTCTTTTCTAGTGACCTACAAAAAAGCATCATCATCTGACAACACTGAAGTAGAATTACGTCCCTCTGACTACATTGTAAGATCTTCCATACATTCCTAATTAACAAAAAAACTCAATTAGTTAAGCAAAAAAATTATCAAAAATTATTTTATATATTAAGTTACTTAAGGTACAAAATTACAATTACTAATACTTCAAATCAATCCAAATAATTACCTTATACTTGTCACTGGTCCAATGATCTATGAGTTTATGCCAATCATTGGGATGTACATCATCAGGTATTTTAGCAAGCATCTCCGAGATAGGAACATCTTTATTAAAATACTATAAAAAACATAAAAAATCAATTATTACATAAAAAATATAAATGTAAAAATTATAATTATTTTCCAAATTTAACTTACCTTTTCCTTCATCCTGTATCGATAATTGCGATGGAATTTGGCTACCTATTTCATAATTTGTCGTTTGACATAAGGATTATTTTCCCAACAAAAAATTTCCTACAAAATCAATCATCTATAACTTATAAACATTTATAAAAAAAATTATTTTAAAATAATGATTAAATATAAGAAATTATACATGCAGGCGCTTTAAGAGTTCCATCTTCATCTACTTCATCGCATCAAGTCTAAAATCTCTGCAGATGATTGGTATAATAGCACGAGCTAATTTTCCCACTTTACTTTCAAACTTTTGACTATATAATCCAACACTAACGAAGAAATATGTTGATTTTACACTTGATAATAAGAACAACCAAATGGGCAGGTAATTTGTTATGGACAGAAACTGAATTTGCACTACCATAATGGTTCTAATTAATTTAACTACCTGCCTTTCCAGTGAAGAAATTTAACCAAAAGACCTTTTAGTATGAACATTAAAGTTTAGTTGTTTGATTGATTTTCTAGGAAATTGTGATGCCTCTATTTATCATTATGAATGTGATTTGCTGATACCAAGAAATTTGCAAGTAGGCACAACATTTCCCCCATTTAGTTAAAAGAGAAGCCTCTCTTTTCTAAATTAACGAGGTATAAATTCTTTATACAAGTAAGAAAGACAAACTATGACTTCGTGGAATGAGGAAAACATTTTGATGATTTCCACCCACTCCAACTATAAGAATAGACAAAGGCAGATCCGATGCTTTCACCAATGCATCCATTGTCTCCTGGATATCAATTATCACTCCATCTGTTATTATTAGCTGGACAAAGTATTTCAACCCACTCTATGCAAGGGATTGGGTATTTATCAAGGTTGCTGTGTTGATAACCGATCCAAATAAGGTTGGCCCTGCCAAGGACACATTTCGAACAACACTTAAGTAAGCTGCCATTATCCCCTGGATACCATCTACCCCAAAATATTGCATGCTTCCATTCAAGTTGAAACAATGAGAAATAGGACCATCAATTGGCCTTTCACCAAAGCCCCAAGTAGGGAATCGTTTATCTGTGTCATAGAACTATAGAACCTCTCCAGCTTCTAGTATAGCTCTCTGGTACTCATTTGGACGTCTTGATGGATCCATGTAATGCAACGAATTAGGTAGTCGGGGATTTCCATTTGAAGCAGTAAAGTCTACTACTGCTACCATAAAGTTCAGCTCACATCCATTGGCAATGTAATCTAAAAATGTTCTCCTTAACCGTTCTGAAAAATCCTTGACATATAACTTGCTCTTCAACACCTTGTTATGCGGCTCACATCTTACAATGGATGGTGCAAAAAAGTTCTCTCCTTGCTTACATTTATAGAGCATTTCCAAATCAGCCAAAGACTTCTCCAATTTTCCGATAGATTCATGTTTGCCATTGCCATTGAAATTGAAGTCCTTGCTTCCAGCTTGTTGAAGGTTCAAAACTACAAGCTTCCATCTAGGATTGAGATCATTCTTTATCACCTTCGTCTTGAATATTGGTAAAGGCATACCGCTGAGGCGGATAATCTATGCAAATGGAAGTTGAGTTTTGAAAACCCGTCGTCGTAGTTTGATTGGCGAGAAAAACCGTCAACAAATAAATTTTATCAAAACTCTAAAGGAATTCTGGGTCGAATACAGGCAGGTGAATTGATTAAAGATTGCGTTTGTTTAATTGTCACGAAGTAGATTAACTAGTTGAATTGAATCAAAACTAGCTATCTACTTAAAGAATAAAGAATAGAAGAAAGAGAAAGAATATTACAAATAAAGAGAAACAGAGATAGAATAAATATGGATCTCATAACCACAAGCTGATGTTCATTAAAATTACAACTACTTGCTATACTAGAAAGTAGGAAATCAAAACTAGAAAGCGGTAAAAGAAGGTAGAGAGAAGTTATTCTCCTCGACGGCTGCTTGGAGGACGAGCCACAACGACGGAGCACCCGGGCGAAGGTGGTGAGATGTAAGACGAAGGAGAACGATGAAGGACGACAGAGAACGGGGCAGGATGACATCGTAGCGGGATCTGCTTCCCGAATGGCGGTGAGAGGATCACTGTAGAATGCTCCACGAAGGGGATGGGAAGGTGGAAAAATTATAATTTTAACTCTAATGGAGCATCTCGGGTTTGGGACAATATCTTAGAGCTTTGGAGGGGATGAGAGAAGAGAGGAAGGGATGAAGAAAGTGTGGGGGTCGTAGGGCCTTTCATAGGTGAAGATTTGAGGGGCAATTAGGTTTTTTATCATCAAAACATAAATGTTAGGGTCTTTAGTGATAGATTTATCCATCACTAAAGGCTTGAACGTGGGCGACGTGCAAGCGCACCTGCCATCTCCTCCTCTCCCGCGCTCTTAACGCACACGCACGTTAGTGCATTTTCAGCCGTCCGATTACAAGATCGGACGGCTTAAAATGCACGAGCATTGCTTCATCTTCAGCTGCAGCACATGCCTGCGTGCGATGGCGCATTGGATCGCACGACATTGCACGCGTACATGATCCTCGATCATCTGTTGTGCCACGTGGCACCCCCGCTGCCGCACATCACGCATCCGATGGCTAAATTCAACCGCACTCGCACCCCCCGCTCAATTTGAGACTCGCAGGGCTCGAACCCACGACCTCCACGTCGAGAATGCGCGCTCGCTCAACATGCTACACAAGCGTTTAAGGCGAGTTTATGCATTTAGGCGCGAGCTCTCTCAACCGTTGGATCTTAATCCAATGGTTGAGAGCGTCCACGCAGTTGAGGAGAGAGAGGGCAGTGGCGGTTCCTTGGGCTGGTTGGGCGGATGGGATGGCACCATGTGGAGCCATCTTGGCTGTCCATCTTCTATGTCTTGTAGATGGTGCCATAGATGTCGGATTGGACTAATTTTCGCACCATTGGGCTGCGATCGTCGATCCGAACCCATTTGTGTAGTTGGATTTGTCATCTAAAGTGCAAATTGACACCACTTGGTCATTGATCTCTGACATTCCTCGGATTATATCTGATGCTACAGAAGTCCAATCAAGGCGATCTTGGAGTTGTTGAACTCCGATTGTCGCCCTGATCCGATCCGTACGGTTGGATCTTCAGTCTGAGGCCCCGATTAGAAGTTGCCCTATCCCTGACCACCAAAAAGAAGAAATTACTATACAATTTGTACAATTTGACCTAAATGCATGATGATGCATGTTATGCAATCGTTACAATGCATGATGCTAATATGATACTAAGAACATGCATTAATAGACATTTTTTGCTATTCAGATGTATGCACATCACATACCTCTATCTGTGATTCTGAACAACACCAACAAAGGATCACTTTTTGAAAACACATCCTTATTTTCCAAATCATAGCATTGGAATGTCATCTCTATAATTATTTCTTGAACCACTAAACTCTTCAACTTGCAATGTAAGTTCACCCAACTTTGAATGATGTGCTTCTCCTCCATTGTTGTCTCGTTTCAGACTTAACGTGACAAACCTAGAGGGCTTGGTGACTACCTTGAACAAACCGCAGCTAGCTTCACCAAGAAATTGTTGCTCCTCTAATTGCGCCGCAATCATATGTCCTAATTAACCTAAATTAGGTTAGGACTTAGCATAGGTTAGGGTAGTTCATGCATGCATAAGCATTATTTGCATCTTTACTATTTTTCTGTAGCTATGCATAAAATAATGCTACAATGTACTAATTAAATGCATTATATAATTTGTAGGTAATAAGAAGCTCAGGAGCTGGATCTGAGACTAAATTTAGCTAGAGTTGCAGCAGAGCTAGAGCAGAAGACCTAGAGTAGATGTAATAGATAATAATGTAAGGGAGTTGAGGTATGCTATTCGCTTAAGTAGGAATGAAGCAGTAAATTATGAAGAACTTAGGTCCATCCTAGCCCTAGGACAGCCTAGAATCTTCCCCAAGCCTTAGTCACCCTTAGATTAGGTCACTGTACCCTAAGAAGTCCTAAAACCCTACTTCCAACCTATATCTGGATGTCCAGATGAGTTATAGGACGTCCATAACCCTTAGCCACAACCCGCACACCACAAACCCACTTCTGTAGCATTATAAGACGTCCAAACACTTGGTCAGACATCCAATTTCTGCAGACAGAACCTCGATTCTTTCCTGACTCTGATTGGATGTCCAGACAATAAGTCTGGACTTCTGATTTTTCATTATAAGACTTCTGATAACTTTATTGGACGTCCAAAACTATTCTCCAGTTCTTGTTTTCGAATTCAAGCCTTGATTTTGAGTTCTTAGGTCCCTAAACCCAATTCTAACATCGTAGGAACCTAAATTAAGGTGCCCTAACCCTAGCATATCACCTATAGACCTCCTTAAGGACCTAATTAGGTCATCACTGAAATTTCCGACCCTAGGAGGGGGTGACGTAATAATTGCGGAATTGAAATATAATCTTACAAATAAGCAATCACACAAAGTACACAAGAATTTATAGGTGGAAACCCAAACCAGGTGAAAACTACCACCTAACCCTCTCGAGTTAGGATTTTCCGATCAACCAAGTTGATCAAAATCCACTAAACCGAATCACTTTAAACGAGGGTGATTCAACCTCAATACAACCACGCTACTTAAACGAGGGTAGCGTACCTCAACCCCTTCTTTTCACGAGAAGGATTTTGTCTCGCGAAGGAGACGGGAATTCGCAAAGCGAATACCCAACCAAATAACAAAGATAAAAGAAACAACAAGTCCTATAAAGCCAACAAAGTAATTTTAAACCTAGCTTCTATAGGAAATAGGATGCTCCCCTTTGCAAGGAGTGCGTCGAGTTGATGACGCGGTGCGTGTGCCATGCGACGGCGCAACGTCGCTCTCGTAAACAACGGCGGGAGAGCGGGTGCGCAAAGCTTGATGCTCTCAAGATGAATGGAACTTGAGCTTGGAGAGCAAGAGCTAGCTAGGACCCAAGAGAGTGGAAAGTGTATTACAAAGTGTTTCTTGTGTATCTTGGTGTCTCTAGGTGTTTCTTAGTGTATTTGTGTTGCAAAGGTTCCCCTCTATTTATAGAGGCCTTAGGAAGGCTTTGGAAGGCTTAGGAAAGGTTCTATAGCCGTTGGGAACAAAGCCCAAGAGAATCAGCCCAAAATCAGGAATAATCATTGTTCTGACAGGCTTATCAGACGTCTAATTCTAGCATCAGACGTCTGGAAGTTCACTTTAAGACGTCTGATTTCAAGGTCAGACGTCTGATTTTGGGCGGGTCTCTTCCAGACTTCAATCAGATCTAAACAGGGTTCTAGCGCAAGTCCATCAGACGACATATAGGACGTCTGGCACTATGTCTAGACGTCTGGAAACCTACTTTTACTGTGGGAATGGATTTTCCAAACGTTGCAACGGCTAGAAAATCTCTGAGAAGAGATTTTAGGTCAGCCGAGGCAAAACGGTCATTTATCAGACGTCTGGAAAGGCCTAAGGACGTCTAATAAGGCTCTAACAGTCATAATCTTGAGTGTTTGCTAAGCCAGCCAACGGTCCACTAATTAGACGTCTGGAAAAGTCATCAGACGTTGCCTAAGACGTCTGGTCTAAGGTCTGGACGTCTGATTTCATCAAACAGAACACTAAGTCCAGCCTAATAGTTATCAGACGTCTGAAACAACAGTCAGACGTCTTAAAATACTTTATCAGACGTCTGATTTGGGAATTAGACGTCTGGAAACTCTGTTTGACCCTTATATTGGTTTTCTAAGTTTTCTACAGAAAACCTAAGTATCCTAGGGTTGTGCGGGTGTTCCTAGAACTCCTGTTAGGGTATTTTGAGGCTCTTTAACAGAAATCTAAGTAACAAAAATAAAGAGCAATAAAAGAAATGAAAAAAATAATGAGTACAAGAGAAGAAAATCTATCCTATTCTTCATCTCCTTCCTTCTTCAATATATCGCTCCTCGCGAATCTCTTCTGTTTTCCGTCAAGCTCCTCCAATCCATCCTGGATGTGAGCTCGAATTCCGTCTAAACATGTCTACATTTGCAATTGACCTGAAATCTAAGACTCCGAGTGCAAATGTTAAATAACACGTGTTTTGTTATTATCAAAACAAATGATCGTGGTGCTCTAGCACCAACAATCTCCCCCTTTTTGATGATGACAAAACCATAAATAATAATGCAGAAAATCCTCCCCCTTTTTGACATTATCAAAAAGGTTTAATTGATTTTACATTTCCTATAACTCCCCCTTAAAACATGATCTTCTATAAATTTCTTTTAACAAAGGTGATGTCCTCCCCCTTTTTTATAACAACAAGATAGCTATTATTTTTTCTCCCCCTTTCTAAAGGAAATTTAGCGAACTTGCATCTCCCCCTTAAATATTAGCTCATAAATTTTAACTCCCCCTATCTAAATGCTACTGATAAACAAAGATAGGGTCAAGAATTTTTACCTCACCTACCATGGCCAATAAAATGGCCCGAATGGTGGTGGTGGATGCCACATCGGATGGGGCTCCCATCCGTAGCTTGGAGGCCAGGGCATTGGCGCCGGTCTCCAATCTGGTGGTCGACGTGCGGTGGGTCCGTCGCTTGTTCGTCGTCTCGTCGGTCTTCTTGTTCTCCTCCTTGGTCTACTCCTTGGTTCTCCCAACTTGAGTTGACCAGCTTTGAGTTTGTAGGTCCAGTCCTTTGTGTTGTAATTATCCCTAAAACCTACAAAGAAAGATTATAAATTTTTCTTCGGTATCCAAGTGAGCTTGGATCCGGATCTGTTAGCGGGTCTCCTTGACGGAGATCCTTTCTCAACTTTAGGGCTATAAAAATTATCAACTTTGTTGATTAATTTGTTAGAATTTTCCCTAAGACATGCAATTTCTTTTTCTATAGTATGCATCTTAGTCTGTAAGTTAGAAATTTCTAACTTTAAACTATCATTTTTTTCAATCAATTTATTATTTTCATTGATGAGGTTATGATTTTTTAATAATAGGTTATCATTTTTAGGACAAGTTTCTAGATCCTTAAGTTTTATTTCTAACCTATCATTTTCAGATTTAAGAAAGCTAAGATTCTTTTTCATGCTTTTGTTTTCTATTTTTAGAGATTTACTAAGCTCAAATAGTTCATTAAAAGCTTCTTGTAAATCATAACTTACCTCATTGTTTGAGTCGCTTCCGCTTTCGCTATCGCTATTGCTTCCTCTGGCCATGAAACCAAAGTAAGCGGTTTCTTCTTTTTCTTCTTCTTCCTCCGAGCTGGAATCGTCCCAAGTGGCTTGGAACGCCTTCTTCTTAGATCTCTTTTCCTTTTCCTTCTTCTTCTCCTTTTTGAGAAGAGGGCACTCTGGTCGTAGGTGCCCTTTCTCGTTGCAGTGGTAGCAACGTCTCGGGCTTTCCTTCTCCTTTTTCTCTTTCTTTAATTCCCTACAAAACTTGGAAAATTTTTTAAGTAAAATTCTAAAGTCTTCGTCGTCGGAACTTACCTCGCTATCCGACGCGGCTCTGAAGGCGAGAGTCTTCTTCAGTTTGGGCTCCGGTGTATCCTTCTTCTTCTACTTCAACTTTGTCTCGTAGGCCATTAGATTACCTAGGAGATCTTCCATGTTGAGCTCCTCTACTTCGTTCGCCTCCTCGATGGCGGTGACTTTCTGTTCCCATTCCGGTCTAAGGGAACGAAGAAGCTTCCCTTGAAGCTCCCCCTTGATGAAGGTCTTCCCTAATGCTTTCAAATTATTTACAATGAGAGTGAACCTAGTGTTCATCTCACTTAAAGACTCGTTAGGTTTCATAGAAAAAGATTCAAATTCTTGAGAAAGTAAATTAATTTTAGAAGTTTTTACCTTAGAGGTACCTTCGTGAGTTACCTCAAGTGTGTGCCAAATCTCGTATGCGGTGGCGCATTGCGAGATTCTGTTGAACTCCTCCGGGCTAAGCGCGTAATACAACGTGTTCATTGTTTTCGCGTTGAGCGAGAGTTCCCGAATCTGCTGCTGCGAGTATCCTGCGTCGGGTCGCTCCGGGATCTCGTATGGGGCTTCGTAACGTCCCCATAGAGCGAAGTCCGTGGCTTGAAGCCACATCCTCATCCTCAGCTTCTAGTAGCTGTAGTTGTTCCCGTCAAAGTAGCGTGGTCGGACGGTGGACTGCCCCTCGGATATTTTGATCGCTGATGTGCTTCCCTCCATTTGATCTCTTGATGGGTGTTACTCCGATCTAGCAAGACCTGCTCTGATACCAACTGAAATTTTCGGCCCTAGGAGGGGCGACATAATAATTGCGGAATTGAAATATAATCTTACAAATAAGCAATCACACAAAGTACACAAGAATTTATTGGTGGAAACCCAAACCGGGTGAAAACTACCACCTAACCCTCTCGAGTTAGGATTTTCCGATCAACCAAGTTGATCAAAATCCACTAAACCGAATCACTTTAAACGAGGGTGATTCAACCTCAATACAACCACGCTACTTAAACGAGGGTAGCGTACCTCAACCCCTTCTCTTCACGAGAAGGCTTTTGTCTCGCGAAGTAGATGGGAATTCGCAAAGCGAATACCCAACCAAATAACAAAGATAAAAGAAACAAGTCCTATAGAGCCAACAAAGTAATTTTAAACCTAGCTTCTATAGGAAATAGGATGCTCTCCTATGCAAGGAGTGCGTCGAGTTGATGACGCGGTGCATGTGCCACGCGACGGCGCAACGTCGCTCTCGTAAACAACGGCGGGAGAGCGGGTGCGCAAAGCTTGATGATCTCAAGATGAATGGAACTTGAGCTTGGAGAGCAAGAGCTAGCTAGGACCCAATAGAGTGGAAAGTGTATTACAAAGTGTTTCTTGTGTATCTTGGTGTCTCTAGGTGTTTCTTAGTGTATTTGTGTTGCAAAGGTTCCCCACTATTTATAGAGGCCTTAGGAAGGCTTTGGAAGGCTTGGAAAGGTTCTATAGCCATTGGGAACAAAGCCCAAGAGAATCAGCCCGAAATCAAGAACAATCATTGTTCTGACAGGCTTATCAGACGTCTAATTCTAGCATCAGACGTCTGGAAGTTTACTTTAAGACGTCTGATTTGAAGGTCAGACGTCTGATTTTGGGCGGGTCTCTTCCAGACTTCAATCAGATCTAACAGGGTTCTAGCGCAAGTCCATCAGACGACATATAGGACGTCTGGCACTATGTCTGGACGTCTGGAAACCTACTTTTACTGTGGGAATGGATTTTCCAAATGTTGCAACGGCTAGAAAATCTCTAAGAAGAGATTTTGGGTCAGCCGAGGCAAAATGGTCATTTATCAGACGTCTGGAAAGGCATAAGGACGTCTGATAAGGCTCTAACGGTCATAATCTTGAGTGTTTGCTAAGCAGCCAACGGTCCACTAATTGGACGTCTGGAAAAGTCATCAGACGTCTCCTAAGACGTCTGGTCTAAGGTCTGGACGTCTGATTTCATCAGACAGAACACTAAGTCCAGCCTAATAGTTATCAGACGTCTGAAACAATAGTCAGACGTCTTAAAATACTTTATCAGACGTCTGATTTGGGAATTAGACGTCTGGAAACTCTGTTTGAACCTTATATTGGTTTTCTAAGTTTTCTACAGAAAACCTAAGTATCCTAGGGTTGTGCGGGTGTTCCTAGGACTACTGTTAGGGTACTTTGAGGCTCTTTAACAGAAATCTAAGTAACAAAAATAAAGAGCAACAAAAGAAACGAAAAAAATAATGAGTACAAGAGAAGGAAATCTATCCTATTCTTCATCTCCTTCCTTCTTCAATATATCGCTCCTCGCGAATCTCTTCTGTTTTCCGTCAAGCTCCTCCAATCCATCCTGGATGCGAGCTCGAATTCCGTCTAAACACGTCTACATTTGCAATTGACATGAAATCTAAGACTCCAAGTGCAAATGTTAAATAACACGTGTTTTGTTATCATCAAAACAAATGATCGTGGTGCTCTAGCACCAACAATCACTAAACCTAATTGGCTTGGATCATAGTCAATTTCATTAGCCTACTCAATTGGACTCAGTGAGTCCAATTGAGCCCTGATCTCAGCACACACACCCCAATTGGACTTAGTGAGAGTCCAATTGACCTAAACCTGACTTAATTGAGTTATTTTACTCTCAATTAGGTTTTCACACACCCAATTAAACTTGTATAAAGTTTAATTACATTTTACCTTAGTGAATTAGAATTTGCAACCCTAATTTGAGACCTACATTGACCTAAACCCACTAGAACCTAACCTAATCAACCTAGCCACCTAGGTTTCGACCCACACACACCACCTACATGAAAATACCTAGCCTAGAGTTCCCTAAAACTCTCTACCATGTGTTGTTGTCTTGGATGCTAAAAATAGCAACCAAGATGCATTCAATTTTTAGATCCACCAAATGTGGATCCAAAAACCACCCATCCATCCACTCTCTCCCTCTCCCACAAGCTCCCACCGTAGGCCTCTCTAGAGAATTCCATAACTCTCTAGAGAGATTCCCTTAGGTCTTTAAAAGGACCTAAGGGGTGGCCATTTGGTCCATCATGGTCTCTTGGCTTCATTCCACCACCACTACTCCACCTCCATCTCCAAGAGCATAACATGGAATATCCATCACCTCCATGCCAGGCCTAGATCACCTCCAACCTCTCTCCAAGGGTCGGCCTACCCACCATTGGCCGCCCCTCTTTCTCTTCTCACCCATTCAAAGGCCATCGAACCCCACCTTCGAATGCCATTCGTTCTGTTATCTAGATAAGTAGCATAGTTCTTCATAGATTTATTGCTTTTATTACTGCTTAGTAGTGTAGCCCCTTACTTCTCCCCTAATGATGCATGCATAATCCCCCGTAGATTCATGTATGCAACCATTTTCTGAAAGCTGTTAGTTTTTACATTCCCTATACAAGCATTCCGCTACTGGTGCTCTGCAACTCTGTTATCATCATCTTTATATATATATATGTTGAAAATCACCATGTGCCTAATTATCATCTTTTGGTGCGATTAAAGTTGCATGTTTTCAATTTCTGATATTCTGGCAACAGCATGTCGTGCATCAATACGAACTTAGCATAAATCGACATGCGATTTTGATTAAGTAGAGCGAGCGAGATTGATTTCTAATTTGCATTTCCAAAATGCCTCCCAGAGACGAACGATCGAGACTCCAAGTCTCGTTATCTTTATAAATTATTTTTAACAAGCATCTTCACGCACTATACTACGATGAGATCTCTGTTTTCAAAACATGCGCGAGAATTGCCTTCCTATCAAATGGCGCCATTGTGAGGGAGGCAACGGAATTGATTTCGATCTTTTGAGCTTTTAGTGAGAAATATTCATTTACTTGTTTGTTGGATGTGCAGGAAAGCAGGAAAAATGGGATCTGCGCACATCGAGCGTAGAAAAATCATCAGGTGCACATCTCCTCTTGGATTAGGATTTTCCTTTTTCGAACCATAGGTTAGATTTCCTTCTAGTAATTTCATTTAAAAAAAAAAGCCCATTTATTTTCGTGAAAAAAAATAATAAAAAAAAGTCTAGGTAGTTAGATTAGGTTTTTGTTTGAATCTTTGGTTAGTTTGCCTGAAGAAACAAAGAAAATAATTTTTGCAAAAAAAGCTTTTCCCTTCAAAAAAAATTCAAAAGTTTTGGGAAAAAAATTTTGGAAAGAAAAAAAAAATCATTTTGGTGGAAAGTTTGAATTTTGAATTCAAACACCTTTTAAAAGCTTTCCCACCATTCTCTGATTTTCGACCAGATTTCAAATTCTGACTTAAAAATTCAATTCCAGAAAAATTATGAAAAATTCTGAAATTAAGGATATACCTTCATTTTCAAACCATCTTTCAAACGAAAATGTTCATTTAAGGAAATTTGAAGTAGAAAATTTTTAAAAATTTGTGAAGTGCAAGGGGGTCAGAGTGACCAAGATTTGAAACTTTTTAAAATTCAAAAATCAATTCTGAGAAATCTGCAGATTTGTTTTGACTAAAAATGGTGGTGTTTGAAAGATGATCTCATTGGCTTTAATTTTCATATTTTTCTCAAATTTTTGAAGGTCATTGGTACTGTTTCAAAGAAGAAAATCGACCAGGGGTCAAAATTCCAAGTTTGACCCCCTGACATTTAAAAATATCTGTAAATTCAGTTGAAATAGTAAAAATTATAAAAAAATATTCTCTGAATAGATAATGGAAAAAGGAATCTACTTGCCAAATTTCAACTTATTCTAATTCCAATTTTTTTCAGAGAATTGTTCTTATTTTTGTGGTCAGCTGAAGAAGAAAAAAAAAACCCTAGAATTGCATGAACCCTTGGTTACACCTTTAGGGTTATACTTTAGAGACCATACATTTGAGCTAGACTAGACTTAATCAAGTCTAAGGTTTAGCCAGTGAGCTTGGTCACCTTGTGGGCCACTCACCATAAACCACAGCTGAAGAAAAAAGGGCTAAAATTAATTTTAAAACACAAAATAAACCTAAATACATTGTCGTACTACTGGGTGGTTTCAACTGCTCTTGCCAAGTCACTAAGTCTATGGGGTATTGTCAAACGACCACGGCTCGAGGGTCAACGGAACTAGAGGCATGAACCGAAGGAAGAACCTTCCCTTAGTCTCCTCGTAACCAGACTGGCTAGGTTAGCTTGAGAGGCGGGAATTACTTTCAGTCGGTTGAACAAAGAAGTTTCTCTTTAGGAATTAGAATTTTAAATGAAAAATCCAGTCATCTGATCATAAGGACCATCTGATTGACAGGGCCTTAACCTTGTCTAGCTGGCTGCACCAACCTAGGGGTTGGTTGGTGCGTGCGAGGAAAGTTACTCAGACCTTGATTGGTTGGACCTTGGGAGCCGCTCCCAAAGAGGTGAGTTACTTCGTCGGGGCCATCTTCTCCCCCACCCTCTTCTTCTATCTACCTAGCCGCAATGGCTAACCCTAGGCTGGATCTTGACCTAATCAGGATCAAGAAGAGCTGGACCCACGAGCTTATCTGAGAGCCCGGGTCACTTAATCAGCTCAACTTTGGGATCAAAACCCAAGGTGGCGAAGATGACTTTTTGCTTCGCCTGATCCTTCTCCTCAGGTTACCGAAATGGTTAACTCATATCCTAACCCTAGATATTATGACCCATACCAGTCGATCCCTCAAAGTACCGCATCTTATAACCTGGGATATGGATTTCATACTCCTGCTTCTCAACCATGGAATATGGGTAGACCTAATTCACCCCCTGAAACCCCTGAAGAACTACCAGTGCATATGCGACCACATTATAGAATACAAAGAGCCATAGCTAGCACTAAGGAGAAGGCTACATTCTATCTAAATGAAATCCAAGCTACCGCTAATCGAAACCAAAGATGAAGCTGGATTCCATATCAAGTAGCTTTGATGGAGCTCCTTCACCGAACAGCAGGGATAACAAGGCTAATTAGACAAAATTGGGAAACTCAAGAACTACTGCTTTGGAGATATCAAGTGGAAAATAGCCTTGAACACCTCGAAGAATCTGAAACGACTACGCCGGACAGACACACAAGAGATTCTCAGGAGCAGATGTCGGAAGATAATTTAGGGGAAGAAGAATCCATCTTGGATATGAGACAGGAGCAGGAAATATTCAGAATGGGTTTGTCTGAGAACTCCATTCAGGAAACTGAGGAAAAGACTGATATCTCCAGGACTGAGCTACAATCGGCTTATCCTAAATCTTGGGAGATACCTCTTGGGTTAGATAACCCAACCATGATAAGGGAAGTAGATCCATTTGAGGATATGGATCTTGAGGCAAACATTACATGTAACTCTACTGATCAGCCTAGGCCACTTCCCATTGTAGGTGAAACTGTGCTAGAGCCAACATCTTCTGATTTACACTCTTCTTCTTTCACCTACATCCCTAATTCGGATGTTAGAGATTCTGAGATGGAACTTTCTATCCCTGATCCTGACATCCAAAGACCAGACGTAGCTATGGATGACTTGACCGAAGAAATGGATATGCTACCTGAGGCAGGAATTACTAAGGAACCCAATGCATATGAGGGTGAAGCTTTGAGTAGAATGAGCTGGAGACACACCTACAATCCTAGTCAATCTAATTGGTGGCTCGACTCAGATCTGGAAGAGTCAGCTTCCGATGAATCAAAGATGAGTACTGATGAGGACGAAGTAATTTCTGACGAGGATTTCAGTGACTTGCCCACTAATCTTCTACTTTCACGGATTCCCCCATATGATCCAGAGCCTGGCGAGGGCATGATATTTGATGTCAATTATCATTATGAGGATCCCTATGACTCTGATTCTGGTTCTGAGATACATTTTGATCTACTCCCTCAGCAACTTCCTGCTGAATTTTGGGACATGATAAATCAACTGAATCAACATCATGATCCCCCCTCTGATTATCCTCTATTTTCCACCACTACTCCACACTTTTTTATAGCTATACTTTTTGGCGTAGGGGTGCACAATCAGCTAGTTCGCATCTTCGGACCACTGATTCTGGGAGCATACGAGCACATCTTTCTCTTAATCTTGACCGACTTTTATGCAAGAACTGATCCATCTGATTGAGTTTTCGCCCAGCTGGAGGCGTTAAACTCAGCATCTGTCCCACATTCTACCATCACCTATACATACCATTTTTATACATAGCATATTTTTCTTTTAAGCATATTTCCTTTTTGCATATTGCATACTATCAGGTTGGCTGATGTTGAACGTTAAAATTTCAGGAGCACTTCCAGGTGATTTCTACCCATTTACTCCCCGTTGTACTTATTCTCTTTTGTATTCAAGCATGAGGACATGCAAGAACTTAGGCATGGGGGGGTCGATATGAAAAAACTGAAAATTTTTATGCCAACACTTAGAAAACCCCAGAGCTACATGTCCAACATTCTTTAGGACCCTAAATAAAAGAACAACTAACTCCACCTCCAATGTTTGCATGGGAGCTAAAAATTGTCTGCAATAACCACTTCCACTACCCACTCACCCTTTTGTTCTAAATGTAGGGTCAAGCTGAATGTAACCCGAAAGGGAAATTTCATGAAGTATGAATATAAGAGGTTACTTGTTTATAGCATATATACATAGTGCATCCATGAATAAGATTATCTTATAAAGAGAATGCATTAGGGATTTTAGCCTCTAGTTGATTCCTGTAATCTGGAATCCAGTACAATTTTTCACACATGTAGAATTTGTAATGGATTCACGATGAAGGCTGATAAACGTGATTAGTCTATTGAGAAGAAGCAGTGCTTCTTTTCCTGAACTCTTGGACAGTGTTTAGGGAGCTAGGCAGATTTTCCTCCAAAAATCCACCAAATAGTGTGAGATGAGAGTAGAGTGTACTGGTGCTCTAAGATTAGTGCAAGGAATAAAGAATCCTAGACAATTAGGTGATGATACTCAGAGATTAGGTATAGTTTTCACTCTCGGTTCCTGCGTATACATTTTTGTGCGAAATATTGAGAGCCACCAAATAAGGCAAATACGCGGAGAGTGAGAATTCATAAAACTAGGGATAAGATGGATGGTTACGACCATTCTTCACGAAATCCTTGGCTAAAGGAGGGTATTGATGTCAAGGTCAGAAATACACCATCCTACCCGTCTCTCCCGGTGCCGTGAACAAGCACTTCCACCAAATAAGCCACCCAATGTCTCTTGAGTACCACCAATCCCTAATAATGCCTCCTCAATAAAGTTCATGAATGTGTGCTAGCATGTGTTGTGTTAAAAAAAATTATACATATAAAAAAAAGAAGAAAAAGAAAACAAAATTAAAAAAAAGAGAAAAAAAATTAGAAAAAGAAGAAAAAAGCAAGAAAAAAAGAGTGTGCGAATATTTAGTGTTTATTTCAGTTGCATTGAGGCAATACTATCAAATAAATTTGAGATCCACCAAATATGGCTTTAACCTACCTTTCTGTGTGTCTGACCGCCCGAATACTGGCTGAGGAATTCTGACTTAGTGTTAAGGTTATGAGAACTCAATTAAAGTGTTACTGCCAAGTGAGACCACCAAATATGGATCATACGTGAGAATATGGTGAGATTGTGAGCTCTAAAAAGAAAAAATAGAGAGAGAAAGAGAGAATGAAGGAACTAGAAGAAAGCATAGTTTTTCTCGTCTTTCTATGTAGCACCAAATGAGAGTAAGCCACCAAATAAACAATCATTTCCCTCAGACATTCTCTACCCAACCACGAAGCCAGGGTGGAATTCATAGAATATCTTGAATACCCCGAGGGAAGAACTTTGCCTATCCTACTAGAATTTTACTGGGGGTCAAGTACCGGCTTTAGAGGTAAATCAAGCTTTTCACACAAATCCGTTGCAAAAGCTACATAGCTGCACTTTCACGATTGTCAGGATTTCTAGAATTTGGGAAGAACCTAAAAAGGAAAAGAATCTCTACTCATTTACTTGATAAAAATAATGAATCCCTTAGGGACCCTTCTGTAAATAACTTAGTTTTGCATTTGTTAGGGACTAGCAAGATTTAGGCACGAGGGTAAGATTGCATCGCAATCATAGGTCCTAATTGACCTAAGTTAGGCTAGGACTTAGCATAGGTTAGTGTAGTTCATGCATGCATAAGCATTATTTGTATCTTTACTATTTTTCTGTAGCTATGCATAAAATAATGCTATAATGTACTAATTAAATGCAATATATAATTTCCAGGTAATAAGAAGCTCAGGAGCTGGATCTGAGACTGGATCTGAAGCTGGACCTGAAGCTAGAGTTGCAGCAAAGCTGGAGCAGAAGACCTAGAGTAGATGTAGTAAACAATAATATAAGGGAGTTGAGATATGCTATTCTATTAAGTAGGAATAAAGCAGTAAATTGTGAAGAACTTAGGTCCATCCTAGCCCTAGGACAGCCTAGAAGCTTCCCCAAGCCTTAGCCACCTTAGATTAGGTTAGTGTCCCTAGGAAGCCCAAAAGCCCTGCTTCTAACCTATATCTAGATGTCCAGATGAGTAACAGGACATCTAGAACCCCTAGCCACAACCCGCACACCTCAAACCCACTTCTGCAACATTATAAGACGTCCAAACACTTGGTCAGACGTCAAATTTCTACAGACAGAACCTTAATTCTTCCCTGACTCTAATTGGACGTCCATACAATAAGTCTGGACTTCTGATTTTTCATTATAAGATGTCTGATAACTTTATTGTATGTCCAAAACTATTCTCCAATTCCTGTTTTCGAATTCAAGCCTTGATCTTGAGTTCTTAGGCCCCTAAACCCAATTCTAACCCGCTAGGAACCTAAATTAAGGTGTCCTAACCCTATCACGTCACCTCTAGAGCTTCCTAAGGACCTAATTAGGTCATCACTAAACCCAATTGACTTGGATCATAGTCAATTTCATCAGTCTACTCAATTGGACTCAGTGAGTCCAATTGAGCCCTGATCTTAACACAGACACCCCAATTGGACTTAGTGAGAGTCCAATTGACCTAAACCTGACTTAATTGAGTTATTTTACTCTCAATTATGTTTTCACACACCCAGTTAAACTTGTATAAAGTTTAATTGCATTTTACCTTAGTGAATTAGGGTTTGCAACCCTAATTTGAGACCTACATTGACCTAAACCCACTAGAACCTAACCTAATCAACCTAGCCACCTAGGTTTTGACCCACACACACCTACACACACCACCTACATTAAAATACCTAGCCTAGAGTTCTGTAAAACTCTCTACCATGTGTTGTTGCCTTGGTTGCTAAAAATAGCAGCCAAGATGCATTCAATTTTTAGATCCACCAAATGTGGATCTAAAAACCACCCATCCATACACTCTCTCCCTCTCCCACAAGCTCCCACCAAAGGCCTCTCTAGAGAATTCCATAACTCTCTAGAGAGCTTCCCTTAGGTCTATAAAAAGACCTAAGGGGTGGCCATTTGGTCCATCTTGGTCTCTTGGCTTCATTCCACCTCCATTACTCCACCTCCATCTCCACGAGCACAACATGACATCTCCATAACCTCCACACCAGGCCTAGATCACCTCCAACCTCTCTCCAAGGGCCGGCCTACCCACCATTGGCCACCCCTCTTTCTCTTCTCACCCATTCAAAGGCCATCGGAGCCCACCTCCGAATGCCCTTTGTTCTGTTAGCTAGATAAATAGCATAGTTATTCATAGATTCATTGCTTTTATTACTGCTTAGTAGTGTAGCTCCTTACTTCTCCCCCAATGATGCATGCATAATCCCCCTTAGATTCATATATGCAGTCATTTTCTGATAGCTGTTAGTTTTTACAATCCCTATACAAGCATTCAGATACCGATGCTCTGCAACTCTGATATCATCATCTTTATATATATATATATATATATATATATATATATATATATATATATATATATATATGTCTATGTTGAAAATCACCATGTTCCTGATTATCATCTTTTGGTGTGATTAAAGTTACATGTTTTCAATTTCTGATATTCTGGCAACAACATGCCATGCATCAATACGAGCTTAGCATAAATCGACATGTGATTTTGAATAAGTAGAGCGAGAGAGATCAATTTTTAATTTGCATATCCAAAATGCCTCCCAGAGACGAATGACCGGGACTCCAAGTATCCTTATCTTTATAAATTATTTTTGATGAGAGTTTTTGCGCATTATACTACGACAAAATCTCTATTTTCAAAACACGCATGAGAATCGCCCTCCTGTCATCCTCCAACTTAAGCATCTTTATCGATACATTGTGAAACTCTATATCAATGTCATAGATATGGAACACCAAAGTTTTCACAACCTCAAATTGGTAAATAGTAGTGGACTTTGTAATCCATCTTGGATTTAATGAATTCAATATAACTTTTGCTCAACCAATCTACTCAAGTGTTCCATCTTGTCTTTTTGAATATATGACTGCCATTGGATCACTCTTAGAGAGAACATCCCAATCTCGCAAACTAGAAGCTGATAATGATAACTCGATCTATGAGGAGAGGCCATTATAGCCATGTGACTTGACCATGTGGTCAACGGCGCCCGCCACATCTTTGCTGCCACCGCTAGCGACTGCATCATGGGCATGGAGCTCGACACCGCCCATGGCTTGCCTTCCCCCATGATTCTCGATAGAGAAGCACATCCCCATTGCAACAATGACATTTTTGGATGGAATTAATGCTGATTTACTCATTTGATTTATGTAAGTGATGTTTCAATCATAGAATCTGAATGAAAGGTGTTTCAAAAAAATCATTTGTCAGCAACAGTTGTTGCTTGTCTGGATATTCTTTAAAAGAATTTTGACAAGGGAATGTGCACGGCTTTTGAATGTTTTTGAGTTGGTAACAAGGTTTCTAAAATAGATAAGTACTGAATTCTATATCACAATTATCGAGAGATACTGGGAATACATAGATCAGATCTCAGATGGTTTGAATCATATTTGACAGCAGCTACTGATCAATTGGTTTGAATAAAGTCTTTAATCACAATTCAAAGCAGATCATGATGTAAATATGAACTAGATGAGTTTCTGAAGAAGTTTAATGTAGAACAAGCATTCCTGTAACATTAATTGATTCTGATTTGAAGAAGAGAGCATGTAGAACCTATTTGAGATCTCTGTCAATAGCTATGGATATTCTAAACAAATGCTATGCCTTCTTGGGTGGATAGACTAAAAGAAGAAAGAACAGAACTAAAGCAAACAATATAGAGCTTAAGGAGAGGAGAGACAAAATAAACTGATAAAGGATAGAAATAAATATTACAGAATTTACAATAATGACAAGAACAAACAAAGAATTTTGATTGAAAGATTCTTCTAAAAATAAAAACAGACCAATCTGGGCAAGAAGAGTTTCATGGCAAATATGAGATTAGGAAAGCCTTTGTTGATTTCTATCATCAGCTTTTCATTAGTAGGACCAATAGAACTTGGCATCTTAGAGTCTACCGACCAAAGCACCTTTCACCTAATGAAAGAGCGATCTTCGTTTTCAATAAAAACTTTAACATAAAATGACGTGTTGTTGTATGTAATCACGTGGTAGAAAATCTCTTATCAAAAAAATATTTAATAATTCCAAAACTAACCATGAAGAGTTAGGTCGTCTCCGTAGGGAGGAATCAGCCTATTAAAAATTAGTAATGATGCATCAAGTAATCGGGAATATCAACGGATGTGCATGCTAACTAGTGCTCTCATTTCTAGCATAAATTCTTAATCTAGATAATTAATCAAGAATATGACGGTGCACATGCAAAATCACCCCGATGAAAATACCAGAATTGCTATCTTAGTTCTGACAAGCACCATCAAATTACTAAAAACAGAACCCGCTCCCTGTAACCAATACCCCATACTCTATTGTCATGAGAAGAATTCAATTATCCATGATTCAAACAAACGTAAGGGATACTGATGCAAATCTATCAAAATATAATAGTTAGATAAATATAACAATAGTGTTCTCCACAATGGCATGAATCATAAATTTTAATTCGCCATTTACTATAGGGAAACAGGGGAAACAAATCCCCTGCTCGCACATGCAAAGGAGGCAGTGGTCGGCGTCGCAGTCGCTGGTGGTGGGTCTCTGAGCTGCGGCCTTCGCGATGGTGGTGATGCGGCGACCGGAGGTGGTCGGACGTGGCCGGATGGTGGAAGAGAAGAATGCCGGCGATGGGTGTTGTGCGCACGCGGGTGGGCTATTGTGGCTTGCGTGGAAGCGGTGAAGAGGTTGGCATGCTGCGTGGAGGTCCCTGGTGTCATTAGTAGTGAAGATGGTGGTCGATGGTGGTGGCTGCGTGGAGGGGGGGCACGACTGCTTTGGGTTCTTCCTACCGGTGGAGAGGAAGAAGATGATGAAGAGGAGGAGACTGCACACGGCTGGAGTGCGGCTTCATTGGCGCATATGAGGGCACGCAGCGCACGCGGTCTGCAGGTGCGTGAGGCGTAGCGCGCACGGCTGGCTATGTGGAGCGTGAGGGTGCACGCACAGTGAGAGGCTGGCGGTGCATAGTGTGGCTACCTGTGGGCGTGGCCTGCAAATGTGTGGCCGTGTACTGTCACCACACAACCCACGCAGTGAAGCTTGTGCGGTGAGAGAGGATGGCGGTGCATGGTGCTTGCTGGTTCCACAGTGCACGTCTCCTTCACGGTGGAGAAGGTGGAGAGATAGTCCCTGCCAAGGGGAAGGCGGAATATGATCTTATCCTCGGTGGATGCGGCTTCTTTTTAAACAAAAATCTCCTTTTTGTTCAGCCGCAAGTATCTCCAACTACTCACGACGATCGCGAGTGGTTGGAACAGCAGATAAGCACGAGCAATTTCTTCTTCAGATGTCTAACTAGAGCATCAAACATCTTAAAAAAAATGTAATGCCGTGAATTTGTGATAGCAGTTCCAGACGTCCAATCCAAGTCCAAGACATCTTATAGAAGTAAAAATGAGCGCCGGATTCTTGTACCTAGCCTGCACTCATCAAATAATTATATTATCATAACATATGCTATTAAATGTAAAATTGAAGCATAAAATTAAATGCAAGCTAAGGTGAATTGCCATATAACTCCTAATTAATTAACAACTAAGAATAAACTATTAAATAATACTTAGGCTAAATAATAGTCCACAAAAGTGGACTTATCAAATGCCCCCATGCTTAAGTTTTGGTACTCCCGAGAAAAAATGAAAAACAATAGAAACAATCAGAAGATTTCTTCTTCCCTTATTCCAAAAATTTAGAAATCCAACCATATGTGAAGTGATAGTAACCTAGGAATGGATCCAAGTGAAAATAACCAACTTACATTTGCAGTTTGCACTTAACCCTTCATAAAATTCTATCGAGATAGGCAACTACTTCCCTCGGAGATAAAGCAGAAAATAATCTGTAAATTGACCCCGGCTTTTTAGCTTAGGTAGGAGATGCTGAGTTGAATGGATTTATATGTAGTCTAGTACTACATACTCTAGATATCTAGACTATCAAATGAATCAACCTAGAGAGAGGCTAAACAACTGTGCTCTCTTGATGTTCCATGGCGCTCACTCTTTTCCTTCTTTTCTTTCTGAGATCACAAATCTCACCAAATTTAGTAATTGTACTCACAGTTTGGTGGCCTCACATGGCATTCACACTTCAACTAAAGTCTTAATAACTCTACAACTAAGTTAAAGTCCTCAGCTGGTATTTGGGTGATCAGAAATACTGAAAGGTAGGTATGGGTGATAGCAGATTACCCGTGATTTGTAAAAGCGGGTTTTCAATGTCGTTGTAACACGCGAATTCGCATACGCTTTTAAATTTATCAACCTAGATAGGGGAGTATCTAGGGTCGTCCAAGGAGGCCAAATGTTTGCAATAGTAATTCTCTTGCTTGGAATAAATCTCAACTTTCTTTTTGGTATTTTTCAATATATCATTTTTTCATTTTTTAATTAAGACAACATGCGAAATGGTGGCAGGAAGGTAATTTACACTTCAATTTAACTACTACTTCTAAGTGGCAAGTAGATCCTCTCCCTAAGCTCACTCTAGGTAAGTGGAGGCCTAGAATAATTAGGGAGAGGGAGTGGAAAATGCTAAAAAAAGCAAAGCAAGTAGAAATGCAAAATAGAAAATTGCAAAGAAGGTAACTTAGATTGATGAAAAGTGTTTTACAAAAAAGCCTAGTAGAGGAATGCTTCTACTACTAGAAAAATTAAAATAAAGAAAAGCAAACACAAATCCTCTAGATAGATGGTGAAGAAGAGGGCTTCTTGCTCCAAGGTTGGTGGCTCCCAAGCTTGAAAAGAATCCTTCAACTCCTTCCTTGCAGTGCTCCGCCAAGGTGATGTCCTCCAAGGCAAGCCCTAAGGGGGAGTGCCCTAAGCTTCTCTCCAAGGGTGGACGTCCACCCTAGGTCCTTCTCCCTTGCCTAGCCGTCCTCCTTGAAGTGGAAGAGTCCTCTTCCTTGGCGTGGCCCAAGTTGAAGAGAGTGGGGAGAAGAAGGCACCAAAAGGGCTGGTGATGTGCCCCTTTAATCTCCTTCTCTACTCCTTCTTGGCCGTAGGTATAGGTAGTAAAATACACTAATGGAGGATGCCCCAAAATGGTGGTAGGTGGTGGATTTTTATAGAATAGGAAGGGGGCTAAGGTGACCCTTGAAATGGAGGGCCAAGATGAAGAGATGGAGGTGGTTAAAGATCCCATGGCCAAAGTGAGTTGGCGCCACCTTAAGGGACACCAAGGGGGTGGTTATGGGTGTTGACACCCCTTGAAGTTGGCGCCAAAAAGGGTTCTAGAAGGAGGTCTAAGTTGGCGCCAAGAAGGATTCTAGAAAGAGGGGCAGGTGGATGGCTAGGATGGCTTATGTGGGTAGGTGTAGAGTGGATTAAGGGCTGCAAGTTGGCACCAATATAGAGGTGGTTAGGGGTAGTTTTTGGCACCAACTTAAGGTGTCTTTTGGTGGTGATAATGGGGTGAAGGGATGGCTAGGAGGTGGCGCCAACTTGAGTAGGGTAGCTAGCTTAGGTAGGCTTAAGTTGGTGGAACTAGCTAGGGTTGTCTTTGAAGGTGGTGGATGGCCAAGGAGCTGGTTGCTAGCTAAGCTAAGCTAGCTTAGCTAATGGAGGAGTAGAGGAGAAGGTGTTGGAGCTAGGGTTTGGAGGGAGGAGCTGAGGAGGAGAAGTCAGGAGTTGAAACTGGAGCTGGCTACTGCTGAAGAGGCTAGCATGGAGCTACTCTAGCTGGCTTAGCTTGCTAGTTCTTTACTAGCTGCTAAGCCAAGCTAAAGTGAGCTGGCTTCTACCACAATGAGCTAAGGTGAACTGGGTCTGGTGCTCCCGGGGAGGGTCAAGCTGGTTGAGGCAGCTAAGGTAGCTTAGCTCAACTGAGTTGAGCTAAGCTGAGTCCCCAGGAGCTGGACTTGAGCTTCCTGAGCTGGGATGAGTTCTTCTTCAGCTGGCTAGAGTTGAGTGGAGATGGATGTAGCTGGATCTGAGCTGGGGTGAACTCCTGTCAACTCAGCTGAGCTAGCTAGAGCTCCCTGTGGACTAGTGGGAGCTGAGATGAGCTAGACTCAGCTAAGTTGAGCTGGATCTGAGCTGACTTAAGCTAGGGTGAGCTAAGATGAACTCTCTTGAGCTGCCATTCAACCGAGATTAGCTGAATGGAGCTGGGATGAGCTAACCCTAGTTCAAGTGAGCTAGGTTCCAACTACGGTGAGCTGGATCAAGCTGAGGTGAGCTGGATCAGGCTGAGTTCCAGCTAGTCTGGGCTTCTCCTTCACCATTTGCCTTCTTAAGTGCTAGGGTTTTAGGGATCTATATATCTGTACATCCCTAACACTCACAAAAATATATTAAAAAGACAATAAAAAATGCAATGCATGCCTAACCTAATTTATGCCTAAATGCAGCCCAAAAAACCCGTTTACGGAGTAAAATCCTAAGAGCTAGGTTTGTTTTAATGCATAAGAATGATGATAAACTGGCGTTTATCAATGGGTCATATTTGGTGGATCGCGATGGATGTTTTTGTTGCCTCAGAAATATCGTCATGAAGATAAAACTATAAACTTGGACTCTTTTCTTTCTCTCTTTTCTTCTTTTTTTTTAAATATAATTGTTTCTTTTTACATTCTTTTTCTTTCTTCATAAATCAACATCATGACGTAGACTTTTATTTATGAGACATTATTAGGGATGATGATGGTCAATAGGATATTCTGTGGCTTATTTGGTGGAAGTGCCTTCTCTCGGCACCGGGAATGAATGGATAGGACAAGCGTATTTCTGACCTTTGACACTATTACCCTCCTTTAGCCGAGGACTCTATGAAGGATGATCATAACCATCCACCATAGTCATAGCTTTATTAAGACTCAATCTCTGCGTATCTGCCTTATTTGGTGACTCTCAGGAATTCACACAATGTACACACATAGGAACAGAGAGAAAAAACTATGCCTAACTCTGAAGTATCATCATCTAATTGTCCAAAACTTAAGAGTCATTTCACTAGACTTAGCGCACCAATAATCTCCCTACTTTCTTCTCATAAATATGAGGTGGATCTACTAGAAGATAGTATGCCTGACTCCCTATTAACTGTACAAGGGTTCAGTAGACTAAAAATGCATATTAGTTTTCTTCAAAGATCCATTACCCAGTCTACATGCAAGTGAAGTAAATGTACTAGATTCTAAACTTAAGAAATAATTTTAAGAAGAAAAATCTTTAATGACACCTTAATGACAAAGATGTTTTGCTAGGGGCTAACCAATTTAGCTCAAGAAAAGAATTTTTTTTTGATATGCTAACCTAAATGCATGAATACTTCCTAAAATGCAAAATGCACACCCCCATGACTAAATCCTACAATATCCTCATTGTAAAATGAAAACAGGGGGAGAAAGGAAGGAAATCACCTGATGATGGTGTTATTCTGGATGCTGGGTTACATCCCAACAAGCACTGCATTTTCTGTCAGCAGCCAGACTTATAGGGAACCTGTAAGTCTAGTTCCAAATAGAAAGAGCTAGGCCCTAAAAATATGTGTAACAGCGTGGGCCTAGAAAAAAAATAAGTAGCCACGGATGTTGGCGAGCTAATGATGCAACGTGATTCCAAATGCTCGCCAAAAGATATGAAAATAGAGAACCTCGTAGGCTACCTGTTGAGGTCTAGGGATAACAATGGGAATATGAAAAGAGACCTCCCGAAATGGAATAAGTAGAGGATAACAAGGATCCTCCAAAGCAGGACATTATTATTTTCAACCCTTGAATGGCGAGACTAAAAGTACAAGCATCAATCCACACTCGCCATTTTACCTGAGGATGTACTAGCCTGATATGTTCTCCAAAAAGAATGTGAGCAGAGACCTGAGCCAAGGATCGGTTAGGGAGTGTAAGGGTTGTTTGTAGTGTTGGGCGGTAATGCTTAAGTCCAAGGAGGGCTTAGTCAGTGTCAAGTCCAACTCTAACAACGATTAGATTGTGTATTCTCCCTAACAATTATTGTAGAAAAATTTAAGTCACCCTGCCTATTATTAATGATCGGAGTCATATTTTCACTTTCCAGTATATGTGAATCAATGGTGGACTCCAAATTAAATTCCTTTGATGGCAGGGACAAAGCAACAGAATCATTATCATTAATCTCATCCCTGAATTCTTTTGGTTCACTCAAATTTTTGTCGGGGTGTAAATATGATTCATTAGTAAAGAGAGGAGTTGGATCAATATCCTCAATTATTTCTAAAGGAGGATCCATCTTAATGTTTTGGAGTAAGCCTATATCACTCAATTCTTTGTTCTTCTCAGGGAATAAATCCTCAATTGACATGTTTTATCCCCAAGAGTCTCCCCTAGGCTTCTCACTATTATGTTTGCCCTCCTCTAATATCAACTCCTGGTTTGATGGAGGATGACTCTCAAAAGAAGGGAGGAATCTGGATTTCACCATATTATTTATATTCTCTAGGGGTAAGTCCTCAAATAACAAATAATCCCCTTGTGATTCACTCCAGATTTTCAATCCGTGATCCTCCATTGGGGCATCCTCATCCTCTGAAATAGACTCTTTATATCCCTGAGACCAAAATTGATGTAATTCATCCTCCATTCCCTTAAGGTCACCTTCATTGGGTGAATTTAAATCCTCAGGATGCTGAATGGTAGGTGTTGATTCCCTAAGTGGAGGGTCAGGATTAGGCTCACTAGGGTAGAATGGGATCCCACCAAATAATTAGTAAGGGAAGTGATAGGAAAAATACAACCCTGACCCAGGTTATCAGGGGTAAGGAAAATACTGTCATTAGGGTCAAGGTCTCAAGAGGTACCATCTTCCCTTTCGATTGACTCCAATATAGCTCGGGTGGATAATCACTCGGATAGTTCTCCTCTAGTGGCCGTGTCTCATTGAGAGAGTCTAAGTGATAGCTACGTAAAATGGGATCCCCATTGTCATTGGTTTCCTCAGAATTATTTTCATGATCACGATCGTATGAGTAGGGATTAGAATTACTGGGAAGAGCGTAGCTAAGTTGTCCAATTTCATTGTTTAAATATTGACTATTCCTCAATGATTGCGCAGCAATCATAGGTCTTAATTGACCTAAATTAGGCTAGGACTTAGCATAAGTTAGGGTTATTCATGCATGCATATGCATTATCCGCATCTTTACTGCTTTCCTTTAGCTATGCATAAAATAATGTTATAATGTGCTGATTAAGTGCATTATGTTGATTGCAGAGAATAAGCTGATCAGGAGCTGGATCTGAAGCTGGATCAGGAATAACAGGAGTTGTAGTAGAGCTGGAGCAGAATGCCTAGTTTAGATGTAGGATAATAATGTAAGGGGGTTAAAAGTTTGCTATTCTATTAAGTAGGAATAAAGCAGTAAAATGTGAAGAGCTTAGGTCCATCCTAGCCCTAAGATAGAATAGAGACTTCCCCAAGCCTTAGCCACCTTTAGATTAGGTCACAACAACCTAGGAAGCCCTAAAACCCTAGTTCCAACCCTTCGCTGGACGTCCAGATAAGTTTTAAGACATCCAGGACCCTTAGCTAACTCCCGCACACTTCAAACCCACTTCTGCAGTGTTATTGGACGTCCAGACACTTTGTCAGACGTCTAATTTCTGCAGAATACCCAAAACAGAACCCGAAATCCTTCCTGACTCTGATTGGACGTCCAGACAACAAGTCTGGACTTCTGATTTTTGAGTATAAGATGTCTGATTCTATAATTAGACGTCTGATGCTGCTCTCCAATTCTTGTTTTGAGATTTAAGCCTTGATCTTGGATCTCTAGGTCCCTAAACCCAATTTCAACCCCATAGGAACCTAAATTAAGGTGCCCTAACCCTAGTACATCACCTCTAAACCTCCCTAAGGACTTAATTAGGTCCTCACTAAATCTAATTAACTTGGATCTTAGTCAATTCCATCAGCCTATTCAATTGGACTCATTGAGTCCAATTGAGCCCTGATCTCAGCACACACTGTCCAATTGGACTCAGTGAGAGTCCAATTGACCTAGACCTGACTTAATTACGTTGTTTTACACTCAATTAAGTTTCCACACACCCAATTAAACTTGTATTAAGTTTAATTGCACTTTACCTTAGTGAATTAGGGTTTATAACCCTAATTTGAGACCTACCTTGACCTAAACCCACTAGAACCCAACCTAATCAACCTAGCCACCTAAGTTTCGACCCACACATACCCACACACACCATCCGCACGAAAATATCTAGCCTAGAGTTCTCTAGAACTCTCTACCATGTGTGGTTGCCTTGGTTGCCAAAAATAGCAACCAAGAGCCATTCAATTTTTAGATCCACATTTGGTGGATCTAAAAACCACCATCCACCCTCTCTCTCAGTCTCCCACGAGCTCCCACCATAGGCCTTTCTAGAGAATTCCATAATTCTCTAGAGAGCTTCCCTTAGGTCTATAAAAAGACCCCTTGGGTGGCCATTGGCACCCATTCACTCCCTTGGCAATTGCTATCCATTGGTGCCATTCACGCCACCTCCACTTAGCCACTCACTCCACCTCCACGAGCTCACTACCACCACCATGGAGGACACCATGCCGGGATGTTGGATCAACCCTACTTCCCTCCAAGGGTCAGCCTAAGCTACATTGGCCGCCGCTCATTCTCCTCTCGACCACTCCAAGGCTATCGGGGACCACCCCTGAATGCCCTCTATTCTTCTAGCTCTAGATCATGCTCTTCATAATTTTTATTGCTTTCATTTACTGCTTGGTAGAGTAGTCTTACTTCTCCCCCAATGATGCATGAGAAATCCCCCCACTGATTCTTGTATGCAATCGTTTTCTGCTAGTTAGATTTAATTTTAGATTTAATTTTAAGCATTCATGTATAAGCTTTCCTCTAGATTTCCTTGTGCAACAACTCTCCCACGATGAATAAAATTTTATTTTATATATATATATATATATATATATATATATATATATATATATCTTATGTGTTTGAAATCACCTTGAGCTAAATGATTATCATATTTGCGTGATTTAAGTGCCTGTTCTTTAATCGCCTATATATTACGCACCAACAGGTCGTTTAAATAAAGTAGAGCGGCTTTAAGATCGATTTCAAAAACAAAAGCAACGCCTCCCAGAGACGAACGACCAAGACTCAAAGTCTCATTATTTTCAAAATAATATCTTTGTTGGATCGTATTTCGCAACTATACTACGACGCTTTTATCAAAAATGCGATCTACGATTTCTCCCAACAAAAATGGTGTCGTTGCCGGGGAGGCAACGTCATTTTTCTTGATTTCGATCTTTTAATCTATCACTGACAAATCTGCCTCTACTTTTTTTTCGATGTGCAGGACAACACGGAACAAAAACGGGATCCGCGCACACATCGAGCGCGGCAAAGAAAAATCAGGTGCACATCATCTATCATAGATTAGGTTTATTTTTTGAACCCTAGGACTAGATCTACTTCCTGCAATTTCTTTTTTTTTAAAAAAAGAGATTTTTCTTATTTTCGTGGAAAAGAAAAAGAAATAAAAAAGATCAAAAATTTTGAAAAAAAAATCTAGATTGGATTTCCTTTTGAATCTAGGTTAGAAAAAGAAAAAGAAAAAAAAAGAGATTTTCGTTGAATCTTTTGAAAAATTCTTTTTGAAAAAAAAAGTGCAAAAGATTAAAAATAAAAAATAAAAGCATTTTTGGTGGAAGGCTTGAATTTCAAATTCAAACCTCTTTAAAAGCATTTCCACCACCTTCCGATTTTCGGCCAGATTTCAAATCTCACCTAAAAATTCGATTGCTGAAAAATCCGTTAGCGAAAAATTCTGAAATTCGGGCAAAACCTTCATTTTCAAACCATCTTTCAAATTCCCTGTTACTTTGAAAAAACTCCAAGTATAAAATTTTTAAAAATTCGCGAAGTGCACGGGGTTCAGATAGACCCAGATTCAAAAATTTTCAAAGTTCCAAAAGCGATTCTGAGCAATCCGCGAATCTGTTTTGACTAAAAATGATGGGGTTTGAAAGCTGATCTAATTGGCTTTATTTTTCATATTTTTCCCAAATTTTTTAAGATCATTTGATACTGTTTCAAAGCAAAAAACCATCTTGGGGTCAAAGTTCCAAATCTGACCCCTTGATATTTAAAATTCCCTAAAAAATTGGTTGAAATAGTAAAAATTCTGAAAAAATATTCTCTGAAAAACTAATTGAAAAAAGAATCTACTCGCAAAATTTTAAATTAATTGGATTCCAATCACTATCAGAGAATCAACATTATTTTTGTGGTCTGCTAAAATAGAGAAAAACCCTAGAAGTGCATGCAACATAGGTTGAACATTTAGGGTCACAAATAGAGACCACACTTTTGGCTAACCTAGACTTAATCAAGTCTAGTTAGCCGGTGAGCTTGGTCACCTTGTGGGCCACTCACCATAAACCTAACTGAAGAAAATGGGTTAAAAACTGATTTTAAAACACGAAATCAACCCGAGTTCATTATCATACTACTGGATGAGTTTAATCTCTCTTGCCAAACCTTGTGACTAAGTCTGCGAGGTAGTGTCAAACGACCACGGCTTGGGGGTCAACGGAACCGGAGGCGTAAGCTAAAGGAAGAACCTTCCCCTTAGTCCCCTCGTAACCAGACTGGCTGGGTTAGCTTGAGAGGCGGGATACACGTTCAGTTGGTTGTACGACGAACTTATCTTCAGGAATTTGAATCCATAACGAAAAATCTAGTCACCTGATCTATAAGGACCATTTGATTGATAGGGCCTTAGCCTTGTCCTATGTGGCTACACCAACCCAGGGGTTGGGCGGTGTATGCACGGAAGAGGTCACTTCGACCTCACTTGGTTGGACCTTGGGAGCCACTCCCAAGGAGGCGAGTCACCTCACCCGGACCATCTTCTCCCCCCATTTCTTCTACTCCAAGAGCCACCGTGGCAAATCCCAGACCTGGACCTAGACCAGGTCAGGACATTGAGAATTTGGACCCGATGGCTCGTCTGGAAGCCCGGGTCGCTGAATCTGAGGAGCGGCATCAGCAGAGCATGGATCGTATTCTGACGACGCTTGACAGGATGCAGCACCCGCCACGAGGAGAACAACTGCGATATTTTTACGACCCAGCCGCACCCATCGTCGCACCGCTAGTCAGAATTCCTGCAGGTGAAGATGCGTTTGAGCTCAAGCCCAATGTAATTGGGTTGATCAGTACTCATTTCTACAGGAACTCAATCGAAGATCCGTTCCAGCACCTTGAGGACCTGAGTTGACTCGCTGAAACGATCCGACCCAGGAATATTGATCTCGGGATCGTTCTGATGAAGCTTTTCCCGTTCTCTCTAAGGGACAAAGCTTCATACTGGTTCAAGACTATTGGGAAGCCAATTGGAACCTAGCCGGAATTACGACGTGAATTCCTGCAAAAGTTCTTCCCAATCGATCGAACAAACGCAATGCGACGTGCAATCACGACTTTCTCCCAGGGAGCTGGGGAGAAATTACATGAGGCATGGGATAGATTTCATGACCTTCTCCGAAAATGCCCGCATCATGGTATACCCAGATGGCACTTAGCTCAGATTTTTTACCATGGGCTAGATGACACACATCGGTATCTAGCCGATGCATCTAGCGGCGGGAATTTTCTCGCAAAAGACGAGAACAGTGCATTTGAGCTATTCGAATCATTAGCGGAGAACTCAATGAATGCCACATCTATGAGCTAGCTCCAGCGGCCTGGTCAGCAGCGGGTTGGTGTCCACGAGGCTCACACCGATTCTATTCGTGCCAACATGGATATCATCGTCAAGCAGCTGGATAGAATGAACCTGATTGAGAAGAAGATTGACTAGATCAGTCAACGTCAATCCGAATCGAGCTCTGTCGCCGCAGGATCCTCCTATGCACCCCGAGCCCCACCTGCTCGAGTTAATCTACTCACTCGAGATGCATCTTCTCCGTATTTACGAGATCCTGCATATCAGGATCCTGTGAATAATCCAGATTTGGTACCCTACGACCAGGGTTACGCACCACCCACAGATTATAATGCGTATCCCTTTGACGGATATACGTCTCAGACATCTTCGGCCTACGAGGACGTCAGCTCTATCCAAGGATACGGGCATAACAACCCGTACTCGGAGACGTATAACCCTGGTTGGCACCAGCATCCGAATTTCTCTTGGTCTGGTAATTCACAGAGACCACATCAAGATCCACACTACCAGACCAAGCAATACGGGAATACGCAAAACACGTATCCTAGGCAGCATCCATTCCTGCCTCAGCAGCAGCAACCCCGCTCGTTATACCAGCCGCTGCACCAAGCTGCCAACCACCCTCCAAAGTGGGCCGACCCTTTGGAGGCACTGAAAGTGGAGCTGCAAGAATCGATGAGGAAGTCTACACAAGATAGCTTGCAGATAATGAAGGCGATGGGCTGATCAGATTCAGACCATACAAAATACGCAGAACCAGCTGTTGCAAAAGCATAGGACTCAGGGAGCCTTGCCCTCCCAACCGATCCCGAATCCTCGATATGTGCAGAACCAAGGCGCCTTGCCTAGGTTTCAGGCACCGCAAGGACAGGCACACGCCATACTACAGGCGCCTCTTGCACCACCCGGTAACGCACAAGGCCAGCTGCCTTTGCAGAATCCCGCGTATTCTACCCCATCCGCTCCCCCACCACCTCGTGGACAGCAAGCCGATGCACACGCTGTCTCATTGCGGAGCGGAAGGAAGACATTCGACCCACCACCTAGGCAGGCAGGTTCTGATTTTTCCCACCCTTCGCCGCAGGCAGATTCGACTCCTTCAGCATCGCAGGAACCACCTGTGGTAGATAAGGGTAAGAGGCCACTTAACCCTGAGATTCCCGTCCCTTTTCCTGAGGCTCTGACACGAAATGTAGTACGGAAAAAGGACACGCGGAATTTCGAGGACCTGAAATCGATGTTTAAAGAAGTACATATTTAGGTCCCCCTCCTCGAGGCTATTGATCACATTCCTGCTGTCGCTAGGTTCTTCAAGGACTACTGTACCCCGAAGCGACAGCCGAGAATTGGACGACAAGCGGTACTGTCGAAAGAAGCTAGCACCGTGATTCTAGCTAACCTACCGCCAAAGAAGAAAGTCCCTGGCACCCCACTCATATCTTGCTTTTTGCAGGATTCTCCATTTGATCGGGCCCTTTTAGATTTGGGTTCATCCATCAACTTAACTCCCACTGCCGTATTTGATCAATTTCGATTTGGGGAGTTGAAACCCACCTCGATTACTATTCAGCTGTCTGACAGATCAGTCAAAACACTGAGGGGGGTGGTTGAGAACGTGATCGTAAAAGTCCGTGGGTTCTACTTTCCCGCAGATTTTTCCGTTCTCGATATGGAAGTTCCTCCTAATCTCCGGGATGCACCAATTATTTTGGGTCGCCCATTTCTGGCAACAGCCCGAGCGAACATCGATTGTGCATCCAGGTGTATGGAGATTGCCCTAGGCAATGAGCGACTTCAACTAGACATATTCAGGGCAGCAAAGAACTTCGACTGTGATCGAATAGAGGAGGATGGTGAAGACGAAGATTCGGCCTACTGTGGTAACATTGGGCTCCTTTGTGACAACCCAATGTCTCATTCGTCTACACTATCAGCGTTCTTGAACCTCGATCCACACGGGACCAAAACCACTGCATTACACATATCTCCCCGAGCATCTGACTGTTTGGGGTGTGCTTCTAACCACAGTACCCCTGAATCCAACTATCTTGATCCATATATTACTGAATCGCCCCTGTTATTACAGGAAGATGTGACTACAGCTAACGAGTTTCCCGTTAATGCAGTCACAACAGATTTCGCAGGGAGCGACTCAGCAGGAATTCATGTGTACATGGATCAGCAGATTCCCACCCTCTATTCTTCTCCTCCCACTCTAGTTCTGATTCTTACCCACCCGTAATTGAATTAAAGCCCTTACCTGGCTCACTCAAATACGTGTTCTTGGGCGAAAGTGAGACATATCCAATCATTATCAATGCCCACTTAACCCAAGAACAGGAGCATCAATTAATTTCCACACTTCAAGACCATAGGGCTGCTATCGGGTGGAGTATTGCTGATCTCCGTGGTATTCGCCCCTCGTATTGCACTCATCACATTTACATGGATGAGGGGGTGAAACCTTCGAGACAACCTCAAAGACAGCTAAACCCGAATATGCTAGAGGTTGTTAAGAAGGAGATCATCAAATGGTTGGATGCAGGCATTGTATATCCAATCTCAGACAGCCAGTGGGTGAGTCCGATTCAGATAGTGCCCAAGAAAGTAGGACTCACCGTTATAAAAAATGATAAGGGTGAATCCATCCCGACCCGCACTGTGACATCTTAGCGGGTTTGCATAGACTACAGGAAACTAAACACGGCTACCCAGAAGGATCACTTTCCTTTGCCGTTCATTGATTAGATCTTGGAACGGTTAGCCGGACATAGTTTCTTCTGCTTTCTGGATGGATACTCCGAGTATAATCAGGTAGCAATTAGCCCAGAAGATCAGGACAAGACCACATTCACATGCCCCTTTGGAACATTCGCCTTTAGGCGAATGCCCTTTGGCCTCTGCAACGCACTAACGACATTTCAGCGTTGTATGATGGCTATCTTCTCTGACATGATTGGGGATTATGTGGAGGTATTCATGGATGATTTCTCTATTTTCGGAGATGATTTCGCATCTTGTCTTGATAACCTCACAAAGATACTGAAACGATGTATTGAGGTAAACCTAGTACTATCCTGGGAGAAAAGCCATTTCATGGTGAGGGATGGTATAGTACTAAGGCACAGGATCTCCAAAAATGGACTCGAGGTCAACCGGGCTAAATCACAGATTATCTCCCACTTACCGCCACCTAGCTCGGTCAAGCAGATTAGATCATTCTTGGGCCATGTCGGCTTCTATCGGAGATTTATATGCGATTTTTCAAAAATCGCGCGGCCTTTGACGAATCTCCTGGTTACCGATATCCCATTTGAATTTAATACCTCGTGTCTTAGCGCCTTCGAGACTTTACGAAGCGTTGTTTCCGATTCCCCGATTCTCCAACCACCTGACTGGTCGCTTGATTTCGAAATGATGTGTGACGCTTCTAATTTTGCCGTCGGTGCTATTTTAGGCCAGCGTCGGGAGAAACAACCTTTTGTCATATACTATGCTAGCAAGATGCTGAATGAGGCTCAGCGCAATTATACTTTCACCGAGAAAGAACTGCTAGCAGTAGTATTCGAGTTGGAGAAATTCAGATCATATTTATTAGGGTCCAAGGTCATAATCGTCACTGACCACTCTGCCCTCCGGCACTTGTTGGCAAAGAAGGATGCCAAACCACGACTTATTAGATGGATCCTTCTATTACAGGAATTTGATATCGAGATCCGCGACAAAGCCGGGAACCAAAATGTTGTGGCGGATCACCTATCCAGATTGGACCTAAACCACATTCCTTATTCCCTACCTATCCATGAGCAATTTCCGGATGAATCACTTTTGGCAATTCATTCTGTTGAGTTCCCCTGGTATGCGGATTTCGTGAACTACCTTGTTGCAGGTAAAATTCCCGCGAACCTATCCAAAGACCAGAAACTCAAATTCATTGCAGAGGCCAGACTCTATCTCTGGGATGACCCACTTCTCTTCCGCATTGGAGTGGACCAGATTATCCGCAGATGCATCCAAGACTCTAAGATCCCCAGTGTATTATCTTTCTGCCACAATGATGCGTATGGTGCCCAATTCTCAGGACAGAAAACTGCTGCAAAAATTTTGCAGTTGGGATTTTTCTGCCCAACCATCTTCAGAGATACACATAATTACACCCAACACTGTAAACGATGTCAATCGATCGGTTCTATGACCAGGAGAGACATGATGCCACTCCAATCCATCATGGTCGTAGAAGTGTTCGATGTCTGGGGCATAGATTTTATGGGCCCTTTTTCGAACTCGCATTGCTTCAAGTATATATTGCCAGCTGTTGATTATGTCTCGAAGTGAGTCGAGGCCATCCCGGCGAGACGGGCTAACCACAAGACCGTCATTTCTTTCGTACGGCAAAATATTTTCGCGAGATTCGGAATACCCCGTGCTTTGATTAGCGACTGGGGAAGCCACTTCATCCACGCCTATTTCAGGTCATTATTAAAGAAATACGGGGTACATCACCGCATTGCCACCCCGTATCACCAGCAGACCAATGGGCAAGCTGAAGTGTCTAACCGTCAAATCAAGCTGATTCTCCAGAAGACGGTTAGACCAGATAGGAAGGACTGGTCCCACAAATTAATCGATGCACTCTGGGCATATCGGACCGTATACAAGGCCCCACTCGGAATGTCACCATATCGCATGGTATATGGCAAGGCCTGTCACCTTCCTGTAGAGCTGGAACACTGCGCCTTTTGGGCGGTGCGAAAATGCAACCTCGACCTCGATGCAGGAGGTCGAGAACGGAAACTCCAGCTCAGCGAATTAGAAGAAATCCAGTGGGAGGCCTATGAGAATGCATTAATATACAAGGACAAGACCAAGGCCTTTCACAACCGCCACATCCGGAGGAAAGTATTCACGCCAAACCAGCGAGTCTGGTTATTTGATTCAAGACTGAAACTGTTTGCGGGGAAGCTTAAGTCCAAATGGACTGGCCCGTATGTTGTGATGCAACCATATCCTAATGGGGCAGTCCAGATCAAGGACCCCAAATCTGGGCAGATATTCACGGTAAATGGCCAGCGCCTCAAGCCATTTTTGGCCCAGGAACCTCCTCCACCTGACGAGACTATTGACCTTAGTGAGGACATGTGATTGAGTGCTTGCCTAGCTGGAGGCGTTAAACTCAGCACCTGTAAATATCATTTCACCATCATCTATACATAACCATTTTTATACATAGCATATTTTTGTTTTAGCATATTTCCCTTTTGTATATTGCATGTTAACAGGTTGGCCGGTGCTGAATATAATTTCAGGAGCAATTCCAGGTGACTTCTACCCACTCATCCTCTGTCGAATTGATTTTCTTTTATATTCATGCATGAGGACATGCAAGAACTTACGCATGGGGTGGGGGGGGGTAGATACAGCAAAAACTGAAAATTTCTTTTTTTGTTCCAACACTTAGGAAAACCTTGGAGCTGCATGCAAAACGTACTTTAGGACCTTAAATAAAAGAACAACCGACTCCACCTCCAATGCTCACACTGGAGCTAGAAATCGTTCGTAATAACCAATTCCGACTCAACCGCTCACCTTTTGTTCTAAATTTAGGGTCAAGCTGATTGTAACCCGATATGGGAAATTCACAAAGTACAAATTATATGAGGTTACATGTCTATAGCATATATAGATATTGCATTCATGAATAAGATTATTTTATTAAGAGAATGCATTAGGGATTTTATCCTTTAGTTGATTCCTGTAATCTGGAATCCAGTACAACTTTTCACACACGTAGAATTTGCAATGGATTCACGGTGAAGGCTGATAAACGTCTTCAGTTTGTCAAGAAGAAGCAGTGCTTCTTTTCCTGAACCCTTAGACAGTGTTTTGAGAGTCAGGCTAATTTTCTTCCAAAAATCCACCAAATAGTGTGAGAGAGTAGAGTGTACTAGTGCTCTAGGATTAGTGCGAGGAATCTGGAATCCTAGATAATTAGGTGATGATGCCCTAAGATGAGACAGTTTTCGCTCTCGGTTCCTGCGTATGCATTTTGTGCGAAATTGTGAGAGCCACCGAATAAGGTAAATACGCGGAGAGAGAGTTTTCATAAAACTAGGGCTAAGGTGGATGGTTACGACCATTCTTTACGGAATCCTCGGCTGAAGGAGGGTATTAATGTCAAGGTCAGAAATGCACCGTCCTATCCATCTCTCCCGGTGCCGTGAGTAGGCACTTCCACCAAATAATTCACCCAATGTCTCTTGAATACCACCATTCCCCAATAATGCCTCCTTAATAAAGTTCATGGATGTATGCCAGTTGTGTTATGCTGAAAAAAAAAAATTAAAAAAAAATTAAAAAAAAATGAGAAAAAGAGAGAAAAAGAATGATGAAAAGAAAGAAAAACTGAAAAAAAAATTAGAAAAAGAAGAAAAGAATGAATATTTAGTGTTTATCGAGGCAATACCACCAAATAAAATTGAGCTCCACCAAATATGGCCTTAACCTATTTTTCTTGTGTTACTGACTGCCCAAATACTGGCTGAGGAATCCCGACTTAGTGTTAGGGTTATGAGAACTCAATTAAAGTGTTAATGCCTAGTGAGACCACCAAATACAGATCCTATGTGTGAATCTAGTGAGGTTGTGAGCTCTAAGAAAAAGAAAGAAAAAGAGCAAGAGAGAATGAATACAAAGGAATCAAAAGGAAGCATAGTTTTTCTCATCTTTCTCTGAGTTGAGTTACTTAGTAATTCGGGAATCTGGATTCTGTAGTACTAGTCTCTATGTAGCACCAAGTGAGAATGAGCCACCAAATATATAATCCCTTCCCTCAAAGATTCTCTACCAAAGGCCAAAGCCGGGGTGAAATTCATAGAATATCTTGAATACCCCGAGGGAAGAAATCTGCCTATCTCGCAAGAATTTTTATTAGGGGTCAAGTACAGGCTTTAGAGATGTATTAGTCTTCACTCGAATCTGTTGCCAAAGCTACATAGCTGCACCTTCACGATTGTCTGGATTTCTAGAGCATAGGATGAAAACAAAAAGGAGAAAAATCTCTATGCAAACACTTGGTAAAATAACCAGTCCCTTAGGGACCCTTGCTGTAAATAATTTAGTCTTGCATTTGTTAGAAACTAGCAATATTTAGGCATGGGGGTATGATTGCGTAGCAATCATATGTCTTAATTGACCTAAATTAGGTTAGGACTTAGCATAAGTTAGGGTTATTCATGCATGCATACGCATTATCTGCATATTTACTGCTTTCCTCTAGCTATGCATAAAATAATGTTATAATGTACTGATTAAGTGCATTATGTCGATTGCAGGGAATAAGCTGATCAGGAGCTGGATCTGAAGCTGGATCAGGAATAATAGGAGTTGTAGCATAGCTGGAGCAGAATGCCTAGTTTAGATGTAGGAATAATCATGTAAGGGGGTTAAAAGTTTGCTATTCTATTAAGTAGGAATAAAACAGTAAAATGTGACGAGCTTAAGTCCATCCTAGCCCTAGGATAGCCTAGAGACTTCCCTAAGCCTTAACCACCCTTAGATTAGGTCACAACACCCTAGGAAGCCCTAAAACCTTAGTTCCAACCCTTCTCTGGACATCTAGATAAGTTTTAAGACATCCAGGACCCTTAGCCAACTCCCGCACACTTCAAACCAACTTCTGCAGTGTTATTGGACGTCCAGACACTTTGTCAGACGTCTAATTTCTGCAGAATACCCAAAACAGAACCCGAAATCCTTCCTGACTCTGATTGGACGTCCAGACAACAAGTCTGGACTTCTGACTTTTGAGTATAAGATGTCTGATTCTATAATTAGACGTCTGATACTGCTCTCCAATTCCTGTTTTGAGATTTAAGCCTTGATCTTGGATCTCTAGGTCCCTAAACCCAATTCCAACCCCATAGGAACCTAAATTAAGGTGCCCTAACCCTAGTACATCACCTCTAAACCTCCCTAAGGACCTAATTAGGTCCTCACTAAACCTAATTGACTTGGATCATAGTCAATTCCATCAGCCTATTCAATTGGACTCATTAAGTCAAATTGAGCCCTGATCTCAGCACACACTGTCCAATTGGACTCAGTGAGAGTCCAATTGACCTAGACCTGACTTAATTGAGTTGTTTTACTCTCAATTAAGTTTTCACACACCCAATTAAACTTTTATTAAGTTTAATTGTACTTTACCTTAGTGAATTAGGGTTTATAACCCTAATTTGAGACCTACCTTGACCTAAACCCACTAGAACCCAACCTAATCAACCTAGCCACCTATGTTTCGACCCACACATACCCACACGCACCCACACACACCATCGACATGAAAATATCTATCCTAGAGTTCTCTAGAACTCTCTACCATGTGTGGTTGCCTTGGTTGCCAAAAATAGCAACCAAGAGCCATTCAATTTTTAGATCCACATTTAGTGGATCTAAAAACCACCATCCACCCTCTCTCTCAGTCTCCCACGAGCTCCCACCATAGGCCTTTCTAGAGAATTCCATAATTCTCTATAGAGCTTCCCTTAGGTCTATAAAAAGACCCCTTGGGTGGCCATTGGCACCCATTCACTCCCTTGGCAATTGCTATCCATTGGTGCCATTCACGCCACCTCCACCTAGCCACTCACTCCACCTCCACGAGCTCACTACCACCACCATGGAGGACACCATGCCGGGATGCTGGATCAACCCTACTTCTCTCCAAGGGTCGGCCTAAGCTACATTGGCCGCCCCTCATTCTCCTCTCGACCACTCCAAGGCCATTGGGGACCACCCCTGAATGCCCTCTATTCTTCTAGCTCTAGATCATGCTCTTCATAATTTTTATTGCTTTCATTTACTGCTTAGTAGAGTAGTCTTACTTCTCCCCCAATGATGCATGCAAAATCCCCCCGCTGATTCTTGTATGCAATCGTTTTATGGTAGTTAGATTTAATTTTAGATTTAAGTTTAAGCATTCACGTATAAGCTTTCCTCTAGATTTCCTTGTGCAAAAACTCTCCCACGATGAATGAAATTTCATTATATATATATATATATCTTATGTGTTTGAAATCACCTTGAGCTAAATGATTATCATATTTGCGTGATTTAAGTGCTTGTTCTTTAACCGCTTATATATTACGCACCAGCATGTCATTTAAATAAAGTAGAGCGGCTTTAATATCGATTTCAAAAACAAAAACAATGCCTCCCAGAGACAAACGATCGGGACTCAAAGTCTCGTTATTTTCAAAATAATATCTTTGTTGGATCGTATTTCGCAACTATACTATAACACTTTTATCAAAAATGCGATCTACGATTTCTCCCAACACTCAACATCTCTCCCATAGATTCCATCATTTCCTTTTGTTGTTTTTGCATTTCTATCATAAAAGAGGAGAGGCTAGTACTATCAGATTGGGGAGGATAGTCAATCTGAGGCTCTGGTTGCCTAGGGGTATCGGTCCAACCTCGATACAGAAAATCATGAAAGGTGGAAGGGTTGGGTGTTTGCATAGTAGTAGGGATTCTAGGGTTGGAAAATCCTACTCCTAGTCTCTGCTCAAAAGTGGGAGTTATCGGGCCAGTACTCCCAGGATAAGAATATGAATGATCCCATGAATTTTCAATGTACCCATCAAAGGATGAATACGCTCAGGGCATGGGATCCTAGTTAAAATGATATGAGTAAGGATAGTCCATTTCTTTCAATTAAATAGGTTAAACTCTCTTAGGATTTAAAAGAATTTAGAACACAAGTAGAAACTTCCTAGAGAGTTCTATCGCTGTCAAAACAAACGCAAATCCAGTGGGATTTATTTTTAGTAGATTATAAGTCTTAGAATTAAATGTTCAGTTGGTGGCCAAACAAGTTTTGCAAGAATTACGCCTCCTAGGCCAACCTTCGTTGGTGGCTATAACCTACTCGCAAAGGATGGAAGTCTCAAATCGAGCCCACGCACGAGGCAACAAAGTAACTTGGTTGATAGGCGTGTTGATTTCCGACTAACTTCCCTTGTGTTGCAAAGAGGAGAGGTGGAAATTTATCTAATGACCTTATGTGTGAGGTGCACAGTGTCTCAGGTGTGCAATCATACATTCGTGTTTTGAGTTTTGAAATCTCGCAAACAAGATCCTTTTGCACATAATTTTAAGTCACAGATTTTAAGGTTCAACCTCTTAGCAGTCTCAATTGTTAAAGTGACAACTGAATTAATTCGATTTAAGCACTTTAGTAGTCTTAGATTTAGGTTCAATGCAGATGCATGACAGGTAATTGATGCTCAAGAGAAAGACGTAACTTACTCTAGCTTTTTTCAATACAGGATGTTTTCAATACAAAAAGAAAAGCTAGATGTTGTTCATTCAGTCTTAGATAGTCGTCCTATAGATATGCAGCTTCTAGCAGGCAGTTTGAATATTTTCTTTTTAATAATAATAAGCAAACAAACCTAATCTAACTAACTAACCAACATGCAGTTCAACCAATTCGAATAATCCTATAATCTAAATAAATGGGAACATGCTCCCGAAAATACCCTCCCGCATACAAGAGTGATAAGAAATAAAGAAACACTGGGAACACATTCCCAAAAATACCGACAAGGGTCTAAAAGATAGAAATTAAGTTCTAATGTCTATCAAAACTAAATCTAAACTACGATCTAATGGCTAAATTAGAAAAAGGCTCCTCCGTAAGCCTACGTGCGTGGGATCAAGGTCCACAAGCATCCGTTGCTGGCCTCCAGGTGGCGTCAAGGTCCACCAAAAAGATCGTCTCCGCCGTGCGTGCCCATCACGTTTGTTGCATGTTTTTGCACAGAAGAATATTCATAGTTAGTAATTTAGAAAAGCTTTCAAAATAGCATAAAAATAACATCAAATTCCCGAAAAAATTAATATGCTTGCTTCCTCCCCAGCAACGGCGCCATTTGAAAGAGCGATCTTTGTTTTCGATAAAAACTTTAACATAAAATGACATGTCATATGTAATCGCGTGGTAGAAAATCGCTTTTCAAAAAAATATTTAATAATTCCAAAACTAACCACGAAGAGTTAGGTCGTCTCCACAAGGAGGAATTAGCCTATTAAAAATGAGTAATGATGCATCAAGTAATCGGGAATATCAATGGATGTGCATTCTAACTAGTACTCTCATTTCCAGCATAAATTCTCAATCTAGATAATTAATAAAGAATATGAGGGTGCACATGCAAAATCACCACCATGGAAATACCAGAATTGCTATCTTAGTTCTGACAAGCACCATCAAATTTACTGAAAATAGAACCCACTCCCTATAACCAATACCCAATACTCTATTGTCGTGAGAAGAATTCAATTATCCGTGATTCAAACAAACGTAAGGGATATTGATGCAAATCTACTGAAATATAATAATCAGATAAATATAACAATAGTGTTTTCCACAGTGGCATGAATCGTAAATTTTAATTCGCGATTTATTGTAGGGAAACAGGGGAAACAAATCCCCTGCTCGCACGTGTAGAGGAGGCAGTGGCTGATGCCGCAGTCACCGGTGGTGGGTCTCTGAGGTGCAGCCTTTGCGATGGTGGTGACGCAGCGGCCGAAGGTGGTCGGACGTGGCCGGACAGTGGAGGAGAAGAATGCCAGCGACGGGTGTTGTGTGCACACGCGTGGGCTGTTGTAGCGTGCGTGGAAGCGGTGAAGAGGTTGGCGTGCTACATGGACGTCCCCGGTGGCATTGGTGGTGAAGATGGTGGTCGATGGTGGTGGCTGCGTGGAGGGGGGGCACGGCTGCTTTGCGTTCTTCCTACCGGTCGAGAGGAAGAAGATGACGAAGAGGAGGAGAACGCACGCGGCTGGAGTGCGACTTCGTTGTTCCATGTGAGGGTGCGCAGCGCGTGCGGTCTTCAGGTGCGTGAGGGCATAGCGCACACGGTTGGCTGCGTGGTGCGTGAGGGCGCGCGCATGGTGAGAGGCTGGTGGTGCGTAGTGTGGCTATGTGCGCGTGGCTGTGGCTGCCTATGGGCATGGCCTGTGGGTGCGTGGCCGTGTGCTGTCACCACACTGCCCACGTAGTGAAGCTTGCACGGTGAGAGAGGTTGGCAATGCGTGGTGCTCGCTAGTTCCACAGTGCATGTCTCCTTCACGGTGGAGAAGGTGAAGAGATAGTCCCCGCCAGGGGGAAGGCGGAAGATGAAGATCTTATCCTGGGTGGACGTGGCTTATTTTTAAACAAAAATCTCCTCCTTTTCCTTCAGTCACAAGTATCTCCAACTACTCCTGACGATCGCGAGTGGTTGGAACAACAGATAAGCACGGGCGGTTTCTTCTTCAGACGTCTAACTAGAGCATCAGATGTCTTAAAAAAATGTAATGCCATGAATTTGTGATAGCAGTTCCAGACGTCCAATCCAAGTCCCATACATCTCATAGAAGTAAAAACGAGCACCTAATTCTTGTACCTAACTTGCATTCATCAAATAAATTATATTCTCATAACATATGTTATTAAATGAAAAATTGAAGCATAAAATTAAATGCTGGCCAAGGTGAATTGCCATATAACTCCTAATTAATTAACAACTAAAAATAAATAATTAAAGAGTACTTAGGCTAAATAATAGTCCACAAAAGTGAACTTATCACCTGACATTTTATTTTTTTGCATAACAATCTGTATTTAGTATCCATTTCACTTTGATCTATTTCCTATTGGAGAGTCAAAATGATGAATATAATTGGCTTCATTTAGAACAACCTGACTAAAGCATCCTACCCACAATGATACTCTATTGGAAGCAGATTTACCATTACAATCCACCATCTGACTATAAGACAAAGATGTTGCAAGAAAAAACAAGGGGCATCCAAATATTGGCTCAGTTTCATGTAGTTGAGAATCAGAGATGAATATTGTGGAATCCATCCAACTACTAGAATCTCATATAGAGATGGTTGTATTGAAGAATGGAATCCATTGAATAGCTCAAAAGATCCATAGACCTCCATTAGGATTCGTACCACAAACCAGTGGAAAAATAAAAGAAAGAACCCTAAAACGAAAGATATACAACCCTTATAGTTTCTTTTGAAGAGTTGAAATGTGGATTTCAATCCAAGAAGAATTGCTACTCCAGATAAGAAAAATATATTGCTTAAAACCATCAAACACTTGTCAAAGGACAACTCCCAAAAAAGTGAATAGAAAACCAAAACCAATAAGCCCAATTCTATGACCTCTCCTTTGTTGCCCTCCACATTCTTACTTGACTTCCTATTTTTATCTATTCATGACTTCGATTACCGAATGAGAAAAGTATAAGACAAAAAAAAGGATAAAAGATGGAAAGAAAAGATCAATCAAAGATGGGAAAAAAAAGGAGAATGGGTAGAGGGAGGGAAGGGTTACGTTCATATGAGGAGGAGGAGGTGGCAGAGAGGAAAGGGATGGTGGGAGTAAAAGATGAAGGCTGACCTAGGAGGAAGGCCGATGTGGTGGATGCCAGAGAAGAATGCGTGAAACTCAAGGAGAGTAGTTAAGGTCAATGCTAAGGATGTCAAAGGAGAGAGAGGAGAGGGCGTTGCAAGTGAGTAAGGAGGTGGTCGCAGGTGACGAAGCAGAGCAAACGTGATCGATGATGAGGATTGGGAGGAGACAACCGACGACTATAGAGAGGAAGAAAGAGGAGAAAGGAATAGGGATTTTTGGGGGTAGGGGTTTTCAGGCGGGGGGTGCTGAGGGGGAAGGGGAAAGGTTTGCTTTTTCGTGGAGGAGGGAGGGGGAATGTGTGCAGAAATGTTTTCACGAAAATAAAGGTTTTAGATGGGTGAAAGTAAATCCATAGCCATGGTTGATGAGAGCCTCCTCAGGGGCCATAACTAGCTCATTTTGACCTAATAAAGAGAATAAAAGCTCCTACATGACTTAGAAGAGGGCTTAATTGGAGGAAAAAGTGTTCTGAGAAGAAAACATGAAATAAAAGTTAAAACTGTAATTTTACCATTGCAGTACATAAATGGGATTTCTCAGAGACAGAGCATAGGTCAAATGATCTAAATGAGGTAAAAAGTGTGTTGAATCAATCAGAAATGGGTTCATGTGCAATCCAAGAATTAAATGACATTTGGTAACCCAAAAATAGACCCTCTTAATTCAACAAGGTTTCGATCAGGATAAAAATCAAGTAAACCCTCTAAAATTCATGGAAAAATATCTCCTATGGTTTAGAACATTCAAATTGGCCTTTGGAACCTAGTTTGACCTAGAATAGGGTCCTAGCTCATCAATTAACCTAATTTGGGTTTTTACGCAAAATGTCCAGTTAAACATGGTCAAACCTAAAATAAAACTTCACCATTGGATTTCTTAGGTCAAAATTAGGTTTGTACCAAAATTTGGACCTAAGGGGAGGTCATCTTGACCTACTTTGCAATTTAGTACACCCAATTACATCTCGGTCCCTATCTTTTGAAAACCATCACATAAACCCCCCTAACTTTATCGCCAATCTTACAATCAGGTCCTTCTGCCATTATTGGGAAGAATCCTTCTCCGGCAAGGATGACAGGGGGGATACTCTCAAATCCCTCAGAGATCTCCCAGAATTGGAAGGGAGATTCTCTGAGGAATCCCCTTCCATCTGAGCCCGATCATGATCTCTGATTCCTGTCCAATCTCTCGTGCAAACGCACGAAAGATTTGGATCCCAACCACCTTCCTTCTCCAGCGAGACAATGGTGGCTAAAAGCTTGCCCTCCACGCACCAAAAGCTCGGCCAACACCTATAAAAAGACCTCTGACCCTCTGCGAAATCTCTCAGACTTGTCTTGGCGGTAGAATCCTCCAAATTTCATCTCTCCTCTCTCCGGCCAAGAAACCCACAAGCTCCAGCGATTACCTCTCCTCCTTCTCGTCGCTCTGCTGCCATACCAGCAATAGAGTCTACTCCGCCTCATCTTCCCGCGTCGCGCTGCACAAAGCACACGCCTCCCTGACCTTCTCCTCGTCGTCGTTATCTCCCTCAGGGTTATCTTCTCCGACGACGGCACAAACGAGCCGTCTGACTCCGCTGCCCCCTTTCTCTCCCAACAGTCCAGATAAGTTCCCCATCTTCCACTCTTTCATTTCCCTCACTTTATTTCACACAATCGACCCTCGACCATCCCTGTCCACCGCCACCTTCCTCATCTCCGGCCACCCTCCGGCGAGACGCTCCCGTCGCTCTGTAGCCCCACACGTCTCGCCAACCATTGCATAACCTCTGCCTCACCTCACTGAGCACCCTCCACTCATCCACAGTCCCGCTACACCACCACAACAACCCCCCAAGCACACCCACTTGTCCGGCCACAGAGCGACCTAGGCACTCACGCCTAGGCTGCCCCGTGGCCTGCCACATAGCTCCTCACCTTCGCCGTGACACGGCGAAGGTACCCCGGTGATCTGATTAGGCCAAGAGGCAATTTTTGTGTCAAACAGATCTTAAGCTCCGACCACCATTGACGGCAACTCGAGGAAGCTCCACGCTTGCTCCAGGCCTCAGGACTGCAAGATTCCAGGTGCTGCGAACTTGGGCAGGTCTTGCGAAGATAGTTGACCCAGCAAGCGATGCCAACAGAGCTTGCAGTTGACGGAATTGAAGGCATGGTCTGCTGTGAGTGCGTGAGGGAAAGCGGTGGGCTTTAGTCCCACATCGGTAAGTCACGACGCGCACGTATCCTTTATATTATTTTTGTCGTATAAGCCGGTTGCCTCCAGTCACACTTGGGGTGAGGTCCCTCACCTTACCACTGCGCCTCGTCCGCGAGTTCACTACACGGATCTGGCGTGACCCGACCTGACCCTATCCTGAGCACTCCTCGCGCACCACCCTCACGCCAATGCGCCTGGATCCAAGCGCGCGATCCGACTCGTTTACTCGGCTCTGGGAGAGCATGCTGAGAGTGGTTTACACAGAGAGAGAGAGACGCGCGGGTAGAGGGTTAGGTTTTGCTATGTGTGGTTGTGTGCAGGACACACGGACTTAGCTGCTGCAAGCAGAGGAAGAAAGAAGGAAGGAGGCTCTGCCAAGGAAGAAAGGCAAGGTAGAAAGGCCACAGGGAAACAGAACCGAGGAAGGAAAAAGAAGAAGGAAGGAGGCTCTGCAGAGGAGAAAGAAAGGCAAGGAAGAGAAGAAGAAGCGAGGCCAAGGAGAACAGAACTAAAGAAGAAGAAGACAAGGGGCAGACAAAGATTCAAGAGGGCAAAGGAAAAGAAAAGGAAGAAGAAAGAGAGAGGAAAACCAGACCTCGGTCGCAAGAAGAAAAGAAATAAAGGAAGAGAAACAGAAGCATCAAGGGAAGAGAAGAAAAGGAGCTCTACTTTAAGACGTCTGATATTGTATTAGACATCCATTGTTTTTCCCTTTTGAGCAATTTCTTTCTATATCACTGAACTAGTCATTTATTCTCATTCAAAAAGTTGTGTTCTCAAGTTTTGGAAATACTTAGATTGCTCCATGTGTTCAACCTCGGATACTCTGATTTTCGAGTTATAAATCTTTATTTGTTTTCACGGAAAGTTCGTCTATCTTACAACGCAATAATTGTTAAAACACGATCTAGCCGCGTCAACAATGGTATATTAGTGTCTCAAAATTTTTTTTTTTTAATTTTGTGATAAACCATCACAAAAAGGTACCAACTTTGTGATGGTAAAATTTACCGTCACTAATATCTATCCCAAAAGACATGTTTTCTTGTAGTGTCAATTGCCAACCTCTAGCATTTTGTTCCATCTTTGAGTTTATAAATTGGTTAGCCGCACTAGTGGCTTCCTACTCAAGGTGTCAACTACTATATTATCCTTCCCTATATGGTACATGATGGTACAATCATAATCCTTCAAGAACTCCATCTATGTCACTATCTCAAGTTCAGTTCCTTCTGGTTGAAGAGATACTTCAGGCTCTTGTGGTTTGTGTGAATCTCAAATGTCTTGTAGAAATAGTGACGCCTAATCTTGAGGGCAAAGATAATCACTACTAGCTACAAGTCATGTGTAAAATAGTTGTGTTATGGGTCTTTAGCTACTTGGAAGCATAGGAAACTACATGTCTTTGATGTATGAGAGCACATCCCAAGCCCTGACGAGAGGTGTCTATATATACTATGAATTCGCCACCTATGTCTAGTATGGTAAGCATGGGAGCTATGGTCAGTTTATCCTTTAGAGTATGCAAATTGGCTTCACAATCCTTGGTCCAAATGAATGACACATTCTTCCGAGTCAACTAAGTTATCAACAAAGTAATCTACGAAAAACCCTAGATGAAGCGTTGATAATATCCAACTAGACCCAAGGAACTATAGATTGCTGACACTGATTTCCATCTCAACACTACCTCGATGTTGGTAGCGAATTTCTGTTGTTTTAGGAAAATACACGTGTTGTAGTGTAGTGACGAAAATAGCTCGACATTTAAAATTTATAGTGCTAAAAAACATGAGTTCTGAGGTCGCTTTCTGGGAGCAAAAGATCGCAATATAAACCACTAATCAAATGATATAAAAATGAACGAAATAATAAATATGATATGCAATGATTCAACTCTCAATAATAGATAAAAACTTGATGTTCCAATTAGTCACAATATATGTGAAATAAAGGTTAAAAAAAATTATGTTTTAACGTAACACATAAAAGCCTTATTCAACACTTAGGCTTATTTAAATCAAATCAAACGTCCAAATAGAAGCCCTAGTCGTCTTAAATATTAAGTCCAAGGCTTCTTCATGATTTCAAACCAAAATCTTCTCCCAATCCAGGCATGAAATTCAAGACAAAATGCCTCCACACATGCGTGAGCATGCATATGTGTGGGGTGTGTGCATGTGTATATGAATGGGGACCTGACCCCCCTGGACTCTAAGGCAGTGAGCCAAAGAGCAAAAACCAATATATATATAAAATTAACTTAAAATCCCACGATGTGGAACAAATGGGATGGGCTTCTTGATGTTTCCAACAGCTGCAGTGGCCTTCAATGCATGGATGTGGCTACTGATTGGAGAAGATCCAATCGTTGGATTTTCGATCTAATGCCTTGGATGAGTTTCTAGTGCCAGGCTACATCGAGAGGGGGCCTTCACGTTGAGCTTTGATGGCCAGATGGAGGTCTTCAACGGTGGAGATGACGACGACAATGTTTAGACAAAACATAAAAATACAAGCTCAAAGCCCCAATTAGAAGGTTCAAGAGCTTCCATGTGATGTGAGGAATATGGTGGTGGTAGTGTGGTGGTGTTTGGTGGCTCATGGAGGTCGGCCAAAGGTGGTGCATGGCAGTTTGTGATGGGCTTCTCTGGCCAAGTGTTTGGGGAGTCAAAAGCCAAAATTTGTTTAGGTCTTTTGCTCCCCAAGTTGTAAGTGATTTGGTGGTAGTGCAGAGTATGGTGCTTGGAATGAGGTGGCGAGCTTGTTGGAGCTTCGCCAGAGGTGAGGAAGAAGTAGAAAGAATGGGAAGGTAGGGTCTAAAACTAAGTGCTAAAGGGATAAACCTACTCTAGGGAAGGAAAGGAACAGAAACGACTACCAAAGAGGGATGATGGGGGAGGAATTACATCTGATTTGCCTCACCGAACGTAAGGAAGAAAGGGGCTCCAGTGATGTGGAACGGCAATGAAGAAGGGTTGTAACAGGTGCAGCTTTGGTTGGCTAGCACCGAAAGAAGATGAGGAAGAAGATCATGGTGCTTGTTGGTAAGATGCACGCATGGAAGAGTGGGTCGAAGAAGGCCACCGAAGTTGATGGAGCACGCGGTCGGAGAGGAGGAAGAAGGTGGAGATTTGGCCTAAAATCAACTAGGAAACACGTTGGAGGATGCTAGGACTTAAATAAAAGAGGATTTGACCTCTAATTGCAAAGAAATCACAGGAACTGTTTGGAGCTTTGGCAACAAAAACTATTGAAAACATGAAGCTCGTCGAAGCTCTTGCATGCAGAATAGAGCACAAAAGTAGGTTCAAGATGTAGAGGATCTCGTCAAGATCAATCCCTCTAAATTTAGGGGGATTTGATTGCGAAACAAGCGAGAAATCCGTGATCGAAGGTCGGCAGCCATGGGTTTGTTAAGTTGCTGCAGCTCATTTAGGAAACAAAGAAGGTTGGTAGGGGCATTTTCACGATTTAAATCAAGAGATAGGGGCCCATATGTAATAAAGAGAGAATTTTGGACTAAAATACAAACTAGGTCAAGATGGACTCTAATTGAGCTCAAATTTTGGTGTTAACCAAATTTAGACCCAAGTAATTTAATGGTGAACTTATATTTGGGTTTTGACCATTTTTTACTAGGTAAATTACAACAAAGCCTAAAATAAAGCAAATTCTTGCTTAAGTCTCTATTTTTGGTCGAAACGGGTTTCGATGGTCAACACGAAGGTACCAAACCTCGTAGAATGTTTTTAAATGACTTTTAGGAGGTCTAGTTTACATTTATTTCTACCAGAACCATTTTAATTTGAGTGAGGCTGTTAATTTGGATTTTTTATAGTAAATTAATCCTTAAAACTCATAAAACCTTAATTCAGTTAATCTAAGCCCACTTCTTGGACATTTAAATTTATTTAACCCTTAATTAAGCCTTGATTAACCCCTTAGTTAATCTACATTAGTGATTATATGTTAAAATAACATAATTAACCCATTTTGTTGTCTTCTTCCCAAATTCGGTTCAGCATGGAATTACAATCCTCAGATGCTTATTCAGGAGCACTTATCACTTGATTCTAGCTAATTTAAGCTAGTTATGACATATTATGGTGTTACCATCATACCCCTATGCCTAACTTTTGCTAGTCCTTAGCAAAATCCTATGGAAAGAACCAGATCTCTAGATTGGATTCTTGTGTTAGGATGCCTACTTGTGCCACTTCTATAGACATCAGATCTAAATGCCAACTATAGTCCTAGAGGTACTCAAGTACGAGCCAAGATCCATAACTAACCAACCTCAACCTTGGATCTACCACGAAGGCTTCTAAGGCCCACAGAATCTGCCTAGAGGTTCGTTGACCCCAGCAGTTAAAGCACCCATGCGTATGTGCAACAAGTCTAGGCTCACTTTGCCAGTACATTTTTGATAAGGGAGAGAGAGAGGGATATTTATTTTGAGAGTTTTCTCTCTTTTCATCTTAAATTCTCCTAAATCCAACATCAGATTGGCTCTAAACAAGGTCTGTGTCGGATTTCTTGTCCCCACCATCAATCCTCGAAGGGTCCCTAGCTTTCGACACTTCGTGATAGTGTCACCTATGGCAACCCCCAGAACCCTGGTTTTCGACAATTCGTGATAGTGCTGCCCATGGTATTCTATAGCTAAATCCAGGCCCTGGCAATCAACATTTTAGGATAATATTGCCCATGGTACCTAGACTAGCACAAGGTGCTTACATGCCCCCGATAGAATATGTGGATATCCTAGGAGTCAAGCATCGAGGAGGCAATATGTTATAACGCATCTTCGAGGGGAGCATTTTTATTTCTCCTCTCCACGTCAGAAACTTGTCCAATGAAGTTATGTCTTCAAGCTGCTCCGAAGCCAGATCTTTGGGAAAACATTTTCAGAATAGAACATTTTTTCGCATTATTCTTCATTAAGTGCACTAAACCAACTGGTGTGTGATATTTAGGTGCCTAGGTTACCAAGTCCCGCAAACCAAAGGTCAAGCAATGCTACCGAATACTCCCTAAGCCTTAGACTTAATACATCAGCTTTGTAACTCCGTCAACCTCTTGAGAAATAGTCTAGATCTTAACAAATATGTGAGTGTTTAAGCCCAAAATCAGGCCTAAGAGGCCTACAGTTAGTATCCTTTACTTATCTCCTTGTCTCTAGCATTTTAGAACTTGTTTGATTTGGTCTAGAACTTAGGTAGGTTCCATAATTTTTTTTTTGAAAGGATGAGGAGTGCTATCAGGGACGATAGCAGATCAGAAAACTCTTATTTATCACAAAAAGGAGACCATTATAGACACTCATCCCACTCTTTCATATGTACCCAACAATCCCTCACAATAGCTTCCACATTACAAGACCCACCTCTAAAGAGGCACTCATTACGAGCATGCCAGACACACCACATGACGGCCGCCATCTTCATCTATAGACTCCCTGTCAACAACAATTTCCTCCATAGATCGTCCCAAGTAAGTAATGGTTCCCCACATACCTCCCTCCAAATATGATCTGTCACTAGGCATGAGGTGAAAAGGTGTATCCTGCCGTCAGTGTCAAACCCGCAACAAGGGCAGCTTTGTAATGAAGCACCCAACCTCCTACTTCTTAAGTCTCCGGTTACAAGTCCATCTCACCTGCACAGCCACAGAAAGATTTTGATCTTGAGCGGAGTCCTCAGCTTCCAAATTCTATTGCAGTCAAAATCTGCAGGTGTGGGATCAGCAAACGCGCTCTCCATCAGCCTCTTGTACGCTTTGGCCGATGTGAACTAACCATGAATCCACCGATAGCCATCCTCGCCTTCTGCCAGCTGGAATGCTGCAGGGCAACAAGCAGCCACGCCTATTCTGTTTGAGTTCTCCCGCCATCTCACCCAGCAGCTGCATTCAATGTCCATCTGCCAGCCACCTCATCCCAACAATCCCTAACCAAGACCCTGTTATCTGTTGCAACAGCGAAGCTCCTCGGATATTTCTCACTAATCTGTCCCAGATCAGACCAGACATCTTCCCAGAAAGCAAAGTTTCTGCCGCCCCGAGCGACAGTGCAAAATCTGACTAGTGATCATGAACTGCCCTCCTCACTAATTACCAAAAAGATGAAGGTATGCAAGGGGTTTTGCTCCACATCTGCACCTGCGTAGGACCGTAGGATTCTTTAATCAGTTGGGACCACAGCTTGCCATCTTCCTCAAATAATTTGATTGCCCACTTGAGAAGCAAAGCGTCATTGAATTCTTTCAGTGATCTGATGCCCAATCCTCCCTTTGATCTAGGCCTACAAACTTGCTGCCACCTCACTGGATGCATGAATCTGACTTCCATCCTCACCCCTTTCCAGAAAAATCATTTTCATAGCATATCCAGCCTCTTCCAAACAAATTTCAGAGATCTGAAAATTGTGAAGAAGAACACTGGAATTACAGTGATGATAGAGTTTAGCATAATCAACCGCCACCCTTCGATAGGAATCTGCTGCTCCAAGACTCCAACCTGGCATTTGCTTTCTCAAAGAGGGACGCCCAATCTCTCTTCTTCAGCTTCCTGTTGGACAAAGGCAAACCCAAATACCTCACCGGCAAGGCTGCTAAGGGGGTATGCAAGATGGCTGAGATCTCATCAGTCTCACCAGCAGACATGACAAAGGAGATCAGAGTAGATTTTGCCCCATTCAATCGCAGACCTGAGATCTCTCCAAAGATATTGATCATGGCAAAAAGAAATTCCGCATCACAACTCCCACCCTCTACAAAAAACACGATGTCATCTACGTATTGTAGAATGGGTGCCAAAGCTCGAGAATTCACAAGCGAATGGCCCCTGACTGCACCCACATCTGCCAGCCTGAAACTGAATATCGCAATAGTGTCCACTGCCAGATTGAAAATAAGTGGGGCTAGCAGGCATCACTGCCTTACCCCACATTGTGGCTGAATCCAAACTCCACACGGCTTCCCGTTGACTAAAGGAGAGAAAGAAGATGTGACAATGCACCTCTTCATCCACTGAATCCACAAAGGGGGAAAGCCCCTCCCCTTAAAAATCTCCCATAGATAGTGCCATTCTAATGAGTCATAGGCTCTACTAAAGTCAACCTTCCACATGAAAGCTCTAGTCTTTCTCCTCTTCCATCCAGATATCATCTCTTGTGCCATAATGAAGGATTCCTGTAGGGATCTATTAGGGAGAAAGGCCGCTTGCACTGGACTGATCAGGTCAGACAGCACCCCTCTCAGCCTGTTTGCCAGCACCTTGCTAATAATCTGGTAGATTGAGTTCAACAATGCAATAGGTCGAAACTCGGAGAGCGTTTCTGCACTACTACGTTTAGGTAGCAGGAACAAGTAGGATTTATTGAGCCTCTCCACGCCTGAATTACCCCTCTGAAATTCTCCAATAACCTCCATCACATCCCTTCTTAACACTGGCCAAAATTCCCTGTAAAATAGGATCTGAAACCCGTCAGGGCCCGGAGAGCCTTCTGCATTCAAACCAGCCATTGCGTCCACCACCTCCTGTTCTAAAAAATCTTCAATCAGCTTAGCCGCCTCATAACTCCCTAGCTGAGGAAATTCAGATGCTGCCAATTTCTAGCCCCCTCTCCCTTTTGTTCTTGAAGCTTCCTTGAAATATCTAGCAGTCTCTCTTCTAATATCATCAGGTGAAGTAAATACCAAGTCTCCGCGTTTCAAAGAGGAGATAAAGTTCACTCTCCTTCTGGCACTCGCTACCATATGAAAGAACTTCTTGTTTGCATCGCCCTCTTTCAGCCAGAGCTGCCTAGATTTTTCCCTCCAATCCATTTCCCTAGATCTATCCTCCTCAAGGATGACTCCCTACCAGTGCCTCCTCTGTGATTCCTCATCCAAAGTCAATCTTTCTCTATTTTCCTTCTCATCCAACAGTCGCACCACAGATAAAGCTTCAAACCTCCTCTGATCTCTCAAAACCTCCATTGTTCTATACTCCTTTAGCATCTATTTTAGGTCCTTCAACTTCATCGCCAGTCGATAAGTGGCTGATCCTTCGACCTTTTTTGCTCCCACCAGCAACCAGCCATCTCCTTAAAACCTCCCTCCTTCAGCCAAGACTTCCTGAACTTAAAATAGGTGCCCACCGGGGAATCCTCCCCACTGTCCCATAGAAGAGAGGTGTGATCAGAGAAGGGGCGAACTAGCCCCACAACTGAGGACAGCTAGTAGCATTCTAACAGCTCCACATTTCCAAAGAACCTGTCCAGTTTAGAGACCAACCCATTACCCCCTCGCCACGTAAATTCAGCACCCGCCGAGGGATATTCGATCAGACCTACCTCTGACACCACCAACTGAAACCCAAGCGAAGAGCCATCCACTCTTCCATTCCTTCGATCATTTGTTGATAGAACACTGTTAAAATCCCCCCCTACCAGCCATTGTAGCCCATTAATATTGCTCTCCATCATCCGCAACTCCTGCCAGAGTATGTCCCTCATATTACTCGCACAAGGACCATACACGCAAGAAAAAATCACCTCCCATGCATCCCCAACGACCTGAAATCTGCACAAGAGTACAAAATTACCCCTTCATACCTCTTTCAAATCCAAAGCAGATGTCTTGCACCACACAGCCAACCCTCCCACTCTTCCAATCGCACTCACAGCCCTGAAATCAGCTTTCCCTCCTCGCAACAACGACTGCCACACAGAATCCCCTCCCTCTTCTAAGTGTGTTTCCTGTATCAGAGAGCAGTCCACCTCCCATTCACAAAGATAGCGGGCCAACGACGCCCTAATCAATTGTTAGGACTATCACAATTTTTTTTATTTTCCTCCTTTTCTTTTTGTATTTCCTCCTCTTTTTCCTCCTCAATAAAGATTTTTCAATTCATCTCAAAAAATTTTCCTCCCCCTTTTCTCCCTTTTACTATTTTTCGTGATAATCCCTCAAAAGAATTGAATTTCCCTTTTGTTTTGCACTTTAATACCCCCCCATGCCTAAGTTTTACAATGCCCTCATTGCAAACTAGGTGGGTTCCAATTCAGCTTAGTTCATAGTTTAGAATAGGTTCAAAGGGTGGGTGAACAGGTGGGAATAATTGTTGCGAATGACTTCAAGCTTTAATATGAGTATCAAAGGTGGAGTCAACTGATAAACACCAGTTTATCATATTCTTATTCCCTAAAACAAATCTAGCTCTTAGGTTTTTAACTCCACAAATGGGTTTTTTGGGTTGTATTTAGGCATTTACCTAGGTTAGGGATGCATTGCATTTTAGTTGTATTTTTTATGTGTTTATCTAAGTGTTAGGATTAGGCAGAATGTCAGATCCCACATACTTTGGCACTCAAGAAGGCAAAAGATGAAGGAGAAGATCCTATCAGCTGGATCCCAACTAAATCCAACTCATCCTAGCTAGATCCCAACTCATTCTAGTTGGATCAACTTATCCCTAGCTCCATTTAGCTCATCTCAGCTGAATGGTAGCTCAAGCTAGTTCACCTTAGCTCCATTCAGCTCACTTCAGTTGGATGGCAGCTCAAACTAACTCAAGTCAGCTGAACTCAGCTCCATTTAAGCTCCATCCCAACTCCTCCAACTCAGAACAGCTCATTGGAAGCTCAACCTGACCAAGACTAGCTACTACCATCAACTAACTAGACCTAATCAGCTGAAGAAGTCATCAACCAGCTTAGGCCAGCTTAAGTCCAACTCCCAAAGACCTAACTTAGCTCAACTTTGTTAAGCTGAGCTAATTGACCTAAGCTAGCTACTCGAGCTAGCTAGGTACTCTCCGAGAAGACCAGCCCCAACTCACCTCAGCTCAGATTAGAAGAATCCAGCTCAAATTATCTTGGCTTAGCTACTAGCAAAGAACTAGCTAGCTAAGCTAGCAACTTAGCTCTACTTCAGCTCCCTTCAGCAGACATCAGCTCTATTGCAGCTCCTTCCATCTACCTCCAGCTCACCACCTTCAAAACCCTAGCTCCCTTTACCTCACTACCCTACTCCCTACTAGCTGAGCTAGCTTAGCTTAGCTAGTCACCTCCTTGGCCACCAAAACCTAACCCTAAAACCCACCTAACTAGCTCCACCAACTAACCTTACCTAAGTCCACCTAAGCTACCACCCCTCCACCTCAATATTGGTGCCAACCCTACACATCCCTTCACCCCTCTCTACCACCAAAAGACCACCAAATTCCCTCCAAAACCACCTAGAAATGGCACGAACTTTTTCCCTCTAAAACCTTTGAAATCCAACCCTACATCTACCCCCTCAACCCAACTCCACCCTCCATTTTTTCCAAAACTAACACCTTCTACAAGGTATTTTTGGAGGGAAAACCAAGTTACCTCTTCATTTCCCTCCCATTTTTCCCTCCAAAAATATCCAAGCACCCCCTCATTTCCCTCCAAAAAATACCATAACCAACCCCCTTCCCATCCTATAAATACCCTACCCTACCACCACATAATTCCCATCTCTTCCATTAGTTAGGTTCCACCATAGCCACTACATCTTCACACCAAGGAAGAAGAAGAGGAGAAGAAGATCAAAGGGGCACACACCTGCCCCCTTGGTGCCTTCTTGCTCTCCATCCTCTCCCTTGTGCCATGCCAAGGAGGAGATCTTCACACTTGAAGGGATGGCTAGGCAAGAGGAGTAAGGTGGTCAATGCCCAACTTGGAGGATTGCTTGGAGGAGAACTACATCAAGAAGAAGCAAAGGAAACCCTTTTCAAGTATGGGGCAACCACACTTGGAGCAAGGGTTCTCTAGAACTTCTACAGAGGATTCCCCTTCTTCTTTATGTTTATATTTTTCTTGCATTAGCTAGTGTTTCCTTATCTTTCATGTAACAAGCATTCAGCTACATTTCATCTACTTTGCTAGTAATACAAGTTCTCTTTCCCTTCCAAGTTTGTCTTTATGTTAGTATATTTTCCATGCTATTCTAGTGTAGTGCACACCACACTCTCTTCTTCTAATTACCCTAGGTGCACTTGCCTAGGGTGAGCTTAGAAGAGAGGGTTTCATTCTTGTCACTTAGGGTTAGTTGATAGGCGTAGCATAATCATCTCGTATTTCATTGCCCGATTGTTTTGAAAATTATAAGAATAACAAAAATCAAAAATACAAAATGACAAGTGTGGATTTAAGAGGCAAGAGAGAGAACCTCCTCATGTGATTAACGAATTGGCCTCCTTAGATGACCCTAGATACTCCACTATATAGGAATTATAAATTTAAAAGTTGATCGATTTTATGCATCTCAACAACAAAAACCCGCTTTTAATAAATCGTGTATTTTCCGCATCAATGGCTGTTCTAAAGTTTGAACCCTAAAGTGCAATAGGATTGCAACTCAAGAAAGGATCAAAAGGGTCTCAGTTTCTTTTGGAATGATAGGTTGCCTCCCGTTAAGCGCTAAATCCAATGCCTTCAGACAAGCAGAAGGTGGTCAAGGAGAAGGGGTGATCAAATTGGTGGAATTTTGTAGAACAAGCACCTTGATGATTAGCTTGGTTGGTCCAATCAGGTGCTTGTTCAGACCAACTAGCTGATGATGCAAACCAAACCCAATTAGTCTGGTGGGTGGAAAGATGTGAATCAATAGGTGTGGAGCACACCTGGTGCATTATGGCTCAAATAGATGTTGAAATGCAAATCGAGGGTTTTGTTGTATTGGATTAGCCAAATCAAACTAGGATCCTTAAAAGATAATGGATCGGTGAAGAAAATAGGAACCCTACTTGTGGATCAAAAGTGAATGGTAAATGGTTGTCGGCTTGATCAATGTCCCATTCACTGTCAAACTGTGGTGGTGAATCATTTCCAACTGGATCAGAAAGAGGTGAGTCAGGGTAGAAATGGATTCTGATGGCGTAATGGGGTGGAGACCAGTCTCTGAAAGGCTCTGGCTTGAGAGTAGGTGGTAGGGCTACTTTGAGTTCCAAATTATTGGCCTCAGAATCAAAGAATGGATCATGGATACTGAGGTTATAAATTGGCTCGTAATCATCTGGAAACAAAGATTCTCCTGAATCAAAGTATGGTTCAAAGTCATAGGAGAATGCTCGAAAATCATTTTCTGAACCTGACTTAGAATCAAGATTTTCACCATAAGATGAATCATGATGCATGGAGTTATCGACCTGACTTTGGTCTAACCTAGCTTAAAATTCCAAGCTCACGAGAATATCTTCATCAAGCATAGGCTCAAGTTCAGGGCATCAAGGGTAGATCCAAATTAATCCCAACTCTTCCAACTCCTCTGATTATGTATTGTAAATCAATTTTACTTTCGATAAATGAATATGTTCTTCTGAGGAGTCAGGAGAGGGTTTATCATCAAATATAGACTCACAATCATATTTTAATCTGAGATTGTGTTCTTATCACATTGAGCCTCATAATCATCCCAACTAAGCCCAGATCTAGATTCTAGGTTGTGGGAATTGGGTCATTAGAATATGTATTTGGTTCCATTAGGATGTCAAAACTACTCTCGAGGAATACCTTACTAGGATAAGCGATGAGAGACTCATCATGGCTCCTAATTATCATTAATTAGCTATTTTTCCTAGCTAATTGACTAAGAATATGCTAAATACAGGGTTAATTATAATATAAGGGTTAAATAGTAAGGACCAACAAAAATAAGTTTAAAATACAAAATTAAAGATCAATTAATATAAATAATAATTTAATTAATAATTAGGACTCAACTTATAATCATTTAGGTAGATATTAAGTATTTAATTTAACTTAGTTAATTTTAAGACATAAGTATGAAATTAACATAATTAATCATATCATTTAAATAAATATAGCTAAAAGGGAAAAAAATGTAATTTCAAAGCATAAATATGTAATTTACGTAATTTATGATAATATATAAAAAGTTGAAAAAGAAACAAAATAAAATAAGCCTTAAAGTTACTATTTACGTTTTAGTCCCTAACTTTCATTTCAATTGGGTCCCTTTTATTCAACTAGGTCCTTTTTACTACAAAATTGCCCCTGTGAACACATCGTCTTCATCTCTTCTTCAACCATGGATAGTCCACGATATCTGGTGTGCACACCCTCAGATCATTGCCCATCCAACATCATTAAGCCATCTCCGTTACTGTCTAGTCTCCGCTCACCTCCCTCTCCACATCTGACGAACTGGATTTCATGAAAATCCTATTTGACCTAGGAATTTAAACTCACTGACGTCAGAGATGACGCCGATAGTTTGGATGCGCCTAGCCTATTTCCCGTTCAGGTACAACCCCCTTCACTTCAAGCTCCACCTATAAATACCTCTTACGACCGCCGATCTCGGTTAGCAACTTCCTAGCCCTCTTCCCCAAACCGAGTTGCCCTAGGCTATTCGTCCACTTCCTCTGGCAACCTCTACCCCATTGATCCATCAATCTCCACCAAGTTCGACATCCTCCTCTTCTTCGCCGTATGCCGCCGTGTCTTCGGACGGGGCCAGCACCTCAGTGACACTCTCTACACCCCTCATTCCTCCAACGTCAGAGCTCTGACCTTCCCCTCAAATTTCTTCCTACATCACGAGCCATTGATAGAGTTCTTCTCGTCTTCTTCATCCAGGTAATCGTAGTTAGCCTTAGGATTTAGTGTAGAGTAGATTTAGTTAGTTAATTAGTTAGTTAGCTTAGTGTAAACTATAGTTTTTTCTTCATCATTCCCATCTCCAACAAGGTCAAATCTGATCTCGTTGGACTTCGATTCATGATTTCAACCACTTGATCTTCCTCCTCAACTACTCATGATCATTCTCCACTTTCTCCCCTCTTCAATTACTCACCTAGACATCTAATTCATCTCACACACAACTGAGGATCTCCGTTGTCTATGGCAGAGATCCCATATCTATTTCACACTCATCAGAAGCCCTTCATTACCTATTCACATCATTAGGGCCATTTTACACTAGTTAATTTCATATATAACTGATTAAATCACAAATACCCAATTTCACTCAACCCTCTGAGCTCGTTGTCAATGGTCGCTCAGAAGTAGTTGTTCCATCTAATTTGACACACATATACCATTGCATCACCTTCCTAAGTTTTTTCCCTCGCCCAATTAAGTGAGAGGGCAACTCTTGAGTTTGAGCAAACTCAACATGTACTTTTACTGAGATTCTTGAATAAGTCATGCTCATCATCACTAATTGACTTAGTTGTGATGTTCTTAAGGTTCTTTGCAACCTAAGAAAACTTTTGAGACCATTCTTGGTCAGTTTCATGGAGATTTGATCATCACTCAATTAAGTGTTCTTAGCCATTGATCATCGTGATCAAACGACCGAGATCAAGCATGCACACATGCGAGAAAAAATCGAAGGCGGTGCGGTGTATCTTTAAGTCTCATGATCAGACGGCTAAAATTTGAATTGCATGCATGAGCGTGAGATGAAAATGCAAAAGCGGTGAGCGACGCGCAGCCACGACTGTGCGATTGGAATCCGAGGGCCCAGAGCATGCCACGTGTCGCAATCAAAGGCAATTCGCACGTTTAAGGTCCAATAGAGGTTATTTTAAGGCGTGATCCAATCCATTGATCTCTCAATCGACGAATCTGATTGCTCCAAGGTTGTTGCACGAGTTAGGCATCCAAATACTAGATTTGCCCCTCATTTTGGCTATAAAAAGGATCCCAGAGCACCCATATGGAGGCATATTCTCCTCCAACTTTCCCTCTAGACATCTCCAAACCCCTCCAAGCATTCTCTTACTCTGAGGCATCCACCAAGACCACCTTGGTGCACCACTGCTGCTCTCCTCAACCTCTCCAAAGGCCACCAAGGACCACCCTTGGTGCCCTTGTTCTAGCAGAATTAGATAGCTATTTTATTTCTAGTATTTCTATTGTTTCTTCTAGTTCAAGTTCTAAGTATCTGAACAACCTAATTGTCATCTGAATAAATTTGCTCCATATATATATGATTATTCTAGTTCTAGTTCTAAATCAGTATTACAATCTAGTTGTTTTCTACCTCCCTAAGTTCGACCAGGACTCACCATCTCGTTATATTTATTTGTTTCGACGTATTTTTGTGCTATACTATGACTTAATCACCTTTAATCGCGATCTTACGCTCGAACACTCCCCAACTTCAAGGGGAGTTTTGCCCAACCCCTCTGGGTATAGAAACCACTCCTTTAAGGCCCCACTCAACCTAACCCAAAACCCCTAAATCCTTAAAACCTTTGTCACCCACCGCACCTGCTGCTACTATTTCCCTCACCGCCAGACGATATCCCAGCCACTTCGACGACAGATGACCTAGCTACCCACCTCCATGCGTGTCCTTTTCCTCCTCGTATCAAGGGGAGCTCCACCATGGGTATAACCTCCTTACTCCTCATTCCATGGTTTTGTGAGGCTTTGATCTCAGTTTTGCAATGCCCCCACTTGTCTTGTTCATAGTACTACACCTCATGTGGTTTAAATCTTGAACCTTGTTTCTTTTGCCCTAGGATCAAGACCTACGGTGTGGGATTTTTTCCGAGGCATGGAACTCTTAATATATGTTAGTATCTTGGTTGTAATGGCAAGAGTATTACCTCAAATGACTCAACCTGTAATCTAAGTGGCTTAGGTCCAAAAGTATATTGCCACATGACTATGGCAGGTTGTATTGCCCCAAGGTATACTGCCACACAAAATGTTATTTTTGTTGTATGTATGCATTTGATGGGAATGTATATGTGTTGTAATTTTATGTATGTGTTTGCAGGTATCCTATTTCCCCACTTTCAAAAACCCAACCCACCCACCCTACCCATAATGCCTCCCCGTAGGAAGCAAGCCAAAGGCTCTTCCGCTTCCTCTTCCACTTACTTGGCTGACCAATTGCATGGTGACATCATTAGATAGCGGTTTCGTTGCTTCGCAAACGCCAAAGTAAAGAGTCACTGTTTCATTGTGTGGAACGATTTTGCACCCCTAAATGTTCTGGAACACTTTGAAACTCTTCATCTATTCCACTATTTTGACCTTTAGTTCCACTTTGGTGTTGGAACTATTGGCGTGTTCCCGGACCTAGTCCACCTTTTCTATGCTAACATCGTTGAAGACTACAACAACAATGAGCTTGAATTACACACCCATCTATTTGGTTGTGAAATTCATATTACCTCTGATTCCATTTCCGCACTTCTTGACATCCCAAATGAGGGGAACGATTTTAATGACATTCTGAGGCAGTATGACTTAGAAGTCATTAACCAAGAATTGATTCTACCAGATAAGTATGAAGAAAATCTTGGTACTCTACCTTGCAAGAATCTTAAACCCCTTCCCCTATTACTTTCTCACATTTTTGGTTGGGACCTTCTCAATAAATCGGGTGGTTTTGATTACATCTCGCGCCAACATAAGGTGCTTCTTTTTGCCTCCATGTGTCACATCCCCTTCAACTTTTCCTACCTCATCATTCGTGTCATGAATGAGGACCATGGGACTTCTTTACCTTTTGGGTCCAACTTATCCAAGCTCTTTGCAAGCCATAGGATTCCCATAGATGATTAGGCGGTTGATAAAAAGGTCGAGCCCTACAACTGGGCCACAACCGCTAAGATGCACATTCTTAGGGAGCATCTCGAGCCAAAAGAACAACCAGCTGATGAGGAACCACTCCCACCTTTTCCGGATTTCCATGCTGAGCATCCTCTTCAGATAGAAGCTCCTAGATTGAGCTTTGACGAGGGATGGGATCCTGCCACGGATTCCATCTCCATGGGCATCTCTCTTTTGATGCGGCGAACCGAAGAGATGTATACTTTCATGGGTGACATGTGCTGAGACATTAATGAACTTCGCACCGATGCTTACAATCTGCAGATGAGACAAGGACCCACTCGCCACCGCCACCACGATCAAGAGGACTAGTCTACTCTTAGTTGAAGTTGTATTTTCTTTTGTTTCTTTCTTTCCTTCCATGTTGGCATGTATTAAGGGACATTGACCCATATATTTTCCTTGGGAACAATAGCTAATTCTTGCTTAGGGCACATACATTTTCCTTAGTTAGTCTACTTTCATGCTTTATTTCAACTTTGTCAAAACACCTTGAGTATATATTTACCATGCAATTTTCAATATTCATATTGTCCTCATGATCTCTATTCTAGTTTAATATATGTCTAGCAAAAACATGTTTACTTAATGTATGACAGTTCTAGTTTAGTTCAACCCCTTTAGGAACCCTTCTTGATGACATTCAAAAAGAGGGAGAAACTTAGGATAATGAAAATTAGCTAAAAAAATTCTTGATCAAGTTTAGTATAAATCACTAAGTATAACATTCAGGGGGAGAAAATAAGATCCTAAAGACATATTTTGAAAATCATCAAAAAGGGGGAGATTGTTAGTTCAGCCCCTCATAAAGAATATTTTGATGATTTTACAAAATAAAGTAAAAGAATTAAGACATGAAAATAACATATTTTTCTCTATCATAACAAAATTACAGGTTTCGTAGATTTTTCAAGACAGATGATTAGGAGCGTGAAGACGCATTGGGTCATAGGTCTTAGGCTTTTTATTGTACACTTTGAAAAAGTTGTAATCTTCTTTTTAATTAAGTCTAAAAATGTTGTAAAGAACCCCCAAAGATAACATACACATAGCTAACTTAGGCTCTCTACACTTAGGAAAAATTAGAAACAAAAACCTAACACAAAACACATATTAGACATCCAGCACATCTGTCAGACATCTAATATTCAACTTTAAGACATCTGATCATGATTATAGATGTCTAATTACCTATACATTTTGAACATTTAGGGTCCAATTGATGCAACCTACAATCAGACATCCATAGGATTATCCAGACATCCAATAGACACCTCAGACGTCCTTTAAGCCAACCATTAGACTCCACTTAATATTTCCTTCATCATTCTTTAATCCTGATGGTTAGATACACTTTTAGATGACTGGACATGTCTCCAAACGTTCAATAAAGGACCGTTAGCTGCTTCCTCTACGGAGATTTGGTAGAAAGAAAATCTCGCTTTTTTGATTTCCAAAGCAAGATATTAATCTCTTTCCAGACATCTAGGACACTAAATAGACATCTACACTGACATCTGCTCCTTAAAATCTAGAACCTGTTTGGATCTGATCAAAACAAGAACAAACCCACCTAAAATTAGATGTCCAATTTTATTATCAAACATCTAGCTAGAACCTTGTTTCTATTCAATGAAAACCATAAGTCTGACCCAGTAAATCAGACGTCTACAATTGTAGTCAGACGTCTGACCCAAAAATCAGACGTCTGATCCTACTGCCAAAATCATAATTACCCTGATTTGAGTTGGATTTCGTCCCAATCTTCTAGGACTTGCTTCCAATAGCTAGGAGCCCTCTCCCAAGCCTTCTTGAAGGTTCTAAGCTTTCCTATAAATACACTATAACCCCTCTTAGGCAAAACACACCTCTTGAGATATAATTCACATAGATTATCACTTGCTCACGTGCTCCATTGCTTTCATTGCCCTTGTGCTGTGCAACTACTCTGTTTGGGGCAAACCAACACTCCCATTGTGCTTCATAATGTCGTCGTCAGGGCGTTTCCTTCACCCTTAGTAGATAATCTAATTATACATAACTTTGGGGTGCTCTGTAGGGTGCATTTTACTTTTCATTTTACTTGTTGTAGTTGGGTATTCAGCCTATCAGATTCTCGTCTCTTAATTGTGAAGGGAGAAACCTCCATTTAGGAATCAGAGGTGGGATTTGTAATTGAGGTACACTACCCTCGTTGAAGTAGTGTGGTTAGTGGATTGATCACATTATGATCGCAAATCCTAAGTTAAGGGATTGGCTTAGGTGATGGTTTTCACCTAATTTTGATTTCCACCTAAAAATCATTTGCCTCCATTTTTGTGATTGTATTTTATCTTGCAATTATTTCTTAAATTCACTATTCACCCCCTATAGTGTAATTTCAAAGAGGACTTTTGAAAACTCATGACATATATTTTTTTGCAGAATTGCATGTGGGTTTTTATCGCTATCGTCTGTTGCATGCTATCATGCACACAGCGTGATCACTAGAGTTACATGAATCTTTTGCTTATATCTCTCTTCTTTACAGCTCTTAGGGCTTTGGTCAAAGATCAACAAGTCTGTCTCACTACTAGAGCCCTGGGGAGCCAGTAGTGAATGGTCCCGATCCTAGACCTTAGACCTTCAAGCTTGCAGGATACACACATTCGTAGACACGCGTAGGATGCGAATTTGTATTGATATACTACTTGTTTGCATCTTTGCATATTTTATGCATATTCTAGGTCTGCTTTTCCTTTGAAAAGAAGAAAACCCGCTTTTCGTGCTGTATTCAGGTTTTGCTTGTCGTTGTTTCACAGTGGTGTGAGTGTGCCTTTGCACATTTTTTCTATTTCTGAATGGGTGGCGATTGCTGAAACCACTTCTCATCTCTCCTTTGATAGGTTTACCCGGGTCAGTTGCACTTAAGCAACCAATTTTCTAGTCTCCTTTCTCTACATTTTCTATGTTTAGTTCTATGGATCAACCGTAGAATCATAATCCCAAGATCCTTGCGTCTTTTGGCCAGAAGGAGATGCTGCCTTTTGATACCCATAAGGTGCTCCTGAGCCAGAATTTGCAAATGCTCGAGCAGAGCCATCAAATCAATCTGTTGACAACTGCTTTTCAAAATCTTTAGGCTCATTGACTTAAGACGGGTCCTAATCCTCCTCCTCCTCGTCCTTTTCCTAGATCTCTACTTTATGACTACTATAATTCATCTAATGCCTAAGTAGAGCCTAATGTTAGGATTCCCATTGGGGCAAATGACCCAAAATTAAAGCCAAACATCATTAGTCTAATCTAGCATTCCATGGATATGCATCTGATGATCCATTTCAACATATCAAAGATCTTAAGAATCTATCCCAAACTCTTGCACCTCGAAATCAAAGTTGGGAAATCCTATTAACGAAAATATTGATGAGAACCTCATCATGAACCATAACTAGCACATTTTGACCTAATAAATTAAACAAAAGCTCTTACAAAACCTAAGAGAAGGCCTAAATCAGGGAATTGCAAATCTGAGAATAAAATAATACACAAGGGGTAAAATTGTAATTTTACCATTGCAGTACATAAACGGGATTTCTATGGGTCTAGACACAGGAAAAATGGACTTAATAAGAGAATTTGGGATGGTTTGGTCAGAAAAGGGTTATGACAAAATTTGGGAATTAAATGACATTCTGTAACCCTAAACCAAACCAACTTTAATTCACGAAGTTCCAGGCAAAATAAAAATCAATTAAACTCTCTAAAATTCATGAAAAAATATCCCCTAGGGTTTAGAACCTTCAATTTAGCCATTGGAACCTATCTTGACCTAGATTGAGAACCATACCCAATTTTTGACCTAATTTGTGTTTTTATGCAAAATATCCAGTCAAATATGGTCAAACCTAAAATCCAACCTCACCATTGGATTCCTTAGTTCCAAATTACGTTCATACCAAAATTTGGCCTTGACCCACTTTACAAAATGGTCCTCAACAATTACTTTTTGACCCTTAGCTTTTTGAAACCTTGCAAGGACCCCCTACCTTTCCCGTCATCTTCTTCATTCCGGTCCCTCTGCCACCCGCCTACGCAGGACATACCTCCGGCGACTTTGCACGAAGCATGGCGCCGCGCATGCATGGGGAGCTGGCCCCAGATTTGAAAGGGTGACTCCCTACGTTGTCCCCTGCAGCATGGGCCAGCTCCCTTGCCCTGTTGACCGCCATGCCTCTCGTGCGAACGCTTGATAGGTACGGGTCTCATTCCGGCCATACCTCCGGCGAGGTATTCCCATCTCCTCACGATTCCCTCCCGGCCAACGCCTATTTAAGGAGCGGCAACCCCTGCAGCATCCTTCAAGCTCGACTTGGTCGAAGAATTCCCCCTATTTCGTCTCCTCCTCCGATCAAGAAGTCCGGCGAGCTCTGTCGAGCCCTCCTCTCTTTCGTTGCTCTACCACAATACCAGTGGCAGAGCCACCTTCACGACCTTCCTCCGCGTCGTGCAACACCCTCGCATGCACCTCTAGCCCCGTCGTCACCGTCGTCACCCCTCCCCTGGACATCTTTGTCTCTAGCGTCAGCAAATACGCACCGACCGCCTCCTCCCTCCTTTCGTCTGTTAAGTAGGTTAGAACTCTTCTCCTCTCACCCCTCTTCATTTCCCTTCTCTTATTTTGCATTTTCGACCCCTTGACACCACAGACCACTGCCACCTTCTCCACCTCCGGTAGACCACTGGCGAGGTGTATCCACCGCTACAGGCATCCACCCACCTCGCCAACCACCTCACAAGCTCTGCCATGACTCACTGATCATAACCCCTCTTCCCATTCACCGCCACATGCTCCCAACACTTCCCCTGAGCACACCCATTTTCACAGCCACAGGGCGGCCTGGGCACGCATGCCTAGGCCACCCCATGGCCAATTGACCCCCCCTTCACCTTCACCGTGATACGACGAAGGTTTTCCCATTGTTTGACAGGGCCGCAAGGCCGTTCTTGTGTCATGCAGATCTGAGCCTCCATCCGCCATTAATGAGCAAGCAAGCTTGTTTGTTCCCGAGCTCCAGGTCGTGCGCTCCAGGCTTCAGGATTCCAGGCAACGGCGCCAAAAACTGGTGTAGGATTTTTTGTGTAAAACTCCCACTAGTTTGATTATATTTTATTACTCAAATACAGAAAATCTCCGAGGTCGAACTCAGGGAGCAAACTTGATTCTAGAAGCGTAGAAAATCACAATTTACAACATAATATTTTACAAAAAGATTAAAAAGAGGAAAATAAAAATGTCTCTTCATTTCTTCTCTCTTTCTTCTTTTGTCTTCCTTTCCCTCTCTTTTCAGACGTCTGACTCCAAGGGTCAGACACCTTAAGTGCCACTTGCTATAGTGCTTGTGCTCTCCTTTTCTTTTCAGCTACTGCTGCTGCTTCTTCTTGGCTTCTTCTTCTTCTTCCTTCTCTATTGTGCGCCTTTTGCTTTCTTCTCTCTTCCTTATTCTTCTTCCTCAGCTTCTCTACGGCTACAGTGCCATCTTCAAGATTGCACTGAGATGCAGGGCCTTAGGGCTACAGTTCTTCGCTACCCACGCAACGACGAACCTTAGGGGAGCACATGAGATGCAAGGCCTGTCCACATCAGTCGACCTGGAATTAATGGCCAGTCAATTGGCCAAGGTCTCAATTATTGAGAAGAAGGTGGACAAGCTGACTCAGCACTTGCAGCAAGCCACCTCTGCGTAGAACTCCTTCGCACAGCCCCCTCCCACACAGGAAACTGTGCAGAACATTTTCCACTAACCTTCTCCTGGGATGGACTCGTATCCACCCCCATCTAACTCCAGGACCGGAGGGACCTCCTATCCTTTCTATTCTTGCCAGGGGAACTCTATTCCCCCATTCAACGACTTTCCTTAGGCTCCTCAGACCTACGAGGACCTCAACGCCATCCAGAATGACCCATTTTCCAACACCTACAACCATGGATGGCGAAACCATCCAAATTTCCAGTGGACGGGAAATTCTCATAATCCAAGACCACCCTTTCAGCCCCATCCACAAGCCCCTCATCCTTATCAGCCGCCTCAGCCTCGGCCCTACCCCACTTATCCATCCGGGCCCAACCAAGACCAAATGTCCCTTATCCTCCAAACTCTGGCAGACATTCAAAGAACAAATGCGGCTATCCAGAAGCAACATACGGACTAAATCACAAAGGTCCGCAACCAACTTGCCCAGTTGGCAAATTCTCGCCAACCGGGCACACTTCCTTCTCAACCTCTGCCTAACCCGAATAGCGTGCCAACCCAGCGGCGCATTATGAACCCAAACCCAGGCCAAGCACACTTGATCTATCAGGCCCCTTCTTTTCCATCACTTGATGGGATGGAAGAATTGATTAGCCCATATTTGCGGGCTATTTAAATATTTAAGTGCCTAGACATTAAGTTAATTCTAACATTTATTTAGCATAAATTAGGATGTAAATAGATTAGTTCATATTTCTAATTTAATTACATAATTCATGCATTGCATTCATATTTAAATGCATTTAGAATTAACTTAGAATTGCATTCATTTAATTAGTTAACCAATTAGGTGCATTTAATGCATTAGTTTAAGTTAACATAAAAGTTGAGGATTTGTATATAAATAACCATAATATTTTATCACTATTTTTATTCTTCTTCTTTCAGCAACGACTGCATTTCCTTCGGCTGCCGCTGCAATGCCACCAGCTGCCACACTAAAGCCTACATTCATGGACTAGCGGAGAATGTGGATCTGTTCCTGCCTCTCCATTCAAATTCAAGCAGGTAGCTACAAAAAGAGGAAGAGGCAGCCGAGCTCTAGAGGCCACCATCCCAACGATTCACCACTGTGCAGAGAGTTGAGCTCTCGACCATTCCACCGCCACTGGCCTCAACCGCGGCGACGAGCCTCCACCACCGTGGGCGTGTGGCGTGACAGGCCACACCGCCATCTGGAGCTCAACTGCATCACTGTGCCCCACCAGAATCAACATCACCACCCTCGCCGTCATCACCAACAACCTCCACAACCGCCATGCAATTTCAATCCTCAGTCAGTTAAGACATCCGAGAAGTTTCCCGGACGTCTGAAGCTTCGCCCCCACACACAACAAGATCGGCCGCTCACTTTACGCCTGCGTCCCTCCAGCTGCACACTTTTGCCCCACCTCCTACAGCATCCACCACGCATGCCCATCACCTCCTTCACGTCAGCGCTCTGCCAGCACCCGCCTCGCGCCTTCCTTGCAACCTCGGCACGCCGCATCTCCTCCAACCTGCAGCAGCAACCGCCCTTGCTGCGCTTCACCTCCAACGCGCCCACTCCAGCACGCCCGCATTGCAGCCTCGATGCACCTGCCAGCGTGCAGCAAGCCCGCCAGCACCTGCAGCCAACGCGCACATAGCAGCAGGCACGCGTTCTTCTTTGCGCGTGCATCACCTGCACAAGCCCTCCCCTTCCACCCTACAACGCCTCAGCATCCACTTCCGCGCCCTCGCCAACCTTCTTCAGCTCTCCACCAGAACCGTAGCATGCACACCCCTTCAGCGCCTCCGTCACCAACGTGCCTCCAGCAATGCATGCGGCCTCATTACACGCAACAGCAGCCTCTGTGCGCACCACCTGCAACAGCCTCCACGTGCGCCCATCCGCGCCTCCTCCAGTAGGTGCAGCCATCGTCGAAACCCACCTTCACCGGAGCTCCGTCGGGTCAGCTCCGGCCACCTCGCAACTCGCCGCCACCACCACTGCGAAGCCCTCGGTCTAAAGAACTTCCTCCGAGCTTCACGCCTCTGGCCGTTCCTTCCTCCTCGCGCACGGCCAAGGGGAAGAAGATCCCCTATTTTGCTACAGTAAAGGACCTATTAATATTTACATTCTCTGCCATTGCCAACTTTTATTGATATTTTATTAAATCTGCATTGCAAAAAATATCCGTTAGTTGTTCAAAATTACCATTTCAGCATGTTCTCTTGATACTATCTTAATCTGAAGGCAGATTTGGCTCAGTTCTCGTCGAAATTAACTACGAACATACGTTTTTAACCGGTGTGAATTTAAATACATCATTGCCTCCCTGTGGACACGACCTGCTCTTCTGCGAGTGGTTATTTTAATTATTGATTAGTCAATTTTTCCACCACATAAAACTACAAATGACTTTACAAGTGAAGAATCGACTCATCAAGCATCAACCTCCTATGCGGGTTACCAACAGCAGCAGCCCATCTTACCAACCCCCAACCAGAACCAGGCAGGACTAAATTCGGTAACAACCTGTAGTGGTAAAGCAACACAAGATCCACCTTATCCAGACCACTCCAAGCCTGGTAGTGACCCAAACCCTCGAATAGTTATCCAGGATGTTCCTATCCCTGTCCTAGATCAAAAACCTAGACCTATCCTAGAGGAGCCAACCAAGGTTCCATTTCCCGAGGCCTTGACCAAGGGAAAGAGGATAGCTAAACCCGTTGCTCCTGAGGAGGACCTAATCAAACTCTTTGAGTAGGTCCAAATAAACATCCCCTTGATGGATGCAATCCACCACGTACCGGCTTGCGCACGATTCTTGAAAAACATGTGTACACCTCAGCGTAAGCCGCAAACCAAGAGTGAGAGTCCGATTGTACTATCAGAGCAAGCCAGTTCTATGATCCTGAGTAAACTCCCACCCAAGGAAAAAGACCCAGGCACTCTCCTGATTTCATGTAAGATTGGTGAAACCCAGTTTGATAGAGCATTATTAGACCTAGGTGCCTCTATAAACCTGATACCCACACCCCTGCTTAACCACCTAGAAGAATCTGAACTGAAACCAACTGAGGTGACAATGCAGTTAGCCGATCGATCTATCAAGTCACCTAAGGGAATTCTTAAGGACGTTATTGTCAAGGTGCGGGATTTCTACTTTCCTGTAGATTTCATAGTTCTAGACATGGACGCACCTGAGAACCCAAGGGATACACCAATCATACTAAGGAGACCTTTTCTGGCCACTGCAAGGGCCAACATAAGTTGTGAAGAGGGCCAAATAGAGCTAAAATTTGGGAATCAGACTCTCAAGATTGATATCTTTAAGGCCCAACAAAGGATTAATTGCGGTGTCGTTGTTGAACGTTTACGAACCTACGCCAACGTGTTCGGTTTTGGAAAACCCGTCGTTGTAGTTTGAAAGCGAAGGATTCGTGTTCAACAAATAAAATTTATACCGAAATTAAAATTCCGGGTCGAACACAAGGAGGCGAACGTTTGATTTAAAAACTTCGCGTTTCTTTTTATTTTGTCACGAAGAAATTCAATTTAAACTATCTAAGTATCTACAACAAATAAGAGAGAGAGAGGGAGTAAGAGAGAGAGAAAGAATACTATACATGGAAATCAAAATGAGATGTAGAATAGACAAGGAATTTATCATAAAAGAGTTCGTTCGTTACAACTAGAAAACATAAAACAATTACTCTAGAAAGCATTAAAAGAATGGAGGGAGAAATGTCCTCCTCGACGATCGCTCGGAGGACGAATAGACTACTCTAGAAAGCAGTAAATCTATACTAGAAAGCAGTAAAAAGAATAGGGAGAGAGAATCCTCCTCTACGGTCACTTGGAGGACGAGCCGGACGGGACGACGCCTGGACGAAGGAGAACGAAGCGGGACGAAGGAGGACGAAGCAGAAGAACGGGAACGAAGCAGCACGCCGTCGTCGTCGCGGGATCCACTTCCGAAGGGGGACGAAAATTTGGACTTTATCTCGTGAGAAGCATCCCGGGTGTGGGACAAGCTTCTCTTGAGCTTTGGAGAGGTAGAGAGGAGAAGGAAGGGATGAAAATTTTGTATGGAGGGGGTCTCCTTTTATAGTTGCAAGGAGTGGGGGCAAAATGGACATTACATCTTCAAAATAATAAACAAGGGGTCTTTAGTGACGGATAAAACCGTCGCTAAAGACCCGACGTCGCCGTCGCCGCCGCGCCCACGCGCGCCCGCTCGGCTGGCCGCACGCGTAACGCCTACGCACGTCCGCGTCGTCTCAGCCGTCCGATCGCGAGATCGGACGGCTTAGAACGCGTCCGCGCCCGCTGCGTAGCGCACCGCCCGCGTGTGATCGCGCGTTCACCAGAGCGTCCAATTGCGCGTCGGCGCTATCGGGCGCGCGCGGCCGTCGGATCTTCATCTGACGCTCGTGCGCGCCCGCTCGCCCGCGCCTTCCACCCCCTCACCGCGGCTCGAACCCGCGACCTCCGCTTCGCCCGCAGCTGCGTCGCCGCTGCGCTACGCGGGCGAAATGGTCGCGCGGACGCTTTTAAGCGCGAGCGACCGCAGCCGTTGGATCGAGATCCAACGGCGGAGAGGAGACGGAGCACGGTCTTCACAAGACTCCTGCGGCCGATTGGGCGGCTGGGATGGTGCCACGTGGCGCCATCTTGGCCGTCCATCTTCTGGAAGTTGTAGATGGTGCCACGGATGTCGGATTGACTCGATTTTTGTGTCGTTCGGCTGCGATCGTCGATCCGAATTCATCCGTGTGGTCGGATTTACCATCTGAAGTGTGGATTTACACCATCCTGGCCCTTGATCTTCTAGGGTTCCCCGGTCTCTATCTGATGCTACGGATGCCTGATTAGGGCGATCTTGGAGTCGTTGAACTCCAATCGTCGCCCTGATCATATCTATACGGTTGGATCTTTGATCCGAGGCCCCGATAAAATATTTGCCCTGTCCAAGCACATAAAAGGAGACAATTAACCTCCATTTTATTCAAACTACTCTAAATGCAAGATGATGCATGTAATGCAATATTTATATCATGAAATGCAATTCTATGCTTAAGAACATGCATAAATAGACATTTTAAGTAGTGTAAATGTGTTTACATCATACCCCCATGCCTATCTTTTGCTAGTCCCTAGCAAAAATTATATGCTATTTATAAAAGAATTATGTTAGATTATTTGGACCTGAGTTATTTTCAATCATTAAGAAATTGTCTACTTAAGAACTGAACTTTCAAAGACACAACAGTGCCCGGGTATCAGCCAAAATGCAGACCGCCTCAAGCCTCGCCTTATTCAAAGAAAAATTTCTTTTTCTGTTTTTACTTTCTTTTTTTTTTTTTTTTTTTGGATTTTCAAATTTTAGGGTTTAAGAGTGGCTTTCTACGGCCATTCAACTCACCCAAGATTTGATGAGAACCCTAAGTTTTAAGCATCTTATTGTGATTGCGATAGACTCGTTGACCGACAATTAGAACGGACTTCGGATTTCTACGCCTCTAGGTGACCTCAAAAAGAATTCTGCCTAAAGGTGTATCTTTACAACCGGTAGCTTTCTCCCTACTTTTATTATTATTATTTTTTTTAACGAGGTCAACACAAGGGTGAATCCAGTGTATATCTCCCCGGTTTATTCTACTTCTCCGCTTCTTCCTAAGTGTTTTGGGAATTTTTAGTGCATTTTCTGAGCTGGGTTCTGGACAACCGGTCGATGAGCTGTTACGACCGACAACTTGCCAGCCATACTCGTGCGGCGAAGTGTGGCTTATTTCTTTTTGTTCTTTTCTCCTTTTTGATTTTTTTTTTTTTTTTTTAAGTAGGTGGCTTCCCTGGTCTAAGATTTACCTAAAGGCAGCAAAAAGAGAAAGGTCAGTGACTGGGCTCTGGACAACCTACCTATGGGCTGTTACCCACGATAACTTGCCAGCCATATCACCCTAGAAGGTTCATTAGCTACCCAATTTCCATTAAAATCGCCAAATAACGAGTCAGTGCAAAGAAAGTATGTAGATGCTTAAGACTCAAAATTCCCTCACATCAGAGGGCGGGTTGATAAGTCGTGTACTTATCACCCAAACTTATTTACTCCAATTAAAATAAAATTCAAGTTGGCGAGAACTCGAAAAACAAATCCACATTTTAGTGGATACATAGGCTGATTAAGTCCAAAGACCTGAAGGGTCTTTGTGTTCAAACCATAATATAGTATTTCTTAAGATCGAAAATTTTCTTAAACCCAAATTCTCTTTCCTAATTTCGATTTTTTTTTTTTTTTTAATAAAACAAATCTACGGAGCTGACGAATGAATTCAAAGATAAATATCCACCCCCCCATGCCTATCTAATGCAATGTCCTCATTGTATTAAAAAGACATAAAACAGAGTGGAAAAGCGTAGAAAGCACCTGAATTGCGTGGATATCGGGTCCGCTCCGAGATGAAAATAAAAAAGAACTGTATATGTGCTGAGTTTAGTGCCTTCAGCTAGGCACACTATACAAAGAAAAGAAATGAAGAATTCAGAAGTGCAGGTCAAAATTAGAATAAACAGAAGAATCCTCCGACCTGTCAACAGAGGTCCACAGATGTGGACCAGATTGTGGTGCAGACCCACACCCCATAATCGAGAATATCTTAGGTTCTGGATAAAAATTACCCAAAACCTAAAATCAGAATGCAAGCGGGGTCGGGCCTGCGATTTGTGAGGATGCAACCCAAGGCCAAAATGTCGGGTTACAGAGAATTGAAGCTCAAAAGGATAATCGTTAAATGTGTGCTTGAGTTTGACATCCTCGAAACAACTGTCGTAAGGGTTCTGATTTGATGGTTTCAGCTTAAAAGGAACCCTTCGACTCAATCTTCCATTTCCTCCAAAATTGACTTCCCAAATCAGAATTTCCCAGCTCCTATCCTCCTCATTCGGCATATCAAATTCCATGACCTCTTGTATATTCATCACCCCGTCTGAAATCTCCAAGTCTAGATGATGTGGCAAAATCAAAATTGACTTGGGTCTAATTATCTCAGAATTAGAATCATCAATAAGCTCAACAGGGTGTAACTGATAATCAGGGCATTGAATTAATTCCTCCAGAAAATGCGATTCTGGATCCGTATCGTGTGCCCTAATAAGATCAGTTTCCTCAGTTATTGGGCTATCAAATGATCTATCAGATTCCTCAGGCCCAATCGTCTCACAAAAATCGTGATCTGAAAACTCGTGTGAGACTTCGCAACTTGAATCTTCACCATCAGGATCCGTATCAATGTATGTCCCAAAATCATTTGTCACTTTGCGTTCCAAGGAGACATACGTTTCCTCGTAACCCGGCTCAGGGATTTCAGGTGAAGAAATCAAATCATCCTTAATTGGTTGTTTTAATTCAATCTGGTCAGCTTCGTAACATGTGTCCCCCCCAACAGGTGCCTGAGCGGGTTCTGTCATTGGCTTTCCTGAAGAGAGTTCATCCTGGGAATTATTCCAAGATTGAATCAAAGCAACCACGAATCTCATCCTCAATTTCGCTAATTTCCTAAGTAGAAACTCACTCGGGTTCTTATCCTTAACATCCTGGAGCCAATCCAACAAAGACTTATTTAAATCATCAATCATTTCAATCAGGGGCTCCAATCTCTCAATGCAAGGTATTGGCTGAACTTCTAAAGATTGAATGATATTCCTCAAGTTAGCCAGAACCTTATCTTGAACCTGATTAACCTGAACCAAATGAGTTGGTTCAGGGTTGGGCGGGTTTGACATCAATGTAGAGGAATTAACGAATTGAGATTCGTTATACCCATCCTGATAATAGGTCATTTCAGATTGTTCAAAAGATGGAGATGACCTAAAGGCAGTGAAATCAGAGGATGGGTAAGGATCAGTGTATCCTTCTTGATTGTAGATCGCATTAGGTTGTTCATGAAAGGAGGACGATCTATAATCGATGCAACTCTGAGAAGGATAGAATTGAGAATCAAAGTGTTCAGGGTTAGACCCTAAACACGGGGGTCCGGAATTGTATCCCCAATCCGAATTATCCCAACTAACTGATGGTCGATTACAATACGAGTTGGGATAATTGTCATGTTGAGGATAATTTACAACAGGAGGGAAAGAGCGGGAATGTGTGAAATATGTGGAAGGATTCATGAGACACGGGAGAAAGAAAGGTGCCCTGCAATACAAACAATCAAACCTGTCCTTAAATGGGTTAGCCTACAGACCTACAGACTCCCAAAACCCGTCTTGAGATAAAGGAACGATTTGATCTACTTCTGTCTGTTTAATCCAACCAGTTAGAAGGAGGGACTGGGGAGAAGGTTCTTCCTTCGGCTTGCGCCTCCGGTTCCTAGTGTACCCCCCAGCCGCGATCGTTTGACTCTGCTCCCCTAGCTAGACATCAGATTGAACAGTAGAAACAAACTAATCGAAAATAATCTCGTTCTGAGTTCTGAAGAGCGAGTCCAATCCTTAAGGCCAACGTCTACTCTGTTTTATTTAGGACTAGGTTTGAATGTGCTTTGGAATGTGATGGGCCCTTTAAATGGGTTGTGCCCTTAATGATTGATTGCTTTGTGTGTGCGTGCACAACCAGTGGTTTTCAAGCAAGATTATTTTTGATGTGGTGAATTTTAAGGTTCAAATCTTGCTTAGTAGCTTTTAGGATTCATCTTTAGGTGTTTTCAATCAAGTTTCATTGGCACACCAGGTTTTGCAAGAACAGGTGAAGATATTTTCCTTTAAAGTTTAAAAAGAATGTGGAGTGCCTGGTAGATCCCTAAGAGTTGAACCTAATTGGCAGCTACTTAATGAGTTAATTTTATTTGAAGTGGTGCGGCCCAAACAACTCAAACAACTGGCCTGATGCACCACCTAATTAGGCACACAAATGATTACCCAATCTGATTTCTACTCGATTATGTGTTTGGATGTGTGTACCGGCTCCTAAGATTGGTTTACCGGTTGAGTTAGAAAATCAGATGAGGTTGTGTACCTCTGTGAGATTTTTTTTTTTTTTCTTTTTTTAATGTGGGGGTTGGAGTGAGTATGGATGTCAAACAACAAACAATCTAACCTTAGAGTTTATAAGAACACCTAGGTTGATTGATGTTTGAATTATTATGTGATGAAATAAAATCTAATGGGTGGGAGGTGGGGGATAACTTACAAAACCTTCCACAGTACTTTACTCCGATCTACCGCTTTTGCCTGTCTCGAAAGAGTACCTGCAATTACAATAAGAAAGGAGAAAAGTGAGGTAAATGATTTGTAAGTTACAAAACGCGAAGAGAAATCAAAGAGCGTTGCCTCCCCGGCAACGGCGCCAAAATGTTGAACGTTTACGAACCTACGCCAACGTGTTCGGTTTTGGAAAACCCGTCGTTGTAGTTTGAAAGCGAAGGATTCGTGTTCAACAAATAAAATTTATACCGAAATTAAAATTCCGGGTCGAACACAGGGAGGCGAACGTTTGATTTAAAAACTTCGCGTTTCTTTTTATTTTGTCACGAAGAAATTCAATTTAAACTATCTAAGTATCTACAACAAATAAGAGAGAGAGAGGGAGTAAGAGAGAGAGAAAGAATACTATACATGGAAATCAAAATGAGATGTAGAATAGACAAGGAATTTATCATAAAAGAGTTCGTTCGTTACAACTAGAAAACATAAAACAATTACTCTAGAAAGCATTAAAAGAATGGAGGGAGAAATGTCCTCCTCGACGATCGCTCGGAGGACGAATAGACTACTCTAGAAAGCAGTAAATCTATACTAGAAAGCAGTAAAAATAATAGGGAGAGAGAATCCTCCTCGACGGTCGCTTGGAGGACGAGCCGGACGGGACGATGCCTGGACGAAGGAGAACGAAGCGGGACGAAGGAGGACGAAGCAGAAGAGCGGGAACGAAGCAGCACGCCGTCGTCGTCGCGGGATCCACTTCCGAAGGGGGACGAAAATTTGGACTTTATCTCGTGAGAAGCATCCCGGGTGTGGGACAAGCTTCTCTTGAGCTTTGGAGAGGTAGAGAGGAGAAGGAAGGGATGAAAATTTCGTATGGAGGGGGTCTCCTTTTATAGTTGCAAGGAGTGGGGGCAAAATGGACATTACATCTTCAAAATAATAAATAAGGGGTCTTTAGTGATGGATAAAACCGTCGCTAAAGCCCCGACGTCGCCGTCGCCGCCGTGCCCACGCGCGCCCGCTCGGCTGGCCGCGCGCGTAACGCCTACGCACGTCCACGTCGTCTCAGCCGTCCGATCGCGAGATCGGACGGCTTAGAACACGTCCGCGCCCGCTGCGTAGCGCACCGCCCGCGTGTGATCGCGCGTTCACCAGAGCGTCCAATTGCGCGTCGGCACTATCAGGCGCGCGCGGCCGTTGGATCTTCATCTGACGCTCGTGCGCGCCCACTCGCCCGCGCCTTCCACCCCCTCACCGCGGCTCGAACCCGCGACCTCCGCTTCGCCCGCAGCTGCGTCGCCGCTGTGCTACGCAGGCGAAATGGTCGCGAGGACGCTTTTAAGCGCTAGCGACCGCAGCCGTTGGATCGAGATCCAACGGTGGAGAGGAGACGGTGCGCGGTCTTCACAAGACTCCTGCGGCCGATTGGGCGGCTAGGATGGCGCCACGTGGCGCCATCTTGGCCGTCCATCTTTTGGAAGTTGTAGATGGTGCCACGGATGTCGGATTGACTCGATTTTTGTGTCGTTCGGCTGCGATCGTCGATCCGAATTCATCTGTGTGGTCGGATTTACCATCTGAAGTGCGGATTTACACCATCCTGGCCCTTGATCTTCTAGGGTTCCCCGGTCTCTATCTGATGCTACGGATGCCTGATTAGGGCGATCTTGGAGTCGTTGAACTCCAATCGTCGCCCTGATCATATCCATACGGTTGGATCTTTGATCCGAGGCCCCGATAAAATATTTGCCCTGTCCAAGCACATAAAAGGAGACAATTAACCTTCATTTTATTCAAACTACTCTAAATGCAAGATGATGCATGTAATGCAATATTTATATCATGAAATGCAATTCTATGCTTAAGAACATGCATAAATAGACATTTTAAGTAGTGTAAATGTGTTTACATCAGTCGTAAAGCAAATTTGTGACATCAGAGCCATGGTTGATGAACCACAACTCGAGGACAACATGATTATCCCTCATCAACCACAAGAAGATCTAAAACCGCAATTAGGAGAATCTGAAACTAATCTGGACAAACCCATAACTCCTACCCTTGTGCCCCACACCCACTCTGACCCACCTGCTGCTGCTGATAACGCCATTCTAAAACTCAATCCCCTTCCCAATCATTTGAAATATGTCTTTTTGGGTTCCAATCAGACACTTCCGGTGATTATATACTCCAAACTCACACCTGACCAGGAATCTCGTCTGCTTGTTGTTCTCCAGCAACATCGCATAGCCATTGGCTGGACTCTCAATGATTTGACTGGAGTAAGTCCCTCTTATTGTACACACCGCATCTATTCCGAAGAGGGCGCACGACCTTCACGTGAAATGCAGAGACATCTGAACCCCAATCTGCAGGAGGTCGTGAAAAAGGAGATCATTAAATGGTTAGATGCAGGGATCATCTACCCGATCTCCAACAGGTTTTGCCTAAGAAGGCAGGGTCACCACCATCACGACTGAAATCGGAGAGGTCATACCTACCCGTATAGCCAACTCGTGGAGAGTCTGCATAGATTACCAAAGACTCAATTCCTACACGAAGAAGGATCATTTCCCACTACCATTTATTGATCAGATTCTCGAAAAACTAGCGGGGAATAAATTCTTCTACTTTCTTAATGGGTACTCCGATTACAACCAAGTAGCGATTCATCCAGAGGACCAAAAGAAGACCACATTCAGCTGCCCCTTCGAGACTTACGCATTCCGAAGGATGCCTTTCGGTCTCTGCAATGCACCTACAACTTTTCAGTGGTGCATCTTGCCATATTCTCTGATATGGTAGGTGATTATCTGGAAGTCTTCATGAATGACTTCTCAATTTTTGGGGCATCATTTGACGATTACCTCCAACACTTGGTTCACATACTCAGGTGATGCATTGACGTAAATCTGATTCTTTCCTGGGAAAAGAGCCACTTTATGGTGCCTGAGGGATCATCCTGGGACACTTAATTTCTGAGAGAGCCATCCAAGTGGATCGACCCAAGGTTAATCTAATTTCTAAACTTCCTATGCCTAGCTCGATCAGGGACATCTGATCTTTTCTAGGGCACGTCGGTTTTTACCGTCGATTCATCCCTGATTTCTCAAAAATCGTGTGCCCCCTGACCACTCTTCTCTTCAAGGATGTACCTTTTGAGGTTTCCAAGGAATGCACTCAAGATTTTGAGATCCTTCGTGACCGAGTCACCCAAGCCCTGATCCTACAGTCCCCTGATTGGTCTCAACCCTTTGAGATCATATGCGATGGATCTGACTTCACTGTAGGAGCAGTTCTGGGGCAGAAGATTGACGGGAAACCCGTGGTCATCTACTACGCTAGCAAGACACTTGGTGTGGCTCAGCGTAACTACACAGCTGCAGAGAAAGAGCTGCTAGCTACAGCATTTGCCCTTGAAAAATTCAAATCTTATCTCCTAGGTTCCCATGTCATAATCTACTCGGATCACACAGCTATGAGGCATCTCCTTGCGAAGAAGGACGCGAAGCCTCGATTAATCCGATGGATCGTGCTGTTGCAAGAATTTGACCTCGAGATTCATGACAAGGCGGGAAGACAGAATGTGGTAGCTGACCACTTGTCTCGCCTTCCTTCTGAGATCATCGACCCTTCTGGACCCATCACGGAGCATTTTCTTGATGAGAACCTCTTGACTATTGGTACCGAGCTTCCATGATTTGCTGATATAGTGAACTACTTGGCATCACACCAGATCCCGTCTAATTGGCCAAAGGCAAAGAAAGACAAATTGCGCTCCGATGCCAAGTACTACATTTGGGAAGACCCGTACTTATTCCGCATAGGTGCTGACTAAATTATCTGACGATGTGTCCCGGAGGTCGAAACCAATGACATACTCTCTTTCTACCATGACCAGGCATGCGGTGGCCATTTTTCTGGGCACGTCGAAAATCCTCCAGTGTGGCTTTTACTGGCCCACTATCTTCAAGGACGCATACAGTCACTGCAAGGCATGCAGTCGTTGCCACACTTTGGGCAACATGAGCCATCGTGACATGATGCCTTTACAGCCGATTCTTGTATGCGAGATTTTTGATATTTGGGGGATTGATTTTATGGGTCCCTTCCCTATCTCAGACGGCTTCGAGTACATTTTACTCGCTGTTGACTATGTGTCCAAATGGATCGAAGCCATTCCGACCCGAACCAACGATCACAATATCGTCATCAAATTCATTCATCAGAATATCTTCTCACGGTTCGGGAATCCTCGTGCTATCATCTTTGATGGAGGGACCCATTTTACAAACGCTTAGTTCAGGTCACTGATGTCCAAATATGGGGTGTCACACCGAATCTCTACTCCTTGCCACCCCCAGACTAATGGTCTAGCTAAGCTATCAAATCGGGAGATCAAGAAAATCCTGCAGGTTACTATTCGACCTAACAAGAAGGACTAGTCATCCCAACTTCCGGAAGCTTTGTGGGTTTATAGGACCGCCCACAAAATCCAATTAGGCATGTCTCCTTTTAGACTGGTGTACGGGAAGGCATGTCACCTTCCCGTCGAACTGGAGCACAAAGCCTATTGGGTAGTACGGAATTGCAACCTAGATCTCTCTAAGGCTGGAACCCACAGAAAGCTTCAGATAAGCGAGATGATGAATTACGCCTTGATGCGTATGAAAACTCGCGAATCTACAAAGAGCGGGTTAAAGCCTTTCATGACAAGCACATATCCAGAAAGATCTTCCACCCTAGTCAGAAGGTCCTACTCTTCGATGCCCGACTTAAATTGTTCCCTGGAAAACTACAATCTAAGTGGGTCGGACCATATCTTGTCCGATAAATATTTGGAAATGGAGCCATCGAGATCAGTCCACTCAGCCATGATTTCGAACCTTTCGTCATGAACAGCCAGAGACTCAAACCATTCATTGACGTAACCAATACATATTTGGCTGTCATCATTTATCCTCCATTCTCCTTGAGCTAATTACGCCCAGCTGATGGCGTAAAACTCAGCGCTTAACGGGAGGCAGCCCGTCACTCTTTTTGAAAACCAGAAACCTTTTTCTGACATTTCTTTGCACTTTAGGTTCATTCTTTAGGATAATCGACTTCACCTCAGGTACTCGTACCTGAGATTAGAAATCGTCCGCAACACTCACCTCGACCCATCCACTCATCTAACATCTGTCCTAATGCATGAACCAAATCAAATAAAAACCCACCTAATGTACAATGAGGACATTGCAAACCTTAGGCATGGGGGGGTATGAAAGTGCAATGAAAAGTCATAACAAGAAAAGGTTTCAACAAAAAGGAGAAGAGGGAAGCACTTTTTGGTGAACATTACAAAAGAAGGAAAAGAGCAAAATATTAAAAAAGAGCACAAAATGAAAAAAAAAAAGGGATAGTCATTAGTAAGAAATTAAGGAATTAATCAAAGTTCTAGACCACATTAAAGAAAAGTAAAGTGCAAGTGCACAAAAAGATTAGTAAGAATGCTAACATTAGGCCTTCTTGGCTAGACTCTTAGTACCCATTAAGATCTAGATATTCCTCAAGAGGTTGAGGAAAATGAAAAGCTTAAGTATTAGGTCTAAGGCTTAGGGAGTATTCGGCCTCGTTAACTGACCTTCGGTTTACGGGACTCGGTAACCTAAGCACCCAAATTCACACACAGTTTGGTTCAGTGAGCATAAATATCAAAATCACGCAGAAGCGTTTCAAATGTTCTGAAAATGTCACCTAGATTAGGAGCAGCCGATCAACATAAGTTGATTCAGACGAGTTCCTAGCACGGAGAGATGGGAAATTCCCCTCGAAGATGCGTAACAACATACCATCTCCTTGGTGCTTGTCTCCTAAGATATTTACATATCCTACTGGGGGAATGTAAGCACTCTGCTGGTTCAGATTCCAAGGATGGCATTATCACGAAATGTCAATTGCCAGGGTCAAAATTCGACCACGAAACACCATGGGCCAGATTATCTCAAAATATTGAAAGCCAGGGTTCTGGGGGTTACCATGGGCGGTGCTATCTCGAAGCATCGATTGCCAGGAACCTTTGAGTATTGATGATGGGGATGAGGAATTCGATACAAACCGTGTTGTGAAGCAATCCTAAGCTAGAATTAAAAAGAAAAGAGAGAGAAAACTCTCGAAACAAATAAACCCTTTGTCTCTCTCTTACAAAACGCATTGCAAATTGAACCAAGGCTAAAAATGTCTCAAGCACGGGTGCTTTAACCACAGAGTCCAATAAACTTTAGAGTAGTTCCTATGGGCCTTAAAAACCTTTGCTAAAGACTGAGGCTAAAGCTAGACAGATCTGGATCTTGGTTGGTACTAGAGTACCTTTTAGGCCCATGACTGTCATTCTGACCTAATCAAGGAAACAAGAGAAAAAGCACTTATGAAATTTGATGAAAGGAATTCATGGTCTGGAATAGAGGTTAAAACCATAAATTTTTGCTAAGAGACTAGCAAAAGCTTGGCATGGGGGTATGATGAGAACCTTACCATGAACCATAACTAGCACATTTTGACCTAATAAATTGAACAAAAGTTCTTACAAAACCTAAGGGGAGGCCTAAATAAGGGAATTGCAAATCTGAGAATAAAATAATACGTAAGGGGTAAAACTGTAATTTTACCATTGCACTACATAAATGGCATTTATAAGGATCTAGACACAAGTCAAATGGACTTAATAAGAGAAAAAGTGGGATGGTTTGGTCAGAAAAGGGTTATGACAAAATCCGGGAATTAAAAGACATTCTGTAACCCTAAAACAAACTCACTTTAATTCACAAAGTTCCAGGAAAAATAAAAAAAATTAAGCCCTCTAAAACTCGTGAAAAAATATCCCCTAGGATTTAGAACCTTCAATTTGGCCATTGGAACCTATCTTGACCTAGATTGAGAACCATACCCAATTTTTGACTTAATTTAGGTTTTTGTGCAAAATGTCCAATCAAACATAGTCCAACCTAAAACCCAACCTCACCATTGGATTCCTTAAAGGGAAGGTCGCCTTAACCCACTTTACAAAATGGACCTCAACAATTACTTTTTTGACCCTTAGCTTTTTGAAACCTTGCAAGGACCCCCTACCTTTCCCGTCATCTTCTTCATTCCGGTCCCTCTGCCACCCTCCTATGCAAGCCATACCTCCGGCGACTTTTCGCAAAGGATGGCGCCGCTCATGCATGGGGAGCCAGCCCCAGATTTGAAAGGGTGACTCCCTATGTTGTCCCCTGCAGCATGGGCTGCTCCCATGCCCTGTTGACCGCCATACCTCTCGTGCAAACGCTCGAGAGGTATGGGTCTCAATCCGACCATACCTCTGGCGAGGTAACCCATCTCCTCCTCGCGATTCTCTCCTGGCCGACGCCTATTTAAAGAGTGGCAACCCCTACCGCATCCTTCAAGCTCGACTTGGTCGAAGAATTCCCCCAATTTCGTCTCCTCCTCCTACAGTCAGGAAGTCCAACGAGCTCCGACGAGCCCTCCTCCTCTCTTTCGTTGCTCTACCACAATACCAGTGGCAGAGCCGCCTTCACCACCTTCCTCCGCGTCGTGCAACACCCATGCATGCGCCTCTAGCCCTATCGTCGCCACCGTCACCCCTCCCCTGGACATCTTTGTCTCCAGCGTCGGCAAATACATGCCGACCGCCTCCTCCCTCCTTTCATCTGTTAAGTAGGTTAGAACTCTTATCCTCTCTCCCCTCTTCATTTCTCCTCTCTTATTTTGCATTTTCGACCCCTCGACACTGCAGACCACCACCACCTTCTCCACCTCCGGCAGACCACCGGCGAGGTGTATCCACTGCTACATGCATCCACCCACCTCGCCAACCACCTCACAAGCTCCGCCATGACTCACTGATCATAACCCCTCTTCCCATTCACTGCCACACACTCCCAACACCTCCCCCGAACACACCCATTTTCACAGCCACAGGGCGACCTGGGCACGCACGCCTGGGCCACCCCGTGGCCAGCTAACCCCCTCTTCACCTTCGCTGTGATATGGAGAAGGTTTTCCCATTGTTTGATAGGGCCGCAAGGCCGTTCTTGTGTCATGCAGATCTGAGCCTCCATCCGCCATTAACAAGCAAGCAAGCTTGCTTGTTCCCGAGCTCCAGGTCGCATGATCCAGGCTTCAGGATTCTAGGCGGCGCACGTTAAGTGGGAGAGTGCATCCAACCTGAGAACAGGCCTTGCGCGACTCACAGCTGCTCCAATTGGGTAGAGCTCACCTCCTGCAGGCGCTAGTAGTAGAGGGTGGGACATTTAGTCCCACCTCGTAAACGCAAGAGCACGGTGGGCAGCATAAATTGAAAAAGTGACTAAGGCTTATCGCCTCAATCACACGGGGTGAGGTCCCTCGCCCACCACCCAGCCTTGTCCGCGACCCACGCACCCATGGACCTAGCCTGACTCGATTACCCAACCTGTGCACACCTCGCGCACCACCCACACCGATGCGCCTGGTCCCGGGCACGCTTACCCGACCCGATAACCCAAGAAGGCTCTGGGAGAGCTATCCTGAGAGCGAAATAGAGAGAGAGAGAGATGCGGGGAGGGTAGGGGTTAGGTTTTGCCTAACCATATGCCTGTGCAGGGAATAGGAGAGGAAGCAAGGAAGGAGTGGTTGAGGACTTAGCTACGAGAAGACAGCTGTCACCAGAGAGAAAAGAAGAAGGACTTGGAGCAGCAGAGAAGAAAAGGAGGAAGATGTTGCTGTAGCCGCAAAGAAGCTGAGGAAGAAGAAGGAAGAGAGAAGAAAGCAAAAGGCACGCAGCAGAGAAGAAAGAAGAAGAAGCCAAGAAGAAGAAGAAGAAGAAGAAGCAACATGATAACACTACACAAGGGGGTGATAATTATGTTGAATATGGCCCATCTTTAGAATAAAAGGCACAACATAAGTAGAAAAGGAGCATTGCATGCATCATGCACAAAAATTGCTTATAAACTGTATTAATGGCCATTTGTATAAGCATTTGTCGAAGCAGGCCTCAAATGAGCAATCGGACCGCACGAATGGATTCAGAACGACAAACGGAGTCCAACGGACTCAAGATCGGCCAAATCCGACATCCGGAGCTCCTACAATGGGCCTAAGAAGTTCTGACCATTGATCTGGAGATCAACGGCTCAGATTGCGCCACGTCAGCCCTGCCCCAACACGCACTGCACCTTCAGCCAGCTGAGATCAAATCTCGACCGTCGATCTTCGATCGAACGGCCGAGACTCGCATGCCCGCCCGTGGTCGCCGCGACAAAGTGCGGACGTGGTGCAACGGTTAGCGTGCACGCCCACACACACGCGACACCGGTTCGAGCCGCGCGGAGGTGAAATTGAAGACGAGAGATGGGCGTGGAGAAATTGGGCTGCCCGATCAACAGCGGACGGCCGAGATCTTGCCACGCGGCGCAACTGCTGCTCACGGGCGTCCACGTGCGCGCGCACGCCGGGCGATGACACACGCGCACACGCGCGCCCGAGGCGTGATCAAAGCACAGCCGAGGAGGACCCTCAAGATCGGACGGCTCTCGTTCAACGACCGCGGATCGCATGAAGAGAAGAAACGAGGAGGGCGGCTGACCGGCAGTTGAAGGGCTTCACCGACTTTTTGGAAGTGGTTTTAGCGACGCTCTGGATGTTGCTAAAGCCCCTTCTTCTTTTAGGAAGCCCTTAACTCTATTTAAACCCCCTCCAACCACCATTCAAGGCATTCACTCCCCCTTGCAACTACTCCACCCCTCTCTTAGCTAGCTTTAGGCCCTCTTGTAATCGCCAGAGACGACGAGCCGCCGACGGAGCCTCCTCCACCGCTATGGCTGCCTCGTCGCTCTCCACACACACACACTCTCTCTCTCTCTCTTTTAAGCTTTCTATTACTTTTGTTGAAGCATGTATTTAATGTTGTAAGTTATGAACTACAAGTACATATTTAATGAAGTTATTTTCCGTTCAATTGCCATTTTAATTTCTGTTCAAGTTGCATGATCAAAACAAAGAGCTTTCTAACCCTAAACCTTCTCTCTCTCTATCTCTCTCTCTCGCTTTTCAAAACCGCATCTTTCGCAAGCAAAACTCCGCACTTTCCGTGACAACAAGTGATAAGCAGAAATCCGATTTCCATGCCTCCCTGAGACCGATACTCGGACTCACCTTTGTTTAATTATTTTAAAATCGACGTTGCAAGTGCGACTATAACGACACTCCTCAACACACACGCACTAAGTCATGTCACAGCAGCAGCAGCTGAAAAGAAAAGGAGAGCACAAGCACTGTAGCAAGTGGCACTTAAGGCATCTGACCCTTGGTGTTAGAATTCCAAAAAGAGAGAGATAGGAAGACAAAAGAAGAAAGAGAGAAGAAAAGAAGTGACATTTTTATTTTCCTATCTTTAATCTTTTTGTAAAACTGTATATTGTAAATTGTGATTTTCTACGCTTCTAGAATTAAGTTTTCTCCCTGAGTTCGACCTCGGAGATTTTCTGTATTCGAGTAATAAAATATAATCAAACCGGTGGCAGTTTTACACAAACAACCCTACACCAAATATTCTCCTTTAGCTTAAAAGACAAAGCCGCTTATTGGTATCGCATGATCGCACGACCTATCATTTCTTGGACCGAACTCGAATATGCATTCCATAAGAAGCTTTTTCCTATAAGTCGCATTAATGCCCTTAGGAGAGCTATCACTACCTTTACCCAAAACCAAGGAGAACCAATTCATGAAGGGTGGGAGCACTTTCATGAATTAGAAAGGAAATGCCCACATTATGACATCCCCCGTTGGCAACTCATGCACATCTTTTACTACAGGTTGAATGAGAGCATTCACAATCTGGTCAATGCCACTGGTGGAGGGACCTTCATGAATCTCAATGAAGAATCTGCCTCAGAACTGTCTGAAGGGATGGCGGAGACCCGATCAACAATGCATCAATGTCTCAATTGACGCGAGGAAACACGTACCAAAATCCGCATCATAAAGGCATTCACGAGATCGAGAACCCGTCCAGATCAAAAAATTTGAAAATTATAGCTGAGAAACTGGACAAGGACAACATTGTAGCAAAGCATCTCGACGAGGTCTGCAACGCAATAAAGAGTCTTACACCTTTGATCGCTATGCAGAATCCTGCACGTTTCCCTGTTTCGTAAATTCCCACGAGGAGGGAATTTGTAAATAATCTGGATTCGAGAGATCCTTCTTCCTTGGGTTTGCTCCTTACTCATTCACCAACCCAAGGAGGGACCTTTGTCCCATCATTCCCACCTCTTTCCCCACTTCCTTCTTTTGCAAAAAACAAGCCTTATCCTTATGATTTACATGCCATTCAAGGATACAACACAAGATCAAACCCATATTCTAACACCTACAGTCCTAGATTGCAAAGCCACCCTAATTTCTCTTGGTCTGATCATTCCCAAAGACCACAATATTCGAATCAAACCTGTCAAAACTCGCAAACGTTGTCATTTTAGCAACAACACACAAGGCCCATTCACGCAAGTACATAGAACTACTCAGGGCCAAATAGATATACGTAGCTTGATCATATTTGACGAGCTATGACTGAGAGTTAGTGACAGAATGTTGAGGCTCTCACTAAAGTCCAACGGTAATGTTCAGCAGAACTGGCTAATCTTAGGAGCCAAATCACGCAGTTAGCTGAATCTCATCAACTAGAGACCCTTCCATCCCAGCCAGTTCCAAATCCTAGGAACATCCAAAACCCTAGATTTAACCCAGGAGGTCAACATTTGACTCAAGGTCAAGCACATTTTGTGAATCAAATTCCCCTGAATCAGAACCAAAACTCGCCCTTTACACCTCTTGATTACGAGTATACGAATCAACAATAATCATTTTCAAATCAAATGAATCAATCTTTGTTGCTGAATCCATCTTTCCAGAATCAAGCTTCCACATCTTCTACTTCTTTGCATACGAGTATTAACTTTATTACAACCCACTGTGGGACTTCCACTAGGGACCCCGTAGACCCACGTTTACAATCCCAAGACCCTAGTACATCTAGAACAGCTCTTGTTTCTACACCTGTGAGAGGTGATTCACCTGATCCCACTTTTCCCCCTAATTCCTGTGATCATGGTAATCCCTCAGTGAGCATGTGAGCCTGTGAGCTCTGTGGTACTCTCTGAGCATGTGAGCTCAATTATTTCGAGTACGCTTCCTTTAAAAAAGAAAAATCCAGGATCTCCACTTATTTCTTGTATAATTGGGGACTGGTGCTTTGATAGAGCCTTCCTTGATTTAGGAGCATCTATTAACCTTATTCCATCATCTTTGATAGAACATTTTGAAATAGAAAATCTTAAGCCTACCGATGTCGAATAGATCTATTAGGTCACCAAAGAGAATTTTCGAGGATATCATAGCTAGAGTTCAGGACTTCTACTTTCCAGTGGATGTTATTGTACTTGATATGGAAGTACCCAAATGCATTAGAGATACCCCAATTATCTTAGGGAGACCCTTTTTGGCCACTATAATGGCCAACATAGATTGTAAAACAGGAGAGATGGAATTAAAGTTTGGGGAGATGACACTTAAACTTGATATATTTAGAGCTTCTAGAGGATTGGATTGCAAGTGGATTGAGGAGATGAAATATATTTATTTTCTTGGTGATAGGCCTAGTTCCTTAGAACTAGAAGACCTTTCTTTTGATATTATATACCCTCAGGACAAAAACCTGCTATCAGAATCTCTACTCGATCTGGAGGTTGAATCACTTGACTCATCTTTATCCTTCTTTGCAGTGGAAAATTCTGCCCTAGACTTTGCTGTTGATCCTACTCCAAAGGTTGAACTCAAACCATTGCCTGATACACTTAAATATGTCTATCTCGAATCTGATCAAACCTTTCCTACGATCATTAATTCACATCTTTCTAAATCTCAAGAATTAAAATTGATCATGGTTTTGCAAGATCATAAAAAGGCAATCGGGTGGACTTTACACGATCTCACTGGGATTAGCCCAATTATTGTACTCATCGCATCTATATTGAAGATGGGGCATGACCTTCTCACGAGGCACAGCAACGACTAAATCAAATCTTAAGGAGGTCATAAAGAAAGAAATAATTAAGTGGCTAGACACTGACATTATATATCCTATATCTAATAGCCCTTGGGTGAGTCCAATTCAAGTGGTGCCTAAAAAGGCAGGACTCACCATAACAGGACCGAATCTGGAGAAACCATTCCCAAATGAATTGCGAATTCATTGCGGGTTTGCATCGACTATCGTAAACTCAACACAGTTACAAAGGACTACTTTCCTCTGCCATTCAATGATTGATGAGTCGATTTTCGCTTTCAAAAATGATGATTAAGATGATTTGTCGTATTTCTAAGTGGTGGAAAATCGACAAATCAAAATAATTAATGTATTCAGATGTGCTGTGGTCAGGTGTGCTGTGGATTAGGATAGCTGGATTAGGATAGCTGAATTCAGGTGTGCTGTGGTCAGAAGCACACCCTAAACAATCAGATCCTCGAGGAGATATGTGTAGTGCAGTGGTCTCAGTCCTGTGTGGATCCAGGTCTAAGAACCCTGATAGTGTAGACGAGTGACACATTGGGTCGTCACAAAGGAGCCCAATGTTACCACAGTATACCGCATCCTTGTCTTCACCATCCTCCTCTATTCGATCGCAATCGAAGTTCTTTGCTGCCCTGAATATGTCAAGTCGAAGTCACTAATTGCCTAGGGCTATCTCCATACACCCGGATGCACAATCAATGTTCGCTTGGGTTGTCGCCAGAAATGGGCAACCCAAAATAATTGGTGCATCTTGGAGATTATGAGGAACTTCCATATCAAGAATGAAAAAGTCTGCGGGAAAGCAAAACCCGTGGACTTTCACGATCACATTCTCGACCACCCCCCTCGGTGTTTTGACTAATCTGTCAGCCAGTTGATTCATGACCAAGGTGGGCTTCAACTCCCCAAATCGAAATCGATCAAATACGGTAGTGGGAGTTAGGTTGATGGATGAACCCAGATCTAGAAGGGCCCGATCAAATGGAGAATCTTGCAAAAAGCAAGATATGAGTGAGGTACTAGGGTCTTTCTTTTTCAGTGGCAAGTCGGCTAGAATCACGGTGCTAGCCTCTTTCGATAGTACCGCCTGTCGTCTAATTCTCGGCTATCGCTTCGGGGTACAATAGTCCTTGAAGAACCTAGTGACAGTGGGAATGTGATCAATTGCCTTAAGGAGGGGGACCTGAATATGTGCTTCCTTGAACAACAATTTTAGGTCCTCAAAATTCCGCATGTCCTTTTTTCGTACTTCATTTCGTGTCAGAGCCTCAGTAAAAGGGACGGGAATCTCAGGGTTGAGTGGCCTCTTACCCTTATCTACCGCAGGTGGCTCCTGAGATGGAGTCGTTACCGCCTGTGGCAAAGGGTGGGAAAAATCAGGACCTACATGCCGAAGTGGTGGGTCGAATGTCTTTCTTCCGCTCCTCAAAGAGAGCATGTGCATCAGCTTACTGTATATGAGGTGGTGGGGGAGCGGAAGGGGCAGAATATGCAGGGTTATGCAAAGGCGGCTGGCCTTGCGCGTACCCGGCTGGTGCAAGAGGTGCCTATAGTATGGCGTGTGCCTGTCCCTATGGTGCTTGAAACCTACGCGAGGCGCCTTGGTTTTGCACATATCGAGGATTCGGGATGGGTTGGGTGGGCAAGGCTCCCTGAGTCCTATGCTCTTGCAGCAGTTGGTTCTGCATGTTCTGTATAGTCTGTATCTAGTCAACCATTGCCTTCATAATCTGCAAGCTATCCTGTGTGGATTTCCTCATTGATTCTTGCAGCTCCTCTTTTAGTGCCTCCAAAGGGTCAGCCTGCTTTGGAGGGTGACTGGTAGCTTGGTGCAGCGGCTGGTATAGAGAACGGGGTTGCTACTGCTGAGACAGGAATGGCTGCTACCTAGGTACATGTTTTGCGCATTCCCGTATTGCCTGGTATGGTAGTGTGGATCTTGATGTGGTCTTTGTGAATTACCAGACCATGAGAAGTTCGGATGCTAGCGCCAACCAGGGTTATATGACTTTGAATACAGGTTATTACTGTCATATAGTTGGATAGCATTGACGTCCTCGTAGGCCGAAGATGTCTGAGACATATATCTGTCAAGGAGATACGCATTGTAATCTGCGGGTGGTGCATAACCCTGGTTGTAAGGTGCCAGATCTGGATTATTTACGGGATCCTGATATGCGGGATCTCGTAAATACGGAGAAGATGCATCTCGAGTGAGTAGATTAACTTGAGCAGGAGGGGCTCAGGATGCATAGGAGGGTCTTAAGGCGGCAAAGCTCAAGTCAGATTGACCTGACTGATCTGGTCAATCTTTTTCTCGATTAGATTTATTCTATCCAGCACCTTGACGGTGATATCCATGTCGGCTCGAATAGACTCGGCGTGAGCCTCGTGGACACCAACCCGCTACTGACCAGACTGCTGGAACAAGTTCATGGATGCAGCATTCATCGAGTTCTCCGCTAAAGATTCGAATAGCTCAAATGCATTGTTCTCGTCTTTTGCGACGAAATTCCCGCCACTAGATGCATCGGCCAGATAGCGATGTGTGTCATCCAGCCCATGGTAAAAGATCTGAGCCAAGTGCCATCTAGGTATACCATGGTGCGAGCATTTCTAGAGAAGGTCGTGAAATCTGTCCCAAGCTTCATGTAACTTCTCCCCAGCTCCCTGGGAGAAAGTCGTGATTGCGCGTCGCATTCCGTTTGTTCGACCGATTGGGAAGAATTTTTGCAGGAATTCACATCGTAATTCCAGCCAGGTTCCAATTGGCTTCCTAATGGTCTTGAACCAGTATGAAGCTTTGTCCCTTAGAGAAAATGGGAAGAGCTTCATTAGAACAATCCCAAGATCAATATTCCTGGGTCAAATCATTTCAACGAGTCGACTCTGGTCCTTAAGGTGCTAGAACGGATCTTCGTTTGAGTTCCCATAGAAGTGAGTGCTGATCAACCCAATCACATTGAGCTTGAGCTCAAACGCATCTCCACCTGCGGGAATTCTGACTAGTGGTGCGACGATTTATGCGGCTGGGTCGTAGAAATCTCGCAGTTGTTCTCCTCGCGGTGGGTGCTGCATCCTGTCAAGCACCATTAAGATGCAATCCATGCTCTGTCGATGCCGCTCCTCGAATTCGACTATGCGGGCTTCTAGATGAGCCATCGAGTATAAATTCTCAATATCCTGACCCGGTCTAAGTCCAGGTCCAGGATTAGCCATGGTGGCTACAAGACTGGAAGAAGTGAGGGGGAAGATGGTCACGATGAGGTGACTCGCCACCTTGGGAGTGGCTCCCAAGGTCCAACCAAGTGAGGTCTAAGTGACCTCCATCCTCGCATACACCACCCAACCCCTGGGCTAGTGTAGCCAAGCAAGACAAGGCAAAAGCCCTGTCAATCAAGTGGTCCTTATGGATCAGATGACCAGATTTTTCATTTTAGGTTTTAATTCCTAATGAAATTCGTCGTACAACCAACTGAAAGTGATTCCCGCCTCTTCACTAACCCAGCCAAGAGGTTGAAAACGCCCAGTAGTACGACAACGAATTTGGGTTTTATTTCGTGTTTTAAAATTTATTTTAGCCCATTTTCTTCAGAGGGGTTTTCCCTTGGTGAGTAGCCCACAAGGTGACCTAACTCACCGGCTAAGTGCTAGACTTGATTAAGTCTAGGTTAGCCCAAGTCTGGTCGCTAAGTTGTAGCCCTAAAGATTTACCCTAAGGTTCATGCACTTCTAGGGTTTTGTTCTATTTCAGCAGACCACAAAAGTAAGGTTCGTTCTCTGACAACAATTGGAATCCAATTAACTTGAAATTTGGCTAGAAGACTCCTTTTCCAATTATCCTTTCAGAGAATATTTTTTTGGAATTTTTTTACTATTTCAACCAAATTTTTAGGGATTTTTTAATGTCAGGAGGTCAAATCTGGAATTTTGACCCCTGGTCATTTTTTCACTTTGAAACAGTATCAATTGACCTTTAAAAATTCAGAAAAAATATGGAAAATAAAGCCAATGAGATCATCTTTCAAACCTCACCATTTTTAGTCAAAACATATTCGTGGATTGCTCGAAATTGCTTTTTGAAATTTGAAAATTTTCGAATCTGGATCAGTCTGACCCCTTGCACTTCGTGAATTTTTAAAAAGTTTATACTGGGAAGTTCTTCAAATGAACGGTGTCATTTGAAAGATGGTTTGAAAATGAAGGTTTGGCCTGAATTTTAGAATTTTTTGCTTACTAATGTTTTGGCAATCGAATTTTTAAATTAGACTTCGAAATCTGGCCGAAAATCAGAAGATGGTGAAAAAGCTTTTAAAGAGGGTTTGGGATTGAAATCCAAGCTTTCCATCAAAAATATTTTTTTTTGAAAACTTTTGCAAGTTTTTTTTTCAAAAAGAATTTTTTTTTCTTTCGAAGGGTTTTCAAAAAAATATTTTTTTTTTGCTTTTTTTTTCAAACTAGCCTAGGATTCAGAAGAAACCTAGTCTAGATTTTTTTGACAATTTTTTTTATTTTTTTCTTTTTCAAAAAAATGAATAAATAAATTTTTTTCCAAAAGAAATTACATAAAATAAATCTACTCCTAAGGTTCAAAGGAAAACCTAATCTGAAAAGGAGATGATGTGCACCTGGATTTGTTTTCCGCACTCGTGTGCGCAGATCCTGTTCTTTTTCCGTGTTGTCCTGCACACCCAGAAACAAAGTAGAGGCAAATTTGTCAACGATAGATTAGAAGATCGAAATTAAAGAAAATGACGTTGCCTCCCCAGCAACGGTGCCATTTTTTGATAATCGTAGAATGCGTTTTGATAGGAAAACGTCGTAGTATAGTGTGCAATATGATCAAAGATATTTAATAAAAGAAACGAGACTTGAGTCTCGGTCGTTCGTCTCTAGGAGGTGTTTGCCTTAATTTTTAATTCGATCTTTTACCACTCTACTTTGTTTAAAATCTCACGCCGATTTCCAGTCTTCTGATTAAGATTTTACCACTTCTATTATGAACCCTAATCATGTGCGCATGTGTTAAATAGATCACAAAGGTGAAAGTGTGAGTTTCTGTGCGCACGATTCTAGTGAGGTGGTGACTATTTACAGAAAATGCGTCTATAGTCAGATTTTCTATATTTTCCGAAAATGACATGCTTGTTGCAAAATATCATAAATTAAAAATAGGCAACATTAATCACACAAAAGATATTGCAATGAGCTTATGATGATTCTCAACACATAGACATATATATATATAGAAAATATATTTTTCATTCATTCATTTGGAGAGTGTTCACAACATGAACTTGTAGAGAAAAGCTTGTACATGAATGCTTAAAAATATAGATCTAGATATCAAAAAACGATCGCATACAAGAATCTACGGTGGGATTTTGCATGCAACATGGGGGGAGAATAAGGACTACACTACTAAGCAATAAATAAAAGCAGTAGATGTAAAGAGCTAGCTACTAATCTATCAGAAGTGAGGGCATTCGGAGGTGGTCTCCGATGGCCTTGGAGTGGTAGAGAGGAGAATGAGGGGCGGCCAATGGAGCTTAGGCTGGCCCTTAGAGAGAGGTTGGAAAAGTGATCCAGCATCCCGACATGGTGTCCTTCATGGTGGTGCTCAGCTCGTGGAGATGGAGTGGAGAGGGTGGCGACTAGCCAAAGTGGAGGTGGATGGAGCCAAGCAAGTATTGACAAAAAATGGATTGAAGCCAATGAATGTGGATGGGTGCAAATGGCCACCCCTTAGGTCTTTTTATAGACCTAAGGGATTCTCTCTAGAGAAGTGTGGAACTCTCTAGAGAGAGCCCAAGAGTGGCCGGCCAAGTGGTTTTGAGATCCAAAAAATGTGGATCTCAATTTGAATGCCTCTTGGTTGCTAAATTTGGCAACCAAGAGTGGTGCCACTTGGAGAGAGTTCTAGAGAACTCTAGATGTGTGAAAGTGTGTGAATGGGTGTGTGTGTGTGTGTGTGTGTGGTCGTGCCCTATGTGGCTAGGTGGTTTAGGTTAGGTCCTAAGGGGTTTAGGTAGGTGTATGCTTTGAATTAGGGTTACAAACCCTAATTGCTAAGGGGAAATTGCAATTAAGCTTAACCTAAGTTTAATTGAATGAGTGTGAACCTAATTGAGAGTGAAATAACTCAATTAGGTTGGGTTTACGTCAATTGGACTCTCACTAAGTCCAATTGAATTTGTGCAGGTTGAGATCTAAGCTTAATTGGACTTAATGAGTCCAATTGACCTAGGTGATGGTAATTGACTTTGATCTAAGTTAATTGGGTTTGGTGAGGACCTAATTAGGTCCTTAGGTAGGTCTAAAGGTGATGTGCTAGGGTTAGGACACCTTAATCTAGGTTCTTATGGGGTTGGGATTAGTTCTAGGGAGCTAGAAATCCAAGATCAAGGCTTGAATCTCAAAGCAGGAACTAAAGACCAGTTCCAGACGTCCAAAAATATGATCAGACGACTTATACTCAAAATTTAGAAGTCCAAACTTCAGTTCTGGACGTCCAATCTGAGTCAGAGGGAAATCTAGGTTCTGTTTTGGGTATTCTATAGAAATTGGATGTTTGACAAAGTGTCTGGACGTCCAATAACACTGCAGTAGTGGGTTTGAGGTGTGAGGGAGTTGGCTAAGGGTTCTGGACGTCCTATAACTTATCTGGACGTCCAGATAAGGGTTGGAACTAGGGTTTTAGGGCTTCCTAGGGTGTTGTGACCTAATCTAAGGTGGCCAAGGCTTGGGGGAAGTCTCTAGGCTATCTGGACGTCCAGATAAGGGTTGGAACTAGGGTTTTAGGGCTTCCTAGGGTGTTGTGACCTAATCTAAGGTGGCCAAGGCTTGGGGGAAGTCTCTAGGCTATCCTAGGGCTAGGATGGACCTAAGCACTTCACATTTTACTAGTTTATTCCAACTTAATAGAATAGCAAACCTTAACTCCCTTACATCATTATTCCTACATTTAATCTAAGCCTTCTGCTCCAGCTCTGTTGCAACACTTGTTATTCCTGATCCAGCTTTAGATCCTGCTCTAGATCCAGCTCCTGATCAGCTTATTGCCTGTAATTGACATAATACACTTAATCAGCACATTATATCATTATTTTATGCATAGCTAAAGGAAAGCGGTAAAGATGTAGATAATGCTTATGCATGCATGAATAACACTAACTTATGCTAAGTCCTAGCTTAATCTAGGTCAGTTAAGACCTATGATTGCTGCACAATCACCTCCTAAAGTGATTACTTTTGTTCATGGGGATGTACTTTTTCAGAAACTCCTTCAAGGCATCTCAAGTGTTAATATCATCTAGGGTATGATACCAATACTTGGCCTTGTCCTTGAGGGAGAAACGAAAGAGGATCCGTACTTGGGCATCATCAATAATGCCCTGCAGCTTCACCGTGGAACATACCTCGGTGAATTCCTCTACATGCCTGTAGGGGTCTTCCCTAGCAATACCATAAAAGGATGGCAGCAAGGATATGGTACTACTTTTGATCTCATAAGGATTGTCCCCTCCAGGTCTACGTAGTGCAGTGCCAGCTTGATTGGTCGAAATGAAATATTCCTTAAGGCTCCTTTGATTGCAAGAGATATAAGTGTGCGTATACCGTAAAAGATTTTGAATTTTGAATTTTGAAACGCACAACAAGTTTTCAGCTCAAGTTCTTGGTTTTTAGTGTTCCTCCTTAACTTAAAGACCTTTTGCAAGAAAATATGTGACCACTTGTTAGATTTTTTTTAATACAATTAGGTGGTCTTGCAATTAAATCTAGATGCAAATGCGTGAACAAGATAGAATGCAAGGAAAAGAAAACGTACCTTGCCTCTAGCAATCTTCAATTAAATGCACGCAAATGCAAAATAAAATCTAAAGGCTACTTATTCACACCTAAATGGTCGTCCTAAGGCAAGCAGCTCGTGTTTTTGTTTTTGTTCTTTTTTTAGCTACTTATGCACAATCAAGTAAAATAAAATCAATCAACAAAATAAAGTAAAAATCTAAGTCTAAATAAATGGGAACAAACTCGCACAAAAATTACCCAACACGTGCCTAAAAGAAAGTCAGGGAACAAACCCCTAAAATGTACCCCTGAACAAGGGTCCCAAATAATGAATGCAAGAAATCCTAAAGTCTAGGATTATCTAAATGCAAAAGTAGAAAATAAAGATGATCTCTTTTTTTTTTAATTCTTCTCCTTGGGTTGGTGGCATCAAGGTCCATCAAGATGCGAAGCTCAGTCTCTCCTCCAAGTGGTTGAAACAAGCTCCACCACGGAGTTGCTGAAGTCGGTGTGACGTACCTCACACCAAATCAGATAAAATAGGTTAAATATACCTCAATTTAAATCAACATGAACAAATGAATGAATGCAATTTTATTAAGCCTGTTACATCCCCAGCAACGGTGCCATTTGACGAGTCGATTTTTGCTTTCGAAAAAGATGATTAAGATGATTTATCATTATATTTCTAAGTGGTGGAAAATCGACTAATCAAAATAATTAAAATAACCGCTCAATGAGGAGCGGGTCGTATCTATAGGGAGGCCATGGCCTATTTAAACTTGTAAGGGTCAAAAATCGATGTTCACTATTAATTTCGTCAAGAAATCGAGCCAAAATCGCTTTCAGATTACGTAAACAAGAACTAATGCTGAAATAGCAATTATGCAATCTGAAGGATTTATTTTGCTTTGTGACAATAAAATATAAATAAAATCTTACAATGGCAAATGATGTAAATACTAATACCACCTCTACTGTAGCAAAATAGGGGATTTGGTTTGGGTGCCTTTCACGCATGAAGGAGAGGATGGCCAGAGGGGAGGAGCTTGCTAGAGGTAGCTGCTGCCAGGTCACTTCTTTTGGTGGTGGCAGTGAGGCACGGCGTGGCCGGAGGTGGCCGATCAGACGAGAGGAGTGACGTCAGAGTTTGTCGCTGCTGCTGTTGAAGCATGCGAAGGCACGCACATGAGGAGGTGCAACAGCACGCACACGCGGGCCGTGTGGGTGTGCGCGAGGAAGCTGCTGGAGGAGTGCGGCTGCAAGTGCTGCTGCTGCAGGCGTGGCTGAGGTGCTGCTGCAGCGAGCATGGCGGTGGTGCAACGAGGGGGCGCACACGATGCACGCAGAGGCTATGAAGGCAAAGAAGAAGACAGAGGCCGGCTACACGAGAACGGTGTGCTAGTGCAGGGCGGTGTGTGCGGCAGGGGCTCATGGCGTGGTCTGGAGGCGAGCAGGGTTGCTGGAGGTGCACAATTTAAGAGCTGGTGGTGCACAGCAGCTACGAACATGGCGAGGGGGCTACGGGTGTGCTGCTGGCTGTGTACGGGAGGTGCACATAGGCGAGAAGGAGGGCAGTGGCGTGCTAGTGCAGGTGGTAGTTGTTGGTGATGGTGGTGGATGGTTTCGTTGAGGTGGAAGATGGGTTCCTTACTGCAGTTGCACAAAGGAGAAGTGGCGTAAAGGCTTTGGACGTCCGGGAAAGTTCCCAGACGTCTTAAATGAGAGGGATGGTGGACAGTGGTGGAGATGGAGCGTAATGACGGTCGTCGAGGGAGGTCATCTGGCGGTTACATGGTGAGGTTGTAATGGGGAGCTTTGCGATGGCAATACGGGCTATCACCCCGCATGCCCATGGTGGCAAAGCTCCACCGCAATTGAGGCTGGTGGTAATGGAGTGGATGAGAAACTAAGTTCTCTGCACAGTGAGGAAAGGGAAGGAAGACCTCCTGAGCACCATCGTCTCCTCCCTCCTCTTGTAGCTACAGCCAATTCATTTAAAATCACAAGAGGTGGGAGCAGATCCTCGTGAATGCTGACAGCTGTTAGAAATGAATGGACATAGGAGGAGGAGGTAGAGTAGTTACCTGTCAAAGAAGAAGAATAATAATAATAAAATAATTAGGATTATTTATACATAACTTCTTAACTTCTATGTTAATTAAAATAATGTATGTAATGTACCTAATTGGTTAACTAATCAAATGCACGTAATTCTAAGTTAATTCTAAATGCATTTAGATATGAATGCCACACATGAATTATGCAATTAAGCTAAAAATATGAATTAATTTATTTACATCCTTATGTAAGCTATCTAAGTGTTAAAATTAACTTAATGTCTAGGCACTTAAATACTTAAATAGCCCACAAATATGAGCTAATCATTGATCAGATCCTTGAAAAACTCATTGGTAATAAGTTATGCTTTCTCGATGGTTACTCCGAATAAATCAGGTTGCCATCCACCCCGAAGATCAAGAGAAAATGGCATTTACCTACCCCTTCGAAACCTTTGCTTTCTGAAGGATGACATTTGGGTATTGCAATGCACTAGCGACTTTTCAAAATTCATCTGATTTGACCACTCCTCCATGACCATCTTCTGCTCTGCTGAAGGCATTGAATTTATCGCTTAATGGGAGGCAACCCGTCATTCCAAAAAACTCGAGACCCTTCTGATTATCTTTTCGAGGTTCACGTCTACTGCACTCTAAGTTCAGTTAGAACAGCCGACTCCACCTTTAGTACTTGTACCAGAGCTTGAAATCGTTCACAACAGTCATCCCGACCCGTTCACCCACCCATTGACCCTGTTCTAATTCTTGAACCCAACTGATTCATACCCTCCAATTTACAATGAGGACATTGCAAAACTTAGGCATGGGGGGTTGTTAAAGTGCAAACACATAAAAATTCATGTTTTCGAAGGGTTCTCACAAAAAAATTACTCATTCCAAAAAAAAATCAAAAAAATAAAAAACTTGAATAAGAACAAAAAATGGAAAGGGGAGGAAAATTTTGTGAGCTTAATTGCATATCATTCTTAAAGAAATGAGGAGGTGATTTAAATGTCAAAAAGGAGTACAATTTGAAACAAAAAGTGTTAGTCATTAGTAAATGATTATGGAATCTACTTAAGTTCTAAACCAAATCAAAAGAAAAAATATTAAGTCCTAGAATAACAAAGAGATTAGTATGAGTGCTCATCTTAGGCCTCTTGGGCTTGTTTTAGGCATAAAATTCACGTATTCGTTAAGATCCAGATAGTCCTCAAGAGGCTGAGGAAAATGCGAAGCTTAAGTATTAGGTCTAAGGCTTAGGGATTATTCGGCCTTATTAACTGACCTCTGATTTGCGGGACTCGGTAACCTAAGCACCCTAATTCACACACAAGTCTGGTTCAGTGCTCATAATCAATCAAAATCACGCAAAAACATTTATTCTGTTCTGAAAAAGCTACCTAGATTAGGAGCGACTTTATCAACACAAGTTGATTTAGACAAGTTCCTGGTGTGGAGAGGTAGGAAATTTCCCTCGAAGATGCGCAATAACATATTGATTCGTACTCGAATAGGTCTTATTAATATGGTGATATTATCGTTGAAATTAGTATAGTGAGTTAACCTAAATCGAGTCTACACCAGTTTCACAAAATTTTTAACCTGGCCTACTTGATTTTATCTTGGTCACTTTTAGGCCCAGGGTCGATCTCAGGGAGGCAGGGATTAGGAGATCAAGGAGTTTCTATGCCTTTCCTAAAATGTATCTCTTCCTTGCGTTTATTATATTTTTTGGTTTTTCTACTTTTAAGATATTTTTGTGATGATGTTATTCTTGAGGTACACCCTCAAAAATGAAGTCCTTGGCCTTCAGCCAAATGGTCCTTGGCTTGAAGCCAACTTAGGATGCAACCAACAAGGTTAAGTGCTGCGTAGAGTGTGAAGCAGATGTGTGTGAGTGTGGGTAGAAGTGCTTGCTTTGCACGAGTATTGGGAAATATCAACAACTGGTACGAATGTTCCCGCGATATGATGCGCGGTGAAGGGGTGAGTGCACAGGTATGTGGATAGTAGATATGAGGTGAATGTGTGTATGGGAGAATGTGTATATATGAGTATATATGTATATATATGTATCTATAACTATATATGTGTGTGTGTATATATATTTATATATATATATAGATATATGTGAGGATGAGAGTGTGTGAATATATATATTTATGTATGTATGCATGTGAGTGTGTGTGTCTGTGTGTGTGTGTGAGAGTGAGAGTGAGGGTGAGCGCCTGCTGTGTGTGTGAGAGGGCGGAAGCGGTTAAGCCGTCTGGGGTCAGCGGCCATTGCCTAGGCGCGCAAGCGCACGAGAACAGAGGTGATTGTGAACGGGCGCACGCGCGAAGACGGTGTTGAACGTATGGGTTGCTACGCTAACATGTTTGGTTTTTTAAAACCTTGTCGTTGTAGTTTGAAAGCGAAGAACTCGTGTTCAACAAATAAAATTTATATCAAAATGGAAATTCCAGGTCGAACACAGGAAGGCGGACGTTTGATTTAAAAACAATGCATTTGTTTTTATTTGTCATGAAATAATTCAATTGATTAGAACTATCTAACTATTTATAATAAATAGAAAAGAGAAAGTAAGAGAGAGAAAGAATATTACAAACAAAAATCAAAATGAGATGTAAAATAAACATAGAATTTCATCATCAGAATGATTGTTCATTACACTAGAAAGCGGAAAAATGATTACACTAGAAAGTAGTAAATCTACTCTAGAAAGCAGTAAATTTATTCTAGAAAGCAGTAAAAGAATGGAGAGATAAATATCCTCCTCAACGGTCGCTTGGAGGACGAGCCGGACGAGACAACACTTGGACGAAGGAGGACGAAGCAGGACGAAGGAGGACAAAGCAGAAGAACGGGAACGAGGCAGCACGTCGTCGTCGTCGCGGGATCCACTTCCGAAGGGGGACGAAAAATTGACTTTATCTCGCGAGAAGCATCCAAGGTGTGGGACAAGCTTCTCTTCAGCTTTGGAGAGAGAGAGAAGAGAAGGAAGGGATGAGAATTTCATATGGAGGGGGTCTCCTTTTATAGTTGCAAGGAGTGGGCAATTTGGTCATTACAACTCTTAAAACATTAATTTAGGACCTTTAGTGTTGAATAAAACCGTCACTAAAGGTCTGAACATGGGTGTAGCGGGCGGCGCGCGTGCACCTTCTCGCTTGCTTGCGAGCTCAACGCACGCTCACGTCCAACCAATCTCAGCCGTCCGATTGCGAGATCGGACGGTTTAGATCGCGCCTTCGCCCGCCTGCGTTGTGCACCCGCTCGCGTGCAATGCCACGTCCTCGCCGCACGTGCAATAGCTCATGGGCACTATCGGGTGACCCCCCACAGCCGATCGTGTGGTCGCCTTTAATCCCGCGCGCCCACAAATCGCGAGTCGAACTCGCGTCCTGTGAACGCACAACACCTCACGACCGCTGCACAACGTGGTGGAAAGTGTCGCGCAGACGATTTAAGGTGCTTGCATCCACAGCCGTTGGATCAAGATCCAACGGCGGAGAAGCGGCACTCTGATTGAAGAAGAGAAGGTGCGGCGGTGCTTGAGGGTCGGTTGGACGGCTAAGATGGCGCCACGTGGCGCCATCTTGGCCATCCATCTTGTAGATGATGTAGATGGTGCCACGGTTGTCGGATTGAGTCGATTTTCGTGCCGTTACGCTACGATCATCGATCCAAATCCATCTATGCAGTCGGATTTGTCGTTTGAAGTGCGGATTCACACCATCTTGGCCCTTGATCTTCTAGGGTTCCCCAGTCACTATCTGATGCTACAGATGTCTGATTAGGGCGATCTTGGAGTCGTTGAACTCCAATCTTCGCCCTGATCACATCTGTATGATTGGATCTTCGATCCGAGGCCCCGATAAAATGTTTGCCCTGTCTATGAACATAAAAGGAAACAATTATCCTCTACTTTATTCAAACTACTCTAAATGAAAGATGATGTATGTTATGCAATATTTATAACATGCAATGCAATCCTATGCTTAAGAACATGCATAAATAGACATCTTAAGTAGTATAAACGTGTTTACATCATACCCCTATGCCTATCTTTTGCTAGTCCCTAGCAAAAACTATATGCTATTTATAAAAGAATCAGGTTGGATTATTTGGGCATGAGTTATTTTCAATCATTAAGAAAATATCTACTTAGGATCTGAACTTTCAAAGACACAACAGTGCCCAAGTATCTGGCAAAATGCAGACCGCCTCAAGCCCTCGCCTTATTCAAAGAAAATCTTCTTTTTCTCTTTTTCCTCTTTTCTATTTTTTTTTTTATTTTCAAGTTTTAACGTTTAAGAGTGGCTTTTTACGGCCATCCAACTCACCCAAGATTTGATGAGAACCCTAAGTTCTAAGCATCTTATTGTGAATATGATAGACTCGTTGACCTACAGTTAAAACAAACTTCAGATTTCTACGCCTCTAGGTGACCTAAAAAAAGAATTCTGCCTAAAGGTGTATCTTTACAACCGATAGCTTTCTCCCTACTTTTATTTTTTTACAGGGTCAACACAAGGGTGAATCCAGTGTATATCTCCCCGATTTATTTTACTTCTCCGCTTCTTCCTAAGTGTTTTGGGAATTTTCAGTACATTTATTGAGCTGAGTTATGGACAACCGATCGATGAGCTATTACCACCGACAACTTGCCAGCCATACTCGTGCGGCGAAGAGTGGTTTATTTCTTTTTTTTCTTTTCTTTTCTCCTTTTCTTTTAGATTTCTTTTTTTTTTAAGTAGGTGGCTTCCCTGGTCTAAGATTTACCTAAAGGCAGCAAAAAGAGAAAGGTCCAGCGACTGGGCTCTGGACAACCTAAATATGGGCTATTACCTACGATAACTTGCCAGCCATATCACCCTAGAAGGTTCATTAGCTACCCAATTTCCATTAGAATCACCAAACATCGAGTCAGTGCAAAGAAAGTGTGTAAATGCTAAAAACTAAAAGTTCCCTCAAATCAGAGGACGGGTTGATAAGTCGTGTACTTATCACCCAAACTTGTTTACTCCAATTAAAATAGAATTCAGATCATCCTTAATTGGTTACTCTAATTCAATCTGGTCAACCTCGTAACACATGTCCCCCCCAACAGGTGCCTGAACGGGTTCTGAAATTGGCTCTCCTGAAGAGGGTTCATCCTGGAAATCATCCCATGATTGAATCAAAGCGACCACAAATCTCATCCTCAATTTCGCTAATTTCCCAAGTAGAAACTCACCCAGGTTCTTATCCTTAACATCTTGGAGCCAATCCAACAAAGACTTGTTCAAATCATTAATCATTTCAATCAGGGGCTCCACTCTCTCAATGCAAGGTATTGGCTGAACTTCTAAAGATTGTATAATATTCCTCAAGTTAGCTAGAACCTTATCTTGAACCTAGTTACCCTAAACCAAATGAGTTGGTTCAGGGTTGTGCTGGTTTGGGGTCAAAGCAGGGGAATTAACGAATTGAGATTCGTTATACCCTTCCTGATAATAGGTCATTTCAGATTGTTCAAAAGGTGGTGATAACCTAAAGGCAGCGTAATCAGAGGATGGGTAAGGATCAGTGTATCCTTCTTGATTGTAGATCATATTAGGTTATTCATAAAAGAATGACGATCTATAATCGATGTGGCTCTGAGAAGGATAAAAATCACAATCATAGTGTTCAGGGTTAGACCCTAAACACAGAGGTCCAGAACTATGTCTCCAATCTGAGTTATCCCAACTAACTGATGGTTAATTACAGTACAGTCGGGATAATCATCATGTTGAGGATAATTCAAAACAGGAGGGAAAGAGCGGGAATACGTTTAATATGTGGAAGGATTCATGAGACACGGGAGGAAGAAAGGCGCCCTGCAATACAAATAATCAAACCTGTCCTTAAATGGGCTAGCCTAAAGACCTACAGACTCCCAAAACCCATCTTGAGATAAAGAAATGATTTGGTCTTCTTCTGTCTGTTCAATCCAACCAGTTAGAAGGAGGGACTGGGGAGAAGGTTCTACCTTTGGCTTGCGCCTCCGGTTCCTAGTGTACCCCCCAGCCGCAATCGTTTGATTCTGCTCCCCTAGCTAGTCATCAGATTGAACAGTAGAAACAGACTAATCGAAAATAATCTCGTTCTGGACTCTGAAGAGCGAGTCAAATCCTTAATGCCAACGTCTACTCTGTTTTCTTTAGGACTAGGTTTGAATGTGCTTTGGAATGTGATGGGCTCTTTATCTGGGTTGTGCCCTTAATTATTGATTGATTTGTGTGTGCGTGCACAACCAGTGGTTTTCAAGCAAGATTACTTTTCGTGTGATGAATTTTAGAGTTCAGATATTGCTTAGTAGCTTTTAGGATTCAACTTTAGGTGCTTTCAAACAAGTTTTGTTGGCACACCAGGTTTTAAAAGCATAGATGGAGATGTTTTCCTTTAAAATTTAAAAGAATGTGGAGTGCCTTGTAAATCCCTAAGAGTTGAACCTAAGTGGCAGCTACTTAATGAGTTGATTTTAGTTGAAGTGGTATGGCCTAATCAACTCAAACAATTGGCCTGTTGCACCACTTAATTAGGCACACAACTGATTACCTAATTTAATTTCTACTCAATTATGTGTTTGAGTGTGTGTACCGATTCGAAAGATCGGTTTACCGGTTGAATTTGAAAATCAGATGAGGTTGTGTACCTCTGTGAGATTTTTTTATTTTTCTCTTTTTAATGTAGGGGTTGGGGCAGGTGTAAGTGTCAAACAACAAACAATCTAACCTTAGAGTCTATAAGAACACCTAGGTTGATTGATGTTTGTGTTATTATGCGGTGAAATGAAATCTAATGGGTGGGAGGTGGGGGTAACTTACAAAATCATCCACAGCACTTTACTCCAATCTACCGCGTTTGCTTGTCTCAAAAGAGTACCTGCAATCACAATAAGAAAGGAGAGAAGTGAGGTAAATGATTTGTAAGTTATAAAAATGCGAAGAAAAAATCAAAGAGCGTCGCTTCCCCGGCAACGGCGCCAAAATGTTGAACGTACGGGTTGCTACGCTAACGTGTTTGATTTTTTAAAACCTTGTCGTTGTAATTTGAAAGCGAAGAACTCGTGTTCAACAAATAAAATTTATACCGAAATGGAAATTCCGAGTCGAACACAAGGAGGCGGACGTTTGATTTAAAAATAACGCATTTTTTTTTATTTGTCACGAAATAATTCAATTGATTAGAACTATTTAACTATTTACAATAAATAGAAGAGAAAGAGAGAGAGAATAAAAGAGAAAGAATATTACAAACAAAAATCAAAATGAGATGTAGAATAAATATAGAATTTCATCATCAAAATGATTGTTCATTACACTAGAAAGTGAAAAAATAATTACACTAGAAAGCAGTAAATCTACTCTATAAAGCAGTAAATCTATTCTAGAAAGCAGTAAAAGAATGGAGAGAAAAATATCCTCCTCGACGGTCGCTTGGAGGACGAGCCGGACGGGACGACGCCTGGACGAAGGAGGATGAAGCAGGATGAAGGAGGACAAAGCAGAAGAACGGGAACGGGGCAACACGTCATCGTCGTTGCAGGATCCACTTTCGAAGGGGGACAAAAAATTGACCTTATCTCGCGAGAAGCATCCCGGATGTGGGACAAGCTTCTCTTGAGCTTTGCAGAGGGAGAGAAGAGAAGGAAGGGATGAGAATTTCGTATGGAGGGGGTCTCCTTTTACAGTTGCAAGGAGTAGGGGCAAATTTGGTCATTACAACTCTTAAAACATTAATTCAGGACCTTTAGTGACGGATAAAACCGTCGCTAAAGGTCTGAACGTGGGCGTAGTGGGCGACGTGCGTGCGCCCGCTCGCTTGCCTGCGCGCTCAACGCACGCGCACATCCAACTGATCTCAGTCGTCCGATCGCGAGATCGGATGGCTTAAATCGCGCCTTCGCCCACTTGCGCTGTGCGCCCGCCCACGTGCGATGCCGCGTCCTCGCCACGCGTGCAGCTGCACGGCGCGGTGGAAAGTGTCGCTCGGACGATTTAAGGCGTGCGTGTCCACAGCCGTTGGATCAAGATCCAACGGCAGAGAAGTGGCGCTCTGATTGAAGAAGAGAAGGTGCGGCGGTGCTTGAGGGCCGATTGGACGGCTGAGATGGCGCCACATGGCACCATCTTGGCCGTCCATCTCCTGGATGATGTAAATGAATCCACGGTTGTTGGATTGAGTCGATTTTCATGCCGTTAGGCTGCGATCGTCAATTAGAATCCATCCGTGCGGTCGGGTTTGTCGTTTGAAGTGTGGATTCACACCATCTTGGCCCTTGATCTTCTAAGGTTCCCCAGTCACTATCTGATGCTACAAATGTCTGATTAGGGCGATCTTGGAGTCGTTGAACTCCAATCGTCACCCTAATCACATCTGTACGATTGGATCTTCGATCCGAGGCCCTGATAAAATGTTTGCCCTGTCCATGAACATAAAAGGAGACAATTAACCTCCATTTTATTCAAACTACTCTAAATGCAAGATGATGCATGTTATGCAATATTTATAGCATCCAATGCAATCCTATGCTTAAGAACATGCACAAATAGACATCTTAAGTAGTGTAAACGTGTCTACATCAGAGGGTAAGACGCAGCACACAAGGGTTGCACAGCGTTGAGGGACGCGCGGGCGTGCGAGCGCACGAACGCTTGAGCCCGGCAACTGACTGGAGGTGGTAGCGCAAAGAAGAGAGAGAGTAGAGCCACCAGCTAAGTGAGAAACGAGCTGGTAGCTACAGTGTCGCGCAAAGAGTAGTGAACAGTGCGCTACAATGCACGCGGTGAGAAGGCAATCGGCTGGGGCGGTGCAGCACGTGGACAGTGCTGTGGACCACGTGCGCGCGAAGAAAGAGAGCCTGAGCAATCTGCTTGTGCACATTGTAGCATTCGAGGGTGTGCGGAGGTGCTGGGAGGTGCTGGGCTCACGAGCTTCAAAGCTTGAAGCCCCGCACTAATGGCGGAGGAGAGGAAACAGCAAGCAAAAATGAAAAAGAAAAAAAATATGCAAATAAAAAAAAACAAGAATCCACCACGCCCACTTGCTCACGACGGAGCTAGCCAGTGCTTATTGACGAGGCAAGATCGCGTTTTAAAAAGATGTTCGTTGCAATATAAATGAAATTGCCACGAAAATAAATAAGAATTTATTACTCAAAAATCAAGGTATCCGAGGTCAAACACAGGGAGCAATTAGGTATTTAAAAACTTAAGAGCACAACTCTCAATTTAATAAAAGGCAATAACCAATCCAATCAAAATTGAGAAGTTAAAACAATGTCAATGTAAAGATAAGCTCAAAACATGGACGTCTCATGTAAAATCAGACGTCTTAAATGTTTATGCTACAATGCACAGCTTGTCCTTCTCTTTCTGATTTTGCCTTCTCTTTCTCTCTTCTTTCTCTTTCTCTGTGGCTATGCTTCTTCTGCAGTCTTCTTTCTTCTTTTCTTCTCTCTTTCCTTTTCTTCTTCCTTCTTCTATCTCTGCTTGGCCACTCCTTTTCTTCTTCAGCTTTTGCCTCCTTTGGCTTCATCTTCTTCTTCTTTCTTCTTCCTCTGCAGTCTTCTTCTGCGACTAAGTCCTTCAACTTTGGCCTCCTTTGCCTTCAAGTCCTGCCTTCAGCAGTTGCCACTTTCTTCTTCTTCTTTTCTTCAACCTCTGCCCTTGGTCTTCTTCTTCAGTCACTCTTCTTCCTTAGCTTTGGTTGCGGTTGCACCTTCAGCTTCCCCTTCTTCTTCCCTACGCACATACACAGGAGCAAAACCTACCCCTACCCTCCCCACATCTCTCTCTCTCTATTTCGCTCTTAGGTACGCTCTCCTAAAGCCAGGTAATTGATTAGCCCATAGTTGTGGGCTATTTAAGTATTTAAGTGCCTAGACATTAGGTTAATTCTAACATTTATTTAGCATAAATTAGGATGTAAATAGATTAATTCATATTTTTAATTTAATTACATAATCCATGCATTGCATTCATATTTTAAATGCATTTAGAATTAGCTTAGAATGGCATTCATTTAATTAGTTAACCAATTAGGTACATTGTTTTAGTTAACATAAAAGTTGAGGGTTTGTATATAAATAACCATAATATTTTAATAATATCCTTTATTCTTCTTCTTCTCAGCAACGGCTCGGCTGCCGCTGCAACGCCTCCTGCCGCACTAAAGCACATTCATGGATCAGCGGAGAAGGTGGATCTGCTCCCACCTCTCCATTCAAATTCGTGCAGGCAGCTACAAAAGGAGAGAGGATGTTGAGCGGAGGAAGGCCTCCACCACCGACCCACCACTGTGTAGAGAGATCTTCTCTCTTCCATTCCACACCGCCAGCCTCAACCGTGGCGACGAGTCTCCACCACCGTGGGCATGTGGTGTAACAGGCCACACCGCCATCCGGAGCTCGTCCGCATTACCGTGAGCACCTCGCCGTGCACCGCCCTCGCTGTCGTCATCAATAACCACCGTCGCTGCAATCATCTTCTCAGTCACTTACGACGTCCGGGAAATTTCCCGGACATCTGAAGCCCACACCCCACTCCTGCAGCAACCACCATCCATCCACTTCACTTCCAGCACTTGAACCGCAGCCCTCGCCCGCTCACTCCACGTCCGCCCGCACGCCCTCCAGCCGCACGCAAGGCGTGCACAGCCTGCCGCCGCACCCACTCCCACTCCTGCAACAACCAGCCCTCGCCCACTCACCTTCCGCTTGCAACCGCACCCGCTCACTCACGCATCCACTCCAGGCCGCGCACACCCACGCCACCCACATGCCTGCAGTAGTCCTCCCGCACCCTCCAACCTTCACGCGCACCTGCCTGCGCACCCACACCAGCGTGCAGCACTGGCTGCAGCGCTTCCGCCAACAGAGCGCGCACCCACGCCTGCAGCACCCGTGCTCACCGCCGGTGAGGGCTGGAGCCGGTGCTGCACACTGGCTGGAGGCGTGGGTGCGCGCTCTCACTTCACCAACAGCAGCTGCAGCACCGGCTGCAGCCACCTTTGCCGGAGCTCCGTCCAGCCAACTCCGACCACCGCTCGACGTGTGGCTGCCACCATCGCGACGGCCTCGCTTCAACCGCCCGCCTGTGCGAACCTCTCCTCGATTGAACCTCTCTCCCGATCGCGAGGAGAGAGGTAAAATGCTCTGTTATAGAGTTAATTAGTTATTACATTTCATGCCATTGCCAGGAAAAAGAATTTTGGTTTATGAATATTTTATTGTGGTAAAATTTACAACTTTAAACTCAAGTTCTCTTACAATTGCATGGCTTTTGCAATTAACATTGTTTGACATTGATTTTGGAATTTAAATGTGCACAAATTTTCTTGAATACATGTCAATGGAAAATTGCATAAAATCATCACATGTTTATTGAATATTTCGGTGAGGAAAAATTGCACGTATACCCTTATGTTTTCAAGATATTGTGCATCTTCTTTCCGTCGCATTTCATGTCAGATTTAACCACGGATTTCTCACAAGATTGAACGAATACGAAATAATTGAGATATTATTGCCTCATTGCCTCCCTGTGGATACGACCCGCTCTTCTGCGAGTGGTTATTTCTTTTTTAAATATTGATTAGTCGATTTCTCCACCACATAAAACTGCAAACGACTTTAAAGCGAACAATCGACTCGTCAAATGGCGCCGTTGCTGGGGAGCCAACAGACACAATAATTTCACCTGATTTTATTTTGATTATTTGTCAATTGCACAGTGATTTGACCATTTATTATTTTCTTTTCTGTGGGAGAAAATTTGTGCAAGAATCAGTCACTATGAGAGGCGACCCTTGACGTCGCTAGAGGAGAATTGGACGAGCTATTTTGAAAAGGAGGAGAAGGACGAGGACGCGAAGGACATCATTGTTTATTTAGTCGCTAATTTGATTAGAATAGAATTAAGACTTTAGATTTAATTTTTCATTGCATTTGGTTTGAAACCCTTGTTCTGGGGAATATTTTGAGGGGTTTGTTCCCCGATTTTATTTTGGGCCCGTGTTGGGTAATTTTTGGGAGCCTGTTCCCTTTTATTTAGATTTAGGTTTTTAGTTTATTGATTACTTTTACTTACTTGTGCATAAGTAGTTTAAAAAAAATATAAAAAAAAATAACTTGCCTGCTAGAAGTTGCCCGCCCTAGGACGAACCATTTAGGTCTGTATGAGCAGCCTCTTGATTTATTTCTCTGCATTGCATGCATTCTTGCATTGTTGAATGTTGGAAGCAAGGTACGCATTCTCTTACTTTGTATCCTATTCTTGATCACGCATTGCATTTGGATTTAATTCAAAGACCACAAAATTTATCTTGAAGCGATTTAACAAGTGGTCACATATATTTGAGAAAAAGGACTAATTAAAGGAGGGACATCTAAAAATCAAGGACTTGATTGTAAAATGTAGTGTGCGATTCAAAATTCAAAATCCTTTTACGGTGAATGCACATTTATATCTGTTGCACCACAGCACTCATTTAGACACTCCTAAGTCTTGAAACGACTAAGACAAGAGCTCTCCTACTGTTGGATTCTGAAGTGTTTGAAACTTGAGATCAAAGGTTTTGTAACTCCAAAGAGGGGGATCCCCTGTCACAGATTTTTGGGGGTAGTTGAGAAGCACCGCAAAAGCACAGCTTCAAAGGAAGGCTTAGGCCTACTTGCATCCCTCGATCTTCCGTCTTTGGATTTACTTGACCATTTGAGATTTAGGGAAGAATACCTAAGCTCCAACTAGGTCTTTTTAGGCATTTCGAAGGTTGACAATAGGTGCGTAATTGATTGGGCAACTTGTTTTGTCACCTACAATTTGAACTAAAGTCAAAAGACTAAATCTGTAAAGACCAAAAAAGTCCTTTTGAATTGTGTTTGTAGTGGATGCTTGGTAGGCGTTCTCTTAGGAGACAACTTGTATTTGATCCTGAACCTGAAAGAATCCTAAGAAGAGACCTTCCAAGGGTAGAAATGGCCGGTCAAAGGAGCCTTAAGGAATATTTCATCCCAACCAATCAAGCTGACCCTGCACTACGTAGACCTAGAGGGGACAATCCGTATGAGATCAAAAGTAGTACCATATGCTTGCTACCCTCCTTTTATGGTACTACTAGGGAAGACCCTTACAGGCATATTGAGGAATTCACCGAGGTCTGTTCCACGGTGAAGCTGCAGGGCGTTACTGATGACGCTCAAGTGCGGACCCTCTTTCCCTTCTCCCTAAAGGACAAAGCCAAGTACTGGTATCACACCCTTGATAATATAAATACTTGGGATGCCCTGAAGAAGGAGTTTTTGAAGAAGTACTTCCCCATGAGCAAAACAAATCACTTTAGGAGGGCAATTATGAGTTTTGTTCAAAAAGATGGGGAAGCATTCCATGATGCGTGGGAGTGCTTTAACGACTTGCTGAGACTTTACCCACATCACCAGGTGCCTAAATGGCAACTGGTTGAAAGGTTCTACACCGGACTTAATGATTCGCATAGGCAAACTGTGGATGGTGCCTGTGTAGGAACCTTTCTATCTAAGACTAAGGATGAAACTTGGAACTTATTTGATACTTTGAGTGAGAATTCTATTCACTTGAATTCTGCCTACATGGATAGAAAGCCCACTCTCATGCAAAGAAAGTTGGAGGCAAATGAGGCAAGGGACACCCAGAATTTAGCCTATCAGATTCAATTATTGAATCAAAACATGAAAAAGCTTATGTCAAACCCGAGTTCATTCATACCTAACACCTCCACATCCCAAGCTTCCGAATGCTTAATTTTTCAAGGCAACACACACGCCACTGTGGATTGCCACTTGTCCTCCCAATTCCCTGAGCTTGTACAAGCGGATTTGAAAGCCGCTCAAGGGTTCCGTCCAAGACCTCGTAATGACCCTTTCTCCAACACTTATAATGAGGGATGGAGGAACCACCCAAACTTTTCATGGAGACAAGGAAATGTCTCAAATTCAGGGAATTACAAACCACAATCCTTTCAAAACCATCAAATGAACCAACCTCAGACCTTTGCCCAACCTAAAACCTTTGAGATGGATGAATTGAAGGCGATGTTGAAAACTATGCAAGAAAGTCAAAGCGCCATCATCCAATCTCATGACAAGGCTATACATGAGATGAAATCACAAATTGGATACCTTGTTGAGGCCCTTAGACAGAGGGAGACTGGGAAGCTCCCCAGTGCTGCTGAGGAAAATCCTAAAGGAAAAGGGATTGTCTTTAGGGAGTATGCTCAGGCGGTGACTATTCTGAGGAGTGGGAAAGAAATTTCCAAACCCGATACTCCTATAGTCTCACCTCCTAAAAAACCATCCACCCCGACTTTCACCCCCACCGGAGAAGACTTGCCCAAATCTTCTCCGCTTGAAATCACCTCACCGGAAGAAGTTGCCCCCGTTCCACCCCTTACTCGACATGACAACCCTTCCACCCAAAGATCGAGAGTGCCTTTTCCAGAGTGCTTATCCACCTCTGGGCAGACTTCTGCTGGCTCATCTGGAGCCAAAGATAAGACGGATGAGATTATGGAAACTTTCAAGCAAGTGCAGATGAACCTGCCTTTGCTTGAAGCTATCAGGCAGATTCCGTCTTATGCCCTCTTCTTAAAGGACCTGTGCACGAAAAAGTGACAATCTAGAAAATAGGTCCAATCAAAAGTTGTCCTACCTGATTCTGTTAGCTCAATTGTTCAACATGGCACACCCCCGAAACTAAAGGACCCAGGAGCCCCATAAATCTCTGTAGTTATTGGTGACTTACAAATTGATGAGGCTCTACTTGATCTGGGTACGGGGGTGAACATCCTTCCAAGCTACGTATATGAACAACTTGTGGGAGGCAATCTGAAGCCTAGCCCTGTAATCCTTCAAGTTGCTGATCGATCACTTAAGACACCACGGGAAATTTTGGAAGATGTCCTCATAAGAGTGGAGGATTTCTTCTTTCTCGTTGACTTCTTAGTTTTGGACACTGACCCTACCAACAAGCCAACCAAACCCTCCATCATTTTGGACCGCCCCTTCCTTGCAACTTCTCATGCTTCAATTAATTGCAATACTGGGGCATTGAAAATGGGCTTTGGGAACAGGAAAATCTGACTTAATGTGTTTGATGCTTACAAACAAGCTAGACTTGAGGATTGTTCTCAAGTTGAGGTGATAGATGACCTGATTGAAGAGACAACTCCTGCAATGTTATGTGATGATCCCCTTCAGCATGTCATGCTAAATGAGCATTCCCATCTCTTAGAGGAATGTGAAGGGGATATACTAGAACTACAGGAATTGCTAGGAGTTTCTACTGAGTCTCTTACCCCATCATTTCCGTCGAAGGTAGATTTGCTACCAGAGATGGGGACATCTATTATGAAACCCTCAACCATACAAGCCCCCGACCTTGAGTTGAAACCCCTCCCTGACACTCTCAAGTATGTTTTCCTAGGTGCCAATGATACGCTCCCCATAATCATTTCTGCTGTGCTATCTGAGGCACAGGAGGGAGCCTTGATTGAATGCCTGTCTAAGCACAAGGAAGCTATTTCTAGGAGCATTGCTGACATTAAGGGTATAGACTCTACACTCTACATGCACCACATTTATACTGATGATTCCATCAAGCCTTTTAGGGACATGCAGAGACATCTGAACACTAATGTGAGGGAGGTTGTAAAAAAGGAAATCCTAAAGTGGTTGGATGCCGGGATCATATATCCCATTACTGATAGTAAATGGGTCAGTCCCATTCATGTGGTGCCAAAGAAGGCAGGCTTTACTGTGGAACTCAACGACCAAGGTGAGCAAGTTGTCACTACACCCTCAACTGGATGGAGGGTCTGTATTGATTACCGCAAGCTGAACACTGCTACCCAAAAGGATCACTTTCCTTTGCCTTTTATTGATCAAATTCTCGAAAAATTGGCAGGGAATAAGTACTATTGCTTTCTCGATGAATATTTTGGGTACAATCAGGTGGCTGTCTTTCCTGATGACCCGGAAAAGACGACATTCACGAGTCCTTACGGTACTTTTGCATTCAGGAGTATGCCGTTTGGATTATGTAATGCCCCTGCAACTTTCCAGTAGTGTATGATGTCTATCTTTTCGGACATGATTGACGAGTGTGTTGAAGTGTTTATGAATGAGTTCTCTATTTATGGCTCGTCCTTCAACCTGTGTCTCCTGCACCTGGAGAATGTGTTGAAACGATGTAAGGAGACTGGTTTAGTCCTCAGCTGGGAGAAAAGTCACTTCATGGTACAGAAAGGAATTGTACTTGGGCATGTTGTATCTGAGCAAGGTTTGGAAGTAGATAAAGCCAAGATTGATTCTATTTCCAAACTTCCATTGCCTATGAATGTCAAACAGATTAGATCCTTTCTGGGCCATGCTGGTTTTTATAGGCGCTTTATTAAAAATTTTAGTAAGATTTCTAGGCTACTTTGTGACTTGTTGGCGAAGGAATCTTCCTTCAGTTTTGATTCAAAGTGTGCCGAAGCCTTTCAAACCCTAAAGGAGGCCTTGATCTCTGCGCCTATTCTCCAAACTCCTGATTGGACACTCCCATTTGAGCTAATGTGTGATGCTTCCGATTATGCAGTGGGAGCAGTTCTTGGACAAAGAGTTGAGGGAAGACCTCATGTGCTGTATTATGCAAGCAAGACTTTAACCGAAACTCAGCAAAACTACACCGTCACTGAAAAGGAATTACTCGCTGTAGTTTTTGCTCTGGAGATGTTTAGGTTTTATCTACTTGGGTCTAAGGTGGTTATTTTTACTGATCATGCAGCAGTGAAACATCTCATTGCTAAGAAAGATTCTAAGCCACGTCTGATTAGGTGGATCCTACTCCTTCAAGAATTCGACTCGGAAATACGTGAAAAGAAAGGAGTAGAAAATGTTGTGGCTGACCACCTATCTCGCCTTCCTCTTAATGACTCTCTTTCTGGAGACATACGCGAGACATTTCCTAATGAAACTCTAATGGCGGTAACACCAACTTTACCTTGGTATGCAGACACAGTAAATTACTTGGTCACTGGACAAACTCCTGGCTCTTGGGATGAGCAGAAAAGAAAGAGATTCATTTCTCAAGCAAGATATTTTCATTGGAAAGAGCCAGAATTATTTAGAATTGGACAAAACCAAATATTGAGACATTGTGTGCCAGAAGAGGAACAACAAAGTGTGCTGAGTTTTTGCCATGAACTTCATTGTGGTGGGCACTTTGGTGCTAAGAAAACTGCTTTTAAGGTTCTCCAGTCCGATTTTTGGTGGCCTTCCTTATTTAAGGATTCTCATAATTTTGTTAAGGCCTGTATTAGATGTCAATGGACTGGAACGATTGGGAAGAAAAATGAAATGCCTCAACATCCTATTCAATCTGTTAAAATTTTTGATGTGTGGGGAATTGACTTTATGGGCCCCTTCCCGTTGTCCCATGGTTTTGAATATATCTTGGTGGCAGTTGATTATGTCTCTAAATGGATCGAGGCCATTCCTACGCGCACAAATGACCACTCTGTGGTTTTGAAATTTGTGAAGGCCAATATCATATCCCATTTTGGCTGCCCCAAGACTATTATAAGTGATGGGAGACCTCATTTCCGAAACCACCACTTCAATCGGTTAATCAAGAGTTTGGGAGTGACTCACAAGGTTGCTACCCCTTACCATCCTCAGACAAGTGGCCAGGTTGAAGTATCAAATAGGGAGATAAAAAATATTTTGGAAAAGACCGTTAGACCTGATAGGAAAGACTGGTCCCAAAAGCTCGATGATGCTTTGTGGGCTTATCAAACGGCCTATAAGACCCCTTTAGATACTTCTCCCTTTCGAATTGTGTATGGAAAAGCGTGCCATTTACCTGTTGAGTTGGAACATAACGCACTTTGGGCTATTCGAAGTGCTAACATGGATTTAGAGAAGGCAAGTAAGGCACTACTTCTAGAATTAAGTGAGCTTGAGGAGCTGAGGAATGATGCTTATGACACCTCTCAAGCTTATAAAGAAAGAACTAAGGTCTTGCATGATAAGTTTATTCTTCGAAAGACCTTTGAGCCCAACCAACAAGTCTGGCTTTTCAATTCCAGACTTAAGCTTTTTCCTGGGAAGTTAAAATCTCGTTGGGATGGGCCTTACATAATCACCAAAGTATTTCCGCATGGAGCTGTGGAAATCAAAAATCCTTCCTCTTCAGCAACTCCCTTTATCGTCAACGGTCAACGGTTAAAACCGTACATAACTTTAGATGGCCATCTGGTTGACGAAGTCACTCTTGAGGAGCCTTAGCTCCTGCCATTCTCCGCCTCAGGTAATATCTTCCTTTAGCTATTTTTGTTTTCAATGAGGACATTGTTTGAACTAGGCATGGGGGAGAGGACCTGAGATATTTTTGTTTATAGCATGCATATAAAAAAAAATGACAAAAAAAAAAAAGGTTCTGAGCTTAACTAGCTAAGTCCAGCATTCTTAAGCAAATCAGAACTCTAGGGTAGACTAAATTAATTCTAGGGTTAAACTTTAGAAGCTAAATGAGCTGCTAGCTTTAGACCTTTAGGGTCCTTTGTGGACTTAAAAACTTAAGTAGGAGTTAAGTTGCAGACCATTCCTCAAGAGGTTGAAGAAGGGAAGCTAGGGTTTGAGTTAAAAGGTGGGGTAGTACCTGGAGTCTTATTCTACCTTTTGGTTTACGGGTCCTTGTAACCCAAGCATCCAAATTTCACACACTTGGTCTGGTAATTAACTCAATTTCTTTCTTTCTGAAAAGAGATTTAATTCTCTTAGTTTTGACTTAGGAGAGGCTTGAAAACACATTTTGATTGGAAGAGTTCCCGCCGCAGGAGAGGGGAGTATATACTCACCTTGAGGATGCGATGATAACATATCACCTTCTCGGCGCTTGTCTCTTAGGATATCCATTCTACTGGGGGCATGTGAGCGCATTGTGCGGTTCAGGTACAATGGGCGGCCCTATCTCTGGAGGATGATTTAAGAACCTTGGAATATTCACCGGAGATGGAATCTTGAAAGATACCCAAATCTCTCATGCATTCACATGAGCGATTAAGAAGGTTGTATGGCTTAGAATCTGGCTTAAAAGGAAGGGAATTCCTTGACGAACTTCCCTTTCAAATCTAAGGGATTCGTCAAGGAATCAACGAGAAAATGCTAAATCAAGCTTGCTAGAGTTGTAGGATTAGGATTTCATGTTGGTAGGGACCTATTTGTGAAGAATACGACAAAGCTAAGGGGTTATTTGTAAGAAATTCAAAAGGTAAGGGGCCATGTGAAATAAAGAAAATTAGACTTGGACCAAAGTGCAAACTAGGTCGAAACAATCTCAGATTGGGCTTAAATTTTGCTACAAACCTAATTTAGAACTAAAAAATCCAATGGTGAGGTTGGATTTTGGTTTTGACCCAGTTTGACTGGGTAATTTGCATAATTACCCAAATTAGGCTAAATGTCTGTCTGAGACTGTTTTAGGTCAAGACGGGTTCCATTAGTCAAATTGAAGGTACCAAACCCTAAAAAATATTTTTTTATGATTTTAGAGGGTTTAGGTGAATTTTATTCTGACCAGAACCTCAGTTAATTAAGCGGGTCAGTTTTTAAGGTTTCAGATGTTATTTAATTCTTGAAACATACGAAAACCATTTTCTATCTGTTCTAACCCACTTATTAGACTCTTAAGATCATTTGACCTTTGTTCAACCCCTGAGGGAACCCGCAGTTATTCTATTTTTGTGATAGAATGGTAAATTTTCATAAATAACTCGGCATTCTTGTCTTCTTCTCAAATCAATATTTTGTGCCCTTAAGACCTTCTGATGGATTTGTAGGAGCTTTTATTAACTTAATCAGATCAAACTAAGCTAATTATTGCTTATGATGGTGTTCCCATCATACCCCCATGCCTAGCTTTTGCTAGTCACTTAGCAAAACCATTTGAATCGAACTAGTTATCTAGGTCGGATTTTAACCGTCAAGATGCCTTACTAAGCCGTATATCTAGGGATCTGATCTTAATACCAACAATAGGCCTAGAGGTCCTCAAGTACCAGCCTAGATCCAGACCTGACTAGCTTTCTCCTCAGTCTGTCACAAAGGTTTCTAAGGCCCGCAAGAACTATCCTAGGGTTCATTGGACCCAACGGTTAAAGCACCCGTGCTTTAAACATGGTTAGTCCAGTTTAGTTTGCTAGTGCATTTTGAGAGAGACATAAAAGGAGAATTTGAGTTGTGGAGAGCTTTCTCTCTCTTTTCTTTTCATTATATTTTTCCTTAGATCCATCCTCAGATTGGCCCTAAACATGATCTGTATCTAATTCTTTGTCCCCACCATCAATCCTCGCAGGGTCCCTGGCAATCGATGCTTCGAGATAGCACCGCCCATGGCAACCCCCAGAACCCTGGCTTTCGAGATTTCGGGATAATCTCGCCCATGGCATTCTGTAGCTAAATCCAGACCCTAGAAATCGACATTTCATGATAATGCCACCCATGGAATCTGAACCAACACAAGATGCTTACATGCCCCCAGTAGGATATTTAGATATCCTAGGAGACAAGCACCGAGGAGACAATATGTTATTGTGCATCTTCAAGGGGAATTTCCCGCCTCTCTGCATTGGGAACTCGTCCAAATCAACTTGTGTTTTCAAGTCACTCGTAATCTAGATCTTAGGACCTTTTTCAAAACAGATTAAATGCCCTTTGGCATGGCTTTATCTTTAGAGCGCACCAAACCAGACTATGTGTGATTTAGGGTGCTTTATTTAAAGAGTCCCACAAACCAAAGGTCAGTTAACAGGATCGAATAATCCCTACGCCTTAGACCTAATTCATAAGCTTTGCATTTTCCCCAACCTCTTGAGGATTAATCCGGATCTTGACAAGTATGTGAATGTTTAAATCCAATACATATCCAAGAGGCCTAAGATCTGTATTCGCCACTAATCCCTTAAGTTTTAACCTTTCACGTCTTAGTTCATCATTCGATTCAACCTAGAAGGTGGGTAGGTTCCAAATTGTTTCTAAGGGACTCAATTTTCTTTTCTTTTTAATTTGTGCCCCTTTCTTCTCTTTTCAATTTTCATTCCTCCTTTTCAAAAATGGCTCTTCTTTTTCCTCAACCTCCTCTTTTTTCTTTTTGAAATATGTAATTTTTTTGATGAAACCCTTTCTTGTGAAGTGATTCTCATAGCGTTTTACACTTTAATACCCCCCCATGCCTATGATTTGCAATGTCCTCATTGTAAATTAGGTGGATTCGAATTCAGCTTAGATCGTACATTAGAACAGGTTTAGGTGGGTGGACGGGTCAGGATGACTGTTGCGGACGATTTCAAGCTCTGGTATGGGTACCAGAGGTGGAGTCGACTGTTCTAATGGGTGAACCCTAAAGTGCAATATGAGTTCAGCATGGAATGTGTCAAGAAGGGTTTCGATTTTTTCAAAAAGATGACGGGTTGCCTCTCGTTAAGCGTTGAGTTTAATGCCATCAGTTGGGCGCAATATGCTTAGGGAGAATGGAGATCAAAAGATACCTCAGCCAAGTTTGTATCAGTTAGTTCAATGAACGGCTTAAGTCGTTGGCCATTCACGATAAAAGGTTCAAAATCAAGGCTGGGTTGACTGATTTCAACAGCTCCATTCCTGAAAATCCGTCGGATAAGATATGGTCCAATCCATTTCGATCTGAGTTTGCTTGGGAGGAGTTTTAGTTTGGCATCAAAGAGTAGGACTTTCTGACTAAGGTGAAAGATCTTTCTGGATATGTGCTTGTCATGAAAGGCCTTAACCCGCTCTTTGTAAATTTGTGAGTTCTCGTACGCATCATTGCGTAGTTCATCGATCTCGATCATTTGAAGCTGTCTATGGGTTCCTGCCTTAGAAAGATCTAGATTACACTTCCGTACAGCCCAATAGGCTTTGTGCTCCAACTTGACGAGGAGGTGGCATGCCTTCCCGTACACCAATCTGAAGGGAGACATGCCCAATTGGATCTTGTGGGCGGTCCTATAAGCCCAAGAGGCTTTCAAAAGTCGGGACGACCAATCTTTCCTGTCAAGTCGGATAATGACCTGAAGAATTTTCTTGATCTCCTGATTTGATAGCTCAGCTAGACCGTTGGTTTGGGGATGATAAGGACTAGAGATTCAGTGTGACACCCCATACTTGGTCATCAGTGATCTGAACTAAGCATTCGTGAAATGGGTCCTTCCATTATAGATAATGGCATGTGGGATACCGAACCGAGAAAAGATGTTTTGATGAATGAATTTGATTACCACCTTATGATCGTTGGTTGGGGTTGGGATGGCTTCAATCTATTTGGACACGTAGTCTACAATGGGAAGAATGTACTCGAAGCCGTCTGAGATAGGGAAGGGTCCCATGAATCAATCCCCCAAATATCGAAGATTTCGCATACAAGAATCTACTGTAAAGGCATCATAACGTAGTGGCTCATGTTGCCCAAGGTCTGGCAACGAGTGCATGCCTTACAGTGATCGTATGCATCCTTGAAAATCGTGGGCCAGTAAAAGCCACACTGGAGGACTTTTGCTGTAATTTTATGTTCGGAGAAGTGTCCACTGCAGGCCTAGTCATGGAAGGACAAAATGTCCTGAATTTTCACTTCCGGGATGCACCGTTTGATGATCTGATTAGCACCAATGTGAAAGAGGTACGGGTCTTCCCAGATGTAGTATTTGGCATCGGAAAGCAGTTTTTCTTTCTTGGCCTTCGACCAATCAGATGGGATTTGATGTGATGCCAAGTAGTTCACCAAATCAGCAAACCAAGGAAGTCTCGCACTAATAGTCAGGAGGTGCTCATTAGGAAAGTGCTCTATGATGGATTCGGAAGGGTCAATAATGTCAGAAGGAAGGTGGGATAAGTGGTCAGCTACCACATTTTGCTTTCCCACTTAATCACGAATCTCAAGATCGAATTCTTGAAACAGCAAGATCCAACGGATTAGTAAAGGTTTCACGTCCTTCTTTGCGAGGAGGTGCCTCACTGCAGTGTAATCCGAGTATATGATAACATGAGAACCCAAAAGATATGATCTAAATTTCTCCAGGGTAAATACTATGGCTAGCAGCTCTTTTTCAGTAATTGTGTAGTTACGCTGAGCCTCGTCAAGTGTCATGCTAGCGTAGTAGATGACCACAGGTTTCCCATTTATTTTCTGCCAAAGTACCGCACCTATAGCATAATTAGATGTATTACACATGATCTCAAAGGGCTGAGACCATTCAGGGGACTGCAGGATAGGTGCTTGGGTAACTTGATCACGTAGGATCTCAAACGCCTGAGTGCACTCCTCGATAATTTCGAAGGGGACATCCTTAGAGAGAAGATTAGTCAGGGAGTGCACAATTTTCGAGAAATCGGGAATGAATCGATGGTAAAAACCGATGTGTCCTAGAAATGATCAAATGTCCTTGACCGAGCTAGACATAGGGAGCTTGGAAATCAAATTCACCTTGGCTCAATCAACCTGGATGCCTTTTTCAGAGATGAGATGTCCCAGGACAATTCCCTCAGCTACCATGAAGTGGCTCTTTTCCCATGAATGGACCAAATTCACATCGATGCACCGCCTGAGGATTTGGACCAAGTGTAGGAGGCAATCATCAAACAATTCCCTAAATACCGAGAGTCAACCATGAAGACTTCAAGGTATTCACCTACCATATCTAAGAATATGGCAAGCATGCACAATTGAAAAGTAGCGGGTGCATTGCAGAGACCGAACGACATCCTTCGAAATGCATACGTCCCGAAGGGGCAAGTGAAGGTAGTCTTCTCTTGGTCCTCAGGATGGATTGCAACCTGGTTATAACCGGAGTACCCATCCAAAAAGAAGAAGAATCGATTTCCTACTAGTTTCTCAAGGATCTGATCAAGGAACGGTGGTGGGAAATGATCCTTCTTTATAGAGGAATTGAGTCTTCTGTAATCAATGCAAACTCTCCACGAGTTCGCTATACGGGTCAGTATGATTTCTCTGATTTCAGTCATGATCACGGTGAGTCCTGCCTTTTTAGGCACAATTTGGATTAGACTCACCCACCGACTGTCAGAGATCGGGTAGATGATCCCTGCATCTAACCACTTGATGATCTCCTTTTTCACAACATCCTACAGATTTGGATTTAGGCATCTCTACATTTCACGGGATGGTCGTGAGCCCTCTTCAATATAGATGTGATGTGTGAAATATTAGGGACTAATGCCAGTCAAATCATCGAGAGTCCATCCAATCGCTCTTCGATGCTGCTGGAGGGCAGTAATCAGGTGTGTTTCTTGATCAAATGTGAGTTGGGAGTTACTGATCACAGGAAACGTCTGATTGAAACCCAAAAAGACGTATTTGAGATGGTCAGGGAGGGGTTTCAATTCCATAACAGGATTATCAGCAGTAGTAGGTGGTTTAGGATGGGTGTCAGGAGAAAAGGAAGGAGCTATGGGTGTGTTTAGGTTAGGTTCAGGCTCCTCTAATTGTGGGTTTTGATCTTCTTGTGGTTGATAAGAAATAATCGGATTTCCCTCGATACATAGGTCGTCAACCACGGCCTCAATATCGCAAATTTGTTCGATAACTCCGCAACTAATTCCTTCTTGGGCCTTAAAGATGTCGATCTTCAATGTCTTGCTTCCAAATTTTAACTCAATTTGGCCCTCCTCACAGTTAATATTGGCCCTAGCTATGGCCAGAAAGGGTCTCCCTAATATGATCGGTATATTCTTCAAGTTCTCGAGAGCATCCATGTCTAAGATGATGAAATCCACGGGAAAGTAGAAATCGTGTACCCTAACTATGACATCCTTGAGATTTCCTTTTGGTGACTTAATAGATCGATCAGCTAACTACAACGTCATCTCTGTTAATTTAAGCTCAGATTCCTCAAAGTGGTCTAGTAGGGATGTGGGTATCGAATTGATGGAAGCTCCTAGGTCCAATAAGGCTCGGTCAAACTATATATCACCGATAGCACAAGAGATCAAAGGGGTGATTGGGTCTTTTGCCTTAGGTGGGAGTTTCCTCAAAATGATGGAGCTGGCTTGCTCCGACAGTACAATCGAGTTCCCGCTTTTTGTTCGCGGCTTACGCTTGGGTGTACACACGTCTTTTAGGAATCATGCATAAGCCGGTATGTGACGAATCGCATCCATCAAGGGGATGTTTACATGGACCTACTTAAAGAGCTCAACCAGATCCTCCTCAGGTGCCATGAGTTTGGTTGTCTTCTTTCCCTTGGTCAAGGCCTCAAGAAATGGAACCTTACATGGTTCCTCTAGAATTGGCTCGGGCTCTTTATCAGGATGGGTGTGTCCTGGGTGACCAATCTGGGGTTAAGGCCTACAGTCTTAGGCATGCCGTGGCTAGGAAAAGGTGGGTCTTATGTTGCTTTGCCACTATGGGTGGTGATGGAATTTAATCCTGCCTGATTTTGGTTTGGATTGGGCAAAATAGGTGTCTACTGCTAAAACCTCGAGTATGAAGTTGAAGCATCCATCCCGTCAGGTGATGGAGTAGAAGGGGCTTGATAAACAAAGTGAGCTTGACCCTGATTTGGGTTCATAACGTGCCTCTGGCTTGGCACGTTATTCGGGTTTGGAAGAGGCTAGGAAGGAAGTGCACCAAGCTGGCGAGCACTTACCAGCTAGGCCAATTAATTTTGTAACTAAGAGATCTCTTCTTTGTGCTGTTTTTGCATGTCAACCAAGGTCTGGAGAATCAAAGATGTCTGATCTTCTTTAGGTGGTCCAGAATGGAAATTTTGATTAGGCCTTGGTTGAGTGGGTTGATATGGTCGCTGGTTTTGTGGTCGAGGTTGGAATTGGGATCTCAGATTTGGGTTATTTCCCAACCACGCAAAGTTAGGATGATTCCACCATCCAGGGTTGTAAGTGTTGGAGAAAAGATTATTCTAGACAGCGTGGAGATCCTCGCAGGTCTGAGGAGCTCTGAGATAATCAGGGTACGAGGGTTCAGAGTTCCTCCAATTGTGGTGGGCTGACTCGGAGTTGCCTCCGAAGCCATAATCAGACGGGCATGGATATGCATCCATCCCCGGGGAGTGGTAGATGTTGTGCGCAGCCTCCCTTCCCGTGAGCGGGTGCGCAAATGTGCTTTAAGGTGCAAAGGTGGATTTGTGTAAATGACAAGTGATGTCATTGACCTTCTTTTCGATAATGAAGACCTTATCCAATTGACTGGCTACCAACTCCAGATCAACGGATGCGGAAAGGCCTTGGGATTCGTGTACTCCCAATTGTTTGTCAATGCGCGAGTGGACGTCCGGTCGTACGCAGCCAATGACTCATTATTCAGGGAGTTCTCGCATATGTTCTCAAGAATTTCCCAAATCATGTCCTCATGTTGACCCATGATGCTACCACCACAAGTTGCATTGACAAAGAGCTTGATGTCTTCACGGAGTCCGTGGTAAAAGGATTGGACTTGTTCCAACTTCGGAACTTCATGATGGGGGCACTTACGCATGAGATCCAGAAAACGATCCCATGCCTCGTGTAGAGATTCTCCCGCTCCTTGGGAGAAGTGCATAATTTAGTGCCACATCGTATTTGTATGACCAATGGGGTAGAATTTTTGCAGGAAGGCAGTTTGAAATTCTCCCCATGTGTTGATCGTGTGTGGTTGAGTTTGAAACCAATGAGCGGCTTTGTCAACCAGAGAGAATGAAAAGAGTTTTAAAAGTAATCTGTCCCGATTCTGTACATCTGCACCAAAAGTGTGGGCCAGATGTTTTAGGCTTTTGATTGCTGGAAAGGATCCTTAGAGTTCAAGCCATGAAATTTTGGGGTCATATGAAGCATGCTAGGCTTGAGATCCACCTCAGGTCCTCCCGCGGGAATGTTGATTCGGGGTTTGATCTCCACCACTGCAGGATTATAGTGATCTCGCATTTGAGGACATAGCGGTGGGTTGATGATGGCATTGATTTGATTTCAGAAATCATGGAATTGTTGCTCAAGGTTAGGTTAATCTTCTTGGTGATCCATAGCTGATAAAGGGGAAGTAGGTTCTGAATCAGAAGATATGTCAATGTGATCAGGTTGTTGCACAAACACGAAAGTCGAGGCTCGATCTCGACGAGAGTGAATAGCTAATGGAGGCATCAAGGGTGGTCTTAAGGACCTCCTCCCAAACATGCACCGATGGAATAGATGAGGGATAGCAGGTAATAGACCCAATTAAGACACCCAAAAATTTTGGATGACTATAGAGGTTCAAGGCGGATGATACCCCTTAGTCAGAAAGTTGTCCACCTAAGAATTACCTGGGCAGCCAAAAAGGAAGAGTGCTGTGAAGACTCCTACATGGTAGAGCGCCCCCATGGGTTACAAGGTTTCCCCCACCCGACCTTTCTTGTCGCTGAGGATCTAGGTAGACCAAAATGGGGACTTGACCTCTTAAGTCTACCATTTTTAGATTAAGAGCATGAGTGCTTATGATTTTACTTGAACTTTAAGATGTTTTAGTGCAAGGTGATCTAATTTGAAGATTGGTTAACCCAACAAGGTGGGTCAACTTCACTTATTTTGTCCTTTGAGAAATTTAGGTCCCTCTTTTAGTGTTCAAATGAAATTAAGAGCCTGATTTTAAGATTTGCTTGAATAGATCAATTCAATCAAGGCTTAAACATACACACTGTTTGGGAAAGTTAATTCTTGATTAAGCAAGTGTGTCTCTAAAACCCTAAACTGGAAACCCTAATTGGCTCTGATTGGTCTAATTTAATTCATCCAAATGTGGTACCTAGGGCTCAAGCAAGAAGGTGATAGCCTTAGATATCTTAAAACCCTAAGTAGGTGCACATATCAGGATTTGGATGTTCTCTAAACAGAATATATCAAATCATGCAACTTGATGATTAATCTAAGAATAGAATGCAAGTTGAACCTAATTGATTTGTTTCCTCTTTTAGCTTTTTTTCATAATCAGGGGCTTCGGGGAAATTGGATGGAGTTTACCTGCCCTTGGAGTGTTCTGATGTGCAGCTGATCTTCCTCCAATGAATCCCCTTGCACAAACCACAGTCAAAAGAGATAGAGCAAGTTAGTATCAAATCAGATATTGCCATCCAGAGATCGAATTGCACGTTGCTCCCCAGCAACGGTGCCAAAATGTTAATCGCTCTGAATTGGATTTTAAAATCGATGCGTTGCAGTATAGATTAAATCAGCGCGAAAAACAAATAGAATTTATACTCGAATGGAAGTCTGAGGTCGAACACAGGGAGCAATTAGCAAAATAATTCTCAAGATTGCAATTCAAGCACAATATAAGCAATTTATAATAGAACTCCAAGCAATAATGATATATAAATGAAAGCAAATGTCAATAGTGTAAAAAGAATGGGGTAAAATGGTGATTTGAATCACCAATTACCCCTCACAATAACAGCAAATATCTCAACAGTATCAACCAAATAAAGCCTCGCAATCAAGAATCAAACGGCTGAGCATTCAATCAGATGGCTTAACCATCTTGAGCTACAATGTATAGCCTTTTCTCCCTCCTCAGCCTCTTCTCTTCTTCTTTCTCTTCTCAGGCCTCTCTTCTTCTTCCTTCTCTTCATGCACAAGGGGGCAAGCTTGATTTTTGCTAAGTGTTGAGTACCCTCTAAAGCAAAACCCTCCCCTGCCCCGTGTTTTCTCTCTCTTTCTCTCTCTGGGTTTCGCTCCCCTAGAGCCTCGAGCAATTGGATTCGAATCTAAGCATACTCAAGACAAGGGCTGCGGGTGTAGGCCGCAGCCGAGGTGTGCGAGAGTTAGGCGGGTTGGGCCAGCGCCAGGCCTGTGTGAGTAGTGTCACAGGAGGGGTAGTGTCAGGTGAGCGGGGACCTCACCCCCTTGTGTCTGAGGCGATAAGCCTACAAAACAAAATCAATTTATGCGTTGTTTGGAGTTTTGTCATGCCTGATGTGGGACTAAAGTCCCCGTTCTTCTGTTCGTGCACTGCAGCGAAGATGCGTCTGCTCAATTGGATGGCTGCAGCTAATGGAGGCCTCAATCGAAGACCTGGGATGGTTCCTGGGACGTAGCCGCATCACCTGGAGGTGTCGCCTGGAGTTGCAGGTTCCAAAGAGTTTCAAGCTTCCTTCGAAGCACTACAGTAATAGCGCGACACCTGAAACCTGAAACTCAAGAAAAAGGGCCTCCCAGCGGCGTCAGATGGCTCAATAGTATCACCGAGGGATGGCGAATATTGTGGTGGGTGTAGCATGGAGTGAGGGTGAGTGAGGTGACCGGACAGTGATGGAAATGGCCGTGCGAAGGTGGGGTGTTCGAGGGTGTGTTTGAAGGAGCAATCGACCTAACAAGTTAGGGCTTTTGCTCCTGGGATCGAGGCAGAGGTGTAAGGATGAGCGGCGGCCACTTTGGTGGAGCATAGTGGCTGTGCGAACTCGTCGGAGGTATGCCGGCAAGGTGGAAGACGAGGAGCGTGTGAGTGAGATGGTGGTCGAAACGGAGTGTGGTTGGTGTGTGAATGAAGTAGAGGAGTTATGGAACTTATATAACTAGTTGGCAGACGATGGGGAGCAGAGGCGACGCCGGTTGCGGTGTGGTCGGCGCCGAAGAACGTGACTCCGGTGGGGGTTGGACGAGGACGAAGGAGATAGAGGCACCGACCAGTATTGACGTGGAGGAAGCTGAGGGAGACAAATCCATTGGCAGTATTGCGAACGAATGAGGAATGAAGATGGAGGAGGTCGCTGGACATTAAGGAGCACTTCAGCTAGAGGAGGAGAGAAGAATTTGGGGTTATTCCGGTCGAATTCGAGCGTGGGCTCGACAGTATGCACTGGGGCTTCTTTTATAGGCCTTTGGAGGATGATTTGAGAAGCTTGGAATGTTCGTCAGAGATGGAAGCTTGAAATACACCCGAATCTCTCATGCATTCAAATGAGCGATTGGGAAGGTTGTAGAGCTTAGAATCTGGCTCAAAAGGAAGGGAATTCCTTGACGAACTCCCCTTTCAAATCTGAGAGGGATTCGTCAAGGAATCGAGAAAATGCTAAATCAAGCTCGCCGGAGTTGTAGGATTAGGATTCCATGGCAGCAGGGATCTATTTATGAAGAAGATGACAAATCTGGGGGGCTATTTGTAAGAAATTCAAAAGCTAAGGGGCCATGTGAGATAAAGAAAATTAAACTTAGACTAAAGTGCAAACTAAGTCGAAACAATCTCAGATTGAGCCCAAATTTTGGTACAAACCTAATTTTGACCTAAGAAATCTAATGGTGAAGTTGAATTTTGGTTTTGACCAAGTTTGACTGGGTAATTTCCATAATTACCCAAATTAGGGCAAATGTTTGTCTGAGACTCTGTTTTAGGTCAAGATAGGTTCCAGTGGTCAAACTGAAGGTACCAAACCCTAGAGAATATTTTCTATGATTTTTAGAGGGTTTAGGTGAATTTTATCATGACCAGAACCTTAGTTAATTCAGCATCTCTATTTTTAGGATTTCAGATGTCATTTAATTTCTGAAACGTACGAAAACCCTTTTCTGTCTATTCTAACCCACTTATTAGACTCTTAAGACCATTTGACCTTTGTTCAACCCTTGAGAGAACCCGCAATTATTCTATTTTTGTGATAGAATGGTAAATTTGCAGAAATAACCTTGTATTCTTGTCTTCTTCTCAAATAATGTCTTGTGCCCTTAAGACCTTTTGATGGATATGTAGGAGCTTTCATTGACTTAATCAGATCAAACTGAGCTAGTTATGGCTCATGATGGTGTTCTCATCAGATAAGTATGGAGAATAAGAGTTGTGCACAATAAGGATTTAAGAAAAGAGAGAGGGTTTAATGAGGGTAAAGGATGAAGAGAAAGAATTGACATTTTACAAAAATGATTAAATGAAGAGAGAAGGCTTAGAGATGAATTGAGAAAAAGTGTTTAAGCTTTTTAATGTATACAGAGGCATTTATTTTGTATTGTAATTTTCTTTTATGCCTTATTTTGTAAACACTTGTTGTAAACATTTCCTTACTATTCATTGTAAATCTTTCATGTATATTTTCTTTATAATGGAATGATTGCCATAATTCAAGTTTAATTTTGTATGCAATTATTCATGAGCTTAACATATGACATAATTATTGATGTAATTATTAAAGTTATTAGTTGATTATTAGTTTAAAACAAAATTGGTAAATTGATTAAGTTTACACCTCCCAATGAACGACCTGGACTCAACCAGTTAAAAGAAATAAAATCTAAATGTAGGTTAGCTTAACCCTATACTACAATCAACGACAACAATTTAATAAATTTAAGTTAACCTAAGTTTATTCTTTATGTGATTAATTAATACTAATAACCTTAATTAACTGTGTTGGGAATTGTACCATCAATAAGGTACGGGAGTTACATCCTCGAGAGGTTCTAAATTGAACTCATTACAAGTATTTTGAAAATCTAGGCAGGATAAACCAGCTTCAAAACATCCTATGGCTGACTCGTAGGCAAGAACACCTGTAATGGGATCTGACCAACCCATAAATTGATCAGGTATTTCATTTTGCATGAAATCATATTTTGGTTCCATTTGGGTTGGGGATTCATCATAATAACCTCCATCTTCATACCCGGGCTTTAGGAAATTACATTAATCCTTGAAATTACTTCAAGATTCATCATAAATTTCTAGGTGGGATCTGGGTATTTTTGATTAATTGCTTCTCCCAACACATTTAGCATATTCCCACGTTGTCTAATGACATCTTGGTACTTTTCCCAAAGTAGTGGATTTGACAAGCATTGTAGACTCTCATCAGAATGCAATTTCCTCAATGCAACTAGTTGTGGTAAGAGGGTCTCCCAGGTTGAACCACATGTCATCTGTGTTATAATCATCTTGGCGTGGTCCATAATGAGGTTTGTCATCTCTGTTACCCTAACCTGAACTCCTCTAAAGGGATTTGAGGTTTTGTAAAATTCTTTGCTGCTTCTGAGAGCATCCTCAATCATTTGATCATTTATGCTCTTACGGGGTTTAGGGTTAGTGGACATTTTTCCTATGTTGTCAAGTTGAATCTCCAAATCAGGTGGTGGATCAGAATGAAGAATCAAATCTAGGTCCAGATTGAATTGATTAGATCAAATCAGATTTCACCTAAATGATTAAACTCTATTGGAGGCCTCTACGTCAGACCTTCCCCCACCTGACCTTCCTTGTCACCGCGGTTCCAAGTAAACCAGAATGTATGAATTGAGACCTAAATCTACCAATTTTAATCTTGATTGTGCCTTGAATTTCACTTGATTAAAAAATTAATTCAAATTGTAACCTAATTTGGATGTTGATTGATTCACAAAGTGAACCAACTTCACCTGACCTGCCCTAAAGTTGAGGATGAAGTTTGGGTTAAAGCACCCAAACCACCCTGATTTGGTTCTCAACAGGTTATTAGGTCCTAACTTTTTATGGCTCAATTGAATATAGAGCCTTGATTTTAAGGTTTGATAATTAGATCAGTTCAAATAAGAGCTTGGGTAGCACACAAATGCGGGAAGATCAATTTCCTTTATTACTAGTGAACGTGTACTAACACTTCAAAACCCTAATATGTAAACCTTGATTGGCTCTATTCTTGGTCCAAATTGATTCCAAATATGACACCCTAGACTCAAACAAGAAAGTGAGTAGTCCAAGGTATTAAGAAAATTAATGCGAGTCCCTAATAGGTACAAGAAATCCGAATTGGGTATTTTTAATTAAATCTGATTTCAATCAAATTGCATAAATCAGAAAACTTTTGCTTTGAATGATATTCCTAGAAAAATAAGGCGAAATTGGATCCTAAATTTTTTTCCTTTTTAATCTTCCCAAGATGAATAAGTGGGATTAGGGAAGAAGGTGAGATGAATACCTCCCCCTTGAGTGGTTGCTTCGAGCAAACAATTCTACATGTGCGTTCACCCCAAAATAATCAAAATAGAACAGATAAATCAAGTTAGAAATCAAAATCAAATAAAAATAATGATCTGAATAGTGGTGAATCGTGCATTGCTCCCCAGCAACGGTAGCAAAATGTTGGTAGTGAATTTCTGCTATTTTAGAAAAATACGCATGTTGTAGTATAGCGAAGAAAATGGCTCGACATTTAAAATTTATAGTACTCGAAAAATGTGAGTTCTGAGGTCGTTCGCAAGGAGCAAAAGATCGCAATATAAACCACTAATCAAATGATATAAAAATGAGCACAATAATAAATATGATATGCAATGAATCAACTCTCAATAAGAGATAAAAATTTGATGTTCCAAAGGGTCACAATATATGTGAAGTAAAGGCTAAAAAAATTGTATTTTAACGTAGCACATAGACGCCTTATTCAACACTTAGGCTTATTTAAAATAGATCAAACGTCCAAATAGAAGCCTCAGTCGTCTTAAATATTAAGCCCAAGCCTTCTTCATGATTTCAAACCAAAATCTTCTCCCAAGCCAGGCACATAATCAGAGGCAAAATGCCTCCACACACACGCAAGGGTGCACACGTGTGGGGTGGATGCGTGCACATATATGAATGGGGACCGACCCCTTGGACTCTAAGGCAACAAGCCAAAGAGAAAAAACTAGTATATCAAACGTTAACTTAAAATCCCACGATGTGGCACAAATGGGATGGGCTTCTCCTTCGTGTTTCCAATAGCTGCAGCAGGCTTCAATGCATAGATGTGGCTACTGATTGGAGACGATCCAATCATTGGATCTTCGATCCAATGCCTTGGATGAGTTTCTGGTGCCAAGCCGCATCGAGAAGGGGCCTTCACATTGAGCTTTGATGGCTAGATGGAGATCTTCAATAGTGGAGATGACAACGACGACATGAAGACCTAAAACACAAAAATACGATCTCAAAGCCCTAATTTGAAGGTTCAAGAGCTTCCATGTGATGTGAGGAATATGGTGGTGGTCGTGTGGTGGTGTTTGGTGACTCGTGGAGGTCAACAGAAGGTGGTGGACGACAGTTTGTGATGGGTTCCTCCGACCAAGTGTTCGGGGAGTCAAAAGCCAAAATTTGTTGAGGGCTTTTGCTCCCCAAGTTGTGAGGAGTGATTTAGTGGTGGTAGATGTGAATATGGTGGCTTGGCGTAAGGTGGCGAGCTCGCCAAAGCTTCACCGGAGGCGAGGAAGAAGGAGAAAGAATAGGAAAGCTAGGGTTTAAAACTAAGTAATTAAGGGCTAAACCTACTCTAGGGAAGGAGAGGAAGAGAAACGACTACCTAAGAGGGACGATGGGGGAGGAATTGTGTTCGGCTTACCTCATCGGATGCAAGGAACAAAGGGGCTCCAGTGATTTGGAACGACGACAAAGAACAGTTCTAAGAGGTGTAGCTTTGCTTGGCTAGCACCGAAAGAAGATGGTAGTGCTCGTTGGTAAGATGCATGCACAGAAGAGTGGGTTAAAGAAGGTCATCGAAGTTGATGAAGCACATGGTCGGAGAGAAGGAAGAAGGTGAAGATTTGGCCTAAAATCAACTAGGAAACACGTTGGAGGATGCTAGGACTTAAATAGAAGAGGATTTGACCTCTAATTGCGAAGAAATCATGGGAATTGCTCACGACTTTAGCAACAAAAACAGTTGAAAAGGTGGAGCTCATCGGGACTCTTGCATGCGAATTAGAGCACCAAAGTAGGTTCAACATGTAGAGGATCTCAAGATCAATCCCTCCAAATTTGGAGGGATTTGATTGCGAAACGAGCAAGAAATCCGCGATTGAAGGTTGGCATCCATGGGAGTGTTAAGTTGTTGCAACTCATTTGGGAAACAAAGAAGGTTGGCAAGGGCATTTTTGCGATTTAAATCAAAAGATAGGGGCCGCTATGTAATGAAGAGAGAATTTTGGACTAAAATGCAAACTATGTCAAGATGGACTCTGATTGGGCCTAAATTTTGGTGTTAACCTAATTTGGACCCAAGGAATCTAATGGTGATCTTAGACTTGGGTTTTGACCATGTTTGACTGAGTAAATTACAACAAAGACAAAAATAAGGTAAATTCCTGCCTAAGTCTATTTTTTGTTGAAACAAGTTCCAATGGTCAAAGTGAACGTACCAAACCTCTTAGAATATTTTTGAATGATTTTTAGCAGGTTTAGTTTACATTTATTTCTACCAAAACCCTTTCAATTTGAGTGAGGTTATTAATTAGGATTTTTCTATAATAAATTGATCCTTAAAACGCATAAAGCCCTGATTCAGTTAATCTAAGCCCACTTCTTGGACATTTAAGTTCATTGGACCTTTGATTAAGCCTTAATTAACTCCTTAGTTAATTTGCATTAGTGATTAGATGTTAAAATAGTAGAATTAACCCATTTTCTTATGTTCTTCCCAAATTCAGTTCATCATGGAAGTACGATCCTCAGATGCTTATTCAAGAGCATTTATTACTTGATTCTAGCTAATTTAAGCTAGCTATGACAGATGATGGTGTTACATCACTCGACCTTGAAAGGATCCATAGAAATCCCTACCCTAAAGATCACATTCCAAAAGGAAGACCACCTTAACATGAAATGCAAATCTAAGCCTAGGAACATGCATGAATAGGCATTTTAACCTAAATAGATGTGTCTATATCATACCCCCATGCCTATCTTTTGCTAGTCCCTAGAAAAATTAAACTACATGCTATATATAAAATCAAAATTAGGATTAGATTACTTAGGCCTAAGTCATTTATTAACAATAGAAAATTTCAACTAAGGTCCTAAACTACGAAGACTCAACAGTACCCGTGTTTATATTTGAAAAGGAAATATATGATCAACAGTACTCCAAAAATGATCACACGTGTTTCATGAGTTTGAAATCAAGGTTACGAGTAACCCGTCATCGTAGTTGCAAAACGCGAGGTCAAATAAAATTCATACTGAAACTCAAAAAGTGAGTCCTAGGTCGAACATGGGGAGATGAACATTTGATTTTATAAATATCCGCATTTCTCTTTATATTTGTTTATTTCATTTTTGTCTTTTCTAATTTTTTTGGTATTTTTAACAAGCAAGAGATTAGGTCGATGAAAACTTTATCTACTTGCAAAAATATAAGGAGAGGGAGAGAGAGAGAGAAATAATCATCTATTCATCAAGAACTATTTGTTTCACTACGAAAGCGTAAAAAGATAGACTGGGGTGTGAGAAATCCCCCTCAACGGTTGCTCGGAGGACGACTCGCTCTGATGTCGCCCAGAGGAAGGTGGTGAAGAGCGGGACGAAGGAGGACAGAGCCGGAGGACAGAGGATGGGGCAAGACGACGTCGCAGCGAGGACCTTCTTCCTAAAGGGCGGTGAGAGGATGGTCACGGGATGCTCCACGAATGGGGATGAGGGGAGGGAAAACTATTTGAATTTCTACTATAGAAGAGCATCCCGGGCTTGAGACAAGCTCTCTCTAGAGCCTTGGAGGTGGTGAGAGTAAGAAAGGAAGAGATAGTTTTGAATGGTGGTGGGTAGGTCCTTTTATAGTGGAGGAAAAACAAATTCGCATTTGGGTCATTACTGACGTCCATAAACGTCATTGCAGGTGTCGCTAAAGATTTGCCCTTTAAATCCTCTTGCTGGCGCGCGCAGACCATTAGTGACAGCTGCAAGCGTCACTAAAGGCACGCGTCGCTGAAGATCCACCCACGCCCTGCTGGCGCTCGCTGCGCGCTTCACGTGCCCATGCTCCCCACGCCTTGCTCGCGCGCGTGCTAGCATGTGCTACGCTGCTGCTGACCGACGTTGAGTGGCCTGGATGACGCCACGTGGCACTATCTAGGCTGGCCATTCTTCTTTCTTTTGTAGAGGGTGACACGACACTCAAATCGAGATGATTCGCATGCTGGTGGACTGCGATCGTCGCTCTAGATCCATCCGTACGGTCGGATTTTTCATTTGAAACCTGTATGGATGTTGCATTGCCCCCTTGCTGTTGATCTTCCTCAGACTTCGTATGATGCTACGATTCTCCGATCTAGACGATTTCAAAGGCATTAGACTCTGATCCTCATCTTAATCAGATTCGTACAGTTCGATCATCCATCCGAGGCCCTGAAATAAGTATTCTTCTCTCCTAACCATAGAAAGGACCTAATGACCTAAAATATATACTACTCTAAATGCACAATGATGCATGTTATGCAATATTTATAACATGAAATGTAAATCTAATCCTAAGAATATGCATGAATAGGCATTTTAACCTAAATAGATGTGTCTATATCATACCCCCATGCCTATCTTTTGCTAGTCCCTAGCAAAATTAAACTACATGTTATGTATAAAATCAAAATTAGGATTAGATTGCTTAGGCCTAAGTCGTTTATTAACAATAGAAAATTTCGACTAAGATCCTAAACTACAAAGATTCAACAATACCTGGGTGTCTTCCAAAATACAGACCCCCTAAGTCCTCACCTTATTTGAAAAGGGAAGATACATTTTTTTTATTTTTCTCCTTTTCTAATTTTTTTTGTACTTTTGGAGTTTGAGCGTTTCAGGATAACTTTTTATGGCTACCCGACCTACCCAAGACTCAAAAAGAACTCTAAGTGCTAAGCATCTCGTAAAAATAGTGAAAGACTCATTAGACAGCCGTTAAAACGAATTTTGGGTTTCTACAACCCTAGGTGACCTTGCTTAGAGGTTTATCTTTTCAATCAGTAGCTTTCTCCCTACTTTTATTTATGGGGTCAACACAAGGGAGAACCCAATATACATCTCCTCGGTTTATTCTACTTCCCCGCTTCTTCCCTAAGTGTTTTGAGAATTATTGTGCATTCTTTTGTGAGCTAGGTTATGGACAACCGACCGATGAGCTGTTACCAACGACAACTTGCCAGCCATACTTGTGCAGTGAAGTGTGATTTTATATTTTCTTTCTCCTTTTTTTATTCTTTTTATTTTCTTTTATTTTTTTTTTAAGTGACTTTTTGACGAAGAGATTTTCACTTATTTATGAAGATGATAGCAATAAATTGATATGTCATTGTATTTTATGTGGTGGAAAATCTCTCAATCAAAAATTAAAATAAATATCAAATTGAACCACAATAAAAATGTCACATCCACAGGGAGGAATAGAACCAATAAATTCACGAGTAGAGGATTATAATGTTTGCAGACACTTCGCGACTTCAATTCGAGGAATATGCTACTCTAAATCGAGCTTGCAATTTCCTTAAAAGTTCAAGGCTATGTATGCAATTTTCATGTTAGGAATCAAGCTCCCTAAAGTATGTATATGATGCATGTGTAGTGGCATATCATGTAAATTTGACTTGCATGCAAATCTGATTTGAATTTCAATGTTGAATGATGCACATAACACTAGTTAAGTTAATTCACGAAACTATAAGTGCATCCATGCAATGTGGCCTGAATAAAATAATAATATTAAAGTGACAATGGCATGCAATGTAATTTTTAATTGAAGCAAAAACAGAGGATTTCTCCTCTCTCCACGCTTGAACGGCCATGCGTGGTTGGTTGCGAGAGTCAACTGGATGGTGCACCTCGACGAGTGATTCGCGATGGCGGTGATGCGACGAACAGACGGTGCAGGAGAAGAACGCTGGCGAAGGGTTCTGACAGAGAAGACAAACCGTGCATGGAGAGGAGGAAGAGCCACTGCCTGCGGGCGTGGTTGCGCAATGGCACGTGCACAAGGGCGCGCGAGGGCGCGTGCTGCCTGCAGGCGGTCTTGGCTACCTACAGGTAGTCTGCCTGTGGGCGTACGACTGCCTACAGGCGTACAGCTGCCTGCGGGCGATCTGGTGAGGGCGCTGCACGCTGGAGGCGCACTTACAGGGCTGCGATGGCTGTGGCGGTGCGCGCGGTGGGGCAGGCTAGTGAGTATGGTGGCGTGCTCTTGCTAGAGAGGGTGCGGCTGCGCACAAGGGTTGCAGCTGCGGCGTCTGCTTTGCGCGTGGTGGGGGGGACGCTGCACACTGGGGGTGTGCGGTGAAAGATGTCGTAGTGGCACGCTGGCAAGGGCTGTGGGCGTGCGGTGGGAGAGGCTTGCAGTGAGAGAACGCGTGCGCGAGGACGCTGTGGTGTTGGAGAGGTTGGAGCGTGCTTGCAGGGCATGCAGTGGAGCAAGCTGGATCCACCGTGCACGCCTCTCCACGGTGGGGAAGGTGGAGATCCTGAGGGAGGGAATCCCCGCCAGGGGGAGAAGAAGACAACCCTCCTTTCACCAAGAGCATCCTTTCTTTTATCTCCTCCCCCCCCCCCCATCTGCAAGTCAAGGGATTTTCAAATCCCTTACTAAACTTGGTCGGCTGCTGTTGAATTTGTTGAGGCCGGCGGCTGTTGGGGGAGGTGTTGTTAAGGTCGGCGACTGTTGGGGGAGGGGGAAATTTATTTCACCCCCTGGTCTATTGCAAATTTAACCTTTCCTCTCTAACTTTCCCGAAGATTTGTTAACTCTTAAATTAGCCTGATGGAGTGGATTAAGTGGAGGAGATGCATAAGGTGCGCTGTGTGCGAGACCTGCACGAAATATAAAATAATTACATAATAAGTTATAGAATGCAGTAGAATAAATGTAAACTTAGGTAATGATGCATGCAATCATTCTATAACCTAATGTAGTTATTAACAAACATAAAATGCAAGAATAAAGTTAACTTAGGCGTAACAATAATCCATTAAAATGAACTCATCAAATACTCCCATGCCTAAGATTTGCTAGTCCCTAGCAAAAGTGAAAAATAATAGAAGTAATCAGAAGATTTCTTCTTTTCTTATTTCAAAACTTTAGAGATCCAAACAAATGTGAAGTGATGGTAACCTAGGTAACAGATCTAAGTGAAAAGTCAATTCGCATTAGGAGTTCGTACTTCACCCTTGGTAAATATTTCTGCCGGGATAGGCAACTATTTCCCTCGGGAATAAAGCAAAAGATAATCTGTAATTTGACCCCAGCTTTTGGCATAAGTAGGAGATATCGAGTTGAATGGATTTGTATTTGGTGGCACACATTCATCTGGTGCTACATGTAATCTAGTACTACAGACTCTAGATCTCTAGACTATTAAACAAGTTAACTCAGAGGGAGGCTAAACAACTGTGCTCTCTTGATGTTCCTTGGCGCTTACTCTCTTCTCTATTTTGTTTCTGAGATCCCAAATCTCACCAGATTTAGTAAGTATACTCACTGCATGGTGGCCTCACATGGCATTCACACTTCAATTAAAGTCCTAATAACTCTACAACTAAGTTAGAGTCCTCAACCAGTATTCGAGCAATTAGAAATACTGAAAGGTAGGTATGGATCATATTTGGTGGATCGCGATAGGTGCTTTTATTGCCTCAGAAATAATATTACAAAGATAAAATTATAAACTTGGACTCTTTTCTTTTTATTTTCTTTCCCTTTTCTTTCTTTTTTTTAATATAATTGTTTCTCTTTCTTTTTCTTTCTTTTTTTTTAATATAATTATTTCTCTTTCTTTTTTTTTCTTTTTTTATAAACCAACATAACACAACACAGAGTTTTATTTATGAGGCATTATTAGGGATGATGATTGTCAAAAGGATATTGTGTGCCTTATTTGGTGGAAGTGCCTATTCTCGACACCGAGAAGGAATGGATAGGATAGGCGTATTTCTGACCTTTGACACTATTACCCTCCTTTAGCCGAGGACTCTATGAAGGACGGTCATAACCATCCACCATAGTCATATCTTTATTAAGACTCAATCTTTGTGTATCTATCTTATTTGGTGACTCTCAGAAATTCACACAAAGTACGCACACAGGAATAGAGAGCAAAAATTATGCCTAACTCTAAAGTATCATCATCTAATTGTCCAAAACATAAATCCTTGCACTAGACTTAGCGCACCAATAATCTCTCTACTTTCTTCTCACAAATATGAGGTGGATCTACTAGAAGATAGTATGCCTGACTCCCTATTAACTGCCCAAGGGCTCAGTAGACTAAAAATGCTTATTGATTTTCTTCAAAGATCCATTACCCAGTCTACGTGCACATAAAGTAAATGTACTGGATTCTAAACTTAAGAAATAATTCAAGAAGAAAAACCTCCATGACAAAGATGTTTTGCTAGGAACTAACCCATTCAGCTCAAGAAAAGAGATTTTTTTATTTATATGCTAACCTAAATGCATGAATACTTCCTAAAATGCAAAATGTACCTCCCCATGCCTAAATCCTACAATGTCCTCATTGTAAAAATTAAAACAGGGGGAGAAAGGAAGGAAATCACCTGATGACGGTGTTGTTCAGAACGCTGGGTTGCCTACCAACAAGCGCTGCATTTTCTGTCAGTAGCCAGACTTATAAGGAACCTGTAAGTCTGGTTCCAGACAGAAAAAGCTAGGCCCTAAAAATATGCGTAACAGCACGAGCCTAGAAAATAGGTAGCCACGGATGTTGGCGAGCTGATGATGCAACGTAATCCCAAATTCTCGCCAGAAGGTATGAAAGCAGAAAACCTCATTAGCTACCTATGGAGGTCTAGGAATAACAAAAAGAATATGAAAAGGGACCTCCCGAAACGGAATAAGTGGAGGATAGCAAGGATCCTCCAAAGCAGGACGATTTTAAAAGATATAAACATTATTATTTCAAACCTCGAATGGCGAGACTAAAAGTACAAGCATCAGTCCACACTCATCATTCTACCCGAAGATGTAGTAGCCTGATATGTTCTCTAGAAAGAATGTACATGCGCAGAGATTTGAGCCAAGGATTGGTTAGGGAGTGTAAGGGTTATTTCTAGTGTTGGAAGGTAATGATTAAGTCCAATGAGGGCTTAGTTGATGTTAGGTCCAATTCCAACAACAATTCAGATTGTGTATTCTCCTTAACAATCATAGACAACTTCACGTTATCCTGCCTAGTATTAATGATCGGAGTCATTTTCACCTTTCATTATATGTGAATCAATGATAGACTCCAAATTATATTTCTTTGATGGCAGGGTCGAAATAACAGAATCATTATCATTAATTTCATCCCTAGATTCATTTGGTTCACTTGAGTTTTTGTCGAGGTGTATATGTTATTAATCAGTAACGGGAGGAGTTGGATCAGTATCCTCAATTATTCCTAAAGGAGGATCAGTCTTAATGTTTTGGAGCAAACCTATATCACTGAATTCGTTATTCTTCTCGGGGTATAAATCCTCAATTGATGTATATTGTCCCCAAGAGTCTCCCCGAGGCTTCTCGTTATTGTGTTTGCCTTCCTCTAATATCAACTCCTGATTTTGCGGAGGATGACTCTCAAAATTGAAAGAAGGGAGGAATCCGGATTTCACCAGATTATTTATATCCTCAGGGGGCAAGTCCTCAAGTAACACATAATCCTCCTGTGATTCACTCCAGATTTTCCGTATGGGTTCCTCCATTGGGTCATCCTCATCCTCTGAAATAGACTCTTTATATCCCTGAGACCAAAATTGATCTAATTCATCCTCCATTCTCTTAGGGTCACCTTCATTGGATGCATTTAAATCCTTAGGATGCTGAATGGTAGGTGTTGATTCCCTAAGTGGAGGGTTAGGAGTAGGCTCACTAAGGGTAGAATGGGGTTCCACCAGATAATTAATAGGGAAAGTGATAGGAATAATACAACCTTGACCCAGGTTATCAAGGGTAAGGAAAATACTGTCATTAGGGTCAAGGTCCTCAAGAGGTACCATCTTCCCTTTCTGTTGACTCCAATAAAGCTCGGGTGGATAATGACTAGGATCGTTCTCCTCTAGTGGTCGTGTCTCATTAGGAGAGTCTAAGTGATAACTACGTAAAATGGGATCCCTATTGTCATTGGTTTCCTCAGAATTATTCTTATGATCACGATCGTATGGGTAAGGATTAGAATTACTGGGAAGAGCATAACTAAGCTATCTTATTTCTTTGTTTAATTGTTAACTATTCCTCAACATCTCTTTCATAGATTCCATCATTTCCTTTTGCTATTTTTGCATTTCTATCATAAAAAAGGAGAGACTACTACTATCAGGTTAGGGAGGATAGTCAATTTTAGGCTCTAGTTGCCTAGGGGTATCGGTCCAACCTCGATACAGAAAATCATGAAGGGTGAGAGGGTTGGGTGTTTGCATAGAAGTAGGGATTCTAAGGTTGGAAAATCCCGCTCCTAAGCTCTGCTCAAAAGTGGGAGTTATCGAGCCAGTACTCCCATGATAAGAATATGAATGATCCCATAAATTGTCAATGTACCCATCAAAGGATGAATACGCTCGAGGCATGGGATCCTGGTTAAAATGATAGGAGTAAGGATAGTCAATTTCTTTCAATTAAACAGGTTAAACTCTCTTAGGATTTAAAAGAATTCAGAACACAAGCAGAAACTTCCTAGAGAGTTCTGTCGCTATCAAAACAAACGCAAATTTAGTAGGATCTATTTTTAGTAGATTGTAGGTCTTAGAATCAAATGTTCAGTTGGTGGACAAATAAGTTTTGCAAGAATTACACTTCCTAGGCTAACCTTCGTTGGTGCCTATAACCTACTCGCAAAGGATGGAAGTCTCGAATTGAGCCCACTCACGAGGAACCGAAGTAACTTGGTGGATAGGCTTGTTGATTTCTGACTAACTTCCATTGTGGTGCAAAGAGGAGAGGTAAAAATTTATCTAGTGACCTTATGTGTGAGGTGCACAGTGTCTCAGGTGTGCAATCATACGTTCGTGTTTTTGAGTTTTGAAATCTCGCAAATAAGATCCTTTTGCACACAATTTTAAGTCACAGATTTTAAGGTCCAACCTCTTAGCAGTCCCAATTTTTAAAGTTACCACTGAATTAATTCGAATCAAATACTTTAGTGGTCTTAGATTTAGGTTCAATGTAGATGCATGACAGGTAATTGATGCTCAAGAAAGAAAACGTACCTTACTCCAACTTTCTTCATGCAAGAATGTATGCAATGCAGTAAAGATAAACTAGATGCTGCACATTCAGTCCTAGATGGTTGTCTTATAGATATGCAGCTTCTAGCAAAAAATTCGGATATATATATATAATAAGCAAACAAACCTAATCTAACTAACCAACATGCAATTCAAACAATTCGAATAATCCTATAATCTAAATAAATGGGAACACGCTACCGAAAATATGCTCCCGCATACAAGAGCGATAAGAAATAAAGAAACACTGGGAGCACGTTCCCAAAAATACCCGACAATGGTCTAAAAGACAGAAATTAAGTTCTAATGTCTATCTAAACTAAATCTAAATTAAGATCTAATGACTAAATCAGAAATAGGCTCCTACGTAAGCCTACATGCATGGGATCAAGGCCCACGTGCTACTGTTGCTGGCCTCCAGGTGGAGTCAAGGTCCACCAAAAAGATCGTCCCCGCCATGCGCTCTCGTCGGATTCCTCACACAATAAGATAAAGAATGATCAAATAATTGTGCAACTCAAAATACTCAAAAAAAAATAAAGTGAATCTATTGCGTCTGTTGCCTCCCCGACATCGACGTCATTTGACGGAGAGATTTTTGCTTATTTATGAAGATGATAGCAATAAATTGATATGTCATTGTATTTTATGTGGTAGAAAATCTCCCAATCAAAAATTAAAATAAATATCAAATTTAACCACAATAAAAATGTCGCATCCACAGGGAGGAATAGAACCAATAAATTCACGAGTGGAGGATTATAATGTTTGCAGACACTTCGTGACTTCAATTAGAGGAATATGCTACTCTAAATGGAGCTTACAATTTCCTTAAAAGTTTAAGGCTATTTATGCAATTTTCATATCAAGAATCAAGCTCCCTAAAGTATGTATATGATGCATGTATAGTAGTATATCATATAAATTTGACTTGCATACAAATCTGATTTAAATTTCAATGTTGAATGATGCACATAACACTAGTTAAGTTAACTCATGAAACTATAAGTGCATCCATGCAATGTAGCCTGAATAAAATAATAATATTAAAGTGGCAATGGCATACAATGTAGTTTTTATTGAAGCAAAAACATAGGATTTCTCCTCTCTCTTCCTCGCTTGAACGGTCGTGCGTGGTTGGCGACGAGAGTTGATGGGATGGTGCACCTAAACGAGTGCTTCGTGATGGTGGTGACGTAGTGGCCGGATGGTGGAGGAGAAGAACGCCGGTGATGGGTTCTGACGGAGAAGATGAACCGTGCATGGAGAGGAGGAAGAGCTGCTGCTTGTGGGCGTGGCTGCACGATGGCCCATGCACAAGGGCGCGCGAGGGCACATGCTGCCTACAGGCGGACTTGGCTCCCTACGGGCATGCGGCTACCTGCGGGCGGTCTAGTGAGGGCGCTGCACGCTGGAGGCGCACTTGCAGGGCTACGATGGCTGTGGCAGTGCACGCGGTGGGGCAGGCTAGTGAGGATGGAGGCGCGTTCTTGCTGGAGAGGGTGCGGCTGCGCACAAGGGCTGCAGCTGCGGTGTCTGCTTTGTGCGTGGTGGGGGTGGCGCTGCACGCTGGGGGTGCACGTTGGAAGCTGTGGCAATGGCGCACTGGCAAGGGCTATGGGCATGCGATGGGAGAGGCTTGCAGTGGAGAACGCGCGCGCGAGGGCACTGTGGTGTTGAAGAGGTTGGAGCGTGCTTGCAGGGCGTGCAGTAGAGCAGGCTGGATCCACCGTGCACGCCTTCTCCACAGTGGGGAAGGTGGAGATCCTGAGGGAGGGAATCCCCGCTAGGAGGAGAAGAAGACAGCCCTCCTTTTGCCAAGAGCAACCTTTCTTTTATCCAATCCCCCCCGATCAGCAAGTCAAGGGATTTTCAAATCCCTTACTAAACTTAGCCGGCGACTGTTGAATTTGTTGAGGCCGATGGCTGTTGGGGGAGGTGTTGTTGAGGCCGGTGACTGTTGCGGGAGAGGGAAATTTATTTCAGCCCCTAGTCTCTTGCAAATTTAATCCTCCTCTCACTTTCCCGATGATTTGTTAACTCTTAAATTAGCCTGATGGAGTGGATTAAGTAGAGGAGATGCATAGGGTGCGCTGTGTGCGAGACCTGCATGAAATATAAAATAAGTACATAATAAGTTATAGAATGCAATAGAATAAATGTAAACTTAGGTAATGATGCATGCAATCATTCTATAACCTAATGTAGTTATTAGCAAACATAAAATGTAAGAATAAAGTTAAATTAGGCGTAACAATAGTTCATTAAAATAGACTCATCACTTTCCTGATCTAAGATTTACCTAAAGGCAGTACGACGAAAATGGTCCTATAGCTGGCCTCTGGACAACCGACCGATGAGCTGTTACCACTGACAACTTGCCAGCCATACCACCCTAGATAGTTCATTAGCTACCCAATTTTCGAAGAAACCGTTGAAAAGTGAGTCAATGTAAAAAATGTGTGCAGATTCTTAGGCTTAAAGTCCCCTCAAATCAGAGGGCAGGTTGATAAGTCGCATACTTATCATCCCAATTTATTAGCCAAATTAAAAATGAATTTGAATTGACGAGGACTTTAGACTAAGTCCACATTCGAGTGGACACCCGGGCTAATTAAGCCCGAAGACCTGAAGAGTCTAAGTGTTTAGGTCCTATCGTATCATTTCCTAAAGTTAATAACTTCCAGATGCTTAAGTTTTCTTCTCCTAATTCTTCTTCTTCCTTTCATCTTTTTGAATTTTCAATTTTTTCCTTTTTTTTTAAGAAACTAAAAGAAATTCTACGAAGTTAACAAAATGATTTCAAGATTAAGTATCCACCCCCATGCCTAAATGATGCAATATCCACATTGTAACAATAAAGACATGAAAAGTGTGAAGTAAACAGAATATCACCTGAACATCGTGAGGAATCCGATCAGCTCCGCAGAGAACGTGAAATATAAACACGTGCTAAATTTAATGCCTTCAGCTAGGCATAAAATACATACAAGGAAGAAATTGAGAATTCACAAGTGCAGGTTAGAATCAAAATAAAAATATTGATCCTGAAACCAGCCAACAGAAGATGTCCACAAATGTGGACCAAATTATGATGCAGACCCATGCCCCAGGGTCGAGTGGTTCTCAGGTTCTGGATGAAAATCACCCAGATCTGAAGGTTGTGTTTGCGGAGCTGGGCCTGCAGTTTAGTGGTGTGCAACCCAAGACCAAAGTGTCAGACAATAGGTAAAGATGGTTCAATAGGTGCGGTTGTCCACTTAACATCTAGCTCAGAAAAATAATCAATTATTTCGAGCTTGAGTTGCACATGAAAGATATCGTAAGGTGTTGGTGCTAGGGCACCGTGATTGTTTATTTTGATGATAACAAAACACGTGTCATTTAACATTTGTACTTGAAGTCTTAGATTTCAGGTTAATTGCAAATGGAGACGTGGTTAAGACGGAGTTCGAGCTCGCATCCATGGCGGATTGGAGGAGCTTGATTGAGGACAAAGGAGCTTCGTGAGGAGCGATAACTTGAAGAAGGAAGGAGATGAAGAATAGGATAAATTTTCTTTCCTTTGTACTATGTATTTTTGTTTCTTTTGTTGCCCTTTATTTTTGTTTCTTAGATTCATATTAAAGAGCCTCAAAAAATCCTCACAATAGTCCTAGGAATACTTGCACAATTTTAGGATACTTAGGTTTTCTATAGAGAACTTAGAAAACTAAAATAGGGTTCAGATAACCTTTTAAGACGTCTAATCTGGATTTCAGACGTCTGATGAAAACTTTTAAGACGTCTGATTGTTGACTCAGAAGTCTGATTATTTAGGTTGGACTTAGTTAGTTCTATCTGTTGAAATCAGCATCCAGACCTTAGTCCATACGTCTTAGCAGATGTCTGATGCCTTTTCCAGATGTCCAATTAGTGGACCGTCGGCTTCCTTAGCAAACATTGAAGAAATGACCGTTAGCCTCGTATCAAACGTCCGTAGAGGACCCCAGACGTCTGATACATGATCGTTTTGCCTCGGCTAACCCAAAATCTCTTCTCAGAGATTTTCTAGCCGTTGCACTCCCTTGGGATTCCATTTCCGCAAAAAAATAGGTTTCCAAACGTCCAGACCTTATGCCTGACGTCCTGTGTGTCGTCTGATGGACATGCACTAGAACCCTGTTTAGATCTAACTCAAGTCAGGAAGGAAACACATCTAAAATCAGACGTCTGACTTAGTTCCCAGACATCTTAAATGGGTTTTCCAGACGTCTGATGACCCTGTCAGAATCATGATTAATTCTGACTACGACCTAATTTTCTTTGGATTTGTACCCAACGGCTATAGAAGCCTTCCAAGGCCTTCCAAAGCCTTCCTAGGGCCTCTATAAATAGAGGAGGACCCCTTAGCTTGAAGAAACACCCAAGACACACCTTGTAAGAATATTTCCTCTCTTGTGTCAAATTGAAGTAGAAGCACTTGCTCTAAAGGCTTGTTCCACATCCAAGTGCCTCATCCAACTTGCGCACCCGCTCTCCCTCTGCGATTACGAGAGCGACGAAGCACAGTCACGTGGTTCACGCACCTGCGTCGTCACATCGATGCACTTCCACCAAAGGGAAGTTTCCTAACTCCTATAGAAGCTAGGTTTAAATATTTGTGGCTCTATAGGATTGTTGTACATTTTATTATCTTTGGTTGGGTATTTGCGTTGCGAATTCCTGTCTCCTTCGCGAGACAAAATCCTTCTTATGAAGAGAAGGGGTTTTGAGGTACACTACCCTCGATCTAAGTAGTGTAGTTGTAATTGAGGTTCAGTCACCCTCATTCAAGTGACTGGGTTTAGTGGGTTTGATCGACTAGGTCGATCGAGAAATCTTAACTCGAGAGGGTTAGGTGGTGGTTTTCACTCGATTTGGGTTTCCACATAAAAATACTTGTGCCTATTGTGTGATTGCCTAATTTTGTGAGATTGTCTATTTTTTCCACACTTTATATTACGTCACACATATCTCACCCCCTCCAAGTAGGAAAATTACATAAGGGTCCTGGTAAAAAGTTGGTGGTTTTAGGTCAATAGGAACCCTTAGATCCAAATTTATTTTTCCCTCAAAATTAACCTCCCAAATTTTCATTTCAACATTCCTATCCTCCAACATCAGGTGCTCAAGTTCCGGGACCTCTAGCATTCCATTCACCCCATAAGATTTACCTAAGTCCAGAAATCGTGGCTGACTTAGAATTGACTTGGATACAACGATTTCCAAATCAAAATCAATCCCTTTGGGGTGTGGTTGAGGAATGGAGCTATTGATTGAATCTTCTAGTAAATGAGGATTCGAATCCTCCACCTTAGTTCCAACCGAATCAAAATCATCAATGACTGGGTTATCAAATGGTTCATCATGCTCCTCGAACCCATTTGTCTCACTAAAATCATCTTCCTTAAGCTCAAGTGAGACTTCACTAAGAGATTCCTCACCCTCAGAATCAAAGAATCCATGATCCTCATTTCTATATGTCTCAAAATCATATGTCATTTCATGGTCCGTGGAGACATTTTTCGTCATTCCCTGGCTTTAGGATCTCGAGTGAGAAACTTGATTCATCTTCAAAGAGTTGCTCTAGCCCAACCTGGTCATCTCCAATCTCAAAATATGTATCCCCCCGACAGGCGCCTAAGCGGATTCAGACATTCGCTCTCCTGAAGGGGGTTCATCTTGAGAATCATCCCAAGATTTGACTAGGGCAACCACAAATTTCATCCTCAACCTTGACAATTTCCCAAGAAAAAACTCACCTAGGTCTCTATCCCTAACACTTTGGAGCAAATGCAATAAATAACTATTAAGTTCATCAATCATTTTGATCATAGGCTCCAATGCTTCAGTGCATGATGTTAGCTGAGCTTCTAAAGATTGTATAGTGTTCCTCAAATTAGCCAACCCCTATCCTAGATCTAGTTCACCTAAACCGACTGATTCGATTCAGGTTTGGGTGGGTTTGGATTAAATCTAGGGGAGTCAAGATGTAGAGGTTCTCGGGTCCCTCCCTGAAAATAGGCCATTCTAGGTTGTTCAAAGGATGGTAGTGACCTATATTCAGTGGAATACTGGGGAGAGTAGGTGTTATAATCATCATATCCTTCCTGATTGTAGATCGGGTTGGTTTAGTCATTAAAGGATGGAGATCTATAATCATTGTAGCTCTGGGAAGGATAGTAATCATAGTGTTGTTGTCCAGGGTTAGGCTTTGGACACTGAGGTCCGGATTCGTATCCCCAATCAAAGTTATCCCAGTTAGTGGATGGGCAATTACAAGTTAAGTCGGGATAGTAATCATCTTGGGGATAAGTGGTGGTAGGAGGATAGGATTGAAAATGTGTGTAAGATGTGGAAGGGTACATGGTGAAGTAAGGAGGGAAATCAGAAGAGAAAGGAGTCCTGCAATACAAAAATACAAGGCTGTCCTTATGTTGGGTAGCCTAAAGGTCTACAGACTATCAGAATCTGTCCTAAGATTATGGACGATTTACTCTACTTATGTCCAAGCAATCCAACCAGTTAGGAAGGACTAAAGAGAAGGTTCTTCCTTTGGCTTGCGCCTCCGGTTTCTAGTGTATCCCCCAGCCGTGGTCGTTTGACGCTACTCTCCTACCTAGACATCAGATTGACTAGTATAAGCAGGTTAATCATGAACAATCTCAATCTAGATCCCGACGAGCGAACCAGTCCTTAAGGCCAACGTCTAATCAATTTTAGTTAAGCTTAGGACAATGGTGCTTCAGGAATGTGATGAGCCATTTAGATGAGTTGTGCCCTTAATGATCAGATAAAACGTGTGCGTAACAACCAGGGTTTGCAAACAAGGTCATTTGATGATGTGTCTTTTAGGGTTCAACCTTGTTTAGTAGCTTTTAGGGTTTAATCTTTAGGTATATTCAATCAAGGTTAAGTAGATCACTCCAAGTTTTGAAAGCACTGGTGTAGATATATTCCTTTAAAAATTAGAAATAAAATGTGGAGTGCCTGGTTCGGTCCTAAAAATCAACCCTAAGTGGCAAGCTACTTATGAATCGCTTTTATCTTAACTGGTGCGACCCAAACATTTCAATCAATTGGCCTATTGCACCACTTAGTTAAGGTACACAAAAATGTTTGACCTATTCAGATTTCTACTCACTTATTTGTGTGTTGAATTAAGTGTACCGGGTCCACAGGTCAGATCCCGATTAAGTGGTAGAGTTGATGTGATTGTGCATCTTAGGTGAGAAGTTGTGGATGTTAAAGTATCTCTTTCAAAAAATCCCACAATCAGATAACACTTTTTTTATTTTTTATTTTTATTTATGTAGATGGCGAGGTGAGTGGAGGTGGCAAACAAACCAAACCTATCCTAAGGTTTATAAAAAGCATCTAAGTTGATTTAGGTTTGAGTTATTAGGTTATGGAATGAAAACTAAGGTAAGGGTGGTCTGGGGACACTTACAAAACACTCTACCCGCACTTTACTCCGGTCTACCGCACTTGGATCTCCATGCTAGGCTACCTGCAAGGCAATAGATCAGAGATAAGCAGGGTTAGTGTTTTGTAAATGCAAAGAAGCACAGAAAACAATAAAGTAAATTCCGTTGCCTCCCCGACAACAGCGCCAAAATGATCGCATGTGTTTCGCGAGTTTGAAATCAAGGTTACGAGTAACCTGTCGTCCTAGTTGCAAAACGAGTGGTCAAATAAAATTTATACCGAAACTCGAAAAGTGAGTCCCAGGTCGAACACGGGGAGCGAACGTTTAGTTTTATAAAAATTCGCATTTCTCTTTTTATTTGTTTATTTCATTTTTATCTTTTCTAATTTTTTTGATATTTTGAACAAGCAAGAGATTAGGTCGATGAAAACTTTATCTACTTGCAAAAATATAAGAGAGAAAGGGAGAGGGAGAGGGAGAGAGAGAAAGAGAGAAACAATCTATTCATCAAGAACTGTTTGTTACACTACGAAAGCGGGAAAAATCTACACTACGAAAGCGTAAAAAGATAGAATGGGGTGATAGAAATCCTCGACGGTTGCTCGGTGGACGACTCACTTTAACGTCACCCGGAGGAAGGTGGTGAGGAGCGAGACGAAGGAGGATGAAGCCGAAGGGCGGAGGATGGGGCAAGACGACATCGCAGTGAGGATCTTCTTCCCAAAGGGCGGTGAGAGGACGGTCACGGGATGCTCCACGAATGGGGATGAGAGGGAAAACTATTTAAATTTCTACTCTAGAGGAGCATCCCAAGCTTGAGACAAGCTCTCTAGAGCCTTGGAGGTGGTGAGAGAAAGAAAGGAAGAGATGGTTTGGAATGGTGGTGGGTAGGTCCTTTTATAGTGGAGGAAGAATAAATTCGCATCTGGGTCATTACTGACGTCCATAAACGTCGTTGCAGCAGTCGCTGAAGATCCGCCCTTCAAATCCTCTTGCTGGCGCGTGTAGACCATTAGTGACGGCTGCAAGCGTCACTAAAGGCGCGCATCGTTGAAGATCCGCACCCGCCCCGCTGGCGCACGCATCGTGCGCTGCGCGCTTCACGCACCCGTGCTCCCCACGCCTTGCGCGCACACGCACGCTGCCATGCGCTACACTGCTGCTGGCCGACGTTGGGCGACCTGGATGGCACCATGTGGCGCCATCTGAGACGTCCATTCTTCTTTCTTTTGTAAAAGGTGACACAGTGCTCAGATCGAGATGATTCCCACGCTGCTGGACTGCGATCGTCGCTCCGGATCCATCCGTATGGTCGGATTTTCCATCCAAAACCCGTATGAATGTCACATTGCCCCCTGGCCGTTGATCTTCCTCAGACTTCGTATGATGCTACGGTTCTTCGATCTAGACTATTTTAGAGGCGTTAGACTCCGATCGTCATCTTAATCAGATCCGTATGGTCCGATCATCCATCTGAGGCCCTGAAATAAGTCTTCTCTCCTGACCATAAAAAGGACCTAATTAACCTAAAGTATATACTACTCTAAATGCACAATGATGCATGTTATGCAATATTTATAACATGAAATGCAAATCTAAGCCTAGGAACATGCATGAATAGGCATTTTAACCTAAATTGATGTCTATATCATACCTCAACTAGAACTTGCACTTATTGATCTTCATGTACGACTAATGCCATCTTAAAGCCTCTGAAACCATGCGAAGATGTTGCTCGTGTTGAACCTCATCGTGAGAGTAGATAAGGACATCGTCTATGAAAAGCACCACAAACTAATCCAAATAAGGTTGAAACACCTTGATCATCAAGTCCATGAAGGCTAAAAGGTCATTCATCAACCCAAATGTCATAACAAGGAAGTCATAATGCTCGTATCGTGTCTAGAAGGCCATCTTAGGAACATCTAACTCCCAAATCTTCAGTTGATGGTAGCCTAAACATAGGTCAACCTTAGATAACACCATTGTGCCTCACAACTAATCAAATAGATCATTAATTGGAAGCAACAAATATCTGTTCTTGATAATCACCTTATTCAACTGTTAGTAGTCAATGCGCAATCTCAAGGTACCATCCTTCTTAACAAAGAGTATTATAGCTCCCTAGGGCGAAGCACTAGGCCTAAAAAATATCTTCTCCAATAACTCCTATAGGTGGGACTTAAGCTCTCTCAACTTAGTGGGCACCACCTGATATGGTGTGATGGATAGCGGGTTGGTTCTCGAAATCAGTGAGATCTTAAACTCAATTTCATAAACAAGAGGAAGTCTAGGCAGATCCTTAGGGAACACATCAAGGTACTCTTTGTACCACTGAAACACTGTGCAGCTATGGCTTCTCCTCCGGTGTTGTAGTCATGAAAGCTAGGTATTTAGTGCAACCTTTATTAAGTAATTTTGCTACCTATAGTGCAAAGATGCACCGGAACAATCCATCTACAAATCTGCCCATGAACTTAAGCTATGATACCCTGGAATGGAGATCACTCATTTCTCAAAGTAATGAAGAGTGTGTGATACATGGATAGCCAATCCATGTTTAGAATGACATTGAAGTCTTCCATTTATTTTAATCATTATTAGATCAATAGGAAGCTCATACCCGACTATCAAGGCTACACAATCCTGATTAACTATTTCAGCCACAAAAGGTTGTCCCTTTGGGCCCTTGATCAGAAATGTATCATCCAAAATGATGCCAGGCTAACTCAGACTGGATGCAAACTAGGTCGAGACAAAAGAATATGAAGCTCCAAAATCGAAAAAGATGTTAATCGAGAGAGTATCAATGGTGACCATACCTGCTACCACAGAGATAGAAGCTCTAGCATCCATCAATGATAGAGTATTAATGTGACCCTCTGGTTAAGTCATGCTAGATCCTGCAACACTCTAGGTTTGCTACTAGACTAGATCTTTATAGTTCCCTCGAAAAATGCTGAGACCCACCTCTAAACTAGTAAGTACAAGCAGCATTCCCTACTGTTTGAGATCTGCTTGTCACACTTTGCATGGTTGTTGTTTGGCAAAATAGGAGTTTTAAAGATACGTTCGTTGCAACACTCCAAAATTGCACAATAATGCATTTAAATTTATGAACAAAGAATCTAAAAGGAGTCCGAGGTCATTCACAGGGAGCAAATGTGAAATTCACACATTAATTTTCATTTAGAATCAATGAGCACAATAAATTGAGCATTAAAATAGATATTCAATGAATACAACTTGTCAGATTGTAATTCAAATGATGATGAGATAAAAAGAATAGAAAGATAAAATAATGGTGATTTGAATCACCAATCATTTATCTAAGCTAAGCATATATCTCACACTCAATTTCATCAATTGTTAACTATAATACTTAAATGATTCAACAGTGCTCAGAATCAACTCAGATTAGATGACAGGTATATAGCATTAGACGACTTAAGTGAGCACAAGCACAAGGCTATGCTCTTCAGAGAGAGCCTTCTTCTCTTCTTCTTCTCGAGGCTTTCTTTCCTTCTCAAGGCCTTCAAGCACAGAGCACGACCTCTCTTTAGAGGCTAAGTGTCAAGAGAGCTCTCTTCTTCAGCACAGGGCCATGACAGAGGATGGCATAGCAAATCCCTCCCCCCTCCTCTTACAGATTTCTCCTTTCTCTCTCTCAAAGACCCGAGTATAGGATCAGGCATATAGTCGAGTTATCGGGTCATGTACGTTGGCCAGACCTGCGAGCATGCGTCATGGGTGAGGCATGAGGGCAAGTGCGGTGGTGAGGGACTCGACCCCTCATGTCTTGGGCAGAGAGGCTAAGGCACAAAAACATGATATACTATGTTGGTTGTTGGTAGCTCTACGATGTGGCACTAAAAAGGCCACCCTTTGCGTGCAGCTGCTGGGATTTCTTCACCTTGATTGAGCTCCTGCTAGTGCCGTGTCTTTAATTGGACGACCTAGGAAGGGTCCTGGGAGTCTTGCGCATAGCCTAGGAGTGGTGTCGAGGGTGATGGCAGCCGAAGAACAGTAGCCGATGTCGGAGAAGATGAGGGCGGCGACGAAGGTTTGACAGCTACCTAAAACACAAAGAATGGGCTCTAGGCCCTAATTAGTGGGTCCATTAGCATCGTTGAAGGACGGCGAAGGTGGTGGCAGTGTCCGTGTGGCGTGTGGTGGCATGCGGTGGTCGGGTGTACTCAGGGAAGGTGTGCGGCGGAGCTTTAGTTCGGTGGGCATTTTTGGTGGAGGAAACGCGGAATAAGTAGAGGAGTTTTGTTTGGTGAGGTGTGGCAGAGCTTCTGAAGGTGGTAGCGGGGTGCTTGATGGTCTATGGTGGCGTGGAAACGTTGCCGAGCTCGACCGAACGTGGAGAAGATGAAGGGGTCAAGGGTGAGTTGGTCGATTTAGGAAAAGAAAGGGATAGGGAGATTTAGGAGAAGGGGGAGAAGTTTCACCTAATTACAGGATGAAGCGGAAGAAGATTCCTATGCCGATGCGATGGTGGACATGAAGAAGATGAACTCTTAGTTGTGGAAAGGCGGCAGCAACGATGAGGAAGGCAGCTCTGGCTATGGTTGGCGAGGAGCGGAGGAATGAGAGGAAGGTCGTGGCGCTCCCAATTTGGTCATTGAGAGGTCGTAGGAAGACAGGGGAGGAATCTTCTTCGAGCTAGTCAGAGGAGGCCAGAGGGAGAGATTTTGGTGAGGAAGTGCAGCCAAACCAAGCTAAAGAGCACAATTAGAAGACTCAGAAGCTTTTATAGAGCTCGAAAAATTAGGGAAGAAAATCCTTAAAATTCTAAGGGTTCGCACGAGCTTCTTGGTCCAAATCGAGTCCAAGATGCGATTCAGGTGATTAGGGACGTCCTCAAGATAATCCCTTCCAATTTTAGAAGGGATTAGTCGAGAAATCAAGGAAGTATCCCTGATTGAAGCTCGGATCTTTTGAGTTCACACCTGCCATGGTGGCAGGGACCCTTATATGAAGAAGACAACAAAGGTGAGGGGCCATTTGTAAATAATTTGAAAGCCAGGGGCTTGTATGTGAGAGAAAGAGTCTGATTGGACTAAAATGCAAATTACGTCAAGATGAACTCTGATTAGGCCCAAAATTTGGTACAAATCTAATTTGAACCCAAGGAATCTAATGGTGAAATTGGATTTGAGTTTTGACCAAGTTTGACTAGGTAGTTATTGCAAAAACCCAAATTATGGTAGAATTCCATCTGAGACTCTATTCAAGGTCAAAATAGGTTCAGATGGTCAAATCAAGGATACCAAACCTTATGGAATATTTTTCTATGAATTGTAGAAGGTTTAGATGAATTTTATACTGACCAGAACTTCTGTAATTCAAGTGGGTGTGAAATTATGTTTCGGGTGCTGTATCAATTCGCGAAGTACGTGAAATCATGTTTCTGTCTGTGTGGACCCTCTTATTAGAGTTTAATATTCATTAGACCTTATATTAACCCCTGAAAATCACGTGATTATTATGCACTCATAATATGCTGTTAAAACTGTAGAATTAACCCTGATTTAGTGTATTCCTCTTAGAATGTGTAGGGAATTACGACTCTCAAGCAATTATGTAGGAGCATCTGTTACTTGATTCTGACTAATTAAAGCTAGTTATAACTCATGATGATGTTATCATCAATGGTTTGCATCCTTGATGCAACTTTAGTCCTTATTGAGCAGTTCCTTCTAAGGTGTCTCAACTGACCACACTAGTAGCAAGTACGTAGATGTGGCCCGCTCATATTTGTAGGTGCTCTGTTGGATCGATGGAATATGCGCACAAAAACTTAAGAACAAAATTAGTAATAACAAGACAATTTGCACAAATAATCAAACCACAAAAAATGCACAAGATGTATAGTGGTTCCCCTCCCTTGGATACTCCACTACCTAAGCCTCCCAGCTTAGGGTTTTTAACCCGATTCTCTCAACCCCGAGAGAATCAATTTACTAACCGAGGTAATTAACGGATTACCTCAACCCAAGTACAAAAAACAGGTTTGTTACAACTCAACGAGCAAATGCTCAAATACAAAAGTACAGGTGTAAGAAAGACTAATATTACAACTAAGTTCCCAAGCCTCTCAACAATATATAGAATAATATTACCGATTTGAGAGCCTAGAAAGAACATGATTCGCTTCGTAGATGCGTAGAAAAAAAATTTGTCGTTGAGCTTGCAAGAATACTATGAGAGTGGATGGCAAGCTTCTTCTTTCTCTCTTGTGAATATGGTGGGAATTTGAAATTCTAGCTCTAGGATTTTCTCTTCTCTTTTCTTGTATTTCTTGTGTGCAAACAAAGAGTCCTAGGGCCATTTTATAGAGTTTAGGACCTAGGATACTCGTCTACTAGACATTGGGAATTAATTCCCAATGTTCACATTGTTGGAGTTAATTTTCTAACCGTTCAGTTTTGAGCCAACAGCTACCTGGTAACGGTACTAAAGTAACTGTACCGGTACTCGTTGCTTCCAGATTTGGGTTTCAAACTCTTAACACAAATCTGTAACCCACTTGTACCGGTACTGATCATTAGTACCGGTACTCGTTACCTCCAGTACCGGTACTGATCATGAGTACCGGTACTTGCAGGGTACAGGTTTGTTTCTTGACAAAACCCAAACCTGTAACTCACATGTACCGGTACTAAATTTTAGTACTAGTACTTGTGGGTTAACAAGCACCTTTTTAAGTGATTTAATCCATTACATACTTTGAAAATGATCGCAATATAAATCATAATTTATCTCCGATTGATTTTACAATCTAAGTTAAGTTCTCTTGTTAAGAGGCATATACAATCTATGAAAATAAAATCTAAACAAAAAGGTCGAAGACGATCTTCTCCTCCTCGACTCTTCCTTGTCATCTTGCCTCCTCTATATCATGATCTTCTTCTCCATCATTTCCTGTTTGTCTTGCTTCTTCACCTAAATCTGAAAAATACTTAATGCAAACATTAATTCATAATAATTTTGTTAACACCAAAATAAGATATGGAACAAGGTTCCAACATGCTCGACCAAAGTTGCCTTACGACTAGGCACTAAAGGCTTCCTTTGCTGTGGAACTCCTCCTATAGAAGGTTGGGAAACGAACTAAGATGCTTTTGGTGGAGGTGAGGTACACTAGGCTAGTTGGTATCTCCACTCTTGGCATCCTTGAGTATAGTCATGATAGAAAGCCCTCCTCTTGGACCTCCACTTAGTGTCCCTCTACAATTTGTTTGTCTTCTTGAACATGATCGCTACCTCGATGAATTTAGGAAAGGTAGGCAACTTCATAGGCTTCACATAACCTCAAATTGGCGATACTAGGTCCTCAGTAATTTTCACAGCTTCTCCTCCTTAGTAGTACATACTACAGTGTGAAGTGGGAGAGCTCAAGGAACTTGGTGAATACTCGCTAACTATCATTGCACCTTATCATAGATTGTGGAACTCTCGACGTCATTGATCCCTCCAAGTCTCTGGATAGTAGTACTCACAAAAGAGCTCCACAAATTGCTCCCAAGTGACCTCACGGACCTCCTACTCATGGACAGCTTATCACTACCTGTTCATGACACCGGTTAGTTGGTATGCCGCAAACGAAACATGACAATAGTTAAGTGGACACAACATGCTAAAAGTCTTCTCAATTTGCTTAATCCAATCCTTAGCTTCATTGAAACCCTCGTCTCCCTTGATGGTGGGAGGCTTCAACTTCCTGAAGTCAACAAACAACCCATGGTGCTGATCCCATGGATTTGTTGGCTTAGCTCTAAGTGGTGGCGACTTGTGCTCCTCTCTATCCGTGGGGGGTGGGGGAGATGGTGAATCTCCACCCCTTTGTCCTACACTACCTCCTACTCGATCACTGCCTTGGCCCCTACCTTGACCTTCAGCATGACCACCACCAAGGTGGCTCCTCTAGCCCACAAAATCTTGCTCGCTAGGCATCTCCTGAGGTCCTTCATTTCTGTCCTATTACCGTGGAAGGTGATGCCCAAGAAATTCAATGAGCATATGTGTTATTTACTCGATCTGTGAACCTTGGCCCTAATCATTCTGAGCCCCATTTTGGCAACCACCTTGACCTCCTCATCCTCTATGAGCTCCACATCTTGAAGCCATCCTCTACATGGAAGGTCACCGAGAATTGGTCATAAGAACACAAGACTCAGACGTAAATGATAATTCAAGAAGTCTAGATCAAGACTCAATTGATGACTATGATTTATGATGTATGATCAACTCCCTGGGCTCATTCGATTCATTTTATGGTTACATGGGACAACCACTACAGCATAGTAGACCTTTAGAGACAGTTACAAAACCATCACTAATGGTCTTTAGCCTTCTCGAAAGGGTTTCTGTGACGGTTTAGCAACCATCTCTAAAAGTGACGTTTCAAATGATTTTTTTAGACGGTTACTAAAAATCATCCCTAAAAGCTTCCTTTAAGGATGGTTGTTAACCAAACCTAAATTTCAAACTAACATTTGAACTAACTATTACTTTATTTTTTGTGATGCTTACAACTGTCTCAAAACAGCATCAGAAATCGTCACTAAAGTTCAACTAACATTTTAAATGGCCATTACATTTTTTGTGACACTTATAATTGTCCCTAAAAGCCATCACTGAAAGGCATTTCAATCGTTACAAAAAATAATTCAAACGTCGTATCCTCTAATAACATTTACTAAAAATGTTACTAATCTTGTAAGTAAGAATAGTATCTACTCAAAATTTATGTTTACTTCCATTCATGACATTCATAGTTTAAATAAGAAAATCATAAGGAACCAAATAAGAACTCATCTTCTATTAAAGAGACAAAAGTAGTCTTTTACATGCATTCAAAAAATCAAAGTTCCACACATGAAACTAAAAGTTACATATCTAAGCTATAAAAAGGAAAGCTATCATTCAGTTCTTAATAAATATATATCAGCCTAAGGTTATGGCAATACTTGTCCTTCAACCATGCTCTTCAATCTATTCAATTTCTCTTCCATGAGTTTTTATTGTGAAGGAGTTCTTCAATTTTTTTATTTGCTTCTTCTAATTGTGTATGCTGAGATGACACTATTGCCTCGAGATTATGATTTTCCTATGATTGTAAAGAGGATCCATGACTTCCATACCAATTGGTAATTGTGGCTCCACGACCACCACATTTTACACATCTACGATGCTCATTTGGTAGGACTTTACAGAATACTTCTTCAAGAGATAGTGGTTCAACAGTATGATCTGCTTCATCATCTTCATTTGGAACTAGATTAACAAGCACTAACACCTGCTCCTACAAGACATTTAATAGAAAGGACATTTTAAGATTAACAAAGTAATGGAAAAGAAAAATATTGTTCATGTTTAATACATTACATCCAACTCCTCTTTATTTCAACTTTCATACTCCAGTGAACAAGGTAGAATTAACCCCCTACTTTAAAATGGATTATCACAAAAAGAAAAATTATCCAAGCAAGAAATCAATCAATCAACAAAATAGGCCCAGGTTGGGCAATTATCAACGAAGCTAGATGATATAAAAGTGCAGCTGGACTTTCACCCTAGAAGACTAACCATCAAATCTTACCCTTCTACTACAAAAAATAACATAAATCAAGTCACACTTGTACAAAAAATATACCATTCTGCACAGAGAATCAAAGTGCCACAGCTTAAGCCTAACTGGTTTGAGAGGAGCAAAGGTACTCGGGTATTATAAAGTTGTACCTCTCCCCTAAATGAAATAAGGATAAGCACTTCCTAAGAAATGCATCCTAAACCTACTTATTAACCATGCAGTCAACATTACACATGGCAACAATAGTCCATTAAACCTTTCCTGTAAGGTGTCAAACTAAAAAGATCATTCTTTTCAGGATAAGAATTACCTTAGCGCAAGTACTCTTTTTCACTACACTGCTTTTTTTTTGCAGAAATATTTGCCAGAGTTGGTAGGTGTTTTCCATCATGTTCTTGTAGATGTTAGTAGTGTAAAAGCCTTATGCATTCGATGGTTCTATGGAGGTAATCATTTACTTAGCTGTTCCTGATATTTCAATGCATAGACTTTATCCAGTTTAACAAAATAGACACATCTCAGGTGCTATACTTATTTGAGAGTAAGACATGACAGGAATGTTGTTAGTCAGTTCCTAACAATGAATCTCTATGTGAATGACATTGCTTTGATATCTCTGAAGGGTTGTGTCATTTGTATACAGATGAGCATCCAAGGAGGAATTACATAGCGGTCTAAACATAAAATGAAGAGGAACAAAAAGGAACATATAAACAAAAACAAACTATGATTAGGATTATAAAGAAAATATTATTAAACAATCAAATTTGTAGCTTTCAACTTTCAAACTCTGGTGAATAAGATAGAGTTACCCCCCGTACTTTAAAATGAATTATGTAGCATTGACTCATAGTCAATCCAATTAATCAGGATTGCAGCAAACTCAATATACATATAACATTCTAAATTTTGAACGCATTTGATATTATCCCAAGTAATATTCTAGCAAACAAAGGAACAAAATGTTGAGTAATGTGGCATTAGCACATGTCTACTCATTGGGGTTTGAATCCTCTGAAGAAGCATTTCCATCATCTGTTGGTTAAACAATTGTCAACTGTTGAACAACTTTAAGAAACACTTCTCTCATTTGGCAAGAAGGAAAACTAAAAACTACAAGGGAGAGAATGATGTAATTGACCTTCTCCGTCAATTGGAGCATAAGCAGATTGTCTCGAGCATGCTTGCTGGTGCGTGGGCCGAAAATAAGAATGAGTGCTTGCTGGTGAGTAGGTTGAAAACATTAGTATTCTTCAACGTTTTCTGCCATAAGAAACATGATGATAATAACTGAAAGCATAAGGAAGTGTGGATATGATATTTAAAACCTCAGCATCCAAAAAAGACAGATCAAGCAAGCAACTAATTTTTGAACTTGATTATTCATGAGGTAGTGTTACTGTCACCAGAGGTTTGTTGACAACATTTATAATCCACTCCTGAAGGGATTGCAGTCATAGACTAATATGTAGAAGTATTAATTTGACAGGAAGCTTGGTCAAATCATAGCACTTTTGGTAATGTGCAAGATGATATCTTCTTTTACATACTCTGTGTACAACCAAAGAAAATGGCATGACAAGACCTGAAGTTTTGGCCGCAGTGCCTCAAGTGGACCTTTTGGTTTTTCTATAGGCCTTCCTTACTGCCAAACAACCAAAACAAATAGCAACTTCACAAGATGAGCTTGAGACATATATTCATCCACCTCCGGACTTTAATGTCACTCAGCTAAAGTTAAAGTACCTTTCTAAGTGCCCAATCAGTAGAATCACGTTCATGGTCCTAATACATCACAGAATAAGCAAAACTTATTGTTAAGCGGATGAAAGATGCAAAACACAATAAAATTTGAATGCTTACAGAAATAAATAAATAAAAACTACCTTAGATATTGGAGGAGGCTTCTTAGGTATTATCCCACCCCCAACAAAAAAATAAAGACAAATATGATAAGATGCCCGAAGCATAAAACATAGCTTCTGCCTTGCAAATGGATTCTTCCTTTGATCATATAATACTTTAGCAGTATCAAGACTTGAATAGGTATAATTGCATCGATAAGTTCTGTAGTAATATATAAACAACTTAATTTGAGGCAGCACAGAAGAATATTGAATCAAGCTGGTTCGATATAATTGGTGCTCATCTTTCTCGTGTAACTACATATTCAATATTTCTTACCAAATAACATTGTAAAAAGAAAATAAAGACCTAATCCATGCCAAATAACATTGTGGTTGTTAACAAGAACCTAATCCATGCTAAATACGACCTGCAGTTGATGTCCATCATATGCAAATGAAAGTATATACAAATTTGCAACGTCAAAAATGAAACTCCATATCAAGAGATTCTAATTTATTTATAATAACTAAAATAGGACCTGTAGCCAGCCATGGAGTGATCGGATGGCGGAGGAGGTAATCGAACGGAGGGTATCATTCAGAGGGATTGCGATTGCTGATGGTTGCGACGGCAGGGAAATAGATGGAGGTGGCGATGGAAGGGGCTAAGAGGAGATGGGGCTGCGCGCGTGATTGAGAAGGGGGCTGTGCAATCGATCAGAGGGGCCAGCCAACGGGAAGGCGCGACGAACGAAGCAAGAGGGCGTGCGATCAATGAGGACCGGCGAAGTGATGCTACGACTACCGCTGGAGCGACACTGTGACGACCGGTGGAGTAGCGCTGCGACGACTGGTGACGATCGATCGAGAAAGGGGAAGAGTGGTTGCGACGTGGATTGATCAAGAGGGGATGTCTCGATCTCGCACGACAGCAAGGGGAAGATGAAGTCACGCAGCAGGAGAAGTCAACAGGGGAAGGGAAGGGAAGGGAAGTTGCGCAGAAGAAGTCGGTAGGGGAAGGGGAAGGGTTGATGATACGGGTGCCCACGTGATTGGAGATGGGGAAGGGTTTTTTGATCGAAGGGAGGTGGCTAACGCGTGGCTTTTTTTGGGTTTTTGGGTTTACTTTTAGGGTTGAGGGGAGGGTTTAGGCGCGTGGTTTTATTTTTGACAGCGGGGAACTTTGAGGGGGGAGGGAATTGAGAGGCATATGGGATTTTATTCGAGGGTTTTTATTTATTTGAGATGGTTCCACCTATGCGCCTCAAATATCCATCTCTAAAAGTTTATTTTGTTATAGTGAATCTTATTTTGATATCATCTATTATGACCTAAACCTTTACCTTAGTAGGGATTCGAGTCGATTTTCTAAGATCTCTCAAGGTCTCAGTTGTCAACATATAAACATAAAACATAACACATGCATAATTAATAGCATCACATAGATAGCATAAAAAAAATAATGAATCTGTAACTAAAATAAATATCTAAATATCCAATTATCATCCATATCCATCACGAAAGGAAAAGAGTACAAGTATGAAAAATGCAGTACTAAATATAACAAAAAGGAAAGAATTAGCTACAACTAACGAAAAAGGTCCTATAGACTAGCTATGGTATAAAACTTAAACCAACATCCTATAGCCACAGAACCCAATTGCTACTCACCAAAAGTTGAGTACAGAGTCCAAGTGGGAAAGTCAGCAAAAGATGAGTAGAATAGCAAAACGAAGGCAACATAGAGATAAGGACTAAAGGAACTACAAGAACAAAAAACAAGTACTTATTCATATTAGTATCTTTAATAATACATTTATTATTTAAAACTCAAATATCTATTCCTTCTCATTTGTCGGTCATCACCGTCAACCCATAATCATTTCCTCAGAAGGCGTAAGGAGATATCATTATGATGTTCCAAGTAGCAAGATTGATACGAGACACTCTCTTGGCAAGGAGAATGGCCTAACCTTATACTACAACATGGTTAATCACCACGGGGTCTCTGCTTAAGTGAAGTGGTGGCTATAAGCTTATGTGTTATGCATGCGGGGCACTATTTCGGACTAATGTATGGTTAGTCATCTCCACTACAGGATACGAAAAATAGTACCAAAATCATCCGACAACAAGCAACACATACCTAATTGTACCTAGCTATTTGGTTGACTAAATAACCTAACAAAAGAGTCACATGGAGGCTAGCTGAATCCTTGAATCAATCTTGAGCCTTTAGGTATAGTAAAATATGTTGTTGCTAGGGATATCATGAATGATACTATCCATTTAATTATTCTCACGAGTTTTCATGGTTACAATTATCCCAACCATTGATTATATCAATTCGTTCAGCATGCCACTAATTATTACAAGTATATTCTCATTCATTTCATTAGCCTTGAAACTATTGATCATTTAAATGCAACGACATATTTTGAATATTAATGTGCATCACCAACCAATTTTTTTCAATGACCATACCTAACCAATTTAGTATGCTAAATAAATAGTAGAGTTCATCGTATAGCTTTTTAAAACATGAGTTCATGTTTTTATGGATCCATTAGGTCAATATATAATTAATTTGGGTTATCAAATCCTATTTATTCTTAAATAGTTATTAACATCTGGTTAATTATTCAAGTACCAAAAGAGACTAACAACACCTAGGATATGACCCCTATACTCATCAAAAGAAAGAAGGTAAAATATAAGCATGGCAAGATACCTAATTGAACACAAAATCATTTAATACAATTAACAAGTACCATATGGAGTAAAAGACAAGGCTACTCTACCTCAAGTCCCTAGGGGTTATAGTGACTTTAAGAAATCAAGTCGAAGGCTCCTGCCCACTATTTATGTCACCTCAAACCTTGTGCACATCTGGCTATGTTATTCCTAACTTGTCATGGCATGAAATAGGTTGTATTAAATATTAAATATTTTTCTAAATTTTCATGGCAAGTGCAGGGGTTAAAATGATTTTATACCATACTAGGGTGTAGTTCGCGTTGATATGATTTTGAAGGTATATTATGTGTCAAAATTTGATTTCGAGAAGGCAACAAATTGGTCAAAAGAAGTCAAGAGGATCTTGAACTGACCTAAACCAACCTTGAACCAACCAATTCAACTGAACCGGCTGGCCAAACCTCCCCCCGTGTGTCTTAATCGCATGATGCCATGTGTTGTCGCACGATTAGTGCTCACCTGTGGATTACCGGTGTGGCGTGTGCAATGCCCTTGATCACGAACATGCATGCGTACCTACTTGCGATTCCCTCCCTTGTGCGAGTGACTTTACACGCTCGATCCTCCTTGCTCGTGCTTCTTAGCCATGTATCGACACAAGACTCGCCAGTGCCTTACCATGCTTGAGCCAATGACATTAGCGCAACACAATGTGGGCCCCACCACACTTGCTGCTCCTCCCCCCGTGCATCCTCTGTGTAGGCGTGAGAAAGAGAACGAGAACTCGTGCTTTCTCATCGATTCCCCTCTCTCCTATCTTCTCTCTCATTTTCTTGTTCTCTCTCTCGCTTTCTTGATTTCTTTCACGAAATGCTGTCACGAAACACAAGGTCATGGCGCAAAGCCTTAGGAATGACTTTCATAAACATTAAGGACGGGTTTAGGGTTAAGAATACCCTATTTCATATCAAAATGCCCCCAATTCCAATTCACATGTGCTTACAACCTTGTTTAACGTGTTATGTGTGTAACTTGAGCTACGCAACTCAAATTTCCGCAAAATAGGAATGATTCAAAAACTTATGATAAAAAGAATCCAACAATACCATATATGACATATTCTGAGCAAGTTTTACCTAAGAGTTGATCAACTTTGGCCAAGACATGTGTTTTCTCATTTTTCAGGTTACACTAACTTGATTCACACCTAACAAGTGTTGACATGGTCGTCTTGACGCACTAAATCTCGAAGTCGGCTTGAAATCAAATTTTGAGTCATTACAACTTCTACTCCAAACCTAGATGCTATACAAATCATTGGTGGCAACTTGCTCATGTGTCTCATAAAATTTGGACTATTCTGAAACCATATGAAGAAATAGGGCAAGCATTAGAGGGGAGGGGGTGAATAATGCTTTCTTATAGATCCAATTGAATTAATTTTATTCAATCTAAAGCAAGTTACTTCTTGTATCCACATAATATTTAATCAGAGTATTAATCATAATGTGTATCCAACCATAGAGTACATTAAACCATAATGTCCAACCTATAGAATATTTGAATATCACAAAATCAACCAATGAGACATGCACTGATATCTTAAAGTGGTTCCTCTTATAGGGTCAATCCACTACCTAAAATTATCTATAATTTTAGGATTTCTTCCACTACAAGAAAGATAATTTTTGGCGATAGTTCAAAATCGTTGCCAAAGAGTGTCGTGGAAAGTTGCTCTCAGTAACATTTTGACAACAATTTTTCCAATCCTTCCCATAAAAATTTTATTCTTTTAATGACAATTATTAATCGCAAAAAAAATGGCAACGATTTTGTAAAAATTATCGCTAAAAGATTGAAAAATTAAAAGTGAGATATGCTAAAATGTAACTAAAACATTTTATCATCGATTTTTAAATAATTGTTGCAAACGATATATAACTAGCGACAATTTATAAATCATCACTAAAACAGTTATAAAATAAGAACCGATAATTTGACCTAAATCAGTGATAGGTAAGTGTAGTGTCATGTTGGTGGAGGAGAGAAGAAAGGGTACTAAAATAACATGAGAGAGGATCTCGTGAGATGAACCAAATTGAAACCTCTTAATTCTACCGGAAGTTTTAAAACTACCCTGAGAAACCTCAATTGCTTATTATTTAGAGCAAAGAAACTAACAAATGCTAGCAGCTAAGCCCTATCTTTGATAAAGAATAATAACCCATATATTTAATCTAAAAGAAAAGATAAAGGATACTCATAAATATCTATAAGCTAGATCGATCTGTGAAACAAACCCTATGCTAGCACATGTAACTTTTCCAAGTTTGCATATTATCCAGGACTTACAATAGGCAACTTTTTCCACACCCATTTTGATGTTGTTACCATTAGAACAATGAAAAACAACCAATTATTGCAATATCACAGATTCTCATTGCCAATTGTTAAGATTAAGCAATTGGGGAAGAACAACTAAGATAATTCCAAACCTAGTGCGTTCTGTTTCTACCAATAACACGATAAAATCAAACCTTTTCAAGAAAATATGACAAAATCAATGGTGGTATTCAAACATACTTGAGGAGCAGCTGAAGGAATAACTGAAGACTTAAGAGTTGATTGGTTTGGAGAACCATCAAATAGATATTTACACTCAGTATATTGATCCAATTCCAACCCCTGTGTCGAAGGCTATATATATATGCCCACCTAGTTATTGGAGTGCCTGAATCAATAGAGTAACAAAAAAAAAAACATTATGAGCAAAACATGACCATGTTCAAATGCAAGAAAAGGTGAAAAACCATGTTCATAAGAATGAAAAAAGAGAGTAAAATATTAACCCTTCAACATGTACATTGATCATTAAAAAAAGGACTTCGAATGAGAAGCAGTAAGATTCCTTAACATAATGATTTCCAGATAGATCTACAAATAAAAGAAATCCTTCAGACCGTCTATGCAGAACACTAGCCCCAAGTTTTATTTGCATCCCACATGCATACCACTTAACTTTGATTCTTGGAATGGATCAGAGGCAGAACTGAGTCATTATACATGCTTAAAATGATGCAACTTTGCATTTTCGGGGGGGGGGGGGGGGGGGGGGGGGGGGGGGGGTTAAAAAAGTGATGCAACTATGGCAAAGCCATAAGTGATCGTAACTCAACATGTCAAATGGAGATCCTATAATGAATGTTCAATAAACTACAAAACATCAAAGAAGGATCAACTATGTCATGTTCTTTTTAAAAACTAATCCACCGTCTACCAAAGCAATTTATAATGTGCATCCCTAATCCATGTGCCATTACAAATATCATAATCCCCAAAGTCAAACTATCCGCCATCCTAAATCACACCTGCACATAAAGTGCATTTAGCAACCAAGATATTCTTTAGTAGATTGGTACCTGAACTTGAATATGGCATATGAATGGTTTTTTGACAGAGAAGTATTGATATTCAGTCCAAGAAGACCATAACACCTAATAAGTGTTCGAAAAATAGATAAAATTGTGTCCGAGAAAAATCACACTAATTTGCCAATTAGTTACTAATAAGATCAGTAACGAAAATGAAAAGAACTTATCTCCTATAACTTAGCTCCGATTCAGAATCCAATATGAGATAATGGCCTTGAAAATTTAATGATAAAGATTTGAGTAGGAACAAATGATAACAATAATTCATTCGATGAAAAACCTTTTTCAATAGCAAATGAAACCTTGAACTCCACCTTTTTTATTCGTTACTACCAATGGGTTTTCTCATCCACTCATCCATTTTTCAACCAAATACAAAAATCCTACTGTTAGGGAAAATCATGTTAGGAGTGGAATTATCCACTTCCTATTTTGTTCTTTCCTAGTTTTGTTTTAGAGATTTCTTAGAAATATGTTTTAGGATTATTAGGGATTTGATTTGATTTAAAGAGATATGTTTTGTTCCCTTTTATAGAATTAAGATTGGTTCCCTTTCTATAAAAAGGGACCAAATTCTATACCTTGTTCCTTGAGATTCATGATAAAATTTTCTATCCTACAAATCTCTACACCTACAATTGACAAAAATGATCTCATTGAATATAAATTAATGCATTTTTTTTCACTAAGAAAAGGCTACAATTAATGTTGTTACTAAAAATTGATTCAATCAAAGAAATCCCAACAAGAACATCAAACATTTAAGATTCATTGCTCAGCCACAACCAACAACAATCATAATACATGACACAAAAGCAACTTCTGACTAGCAGAATCACCACAAGCAAAAAACCATAGGACAGGGCACAATGGACAAAAATCAGGAGCATCACATCCACAAGAAACAGGTATGTTTAAAATAGCCTTCTGTTTGAGTACAGGTTTGAGAGGTCTTATTCCAAAATAAATATCATTTATTCTAAAGGATATTGTTTTCTGAAGGGGTTATTCTAAAGGGTGATGGGTCTGTCAAAAACAAAATTTTCTTTATGCAAATGAATCAACTATCAACTAAAAAACAAACTTGACGGTGAAATTCCCTTCCAGAAAAAAGGAATGGCATAGTAGCTAAAAGGGATTCTTTCTTGCCTACACTCCTATGTTCCAAACAACTTAACAAGCGGTTCCAAATAACTTGAGATGAAGTTTTCGAAAAAAAAAAAAGAGCTCATGCTATCATCATGTAATGGTTTGATGCTTCTTGAAATTGATATAAATTTGCCAAATTGAGTAGTCTTAATTCACGTTCCACCATGAAAAAGGCTATTTCAGAGTCAGAATGGGCATATACTAATGCCTTTTCCTAGGATTAAGTCGTTGGGATGATTACCTCCAACAACCAAGCCTGATTCTACTGAAGACGCATCTGAAGCGGTGGAACTTGGTAGGTGAGGCAAAGAAGCTTGCTGATCATAAGAACCATAGCTTCCTGGAGCAATTGCAGAATCCATTTAGAGTTGCTTGTCTTTTGCTCTGCTTAGTATCCAATAGAACCTTGCCATCATATTCTATGACATGCATCCAGTTATCCCATGCCTTCTTAACTAAAGAATCTACAAACACCTGTCGAAAACGTTGTACCAACTAGTAAGCACAGTTGCTATTATTTAGAATAGCAGAATAGAAAGCGCTAATTATGATGTTGTTTGGTAAAAATATGTTAATCAAGCAAGGCCAAAGATGAAAGCTATCTAAAAAACTGCCTGTAAGAGCCCTGTGAGCCATTTATATAGGTAAATATACAGATGGACATAGAACATTGCATGAAATGTAATAGTGAAAGACTCATTTTGGTGCTAAAAAAAAAAAAACCTACTATGCACAGATTGATGTGACATCAAATCAAAACATACAAGGTCTAGAGACTGTCACCAAATTTATCCTTAAGAGATGCTGGCTATGGTAGGATTTCTTTTTGAAAGGTACTAGGAGTCAATGATCTGGGGAATCAAATTATAAAACCTAGCATGTAAAAGGATTCGGGTTGAATTCACTTGTTTTATAGAATTTAATTCAAAGAAAAAAGTTACTAAAAAATGAATTCTCCCAATTATTGAATGGATTCATGCGAGAAACTGATGATTGCATCTTCTATGTCTGACTATTCAATATCCACAGTCAAAATTAAAAAGAATTAAGAATAAGATGATGCCAAAACAAGTTCATGAGAATGATTAATCCAGTAAGATGCACAGACCTTCTGACTATCTGATAATGCCAAAACAAGTTCAAGAATTTTTTTTTGCACTCACATTGTGACTATCTGATAATGTGAATGACTTTACAATAGCCAGATGCGATTCTCAGCCCAAGACTGAAACTTCCTTCTTATCCAGCTTGAATTGTCGGTGAATGTGACATCTCCAAGTGTTCAAACACCCTCCTTCAAGGAGACTTGCAGGCAACCGGTTAAATGGGCCTTTGACCGGTGATGAGAGGTCATATTTCAACCGAAAAGAAAGCAATGCATAATATCCATTTAACAACCTCTGCGAATGAAACTATTTACCTGCAGTACAAGGTAATTTTGTGAGTAACAGGCAGGATGGTCCTTGAATGGTTCTTTTCCCTTTCCTATGGAACTCTCTTCTTCTACATTAACTTTGTCCCTTGATGCCATTTTCACCTCGAATTCCAACTGACTGAAGATTGGAAGAATCTGATCTAAAAGCTCGAGCAGTGCCTGAGTCAAGAGCAGAAAAAAACACATTGCTCACTTGCATGCCACATGCATGCAAATAGAGGGGAAAAAGATAATAGTTCGCTAATGTTCAACCGCATGAGATCATGCGTATATAAGTCTTTGAATAAAATTGGGAAGTGGAGTATGGCCATCAAACCTTACGATGCTGGAGGGAATCCAGTTGCTCTGATGCCCCATTACATTCTAAACCATTGGCTGATGGCATCTGGATGCATGGGCATCCAGAGAAATATTTAATGTTGAGAAAACAGAACAACGGGACCTTTAACTAAGCCATCTATTGATTACAAACAAGCAACATGAGTATGACATTTGTTTCAAGCAGTTGTAAAAGAAATTCACCTCGCTGGGGCCATATGATACTGAAGGTGGGTTCCTGAATGGACTCTACTGACCTAGTTTGTCGTCAGCTTTTGTCGAGCTTACTGTTGCCATTGTGCGCCATTGCACACGTCTGGCTCGGTGAAGGAAACCGACTTCATCGACCCATCATCAGTTTTTCTGGGTGCCCCAATGGTTGGTGGAGCATTCTGTTCCTGGTCTTGGAAATAAGACAAAATCCTATTGGACTCAAGTCAATCTGTAAGATGTACTCGGAAGAAGGAAAAACACCATAAATGAATATGATGTCCACAAAGCCTCCTGCGGGTGGCTCAGTTGATAAGATCCTTATATCATTATTGGGGAACAGAGTCGCCGGTTTGAATCTTGGCAATGTTGAATTTACTCGGAGGCCATAGAGTTGGAGTGCTTGCTGTCTCCCGGAGACTACCTCACAAGAGGGAACCTCGCCATAGAAAAAAAAAAGAATATGATGTCCACAAACTTAGTCTCATCCACTTCCTAGCAGATTCCTCAATTAATCCTCTCAATTAAAGCACCCCTACCTGAGGCATAGATGATAACATAAGATGATCGGCACATGTTACCATCATCAATGCCATGTGAAACAACCATTGTACCTCACCTTCCTCTGAACCAAATTTCGCCAAGGTTATTTATTCCATGGTTCTTGTAGTCCAGGTTGTTAAGGTTTATCACTCCATCCATAAAAGGAAGTCAAATGTACAACCATTACAGAGACTTGCGCAAGGAAATATTGCTGATGTTGATATTCCATAAGGATTTGGAATTTTAGCGTTACCATCATCAATGCCATGTGAAACAACCATTGTACCTTGCCTTCCTCTGAACCAAATTTCGCCAAGGTTATTTATTCCATGGTTCTTGTAGTCTAGGTTGTTAAGGTTTATCACTCCATCCATAAAAGGAAGTCAAATGTACAACCATTACAGAGACTTGCGCAAGGAAATATTGCTGATGTTGATATTCCATAAGGATTTGGAATTTTAGCCAGACTGCTATACATTGCATTCATATCAACCACTTTACAAGCTTTTCAAGGAAAAAAATGGTCAAAGGCAGAGTGTCAAAGGGAAGCTCATATAAGGGCCCAAATCCTGCTATATATTGCATTCCAAACTAAGATTAATGGCCAACTAAGTGCCATATTACGATATACAAGAGAGGACCATAAAAACTATCGTAAGAGAGTTTAAGGTATGGATCAAATTCATTATAAAAAAGTGAAGTTGAGGGGTTAGATTTAAAGGAAAGAGTTCGAGGGACTCTTTCTTAAATTTGGTGTAAGTGTGGAAAGGCATGGGCATGTTGCCCATCCGATGCATACAACATGTGTGTTGGGTAAGGACAGCAAAAGCTCTCATTTCCCTCTCCCTCTCCCCATTGACCTCCCATTCCTCCTCTCCTTTAAGTTCTTGTTCCCTCCATTATAACACTTGCTACTGTTTCTGTTCCATCTCTACCACTTGGACAACCAAAAAGGGAAGAAAAAGGGTAGAAGAGGTCAAGAAGTGAAGAAGAATGGTGGAGGAAACATGTTAGTGCATAATCTCATTTGGGTGAAGAAAAAAGTGATCAAGATGTTGAGGTGGGGGCAATTCTCTCCTTGTGATCAATCTATCCCTTGAATCTTTGGATGAACTGCAAGCAAAATGATGAGAATAGTTGAAAGATATAATAAGTGAAGTGATAATCAAAACATAAACAATAATAGAATGCTTAAATTTACATGGAAACTCCACTCACGAAGAGTAGAAAAAAAACTATGGGAGAGCATCCTATGGGCATGTTTTCTCTGTATTTCTTCTCAAAAGAAAATGAGAGTACACGTTTATTTATAGGCCACCACACACAACGAAAAGTCCCACTCCACTATGTGAGATTAAATAACCACACTACAACTCTCTCAACACTCTCCCTCAAGCTGAAGCATGGAACATTCAGCCTGTGATACAAAGAAGACCCCTTTACACAGCAGAACAACAAAACACCCAATAGGTACAACTGACTCTCCTCTACAGATGATGGTTACACTCTTGTTCAAGCCTATAGGCAGGTATGCTGAAGACGACACATCAGACTGGCTAAAGCTTAACAACAAACTGTAGTTGGCTCTGGAGACCTGGTGCTGATGGCTCCCCATTCAGTATCCCTGAAATGAGGTCTTCTTCTGAAGACCTTAAAGGTGGATCTTCCTCTCTGGAGTTCACGAAACAAGATCTTCCACATAGAAACTTAAAATGAAACCTTCCTCTGAGGACCTCAAAACTCTAGACCTCCCAGAGTTATGATTTCTCATGTGTAGTCTAAGAACAAAAGAGACTTCTAAACAGGGGTGACTACAACAAGCTTTCACCTCCCCCTTTCTTTCATACTCATATGAGAAAAGAGAAAGAATAACGAGAAGAAAATAAAATAATAAAAGCTCGAGAAGACTCATCCACCTCTTCTCAAAATCATCTTTTTTTTTCTTCTTTTTTTTATTTCTTTTACTTTTTTTGATTTTTTTCTCTCTCTCTTCTTTCTTTCTCTCTCTCTCTTTCTCTTTTCTTTTTCCTTCTTTCCCTTCCTTTTTTTCTTTTTCCTCCCTCCTTTTCTTTGTTTTTATTAAGGCATATCGACAACAAAACACAAGGGAAAGCAAACACATATAAGATAGAAATAACCCCTTACAGTTTCACCTTAGGGTTCGAAGAGAACTCAACATCCTATGCTTTCCCTCTGTAGGGTTCGGAACAACCGAACGACATCGGCGCCTCTGACCGCCTTATTCGCTCCGACCGTCACCACCGGTCACGCCCGCTCTGGCTGCCTTGCAAAGCTCCACCACCCCAAAAGCCTTCACACCGACTTCACAATCTCCTTCTCCACCAACTCCTGCGACAAGTCCTTCGCTCTCGTCCTCGGCGATGCAGTGGTGCTTGTATATGGCGAAGAGGAAGCGGAAGCAATCGACGAAGTCCCCGAGGTCCCTCATCCCCCTGGTCTCCACGAACCAAGCGCGGCGCAGTGGATCTTCTCGAGTTCCACGCAGATCACCTTCTACAATAGGATGGGGTGATCCACTACGGAGGCACCGCTTGCGCGTCGATCCCCTCCATCGCCGTGATTGTCCTCATTGTTGCCTCTCAGCATTTGCATCTGACGCACGATGAGGTCGTTGGCCAACGATGTCGCCATCTCTTCTCCTTCTCTCTTGATTTGCATGACCGTGACCTCAAAGGGGTCTCCCTCCTCCTCAACCGCCAGCGGCCACATCGACTCCCTGCCAACCGCGTTGTGGATGCCGTGGCTTCCACTACGCTGCAAGGTCGCCTCGGCACCCACCCGCTGACCAATTCCTCTCCATGGGTGTGAAGGAGGAATCTCCCTGCGACGTTATCAATATGATCCTTCACCGAGGAAGATACCGAGAACATCTTCCTTGTAAAATAATAACTCCCAAACAACAGATAGAAAAATATATGAAAAAAAAAAGATAAAATTCAATTTTGAAATCTGTTCTAATATCAAGTTCAAAAATATAATAAACAGAAGTGATAATCAAAGTATAAATAATAATAGAATACTTAGGTTTACATAGAAATTCTACTCACAAAGAGTGGAGAGAAAATTACGGGAAAAGGTCCTGACAGGGCTTTGATTTTTATATTTCTTCTCAAAAGAAAATAGGATGAGTACACGCTTACTTATATGTCACCACACATAACAGAAAGTCTCACTTCACTATGTAAAACTAAATAACCACACTACAACTCTCTCAACAAGAATCAACCATTTCACCTACTACATGTAGGATTCTAATTGCAAGTAAGGAATTTGTGCATGCATGATGATGATATTGGGGCCAAGAAGTATACAACGATCTACCTGTTGTTGCTGAAGGTTGCTGCACTTTTGAGGGCTATAAACCAAGCATTTGAAGGAAAAAAAATAGAGGCGAGGATGGATGAAGAGGCTGCTACAATAGATTTCAAGAAGAAGACCCGATTCAAGGTTTTTCTTTGAGGTAAGGACCTTAAATCGTATTCTTCATGATCTTCTTGCTTGCTTTGGTAAAAATGTATGTTAGAAATCCTATTGGTTAGGTGTGAAATGTTTCATGATGTCATTTTTGCATGTACATATTCATGCATTTATGTAGGTATGTGGGTGGTTGAATGGATAAAATGCATGGTAATTTGGGGGAAAATGATTGCATGCATTTGTGGCTTTATGCATGGGATTTCTTGCCCAAAATGATGTGTCAACATAGTAGTAAGCATGCTTGGAAATGATGGAAGCATAGATCACAAAACTAAGATCTAAGGGAACAAGCTTGTTTACCAAAATTGGTTAGACCCATGGCTTGGTTGTGCAATACATTTGTGCACAGGTTTATGCATTGGTGCAACTAGGTTTCACTCAAGGGTTTGGCCAGGGTTTTGGTGAGATTTTGATCCAATATCTTAAGGCTTTAAAGGGTTAACTGAGGGGAAATTTAAGACCATTTCAAGGGTGAATGTTTGCATGAAAATCTAGGGATAAAAGTAGGATAAATGGAAAATAATTGATTTTTGAAAGAGCTCTCTAAATTTTAGATCATGTGCTTAAGTAACTAATGGGTACTTGTATTCTTATGGTGGAATGGAGAGGTTTTCATTGAGCCAAGGTTGTGCTTGGATTGCTCTTTATTCAATATATAATAATTTTATGTTGAAACATCTATATTCTTGGAGTATTGATAATGAAACAAGTGAGAATTGAGGTACTTGAAGGGGGCTAATGGAATTAGAAACCAAGGCTAGAAAATGGGAAGTTTTGGGTTAGACACAGGAGGATTTCTTGACTAGCAAGGAGGGGAACCTTGAACCACAAGGTTGGAGGTTCTAGGGTGCCATGGGCACCCTATATAGCCTAGTTAGATCCTAGGGGCTGATACCTATGTATTATAGACACATATATGCATATGTATGCATCGATGCAAGTTGGGGTTTATAACCTGATAATTATCCAAAAAGTATAGGAGGTAAATGAGAATATGAATAACTTACGATGAGTTAAGATATTTATACAAGTAGTTAGATGTATCTAAGGGGTTGCATAGGTTGACCAACTTGGAGATCACATCATTATTTGATATATTTTCTATGCCTAAGTATAGCTATTTTTGGGTATTGATTTTACAAATAGAGTAATTTTAGATGTTTAAAATAATATTCTCTTTTATTTTTGCATTGCATGAGACCAAGAGCAACATTTTGAGGCAAGGTGATCCACATGATGGCTTGTGGATCAAAAAGATAATTTTGAGGGCATCCATGCAAAAAGAAGAAAAGAAGAGGAGATAATAAAGAAAATAGAAAAGAGGGAAGGGAAAAGAAGAAAAGAGAAAAAGAAAAAAATGGTGCATGGGTGGGTGAGGAGTTGAGCTCCCCAACGGTCAACTCCCCACTGGTGGAGATGAATGTGAGCGAGGCATCAACCAATTCAACTAAAGATGTGCATGCTTATTATAGCATGCTTCAGTGTGTGCGAGAGTCAAGCAAGCACGCATGGGCCAAAGGGCACGATTTGACGCCCTTTGGGTTCTTTGGTGAGATACATGAAAATCAACCAAAATTCAAAATAAAGTCCAAATATGTATTTTGGGTGTTGGATGAGTTTCTAAGAGAAAATAAAGATTGAAAATGCTATTCCTAATGAGATTAGAGGTGTTTTGTTGGAATTGGGACTCCCATTTTTCATGGTTATAAAATTCCCTCTATTTTAAACAAATTTTGGGAATCGCAAGACCTTACAAGCCTCTATAAATAGCCCTTAAAGCCTAGGGGGAGGGCCCTATTCTACATTCTACTCTCAACTCTCCCTTTTCCTTTCCTTAAAGCTTCCTCTCGGTAGGTGGAGGCAATTGTTGATGCTACTCTCCATCTTTATTGTCTCCTCCAATCTTCTACTTAGCCATGACACCACTCTATTACTCCACTCCTCCACCATCTCTTTCCCTTTCTTAGCTTTTGGTCATCTTTGGTTTATTAGCATTTCTAGTTGCAATATTTTGATAGTTGTGACTCTTGATGTTAGTTCTTCACTAAAAATCTTTTATTCAATTATTCTTTTCATTTTTAGTTCTTTGCATGTTTATTTCATTATTAGTAATTAGTTTGTCTATTTACGTTTACGTTTGCATTTAGTTATTGATTTTCCTTCATGAATTTATTCCATTATTTTGTTTATCCAAAAAATAAAAAAAATAATTTATGTTTGTGTCCTTAGGTTAATATAGCTTAGTCCCTCTAGCTTCTTTTTTATTTTATTTCACAACTTTTACAATCTATTTTTGCATAAATTTTGTAGAATGCTTAATTAGGTAATTATTTACTTCTAGTAATTTTCTTAGAATCTTTAGATTTACACACTATTATTTATTTGCATATTGCATTTAAGTCCCTATTTTGCATGTTAGTCCTTATGTTTAGGTTTCTATTAACTTCTCTTCTAAAAATACCAAAAAAATCCAAAAATTCAAAAATATCAAAAATATATTAGTTTGGGCTAGTAATTGAAGGGAGCTTCTAATACCATTTGAACAGGCTTTGATACCACTTGATGGAGCTTCGATACCACTTGATAGGATCTAAAGATATAATATATATATGGCTACGCGCACAAATACTTAATCAAAATGTTAGTAATACAAAAAGATTTGCACAAAATACAATCACAGAAATTGGCACAATATGTATAGTGGTTCCCCTCCCTTGGGTACTTCACTACCTAAGTCTCCCAGCTTAGGATTTTTAACCCGATTCTCTCAACCCCGAGAGAATCAATTTACTAAATCGATGTAATTAACGGGTTACCTCAACCCAAGTACAATAACGGGTTTGTTACAACCCAAAGAGCAACAAACTCAAAATACAAATAAGAACTGGTGTAAGAAAGAGAACTCTTATAATAAAGAATTCCTATGCCTCCCAACAATAATTAAAAGAATACAAATTTGAGAGCCTAGGATGGACGTGAATCGCTTCGTAGATGCGTGAGAAAAACACGTTGTTAAGCTTGAAAGAATGTAGAGAAAGTGAATGGCAAGCTTCTTCTTTCTCTCTTGAAAATATAGTGGAAATTTGAAATATAGCTCTAGAAATTCTCTTCTCTATTTCTTATGTGCAAACTAAGGGTCCAAGGGTTTATTTATAGAGTTAGGACCTAGTTGGGACGTCTACTAGACGTTGGGGTTTAAATCCCAACATTCATATAGGCAAAATTAATTTTCTAGCCGTTCAGTTTTGAGCCAATGGCTACCTGGTATCGGTACTAAAGTATGGGTACCGGTACTCGTTGCTTCCAGATTTAGGTTTCAAACTCTTAACACAAATCTGTAACCCACTTGTACCGGTACTGATCATTAGTACCGGTACTCGTTACCTCCAATATCGGTACTGATCATGAGTACCGGTACTCGCTGGGTACAGGTTTGTTTATTGACAAAACCTAAACCTGTAACTCACATGTACCGGTACTAAACTTTAGTACCAGTACTTGTGGGTTAACAAGTACCTTTTTTAAGTGATTTAATCAATTATGTTCTTTGAAAATGATCACAATATTAATCCTAATTTATCTCTAATTATTTTTACGATCTAAGTTATATTCCCTTGTTAAGAGGCATACGATCTATTAATATAAAATCTAAAATAAAGAAACTAAAGGTCGAAGATGATCTTCTCCTCCTTGATTCTTCCTTGTCATCTTGCCTCCTTATCATGATCTTCTCCTTTTCATCAAGCCTCCATCATTTCCTGTTTGCCTTGATCTTCACCTAAATCTGAAAGAACTCAATTGCAAACATTAATCCATAATAATTTTGTTAACACCAAAATAAGATGTGGAACAAGGTTTCAACAATCTCCTCCTTTTTGGTGTTGACAAAACTATCTTACAAATAAATAATTAAAAAATTTAATAATGTTATATGAAGGAAAAAAAAATTAATTAAATCCTCCCCCTAAAAATATGCTATTTACCCTCTATCTTTCTTCCCCTCTTTGTCAATCACAAAAAAATGAAGAAATATCATACCATAAAATTTACCAATAGTAAAATGGAGCTTGTGGATACCAAGCATCTCTCGTCCAACATTCTTGGTCTTCATTCAACCTATAGAAAGGTTGAAGCGTTCCATTATGTGCCTTGAACACCTATTGATTACTTTGATCTACTCCTGCAAAACAAATATTTTTTCTAGGTACCCATTTTCTTGTGGGTCATTGATGGTTTTATAGATCACTTTAGTGTTAGATCTATAATTCTTAAGATTCTTGACCATTTGATAAATCCATGCATGTCTAGGTGCATGTGATTTATTTTGTGTTCTTCTTATTATTGAACTTGATTTTTAAATTATTACAAAATTCCGTATTCAGCCTAGTTATTATTTTTAAAATATTCAAAGTGTCCTCAAAGTGTTCATAAATATCTTCTAATTCTACTATTTTTGCATGTAATTTATTGTTAGTTTCTTTGAACATATCTAATTCTATTTCTAAACAAGATTTCTCTATTTCTAGAGTTCTATAACTATCATGCAAAACCTTATTTTCCTTTTTAATCATCCTAGCCTTATTATATAAATCTTCATATGCTTGTACTAATTCATTAAAGGTGACTTCAGAATCTACCTCATTTTCCGAGTTGTCATTGTTTACCATTAAGCAAAGATGTGCAACTTCTGTTTCTTTAGATTCTTCGGAAGACGATTCCATGTCAGAATCACTTTTATCCCAAGTTGCCTTGTATGCCTTTCTTGAAATCTTCTTTTTCTTTCGATCGAGTTCTTTTGTGTCTTTCCTTTTGTCTTCCTTCTCCTTATTCATTGGGCAATCCTTCCGCAAGTGGCCCTTCTTGCACTCATAGTAAATAATATTAGTTGAAATTTTATTGACTTGCTTACCTTGTTTCTTGAGAAATTTACGGAATTTCCTAGTAAGCATCTCCATTTCTTCATCTTTGGATTCCAAGGTTGTTGAGTCCGAGTCCTTAATTGCTCTAAAAGTAATATTCTTTATTTTACTAGACATCTTTTCCTCCTCGTTCTTCTTCATGTTTTCTAGTTGGATTTCGTAAGCCATAAGACTACCAACTAGATCATCCAATGGGAGAGTGGAGAGGTCCTTTGCCTCTTGGATGACTGTGGTTTTTGGAGACCAATCACTTGTAAGAGATCTTAAGATCTTCCTTACAAGCTGCTCTTCCGTGAACTTCAATCCAAGGTTCTTTAGGGGGTTAACTATTTCCCCAAACCTTGTGTACATGTCTTTGATCGTTTCTCCTTTGGTCATCCTAAAACACTCATAATTTTCAGTTAGAATTGAGATACGAGTTTCCTTTACCTTGTTTGTACCTTCATAGGTGACCTCAAGAGTGTTCCAAATTTCGTATGCGGATTCGCATGTCGAAATTCGGTTGAACTCTTCCCTTGACAATGCACAATAAAGTGCGTTCATCGCCTTTGCGTTGCCCACGATCCTTTTCTTCTGATCCATTGTCCATGCTACTTCTTGTGGCTCCGGATCCAAGTACTTCTCTCGAATGAGGGTCCAAGCCTCCTCATCCATTGCTCTAAGAAAGACTTACATCCTCCTCTTCTAATACCCACAGTCCATCCCATCAAAATAGGGAGAACGGGTGGATGATTGTCTTTCGGTGCGCCTTGATGTGGATGCCATCGCAAGTTGAGTTGTTACGTCTTCTTGCAACCGGGCTCAATTTGAGAGTTACAGGTTTGGGTTTTGTCAAGAAACAAACTTGTACCCAGCGAGTATCGGTACTCATGGTTAGTACCGGTACTTGTTATTCACAGTTTGAGACGAATTCTCAAACCTGTGCCTTGCAAATACCAATACTGATGAACAGTATCGGTACTTGCTTACAAGTACCTGTTTTAAGTGTTTTAATTCATTACGTTCTTTGAAAATGATCGCAATATTAATCCTAATTTATCTCTAATTATTTTTACGATCTAAGTTATATTCCCTTGTTTAGAGGCATACAATCTATAAATATAAAATCTAAACTAGAGAAACTAAAGGTCGAAGATGATCTTCTCCTCCTTGATTCTTCCTTGTCATCTTGCCTCCTTCTTATCATGATCTCCTTTTCATCAAGTGTTAAGACCCACGACATCAAACATTTTTAAGACGTCTGAGAGTTGGTCCAGATGTCTTGTTAGACGTCTGGACGCCTTCCCAAACGTCTGGAATTTAATTTTTGCGGCGTACGATTGCAAGTCTGCACACGTGCGCTGATGAGAGCCTCATCATGAGCCATAACTAGCTCATTTTGACCCAATAAAGAAGATAAAAGCTCCTACATAACCTAGAAGAAGGCTTAACTGAAGGAATAAATGCTCTGAGAAGAAAACATGAAATAAAGGTTAAAACTACAATTTTACCATTGCAGTACATAAATGGGATTTCTCAGAAGCAAAACATAGCTCAAATGATATAAATGAGATAAAAAGAGGGTTGAGTCAATCAGAAATGGGTTCATGTGCAATCTAAGAACTAAATGACACTTGGTAACCCTAAAACAGACCCGCTTAAATTAACAAGGTTCCGGTCAGAAAAAAAAGCAAGTAAACCCTCTAAAAATCATGGAAAAACATCCTCTAGGGTTTAGAACACTTAATTTGGCCTTTGGAACCTAGTTTGACCTAGATTAGGGTCCTAGCTCTTTAATTAACCTAATTTGGGTTTTTACGCAAAATGTCCAGTCAAACGAGGTCAAACCTGAAATCCAACTTCGCCATTGGATTCCTTAGGTCCAAATTAGGTTTATACCAAAATTTGGACCTAAGGAGAAGTCATCTTGACCTACTTTGCAATTTAGTACACCCAAATCACAAATTGGTCCCTATCTTTTGAATACCTTTGCAGAGCGCCCCCTAGGTTCTTCGCCTCCTTTGCAAACCGGTCCTGCCGCCATTGCTAGGGCAGAACCGAGCTCTGGCGAGGTTCAGAGAGGGATTGCTCTCTAATCCCTCAGAGATTCCCTCCCAGAAATGGAAGGAGGATTCTCTGAGGAATTCCCTTCCTTATAAAGTCAATTACAATCGCTGGTGTGAACCCAATCTCTCGTGCGAACGCACGAGAGATTTGGGTATCCACCTTCCTTCCAACTCCGGCAAGCCGGCAGACCTATTTGCGCGCTCTTCACGCGCTGACAGGAGTGGCTAGCACCTATAAAACACCCCCCAAACCCTGCCGCAGGACGGAAGCTTGATTTTGACGGAGATCCCTTCCAAATTCCTCCCTCTCCCATCTCCGACCAAACGACCCACAAGCTCCGGCGACCTCCTCCCCTCCTTCTCGTCTCTCTGCTGCCATACCAGCGGCAGAGTCCTCTTCGCCGCTTCCTCCCGCGTCGCGCTGTACCCCGCGCGCGCGCTTCTGACCTCGTCTTCGTCGCCGCTTCCTCCCTCAGGGTCTTTCTTCCCCGACGACGGCAGTTACGAGCTGTCCTCTCCGCCGCCTCCCTTCCTTCCAGACAACCCCAGATACGTTCTCCATCCTCCCATCTCTCTTTTCCCCCAACTATTTTACTTGATTACCCCTCGATAGTACCTAACCGCCTCCATCTTCCTCGCCTCCGACCTCACTCCGGCGAGCTGCCCACACCACTCCGCCACTCCACATGGCTCGCCAACCACCTCGAGAGCTCCGCCTCACCACCAGGAACCCATTCCACCCCATCACTGCCACTCCAGACCTCCACAAGCACCCCCCGACCAACCCACCATCTTCGGCCACAGGTTGACCTAGGCACGCACGCCTAGGCCGACCGGCAACCTGCAACATCACCCACCACCTTCGCCGTGCTGTGGCGAAGGTTTCCAGCTATTCTGATTGGGCCAATAGGCCGTTCTGTTGGATGTCAGGTGTAAGCCCCAGCCGCCATTAACAGCCGAAGCAGCAGGGAGCTTGGAGCAGCAGCAGGCGTCAGGCTTCCCAGGCGGCAGGTGCAGCAGATTCTCGCAAGTGTCGCGAAGCAACCGAGGCCAGCCAGTAGCGCCAGCAGAGTCAACAGCTTGGGCAATTGCATACGAGAGTCTGCGGGCGCGCATGAAATCAGGGCGGAACCTTTAGTCCCACATCGTGGGATTGCAGCACTCAGGTACGCTATAAATTGTATTTGTGCTTTAAGTCGGTTGCCTCCGTAAGCACAGGGGTGAGGTCCCGACCGCGACCCGACTGGCTGCGGATCTGACTTGACCTCGCGGATCTGGCTGATCCGACCCGACCTAGACCTACGCACTCCTCGCGCATCACCACTTGTCGGTGCGCCTGGTCCCAGGTGCGATCCCGACCCGACTACCCGTGTGGCTCTGGGAGAGCGTCCGTGAGTGCATTGCTTGAGAGAGAGAGAGACGCTTGAGTAGAGGGACGGGGGTAGGTTTTTGCTACTGTGTGGTGTGTGCAGGAAGGAAGAACTGACCCAGGCAGCGAACACTTAGCGGCTGCAGAACAGGAAGAGAAGAAAGAAGAGGCTGTGTAGCAGTGAAAGGAGAATTCTTCGCAGAGAAGAAGAAGGAAGACAAGGCAGAAGAGAGAGAAGAACGAAGAAGAAGACAAGGGAAGACTGCAAAGAGATCAGAAGAAAAAGAAGACGAAGAAAGAAGAAAGGCAAGGCAGGAGAAGAAGGAAAGATACCAGAAGCAAAGAAAGGAGAAGAGCCACGGAGAAGAAGAGAGAAAGAGAGATCACATTTAAGACGTCTGATACACAAATCAGACGTCCAATTCTACTTTTTTTTCCAAATCTTTTTTTTTTAAATTCTCTCTTTGAATGAATTATATTTGCATTTAAATAGTTGTATTCTTTGGTTTTACAAAGTACTGAGATTGCTCCCCGTGTTTGACCTCGGATACTCTAGTTGTTCGAGTAATAAAATTTTTTATATTTGTTTAAACATTTTGTCGGTTATACTACAACGTGACATCCTTTAAACCCGCACAAAACGTTGACAACATGCGCGTGCAGACTGAACCCGCCGCCCTCTTTTCTTCTCTCTCTTCCCTCCCCATCCTGCAGACACCTTTCCCCACCCCGCCACGCCTTCAAATACCCTTCCCTCTGCCTCACCCATTCCCCCCACCGTCCCCTCCTTCTTCCAGCTTGAGCGCGAGAGAGAGAGAGCGTGGGCAGCAACTGTTGCCAAGCGCGCGCGGGGAGGAGGAGGTGCAGCGAGAGGGAGAAGAGGCGGAGCGCGTGAGGAAGAGAGAGCGAACTCGTCGGAGCTGCCCAGGGCCGGCCGACGGGTGCGCTGATAAACGCCAGTTTATCATCATTCTTATGCTTTAAAACTAACCTAGCTCTTAGGATTTTACTCCGCAAACGGGATTTTGGGCTGCATTTAGGCATAAATTAGGATAGGCATGCATTGCATTTTTATTGTCATTTTAATATGTTTTTGTGAGTGTTAGGGATGTACTGATGCACAGATCCCTAAAACCCTAGCACTCAAGAAGGCAAATGGTGAAGGAGAAGCCCAGACTAGCTGGAACCCAACTTGATCCAGCTCACCACAGCTGAAACTTAGATTACTTGAACTAGGGTTAGCTCATCCCAGCTCCATTCAGCTAATCTCAGCTGGATGGCAGCTCAAGAGAGTTCACCTTAGCTCACCCTAGCTCAAGTCAGCTCAGATCCAGCTCAACTTAGCTGAGTCTAGCTCATCTCAGCTCCCACTAGTTCACAGGGAGATCTAGCTAGCTCAGCTGAGTTGACAGGAATTCACCCCAGCTCAGATCCAGCTACATCCAGCTCCACTCAACTCCAGCCAGCTGAAGAAGAATTCATCTCAGCTCAGGAAGCTCAAGTCCAGCTCCCGGGGACTCAGCTTAGCTCATCTCAGTTGAGCTAAGCTACCTTAACTGCCTCAACCAGCTTGATTCTCCCCAGGAGCACCAGAGCTAGCTCACCTCAGCTCATTTTGGTAGAAGCTAGCTCACTTTAGCTTGGCTTAGCAACTAGCAAAGAACTAGCAAGCTAAGCCAGCTAGAGTAGCCCCATGCCAGCCTCTTCAGCAGCAGCCAACTCCAGCTCCAACTCCAGACTTCTCCTCCTCAGCTCCTTCCTCCAAACCCTAGCTCCAACACCTTCTCCTCTACTCCACCTTTAGCTAAGCTAGCTTAGCTTATCTTATCTTAGCTTAGCTTAGCTAACAACCAGCTCCTTGGCCATCTATTACCTTAAAAATCAACCCTAGCTAGCTCCACCAACTCAAGCCTACCTAAGCTAGCTACCCTACTTAAGTTGGCGCCACCACCTAGCCACCCCTTCACCTCATTATCTCCACCAAAAGACACTTCAAGTTGGTGCCAAAAACCACCCCTAACCACCCCCATTTTGGCGCCAACTTTCAGCCTCTTCATCCACCCTACACCTACCCATATAACACATCCTAGCCATCCACATACCCCCCTTCTAGAACCTTAAGGTGGTGCCACCTAATAGCCTTCTAGAAAGCCCATTTTGGCGCCAACACTAAGGGGTGTCAACACCCATAACTACCCCCTTGGTGTCCCTTAAGGTGGCGCCAACTCTCCTTGGCCATGGGATCTCCAACCACCTCCATCAACTCATCTTGGCCATCCAATTCAAAGGTCACCATAGCCCCCTTCCTATTCTATAAAAAGCCACCACCTACCACCATTTTGGGGCATCCTCCCTTAGTATATTTTTCTACCTAAACCACCTATACCTACGGCCAAGAAGAAGGAGTAGAGAAGGAGATTAAAGGGGCACATTACCAGCCCCTTTGGTGCCTTCTTCTCCCCACTCTCTTCAACTTGAGCCACGCCAAGGAGGAGGACTCTTCCACTTCAAGGAGGACGGCCAGGAAAAGGAGAAGGAGTTAGGGTGGACGTCCACCCTTGGAGAGAAACTTAGGGCACGCCCCCCTAGGGCTTGCCTTGGAGGACATCACCTTGGCGGAGCACTGCAAGGAAGGAGTTGAAGGACTCTTTTCAAGATTGGGAGCCACCAACCTTGGAGCAAGAAGCCCTCTTCTTCACCATCTATCTAGAGGATTTGTGTTTTCTTTTCTTATTTGCATTTTTCTAGTAGTACAAGCTTTTCTCTACTAGGCCTTTTGTAAAATACTTTATCAATTATCTAGTTGCCTTCTTTGCATTTCTTGTTTGCATTTCTATTAGCTTAGTTTCAGCATTCTTCACTCCCTCTCCCTAATTATTCTAGGCCTCCACTTGCCTAGAGTGAGCTTAGGGAGAGGCTCTACTTGCCACATAGAAGTAGTATTTAAATTGAAGTGTAAACCACTTTTCCCGCCATCAGTTCGCATGTTGCCTTAGCTTAAAAACAAAAAAATGATATATTGAAAAAAATACCAAAAAGAAAGTTGAGATTTATATCCCTAGCAAGAGAATCACTATTGCAAACATATTGCCTCCTTGGACGACCCTAGATACTCTCCTATCTAGGAATATAAATTTAAGAGTTGATCGGTTTTGCACGTTACAACGACCTAATTAACAAACCGCGTAAAACTGCTATCATGCGCGCAGCGGGAGCGTGGTGCTGGGGAGGTTACCCCGGTGCTACTGCAGCTTATGCAGCAGGCAAGCGCGGCGTGGCACGGCCGTGCGCAGCAGGCGGAGGGCGAGGAGGTCCTGATTCTGGGAAATTTTCCCAGAATCAGACGTCTGGACCTACGTCCAGACGGCGCTGGGGACGTCTGGAGTGAGATCCAGATGTCTGAAAGGTACTATATTCCTCATCTTCTTCCTTTCTGCGGATGCGGCCATGCAGGCCATTTCGGCGAAAGCCCTGAGACGTGCCGTGTTGTGATCATTTACGTACATGTGTAGGTTTCGTTTGGGAAGGCGTAAGGGCACGCCCTCCCACACAGATCAGACGTCTAGGCACAACACCAGACATCGGAGAGAGTCTCCACACGTTCGGAGTGACAGTCGGACGTCTGGAACTAAGTCCAGATGGTTCAGCGGGATCTTGGACGTTTGAAGAACTGCGCAAAAGTAAGGTATGATCTGAACCATTGTTTAAGACGTCTGGAAGGTGTTCCAGACGTCTGATTTGGGGCAGAGTTGTTGTTTTTGACCCGTTTAGGGTCCGTTCGAAGTTTGATTTTCGTGTTTGAAATTCCGTTCTTCTCAGAAATTGTTCCTCTACTTGTTTAAAATACTTGTATCCTGTTCTGAGAGGTTCCTTGTGTTTGATCCTTGTGTTAGGACCTCGTTCCATTGCAGCTCTGTGGGTTGCAGAGACACGCGGACCTGCTGATCACGCCCCCAGTACTCTCGATTTTGCGGGTAGAGTGGCTTCCCTTGATTATTTTCCAACATTAATGTATCTTTGAGATAGATAATAGATTCTAGGATGTGGCATGAATCCTAGGACTTGAAAACTAGATTGAATAATAGATCCTAGGATATGGCATGAATCCTAAGACTGGAAAACTAGATTGAATGATAGATCCTAGGGTATGACATGAATCCTAGGATTGGAAAACTAGATCGAATGATAGATCCTAGGGTGTGGCATGAATCCTAGGAACAGAAACATTGAAACGAATGTCGTGAATACATGAATTGAAGTCTTGGAAAAATAGATAGAATAACGATAATTGCCTGTAATTGGATAACAGCTGCTTGTATATGAATGGATATTAACTGTTGGGAACACGAGCTATATGAGAATAAAATTGAAATGATGAAACCTAAATTGGCTTGGTTAAAGAAATATGAGCATAAACCCTACAGGAAATTAGGAGTAGAGCTCCTGAGTGGTAAATGGAATGGAATTGGGGAAGTGAGCTGGCCCTTGAGTATGGAGTACCAAGGAGAGCGACTGTCCCCCCTGTTTAGTGCAGAGCAGAGCTAGCCGCCCCAGGGACCCGGGGTTAGGTCTGGCCACTTTGTACCGACTTTTGGCCCTCGCATACACAGTACTGGGGAGAGCTACTAGTGTAGGGAGAGCGCTAGCCACCCCACGGGCCCTGGGGTTCTGCTAGCCTTCCTACACCGACTTGTTAGGCCCACTGGGCAAACCAGGGTAGTCAGGCGAGGGTGCGCAGACTGTGGAGGGGCAGGACCCCTGTTTGGTTACTGTGGAGGGGCTAGACCCCTATTACTGAGAGGGCTCTACCCTATACTGGTTTCGTGCTTTACTTTGGGCACACCCGTTAACGGAAACAACTGACCGCTTGCCAGTGTGGGGTAGCTACCCGTGCGTTTATCGTGCGTGCCGTAGTCACCGTTACGTCTGTCAGTGACCTTGAGGTGGTTGACTGAGGGTAGGACCACCACGGGGGACTCTCCCGGCCAGGAAAGCACCACATGCTACTTCTACTTTTCGAAAAAGACTGCAATCAAGATCGTTCCCACGAGGAACATTCGAGATCAAGAGAAAGATCTGAAAAATAATTCAAGAATGAGTAAATAAAGAAATAAAGAAAAATTAAAAATAATAGCTACTTGTACTCTTTTATTGTAAGCATCATGTTTATGTACCTGTTTAAATTCTCTACTGTGTGGTAGTGTGTACTGTAGTAGTTCTTCCTTTATTGCTGTACTTTTGTTACTGTTAGTTACATGCATGATGAATGTGGTTTATTTTACTGTTCTTTGGTTACTTTCTCGTTGGACGACTGAGTCTTGGGATCAGTCGAGTCGATCCGATTCTCGTGTCTCGTAGGGATTCGGGAATCGGGTCGTAACATCAAGCCTCCATCATTTCCTGTTTGCCTTGATCTTCACCTAAATATAAAAGAACTTAATTGCAAACAAGATGTGGAACAAGGTTCTAATAGTAATTAGTGGCTTGGGTGATTTGCTTCCCATTGGATTGACTTGGATTCCAATTATACTCAATTGTTATCTCTTTTGTGAGTTTAAAAGCTATTAACTGGTCATAATTTCTTATAACAATGAGAGATTTGTTATTTGCAAACCCTTGCGATAGCCTAGCCTTTTGATGAATGACTGGTTCATTGAGAATTAGAAGGGTTTAAGGCAATCATTGGTTGATGGATTTTACCTACAATCATACTCAGAACTAGAAAGTTTTAGGTTCGAGTGATTGGTTAGTAAATAATCGCTAAGACTCATGACTAGCGGTACTCATGGCAAAAGCCTTTGCCACTGCTCGCAAGTGCAAATGATGCTGGGAAGTCTTGGGAAAAATGATGTGATCTCATCCTTGATAGGAGTAAGGTAGGGCACATTATGTCATTCTTGCTCCTGGTGGGGGCATGTTACGACCCGGTTCCTGAATCCCTACAAGATCCGAGATCGGCTCAACTCGACTAATCCCAAGACCTAGTCGTTCAACAAGAAATAACCAAAAAGCAGGAAAGTAAACCACAATCACTATGCTAAGTAACTAATAGTAAAAGAGTACAAGCAGTAAAGGAAGTAAAAACTACTAACAGTACATATCATCACCACAACAGTAAAGCGGAAACAAAGTATAGAAACAGAAACAGTAACAACAGGTTGAACTCACAACAAATGAAAATACAACAATAGGAAACTACGGTTGGGCTCGACTAGGCCCAGCACCCTCTGCAGCCGGTGACTTGGGCTGCTCAACTCCTAGACCTGTAAAGGAGTACGAGTAAAATGGAGTTAGCGAACACTGAGTAGAGTGGTAACCAAACTAACTAAAGCAGTAAAAGCTAATAGGTAATTTATCTTTTCCAATTATTTCATTTTACAAGTCATTCCTTTTCACCCATTAGTTTACGTTTCAAATCTCTTTCTTGATCTCACATGTTCCTCATGGGAATGATCTTGATTGTAGTTTTTTCCGAAGAGTAGAAGGCACACATGGTGCTCTCCTGGCTGGGAGAGTCCCCTGTGGTGATCCTACACCTAGTCAACCACCCCGAGGTCACGGATAGACATAGCGGTGACTACGGCACACGCGATAAGTGTACGGGTAGCTACCCCACACTGACACGCGGTCAGTCGTTTCCACTAGCAGGTATGCCCAAAGTACAGCACGGAACAGTATAGGGCCTAGCCCTCTCAGTAACATGAGGTCTAGCCCCTCAGAACCAAATAGGGGTCTCGCCCCTCCACAGTCCGCGCACCCTAATCTGACTACCCTGGTTTACCTAGTGGGCCTAACAAGTTCGTGTAGGGTGGCTAGCTCTCTCCCTACACTAGTAGCTCTCCCCGGTATAATGTACGCGAGGGCCAGAAAAGTCGGTGTATAGTGGCCAATCCTAACCCTGGGTCCCAACCCAAGGGCGGCTAGCTCCGCTCTACACTACATAAGGGACAGTCGCTCTCCTTGGTACCACGTACTCAAGGGCCAGCACACTTTCCACTCACATTTCTAGTTCCATTCGATTTATCCACAGGAGCTCTACTCCTAATTACCTGTAGGGTTCATGCTCGTATTCCCCATATCATTTCATACCAGGTTTCATCATTCACATTTCCATTCTCAGAGTATACACATGCAGCTCGTATTTCCATCATTTAACATATATAGCAAGTAGTGTCATAGGTAACTATTTAACTGGCACAAGCATTTCATATTTCATAGGCAGCTCTTATTTATTAACAGATAGTTGTTCACATTTCTATTCATTCATTTAAGATTGCAATTTCAAACACGCATACAAACAGTGCATTACTTCTCATCCTAGGATTCATGCCACATCCTAGGTTTCTAGTTATCCAATATCACATATGCATTCAGGTTGTATAATTAAAATAGGGGGAAATCACTCTACCAAACAACCCGGGAGTATTGGGGGCTCGAACGGCAGGTTCACGTGCCTCGGCAAGCCCCGAACCCGCAATCAATCGAAGTCCTATACCAAGGAACATATCACAATGGAATATTCAGAACAATATAAAAGGATTTCTAACATGTAGAGGAACTCACAAGGAATCCACAAATATCTCGTTTGCAAAAAACGGACCTCAAACGGATCCTAAACGGGTCAAAAACAGGACTGCAGACCTAAATCAGACGTCTGGCACAAGGTCCAGACGTCTTAAAAGTAACCAGAGTCTCACCTTAGGTTCCTACATCAACTTTAGATGTCCAAAACCCCTTCTTGACCATCTGGACCCAACTCCAGACGTCCGACCTCTCCTCCATTCATCTGGGAGTGCTTCCGGTCGTCTGGTAAGCTGTCCAGATGTCCGAGATGCATGGAAGGGTGTGCCCCGCGCCTTCCCGAAGCTATCCCTGCACGTGACAGACCATATCACCTATCTTTTGCCATGCAGATCGAAGCTGCGGTGCATCCTGCATGGCCATATCCGTAAGAGGAACATACCTTCGTGGAACACTGCTTTCAGACGTCTTGTGTCTTCAACAGACGTCCAACCCGTCGTCTGGACGGCACACCAGACATCTGATTCTGGGAAAATCCCAAAACCAGAACTACCTTTTGCTCCTCCTCACCGTGCACAGCCGTGGCCTCGCCTCCTCGCCTGCAGCTCCGGCTGCAGCAAGTGTCGGGGTCGTCTCCCTCGACGGGCTCCTCCTCCTGCACACACCGCTCCGGCTGCACACCCTCCGGCAAGCTCCCACGAGCTCGTGAGCTCAAGCTCTTCCTCCTTGCGCCCTCACTCGCGCTCGCCCCTCTTGCTGCAGTGGAGAGGAAGGAAGGTGGCTGTGGTGAAGTGGGGAAGAGAGGAAGGGGGAGAGGGGTTTTATAAGGGTGTGCTAGGGTTCGGGTGGAGGAGAGAAGAGGGAAAGAGAAATGAGCGGTACTGTCTGCATGCAGCCCGCATGCAAACACAAAGTTACATACCAAATTTTCAATTTCCATACGTCTGGGAAGGGGTCCAGATGTCTGACCAGACATCTGGCCGATAGTCCAAACGTCTTAAAGGGCTTGGAACAAAATGGGTCTTTACATCATAACAAACTTAAAGTAAGTTTTGTCCTCGAAACTTGAGCTAGCTAGGGTGTGGAAAAGGAAATTATATACGTATAACAAACTTAAAGAGGACCGAAGCTGGTCCGAAAAGACGTACCCTCAAAAAGCTCCAGGTACCACTCTCGCATCGCCACCTCAGGCTCCCAGGTAGCCTCCTCGTGCCTCTGGCTCCTCCACAAGACCTTCACTAGGGGTAGCTACTTCCGTCTCAAACTCCAGACGGCTCTGTGTAGTATCTGCACTGGTCTCTCAAGGTAGGTCAGGTTGTCACCCACCTCGACACTCTCGTGGCTCAGAATGTGACTGGGATCAATGACATAGTTCCTGAGGTTGGACATGTGGAACACATCGTGCACACCAGAAAGCTGGGGAGGAAGGACAAACCGGTAAGCAACAAGTCCTACCTGCTCCAGGACCTCAAAGGGCTCCACAAACCTCGGCGCGAGCTTTCCTTTCACCCCAAAACATTGCAGGCCCTTCATGGGCGAAACGCGAAGAAAGACGTGGTCCCCAACCTCTAACTGCACCTCTCTGCGCTTCTGATCGGCATAACTCTTCTGTCTGCTCCTGACAGTTGATAAACGCCAGTTTATCATCATTTTTATGCTTTAAAACTAACCTAGCTCTTAGGATTTTACTCTGCAAACGGGTTTTTGGGCTGCATTTAGGCATAAATTAGGATAGGCATGCATTGCATTTTTTATTATTGTTTTAATGTGTTTTTGTGAGTGTTAGGGATGTACAGATTCACAGATCCCTAAAACCCTAGCACTCAAGAAGGCAATTGGTGAAGGAGAAGCCCAGACTAGTTGGAACCCAGCTTGATCCAGCTCACCATAGCTGGAACCTAGCTTACTTGAACTAGGGTTAGCTCATCCCAGCTCCATTCAGCTAATCTCAGCTGGATGGTAGCTCAAGAGAGTTCACCTTAGCTCACCCTAGCTCAAGTCAGCTCAGATCCAGCTCAACTTAGCTGAGTCTAGCTCACCTCAGCTCCCACTAGTTCACAGGGAGCTCTAGCTAGCTCAGCTGAGTTGACAGGAGTTCACCCCAGCTCAGATCCAGCTACATCCAGCTCCCCTCAACTCCAGCCAGCTGAAGAAGAATTCATCTCAGCTCAGGAAGCTCAAGTCCAGCTCCCGGGGATTCAGCTTAGCTCAACTCAGTTGAGCTAAGCTACCTTAGCTGCCTCAACCAGCTTGATTCTCCCCAGGAGCACCAGACCCAGCTCACCTTAGCTCAGTATGGTAGAAGCTAGCTTACCTTAGCTCGGCTTAGTAGCTAGCAAAGAACTAGCAAGCTAAGCCAGCTAGAATAGCTCCATGCCAGCCTCTTCAGCAGCAGCTAGCTCCAAATTTCAGCTCCAGACTTCTCCTCAGCTCCTCCCTCCAAACCCTAGCTCCAACACCTTCTCCTCTACTCCTCCATTAGCTAAGCTAGCTTAGCTTAGCTTAGCTTAGCTTAACTTAGCTATGCTCCAACTTCCTTGGCTTGTACTACCCCAAAAACCCACCTACCAACTCTACCCAACTAGCTCCACCTAAGCTCCACATAAGCTAACCTACTTGGCACCAACCTAACCTACCCACCACCTCCAAAAGACACCTAAAATTGGCGCCAAAAACTACCCATAACCACCCCTTAATGGCGCCACTTTTCCCTCCAAAATCCCCCCCTCATCTCCACCACACAATCCTCCTTGAATCCATCTCCACCATCCACCTAACCCTCCTTCTAGAAGACCCCATGTTGGCGCCAACATGGGGGTGTCTATCCACCACCAAAAGACACCAACACCACCATAACCACCCCCTTTAACACCCCTTGGGGTGGCGCCAACTAACCCTAGCCATAGGATCACCAACCACCTTCATCCTTCCATCCTAGCCCTCCATTTCAAGGGGTACCTTAACCCCCCATCCTACCCTATAAAAAGACCACTACCCACCACCATTCAAGCCATCCTTGGATAGCCATTTCACTCTCATATTCCACCAAGAATCCCACGTCCAAGAGAGAAGAAGAAGAAGAAGATTAAGGGGATATTATGTCCCCTTGGTGCCTTCCCCTCTTCCCTTCTCTCTTGGGTCACGCCAGCCAAAGGAGAAGCCAGGCAAGGAAGATCTTGGAGGAGATCTTGAAGGTGGTCACGCCACCTTTGAGGAGTTTTAAGGGTGGTGCACGCCCACCACTTTGGAGAGAGCATTAAAGGTGGTAGCTTCCACCTTGGAGGAGCTCTCAAGGAAGGAGAAGAAGGAGGCCCTCTTTTCAAGCCAAGGAGCAGCTAGGCTTGGAGCAAGAAGACAACCTTCTTCACCATTGTTACAAGAGGATTTGTGTTTCTTTTCTTGATTTTAAATTTTTCAATTCTAGTAGAAGCTTTCCTCTACTTGTCCTTGAAAAGAACACTCATTCTACTCAATCAAAAATTACCTTCTTTTAAGCTTTTTATTGCAGTTGTTTGTTTTGGTTCTAGCACTTATTTCACCTCTTCTTCCTAATTACCCTAGGCCTACACTTGCCTAGAGTGAGCTTAGGAAGAAGATATTTCTATCTTTTAGATTTTTAATCATTTGTAGGTGTTAGTTCTTTTCGCTACAATCTGCCGTTTGCCCTCGTCTTTTCAAAATACAAAAAAATTACATATTGAAAAATATTAAAAAGAAAGTTGAGATTGTATTCCAAGCAAGAGAATCATTATTGCAATTTTTGCCTCCTTGGACGACCCTAGATACTCCCCTATCTAGGATATAAATTTTAAAAGCGAAAGCGGATTCGCGTGTTACAACGACGTTAAAAAACTGCTTTTACAAATCACGCGTATTTCGCTATCACTTTTTGGCGCCGTTGCCGGGGAGGCACGGCTTTGCATTAACTCATTTTCTCTTACTTGAAGTGGATCTCATCCCCTTCTCTTTCTTTCTTTTGTGTGTGCAGGAACTACAGCGGGAAAGCGGGAATCTGGAAGCGAGAGCTTAAAGATCCTTTTCTTCCCGCGAAAATTCAGGTTGGTTCCTCTTTCTAGTCACATAATTAATTAAAACTACCAAAAATATATTAAACTTGGCTTTCAGGACCATAAACACTTAAATTAAGTGGAGTGGTGCATTTTAAAATCATTGTTTGCTTGTATGCTTCTTTAGCACCATTCCATTGCAAGTATTGGTGTTCTGTTTTTTGGGTCTAGATTTCTGTCCAGACTTGAAAAATAGATTCCTAACACCACAGGCCTCCTAAAATCATAAAATTTCATATAGTGATTCCCAATTAAGTTTGGAACATCTGTTCCAAATTTCAGATCAATTGGATTTGTAATTAATTTTTAAAAATTCGTGGATTACAGAGGGGTCACACCCTCTAATCTTCCTGTTTTGCTACTGTCCGCGAATTTTCAGAATTTTTATACTCATCCAATTTTTGTGAAATTTATCTTGTTGGAATCCCTGTGAAATATTACATATCATATAAAATCATAAAAATTTTCTGAGGTCGGTGGTAATACTGAAAAGTCTATAATACCCACGGGTATTATTTCTGGACTTTGACACCAGTACAATTAAAAATTCAAAACTATTATCAAAAAAATTCCTAAAATCTTACAAAAATCTTTTCTGGAATCCTTGTTTGATTTTATTCAAAGTAGTGGTGTTGTTTGACTTGTTTGGACCACTACTTAATTCTGAAAGCCTAAAAAATAACTCATTGGTAGTTAAATTTCTGTCTTAGGGATAATTGGCTTAGGGTTTCTTTCTTTCTCTTTTGAGGATTAATTCAAAGGAAATATACAATCACCCATACAACTTGTTTTCCTTTGATTGTGGGTTTTCAAACTTGTTTGAAAATTTAACTAAAGAAACCCTAAAATACATTCAATTAAATCAAATCCTAAAAGACAAAAATACAAAAAAAAATTGTGTGACAACTTGATTTTCATTGGAGCCACTCTCCAATTCCTGCACACACACAAAAAAATCAAATAACAGGGCAACAACCCAATAAACGCCCTCCACATTCCGTGTGCACTATAGAATCCTAGACCTAATTAAAATTTGTAGCAACTTGACCCCTAAGGCTTTATCAACTTAGGCTTGCTATTTAGGTCTTAAGTTTTCTTTAGTTAGTACCAATTCTGTCATCTGTATCTGGTGTTCAGGCTGAGGGGCCGTGTCAAACGACCAGGCGCGGGTTTGTACAAGCACCTGGGGTTTTCCCTGGGAAACGTTTGGGCCCAAACCTCCCCTTAAGCAACTTGGCTAGATTTGTTGATAGAACGGGTATTCACTATTGACTACTTATTTCCTATATAGACCAAGTCTTAGGTTATTATTAGGGAGTCACAATTAAGTTAGGTCTAGTTTTTGTTTGTTTGAATTGCACACTTTCTCTCATCTCCATCTCTTCTCCTCCCCTCCCGTTTCTTCCATTTTGCACGGGCGGCGGTCCAAAACTCCACACTTGGAGGGACCACTTGATTTTGCCTCCCCAAGAAAAGACTTTTCTGCATTCTTCCTCTTCTTTTAAAATGGAAAATAAAAATTGGTCCTCTAACCCACATGCTAATTTTTCTTTCCCCTATTCTTCCACCCAGGAGCTTCTTAATCAGGCCCCTCCACCTAATTTCTACTCTATCATGGCTCAGCTACAAGTTAAGCAACAACAGTTGCATAAGGATTTAACGAACCTGGCCAACCAAGGGAATCCTGCCACACCTGCCCAAGCTCCACACATTCCACATCTCACCCCTTTTAACACCCGCAAGAGAGAAAATCTGCATAAATCCCATGCTGAGTATAATTGTTATTCTGAGGCTTTCTATGGTTCAACAGGGAATTATGTTTATCCCAATCATCACCCCACCCAAAATGTCCCTACCATCCAGGAGAAATTGAAAAATTCCTCTAATGGGGGGGATTATCCGACCCACTCCTGGACCAATTCGGTTCCACACCAACAACAGAACCCGTTTGGAGGGTATGGTTCAAATCAGACTTATCAATCTGGGCAATCTCAAGAAGACATTAATGCCCAGATGATGAAAACCTTGCAGGAGTTACAAAGAAAAACAAAGGAAACAACCCATCTTATTAACAATCTCAATGATCAAATTGGGGATATTCCGACTCAAAGACCTGCAGGACACTCACCATCCCAACCCACACCAAACTTTATTAATCACAGGAACCAACACCCGGGTGTCTACCAACATCAGAACCACATGATTCGGCCTCCTATTAACCCAATATCACAGCACCTACCCAGTTTCTTTCAACATCAGGCCCCCTACCTCCTCTCAGTGAACACCAAGCTGCATATGCAGAGACTATGAGGAGGGAGGAAACCACCATGGATTTAAGGCCTTCTCAATCAAATGATGAAACTGATTCTCAACCAATGCAGATTGACCCCCCTAACCTTAATAAGGAAGAAGAAAAAGAAACCCCAAAAACACTTGATTCAAACCCTATTTCCCACTCTCAAAAACTGCAATCCAACAATCCAAAATCAGAGCCCTCTGACCACAATTCTTTGGATTTATTTGAGCAAGTCGAGAGGAATATTCCCTTCCTAGATTCCCCCCATGCCTCTAAAGAATTTACTGCAAAAGGGCATGATCAGAATCTAGAAAGGTTGGTCCTTTCAAAGACAGCCAACTCAGTTTTTCAGAGCAAGCTGCCTTTCACAAAAAAGGACCAGGGCACATCACTTATCTCAATTGTCATAAGTGACACCATTTTTCGTGCCCCTCTCGACTTAGGTACCTCTAGTAATCTCATCCCCCCTGTCTTATTTGAGGAATTTCGATTCAGTGATTTAAAACCTACCAAGGTTCAATTTCAATTAGAAGATCGATCTACCATTCAACCGCGGGGAGTTGTTGAGGATAGTATTATCAAGGTCCGGAATTGTCTATTTCCGGTAAATTTTCTAGTCCTTGACATAGAGGTACCCAAGGCTCTCATTAATGCCATCCTTGGAAGACCTTTTCTGATTAGGGCAGCAGCTAATATCAATTCTCATTCTGAGAAAATGAATATAAGTTGCAGTAATCAGACCTTCTCATTAGATTTATTTCAAGCTTCCAAGAGGTCCATTAATCACAAAATTTTTGAGGACACTGATAATAAAATGGAAGCAGTATTTGAAATGTCTATGTTGATCCAATCTCATTCATCTTTGACCACTATTGATCTAGATTTTTTTGATTCTTATTCTAAGGATAGTTATGTGGTCCAAGACTTTCCAGATCAACTAGGGTTTGACTTTCCCCCTTTTCATCTTCCTGAAACATCCACACTAACTTCACACACCCTACATCTCATTGACTCCATTCCCCATCCCTTTCCATTGGACCTATCACTCGACCCACCAGAATCTGGCAATTTACAAGCACTTAAACCATGGCCAGATTCGGGTCACTTTTCCATTTCTCTATTTTATTTTGATCCCTTTATCTTTACCACTCATCTTTTTAGGGATCTTGAGGAAGACACTTTTATTGTGGACATTCAAGTGTCCAATTATTTACATGATTTTCTGTCTTCTGTGCATACCTTCACGCCCGGCTGAATGACGTAAAAGATAGCACTGGATGGGAGGTAACCCATCATTTTTTTCTTGCTTTCCCTTTTTTTTCTTTTTCCAGGTTTTATTCATCCTAAACCCGACCGTTCTTCACTAAGGTGATCCCTTTTCCCTCCTAATGCATGAGGACATGGCATATCTTAAGCATGGGGGGGTGTTTTTAAATTTTTACTATCGATTTAGGATGTTTAAAACCTAAAAACATGCAATTTTCTTTAATTTATTTCCTACTTGCATACCCAAAAAAATAAAAATGTTGAAAACTTTTTGAGGAAAAATTTTGAAATCGGGACTAAGGTCGTAAAATTCACTTCTGGTACAATGGGATTTAATCTTTAACAAACTAAGGATGAGGATATGGATCTGATCATTAGAATTCCAGGGTCTATTTTAGACTAGATCAGATATCCTTCTCTAAAATTCCACCTGAACTCATGATAGTTCAGGTGACTTGATCCTATTTTGTAATATGGAAAGTATTTGACTTAGTTTTTGATTCAAAAACCTGCGGTTCTTGAGAAACTTCTTGTGTCAATTTTCACACACAAGCCAACACTTAAAAATAACTAAAAATTTGAAAAAACTCCCTTGTTTGGATTTAGTAAAAGTCTGAAGCAGATCATTGGTTTGAGTTCCCACCGTCGAGAAGAAGGAAAAAACCTTCTTTGAGGACACGATGTCAACATGTTACCGCCTCGGCGCTGCTCTATATCTATATTTCATATCTTTAGACGGAGCATTAAAGCGCATTTCAGCAGCTCAAGTGTCTTGGACGGTGCTCTACCTATAGCATCGGAGCAAGAGCTTGAGTTTGTTTGGAGCGCCCCTTGTCACCGCATCATGTTTTGGGGTTGTGAGCTCCTGGGTGGTGTCATGGACAGTACTATCCCGAAGTACTGGCGCCAGAGCCCCCTCGAGGAATGGTAACGGGAATGATGATACCGACACATCTGTTGTAAGACTAAGCTAAAAATAAGCATGGGGGAGAGAAAAAAAAAATAATAATAATAATAACACGTCCTTATAAAGGTTGGCTTTTCACAAGCACAGACACAAGGCTTTAAAGGAATTTGCAAGTTGCGAATCAGATTCACGAGCCAGAAAAATCCTAAAAACAAACATTTCAAGTCATCTGAATTAACAAGGGGTTAATTTGTGAATTTTCTGAGGATATATTGATCCCGTTCTATCTAATGCTTGGATCCAAAAACAAATCCTGATGTTTATCTTCAACAAATCCCGTATCTCCTGTGTTTTAATCTACCAAGGTCCCTTAATCTCTTTTTCCCCTCAAAAGTCAAAAAAAAAAAAATTAGATTTCCCAAAAATTCCGTTTTCCAAAAAAAAAATTAATGTTTTGCTAAGAGACTAGCAAAAGATAAGCATGGGGGTGTGATAAACGCCAGTTTATCATCATTTTTATGCTTTAAAACTAACCTAGCTCTTAGGATTTTACTCTGCAAACGGGTTTTTGGGCTGCATTTAGGCATAAATTAGGATAGGCATGCGTTGCATTTTTTATTATTGTTTTAATGTGTTTTTGTGAGTGTTAGGGATGTACAGATTCACAGATCCCTAAAACCCTAGCACTCAAGAAGGCAATTGGTGAAGGAGAAGCCCAGACTAGTTGGAACCCAGCTTGATCCAGCTCACCATAGCTGGAACCTAGCTTACTTGAACTAGGGTTAGCTCATCCCAGCTCCATTCAGCTAATCTCAGCTGGATGGCAGCTCAAGAGAGTTCACCTTAGCTCACCCTAGCTCAAGTCAGCTCAGATCCAGCTCAACTTAGCTGAGTCTAGCTCACCTCAGCTCCCACTAGTTCACAGGGAGCTCTAGCTAGCTCAGCTGAGTTGACAGGAGTTCACCCCAGCTCAGATCCAGCTACATCCAGCTCCCCTCAACTCCAGCCAGCTGAAGAAGAATTCATCTCAGCTCAGGAAGCTCAAGTCCAGCTCCCGGGGATTCAGCTTAGCTCAACTCAGTTGAGCTAAGCTACCTTAGCTGCCTCAACCAGCTTGATTCTCCCCAGGAGCACCAGACCCAGCTCACCTTAGCTCAGTATGGTAGAAGCTAGCTTACCTTAGCTCGGCTTAGTAGCTAGCAAAGAACTAGCAAGCTAAGCCAGCTAGAATAGCTCCATGCCAGCCTCTTCAGCAGCAGCTAGCTCCAAATTTCAGCTCCAGACTTCTCCTCAGCTCCTCCCTCCAAACCCTAGCTCCAACACCTTCTCCTCTACTCCTCCATTAGCTAAGCTAGCTTAGCTTAGCTTAGCTTAGCTTAACTTAGCTATGCTCCAACTTCCTTGGCTTGTACTACCCCAAAAACCCACCTACCAACTCTACCCAACTAGCTCCACCTAAGCTCCACATAAGCTAACCTACTTGGCACCAACCTAACCTACCCACCACCTCCAAAAGACACCTAAAATTGGCGCCAAAAACTACCCATAACCACCCCTTAATGGCGCCACTTTTCCCTCCAAAATCCCCCCCTCATCTCCACCACACAATCCTCCTTGAATCCATCTCCACCATCCACCTAACCCTCCTTCTAGAAGACCCCATGTTGGCGCCAACATGGGGGTGTCTCTCCACCACCAAAAGACACCAACACCACCATAACCACCCCCTTTAACACCCCTTGGGGTGGCGCCAACTAACCCTAGCCATAGGATCACCAACCACCTTCATCCTTCCATCCTAGCCCTCCATTTCAAGGGGTACCTTAACCCCCCATCCTACCCTATAAAAAGACCACTACCCACCACCATTCAAGCCATCCTTGGATAGCCATTTCACTCTCATATTCCACCAAGAATCCCACGTCCAAGAGAGAAGAAGAAGAAGAAGATTAAGGGGATATTATGTCCCCTTGGTGCCTTCCCCTCTTCCCTTCTCTCTTGGGTCACGCCAGCCAAAGGAGAAGCCAGGCAAGGAAGATCTTGGAGGAGATCTTGAAGGTGGTCACGCCACCTTGGAGGAGTTTTAAGGGTGGTGCACGCCCACCACTTTGGAGAGAGCATTAAAGGTGGTAGCTTCCACCTTGGAGGAGCTCTCAAGGAAGGAGAAGAAGGAGGCCCTCTTTTCAAGCCAAGGAGCAGCTAGGCTTGGAGCAAGAAGACAACCTTCTTCACCATTGTTACAAGAGGATTTGTGTTTCTTTTCTTGCTTTTAAATTGTTCAATTCTAGTAGAAGCTTTTCTCTACTTGTCCTTGAAAAGAACACTCATTCTACTCAATCAAAAATTGCCTTCTTTTAAGCTTTTTATTGCAGTTGTTTGTTTTGGTTCTAGCACTTATTTCACCTCTTCTTCCTAATTACCCTAGGCCTACACTTGCCTAGAGTGAGCTTAGGAAGAAGATATTTCTATCTTTTAGATTTTTAATCATTTGTAGGTGTTAGTTCTTTTCGCTACAATCTGCCGTTTGCCCTCGTCTTTTCAAAATACAAAAAAATTACATATTGAAAAATATTAAAAAGAAAGTTGAGATTGTATTCCAAGCAAGAGAATCATTATTGCAATTTTTGCCTCCTTGGACGACCCTAGATACTCCCCTATCTAGGATATAAATTTTAAAAGCGAAAGCGGATTCGCGTATTACAACGACGTTAAAAAACTGCTTTTACAAATCACGCGTATTTCGCTATCAACAGTGCGAAGTCATCTGTGAATCTGCTCTATCACCTCTTGACTCTGCCGGATCAGCCTGGGGCCAACCTCTCACTTGGTCCCCACCTCAACCCAACTCAAGGGCGCAGTACACCTCCGTCCGTATAGAGCCTCGTAGGGTGCCATGCTGATACTCGAGTGATAGTTGTTATTATATGTGAACTCTGCCAGGGGTAAGTGCTCCTCCCAAAAGCCCCTCTAGTCCAGTACACAAGCGTGTATAAGGTCCTCAAGTGTCTGTATCATGCGCTCTGATTGTCCGTCTGTCTGGGGTTGGTAAGCCGTACTGAACCTCAACCGTGTCCCCAAGGCCTGCTGAAACTCAGCCCAAAACTGGGAAGTAAAATGGGTATCCCGGTCGGATACAATCTCACGCGGAACTCTGTGTAGACGTACCACGTCACGAATATACCTCTCCACCAACTGCGCTGGTCCCCAGGTGACTTGGATCGGCAAGAAACGTGTCATCTTTGTCAATCTGTCTACAATCACCCAGACTGTGTCGTGTCCTCGCTGGGTAATGGATAAGCCCACCACCAAGTCCATGGTGATGCTCTCCCACTTCCACTCTGGCACAGGAAGTGGCTGCAACGGCCCTACAGGCCTCTGATGCTCGGCCTTCACCTGCTGACACACCAAATACTACTACACGAACTCACCTACATCCCGTTTCATCCCTCTCCACCAAAAGTCACGTCTCAGATCATGATACATCTTCGTGTTCCCGGGATGTATGGTGAACCTGGACCCGTGCGCCTCAGTCAGGAGCTCTCTCAACAACTCCTCGTCCCTAGGAACGTACAAATGTCCCCTCATGCGCAGCACCTGGTCTGTAAAGGAGAAGTCTCTTGGGTCCCCTGACAGTACCCTGTCTTGCAACAACTGCAGGTACAGATCTGTCATCTGTCATGTGATGATGCAGTCTATCAGCTCTGGTCTCATCTATCATATCATTGTCACTACCCCACAATGCCCCTGTAACTCTAGGGATCGCCAACAACCCAACTCCTCCATAAGTCTCCAACTCTGTGCCTGTAAACTGGCCAAGTGGGCGGGCACCTTCCGGCTCAAGGCGTCAGTCACCACGTTGGCCTTTCCCGGATGGTAGGAGATGCTGCAGTCATAGTCCTTCAAGAGCTTTAACCAACGTCTCTGTCTCACGTTAAGCTCCTTCTGATCAAACAAGTACCTGAGGCTCTTATGATCTATGAAAATCTCAAAGGTCTCACCGTAAAGGTAGTGCCTCCATCTCTTCAGTGCAATGACAACTACTGCCAGCTCTAAGTCATGGGTAGGGTAGCTATGCTCATGGGGCTTCAGTTGCCACGAAGCGTAAGCGACAACATGACCTCGTTGCATGAGCACACACCCTAACCCCTGCAATGAAGCGTCCATGTAGACAACAAAACCACCACTGCTATCTAGGATGTTAAGCACAGGAGTCGAAGTCAGCCTCTCCTTCAACTCCTGAAAATATGCCTCACAAGCGTCTGTCCAAGCAAAAGGCACGTCTTTCCAGGTCAAATGAGTCATAGGACGTGCAGTCTGCGAGAAACCCTTGATAAACTGCCAGTAGTAACCTGTCAGTCCCAAGAAACAGCATATTTCTGTCACTGTACGTGGCCTCTCCCACCTGAGTACTGCCTCTACCTTGGTTGGATCCACAGCCAAGTCATCCCCTGAAATCACATGACCCAAGAAGGTCACCTGCCTCAACCAAAACTCATACTTGTTGTATTTGGCATACAGCCTGCGTAGTCTCAAAGTGTCCAGAACCATCCGCAAGTGCTGTCCGTGTTGTGCCTGATCCTGCAAGTAAACGAGCACGCCATCAATAAATACCACCACAAACTGATCCAGATACGGTCTGAACACCCGGTTCATCAAATTCATGAAGGTAGTGGGGGCGTTGGTTAACCCAAACGGCATGACCAAAAACTCGTAGTGTCCGTACCAGGTGCGGAAAGCTGTCTTGGAGACGTCGGTCTCCCTGATCCTCAACTGGTGGTAGCCTGATCTCAGATCTATTTTGGAGAATATCGTGGCACCTCGTAACTGGTCAAACAAATCATCAATCCTCGGCAGCGGATACCTATTCTTGATGGTGACCCTATTCAGCTGTCTGTAGTCGACACAAAGGCATAGGGTACCATCCTTTTTCTTCACAAATAACATCGGGGTTCCCCACAGGGATGCACTGGGCCTCACAAAGCCCTTATCCAATAGGTCCTGCAACTATGACTTGAGCTCTCGCAGCTCAAGTGGTGCCATCTTGTATGGTGCCATAGAAATGGGGCTGGTCCCTAGTACCAGTAAGATCTCAAACTCGATCTCACGCTCAGGTGGTAGTTCTGGCAACTCCTCTGGAAACACGTCGGGGTACTCTCTGACCACCGGAATGCTTTGAAAGTCTGCCACAAGGCTAGGCTCTGCCACTACAAAAGTTAGAAAGCCCTCACACCCCTGGCCCAAAAGTCTCACTGCCCAAAGTGCAGAAATGCACCTGAAGCCTCCATCCATCGGCTGTCCGTGAAACTTAAAGGAAGGCATCTCCGATATGGAGAAGATGATCTTCCTCTCAAAACAATTCACGAAGGCATGGTAAGAGGATAGCCAATCCATCCCCAAAATCACACCAAAATCCTCCATCGGTATCATGATCAGGTCAGCGGGAAGGCTGTGTCCCCCAATACTGACCTCACAGTCTGTGTAGACCTCCTCAGCTACAAATAGCTGACCACCCGAACCTCTTATCACAAATGGATCCTCTAACAACACGCAGTCCTATCCCAAACCGACAGCAAAACTCGCAGCAACAAACGAGTGCGTGGCACCGGAATAAAAAAGTATGTAAACTAATCTGCCAGAAACTGTACCCATACCTGCCACCACTGAACCTAATGCCCTGGCATCTCTGTGTGTCAGGGCGTTGATACGCCCCTCAGCTCTCGGTGCAGAAGAAGCAGCCACACTCTACGTCGGACGGGTAGCCGCTGGCCGGTACCCTCCCCGCGACTACTGTCCTCCCCCACACGTCTGGGAACCATGACCACTTGCTCAGCCTCCAAAGCTCGGTGCGGGGAGCATCTGTTGCGCTCCAGCCCTAGACGGGCAGTCCCTCCTGATGTAGGCCGGCTGGCCACACTGGTAGTAGAGGGGAACTCGACTCCCTCCCTCGGTAGGTTCCTGCTGATGGCTGGGCGGGGGTCTAGTGTTGACAGCTGGCCCCTGTCGGGGGCGCCCAAAGGCCACTGATGGCCCCGTAAAATGAGACGGCTCTCTTGCGGGTGCCGCGTGCCTCCTCTCTCGTCGGCCCTGTGATTACTCTGGCTGGTAGGGCCTCTTCTGTCCACTGTCGGTGTCTCGTGTGGCCGGGTTGGTTTTCTCATACGTCATAGCTGCCTCCACCACTCTCGAGAAGGTGGGCAGCTTCAGGGGTTTGACATACCCCCGAATGGCAGGTTGGAGCCCCTCGGTGAACCTCCATAGGCACTCCTCCTCAGTAGCCACATCTATCGCAGCAAAACGTGACAGCTCCAGGAAGCGCGTGCGATACTCACTAACAGTCATCGTCCCCTGGCGGAGAGTGTGGAACTCCCGCCTCTTCTAGTCCTGCCAAGTTTGCAGGAAGTACTGCTCGCAGAAGAGGGTCACGAACTGGTCCCATGTTGGCTCTCCCCTTTCCTGTCCTCTAACTACCCTCCACCACCTGTGTGCCGCACTCTCCAGCTGGTACGTGGCAAAGGCCACACGAGACTCCGCAGGGGGTGAAGGGTGTCAAACACCTTCTCAATCTGCTCCAGCCAATTCTCTACCTCAGACGGGTCCTCATCCCCCTTGGAGGGGGGCTTCAACTTCCGGAACTGTCCGAAAAGCTCGTAGTGCAGCTATAGTGGGGGAACGGGCACGCCTCTAGGCAGGGAGGGCTCGTGCTCAGAAGTGTCAGAGTGTGGTGGGGGCGGTGGAGGACCACCCCCTGCCCCTCGTCCAGCGCTGCGACGGTCTCTCGACCCCACAGAGGACTCCCCCTCCACGTCCCAAGGGAGAGGCGCCCATTGAGGTGGGTGGAGCTCCTCTCATACTATGTCTCATATCAATTGAGCGAGGTCCTGGGCCGAATGCTTGGGAGAAGTGGCTGGTCAACTGGCACCTCGGGCCTGGCACGTCTGCCCCTCCGACCTCGTCCACAGCTGCGGCCCGCCTCAAGGACTCCATGTCGAGGCATCTCCTGCAAGGAGATGCGGAAGACAAAACAAAAAGAAGTCAACACTAATGGACTTCAGCGAAAGAACTCAGAATAGATGTCAAGCGGTACGTTGTGGTGGTTACTCTAGTTACATGCACGTGAATTGGTTATTCTCACACTAGTTGGTTCATTTCTCAGGACGACCTTACTCTGATACCATCTTGTTACGACCCAGTTCCCGAATCCCTACAGGACCCAAGATTGGCTTGACTCGACTAATCCCAAGACCCAATCATCCAACAAGAAATAACCAAAAAGCAGGAAAGTAAACAACATTCACTATGCTAAGTAACTAACAGTAAAAGAGATTGATGTAAAGACCCGTTCTGTTCCGAGACCTTTAAGATGTTTGGAATGTCGATCAGACGTCTGGACCCCTTCCGAGACCTCTGGAAATTGAAAATTTGGTATGTAACTTCGCGTCTGCACATGGGCTGCACGCAGACAGTACCACTCCTTTCTCTTTCCCTCTTCTCTCCTCTACCCAAACCCTAGCACACCCATATAAAACCCCTCTCCCCTTCCTCTCTTCCCCACTTCACCACAGCCACCTTCCTTCCTTCCTCTCCACTACAGCGAGAGGGGCAAGAGAGGGCACGAGAGCGAGCGACGATGAGGAGAGGTGACGTGAGGAGAGGAGGAAGAGCTTGAGCTCACGAGCTCATGGGAGCTCGCCGGAGGGCACACGGCTGGAGCGGCGCGTGTAGGAGGAGGAGCACGTCGGGGGAGACGTCCTTGACACTTGCTGTAGCTGGAGCTGCAGGTGAGGAGGCGAGGCCGTGGTGAGGAGTAGAAGGTAGTTCTGGTTCTGGGATTTTCCCAGAATTAGACGTCTAGCGTGTCATCCAGACGACGGGTTGGACGTCAGGTGACGACATAGGACGTCTGAAAGCAGTGTTCCGCGAAGGTATGTTCCTCTTGCGGATACGGCCATGCAGGCCGCACTGCAGCTTCGATCTGCATGGCTACAGATAGGTGATATGGTCTGTCGCGTGTAGGGATAGCTTCGGGAAGGCGTGGGGCACACCCTCCCACGCGTCTCGGATGTCTAAACAGCTTACCAGACGACCGGAAGCACTCCCAGACGACTAGAGGAGAGGTCGGACGTCTAGAGTTGGGTCCAGATGGTTAAGAAGGGGTTCTGGACATCTGAAGTTGACGTAGGAACCTGAGGTGAGACTCTGGTTACTTTTAAGACGTCTGAACCTTGTGCCAAACGCCTGATTTAGGTCTGCAGTCCTATTTTTGACCCGTTTAGAATCCGTTTGAGGTTCGTTTTTCGCAAACAAGATATCTGTGGATTCCTTGTGAGTTCCTCTACATGTTAGAAATCCTTTTATACTGTTCTGAATGTTCCATTATGGTATGTTCCTTAGTATAGGACTTTGATCAGTTGTGGGTTCGGGGCTTGCTGAGGCACGTGAGCCTGCCATTTGAGCCCCCAACACTCGCGGGTTATCTGGTAGAGTGGTTTCCCCCTATTTTAATTATACAACCTGAATGCATATGTGAAATTGGATAACTAGAAACCTAGGATGAGAAGTAATTTCACTGTTTGTATGCGTGTTTGAAATTGTAGTCTTAAATGAATGAATAGAAATGTGAACAACTACCTGTTAATAAACAAGGGCTGCCTGTGAAATATGAAATGCTCGTGCTAGTTAAACAGTTACCTGTGACACTACTTGTTGTATATGTTAAATGATGGAAATACGAGCTACACGTGTATACTCTGAGAATGGAAATGTGAATGATGAAACCTGGTTTGGAATGACATGGGGAATATGAGCATGAACCCTACGGGAAATTAGGAGTAGAGCTCCTATGGATAAATGGAATGGAACTGGAAATGTGAGTGGAAAGTGTGATGGCCCTTGAGTACGTGGTACCAAGGAGAGCGACTGTCCCCTATGTAGTGTAGAGCGGAGCTAGCCGCCCTCGGGTTGGGACTCAGGGTTAGGATTGGCCACTCTACACCGACTTCTTTGGCCCTCACGTACACTGTACCGAGGAGAGCTACTAGTATAGGGAGAGAGCTAGCCACCCCATAGGGCCCGGGGTTCAGCTAGTCACCCTACACCTACTTGTTAGGCCCACTGGGCAAACCAGGGTAGTCAGACAAGGGTGCGCGGACTATGGAGGGGTGAGACCCCTATTTGGTTTTGAGGGGCTAGACCCCATGTTATTGAGAGGGCTAGGCCCTATACTATTTCCGTGCTGTACTTTGGGCGTACCTGCTAGCGGAAATGACTGACCGCATGCCAGTGCGGGGTAGCTACTCGTGCGCTTATCGCCTGTGCCGTAGTGACCACTACGTCTGTTCGTGACCTCGAGGTGGTTGACTGGGTATAGGATCACCACGGGGGACTCTCTCGGCCAGGAGAGCACCACGTGTGCCTTCTACTCTTCGAAAAAGACTGCAATCAAGATCATTCCCACGAGGAACATGCGAGATCAAGAAAGAGATCTGAAACGTAACCCAATGGGTGAAAAGGAATGACTTGTAAAATGAAATAATTGGAAAAGATAAATTACCTGTTAGCTTTTACTGCTTTAGTTAGTTTGGTTACCACTCTACTCAGCGTTCGCTGACTTCGTTTTACTCGTACCCCTTTAAAGGTCCAAGAGTTGAGCAGCCTGAGTCGTCGGTTGCAGAGGGTGCTGGGCCCAGTCGAGGCCAGCCATAGTTTCCTGTTGTTGTACTTCCTTTTGTTGTGAGTTCAGACTATTATTACTGTTTCTGTTTCTGTACTTTGTTTCCGCTTTACTGTTGTGGTGGTGATATGTACTGTTAGCAGTTTTTACTTCCTTTACTGCTTGTACTCTTTTACTGTTAGTTACTTAGCATAGTAAATGTGGTTTATTTTCCTGCTTTTTGGTTATTTCTTGTTGGACGACTGGGTCTTGGGATTAGTCTAGTCGAGCCTGTCTCGGATCCTGTAGGGATTTGGGAATCGGGTCATAACAGGGCATAACTAGTAGACCAAAATTTCCATCCTCTTTAGTCATCAAAGATTTGATAAAGATCAAGGACCTATACTTGATTAAGCTTTAGTTGAGTTAGGTCCTTAGGATCTTGAGTAGTTGGTAGAGGCTCGCTCCCTTAAAGCTTAACTCTTCTAACTATAACTCAACAATTTTCTTAGTATCTAGAATGTGTATTCCATACTTGAGGATAATTTGTCTACTTAGTTAATACCCTGTGCAAGGAAGAGTTGTTTGTATAGTGAAGACAAATGGAAAGGATACATCTTGATCACCTCAAGTAGGGAGGGATGATTTCTAAATATGATGATCTGAATGGAGAGCAAGCAAATCACTCGGTAATAGTAATGTGTATTAAAGTGCTAAAATAGAACCATTAATGGAATTTGATTGGGCAAAACAAGGGTAATGCGAATGAAAACTAGGGGCATAGGAGTAGTAGAATACTCAGCCGAATCAACTTGAACACCACCACATCTCTTGGACAATACACTAGATTTATGTCTCTACTAGGTGGATTTGCTAATCTCTATTTTGTGACCTACTTTCAGGTAATCATGCTAAGTCGTGTAGCATCTTAGAGGATCCGTTGTATTCGTCATCTCAGTGTTGTCAGTGCTCAGTATATTAAAGCTAAAGATAGAATCATAACAAGGATGACACACATTCACCTACTTGGACCAATATTACTTCTTAGGGTCTGCTAGTAGACGGTGCAAGAGCAAGGATGACAGCTTCTTTTGTTAACTTAAGGACTTCATAGTGTAACTTTGACAGTATTGATGCCCTTCTCTTATAACATTTTGGGCTATCTTGTAAATATTATTGGATCAAACACCACCCCTTTTTGTATAGCGAGTGATGTATGAACTCAAGTTTATATAAATGGAATGATTTTGATGTTTAACTATTAGTCGGATATGTTACTTGTGTGCTTGACATGCTTTTACCATTTGATATTGTGCCATTCGAGATAGTTATATTTTCATTGTGATGCATGCCGGAATGTAAGGTGTTGGTAGGTCATTTACGTAATAATAAGCAACCTTCATTAACTCATTAATATTAATAGCCCTTAATCACACCTGTTAACCCCAGTATCAGTTGGTCAAGGGGTTTCAGGACACGATAACCCAAACTTTATTCGAGTTAGTGATAATTAGAGTATCATCCATTTGAGTGAAAATCCTATCTTTTTCCCAAAATTGAAGCATATAGAGTTAGGATATCATCGAATAAGGGACACATTTTTTTGTTTGAAAAAAAAGAAAGGATAGCTATTGATTGTGATAGACATCCAAAATTTTGTTAATAATAAAATTGAGTATCTGGATAAGGGGCATATTTAAGAAGTAATGACATGAAGGGAGGGAATCTGAGTGGTAATGGAAAAGTGGTATGGTAGCCATTTTAATGGGACGAAAGGGAGTAGAAGGATAGTGTTTTGGGGTTTGACAACCATCCGAGGAGAGGAATATTTCAGGTGGTATATTGCCGGAGGCAAAATGTAAAATTCAAAATGCAATATAACAAGTAATGTTCCGTGCATTAAGTTATATCGGTGACATTTAGTCATAAAATATAAATAGGTGATTTTTAGTTATAAATTAAGATATATGGATGATATTTAGTTGTAAATTAAATGTTGTGAATTTAAATATTATTTATATAATATTTAATTATAAATCAAATATCACCAATGATATATATCTAGATATGATTGATGAAATATAACAAATATCAAAGGCGATTTGCTTTTAAAGGATAGTTGCTTTTCATGTTTAGATAACTGCATGCATCCTTGGATTAATGGTGCTTGTAATAGGCTTCTAAGTAAAATTTTCTGCATGTTGGAACTTTAGGGTGAATCTAGATCTTGATAGATAATACCGGCGATTCATAGGGATCCCACACAAATTTAACATCTCAAAGTTATAACGAATCCCCACCCTAAAATTCACGTGCATGGGACCTGCCTACATTTTTTTTTTCAAAATTTTGTAAGAGGTTGGACCAAATTTTTTGAAATCATGAATTTTATGCAATTGAACAGAGTCACCTTTATCCTTTTCCAGATAATTATAGGCACCTTCTAGATATCTTTAACGGACTGGGCACAGCACTGTAAAGTACAATAGCGTGTGTGTGTGTGTGTATTAGCATGAGTAGATGTATGGCATACGTTTCGATCCTTCATTGCAGCCTTCTCAACAAAAGGAGGAAAAGCAAAACCGACCGACCTCTCACTAGTTTCATCCCGTATGCAAAAGAAGGCTGCCAAACGTCACTCTTGCTTAACTGAGCCGTTTCAATGGGTCAAAGATTACTTGCTGTTCTTTGGCCCACATGGCTCTAGAGGTCGTAAACGTAATTTTTTTTTTTTTTCGGTTTTGGGTGGTCAGACACTGCGTTATTTAGGTAAAACCACTGAAAGTGCCACGCACTGCTGTTGGCATTTCAGGTCATAGCAATTCCCCCTAGTCGTATGTCACAATCTAGATCATAACCTGTAGCGACAATCATATATAAGTTGTAAGGAGTCTCCTCTTGTTATTCAAAGGTTTCAAAGTTTCCACAATATATATGGTTGCATGTCAATCATCGCCGTCTCACGTGGCCAATAGTGTTCCGTTAGAACACTAAGTCCCCAAAATCATGGAAGAATATTCAACAATTCTTGACATTTAATTAAGAATATTTTCTCGGCCTCTTCACGGGGACATAACTTCGCACTTGATGACCATCTCAACCGCCACCTTGAAAATACGAGTTTTGTAGTAGTCCAAGTATATGCTTCATTAAATCTCTTGGTGACCCTATTTTAGTTCGCCACTTCTTACTAATACTCCAATAACATTTAAATTATTCCTTTATCATCTCCACCCACCACCAGTTCCCACACCTCCTCCGACCTGGCTAGCTCCCTCCCTGGCTGTGTTTCTCCCTCTCACTCTTGTACCTCCACAACCATCCCCCCTCGTCAGCCACCAATCCTCACCCCTTTCCTTTTTCTCTTATTTTTCGTTTTTTGTTTTGTTTTGTTTTATTTATTTTTTTGTTGACTTTGGGTGCATGGGATTAACGAATTTTGATCGTATTTGCACAGGTGAATATGTATAACTTCTGTTTATTTCAAATTTATGTCTCTGTGATTTATGCTTAATTTATAATTTTGATGAAAATATATAAAATCATGTTGGATCTACAAAAGGAAAAAACCCATTCAATTACTGTCACCAAACAGTTGAAGGGAACGGTTCCCCCACCGCAAAACAAATGCACCCTGAGATCGCATAAAAAAGAAAGCTGCTCGATCGAGAGATGTGTTAGTTCAGCTACTCCTATCGAAATTACTATTGATATTCATTCTCCTAACCTCTTATGTATACTTGTTCTTTCGTTCTCACTGACACTCTCAAAGAAGGGTCATGAAAGTCTCCTCAGTTTGGCATTTGAAGCCTTGTTGAGAAATTAGAAGAAAATAAATTAAAAAAATTCCTCAAGAATTTGGCCAATCTTTCCATAATCTCCAATACCTTTTTGTTGAAGCTAAGATCTCATTCATCCTCGGCGTGCTTTATATAATATTATTGCTCTCTGAATAGCATTATACCATACATGTGGTGTCACAATTATTGAACTTCAAAAGACTAGAATGCACATTTACATGGTAGCTTCCATCCAAAGTAGTCGACAATGCACATCACTAGCTAATTAAATATCAATGTGGCGCACCAATCATGGAGTACAGCAATGCGTAGCTATCTTTGGTGGACCACTAATTAAGGCAATTGATTTGATACCATCATCCACATGTCAGCATCAAAGACATGCATTTCTCAACGCTTGAATCCAATCTCCTCTAATTGGAAAAAGCTTTCGTGATCAAAAAAAAAGAAAAAAGAAAAAAAAAAGGGAAAGAAATGGCAATGGAGATACTCATCATCTAACACATAAGAACCGAAGGGAGAAGAAACAATTGGGCATTCATCTTCTAACACATAACAACCAGTTTTGTGGTTTATGTGATGCAATGTATAATCAGACTCCTCAAACAGAAGCTATGAAACACTACTCTGACTCCAAATCAAATGAACCAACATAGTGAAAATATCATTTAAGGATATTACACAACATCGTTTAGTTATTTCTTCTGTTATAGTTACACCCAGAAAAAGAAAAATTTACACAGCCTCACATCCTTTATTTCAATTTTTTTTTTTCTGCATATGGTTATTCTAAGGGATTTACATACATACCCATCAAATTAATACCATAACAATTCATTTTGTAGTTGAGTATCATTTAGATAAAATTGACCCTAGCTCATATCTGTATAGATTTGAGGCTCAATAAGTTTAAGGTATAATCTCTCAATTGAAACGATTATTCATGATCATATCTCATAGACTATATCTCACTTTTGTGAGAAGACACACGATTATGGAATCACAAGCACCATCACTTTAGTTTAACCCTTTCTCACCTCCCCTAATTTCCTAGGACCCTGCGGTCAAGGATCATAAAAAACTATATATAGAAAGAAATGATCGCTGACTCGATGAAAGTCCAATCTAATGCCATGTTGATTGGAGAAGCACAGATAGACGCATATGCCTTCATTATTATAACTAGAGGCATACATCATAGAGAGCTGATTAATTGAAATAATAAAAGAGCCCTCCTTCAGTAATGAACCTAAGATTATTCCACGACCGCCATGGCCGGTGTTTGAGCATACGAATTTGGGCGTGGTGAATAATCCGCCTCCTATCACACATAAAAAGTAAGCGTGAGTACATTTTTACCAAGTAAAGGCAAACTAAAGTAATCTTTTATCAAAAGCAAATCATAACCCATCCCCATTCAATGCACATCCAAACACAAAGTTCCGTTATAGTAAGGTTACATTTGATAATGAAAATAAATTTATGGAATAAGTATAAGAATAAAAATATAATAAAATAAATAAGTGAGTCATTTTATTTGACTATTTTGATGGATTAAATTTTATGAAGAAAATAAAATAATTTTACTTAAAATTAAATTTACTTCATTCAACGTAAATAAAAAATAAATTTAATATGAAATTAAATATTTAATTCAACACAAACTTAATTAACTTACCAATTAAATACCCCTTAGAAAAATAATTTTTGCCTCCAAACTGCCAAAGCAAATTCTAAGGCTTTCGACGATCGACAGCCTTACAAAAAGGGCATGTGAAGGGATTTTGAAAGATGATAATGGCGGGATTATCAAGGGGGATCGGTGGTGATGGGAGTAGGTGGCAACAGGCTGTGGGTGATGGGGCCCAACTGTGGTGGTGTCTCCGTGCCTACGCGAGTACATGGGTTTTGCATGAGTCCTCGATCGACTGCATGCCATGAACACCTCCAACTCCCTTTCGATTGCAATGTGCAGAGCACACACAAATCTCACGATTAATATAACGTCACGGTGAAGATATGTAGTATTATATGGTGCACATACTATGCTTGAGTTGGCACCAGCAACATTAATGTGGTCCGTTTAGAGGATGCTACCGCCATTCAATGCCAACCTACTCCCTGTGCTTCCAACTCCTTTTTCTTTTCTTTTTTTCTTGCTTGCTTGCCTTCTCACGGCATGGGGTCTCCCCGGACTCATCGGTTTTTGGCTTTTTCAGATTCGATAGTTTGTGGAGAACAAAACAAATTAAGTCGGGCAATTTCTGATATGTATTTGCTTCCTTTGTGTGACGTGGGAATTTTGAAATGGGAGGCTAAAACAGGTATCAAATTGGCAGTCCAGAGTTGAGTGGTTGGGAGGGATTGTCTTTGGTTGTTATTTCTGCTTGGCAGGTAACATTGACGTGGGGTAGAATCCTCATATGGAGCCTTTGTATAAATCGAAACGGATTACAAGTTTGGGATGGTTTGATTCATCGAGGTCATGTTTTCACGTTGCGGGACAGCCAAGGATATCGATTTTTGATAATTTCGAAATTTGTTGTTGGGATCATTTTTCTTCCAACCTAGCTGAGATTACATTCAACCATAAAGTCTTCGGGTTAATTTATTTGAGAGGTTAGAAAATTGATAATTAATAAATATAGAATTATTGTTGATCTGTACTTGTATTTATTCAAAGAGTCATGTTAACATAAGTTTATGTTTATTTAAAGTAACGTTAAATCGTAATTTTAATTCTTCTAATATTTAATTGACAATGATGTTAAGAATATAAAATATTAAAATTATCAAAGACATGAGTAACATATAATTTTAATACGAATTTAATTAATATTAATTAAAATTGATATTAGATAAATTTATATTAAAATAATTAAACCTAAATTATCAAATAATAAGCAATCAAGTAATGGAAGATTAACTAACCTTTTTAAAAGAGCTAATCTTCTAAATAAATTAGACCTCAAAATTTTTATTTCACAACAGTGTTCTTACGTACCCGTTCCCAAAACTAAGAATCAACCTGTGCTCCTGAAGTTGCAGGAAGAGCTACCATGCAAAAAGTTGCAACAAGGCATCTAATGATTAATTGGCTCCTTTTCTTTGGAAACGCTAATTAAAGTAATTATAGATTAATATTCCGTATCGATGATTAAACAGAATGATATTCTAGTGGTAAGTTAAGAAAGTCAGACAAGTTACTCATTTATTACTACTTACGTCTAAAAGAGGCAAATAATTTAGTGGCAGAAACATGAAATTCAACTCTATGAGAGCCCAATTTCTCGCCATATGTTTTGTCTATTCGTATGTGCATGTGCAAGTGATATCCTTATGAATTTGCCAATAACAACAATCATTTTTAGCCGGCTCCTTCCAAATGGTCACTACAAGAAGGATGGATTTTTCCATCCGGTAAAAATCGTGAGGAAAGTCCACAAAATTGTCGGGAATAGGAGTTGACAAATACAACGTTAGTGAAGAGCCTTTCCCGACGATTCCACTCCAAACCGTAGGGAAAGGTCCCCCTATCTTTCTACCAAAGAGCAGGACTTTTTACCCGTCGTTTGGAGCTTTGGCCAACGATTTTTCAATTGTTGGCAAAAGGTTACGATGACGGTTTCATAGACATTGTCAAAGGACTATGCTACGGTTTCTAATCATTGGCAAAAAGTACTAAAACTTTTATTTTTCTTAAGACAATTATTAGAAAAGGCTTTTGGCATGGTTAAGAACTATTGACAAAGCTTTTTTTTGAGATAAAAATTTTAATTCATAATATAACACCTTAGCCGGTGGTAGTTGTGGTGGTAATCCAATTTTAATTTTCTTCAGTCAGTTCTGTTTATTCATTAGTATTTTTAGTTTTGTTTTTTTTTGACCTTTGTGCCGGTAGATGGTGAAGATGGATAATAATGATTTCTCTGATATTATCCTGTTCAATTTGTTTCTTCTTTTATTATGATATATGTGATGTGATTAGACTATGCATGCGAAGATTGTTTTATATTTATATGTTGGATGGTCAGATTTTGGGTGTTTAGGAAATCGACTCGAGCTTCTACCAGGATGGGAGGCTTAGGTTATAACAAAGGGGTAGAGGGAGGAGATGGCTAGGCTAAGGAGGAGGAGGAGGGGGTGGTGGTGGTGGTGCTTGGAGGTGGAGGTTGGGTAGAAGGAGGAGGATGAGGGAATGTGGAGGGGTGATGGTCGTGGTGTAGGTCAGGTGGGAGGAGGATGAGGAAATGGATATTGAGGAGGAGGGTGAAGGATTTATTGGACTGGAGTAGCTTGGAGGTGTGGCTAGAGGTTTAAAGGAGGAGGACAACGAAGTGGCAGCTGCACGAAGGATGCAAACACCTCCTCCTCAGAGGAAATGTTAGTGTGGACGATAGAGGACATTGGAGGAGGAAGTAAGGATGACGCTACTGCGAGGATGGCGACGACAAAGGATATCATGGAGGAGGGGGGGCACAAAGAAGGAGAATGTGAAGGAGGGGAGAGGGTTGCATTGGGTGGAATGAAAGGGTTTGCGCTCGCAACCCCAATTCGTGGGTTTTTTTTTTTAATTTTCGAGCAACATCTTCTCATGATTTTTAATTGTTACCATGAGTTGTTTTGAAATCATGACAAAAAGTTAGTTTTGTCAACCATTTATAAAATTGTGTCCAAAAGATCATTTTGCCACCACTCAAAATCATTCCCAAAAGCTTTTGTCTATATCGTTTGTAAATCATGAGAAAACTGCTTTTATCAATAGTTTGAAACCTAAGCCAAAAGTCTTTGATACTTGCAAATTTAAAGAGAATCCTTTGAGGATGGACCTACACTAAATTGTACACGAGCATGGCCTTTATCCACAATTTTTTAAATGGAGACACCAATTTTGTTGCAGTGGCAATGACTTCTCAGATATGAGTATGAAAACGTATGTTGCAACATGTTTTAGAATGCACGATCAGAATCAACAGGTTGAAAATAAGATTCAACTGATTGAAAATTAAACAGACTAAAATACATCGATTGGAAATAGTTTTCAATTGGTTAAAAATTAAAATATACAAGTTGAAAATGAAAATACATCGGTGTGTTTTGACTTTCTTTTGGTGGTGATGAGGGGCAAAAAATGCCCTCGAACCCGAAACTCCACGAAATGCCCAAAAAGAAGGATCTAACCCAGAAAGACTTGGATGCAGGCGGGCCCGGGGATCCAACCCACCTACATCCAAGATCCCCGGGCTTGCCTGCATCCAAGAGAAGTCTTGCACACAGACAGGTCTGGGAATCTGGCCCATGTACATCCAAAATGACTCAGATACGAATAGGTTCAGGAATCCAACCCACCTACACTGGGAAAGGCCCAGATATAGTCGAACCTAAAGGACCCTATCCGTTAAAAGAGATGGCTAAAAAAGTACAACACGGCCATGCCCCAATAAATGCTGACATGGCCATCGCAATTAATAATCTGACAAGATACGTACCTTATCAGGCAATGTATCTTGTCAGAAGATCTCGCGAAAGGCTCAATCCCAGCACTATAAATAGCGAAGAGAGGTCCTCAAGGCCCTCTCCTAGGCAACTTGAGAGAAGAAGAGAGATTGTAATCCATTTTTCTTATTAGTGCATACTTGGGAGCATTCTCCTCCCCCCAAACGTACACCCCTTGCGATGAAACTAGGTCACCAAACTCTTTGTCTCTCGTGTGATTGCTTGAGCCCGTGGGTCGGACCCTCCGTTAATAAAGGAGGTCTGTTTGGCACGTAAATCATGTTTTAAAAGATGATTTAATTGTAGTATAGCGCAAAACATATCGACAAATAAATTTATAAAATTCGGTGAGTACCGAGTCGTTCGTAGGGAGGCAATCTCGATTTTAATAGAAGATTTTCAATAAAACTAGTTCTAAATAGATATATATATATATATGTATATATGTATAGAACGAGAAAATCAGAATTTTATTGCAATTAGATAGAGTTTTTCACAATAGAAAATGCTAATAGAGACAGATAGATAGATAGTTAGAAAGAGAGAGGGAGAGAGAGAGAGAAAAGAATAAGGCAGAGAGACGATGCCACTTGTAGCATACTTATGCGAGATGCGACAGCACCTCAGATCCAGAGCGCTGGGATGAAGGTTGGAGTTGCAGAGAGAGACAGAGGATCATGGAAGAAGGTGGAAGAAGAAGTTGATTTGAAGTTATGAAGTTGATGATCCATCCAAGGGGGCTTTGGCCTTCTTTTATAGTTTTGATGAGGGGCAAATAGGGTATTTTAACCCTTAAATTCGTGCAACAACCTCTTGGTTAACCAGATTCGTCGATCGGGAGATCAACGGTTCTGATTGGGCCTCAAAACACCTTCAAAAACTCCTATGCTCGGATGTAATCTCGTGACGACACGTGGCAGCCGCTGGTCGTTGGATGGCCATCGACTCTCCTAATCTCTCATCGCAAGTGCGCTTTGATTCTTCGCTCGCCACTCGCCTCGTTTTAGTGCCCGATCCTCGATCGTTCGATCTAACGATCGAACGGCTCAAATTCACGCCTTTGCGTGCTTTTAAATTTGATTCGTGCACCCATCGCTCCTCAGCCGTCCGATCGTAAACTCGCGCCCTCGCTTCCTTCGTTTCGAAGAAATTCGTGGGATCATGCATTTAACACTCGTTGAATTGTACGTTCGGCCATGGAAACATCTCTTCGCGCCATGTGATTATATCTCCGCCCTCCGCTCATGATCCGACAGCCCAATCATGTCCTCTTGCGCTCCTGCCCTGATTTCACGCGTCAGGTGATTCGATCGCGTGCCCTTTGCTTTGCAGGGAAGGTGCTAACCAACTTGCTACTCCAACTTTTTGTTGCGTTTAGATTTTGTTGATGCACGCTCTTGGCCATTGGATGAAGATCCAACGGTCGAGATCTTCTTTCCTTTGATGAGGCGTGAGGAGATTGACGACGTGGATGCATCATGGCCGTTGGATGGCCATCCAATGACCCACAATGTGCGAGGAATGGCCTTCAAAGATGGAGTGGCGATGAGGGGGTGGCCGTGATGGAGCCATGTGGCGCCATCATGGCCGTCCATTTATTTTCCTTGTATCTAGTGATGTTGACCTTCGATTGGGTTGATTTTTGCACCGTTGGACTACGATCGTTGATCTAGATCCATCCGTGCAGTTGGATTTTTCATCTGAGGCTTGGATCTTTCTCCTTTGGCTCCATGGTCACTATTCTTTTATGGACTGCACACGATGCTCTGGTTGTCTGATTGAGACGATTTCAAAAGCGTTGGACTCCCGTCATCATCCTGATCAGATCTGTACAGTCTGATTTATCATTCGTAGCTTTGAATCATCTACAATTGATTTCATCTCCCTTTTAGTGCATAAAATGACAATATTATCTATATGACTAATAAACTAGCTATTGTGCAAATTACGATGCTTATGAATGCATTGTTCCTAAGTTATTCTAGAATCTAACTTAATTCAAGTGATTTAAGTTGCATGATTGTTGTGCAATCAAGATCCAATTGTTTTAATCCTTGAGTTAGATACCCCAAATCATGGGGTTCCGATCAATTGGTGCCATTTGTGGGAAGCGATTATTAGTTGATAACGTTTCCTAGCTCTTGAGGTCTTCTCAATGGCCCCCACAACTCGCAACTCTTCTCGTGCTGACCCTGAGAAAGAGCCAGCTCAGATTGAGTCTAGTGCGTTGGTGTCCAAGAGATGCCCCTCGTTGGTTGAACCAAGCAAGGAGAAGCAGGGAATCCCCAACCAGCCGTCGGAGGACCACGAGCATGACCTCCTCCTAGAGCTACAGGCGAGGGAGGAGCAATTTCGGGCTAAGTTGGTGGCTCTCAGGGCTAAAGAAATTTTAGTCACAGAGAAACACCTTGAGATCAGATAATCTGGGAGTTTGGCAAACCCCTGCAAGGGGAGCCCCACCAGCCAAGCCTTGAAGACGAGCAACAAAGATGGTGTTGCACGGTGGAGGATGAGAACGCCTGTCTACACGAATAGCTCGAGAAGCTAAAGCGAGAGCTTAGTGGCTAGAAAGAGGAGGCTGCTCCTAACCCACCAAAATTCCTCACCCACCATCATCAGAAGAAATCTCGAGGGCTCAACCCGTCACGATTGGCAATGGGAGATCGATCCCTAAGATCGTCTGCTAGTTTACTAGGGCAATGCGGGGCATATGCCCTCAGGCCTACGTCACCACCTACCCCTTCACGGAGGAGGTGATGATGGCCCCCCTTCCTGAGAGATTCAAGCAGCCCGTCATGACCCTGTATGACAGGACGATGGACCCCAACAGCTTCATTGGGAGCTACCGTCAGATGATGTTGGTGCACGGCTACCTCGACGGAGTACTTTGTCGGGTATTCTCGCCCTATCTATCCGGCATGTCCCATGAGTGGTTCAACGAATTGTCAGCTGAGCAGATCGCATGCTTTTAGGAGTAGCGGACAAGTTCTGCTAATATTTTGCTGGACGGCAGAGGGTTAGAGACAACCACGAGAGGCTGTCAAAAGTCCAGCAGAGGAAGAATGAATCTTTCAGGTCATACCTATACTGGTTTAAGGACCAGCACTTCAAGTGCAAGTGACCTCACGATGCCATTGCCATCCAATACTTCAAGTCAGGACTCTTAACTCAGAGGTTTTGGTATGACATCGATGACTTCTCGCCTAGGGATATGGCGGAGCTTTGGGACAGAGCCACAAGGTTCGTGAAGCAGGATGACTCTTTCCACTTCTGCAACCGGCTGGTGGAGGGGTCAAAAGATGATGCTAGCCCAGTCTAGGAAAAGTGGGCCTTAAGTGAATCTGCCTCCATCTCCATTCACAGAGGCAGCTTCTTCAACAAGCGCAAGGATAGCTTCCCGAAGCGGAGGAATGATCTGCCAAGCAAAGGCCGAAACAATGGACCCTGCCAACCCAGGCGGGATTATCTCAAAGAGTACACTCCCCTGGCCATGAACCAGGCAGACGTGTTGGTGGAGGTATGATCTACGGATAAAAACCTGCTACCCCCACCTAAGCCAATGAAGAAGAAGGCTGACTTCGGGCACTATTGCAAGTATCACAAGGCCCAAGGGCACACCACCGAAGATTGCCAAGACCTGTGGGACCAGATAGAGTTTCATATTCGGCACGAGAATCTGGTCCACTTCGTCAAGTGAAGCGAAACCCAGGATAAGGGCAAGGGACCCATGGAGTGCTCAGAAGACTACCATAAGGAGAAGCTTCAACATCTTTGTGGAATCAACATGGTAGTTGTTGAGGGCCCAAAGCCCAACGATGCCATGGCCCGCCACCTTGAGTAGGCAATATCCCCCTTGCTTCCGCCGATTGAATACCACTACCGGGTTCTGGCGGCTATGCTTAGGGTGCCCCAGCACATTCGCCACCAACCCCCCGTGAGCATGGAGGTCGAGGTAATTTTCGGCCTCAATGCCACTCTGAGTGGGCAATCCATCCCTCCCAAGCGGCCAACTCATAGCACTTTCCCTACCCTCTAGTAGGGTGAGAGAGGTCCCATCAAGTAGGCGGCCTCCCAACTGTTTGCCTCCCTCCCAAGTCCGGTGGAGCATATTGACCCACTATTGGTAATGCTACTACTAGCAGGGCGGCAGCAGCCTTGGCTCCTTGTTGATGAAGGAAGAGTCAAGGATGTCCTCTTTCTTAAAACCCTACGACATTTCGGTTTCACGGAAGAGCACCTCTCCCCTTCGGTTCACCCGGTTGTAGGATTCGACAATCATAAGGTGATACCGAAAAGAGAGATTAGCCTCCCCTTATCCATTTGCAACGTGGACAGACAACTCAACCGGACAGCCACGTTCGTGGTAGTTGGGCTGACGGCAGCGTTTGATGGCTTCCTCAGCTGCCCCACCACCTATGCCTTCCAACTAATCCCTTCATCATACTTCCAATTTGTGTTGTTCCAGTCTCCATACGGAGTGGGAATAGTGCACGGGGATCAGTTGCCTGGGTGTGAGCTCCTCATAATCGAGCTGGAGTGGTCCCTAGAGCTGAAGCCTCCCAAGGCACGAAAATGGGGGAAGAAAAGAAACCAAGTCAAGGTGATCCAGCAGGAACCAATCCCGGCTAATCTGCTGATGACTTTGGGACTACAGCCAGGCTCTTTAGCCATGGTTATACAAATGTATCCCGACGACGCTGCTAAGCTTGTTCGGGTCGGAGCGGACCTTGCACCCTCTGAGGTACAGGAGTTGCTGCTTCTGCTCTAGGCCAACATGAACATTTTCGCTTGGTCAGCCAATGACATTCCTAGGGTAGACCCATCCCTGAGTCAGCATCATCTGAACATTCAGGTGGACACCTGCACAGTCAAGGAAGCACGCAGGCATAAGTCAGCCGAACAATGGCAAGCGGTCGAGACTGAGGTGCAAAAACTCTTGGAAGCAAGATTCATCAAAGAATCCATGTACCTAGCTCGAACGTAGTAATGGTGAAGAAGGCCAACGGTCAGTAGCGTATGTGCATCGACTTTACTAACCTAAATGAAGTCTGCCCAAAGGATGAGTTCCCCCTACCAAGGGTGGATTCCCTGGTGGACTCCTATAGCGAACAATCTGATGGGAACACCATCATGAGCCATAACTAGCTCAATTTAGTCATTATTAAGGAATAAATACTCCTACATAACTGCCAGAGAGCCCTAAGTCACTACATAATCATTCTGAGAGAAAGATAAGAAAATATGGTTAAAACTATAATTTTACCATCATATCTTGAATGTAGAATAACCATGGGTTTTCTCAAGGGTTAATTAAGGGTTAAATGATTCTAAAAGGCTAACAAGTCGGTTAGAATAGACAGAAAAGGGTTTATGCGTGTTTTGAGAATTAAATAACTTCTGAAATCCTAAAAACAAACTCGCTTAATTAATTGAGGTTCTGGTTAGGATAAAATTCACCAAAACCCTCTACAATTCATAGAAAAATATTTTTTGGGGCTTGGTACCTTCAATTTGACCATCAGAACCCATCTTGACCCAAAATAGAGTCTCAGACTGACATTTACCCTAATTTGAGTTTTTACATAAATTACCTAGACAAACGAGATCAAAACCTAAATCTAACTTCACCATTGGATTCCTTGGGCCCAAATTAGATTTGTACCAAAATTTGGGCCCAATCTAAGATCATCTTAACTAAGTTTGCATTTTGGTCCAGTCAGACTCTTTCTATCTCATTCAGACCCTTAGCTTTTTGAATTCTTTGCAAATAATTGTCCAATTTTGTCATCGTCTTCACAAATAGGTCCCTGCCGCACCAAAATCTTATTCCTACAACTCTGACGACCTATGATTGAAGAGAACTCCTTCTTTGCTCAATCAATCCCTTCCAATATTAGAAGGGAGATTCCTTAAGGAGTTCTCTCTCCAATGAATTTGGTCATGAGTCTAAAAACCTTCCCAATCTCTCATGTGAATGCATGAGATTTGGGTATCTTTCAAGTTCCTACTTTGACGAACATTCCTAGCTTGGAAGCTTGGCTTCCAAGCTCAAATCAACCTCCTAAGTCCTATATAAACATGCCCAGGGCACGGCCATGCTCTTGAGCTAGGTTCAAGGCCAAAAATCTCTTCTTTTCTCTATCATCGGCCACCTCCAACCTAAGCTCCGGCGGACCTTCTCGATCTCTCTCCTCCGTGCCTCCAAGGGTCAAATTGGTAGCGCAGCAACCTTCCCTATCTTCCTCCGCATCTCGTCGATCACAGCAGGCGCCATCTTCCCCTCTCCTCGTCGCCGTCCCTCTCACAGAGGATTCATCTTCCCCGACACTGGCGATCAAAGCCGATGGCGTTCTCCCCCCTTCGTCTATTAGATTAGGGTTAGATTAGATCCTTAGCTCTTGTAGGTTAGTTTCCTACCCAAAACACCAAAAACAACCCCTCGACTACGCCGCTCACCCTCATCGTCCCCATTTCCGGCAATCCCTCCGACAAGGCGCCCCCATCACTACACTCATCCACATAACTCACCACAACTCCCAAAAGCACTGCCATCCGTCTACGCACAAAACCCCTATCTCTATTCGCCTTCCTGTCCACCCGAACCCTCCGCCGAACAAACCCATCATCTTTGACCTATTTCGCCTTCGCCAACCACCTATACACATCCTCGCAACACGCCACCACCACAATTACATTCCATGACGTCTAGAGAAGCTCTTTGATTGCGCAGCAATCATAAGTCTTAATTGTTCAGAATTAGGCTAGGACTAGTTAGGGTAGTTCATGTATGCATAAGCATTATTTGCATCTTTACTGTTCCTCCTATAGCTATGCATAGAATAATGCTATAATATACTAATTAGGTGCATTATATAAATTGCAAGAAATAAGAAGCTCGGGAGTTGGATCCGAAGCTGGACCTGAAGCCAGAGTTGCAGCAGAGCTGAAGTAGAAGACCAAGAATAAGATGTAGTAGACAATAATGTAAGGGGTTGAGGTATGCTATTCTGTTAAGTAGGAATAAAGCAGTAAACTATGAAGAACTTAGGTCCATCCTAGCCCTAGGACAGCCTAGAAGCTTCCCCAAGCCTTAGCCACCCTTAGATTAGGTCACTATACCCTAGGAAGCCTTAAAACCCTATTTCAAGCCTCTATCTGGATGTCCAGATGAGTTACAGGACGTCCAGAACCCTTAGCCACAACCCACACACCTAAAACCCACTTTGCAGCATTTTAAGATGTCCAGACACTTGGTCTGGACATCCAATTTCTACAGATAGAGCCTTAATTCTTCCCTACCTCTGTTTGGACGTCCAGACAACAAGTCTGGATGTCTAAATTTTCATTTTAAGATGTCTGACACTATTGTCAGATGTCTGGAAGTAGTGTCAGACGTCTGGAACTGCTCTCTAGTTCCTGTTTTTGAATTCAAGCTTGGATCTTGAATTCCTAGGTCCCTAGACCCAATTCCAACCCCATAGGAACCTAAATTAAGGTACCCTAACCCTAGTACATCACCTCTAGACCTTCCTAAGGACCTAATTAAGTCCTCACTAAACCTAATTGACTTTGATCTTAGTCAATTCCATCAGCCTATTCAATTGGACTCATTGAGTCCAATTGAGCCCTGATATCAACACACACTGTCCAATTGGACCCAATGAGAGTTCCAATTGACCTAGACCTACCTTAATTGAGTTGTTTTACTCTCAATTAGGGTTTCACACATCCAATTAAACTTGTATCAAGTTTAATTGCATTTTACCTTAATGAATTAGGGTTTACAACCCTAATTTGAAACCTACCTTGACCTAAACCCACTAGAACCTAACCTAATCAACCTAGCCACCTAGGTTTCGACCTACACACACACACACACACCATCTACATGAAAATACCTAGCCTAGAGTTCTCTAGAACTCTCTACCATGTATTGTTGCCTTGGTTGCTAAAAATAGCAACCAAGATGCATTCAATTTTTAGATCCACCAAATGTGGATCTAAAAACCACCCATCCATCCTCTCTCTCACTCTCCCACGAGCTCCCACGATAGGCCTCTCTAGAGAGTTAGTTCCACACTTCTCTAGAGAGGCTCCCTTGTGTCTACTTAAAGAACCTTTAGGTGGCCATTTGCACCCATCTAGCCTTCCATCTAGTTTTAGCTTCATTCCAACTCCATTACTCCACCTCCATCTCCACGAGCACACCATGGCATCCCCATCACCTCCATGCTAGGCCTAGATCACCTCCAACCTCTCCCCAAGGGTCGGCTTAAGCACCATTGGTCGCCCCTCCTCCTCTCAACCAAGTCAAAGGCCATTGGAGCTACCTCCGAATGCCCTTCATTCTGTTAGCTAGATAAGTAGCGTAGTTCTTCGTAGATTAATGCTTTATTACTAGTTAGTAGTGTGGCTCCATATTCTCCCCTAATGATGCATGCATAATCCCCCCATAGATTCATGTATGCAATGGTTTTCTATTAGCTAGTTTATTGCTTTCAAGCTTTCTTGTACAAGCTTTCCACGAGCTTCACTCTGTAGCCACCATGATGCAATCAATGAAATCATCCTTTATATATCTCTATGTCTATGTGTGAAAATCACCATGAGCTGATTGCCATATTTTCTTGTGATTAAAGTTGTATGCGCGAAATTTGTATTCTCTTGCAACTAAGCATGTCGTGCATCAATATGAATTATTGTAAACTGGCATGCATTTATGAATAAGTAGAGCGAGCTAGATCGAATTCAAATCTACATTTTCTAAACACCTCCCAGAGACGAATGACCGAGACTTAAGTCTCGTTATTTTATAAATTATTTTTGACAAGCGTTTTTGGGCACTATACTACAACGAGATCTCTGTTTTCAAAACACTCACGAGAACTGCCTCTCATCAGTGAGGGGTAGGGAAGAGGGTCCAAGAGGGCTTGAGAGGTTCAGCATTCTTTCTTGACAACCATTCCTGTTCCTGACTGTCATCAGAAGCAGCCTTAGTTACTGATTGCCTTTCACGCTGCGTATCATTGGTGTGCATGTCCTGGAATGGGCCCAAATGTTTGTCATCCAAATTGAACCGCTCAAGGGTGTCACTTATTTCACTATCATGTAGAAGTGGTTTGGAAGCAATAGGTCTATGAGTGTCCTCAATAATGACATCCCCAGGTTCTTATTCAATGCTAAGATCCTGCTCATGGGGTGTATAGATTCTTTCCTCAAGAGTAGTAATTGCTTCCATTTCTTCCAACTATTTAAGAGGATGATCTTGATAGTCAAATGTATGTAGGAATCTGGATTTGGCTAATTCAGTTAGATCCTCAGGGGGTAGGTCCTCGAACAAAACATAATCTCCCCTAGAGTCACTCCAGACTCTGAGTCCGGGCCCCTCAAAGTCATCATCATCCTCTTCTACATTTTGTCCCTCTTGACTCTGAGACTCAGGACAATCTTTCACATCAGGATCACGTACTTCCTCAAAAATCAACTCTTCGTGTTCCTGAGACCAATATTGATCTAATTCTTCCAATTCTATCTCAATTTTCTCATGGTCACTTGGGTTGGGGACTCGTGAATCCTCAAAATATTCGATGACAGGTTTTGGTCCCCTTGATAGAGGAGTGTGTTTAATATCACTTCCTTCTAGTATGATTTCCTCTAGCATCCAAGACTCCTGGAATTTGTTAACTTCTAAATCACAATCCTCAGGGAGCTCTAACTGAGGTGCAAGGTCCTCAGAAGCATAAGGTATATGCTCAGGATCCCTAAGATGGGGTACAGATTCCACCTCAAGATTCAGACTGGGAGCTCGATTGGCTATTTAACTGCGACCTGTTTCATCAAATGTAATGAAGATACTATCATTCGGGTTGAGTTCATCTAATGGACCCATTTTCTCCTTCCAATTAAGGTCAGGTGGATAGTGACCAGGATTACCTTCTAGTTGGCATATCTCACGAGGAATGTCTAAGTGATAGCTATTCCTCAAAACAGAATCCTTGTTGTCATTGTTTTCATTGAAATTCTCTTGGTAATCGGGGATATAGGGGTGGGGATCAGAATTGACTGTAGGAGGATTGCTAAGCTAGCTAATCTCTTCAGTTAGTCTTTGATTATTCCTCAAAATCTCTCCCATAGAATCCATCATTTCTTTCTGTTGTTTTTTCATTTCAATCATAAAAGATGAGAGGCTACTATCAAATTGGGGAGGATAGTCAAGCTCAGGGTTATAATCCCTAGGAGTTTCTGTCCAACTGGGAGTGTAAGAATCATCATGGGCGGGTGGGTTGGGCATAGTCATGGATCGGTTAGGGATGGTGTATCCCTCTCTTAGGTTCTGCTCATGATCATAGGGTTGGGGGATAATCAGACCAATGTTCCTATAGTAGGAGTAGAAAGGATCCCATTGTTCATCAGATGATGGATCACTGCAGGTCGTGGGATTGGAATTCGGCATTCTGGGGTGAAAGTAAGAAGTGAAGTAGCTATTGTAATCCATTTGAAAACATGATTTGAACAACACACCCAAATTAAACACAAGGCAATAGGACTCTCTTTTCTTTCTTAGAGCAGATTTAAGCCAACCTCCAATCTACTCCTTAAAGTTGTCAAATGGTGTTAAGTTTGCACCCGTCTGTTCCCACTTTAGTGGTATAAGAGGGAGTTGTGACTTAAGATCCCTGACAAGCTCTTTGGAGAAGCATAGAGATCGTTTACGTTCTTTCTTGGTGTCCAAAGAATTTTCACAATCAATTATGGGCCCTAAGTCGACCTTCGTGTGTCCTAGAACTTACACCTTGCTTAGATGATACTCTCAGCTGATCAAGTGAGAAGTTACTCCAAGGACAAACAAAGGGATGCAAGTAGGGCAAACCCTTCTTTTGAGGCGATGCGTAAGCGGTGCCTCTTAACTACTCTTTTGTTCCTTTAAGGGGTGTTGCCCTCCGTGAAATATCAAAACACTCGATCAAAAGATAGTACTATCACCATAAAGCAAGATAGGAGGGTCTGCACCAATAAAGAGATAGGTGCGTATAGCCTTAAGGAATCGAGCCTTAGTGTGGTGCCTAATGTGCATGCTCAGTGCTAGAAATATGCATCACACCGCAAGTCTATTTTTTATTTTGAAGTGTGCATCACACCTTGAATTAGGGAAATTTTCGAAGTGCAACTTTGAAAGGTTACAAATAGCATTTATATATATTGCATTCATGAATAGGATTTTTATCAAAAGAATGTATTAGGGATTTTATCCTCTAGTTGATTCCTCTAATCTGCAATCCAGTACAATTTTCACTCACATGTAGATTTTGCAATAGATTCACAGTGAAGACTGATGAACGTCTTCAGTTTGTCAAGAAGAAGCAGTGCTTCTTTTCCTAAACCCTTGGACAGTGTTTTGGGAGTCAGGTAGATTTTCTTCCAAAAATCCACCAAATAGTGTGAGATGAGAGTAAAGTGTACTGGTGCTCTAAGATTAGTGCAAGGAATTTGGAATCCTAGATAATTAGGTAATGATATCAGAGATTAGGCATAGTTTTCGCTCTCGAATCCTGCGTATACATTTTTACGTGAAATTTTGAGAGCCACCAAATAAGGCAAATATGCAGAGAGTGAGTTTTCATAAAACTAGGGCTAAAGTAAATGGTTACGACCATTCTTTACGGAATCCTCGACTGAAGGAGGGTATTGATGTCAAGGTCAAAAATACACCGTCCTATCCTTCTCTCCCGGTGCCGTGAGTAGGCACTTCCACCAAATAAGCCACCTAATGTCTCTTGAGTACCACCAATCCCTTTTGTTTTGATGATAACAAAACACACGTCATTTAACATTTGCACTTGAAGTTTTAGATTTCAGGCAAATTACAAATGGAGACGTGATTAGACGAAGTTCGAGCTCGCATCCAGGATGGATTGGAGGAGCTTGATGGAAAACAGAGGAGATTCGCGAGGAGCGATAGATTGAAGATGGAAGGACAAGAAGAATATGATAGAATTCTGTTTATTTCTTTCATGTACTTTTGTCTTTATTTCCTTGCTCTTTTTGTTCCTTAGAACATCATGTTAAAGAGCCTCAAAGTACCCTAACAGTAGTCCTACGAACACCGGCACAACCCTAGGATACTTAGGTTTTCTGTAGAAAACTTAGAAAACCAATATAGGGTTCAAACAGCCTTTTCAGACGTCTAATTCCAAAAATAGACGGCTTATAATGGGTTTTAAGACGTCTGACTATTGATTCAGACGTCTGATAACATTTAAGTTGGACTTAGTTAGTTCTGTCTGATGAAATCAGATGTCCAGACCTTAGTCCAGACGTCTTAGAAGACGTCTGATGTTTTTGCTAGACGTCCAATTAGTGGACCATTGGCTGGCTTAACAAACACTGAAGATATGACCGTTAGAGCCTTATCAGATGTCCTTAAGCCTTTCCAGACGTCTGATAAATGACCGTTTTACCTCGTCTGACCCGAAAATCTCTTCTCAGAGATTTTCTAGCCGTTGCACTCTCTTGGAAATCCATTCCTGCAGAAAAGTAGGTTTCCAGACGTCCAGCCATGGTGCTAGACGTCCTGTATGTCGTCTGATGGACTTGCACTAGAACCCTGTTTAGATCTGATTCAAGTCAGGAAGAAACCCGCCTAAAATCAGACGTTTGACTTTGTTCCCAGACGTCTAAAACTGATTTTCCAGACGTCCGATGCTAGGATCAAACGTCTGATTACCCTGTCAGTGCAATAATTGTTCCTGATTTCGGCCTGATTCTCTTGGGCTTTGCACCCAACGGCTATGGAAGCTTTCCTAAGCCTTCCTAAGACCTCTATAAATAGAGGGGAGCCTTTGCCACTCAATACACACCTAGCAATACACTTTCACACCATTTTGTGTCCCTTGATCCTAAGAAGCAAGCTCTTGCTCTCCAAGCTCTAGTTCTTCATCTAGAGATCATCAAGCTTTTGCGCACCCGCTCTCCCATTGTAGTTCATGAGAGAGACGTTGCGCCATCGTGTAGTTCACACATCCGCGTCGTCAACGCACTCCTTGCAAAGGGAAGCATCTTAATTCCTATAGAAGCTTAGGTTAAAAATTTACTTTGTTGGCTCTATAAGATTGTTGTTATTTATCTTTGTTACTTTGGTTGGGTATTCGCTTTGAGAATTTCCATCTCCTTCGTGGGACAAAATCCTTCTCGTGAAGAGAAGGGGTTTGAGGTACGCTACCCTTGTATAAAGTAGCATGGTTGTAATTAAGGTTGAATCACCCTCGTTTAAGTGATTCGTTTAGTAGATTTGATCAACTTGGTTGATCGGAAAATCCTAACTCGAGAGGGTTAGGTGGTGGTTTTCACCCGGTTTGGGTTTCCACCTAAAAATAATTGTGTACCTTGTGTGATTGAATTTTATGAGATTGTTTTATATTATATTTCCGCAATTTATTACGTCACCCCCTCCTAGTAGGGAATCTACAAGTGTTAGGGTTATAGAACTCAATTAAAGTGTTAATGCCAAGTGAGACTACCAAATACAGGTCATATGTGTGAATCCGGTGAGATTGTGAGATCTAAGAAAAAGAAAGAAAAAAAAGAAACAGAAAAAAAGAAAAAAAGAAAAAGAGAAAATGAATACAAAGGAACCATAAGAGAGCATAGTTTTCTCGTCTTTCTCTGAGTTGAGTTACTTAATAATTTGGAAATCTAGATTCTATAGTACTAATTTCTATGTAGCACCAAATGAGTGAGCCACCAAGTACACACCATGTGCCTCAAACATCCTCTACCTAAGCTTAAAGCCGGGTTGGAATTCATAGAATATCTTGAATACCCCGAGGGAAGAAGTCAGTCTATCCCGTTAGAATTTTTACTAGGGATCAAGCACAGACTTTAGAGGTGAAGCAGGTCTTTTACTTGAATCTATTGTGAAAGCTGCATAGCTGCACTTTCACATATCTGGATTTCAAAATTTCTGGATGAAATAAAAGGAGAAAAATCTTTAGTCAAGTTCTTTGATAAAAAGAATAAGTAGTCCTTTAGGGATCGAACTTGTAAATAACTTAGTCATGCATTTAGTTTTGCATTTGTTAGGGACTAGCAAAGTTCTGCTGTCCTAATCAACCTAAATAATGTCTAAACTTAGCTTAATTTGTGGATATTGCACTCATATCTTGCATATCATGCATTACATCAGTCTATTTTGAATAAGATGAGATATCCTGCTATTTAATGATTTTTATTACTATTTGCATGTAATAAAGTGGTCTAGGATGAAGGAGATAGTGGAATAAAGCAATAAAGGAAGAAGAAGAATGATCCAGATAAGAGGAGTGAGGAGAATAGCCTTATCCCTACCCTTAGAAACCCTAGGACAACCTTCCCAAACCCAAAATCACCTCCATTAGAACACCTTAGCCTAAAAACCCAAACATGGATAGCACTATCCATGTTCTTATCCACCATATCCCTCTCCCAAACACTTAGGAACCAAAACCCACCTTAGAAAACCTAAAACCCACTCTCCAGCACCTTTTAAGACGTCCAGACATCTTGCTAGATGTCTGATTTCTGCAGAATAACAATCCAGGAAGGCAGAACTCATACTGACACAGAATTAGACATCTAATTTAATGTCCAGACATCCAATTTTATAATATAAGACGTCTGACCACTATTCCGGATGTCTGATACTGCTCTCTGGTTCCTGATTTTGGTGTTGGAAGCCCTAGTTTGCCTATTTTGACCTAGGAACCCCACCAGACATCCTAGGAAACCTAATTAGAGACCTCCTAAGCTTAGTCCACTATCCATAGCCCTACTTATCCTATCCCTAACCCAATTGAGCCATCTCATACCTAATTGGGTGCATCTATAGTTGATTGGGTGCACCCGAGCCCAATTAGATGCACCTAGGATCTAATTGACTCATACCGATTAAGGTTACCCTAGCCTAATCACATGCACACATCCAATAGACTTGACCTAGACCTAATTAGGTTCACTCCTATCCAATTAGACTTTCCTAAACCTAATTAGGTCCATACTCATCTAATCTAGATTGACCCAACCTATTTGGCACCTAATCCTACCAAAACCCATAACCTAGCCCTACAAAAAACACACACACACCTTCCTATTCTACCCCTACCAAACCCACGCACACTCTCTTGGAAATCCTAAAACTTGTGTCAAACCTAGATCCTAAAAAGGTGGCATTGGCTATTTTTGGAGCCACCATAAGTGGCAACCAAATGGAGCCTTCCCATAAGGACAAAGAGAGAGCCATGAAAGTGCACCCCATTTTCCACTCACTCTCTTCCTCTCTTAACTTGCGACCACACCTCCTCCTCTCCCTCTCAAGGTCATCCTCCTCCTCCAAGGCTCCCTCCTTGGATGGCTAGGAAGAAGCTCTCCTTCAAGCTTCTTCAAGGGTGGTGAGAAGAAGAAGGATCCATCAACATCCTCCTCCTCTCTTCTTCTCTTGGGCGTGTTTCTTTTTCCTCCATAGAGGGTCCACGCCCCCATTTTCTTTTCCTCTTAGACGGCCATAGAGAAGACCCTCCTCAAGGTCTTCTCAAGGACGACCATTGGTAGAGAAAGGGTGTAACGTCCTCCTCTCTCCACTTGGGTGCACACACCCATCCTCCTCTCTTTTGTGGACGGCCAAGAAGGCTTCCCCTTAGCCCATCTTGGTTGATCCCTTTCTTTAGTTTATCTTTATTTCCATGTATCCTAATTTTATAGTGACTTAATTTTTGATGCATGATACCCTTGTCTAATGGTTTATGTGCATGTTATTATCCTCACGACTTACAACTTTGATGCAAGCCTATTAGTGTACTTAGGAGCGTCCCATTTAGGTTTGTCATACCATGCACGGCCACCATGGCCCCACTTAGATGCACGTAGTCACTTAGGTTTTAGCTAGCACGTTTAGATCTAGGTTTCATTTTGTGTCTCAAAAAAAAAAACACAAAAAAGATAAAAATATTAGGTTAGGTTAGATCTAGGTTAGAAAAGCCAATTCAAATCTCAATTTGTTTTCATGCCTCCCAGAGACGAACGATTGGGACTCAAATTAAAAAAAAAATCTAAGCAAGTTTCGAAAACAATTAAATATTTTGATCAAGGGTTTAGCGCGACTATACTACTATTTCTGACAATTTCAAAATGTACGAAAACGCACTTGTCACTGGTGTAGGCGGCCGAGAGGCGCTTAGACAAGTCCCCCAAAGCCCCTAAATGGGCACTATGTGCCTTCATAAGCCTCTCCTCCAGCTCCTTGCCAGCACAAGAGACCCCTTGTAGAGCAAAACGGGCCTTCTTCAGCTCCCCCTCTAGTCGGCCCACATCGTTGGCTGCCTGTTGTTGGGAGCAGAGCTTTCGCTTGGCTTCCTTCGGTGCCTTCTCTGCCTTCTCTCGGGCAGCAACGACTTCCGCCACTTGGTGAAGCAACTGCCGAAGCTCTGGCTTGGCCGTGACGACCCATTAAGCGGCCAAGTCGCCACATCAGCATGACCAACCTAGCTAGGGAGGTCCGAAAGAGCGTCTCCATGTGAAATAAAGGACGATCCAAGCATCTCCACCTATAAATCATGAGCACGTTAGAATACAAACAGCTCTGGCCAAGAAAAAGTCAATCAACAAAAGACTAGCCTCACAAGCTTACTAGGCTCATGTAGTAGAAGAAAACATGGTTAAAATTCATGTCCCCAGGCCTAGAGGTGGGCCAAGGCACGGCATCATTTAGGTGTTTTAGCACCTGTCATTCCAGGTTGGGGGCACTACTTGACACCCCCGACTGTACCGGCACCACATAAGGGCGCCCTCCAGTATGGATCTAGCAATGGACCTGACTGTCCGACTGATTATCCTTGAGCCCCCACCCCCCCCCCCCCCCCCCCCCCGGCAACCAAGGATCCACCAAAACCTGGGCACCTATAGAGCTTCGTCGGTAGTACAGCTTACCAAAAATGTTGTCGGTGAAAAACACTTCCTGCGCCAACAGGGGCGAACGCTCCCGGAGTAGTCAACGAAACTAGGAAGTCGGAAGTACCCCCTGTATCAGCCACCTCCAGGGGTGCCTCTGGAGAGTTGCACAGGGTAATCACCTCAGTCGGCCCGGATGGCTCCAGGGGGGCGGAAGGCACACCTTCCCCCTCAACCTTGTCAAGGTTCCGTGAAGAGGACAACGCTAACTCCTCCCGCGGCAGCTCCACGCGAGGACCCTTCTTGGCCTGCCTCAAGGGGACCTTCGACTCCTCTGTGACATCTTCAAGGATCTCCTCCTCCTTTCGTTTCATCCCCTTTTGATAAGCAAGCTAACTCCCCTCCCCCTGCTCCGCTGGCTCTTCCTTACCATGCCGCGACCCACAGCGAGCCGAGTTATTGCCTTGACGCTTGGGCGCAACCGACTGAGCAAATCGCTCAAAAGTTGTAGCCATAATAACCAAAAATATCTAGATTAATAAAAAACTGGCGGGACAATATGCGACATGAAAGATATTTACCCCCCCACTTACATGGCGTAGGCAACAAGTCTACCACCCATGACAACGCCTCCTGGACGTCCTTCCACCTAAGGTTCGATTGAGCAATCGAAACAAACTTAATTATTTTTTCCGCATCCGCCCACACAAATGGGTCAAGCTCCTTGGATCAGGTTGGTTGGTCTCTCTCAGGCAGACCTTGCCAAGTGTAAGGGACTCCGAGCGCTTTGATATTGGAAAGGAAAAGGAAATGGTGATCTTGCCCCTTCAAACTATTAGGGAGATCCACTATCCGATATTCGGTCTGCCAGCTATATAGCATGTAAGTACCTGACAGAGGCTTGCTTTTCTTCACTTTCAAGGGCATCAACCCAAAAAGTAGGTGGAATAAAACGAGACGAGGGGCAATCCCCAAATGAAGGCAGAGGGCAATGACTGCATTCAAAACCAGCCAGCAATTAAAGTTGAGCTGCGAAGGGGAGAGGTTGTAAAAAGAAAGGAGGATAGGAAAGGGTTCAAAGGTACTCGTAGGCTGTGCTTCATGGTGTATCTACAGATGCTAAACATGTCCTTCATCCTGTTCGAGCACAGACGGGTCTCAGACCCACAAGTGCGAAACGGTATTCCACCGAGTCCATATTCCTCCAAAAAAGATAAATTGTGGACCAGCTACGAAGGTTTGACGAAAAACTATATAAATTTGTAGTCTTAGCAGAGACTCCGGAAGAGGAAGCAATGGATTTACCCTTGCTAGCAAAACTTGACATGATGGTCCTTCCTTTAAGAGACCTCGAGACAATGAAGCTTTGACGAAGGACGTTTTCTCACAGCATTGTACCAAGAGTAAAAGCTCCCCACGTGGTGCTCTCCGAAGTATGTAGGCCATTAATCATGACCCACCACCCCTATATATAACCCCCACGGAGGGCGGTTCCCCCCTTGCGAGGCGTAACTTTCGAAAAAATCAAATCCTGCCGTATTTGGCGTGGATTCCAAATATACCCACCAAGCACGAAGAAAACCTTGACCATCATTACAGATATTTAATAGCCCCTACACGCATATCCACCATCGCAGACAGGGTAGCCCCATCAATGACAGGCACGATGCCTAAGACCTTCAACTCATCATAACGGCAATTAATGACGGTCTTCACAAATAACAAGGCAAAATAACAATCCCGATGTAATTGGTCATTACTCGCAGAAGTGAAACAGGCGGACGTGCCTCATGCCACCTCTCAAGGCTAGTAATAAAATAGGCAAACGTGCCTCATGGTGTCTCTCAAGACCTGTAATAAAGCAGACCGACGCGTCACATGCTTCTTTTAAAGCCGGTGATATAGCAGGCCCATGTGCCTCATACCACCTCTTAAGTTCGATGTAACCACAAGCATTCGCTCCTGACGCCTCACTACATGACAAATGCTCCCCTGCTTAAATAAACAACCGGGGTAACATTTTGGAGCATTACCTATTGCAAAGTTTTTACTTTAAACATTACTTTCTCAACAAGCATTCGCTAGCTCAAGAGTAAGGGGCATATGGTGATGGGCAAAAAATGCCCTTGAACCTGAAACTTCTCGAAAGGCCCGAAAAGAAGGATTCTACCCAAAAAGACTTGGATGCAAGCAATTTCGGGGATCCGACCCACCTACATCCAAGAGAAGTCTTGCACACAGATGGGTCCAAGAATCTGGCCCATCTACATCTAAAAAAACTTAGATACGGATAGGTCCAGGAATCTAACCCATCTACACTCAGGAAGGCTCAGATACAGTTGGACCCAAAGGACCCTATCCGTTAGAAGAGACGGCCAGAAAAGTACAACACGGTCATCCCCCAATAAATGCTGACATGACCATCGCAATTAATAATCTAACAAGATACATACCTTGTCAGGTGACGTATCTTGTCAGAAAATCTCACGAAAGGTCCAATCCCAACACTATAAATAGCGAAGAGAGACCCTCAAGGCCCTCTCTTAGGCAACTCAAGAGAAGAAGAGAGATTGTAATCCATTTGTCTTACTAGTGCATACTTGGGAGCATTCTCCTCCCCCTAGATGTACACCATTTACAGTGAAACTGGATCACCAAACTCTTTACCTCTTATGTGATTGCTTGAGCCCTTGGGTTAAACCCTCCGTTCGCAATGGAGGTCAGATCGTTTTAATCCTTGAGTCGAATACCTTGAATCACGGGATTTCGATCAAATGATAAATGATTTTTCACTTAGAACATAATTTTTCATTTTTTAGAAAATAATTTTTTACTTAAAAATACCTTTTCATCTATAAAAATTAATTTTACTAATAAAAGATTAAAATATATAAGTTGAAACTACTACTCTTACTTCATACATTATAAGATACATTAACATACATCAATTTACTTTTTTGCCTACTTCTCTAGGTAGCCAAGTTACTTTTTCTTGGTCGGAGTAACTTGCGATCGGGCATACATAGTCACAAACAACTGCATCCGCATTACACATTTTCAAATCCGATCAACATGAAATGTGTCTCGCCTCCTCCTCCTTCCTCGGGAAATTGGATCAACTTCATGCACGTGGGTGTCCCTCGAAGATAGAATCTACATGTGTCTGCAAGCAATTCATGGAAAGGAAAAAAAAATCAGAAAGATCTGTCTGTTTGATTAAAGTACTCATAACATTATTATCGTTCGAACGTCTCGTTCAGATGATGGGTTGCTTTCTTCGCCAGAGAGATGCTGACATGGAGGAGCAGTTGGGAGCGGAAAGAAGTGAAACAGATTGGATGGCAGAGAAAGGATGGTAATGCGAGAGGAAGGGAGGCGCCCCACCCAAGCAATGCTTTGCTCCTCAACTTCCTTCCCCTCTTCTTTTGTTTCCTATTAATTTACTTTCTATTTTTTTAAAGTAAAATACGCATGATACAGTATATTTTATAATATTTAAAATGAGAGAATACAGTGGATCTTTTTAAATATAAAAAACTACTTTTAAAATGAAAATTATTTTTTACAAGTAAAAAATAATTTTTCAAGTGAAAAATAAACTTTTATCGATATATTTTAATTTTTAATTAATGTATTTTAATTTTAAATCAGTATATTTTAATTTTTAATTAATATATTTTAATTTTAAATCAATATATTTGATTTTCAACTCATAAAAAATTATATTCTCAAGTTTTTTTCGAAAAGAAAACTATATTCTCAAGTTAATAATCATTACTGACCGATGCATTTTTATTTTACATAAAAAATTATTTTCAATTAACATATTTTTATTTTAAATAGATATATTTTAATTTTTAATAATTTATTTTAATTTTCAATTAATATATTTCAAATATAAAAATCATACATTTCAAAATATATTACAACAGACGCTTCTTTGCAATCAACCAAAATAAAAAGATTTATTCGGTGGATCCCAAACGAAACGAATCATTCTTTGTGCCGGCAAAAGAAAAAGACAAAAACAAGGCACAAAACCAAAAACAAATCCTTCTTAGCCATGGTGTCAAAGAGAAAGCCTTCCTGACCGGCACGCATTGATGCACCTCTTCCTCTGAAAGTAATCATCAATCCATTGGCTACCCTTTCCACCTCATATCTGTTACGTGTGCCAAATACAAGGAAGGTAAATGGGACCCTTTATGAAATCTCCTTATAACCTTTACCCTTAAAAAGAAGTTGCCTTCTTCCTAAGATATTTTGCATTATAAATTGGAGCCATATGGATTTCCTGGTGTTTGAAAACAATATATTTTCTGTTTGATGCTCAATATCTCATGACACCAAGAGGTCATATTTTTGACCCTATTAATGGTATTAATTTTCAACTGGTATACGTGAGAGTAACTTTTAATTGAAATAATATATGTTTTGATTGTAAGTAAGGGATAAGATTTTTGAGAGAGAGGCCATACAAGATATTGACCGAAATAATATTGCATCGATGTCTCCTATTCTTTATTTTTTATTCTTTACAAAGTTCATGATTGAATTATCCAAATGCTATCTTCCTACCGTCACTACCTTGCGTTGAAAAATAACTTGGAATTGAAAAATCCGTCAATATATATACAAACCAAAAAGGAGTTGTTAGTGGTTGAGATTTGGGGATCGCTTTAGATACTCGATGTTGATGAATATTTTGATCTTTGTTGGCATAAGTAGTATGCAAGCTATCATTCCATCTGCGTCTAATTTAGACAAGTTGGTTAAATTACGGGCCTTGAAATCAGATTTTTTTTAGCTAAAAAATAGGGAAATTTACACAGTGATGTGGAGAAATTTATGGGTGTTATTTTTATACTTTTCATAATATTGTGAATGTGGATCTACTTAATAATTGATATTTAATGTAAAGAAATAAAGGAACGTAAGATTTGTTACGTAGTGGGTTCCATTACATTAAAAAGAATACAACACCACTTTAACCTAAAATATATAGGTGATAAATAACTTTATATCTATGATAAATTATTTTGTATTGGTGATAATTATTCTTAGTAATTTTGCTCATTTTACTTCCGTGATAAATTAGTTTAGGGTGTCTTTGCACTGATGAAATCTTATTTTACATCAGTGCAAAACTATTCCAAAGGTGATTTCACCTGTGTAAAGTGATTTTGACTTATGGGTTAAGGGTTTAGGTTTATGGAAAGTGATTTCACGTATGAAAAGTGATTTTTCACTTGAAAGTTGATTTTTCACCTTAAGTTTTAGGGTTTAGGATTTGGAGTAACACTAAAGACTAAATTCTAAATCCTAAATCCTAAGGTGGAATAATCAGATTTTAAGTGTAAAATCACTTGTTATAACTAAAAAAATAATTGAAATTATTTTTGCACTGGTACAAAATTGTTCAAAATAAGATTGCACTAGTGCAATCTTATTTTGTATCAGTGCAAAATTATTTTGAAGGTGAAAAGTAATTTTCCACTAGTACAAAATAAGATTGCATCTGTGTAAAATAGTTCTAAAGGTGATTTGAGTGATTTGCACCCGTATAAAAATGATTTGTTGCTAATTTCAACAGTGATTGATCCCATCACTTGTTAATATTTTTTTATATAAAAAAAATATCAAATGACTATCATATTCACATTGCACATCAACTTTTACGTCAATTTTTACTTTTTTTTTTCGAACCCCACGTCCTTTCTTTTATTGGGGCATTCCATATAAAGGTCTATATTGATTGTGCACGGTTGTCATGATGTAACGATGAACCTTTCTTGTTGTCGTTATATGTCACAACAACGTAGCTAAGTGCTATGCAGAGTAATCGTCCTCTACGTAATTGTTGGGTTTAAACACAAGTGGTGCTATCGAAGTCAGAGATGGAAAACCTCATGTACACGGAGAAATCGCGTAAGATCAATCTTGATTTTGGTGTTTCCGTTATTTTTCTTTCCAATTTTACCTATGGATGTGGATAAAAAAAAGTTAAAAAGTAGAGAAACGCAGGTTCTGACATAAAAAGTGACGTGGGATGTTATTTACGTATTTTACACAGTGTTCAGAATGGGGATCCACTTGATAATTGATATTTAATGTAAAGAAACAAAAAAACGTAAGGTTTGTTACGTAGTGATTCCCACCACATTCAAAAAAATCACCACATAACTTTAACCTAAAATACACAAGTGATAAATAACTTTACATCGGTGATAAACTACTTTGCACCGGTGATAAATTATTCTAAGATGTCTTTACACTGGTGCAATTTCATTTTGCACCTTGATAAATTATTCCAAGGGTATTTTCACTTGTCTAAAGTGATTTTGCACCCGTATAAAGTGATTTGACTTATGAGTTTAGGATTTAGATTTATCGAAAGTGATTTCACGTATGAGAAGTGATTTTTCATTTGAAAGGTAATTTTTCACCTTAAGGTTTAGGTCACTTTTAAATTGTAAAATTACTTATCATAGGTGAAGAAATACTTGGAATTTAACTTTGCACAGGTGTAAAGTAGTTCAAAGTAAGATTGCACCTGTGCAATGTTATTTTGCACCAGTGTAAAACTATTTTGAAGGTGCAAAGTGATTTTACACATGTGTAAAATAAGATTACACATATGGAAAGTGATTTCGAAGGTGATTTGAGTGATTTGCATCTATACCAAAGTGATTTGTTGCTGGTTTCTACAGTGGTGGATCCCATCATGTGAAGTACTTTTTTTACATAAAAAGAAAGAACGTAAATTGGGATCACGTTTATACTGCTGAATGTCAACTTTTACATTTTCCAACTTGCATACTAAAAAAGTGTAAAATTTATGTATTTTGTAATGAGAAGAGATGCAGGTTAATTTTTACCAATATAAAAATATCTAAAATTATCATGCATCAATATAAAATTATTTTATAACTATTTTATATTGATACAAAGTAATTTTATATTAATATAAAATCACCTAAAATTATTTTAGATCAATATAAAATCAAATTTCCACGTTATAAAAACACATCATACAATATATTTTTATGCATTTTATCTTTATATATCGTAATAAACAGGACTACCAACCTAATGAATCCAACGAGGGTACCACGGTATCATTTCGCTCAGAGTTGACCTGTCTCTACCAGTTTTCACAAGTTTAGCATCTTGTCCTCTTTTCTCTGTTTCTTTGCAAGATGGAAGATGGTTTCCTTTGTCCCTTGAGAGCTAAAAATGTGCGACAGAAGGGCCAAACAATGGCCTACTCATATTTATACTAATATACGTAAATAAGATTTTAAACAGCTACGTGTCTTATGCCCCCCTCTCCTCGCCCCGCCCATCCCACTCCGCGCTCTCTGCGCTAACGCTCCCCGGTCACAGCACCCGGCCCTCCCATGTGTGCGCACCCCACCCCCGCTTTATTTGAGAAGACTTTTAGGACCACTGAAAAGATAAAGTAATTTTTAACTAATAATATTTTTTTAAAATCTTTTCCAGACATAATGTACAAATTATACTATTCCAATTATTAAATTAAAAATGACTGCACACAGTGAATAGTTTAATAAATTATATTATATTCTTTTTTTATATTTTCCATCGACACTAATATTATTCCTACCACAAAATATAAATTTTTATCTAGATAATTTTTAATTAAAAATATAATTTTTAAATTTTCTCATACATATCATATATTATTATCTTATTATTTAGGATAGACTATTATTTTAATTATTAAAATAAAAATAATTATTCATATATTAGATTATTTAATATATATCTATTTTTATATTTTGATCGATAATAATGTTTTTCCAACCGTGACGCAAGAGTCTCAATTTTCTAGTTACTATAAACTATAATGAGAGTTTTTACGACCCACGTGTCAACCCTCCCCCCTCCTCCTCCCCCGGTCCACCCGCTCTCTCTCTCTCCCTTTATTCCTCCATCCATTCAGTTTATCAATCACACAAACCCCAACTCTCTCTATCTCTAAAATTATTTGTAATTTATCTCCTTTTCATTTTATTATTTCTTTATCTATAAAACATTTTACTTTTCTCATGCATATTATAGGCATCATACATTATGGATTACTATTTTAATCATTAAAATAAAAAAGATTATACATATATTAAATGATTTAATAAATTATATTATATCTATTTTATATTTTTTACAAATTCTTTTCTTTCCTTTCTCCCTCTGTTCTCCTTGTTTGCCATTTAACCACATCCCCCCTCCTCTCTCTCTCCATCCATTGGATTCATCAATCTCACAAATCTCAACTTTTTTTCTTTCTCTCTTTACAAAATTATTTATTACTTATTGTTAAGTCGCTTTGGTTGAGTTTTATAATTTACATCATAATATAGGCGATCAAAGTAAATTTAACATTTAAATTTATAATTTTCAAAATAAAAGTATCATGAGATCGTCTCAGAGAGCAAAAAATATGCAAATATTATTATTTGATTTTGTGCGGATAATTTTAGTGAACTTATGGATGAAATGAAGAAAAATAAAAATTCATCGTGGCACTCGAATTATAGAAAATAGAGAATTTATTGAATGCAAAGAATATTTGTTAAGAGTTTAAAAATTAATAATCAATGAAATCAAGTATTTATCAAATTAGGCACAAATGAACTTTAATAAAAATATTCGAAAAGTTATTATAGCAAAATTCACTTCAAAAATAAAGTTGAAGTCAAATCAAGGAGACTTTTAGATTTGCCCTTACACTGTCACGATTAGGTCCCTAATTTTTGCACTTGGGTCCCTAAGAATATTTTCCAATAGGTCCTTTTTATGCAAGAAGGTCCTTGGACCTTTTCTTCTTTACAGCCGACGACCCTCGCCGGTGACTCATCAGAGTTGAGATCTGCTTGACGGATGGGGCCATCGACAGAGTGAGATAGTCATTGATGAGTCGCCTACTTGACGGTGGGTGGCGGATCGATGATCGGTGGAGTGGTGATGGCGGAGGAACCGACCAGAGTTGAGGACGACGACGCGGTGTCGACGATGACTAGCGGACAAAATATGAGGTTGTTTGACCTCGTGTTAGATGTAAAGGCTTCGGGGTGAAGCCTTGAAGTAAAGCCCTAACTCTATTGGGTGATTGGTCGTGCGTGGAGGTGTGGCGATGAAGCTTCAAGGGCTTCCAATGGTGGGTGTCCGGTGGTGGTGCAAATGTAGTTAAATGACGAAATTGGGATTCCTTAAAGCTAAAGCTAACCTAGGAAAGCAATAACCCTAAACTAATTGGATGAAAGGGGAAGAGGATACCTGAGTTCATGCAGCTTGTTACGACCCGGTTCCCAAATTCCTACAGGACACGAGACCGGCCCGACTCAACTGATCCCAAGACCTAGTCGTCCAACAAGGAATAACCAAAAAGCAGGAAAGTAAACCACATTCACTATGCTATGTAACTAACAGTAAAAAGAGTACAAGTAGTAAGGAAAGAAAAGCTGCTAACAGTACATATCACCACCACAACAGTAAAGCAGAAACAAAGTACAAAACGTAAACAGTAACAAGAGTCTAAAACTCACTAACAATAGGAAGTACAACAAAAGGAAGACTACTGCTAGTGGGCTCTACTAGGCCTAGCACCCTCTGCAGCCGGTAACTCGGGCTGCTCAACACTTGGACCTGAAAAGAGTTATGAGCAACAAAGTCAGCGAACGCTGAGTAGAGTGGCAACCAACTAATTAAAGCAGTAAAAGCTAACAGGTAAACTATCTATTCAATTCTTTATTTTACAAGTTATTCCTTTTCACTCATTGGTTTATTTTTCTTTCAGATCTCTTTCTTGATCTCGAATGTTCCTCGTGGGAACGATCTTGATTGCAGTCTTTTCTGAAGAGTAGAAGGCGCATGTGGTGCTCTCCTAGCCAGGAGAGTCCCCCGTGGTGATCCTACACCCCATCAACCACCCCAAGGTCACGGACAGACGTAGCGGTGACTATGGCACGCGTGATAAGCTCACGGGTAGCTACCCCGCACTGGTACATGGTCAGTCGTTTCCGCTAACAGGTATGCTCAAAGTACAGCACGGAACAGTATAGGGCCTAGCCCTCTCAGTAATAGGGGTTTAGCCCCTCAGAACCAAACAGGGGTCTCGCCCCTCCACAGTCCGCACACCCTCGTCTGACTATCCTGATTTGCCCAGTGGGCCTAACAAGTCAGTGTAGGGTGGCTAGTTAAACCTCGGGCCCCGTGGGGTGGCTAGCTCTCTCCCTACACTAGCAGCTCTCCCTGGTACAGTGTACGTGAGGGCCAAGAAGTTGGTGCAGAATGGCCAATCCTAACCCTGAGTCCCAACCCAAGGGCGGCTAGCTCCACTCTACACTAAACAGGGGACAGTCGCTCTCCTTGGTACCACGTACTCAAGGTCCAGCACACTTCTCCTCTCACATTTCCAGATCCATTCCATTTATTTCTAGGAGCTCTACTCCTAATTCACCGTAGGGTTCATGCTCATATTTCTAATACCATTCCATACCAGGTTTCATCATTCATATTTCCATTCTCAGGTTATGCACAAGTAGCTCGTATTTCTATCATTCACATTTCCATTCTCAGGTTATACACATGCAGCTCGTATTTCTATCATTTACGTATACAACAGGTAATGTCACATGTAACTGTTTAACTAGCACAAGTATTTTCATATTTCACAGGCAGCTCTTGTTCATTAACAGGCAATTATTATCATTTCTGTTTATTCATTTAAGACTGCAAATCAAACATGCATACAGACATTTCAAGTAACTTCTTGTCCTATGATTCATGCCATATCCTAGGTTCTATTTATTCAATCCACATATGCATTCAAGTTTATAATTAAATTAGGGAAAGCCACTCTACTAGACAACCTAGGAGTATTGGGGGCTCGAACGGCAAGCTCACGTGCCTCAGCAAGCCCCGAACCCGCAACGGAATGAAGTCCTATAACAAGGAACAATCACAATGGAACATTCAGAACAGTATAAAAGGTCTTCTAACAAGTAAAGGAACTCTCAAGGAAAACACCAATAACTTGTTTGTGTAAACCAGACCTCAAACAGACCCTAAACGGGTCAAAAATAGGGTTACAGACCCAAATTAGACGTCTAGCACAAGGTCCAGACCTCTTAGAAGTAAGAAGGAACTCACCTTAGGTTCTATGTCAACCTCAGATGTCCAGAACCTCCTCCCGACCGTCTAGACCCAGCTCCAGACGTTCGACCTCTCTCTCAGATGTCTGGGAGTGCTTCCAGTAGTCTGGTAAGCTATCTAGATGTCCGAAACGTGTGGGAGGGCATGTCCGACATCTTCCTGAAGCAATCCCTGCATGCGACAGCAAATCTCCCGCAATTAGCCACGCAAAACGTAGCTGTGGAGAGGCCTGCATGGCTGTATCTGCAAAAGGAAACGTACATTCGTGAAGATCTGCTTTCAGATGTCCGGTGTAGTCACCAGACGTCCGCCCCATCGTCTGGGCATCACAACAGACATCTGATTCTGGGAAAATCCCAGAACCAGAACCTCTTCCTACTCTCCCTCGCCGTGCGCAGCCACAGCCACGCCTCCTCACCTGCAGCTCCAGCTGCAGTAGTGTCAGGGACGACTCCCCTGATGCTCTCCTCCTCTCGCACGCGTCACTCCAGCCGTGCGCCCTCCGGCGAGCTCGCGAGCTCAAGCTCTCCCTCCTCTCCTCACATCGCCTCTCCTCCTTGTCGTCGCTCTCGCGCACTCTCTCTCTCTCTCGCTAGCTCCACTCGCTGGGGTGGAGAGGAAGAGAAGAAGGTGGCTGGCTGGGTGAAGTGAGGAAGAAAGAAGAGGGGAGGGGGGTTTTATTGAGGCGCATTAGGGTTCAGTGGAGGAGGGAAGAGGGAAAGAGAGAGAGAGGGTATTGTCTGCACACAGCCCGCGTGCAGATGAGAAGCTCGTACCAAAAATTTCGATTTCTAGATGTCTGGGAAGGGGTTCATACGTCTAACCGACAGTCCAGAAGTCTTAAAAGGCTCAGGATAGAATGGGTCTTTACATCATAACAAACTTAAAGGAATTTTCGTCCCTGAAACTTGAACTAGCTAGGGTGCGGAAAAAGAACTATATATGCATAACAAGCTTAAAGAGTACCGAAGCCGGTTTGAAAGGACGTACCCTCAAAAAGCTCTAGGTACCGCTCTCGCATCGCCGCCTCAGGCTCCCAGGTAGCCTCCTCGTACCTCTGGCTCCTCCACAAGACCTTTACTAGGGTACTTACTTTCGTCTCAGACTCTGGATGGCTCTGTCTAGTATCTGTACTGGTTGCTCGGGGTAGGTCAAGTTGTCACCCACATCGACGCTCTCGTGGCTCAGAATGTGACTGGGATCGGCGACGTACTTCCTGAAGTTGGACACGTGGAACACATCGTGCACACCAGAAAGCTGGGGAGGAAGGACAAGCCTGTAAGCAACGGGTCCTACCCACTCCAGGAACTCAAACAGCCCCACAAATCTTGGCGCAAGCTTCCCTTTCACCCCGAACCGCTGCAGGCCCTTCATGGGAGAGACATGAAGAAAGATGTGATCCCCAACCTCGAACTACACCTCTCTGCGCTTCTGATCGACATAACTCTTCTGTCTGCTCCTGATAGTGCGAAGTCATCTGTGAATCTACTCTATCACCTCCTGACTCTGCCGGATCAGCCTGGGGCCAACCTCCCACTTGGTCCCCACCTCAACCCAATTCAAGGGCGTAGTACACCTCCGTCCGTACAAAGCCTCGTAGTGTGCCATGCCGATACTCGAGTGATAACTATTATTATATGCAAACTCTGCCAGGGGCAAGTGCTCCTCCCAAGAGCCCCACCAGTCCAGCACACAGGCACGTAAAAAGTCCTCCAGTGTCTATATCGTGCACTCTGACCGTCCGTCGGTTTGGGATTGGTATGCCGTACTGAACCTCAACCGTGTCCCCAAAGCCTACTGAAACTCAGCCCAAAATTGGGAAGTAAAATAGGTATCCCGGTTGGATACAATCTCACGCAGAACACCGTGCAGACGTACCACGTCATGAATATACCTCTTTGCCAACTGCGCTGGTCCCAAGGTGACTCGGATCAGCAAGAAACGTGTCGTCATAGTCAGTCTGTCTACAATCACTTAGACTGTGTCGTGTCCTTGCTGGGTAACGGCCAAGCCCACCACCATGTCCATGGTGATGCTCTCCCACTTCCACTCTGGCACAGGAAGTGGCTGCAACGGCCCTGCAAGCCTCTGATGCTCGGCCTTCACCTACCGGCACACCAAACATTGTTGCACGAACTCACCTACATCCCGCTTCATCCCTTTCCACCAAAAATCACGTCTCAGATCATGGTACATCTTCGTGTTCCCGAGATGTATGGTGAACCTGGACCTGTGTGCCTTAGTCAGGAGCTCTCTTAACAACTCCTCGTCCCTGGGAACGCACAAACGTCCTCTCATGCGCAGTACCTCATTTGAAAAAGAGAAGTCTCCTGGGTCCCTCGACAGTACCCTGTCTCTCAACGACTGCAGATACGGATCTATCATCTGTCTTGTGATGATGCGGTCTATCAGCTCTGGTCTCGTTTGTCATGTCACTGTTACTACCCCACAATGCTCCTGTAGCTCTAGGGGTCGCCAACTGCCCAACTCCTCTATAAGTCTCCAACTCTGTGCCTGTAAACTGGCCAAGTGGGTGGGCGCCTTTCTCAAGGCGTCAGCCACCACGTTGGCCTTCCCCGGATGGTAGGAGATGCTCCTTCAGCAGCTCTAACCAACGCCTCTGTCTCATGTTAAGCTCCTTATGATCAAACAAATACTTGAGGCTCTTATGATCCGTGAATATCTCAAAGGTCTCACCGTAAAGGTAGTGCCTTCATGTCTTTAGTACGAAGACGACAACAGCCAGCTCTAAGTCATGGGTAGGGTAGCTATGCTCATGGGGCTTCAGTTACCGCAAAGAGTAAGCGATAACGTGACCCCGCTGCATGAGCACAACACCTAACCCTTGCAACGAAGCGTCTCTGTAGACAATGAAACCGCCGCTGCTATCTGGGATGGTAAGCACAGGAGCCGAAATTAGCCTCTCCTTCAACTCCTGAAAACACACCTTACAAGCGTCTGTCCAAGTAAAGAGCACGTCCTTCCGGGTCAACTGAGTCATAGGACGTGCAATCTGTGAGAAACCCCTGATAAATCATCTGTAGTAACCTGCCAGTCCTAAGAAACTACGGATCTCTGTCACTGTACGTGGCCTCTCCCACCAGAGTACTGCCTCTACCTTGGCTGGATCCACAGCCAAGCCATCCCTTTAAATCACATGACCCAAGAAGGTCACCTGCCTCAACCAAAACTCTCACTTGCTGTATTTGGCATACAGCCTGCATCGTCTCAACGTGTCCAAAATCATCCGCAAGTGCTGTCTGTGCTGTGTCTGATCCTGTGAGTAAATGAGTACATCATCAATAAATACCACCACAAACTGATATAGATACGGTCTGAACACTCGGTTCATCAAATCCATGAAGGTAGCAGGGGCATTGGTCAGCCTAAATGGCATGACCAAAAACTCACAGTGTCCGTGTCGGGTGCGGAAAGCTGTCTTGGAGATGTAGGTCTCCCTGATCCTCAACTAGTGGTAGCCTGACCTTAGATTTATCTTGGAGAATATCGTGGCACCTCACAACTGGTCAAACGGATCATCAATCCTTGGCAGCGGATACCTGTTCTTGATGGTGACCCTATTCAGCTGTCTGTAGTCAACATAAAGGCGTAGGGTTCTATCCTTCTTCTTTACAAATAACACCAGGGCTCCCCACAGGGCCGCACTGGGCCGCACAAAGCCCTTCTCCAATAGATCCTGCAGCTGTGACTTGAGCTCTCGCAGCTCAAGTGGTGCCATCCTGTACGGTGCTGTAGAAATGGGGCTGGTCCCCAATACCAGTGAGATCTCAAACTCGATCTCACACTTAGGCGGTAGTCCTGGAAGCTCCTCGGGAAACATGTCGGGGTACTCTCTGACCACCGGGATGCTCTGAAATTTTGCCACGGGGTTGTGCTCTGCTACTACATAAGCCAGGAAATCCTCACACCCCTGGCCCAAAAGTCGCGTTGCTCGAAGTGCAAAAATGCACCTGAAACCTCCATCCACCGGCTATCCGTGAAACTCAAAAGAAGGCATCTCCGGTATGGAAGAGACGATCTTCCTCTCAAAACAGTCCACCAACGTGTAGTAAGCAGACAACCAATCCATCCCCAGAATCACGCCAAAGTCCTCCATAGGTATCACAATCAGGTCAGCGGGGAGGCTGTGTCCCCCAAAACTGATCACACAGTCTGTGTAGACCTCCTCAGCTATAAACAGCTGACTACCCGGACCTTTGATCACAAAAGGATCCTCTAACAGCACACAGTCCTATCCCAAACTGACAGCAAAATTCGCAGCAACAAACGAGTGCGTGGCACCGGAATAAAAAAGCATGTAAACTAATCTGCCGAAAACTATAACCATACCTTCCACCACTGAACCTGATGCTCTGGCATCTCTGTGTGTCAGGGCGTTGATATGCCCCTCAGCTCTCGGTGCAGAAGAAGAAGCAGCCACACTCTGCGTCGGAAGGGTAGCCGCTGACCGGTACCCTCCCCGCAACTGCTATCCTCCCCCACGCGCCTGGGAACCACGACTACCTGCTTGGCCTCCAGCGCTCGGTGCGGGGAGCATTTGCTGTGCTCCGACCCTAGATGGGCAGTCCCTCCAAATGTGGCCCGGTTGGTCACACTGGTAGTAGAGGGGGACTCGACTCCCTCTCTCGGTAGGTCCTTGCTGACGGCTGGGTGGGGGTCCAGTGCTGGCAGCTGGCCCCAGTCGGGGGCCCCCAAAGGCCACTGATGGCCCGAAAAAATGAGATGGCTCTCCTGTGGGTGCCGTGTGCCTCCTCTCTCACCGGCCCTGTGAGTACTCTGGCTGGTAGGGCCTCTTCCGTCCGCTGTCAGTGTCTCATGCGGTTGGGTTGGTCTCCTCATACGTCATAGCTGCCTCCACCACTCTCGAGAACGTGGGTAGCTTCAAGGGTTTGACATACCCCCGAATGGCTGGTCGGAGCCCCTTAGTGAACCTCCATAAGCGCTCCTCCTTAGTAGCCACAGCTGTCGCAGCAAAACGTGACAGCTCCAGGAAGCGCGTGCGGTACGCGCTAACAGTCATCGTCCCTTGGCGGAGAGTGTGGAACTCTCGCCTCCTCTGGTCCTGCCACATCTGCGGAAAGTATTGCTCATAGAAGAGGGTCACAAACTGGGCCCATGTCGGCTTTGCCCTCTCCTGGCCTCTGACTGCCTTCCACCACCTGTATACCGCACTCTCCAGCTGGTTCGTGGCAAAGGCCACGTGACACTCCACAGGGGGACGGAGGGTGTCAAACACCTTCTTGATCTGCTCCAACCAATCCTCCGCCTCAGATGGGTCCTCATCCCCCTTGAAGGAGGGGGGCTTCACCTTCCGAAACTGTCCGAAAAGCTTGTAGTGCAGCTGTAGCGGGGGAACGGGCACGCCTCCAGGCAGGGAGGGCTCATGCTCGGAAGTGTCAAAGTTTAGTGGGGGCGGTGGAGGACCACCTCCTCCCCCACATCCAGCGCTGCGACGGTCTCGCGGTCCCACAGAGGACTCCCCCTCCACGTCCCCAGGAAGAGGCACTCGTGGAGGCGGGTGGAGCTCCTCTCGTACTATATCTCATATCAACTGTGCGAGGTCCTGGGCTTGAACGCTCGAGAGAATTGGCTGGTCCACTAATGCCTCGGGCTCAGCACATCAGCCCCTTCGACCTCATCCATGGCCGCATCCGCGGCCCACCTCAAGGACTCCACGTCGAGGCATCTTCTGCAAGGAGACGCAGAAACAGAACAAAAAGAAGTCAACTCTAACGGACTTTAGCAAGGGAAACTCAGAACAGATGTCAAGCAGTACATTGTGGTGATTACTCTAGTTACATGCACGTGAATTGGTTATTCTCAAGCTAGTTGATTCATTTCTCGGGACGACCTTACTCTGATACCATCTTGTTACGACCCAGTTCCCGAATCCCTACAGGACACGAGACCGGCCCAACTCGACTGATCCCAAGACCTAGTCGTCCAACAAGAAATAACCAAAAAGCAGGAAAGTAAACCACATTCACTATGCTATGTAATTAATAGTAAAAAGAGTACAAGCAGTAAGGAAAGAAAAACTGCTAATAGTATATATCACCACTACAACAGTAAAGCGGAAACAAAGTACAGAACGTAAATAGTAAAAAGAGTCTGAAACTCATTAACAACAGGAAGTACAACAAAAGGAAGACTACTGCTACTGGGCTCTACTGGACCTAGCACCCTCTGCAGCCGGTGACTCGGGCTGCTCAACACCTGGACCTAAAAAGGGTTATGAGCAATAAAGTCAGCGAACGCTGAGTAGAGTGGCAACCAACTAACTAAAGCAGTAAAGCTAACAGTTAAACTATCTATTCAATTCTTTATTTTATAAGTTATTCCTTTTCACTCATTGGTTTATTTTTTTTTCAGATCTCTTTCTTAATCTTGAATGTTCCTCGTGGGAACGATCTTGATTGCAGTCTTTTTCTAAGAGTAGAAGGCGCACGTGGTGCTCTCTTGGCCAGGAGAGTCCCCTGTGGTGATCCTACACCCAGTCAACCACCCCAAGGTCACGGACAGACATAGTGGTGACGACGGCACGTGAGATAAGCACACGAGTAGCTACCCCGCACTGGCATGCGGTGAGTTGTTTCCGCTAATAGGTACGCTCAAAGTACAGCACGGAACAGTATAGGGCCTAGCCCTCTCAGTAACAAGGGTCTAGCCCCTCAGAACCAAACAGGGGTCTCGCCTATCCACAGTCTGCGCACCCTCGTCTGACTACTCTGGTTTGCCCAGTGGGCCAAACAAGTCGGTGTAGGGTGGCTAGCTGAACCCCGGGCCCTGTGGGGTGGCTAGCTTTCTCCCTACACTAGTAGCTCTCCCCAGTACAGTGTATGCGAGGGCCAAGAAGTCGGTGTAGAGTGGCTAATCCTAACCCCGGGTCCCAACCCAAGGGCGGCTAGCTTCGCTCTACACTAAACAGGGAACGATCGCTCTCCTTGGTACCACGTACTCAAGAGCCAGCACACTTCCCCTCTCACATTTCCAGATCCATTCCATTTATTTCCAGGAGCTCTACTCCTAATTCCCCGTAGGGTTCATGCTCATATTTCTCATACATTCCATACCAGGTTTCATCATTCATATTTCCATTCTCAGGTTATACACATGCAGCTCGTATTTCTATCATTTACGTATATAACAGGTAATGTCACATGTAACTGTTTAACTAGCACAAGTATTTTCATATTTCACAAGTAGCTCTTGTTCATTAACAGGCAATTATTATCATTTCTGTTTATTCATTCAAGACTGCAAATCAAACATGCATACAGACATTTCAAGTAACTTCTTGTCCTATGATTCATGCCATATCCTAGGTTCTAGTTATTCAATCCACATATGCATTCAAGTTTATAATTAAATTAGGGAAAGCCACTTTACCAGACAACCCAGGAGTATTGGGGGCTCGAACGGCAAGCTCATGTGCCTCAGCAAGCCTCGAACCTGCAACGGAACGAAGTCCTATAACAAGGAAAAATCATAATGGAACATTCAAACTAGTATAAAAGGCCTTCTAAAAAGTTAAGGAACTCTCAAGGAAAACACCGATAACTTGTTTGCGTAAAACAGACCTCAAACGGATCCTAAATGCGTCAAAAACAGGGTTACAGACCCAAATCAGACGTCTGGCACAAGGTCCAGACGTCTTAGAAGTAAACAGGAACTCACCTCAGGTTTTGCGTCAACCTCGGACATCCAGAACCTCCTCCCGATCGTCTGGACCCAGCTCTAGACATTCGACCTCTCTCTCAGACATTTGGAGTGCTTTCAGTTGTCTAGTAAGCTATCAAGACATTCGAAATGCATGGGAGGGCGTGTCTCGCACCTTCCCGAAGCAATCCCTGCATGCGACAGCAAATCTCTTGCAATTAGCCACGCAAAATGTAGCAGCGGAGCAGCCTGCATGGCCGTATCCGCAAAAGGAAACGTACATTCTCGAAGATCTGCTTTCAGATGTCCGGTGTAGACACCAAACTTCCACCCCGTCGTCTGGGCGTCATGCCAGAGGTCTGATTCTGGGAAAATCTTAGAACCAGAACCTCTTCCTGCTCTCCCTCGCCGCGTGCAGCCGCGGCCACGCCTCCTCGCATGCAGCTTCGGCTGCAGCAGTGTTGGGGACGACTCCCCCGACACTCTCCTCCTGCACGCGCTGCTCTGGCTGTGTGCCCTCCGACGAGCTCCCTTGAGCTCGCAAGCTCAAGCTCTCCCTCCTCTCCTCACGCCACCTCTCCTCCTCATCATCGCTCTCGCGCTTTCTCTCTCTCGCTAGCTCCTCTCGTTGGGGTGGAGAGGAAGATAAGAAGGTGGCTGGCTGGGTGAAGTGAGGAAGAAAGAAGAGGGGGAGGGGGGTTTTATAAAGGCACATTAGGGTTCGGTGGAGGAGGGAAGAGGGAAAGAGAGAGAGAGGGTACTGTCTATGTGCAGCCCGCGTGCAAATGCGAAGCTCGTACCAAAAATTTCGATTTCCACACGTCTAGGAAGGGGTCCAAATGTCTGACCGACAGTCTATACGTCTTAAAAGGATCAGGACAGAACAAGTCTTTACACAGCTACTTCGAGGAGGAGTAGAGGTCGAAATTGAAGCCAAGGAAGAGGTGGATCGGTTGTGTCCGGTGGTAGGGAGCATGGCGAAGAAGCTTAGAGTACAACCATGCGCTTGTTTGGTTGTAAGGTTTGGCAAAGAGGGGGGTTGAGGAGAGCTTCAAGGTATGGCAATGGCGGCGCACAAAGGAAGGTGAGGAGAGGGTTTAGGCACTTGAATTCCAGACGAGGAAACACGTAAGAGGCTTGCAAATCTTTATAGATGCGTCCTAGAGTCGGAGGTTGCGAGAATTGCTCGAAACAACATGCAACTTCCGCACCCGCTTCAACCAAGAAGATAGGGCAGCCGAGGTAGTCATTGGAGGTGAAACCACCATCGGCAGACGCAGAACAACAAGAGGAATAAATCCTCTTCATGCGTCGAAGCCAGCCGCAATTTGAGGCAGCCGTCAATCGAGCTCAAAGCTCTACAAAGAAGTCGGTTAATGGCACGGCGAGGAGGAAGGAGGCTAATGTTAGTGTGACGTCAGCCAGGGACCGTTATCTAAGAGAAGGACCTAAAAGTAATGGTTTTGGACCATATTGAAAAGGTTTTGAAAGTTGAGGACTAGAATGTAAAGTAGGTGCAAATGAGGTTCAAATCAGTCCAACTTTTCATGGTAACTTAATTAGAACATAGGGAATCTATTGGTAACCTCAATTTTGTATTTTTATGTTGTTTGTATGGTCAATTTAAAATTTGACCCAATATGTACCAAATTCTCGTCTACAATTCTATTTTGTCAAAACTTATTCTGATTGTCAAATTGACTATTTTCATCCTCATATAATATTTTTAGATGATTTTTAAAGGATTTAGGTTACATTTATTTCCATTGGAACATTGTCAATTTGAGTTAGGCCAAAATTAGGTTTAATCATTATTTTTATAGCCTGATTTTTAGAGAAAACCCTAGATTGACTAGTTTGAGTTTATTTAGCTACCTTTTGGATTTGTTTGGTGATTCTTCTCCTCTAATCATTTCTGATTGAATTATACCCCTTTTACGTATGATTTAGGTGAATTTATCCTTAGGATTTAGCAAAAGTAGGCTAGCTATAGTGAATGATAGCAATGTCATCATACCCCCATACCTACCATTTGCTAGTCCCTTAGCAAATTCTAGAGTTCAGCACAGATTTTCAGCATAAGGGTATTTTTGACATTTAATTCAAAAAGAATCACCTCTCCTTGCCAATTACCAATTTACATTTAAAATTTGTACTTGACCCTTGGTAAAAATTCTATCAGGATAGACAAACTTTTTCCCTCAAGGATAACACAGCAAGTAGTCTGTGACTTAACCTTGGCATTTAGGCTTGGATAGAAGATGTCTGAGTCAAAGGGTTTCATTTTTGGTGGCCCACACTCTTTTGATGCTACATGTACCCTAGTACTATAAACTCTAAATATCTAGATTATCAAACAAGTCAACCCAGATAGAGGCTAAAAGAACTATACTCTCTTTTAGTTCCTTTGTGTTCACTCTCTCTCTCTCTCTCACTCTTTTAATTCTCCTTGAGCTCAAAATCTCACTAGATTTGTAAATATAATTGGTGGTCTCTCATGGCATTAACACTTTAATTAAGTTCTGATAACCCTATAACTAAGTCAGAAATCCTCAACCAGTATTTGGGTGGTCAAAAATATAGAAAAGTAAGTCAAAGCTACATTTGGTTGATTGTAATGGTAGTAGGTGTTATTGCCTTAGTATACTTGACACATAACTCAACACTTTTTTTCAATTTTTTTTTCTCTCAAAAAAAAAGAAAAAAAAAATATATAACTACCAACACAACGCAATGCAACACTCATACACATTTTTATTCATGAGGCATTATTCGAGATTGGTGATATTCAAGAGGATATCGGGTGGCTTATTTCCTGGAAGTGTCTATTCTTGGCACCAGGAAATGAATGGATGGGACAATGGATTTCTAACCTTGACATTAATAACCTCCTTCAACTGAGGATTCCGTAAAGGACAGTCGTAATCATCCACCTTAGTCCTAGTTTTATTAGAACTCGCACTCTGCATGTCTGCCTTATTGGTGGCTCTTAGGAATTCACACAAAATGTTTGCACACAGGAAATGAGAAAGAAAATTATGCCTAACTTCGAATATCATTATCTAATTATCTAGAACTTAAGAGTCCTCATACTAGACTTAGAGCACCAGTAGACACCCTATTCTCACCTCACAAATGTTTGGTGGATCTAATGGAAGATAGTTTGCCTAACTTTCTAATTAATTATCCAAGGGTTCGACAAACTAAAAATGTCTATTGATTTTTTCTTCTTTTTTATGAATCTATGTATATTTTTGTTAAGAACCTTTCCAAAATGAATTTCAGATGATTACACTTTAATCCCCCCCTATGCCTAAGTTTTGCAATGCCCTCATTGCAAATAAGATGGGTTCACATTCAGTTTAGTTCATAATTTTAGAACAGGTTCTTAAATTAGGAACCCTAAAGTGTAGTAAGAGTGAATTTCAAATAGATTATGCAAGGTCTCGGGGTTTTTCAAAAGAAAGATGGGTTGCATTCCATTAAGCGCTAAGTTTATCGCCATCAGCTGGGCACAATGTGGCTCAGGTTAAATGGAGGTCAAGAGATTCACAGATCAGGCTCAAGTCATGAAGTTCCAGAAAAGGTTTGAGACATTGGCCATTAACAACAAATGGTGTAGAGTCAAGATCAGGAGGTGAGATTTCCACATCTCCATTACCAAGGATCCTCCTTATAAGAAATGGTCTAGTCCACTTAGATCTGAGCTTGCTCGGGAATAGTTTGAGATGGGCATCAAACAGAAGTACCTTCTGACAAGGATTGAATGATTTCTGTGAAATGCTCTTATCGTGCAAGGCTTTTATTCGTTCCTTATAGATTCGCGAGTTCTTGTACGCGTCATTAAGTAACTCATCGAGTTCGCTTATTTGCAAGCGACAGTGAATGCCAGCCTTTTCGAGGTCTAGATTGCATTTCTGTACTGCCCAGTAGGCTTTATGCTCCATTTCTACAGGGACGTGACATGTCTTCCCGTAGACAATCCTGAAAGGAGACATTCCTAACTGGGTCTTATGGGTACTCCTATAAGCCCATAATGCTTTTGGAAGCTGGGTTGACCAATCTTTTCTGTCAGGTCGAATAGTGACCTGCAGAATCTTTTTAATTTCCCGATTTAAGAGCTTGGCTAGTCTGTTTGTTTGCAGATGATATCGGGTAGCAATGCGGTGAGATACCCTGTATTTTCTAAGCATGGACTGGAAATGCATATTCACAAAATGGGTCCCTCCATCTAAGATGATTACTTTAGGAATACCGAACCGAGAGAAGATGTTAACATGGATAAATTTGACAACAACCTTATGATCATTGGTTCGGGTTGGAATAGCTTCAATCCATTTGGGCACATAGTCCACAGCAAGAAGAATATACTCAAAGTCTTTCAAGTTTGGAAATGGACCCATGAAATCAATCCCCCAAATATCAAAAATCTCACACACATTAATCTGGTTTAAGGGCATCATGTCGCGATGGCTCATGTTGCCCAAGGTCAGGCAACGAGCACATGTCCTACAATAATTCTGTGCATATTTAAATAAAGTCGGCCAATAGAAGCCACTTTGGAGGATTTTTGCTGTGGTTTCATGCCCTGAAAAATGGCCACCGCAGGCCTGGTCATGACAAAATGAAATTATATCATTGTCCTCGACATTAGGAATACATCATCGGATGATCTGATATGCTCTGATGCGAAAAAGGTATGGATCTTCCTAGAAGTAATATTTGGCATCTGAAATCAATTTATCCTTCTTGGCTTTGGGTCAATCAGATGGAATCTGGTTTGATGCCAAGAAGTTCACAATGTCTGCATACCAGGGAAGCCTAGCATCCATGCTTATAAGATGCTCATCCAGGAAGTGTTCGGTGATAGGTACCGATGGATCAATGATAGACGAGGGAAGGTGGGACAGATGATTTGCAACTACGTTTTGTTTATCCGCTTTGTTGTGAATCTCTTAATCAAATTCTTGCAAAAGCAAGATCCAACGAATTTGGCGAGGCTTCATGTCCCTCTTGGCGAGTAAGTACCGAATTGCAGTATGGTCCGAGTATACGATAATGAAGGACCTGAGAAGGTACGGTTGGAATTTTTGCAAGGTGAAGACAACAGCCAGAAGTTCCTTCTTAGTGATCGTGTAATTACGTTGGGCTTCGTCCAATGTTTTACTTGCATAATAGATCACTACGGGTTTCCCATTGATTTTTTGACCAAGGATTGCCCCTATAGCATAATTCGAAGCATTACACATGATCTCAAAAGGTAGAGACCAGTTAGGGGGTTGGAAAACTGGTGCCTTGGTGACTTGATCCTTAAGAATTTTGAAAGCTTTGGTACACTCATAAGAGAAATCAAAGAGGATATCCTTCTATAGCAAGTGAGTCAGGGCTTGGCAATTTTCGAGAAGTTGGAGATAAAACGTCAGTAGAACCCAACGTGCCCCAAGAAGGATCTAATGTCTTTGACCGAGGAGGGAGGAAGAAGTTTAGATATCAAATTGATCTTCGCTCGATCAACTTGGATACCTTGTTCAGACATAAGGTGTCCAAGAATGATGCCCTGGGGAACCATAAAATGGATCTTTTCCCAGCTCAGGACCAGATTTATGTTGATGCATCATTGGAGGATCTTAGTCAAGTGGCCTAAACATTCATATAGAGTCCGTCCAAATATAAAAAAATCATCCATCAAAACTTCTAAAAATTCACCTATCATATCAGAGAATATTGCCAACATGCATCGCTGGAAGGTGGCAGGTGCATTGCAGAGTCCGAATGGCATCCTATGGAACACAAATGTCTCGTAGGGGTAGGTGAATGTGGTTTTCTCCTGGTCTTTAGGATGAATGGCCACTTGATTATCGCCAGAGTATCCATCCGAGAAATAGAAGTACTGATTTCCTGCTAATTTTTTGAAAATCTGATCAAGGAAGGTAGTGGGAAAAGGTACTTCTTCATGGAGGTATTCAATTTCCTGTAGTCTATGCAGACTCTCCACGAATTTGCAACATGAGTGGGGATGGATTCTCCAAACTCGGATTTTATAACGGTGAGCTTGGTGATAAATGCTAGGTTATCATCATTCTTATGCCTTAAAACAGATCTAGCTCCTAGGATTTTAACTCCGCAAACGGATTTCTGGGCTGCATTTAGGCATCATTTAGGTTAGCCATGCATTGCATGATTTTTTGTATTTTTGACACATTTATTTGAGTGTTAGGGATGAATAGATAACCAGATCCTTGAAACCCTAACATTTAGGAAGGCAATGGGTGAAGAGGAAACTCAATTCAGCTAGAACCGAGCTACATCTAGCTCAGCACAGTTGGATACCAGCTTACCTGGGTTTGGTTTAGCTCTCTTAAGCTCCATTCAGCTCATCTTAGCTGGATGGTAGCTCAGGGTAGCTCAACTTAGCTCAAGTCAACTCAGATCCAACTCAACTTAGTTGAGTCTAGCCCATCTTAGCTCCAATCAGTTCACTGAGAGCTTAAGCTAGCTCAACTTAGTTGATAGGAGTGCACTTTAGTTCAAGTCCAGCTCTCCCCAGCTCCACTCAACCCTTGACAGCTAAACTCCCTCCAGCTTGGCTACTACTTGTCAACCTAGTAACTAAGCTAACTCGGGAGTTCCCACTAAAAGCAGGTCTAGCTCAACTTAGCTCAACTACTCAAGCTTGGCTGCTAGCAAAAGAACTAGCTAGCTAAGTGGAGTAGTTGAACCCTTATGAATACCTCTTCAGCAGATTCAGCTCTAGGAAATTTACTACAGCTCCAGATGAACTTCAGGTAACTTCCTTCTACCTTATCTTCTACTCACTTACTAGCTAAGCTAGCTTATCTAAAGCTCCACCTCTATGGCCGTCCACCCTCCTCACTTAACCCCACCATAACCCTACCTAAACCCAACCCTAAACCACCATAGTTGGTGCCAAAATACACCCAAAGCACCTCTTCATTTTGGTGCCAACCATGGCATCCTTTCCTCCCATAACCACCACCCTTAACCTCCCTTGAGTTGGCGCCAAAAACCCCCCTTACACCTCTCCATCAATGGTGCCAACTTTAACCCCCATTACAACCCTACACCTATTTCCATAAGGCCATCTCCACCATCCACCTAACCCTATTCTAGAAACCCTCTTTGGCGCCAACCTTAACCTACCCCTTCACTACCTTAACCAACCTATAACCACCACCAAAGGTAGCACCAAAACACCTACCAACACCCTTTCACCTTGGTGCCAACCTATAAACCCACCTCCACCTTACACATAACCCATCCAACCTATATCCACCCTCCACTAATTGGAGCTAATAAACCAAACCCCCAACCACATATAAACCCGCACCAGCCACCCATAACTACACCTCCTTGCACCTCTCCCTTTATCGCCATTTAATATCCACCCTCCATCCCACAACTACCACCTAAAGATCTAATCCTAACCCTACATCCACCTCCATGCCAACCATCCTAACACCAACAAGAGTTGGCGCCAACTCTACTCTACCCCATCATAACCACCACTCAACACAACCTTACATCCCACGCCAACCCTAATCCACCATTCATCCATTAACTTCCTAATCCTAGACATCCACAACACCACTCTTCCCTTAACCCTAGTTAACACCTATCATTATCCCTCCACTCTATTAATACCCCACCTAAGCCACCATTGAACCTTACCTTTGGCTTCATAATTCATACATACTCCCACCTACATTCCACCATACCCCATGGCCAAGAGAAGAAGGAGAAGAAGAAGATTAAGGGGACACTCTGTCCCCTTGGTGCCTTCCCCTCTTCCCTTCTCTCTTGTGCCCACTGTAGCCAGAGGTCAAGCCAGGCAGCAGGACGTCCAAGGAGGAGTTTTTGAGGGTGGTTCATGCCCACCCTTGGAGGAGTCTTTGGAGTGGAAATTCTCCACTCTTGGAGGAGCTAGGGCATGCCCACCAAGGGCTTGCCAAGGAGGACAGATCTTTGGAGGAGCACTTCAAGAAGGAATTGGAGGAATCCTTTTCAAGCCTAGGAGCAGTTGAGCTTGGAGCAAGGACTCTCTCCTCTTCACCGCCATCACTAGGAGGATCTTTGTTTTGCCATTTTCTATTTTTATTTTAGTAGTAGAAGCATTCCTCTACTAGTGATTTTGTAAAATAATTTTCTCCATAATTAAAGGTGCCTTTCTATATTTCTTATCACTTTTATTCGATGCTTTCTACTCTAGTGCACTCACATCCTCTCTTTAATTATCCTAGGTCTTCATGCACCTAGGGTGAGCTTAGGGAGAGGATCTTCTAGTCACTTAGGTTTTAGCATTTTTGGTGTAGTCTTCCTTCATATTTTCATATTCAATTGCCCGTTATTTCAAAACTCCAAAAATAATATTATATTCAAAAATCATAAAAAGAAAGTTGATTTCTCGATTTAAAGAGAGAGTGTTACAAATTGCATTTCTACCTCCCTTAGAATGACTCGAATACTTTCCAAGCACTCGATTTTTATAAATTTCAAAAGTGATCGAAATTATGAGTTACAACGATAAAAATCCTAATTTACAAATCACGCATTTTCGTATCACTTGGCCTTCTTAGGCACCACATGAATTGGGCTCACCCAATGGCTGTCAAAGATGGAATAAATAACAACCACATCAAGCCATCTGATCATCTGTTGAGTCGACGTTGTTCTTTGTGCGTAGGTCGTGAGCCTTCTTCTATAAAGATGTGGTGTGTACAGTAAGAAAGACGTATACTGGTGAGATCATCCAAGGTCCAACCAATGGCCTTGCGATGCTCTCGGAGGATAGAAATTAGACGTGTTTCTTAATTCATGGATAGAGAAGAATTGATAATAAGAGGAAACGTGCTGTTTGAACCCAAAAAAATGTACTTGAGGTTGTCAGGAAGCGGTTTCAACTCAAGCACTTGATTCTCAGTAGCAGCGGGAAGATCAGGATTAGCCTGGGAAGGAACTATAGGTAGAATTGGATCCTCAGGATGTAATTGGGATTGGGCTTCTAGAGATTCTTTGATATTTCTATATTTATTTATGTTAATTAATGCTTAATTAATGTTAGGTTAAGGGTAATTTGGGTTAGATTGCATTTAGTTAGGTTAGATTAGTCATTTTAGATCATTCTGTAAATAATGTATATTTATGAGTTTTTACGCAAATTTTCCTGCAATTGTATCTTATACCTTGATGTATTTATTTTTATATATGCAGATACAAAATTTCAGATTGATCGGAGTAAGGCTGATTGGATCTTCTGAATTGAACTCAGTTAAAAAAGGACTAGCTAGTAAGTGGACCTATTTGGAAACCTAATTAGACCTTAACCCCAACCTATTTAGAAACCTAATTTCCTACACCTAATCCTAGCTAACTTTAATGTGACTAGACTAAATACATTAATTTTCTACATATATTGGATAGTCACATATTAATTCCCACACCTGAAAATCCCGAATACAACTTCTACATCCATGTTAATCCCACCACAAATAATCCCTTCCACCATAATCCTACTCCACGTCCATCCAACATTTTCCCTCATTTATCCTTTCAAATTCCTATTTGTATGCGCCACCGGCCAAGGCCCCACGTAAATCCCATACCCTCACGTCAAACCCAATCCCACTAAATCCCCTCCATGCCCACCGAAACCTTATCCCCATGCAAACTCCACGTACCAACACAACACACCTACTCTACCAAACACCACCGACTTTCCCATGCAATATCCAAAAATAAAAAATAAGAAAAGGAGAGAAAACCTACGTAACCTATTCCCTCCTCTTATCCTCTTATTTCCACCAAACAAATCCAAACATCGACACCAATTAAACACCACCGACTTTACCACTTAACCATTTTTTATCCTATCATTAAATTTAGGCCATCCATCATTCTTTCAATCTAATCTAGGTCCTTGATTTATTCCTAACAAAAACCTAACATATCCAATCTCCTTGCCCTTAATTCTAGCCCTTGATCTCTAACCTAATTAATCCTAGCCCTACAAATTAATGATCCTAGGCACCTTAGATTAACCAATAGGAAGCCTCCTAGAGTCCTATATAAATCCCTAGCCACCCCCTCATTAGGTACCATCTCCTACTTAGAATTTCCTATCTCCATATAGTCTCTACCACTAGTGCTAGTCCACACCATATTTGGTGAATTTGGCAGGTGCACCTTCGCATCTGCAGCTACGTTGACGCTCTAGACTTTGCCTTCGAAACCCATAATTTCTGCATTTATGTAGTCCAGCTCTAGTTGTAGTAATCTAGTTCTAGTTATAATTTTCCAAACATTCCTTTAGTTGTGTTAAACTCTTATCTCATTCAATAAAAGTTTTTAATATTCATTTTTCAACTTGTCTTCAAGTTGTAAGCTTTCTAATAGTAGTATATTATAGTTCTTGCATGCATTAGATTTAGTATTAGTTCTAATAATCATCCTATTTGATATGTGATTCTAGTTCTAATTACAAAAGTGATTTTATCTATCTGTCTCTCTGCGAACGACTTAGACTCATATTTTTATTCGAAAATCCTTACCAGTTTGATTTCACTTACAAATTCAAGAGCTTCTAACACGATTATACTATGACGAACACGTTTTTTTTTGTGTACCTATTCCGCTTGTAGAACACTTTTTGGCGCTGTTGCTGGGGAGGTAATGTGATTATTTTGCTTTCAATATCTTTATCTAGATTTGCATTTGTGAGATCTAACTTGTTCTTCTCCTTTTTTCATTTTGTGTGCAGGATCTCACAGTTGCACGAGAATGAATCGCTAAGTGACGAGAAGAAAAAGTGCAGGTGAAATTTGCATGTAGGTAAATTTGTGACTCTTAGGAGTAATTGCATTTAGTATTGTTTCAAAAAAATAAATTATTTGTCCATCTAAATTAGGTGTCTATTTTGATCCTTAGGTTAGTGTTCGACGCATAATTTGTGTTTAAAATATTATTTTAGTTGTAGTATAACGCAAAAACATGTTAACAAATAATATTTATAAAATCGGTGAGTACCGGATCGTTGGTAGGGAGGCAATCTCGATTTTAATGGAAGCTTTTCAATAAACTAGGTCTAACAGTTATTTATATATGTATATATATATATAAAGAGCAGATATCAGGAATTCAGAAGATCATAATTTTTTTGCATTCATAAACAGCTTTTCAAAGTAGAAAGTGTTATGCTAAATAGAGAAAGAGAGATAGTAGATAGATAGAAAGAGAGAGAAAGAGAGATAGAAGGAGGCAGAGAGACAACGCCGCTTGTAGGATGCTTGTGCGAGATGCGGCAGCACTTTAGATCCAGAGCATTGGGATGAAGGTTAGAGCAGAGTTGCAGAGGGACAGAGAGTTCCGGAGAAGGTGGAAGAGTTGTATCTAGAGATGCTTCAACTGGGGGGGCTTTGGCCTTCTTTTATAGTTTTTATGGAGGGCAAAAAGGGTATTTTGGCCCTCTATCTCATGTAACAACCTTAGGCCAATCAGATTGTCGATCGGGAGATCAATGGACCTGATTAGGCCTCAAAACACGTTCAAAATCCTTCTCTACTCTCTGATTCAATCTCGTGCTGACACGTGGCATGCTCTGCATCATCGGATGGCCATCGGATGCTCCAGATCTCCCCTCGCGTGCGTGCTTCACTTCTTCTCTTCACCGCTCGCCTTCACTGAGTGCCTCAACGTCTCTTGATCAGACAACTTAAACGCGCGCTCATCTCTTATGTTTCAAAGAAGCACGTAGGATCGTGCGTTAAACACACGTCGGATCCCATGTTCGGTCGTGATCTGCTCTCGTTTCGCCACGTGGTTGCATCGCCGTGCTCGGCTTGACATCTGATGACCCAATTTCCTCCTCTTGCGTGCCCCTCCTAGTTTCACGCGAGGCATAGTTCTATCAGGTTCCGATTGCTCCGTGGAGAGGGCACTAACCAACGTGCCATTCCTATTATTTGTTGCATTTTCGTTTTGAGGCAAATTATTCTCGGCCATTGGATGAAGATCCAACGGTCGAGAGTCACTCCTCTTTGATGAAGCGCAGGTGGATGGCCGACGTGGCTTGTTTGTGAGCATTGGATGGAGATCCAACGGTCCTCAGATGGGGCGGCAACGCTGGGGTGGCTATGATGGTGCCACATGGCACCATCATGGCTGTCCATCTTCTTTTCTTTGTATCTGGTGATGTAGATCTCCAATTGAGTTGATTTTTCTGTCGTTGGACTACGATTGTTGATCCAGATTCATCCGCGCAGTTGTATTCTTCATCTGAGGCTCAGATCTTTGTCTTTTGATTTTATGATCTCCATTCTTTTATGGCATGCACAAAATGCCCTGGCTATCTGATCAAGATGATTTCGAAAGCGTTGGTCTTCCGTCGTCGTTTTGATCAGATCTGTCCGGTCTGATCTGACATCTGCGGCTTCAAATCATCTACGATTAAAATCATCTCTTTTTTAGGTCATAAAATGATGATATTATCTATATAACTAATAAGCTGGCTATTGTGCAAATTATGATGCCTATGAATGCATTATTCCTAAGTTATGCTAGAATCTAGCTTAATTCATATGATTTAAGTTGCATGATTGCTGTGTAATTAATTAGTCATTTGCTTGAGTTATTTTCTTAAAAAATTAAAAAAAAAAGTTCTTCTTGGTGGGTATTATTTTTGAAAACCAATAAAATCACCTTCCACATTTTCGAGCTGCAAGAAACTTTGATTTTCAAAATTAAATTCTCAAAATTTTACACATTCAAAAATTCTAGAATTTCTATTGGACATGGGTATTGAAGTTATGAACAACATATCCAAATTGTACATAATTCTTGTTTATATAAATATTTTAAAAATTTATGAACTGAACTACTATCAAGTCTATTGTTGTTCTTGATTTTTCAGACTTTAAAAAATCATGATAATTTTTGTATGACTTAAATTTATTTGAAATTTGGTGCGTTGGACTCTTGTGATAATATAGAATCCCTAAAAAATCTGAAAAAAAATTTGGTGTATGTTTGATTATACGAAATATTTAATCACTAAATAAGGGTCAAAATAGACTATAGAACCCACAGTTCACTTTAAATTTGGAAAAATTACATAATGTGCATTAAAAAATATGAAAATAATTTTTTTAGGTGCCTTAGTTGGTGGTACAATAGGACCATTGATTTCTTTTAGTGGGTCGCACCACGTTTGCTTCTTTGGGCTAAAACGGATCATATAACACTATCTGCTTTTAGCATTTCACATTAAGGTAGAGCACACTTGCATCTCCATACTTAAAGGAAATTTATTAAATAATTGGGACTTGTAAAACCTCTTGTGTGCCTCATCGAAACCATTATTTGAATATATTTTTACCAAGTAAACCCAAAAATTCACTAATACAAGCACTTGAACTTTAAAAGAAACCATATCAATTAAGATTGTATTATGAACCCTTGTTTGGCACACACACATAATTCAATTGATCTAAGTGGGCAACCACCCCCCTCATGCCCATCGTTTAATCCCGTGCACTTTAAATCCTAAGCCCTAATTAACTTGATAGACGCTTGATGAGAGCCTCATCATGAACCCTAACTAGCACATTTTGATCCAAAAAAGAGTACAAAAGCTCCTACAAAACCTAAGGAAAAAGCCTAAATCAGAGAATTCTAAATTTAAGAATAAAATAATTCACAAGGGGTAAAACTGTAATTTTACCAATGCAATACATAGACGGGGTGTCTAAGGGTCTAAACACAGGTCAAATGGGCTTAATAAGAAAGAAAGTGGGATGACCTGATCCGAAAAGGGTTATAGCAACTTCTAGGAATTAAATGATATTCTGTAACCCTGAAACAAACCTGCTTTAATTCATGAGGTTCCAGGTAGGATAAAAATCAATTAAACCTCCTAAAATTCATGGGATAATATTCCCTAGGGTTTAGAACCTTCAATTTGGCCTTTGGAACCTATCTTGACTTAAATTGAGAATCATACCCAATTTTTGACCTAATTTGGGTTTTTATGCAAATTGACTGGTCAAACGTGGTCAAACCAAAAATCAAACTTCACCATTGGATTCCTTATGTCCAAATTAGGTTTATACCAAAATTTGGACCTAAGGGAAGGCCATCCTGACCTACCTTACAAATTGGTCCTCTTGAATTACTTTTCGACCCTTATCTTTCTGAACCCTTGCATTTTTCCCCCCAGCTTCTCTTTCATTCTTTGCAGAATGGTCCCTCTGCCACCCCACGTAGCCGCCCATGCCTCCGGCGACCTTGCGCGGAGGATGGCGCCGCGCAGGATATAGGGGCCGCTCTCAGAAGCGAAAGGGGGGTTCCCTGCGTCGTCCTCTTTCGCAGGGACCCTCCCCCTTGCCCTGCAGCTGCCCATGCCTTTCGTGCGAATGCACGAGAGGAATGGGTCTGCTCTCCGACCATTCTTCGGCGAGCTCCCCACGTCGCCCCCTCGAGATTCTCTCCTCGCCAGCACCTTTATAAGAAGCAACTGGGGCTGCTGATTGGGTCAAGCCTGATTTGGCCGAGGAATTCCCCCCAACTTCGTCTCCTCCTCCTACGGTCAAGCGTCCGCAGGCTTCGGTGGCCCTTTCTCCTCCCCTTCATCGCTCTGCTGCCATACCTACAGTAGAGTTCACTCCGTCTCGTCCTCCCGCGCCAGGCCGCACTAGCTGGCGCCTTCCAGACCCCCTCCTCGTCACGGTTACCCCCCTCTGGGCACCTTTGTCTCCGGCGTCGGCAGGCACGCGCCGAGCGCCTCCTTCCCCTCTTTTCGTCAGTTAAGTAGGTGAAACTTTTCCCCTTACTCTCTTTGTTATTTCCCCCTTCTTAATTTGCTATTTCCACCCACCGACCACCACTGTCCATCACCACTATCTCCATATCCGGCCACCCTCCGGCGAGCCATTTTCGCCACTCCATGCCTCCATCCGCCTCGCCAGCTACCTCTTAAGCACCGCGACACCTTGCTGACACCAAATCCACCCTCCATTCACCACGCCGCACCTTCAGAATACCCCCCGAACACACCCACTCTCATGCACGCAGTGTGCCCGAGGTGCACGGCCACAGGCACTCTCGCGTCTCGCCGACCACTTCTGCACACTTGCCACACCTGGGCGAGCCTCCCTGAGCCTTTTAACGTGGCTGCGAGGCTGTTTCAGTGATTTCAGGACCCAGGTGCTCGCCGCCATTGTCGAGCAAATGAAGCTTGCTTGGGAGCTTCACCTAGATCTCCTCGTCCCAGGCAGCAGGTCCTAGGTCGCGCGGAATCTGCTTGCGCACGGATTTAGGTTCGAAATTGGGGTCGCAGGCCTCTGCTGCTGCCCCAATTGGACGCATCCTCTTCCCGCAGACACTCGAGATGGGAGGTGGGACTTTAGTATCACCTTGGAAGTATGTGGGCGCACGCCCACATATAAATTGAAAAAGTCGCAGAGGCTATTCGCCTCGAATCACTGGGGTGAGGTCCCTCCTCACCTATTCATTAGGTCTCGTCCGCGGCATTGCCCACGCGGATCTGACCCGCGACCCGATTACCCCCACTCCTGAGCACTCCTCGCGCACCACACCCATGCTGGTGCACCTGGACCTGGGCACGCGACTCGACCCGATTACCCGGCTCTGGGAGAGCGTACCAAAGAGAGATTTAGAGAGAAAGAGACACGAGAAAGGGTAGGGGTAGGTTTTGCGTTGCGTGTGTACAGGGAATAGGTGAGGAAGAGAAGAAGAGGAAGAGCGGGCGGCGAGGACTTAGCCTTGAAGCTCCCGCAGCAGAGGGAAAGAAGGTGAAGGAGAAGTCGCAGCAAAGAGAAGAAGAGGAAGAAGCTGAAGAAGAGAAGGAGGAGGCACTGTAGCAACAACGCCGATAAGGAGTCCGATTCGAAGAATCAGACGTCCGGATCAGGGAAAAGGAAGAGAAGAAGAGAAGAAAGAGAAAAGAAGGAAGAAGAAGAAGGATGGTGCTGCTGAAGAAAGAAGACGCTGAAGAAAGAAGAAAGAAGAGGCAGCAGTAGAGAAGAGAAAGAAAGAAGAAGAACAGCAGCAAAGAAAAGAAGAAGAAAGAAGAAGGCAGAATGAAGAAGAGAAGAGAGAAGAAGAAGAAGCACGGAAAAGAGAAAGAGAAGAACCAGCTGAAAGAAAAGGAGAGAGAAGAAGAAGCCAAGAAAAAGAGAACTTTTTGCTCACTCTCTCTCTCTTATTCTTTTTGTAACAAAATTGTGAACCTTTATGTTGCTAGAATGACGTGTGCTCCCTGAGTTCAACCTCAAGAAACTTTTAATTCCGAGTAATAAATTGTAAACTAGTGACCGTTTTTTGTAATATTCTATAACGAATTAATCATTATAACACCGCCAAGAGCAAGAAATACTTGCAGCCACACCAGTTTTTGGCGCTGTTGCCGGGGAGCAACGGCCATTCTAGAAGCTATTTATTCACAATTCTTGATTTACTACTGACTTAATCTCTTCTCTTTTGTTGTGCAAGCACAGGGAAACAAGAAGGAAACAAGCAGCCGCACAACAACCACGCCAAGGGACAGGTAATTTTCTATGCTCTCAAGCCCCTTAAATTCTAAAGAGGAAGAAAAAGAAAAAGAAAAAGCAAATTAGGAATAACCTGTCGTCCATACAAAGTAAATCACAGAAGTTGCCTGTTTTCAAATTTCAACACATTCTATCTGTACATCCACTAAAGGTAGTTAGGGCTAAACCCTTCTTTCTTGAGCCCTAATTACCTAATCTAGAGGCAACTAACTGGACCAATTAGAGCCAACTTAATACTCAATGCTAGGGTTTTAGAGACACTTTTTAATCAAGAATTGAGAATTCCCAAAAGAAGTGTGCCTAAGCCATTGCTTGAAAACATTTATCAAGAGAAACCCTAAGCAATTCGACTCTTAAATCACTTGAACTTTAAAAGATAAGACCTAATAAGCTCTCAAAGGAACTAATAGGTGAAGTTGATCCCTTGGATCAACCAACCTTTAAATTAGGTCACTCTTCGCACTTAAAAGGTTAAAGTTCAAGTGAAAGCTTAAAGCACCTTGATTCTAATTAAAAGTGGTAGACTTAAGAGGTCAAGGTCCCCATTCTGGTTTACCTGGAATCTCAGTGACAAGAGAGGTCGGGTGGGGGAAACCCTATAACCCGTGGGGGCGCTCTACCGTGTAGGGGTCTTCGCGAGACTCACCCTCTCTGGCTGCCTAGGTAATTCTCAGGTGGACGACCTTCTGATTAAGGGGTACCATCTGCCCCGAACCTCTATAGTCACCCAACATTTTGGGTGTCTTGATTGGGTCCGGCACCTGCTAAACTCATCTAATCTATCAGTGCATGTTTGGTAGGAGGTCCTTGAAACCTCCTCTAGAAATTCACTCTCCCCGAGGCCGAGCCTCGGTACCCTTGTTTGTGCAACCAACTCTTCACATAGACCTCTCCTCTGACTCTGAACACAACTCACCTTTTTCCACAATGGCTCAGCCAATTGAGGAAGAAAATAATCTTGAGCACTAGCTCCAGCGACTCAATGACCTCTTCCAAAACTTCATGAACCCACCGCAGTGTCCCATGATGCGAGATCACTATAATCCCGCTGCGGTAGCAATTGAGCCTCGAGTCAGAATCTCGACTGGAGGACCTGATTCTGAGCTGAAGCCTAACATGATTCATGCCATACCTAAATTCTACGGGCTTAATTCTGAAAACCCCTTCTAGCACATCAAATAGCTAAAGCATCTGGCCTAGATTTTCGGGTCAGATGCGCATAATCAGGATATCTTACTCATGAAGATGTTCTCTTTCTCCCTTATGGACAAGGCAGCCCATTGGTATTAGACCCAGACCCGTCCGATCAACACTTGGGAGGAACTTCAATCCGAGTTCTTGAAAAAGTTCTTCCCCGTTGGTCGGACCAATGCCTTGCGCCATCAGATTACTCACTTCACGCAACAGACGGGAGAACCTCTTCATGAGGCATGGGATCATTTTCAGGATCTCATGAGAAAGTGCCCCCATCATGGAGTTCCTAAATGGCAACAAGTCTACTCTTTTTACTAGGGACTCTGTGAGGATATTAGACTGTCCTCATGGGTCAGCATGAGGACACCGTGCAGGAGATTCTCGAGAATACGTGAGAGAACTCCATCAATAATGACTCCATGGGACTATTCGACAGGATGAATACCCGCGCATCGACGAACCTTAGGGGAGCACATGAGACGCAGGGCCTGTCCGCATCAGTCGACCTGGAATTAGTGGCCAGTCGATTGGACGAGGTCTCTATTATTGAAAAGAAGGTGGATGAGCTGACTCAGCATTTGCAGCGAGCCACCTCTGCGCAAAACTCCTTCGCACAGCCTCCTCCCGTACGGGAGACTGTGCAGAACATTTTCCACCGACCTTCTCCCAGGGTGGACTCGTATCCACCCCCATCTGACTCTCGGATCGAAGGAACCTCCGATCCTTTCTATTCTAGCTGGGGGAGCTCTACTCCCCTATTCTCTGACTTTTTTGAGGTTCCTCAGACCTGCGAGGACCTCAACACCATCTAGAATGACCCATTTTCCAATACCTACAATCCTGGATGGAGAAACCATCCCAATTTCCAGTGGGCGGGAAATTCCCAGCATCCGAGACCACCCTTTCAGCCCTGTCCACCCTCACCTCGTCCTTATCAGCCACCTCAGCCTCGGCCAAACCCCACTTATCCATCCAGGCCAAACCAAGACCAAATGTCCCTCATCCTCCAGACTTTGGCTGACATTCAGAGAACGAATGTGGCTATTCAAAAGCAACACAAGGAAGAAATCACAGAGGTCCGAAATCAACTAGCCTAGTTGGTAAATTCTCGCCAACCAGGCACTCTTCCTTCTCAGCCTCTACCTAACCCTAATAGCGTGCTGACCCAGTGGCACGTTATGAACCCAAACCTGGGCCAAGCACACATGGTTTATCAGGCCCCTTCTATTCCTTCACCTGACGGGATAAAAGCTTCAACTTCTTATGCGGGTTATCAACAGCAGCAGCCCATTCTACCAACCCCCAACCAGAACCAGGTAGGACTTAACTCTGTAACACCCCGTAGTGGTAAGGCGACCCAAGATCCACCTTATCCAGACCACTCCAAGCTTGGTAGTGACCCAAATCCTAGGGCAGTCATCCAGGATGTTCCTATCCTTGTCCCAAATCAAAGAGTTGGACCTATCCTAGAGGAACCAACCAAGGTTCCATTTCCCGAGGCCTTGACCAAGGGAAAGAAGATAACCAAATCTGTGGCTCCTAAGGAGGATCTGGTCAAGCTCTTTGAGCATGTCCAAATAAACATCCCCTTGATGGATAGATCTGCCATGTACTGGCTTACGCACGATTTTTGAAAAACGTGTGTACACCTCAGCGTAAGCCGAGAACCAAGAGTGGGAGTCCAATTGTATTGTCAGAGCAAGCCAGCTCTGTAATCCTAGGTAGACTCCCACCCAAGGAAAAAGACCCTGGCACTCTCCTGATTTCATGCAAGATCGGTGAAACCCAGTTAGACAGAGCATTGTTAGACTTAGGTGCTTCCATAAACTTGATACCCACATCCTTACTCAACCACCCAGAAGAATCTGAGCTAAAACTGAATGTGGTGACACTACAGTTAGCAGATCGATCTATCAAGTCACCAAAAGGGATTCTTGAGGATGTTATTGTAAGGGTGCGGGATTTTTACTTCCCTGTGGACTTCACAGTCTTAGATATGGATGCACCTGAGAACCCAAGGAATACACCAATCATTCTAGGGAGACCTTTTCTAGCCACTGCAAGGGCCAACATAAGTTGTGAGGAGGGCCAAGTAGAACTGAAATTTGGGAATCAGACTCTCAAAATTGATATCTTTAAGGCCCAACAAGGGATCAATTGCGGTGTCATTGAACAAATCTGTGATGTTAGAGCTCTCGTTGATGAACCACAACTTGAGGGAAACATGATCATTCCTCATCAACCACAAGAGGATCTTGAACCGCAATTAGAGGAGGCAGACATTGAGATAGACAAACCCATAACTCCTATCCTTGTACCTCACACTCACTCTGAACCACCCGCTGCTACTGATAACCCCATTCTTGAACTCAAACCCCTTCCTGACCATCTAAAATATGTCTTCTTGGGTTCTAATCAGACATTTCCTGTGATTATAAACTCCAGATTCACACCTAATCAGGAATCCCGTCTGATTACTGTTCTCCAGCAACATCGCAGGGCCATTGGTTGGACTCTCGATGATTTGACTGGAATAAGTCCCTCTTATTGCACACACCGTATTTATTCTGAAGAGGGCGCATGACCTTCCCGGGAAATGTAGAGATGCTTGAATCCCAATTTGCAGGAGGTCATGAAAAAGGAGATCATTAAGTGGTTAGATGCAGGGATTATCTACCCGATCTCTGACAGTCGTTGGGTAAGCCCAATCCAGGTTGTGCCTAAGAAGGCAGGGCTCACCACCATTACGACTGAAATCGAAGAAGTTATACTTACCCGTATAGCCAATTCGTGGAGAGTCTGCATAGGTTATCGAAGACTTAATTCCTCTACGAAGAAGGATCATTTCCCACTACCATTCATTGATCAGATTCTCGAGAAATTAGCGGGAAATAGATTCTTCTGCTTTCTTGACGGGTACTCCGATTATAACCAAGTGGCTATTCATCCTGAGGACTAAGAGAAGACCACATTCACCTGCCCCTTTGAGACGTACGCATTCCGAAGGATGCCTTTCGATCTCTGCAATGCACCTACGACTTTTCAGCGGTGCATGCTTGCCATATTCTCTGATATGGTAGGTGATTATCTAGTAGTCTTCATGGATGACTTCTCAGTTTTCGGGGCATCATTTGATGATTGCTTCTAGCACTTGGTTCATATACTCAGGCGTTGCATTGACGTAAATTTGGTTCTTTCCTGGGAAAAGAGCCACTTTATGGTGCTTGAGGGGATCGTCCTAGGGCATTTAATTTCTGAGAAAGGCATCCAAGTGGATCGAGCCAAGGTTGATATGATTTCTTGACTTCCTATGCCTAGCTCGATCAGGGACATTCGTTCTTTTCTGGAGCACGTCGGCTTTTACCGTCGTTTCATCCCTGATTTCTCGAAAATTGCACTCCCCTTGACTACTCTTCTCTCCAAGGATGTACCCTTTGAAATTTTCAAGGAATGCACTTAAGCTTTTGAGAGCCTTTGTGATCGAGTCACCCAAGCCCCGATCCTACAGTCCCCTGATTGGTCTCAACCCTTTGAGATCATGTGCGATGCATCTGACTTCGCTGTAGGAGTGGTTCTGGGGCAGAAGATTGGCGAGAAACCCGTGGTCATCTACTATGCTAGCAAGACACTTGACGAGGCTCAGCGTAACTACACAGTTACGGAGAAAGAGCTGCTACCTGTAGTATTTGCCCTCGAAAAATTCCGATCTTATCTCCTAGGTTCCCATGTCATCATCTACTCGGATCACACTACTGTGAGGCATTTCCTTGCTAAGAAGGACGTGAAGCCTCGATTAATCCGATGGATCTTACTATTTCAAGAATTCGACCTCGAGATTCGTGACAAGGCGGGAAGACAGAACGTGGTAGCTGATCACTTGTCTCGCCTTCCTTCTGAAATCATCAACCCTTCTGGATCCATCACAGAGCACTTTCCTGATGAGCACCTTTTGATTATTGGTACTAGGCTTCCATGGTTTGCTGATATAGTAAACTACTTGGCATCTCGTCAGATCCCGTCTGATTGGCCAAAGGCCAAGAAAGACAAGCTGTGCTCTGATGCCAAGTACTACATCTGGGAAGACCCATACCTTTTCCGCATAAGTGCTGACCAAATCATCTGGAGATGTGTCCCGGAGGGCGAAGTCAACGAAAATCTCTCCTTCTGCCATGACCAAGCATGCGGTGGCCATTTCTCTGAGCACAAAACCGTATCAAAAATCCTCAAGTGTGGCTTTTACTGGCCCACTATCTTCAAGGATGCATACAGTCACTGTAAGGCATGCAGTCGTTGGCAAACTTTGGGCAACATGAGTCACCGTGACATGATGCCTTTGCAGTCGATTCTTGTATGCGAGATATTCGATATTTGGGGGATTGATTTTATGGGTCCCTTTCCTATTTTGGACGGCTTCGAGTACATTTGACTCGCAGTAGACTACGTGTCCAAATGGATCAAAGCCATTCCGACCCGAACCTGTGATCACAAGATCGTCATCAAATTCATTCATCAGAATATCTTCTCACGGTTCGGGATTCCTCGTGCAATCATCTCTGACGGAGGGACCCATTTCACCAATGCTCAATTCAGGTCACTGATAACCAAATACGGGGTGTCTCATCGAATATCTACTCCTTACCACCCCCAAACTAATGGTTTAGCTGAGCTATCAAATCGAGAGATCAAGAAAATCCTGCAGGTTACTGTTTGAACTGACAAGAAGGATTGGTCATCCCGATTTCCGAAAGCTTTGTGGGCTTATAGGACTGCCCACAAGACCCAACTAGGCATGTCTCCTTTCAGACTGGTGTACGGGAAGGTGTGTCACCTTCCCGTCGAACTAGAACACAAAGCCTATTGGGCAGTACGGAGCTGCAACTTAGATCTTTCTAAGGCTGGAACCCACAGAAAGCTTCAGATAAGCGAGATCGATGAATTACGCCTTGATGCGTATGAGAACTCGTGAATCTACAAAGAGCGGGTTAAAGCCTTCCATGACAAGCACATATCTAGAAAGATCTTCCACCCTAGTCAGAAGGTCCTACTCTTCGATGCCCGACTCAAACTCTTCCTTGGGAAACTACGATCCAAGTAGGTTAGACCATATCTTGTTCGACAGGTTTTTGGAAATGGAGCCGTCGAAATCAGCCTCTTAGCCACGATTCCGAACCTTTCATCGTGAACGGTCAGAGACTCAAACCGTTTGTTGATGTAACCTCTACAGATTTGGCTGAGTCGTCATTTATCCTCCATTCTCCCTGAGCTTATTGCACCTAGCTGATGGCATAAAACTCATCGCTTAATGGGAGGCAGCCCGTCATTCTTTCTAAAAAACCCAAAACCTTTCCTGACACCTCTTTGAACTTTAGGTTCATCCTTTAGGACAGCCGACTCCACCTCAGGTGCTCGCATCTGAGATTAGAAATCATCCGCAACAGTCACCTCGACCCATCCACTCACCAAAATACCTGTCCTAATGCATGAACCAAGCTAAATAAAAACCCTCCTAATTTATAATGAGGACATTGCAAATCTTAGGCATGAGGGGGTATGAAAGTGCAAAATGAATAAAAACTCATAAGAAAAGGTTTCAACATAAAAATTGGTAAAAAAAAAAGGGAAGAATTCTTGTGGAGGAGGAGAAAAAGAGCTGAATGATAAAAGGAGCATAAAATGAGAAAGAAAAAAAGGGATAGTCATTATAAGAAATTAAGGAATTAACTTAAGTTCTAGACCACATTTAGGAAAAGAAAAAGGAAAGTGCACAACAAGATTAGTTAGAACGCTAACCTTAGGCATTCTTGGATAGACTCTTAGTACCCATTAAGATCTAGATACTAAAGAGGTTGAGGAAATTGAAAAGCTAAAGTATTAGGTCCAAGGCTTAGGGAGTATTCGGCCTCGTTAACTGACTTTTGGTTTACGGGACGCAGTAACCTAAGTATCCAAATTCACACACACAGTCTGGTTCAGTAAGCATAAGTATCAAAATCACGCAGAAGCATTTCAAATGTTCTGAAAAGTCACCTAGATTAGGAGCAGTCGATCAACACAAGTTGATTTGGACAAGTTCCCGACGCGGAGAGGTGGGAAATTCCCCTCGAAGATGCGTAACAACATATCATCTCCTCGGCGCTTGTCTCTTAGGATATTTACATATCCTACTGGGGGCATGTAAGCACTCTGCAGGTTTAGATTCCATGGATGGCATTATCATGAAGTGTCAATTGCCAGGGTCTGAATTCGGCCACGGAACACCATGGACAGGGTTATCTCGAAATCTCGAAAGCCACGGTTCTGGGGGTTACCATGGGCGGTGCTATCTCGAAGCATCAACTGCTAGGAACCCTTGAGGATTGATGATGGGGACAAGGAATCCGATACAGATCGTGTTGTGAAGCCAATCCTAACCTAGAATTAAAAAGAAAAGAGAGAGAAAACTCTCCAAACATATAAATCTTCTGTCTCTCTCTCTTACAAAACGCACTGCGAACTGAACCAAGGCTAAAATTATCTCAAGCATGGGTGCTTTAACCACGAAGTCCAATAAACCTTAGGTTAGTTCCTGTAGGCCTTAAAAACCTTTGCTAAAGACTGAGGCTAAAGCTAGACAGATCTGGATCTTGGTTGGTACTAGAGTACCTTCTAGGCCTATGATTGTCATTCTGACCTAATCAAAGATATAAAAGGAGAAGCACTTATCTAAACTTGATAAGAAATTCATGGTCTAGAATAAGGGTTAAAACCTTAAAATTTTGCTAAGGGACTAGTAAAAGCTAGGCATGGGGATATGATAAGAGCCTCATCATGAACCCTAACTAGCACATTTTGATTCAAAAAAGTGTACAAAAGCTCCTACAAAACCTACGGAAAAAGCCTAAATCAGAGAAATCTAAATTTAAGAATAAAATAATTCACAAGAGGTAAAACTGCAATTTTACCAATGCAGTACACAGACGGGGTGTCTAAGGGTCTATACACAGGTCAAATGGGCTTAATAAGAAAGAAAGTGGGATGACCTGATCCGAAAAGGGTTATAGCAACTTCTAGGTATTAAATGACATTCTGTAACCCTAAAATAAATCCGCTTTAATTCATGAGGTTCCAGGCAGGATAAAAATCAACTAAACCCCTAAAATTCATGGAAAAATATTCCTTAGGGTTTAGAACCTTCAATTTGGCCTTTGGAACCTATCTTAACCTAAATTGAGAAGCATACCCAATTTTTGACCTAATTTGGGTTTTTGTGCAAATTGATTGGTCCAACATGGTCAAATAAAAAATCAGATTTCACCATTGGATTCCTTAGGCCCAAATTAGGTTTATACCAAAATTTGGACCTAAGGGAAGGCCATGCTGACCTACTTTACAAATTGGTCCTCTTGAATTACTTTTTGACCCTTATCTTTCTGAACCCTTGCATTTTGCCCCCCAGCTTCTCTTTTGTTCTTTGCAGAATGGTCCCTCTGCCACCCTTTTCGTCAGTTAAGTAGGTGAAACTTTTCCCCTTACTCTCTCTGTTACTTCCCCCTTCTTAATTTGCTATTTCCACCTACCGACCACCACTGTCCATCACCACCATCTCCATCTCCGGCTACCCTCCGGCGAGGCGTTTTCGCCACTCGACGCCTCCATCTACCTCGCCAGCTACCCCTTAAGCACTACGACACCTCGCTGACACCAAATCCACCCTCCATTCACCACGCCGCACCTCCAGAATACCCCCCGAACACACCTACTCTCACGCACACAGTGTGCTCTAGGCACACGGCCACAGGCACTCTCGCGTCTCGCCGACCACCGTTGCACACTCGCCACACCTGGGCGAACCTCCCTGAGCCTTTTAACGTGGCTGCGAGGCCGTTTCAGTGATTTCAGGACCTAGGTGCTCGCCGCCATTGTCGAGCAAGTGAAGCTTGCTTGGGAGCTTCACCCAGATCTCCTCGTCCCAGGAAGCAGGTACCAGGTCACGCAGAATCTGCTTGCGCACTCATTCAGGTTCGAAATTGGGGTCACAGGCCTCTGCTGCTGCCCCAATTGGACGCATCCTCTTCCCGCAGACGCCCGAGATCGGAGGTGGGACTTTAGTCCCACCTCGGAAGTGTGTGGGTGCACGCCCACACATAAATTGAAAAAGTCGCAGAGGCTATTCGCCTCGAATCACTGGGGTGAGGTCCCTCCTCACCTATTCACCAGGTCTCGTCCGCGGCACTGCCCATGCGGATCTGACTCGCGACCCGATTACCCCCACTCCTGAGCACTCCTCACGCACCACACCCACGCTGGTGCACCTGGACCTGGGTACGCGACCCGACCCAATTACCCGGCTCTGGGAGAGCGTACCAAAGAGAGATTCAAAGAGAGAGAGACACGGGAAAGGGTAGGGGTAGGTTTTGCGTTGCGTGTGTGCAGGGAACAGGTGAGGAAGAAGAAGAAGAGGAAGAGCGGGCGGTGAGGACTTAGACTCAAAGCTCTCGCAGCAGAGAGAAAGAAGAAGGTGAATGTGAAGCAGCAGCAAAGAGAAGAAGAGAAGGAGGAGGCACTGTAGCAACAGCGCCGATAAGCAGTCCGACTCGAAGAATCAGACGTCTGGATCAGGGAAAAGGAAGAGAAGAAGAGAAGAAAAAGAAAAGAAGAAGGAAGAAGAAGGACGGAGCTGCTGAAGAAAGAAGAAGCTACTGAAGAAAGAAGAAGACACTGAAGAAAGAAGAAGTGGTAGCAGCAGAGAAGAGAAAGAAAGAAGAAGAACCACAGCAAAGAAAAGAAGAGGAAAGAAGAAGGCAGACTGAAGAAGAGAAGAGAGAAAAAGAAGAAGCAAGGAAAAGAGAAAGCGAAGAACCGGCTGAAAGAAAAGGAGAGAGAAGAAGAAGCCAAGAAAAAGAGAACTTTTTGCTCACTCTCTCTCTCTCTTATTCTTTTTGTAACAAAATTGTGAACCTTTATATTGCTAGAATGACGTGTGCTCCCTGAGTTCGACCTCGGGAAACTTTTAATTCCGAGTAATAAATTGTAAACTGGTGATCGTTTTTTGTAATATACTATAACGAATTAATCATTATAACACCGCCAAGAGCAAGAAACGCTTGCAGCCACACCAACGCTCCAACTAGGTTGGATTTTATTTTCCAAAATAGAGCTATACTTAGTTGATTGTATCTGAGGCCTTATCTATTTGGACCAACTGGTGACAAAAACGGTCGGTGCGGTAACTGCGTTAACCTCTAGTGGTGTCTCACTGTGTGGGGTGGGTCCTACCCTTTTGGTTAGTTAAGTAACTCAAGGGCCAGGTCATTTAGTTAGGGTTAGCAAAATTTGGACTAGATCCAATAGGTGCAACCCTTTAAAGCTAGAATTTGACTGCTTGCATTGTGCACACACTTCTCTCTCCTATTCTCTCTGCATCTATACCATTCTTCCAAGTGTATGCATGGAACTAGATCACAAAATCCACACTTGGTGCCACCTCAGTAAAGAGAACCAAGGAGGAGATTGATTATTGGTGAATCCAGTTCTACATCTGACTTAGACTTTGATTTTGATTTGATGGCTAACCCAACCAACTTGAATCCACAACCGAATCAGATGAATCCTTAGGCTTAGATCCAAGACCTTCAACTCCAACTGAACCAGTTTCAACAAGATCATCAAACCCAAATGCAGGAGATGCTTGAGATTTTACAGATCCAACATCCGCAGGCTAGACCTTTGAGGGATTTTTACAACCCTACCTAGTATCAACACCAACCTTATGTTAGGGTCCCACCTATAGAGGTTCAATTTGAGATTAAGCACTCCACTATACATCTCTTACCACATTTTAAGGGTAACAATGATGATGACCCCTTCCAATTCTTAGAAGAGTTTGTAGCCATTAGTGAGACAATTAGAATTCCCAATCTACATGATGATGTGCTTAAAATGAAGCTCTTCCCTTTTTCCCTAAAAGAGAAAGCTAGCCATTGGTTTAGGTCTATAGGAAGGCTCGTTAACATCTGGGGGGAGCTGAGAAGCGCCCTCCTGAAAAAATTTTTCACAATTGGGAAAACCAATGCACTTAGAAGAGTTATCACCACCTTCTCCCAACACTGTAAAGAATGATTGCATGAAGCCTGGGAGAGGTTCATGGATTTAATTAGAAAATGCCTGCATCATGAGGTTCCTAGATGGCAATTACTGCAGATCTTTTATCATAGACTTAACGATCATATCAGAAGCCTTATGGATGTTGCCTGTGGAGGCAACTTTATGAGAAAAGATGCAAATAGTGCTTTTGATTTATTTGAGAATATGAGTGAGAATTCCATGAACAATGCCTCCATGGAAACTTATGGAAGATCCATGCAACCTAGAGGTGGAATTTATGAGGTCTAGGAGAGCTCTAGCAATGTGCATATGAACTTGATCTGTGAAAAGCTGGACAAAGTTGAGGTTGTATCTAAAAAACTGGATGAACTAATGAGCCACAATAGGAAAGGAGCAACCCTCCCATCGCCTACTATCTAAGCTCCCTTAGGGAGGGAGTTTGTGAACAAGTTGCACATTGCTCAAGATGCGGGCCAACTAACCCAGGGCCCTTTACATGGAACCCAAGTAGGGACCTTTGATCCCTGCTATTCTGACTCCACACACTTATCCTCATTATCATCTGGATATGAGGATGTGTCAGCTATCCAAGGAAACAATAGAAATCCTTTCTCCAACACTTATAATCCTGGTTAGAGAAACCACCTGAATTTTTCTTGGAAAAATCAAGGGAAAGGAAACCAACAAATTGCACAACTTGGACCCTATTAGATGAACCCCAGCTTACCTAGCACTTATAACCAGGGTCGGAATTATCAACCCTTACCTCTTAGCCAGCCTAGCCAAACTGAATTGGCTATATTGAATCAGAACCAGCAACTGATGGACACAAATACTTCCATATTGCAAGCTATGCAACAGTTGACCCAATCCATTAGGGATCTGAAGAACTAGATAGGGCCTAAGCCTACTGATAGACCTATTAGTGCCCTCCCTTCCCAATCCATTCCGAACCCTATAAACATTCCTAATCAAGGACATAATCCTCAAGGGTTCAACCAAGCTCATATGATTCAGCAAGTTCCTGTGACTCCCCCTAGCTTTTATTCACCTCAAGTTCCATATCCTTCTATACCTATCCTTCCTACTCCTCTTGCTCAGGGGAATCAATACCCACCTGCTATTGCTAATTCCATCACCCTGAGAAGTGGCAAGACCACCCAAAACCCTGTGCACCGAAATCAAACAACCCAGGATCATGATAAACTAACTCTAATTAATACACCTGAGGTTGAGGACAAGATCCAGGCTCATGATTTTGAGGAACCAAAGATCCAAATCCCTTTACCTGAGGCCTTGAGTAGGCCTAGAAAGAAAAAGACTGAGCCTAAAAATGAGACCTGGTTGGATGTGTTCAAAAAGTACAGATTAATATCCCACTTTCGGAAGCTACTGAACACATCCCGGCTTATGCCAAACTTTTAAAGGAATTAACCATAACTAAGCGCAAGCCGAAATCAAGTAATCATGAGAAGGTAATCCTTTCTAAACAAGCCAGTGATGGTAACACCATCTTGGACCCTAACTAGCCACATTTATTCAGGGTTGAATGATAAAAGCTCTTGCCTAATCATCTGAGAGTTACAACTCTGCATCATTCTGATTTGGGAAGAAAATAGTGAAATAGGGTTAATTCTGTAGTTTTAACAAGAACATCGCAAATACATATTAACCAAGGGTCGCTCAGGGGTTAATTAAAGGTTAAATGAGAACAAAAGTCTAAAAAGTGTGTCAACACAGACTAAAACAAGGTTTCACGCATTTCAAGGGTGAAAATAGGATAGAAAACCCTAATTATCAACCCCACTTAAATTGAAGAGGTTCTAGCTAGAATAAAATTAATATAAACCTCCTCAAATTCATAGAAAAATATTTTAAGAGATTTAGTACCTTTAGCTTGACCATATGAACCCATTTTGACCTAGAATTGAGATTCAAATGGGAATTTACCTTGATTTGGGATTCTATGCAATTTACTTAGTGAAACGTGGTCAAAACTCAAATCCAAGTTCACCATTAGGTACCTTGGGTCTAAATTAAGTTAACACCAAAATTTGGGTCCAATCAAAGTCCATCTTGACCTAGTTTGCAGTTTAGTCCCTAAAATCTTTATTTCTCACATTCAACACCCTAACTTTCAATATTCTTGCAATCAGGTCCCTAAATTTGTCATTGCTCTTGCATTTTGCTCCCTGCCACTATTAGCGGTGGTAACACACCTACAACAAGATTCGAGGGAGGATTCCCCCCTCAAATCAGATCCAAATTCCTCCAAATTTGGAGGGATTAATCTAGAGATGATATCCGATCTTTTGAATCGCCTCAGGGACTCTAAATTGGTTCCTAGATCTCAGGCAAGCTTGAAGAAATTGGGGAAGTTTTTCTCCTAAATTTGAGGCTCAACTAGCCTCTTTCCTCAATTAGAGCGCAGTTTTGAGGTCTATAAAAGCTCCTCTTGGTCTCAGTGTATTTGAGAGTCGAGTTTAGGCCCAAAAATCTCCAATTCTTCCCTTCTTTGGCCACCCACCGACTCGACTTTGGTGACCTCCTCCGCTACCTTTCGTAGGCTAGCCAACAACCAAATTGGCTCTACTTCCTCGTCTTCTTCTGACGGTGACAGACCAAAGCCCCGTTGTCTCTGACCACTTATTCGTCGCCGTCTCCCTCATTGAAGCTTCCTTCATCCTCGGCACCGGCCAATCAAAGCTGGCACAATTTCTCCCCTGTTCGTCCTTAAACTAGGTTCTCTAACTCTCTCTCTCCCTAGACTCATTTCAACCCCTTTCAACTCCAAATCGACCGCCGTTCCACCATCTCTCCCTTCGTCTTCCCCAGCGTCGGCGTAGCTCCGACGAAGCCGTGCGACCACTACTGACCATCGAACCACTCGCCATCTAGTCCATAAGCACTCCCATTGTCTGGGGAGTAAAAGCCCTCAAAAAATTTTGGCTTTTGACTCCCCGAACACTTGGTCAGACGAACCCATCTTCACCACAACTGTCCACCCCCATTCGGCCACCCTAGCACTCCAATCACCTTGCCACAACCACCAGAACACTCGCCACACTCAGGCGAAGCTTTTGAGCATACTGACTGGGGCATAGAGCCCGTATTCTTGTCTACAGGACTTCGCTGGACTTCACCTCATCGTCGCCACCGTTTGCTATCGTCAGCCATTCCCCAGCTTTGTCTCCACCTCGAGCAGTAGTGGAATACCTCCGCGAAGTTCTCCAGGCCTTCAATTAGCCACAGTGACACCAGCAGCTGCCTCAATTAGGAGCTTTGAGCTGCAATATAATGCAAGAAGAGGGGGACATCTAGTCCCACCTCGTGCATCGACAAAGCAAGAGAGGCATATAAATTATTTTTGTGCCTAGGCCTTATCGCTTTGACACACGAAGGGGTGAGGTCCCTCCCTCACACACCCTCTCACACCTCGCTCACTACCCACTTCTGGAGAGCCTGATCACCTATACTCGACCTGATTACCAGATTAAAGATCAAATTACGAAGAGAAAGGGAAATTCTAAGGAGGGTGGGGGGTGGTTTTTACATTGTAGCCTTAAGATTCGTGCCCCCCCTCTACTTGCTCCACACTTAGTCGTTGCTGATCCTCTTGCCTTTGTGCTATGCTTTTGCCTCATGCTCTTTGTTAAGGCCTTGGAGTAAAGGCGTCTGAAGCCATGTGTTGGTTCTGTTCCTTGGTTACTGACTGGTCGATTATTCGCTTGAAAGTCGTTTGCAGTTTTATGTGGTGGAAAAATCGACTAATCAATATTTAAAAAGAAATAACTACTCGCAGAGGAGTGGGTCGTATCCACATGGAGGCAATGACGTATTTAAATTCGCACCAATTAAAAACGTTTGTTCGTAGTTAGTTTGGACAATAATCAAGCCAGATTTGCCTTCAGATTAAGGTTGAAACAAGAAACAATGCCGAAATAGTAATTATGAGTAACTAGAGGATATTTGTTGCAATGCAGAATCAATAAAATATTAATAAAAATTGACAATGGCAGAAAATGTAATTTTTAATGGCCCTGTTACTGTAGCAAAACAGGGGATTTTTTCCCCTTTGGCGTGCGCGACGAGGAGTGGACGGCCGAACGCGGGAAGCTCGGAGGAAGTCCCTTGGACCGAGGGCTTCGAAACGGTGGTGGCGGCCGGAGGTGGCTGGACGAGCTCCGACGGAGGTGGCTGCAGCCAGTGCTGCATCTGCTGTTGGCGGGCGATGCACGCGCTGCAGGCGGGTGTGCACTGGCTGGAGGGCGCTGCAGGTTGCTGCGCTCTGGCTGGAGGGTGCAGGAGCGCGCGTGGCTTGTTGGCGGTGAGAGCGGGTGTTGCAGGCCTCGCAAAGGCTGGAGGGGGCGTGCGGGCGAAGGCTGCAGGTGCGGGGAAGGTGCTGTGGGCGCGGGAGCGCGCGCGTGAGGTTCTGCATTCGTGGAAGGAGGGCATGCGCGGACTGTTGGGCATTGCTAGAATGGTAGGGGTGGCTTCTGACGTGTGTGCAGGCTGGTGCGCGCGGGTGAGCGGTGAGGTGCAGGCTACGCTGAAGGTGAGCGGGTGGACTTCAAACGGGTGCGCAGGCGGTGAGTGCAGGAGGAAGTGGTGGGTTCTTACGTGCGGCTGGAGATGAGAGGGTGGCTGCTGCAGTGTGGGTGGTGGAAGTGAAGTGGGAGGATGGAGATTGCTGTTGGAGTGGGGGGTGGACTTCAGACGTCCGGGAAATTTCCCGGACGTCTTAACTGACTGAAAGGGTGATTGCACAGTAGTTTCAGCGGTGGTTGTTGGTGACGACGGCGAGGGAGATGCACGCTAAGGTGCTCACGGTAATGCAGACGAGCTCCGGATGGCGGTGTGGTCTGTCACACCACACGCCCACGGTGGTGGAGACTCGCCGCCACGGTTAAGGCCGACGGTATGGAATGGAAGAGAGGAGATCTCTCTGCACAGTGGTGGTCGGTGGTGGAGGCGCTCTGAGCTCGGTTGCCTCCCTCCTTTTGTAGTGGCCTGCACCAATTTGAAATCAGCTGCCCGACAAGATCCAACATATCCGCTCCTCCTTGAATGGGTTCTTCACTGCGGCAGCTGGTGGCGTTGGAGCGGCAGCCAGCCATTCCTGCAAGAAGAAGAATAAAGAAAATAATGTTAAAATATTATGGTCATTTATATACAGACCCTCAACTTTTATGTTAATGAAAATAATGTACCTAATTGGTTAACTAATTAGATGAATGTCATTCTAAGCTAATTCTAAATGCACTTAAAATATGAATGCAATGCATGGATTATGTAATTAAATTAAAAATATGAATTAATCTATTTACATCCTAATTTATGTTAAATAAATGTTAGAATTAACCTAATGTCTAGGCACTTAAATACTTAAATAGCCCACAACTATGGGCTAATCAAATACCCCCATGCCTAGTTTTTGCTAGTCCCTAGCAAAATTAAGCGAAACCTAGCACTCCAAGTAGACTAGTCAACTCACTTAGTCTTCCTTCAGAAGCATATTAAGTTCAGACTCTAGACCCAAGGTTCCTAAGTAGTTGCTAAGTTACAGACTAGGTCGGCTAAAGACGAGTTGCAGGCACAAGCTTCCCTGATTTCTGACTCTACCCTAAAGTTTATTGCTCCCTGAGATTAAAGCATCCGTGCCTGTGCATCGGTCTGAGTTAATTGAGTTAAAGAAATTATATATATATATATATTTTTTTTGTTTGTTTGATTCTTCTAAGTCTAACCTCAGATTAGCTATCAACACGGTCTGTGTCGGATTCATTGTCCCCATTACCATACCTCGAAGGGTGCCTGGCTTTCGATGCTTCGAGATAGCATAGCCCATAACGACCCCAAGAACTCCTGGTAATCGACACTTCGAGATAGTATCGCCCATGGATTTCTTAAGCGAATTCAGGCCTATGGCAATCGGCACTTCGAGATAGGGCCGCCCATGGTACCTGAACCGCACAATGCGCTTACATGCCCCCAGTAGGATGGATATCCTAAGAGACAAGCGCCGAGGAGGTAATATGTTATCATCGCATCCTCAAGGTGAGTATATACTCCCCTCTCCTGCGGTGGGAACTCTTCCAATGAAAATGTGTTTTGAAGCCTCTCCTAAGTTAAAACTAAGAGAACCAAATCTCTTTTCAGAAAGACAGAAATTAAGTTAATTACTAGACCAAGTGTGTGAAATTTGGATGCTTGGGTTACAAGGACTCGTAAACCAAAAGGTAGAATAAGACTCCAGGTACTACCCCACCTTTTAACTCAAACCCTAGCTTCCCTTCCTCAACCTCTTGAGGAATGGTCCGCAACTTAACTCCTACTTAAGTTTTTAAGTCCACCAAGGACCCTAAAGGTCTAAAGCTAGTAGCTCATTTAGCTTCTAAAGTTTGACCCTTAGCCTACCCTAGAGTTCTGATTTGCTTAAGACTGCAGAACATAGCCAGTTAAGCTCAAAACTTTTTTTTTTTATATGCATGCTTTAAACAAAATGCCTCAGGTCCTCTCCCCCTTGCCTGGTTTAAACAATGTCCTCATTAAAAAAAAATTGCTAAAGGAAGATATTACCTGAGGCGGAGAATGGTAGGAGCTAAGGCTCCTCAAGAGTGACTTCGTCAACCAGATGGCCATCTAAAGTTATGTACGGTTTTAACCGTTGACCGTTGACGATAAAGGGAGTTGCTGAAGAGGAAGGATTTTTGATCTCCACAGCTCCATGCAGAAATACTTTGGTGATTATGTAAGGCCCATCCCAACGAGATTTTAACTTCCCAGGAAAAAGCTTAAGTCTGGAATTGAAAAGCCAGATTTGTTGGTTGGGCTCAAAGGTCTTTCGAAGAATAAACTTATCATGCAAGACCTTAGTTCTTTCTTTATAAGCTTGAGAGGTGTCATAAGCATCATTTCTCAGCTCCTCAAGCTCACTTAATTCTAGAAGTCGTGCCTTACCTGCCTTTTCTAAATCCATGTTAACACTTTAATAGCCCAAAGTGCTTTATGTTCCAACTCAACAGGTAAATGGCACGCTTTTCCATACACCATCCGAAAGGGAGAAGTACCCAAAGGGGTCTTATAGGCCGTAGGATAAGCCCACAAAGCATCATTGAGCTTTTGAGACCAGTCTTTCCTATCAGGTCTAACGGTCTTTTCCAAAATATTTTTTATCTCCCTATTTGATACTTCAACCTGGCCACTTGTCTGAGGATGGTAAGGGGTAGCAACCTTGTGAGTCACTCCAAAACTCTTGATTAACCGATTGAAGTGGTGGTTTCGGAAATGAGGTCCCCCATCACTTATAATAGTCTTGGGGCAGCCGAAACGGGATATGATATTGGCCTTCACAAATTCAAAACCACAGAGTGGTCATTTGTGCGCGTAGGAATGGCCTTTATCCATTTAGAGACATAATCAACTGCCACCAAGATATATTCAAAACCATGGGACGATGGGAAGGGGCCCATAAAGTTAATTCCCCACACATCAAAAATTTCAACAGATTGAATAGGATGTTGAGGCATTTCATTCTTCTTCCCAATCGTTCCAGTCTGTTGACATCTAATACAGGCCTTAGCAAAATTATGAGAATCCTTAAATAAGGAAGGCCACCAAAAATCGGACTGGAGAACCTTAAAAGCAGTTTTCTTAGCACCAAAGTGTCCTCCACAATGAAGTTCATGGCAAAAACTCAGCACACTTTGTTGTTCCTCTTCAGGCACAACGTCTCAATACTTGGTCTTGTCCAATTCTAAATAATTCTGGCTCTTCCCAATGAAAATATCTTGCTTGAGAAATGAATCTCTTTCTTTTCTGCTCATCCCAAGAGCCAGGAGTTTGTCCAGTGACCAAGTAATTTACAGTGTCTGCATATCAAGGTAAAGTTGGTGTTACCGCCATTAGAGTTTCATCGGGAAATGTCTCGCGAATGTCTCCAGAAAGAGAGTCATTAAGAGGAAGGCGAGACAGGTGGTCAGCCACAACATTTTCTACTCCTTTCTTTTCACGTATTTCCAAGTCAAATTCTTGAAGGAGTAAGATCCACCTAATCAGACGTGGCTTAGAATCTTTCTTAGCAATGAGATGTTTCACTGCTGCATGATCAGTAAAAATAACTACCTTAGACCCAAGTAGATAAGACCTAAACTTCTCCAGAGTAAAAACTACAACAAGTAATTCTTTTTTAGTGACGGTGTAGTTTTGCTGAGGTTCGGTTAAAGTCTTGCTTGCATAATGTAGCTCATGAGGTCTTCCCTCAACCCTTTGTCCAAGGACAGCTCCCACTGCATAATCCGAAGCATCACACATAAGCTTAAATGGGAGTGTCCAATCAGGAGCTTGGAGAATAGGCACAGAGATCAAGGCCTCCTTTAGAGTCTGAAAGGCGTTAGCACACTTTGAATCAAAACTAAAGGAAGATTCCTTCGCCAACAAGTCACAAAGTGGCCTAGAAATCTTACTAAAACTTTTAATAAAGCACCTATAAAAGCCAGCATGGCCCAGAAAGGATCTAATCTGTTTGACATTCATAGGCAATGGAAGTTTGGAAATAGAATCAATCTTGGCTTTATCTACTTCCAAACCTTGCTCAGATACAACATGCCCAAGTACAATTCCTTTCTGTACCATGAAGTGACTTTTCTCCCAGCTGAGGACTAAACCAGTCTCCTTACATCGTTTCAACACATTCTCCAGGTGCAGGAGACACTGGTCGAAAGACGAGCCATAAATAGAGAAGTCATCCATAAATACTTCGACACACTCGTCAATCATGTCCGAAAAGATAGACATCATACACCGCTGGGAAGTTGTAGGGGCATTACATAATCCAAACGGCATACGCCTGAATGCAAAAGTACCGTAAGGACTCGTGAATGTCGTCTTTTCTTGGTCATCAGGAAAGACTGCCACCTGATTTTACCCAGAATATCCATCGAGAAAGCAATAGTACTTATTCCCTGCCAATTTTTCGAGAATTTGATCAATAAAAGGCAAAGGAAAGTGATCCTTCTGGGTAGCGGTGTTTAGCTTGCGGTAATCAATGCAGACCCTCCATCCAGTTGAGGGTCTAGTGACAACTTGTTCACCTTGGTCGTTGAGTTCCACAGTAAAGCCTGCCTTCTTTGGCACCACATGAATGGGACTGACCCATTTACTATCGGCAATGGGATATATGATCCCGGCATCCAACCACTTCAGGATTTCCTTTTTTACAACCTCCCTCATATTAGGGTTCAGACGTCTCTGCATGTCCCTAAAAGGCTTGATGGAATCATCAGTATAAATGTGGTGCATGCAGAGTGTAGAGTCTATACCCTTAATGTCAGCAATGCTCCAAGCAATAGCTTCCTTGTGCCTAGACAGGCATTCAATCAAGGCTCCCTCCTGTGCCTCAGATAGCACAGCAGAAATGATAACGGGGAGCGTATCATTGGCACCTAGGAAAACATACTTGAGAGTGTCAGGGAGGGGTTTCAACTCAAGGTCGGGGGCTTGTATGGTTGAGGGTTTCATAATAGATGTCCCCATCTCAGGTAGCAAATCTACCTTCGGCTGAAATGATGGGGGAAGTGTTATGAACGCGTGCCCCAGACGACTTTTAAGACGTCTGGGAGGTGGGCCAGACGTCGGACCAGACGTCTGGAATCACTTCCAGACGTTGTATCAGACGTCTGGGATCATTGCCAGACGTATGGAAATCTGTTATCTTTGACACGCGCGGGTCGTCTGCATGCCTGAGCGCACAGACCCGCATATTCGCTTATTCCTTCCTCCTGCGGCTGCAGATTCCCCTGCCACGCTCCTTCTCTCTCCTCCTCGCGCGGCCTTAAAAGGCCACGCGCTCTTCCGTCACCATCGCCTCCTTCGTCTTCTCCTTCAGCCAGTGAGCGCGAGAGTGAGTGCGAGGTTGCAGCGGCAGCGGCGGTCGCAGTGAGTGCGGAGGAGGTGCTGTGTGCGAGAGCGGCGCTCAGCAGTGAGGGCGAGCTCGCTGGGGCTGCCAGGGCCGGCCGGTGGGGAGTGCAGCGGGCGCGGGGCGACGCAGGGGGGACTGCTGCAGTCCGAGCAGCAGGCGCACGAGGTGCGACGAGGCGCAGCGTCGCGAGCGGAGGGTGAGTCGCGGCCTGATTCTGGAAACATTTCCAGAATCAGACATTTGGGCTGATAGCCAGATGGCGGGGGCGACGTCTGGAAGACCATCCAGACATCTGAAAGGTGAGTTCTTCCGTCTTATTCCTTCCTGTCGACTGACCGTACTGAGAGAGAGAGTCGAGTGCACGCAGGCTCGGTGATTCGCCATCCAACGTGAATCAGACGTCTGGTTGTAGTACCAGACGGCGGGAGCGACCTCCAGATGTCCGGGGTGACCATCGAACGTCTGGGAACTAGGCCAGACGTCCCCGCAGGATTCTGGACGTCTGAGAAACCACGCAGAACAAGGTAATTCTCTGATCCACTTTTTATGATGTCTGGAAGAAGTTCCAGACGTCTGATTTTGCACAGTGTCGTCGTTTTCGACCCGTTGAGGGCCCGTTCGGGTTCCGTTTTCCGGGTTTCGAGTTGCGTTCTTTCCGGAATTAAATCCTCTACCCGTCTACAGTAGCTATACACTGTTTTGAGACACTCCTTGTGTTTGATCCTTGTGATAGGACCTCGTTCCGTTGCAGTCTTGGGGGTCGCGGAGGCACGCGGGATTCCCGATCACGCCCCCATTACTCCCATCGTACCTGGTAGAGTGGCTTTTAAGTATAACCTGTTAAATTGTGGAATCATAAATAGAACCTAGGACATTGCATGAATCCTAGGAATGAAAAATAGATTGAATGATAGATCCTAGGTGTTGCATGAATCATAGGGTTGGAAAACTAGATTGTATGATAGATCATAGGATACAGCATGAATCCTAGGACGGGAAAACTAGTGGAACAGATGAATACTGCAGTCTTGGAAAAATGGAAAGGAACAAATAGCTGCCTGTAATTGAATTAACAGCTGCCTGTTAAATAAATAAACGTGTTTGAGAACATCGATTGTGATAACGTGAAACTGGAAGGTGAAAATTAGACGTTCTGAGCTGAAACCCTACGGGGAAGTAGGAGTAGAACTCCTGGAAAGTGAATGGAATAGAATTGGGGAAGTGAGCTGGCCCTTGAGTACGGAGTACCAAGGAGAGCGACTGTCCCCCTATTTAGTGCAGAGCTGAGCTAGCCGCCCCAGGGACCCGGGGTTAGGACTGGCCACTCTGTACCGACTTGCTGGCCCTCGTGTACGTAGTACCGAGGAGAGCTACTAGTGTAGGGAGGTACTAGCTACCCCACGGGCCCCGGGGTTCTGCTAGCCTCCCACACCGACTTGTTAGGCCCACTGGGGCAAACCAGGGTAGTCAGGCGAGGGTGCGCGGACTGTGGAGGGGCAAGGCCCCTGTTTTGTTACTGTGGAGGGGTTGGAGCCCTGTTACTGAGAGGGCTCTACCCTGTACTGGTTCCGTGCTGTGCTTTGGGCGCACCCGTTAACGGAAACGACTGACCGCGTGCCAGTGCGGGTTAGCTACCCGTGCGTTTACCGCGCGTGCCGTAGTCACCGTTACGTCTGTCAGTGACCTTGGGGTGGTTGACTGAGAGTAGGATCACCACAGGGGACTCTCCCGGTCAGGAGAGCACCACGTGCTACTTCTACTGTTCGGAAAAGACTGCAATAAAGATCGTTCCCACGAGGAACATTCGAGATCAAGTGAAAGATCTGAGAAATAGATAAATCGTGAGATAATTGAAAGACTTAAATAAAGAAAGTAATAGAACTTAACAGCTACTGTACACTCTATTGTTTCTTTAGTTTTAGTTGCCACTCTACTCAGCGTTTTGCTGACGTGTTACACTCGTTACCTTTCAGGACCAGGTGTTGAGCAGCCAGGGTCAGCGGCTGCAGAGGACACTGGGCCGAGTAGGGTCCAGTAGAGTTACCACTGTTTCTTGTACCTCTTTTTGTTCCGTTATAGTGAGTAGTTCTTGTTTCCGCTGTACTTTTCTTTACCTGCAGTTCATATTTAGTTATGAATGTTGTTCTACTGTTGTGGTGGTATATACTGTAGTAGTTTCTTTCCTTGCTGCTGTATTTTCTTACTGTTAGTTATATTCATGTTGAATGTGGTTTATTTTACTGCTCTTTTGGTTACTTCCTCGTTGGACGACTAGGTCTTGGGATTAGTTGAGTCGGTCCGGTTCTCGTGTCTCGTAGGGGCTCGGGAACCGGGTCGTTACAAGATGGTATCAGAGCAAGGTCGTCCCGAGAAGTGAATCAACTGACTGGAAAATAACCAATTCACATGTCTATAACTAGAGTAGCCACCACAACATATCTCTTGACATGAGCTCTTAGACGTTTTCGTTAGGTACTGTTCCGTACTGATGTATTTCGTTGTTTCGCGTCTCCTTGTAGGAGATGCCTCGTCGTGGAACTAGGAGGGTGGGCCGCGGGCGCGGCCGAGGTCGGGGCCCGAGGGACAGATGTGTCGGGCTTGGAGTACATACTACCCCTCCTCTTCTCCTGAGCATACCATCTTTGGACCTGATGAGAACCTCATCATGAGCCATAACTAGCTCATTTTGACCCAATACAAAGGATAAAAGCTCCTACATATCTCAAGGAAAGGCGTAACTCAGAGAATTCTGAGTTTGAGAAGAAAACAAGTCATAAGGGGTAAAAGTGCAATTTTACCAGTATAATCTGCATACAGGGTGAGGTGAGGGACCTGGCAAGTAAACCGGGGGTGCCCTGCGTCGTCAGCCGTCGCAGGAGCACCCCCCTGGTCATTGTAGGCCACCATACCGGCCGTGCGAACGCACGGACGGTATGGGTTCGTCTCCGACCATTCTCCGGCGAGGGAGACACGTCGTCTCCCTCCGCCTTCCTCCCTGTTTCATCCCTATAAATACCCCCCGCTGCTCCACCGACCAGGGCAGCTTGGATCTGACGGAGAAAACCCCCAACTTTCCTCTCCTCTCCCTCCGGCAGACGCCCACCAGCTCCGGCGGTTCTTCCTTCTCCTCCTCTTCGCTCTGCCGCAATACCAGCAGCAGAGACTTCTTCCCCTGCTCCTCCCGCGTCGCGCAATACCGGCGCGCGCTGCCTCTGCCCCGTCGTCACCGCCGTCCTCCCCCCACTGGGCATCGTCTTCTCCGGCGACAGTCGATACGACTGTCGCCCTGTTCCTCCCCCTTCGTCCCTGCAAGTAAGTTAGAACTACTCCCCTTCTTCTCCTCTTTCTTTCCCCGCTTTCAATTTAGTCAATTAAGCCCTCGACCGACTCTGACCACCTTCACCCCCTTCGCCTCCGACCACCCTCCGGCGAGCCGCTCCCATCACCTCAGCGACCCACACGGCTCGCCGACCACCGCAGGACCTCCGCCTCCTCACCCTGATCAACCTCCGCCCTGCCACTCCCCCCACATCACCCTCTGCAACCCCACCGAACAGACCCATCCTCCGACCCACAGCCCGACCTAGGGCAGCCCTCGCACGCCGCCCCGCGCCTCGCCACCACCCACACGAGCTTCGCCGCACCCTGGCGAAGCTCCTGGCACTCTCTGATTAGGCCGAGAGGCCGTTTTCTTCTGAACAGGCCACCCGACCTCCGCCGCCATTGACGCGCAGGAGGACCTGCTTCCACCTGCAGCTACAGGCGCGCCACGCTCAGCGCCAAGCCCAGATTCACTCTCAGGCCTTGCGAGGAGTTTTGGCAAAACACCAGGTTCGCAGCCGAGGAAGAAAACTCCGCGTGACGCTGCCATCTCCTGCTAAATTCTCCGCGACGGGCGCTCAATTGGGGTGGGACATTTAGTCCCACCTCGGAACTTCTCGGAGGCGTGCGGACTTATAAAGGCAAAAAGTGCCTTATGCTGTCTGCCTCCTGACCACGGGGTGAGGTCCCTCTCACCCGACCCGGCCTCGTCCGTGACCACTCTCCGCGGACCTGGCCCGACCCGATTAGACCGACCTGCACTCCTCGCCCACCACCGCACGCCGGTGGGCCTGGACCCGGGCCTGACCCGAACCCGATTACCCGGTAGCTCTGGGAGAGCTGTCCCAAGAGTGGTTTCAGAGAGAAAGAGAGACGCGGGGGGGGAGGGTAGAGTAGGTTTTGCCTCTTGACGAAAAACTCTGAAGTGTGCAGGCCAAAGAAGAAGAAGAAGACCCGCGGAAGAAGAAGTGCAGGCGAAGAAGAAGGAGCTGCACTGTAGCAAATGCTCAGTTAAGTCGTCGAAGCACCGGGCCAGACGACGGAAAGTCAGCAGCCAGAGCAACACAGAAGGCAGGCTGAAGAAGAAGGAAGGGAGACTTAGTAGCCGAAGGCAGAAGCACCACGATTGCAGAAGAAGAAGAAGAGAGGTCAAGGCAGAAAACCAAAGAAGAAGAACAAGGAGCTCTGAGGAAAGAAGAACATCACCAACGGAAGAACAGCAGGAAGAAGAAGAAGAGCACCACCATTGCAAGAAAAGAATATCACCTGAACAGAGAGAAAGAAGGAGATCTAAAGAAAGAAAGAAAGAAGAGCACCCCCCTCTACAGAACAAAGAGAACAACAAATTCTCTCTCTCTCTTTATTTTTGTAAAAGAAACATGTATATCTCTAGAATACAACTTGCTCCCTGAGTTCGACCTCGGGAACTCTTTTATTTTTCCGAGTAAAAAAATTTATATTTGAAATGTTGGTAATAACCGGCTTTACTACAACGTTATAACAGAACCGACGTTTCAGGACCCCGTCCAACTAATTCAAGAGGTGGTTCGTGAAGAATTTCAGCTTCCATCCACATTGCCACCCCCTCCTCCCCCTTCCGAGCGTACGACAGGGGAGTTGGTGGTGGAACGAGATTTCCGCCGTCACACTAGGCGTGTTAGGAGAACCCAAAGGAGACACGTGGCGTCCGCAGGAGAGCCGTCACGTTTTACAGGGCCATCACTGGCCTTTGGGGGCCCTCAACAGGGGCCAGTCGCCAGCACCGGACCCCCGCCCAGCCGACAGCAGGGACCCACTGAGGGCGGGAGTCGGGTTCCCCTCTGTTACCAGTGTGGCCAGCCGGGCCACATCAGGAGGGACTACCCGTCTAGGGCAGGAGGTCAGCAGATACTTCCCGCGCAGAGCACTGGAGGGCGCGCAGGAGGTCGCGGTTACCAGGCGCGAGGAGGAGGACAGCAGTCACGAGGAGGGTACCAGCCAGCACCTACCCGTCCGACGCAGAGTGTGGCTGCTTCGTCCGCACCTAGAGCTGAGGGGCGTATCAACGCCCTAACACACAGGGACGCCAGCGCTTCGGGATCGGTGGTAGCAGGTATGGTTTCAGTTTCCGGCAGACTCGTTTACACGCTTTTCGATTCCGGCGCTACGCACTCGTTTGTCGCAGCCAGTTTCGCAGTTAGTTTGGACCAGGATTATACACTGTTAGAGAATATGTTCGTAATCAGAGGTCCGAGTGGTCAGCTATTTGTAACTGAGGAGGTGTACACGGATTGCGAGGTCAGCGTCGGGGGACATAGCCTGCCAGCTGACCTGATTATGATACAGATGGAGGACTTTGGAGTGATTCTGGGGATGGATTGGCTGTCCGCTTACCACGCCTTGGTGGACTGTTTTGAGAGGGAGATCGTCTTCTCCATTCCGGAGTTGCCTTCTTTCGAGTTTCACGGACAGCCAGTGGATGGATTATTCAGGTGCATTTCGGCACTTCGGGCGGTGAGACTTTTGAGCCGTGGGTGTGAGGGCTTCCTAGCTTGTGTGGTGGCAGAGCCCAGCCCTGTGGCAGACTTCCAGAGCATCCCGGTGGTCAGAGAGTACCCTGACGTGTTTCCAGACGAGTTACCAGGACTACCGCCCGAGTGTGAGATCGAGTTTGAGATCTCACTAGTACCAGGGACCAGCCCCATCTCCACCGCGCCATACAGGATGGCACCGCTTGAGCTGTGAGAGCTCAAGTCTCAGTTGCAGGACCTTCTGGAGAAGGGTTTCGTGAGGCCCAGTACGTCTCCCTGGGGAGCTCCGGTACTGTTTGTGAAGAAGAAGGATGGGACCTTATGCCTTTGTGTGGACTACCGATAGCTGAATAGGGTCACCATCAAGAACAAATATCTGCTGCCGAGGATCGACGACTTGTTTGACCAGTTGCAGGGTGCCACGGTGTTTTCCAAGATCGACTTGAGGTCTGGATACCACCAGTTGAGGATCAGGGAGACCGACGTCTCCAAGATAGCTTTCTGCACCCGGTAAGGACACTACGAGTTTTTGGTCATGCCGTTTGGGCTGACCAATGCCCCTGTTGCTTTCATGGACTTGATGAACCAGGTGTTTAGACCGTACTTGGACCAGTTCGTGGTGGTTTTCATAGATGATGTACTCATCTATTCTAGAGATCGGACGCAGCACGGACAGCACTTGCGGATGGTTCTGGACACTCTGAGACGACGCCGGCTGTACGCCAAATACAGCAAGTGCGAGTTCTGGTTGAGGGAGGTGACCTTCCTAGGTCATGTGATCTCTGGAGACGGCTTGGCGGTGGACCCAGCCAAGGTCGAGGCAGTGCTCAGGTGGGAGAGACCGCGTTCAGTTACTGAGATTCGCAGTTTCCTGGGACTGGCAGGCTACTACAGACGATTCATCAGAGGATTTTCACTGATTGCGCGTCCTATGACACAGTTGACCCGGAAGGACGTGCCTTTCGCTTGGACAGACGCCTGTGAGGCATGTTTTCTGGAGCTGAAGGAGAGGTTGACCTCGGCTCCCGTGCTCACCATCCTTGACAGTAGTGGCGGGTTCATTATGTACACGGACGCCTCCTTGCAGGGGTTAGGAGGTGTGCTCATGCAGAGGGGGTCATGTTGTCGCTTACGCTTCGCGGCAATTGAAGCCCCATGAGCATACCTACCCTACCCACGACTTAGAGTTGGCAGCTGTTGTCTTCGCGCTGAAGACCTGGAGGCACTACTTGTATGGTGAGACCTTCGAGATTTTCATAGATCACAAGAGCCTCAGATACCTTTTTGATCAGAAGGAGCTCAACATGAGACAGAGACGTTGGTTGGAGCTCCTGAAGGACTACGACTGCAGCATCTCCTACCACCCGGGAAAGGCCAATGTGGTGGCTGACGCCTTGAGTCATAAGGCGCCCGCACTCTTGGCCAGTCTACAGTTACAGAGTTGGACCTTTTGGAGGAGGTGGGCAGTTGGCGACCCCTAGAGTTACGAGGGTATTGTGGGGCAGTGACGGTGACACGGCAGACTAGGCCAGAGCTGATAGATCGCATCATCACAGGACAGATGGCCGATCCGTACTTGCAGTCTTTGCGCGACAGAGTGCTGTCAGGAGACCCAGGGGACTTCTCTTTCACAGACCAGGTGCTACGCTTGAGGGGACGGTTGTGCGTTCCCAGAGACGAGGAGCTGTTGAGAGAGCTCCTGACTGAGGCACACGGTTCCAGATTCACCATACATCCCGGAAACACGAAAATGTATCACGACTTGAGACACGAGTTTTGGTTGAGAGGGATGAATCGGGATGTGGGTGAGTTCGTGCAGGAGTGCTTAGTGTGCCAGCAGGTGAAAGCCAAGCATCAGAGGCCTGCAGGGCTGCTTCAGCCGCTTCCAGTGCCAGAGTGGAAGTGGGAGAGCATCACCATGGACTTGGTGGTGGGCTTACCTGTTACCCAGCGGGGACACGAAGCAGTCAGGGTAATAGTGGATAGACTGACGAAGACGGCGCGATTCTTGCCGATCCGAGTCACTTTGGGACCAGCACAGTTGGCAGAGAGGTATATCCGTGATGTGGTACGACTACACGGAGTTCTGCGGGAGGTCGTATCCGACCGAGATACCCGCTCTACGTCCCAGTTTTGGGCTGAGTTTCAGCAGGCCTTGGGGACGCAGTTGAGGTTTAATACGGCTTACCACCCCCAGATGGACGGACAGTCTGAGCGCACGATACAGACACTTGAGGACCTTTTTGCGTGCCTGTGTACTGGACTGGAGGGGTTTTTGGGAGGAGCACCTGCCCCTGGCGGAGTTTGCATACAACAACAGTTATCACTCGAGCATCGGCATGGCTCCCTACGAGGCTCTGTACGGACGGAGGTGTACGGCACCCTTGAGTTGGGTTGAGGTGGGGACCAAGTGGGAGGTTGGCCCCAGGTTGATCCGGCAGAGTCAGGAGGTAGTTGAGCAGATCCACAGACGACTCTGCACTGTCAGGAGCAGACAGAAGAGCTACGTGGATCGGAGACGCAGAGAGGTGCAGTTTGAGGTTGGGGACCACGTCTTCCTTCGTGTTTCGCCCATGAAGGGATTACAGCGGTTTAGGGTGAGAGGGAAGCTCGCGCCGAGGTTTGTGGGGCCCTTTGAGGTCCTGGAGCGGGTTGGACCCGTTGCTTACAGGCTTGCCCTCCCCCCGCAGCTTTCTGGTGTGCACGGCGTGTTCCACGTGTCCAACCTCAGGAAGTACGTAGCCGATCCCAGTCACGTACTGAGTCACGAGAGCGTCGAGGTGGGCGACGACCTGACCTACCCCGAGTGGCCAGTGCAGATTCTAGACTGAGCCGTCCGCAGTTTGAGACGGAAGCAAGTACCCCTGGTAAAGGTTTTGTGGAGGAGCCAGCGATACGAGGAGGCTACCTAGGAGCCTGAGGCGGCAATGCGGGAGCGGTACCCGGAGCTTTTCGCGGGTACGTCTTTTCGGACCGGCTTCGGTCCTCTTTGAGTTTGTTATGGTTATTTGGACATCTTTTCTGCACCCTAGTTAATGCAAGTTTCAGGGACGAAACTTCCTTTGAGTTTGTTATATTGTTATGAACGCGTGCCCCAGATGTCTTTTAAGACGTCTGGGAGGTGGGCCAGACGTCGGACCAGACGTCTGGGATCATTGCCAGACGTCTGGAAATCTGTTATCTTTGACACGTGCGGGTCGTCTGCGCGCTTGAGCGCGCAGACCAGCATATTCGCTTATTCCTTCCTCCTGCGGCTGCAGATTCCCCTGCCGCGCTCCTTCTCTCTCCTCCTCGCACGGCCTTAAAAGGCCACACGCTCTTCCGTCACCACCTCCTCCTTCCTCTTCTCCTTCAGCCAGTGAGCGCGAGAGCGAGCACGAGGTTGCAGCGGCAGCTGCGGCTGCAGTGAGCGCGGAGGAGGTGCTGTGTGCGAGAGCGGCGCTCAGCCGTGAGGGCAAGCTCGCCAGGGCTGCCGGCGGGGAGCGCAGTGGGCGCGGGGCGACGCGGGGGGGACTGCTGCGGTCCGAGCAGCAGGCGCACGAGGTGCGACGAGGCGCGGCGTCGCGAGCGGAGGGCTAGTCGCGGCCTGATTTTGGAAACATTTCCAGAATCGGACGTCTGGGCTGATAGCCAGACGGCGGGGGCGACGTCTGGAAGACCATCCAGACGTCTGAAAGGTGAGTTCTTCCGTCTTCTTCCTTCCTGTCGACTGACCGTACTGAGAGAGAGTAGGGTGCGCACAGGCTCGGTGATTCACCATCCAACGCGAATCAGACGTCTGGCTGTGGTACCAGACGACGGGAGCGACCTCCAGACGTCCGGGGTGACCATTGGACGTCTGGGAACTAGGCCAGACGTCCCCGCAGGCTTCTGGACGTCTGAGAAACCACGCAGAACAAGGTAATTCTCTGATCCACTTTTTAAGACGTCTGGAAGAAGTTCCAGACGTCTGATTTTGCACAGTGTCGTCGTTTTCGACTCGTTGAGGGCCCGTTCGGGTTCCGTTTTCCGCGTTTCGAGTTGCGTTTTTTCCGAAATTAAATCCTCTACCCGTCTACAGTAGCTATACACTGTTTTGAGACACTCCTTGTGTTTGATCCTTGTGATAGGACCTCGTTCCGTTGCAGTCTTGGGGGTCGCGAAGGCACGCGGGATTCCCAATCACGCCCCCATTACTCCCATCGTACCTGGTAGAGTGGCTTTTAAGTATAACCTGTTAAATTGTGGAATCATAAATAGAACCTAGGACATTGCATGAATCCTAGGAATGAAAAATAGATTGAATGATAGATCCTAGGTGTTGCATGAATCCTAGGGCTGGAAAACTAGATTGTATGATAGATCCTAGGATACAGCATGAATCCTAGGACGGGAAAACTAGTGGAACAGATGAATACTGCAGTCTTGGAAAAATGGAAAGGAACAAATAGCTGCCTGTAATTGAATTAACAGCTTCCTGTTGAATAAATAAACGTGTTTGAGAACATCGATTGTGATAACGTGAAACTGGAAGGTGAAAATTAGAGGTTCTGAGCTGAAACCCTACGGGGAAGTAGGAGTAGAACTCCTGGAAAGTGAATGGAATAGAATTGGGGAAGTGAGTTGGCCCTTGAGTACGGAGTACCAAGGAGAGCGACTGTCCCCCTATTTAGTGCAGAGCTGAGCTAGCCACCCCAGGGACCCGGGGTTAGGACTGGCCAGTTTGTACCGACTTGTTGGCCCTCGTGTACGTAGTACCGAGGAGAGCTACTAGTGTAGGGAGGTACTAGCTACCCCATGGGCCCTGGGGTTCTGCTAGCCTCCCACACCGACTTGTTGGGCCCACTGGGGCAAACCAGGGTAGTCAGGCGAGGGTGCACGGACTGTGGAGGGGCAAGGCCCCTGTTTGGTTACTGTGGAGGGATTGGACCCCTGTTACTAAGAGGGCTCTGCCCTGTACTGGTTCCGTGTTGTGCTTTGGGCGCACCCGTTAACGGAAACGACTGACCGCATGCCAGTGCGTGTTAGCTACCCGTGCGTTTACCGCGCGTGCCGTAGTCACCGTTATGTCTGTCAGTGACGTTGGGGTGGTTGACTGAGAGTAGGATCACCACGGGGGACTCTCCCAGCCAGGAGAGCACCACGTGCTACTTCTACTGTTCGGAAAAGACTGCAATCAAGATCGTTCCCACGAGGAACATTCGAGATCAAGTGAAAGATCTGAGAAATAGATAAATCGTGAGATAATTGAAAGACTTAAATAAAGAAAGTAACAGAACTTAACAGCTACTGTACACTCTACTGTTTCTTTAGTTTTAGTTGCCACTCTACTCAGCGTTTTGCTGACGTGTTACACTCGTTACCTTTCAGGACCAGGTGTTGAGCAGCCAGGGTCAGCGGCTGCAGAGGACGCTGGGCCGAGTAGGGTCCAGTAGAGTTACCACTGTTTCTTGTACCTCTTTTTGTTCCGTTATAGTGAGTAGTTCTTGTTTCCGCTGTACTTTTCTTTACCTGCAGTTCATATTTAGTTATGAATGTTGTTCTACTGTTGTGGTGGTATATACTGTAGTAGTTTCTTTCCTTGCTGCTGTATTTTCTTACTGTTAGTTATATTCATGTTGAATGTGGTTTATTTTACTGCTCTTTTGGTTACTTTCTCGTTGGACGACTAGGTCTTGGGATTAGTTGAGTCGGTCCGGTTCTCGTGTCTTGTAGGGGCTTAGGAACCGGGTCGTTACAGGAAGAGACTCAGCAGAAACTCCTAGCAATTCCTCTAGTTCTAGTATATCCCCTTCACATTCCTCCAAGAGATGGGAATGCTCATTTAGCATGACATCCTGAAGGGGGTCATCACATAACATTGCTGGAGTTGCCTCTTCAATCAAGTCATCTATCACCTCAACTTGAGAACAATCCTCAAGTCCGGCTTGTTTGTAAGCATCGAACACATTAAGCTGGATTTTCCTGTTCCCAAAGCCCATTTTCAATGCCCCAATATTGCAATTAATTGAAGCATGAGAAGTTGCAAGGAAGGGGCGGCCCAAAATGATGGAGGGTTTGGTTGGCTTGTTGGTAGGGTCAGTGTCCAAAACTAAGAAGTCAACGGGAAAGAAGAAATCCTCCACTCTTATGAGGACATCTTCCAAAATTCCCCGTGGTGTCTTAAGTGATCGATCAACAACTTGAAGGATTACAGGGCTAGGCTTCAGATTGCCTCCCTCAAGTTGTTCATACACGTAGCTCAGAAGGATGTTCACCCCCGCACCCAGATCAAGTAGAGCCTCATCAATTTGTAAGTCACCAATAACTACAGAGATGTATGGGGCTCCTGGGTCCTTAAGTTTCGGGGGTGTGCCATGTTGAACAATTGAGCTAACAGAATCAGGCAGGACAACTTTTGATTGGACCTATTTTCTAGATTGTCGCTTTTTCATGCACAGGTCCTTTAAGAAGGGGGCATAAGACGGAATCTGCCTGATAGCTTCAAGCAAAGGCAGGTTAATCTGCACTTGCTTGAAAGTTTCCATAATCTCATCTGTCTTATCTTTGGCTCCAGATGAGCCAGCAGAAGTCTGCCCAGAGGTGGATAAGCGCTCTGGAAAAGGCACTCTCGATCTCTGGGTGGAAGGGTTGTCATGTCGAGTAAGGGGTGGAACGGGGGCAACTTCTTCCGGTGAGGTGATTTCAAGCGGAGAAGATTTGGGCAAGTCTTCTCCGGTGGGGGTGAAAGTCGGGGTGGATGGTTTTTTTGGGGGTGAGACTATAGGAGTATCGGGTTTGGAAATTTCTTTCCCACTCCACAGAATAGTCACCGCCTGAGCATGCTCCCTAAAGACAATCCCTTTTCCTTTAGGATTTTCCTCAGCAGCACTGGGGAGCTTCCCAGTCTCCCTCTGTCTAACAGCCTCACAAGGTGTCCAATTTGTGATTTCATCTCATGTATAGCCTTGTCATGAGATTGGATGATGGCACTTTGACTTTCTTGCATAGTTTTCAACATCGCCTTCAATTCATCCATCTCAGAGGTTTTAGGTTGGGAAAAGGTCTGAGGTTGGTTCATTTGATGGTTTTGAAAGGATTGTGGTTTGTAATTCCATGAATTTGAGACATTTCCTTGTCTCCATGAAAAGTTTGGGTGGTTCCTCCATCCCTCATTATAAGTGTTGGAGAAAGGATCATTACGAGGTCTTGGACGGAACCTTTTAGCGGCATTCAAATCCGCTTGTACAAGCTTAGGGAATTGGGAAGCCAAGTGGCAATCCACAGTGGCGTGTATATTGCCTCGACAAATTACGCATTCGGAAGCTTGGGATGTGGAGGTGTTAGGTACGAATGAACTCGGGTTCGACATAAGCCTTTCCATGTTTTGATTCAATAATTGAATCTGATAGGCTAAATTCTGGGTGTCCCTTGCTTCATTCACCTCCAACTTTCTTTGCATGAGAGTGGGCTTTCTATCCATGTAGGAAGAATTCAAGTGAATAGAATTCTCACTCAAAGTATCAAATAAGTTCCAAGCTTCATCCTCAGTCTTAGATAGAAAGGTTCCTGCACAAGCACCATCCACAGTTTGCTTATGCGAATCATTAAGTCCGGTGTAGAACCTTTCAACCAGTTGCCATTTAGGCACCTGATGATGTGGGCAAAGTCTCAGCAAATAGTTAAAGCGTTCCCACGCATCATGGAATGCTTCCCCATCATTTTGAACAAAACTCATGATTTCCCTCCTAAAGTGATTTGTTTTGCTCATGGGGAAGTACTTTTTCTAAAACTCCTTCTTCAGGGCATCCTAAGTATTTATATTATCAAGGGTGTGATACCAATACTTGGCTTTGTCCTTTAGGGAGAAGGGAAAGAGGGTCCGCATTTGAGCGTCATCAGTAACGCCCTGTAGCTTCACCATGGAACAGACCTCGGTGAATTCCTCAATATGCCTGTAAGGGTCTTCCCTAGTAGTACCATAAAAGGAGGGTAGCAAGGATATGGTACTACTTTTGATCTCATACGGATTGTCCCCTCTAGGTCTACGTAGTGCTGGTCCAGCTTGATTGGTTGGGATGAAATATTCCTTAAGGCTCCTTTGGCTGACCATTTCTACCCTTGGAAGGTCTCTTCTTAGGATTCTTTCAGGTTCAGGATCAAATACAAGTTGTCTCCTAAGAGAACGCCTACCAAGCATGCACTACAAACACAATTCAAAAGGACTTGTTTGGTCTTTACAGATTTAGGCTTTTGACTTTAGTTCAAATTGTAGGTGACAAAACAAATTGCCTAATCAATTATGCGCCTATTGTCAACCTTCGAAATGCCTAAAAAGACCTAGTTAGAGCTTAGGTATTCTTCCCTAAATCTCAAATTGTCAAGTAAATCCAAAGATGGAAGATCGAGGGTTGCAAGTAGGCCTAAGCCTTCCTTTGAAGCTGTGCTTTCGCGGTGCTTCTCAACTACCCCCAAAAATCCGTGATAGGGTATCCCCCTCTTTGGATTTACAAAACCTTTGATCTCAAGTTCCGAACACTTCAGAATCCAACAGTAGGAGGGCTCTTGTCCTAGTCATTTCAAGACTTAGGAGTGTCTAAATGAGTGCTGTGGTGCGACAGATATAAGTGTGCATTCACCGCAAAAGGATTTTGAATTTTGAATCGCACACCACGTTTTACAATCAAGTCCTTGATTTTTAAAATGTCCCTCCTTTAATTAGGTCTTTTTTTAGAAAATATGTGACCACTTGTTAAATAGCTTCAAGACAAACTTTGTGGTCTTTGAATTAATTCCGAATATAATGCGTGATCAAGAATAGGATGCAAAGTAAGAGAATGCGTACCTTGCTTCCAGCAATCAATAATGCAAGAATGCACGCAATGCAGAGAAATAAATCTAGAGGCTGCTCATACAGACCTAAATGGTTTGTCCTAGGGCAGGCAGCTTCTAGCAGGTAGCTCATTTTTTTTAATTTTTTTTTAATTTTTCAACTACTTATGCACAAGCAAATAAAAGTAATAATAAAAAAAAACTAAATCTAAAGAAAAGGGAACAGGCTCCCAAAAATTACCCAACACGGGCCCAAAACAAAATCGGGGAACAAACCCCTCAAAATATACCCCAGAATAAGGGTTTCAAACAAAATGCAATAAAAAATTAAATCTAAAGTCTTAATTCTATCAAACTAGGGACTAAATATACAATGATGTCCGTCGCGTCCTCGTCCTTCTCCTCCTTTCCAAAATAGCTCGTCCAATTCTCCTCTGGCGACGTCAAGGGTCGCCTCTCACACTGGCTGATTCTTGCACAAATTTTCTCGCACAGGAAAGAAAATAATAAATGGTCAAATCATTGTGCAATTGACAAATAATCAAAATAAAATCAGGTGAAATTATTGCGTCAGTTGCCTCCCCGACAACGGCGCCATTTGACTGGTCGATTATTCGCTTGAAAGTCGTTTGCAGTTTTATGTGGTGGAAAAATCGACTAATCAATATTTAAAAAGAAATAACCACTCGCAGAGGAGTGGGTCGTATCCACATGGAGGCAATGACGTATTTAAATTCGCACCAATTAAAAACGTTTGTTCGTAGTTAGTTTGGACAAGAATCAAGCCAGATTTGCCTTCAGATTAAGGTTGAAACAAGAAACAATGCCGAAATAGCAATTATGAGTAACTAGAGGATATTTGCTGCAATGCAGAATCAATAAAATATTAATAAAAATTGACAATGGCAGAAAATGTAATTTTTAATGGCCCTGTTACTGTAGCAAAACAGGGGATTTTTTCCCCTTTGGCGTGCACGACGAGGAGTGGACGGCCGAACGCAGGAAGCTCGGAGGAAGTCCCTTGGACCGAGGGCTTCGAAACGGTGGTGGTGGCCGGAGGCGGCTGGACGAGCTCCGGCGGAGGTGGCTGCAGCTGCTGTTGGCGGGCGATGCGCGCACTGCAGGCGGGTGCGTGCTAGCTGGAGGGCGCTGCAGGCTGCTGGGCGCTGGCTTGAGGGCGCGGGAGCGCGCGCGGCCTGTTGGCGGTGAGAGTGGGTGCTGCAGGCCTCGCAAAGGCTGGAGGGGGCGTGCGGGCGAAGGCTGCAGGTGCGGGTAAGGTGCTGCAGGCGTGGGAGCACGCGCGTGAGGTTCTGTAGGCGTGGAAGGAGGGCGTGCGCGGACTGTTGGGCGTTGCTGGAATGGTCGGGATATCTTCAGACGTGTGTGCAGGCTAGTGCGCGTGGGTGAGAGGTGAGGTGCAGGCTAGGCTAAAAGTGAGCGGGTGGACTTCAGACGATTGCGCAGGCGGTGAGTGCGGGAGGAAGTGGTGGGTTCTTGCGTGCGGCTGGAGATGAGCGGGTGGCTGCTGCAGCGTGGGTGGTGGAAGTGAAGTGGGAGGACGGAGATTGCTGCTGGAGTGGGGGGTGGACTTCAGACGTCCGGGAAATTTCCCGGACGTCTTAACTGACTGAAAGGGTTATTGCACAGTAGCTGCGGCGATGGTTGTTGGTGACGACGGCGAGGGAGATGCATGCTAAGGTGCTCACGGTAATGCTTCGAGCTCCGGATGGCGGTGTGGTCTGTCACACCACACGCCCACGGTGGTGGAGACTCGCCGCCACGGTTGAGGCCGACGGTATGGAATGGAAGAGAGGAGATCTCTCTGCACAATGGTGGTCGGTGGTGGAGGCCCTCCGAGCTCGGTTGCCTCCCTCCTTTTGTAGTGGCCTGCACCAATTTGAAATTAGCTGCCCGACAAGATCCAACATATCCGCTCCTCCTTGAATGGGTTCTTCACTGCGGCAGCTGGTGGCGTTGGAGCGGTAGCCAGCCGTTCCTGCAAGAAGAAGAATAAAGAAAATAATGTTAAAATATTATGGTCATTTATATACAGACCCTCAACTTTTATGTTAATGAAAACAATGTACCTAATTGGTTAACTAATTAGATGAATGTCATTCTAAGCTAATTCTAAATGCACTTAAAATACGAATCCAATGCATGGATTATGTAATTAAATTAAAAATATGAATTAATCTATTTACATCCTAATTTATGCTAAATAAATGTTAGAATTAATCTAATGTCTAGGCACTTAAATACTTAAATAGCCCACAACTATGGGCTAATCAGTTACTATGGACACATCTGCTGACGTGGAAAATCACCATTAGTGGTTGAGGATTACTATTCAAATATTTGAGTTTGATTAGGGCTTAATTGTAGGGTTAATTTGGTGGTTTCAACCACCATTTGTACTCTATTCTTTTTGCACTTTGATACTTGACATTTTGAGATACATTTCTGATATATATTGCATATCATTTTGGTTATCTGATTCACTTGTAATTGCTATTTCTGATTATTGTGATTAGTGAATTGATTTTCTTAACTTGTTCCCTATGAACGACTTCAGATTCATTTCTATTTTTCATGATTATAAATTTAAATGTTTATTCACTTTTGTTGACTATACTGCAATGCATATTTTAAACTTGATGAAAGTGTGCTCAACATTTTGGCGTCATTGCTGGGGAGCAACGCGCATTTCATTCACTGATTACAATTTTAAATTGATACTAACTTGCTTTATCATATTTTACGAGGTGAATCTGAAGATCGACTGCACGAGCAACCACACCAGGGGCAGGTAATCTCATTCCCTTTTTCTTAAGCCCTTCATCTCTTGGAGAAATTTGAAAGGGAAATCAATTAAGATCAACTTGCTTATTTTATAGTAATCAATCATCTAAGTTGCCTGATTTGATCTAATTTGATTAGAGATCCCCATCCTGATACTTGCACCTATTAAGGATTTAAGGTGCCTAGGGTTACTCACCTTCTTCATTGAGCCCTAGGTACCAACTTCTGGAAAGAATTATACTTGGAAAATAGAGCCAAATTAGGGTTTTCACATTAAGGTTTCAGGAAAACACACTTTCCTGATTTAAAGAGAACATATTTCCCTCATCATATGTTACCTAAGCCTTGGTTGAATTGATCTAATCAAAGGAACCCTAAAATTAGGTCTAACAATCACTTGAATTACTAAAACTTGGGACCTAATAACCTATTTGCAAACCACTCAGGGTGATTTTGTGTTCTTAACCCAACTCATCCTCAATTTTAGGGCAGGTCAGGTGAAGTTAATCCACTTTGTAGGTTAACCAACCTCCAAATTAGGTTACAAAGCAAATCAACTTTAAAGTTCAAGTGAAATTCAAGGCACATACTCAGGATTAAAATTGGTAGACTTAGGAGTCAAGCTTGCTCATTTTGGTCTACTTGGATTCTCAATGACAAGGAAGGTTGGGTCGGGGAAACCCTGTCACTCGTGGGGACGCTCTACCATATAGGAGTCTTTGCGAGACTCTCCCTTCTTGGCTGCCCAGGTAATTCTTGAGTGAGTGAGTTTTTGATCCAGAGGTATCATTTGCCTCGAACCTCCTTAGTCATCCAAAATTTTTGGGTGCCTCGATTGGGTCCATTACGCATTCTATCCCTCATCTGGTTCTTTAGTGCATGTTCTAGAGGAGGTCTTTAAGACCAAACTTGAGGCCTCCACTAGCAGTTCATTCTTGTCGAGGCCAAGCCTCGACTCACTTGTTTTTGCTACCACCAGATCATATTGAGATCTCTTCCGACTCTTCCACTTCTGAGCCCAGATCTCCATCATCTACATCCATGGAGAACCAAGAAGAAGAACCCAATATTCAGAATCAATTGCAGCACCTCACCAATCTATTTCATGCATTCATAAACCTGCCTAGCGTCCATGATGAGAGATCACTACAATCCCACTGTGGTGGCGATCGAACCTAGGGTACAAATCCCGGCTGGAGAATCTGATGCTGAATTGAAGCCAAATCTGATTAATGCGATTCCCAAATTCCACGGTTTAAACTCCGAAGATCTTTTCGAGCACATGAAGCAGTTGAAACATCTAGCCCAGACCTTTAGACCACCAGTTCAGAATCGGGACATTCTGCTCATGAAGATGTTCTCCTTCTTTCTTATGGACAAGGCTGCCCACTGGTATTAGACTCTGACTCATCTGATCAATTCTTGGGAGAAACTCCAATATGAATTTCTAAAGAAATTCTTCCTAGTTGGTCACACCAAGGCATTGGGGCACCAGATCACGCATTTCACGCAAAATGCAGGATAATCACTTCATGAGGCATGGGACCACTTTGTGGATCTCATGCAGAATATTTCCCTATCATGGAGTTCCTAAATGGGAACAGGTCCAATCTTTCTACCAGGGACTCCATGAGGATATTAGGCTATTTGTCAATGCAACCTGTGGTGGCAACATCATGGGTCACCATGAAGATACCGTTTGGGAGATTCTTGAGAACATGTGCGAGAACTCCTTAAATAATGAATCTATGGGCGTATTCGATCAAACGAACACCCATGCATTGACAAACACGCGAGGGGCACACGAGGTTCAAGGCCTATATGCATTCGTCGATCTGGAGTTGGCGGCTAGTCACTTGGATAAGGTCTCTACCATTGAAAAGAAGGTGGATGAATTGAATCGACATTTACAGAGAACCATCGCTGCACAACAAAGCACATATGCACAACCACCCTCAGGTAGGGAGGTTGTGCATAACGTTCACCACCATTATAAGGGGATGGAACCGTATCCACCCCCATCTGATCCCAATTTCGAAGGAAACTCCAGACCTGCCTACTCTAATTGGGGGAACTTTAAACCCTCGTATTCTAATTTCTCTGGAGTTCCTCAGACCTGCAAGGATCTCCACACCATCCAGAATGATCCATTCTCTAACACTAATAACCCTGGATGGCGCGATCATCCGAACTTCGTGTGGTAAAAAATAATTAGAACATAAGACCGCAATTCCAACCCTGACTACAGGCTTCGCACCCATATCAGCCCGCTCAGCCTAGGCCCAATCCGAATTACCAATCCGAGTCGTCAAGGGAAGATCAAATGAATCTGATTTTACAAACCCTGGTTGACATTCAAAAGACTAATGCGGCTACGTAGAAATAGCACAAGGACGAGATCAAAGAGGTTCGAAATCAGCTCGCATAGATGGCTGGGTCTCGCCAACTCTGTGCACTCCTATCTCAACCTCTTCCGAATCCAAATAACGTGCCGAATCAGCGGTGTGTTATGAACCCGAGTCAGGGCCAAGCTCACTACGTTTATCAGGCTCCTTTTGCTGCATCACTCGATGGGATGGACACTTCAACATCGTATTCAGGATATCAGCAGCAATCACCTCTTTTACCAAGTCTGAACCAAAACCAGGCTGGCCTAAATGCTGTTACCACTTGTAGTGGCAAATCGACTCAAAATCCACCTTATCCTAGCCACTCTAGACCTGGTAGTTCAGAGCCTAACCCTAGGATGGTTATCTAGGACACACCTATCCTAGATCTAGAGCCTGAACCAATCCTAGAGGAACCTACAAAAGTTCCATTTCCTAGGGCCTTGACCAAATGAAAGAGGAAACTTAAACCCATCGCATTTGAGTAAGACTTGGTCAAGCTCTTTGAGTAAGTCCAAATAAACATCCCCTTGATGGATGCAATCCACCACTTACCGACTTACACACGATTTTTGAAGGATTTATGCACACCAAAGCATAAGTTATGAAACAAAGATGGGAGTCGATCATATTATCTGAGTAAGCCAGCTCAATTATCTTGAGTAAACTCCTACAGAAAGTGAAAGATCCTAGAACTTCTTTAACCTCCTGTACGATCGATGACTTAGTGTTTGATCGAGCTTTATTGGATTTAGGAGCCTCCATAAACCTGATCCCTACATCCCTACTAGATCATTTTGAGGAAACTGAGCTCAAACTGATTGAGGTGACCTTACAGCTAGCAGACAAATCAATCAAGTCACATAGAGGAATTCTTAAGGATGTTCTAGTTAGGATACGAGATTTCTACTTCCCGGTGGACTTCATCGTATTAGATATGGATACTCCTGAAAATCTGAGAGACACACCGATCATCTTAGAGTCCGTTCCTAGCCACAACTAGGGCGAATATTAATTGCGAAGAGGGCCAGATCGAGTTAAAATTCGAGAACAAGTGATTGCGCAGCAATCATAGTACTTAAATGACCTGAATTAAGCTAAAACTTAGCATAATTGTTGTGTAATGCATGCATAAACAACATACATTGTATCTCTCCTATTTTATTTAGACATGCATAAAATAATGTTATAATGTACTTATTAGTGCATTATTTGGATTGTAGGCAATAAGAAGCTCAGGAGATGGCCTGAAGCTGGATTTGAAGTAGGGAAGAAGCTGGAGATGCAGTAGAGCTAAAGCAGAAACCCTAGAATAAAGAGGGAGAAATAATGTAGGGAGAGGTAGACTACTCTACTAAGTAGAATTTTAATGTAGAGTTAAATTATGAACAACATAGGACTTTTCTTAGCCTTAGGATAGCCCTAGAGACCCTCCTAAACCCTAGCCACCCTTAGATTAGATCACTTCAACCTAGGATATCTCAAAACCATCATGCCAGCCCATATTTGGATGCCCAGGTAAGTTGCTAGACATCCAGAACCCTTAGACACCACCCACAGGCCTAGAACCCAATTCTACTGGAAAATTGGACATCCAGACAAAGTGTCACATGTCCAATTTCTGTAGAATTCCAAGATAGAACCCAAACTCCTCCCTGACTCAACATTGGACATCCAAACCAGAGTTCTGGACTTCTGACTTTGATGTATAAGTCGTCTAATGGTAAAATCAAATGTTTGGAACCCTTCTCCAATCCTTATTTTTGAAATCAAGCTTGGATCTTGATTTCCTAAGCCCCTAAACCCAATTCTACACCCTAGGGAACCTAAATTAAGGTGCCCTAAACCTAGTACACCATGCTAAGACCATCCTAAGAACCTAATTAGGTTCTCACTAAGCCCAATTGACTTGGATCAAGTCAATCACACTTCACCTAGTCAATTGGACTCATAGAGTCCAATTGAGCTCAGACCTCAACCAACACAAGTCCAATTGGACTCAATGAGAGTCCAATTGACTCAAACTGTACCTAATTGGGTATCCTCTCACCCAATTAGATACACATCCACCTGTAAATCCCTACAGGAGGGTGTGAGATTTGCGCGATAAAATATAAATGAGGAAATAATGTAAGCAATCTCTCAAAAAGCAACAATCACACAAAAGCACAAGAGTTTTTTAGGTGGAAACCCAAACTGGGTAAAAACCACCACCCAACCCTCTCGAGTTAGGATTTCTCGATCGACAAAGTCAATCAAATCCACTAACCCAGTCACTTAAACAAGGGTGACTGAACCTCAATACACCAACACTACTTTGAAGGAGGGTAGTGTGCCTCAAACCCCTCCGCTTCACGAGAAGGATTTTGTCCCTCGATGGAGACGGGAATTTGCAACGCGATTACCCAACCAATAAACAAAGATAAAATATAACAATCCTATAGAGCCAACAAAGTAGGTATTTAAATCTAGCTACTATAGGTGAAGGAACTTTCCTTTGTTGGGTTGCGTCGATTTGACGACGCGAGTGTGTGAACCACACGTAGGCACTACATCGCTCTCATAATCGTGGAGTGAGAGTAGGTGCACAGCAGGACAAAGCTCTTAGGTGTGGAACGAATGCTTGGAGAGCTAGAGCTTCTTCTACTTCTCTTGGACACAAAAGATGTGGAAAATGTGTTGCTTGATATGTGTATGCAAGGCAATGGTACTCTATTTATAGAGGGCCTGGGAAGGCTTTGGAAGGCCTTGGAAAGCTTCCATAGCCGTTGGGAATTATCCCAAGGCAAAATAGGTCAAAATCAGAATCATTAATGATTCTGACAGGGTTATCAGATGTCTGGAAAACAGATCAGACATCTGGAAGTCACTCTTAAGATGTTTGGGAACTAACTCAGACGTCTAATTCTAGACAGGTTCCCTTACTGACTTTCATCAGACCTAAATAGGGTTCTAGTGTAAATCAATCAGATGATGCACAGGATGTCGGCACTAGGTTTGGACGTCTGGAATCCTATTGTATTGCGGGAATGGATTTCCTAAGGTCCAAATGGCTATATTAGTCTAGGAAAGCGATTTTGTGTCAGTCGAGGCTCAACTGTTACATATTAGACGTCTAGGGTCCTCTACGGATGTTTGATAGAAGCCTAATGGTTATTTTTCTCAACGTTTACTTTGTCAGCCAACGTTCCACTAATTGGACATCTGGCACAACCATTAGACGTCTTCTAAGACGTCTGGACTAAGGTCTGGATGTCTAATTTCAACAGATAGAACCTACTAAGTCCAGCCTAAGTTATTCGACGACTGAGTCAACAGTCAGATGTCAGAAAAGTCAAGATCAGACGTCTGATTTCCAGATTGGACGTCTGATCAGGTTGTCTGATGCCTATCTTGGATTTATAAGTTCTCTACGGAAAACCTAAGTAACCTAGGGTTGTGCAGGTGTTCCTAGGACTACGGTTTAGATCCTTTGAGACTCTTTAGCATATATCTAGACATAAAGAATAAAGAGCAAAAGAATTACAAAAGAATACGTGAAAAGAGTATCTATCTTATTATTTATCTCCTTCCTTCTTGAAGCTTTCGCTCCTCGCAATGTTGCTTCTTCTCCGATGAGCTCCTCCAATCCACCATGGATGCGAGCTCTGAGGTCCTTCACACTTGAATCCATTTGCAAATAACCTGAAATCTTAGACTTCAAATGTAAATGTTAAGTACAAATGTTTTGTTATCATCAAAATAAATGATCGTGGTGCTCTAGCACCAACACCACTCAATTAAACTTGTGATAAGTTTAATTGCACATTCACTTTAGTGTTAGGGTTTGTAACCCTAATTCTGGGAGCCTACTTAAACATAATCACCTAGACCTATAGGACTCGACCTAAACCACCTAGGCACACACACACAAGTCACGTGCACACACCCACACACACACACAAGTCATGCACACACACCCACACACGTTGCCACCAACTCTAGAATTCTCTAGAGTCTTCCAAAGGTGGCACCACTTTGAGTTGCCAAAAATAGAAACCAAGGTGATCTACTCTTAGATCCACAATTTGTGGATCTAAGAAGACCCACTCAAGACCTAGTGGATGGCCACCTAAGGGTCTCTTTAGAGTCTTCTATAGTTCTTTAGAGAGATCACTTGAAGGCCACCCAAGAGTTTATAAAAAGACCCTCTTGGACGGCCATGCACCCAATCTTAGACTCTCCATTAGTGGCTCCTCCCTCAGTCTCCATGTCCTCGAGCTCCCTCCACCTCTAAGCACTAGTGGACATCTAAGAGTGTAATGAACTGTCACATTTTTAGCCTTTTAAGACGTTTGGAGTCTCAGTTAGATGTCTGTCCAGACGTCTAGACCCTTTCCTGAACGTCTGAAAATGAAATTTTTGTACGCACACTACGGCCTGCGCGCGGGCGACGCGCAGGACGCTCTTCTCCTCTCCCCCTCTCTTTTCTTCCCAAACCCTAAACCCCCCACGCCTTCTATATAAGCCCTCCCTCCTATCTTCTCTCCACTCCACACCAGCCACCACCACCACCTTTAGAGCTGTGTGGAGTGACGAGAGGGGGGTGAGCGAGGGAGAGCGAGAGGGGGCGAGTGGAGGAGAGCGCAGAAGGAGGAGGAGGCTAAGGTTGGGGAGCTTCGGTGGAAGCTCGGCGAAGCTCGCACGACCGTCGTGGGCACGTGCGGGAGGAGGAGAGAGCTCGGGGAGGCGGCTTCCCGGCCCTCTACAGTGGCTGGAGCTGGGGCAGCGCGAGGCGGAGCGAGCGAAGAGCGTTGGAAGGAGGTTCTGATGCTGGAAGTTTTCCAGTATCAGACGTCTGGAGTGGAGTCCAAACGGCTGACGGAGTACCTGGACGTTTGGAGCTAAGGCCAGACGTCTGAAAGCTCATTTATCATGAAGGTACGTAATCTCCTTGCACCATGTATATCATAGCGCAAGGATATTTGTTGGCTGACCGCACCTGCGTTGTTGTACGCAGGTGCAGCCTTGGGAAGGAGTGCAGACGCTGCACTTTTGGACATCTAATCGGATCACCAGACGTTCGGAGGTGCGTCCAGATGACTGGAGGCATTGTTCGACGTCTGGAACTGCCTTCAGATGATCGTAGAGAAGGCCTGGACGTCTAAGGACACCGTAGGGACTTAAGGTAAGGATCTAGCACCTTTTAAGACATCTAGGAGTATCCCCAGACGTCTGATTTTGAATAGTAGGCACATTTTTGACCTATTTGGGGTCCAATCGGGATCCGTTTTACGCAAACGAAATACCTATATTTTCCTCACGAGTTTCTCTACATACAGAGTCCTTTGTACACAGTTTTGAACTCTCCTTTTGTGATGTATTCCTTGGTATAGGGTTTCAGCCTGCTGCGTGTTTGGGGCTCGCAGAGACGCCTGGGTCTACAGTTCGAGCCCCCATTACTCTCGTGTTGCCCGGTAGAGTGGTTAATTCTGTTAATAATATTTAAATAAGAATGTGCTTGTGGAAATAGCCAAATGGAACCCTAGGATGTGGCATGAATCCTAGGATAGAGAAATGAATGAGCCGTTGTGCTATATAATGTACTTTCATGCATGATTGAGATAAACTGCTAGCAATTGCCTGTATTATAATTATGAGTTGCCTATTAGAATATGAGCTGCCTGTACTTAATGAACAATTACCTGTGAAATCACCAGTTGCATGTATTGAGAATTGAACTAAGGAAACACGAGTTGCCTATATACAGATGAGGGATAAATTTTGAATGGTGAAACCTTGATCGGAATAAATGAGGTGAACATGAGCATGAACCCTACGGAGAATTAGGAGTAGAACTTCTGTGGATAGACGAAAACCAGGAATGTAGATGGGAAGTATGCTGGCCCTTGAGTACGTGGTACCAAGGAGAGCAACTATCCCCTTTTTGTGTAGAGCAGAGCTAGCCTCCCTTGGGTTAAGACCCAGGGTTAGGAATGGCTAGTCTACATCGACTCCTGTTAGCCCTCGTGTACGTGGTACCAATGCGAGCTACTAGTGTAGGGAGGGAGCTAGCCACCCCACGGGGCCCAGGGTTCAGCTAGCCACCCTACACCGACTTGTTAGGCCCTTTGGGCAAACTGGGGTAGTCAGACGAGGGTGCGCAGACTGTGGAGGGGCGAGACCCCTGTTTGGTTTTGAAGGGCGAGACTCTTGTTCTGAGAGGGCAAGGCCCTATACATCTTACTTGCTGTTGATTATGTCTCGAAATGTATCGAAGTCGTCCCCATCAGAACGAATGATCATAAAGTTGTTCTCCAGTTCATTCGGAGAACATCTTTTCTAGATTTGGGGTTCCCAAAGCCATCATCAGCGATGGCAGGTCTCATTTCACGAATATGCACTTCCAATCCTTGATGAAAAAGTGTGGGGTGTCTCATCGTATCTCGACTCCTTATCACCCCCAAACCAATGGATTGGCTGAACTATTCAATAGGGAGAACAAGAAAATCCTTCAGGTCACTATTCAGCTTGATAGGAAGGATTGGTCTACTCACCTTCTGGAAGCCTTGTGGGCCTATAGGACCACCCATAAAACCTAGTTAGGAATGTCTCTCTTCAGACTTGTGTACGGGAAGGCATGTCACCTCCCTGTAGAAATGGAGAACAAAGCCTACTGAGCAGTACGGAAGTGCAATCTAGATCTCATGAAGGCTAGAATCCACCGCCGGTTGCAAATGAGCAAGATCGAAGAACTACGCAATGATGAGTACGAGAACTCGTGTATTTACAAAGGGCAGGTCAAAGCCTTCCATGAAAGGCACATTTCGTGGAAATCTTTTCATCCTGGTTAGAAAATGTTACTCTTTGATGCTAAGCTCAAGCTTTTCCCAGGAAACCTAAGATCAAAGTGGATTGGATCGTTCCTCATTCAACGAGTTTTTGGAAATGGAGTTGTCGAAATCAGTGAACTCAGCCTTGACTTAGAACCATTTGTTATGAATGGTCAGAGACTCAAATTGTTCCTTGAACTCACCGATTCGAATTTGGCTATAGTAACTTTTGATCTTCATTCTCCCTAAGCTACATTGTGCCCAGCTGATGGTGTTAAACTTAACACTTAACGGGAGGCAACCTATCATTTTGAGGAAACTCAAGACCCTTCTGACCTATCTCTGAACTGAAATCATATTCCACTTTAGAGTTTGTCCATTAGAACAACCAACTTCACCTTTAACAATTGTATCAGAACTAGAAATCGTCCGCAACAATCATCCCAACCCATTCGCCACTCACCAAACTTGTTCTAATGTACGATCTAAGCTAAACTCGAACCCACCTAATTTACAATGAGGACATTGCAAATTTTAGGCATGGGAGGTATTAAAGTGTAAAATGTTGTGAAATTCGATTCATGGAGGGGTTTCAATCAATAAAAAAAGGACAAAGGGGAGGTCAATTTTGAGTTGAATTGAAAAAAATTGAGGAGAAAATTAAAGGAAAAGAGAAAAAGGAGAAATCAAAAAGAAAAAAATGAGATAGTCTCTGTGATTGAGTATGGAATTTACCTAAGTTTTAGGCTGGATCGGATAATGAATTAAGACCTAAAAAGGTAAAACTTAAGAGATTAGTGACGAGTATCGACATAGGCCTCTTAGGTCTATTTTAGGGATTAAACACTTACGTATTCGTTAAGATCCGGATTAATCCTTAAGAGGTTGAGGAAAGTGCAAGGATGATGTATTAAGTCTATGACTTAGGGACTATTCGACCTTGTTGTTTGCCCTTTGGTTTGCGGAGCTTGGTAACCTAGGCACCCAATGTAATGTCTCAAACCTAGATTTCCAAGTCATTATAGACTAAGCATGTTAAGACAAACCCGTCGACACTTCTCGCATGCAAATCGAAGCCTGCATGAATTTAAAAACTGCATAATTAGATTGAAAACCCGTGTGCGATCTGGATCTCGGATCGACGATCGACGATCTAAAAGTACTGTTAACTTTCTGGAGTCACGAGGATTTCTATGGTATGTTTTATGTGACAATTAGATCTCGAATGTGTAAAACGTATGTAAACTGCGAACAAACTCGCATACGATCTTCTTTAATGATTGTATTTTGCAAATGACCTTCGTTCGAAAATGCACAAATTTGGATGGATTCCTTATCTCGTAACGATTCCAATGATACTTGTTTCACTGTAATCAAAATTTGTTTAACTATGTTACATGATTGCTTGTTATTATAAATTAAAATAATATATATTAATAAGTAAATGATAATAATATTAATAATTACTATTAATAGAAAGATGGATAATCCCTATGATTAGGTAAATATTTAGTTGTTATTTAGGGATACTATTTTTATCCCAAAACTCATAGTCAGTTAGAAAGTTATAAAAGAGACGGAGAGAGAGCCCATATGAGAGAAAAAGAAAGAGAGAGAAACGGAGAGATGAAAAGGAGAGAAAAAGAGAAAATGAGAGAGAAAGAGAGACGGAGAGGAGGAAAGACACAGAGATAGAGAGCAGCGTCCTTCACCCTCCTTCTCTCTTCCCTTACCTTGCCATCTCCTCCTTCCCTCAGCACCAAACCGCGTCGACGAAGTCGCCGGAGACGAGGCCGGAGAAGGGTCGTTGAGCGGTAGGGAGGAGAAGGCCATGCGTGGTCGACGTGCATGGCTACACGAATAGTGTCGCAAGGAGAAGAAATGAGGGAGAGAGGGAGGTCGCGACCGACAGAGGGCGCCGTCGAGGGGATGGTTGCAGCTGGCCGACGGAGTTCCTGCTTGTGCGCATGCGTGGCGCCCGCGGGCACAGCGTGGAAGTCGATCGAGAGGAGGACGGGGTCGACGTCGGCGCGAGAGTGGCTGGCAAGATGCTTTCGTGGTCGATGGCGACCGGCGTAGTCGGTCATGGCCAGGAGACGCGGTGGCAGGCATGGGTTTACGTATGTGAACAGTCCGATGCAAAGCAAAACCGAAGGCGACGAAGAGGATGAAGAGTGGCAGAGGGGAGGAGTCTGGTCGGGGAGAGTTCCCCGTGGCCGGCGTACGGCCGGTGGATGGCCAGCTGAGGGGAGGAGCGCCGGCGAGGAGGTCGTTGGTGGTGAAGGTCGGGTCCTGCGTGATGGGCTGTCGCAGACAAAGAAAGAAGACGACGAAGAAGAAGAAGCGGAAGAAGAGGAGAAGAAAGGTTGAAGGGGTGAGGAAATTTCGTTTTAAAGATAAATTTTTTTTAATATTTCGTTTCAGTCTCTATGGAGGGGATTAGGAGTATTCCACATTTGATGATTAGATTTATTTTGCGTAAATTGAGGGCATCCAAGATCAAAATTGAAATAACATTTTCCAAGGGTCATTCGTAGTTTTCTGGAAAGGTGTGGGTGTAAGTGCAATTTTAAAATCCCTGGATTTAGGTGTGTGGGTCTTGCAGGAAGAAAAAGATTCTGCGAGGAAGATTTCGCAATTTTCACTCTCTCTCTTTCCACCCAACACACCCCCACGCACACACACCTTCCCTCACAAACCTTAACCCACTCCTTATTTAACCCCCACCACCCTCACCATCCCCACCACCCTCACCACCACCACCACCACCTCCACCCTCGTCCTTCACCACCCTGCTGACGACCACTCCTTCCCTGTCCCCCTTGCAGCCCGAGCAGGGAGTAAGGAGGGGAACTCGAGAAGGAGGAGCACGGGAGAGAGGGAGAGCGAGGATGTGAAGGAGAGGCAGAGCGTGGACGAGGGAGAGGGAGAGTGTAGGAGAGGAGGTGCGGCCGAAGGAGCTTGGGAGAGGAGCCAGAGGTGCTCAGAGGAGCTCCAGAGAGGAGGTGCAACTTCCTGCAGCCACGGGAGGTGCTGTTGTGGACTTTGCAGGCAGAGGAGAACGCGAGGAGAAAGCTCGTAGGAGGGTACTGCGGAACCATTTTCCACAGTATCAGACGTCTGGAACTCCATTCAGACGTTTGGAGGATCCTCGAGATGTTCGGAGCTGGCGCCGGACATCTGACAGCACGTAGAGTGTCGAGGTATGTCTTGCGTACGCGTCGCATGCACGTACATCTTTTTACGTGTTGTGTTTTTAAAATCGCGTGCATGTGCAGGTACAGGATGTGAGAAAGGCATGTGGTGCGCCCTTCGAGGTACTTTAGGACATCTAGAGACAGTTTCAGATGTCTGACTTCACTCCCAGATGATCGGAGGGAGTGTCAGACGTCTGGGATTTCCCTCAAACGGCTGCGGAGGGGTTCAGACATTTGAGGAAACTGCAGGAAAGCAAAGTGAGGTTCTGAGATCGTTTAAGACGTCAGGGTCTAGTCCCAGATGTCTCATTTTAGTCAGTATGCATGATTTTAGCCCGTTTAAGGCCCAAACAGAGTCATTTTTTGCGCAAACGAAGTACCGTTAGTTTTCGTTCGAGTTTCTTTACGTATTAGTGTCACTCTTATACCGTTTTGAACTCGTTTGATATGGTTGACCAATTGTATAGGTCTCCAGCCAATTGAGTATACGGGACCCACGGAGACGATAGGATCTGCAATTCGAGCCCCCATTCCACTTGTGTATCTCAGTAGAGTGGTTCTCTCTCTAATTCTAGAATTAATAATTAAATTCCATGCTTTAAAAATATTCAATTGAACCCTAGGTTGTGAAATGAATACCAGGGATGAAAGAAATGAATGCGCATGTATTAAATGATTAAATTGCTGCGATGCTTACTAAAAGTAGTAAATCATGAGCTGCCTGTACTACATATAATGAACAATAATATACATGAAAATACCTACGGTGTACTGAATAATCGATTGTAAAATCTTGAGCTTCCTGTTATGCAATTAATGGATTGGATGTGGAAATGAGAAAGTCTATGTACGAACCCTACGGGGAACTAGAAAGGAGCTCACGTATACGGAACGAATATCGTATGTAAAAGGGAAGTGAGCTGGCCCTCGAGTACACGGTACCGAGGAGAGAAACTGTCCCTTTTGCATGGGAAGTGAGTTGGCCCTTGTGTACGCAGTACCGAGGAGAGCTCCTATTTGTTCCTCACGTACGTGGTACCGAGGTGAGCTACTTAGCGTAGGGAGGGAGCTAGCCGCCCTTGGGTTGAAACTTAGGGTTAGGACTAGTCACTCTACACGGACTCCTGTTTGGCCCTCATGTACGTGGTACCAAGGTGAGTTAGGACTAGCCACCCTACATCGACTCTTGTTAGGCCCACTGGGAGAACCAAGATAGTCGAACGAGGGTACGTGGGCTATGGAGGAGCGAGACCCCTGCTCTGAGAAGGCAAGGCCCTGTGTTGTTTTGTGTTGTAATTTTGGGCGTACCCGCTAGCAAAAACTACTGACCTCGTGCTAGTGCAAGGTAGTTACCCGTGCGCTTATCGCACATGTCGTAGTCACCGCTACGTCGTGACCGTGACCTCGGGGTAGTAGACCAGGTGTAGGACTACCACGGGGGACTTTGTCGGCCAGGAGAGTGCTACGTGTACATCCTGCATTGCGGGAAAACTAAAAATACAAGTGAGATCTTAATTGAGATCATTCCCTTAGGGAACAAGAAGATTTAGCAATGTTATGATCCTGATTAGAGTACTTGACTCAGAAATGCATAAATGAGATAAATGGAAATGAATGATTAGTTACTTGCTTGTTTCTTTAAGTTAAATTGCATGTAAATGGCTTAACCACCACTCTACTCAGCGTTAGCTAACTACGGATTGTATAACCATGTCCAGGTAGGGAGTTGAGCAGCCAACGCCACCGGCTGCCGAGGGTGCTGGGCCTAGCCGAGCCTAGCTATAGTGTTGTTCATTTTCTGTTTCAGAGCTCTCTTGTAGTAGTGAGTACTTTAGTATGTATTAGTTATTTCTATTCATGTTATATTTCCCTGTTGTAATTGTGATAGCCATGTATATTGTGGTACTCTTCCGCCTGTGGCATGTAATATTTTTGAGACTTTTAGTTTGTTTTTCCATTACTGCTTTTTATTATTTCTACTTAGTTACTTTGCATGTGTGGTTGTAGTATATTTTTCGCTTTTTGGTTATTTCTTGTTGGACGAGTAGGTCTTGGGATTAGTCGAGGCGAGCCGATCTCAGGTCTTGTAGGGAACTGGAATCAGATCGTAACAGGAATCAAGTGATCCAAGACTCGATCATGAGGTTCTCAAGGGTGCTGGATGCATCCGTATGGTCGAATCGGGTGGTTTCTGCTCCGATTCTCGAGGCACGTGTGAGATTTTTGTTTTAAAGTCGATTCATGTTTTGATCCGTTAGGGGGTCAAACAACGTCCGTTTTTCGCGTTCCAAGACTCATTGGAACCATCTCTTTACAAACTACATGAAGGTAAGCTTTTAAACTCCATTTCAGAAATCATTTTCTTTCGTGAAATTTTTTAATGAAACTTATGACATTTTTATTCCCTACGAATAATCTTAACGTTGATCTAGCCTCGGAGTGCATACAAATAAATGAGCTCCTAGAATAGTGAAAGAGAAACAATGGATGCACATTCTGGAGTCATCGTGACCCCCCAGTGACATTAGGTAAAGTAGTCTCTCTCCTTTTTAGTACAATTATCTACATAGTGATTTCCTTCATGTATTACACCATTTAGCATGTGTTCTTACCTCTTGCTAGGATCTGACTCATTTTCGTATTTCCTGTTGCTTTAGGTACCGGAATATTAAATATTGATTGAAAATCAAGTTGTTAACTTGGAATGTGAATAACTCAAGTAATATAGTTAACTACCGGATCAAGAGGAGTTAACGACCAATTATTTGATAAGTTCATGAATTATAAAGTACTTAAGCTTGTTAGTTATGGCTTAGCATCTCATGTACAAAAGGAATTCTATTTTTAATAAAACTATCATCATCAGGATGGTTAAATAGTGATTTGATTGGATCCACCATCAGAAGTTGGAAATTTCCTAGAAATGGATAAGTTAGAGGATAATGTGAATATTGGTTAATTCTGGAATTGATAATATGAAATTACTAAAGATGCTTTGAATGAAAATGAAAGATGCAATTACCTGGAAATAATAAAAAAAAATCAATATGATGGAATCATCGGAAAGTAAAGGAATAGATAACTAATTTTCACCCCTACTACTTGTTGAGATTTCGGCCGTAGCTTTAGGTCTTTTGAAGACCGGGTTCAGGGGCTGGTTTAGGGTGTAACTGACCTCCCTACGACTCTTTGGTTAGGCTTAGCGGCCAACTGGGATAGCGGCTTCGCAGGGCTTGAGGTTTGGAGCAGTTCTTTCGGCCAGTGGATGGGTCATTGGCTATCTGTGGCTCAGCGTACATAGCGCGTGTACATGTTCACACCATATGATGTATCCCCCACCCCTTTCCGCAATGACCCTAGGGTGACGGAGAGCAGCGACTCGATGGGTATGAGCGGTCTTCTCAACCAGGAGGGTGACTTATACCGGTCTTACATTGTAGGAAGTTACATGAAATCGTCTCATGCCTTGAGACATCGATTGATAATTTGTGAACTGTAATAAATTGGGCTTCTAATATACGAAATGGAATCGGATACTAAGATGCTTAATAAATGAATTAATAACACCCACTATCTCTTGTATTTGGTTAATGTTGCACTCTACTATTGTTTCTACCATACTCAGTTTTTACTGACATATTTTTGGGTTCTGTACTCAGGTGTATTTGGCAGTTCGCCAGGAGATTTTCGTTGTACATCTCCTTGGGCTTATATACTATGGTAAAACTTCCGATTATTATTCAATTTATGTTTCTTTAAATTTTGCAATATGAATTGTTTATTGGCTATGTTTATAAATTATGATTATGTGTTGGGTGACTGCAATCTTGTGGGCGAATTGTGCTAGTTGTTAGCACATGGCAACTCTGGTTTCGTCGATTGACAAGACTCAGGTCATCACACCCATAATTCACACACTAGTTTGGTTCAGTGAACTTAACGAAGAAATAATGCCCAAAAGTGTCCATTCTGAAAAATGTTTTCCTAAAGATCTATCTTAGGAGCGGCTTAAAAACACAAGTTGATTGAATGAGTTCCCAGCGCGGAGAGGTGGAATGAAAAATACTTCACTCGAAGATGTGTAATAATATATCATCTCATCGGTGCTTGTCTCTTAGAATATCTAAATATCTTGCCGGGGGCAGGTAAGCACCTTATGCCAGTTCAGGTGCCATAAGTGAAATTTTCCCGAAATGTCAATTGCCAGGGCCTAAATTTAGCTACAGAAAGACATGGGCGGCACTATCCTGAAGTGTTGAAAGCCAGGGTTTTGGGGGTTGCCATGGGTGGTACTATCCCGAAGCATCGAAAGCTAGGGACCTTTCGAGGATTGATAGTGGGGACAAGGAATCGATACAAACCATGTTTAGGGCCAATCAGATGTTGGATTTAGGTGCATATAAAAAGAAAAGAAAGAAAACTCTCAAAATGAAAAATTCCTTTCTATCTCTCTTACTAAAAATGTATTAGCAAACTGAACCTGGACATGTTATGTATACGCATGTGTGCTTTAACCGCTGGGGTCAATGAACCTCTAGGTAGTTTTTGTGGACTTTAGAAACCATCATGGTAGACCCAAGGTTGAGGTTGGTCAGGTCTGGATCTTGGCTGGTCTCTAGGCCTATTATTGGTATTTTGATATGATTTCTAAAGATGCAGCTTAGGAGGGCATCCTCATGGTGACATAGGGCTTAGAGATTTGGTTTGGTCCATAGGATTTTGCTAGGGACTAGCAAAAGATAGGCATGGGGTTATGATAGTAACACCACCATGGGCCCTAACTAGCCACATTTAGTCAAGGTTGAATGATAAAAGCTCCTACCTAATCATCTAAGGGTCACAACTCCCCATCATTCTGATTTGAGAGGAAAATAAGGAACATGGTTAATTCTGCAGTTTTAACAAGCACATCGCAAATATAGATTAACCATGGGGTCACTCAGGGGTTAATTGAAGGTCGAATGAGTACAAAAATAAAAAAAGTGGGTCAATAAGACTGAAACAGGGTTTCACGCATTTCGAGGGCAAAAATAGGACACAAAACCCTAATTATCAACCTCACTTAAATTGAAGAGGTTCTGGTCAATATAAAATTAATCTAAATCTCTTAAAATTCATATAAAAATATTCTAAGAGATTTTGGTATCTTTGGTTTGACCATCTGAACCCATTTTGACTTAGAATAGAGATTCAACGGGAATTTACCTTGATTTGGGATTCTATGCAATTTACCCAGTAAAATTTGGTCAAAACTCAAATCCAAGTTCACCATTAGCTTTCTTGGGTCCAAATTAGGTTAACACCAAAATTTGGACCCAATTAGAGTTCATTTTGACCTAGTTTACAATTTAGTCTCTAAAATCTCTATTTCTCACATTTAGCAACCTAACTTTCAAGATTCTTGCAATCGATTCCCTAAATTTATCATCGTTCTTGCATTTTGGTCCCTACCTCCATTGGCGGTGGGAACGCACCTGCAGTGAGATTCGAGGGAGGATTTCCCCCTCAAATAAGATCTAAAACCCTCCAAGATGATACCGGATCTTTTGAATAGCCTCAGGGACTCTAAAATTGGTTCCTAGAGCTGAGGCGAGCTTGAGGAAATTGGGGAAGTTTTTCTCCTAAAGTCAAGGCTCAATCAAGCCTTTTTCCTCATTCAGAGCCTAATTTTGAGCTCTATAAAAGCTCCTTTTGGTCCCAGTGTATTCGAGAGTCGAGTCTAGGCCAAAAACTCTCCAATTCTTCCCTTCTCCAGCTGCCCTCCGACTTGACTTCGGTGACCTCCTCTACTACCTTCCGTAGGCCAGCCAACAGCTAAATTGGCTAGTTCTTCTTCTTCCTCATCTTCTTCCGTCGGTGGCCGGCCACAGCCCCATCGTTTCCAACCTCTTCTTTGTCGTCGTCTCCCTCATCGAAGCTTCCTTCGTCCTCGATGCCAGCCAATCAAAGTCGACATGATTTCTCCCCTATTCGTCCTTAAACTAGGTTCTCTCACTTTCTCTCTCTCCCTAGACTCAATTCAACTCCTTTCAACTCCAAATCAATCGTCGTTCCACAATCTCCCCCTCCATCTTCCCTAGCACCGATGTAGCTCCGACGAAGCCATGCAACCACTATCGACCACCAAACTGCTCGCCATCTAGTCCATAAGCACACCTACTATCTGGGAAGCAAAAGCCCTCAACAAATTTTGGCTTTTGACTTTCCAAAACTTGGTCAGACAAACCCATCTTCACCACCGCCCACCACCGTCTGGCTGCCCTAACACTCGAATCACCTCGTCACCACCACTAGCACACTCGACACACTCAAGAAAAGCTTCTTAGCATATTGACTGGGGCATTTATCCTATATTCTCGTCTACAGGTCTTCGCTTCATTGCTTCCACCATCAACCGCCGTCAGCCATTCCTTGGCTTTGTCTCCACCTCGAGCCTTGACACACGGAGGGGTGAGGTCCCTCCCTCACACGCCTTCTTACACCGTGCTCACTACTCACTGCTAGTGAGCCTGGTCACCTATACTCGACCTGATTACCCGATTAGAGATCAGATTTGGAAGAGAAAGGGAAATTCTGAGGGTGGCAGGTGGTTTTTGCACTGTAGCCTCGAGATTCGTGCCCCCCCCTCTCCTCACTCCACATTTAGCCATTGCTGAGCCTCTTACCTCTATGCTGTGCTTGTGCCTCGTGTTCTCTGCTAAGGCCTTAAAGTTAAGGCATCTGAAGCCTTATGCCTGTTCTGTTCCTTGATTACTGTGGACATATTTGCCAACGTGGAAAATCGCCATTAGTGGTTGAGGATTACTGTTCAAATATTTGAGTTTGATTAGAGCTTAATTGTAGGGTTAATTTGGTGGTTTCAACCACCATTTTTACACCATTCTTTTTGCACTTTGATACCTGACATTTTGAGATACATTTCTAACATATATTGCATATCATTTTGGTTATCTGATTCACTTGCAATTACTATTTCTGATTATTGTGATTAGTGAATTGATTTGCTTAACTTGCTCCTTGCGAATGACCTCGAACTCATTTCTATTTTTTGAGATTATAAATTTAAATGTTGATTCACTTTTGTTGACTATACTACAATGCATATTTTAAACTCGACGAAAGTGCACTCAACATTTTGGCATCGTTGCTGGGGAGCAACGTGCATTTCTTACTTGAAAAATGTGAAGCTCAGAGATTTCAACTTGAACTTGATGAACCTTAGATGACTAGCTTCACCTTTACATCAGATTTGGATGATCCTATATTTAAATCATTTTCTATGGAATTTGATTGCGTATCTGATGTAACCAAGTCTAATTTTAGCATTGAAGATTTTTAAAACTTGGTCTTCAAGAAAGGAGGTAGTGGAATTAAGAGAAAATTATTTGGGAAATGATACCAAGGAGCTCAGGGTGACTTTACTCTTAAATCTTCCTACCTTCTACAAGGACCCTTATGACTTAAGCAACTTCGATTTCTGTAAACCCAAGATTGCCCAAAATTTACACCTTCACTTCAAATCTCATTTCGATTGGACTCAAAACTTCATGAATCACTTATCTTTTGTACTTGTGTTACCTACCTTCAGTCCCAATGCACCTCATGTCCTTAACACTAAATGGCACTAGATACAATTTCTTCTGATTTATCTATCTTGTACCCGACCTTCTAGCATGGGGTTACATCACCAACTAGTCTGCATTTGTAGACATCTGATTGTGAGCTTCCTTGATTTATTTGTTATTCTACCCTTGAGCCTCTCCACTTTATTAATTGATTCATCTTTTTAAGGGTTTAAGTCTAGCTGTAGATGTAAAATTCAACGCTTGTTGGGAGGCAACCCAATGTTTGTAGATAATCATGTTATTTGTTTTGAAATTTTGATTTAGGTCTGGAAATGTCGAGTCTTGACTTCTTTAGAACTCTCGATTTTCAAGTAACATCTATTCTTTTTTTATGTTCATTGCATGCATTGAGGACGTTGCATAAAATAGGCATGGGGGGGGGGGGGGGGTCTAAGAGTCATCTTATTTATCTCCAAAATTATAAGTTTTAGTGGTTTTCTTGAATTAGTTGTGTCATCAAAAAGTAGTATGTGTTTTTGAAAAAAAAAACATTTATACATATTGCATTCATGCATTTATTCAAAAAGATTTTTATTAAAGAGGTTGTATTGAAGATTTTCTTCTTGAATTGTCTCTTAGTTTGGAATCTAGTATATTTATTTCACTTGCACGTAGACTTTGTAATGAATCATTTATGAAAACAAGTAGACATTTTTAGTTTGTCAAGGAAAGCATTGCTTCTTTTCTTGAACCCTTGGATAGTTAGTTAGGAAGTTAGGCAAACTATCTTTCATTAGATCCACCAAACATGTGTAAGGTGAGAGTAGAGTGTCTATTGGTGTTCTAAGTCTAGTGTGAGGACTCTTAAGTTCTGGATAATTGGATGATGATACCTAAGAGTTAGGCATAGTTTTCGCCATCAGTTCCTTCGTGTGAACATTGTGTGTAAATTCCTGAGAGCCACCAAATAAGACAGATACACAAAGATTGAGTTCTAATAAAACTAGGATTAAGGTGGATGGTTATGATTGTTTTTTACAGAATCCTCGGCCGAAGGAGGGTATTAATGTTAAGGTTAGAAAATACATCATTCTATCCATTTCTTTCCCGGTGTCGAGAGTAGGCACTTTCACCAATAAGCCACCCGGTATCTTCTTGAACATCACCAATCTCTAATAATGCCCCGTAAATAAAAATTTGTGTGTGTTGTGTTACATTGTATTGATAGATATATATATAAAAAAAGAGAATATATGTATATATATGAAAAAAAAGAAAAAAAGAAAAAGAAGAAAGAAAAAAAGGGGGAAAAGAGAAAAATTCTAAAAAAAATGGTGTAAAAAAAAAGTGTTGAGTTCATAGTTGAGTTTCTTTCATTACATTGAGGCAACAACACCAACTCCCTTTGTGATCCACCAAATAGGGCCATAACCACTTTTTCTGTATTTTTGACTACTTGAATATGGGATGAGGAATTCTAACTTAGTTATAGGGTTATCAGAACTTTAATTGAAGTGTTAATGTTATGTGAGGCCACTGACGGAGAGATTCTCGCTTATTTATGATATCAATAGAATGACACGTCATTGTAATTAATGTGGTGAAAATCTCTCAATCAAAGATTAAAATAGATATGAATTTAAACCACGAAAAGGATGTCGTATCCATAGGGAGGAACAACCCAATAAATTCACGAATAGAGGAATATACTGTTTGCAGACACTATCGCGACTTTAATGCAAGGAATATGATATTTGAAATGAAGCTTGCAATTTCCTTAAAAGTTTAGGGTTATTTATGTAATTTTTACATTAGGAATTAAGCTCCAAAAATATGTATATGATGCATGTGTAATGGCATATCATGTAAATTAAACTTGCATGCAAATCTGATTTGAAATTCAAAGTTGAATGATGCACATAACAGAAGTGAAGTAATTTCAGAAAACTATGAGTTCATCAATGCAATGTGGCCTGAATAAAATATTAATAGTTAAATGGCAATGGCATTAAATGTAAATATTAATTGAGGAGAAAACAGAGGATTTCTCCTCTCTCTTCCTCGCGTCGACGGCCGTGCACGGTTGGTGGTGAGAGTCGACGGGGTGGTTTGCCTCGACGCATGCTTCGCGATGATGGTGACGCGGCGGCCGGGGGTGGCCGGCATTGGCTGGATGGTGGAGAATAGCCGTCGGCCTGTTGGCCCTCTTGGAGGAGGACGGCCGCGCGTGGAGAGGAGGAAGAGCGCTGCTGCAGCCGCGCGGCTGCACGTTGGGCACGCGCACAGGGGAGTGCTATGGCGCACATAGGAGTGGCCTGCTAGCATGGGTCGCTTGTGGGTGGCTGCGGCCTGCGGGTGTGGCCGCCTGTAGGCTTGGCTGGCTGCCTGCAGGCACTAGCGATGGCGTAGGGCATGCAAGGGCGGTGGGTGCAGCGCCTGCGGGCGCTTGGTGCGGTGTTTATGGGCGCTGGCGAGGGCTCATGCAGGCTGGTGTGCTTGCAGTACGGTGAGTCTGGGTGCAGCGCCTGCAGCGCGCAAGGCAGTAGCGGTGGAGGGCGATGGTGCGGTGGGGTGCAGGATGGAAGGGCGCCCCTGTAGCAGTAGCGTGGGTGCTGGGTGCGGCACTTGCATGTAGTGCGGGTGCTGGCAGGCGGAGCAGGGCGATGGCATGGCACTTGCGAGCGTGTGGTGCAGCACTTGCGGGCGTGGGTCGCCTGCAGTGCAAGGGCGCAGTGGGGGCTGGAGAGGGCTGGTGCAACACCTACGGGGCGCGCTTGCAGTCGGGGCTGGAAGGGCGCGCTTGTACGACGGTTGGGTTGCAAGGGCACGGTGGGGGCTTTGAACAACGCGGCTGTGGCAGTGCGGTGGAATGGTGAAGGCAGTGTACACTTGGTTCCACAGTGTCCACCTTCTCCACGGTAGGGAAGGTGGGGAAGGTAGGGAAGAAGGGATATCCCCTCCAGGGGGAGAAGAAGATGCTAGCCTCTCACGCCTGAACCTCCTTTTATCCCTTCTCCCCGCGTGAGTCAAGGGATTTTCAAATCCCTTACTAATTTTGGCTGGCGGCTATTGGGGAGGTGTTGAGGCCAGTCGGAGGTTGTGTGAGGTGAAGTTCAACCGGCCGTTGTGGGGAAAATTTATTTCACCCCCCTGTTGTTTTCCATCATTATTCCTACAACAACAAAGCATAAAATAATTACATACTAAGTTATAGAATGCGATAAAATAGAAAAAAACTCAAGTAATGATGCATGCACTTATTTAATGACCTAATGTGATTATTAACAAACATACTATGTTAGAATTGAAGTACTTAGGCGTAACAATAGTCCATTAAAATGGACTCATCAAATACCCCCATGCCTAAGATTTGCTAGTCCCTAGCAAAATTGAAAAATAATATAAGTAATCAGAAGATTTTTTCTTTTCATATTTCACAACTTTAGAGATCCAGACAAATGTAATGTGATAATAGCCTAGGTAACAGATCTAAGTGAAAAAGCCAATTCGCATTGGGTGTTCGTACTTTACCCTTGGTAAATATTGCTGTCAGGATAGGTAACTACTTCCCTCGGGGATAAAGTAGAAGATAATCTGTAATTTGGCCCCGGCTTTTGGGTTAGGTAGGAGATATCGAGTTGAATGGATTTGTATTTGGTGGCACACACTCATCTGGTGCTACATGTAGTCTAGTACTACAGACTCTAGATCTCTAGACTATTAGACAAGTCAACTCAGAGAGAGGATAAACAACTATGCTCTCTTGATGTTCCTTGGCACTCACTCTTTTCTTTCTTTTCTTTCTGAGATCACAAATCTCACCAGATTTAGTAATTGTACTCACTGTGTTACGAACGGGCGCTCCAGACGTCTTTTAAGACGTCTGGGAGGTGGCCCAGACGTCGTACTAGACGTCTGGAATCACTTACAGACGTCGGACCAGACGTCTGGGATCATTTCCAGACGTCTGGAAATAGGTTATTTTGGCACGCTACTATTCGTCTACGCGCCTGAGCGCGCAGACCTGCGTTTTCTCTCTCTCCCTCTTTTTCCCTTTCTCCTGCGGCCGCAGACGCCTCTGCCGCATTCTCTCTCTCCTCCTCGCTTGGCCTTAAAAGGGCCACGCCTCTCCCTCACTCCCGTCACCTCCGCCTCCTTCCTCTTCTCCTTCAGCCAGTGCGCGAGAGCGAGCGTGAGAGCGAGCACGAGGGTGCAGCGGCAGCGACAGCCGCGGTGAGCGTGGGAGGAGGTGCTGCACGTGGGAGAGGCGCTCGACCGTGAGGGCGAGATCGCCGGGGCTGCTAGGGTCGGCCGGCGGGGGGCGCAGCGGGTGCGAGGCGACGCGGGGGGAGACTGCTGCGGCTCGAGCAACAGGCGCACGAGGCGCGACGCGGCCGGGCGTCGCGAGCGGAGGGCGAGTTGCACCCTGGTTCTGGAAAATTTTCCAGAATCAGACGTCTGTGCTTCTAGACAGACGATGGGCACGACGTCTGGAAGACTGTCCAGACGTCTGAAAGGTGAGATTTTCCGTCTTCTTCCTTCCCTTTGACTGACCGTACTAAGAGAGAGAGGAAATGGGTACGCGCAGGGTTTGAGATTCGCATCCAACGTGAATCAGACGTCTGGCTGCAGTGCCAGACGACTGTAGCGACATCCAGACGTCCTGGGTAACCATCGGACGTCTGGGAACTAGGCCAGACGCCCCCGCAGGCTTCTGGACGTCTGAGAGACCACGCAGAGCAAGGTAAACCCTGTTTCACTTTTTAAGACGTCTGGAATAAGTTCCAAACGTCTGATTTTGCACTGTTTCATCATTTTCGACCCGTTTAGGGCCCGTTCGGGTTCCGTTTTCCGCGTTTCGAGTTGCGTTCTTTTCGGAATTACATCCTCTACTCGTCTACAGTAGCTGTACACTGTTTTGAGACACTCCTTGTGTTTGATCCTTGTGATAGGACCCCGTTCCGTTGTAGTCTCGGGGGTCGCAGAAGCACGCGGGATTCCCGACCACGCCCCCATTACTCCCGTTGTACCTGGTAGAGTGGCTTTAAGTATAATCTGTTAAATTATGAAACCATAAATAGAACCTAGGACATTGCATGAATCCTAGGAATGAGAAATAGATTGAATGGTAGATTCCTAGGGTGTTGCATGAATCCTAGGGCTGGAAAACTAGATTGTATGATAGATCCTAGGATATGGCATGAATCCTAGGATGGGAAAACTAGTGGAATGTATGAATACTGCAGTCTTGGAAAATGTGGAAAGGAAATACTAGCTGCCTGTGAATTGAATTAACAGCTGCCTGTTATGAATAAATAAACGTGATTGAGAATATGGATTGTAAGAACGTGAAACTGGAAAGTGAAACCTGGATGTTCTGAGTTAAAAGAGCTGGAACCCTAAGGGGAATTAGGAGTAGAACTCCTGGAAAGTGAATGGAATAGAATTGGGGAAGTGAGCTGGCCCTTGAGTACGGAGTACCAAGGAGAGCGATTGTCCCCCCTATTTAGTGCAGAGCGGAGCCAGCCGCCCCAGGGACCCGGGGTTAGGACTGGCCACTCTGTACGGACTTGCTGGCCCTCGTGTACGTAGTACCGAGGAGAGCTACTAGTGTAGGGAGGTACTAGCTACCCCACGGGCCCCGGGGTTCTGCTAGCCTCCCACACCGACTTGTTAGGCCCACTGGGGCAAACTAGGGTAGTCAGGCAAGGGTGCGCGGACTGTGGAGGGGCAAGGCCCCTATTTGGTTACTGTGGAGGGGTTGGACCCCTGTTACTGAGAGGGCTCTGCCCTGTACTGGTTCCGTGCTGTGCTTTGGGCGCACCCGTTAACGGAAACGACTGACCGCGTGGCAGTGCGGGTTAGCTACCCGTGCGTTTACCGCACGTGCCGTAGTTACCGTTACGTCTGTCAATGACCTTGGGGTGGTTGACTGAGAGTAGGATCACCACGGGGGACTCTCCCGGCCAGGAGAGCACCACGTGCTACTTCTACTGTTCGGAAAAGACTGCAATCAAGCTCGTTCCCACGAGGAACATTCGAGATCAAGTGAAGGATCTGAGAAATAGATAAATTGTGAAACAATAGAAAGACGTAAATAAAGGAAGAAAGAAAATTTAAAACAGCTACTGTATACTTTACTGTTTCTTTAGTTTAGCTGCCACTCTACTCAGCGTTTTGTTGACGTGTTTCACTCGTTACCTTTCAGGACTAGGTGTTGAGCAGCCAAGGTCAGCGGCTGCAGAGGATGCTGGGCCGAGTAGGGTCCAGTAGAGTTACCACTATTCTCTTGTACCTCTTTTTGTTCCGTTATGGTGAGTAGTTCTTGTTTCCGCTGTACTTTTCTTTACCTGCAGTTCATATTATGTTATGAATGTTGTTCTACTGTTGTGGTGGTATATACTGTAGTGGTTTCTTTCCTTACTGCTGTATTTCCTTACTGTTAGTTATATTCATGCTGAATGTGGTTTATTTTATTGCTCTTTTGGTTACTTCCTCGTTGGACGACTGGGTCTTGGGATTAGTCGAGTCGGTCCGGTTCTCGTGTCTCGTAGGGACTTGGGAATCGGGTCGTTACACACTGTTTGGTGGCCTCACATTGCATTCACACTTTAATTAAAGTCCTAATAACTCTACAACTAAGTTAGAGTCCTCATCTAGTATTCGGGCGATCAGAAATTCTAAAAGGTAGGTATGGGTCATGTTTGGTGGAACGTGATAAGTGTTTTTGTTGCCTCAGAAACAATGTTACAACTATAAAATATAACCTTTGACTCTTTTCTTTTTCTTTTCTCTCTCTCTCTTTTCTTCTTTTCTTTTCTTTTTCTCTCTTTTCTTCTTCTTCTTCTTTTTTTTTTTAATTTGTTTCTTCTCTTTTTTCTTTTTCTTTCTTTATCAATCTACATAACACGATACAGACCTTTATTTATGATGCATTATTAGGGATGATGATGGTTAAGAGGATATTATGTGGCTTATTTGGTGGAAGTGCCTATTCTCGGCACCAGGAAGGAATGGATAGGACAAGTGTATTTCTGACCTTTGATACTATTACCCTCCTTCAGCCGAGGACTCTATGAAGGACAGTCGTAACCATCCACCATAGTCATAGCTTTATTAAGACTCAATTTTTGTGTATCTGCTTTATTTGGTGACTCTCAGGAATTCACACAAAGTATGCACACAGGAACAAAGAGCTAAAACTATGACCAACTCTAAAGTATCATCATCTAATTATCCAAAACTTAAGAGTCCTTGCACTAGATTTAGTGCACCAGCAATTTCTCTACTTTCATCTCACAAATATGAGGTGGATCTATTAGAAGATAGTATGCCTAACTCCCAATTAACTGTCCAAGGGTTCAGTAAACTACAAATGCTTGTTGCTTTTCTACAAAGATCCATTACCCAGTCTACGTGCACGTGAAATAAATGTACTGGATTCTAAACTTAAGAAATAATTCATGAAGAAAAACCTCCAATGACAAAGATATTTTTCTAGGGACTAACCCATTAAGCTCAAGAAAAGAGAATTTTTTAATTATTATTTATTTTTTTATATGCTAACCTAAATGCATAAATACTTCCTAAAATGAAAAATACATGAATACTTCCTAAAATGCAAAATGCACCCCCCCATGCCTAAATCCTATAATGTCCCCATTGTAAAATTAAAATAGGGGGAGAAAGGAAAGAAATCACTTGACAACGGTGTTATTTAGAACACTGGGTTGCCTTCCAACAAGCGCTGCATTTTCTGTCAGCAGTCAGACTTAGAAGGAACCTGTAAGTCTGGTTCCAGATAGAAAAGGTTAGGCCCTAAAAATATGCGTAACAGCATGGGCCTAGAAAATAGGTAGCCACGGATGTTGGCGAACTGATGATGCAACGTAATCCCAAATTCTCGCTAGAAAGTATGAAAGCAAAAAACCTCGCTGGCTACTTGGGGAGGTCTAGGAATAAGAAAGGGAATATGAAAAGAGGCCTCCCGAAACAGAATAAGTGGCGGATAACAAGGATCCTCCAAAACAGAATGAGTTTTAAAAGATATAAATATTAATATTTGAAACCCTTGAATGGCAAGACTAAAAGTACAAGCATCAATCCACACTCGTCATTCTACCCGAGGATGTACTGGCCTGATATGTTCTCCAGAAAGAATGTACATGAGCAGAGATCTGAGCCAAGGATCGGTTAGGGAGTATAAGAGTTGTTTGTAGTGTTGGAAGATAATGGTTAAGTCCAATGAGGGCTTAGTCGGTGTCAGGTCCAATTCCAACAATGATTCAGATTGTGTATACTCCCTAACAGTTGTAGACAATTTCACGTTACCCTGCCTAGCATTAATGATCGGAGTCATATTTGAATCAAAGGTAGACTCCAAATTATAACTCCTTGATGGCAGGGTCAAAATATCAGAATCATTATCATTAAGCTCATCCCCAGATTGTTTGGTTCACTCAAATTTTTGTTGGGGTGTATATGTGTTTCATTAGTGAAGACAGGAGTTGGATCAGTATCCTTAATTATTCCTAAAGGAGGATCAGTCTTAATATTTTGGAGCAAGCCTATATCTCTGAATTCGTTATTCTTCTTGAGGTATAAATCCTCAATTGACATGTTTTGTCCCTGAGAGTCTCCCATAGGCTTCTCATTATTTTGTTTGTCCTCCTCTAATATCAACTCCTGTTTTGATGGAGGATGACTCTCAAAAGAAGGGAGGAATCTGGATTTCACCATATTATTTATATCCTTTGGAGGTAAATTCTCAAATAATAAATAATTCCCCTGTGATTCACTCCAGATTTTCAGTCAAGGTTCCTCTATTGGGGCATCCTCGTCCTCTGAAGTAGACTCTTCATATCCCTGAGACCAAAATTGATCAAATTCATCCTCCATTCCCTTAGGGTCACCTTCATTGGGTGAATTTAAATCATCAGGATGCTGAATGGTAGGTATTGATTCCCTAAGTGGAGGGTCAAGAGTAGGCTCACTAAGGTAGAATGGGATTCCACCAAATAATCAATAGGGGAAGTGATAGGAACAATACAACCTTGACTCGGGTTGGTAGGGTTAAGGAGAACACTGTCATTGGGGTCAAGGTCCTCAAGAGGTACCATCTTCCCTTGCTTTTGACTCCAATATAGCTCGGGTGGATAATCACTATGATCGTTCTCCTCTAGTGGCCGTGCCTCATTGGGAGAGTTTAAGTGATAGCTACATAAAACTAGATCCCTATTGTCGTTGGTTTCCTTAGAATTATTTTCATGACCATGGTCGTATGGGTAGGGATCAGAATTACTGGGAAGTGTGTAGCTAAGCTGTCATATTTCTTCATTTAACTGTTGACTATTCCTCAACATCTCTCCCATGGATTCCATCATTTCCTTTTGCTGTTTTTGCATTTCTATCATAAAAGGGGAGAGGCTACTATTATCAGGTTGGGGAGGATAGTCAATTTCAGGCTCTGGTTGCCTAGGGGTATCGATCCAACCTTGATACGGAAAATCATGAAGGGTGGGAGGGTTGGGTGTTTGCATAGAAGTAGGGATTCCAGGGTTGGAAAATCCCGCTCCTAGGCTTTGCTCAAAATTAGGAGTTATCGGGCCAGTGCTCCCAGGATAAGAATATGAATGATACCATGAATTGTCAATGTACCCATCAAAGGATGGATACACTCGGGGTATGGGATCCTTGTTAAAAGATGGGAAGTATTGACTCTGATAATCTAAATGATAGGAGTAAGGGTGATCCATTTCTTTAAGCAAAACAGTTTAAATCTCTTAGGATTTAGAAGAGTTTAGAACACGAGCAGAAACTTCCTAGAGAGTTCTACTATCAAAGCAAACGCAAATTCAATGGGATCTTATTTTTAGTAGATTGTAGGTCTTAGAATTAAATGTTCAGTTGGTGGTCAAACAAGTTTTGCACAAATTATGCTTCCTAGGCCAACCTTCATTGGTGCCTATAACCTACTCGCATGGGATGGAAGTCTCGAATAGAGCCCATACACGAGGAACCGAAGTAACTTGATGGATAGGCTTGTTGATTTCCGATTAACTTCCCTTGTGGTGCAAAAGAGGAGAGGTAGAAATTTATCTAGTGACCTTATGTGTGAGGTGCACAGTGTCTCAGGTGTGCAAACATACGATCGTGTTTTGAGTTGCCTACAATGCGTAGCAAGGAAGGAGCGGCGCCAGCGTAGCATGAGGTGGACTACAGCGACGCTTATAGTCGTCAGTAATTCATTGCATGCCAGCAAAGCCAGTTGTGGGCACCAACAGGCATGAGCTGCTTATAGCGATGTTTCCAGTGACGGCCTGGATGTCACTAATGGTCCCATACCGATTTTTGCCTCTTCTCCACCACTATAAAAGGATCTACACCCCCTCCCTTCCAAGCCATCTCTACCTACTCTACTCCCACCTACTCCCAAGCTCTAGCAAGCCTACCAACTCTCCATTAGAGCTTGTTCTCAAGATCCCAAAGTGCCTATTAGTGTAGCGAACCTCTACCCCACCAAATACTCCTCCAACTTCCCATCTCCCTTCATAGGTCACCTTGGAGCCATCCTCTCACCTCCATTCCAATAGCAGATCAACTCCATCTTCTCACCTCCATTCTAGAGCTACACCGAAGCTTTCCTCAACCCGACGTCCTCCAGCATCTCACCTCCGTCGTCCTGCTCCCCACCTCCTTCGTTCGAGCTTCCGCCAGGTGCCGTCGTCTCGCCGAACAATCGATTCGGGAGATTTCCTCCCACCTCCCTCTCTTTATATGCTTTCATAGTTTCTTGTAATTGACATTGGAAGTAATATATATCATATTTGTTCCATATCTCTATCTTGTGATACATTTGCTTGTTTTCTTTTATTTCAAAAATACAAAACAATAACAAAACCCCAAAATACCAAAAAGAAACAAAACGAAGCGCAGTTTAAGTAAAGTAAACGTCACCTCCCTGTGTTCGACCCGGGACTCCCTTGGAGTTTCGGTATAAATTTTATCTGATCGACGTGTTTTGCAATTACGATGACAGGTTACGTGTAACCTCGATTTCTAACATGCGAAACACGCGTGACCAGATATGCAGCTTCTAGCAAGTAGTTCGAATTTTTTTTTTCAAGCAAACAGACCTAATCTAACTAACTAACCGAAATGCAGTTCAAATAATTCAAATAGTCCTATAATCTAAATAAATGGGAACACGCTCCTGAAAATACGCTCCCGCATACAAGAGCGATAAGAAATAAAGAAACACTAGGAACACATTTCCAAAAATACCCAACAAGGGTCTAAAAGACAGAAATTAAATTATAATGTCTATCTAAATTAAATCTAAACTAAGCTCTAATGACTAAATCAGAAATAGGCTTCTTTATAAGCCTATGTGAGTGGGATCAAGGCCCATGTGTTTCTGTTGCTGGCCTCTAGGTGGTGTCAAGGTCCACCAAAAAGATCGTCTCCGCCCTGCGCGTTGTTCAAGGTCAATGTCGTTGCTCTGCTGCGGCTGCCGCCCCGTCAGATTCCTCGCACAATAGAAAAAAATGATCAGATAACTGTGCAACTTAGAGTATTCAAAAATAATGAAGTGAATCTATTACATTTGTTGCCTCCCCGCAACGGCACCATTTGACAGAGAGATTCTCGCTTATTTATGATATCAATAGAATGACATGTTATTGTAATTAATGTTGTGGAAATCTCTTAATAAAAGATTAAAATAGATATGAATTTAAATCACGAAAAGGATGTCGTATCCACAGGGAGGAACAACCCAATAAATTCACGAGTAGAGGACTATATTGTTTGTAGACACTATCGCTACTTTAATGCGAGGAATATGCTATTTGAAATGGAGCTTGCAATTTCCTTAAAAGTTCAGGGTTATTTATGTAATTTTCATGTCAGGAATTAAGCTCCGAAAATATGTATTTGATGCATGTGTAATGGCATATCATGTAAATTCAACTTGCATACATATCTGATTTGAAATTCAAAGTTAATGATGCACATAACATAAGTGAAGTAATTTCAGAAAACTATGAGTGCATCAATGCAATGTGGCCTGAATAAAATATTAATATTTAAATGGAAATGGCATTAAATGTAAATATTAATTCAGGATAAAATAGGGGATTTCTCCTCTCTCTTCCTCGCGTGGACGGTCGTGCACGGTTGGTGGCGAGAGCCGACGGGGTGGTTCGCCTCGACACGTGCTTCGCGATGATGGTGACACAGTTGTAGGAGGTGGCCGGTGGCGGCCGGACGATGGAGAATAACCGCCGGCCTGTTGGTCCTATTGGAGGAGGACAGCCGCACGTGGAGAGGAGGAAGAGCACTGCTGTAGCCGTGCAGCTGTGCGCTGGGCGCGCACACAAGGCATGCTAAGGCACATGCTGGAGTGGCCTGCAGGCGTGGGTCACCTATGGGCGGCTACGGCCTGCGGGCGTGGGCACTTGCAGGCTTGGCTGGCTGCCTGCAGGCACTGGTGATGGCGTAGGGCACGCAAGGGCGGTGGGTGCAGTGCCTGCAGGCACTTGGTGCGGTGTCTGCGGGCACTGGTGAGGGCTCGTGCAGGCTGGCGTGCTTGCAGTGTAGTAAGTCTGGGTGTAGTGCCTGCAGCGTGCAAGGCAGTAGAGGTGGAGGGCGATGGCGCGGTGGGGTGCAGGCTGGAAGGGCACGCCTGCAGTAGTAGCGTGGGTGTTGGGTGCGGCACTTGCAGGCAGTGCGGTTGTGGGCAGGATGAGAAGGGCGATGGCGTGGCACTTGCGGGCATGTGGTGCAGCACTTGCAGGCATGGGTCGCCTGCAGTGCAAGGGCACGGTGGCAGTTGGAGAGGGCTGGTGCAGCACCCGCGGGCCCCTTTCTGTAGGTGCTGGAAGGGTGCACCTGTAGGGCGCTTGTGCTGCAAGGGCATGGTGGGGGCTTTGAACAGCGCGGCTGTGGCAGTGCGGTGGAATGGTAAAGGCAGTGTACGCTTGGTTCCACAGTGCTCGCCCTCTCCACGGTGGGGAAGGTGGAGAAGAAGGGATATCCCCTCCAGGGGGAGAAGAAGAAGCTAGCCTCTCACGCCCGAACCTCCTTTTATCCCTTCTCCCCACGCGAGTCAAGGGATTTTCAAATCCCTTACTAATTTTGGCAGGCGGCTATTGGGGAGGTGTTGAGGCTGGCCGGAGGTTGCGTGAGGTGAAGTTGAGGTGGCCGTTTGTTGGGGAAAATTTATTTCACCCCCCTGTTCTTTTCCAACATTATTCCTACAACAATAAAATATAAAATAATTACATACTAAGTTATAGAATGCGATAAAATAGATAAAAACTCAAGTAATGATGCATGCACCTATTTAATGACTTAATGTGATTATTAAGAAATATACTATGTTAGAATTGAAGTACTTAGACGTAACAATAGTCCATTAAAATGAACTCATCAGCCACCAAATATTTTGTACATTTAAAAAATCTAGTGAGATTGTGAGCTCAAAAAAAAAAAAAAAGAGAAAAGAAGAAAGAGAGTGAGTGCAAAGGAACTGGAGAGCACAGTTCTGAGCCTCTCTCTGGGTTGATTTGCTTGATAGTCTAGAGATCTAAAGTCTGTAGTACTAGTCTATATGTAGCACTAGATGAGTGTGAACCACCAAATATAAAATCCTTTGAATCAAACATCTTCTACCTAAGCCAAAAAGCTAGGGTAGAAATTTCAATTTATTTGCATCCCTGAGGGAAAAAATTTACCTATCCCGATAGAATTTTTACCGAGGGTCAAGTGCAAACTTTAAATATAGGTTAGCTTTTTACTTGGATCTGTTACTTAGGTTACTATCACATCATTTTTCACATTTGTCTGGATCTCTAAATCTTTGAAAGAAGATAAGAAGAAATCTTTTGTCAAACCCTTTATAAAAAGGAATAAGCAGGCATTCAGGGGCCGAGTTGTAATTAACATGCATCATACATTTTGCACTCATTTTTCATTCTTGCATTTTGCTCGAGGACTAGCAAAAAATAGGCATGGGGGTGTGATATTTTCATATTTATTTATGTTAATTAATGTCCAATTAATGTTAGTATAAGGGTAATTTGGGTTAGATTGGATTTAGTCAGGTTAGATTAGTCATTTTAGATCATTATGTAAATAATGCATATTTATGGGCTTTTACGCAATTTTTCCTACAATTATATCTTATACCTTGATGTATTTATTTTTATATGTACAGATACAAAATTTCATATTGATTGAAACAATACTAATTGAATTTTCTGAATTGAGTTTAATTGAAAAAGGATTGACCTAATAAGTAAACCTATTTGAAAACCCAAATAGACCTTAACCTCAACCTATCTAGAAACCAATTTACTACACCTAATCCTAACTAACTTTAATGTGACTAGACTAAATATATTAATTTTCTACTTATAGCTATATATTAATCCCCACACCCGAAAATCCCAAATACAAATTCGACGTCCATGTTAATCCCGCCCCAAATGATTCCTTCCACCGTAATCCTACTCCACGTCCACCCAACATTTTCCCTCATTTATCCTTAACAAATTCCTCTTTGTATGCGCCACCGGACAAACCCCCGCGTAAATCCCATGCCCTCACGTCACCAAGTCCCACTAAATCCCCTCTATATCCACCGAAACCTTATCCCCATGCAAACTCCACGTACCAACAAAACACACCTTCTCTACCAAACACCACCGACTTTCCCATGCAATATCCAAAAAATAAAAAATAAGAAAAGGGAGAGAAAACCTACGTAGCCTATTCCCTCCTCTCATCCTCTTATTTCCACCGAACAAACCCCAACGTCAACACCAATTAAACACCACCGACTTTACCATTTAATCATTTTATATCCTATCATTAAAACTAGGCCATCCATCATTCTTTCAATCTAATCTAAGTCCTTAATTTATTCCTAACAAAAACCTAACATATCATGTCTCCTTATCCTTAATCCCAGCCTTTGATCCCTAACCTAATTAATTCTAACTTTACAAATTGATCCTAGGCACCTTAGATTAACCAATAGGAAGCCTCCTAGAGTACCGCCTCATTAGGAACCATCTCTTACTTAAAATTTCCTACATTAACATAGTCTCTATTATTAGTGTTAGTCCACACTATCTTTGGTGATTCTGACGGGTGTGCCTTTGCATCCGCATCTACGTCGATGCTACAGACCTCGCCTTCGAAGCCCATAATTTCTGTATTTCTCTAATATAGTTCTAGTTGTATTAATCTAGTTCTAGTTATAATTTTTCAAGCATTCCTCTAGTTGTGTTAAACTCTTATCTTATTCAATAAAAGTTTTCGGTATTCATTTTTCAACTTGTCCTCAAGTTGTATGCTTTCTAGTAGTAGTATATTATAGTTCTAGTAGTTGCGGGTCATTAGATTTAGTATTAGTCCTAATAATCATCCTATTTGATATTTGGTTCTAGTTCTAATTAGGAAAGTGATTTTGATCTATTTGTCTTCCTGCGAACGACTCGGACTCCTATACTTTTATTTGCAAATCTTTATAAGTTCTATTTCACTTACAAATTCAAGAGTTTCTAGCAAGATTATACTATGATGAACACATTTTTTTTTGCGTACCTATTTCGCATGCAGAACACTCTTCCTTAGGAGTAATCAAATCCAAATCATCTGAGATCGGGTCCTTAAGAAGTGAATCAATTGCATTCAATTCCTCAATCACACCACAATTAATTTCTTTATGGGTTTTAAAAATGTCAATCTTCATTTCTTTTTCCCCAAATTTAATTTCCATCTAGCCCTCCTTATAATTAATTCACCCTTACTGTTGCTAAGAATGGTCTCCCTAAGATTATAGGTGTCTCTTTCAGTTTCTCTCTTGTATCCATGTCTAAAATGATAAAATCAACAGGAAAATAGAAATCCCGAACTCTTACAACTACATCCTCCAAAATTCCATGAGGTAACTTAATAGATCAATTTGCTAACTGCAAGGTCACTTCCGTGGGCTTAAGTTCAAGATCCTCAAAATATTTTAGGAGGGATGTAGGAATAAGGTTAATTGATGCACCTAAATCTAAAAGAACTCAATTAAATTCTAAATCTTCGATCTTGCAGGAGATTAGAGGGGTGCCAAGGTCTTTTAACTTCTATGGAAGCTTGCTCAAAATAATGGAGCTAACCTGCTCTGATAGCATAATAGGACTTTCGTTAAATTTCCTCTGCTTCCACTTAGGTGTACATAAATTCTTCAAAAATCTCGCGTAAGTCGGTACATGACAAATCTCATCCATCAAGGGGATTCTGATCTGGACTTACTCAAAGAGCTTGACCAAGTCCTTGTCAATCTGAGGTGGTTTCCTACCGTTATTTCCCTTGGTTAAGGCCTCAGGAAATGGTGTGGTCCTAGTCTCATCTAGGATGGGTTCTATTAATCCTTGGTTATTGTTACAACCCGGTTCCTAGATCCCTATAGGGCCTGAGACCAGTTCGCCTCGATTAATCTCAAGACCTAGTCGTCTAATGAGAAATAACCAAAAGAAGGAAATAATCCACATTCACACATGTAATATAACTAAGCATAAGGAAAAACGAGACGTAAAGGAACAACGAGCTAGAAGTCTCAACAAGGTAAACATACCATCACAACAACAACAGGGGAAAAGAAGATAGAAAGTAGCAAGAACAGTAAAATAGATGTCTTGTACTCACTACAACAGCAGAAAACTAAAGAGTTGGAAAGAAATGACTACGGCTAGGCTTGGCTGGGCCCAGTACCCTCTACAGCCGAAAACTCGGGTTGCTCAACTCCTGATCCTGAATAGGGTTACGAAAAGACAGAGTCAGCGAATGGTGAGTAGAGTAGTGTTTGTATTATTTATATGCAACTAAAGTAAAACAAGCAACTAGATTTAATTCTCATTTGCATTCATCCCAACTAGGTATTACTGGTTCATTTATTTCACAACAGATCCATGTGTTCCTTGATCTTGTCTGTTCCTCATGGGAACGATCTTGATTATAGTCTTTCCCATGGTGTAGAAGGTGCACGTGGTGCTCTCCTGGCTGGGAGAGTCCCTCGCGGTAGTCCTACACCCAGTCAACCACCCTGAGGTCACTATCACAACGTAGCGGTGACTACGACACACGTGATAAGCGCACGGGTAGCTACCCCGCACTGGCACGCGGTCAGTCGTTTCCACTAGCGGGTATGCCTAAAGTACAGAACGGAACAGCACAAGGCCTTGCCCTCTTAGAACAGGGGTCTCGCCCCTCAGAACCAAATATATGTCTCGTCCCTCCACAATCTGTGTACCCTCGTCCGATTATCCCGGTTTGCCCTGTGGGCCTAACAAGAGTTGGTGTAGGGTGGCTAGTCCTAACCCTGGACCCCATGGGGCGGCTAGCTCCCTCCCTACACTAAGTAGCTCACTTCGGCACCATGTACATGAGGCCAAGCAAGAGTCATCGTAGAGTGGCCAAACCCACCCGGGTCTCAACCCAAAAGGGCGACAAGCTCCCCTCTACTCTAATTAGCCCACCTCGGTACCACGTACGCAAGGCCAAGCAGGAGTTATCGTAGAGTGGCCAAACCCACCCTGGGTCTCAACCTAAAGGGTGGCAAGCTCCCCTCTACTTTAAAAGGGACAGTGGCTTTGCTTGGTACCGTGTACACAAGGGCCAGCTCACTTCTCGTCTACAGGAGTTCTTCTACTAATTTCCTATAGGGTTCATGCTGATATTCATCTCATTTATCAATATCCAGATCTCATTATTCGATTCCCCATTTTTTCATTATAAAACAGGTAGATCATGTTTCCATGTCTGACGAAGCAACTCATAAATCAACTAATACACATTTCTAGCAATTTAGTTAAACATGCATCTCAAGTAAACAGTATAGCTCAAAACAGGCTCATGTCTTTTTACCCTAGGGTTCGTTCCATATCCTAGAGTTCAATCCAATCATTCTAAGCAACCATATTTTTTTATTTAGAGCTTAGCAATTGAATAAACCACTCTATCGGGTATAACGGGAGGAATGGGGGCCTGCACCACAGATTGTGTCATTTCTGCGGGCCCCGAATACGCCACCGGCTAGCAACCTATGCCAGTGACTAAGTCACATCAGATGAGCTCAAACAATAGGTACTCAACACGAACACGTAGAGAAACTCGAGTGGAAAACAATGGTACTTCGTTTGCGAAAATCCGATTCCGTTTGGGCCTTAATTGGGCCAAAAACATGGTTACTGTCCAAAATTAGACATATGGGACTATTCCCAGACATCTTAAAAGATGTCAGATCTTAACTCTCACTTCCTGCGGTTGCCTCATACATTTGGAGTCCTCTGCAACCGTCTGAGGGAAGTCCCAGATGTCGGACCTTCCTTCCAATTGTTTGGAAGTGCCGTCGGACGTCTGTTGATGTGGTCAAACATCCAAAAGTGCCTGGAAAGGCACACTGTGCGCCTTTCCAACACCCTACAGCTGCGTACAAAGACGCAGACCCATTTTTAGCCAAAAAGGTCATGTGCTACGGTCTGCATGGCAGAAAGTCGTGCAGGAAATACGTACCTTCATGTGAAAAAGTGTTTTCAGACGTCTGGCTTCGGCTCCGAACATCCTGATGCTTCTCCAAACGTTTGGTCGATGTCCCAAACGTCTGACACTGGAAAACTAGTATTCAGTATCTGCTTGCACAGCCCGTCCTCCTCGTGCCTTCACCTGCAGGTGCCGCAACAGCATCTCCCACGACTGCAAGAAGCCGAGAACTTCTACCCATGAGCCTCTCCTCCTCGCATGCATCCTCGGATCCTTCCACGAGCTCTCGACCGCGCACTCACGAGCAGCCTCCTGAGCGCCATCGAGTTAGCGCCTCTGCTCTTGCAGCAAGATACTCCTCGCGGACGAGCTCTCGCGAGGCCTCTCCCTCTTTCTCATGCTCGCTCGCTCCCTCTCACTCTCCCTCACACACTTGTTTACTCTCTCCCTCCCTCTCTCCTTCGCGCACTAGCCCGCGACAGGGGGAAAAAGGCAACATCGACGAAGGTGGTCGCCGGCAGGGGAAGGAGAGGGAGGGGGTGGTGGTTGGTGGTGACAGGGAGAAGAAAGGAGGTGTGGGGGGGTTTAAAAAGGAGAGGATTAGGGTTTCGAATGATGGGGTTGCGAGGAGAGAGAACTGTTCGTGGGACACGTGTGCATTGAGGAAAAGTAGGTTTCGATTTTTCCCACTTTCGGACATCCGGACCTATGTCCAGACATCTGGACAGACGTCTAACCGGCACTCCAGACGTCTTATCTGATTAAAAGGGCAACGGGTCATTTCAGTTATCCTTGATAATCACCCTAGATTGAGATGTACTAGGATTAGGTTTAGTGTATCTGTTAGAATCAGGATCCTTAGTACATTTACTGTTGCGGGTTGTTACAGAATGTAGTCCTGCAGGGTTTGGAGGAGTGGGTAGGTTTGGTGGCTGCTGCTGCTGCAGCTGAGACGTATCAAGTACAGAAGTTGATGCTTCCGGCATATCTTGATATGAAGGTGCAGATGGGTCTAGTTGCACATAGTGGGTTTGACCCGATTTTGGGTTCGCAATGTACCTCTGATTCGGTACGTTGGTAGGGTTTGGCAGTGGTTGTGAGGGCAATGCACCTGGCTGGCGAGTCCCAGCCATTTGCGCAATTTGATTACGTATATCTGCCATATCTGCGGTATGCTGCCTCTGCATAGCAGCATTGGTTTTCTGCATATCAGCTAATGTCTAAAGAATCATACTCATCTGGTCCCCTTTACTAGGGCCAAATTGAAAATTTGGATTGGGCCTAGGTTGAGCTGGTTGATATGAGTGTAGATTTTGTGGTCTAGGATTTTGAGGATTGAGTTCCCCGACCAGAAAAACTTGGGATAATTATGCCATCCAGGATTATAGGAATTGGAATAAGGGTTGTTCTGGATGGTGTGGAGTTCCTCACAGGGTTGAGCAACTCTAGAGAAATCAGAATGTTGGGCTTTAGAGGACCCCCAACTAGAATAAGTGGGTTTGAAATTTCCTCCAAAACCCAAGTTAGAAGAGGATGGATGTAGGATCTATAGGGCACAAGCACACTAGAAGGGGGGATGAATAATGTGGAATATAAATAAAAATTGCAAGAATAAGCTGTTTGTCGCGCTAAATCGGGTTTTAAAAAGTGTTAGTTGTAGTACAGTAGAAATAGTGTTCAAAACAGATATAATTTTATTACTCGAAAAGATTTCCAAGGTCGAACACAGTGAGTAAATTGGTATTTAGAAATCAAGATCATAATTTAAACTGAAAGAAATTGCAATAGTAGCAGTGTCAGAGTACAAAAATATGGGAGTAAAATGGTGATGCAGATCACTAAGTACTGCTACAATATCACTAAATAAGTCAATGTATAAATATGCAATGGAAACTAGAATTTGTCGTCTAATTCCTTAATTAAACGACTTAAAGTGTCTGATTTCTTCTTCTCTTTCTCTGCCTTTCTCTTTTTGCTTTGGCTTCCTTCTTGAAGTCCTTCTCTTTCTCTTCTTCTTTTCTTCTTTTTGCCTTAGCTTCTTCTACTTCTCTTCAGGCCTTCACTTCTTCTTCTTCTTCCTTCTACGGTCCTTCTCTTCCTCTTTAGTTTTCTCTATCTTCTACCTTTGCTTTTCCTTTGCTTTTCTTCTACCTTGACCCTTCTCTTCTCCTTCTTTCTTCTACCTTAAGTCCTGCAATCCTCCTCTTCTTCTCCTGGCCTCCTCTTCCTCTTCAAACTGTGGCTAAGTGTTGGCTGGAGAACCTTGTAGCAAAACCCTACCCCGGCCCGCATGACTCTCCTCTCTCTCTTAGGATCTGCTCTCCCAGAGCCACACAGGTAGTCAGGTAATCAGGTTGGGTGCGTACTGAAAGGGATGCGGTGTAGACCCAGATAGGTTGTGTTAAGTCGGTGATTTTATCGTTGAAATGTGTATAGTGGTTAACCTAAATCGAGCCTAACCATCTCTTTACAAAATTTTTTTACCTGGCCTACTTGATTTTATCTTGGTCACTTTTAGGCCCAAGGTCGAACTCAGGAAAGTGGGATTAGAAGTGAATGAGTTTCTACGCCTTTCCTACAATGAATCTCTTCTGTTCGCTTTATTATATTTTTGGTGTTTTTCTATTTAAGATTTTTTTCTGATAATTCTTGTCCTTGAGGCACACCCTCAAAATCAGGTTCTTGGCTTTGAGCCAAATTATGGTTCCAAAATTGGTCTTGCTATTCGCAAGACTGAGTACCTGCAAGTCAAGGATTATCTTTTCTCTTTTATATATTTTTTATCTTTTTACTGGCAGGAAAGAGAAACAACAATAAAGTAAATATAATATATATATGTATATATTATATATGTATAAAGGGGTGGGGGTGGAGGTGGAGATGGTGTGTAGCACGGTGTCGAGTCGGTTGTTGTCTAGGAAGACGCAACCAACAGGACGAAGTGCTGCGTGGAATATAAGGTGGATGGGTGGAAGATGACTGTGAACATGCTTTCTGTATGCGTGTATCAGGGAATATCAGCGACTGGTGCAGATATTCCCACGATACCACGTATGGTAAGTGATATGAAAATATATATGTATATGTATGTATATATATATATATATATATATATATATATATATATATATATATATATATATATATATATATATATATATATATATGGTTATAACTATATAGGTATATGTGTACTTATATGTATATGTGTATATATATATAGATATGTATATATATATATATGTATGTATGTATGTATATATAACTATATAGATGTATATATATATATGTATATATATATATATAGTAATATATGTATATAGATATATGTAGATAGATATGTATATATATATATGTATATATAGTTATAGAGATATATATGTATATATGTATATTTGTGTATATATATATACATATATGTATGTATGTATGTATACTAATACTTAGTTATATAAGTACTACTATATGTATAGATATAAGTATATATATATATAAATATATGTATATATATCAATATATATATGTATATGTATATATATATAAGTATATAATAATGTATAAGGGAGAGTGTGTGTGTGTGGGAGTGTGTGTGTGTATGTGTATCTGCAGAGAGAGAGGGAGAGAGTGCTGTGAGAGAGAGAGAGAGAGAGGAAGAGCGGGAGACTGCTGGAGTGAAGGCGCGGGCGTTAAGACGTTTGCACGCAGCGGCCTTCGTCTAGTGCCACACGCACGTGCAGGCGCGTAGGTGCGCGGAGAGGCGTGTGCTGGAGGGAGTGAGCGCGAGGGAGAAGGACCGCAGCTTACAACGCTGCACGGAGATTCTGGAGCAGGCGCTGGAAGCGGGTGAACACATGGGTGGGTGCGGGCGCTGGCAAAGGCGGGCGCACGCAGACGCGCGGGCAGGTGCTAGAGCAGGCTCGGGGCGGGACGCGGGCGCAGGCTAGCAGCAGTTGCGGCACGTCGGGTGAGCTTGGCCGGCCGCTGCAGGGGTGTGCGGTGGCCGGTTGAGCTTCAAAGCTTGAAGCTTTGTGGCAATGGTGGAATTGGCTTGAACGATGAATTCAGAGAAGAGAAGACCACCATGCCCACTGGCTCTTTGATGAGCTAGGCGGTGGTGTTTTCACGGTGGTGGTTGTGCACCACAGTGAGGTACTCCTGCCTGCAGAGTGGCTCCTCAGAGAGGAGAGGCTGCGTATGGAGGGAGAGGGGGGGAGACGGCCTGGAAGGGAAGAGCTGCTATGTGGGTTTTTTTTCATGGACCAGGCTCCCTTTGCAAAGAAGGAGCCACGCTCTTTTTAAAGAGGAAGAAAGCATGCACAGCCATGCCCTGGCTATGCATGGCTTTGCATGGCTGACAGGGAGAGGCTTGCATGCGGCTGGCAGGGAGAGCTGTTGCAGAGCATGGCACGAGGAGGAAGGTCCAGCCATGCTATGTAGCCGCGAAGAAGAAAGTCAAAAATAAAAAAGAAATAAAAAATGAAGATGGAAATTTTGCGAGGCAGCACTTGAAGAATTTGTCAATTACAAGGCCATTTTATTCACTCTCCTCCCCTCTCAATTTAAATGCATGCATGCTTGTATTTTTACAAATGCGACTATGGATACCTAATATGCACTGGTAATGCTAGGAAATAACACAAGACGGCACAATTGTTAGTGTATTTTTGCTGTGTAATCATACCCCCATGCCTATCTTTTTCTAGTCCCTAGCAAAATATTTTTTTGTATCGTATTTAGAAATGATCTTAAGCTAAGGATTTTCTCCTAAGGCGACATAGGTGTGTTTATTTTTGGATATTGTGAGAACCAATTGTAGAGAAGACTACTATCAGGCAATTCACACAGTTCAGGGTTTTGTGACCTCCTCCCAAACATGCACTACCGCAGGAAGAATTGGGGAGATAAGAAGGGAAAAGAGATGAGAGAAATGACGCCGCAAAGGTACACTTGATGACAAATCAATACAATCAAATTCCTAACCTCTACAGTGTGCCCTTTGACCTAAAGATCTAAGTTACCTACTACACGACCTACGGAACCGAATGCGAGCACCGCGGAACCACCGGGCCAGATTGAAAGGCCGTTTGCCCCAGTCTTAGACACCCGATAGCACGCGGGAACCCTCACCAGCATGTAAGCACTACACGCAGGTAGTTAGACCTCCAATCCTTAATAAGGGTCAAGTTACTACCAATTTTAGTTAGAGGCTTAGGATCAAGTGCTTCTTAGAATGTGAAGGGCGTTATTTACGGGTAATGTCCAAGTGATTGATTTTTAGAGTGTGTAAACCAAGCATGCAACGGGGAAATCTCCCCAAATTGAAGTTTTAATTGGTGAATGATTTTTAGAGTTTAGCTTTAAATAGTATGGATTTTAGGATTTCACTGAATTACCAATTCAACCAATCTTCGGGTTTTGAGAGAATACAAGTTTTCTTCTAAGCCCAACAAACCCTTCTTCAATGTCAATTGATTAATGCATTCTAAAATGCAATGGGCTTACCTAGATGGAGATTTCTATGTGTGGATGCACGAATCAGTTTTAGATTAGTGTGAAAGGGAGCCAAAGCACTTCAATTTAAGTGCTCCCAATCACCAAAAATGATTTCCACACACAAGGCTCAACCAAAGGATAAAGAAAATCAAATTGTTGGGGTCGAAGTATTCGGGATCTAATCTTAGACACGTGAAAAGTCATGGTGGGGTTGAAATCAACTCAATTCCAAGTCTCCCCACCAAAAAAGTGATCTCGAATTTGCAGATAAATGAGGCAAAGAGGGGTGGCAATCAATCTTTTTATTTGCCTCAAAGAATACTTCATACGGCGAAAGATTCAAGAATCAAGATTCTTGGATCTTCGCTATGCGAAGTTTTGCAGGAAATCCCAGGGCGGTGGGAGTAAAGGCTAACAATCAACAGGTGAATTTTAATCCACTTGCCCCAAGAGATCCCAAGAAGTTTTTCTAGTTTTTAGTTTTTCTTTTTTCTTTTTTTATTAAGGTGACAAGTTAACTTAGGTTGCTAAGAAAGAAAGACCTACTTGTTCAGCAACGTGTGAGGAGCTCCAGTGCAGTGCCGGCGTCTTCACGCTCTCATTCCCGCCTTGGATCTGCCCACATTTCTGACTTCGTCTGCCTGCCTTCTCCTTGCAACAGGTTCACCTGCACAGTAACAAACAAAAACACCCGTGAAGAGAGAAGAGAAAAATGAAAGGAATGGAATAGAAACTTACTTGAATACGCACTTCCCCAGCAATGTCGCCATGAAGATTATGGTGTAGACCCAGATAGGTTGTGTTAATTCGGTGATTTTATCGTTGAAATGTGTATAGTGGTTAACCTAAATCGAGCCTAACCATCTCTTTGCAAAATTTTTTTACCTGGCCTACTTGATTTTATCTTGGTCACTTTTAGGCCCAAGGTCGAACTCAGGGAAGTGGGATTAGAAGTGAATGAGTTTCTACGCCTTTCCTACAACGAATCTCTTCTGTTCGCTTTATTATGTTTTTGGTGTTTTTCTATTTAAGAATTTTTTCTGATAATTCTTGTCCTTGAGGCACACCCTCAAAATCAGGTTCTTGGCTTTGAGCCAAATTATGGTTCCAAAATTGGTCTTGCTATTCGCAAGACTGAGTACCTGCAAGTCAAGGATTATCTTTTCTCTTTTATATATTTTTTATCTTTTTACTGGTAGGAAAGAGAAACAACAATAAAGTAAATATAATATATATATATATATGTATATATTCTATATGTATAAAGGGGTGGGGGTGGAGGTGGAGATGGCGTATAGTACGGTGTCGGGTCGGTCGTCGTCTAGGAAGACGCAACCAACAGGATGAAGTGATGCGTGGAATGTAAGGTGGATGGGTGGAAAATGAGTGTGAACATGCTTTCTGTATGCGTGTATCGGGGAATATCAGCAATTGGTAAAGATATTCCTGCGATACCACGTATGGTAAGTGATATGAAAATATATATGTATATATGTAAATATATATATCTATATGTATATATATATATATATATATATATTTGTATGTATATATAACTATGTAGATGTATATATATATATAGTAATATATGTATATAGATATATGTAGATAGATATGTGTATATATATATATATATATATATATATATATATATATATATATATATATATATATATATGTATATATAGTTATAGAGATATATATGTATATATGTATATTTGTGTGTGTGTGTGTGTGTGTATATATATATATATATATATATATATGTATGTATGTATGTATAAGTATATGTGTATATATATATGTATCTATACTTATACTTAGTTATATAGGTAATAATATATATATATATATATATCTATGTATGTATACTAATACTTAGTTATATAAGTACTACTATATGTATAGATATAAGTATATATATATATATGTATATATATCAATATATATATATGTATATGTATATATATATAAGTATATAATAATGTATAAGGGAGAGTGTGTGTGTGCAAGAGTGTGAGTGTGTGTGTATGTGTATCTACAGCGAGAGAGGGAGAGAGTGTTGTGAGAGAGAGAGAGAGAGAGGAAGAGCGGGAGACTGCTGGAGTGAAGGCGCGGGCGTTAAGACGTCTGCACGCAGCAGCCTTCGTCTGGTGCCACACGCACGCGCAGGCGCGTAGGTGCACGGAGAGGCGCGCGCTGGAGGGAGTGAATGCGAGGGAGAAGGACCGCAGCTTACAACGCTGCGCGGAGAGGCTGGAGCGGGCGTGGGCAGGCGCTGGGAGTGGGTGAACACGTTGGCGGGTGCGAGTGCTGGTAGGCGGGTGCATGCAGACGCGGGGGCAGGTGCTGGAGTGGGCTTGGGGCAGGACACGGGTGTGGGCTAGCAGTGGTTGCGGCACGCCAGGTGAGCTTGGCCGGCCGCTGCAGGGGCGCACGGTGGTCGGTTGAGCTTCAAAGCTTGAAGCTTTGTTGCAATGGCAGAATTGGCTTGAATGATGAATTAAGAGAAGAGAAGACCACCACGCCCACCGGTTCTTTGATGAGCTGGGCGGTGGTGGTTTCATGGTGGTGGTTGTGCACCAAGTGAGGTACTCCTGCTCGCAGAGTGGCTCCTCAAAGAGAGGCTGCGTATGGAGTGAGAGGGGGGGAGACGGCCTGGAAGGGAAGAGCTGCTGTGTGGGTTTTTTTTTGTGGACCAGTCTCCCTTTGCAAAGAAGGAGCCACGCTCTTTTTAAAGAGGAAGAAAGCATGCACAGCCATGCCCTGGCTGTGCATGGCTCTGCATGGCTGATAGGGAGAGGCTTGCATGGGGCTGGCAGGGAGAGCTGTTGCAGAGCATGGTGCGAGGAGGATGGTCCAGCCATGCCATGCAGCCACGGAGAAGAAAGTGAAAAATCAAAAAGAAATAAGAAAATGAAGATGGAAATTTTGTGAGGTAGCACTTGAAGAATTTGTCAATTACAAGGCCATTTTATTCACTCTCCTCCCCTTTCAATTTAAATGCATGCATGCATGTATTTTTACAAATGCGACTATGGATACCTAATATGCACTAGTAATGCTAGGAAATAAGACAAGATGACACAATTGTTTGGTGTGTTTTTGCTGTGCAATCACGTACCCAGGACCAGGCCCACCAACGTGCGGTAGTGGGCAAGGAGTGCAGGTCGAGTCGGGTCAGGCCAGGTCCATGGGGGCGTGTTCGCAGACGAGACTGGATCGGGTGAGTGTGACCTCACCCCATGGATCTGAGGCGAACAACCTCTGTCACTTTTTCACTTTATTCAGGTGCGGGCGCTCTTTCACTTTCGAGGTGGGACTAAATGTCCCACCTTCCTTTCACGCACCGTAGTAGAGGTTGAGCTCCCAATTGCAGCTGCTGCGAAGGCTTTTGACTCTAATTGAGGGCCTGAGTGCATGTGTGAGGGGCTTTCGCGTGTCCTGGGGTAGTAGCCTGGGTGTAGCAAGACCTGGGCGAAGCTTCAAACGAGTTCAAGCTTTGTGCCAATGGTGGATGGGTGCCAGAACCTGAAATCAATAGCATAGCCTCGTGGCCACGTCAAATCACTTAGAGAGGTTTGCTAAAGCATGGCGGATATGCTGGGGTTGTTTGCATGGTGTGGCAGTGCCTGTGCGTTTGTGCCTAGGGCACACTATGTGCGAGTGAGTGGGTGTGTTCAGGGAGGTGTTTAGGTGAGTGGCGCGGTGAGTGGAGTGAGGGGAAGTGGTCAGTGAAGTGAGGCGGAGCTCGTAGGCTTGTCGACGAGGGTTAGGGTGGCCTGTGGAGGTGGGATGGTCTCGCCGGAGTTGATGGTCAGAGATGGAGGGGATGGAGGTGATGAAGGTCGGCAGTTGTCGATTTTGGAGAATAAAGGGTGGAGAAGAAAATAGAGGGGAGAGGCAGCTTATCTGGGAGGTCAAAGGACAAAGGGGGTGAGCGATGGCATCGAGTCTGGTGTGGCCGACGCCGGAGACGAAGGCGGCTCAGTGAGGTGGGATCGGTGAGGACAAAGAGAGGGAAGCATCAGCTGGTATGGCGAGATGTGAACGAAGTCAGGGAAGATGGATTCGCCATAGGTATGATGGGCGAACAACGAGGAGAAGCAGAGAATGTTGCCGGATGTTGAGGAGCCTACGACCGTGAGGGGAAGAGAGGAATTAGGGGTAGTCACGGCTGAAATCGAGTGTGAAGAAGTCGGAGAGGTCTGGGCTCCTTTAAATAGAGCTCTGAAGGTCGGTTAGGGCTTGGGAAGCAAGCTTCCCAAGCAAGGAAGGCTCGCCGGAGAAGGAAGATGTTAGGATACCCATATCTCTCATGCGTTCGCATGAGAGATTGGGAGGGAATCAGATCTCAAGGTTGGGTTCAGACAAAAGAGAATTTCTCAAAGAATCTCCCTTCCAATTTTGGAGGAGATTCTTTGAGAAATCAAAGAGATCTCTGTCAAAGGTCGCCGGAGTAGGTTTTCTTCGCGATAATGGCAGAGGGACCTCTTGTGAAGACGACGAGAAATCTAGGGGCTGGTTGTAAGGGTTTTTGAAAGTTAGGGGTAGAAATGTAATTAGCTGGACCTTTTTGCAAACTAGGTCAAGGAAAACTCATCTTGGGTCCAAATTTTGATACAAACCTAATTTGGACCTAAGGAATCCAATGGTGAAGTTGGATTTTGGGTTTGATCACATTTGACTGGAAAATTTATGTAAAAACCTAATTTAGGGCGAATATCTGTCTGGGACCCCATTTTAGGTCAAGATGGGTTATAATGGCCAAATTGAAGGTACTAAACCCTAGAGGATATTTTTATATGATGTTTAGAGGGTTTAGGTGAATTTTAGCCTGACCAGAACCTTGGTTAATTAAGTGGGTTTATTTTTAGGGCTTCAGAAGTCATTTAATTCATAGAACACACACAAACCCTTTTTTGTCAAATCCAACCTGCTTGTCATCTTATTAAGACCATTTGACCTTTGTGTAGCCCTTGAGAAAACTCGTGGTTGCACTGTATTGGTAAAATTATAGTTTTATCCCTTATTTCTTATGTTTCTGTTAGAAAGGTTATGCAGTGAATTATGACCTTTAGTTGGCTATGTAAGAGCATTTATTCTCTTTATTGGGTAAAAATGAGCTAGTTAGGACTCATGATGGTGTTCCCATCATACTCTGTAACGACCTGATTCCCGAGTCCCTACGAGACATGAGAACTGGACCGACTCAACTAATCCCAAGACCTAGTCGTCCAATGAGGAAGTAACCAAAAAAGCAGTAAAATAAACCACATTCAGCATGAATATAACTAACAGTAAGAAAGTACAGCAGTAAGGAAAGAAACTACCACAGTATATACCACCACAACAGTAGAACAACATTCATCATATAATTTGAACTGCAGGTAAAGAAAAGTACAGCGGAAACAAGAACTACTCACTATAACGTAACAAAAGAGGTACAAGAGACAGTGGTAACTCTACTGGATCCTACTCGGCCCAGCGTCCTCTGCAGCCGCTGACCCTGGCTGCTCAACACCTGGTCCTGAAAAAGGTAACGAGTGTAACACGTCAGCAAAACGCTGAGTAGAGTGGCAACTAAAACTAAAGACAACAGTAGAGTGTACAGTAGCTGTTATGTTCCATTACTTTCTTTATTCACATCTTTCAATTGTCTCACTATTTCATTTATTCCTCAGATCTTTTTCTTGATCTCGAATGTTCCTCGTGGGAACGATCTTGATTACAGTCTTTTCCAAAAAGTAGAAGTAGCACGTGGTGCTCTCCTGGCCGGGAGAGTCCCCCGTGGTGATCCTACCCTCAGTCAACCACCCCAAGGTCACTGACAGACGTAACGATGACTACGGAACGCGCGATAAACGCACAGGTAGCTAACCCATACTAGCACGCGGTCAGTCGTTTCCATTAACGGGTGTGCCCAAAGTACAGCACGGAACCAGTCCAGGGCAGAGCCCTCTCAGTAACAGGGGTCCAACCCCTCCACAGTAACCAAACCGGGGCCTTGCCCCTCCACAGTCCGCGCACCCTCGCCTGACTACCCCGGTTCGCCCCAGTTGGCCTAAACAAGTCGGTGTAGGAGGCTAGTAGAACCCCGGGGCCCGTGGAGTAGCTAGTGCCCTCCTAACACTAGTAGCTCTCCTCGGTACTACGTACACGAGGGCCAGCAAGTCGGTATAGAGCAGCCGGTCCTAACCCCGGGTCCCTGGGGTGGCTGGCCCCACTCTGCACTAAACAGGTACAGGTACATCCCTTGGTACTACGTACCCAAGAGACTGTACACAACTACATCTCAGTTCCATTCCTTTCTCTTTCCAGGAGTTCCACTCCTAATTCCCCCATATGGTTCCATCCTTTTTACTCAAACATCCAGGTTTCACTTTCCAGTTTCACATTCTTACAATCCATGTTGTCAACCACGTTATTTATTCACAACAGGCAGCTGTTAATTCAAATTATAGGCAGCTTTATATCTCTTTCCATTTTCCAAGACTGCAGTATTATACATTCCACTATTTTTCCCATCCTAGGATTCATGCCATATCCTAGGATCTATCATACAATCTAGTTTTCCAGCCCTAGGATTCATGCAACACCTAGGAGCTATCATTCCATCTATTTCTCATTCCTAGGATTCATGCAATGTCCTAGGTTCTATTTATGGTTCCATAATTTAACAGATTTTATTAATAACTTAAAGCCACTCTACCAGGTACAACGGGAGTAATGGGGGCATGATCGGGAATCCCGCGTGCCTCCGCGACCCCCGAGACTGCAACAGAACGGGGTCCTATCACAAGGATCAAACACAAGGAGTGTCTCAAAACAGTGTATAGCTACAGTAGACGGGTAGAGGAATTAATTCTAAAAAGAACGCAACCTGAATCGCGAAAAACGGAACCCGAACGGGCCCTAAACGTGTCGAAAATGACGAAACTGTGTAAAATCAGACGTCTGTAACTTCTTCCAGATGTCTTAAAAAGTGGATCAGAGGATTACCTTGTTCTGCGTGGTTTCCCAGATGTCCAGAAGTCTGCAGGGACGTCTGGCCTAGTTCCCAGACGTCTGATGGTCACCTCGGACGTCTGGAGGTCGCTCCCGCCGTCTGGTACTACAGCCAGACGTCTGATTCGCGTTGGATGGCGAATCACCAAGCCTGCGCACACCCATCTCCCTCCCTCAGTACGGTCAGTAGACAAGAAGCAAGAAGAAGACGGAAAACTAACCTTTCGGACGTCTGGACAGTCTTCCAGACGTCGACCTCGCCGTCTGGCTATCAGCACAGACGTCTGATTCTGGAAATTTTTCCAGAACCAGGGTGCGACTCGCCCTCTGCTCGCGACGCCGCCCGCGTCGCACCTCGTGTGCCTGCTGCTCGAGCCGCAGCAGGCCTCCCACATCGTTCCGCGCCAGCTGCGCTCCCCGCCGGCCGGCCTTGGCAGCCCCGGCGAGCTCGCCCTCACGGCTGAGCGTCGCTCTCGCACGCAGCACCCCCTCCGCTCTCACTGCGGTTGTCGCCGCCGCAGCAACCCCGCGCCCGCTCTCGCGCTCGCTCTCGCGCACTGGAAGGAGAAGAGGAAAGGGGTGGAGGCGACGGGAGAGAGCGCGTGGCCTTTTAAGGCCGCGCGAGGAGGAGAGAGAGAGACGGCAGCGGCGAGAATCTGCAGCCGCAGGAGCGAATATGCGGTCTGCGTGCTCAGGTGCGCAGACGACCCACACGTGTCGAAAATAACTGATTTCCAGACGTCTGGAAACGATCCCAGACGTCTGGTCCGACGTCTGGATGTGATCCCAGACGTCTGGTCCGACGTCTGGGCCACCTCCCAGATGTCTTAAAAGACGTCTGGGACACGCGTTCGTAACATACTCCCATGCCTAGCTTTTGCTAGTCCCTTAGCAAAATTTTAAGGTTTCAACTTTGATTCTAGACCCTGAAATCGTTTGATGCTCAAAAACTATGATGTGTGCTTTCTTTTGTAGATTAGGTTAGAATGCCGATAATAGGTCTAGAGGTACTCAAGTACCAACCAAGATCTGGACCTAACCAGCTCTAGCCTCAGTCTGCCATGAAGGCTTTTAAGGCCCACAGGAACTATCCTAAGGTTCATTGAACTCTGTGGTTAAAGCACCTATGCTTATATCATATTTTAGCCTTGGTTCAGTTTGTAGTGCGTTTTTGTAAGAGAGAGACAAAGGAATTTTTCTTTATTTTTGGAGAGTTTTCTCTCTCTTTTCCTTTTATTTCTAGCTTCGGATTGTCTTCACAACATGGTCTGTATCGGATTCCTAGTCCCCATCATCAATCCTTGAAGGGTTCCTGGCAATCGATGCTTCAAGATAGCACCGCCCATGGCAACCCCCAGAACCCTAGCTTTTGAGATTTCAAGATAATCCCACCCATGGTGTTCTGTAGCTAAATCCAGAGCTTGGCAATCGATCTTTCAGGATAATGTCGCCCATGGCATCTGAATCAGCACAGGGTGCTTACATGCCCCCGGTAGGATATGTAAATATCCTAGGAGACAAGCACTGAGGAGACGATATGTTATTGCGCATGTTTGAGGGAAATTTCCCGCCTCTCTGCATCGGAAACTCATCCAAATCAACTTGTGTTGATCAGTCGCTCCTAATCTAGGCGACTTTTTCAGAATGATTTAAACGTATTTGCATGATTTTGATACTTATGCGCACTGAACCAGATTGTGTGTGGATTGGGGTGCTTAGGTTACCGAGTATCGCAAACCAAAGGTTAGTTAACGAGGCTGAATACTCCCTGAGCTTTAGACCTAATACTTAAGCTTCGCATTTTCCCCAACCTCTTGAGGACTATCCAGATCTTAGTGGGTACTGGAATTTTTGAGCCTATGATCACAGCCCAAAAGGCCTAAAATTAGCGTTCCTACTAATCTCTTTTGTATTTCATTAGCACTTTTTGCCTTTTCATTTTTGAGATGGTTTAGAACTAAGTTAATTCCTTAATTTCTTACTAATGACTATCTCTTTTTTTTTTCTTTTCAACTTGTGCTCCTTTTTGATAGTTTTCACTTCCCCCCTTTTTCTCCTCAAAATTGATATGCCCTCAAAATTTTCTCTCCTCTCATTTTTTTGTTCTTTTTCAGAATTTTTTCTTTTTTCTTTTTGGTATTTTGGGGATATGTGATTTTTTTTTATGAAACCTTTCTTGTGAGATGATTTTCACGACATTTTGCACTTTCATACCCCCCCATTCCTACGATTTGCAATGTCCTCATTGTAAATTAGGTGGGTTCGAGTTTAGCTTAGATCATTCATTAGAACAGGTTTTAGGTGGGTGTAGGGGTCGGGATGACTGTTGCAGATGATTTCAAGCTCGGGTATGGGTACCTGAGGTAGGGTCGGTTGTTCTAATGGATAAACCCTAAAGTGCAATATGAGTTTAGCATAGGCTATCAAGAAAGGTTTCGAGTTTTTCAAAATGACGGGTTGCCCCCCATTAAGCGCTGAGTTTAACGCCATCGGCTGGGCGCAATGAGCTCAGGGAGAATGGAGGGTAAAAGATGTCTCAGCCAAATTTGTATCGGTAAGTTCAATGAACCGTTTGAGTCTCTAACTGTTCACGATGAAAGGTTTTGAATCGTGGCTGAGTTGACTAATTTCGATGGCTCCATTTCCAAAGATTCGTCGGACGAGGTAAGGTCTGATCCATTTTGATCTTAGTTTTCCTAGGAATAGTTTGAGCATGGCATCAAAGAGTAAGACTTTTTAACCAGGGTGAAAGATCTTTCTGGATATGTGTCTGTCGTGAAAGGCTTTAACTCGCTCTTTATAAATTCACGAGTTCGCATAAGCGTCGTGGCAAAATTCATCGATCTCGCTCATTTGAAGCTTTCTGTGGGTTCCTACCTTAGAAAGATCGAGATTGTAGTTTTGTACTGCCCAATAGGCTTTGTGCTCCAATTCGATGGGGAGGTAACATGCCTTCCCGTACACCAATCTAAAGGGAGACATACCTAATTAGGTTTTGTGGGTGGTCCTATAAGCCCACAAAGCTTCCAAAAATTGGGATGACCAGTCTTTCCTATCAGGTCGAACAGTAACTTGGAGGATTTTCTTGATCTCCCAATTTGATAGCTCAGCTAGGCCGTTAGTTTGGGGGTGATAAGGAGTAGAGATTCGGTGTGACACCCTGTATTTGGTCATCAGTGACCTGAACTGAGCATTAGTGAAATGGGTCCCTCCATCAGAGATTTTAGCACGTGGAATCTTGAACTAAGAAAAGATGTTCTGATGAATGAATTTGATAATCACCTTATGATCATTAGTTTGGGTCGGAATGGCTTCGATCCATTTGGACACGTAGTCAACATCGAGTAGAATGTACTCAAAGCCATCTGAAATAGGAAAGGGTCCTATAAAATCAATCCCACAGACAATGAAGAATTCGCATACAAGAATCGGATGTAAGGGCATCATATCACGGTAGCTCATGTTGCCTAAGGTTTGGCAACGAGTGCATGCCTTACAGTGATTGTATGCACCTTTGAAAATCGTGGGCCCATAGAAGCAGCACTGGAGGACTTGAGTTGCGATTTTATGACCAAAGAAGTGTCCGCTGCATTCCTGGTCATGGCAGAAAGACAAGATGTCCTGAATTTCCGCTTCCGGGACACATCATCGAATGATTTGCTCAGCACCAATGTGAAAAAGATACGGGTCTTCCCAGAAGTAGTACTTGGCATTGGAAAGCAATTTGTCCTTCTTGGCCTTCGGCCAATCGGATGGGATCTAATGTGATGCCAGGTAGTTTACTAGATCAGCAAACCATGGAAGTCCTGTACTGATTGTCAGGAGGTGCTCATCAAGAAAATGCTCCATAATGGGTCCGAAAGGATCGATAATATCAGAAGGAAGGCGGGACAAGTGATCACCTACCACATTCTATTTTCCCTCCTTGTTGTGAATCTTGAGGTCAAATTATTGCAACAGCAAGATCCAGCAAGTTAGTCGAGGTTTCACATTCTTCTTTGCAAGGAGATGCCTCACAGCTATGTGATCAGAGTAAATGATGACATGGGAACCCAAACGATAAGATCTGAATTTTTCTAGGGCAAATACTACGGCTAGCAGCTCTTTCTCAGTAACTGTGTAGTTACGCTGAGCCTTATCAAGTGTCTTGCTAGCGTAGTAGATGACCACGGGTTTCCCGTCAATTTTTTGCCCAAGTACTGCTCCTACCACGAGATCAGAAGCATCGCACATGATCTTAAAGGGTTGAGACCAATCAGGTGACTGTAGGATCGAAGCTTGGGTAACTCAATCATGTAGGATTTAAAATGCTTGAGTGCATTCCATGGGGATTTCAAAGGGAACATCCTTAGATAGTAGACTAATCAGGGGGTGTGCGATCTTTGAGAAATCAGGAATGAATTGACTGTAAAAATTGACGAGCCCTAGGAAAGATCGGATGTCCTTGATCGAGCTAGGCATGAGTTTGGAAATTAGATTCACCTTGGCTCAATCAACCTGGATGCCTTTTTTCTGATATGAGATGTCCTAGGATAATTTCTTCAGGCACCATGAAATGGCTCTTTCCCAGGAAAGAACCAGATTCACGTCAATACACCGCTTGAGGATCTGGACCAAGTGCAGGAGGCAATCGTCAAATGATTTGCTGAAAACTGAAAAGTCATCCATGAAGACTTCCAGATAATCACCTACCATATCTGAGAATATGGCAAGCATGCACCATTGAAAAGTAGCAGGTGCATTGCAGAGACCGAAAGGCATCATTCAGAATGCGTACATCCCAAAGGGGCAGGTGAAAGTGGTCTTTTCTTGGTCCTCAGGATGGATTGCCACCTAGTTATAACCGGAGTACCAGTCCAAAATCAGAAGAATCTATTTCCCACTAGTTTCTCGAGGATCTGATTAATAAACGGTAGTGGGAAATGATCCTTCTTTGTGGAGGTATTGAGCCTTCTGTAATCAATGCAGACTCTTCACGAATTCGCCACACGGTCGATATGATTTCTCTGGTTTCAGTCATGATCATGGTGAGTCCTGCCTTCTTAGGCACAACCTGGATTGGGCTCACCCACCGACTGTCGAAGATTGGGTAGATGATCCCAGCATCTAACCACTTGATGATCTCCTTTTTCATGACTTCCTGTAGATTAGGATTCAGACGTCTCTACATTTCACGGGAAGGTCGTGTGCCCTCTTCAGTATAGACGCGGTGTGTGTAGTAAAAGGGGCTGATGCCAGTCAAATCATCGAGAGTCCATCCAATGGCTCTTCGATGTTGCTGGAGAACAGTAATCAGACGAGATTCTTGATCAGGTGTGAGTCTGGAGTTGATAATCACAGGAAACGTCTGATTGGAACCCAAAAAGACGTACTTTAAATGTTCGGGAAGAGGCTTGAGTTCCAAAACAGGGTTATCAACAGCAGCTGGTGATTCAGGGTGTGTGTCAGGAGCAAGGAGAGGAGTTATGGGTGTGTCTAGGTCAAGTTCGGACTCCTCTGATTGCGGGCTTTGATCCTCTTGTGCTTGATCAGAAGTAGTCAGGTTTTCCTCAATATACGGATCGTCAACCACAGCCTTGATATCACATATTTGTTCTATAACTCCGCAATTAATCCCTTGTTGGGCCTTAAAGATGACAATCTTTAATGTCTGGTTTCCAAATTTCAGTTCAATTTGGCCCTCCTCACAATTAATGTTGGCCCTAGCAGTGGCTAGAAAGGGTCTCCCTAGTATGATCGGTGTGTTCCTTGGATTTTCTGGAGCATCCATATTCAAGACTACGAAATCCACTGGGAAATAGAAATCTCGAACCTTAACAATGACATCCTCAAGAACTCCTTTAGGTGACTTAATAGATCGATCATCCAATTATAATGTCACCTCTGTCGGTTTGAGCTCAGATTCCTCAAGATGGTCAAGTAGGGATGTAGGTATTAGGTTTATGGAGGCTTCTAGATCCAATAATGCTCTATCAAATTGGATATCACCAATTGTACAGGAAATTAGAGAAGTACCTGGGTCTTTTGCCGTAGGTGGGAGTTTGCTCAAAATTACAGAGCTGGCTTGCTCTGATAATACAATTGGGCTCCCACTTTTAGTTTGCGGCTTACGCTTAGGTGTACACACGTCTTTCAGGAATCGTGCGTAAGCCAGTACGTGGCGAATTGCATTGATCAAGGGGATGTTTATATGGACTTGTTCAAAGAGCTTGACCAGGTCCTCCTCAGGTGCCACGGGTTTGGTTGTCCTCTTTCCCTTGGTCAAGGCCTCAGGAAATGGAACCTTGGATGGTTCCTCTAGAATAGGTCCAGGTTCTTGATCTAGGATAGGGGTATCCTGGATGACTATCCTAGGGCTTGGGTTAGCACTACTAGCCTATAAGTGGCTTGGGTAAGGTGGGTTTTGTGTTGCTTTGCCACTATGGGTTGTTATTGAATTTAGTTTTGCTTGGTTTGGGTTTGGTGTAGGTAAAATAGTGGCTGCTGCTGAAATCCCGAGTACGATGTTGAAGCTTCCATCCTGTTGGGTGATGGAGCAAAAGGGGCCTAATAAATCATGTGGGCTTGGCCAGGATTTGGGTTCATAATGCGCCTCTGGTTCGGCACGTTATTTGGATTCGGTAGAGGTTGCGAAGGGAGTGTGCCAAGTTGGTGGGAATTCGCCATCTGAGCAAGTTGATTGCAAACCTATGTGATCTCATCTTTGTGCTGTTTTTGCATAGCCGCATTAATCTTTTGAATGTCAGCCAGAGTCTGAAGGATAAGAGTCATTTGATCTGTCTAAATTGGCCTCGATTGATAGGTGGGGTTGGGCCGAGGCTGAGGCGGCTGATATGGATGAGGAGCTTGTGGACGGGGTTGATATGGTGGTCTCTGATTCTGATTGTTTCCTGCCCACAAAAAATTGGGATGATTCCACCATCCAAAGTTATAGGTATTAGAGAATGGGTCATTCTAGATGGCATTGAGGTCCTCACAGGTTTGAGGAACCTCAGAAAGGTTAGATTACGAGGGTTCAGAGTTCCTCCAACTAGAGTAGGCAGGGTCGGAGTTTCCTCCGGCTCTAGAGTTAGATGGGGGTGGATACAGGTCCATCCCTTGAGAAGATCGGTGGTAGATGTTGTGCACAGCTTCCCTCCCAGAGGGCGGCTGTGCGAACAGGTTTTGCGTAGAGGTGGCTTGCTGCAGATGTCAAGTTAGCTCATCCACCTTCTTCTCAATGATAGAGACCTTGTCCAAATGACTTGCCATCAATTCCAAGTCGATAGATGTGGACAGGCCCTGTGTCTTATGTGCTCCCCTTGGATTCGTCGATGTGTGGGCGTTCATCCAGTCGAGTAACCCCATGGGTCATTATTGATGGAGTTCTCACACATATTCTCGAGAATCTCCCACACAGTGTCTTCATGTTGACCCATGATATTTCCTCCGCAAGTTACATTGACAAATAAACAGATATCTTCACGGAGTCCCTAGTAAAAAGACTGTACTTGTTCCAATTTAGGAACTCCATGATGGGGGCACATTCGCATGAGATCCATGAAACGATCCCATGCCTCGTGAAGCGATTCTCTAGGCTGTTGTGTCAAGTGAGTGATCTGGTGTCGTAAAGCATTCGTCCGACCAACTGGGAAGAACTTTTTTAGAAACTCAGATTATAGTTCAACCCATGTGTTGATTGGATGCGTTTGAGTCTGATACCAGTGAGCTTCTTTGTCCATAAGAGAGAAGGAGAACATCTTCATAAGAAGAATATTCCGATTTTGGACATCTGACTCGAAGGTCTGGGCCAGATGTTTGAGCTGTTTGATGTGCTAAAAAGGATCCTTGGAATTGAGCCCATGAAACTTTGGAATAGCATGAATCATGTTGGGCTTGAGTTCAGAATCAGGACCTCTAGCTGGGATTTGGACTCAAGGTTCGATCGCCACCGCAACAGGATTGTAATGATCTCGCATCATAGGACGTTGCGGTGGATTCACAAAGGCTTGGAATAAATCATTAAGGCACTAAAATTGGTTCTCAAGATTATTCTCTTCTTCTACGGGTTGTGCCATGATGATGGATGAAGGAGAATTTGGTTCAGATGAATCAGAGGAGATGCCTATGTGATGGGGTTGCTGCACAAACACGGAAGTCGAGGCCTGGCCTCGACGGGAGTGAATGACTAAAGAAGGCCTCAAGGATGGTCTTAAGGACCTCCTATCGAGCATGCACTGATGGACTGGATGAGAGTAGAATGTGATGGACCCAATCAAGACACCCAAAAAATTTAGATGACTATAGAGGTTTGGGGCAGATGATACCCCTTAGTCAAAAAGCCATCCACTTGAGAAATACCTGGGCAGCCAGAGAGGGAGAGTCCCGCAAAGACCCCTACATGGTAGAGCGCTCCCACAGGTTACAGGGTTTCTCCCACCCGACCTCTCTTGTCACTGATGTTCCAGGTAAACCAGAATGGCGACTTGACCTCTTAAGTCTACCAGTTTTATTAAAGAGCAAAGGTGCCTAAGATTTCACTAGAACTTTAGATGTATTGAGTGCAAGAGTGACCTAATTTCAAGATTGGTTGACCCAAGGTGGGTCAACTTCACCTATTTGTCCTTTGAGAAGTTTTAGGTCCCTCTTTTAGGATTCAAGTGAGATTAAGAACCTGATTTTTAGGGTTTACTTAAATAGATCAGTTCAACCACGGCTTAGGCACACATCATTTTGGAAAGTTGAATCTTGCTTATGAAAGTGTGTCTCTAAAAACCCTAACTTGAAATCCTTAATTGGCTCTAATTTTTGTCCAATTTAATTTGCCAAATGTGGTATCTAGGGCTCAAACAAGAATATGGTAGCCCTAGTTACCTTAAATGGATGCACAAATCAAGTTTTTGTTGTTGAAATCAAATCAGGCAACTTGTTGAATTAGCTAAGAATGCAACGCAAGTAGCCCTAATTGATTTTATCCTTTTTTCCTTCTCAGAATGAAGGGCTTAAGAGAGAGAATAATCAGAAGTTACCTGCCCTTGGTGTGTTTGTTGTGCGGCTGTACTTTCTTTGAATCTTCTCCCTGAAACAACCATAAAAAAAGAGATATAACAAGTTAATACCAAATCAGGAATTGTAATCAAGAATTCTAAATTGCTCGTTGCTCCCTGGCAACAACGCCAAAATGTTTGAGTCGTTGAATCGGGTTTTAAAAAGTGTTGCGTTGTAGTACAGCTGAAATAGTGTTCAAAACATATATAATTTTATTACTTGAAAGGATTTTCAAGGTCGAACACAGGGAGCAAATTGGTATTTAAAAATCAAGATCACAATTTAAACTAAAAGAAATTGCAATAGTAGCAGTGTCAGAGTGGAAAAATATGGGAGTAAAATGGTGATGTAGATCACCAAGTACTCCTACAATATCACCAAATAATTCAATGTGTAAATATGCAATGGAAACTAGAATATGTCATTTGATTCCTTAATCAGACGAATTAAAGTGTCTGATTTCTTTTTCTCTTTCTCTGCCTTTCTCTTTCTGCTTTGGCTTCCTTCTTGAAGTCCTTCTCTTTCTCTTCTTTTCTTCTTTTTCCCTTAACTTCTACTTCTCTTCAGGCCTTCACTTCTTCCTTCTGCGGTCCTTTTCTTCCTCTTTAGTTTTATCTATCTTCTACCTTTGTTTTTCCTTTGACTTTCTTCTGCCTTGACCCTTCTCTTCTCCTTCTTTCTTCTGCCTTAAGTCCTGTAGTCCTCCTCTTCTTCTTCTCCTGGCCTCCTCTTCCTCTTCAGACTGTGGCTAAGTGTTGGCCGGAGAACCCTGTAGCAAAACCCTACCCCTACCCACACGACTCTCCTTACTTTCTCTCTTAGGATCCGCTCTCCCAGAGCCACATAGGTAGTCGGGTAATCGGGTTGGGTGTGTACCTGGGACCAGGACCACCGACGTGCAGTAGTAGGTGAGGAGTGTAGGTCAGGTCGGGTCAAGCTAGGTCTGTGGGGGCATGTTTGCGGATGAGACCAGGTCGGGTGAGTGGGACCTTACCCCGTGGATCTGAGGCGAACAGCCTCTGTCACTTTTTCACTTTATTCAGGTGCGGGCGCTCTTTCACTTCCGAGGTGGGACTAAATGTCCCACCTTCCTTTCACGCACCGCGGTAGAGGTTGAGCTCCCAAATGCAGCTGCTGCGAAGGCCTTTGACTCCAATTGAGGGCCTGAGTGCATGCGCGAGGGGCTTTCGCATGTCCTGGGGTAGCAGCCTAGGCGTAGCAAGACTTGGGCGAAGCTTCAAATGAGCTCAAGCTTTGCGCCAATGGCGGATGGGTGCCTGAACCTGAAATCAATAGCACTGCCTCACGGCCACGTCAAATTGCCCAAGGAGGTTCGCCGAAGCACGGCGGATGTGCTGGGGGTGTTGGCATGGAGTGGTAGTTCCTGTGCATTCGTGCCTAGGGCACACTGTGTGTGAGTGGGTGTGTTCAGGGAGGTGTTTGGGTGAGCGGCACGGTGAGTGGAGTGAGGGGAAGTGGTCAGTGAAGTGAGGCGGAGCTCGTGGGCTTGTCAGCGAGGGTTAGGGTGGCCTGTGGAGGTGGGATGGTCTCGCCAGAGTTGATGGTCGGAGATGGAAGGGATGGAGGTGATGGAGGTCGGTAGTGGTCGATTTTGGAGAATAAAGGTTGGAGAAGAAAATAAAGGGGAGAAGGAGCTTATCTGGGAGGTCAAGGGACGAAGGGGGCGAGTGAAGGTGTCGGGTCTGGTGTGGCCGACGCCGAAGACGAAGGCAACTTCGGTGAGGTGGGATCAGTGAGGACAAAGAGAGAGAAGCCCCGGCTAGTACGGCGAGACGCGGACAAAGTCAGGGAAGATGGATCTGCCGCAGGTATGGCAGTTGGATGATGAGGAGTAGGGAATGTCGCCGGACGTCGAGGAGCCTACGACCGTGAGGGGAAGAGAGGAATTAGGGGTAGTCACGGCCGAAATCTAGCGTGAAGGAGTCGGAGAGGTCTGGGCTCCTTTAAATAGAGCTCTGAAGGTCGGTTAGGGCTTCGAAAGCAAGCTTCCCAAGCAAGGAAGGCTCACCGGAGAAGGAAGCTGTTAGGATACCCATATCTATCATGCGTTCGCATGAGAGATTGGGAGGGAATCAGATCTCAAGGTTGGGTTCAGACGAGAGAGAATTTCTCAAAGGATCTCCCTTCCAATTTTAGAGGAGATTCTCTGAGAAATGAAAGAGATCTCCTCTGTCAAAGGTCGCCGGAGTAGGTTTCCTTCGCGATAATGGTGGAGGGACCTACTTGTGAAGATGACGAGAAATCTAAGGGCCTGGTTGTAAGGGTTTTTGAAAGTTAAGGGTAGAAATGTAATTAAGTTGGACCTTTTTGCAAACTAGGTCAAGGCAAACTCATCTTGGGTCGAAATTTTGATACAAACCTAATTTGGACCTAAGAAATCCAATGGTGAAGTTGGATTTTGTCTTTGATCGCGTTTGATTTTGAAATTTATGCAAAAACCTAATTTAGGGTAAATATCTGTCTGGGACCCCATTCTAGGTCAAGATGGGTTCTAATTGACAAATTGAAGCTACTAAACCCTAAAGGATATTTTTATATGATTTTTAGAGGATTTAGGTGAATTTTATCCTGATCAGAACCTTGGTTAATTAAGTGGGTTTGTTTTTAGGGTTTCAGAAGTTATTTAATTCATAGAACACAGACAAACCCTTTTCTGTCAAACCCAACCCACTTGTTATCTTATTAAGATCATTTGACCTTTTTTTAGCACTTGAGAAAACACATGGTTGCACTGCATTGGTAAAATTACAGTTTTACCCCTTATTTCTTGTGTTTCTGTTAGAAAGGTTATGCAGTGAATTGTGACCTTCAGTTGGTTATGTAGGAGCATTTGTTCTCTTTATTGGATCAAAATGAGTTAGTTAGGGCTCATGATGGTGTTCTCATCATAAGCAAACCATAAAAAAAGCACACAAGATGTATAGTGGTTCCCCTCACTCAAGTACTCCACTACCTAAGTCTCCCGACTTAGGATTTTTAACCTGATTCCCTCAACCTAGAGGGAATCAATTTACTAATAGCCTGAGGTAATTAACGGGTTACCTCAACCTAAGAACAAGAGATGGGTTTGTTACAACCCAACGAGAAAATGCTTAAGAATAAATATAGCATTGGTGTAAGATAAATAAAATCTTACAACAAAATATTTAAGCCTCTCTACAATAATATAAAATTAATACCAATTTGAGAGACTAGAATGAATGTGAATGCCTTGACAATGTGTAAAGAAATCACGTCGATGTGCTTGCAAATCCGTAGAGAGATTGAGAGCAGCAAATTGTTCCTTCTCTTGAAAATATTGTGAAAATATGAAATATAGCTCTAGAATTTTTCTTATCTTTTTCTTATGTGAAAACTAAGAGTCCAAGACTCATTTTATAGAGTTAGGACCTTAGTGGATCGTCTACTGGACGTTGGGGCTTAAATCCCAATGTTCATATTGCCTAAATTAATTTTCTAGCAATTCAGTTTTGAGTCAACAGCTAATTGGTATTGGTACTAAAGTATGAGTACCGGTACTTGTTGCTTCCAGATTTGGGTTTCAAATACTTAACACAAATCTGTAACCCACTTGTACTGGTACTAATCATGAGTACCGGTACTCATTGCCTCCAGTACCGGTACTGATCATGAGTATCGATACTCGCGGGGTATAGGTTTGTTTCTTTGAAAAAACCCAAACCTGTAACTCACATATATCGGTACTAAACTTTAGTACCGGTACTTGTGAGTTAACAAGAACCTTTTTTAAGAGAATTATTCAATTACGTTCTTTGAAAATGATCATAGTATAGACCCTAGTTTATCTCTAATTTATTTTACAATCTAAGTTGATTCTTTGTTAAGAGGCATACATTCTATAAATTAGAAAAACCTAAACTAAAAGCTAAAGGCTGAAGATGATCTTCTCCTCCTCGATTCTTCCTTGTCATCTTGCCTCCTCCACGTCATGATCTTCTCCTTCTCATCATCATGCCTCCATCATTTCCTGTTTGACTTGATCTTCACTTAAATTTGAAAAGCACTAAATTGCAAACATTAATCCATAATAATTTTGTTAACACCAAAACAAGATGTGGAACAGGGCTCCAGCAATGGATACGTATCCATCCTAGTGTGGTGAATATAATGCATGACCTCCCTTCCTGCAAGCGGACTTGCATGCGTGTTTTGCTGAGAAAAAGTGACTTTTTGCAACTGGCAAGTCAGATTGTCAAGCTTCTTCTTTATAATAGGGACCTTCTCCAGTCGACTGGCCACAATCTCCATGTCGACGGTGGAGGATAGGTCTCGTGCCTCATGTGCCCCACGTGGATTCGTCGATGCACGAGTAGTCATTGTGTCGAACATACCAATGGACGCATTGTTTATGGAATTCTTAGACATATTCTTGGGAATTTCCCAAAAAATGTCCTCATGCTTGCCCATGAAGTTGCCTCTATAGGCTGCATCAACGAAAAGTCGAATATTCTCATGGAGTCCCCGGTAAAAAGATTAGACCTATTCACATTTAGGAACTCGTGATGTAGGCATTTCCGCATGAGATCGAGAAAGCGATCCCATGCCTCATGAAGTGGTTCCCCTGGATTTTGTGAAAAATGCGTAATCTGATGCCTCAGGGCGTTAGTACGCCCAACTGGGAAGAATTTTCTCAAAAATTCAGCCTGCAATTCATCCCAAGTATTGATCGGTTGATTCAGAGACAGATACCAGTGGGAACTTTCTCCGTAAGTGAGAAGGGGAACATCTTCATGAGCAGAGTGTTTTAGTTCTATACAGTTTGCCCAAGGGTCTGAGACAAATGTTTCAACTCTTGAATGTGCTTGAATGGGTCTTTAGAACCCATCCCATGGAAATAGGGGATCAAGCCGATAATATTCAGCTTGAGCTCAGTCTTAGGTCCCCCAACTGGAATACACACTCTGGGTTCTATAGCCACTCTTGTGGGATTATAGTGATCCCACATTTGTGGGAGTGCTTGGGGCTTCTCCAGTGCATTGATAGGATCTGTGAGAGTCTGTAGCTGGTTCTGAAGGTGCTAGACCAGGGTTCTCCATCGAGTTAGAATCAGAGTATGAAGAACTTGGGTCGGATGTAGATGGGTCAAAGGAGATAGGAACCAGATCAGAAGAGGACCCAAACAAGTTAGTCGGGTGCTGGCCTCGATGTGAGTGAACTAATAGAGGGGGTCTTAAAAATGGTCTTAAGGACCTCCACTCGTGCATGCACTATAGAAAAGATGAGAGACTAGATATTAATCAGACCCAATCAAGACACCCAAATATTTTTGGATGACTTAGGCTGGTTTGAGGTAGATGGCCTCTAAATCACAAATTCACCCACCCGAGAATTACTTAGGTAGCCAGAAAGGGAGTCCCATGAAGACCTGATGAAGTGTGGCTCATTATAGCTAAAATGCCCAAGTTAAGCTAGAAACTACGTTAAACACAATACAATTCGACGCGCGATTGGATGCGCAATCGGACGCGCAATCAGATGCGCGGGCGGGCGCGCAACGAGCGGGCGCGGACGCATCTTAAGCTGTCCGATCTCGCGATCGGACGGCTTAAAAGTGGCGAACGTGCGTGGCCGTTGAGTACGCGAGCAGGCGAGGAGGCGCGCGCGAGCCGGCCACTACGCCCACGTTGGGGCTTTAGTGACGGATTTATCCGTCACTAAAGACCACTTATTTATTGTTTTGAAGTTGTAATGTCCATTTTGCCCCTACTCCTTGCAACTATAAAAGGTGACCCCCTCCATATGAAATTCTCATCCCTTCTTTCTCCTCTCTACCCCTCCAAAGCTCAAAAGAAGCTTGTCCCACACCCGGGATGCTTCTTGCGAGATAAAGTCCAATTTTTGTTCCCCTTCGGAAGTGGATCCCGTGACGACAATGGCGTTCTACTCCATTCCTGTTCTTCTGCTTCGTCCTCCTTCGTCCTGCTTCGTTCTCCTTCATCCAGGCATCGTCCCGTCCGACTCGTCCTCCAAGCAATCGTCGAGGAGGATAACTTCTCTCTCCCATTCTTATTTACAGCTTTTCTAGTGTAGAATTTTTCTGCTTTATAGTGTAATTGATTTTCCGCATTCTAGTGTAACTTTTATAAATAATTGAAATATTGAATGAATGTTCTCTTTCTCTCTCTCTCTCTCTCTCTCTTAGTTTGATAGCTCCATCGTAACTATATCGCCTTGCTTATAAAGAAAATCCTAAAAAAAATATAATTGCGAAAATAGATCAACGTAGCCTCCCTGTGTTCGACCCGGAATTCTTTTCAGTATAAATTTTATTTGTTGAACATGAATTCTTCGCTTTCGAACTACAACGACAGGTTTTCTGAAACAAACAAGTAAGCATAGCGATTCGCGAAACCCGTTCAACATTTTGGCGTCGTTGCCGGGAGGCAACGATTTCCGATCTTTTCTTCGTATTTCTTGCACTTTATTTATTTTCTAACTAGCTTTCTCTTGTGTCTATTGTTTTGCAGAGACCTCCATCAAGGAATCAACAAGCGGTAGACTGGAGTAAAGTGCAGTTGAAGACAACTGTAAGTGCTCCCCCATTCTTTCCCCCTCCATAGATTTCATTCGCCACATTAAATCCAAATCCCAATTAACCTAGGTGTTTGTATAAATCCTAGGAATAGTTTGGTTGTTTGGATTTTCACTCACATTCATTCCACCCTCATTTAAAAAAAGTAACAAAAGGATAATCTTGTGGGGTAATTTTCAACAAACACACAACACACACCCACATTCAAGGCACTTAACCAAATTGATTTGTTTCTACTCAATCGAGTTTTGATCTGTGGGACCGGTACACACAAAGCAACACATAAAAGAGTAGAAATCATTCTAGGTTAACCATATTTGTGTGCCTAATTAAGTGGTGCATCAGGTCAATTGTATGAGTTGTTTGGGCCGTGCCACTTCAAATAAAATAAACTCATCAAGTAGCTACCTATTAGGTTCAATTTTTAGGGATTTACCAGGCACTCCACATTCTTTTTAAACTTTAAAGGAAAACATCTTCACCTGTGCTTGCAAAACCTGGTGTGCCAACGAAACCTGTTTGAAATGTAACAAACGCGTGCCCCAGACGTCTTTTAAGACGTCTGGGAGGTGGCCCAGACGTCGGACCAGACGTCTGGGATAACATCCAGACGTCTGACCAGACGTCTGGGATCGTTTCCAGACGTCTGGAAATCTGTTAATTTCGACACGCGCGGGTCGTCTACGCGCCTGAGCGCGCAGACTAGATATTCGCTTATTCCCTCTTTCTCTGCGGCTGCAGACACCTGCCGCATCCTCTCTCTCCTCCTCGCGCGGCCTTAAAAGGCCACGCGCTCCCTCCTGTCGTCTCCACCGTCTCCTCCCTCTTCTCCTTCAGCCAGTGAGCTTGAGCGCGAGCGCGAGGGCGGCAGTGGCGGCCGCAGTGAGCGCGGAGGAGGTGCTGCGTGCAACAGCGGAGCTCTGCCGTGAGGGCGAGCTCGCCGGGGCTGCTAGGGCCGGCCGGCGGAGGGCGCAGGGGGCGCGGAGCGACGCGGAGGGGGGACTGCTGTGGTCTGAGCAGCAGGCGCGCGAGGTGCGACGCGGGTGGCGTCGCGAGCGGAAGCCGAGTGGTGCCCTATTCTGGAAAAATTTCCAGAATCAGACGTCTGGGTTGATAGCCAGACGGCGAGGGCGACGTCTGGAAGACCTTCCAGACGTCTGAAAGGTGAGTTTTCCATCTTCTTCTTCCTTCCTGTCGACTGACCGTACTGAGGGAGGGAGATGGGTGTGCGCAGGCTCGGTGATTCGCCATCCAACACGAATCAGATGTCTGGCTGTTGTACCAGACGGCGGGAGCGACCTCCAGACGTCTGGGGTGACCATCGGACATCTGGGAGCTAGGCCAAACATCCCCGCAGACTTCTGGACGTCTGGGAAACCACGCTGAACAGGTAATTCTCTGATCCACTTTTTAAGACGTCTGGAAGAAGTTCCAAACGTCTGATTTTACACAGTGTCGTCGTTTTCGACCCGTTTAGGGCCCGTTCGGGTTCCGTTTTCCGCGATTCGAGTTGCGTTCTTTTCAGAATTAATTCCTCTACCCGTCTACAGTAGCTATACACTATTTTGAGACTCTCCTTGTGTTTGATCCTTGTGATAGGACCTCATTCAGTTGTAGTCTCGGGAGTCGCGGAGGCACGCGGGATTCCCGATCACGCCCCCATTACTCCCGTTGTACCTGGTAGAGTGGTTATAAGTTATTAATAAAATCTGTTAAAGTATGGAACCATAACTAGAACCTAGGACGTTGCATGAATCCTAGGAATGAGAAATATATGATAACTCCTAGGTGTTGCATGAATCCTAGGGCTGGAAAACTAGATTGTATGATAGATCCTAGGATATGGCATGAATCCTAGGATGGGAAAACTAGTGGAATGTATAATACTGCAGTCTTGGAAAATGGAAAGAGATATAAAGCTGCCTGTAATTTGAATTAACAGCTGCCTGTTGTGAATAAATAACGTGGTTGAGAACATGGGTTGTAAGAATGTGAAATTGGAAAGTGAAACCTGAATGTTTGAGTAAAAAGGATGGAACCCTACGGGGAAGTAGGAGTAGAACTCCCGGAAAGTGAATGGAATAGTATTGGGGAAGTGAGCTGGCCCTTGAGTACGGAGTACCAAGGAGAGCGACTGTCCCCCCTGTGTAGTGCAGAGCGGAGCCAGCCACCCCAGGGACCCGGGGTTAGGACTGGCCACTCTGTACCGACTTGCTGGCCATCGCGTACATAGTACCGAGGAGAGCTACTAGTGTAGGGAGGTACTAGCTACCCCACGGGCCCCGGGGTTCTGCTAGCCTCCCACACCGACTTGTTAGGCCCGCTGGGGCAAACCAGGGTAGTCAGGCGAGGGTGCGTGGACTGTGGAGGGGCAAGGCCCTGGTTTGGTTACTGTGGAGGGGTTGGACCCCTGTTACTGAGAGGGCTCTGCCCTGGACTAGTTCCGTGCTGTGCTTTGGCCGCACCCGTTAACAGAAACGACTGACCGCGTGCCAGTACGGGTTAGCTACCTGTGCGTTTATCGCGCGTGCCGTAGTCACCATTACGTCTGTCAGTGACCTTGGGGTGGTTGACTGAGGGTAGGATCACCACGGGGGACTCTCCCGGCTAGGAGAGCACCACGTTCTACTTCTACTTTTTGGAAAAGACTGCAATCAAGATCGTTCCCACGAGGAACATTCGAGATCAAGAAAAAGATCTGGGGAATAAATGAAATAGTGAGACAATTGAAAGATGTGAATAAAGAAAGTAATAGAACACAACAGCTACTGTACACTCTACTGTTGTCTTTAGTTTTAGTTGCCACTCTACTCAGCGTTTTGCTGATGTGTTACACTCGTTACCTTTTTCAGGACCAGGTGTTGAGCAGCCAGGGCCAGCGGTTGCAGAGGACGCTGGGCCGAGTAGGGTCCAGTAGAGTTACCACTGTCTTTTGTACCTCTTTGTTTCCGTTATAGTGAGTAGTTCTTGTTTCCGCTGTACTTTTCTTTACCTGCAGTTCATGTTATATGATAAATGTTGTTCTACTGTTGTGGTGGTATATACTGTAGTAGTTTCTTTCCTTACTGCTGTACTTTCTTACTGTTAGTTATATTCATGCTGAATGTGGTTTATTTTTACTGCTCTTGTGGTTACTTCCTCATTGGACGACTAGGTCTTGGGATTAGTCGAGTCGGTCCGGTTCTCGTGTCTCGTAGGGACTCAGAACCGGGTCGTTACATGAAAACACCTAAAGTTGAATCCTAAAAGCTACTAAGCAAGATTTGAACCTTAAAATTCACCACATCAAAAATAATCTTGCTTGAAAACCACTGGTTGTGCACGCACACACAAATCAATCAATCATTAAGGGCACAACCCATTTAAAGGGCCCATCACATTCCAAAGCACATTCAAACCTAGCCCTAAATAAAACAGAGTAGACGTTGGCCTTAAGGATTGGACTCGCACTTCAGAACCCAGAACGAGATTATTTTCGATTAGTCTGTTTCTACTGTTCAATCTAATGTCTAGTTAGGGGAGCAGAGTCAAACGATCGCGGCTGGGGGGTACACTAGGAACCAGAGGTGCAAGCCGAAGGAAGAACCTTCTCCCCAGTCCCTCCTTCTAACTGGTTGGATTGAACAGACAGAAGTAGATCAAATTGTTCCTTTATCTCAAGACGGGTTTTGAGAGTCTGTAGGTCTGTAGGCTAACCCATTTAAGGATAGGTTTGATTGTTTGTATTGCAGGGCGCCTTTCTTCCTCCCGAGTCTCATGAATCCTTCCACATATTTCACACATTCCCGCTCTTTCCCTCTTGTTGTGAATTATCCTCAACATGACGATTATCCCAACTCGTATTGTAATCAACCATCAGTTAGTTGGGATAATTCGGATTAGGGATACAATTCCGGACCCCCGTGTTTAGGGTCTAACCCTGAACACTTTGATTCTGATTTCTATCCTTCTCAGAGCTACATCGATTATAGATCGTCTTCCTTTCATGCACAACCTAATACGATCTACAATCAAGAAGGATACACCGATCCTTACCCATCCTCTGATTTCATTGCCTTTAGGTCATCACCATCTTTTCAACAATCTGAAATGACCTATTATCAGGAAGGGTATAACGAATCTCAATTCGTTAATTCCTCTGCATTGATGTCAAACCCGCCCAACCCTGAACCAACTCATTTGGTTCAGGTTAATCAGGTTCAAGATAAGGTTCTGGCTAACTTGAGGAATATCATTCAATCTTTAGAAGTTCAGCCAATACCTTGCATTGAGAGATTGGAGCCCCTGATTGAAATGATTGATGATTTGAATAAGTCTTTGTTGGATTGGCTCCAGGATGTTAAGGATAAGAACCCAGGTGAGTTTTTACTTGGGAAATTAGCGAAATTGAGGATGAGATTTGTGGTTGCTTTGATTCAATTTTGGAATAATTCCCAGGATGAACCCTCTTCAGGAAAGCCAATGACAGAACCCGCTCAGGCACCTGTTGGGGGGGACACATGTTACGAGGCTGACCAGATTGAATTAAAATAACCAATTAAGGATGATCTAATTTCTTCACCTGAGATCCCTAAGCCGGGTTACGAGGAAACGTATGTCTCCTTGGAACACAAAGTGACAACTGATTTTGGGACATACATTGATACGGATCCTGATGGTGAAGATTCAAGTTGCGAAGTCTCACGCGAGTTTTCTAAACACGATTTCTGTGAGATGATTGGGCCTGAGGAATCTGATAGATCATTTGATAGCCCAACAACTGAGGACACTGATTAGGGCACACATTACGGATCCAGAATCGCATTTTCTGGAGGAATCAATTCAATGCCCTGATTATCAGTTACACCCTGTTGAGCTTATTGATGATTCTAATTCTGAGATAATTAGACCCAAGTCAATTTTGATTCTGCCACATCATTTAGACTTGGAGATTTCAGACGAGGTGATGAATATACAAGAGGTCCTGGAATTTGATGTTCTGAATAAGGAGGATAGGAGCTGGGAAGTTAATTTTGGAAGAAATGGAAGATTATGTCGAAGGGTTCCTTTTAAGCTGAATTCATCAAATCAAAACCCTTATGACATTTGTTTCGAGGATGTTCAACTCAAGTACACATTCAACGATTATCCTTTTGAGCTTCAATTCTCTGTAACCCGACTTTTTGGTCTTGGGTTGCATCCTCATAAATCGCAGGCCCAACCCCGCTTGCATTCTGATTTTAGGTTTTGGGTAATTTTTATCCAGAACCTAAGATATTCTCGATTATGGGGTGTGGGTCTGCACCACAATCTGGTCCACATCTGTGGACCTTTGTTGACAGGTCGGAGGATTATTCTATTTATTCTAATTCTGACCTGCACTTGTGAATTCTTCATTTCTTTTCTTTGTATAATGTGCCTAGCTGAAGGCACTAAACTCAGCACATATACAGTTCCTTTTAATTTTTCATCTCGGAGCGGACCTGACATTTACGCAATTCAGGTGCTTTCTTCGCTTTTCCACTCTGTTTTGTCTTTTTAATATAATGAGGACATTGCATTAGATAGGCATGGGGGGTGGATATTTATCTCTGAATTCATTCGTCAGCTCCGCAGATTTGTTTTATTTTGATTAAAAAAAATAAAAAAATCAAAATTAGGAAAGAGAATTTAGGTTTAAGAAAATTTTCAATCTTAGGAAAAACTATATTAAGATCTGAACACAAAGATCCTTCAGGTCTTTGAACTTAATCAGCCCATGTATCCACTAAAATGTGGATTTGTTTTTCGAGTTCTTGCCAACTTGAATTTTATTTTAATTGGAGTAAATAAGTTTGGGTGATAAGTACACGACTTATCAACCCGCCCTCTGATTTAAGGGAATTTTGAGTCTTAAGCATCTACACACTTTTTTTTTTTTGCATTGACTCGTTGTTTGGCGATTCTAACGGAAATTGGGTAGCTAATGAACCTTCTTGGGTGATATGACTGGCAAGTTATCATGGGTAACAACCCATAGGTAGGTTGTCCAGAGCCCAGTCACTGGACCTTTCTCTTTTTCCTACCCTTAGGTAAATCTTAGACCAGGGAAGCCACCTATTTAAAAAAAAAAACATCAAAAAGAAAAGGAGAAAAGAACAAAAAGAAATAAGCCACACTTCGCCGCACGAGTATGGCAGGCAAGTTGTCGGTGGTAACAGCTCATCAACCGGTTGTCCAGAACCCAGCTCAGAAAATGCACTAAAAATTCCCAAAACACTTAGGAAGAAGCGGAGAAGTAGAATAAATCGGGGAGATATACACTGGATTCACCCTTGTGTTGACCTCGTAAAAAAAATAAAAGTAGGGAGAAAGCTACCGGTTGTAAAGATACACCTTTAGGCAGAAGTCTTTCTGAGGTCACCTAGAGGCGTAGAAATCCGAAGTCCGTTTTAATTGCCGATCAACGAGTCTATCACAATCACAATAAGATGCTTAAAGCTTAGGGTTCTCATCAAATTTTGGGTGAGTTGAATGGTCGTAGAAAGCCACTCTTAAACCCGAAAATTTGAAAATAAAAAAAATTAGAAAAGTGAAAAAAGAGAAAAAGAAAATTTTCTTTTAATAAGGCGAGGGCTTGAGGCGGTCTGCATTTTGGCTGATACTCGGGCACTGTTGTGTCTTTGAAAGTTCAGTTCCTAAGTAGACAATTTCTTAATAATTGAAAAATAACTCAAGTCCAAATAATCTAACCTAATTCTTTTATAAATAGCATAGAGTTTTTGCTAGGGACTAGCAAAAGATAGGCATGGGGGTATGATGTAAACACATTTACACTACTTAAAATGTCTATTTATGCATGTTCTTAAGCATAGGATTGCATTTCATGATATAAATATTGCATAACATGCATCATCTTGCATTTAGAGTAGTTTGAATAAAATGGAGGTTAATTGTCTCCTTTTATGTGCTTGGACAGGGCAAACATTTTATCGGGGCCTCGGATCAAAGATCCAACCGTATGGATGTGATCAGGGCGACGATTGGAGTTCAACGACTCCAAGATCGCCCTAATCAGGCATCCGTAGCATCAGATAGTGACCCGGGAACCCTAGAAGATCAAGGGCCAGGATGGTGTAAATCCACACTTCAGATGATAAATCCGACGACATGGATGAATTCGGATCGACGATCGCAGCACAACGACACAAAAATCGAGTCAATCCAACATCCGTGGCACCATCTACAACTTCCAGAAGATGGACGGCCAAGATAGCGCCACGTGGTGCCATCTCAGCCGCCCAAACGGCCGCTTCATCTTGTGAAGGCTCCGCGCCCGATCGCTCTCCGCCATTGGATCTTAATCCAACGGCTGTGGGTGCTCACATTTTAAAACGTGCGCTCGACCATCCGCGCCCCATAGCGCAGCGGTAGAGTGCGCTATCGCGAGCGTGGGGCGCGGGTTCGAGCCATGGCGAGGAGCTGCAGGCGCGAGCGATTGGGCGCGGGTGGAGCGTCAGATGGTGATCGGACGGCCGCGGGCGCTCGATAGCGTCGACGCGCGATTGGATGCGCAATCAGACGTGCAATCAGACGCGCGGGTGGGTGCGCAAAGAGCGAGCGCGGACGCATCTTAAGCCGTCCGATCCCGCGATCGGACGGCTGAAAAGTGGCAAATGTGCGTGGCCGTTGAGCGCGCGAGCAGGCGAGGAGGCGCGCGCGAGCCGGCCACTACGCCCAAGTTGGGGCTTTAGTGACGGATTTATCTGTCACTAAAGACCCCTTATTTATTGTTTTGAAGTTATAGTGTCCATTTTGCCCCCACTCCTTGCAACTATAAAAGGAGATCCCCTCCATACGAAATTCTCATCCCTTCTTTCTCCTCTCTACCCCTCCAAAGCTCAAAAGAAGCTTGTCCCACACCCGGGATGCTTCTTGCGAGATGAAGTCCAATTTTCGTTCCCCTTCGGAAGTGGATCCCGCGACGACGACGGCGTGCTGCTCTGTTCCCATTCTTCTACTTCGTCCTCCTTCGTCCTGCTTCGTTCTCCTTCATCCAGGCGTCGTCCCGTCTGGCTCGTCCTCCAAGCAATCATTGAGGAGGATAACTTCTCTCTCCCATTCTTATTTACAGCTTTTCTAGTGTAGAATTTTCCTGCTTTATAGTGTAATTAATTTTCCGCATTCTAGTGTAGCTTTTATAAACAATTGAAATATTGAATGCATGTTCTCTTTCTCTCTCTCTCTCTCTCTCTCTCTCTCTCTCAGTTTGATAGCTCCATTGTAATTATATCGCCTTGCTTATAAAGAAAATCTTAAAAAAAATATAATTGCGAAAATAGATCAATGTAGCCTCCCTGTGTTCGACTCGGAATTCTTTTCGGTATAAATTTTATTTGTTGAATACGAATTCTTCGCTTTCGAACTACAACGACAGGTTTTCCGAAACCAAACACGTAAGCGTAGCGATTCGCGAAACCCATTTAACAAGTAGTAATCACTAGTTGATTTGATCCAATTTAGTGTTAGCTAGGAGTAGATTAGTTTAGAGCCACTTTGGAGTTTTTCGCACTCTCACATCGACTCATACAGTGATGAACGTGTTTCGCGTGGTAGAAATTGGGGTTTGGAGGAACTCGTCGTCATAGTCGCAAAACTCATTATCAAATACAATTTTACCCAAACTCCAAGGGAGTCCCGGGTCGAACATAGGGAGGCAATGTTTACTTTGTTTGATAACTGCACTTCATTTTGTTTCTTTTAGTGTTTTGTTATATATATTGTTTTTATAAAGGATGCAGACAAGATGGATCACAATATAGATGGAATCAAATATGATATATTGCACAAATGTTTATTACAATAATTTATGAAAGCATAAAAGAGAGAGAGGTGAGAAGAAATCTCCCGAATCGACTGTTTGAGGAGACAACGGCACCTGGCAAAAGCTTGGACAAAGGAGCTGAGGAGCGGAACATTGGAGGTGAGATGCAGGAGGACGCCAGGTAGAGGAATGCTTCACCAAGGCTATGGAATGGAGGTGAGGAGGTAAAGGGGATCTGCTACCGGAATGGAGGTGGGAGGACGGCTCCAAGGCAACCTATGAAGGTGATGGGATGAGGGACGAATATTTGGTGGGATAAAGGAATGCTACACTAATAGGAGGCCTTTGGAGCTTAAGAGTAAGCTCTAATGGAGCTTTGGTAGGCTACTAGAGCTTAGGAGTAGGTGGGAGTAGAGTAGGTAGAGATGAAGAGGAATGGGGGGTGTAGGGGTGTTTATATAGTGGTGGAATGGAGGTGGTTTACGTGCACGGGCCTTTAGTGACATTAAGATGTCGCTAAAACATTCACACACTTTGGCTGGCGCTTGGAAGCTTGGCCACAACTGGCATAGGGTGCGGCGATCGTTGGCCATTGGATTAGGCGTGGATGGTTGTGATCGTGAGAGGAGAATGCACACTTGCCTGCATTTGAAATCTACACCGCTTGCACATGCGTTGGCAACTGTTGGATGATGCATCGCATGGCCGAGACTCGCCTATCGATCACGCTTACCTTGATTTGAATCGTGCACCTCGTGCCCTCGTGAAGATCCGGCAGTCGATAGTGCATCTGCTCGGCTTAAATGAGTGCTTTTGATTGTGCGCGTGCGATTTGGCGTGTGTCCTCGCATCAGTGGGCGATGCCAGATCATGAATGGAGAATCTAGACCACTCGATCAAGATTGAGTGGCCTTATTTCAGCTGGCGCTGAAGCGGGCATGGCGAATTGCAGCTCAAACTCGCGCTCACGGTTTGCAAGTGCTCGTCTTCACCGTTGCACCAAAGTGGCGCTTTGTCAAGTGGAGGGCGGTGCAGTCGCGTGCGCCTTGACTATTGGATGAAGATCCAACGGTCGAGGTGCATCCTTGCTTGAGGTCGGGTGCAATGGCTCAGGTGGGGGGTGGCCTGGATGGCACCACGTGGCACCATCTGGGCTGTCTATTTTCATCTTCTTGTAGAGGGTGCTATGGAGCTCTGATCGAGGTGATTTTCACGTTGACGGACTGTGATTGTCGCTCCGGATTCATCCGTATAGCCGGATTCTTCATCCAAAGCCCGTAAAGATGTCGCACTACCTCCTGGCCATGTAAAGTAGAAGAATTAATGTACATAATACACAACTATCTTAAATGCCATGCAATGGATGTTATGCAGTATTTATAACATAATATACAATGCTAAGCCTAGGAACTATCATAAATAAGCATTTATCATGAATTCATGTGTGTTTATCATACCCCCATTGATAGAGGATCTGAAGATATGTAATATAGCTATCTACGTGCACAAAAATACTTAAGCACAATGTTAGTAATAACAAAAATATTTGCACGAACAATTCAAATCACAAAGGACACAAAATGTATAGTGGTTCCTCTCCCTTGGGTACTCCACTACCTAAGTCTCCCAACTTAGGATTTTTAACCCAATTCTCTCAACCCCGAGAGAATCAATTTACTAAACCGAGGTAATTAATGAGTTACCTCAACCCAAGTACAATAATGGGTTTGTTACATCCCAAAGAGGAACAAGCTTAAATACAAAAGAAGTACAGGTGTAAGACAAAAGGAATCTTACAACTAAAACCTAAGCCTCTCAATAATAATTAAAAGATGATACCAATTTGAGAGCCTAGAATGAGCGTGAATCGCTTCGTAGATGCATGAGAAAAATATGTCGTTGAAGTGTTTGCAAAAGCGTAGAGAGAATGAGAGCAGCAAACTATTTCTTCTCTTGAATATGTGGTGGAGAAATGTAATATAGCTCTAGAATTTTTCTTCTCTATTTCTTGTGTTTCTTGTATGCAAACAAAGAGTCCTAGGGTCATTTTATAGAGTTTAGGACCTAGGATACTCGTCTACTAGACATTGGGAATTAATTCCCAACGTTCATATTGTTGGAATTAATTTTCTAGTCATTCAGTTTTGAGCCAACGGCTACCTGGTACCGGTACTCATCATGGGTACCGGTACTTGTGACTCCTATGCTTGGAATTCTTTGGGCACAGTAACCTACCTGTACCGATACTCATCATGGGTATTGGTACTTGTAAGGTTTAGGCCAGAATTAAGCCTTCAACCTGTGGCCAACCTGTACCTGTAGTCATGGTTAGTACCAGTACTTGTTGTTCACAGTTTGAGACGAATTCTCAAACTTGTGCCTTTCAAATACCAGTACTGATGAACAATACCGGTACTTGCTTACAAGTACCTGTTTTAAGTATTTTAATTGATTATGTACTTTGAAAATGTTCGCAATATAAATCCTAATTTATTTTTAATTGATTTTACGATCTAAGTTATGATTCTTTTGTTAAGAGTCATATACAATCTATAAAAATAAAATCTAAACTAAATAAACTAAAGGTCGAAGATGATCTTCTTCACTTCGACTTATCCTTGTCATCTTGCCTCTTTCTTATCATGATCTTCTCCTTTTCATCAAGCTTCCTTCTTATCATGATCTTCTCCTCCATCATTTCTTGTTTGCCTTGCTTCTTCACCTAAATCTGAAAAACACTTAATGCAAACATTAATTCATAATAATTTTGTTAACACCAAAACAAGATGTGGAACAAGGTTCCAACAATCTCCCCCTTTTTGGTGTTGACAAAACTATCTTGCAAATAGATAATTAGAAAATTTAATAATGTTATATGAAGGAAAAATTTTCATTTTAATCCTCCCCCTCAATATAAGCTCCCCCTAAAAATATTACTATTTTCCCTTTATTTTTCTCCTCCTTTTTGTCAATCACAAAAAAATGAAGAAATATCATACAATAAAATTTACCAATAGTAAAATGATGATTGTGGGTACCAAGCTCCGTTAGGCCATCGTTCTTGGTCTTCATTCAACCTATAGAAAGGTTGAAATGTTCCATTGTGTGCCTTGCACACCCATTGATCTCTTTAATCTATTCCTGCAAAATAAATATCTTTTCTAGGTACCTATTTTCTTTTGGGTCCTTGATGGTTAGTACCTTTCAAATCCTTAGGTTTATAGATCACTTTAGTGTTAGATCTATAATTCTTAGGATTCTTGACCTTTTGATAAATCCATGCATGTCTAAGTGCATGTGATTTATTTTGTGTGTTCTTCTTATTATTGAACTTGGCTTTTAAATTATTACAAAATTCCGTATTCAGCCTAGTTGTTGTTTTTAAATTATTCAAAGTGTCCTTAAAGTGTTCATAAATATCTTCTAATTCTACTATTTTTGCATGTAATTGATTGTTAGTTTCTTTGGACATATCTAATTCTATTTCTAGACAAGATTTCTCTATTTCTATAGTTCTATAACTATCATGCAAAACCTTATTTTCCTTTTTAAATGACTTAGCTTTATGATATAGTTTTTTGTATGCTTCTAATAATTCTTCAAATGAAAAATCAGGGTTTACCTCTTCTTCTGTATCCTCTGAAGTTGCAACAAGATAAAGGTGTGCGACCTTATCTTCATTCGATTCACTGGAGTCGGTGTCCATGTCAGAGTCTCTACCATCCTATGTCACTTTAAATGCTTTCTTCTTCTTCTTCTTCTTCTTGAGCTCCTTTGTTTCTTTCCTATTGTCCTCCTTCTTGTTTAAGGGGTAATCCTTTCGCAAGTGGCCCTTTTTCTTGCACTCATAGCAAATAATATTAGTTGAAATTTTATTGACTTGCTTACCTTGTTTCTTAAGAAATTTTTGGAATTTCCTAGTAAGCATCTCCATTTCTTCATCTTCGGATTCCGAGGTTGTTGAGTCTGAGTCCTCCTTAATTTCTTTAAAAGCAATATGCTTCCTTTTGCTAGACATCTTTTCCTCATCGTTCTTCTTCATGTTTTCTAGTTGGACTTCGTAAGCCATAAGACTGCCAACTAGATCATCCAATGGGAGAGTAGAGAGGTCCTTTGCCTCTTGGATGGCTGTGGTCTTTGGAGACCAATCACTTGTAAGAGATCTTAAGATCTTCCTTACAAGCTGCTCCTCTTTCAGCTTGACTCCTAGGTTCTTCATGGGGTTAAGAATTTCCCCAAACCTCGTATACATATCCTTGATTGTTTCACCTTTCTCCATCCTAACACACTCATAATTTTCTGTTAGAATAGAGATACGAGTTTCCTTTACCTTGTTTGTACCTTCGTAGGTGACCTCGAGAGTGTTCCAAATTTCGTATGCGGATTCGCGTGCCGAAATTCGATTGAACTCTTCCCTTGACAACGCACAATAGAGTGAGTTCATCACCTTCGCGTTGCCCACGATCCTTTTCTTCTGATCCATTGTCCTTGCTACTCCTTCTTGTGGCTCCAAATCAGAGTACTTCTCTCGAATGAGGGTGCAAAACTCCTCATCCATTGCTTTGAGGAAGACTTGCATCCTCCTCTTCCAATACCCATAGTCCGTCCCATCGAAATAGGGAGGACGGGTCGATGATTGTCCTTCCGTGCGCCTTGATGTGGATGCCATTGCGAGCAAGAGTTTTTACTTCTTCTCGCTACTCGCTCTGGTACCACTTGATAGAGGATCTGAAGATATGTAATATAGCTATCTACGGGCACAAAAATACTTAAGCACAATGTTAGTAATAATAAAAAGATTTGCACGAACAATTCAAACACAAAGGACACAAAGTGTATAGTGGTTCCCCTCCCTTGGGTACTCCACTACCTAAGTCTCCCAGCTTAGGATTTTTAACCCAATTCTCTCAACCCCGAGAGAATCAATTTACTAAGCCGAGGTAATTAATGAGTTACCTCAACCCAAGTACAATAACGGGTTTGTTACAACCCAAAGCGGAACAAGCTCAAATACAAAAGAAGTACAGGTGTAAGACAAAAGGAATCTTACAACTAAAACCTAAGCCTCTCAATAATAATTAAAAGATGATACCAATTTGAGAGTCTAGAATGAGCGTGAATCACTTCGTAGATGCATGAGAAAAACACGTCGTTGAAGTGTTTGCAAAAGCGTAGAGAGATTGAGAGCAGCAAACTATTTCTTCTCTTGAATATGTGGTGGAGAAATGTAATATAGCTCTAGAATTTTTCTTCTCTATTTCTTGTGTTTCTTGTATGCAAACAAAGAGTTCTAGGGTCATTTTATAGAGTTTAGGACCTAGGATACTCGTCTACTAGACATTGGGAATTAATGCCCAACATTCATATTGTTGGAATTAATTTTCTAGCCATTCAGTTTTGAGCCAACGGCTACCTGGTACCGGTACTAAAGTACCTGTACCAGTACTAGCAGCTCACTGCCACCAGTACATGAGTCCCGGTACCGGTACTCATCATGGGTACCGGTACTTGTGACTCCTATGCTTGGAATTCTTTGGGCACAGTAACCTACCTGTATCGGTACTCATCATGGGTATTGGTACTTGTAAGGTTTAGGCCAGAATTAAGCCTTCAACCTGTAGCCAACCTGTACCGGTACTCATTGTTAGTACCAGTACTTGTTGTTCACAGTTTGAGACGAATTCTCAAACTTGTGCCTTTCAAATACCAGCACTGATGAACAGTACCGGTACTTGCTTACAAGTACCTATTTTAAGTGTTTTAATTCATTACGTACTTTGAAAATGTTCGCAATATAAATCCTAATTTATTTTTAATTGATTTTACGATCTAAGTTATGATTCTTTTGTTAAGAGGCATATACAATCTATAAAAATAAAAGCTAAACTAAATAAACTAAAGGTCGAAGATGATCTTCGTCACTTCGACTCATCCTTGTCATCCTGCCTCCTTCTTATCATGATCTTCTCCTTTTCATCAAGCCTCCTTCTTATCATGATCTTCTCCTCCATCATTTCCTATTTGCCTTGCTTCTTCACCTAAATCTGAAAAACACTTAATGCAAACATTAATTCATAATAATTTTGTTAACACCAAAACAAGATGTGGAACAAGGTTCCAACACCCATGCTTACTTTTTGCTAGTCCATAGCAAAATTAACATAAATGCTATGTATAAAAGTAGAATCAAGATTCGATTACTTAGGCAAAATTTGTCAATTGCTTTAGAAAATCTCAACCCCGCAACCTAATTATAAAAACTCAATAGTGTCCGGGTGTCTACCATAATGCAAACCACCCAAGCAATCGCCTTATTTGAAAAGAGAAGATACACAATTTTTTTTTCTATTGTTTTTGTACTTTTGGAGTTTTAGAGTTTTGGAATAACTTTTTACGGCTACCCGACCCTCCCAAGACACGAAAATGACTCTAAGTGCTAAGCATCTAGTGAAAAGAGTGAAAGACTCACTAGGCGGCCGTTAAAATGGAATTCGGGTTTCTACGACCCTAGGTGACCTTGCCTAAAGGTTTATCTTTTCGAACGGTAGCTTTCACCCTACTTTTATTTATGGGGTCAACATAAGGGCGAACCCAGTGTATATCTCTCCGATTTATTCTACTTCCCTTCTTCTTCCCCAAGTGTTTTGGGAATTATTGTGCATTTTTGTGAGCTGGGAACCCAGTGTATATCTCCCTGATTTATTCTACTTCCCCACTTCTTCCCTAAGTGATTTAGGAATTATTGTGCATTTTTGTGAGCTAGGCTTTGGACAACGGGCCAATAGGCTGCTACCTACGGTAACTTGCCAACCATACTCATGCGGTGAAGTGTGGTTTTATTTATTTATTATTATTATTTTTTATTGTCTCCTTTTTCTTTATTATTATTTTTTAAGTAGGTGGCTTCCCTAATCTAAGATTTACCTAAAGGTAGTATGAAGAAAATGGTCTTGCGGCTGGGCTCTGGACAACCAGTCGATGAGCTATTACCACTGACAACTTGCCAACTATACCACCCTAGATGGTGCATTAGCTACCTAATTTCCGAAGAAATCGTCGAAAAGTGAGTCAGTGCAAAAAGTGTGTAGATGCTTAGGCTTAAAGTTCCCTCAAATCAGAGGGCAGGTTGATAAGTCGTATAGTTATCACCCCAATTTATTGATCAGTTTAAAATAGAATTACTTGGCGAGGACTCGAGACTAAGTCCACATTCGAGTGGACACCCAAGCTAATTAAGTCTAAAGACCTGAAGAGTTTAAGTATTCAGGTCTCAAAGTATCAATTCCTAAAGTTTGCAACTCCTAATGCCTAAGTTCTCGTCTCCTAATTCTTTTTTTTTTAAGATGAAAAATAGGAAATTACTGTTACGGCTGACAAAAAGATTCATAAGAAATATCCACCTTCCATACTTAGCTAATGCAATGTCCTCATTGTTAAAAATGAAAGCATGCAGAAGAGTAGAAGTGGAAGTATAGCAGCTGGTTTCTATGAGATTCTGGTTAGCTTGGAACAGTCTTTACACATGATGAGTTTAGTGCCTTCAGCTAGGCGATGATCGGCCCGAGGTCGTTAGGGCAAGGTAAGAGAAACCTTGTCCGAGATAGGTTCAGGGAGCACATGGTCAACAAAGGGTTTGAGACGCTGTCCGTTGACCTTGAAGGAATTACTCATCTTTGGGTCAGAGATTTCAACGTCCTCGTTAGGGAAAATCCTCTCAATAATGAACGGGTCATCCACTTAGACCTAAGCTTACCGGGGAAGAGCTTTAGTCGAGAATCGAAAAGCCAGACCTTCTGGTTCAGCTCAAAGTTCTTACGTGAAATCATCTGGTCATGGAGAGCTTTGGTCCTTGCCTTATAGATTCTGGCATTTTCGTAATCATCATTCCTAAGCTCCTCCAACTTAGATAGTTGGAGTTTCCTGGTCTTCCCGACCAACTCTAGGTCAAAATTACATTTTTTGACGGCCCAAAATGCTCGGTGTTCTAGCTCTACGGGTAAGTGACATTCCTTACCAAACACCAGACATAATGGAGACATACCGATAAGCATTTTGTACATCGTATGGTAGGCCCAAAGAGCATCGGCTAGCTTTTGGGTCCAATCCTTCCTAGCAGGCCTTACTATTTTCTGCAAAATGTTTTCGATCTCCCAATTGGAGACCTCGGCCTGTCCGTTCGTCTGAGGGTGGTAGGATGTGGAAATCCGATGACTCACCCTGTATTTCCCCAGTAAATTCCGAAACTGGGCATGAATGAAATGTGTGCCACCATCACTGACAATCGCCCGAGGAATCCTAAACCGACTGAAGATATTCTTCTTCACAAAATCGATGACCACCTTGTGGTCATTGGTTCGGGTGGGGATTGACTTAATCCATTTAGACATGTAATCAACATCCACTAGAATATACTAGTGTCCAAATGAAAGAGGAAAAGGTCCCATGAAGTCAATGCCTCAAATGTCGAAAATTTCGACGAAAAGTATTGGGTTTAGGGGCATCATATCTCTCTTAGCTAAGTTCTCGAGTGTCTGGCATTGAGTGCACGACTTTGAGAATTCCTGGGCATCCTTAAATAACGATGGTCAATAGAATCTAGATTGCAAGATTTTTTCTACTGTCTTTTTCTTGGAAAAGTGTCCACCACGCGCAGAAGTATGGTAGAACTCAAGTATACAATGGAACTCAATTTTCGGGACGCATTGTCGAATAATCTAGTCTTTGCCGATGTGGTATAGCTCGAGATCATCCCAAAAATAATATTTGGCTTCAGACACAAGTTTGTCATGTTGTTGTTTGGTCCAATCTTAGGGGATTTGACCAACGGCCAAATAATTGACGATATTCGCAAACTAGGGGATTCAGATACCTGAGATTGTAAGGATAGTCTCATCCAGAAAAGTGTCTGAAATAGGGATATCTAGAAGAGGAGAATCAGGTAGGATTCTCGAGAGGTGATCCGCCACTACATTTTGTGCACCGGCTTTATCCTTGATTTCAAGATCAAATTCTTGAAGTAACAGAATCCAACAAATAAGTCAGGGCTTGGCATCCTTTTTGGCCAAGAGATGTTTCGAGGTCGAGTGGTTGGTATAAATGATTACATGAGAACCTAAAAGATACGCCCTGAAATTTTCCAAAGCGAAAACTACAGCTAGCAATTCTTTCTCAGTAATGATGTAGTTCCTCTGGGCCTCATCCAGAGTCTTGCTAGCATAGTAAATCATAAAGGGCTTTTTCTCAATCTTTTGACCCAAGACAGCCCCGATGTCATAATCAGATGCGTCAGCCATAATCTCAAATGGGGTTGTCCAAACCGGTGGTTGCAACATCGGGGCACAGGTGATTGTCGTTTTTAACAAATCAAATGCCTTACAACATGATTCATCAAACTCGAATGGCGTGTCTTTGGCCAGAAGGTTACTCAAGGGTCGAGCAACCTTCGAGAAGTCCTTGATGAATCTTCTATAAAAACCCACATGCCCAAGGAAAGAACGGATCTGTTTCACGGATGTGGGTGGAGGAAATCTAGGGATAGCATCCACCTTAGCTTTATCAACCTCAATACCCCGACTAGAGACCACATGACCCAGAACAATGCCTTCCTAAGTCATAAAGTGGCTCTTTTCCCAGCTAAGGACCAGACATGTCTTGATGCACCTCTAGAGGATCAATTCAAAATTAGTGAGGCAAGACTCGAAAGAATCTCCGAAAATGGAGAAATCGTCCATGAACACCTCAAGGCAATCTCCCACCATGTCAGAAAAGATGGCTAGCGTGCACCTTTGAAAAGTTGCAGGTGCATTGCAAAGCTTGAATAGCATTCTACGGAATGCAAAGGTTCCATAGGGACATATGAAAGTTGTCTTTTCCTGGTCTTCGGGATGGATAGGGACTTGGTTATATCCCGAATAACCATCCAGGAAGCAAAAGTATTTTTGTCCAGCTAACCTTTCTAGGATTTGATCGATGAATGGAAAGGGAAAGTGATCCTTTTTGGTGGCTGTGTTTAGCTTCCTATAGTCAATATAGACTCTCCAAGCAGAAGTTGAATGAGTGGTGAAGGTTTTTCCTTTCTTGTTAGTCGTAACGGTTATTCCCGCCTTCTTGGGTACAATCTGAATGTGGCTAACCCATGGATTATCTGAGATTGGGTATATAATTCTAGCATCTAGCCACTTGATTATCTCCTTCTTGACCACTTCTCGCATATTCCGATTTACTCTCCTTTGCATTTCGTGAGAAGGGCAGGATTCATCTTCCATGAAAATACCATGATTACAATAAGATGGCTCGATCCCCCTAAAATCATGGATGGTCCAACCAATTGCCTTCTTATTATTCTTAAGGACCTTAATCAACCTCAATTCTTGCTCCTTAGTTAAATCAGCACTAATAATCACAGGGAGCGTGTTCTCAAGTCTTAAGAACTCGTATTTCAAATTTTTAGGCAATGGTTTCAATTCAGGCTGAGGTGGGTTTAGTATCGAAGGTAGGGAGGATGCTGAAGAAGATTCATCAAAACGATCCAGTGGAAGAGGCTAGAAATGAACAAAATCAACAGCCTCTTCAGAATGTGGCAGGTTTGCCATGGAGGGTTGTGGGTTGGGTTCGCTAAAGTTGGTGGAGTCCTCGAGTGCACTGATCGTCATACAAGTCTCAAAATCATGGTCCTCGAGCTCCTCAATGAATCCACATCCTCAAATCCTCTTATCGCCTTAAAAATATCCAGAGTTAGCTTCTTATCCCCAAAGGTGATCTCCAAACTACCGCTCTCGCAGTTTATGTAACGCCTTGGCAGTAGCTAGGAACGGGTGCCCCAGAATGATGGGCGTGTTCCTCAAGTCATTAGGTACATCTATGTCAAGGACCAGGAAATCTACAGGAAAATAGAAATCCTTGACCTTGACGATTACATCCTCAATAATGCCCTTTGGTGTGGTGACCAAACGGTCCGCTAATTGTAGCGTTAGTGAGGTTGGCCTAAGTTCACCTAACCCAAACCTCTCATAAAGAGAAGTCGGGATTAGGTTGATGGATGCACCTAGATCCAATAGTGCCCTATCAAAAGTGTATTCCCCAATAATGCATGAGATCAAGGGGGCACCTGGATCTTTCTTCTTTTGAGTAAGGTGAAGCAGGATCATAGAACTTGCCTGCTTAGAGAGAATCACCTTCCTTGGAGTGGGTTCTCTCAGCTTATGCTTTTGGGTACATAGTTCTTTCAAAAATTTAGCGTAAGTTGGGTTATGCTTAATAGCATCGAGGAGCGGAATATTGATCTCTACGCTCTTGAATAAATTTAGGAGCTCCTCGTTGCTATCTAAGGTTTTCTTCTTCTTGGTTTTCAATAGGGCTTCAAGGAATGGGATATGGGTAGTGTCTTCAATTTTCGATCCCTAGGCTTTATTGTCTTCTTCAATCTCCTACTTCTCTCTCTCAAGCTCCCCAAGGTTTTGGCTTCTAGAAGGTAATTCAGGGTACTAGGTCTGCTTCCACTTCTCAAGGTGATGAAGTTTGCAGAGTCATATGGGTTCAAGTCTTTAGGTGGGTTAGTGAAGATTGGAGGGCCTTGGTTGGTCATGTAACCAGAAGAAGAAGAAGAGGAGGAACCCTGCTCAACCACCTGAGCATGTGCCTATGGGTCCCTTTGATTTCCGTACCCTTGGGCTTGTCGGGACTCGAATAGGTTATGTTAATATGGTGAAATTATCGTTGAAGTGAGTATAGTGGTTAACTTAAATCGAGCCTAACCATCTTTTTACAAATTTTTTTTTTAACCTGGCCTACTTAATTTAATCTTGATCACTTTTAGGCCCAGGGTCGATCTCAGGGAGGCAGGGATTAAAGGTGAATAAGTTTCTACACCTTTCCTACAACGAATCTCTTCCATGCGTTTATTATGTTTTTGGTTTTTTTCTATTTAAGATTTTTTTGCTGATAATTTTGTCCTTGAGGTACACCCTCAAAATCAGGTCCTTGGCTTCGAGCCAAATTGTTCTTGGCTTTAAGCCAAATTAGGGTTCCAAAAACTGGTCTTGCTATTCGCAAGATTGAGTACTTGCAAGATAAGGATTATCTTTTCTCTTTTACCCTTTTTTTTAATCTTTTTAATAGCAGGAAACGCAAGAGAAATAGAAACTAGATAGGTTGCTTTTAAAGAAATAAATATAGTCTATATATATATTATATATAGGGGTGGGGGTGGAGGTGGAAATGGTGTGTAGCACATTGTCGAGCTGGTCCACGTCTAAAAAGACGCAAACAATAGGATGAAGTGCCGTGTGGAGTGTAGGATGGATGTGTGGAAGTGTGTGCGAAGGCACTTTCTCTATGCGGGTATCAGTGAATATCAGCAACTGGTGCAGATATTCCCACAGTATAATGCGTGGTGGAGTGACTAGTGTGTATTGATGAAGGTAGGTGATATGTATGTAAATATATATATATATATATATATATAGATGTATATATGTATGTATATATATATGTGTATATATATATAGATAGGGTTGTAACTATATAGATGTATATATATATATATATGTATATATATATATATAGATATATTTGTATAAGTATCTTTGTATATAGATATATATATATATATAGATAGGTATATATATATATATATATATGTATTTATATCTATAAATATATATGTATATATGTGTGTATATATGTATAAGTAATATATATATATATATGTATATGTATGTATATGTATATATACTTATATTTAGTTGTATAGGTATTAATATATATATATATATATATATATAAATATATATGTATAAGTATGTATAAGGGTGTACAAGTGAGTGTGAGTGTACAAGTGTGTGTGTGTACGAGTGTGGTGTGTCTGCTGGAGAGTGTGCGAGAGAGAGAGAGCTGGAGAGTTTAAGGTGTCTGGCGGCTGCTGGCATCGTTTGATGGCCCAGGCACAGGTGCAGGCGCACTGAAGGGACTACGTGCAGGCGCTGGAGTGAGCGCGCGGTCCTTGCGTCGCGCGCAGGCTGGTGCGGGAGTGCAGCGCAGCGCGTTGCGGTTTGGAGCGGGTGCGGTTGCAGACGCAGGCGCGGGCGCTAGAGCGGGTGCGGGCGTGGACGCAGGCGCTGCGCTGATTGGCTAGAGGCGGTAGTGGCGAGGGGAGAGAGCGCGCGGTGATTGGATAAGTGAGAAACTCTCTGGTCACCGCACTGTAGCTACAGTGTCGCGTAGAGATGCACGAACAGTAGCTATAGTGCCGCGCGGCTTGGACAACTGGTTGCGGCCGATTCTGCGTGAGCGGGCGCGCTAGAAGGTGCCTACGCGCTTGGAAGGGGGCTGCGGACGGTGCTGGCGTGTGCCCGGGCTGCTGCTGCTGCTGGAGCTCCGGAGCTTGGAGCTTCTGGCAATGGCGATGGGGTTCAGCAGTTGAAACAGAGGGTGAACCACCACGCCCACCTACTCTTGGATAAGCTGGGCGGTGGTGGAACTCACAGTGGTGGTCGTGGGACCACTGTGAGCCTGCTCCTGCCCACAGTGTATCTCTTCAGTGGGAAGAGGTACTGCGTATGGAGGGGAGAGGGGAGGAAGATGGCCTGGATGAAGGTGGCTGCTGTCTTGTGTGTGCCAGCCTCCCCTCGCAAGGAAGAGGGAAGGGCTTTTTAAAGGAGAGGGAGGCATGCCACGACCATGCCCTGGGTGTGCATGACTAGCCATGCAGCTAGCAGAGCATGCTGCTGGCAGAGAATGGCACAAAGAAGAGCAAGCCCATGCCCTGAGCCGCGCGAGGGAGAAGAAATTCAAAGCAAAAATAAAAAAATGAGGATGGTGAAATTGCGAGGCAGCACTTGAAGAAGATGTTATTTACATGGCCAATTATTCACCCTCCTCCCCTCTCAAATAAATGCATGCATGTGTCAATTTTACAAATGCAACTATAGCTACCTAATATGCAATGGTAGTGCTAGGAAATAACACAAGATGGCATATTTGTTGGTATATTTTTGCTGTGCAATTAGGGTTCTATTGCCCTGATTTTGCACATGCGCGAGTTGGGTACAGGTTGGGATGGTAGAGATTCGGGTTGTCAGGTGTTGGCAATAAACCCAGATTGCAAGTTGTATAGTGATGCTTTCATTTGCTGCATAAGCTGAAGCATGGACCCTTGCATTTCCACCATCTGTCGATTTAAAGCAGCCTGCTTTGTAGATTGTTGGGCATTCCAAGATGGCTAAGTAACCGGTCTCGAGGAAAACTGGGTGTATACTTGACCCTAGCCCACAGGTCTTTGCCTACTTCCTCCAACCTGAGTTATAAGTGTTGGAATACGAGTTGAACCTAACATTCTCTTGCATTGCATATGCATCCTCATATGGCGAGGATGGAGAGAAGGAAGGATCAGAAAAACTGGGATCAAAGGCCACAGTTTAGAACCCATAATGTTCCAAGAAATCCTAGCTCACAGGGTTAACCAATTCAAGTTGGTTCACGAACTCCTGCCTCGTGGGAGCTCGTGAGGAATGGAATCCTGAAGTCTGGGATTGAGTAGGTGTAGAACCTCATGATCATTTGCTCTTGGTTCACATTCCTTGCTTTGGTGGTCTAAACCAAAGTGGTCAGATCCTCCAAGTGCTGGAATGGGTCCTCCAAGCCAAGCCCATGGAAATGCTTAATCAAACTTAAGACTTAGGGCTTGATTTCTATGTCTCCGGTGGGAATCATGATGCCAGGACGTTCCCCATAGTTTGAAGGATCATAGAAATCCTTCAAGGGTCGAGCACCCTGACCATTCATTCATTGGAACCATTGCTGCATCTGCTGCAATTCTTTCAACTGCCTCTGAATCAGCTCCTGCTGGTTCGGGGGAGGTGGTTGTTGATCAGCCATGGGATCTGCTTGCTATAGCTCAACCTCGGCCTCTGGGAATGGTCTAAAGGTCCTTCCAATCTAGGGTTCAATGACCTCCTTCCAAGCATACACTGGAAGGAAGTCGGAAGGATGGGGAAAAGAAGGAACCCTGCAGCACAAAAAATATAAGCCTGTCCTTAGGTTGGGTGGCCTAAAGGTCTACAAACTCTCAGAATCCGTCTTAAGATTATGGATGATTTACTCTACTTATATCCAGGCAATCCAACCAGTTAGAAGGAGGGACTGGGGAGAAGGTTCTTCCTTTAGCTTACGCCTCCGGTTCCTAGTGTACCCCCTAGCTGCGGTCGTTTGACGCTACTCCCCTAGCTAGACATCCGATTGACTAGTATAACCAGGTTAATCATGAACAATCTCAATCTGGATCCCAACGAGCGAACCAGTCCTTAGAGCCAACATCTAATCAATTTTAGTTAGGCTTGGGATATTGGTGCTTCTGGAATGTGATGGGCGCTTAATGAGTTGTGCCCTTAATGATTTGTTTGAGAATGTGTGTATGTGCACAACCAAAACGTTTTCAAGCAAGATTATTGAGGATGAGGTGAATTTTAGGGTTCGAATCTTGCTTAGTAGCTTTTAGGAGTCAAATATTAGGTATATACAACAAAGTTTTGTGAGGCAAACCAAGTTTTGAAAGAGCAAATTCAAGTGTTTTTCCTTTATAAATCAAGAAAATATGGAGTGCCTAGCTTGACCTAAATATTGAATCTCTTTTAAATTAGGTGGTGTGGCCCAAATAATTCAATAAATCGGCCCAAATGCACCACCTATTAAGGCACACAAAAAGGCGATTAACCTAATATGATTTCTACTACTTTATGTGTTGAATTGGTGTATCGGTTCCACAGGTTGGAATCCCGGTTGAGTAGATGAAAATCAAGTCAGGTTATATGCTTCAAATGTGGGTGTATAAAGTGTGCATATTGATTCGTCCCACAGAAAGTATCTTTTTTTTTTATATAAAATACGGGGGTGAGATGAGTGGAGGTGGCAAACAAGTCAACCAAAGTCTATCCTAGGGTTTATGCAAGCACCTAAGTAGATTTGATCTTGGTTATGAGTGTGGCAAAATGAAACAAGTGAGGGGGATGTGGGGGACACTTACAAAGTACTCTACTCGCACTTTACTCCGATCTACCACACTTGGATCTCCATGCTAGGGTACTTGCAAGACAATAGATCATAGATAAGAGGGGTTAGTAATATGTAAATGCAAAGAAGTGCAGAAAACAAGAAAGTAAATTCTGTTGCCTCCCTAGCAACGGTGCCAAAATGATTAACGTGTTTTGCGTGGTGGAAATTAGGGTTTAGAGGAACCCATCGTCGTAGTCGCAAAACTCGTTATCAAATACAACTTTATCGAAACTCCAAAGGAGTCCCAGGTTGATCACAGGGAAGCAACGTTTACTTTGTTTGAAAATCGTGCTTCATTTTGTTTCTTTTTGGTGTTTTGTTATATATATATTTTTTATTTTTATAAAGGATGCAAACAAGATGGATCACAATATAGATGGAATCAAATATGATATTGCACAAATGTCTATTACAATAATCTACAAAAGCATAAAAGAGAGAGGTGAGAAGGAATCCCCTGAATCGGTTGTTCAACGAGACGACGATGCCTGGTGGAAGCTTGGATGAAAGAGTTGAGGAGCAGGATGATGGAGGTGAGATGCAGGAGGACTCTAGGTAGAGGAATGCTTCACCGAGGCTCTAGAATGGAGGTGAGGAGGCGGAGGCGATCTACTACCAGAATCGAGGTGGGAGGATGGCTCCAAGGCAACCTATGAAGGTGATGGGATGAGGGATGAATATTTGGTGGGATAAAGGAATGCTACACTAATAGGAGGCCTTTGGAGCTTGAGAGTAAGATTTAATGGAGCTTGGGTAGGCTACTAGAGCTTAGGAGTAGGTGGTAGTAGAGTAGGTAGAGATGAAGATGAATGGGGGGTGTAGGGGTGTTTATATAGTGGTGGAATGGAGGTGGTTTGCATGCACGGGCCTTTAGTGACATTTAAGACGTCACTAAAGACCCTCCAGAGACTTTGCTAAAGCATTCACACGCTTTGGCAGGCGCTTGGAAGCTTGGCCACAGCTGGCATAGGGTGCGGCGATCGTCGGCAGTTGGATCAGGCGTGGACGGCTGTGATCGTGAGAGGAGAATGTGCGCTCGCCTGCATTTGAAATCCACACCTTTGGCACGTGCATTGCAGCCGTCGGATGATGCATCTCACAGTCGAGACTCGCCCGCAAATCGCGTGTGCCTTGATTTGGATCGCGTGCCTCACGCCTTCGCAAGGATCCAACGGTCAACAGTGCATCCGCTCGACTTAAATGAGCACCTTTGATTGCGCATGTGCGATCTAGCGTGCGTCCTCGTGTTGGTGGGTGGCATCAAATTGAGCATGGAGAATCTCGACCGCTCGATCGAGATCGAGCAACCCTATTTCAATTGGCACTGTAGCGAGCGCGGTGAATTGCAACTCGAACTCGTGCTCACAGTTTGCAAGTGCTCGTCTTCACCGTTGCGCCAAAGCGGCGCCTTGTCGAGTGGTGGGTAGTGCAGTCGCACGCCCTTGAACCGTTGGATGAAGATTAAACGGTCGAGGTGTATCCTTGCTTGAGGCTAGGCGTGATGGCTCAGGTGGGGGTGGCCTGGATGGCACCACGTGGCGCCATCTAGGCCATTCGTCTTCATCTTCTTGTAGAGGGTGCTACGGAGCTCTGATCGAGGTGATTTTTGCATTGACGGATTGTAATTGTCACTCTAGATTCATCCGTACGGTCAGATTCTTCATCTGAAATCCGTAAAGATGTCACACTACCTCCTGGCCATGTAAAGTGGAAAAATTAATGTAAATAATACACAACTATCCTAAATGCCATACAATGGATGTTATGTAGTATTTATAAAATAATATGCAATGCCAAGCCTAGGAACTATCATAAATAAGCATTTTATCATGAATTCATGTGCGTTTATCATATGAGTTTCCCTATGTCTCACAATTCATTTCTGATTTTTCCTCGCATATTTTTCATCGATCACCCATTCATCAGAGATCAAATCAGATCTCATGCTCTTGAGCATTCAGATTTGATTTTAGTGCCCGATTTCATTTGAGGGCCATCTTACTCATCTCACTTGTTCACAATGATCCTCTAATGGTTTTGAATGAAGTTCTCTTGGTTTGAAAGATTTGAGGATTTCAAGTTTGATTTTAGTGGATTTTATTGTGTGATCTAAACTCTCTCTTCGCACTGTCTATGGCGCAAGCGAGAGAGTAGGTCATAGTTCTCCTTGGTTTTTGAGCTTTACTCGAGAGGGAATGAATCCCAAATCTATCAGAGAAGATTTGAGATACTTCTAAATTTAGATTTTATTTTAATTGAAACCCTGATTTGCATCTTCATCTTACATTGTCTATAATGTAAGATGAAAAGCATGTTAGGATTTCAAGGACTTTTTGGGAGATTGATCTGAATTCCTTTTGGTTTTCAGACTGGTTTCATGAGATTGATGGGATAGTTGATGAGGATTTTAACTCTTGAAATTGAGTTTGAATGGATTTTCAGATTAATCATGTTTTTAAACCTTTGCTTGAATATGTGATTTTAGTGTTAAAATATCCCACATTAGTACATAAAAGAGCTACAACAGCAGCAACATTTTATGGGATTAACTTTGATTTCAAGCAATGGAAAATTGGAGCATGCTTTTCATTGGATTTCAAATTCTGATTTGAAACCTTCTCTTCATGTTGTCTATAGCATAAGAGAGTTTAAGTCAATCTTTCCTTTGTGTTCTGCAAATATGATTTGGATTGGAATTTGAATTAGATCTGGATTTTCATGGCAGTAATTAGATTGAGTTTATTTAGCAAAAGCTGACCATTTGAATTTAAGATCATAATAGCCTTAATTAATCTGATCAAAGCAAGGTCAGCAACAGATGTAGCTGTTGGTTGCTAAAATAGCTGTAGCATGGATGTAGGTTGTTTGATCAGTTGTTGCATCAACTAATCTGGGTTGAATCAGATAGCAACTATAGCTGCAGCAGCAGTTGATGCTATAATCTTGCATCAGCCACTGATTTGGCTGAACTGAGAGCAATCTGAAGTGGATTTTGGATGAGGATTTGAAGCTGACTCTGTGTGCATTGATAGAACTCATGGGAACAAGCATTCATATACCTTTAATTGATTGAAATTCAATTAGGATTGCTTGTAACTTAGTTTTAAATTGCCTAGCTGTCCAACGTGATATTATAATGAAATTAATGATCAAAATCACGTTTAATATGTCAAATATCTCTCATGTGGTGTGCTGAATGCATTGGACTTCCTAAGCTACTATTTCAACTATGAGAACTCATTTTAGTGCCTTAGGTTTTCCTTCCAACATCCTTTAAGGCCTAAAGTTGAGTTGATTCGTAAATAAATAAAAATCTTAAAAATTCACAAAAAGTAAAATAAAGGTGTCTTGAGTAGGATTAGGTATATTTCTAAGTGTATAACAAGTTCAAAGGTAATCTGAACCCTCGGCTTGATAGAACATACCAGCCGACGGTTTAATCTACCTTGGAACCTAATAAAAGAACTAAAAACCACAAATAACAAAAACAACTTTATCTCTCTCATCTTCTACCTCTATTCTATATATAAAAATCATAAAAATCAGACAAGTCCCAAAAAAACCTAAAAATAACCAATATACTATGTATATACTTGTATATATAAATTAAACCCAAGCTATATGTATAAATTATATAATATGTATATAATGTATATAAATAACTTATATATGTATTGTACATATTAAATTAAGTATTTATAATAATTTATTGTATATATAATCTTATTGTATTATTATCTATTAATTTATATAACTTAAAATGTATAATAATCTAAGTAATTACTTAAACCTATTTAAATGTACATAATTATACCTAATACTGTACATATGTATTTATATATGTATTATGTACTATACAGTATCTGTAACTTAATTTAATTAAGTATTTACAGTAGATAATTAAGTTATTAGGTTAATTTGGTAATTTATTAACTTAAAATAAAATAAATTAGTAATTTAATTTAATATTGGAGTAAATTATAATGTACACTTGTATTATATTAAATTAAGTATTTTGAAGTTACTTATATTATATTTATACTGTATTATAGTATTTATAGATTATTTATATGTAAAACTAGCTAAAACATGTATTTAAATCTATATAAATTAAAATAAAGTTCCTAAAATATAATAAAAATATGTAATAAATAATTTATTGTGTATATTAACTCTGCATAAATTCAATTTTGTAATTAAGTCACTAATTTATACGTTACTTAACAGATTAAACTCTAAATTAACATGTGTAAATCGTAAACTTTAACTAATTTTATTATATAATAAATAAGTTATTTATGTAAATTAATTGTACAATTAGGTAGTCCTATATAAGCGATTTACAATGATATAATTTATTTAAAAATCGAACCTGAATTGGGCCCTCAAATCGAGGGCCAAACCCTCTGATTTCGTGCACTATAGACGCAGCAACAATGCTCAAAATAGGGCACTGGATAGTGCCACATCATGTAGTGCTGAAGCTCTAGTGTGGAATATAAGGAATTTGTTGCAAGTGCTTTTCAGTCGTCAATGCGCACGGTGCACCCATCCTCCTCTCCTCTGACACTCTTAAGCATTAATACACAAGCATGATTTGTGAGCAGAGCTTGGGCCGGGGGCCACGCATTGTGCTGGGCATCTGTGGGTCCAATATTAGGCCTAAAATCGGATAAAATGCACAATAAATGAACAAGAAGCTGGTTTAGTAGTAGTCTGGTCTCACCCATATGAGTGTTGTGTATCCCATGAAAGGTTGGTTTGCCAACTAAAAACTAAATTTTTGGTTAATGAATAGTGAAATGAATCAGTTGTGTGGAGAGAGGAAGGCCTAAATTTGACCAAGTGTAGGGAGAGTGGGCAGTGGCTAAGTGTTAGATGAAGAGAGGAGAGGAGTGATCTGCAGGAACTAAGTGTTGAGCCTTGAGAGACTGTGTTGCGTGTGTTGTGTGTGTTGCGTGTGTTTTGATATTATTAGAATTGTGTTGGGGATTTTGACGAAAGATGGAGGGCGACTCGAGGGTGATAGGAGGGAGAAACCATGATGCTGAAGGTTGGACAACCTGGAGATCTAGGGCTTGGAGACGGAAGGAAAGAAGAGGGTACATGGCCACAAGGAGATGGGAGGCAAGCATGGGTCGTGCACATGAAGGCAGGCCTTGGGGCAACAAGGAAATCATGTGCTTTAGGTGTCGATGACAGGGACATGTGGCGACGGTGTGTCGTTATCCCCTTGTATGTCTGGCATGCGGGGGGCATGGCCATAAACGAGATTCATGTATGGCTAACAGAGGGTAGGAGAGGGGAGGGGCTGCCATGTGCACCAGAGCGACAAACTTTGTAGTGCCACCACCACCACCACTGCCTCCACCTGCCTATGGAGGACACACGGTGGATGTTGAAATTCCTATGACAGAAGACATCAGAACGGCCGAGCTTGTATTGAGAGGGCCTCTAGTAGGAGAGGTGATGACTGGTAATCCTTCCTTAGACAAGGTTCATCAACTGGTAAGTTCGCTATCCCTGTTGATCGATGATTGGAAGCTTACGTCCCTCTCTCCTACGTGTTTTATGCTTTTTGGTTTGGGGATGATTGACGTAGAACGTCTACGATTTCGATCAAGTGCTTTTGAGGGGTGTTAATGGTGATATGGAGGTTAGTCTCTCCCTTGGATGGATCTTTGCCTAAGCGGGCACCCCAGAGGGCAGGATCTAGGTTGGGGAGACTGGGAATTAGGGGCCTACCACTACATCTGAGGTCGAAAGAGGTGGTGGCGACCATGATTGCAGGCTTTGCTACGCTGGCTAAAGATGCAGAGGTTGGTCTGATGGAGGGAGATGGTTAGGTTCTGAATGCTTTCAAGGTAGGTTCTGGCCTCGAGAGGCTTATCCTTCGATGTGGGGGGAGCTCGTGGTTACTAATCTTGTCTTTTACAATGGGCGATACTGATGGGGAGATCAATCAGGACAAGACATCTTATGCGGAGGTTGTAAGAGATGAGTCTGTCTTGCAACAGATGGGCCGTGTGACTCCTGATGATGCTCCTGAGTTGAAAAAGTGCAAGGACCACCACCATATGGGGGAGAAGGAGGAAGTGATGGATGTGGCATCAGGAGAGGAAGTCGTGGCTGAGGAAATGGCAGTAGTTGAGTCAGGGATAGCTATAATCGATGAGCGAGTTCTGCAAGAGATTTCTAACAACTCCATAAGACCCCAATCCAGTCTACAAGCTATGGAAGGTTGAAATTCGACGCTGGGTCAGCTGCCAAGGCTGGCATGGCCAGATCCCCATATAAGCTCAGGCAGAGGCAATCGGCCACCACTGTGAGGCTTGATGAAAATGCCATTGCTGCTATTATGAAGGTTGGCAAAGTCCATAGCTCTAATAAGGGGGTAACCCAAGGAGGACGATGAGAGTCCTCTTTTGGAACGTGCGTGGGCTGTGCGACAAGAGCCGGAGGGCATCCCTCTTGAGATATCTGAGGGAATGGGAGATTGATTGTGCTATCATCCAGGAGACGTACATCGAGAGTGAGGATGACAGGGCCTGGTATGATTTGAAGAATGAGGGTACGGTTGAGTGTGTGACACTCAAGTCACAAGGCAGATCATGGGGCATTGTTTTATGGTGGAGAAAAGCTTGTTTATAAGTGTTGGAAGTGCACAAAGCCAGACATATGTTGACTTGTAAGTTCAAAAGATGTCAAGGGGAAAGTGAATATTACTTGACCGGTGTGTATGGCCCGTGTGTTGCCTCTATGAGACACGAATTGTGGGAGGACTGGGCTGTAACCGCTGAGTACATACAAGGGGTTGCATGGCTTGTGGGTGGGGATTTTAATTGTGTTTTAATAGGGAGGGACAGGCCGAATGGTGTGGTGAATAGTGCATCCCTTGGATTCCAATTGATGGTTCAAACTCTTAGCTTGAGTGAGTACCCATCCTTTGGATCTGAGTTCACATGGAGAAATGGAAGTGGCCTTATGTCAAAGATTGACAGATTTTTTGGAAATGCTTGTCTTTTGGACATGTTTCAACTGTCTTCTGTGTCTGGGCTGGAAAGCCCATTTCAGACCACACTCTCTTGGTTTGGGACAGTGGGGAACAAGTGCACATAGGTTCATACTTCAAATTTAGAAGGTCATGGTTGAGAGAACCAGGATTCCGTGAGATGCTTGAGGTGTGGTGGAGGGCCAAGCATGTGGAAGGTTCGGCCACTATCAAACTTGCTATGGTGGAGGGCCAAGCATGTGGAAGGTTTGGTGTTCAATCTTGCAGTGGATGGTCTAGCTAGATACGCTTGCAAACTTTCTGAGGCTGGTGTTATTAGAGGGTATTCAATATCCAGTAGGAGAGCCATGGCTCCTATACTCTAGTATGTAGACGACACGGTCTTTTTTGTTGAGGGGACAAAGGTTGAAGCCCAAGCTTTAGGCCACATGGTTAAGATCTTTAGGGACACTTCAGGTCTGAAATTGAACAGGGAGAAGTCTACTTTGGTTTGTTTTGGTCTCAGCGAGCAAGAACAAGATGTACTCTCAGCTACTTTGGGAACTCCATGTGCCAATCTGCCAATCAAGTACTTGGGATTGCCCCTAAGGTGTTCAAAATTGAGGAAAAGCGACTGGAACGTACTCTTTGATAAGATCTCCATCAAGCTAGAAGGGTGGAACAACAGGTTCTTGTCTAAGGGTGGAAGACTCATCCTGTTGAACTCTATTATTACCTCTATCCCGGTCTTCTATTTTTCCCTATTCAAAGCCCCGAAATCTATTTGGAAGTGCATGGACTTGATGCGAAAGAGGTTCTTCTAGAAGGGTGCGCAACATGAGGGTAGATTTATGCAGCTGCTGAAGTGGGAGCAGCTATGTTGCCCAAGAAAGGATGTGGGTTGGGGATTAAAGCGCTAAAAGAGTTCAATGAGGCCTTACTAATTAAATGGGCCATAAAAATTCTCAATGGGGAAGAGAAATTGTGGACTGAATTCATTAGAGATAGCTATGGCAGCTCCAATAGTGCATTGAGAAGATTACATCCTTCCAAACCATCCCCATTTTGGCATTCTGTTATTTAGGCCCTTAAGAGTAATTAGCATTTACTGTAGCCTGTGTTAGGAGATGGCAAGGTCTTCAATTTCTGGAGGGAGGAGTGGTTGTCGTTGGGCCCCCTGAAGGAATCATACCGGCGGGTGTTCTCGGCTACTGCAGACAAGGAAGGCACGGTGAGCAGCTATTGGTCTGAATCAAATAGCTGCTGGCAACTAAATGAAACTGAAACCATCAGGGAGGGAACCCAACTATGGGAGGAATGACTAAACTTGATTTCAGACTTGCAATGCTTTAGACCAAGGCCTGGCATGGAGGATAGACTTTGGCTCTTAAAGGTTCCCCTCAAGGTGCAAATTTTTCTCTGGTTGTGTAGAAGGGAGGGCTTGATAATAGGGGACCTTAGGCATAAGAGGATGGGTGCAGCACCACATGAGTGTCATCTTTGTGGAATGCACACCGACAGTTTGAGCCACATGTTCTCTTGTTTGATTATGGATGCAATTTGGAGAACTTGTCAAGAGTTGCTCCCTCCATGGGAGTCCTTAAGGCATAGCTTTTTGATACATGGGAGGCTGCACCTGTGCATAGCTGCGACTTTATGGTGCGTGTGGAGGATGAGGAATGAGAGATTGTTTTAGGAGAGACCAGTATGCTGTGAGCAAATTGTAAATGAGTGCTGATCCCTCATACATAGATGGGGATCTAATTTGTAACTCTCCATATTTTTCCTTTTACTGATTAATAAAATGCCCTCCCGAATCGTTATCGTAACACGGTAGCTTTCCTCTCAGTTTCAAAAAAATAAAGAGATATGTATCTAAATAATGTAAATAAATAAATATAAATATGTATACATATCTAATTAATATAAAGTATAAGTAGAATAGAATAATATAGTATGGTTGAGCTCTTATATATATAAATAATACTAGAGCTTTAGTGACAGTTAGATATATCATTATACATAGCTATATATGTCAGTATAGATAACTATTTTGCCTTATGGTATATAAATATTTTACTAAGGCTTTAGCGATGCTTATTTATGTTACTGTATATATATATATTATATGTTACTATAGATATTAGTATGTTATCATGATTTAGTATAGTAGATATTATTAGTTATTTTTGTACCTATACTGAGGTATTACCTATATTAGTTATAAATAATTAACATGGAGTAATTATATATGATTTTTTATACTTGTGTGTACATATGTTTCGAGCATTGTAGTGAACATTAATTGATTTTTTTTTTAAATGATTAACCCATTCATTCATTATTTGATTCATTCATTCATTTTGTAAATAAAATTAATATTTTTGGAATAAAAGAATATTTTTGGACATAGAGAGTGATATATATCAATAACTACCTCCCAGTGAACGACCTGAAAACAAACCAATAAAAATTGTAAATAAACAAAATTGATGCGACATCGGTTTGCATTTTGTGGCATCTATACTACAACAATGACACATTAAATACTATGTTTAATGTGAATCGAAAGTCGACGAAAAATATTTTTAGCACCGTTGCCGGGGACAACAACCTGACAATAGTGCTTTCTTATAATTGTTGACATCTTGTCCATCAAGACCCCTACACGGTAAAGCGCCCCCACGAGTTACAGGGTTTCCCCCACCCGACCTTTCTGGCCACTACGGTTCCAAGTAGACAGGATACATGTGAATTGGGTCCTAAGTCTACCATATTTTAAGCCTATTCGTGCCTTGAATTATCACTTGATTTAGAGTTTGATTCAAGTTGTGTCCTAATTTCTAGGTTGATTGGTTCACCAAGTGAAACAACTTCACCTGACCTGGCCTAGTGTTTAGGATGTAATCCGGGCTAACTCACTCGAATCACTCTATTTTGGTTCAACAAGTAGGTTATTAAGTCACCACTTTAAGGTTCAAGTGATCTTAGAGCCTGTATTGAGGGTTTAAGTTGTAAATCAATTCAAACAAGGCTTAGGTAGCATACAATGTGGATAATAATTTTCCTTTATGGCTTTGCAAATGTGCACTGGATAACTTAAAAATTCAACCCTAATTTGACTCTAATGTGGAGTCCAATTCAATTTCAACGTTCCCTTTGGACTCAATCTAGAATGTGTTAGTCCAAGGGTTCATTTAATTTCAGATAAGTCCCTATAGGTGCAGGAAATTTTGGGTCGTATCCTTTAAGCAGATATATCTCCTTAACCACATTTAAATCTCAGAAATTATTGCCATAGATGATATTGACAAGAAAATAAGGCAATGTTGAATCCTAATTTTTTTTTTAATCTAAATAGAAAAAGAGGGGATTAAGAAGAAAGCAAAGAGACTTACCTGCCGTGAAGTGGTTATCCTCAGATCCAAGAAGTCAAGTGCTTAGGTTCAATTTGCAAAAACAACCAAAACAAGGCAGATGTGTCAGAGATCAGAAATATTCACAAATATAGTGATAATTGCACATTGCTCCACGACAATGGTGCTAAAATGTTAACTTGCTTCGGTCGAGTTTTAAAATCTACGTCATAGTATAGGTGACCAAAGCAAATTTAACATTTAAATTTATAATTCTCGAAATAGAAGTATCCCAAGGTCGTCTCTAGGAGCAAGAAATGCACGAATATCACTATTTTATTTTGTCTAGATGATTTTAGTGAACTTATGGATGAAAGCAAGAACAATTAAAAGTTCTCCGTGGCACTCTAATTATAGAAAATAGAGAATGTATTGAGTGCAAAGAAATATTTGTTAAGAGCTCAGTAAAATAAATGATCAATGATAATCAAGTATTTATCAAATTAGTCACAAATGAGCTTTAACAAAAATGTTCAAAAAGTTATTGCAGTAAAATTCACTTTAGAAATAAAGTTGAAGTCAAAACAAGGAGACTTTCAGTTTTGCCCTTGCACTGCCACGATTAGATCACTAATTTTTGCAGTTGGGTCCCTAAGAATATTTGCTAATAGGTCCTTTTTCTGGAAGAAGGTCCTTGGACCTTTTCTTCTTCACAGTCGACGACCCTCGTTGGTGACTCGTCGGAGTTGAGATTTGCCTGTTGGATGGGGATGGCGATGGAGTGAGATAATAATTAATGAGTCGCCAACTTGACGGTGGTGGCGGATTGGTGATCGGTAGAGCGGCGATGGCAGAGGAAGCGGCCGGAGTTGAGGACGATGACGTGGCTTTGGCGATGACATACGGACAAAATATGAGGTCGTTTGACCTCGCGTCAGGTGCAAAGGCTTCGGAGTGAAGCCCTGAAGCAAAGCCTTAACTCTATTAGGTGATTGGCCGTGCGTGGAGGTGTGACGATGAAGCTTCAAGGGCTTCCAATCGTGGGTGTCCGGTGGTGGTGCAAACGTAGTTAAATGATGAAATTGAGATTCCCTAAAGCTAAAGCTAACCTAGGAAAGTAATAACCCTAAACTAATTGGATGAAAGGGGAAGAGGATACTTGATTCGACGCGGTGGCTCCGACGAGGAGTAGAGGTTGAATTTGAAGCCGATGAAGAGGTGGATCGGTTGTGTTCGGTGGTAGGGAGCACGGCGAAGAAGCTTGGAGTAGAACCGTGCCCTTGTTTGGTCGCAAGGGTCGGTGAAGTGGGGGGTTGTGGAGAGCTTCAAGGTTCGACAATGGTGACGCACAGAGGAAGGTGAGGAGAGGGTTTGGTCACTTGAATTCCAGACGAGGAAACATGAAAGAGGCTTGCGAATCTTTATAGATGCATCCTGGAGCCGGAGGTTGCGAGAATTGCTCGAAATAACTCGCAACTTATGCAGCCACTTTGACCGGGAAGATAGGGTAGCCCAGGCGATCATTGGCGGTGGAACCACCGCTGGCAAACATGGAACGACGGGAAGAACAAATCCTCTTCAGGAGTCAAAGCCAGCCGCTGTTTGAGGCAGTTGCTAATCGAGGTCAAAGCCTGACGGAAAAGTAGGTCAATGGTGCGGTGAGGAGGAAGATGGCTGACGTCAGCCAGGGACCGTTATGTAAGAGAAGGACCTAAAAGTAATGGTTTTAGACCATATTGGAAAGATTTTGAAAGTTAAGGACTAGAATGTAAAGTAGGTGAAAATGAGTCCAAATCAGTCCAACATTTTATGGTAGCTTAATTAGAACATAGGGAATCTATTGGTAACCTCAATTTTATATTTTGATGTTATTTGTATGGTCAATTTACAATTTAACCTAAAATATACCGAATTCCTGTCTACAATTCTATTTTAGGTGAAAATATGTTTTCATTGTCAAATTGACTGTTCTTATCCTCATAGAATATTTTTAGATGATTTTTATAGGATTTAGGTTGCATTTATTTCCATTGGAACCTTGTCAATTTGAGTTAGGCCAAAATTAGGGTTTAATCACTATTTTTATAGCTTGATTTTTAGAGAAAACCCTAGATTGACTGGTTTGGACCTATTTAGCTACCTTTTGGTTTCATTTGGTGATTCTTCTCCTATAATCCTTCTTGATTGAATTATACTCCTTTTATGTATGACTTAGGTGAATTTATCCTTAGGATTTAGCAAAATTAGGCTAGCTATAGTGAATGATGGTGATGCCATCACTTATCTTCTTTTTTTTTTTAATTTCTTTATTTATAAATTTTTTTCTTTTTCTTGTACATATTATAGACATCATACATTCTTATCCTATTATTTAAGATGGGCTACCATTTTAATTCTTAAAATAAAAATGACTATAGTATATTGGATGATTTAATAAATTATATTATATATATATTTTTTATTTTTTACAAATTTTAACTGAAAATAAATTAAAAATTACTTATATACAAAATAGATACTAATTAAAAAGGTGTTTGTAATTAGTTTTAACATGAAATTGTTATTCATTTATTTACAGTAATTTAATGTGATAGCATGTGCATGTATAATTTGTGTCCCTTCGAAGATTTTTTCTAACTCTGTCCCTATCAATGGCACCATATTTAAGTTATCAATTTAAGTTTTTTCTCAATTAAGCTTGAGTTTAAACTTGACTCATTGTAGTTTAAGTGAAAGTATTATTACCTAATCTCATGATCAATTGGTGACTATCCCACTATGAAGTGCAAATCAACTAACTAGTACCATCTAAAGGAAAATAGACTAATTCATAACCTTGTTGAAAAGAAAAATAAAAAATAAAAACTTTAAGATTTACACGACTATGATTTCAAAGCTTTCAATGGTTATCAATTAAACCAATTGTAGACAAAGCATAGGAAGGAAAAGCTATCTAACACCATTTTGTTAATTCACAGAAAAAGTGAAGTCAGATACTTTAGAGAAATGAGGTCGCACTATTTTGTCTTTAGAATAGATAATATGGGTTATGGGAAATTGTACCTTGTTGTGCTTTATTAGTGCACAACTTCTGTTAATAGAAGGATGCCATGTGAGAATTCTTTGATTGCACTGAAATCCAAATCTTTTCCAAAGTGAAATATGGTCTATGCACATTGACATAAGGAGTTCATAAAGGAGAACATCCTAGGCTTCACGTGGATAAAAAGGGCTCCAACTTCCTTTCTAATTCATCTATTTAACCAAAAGTTGGAGAATTCAAATATGAACCCAGAAAAAGTATCTCTTCTCAACAATTTATTCTCATCGCCGGTAACTTTATCAATAATGAATTCAAGCCTAGAGCTTAGGTCAAGTCACAAACATTGAGTTCATTTTAATAGTTAGAAGAGTTTATATGTGTGCGCATGTGTACACTCACACACTTTCATGCTCCAAAGAGACTTGTTCAACCATGTAAGCTTAGGATGTGAATCGAGAACCTAATAGGGTCTTCTGCTACCTAATAATAACTACTCATGCCTTGCCAAATGTAATTTATTGTGATGAGCAATTAAGCAGGTGTCAAGATAATAGATTAATAATGAATATCAGAATGTAAGAGTTTATACAACTTGAACCGACAATTGCAATCCAGACTTATTGTAAAGAAAGAAAAAGAAATGGAAAATTAGTGAAGAAGTTCTAAGGAAATCTAATGCCTAGACACCTTTAACATAATATTAACGGCTGCAATCCTCTAGCTAGCTAGGTTAGTGTGCTCTGATACTTTTGTGTCTACTTGGAAGGTCAAATAAAAGATAAGAAGCCAATTGATTGGATAAAGACCTTCAAATAATAGGTTGCAACCTCATGTAGTGAAAAATAGGTATAAAAACAATGACATTCAAGCATAATCATATAGAATAACTTAGAAAAGTAGTGATTAGAGAACTTGTAAATAACATCAAACATTGCACAAAATACAAAGCAGTGGAACAATTACAGTAGAATAATTTTAAATAGAAGAAGGAGGAGGAAGAAAAGGGGAAGAATAAGAAAAGGCATCTTTAAATTTGATTCATGTTGCCACTACTACCAATCCAAATACAAACCTAATATTACTCACCAACAACCGACTAAAATATAGTTCATACCAGATATTCAGATCCAAATTCAATAGTATTTAGGTCCCATTTGGTAAGGAGAAGAAATTCATGAAATAAATAGAAGAATAAGAAAAGAGTAGAATAAATGGTGGGATAAGTGAGTTAATTCATTTGGGTGTTAGATTACATAGATAAGATGTTTATTGGTGGGAGTTTGTGGTTAGCTGTGGGAATTATTTTCATGAGTAGGGCCTTCTGAGTACTCTAGGCTTTTTGGTTATCCACTCTTTATGGAGTCATAGATGTAACGTAGTCATGAATGGAGAAGGACCAAATCTGCTGGTGGTGATACAAGGAGTGTGAAATATGGCTAAATTCTACTCCTTGGTAGATGCTAAGAACATTTGCAAATCCAATATCCATCAACAAATACATCTACCAAGGTCTGAAAATGGAAATCAAACAACTAATGTGAAAAAAGATTTCAGTGGATGTTGCTATTGAAAAATCTACATCAATGGTTGGGGTGGTTTATATTGATAGAAGTGGGAAGTATGTGGTTGCTTCATCAAATCTTGTCCAAACAAATCACAACTATATTGTTGAAACATGGGCAATATTCCATGGCCTTCAGTTGGCTATTAATGTCGGGGTGCTGGAAGTGGCTCTGTTCTTCGATGCCATTAATCCAATAAACCAGATCAAAGCCCTACAACAACTTTCATGGATATTAAGGAGTATCATCCAGCATTGTGCATCGATTATGCAAAACTATAGTGGCTTTTCCCTTACCATGGTAGATAGGGAGATGGTTCGTCCAGCTCAAAATCTAGCTCGTGACTGTGTAAGGTATGAAATGCAAGGTTATTGGGAATTTTCACGTTTTCCATGTAATTTAGAAGGTTGTTAAAGAAGTGTTTCTTTCCCAGAAAAAGAAAACTATAAGTTTATCTTGGACAAAGTTGTCATAATGACTAGCTTAATCTTAATAATGACTAGCTTTACTTGATTTTGCTAAGTAATTGGTAGTAGTAGTGAAAAAAAAAAAGATCAAGTACGGCAATTAGCGATGGCACTGCTTCGCATGACATTGTGTGGCAGTATACAACAAATATTAGTGTACTAGAGTGCATCCAAGCTTTACACTGAAGCCTAATACATTTAGTTAAAAATTCATATTCTTTTTTTAAATGAAAATCATATGTTCGTTGCATAAACACATATGTTATATGTTAGAACATTAAATGTTGTACTGAGAGCAACTGGTGATCTATTAATCTTAATATTTGCTATTACTTATCATATTATATATTTTTTTGTATGTGACCTTATCAAAATCAAATATATGAAAAAATAGCATATGTATGAAATCTTCTAAATGGGCATGTAGAAGGAAAAATATTTACACCAAAATATATAGCCATAGCTAATGCAGTCAATTTTGGCTTTTTAAAACATAAGAAAGAAGAAAGAAAGAGACATAAACTTTACATTGAACACACTTTTAAAAAAATATATATTTTTAGGGCAGCTCTTCAATGTTTGCAAGAAATTCTAATGCAAAAGACAAAGGTAATAATGGAGAGTTGGTCTCCAACACTCAAGACTTACGTAGCAAGGGATTTATACATGATTTTATTAATCAAATATACATGGAAAGATAGTAAGTGCATAAAATCTTCTAAATGGGCATATATAGAAGGAAATATATTAATCTAAAAAAAGTATCTTAAAAAATGAGAATTGATGAAACATGGTTGATGCAATTGGTTTTGGCTTTTTGGAGTAGAAAAAAGAAGTAAAAAAAAAAAAACCTTTATATTGAACATACTTTACAATATATAATTTTCAATAGCTCTTTGTGTAATTTTTGAGAGGAATTCTATTGCAAAAGTTATAGCAATGATAGTATCATAAAAGCACCTCAAGAAATAAGAATTATAGGAGGATGGTTAATGTGATCAAATTTGGCTTTGTGGAGTATAAGAAAGGAGTCATGGAAAACTTTATACCCAACATATTTTGTAATATATTTTTTAAGGACATTTACATAATTTTTTAAAGAAATTCTTTTGCAAAAAGTCATAGAAAGGTTGAGGAGACGATGTCAAGCGCTAAGAATCTAGAATCTTTTACATTATTTTAGCTAAATAGTAAAAAACATATGTTATGCATTTTTGTAATACGAAGTGAGAGTGATGATTTCAACCTATGTATTTTAATTTTCCACTTGTGAAAATTACTTTTCATAGATGAAAAATCACTTTCTAAATAAAAAATCACTTCTCATAATTGAAAAATTATGTTTTAAGTGAAATTCACTGGTGGAAAGTCGAAATACACGGATATATTTTTATTTTATCATTTTCAACTGGTGTGTTTTAATTTTTAATCGGTTGAAAACTATTTCCAACCGATTATTTTAATTTTGAGTAAATTTACTTAATTTTCAATAGATGAATTTTAATTTCTAATCAATATTTTTAATTTTCAAGTAGTCAATTTTAATTTCTAATCACTTGATTTTAATTTCTAACCGATGTATTTTACCCTTTTTTTAAATAAAATCATAAGTGAAGATCATATGGTATAAAATTCAACTACCACTGTACACGTAAAGGTAGCATGCATATAAAATCTAGAGAATTTACTTAAAAAAATATTTATATCAAAAAAATAATTGAAGAAACTAAGAATTACAGTAACCAATTATGAGTTTCCTCTTTCCTAACTTTACCCTTGAACATATTTTTATAACATATATAATTTGTCGTACAATTTTTGTCAAAAACAATTATATTTTCAAGAGTCGAGAGTCTAATATCGCGTACAGATGTTTGGGTATGCTTAAGTGAAGATAAACACACACCATGTCAAATCTGGGCATGGAGAGATCTGAAAATGGGCACTTCTTATCCAAGATATCTGTGGTATTCAAGACTAATGCTGACCACCGATTTACCCCGTTTACCTTCGGTAAGATTTGGATATTGATCGGACCTTAATGGTAATAGATCCACTTGAAAAGGTAATTACATAAAAAATATAGAAGAATCGGTGATTCAATTTTATTTTAATAGGTGTATATTTAAAGTAAGTGATAACTCTTAAATTTTACAATATTTTTCTTGATACGTACAAGATACAATAAAATCTCCTATCTTTCACTCTATAATTGCATAATGCCTTTTAATTGAACGGCCTTGTTATGAACGCATGCCCAAGACGTATTTTAAGACGTCTGGAAGGTGGGCCAGACGTCTGGAATCACTTTCAGACGTCGTATCAGACGTCTGGGATTGTTTCCAGATGTCTGGAAATCAGTTATTTTCAACATGAGCGGGTCGTCTGCACGCCTGAGCGCGCAAACCGCATATTCGCTCCTGCGGCTGCAGATTCTCGCCGCTGCCATCTCTCTCTCTCCTCCTCGCGCGACCTTAAAAGGCCACGCGCTCTCTCCCGTCGCCTCCACCCCTTTCCTCTTCTCCTTCCAGTGCGCGAGAGCAAGCGCGAGAGCGGGCGCGGGGTTGCTGCGGCGGCGACGGCCGCAGTGAGCGTGGAGGGGGTGCTGCGTGCGAGAGCGGCGCTCAGCCGTGAGAGCGAGCTCGCCGGGGCTGCCAAGGCCGGCCGGCTCGGAGCGCAGCGGGCGCGGAACGACGCGGGAGGCCTGCTGCGGCTCGAGCAGCAGGCACACGAGGTGCGACGCGGGCGGCGTCGCGAGCGGAGGGCGAGTCGTGCCATGGTTCTGGAAAAACTTCCAGAATCAGACGTCTGTGCTGATAGCCAGACGGCGAGGTTGACGTCTGGAAGACTGTCTAGACGTCTGAAAGGTGAGTTTTCCGTCTTCTTCTTCCTTCTTGTCGACTGACCGTACTGAGGGCGGGAGATGGGTGTGCGCAGGCTCGGTGATTCGCCATCCAATGCGAATCAGACGTCTGGCTGTAGTACCAGACGGCGGGAGTGACCTCCAGACGTCCGGGGTGACCATCGGACGACTGGGAACTAGGCCAGACGTCCCCGCAGGCTTATGGACGTCTGAGAAACCACGCAGAACAAGGTAATTCTCTGATCCACTTTTTAAGATGTCTGGAAGAAGTTCCAGACGTCTGATTTTGCACAGTGTCGTCATTTTCGACTCGTTGAGGGCCCGTTCGGGTTCCGTTTTCCGCGTTTCGAGTTGTGTTCTTTCCGGAATTAAATCCTCTACCCATTTACAGTAGCTATACACTGTTTTGAGACACTCCTTGTGTTTGATCCTTGTGATAGGACCTCGTTCCGTTGCAGTCTTGGGGGTCGCGGAGGCACGCGGGATTCCCGATCACGCCCCCATTACTCCCGTCGTACCTGGTAGAGTGGCTTTTAAGTACAACCTGTTAAATTGTGGAATCATAAATAGAACCTAGGACATTGCATGAATCCTAGGAATGAAAACAGATTGAATGATAGATCCTAGGTGTTGCATGAATCCTAGGGCTGGAAAACTAGATTGTATGATAGATCCTAGGATACGGCATGAATCCTAGGACGGGAAAACTAGTGGAACAGATGAATACTGCAGTCTTGGAAAAATGGAAAGGAACAAATAGCTGCCTGTAATCGAATTAACAGCTACCTGTTGAATAAATAAACGTGTTTGAGAACATGGTTTGTGATAACGTGAAACTGGAAGGTGAAACTTAGACGTTCTGAGCTGGAACCCTACGGGGAAGTAGGAGTAGAACTCCTGGAAAGTGAATGGAATAGAATTGGGGAAGTGAGCTGGCCCTTGAGTATGGAGTACCAAGGAGAGCGACTGTCCCCCTGTTTAGTGCAGAGCGGAGCCAATCGCCCCAGGGACCCGGGGTTAGGACTGGCCACTCTGTACCGACTTGCTGGCCCTCGCGTACGTAGTACCGAGGAGAGCTTCTAGTGTAGGGAGGTACTAGCTACCCCACGGGCCCCAGGGTTCTGCTAGCCTCCCACACCGACTTGTTAGGCCCGCTGGGGCAAATCAGGGTAGTCAGGCGAGGGTGCGCGGACTGTGGAGGGGCAAGGCCCCTGTTTGGTTACTGTGGAGGGGTTGGACCCCTGTTACTGAGAGGGCTCTGCCTTGTACTGGTTCCGTGCTGTGCTTTGGGCGCACCCGTTAACGGAAACGACTGACCGCGTGCCAGTGCGGGTTAGCTACCCGTGCGTTTACCGCGCATGCCGTAGTCACCGTTACGTCTGTCAGTGACCTTGGGGTGGTTGACTGAGAGTAGGATCACCACGGGGGACTCTCCCGGCCAGGAGAGCACCACGTTTTACTTCTACTGTTCGGAAAAGACTGCAATCAAGATCGTTCCCACGAGGAACATTCGAGATCAAGTAAAAGATCTGAGAAATAGATAAATCGTGAGATAATTGAAAGACTTAAATAAAGAAAGTAACAGAACTTAACAGCTACTGTACACTCTACCGTTTCTTTAGTTTTAGTTGCCACTGTACTCAGTGTTTTGCTGACGTGTTACACTCGTTACCTTTCAGGACCAGGTGTTGAGCAGCCAGGGTCAGCGGCTGCAGAGGATGCTGGGCCGAGTAGGGTCCAGTAGAGTTACCACTGTTTCTTGTACCTCTTTTTGTTCCGTTATAGTGAGTAGTTCTTGTTTCCGCTGTACTTTTCTTTACCTACAGTTCATATTTAGTTATGAATGTTGTTCTACTATTGTGGTGGTATATACTGTAGTAGTTTCTTTCCTTGCTGCTGTAATTTCTTATTGTTAGTTATATTCATGTTGAATGTGGTTTATGAAAGTTCTTCCCTACGAGGAGGGGATGACATAATAAAATGCGGAAATAAATATATAAAGCAATCTCACAAAAATCACAAAGATTTTTAGGTGGAAACCCAAACCGGGTGAAAACCACCACCTAACCCTCTCGAGTTAGGATTTTCCGATCAACCTAGTTGATCAAATCCACTAACTGAATCACTTTAAAACGAGGGTGATTCAACCTCAGTACAACCACGCTACAAGTACGAGGGTAGCGTTCCTCAACCCCTTCTCTCCACGAGAAGGATTTTGTCCCACGAAGGAGACGGGAATTCGCAAAGCGAATACCCAACTAAATAACAAAGATAAAATAAACAACAAACCTATAGAGCCAACAAAGTAATAAACCTAAGCTTCTATAGGATTTAGGAAACTCCCCTTTGCAAGGAGTGCGTCGACGATGACGCGGGTGCGTGAGCCACGCAACGGCGCAATGTCGCTCTCGTGAACAACGGCGGGAGAGCGGGTGCGCGAAGGGAATGATGCTCTCAAGATGTAGAACTTGAGCTTAGAGAGCAAGAGCTTCTTGGACACAAGAGAGTGGAAATACTTGATCTTAGTGTATTGCAAAGTGTTTCTTGTGTGTCTAGGTGTGAAAAGGCTCCCCTCTATTTATAGAGGCCTTAGGAAGGCTTTGGAAGGCTTAGAAAAGCTTCCATAGCCGTTGGGAACAAAGCCCAAGAGAATCAGGCCGAAATCAGGACAATGATTACACTTGACAGGGTGATCAAACGTCTAACTATTGCATCAGACGTCTGGAGGGCCACTTTAAGACGTCTGATTTCAAGGTCAGACGTCTGATTCTATGCGGGTTTCTCCCTGACTTGAATCAGATCTAAACAGGGTTTTTGTGCAAGTCCATCAGACGACATACAGGACGTCTGGCACTATGTATGGACGTCTGAAAACCTACTTTTGCTGTGGGAATTGATTTCCAAACGTTGCAACGGCTAGAAAATCTCTGAGAAGAGATTTTGGGTCAGCCGAGGCAAAACGGTCATTTATCAGACGTCTGGAAAGGCCTAAGGACGTCTGATAAGGCTCTAACGGTCATATTCTTGAGTGCCTGCTAAGCTAGCCAATGGTCCACTATCTGGACGTCTGGCAAGTCAATCAGACGTCTTCTAAGACGTCTAGACTAAGGTCTGGACGTCTGATTTCATCAGACAGAACTAGCTATGTCCAGCCTAACAGTTATCAGACGTCTGAAACAACAGTCAGACGTCTTAAAATTCTTTATCAGACGTCTGATTTAGGAATTAGACGTCTGGAAGTGCTGTTTGAACCCTATATTGGTTTTCTAAGTATTCTACAGAAAACCTAAGTATCCTAGGGTTGTGCCGGTGTTCCTAGGACTACTGTTAGGGTTCTTTGAGGCTCTTTAACATAAAATATCTAAGGAAATAAAGAGCAACAAAAGAAACGAAAAATACAAGTACAAAAGAAGGAAATCTATCCTATTCTTCATTTCCTTCCATCTTCAATCTGTCGCTCCACGCAAACCTCCTCTGTTTTCCGTCAAGCTCCTCCAATCCGTCCTGGATGCGAGCTCGAACTCCGTCTAAACACGTCCACATTTGCAATTGACCTGAAATCTAGGACTCAAATTGCAAATGTTAAATAACACGTGTTTTGTTATCATCAAAATAAATGATCGTGGTGCTTTAGCACCAACAGTTTATTTTACTGCTCTTTTGGTTACTTCCTCGTTGGACGACTAGGTCTTGGGATTAGTTGAGTCGGTCCGGTTCCCGTGTCTCGTAGGGGCTCGGGAACCGGGTCGTTACAAGATGGTATCAGAGCAAGGTCGTCCCGAGAAGTGAATCAACTGACTGGAAAATAACCAATTCACATGTCTATAACTAGAGTAGCCACCACAACATATCTCTTGACATGAGCTCTTAGACATTTCCGTTCGGTATTGTTCCGTAGTGACGTGTTCCGTTTTGTTTCGCGTCTCTTTGCAGGAGATGCCTCGTCGTGAGACCAGTGAGGTGGGCCGCGGGCGCGGCCGAGGACGAGGTCGGCGAGGTGGGCGTGCCGTTGCCGACACCCCAGTGGACAGCCACTACTCCCGGGCGTCCAGGCCCAGGACCTCGCCCAGCTGATACGAGACATTGTACGAGAGGAGCTCCACCCACCGCCCCGAGCACCTCACCCTGGGGTTGCGGAGGGGGAGTCCTCTGTGGGACCACTCGACGGACGCGGCGCTAGACACGGGGGAGGGGATGGGCCGCTGCAGCCCCCACCTTCCTCCGATACTTCCGTGCACGAGGCACCTTCGCCTGTAGGTGCACCAGCACCTCCCCTACAGCGCCACTTCGAGCTTTTCGGGCAGTTCCGGAAGCTGAAGCCCCCCTCCTTCAAGGGGGATGAGGACCCGACCGAGGCAGAGGACTGGCTTGAGCAGTTGGAGAATATTTTCGACACCCTTCGCCCCCCGGTGGAGTGCCGCATGGCCTTTGCCACGTACCAGCTGGAGAGTGCGGCACACAGGTGGTGGAGGGCGGTCCAGGGACAGGAGAGGGACGAGCCGACGTGGGACCAGTTCATCACCCTCTTCTGCGAGCAGTACTTTCCCCAGACGTGGCAGGACCAGAGGAGGCGGGAGTTCCACACTCTCCGCCAAGGGACGATGACTGTGAACACATACCGCATGCGTTTCTTGGAGCTGTCCCGCTTTGCAGCGACAGCGGTAGCCACTGAGGAGGAGCGCCTTTGGAGGTTCACCGAGGGGCTCCGACCTGCGATTCGAGGGTATGTCAAACCCTTGAAGTTGCCTACGTTTTCGAGGGTGGTGGAGGCAGCTATGAATTACGAGGAGACCAACCCGTCCGCGCGAGACACTGACGGCGGGCGGAAGAGGCCCTTTCAGCCAAACTTCTCACAGGGCCGGCGAGAACGGAGACACGTGGCGTCCGCAGGAGAGCCGTCACGTTTTGTAGGGCCATCAGTGGCCTTTGGGGCCCTCGACAGGGGCCAGTCGCCAGCACCGGACCCCCGTCTAGCCGACAGCAGGGACCCACTGAGGGCGGGAGTCGGGTTCCCCTCTGTTACCAGTGTGGCCAGCCGGGCCACATCAGGAGGGACTGCTCGTCTAGGGCAGGAGGTCAGCAGATACTTCCCGCGCAGAGCACTGGAGGACGCGCAGGAGGCCGCGGTTCCCAGGCGCGAGGAGGAGGACAACAGTCGCGAGGAGGGTACCGGCCAGCACCTACCCGTCTGACGCAGAGTGTGGCTGCTTCGTCCGCACCTAGAGCTGAAGGGCGTATCAACGCCCTGACACACAGGGACGCCAGAGCTTTGGGATCGGTGGTAGCAGGTATGGTTTCAGTTTCCGGCACACTCGTTTACACGCTTTTCGATTCCGGCGCTACGCACTCGTTTGTCGCAGCCAGTTTCGCAGTTAATTTGGACCAGGATTATACACTGTTAGAGAATCCGTTCGTAATCAGAGGTCCGAGTGGTCAGCTGTTTGTAGCTGAGGAGGTGTACACGGATTGCGAGGTCAGCGTCGGGGGAAATAGCCTGCCAGCTGACCTGATTATGATATAGATGGAGGACTTTGGAGTGATTCTGGGGATGGATTGGCTGTCCGCTTACCACGCCTTGGTGGACTGTTTTGAGAGGAAGATCGTCTTCTCCATTCCGGAGTTGCCTTCTTTCGAGTTTCACGGACAGCCAGTGGACAGAGGTTTTAGGTGCATTTCGGCACTTCGGGCGGCGAGACTTTTGAGCCAGGGGTGTGAGGGCTTCCTAGCTTGTGTGGTGGCAGAGCCCAGCCCTGTGGCAGACTTCCAGAGCATCCCAGTGGTCAGAGAGTACCCTGACGTGTTTCCAGACAAGTTACCAAGACTACCGCCTGAGCGTGAGATTGAGTTTGAGATCTCACTAGTACCAGGGACCAGCCCCATCTCCACCGCGCCATACAGGATGGCACCGCTTGAGCTGCGAGAGCTCAAGTCTCAGTTGCAGGACCTTCTGGAGAAGGGTTTCGTGAGGCCCAGTGCATCTCCTTGGGGAGCCCCGGTACTGTTTGTGAAGAAGAAGGATGGGACCTTACGCCTTTGTGTGGACTACCGACAGCTGAATAGGGTCACCATCAAGAACAGATATCCGCTGCCGGGGATCGACGACTTGTTTGACCAGTTGCGGGGTGCCACGGTTTTTTCCAAGATCGACTTGAGGTCTGGATACCACCAGTTGAGGATCAGGGAGACCGACGTCTCCAAGACAGCTTTCTGCACCCGGTACGGACACTACGAGTTTTTGGTCATGCCGTTTGGGCTGACCAATGCCCCCGCTGCTTTCATGGACCTGATGAACCGGGTGTTTAGACCGTACTTGGACCAATTCGTGGTGGTTTTCATAGATGATGTACTCATCTATTCTAGAGATCAGACGCAGCACGGACAGCACTTGCGGATGGTTCTGGACACTCTGAGACGACACCGGCTGTACGCCAAATACAGCAAGTGTGAGTTCTGGTTGAGGGAGGTGACCTTCCTAGGTCATGTGATCTCTGGAGACGGCTTGGCGGTGGACCCAACCAAGGTTGAGGCAGTGCTCAGGTAGGAGAGACCGCGTTCAGTTACTGAGATTCGCAGTTTCCTGGGACTGGCAGGCTACTACAGACGATTCATCAGAGGATTTTTACAGATTGCGCGTCCTATGACACAGTTGACCCAGAAGGACGTGCCTTTCGCTTGGACAGATGCCTGTGAGGCGTGTTTTCTGGAGCTGAAGGAGAGGTTGACCTCGGCTCCCGTGCTCACCATCCCTGACAGTAGTGGCGGGTTCGTTGTGTACACGGACGCCTCCTTGCAGGGGTTAGGAGGTGTGCTCATGCAGAGGGGTCACGTTGTCGCTTACGCTTCGTGGCAACTGAAGCCCCATGAGCATACCTACCCTATCCACGACTTAGAGTTGGCAGCGGTTGTCTTCGTGCTGAAGACCTGGAGGCACTACTTGTACGGTGAGACCTTCGATATTTTCACAGATCACAAGAGCCTCAGTTACCTTTTTGATCAGAAGGAGCTCAACATGAGACAGAGACGTTGGTTGGAGCTCCTGAAGGACTACGATTGCAGCATCTCCTACCACCCGGGAAAGGCCAATGTGGTGGCTGACGCCTTGAGCCGTAAGGCGCCCGCACTCTTGGCCAGTCTACAGTTACAGAGTTGGAGCCTTTTGGAGGAGGTGGGTAGTTGGCGACCCCTAGAGTTACGAGGGTACTGTGGGGCAGTGACGGTGACACGGCAGACCAGGCCAGAGCTGATAGACCGCATCATCACAGGACAGATGGCCGATCCGTACTTGCAGTCCTTACGCGACAGAGTACTGTCGGGAGACCCGGGGGACTTCTCTTTCACAGACCAGGTGCTGCGCTTGAGGGGACGATTGTGCGTTCCCGGAGACGAGGAGCTGTTGAGAGAGCTCCTGACTGAGGCACACGGTTCCAGATTCACCATACATCCCGGAAACACGAAGATGTACCACGACTTGAGACGCGAGTTTTGGTGGAGGGGGATGAAGCGGGATGTGGGTAAATTCGTGCAGTAGTGCTTAATGTGCCAGTAGGCGAAAGCTGAGCATCAGGGGCCTGCAGGGCCACTACAACCACTTCCAGTGCCAGAGTGGAAGTGGAAGAGCATCACCATGGACTTGGTGGTGGGCTTACCTGTTACCCAGCGGGGACACGATGCAGTCTGGGTAATAGTGGATAGACTGACGAAGACGGCGCGATTCTTGTCGATCCGAGTCACTTTGGGACCAGCATAGTTGGCAGAAAGGTATATCCGTGATGTGGTACGACTACACGGAGTTCCGCGGGAGATCGTATCCGACCGGGATACCCACTTTACGTCCCAGTTTTGGGCTGAGTTTCAGCAGGCCTTGGGGACGCGGTTGAGGTTCAGTACAGCTTACCACCCCCAGACGAACGGACAGTCTGAGCGCACGATACAGACACTTGAGGACCTTTTGCGTGCCTGTGTACTGGACTGGAGGGGCTCTTGGGAGGAGCACCTGCCCCTGGCGGAGTTTGCATACAACAACAGTTATCACTCGAGCATCGGCATGGCTCCCTACGAGGCTCTGTACGGACGGAAGTGTACGGCACCCTTGAGTTGGGTTGAGGTCGGGACCAAGTGGGAGGTTGGCCCCAGGTTGATCCGGCAGAGTCAGGAGGTAGTCGAGCAGATCCACAGACGACTCCGCACTGTCAGGAGCAGACAGAAGAGCTATGCGGATTGGAGACGCAGAGAGGTGCAGTTTGAGGTTGGGGACCACGTCTTTCTTCGTGTTTCGCCCATGAAGGGCCTGCAGCGGTTTGGGGTGAGAGGGAAGCTCGTGCCGAGGTTTGTGGGGCCCTTTGAGGTCCTGGAGCGGGTTGGACCCGTTGCTTACAGGCTTGCCCTCCCCCCGCAACTTTCTGGTGTGCACGGCGTGTTCCACGTGTCCAACCTCAGGAAGTACGTAGCCGATCCCAGTCACGTACTGAGTCAGGAGAGCGTCGAGGTGGGCGACGACCTGACCTACCCCGAGCGGCCAGTGCAGATTCTAGATCGAGCCGTCCGCAGTTTGAGACGGAAGCAAGTACCCCTGGTAAAGGTTTTGTGGAGGAGCCAGCGGTACGAGGAGGCTACCTGGGAGCCTGAGGCGGCAATGCGGGAGTGGTACCCGGAGCTTTTCGCGGGTACGTCTTTCGGACTGGCTTCGGTCCTCTTTGAGTTTGTTATGGTTATTTTGACGTCTTTTCCCGCACCCTAGTTGACGCAAGTTTCGGGGACGAAACTTCCTTTGAGTTTGTTATATTGTGATGAACGCGTGCCCCAGACGTATTTTAAGACGTCTGGGAGGTGGGCCAGACGTCGAACCAGACCTCTGGAATCACTTCCAGACGTCGTATCAGACGTCTGGGATCGTTTCTAGATGTCTGGAAATCAGTTATTTTGACACGCGCGGGTCGTCTGCGCGCCTGAGCGCGCAGACCGCATATTCGCTCCTGCGGCTGCAGATTCTCGCCGCTGCCGTCTCTCTCTCTCCTCCTCGCGCGACCTTAAAAGGCCACGCGCTCTCTCCCGTCGCCTCCACCCCTTTCCTCTTCTCCTTCCAGTGCGCGAGAGCGAGTGCGAGAGCAGGCGCGGGGTTGCTGCGGCTGCGGCGGCGACGGCTGCAGTGAGCGCGGAGGGGGTGCTGCATGCGAGAGCGGCGCTCAGCCGTGAGGGCGAGCTCGCCGGGGCTGCCAGGGCCGGCCGACGGGGAGCGCGCGGCTCGAGCAGCAGGCGCACGAGGTGCGACGCGGGCGGCGTCGCGAGCGGAGGGCGAGTCGCGCCCTGGTTCTGGAAAAATTTCCAGAATCAGACGTCTGTGCTGATAGCCAGAAGGCGAGGTCGACGTCTGGAAGACTATCCAGATGTCTGAAAGGTGAGTTTTCCGTCTTCTTCTTCCTTCTTGTCGACTGACCGTACTGAGGGAGGGAGATGGGTGTGCGCAGGCTCGGTGATTCGCCATCCAACGCCAATCAGACGTCTGGCTGTAGTACCACACGGCGGGAGTGACCTCCAGACGTCCGGGGTGACCATCGGACAACTGGGAACTAGGCCATACGTCCCTGCAGGCTTATGGATGCCTGAGAAACCACGCAGAACAAGGTAATTCTTTGATCCACTTTTTAAGATGTCTGGAAGAAGTTCTAGACGTCTGATTTTGCACAGTGTCGTCATTTTCGACCCGTTGAGGGCCCGTTCGGGTTCCGTTTTTCGCGTTTCGAGTTGCGTTCTTTCCGGAATTAAATCCTCTACCCGTCTACAGTAGCTATACACTGTTTTGAGACACTCCTTGTGTTTGATCCTTGTGATAGGACCTTGTTCCGTTGCAGTCTTGGGGGTCGCGGAGGCACGCAGGATTCTCGATCACGCCCCCATTACTCCCGTCGTACCTGGTAGAGTGGCTTTTAAGTATAACCTGTTAAATTGTGGAATCATAAATAGAACCTAGGACATTGCATGAATCCTAGGAATGAAAACAGATTGAATGATAGATCCTAGGTGTTGCATGAATCCTAGGGCTGAAAAACTAGATTGTATGATAGATCCTAGGATACGGCATGAATCCTAGGATGGGAAAACTAGTGGAACAGATGAATACTGCAGTCTTGGAAAAATGGAAAGGAACAAATAGCTGCCTGTAATCGAATTAACAGCTGCCTGTTGAATAAATAAACGTGTTTGAGAACATGGTTTGTGATAACGTGAAACTGGAAGGTGAAACTTAGACGTTCTGAGCTAGAACCCTACGGGGAAGTAGGAGTAGAACTCCTGGAAAGTGAATGGAATAGAATTGGGGAAGTGAGTTGGCCCTTGAGTACGGAGTACCAAGGAGAGCGACTGTCCCCCTGTTTAGTGCAGAGCGGAGCCAGCCGCCCCAGGGACCCGGGGTTAGGACTGGCACTCTGTACCGACTTGCTGGCCCTCGCGTACGTAGTATCGAGGAGAGCTACTAGTGTAGGGAGGTACTAGCTACCCCACGGGCCCCGGGGTTCTGCTAGCCTCCCATACCGACTTGTTAGGCCCGCTGGGGCAAACCAGGATAATCAGGCGAGAGTGCGCGGACTGTGGAGGGGCAAGGCCCCTGTTTGGTTACTGTGGAGGGGTTGGACCCCTATTACTGAGAGGGCTCTGCCCTGTACTGGTTCCGTGCTGTGCTTTGGGCGCACCCATTAACGGAAACGACTGACCGCGTGCTACTGTGGGTTAGCTACCCGTGCATTTACCGTGCGTGCCGTAGTCACCGTTACGTCTGTCAGTGACCTTGGGGTGGTTGACTGAGAGTAGGATCACCACGGGGGACTCTTCCGGCCAGGAGAGCACCACGTGTTACTTCTACTGTTCGGAAAAGACTGCAATCAAGATCGTTCCCACGAGGAACATTCGAGATCAAGTGAAAGATCTGAGAAATAGATAAATCGTGAGATAATTGAAAGATTTAAATAAAGAAAGTAACAGAACTTAACAGCTACTGTACACTCTACTGTTTCTTTAGTTTTAGTTGCCACTCTACTCAGCGTTTTGCTGACGTGTTACACTCGTTACCTTTCAGGACCAGGTGTTGAGCAGCCAGGGTCAGCGGCTGCAGAGGACGCTGGGCCGAGTAGAGTCCAGTAGAGTTACCACTGTTTCTTGTATCTCTTTTTGTTCCGTTATAGTGAGTAGTTCTTGTTTCCGCTGTACTTTTCTTTACCTGCAGTTCATATTTAGTTATGAATGTTGTTCTACTGTTGTGGTGGTATATACTGTAGTAGTTTCTTTCCTTACTGCTGTAATTTCTTATTGTTAGTTATATTCATGTTGAATATGATTTATTTTACTGTTCTTTTGGTTACTTTCTCGTTGGACGACTGAGTCTTGGGATTAGTTGAGTCGATCCGGTTCTCGTGTCTCGTAGGGACTCGGGAATTGAGTCGTTACAGGCCTCGACTCTTAAAATTTACTAGATCGTCAAATGTGGAGACCGTGACCAGTTTAACAAGCAATCATGGGTCAAAATCTACAATACCATGATCTTCACAAATCATAATGATGCATATCTTGAATGACCATCTACTACGTAACCACTTTATGATGGAAGAAAGCATGGGCTCTTTCTTTTGATCAATGCCGTTGACCGTTCAGTTGGCTAAATTAGTTGGACTAACGATGCCTCTCTAACCACCTGTGGTGTCAAAGCCTATTTGCGAATATCACTAGCTTGCCCACTTGGCTAACTTACAAAGTTGGAGGCATCAAAATAATAAAGGGACAGGTAAGTCTTTATCGATTGGTTGATGATCGAACTATTAGATGATTGGATTACACCCAATTGGATACTTCAAGATGCCTCCATTATCTTTAGTGGCCCTCATTTAAAGAATCTAATCAGATGATTTTCCTTCCCTCGCCAGATATGTGCATAGATTATCCTTGGGAGAAATTTGACAAATCAAGGAAGGGGACGGAAGTTGGTGGAGGTTGAGAAATATCAGGCAGGAAAGAGAGGGGAGAGAAGGACCATAAAGTGAGGGTGGGGGTGTTGTTGCCCACGACGACAGCGAGAGGGATGCGTTGTCGCGGTGCCCCCACTTCCGATTCCAATTCGAAGGGACGGTTGGATGTGAGTGCAAGAGATGTAGTCCCCCAAGTAGAGAGAGAGAGAGATGGACGGGGTAGAGAATACGAACGGAACATTGGACAGACAGCACGAAACCAACTGATACGAAAGGCACCGAAGAAGAGGAAACAGGAACGACGCGGACGATAACGACGGCGGCGGCGGCGGCAGCGGCGCACGAATAGGGGTTATCCACCCCCTCCCACTTACCACACCTTACCTCTCCTCCACCCCGCTCTATCTCCACCCCCTCACGCACGCTCCTTCCCATGTCGCAATTCCCATCCCCATTGCCCTCCTCTAATGGCAGTCCACGCGCAATACCCATCCTCTCTTCTCCTTTTCAACAGGTAGTCCTCTCCCCTCCCTTCTTCCTCTGGGTTTGGGTCCTCCTCCTTAATCTCCTCATGGTTATATATATATCATGGGTCCTTGCAGGAATGATCGCTGGAGAGGAATAAAAGCATGGAGCAACAACAGCCACTTTTCCTCCTCCCCAATGGTAAAACCAACCAACCAACCTTGTCCTCTCTCTCTCTCTCTCTTCCCCAACACCAGTAGTTCCTCCTGTTTGGGCTACACATATATGTATATGTAAGGTCTCTCTGCTCCCTCTTTCTATCCAGGGAGCTCCGGGACCAGAAAGAGGGGACGTGACGCCGCCACCACTGTCCCCCTCCCCCAATTCCCACACGCCAACCTTCCCCTATCCTTCCACCATCATCCCCATCATCAACAACAGAAGCAGCAGAGCTCCAACAGTACTCCCCTCAATGGCACCTCACAGGAACAGCAACCCATCTCGTCGGCTGTGGTGTCCACCGGCCTCCGCCTCTCCGACGACCGCACCGACATCGCGGCACTGCTGAAACACCAGATGGAGGAGATCGACCGCCTCCTCATCCACGTACGGGTGCGCGCCAACCACCTCACTCCCTCGTCGCTTTCTCGCTAGACCAATGGTTACCCACCAATCAAAATTGGGTCATCATTCCTTTGTTTCACAGCAGGGAGAGCAGCTGAGGCGTGCCGTGGCTGAGGAGCGTCGGCGCCACCTCCGGGCGGTGGTCGCAGCGGCAGCGTGGCGGGTAAGGGAGAAGGAGGCGGAGCTGGAGCTCGCGGCGCGGCGCAACGCCGAGCTCGAGGAGAGGGTGGCGCGGCTGGTTGGAGAGTCGGCAGCGTGGCAGGCCAAGGCCAGGGCAGAGGAGGCGGCCGCTGCGGCTCTCCAGGCGCAGCTCCGGCATGCGGGGAACGACACCGGCTTGAGCTGTGCCGACCTGAGGAGGCCTCCAGTGGCTGCCCCTCTCGCGTGCCGGCGGTGCACGGCGGAGCCGGCCGTCGTTGTGCTGCTGCCCTGCCGGCACCTTTGCCTGTGCCGGGGATGTGACTCGGCGGCCGAGGCGTGCCCCGTCTGCTCCTGCGTTAGAACAGCCGGCGTCGAGGTTTACTTACCGTAGTTCGGCAGATATACTTCGATGAAAGAAAATGAGAAAAAGTTACTGAGACAAAAAAGAAAAAAAAAAAGAAAAAGGAGCAGCAGAGGTTTTTATTCTTGGATGTTTTGTTTCTTCATTTGAATTTTTTTTTAATTTTTGGGGTTACTTAAAATGGTTGTGGGTATTGTAAGTACGTGCAAAGGGGTGTGGAGTGCTGTGGTTGTTGCCACGTTGGAAGAGTCGCGATGCGCTTTCCCGCCAAGTCTTGGCGCCTGTCGGGCAAGGGGAGTGAGTGGTGGGTTGACGTGGACCGTCGGATGGAAGTGCGCGTTGGGTAGGTGTCATGTCATCTATATGGCTCCGACGAGCGACGCGGAAATGTCTGACGCGTTGGGCACGGTGGAACGGAACGGCGATGGGATGGGGGCGGTGCGATCTCGGTTCAAATTTCTTGTGGTGCAAAAATTAGGCCACTCTTGATTGTGGGGAGGGTGTGTGTGTGTTTTTGGACGGGTTAAGCATCAGATGTAAAGATATTTTATTTTATTTTTTAAATAATTTGAATGTGTTAAAATATTTTTATTTTATCTTTTATTTATTCCTAAACTTATTCCATAAGTCTATTTTCCACGTCAAATGAGGCTTGGGAGATTAGATGGGTGTTAACGGGAATGGTATCTGTGGTGTTTTTTTATATTTTTGGAACATAAATATTTTATTAAAGGAAATAATTCAATACAAGAAGTGGGTCTCAAAAGGGAAGGGAAAGATCGAGAAGTTTCACCTAAGAAGGAGAAAAGCACCATGTAGGATAGGGGAATTTAAAAAATAAAAAGTGAGAAAGGAAACATAAGGGAAGAAAAAATGATAGGACATCAACGTGATAAATCTTAGAAAAATGTACTATCAGATTGAATAAAATTAAAATCAAACTTGACCTTAATTATCCGATGCCTGTTGGTTGTGTTCAACTAAGCTACAACATTTGAATTTGGACAGTTTACTGTTGCAAAATTTCAAAGTAGATTCCAAAGCACGTCGATGTATCATGTAATTAATTGTCTTCTAATGAGGTAGCATCCATTTACAAATCTTGTCTAACTCAGCAATATTCCATCTCGTCTTTGTAACTGAAGTAACTCTTTAAATACAAGAAGGATCCATGGATTTAAGGGAGACCCATATATTTCAGACATCAATACTTAATTTACATGATGTCAGAGCGGTAGAGCTTGTACTCGAGCTCTGACGGCATGAAGTTCTTTCCGTTCGACCTTTTTATGGCGATCAACTATTAATCTGAACTTAATATCTCCTTTGTAAGCAAAGAAATTTGTATCCAAATCTTTGATCTACCTTGATCCTGTGAGGTGTGACGTTACCTGGAGATGATCTTTGGCACATGATCAAAAGTATAATTTTTGTAGTATCATTGTGAATTAAGCATCTTTGAGGAAGGGATCGTTCGATGGTCTCTCATTTCATTGCACCAAGTCAATACGAACATTGGGGATTGACAAGTGTATGTGATAGGCTAATAAGGGTGAGAGGCCGCTGGATGATCATCTATTAACCTTCCAAATCTTTTGCTGCCTCTTTTTTTTTTTTGTTAAGTAGCGAGGCCATTAGCGGGCTGAATGCTATAAAATCGTTAATATGATGTAAGAAAGTAAAATTAATTGTTCATTTGTTTTACATATGATGCGTAGTTTTTCTTATTAAAAGTTTTACAAAGGAGATTTTCCTTGTGCTAAACACGCCTAAACTGTAACCGACCACCTGCTCAAAGAGGATAATCTAAGAAGAATTTTCTTGTGCCAAACACAACCTATGTATCTCGTCATCCTCTAAGGTATAAAGCTAATGTTACAAGCAAAAATACGGTAAAAGACGTAATTATGTGAAAGTTTTGTCACAGAATAGACAGGAATTAATGTTCAACAGCTAAGTGAGCACTTCTTCGAAATTTGACGTTGTCCCCTCGGTACATAGAAGTGGTCAAATTGATTATAAACAAACTCTATAATTGAAGGTTGAGCAAATCCACACTGATAGGAACATACATGTGCAGATGCGTGGAGCCTTTTGGCCCACCGTTACCAATAGTTCGATGCGTTTTATCCTTGTAATTGAGTTTATTTTAGTGGAACCTTAGGATTAGGATCGATAAATTTGCATGCCTTGGCAACATATCAGTTAAGGTAGTGATATAAAGATATTAAAATATATACAATTTTGCATACAATGTCTTACATGAAATATGATATAACATATAACATGTCATGTCATTTTGACACGATGCCTATGTGATGCTCACATGTTGTAATTGATATGACTTATTTCTATAGAAGAAGGATATGATACGTGACCTATTAAGTGTGATACATGATATGATGCTTACATTACATGTTTGTACAAAGTTGTATACATTGAAACTTTTTCATTAGTTAAGAAAAGGGGAACAATTTTGCAATCTTCCCAAGGTTTCACTTCTGCCACTCCTCTCATTGTGAATGGTGACATGTTGAACCTAGAAGGTCATTTCCATCCTGTGGAGAGACAAAAACAAAAAAAAAAGACTAAAATGTGAATAGATGGAACATATAGGCTTTCTAAATCATATCTTGGGTCACTAAGGATTTGTTTGATAAAAAAAATAAGTTTATGAAAAAAATAAAAAAATATAGAAAAAGTAAAATAAATGATGAAATAAATGAATTAAATTATTTAGATATTTTGATAAATTAAAATTATTTTATATAAAATATAAAATAATTTTACCTTAAATTAAATTTATTTAATTAAATATAAATAAAAGATAAATTAAATAATAAATTAAATATTTAATCCAACGTAAATCTATTTAACAATCAAATATCTTAAAGATGGATTCAATTGTACGGCATCATACTAATATTTAAAAAGTTATGAAATTAAATTTTATGTCCACTACATTTATCTTAAAAAAAATGATATCCCTATAGATAATTGTACGTCTCGTGGTTGCACGTTTGCTTTTATTATACGCATCATGGATGTAGTTATATTATTTCATTGTATGCAACTTAGTGGAATCACCGATAAAAATGTTCACGTTGGAGAAATTATATATCCTAAAATATATCTCAACTTTAGGTAAAATTTAATTAGGATTCTATGTATAATCCCTCTCTTATTTTCCTCTCTTAAATTTTAACTATAAAAAAAAGCCTAACTACAAAACCCCCTCCCTCCTGCCACACCACTCACCCACCTACAACGTCCTTTGATCACCACCGCCATCACCTCCGTCGCCCACCAGGATGATGAGGAGCTCCACCATCGCCATCGCATTGCCCTCGCTTGCCAGCGTGACGGGGAGCTCCGTCGTTGCCACCACGCCGTCGTCGCTCGCCACCACGACGAGGAGCTCCGCCATCGTCACCGCACCTCTGCCATCCGCTAGTGCGACGATAAGCTCCTCGCTAGGCAGCGCCTCATCGAGGAGTAGAACCGTCGCCACTGTGCCTCTGTCGCTCACTAGCATGACGAAGAGCTTCGCCCAAGCAACGCCTCGTCGAGGAGCAGAGTCGCCACTCCTCCCCATCTGATTCCTTGATCTGCATCCTTCACCTTGAGGACCACCTTGTTGGTGCTAGATGATAGCGAAAATACGCGGTTTGTTAAAATACGTCGTTGTAACGCGTAAATCCGCTTTCGCTCTTAAATTTATAATCCTAGATAGGGGAGTATCTAGGGTCGTCCAAGGAGGCCAAATGTTTGCAATAGTGATTCTCTTGCTAGGAATATAAATCTCAACTTTCTTTTTGGTATTTTTCAATATATCATTTTTTTTTTGTTTTTTTAAACTAAGGTAAGGCAACATGCGAACTGATGGCGGGAAAAGTGTTTACACTTCGAATTAAAATACTACTTTTATGTGACAAGCAGAACCTCTCCCTAAGCTCACTCTAGGCAAGTGGAGGCCTAGAATAATTAGGGAGAGGGAGTGAAGAATGCTGAAAATAAGCTAATAGAAATGCAAACAAAAAAAATTGCAAAGAAGGCAACTAGATAATTGATAAAGTGTTTTACAAAAGGCCTAGTAGAGGAAAGCTTGTACTACTAGAAAATTGCAAATAAGAAAATAAAACACAAATCCTCTAGATAGATGGTGAAGAAGAGGGCTTCTTGCTCCAAGGTTGGTGGCTCCCAAGCTTGAAAAGAATCCTTCAACTCCTTCCTTGCAGAACTCCGCCAAGGTGATGACCTCCAAGGCAAGCCCTAAGGGGGCGTGCCCTAAGTTTCTCTCCAAGGGTGGACGTCCACCCTAAGTTTTTCTCCTTTGCCTGGCCGTCCTCCTTGAAGTGGGAGAGTCCTCCTCCTTGGCGTGGCCCAAGTTGAAGAGAGTGGGGAGAAGAAGGCACCAAAAGGGCTGGTGGTGTGCCCCTTTAATCTCCTTCTCTACTCCTTCTCCTTGGGCGTAGGTATAGGTGGATGTAGGTAGAAAATACACTAAGGGAGGATGCCCAAAAATGGTGGTAGGTGGTGGCTTTTTATAGAATAGGAGGGGGGCTATGGTGACCTTTGAAATGGATGGCCAAGATGAGTTGATGGAGGTGGTTGGAGATCCCATGGCCAAGGAGAGTTGGCGCCACCTTAAAGGGCACCAAGGGGTAGTTATGGGTGTTGACACCCTTTGGTGTTGGCGCCAAAATGGGCATTCTAGAAGGTCATTAGGTGGCACCACCTTAAGGTTCTAGAAGGGGGGGTATGTGGATGGCTAGGATGGCTTATGTGGGTAGGTGTAGGGTGGATTTAAGGGGCTGAAAGTGGCGCCAATATAGAGGTGGTTAGGGGTGGTTTTTGGCGCCAACTTGAAGTGTCTTTTGGTGGAGATAATGGGGTGAAGGGATGGCTAGGAGGTGGCGCCAACTTGAGTAGAGTAGCTAGCTTAGGTAGGCTTGAGTTGGTGGAGCTAGCTAGGGTTGATTTTGGAGGTAATGAATGGCCAAGGAGCTGGTTGTTAGCTATGCTAAGCTAAGCTAAGATAAGCTAGCTTAGCTAATGGAGGAGTAGAGGAGAAGGTGTTGGAGCTAGGGTTTGGAGGGAGGAGCTGAGGAGAAGTCTGGAGCTGAAATTTGGAGCTGGCTGCTGCTGAAGAGGCTGGCATGGAGCTATTTTAGCTGGCTTGGCTTGCTAGTTCTTTGCTAGCTACTAAGCCGAGCTAAGGTAAGCTAGCTTCTACCATACTGAGCTAAGGTGAGCTGGGTCTGGTGCTCCCGGGGAGAATCAAGCTGGTTGAGGCAGCTAAGGTAGCTTAGCTCAACTGAGTTGAGCTAAGCTGAGTCCCTGTGAGCTGGACTTGAGATTCCTGAGCTGGGATGAATTCTTCTTCAGCTGGTTGGAGCTGAGTGGAGCTGGATGTAGCTGGATCTGAGCTGGGGTGAACTCCTCTCAACTTAGCCGAACTAACTAGAGCTCCCTGTGGACTAGTGGGAGCTGAGATGAGCTAGACTCAGCTAAGTTGAGCTGGATCTGAGCTGACTTGAGCTAGGATGAGCTAAGGTGAACTCTCTTGAGCTGCCATCCAGCTGAGATTAGCTGAATGGAGCTGGGATGAGCTAACCCTAGTTCAAGTAAGCTAGGTTCCAGCTGCGGTGAGCTAGATCAAGCTGAGGTGAGCTGGATCAAGCTGAGGTGAGCTGGATTAGGCTGAGTTCCAGCTAGTCTGGGCTTCTCCTTCACCATTTGCCTTCTTGAGTGCTAGGGTTTTAGGGATCTGTGCATCTGTACATCCCTAACACTCACAAAAACTCATTAAAATGACAATAAAAAATGCAATGCATGCCTATCCTAATTTATGCCTAAATGCAGCCCAAAAACCCGTTTGCGGAGTAAAATCCTAAGAGCTAGGTTAGTTTTAAAGCATAAAAATGATGATAAACTGGTGTTTATCACACCCCCATGCTTATCTTTTGCTAGTCTCTTAGCAAAACATTAATTTTTTTTGGAAAACGGAATTTTTGGGAAATCTAATTTTTTTGACTTTTGAGGAGAAAAAGAGATTAAGGGACCTTGGTAGATTAAAACACAGGAGATACGGGATTTGTTGAAGATAAACATCAGGATTTGTTTTTGGATCCAACCATTAGATAGAACGGGATCAATATATCCTCAGAAAATTCACAAATTAACCCCTTGTTAATTCAGATGACTTGAAATGTTTGTTTTTAGGATTTTTCTGGCTCGTGAATCTGATTCGCAACTTGCAAATTCCTTTAAAACCTTGTGTCGGTGCTTGTGAAAAGCTAACCTTAATAAGGACGTGTTATTATTATTATTATTATTATTTTTTTTTCTCCCCCATGCTTATTTTTAGCTTAGTCTTACAACAGATGTGTCGGTATCATCATTCCCATTACCATTCCTCGAGGGGGCTCTGGCGCCAGTACTTCGGGATAGCACTGTCCATGACACCACCCAGGAGCTCACAACCCCAAAACACGATGCGGTGAAAAGGGGCGCTCCAAGCAAACTCAAGCTCTTGCTCCGACGCTATAGGTAGAGCACCGTCCAAGACACTTGAGCTGCTGAAATGCGCTTTAATGCTCCGTCTAAAGATATGAAATATAGATATAGAGCAGCGCCGAGGCGGTAACATGTTGACATCGCGTCCTCAAAGAAGGTATTTTCCTTCTTCTCGACGGTGGGAACTCAAACCAATGACCTGATTCAGACTTTTACTAAATCCAAACAAGGGAGTTTTTCAAATTTTTAGTTGTTTTTAAATGTTAGCTTGTGTGTGAAAATTGACACAAGAAGTTTCTCGAGAACCGCAAGTTTTTGAGTCAAAAACTAAGTCAAATACTTTCCATATTACAAAATAGGATCAAGTCACCTGAACTATCATGAGTTCAGGTGGAATTTTAGAGAAGGATATCTGATCTAGTCTAAAATAGACCCTGGAATTCTAATGATTAGATCCAAATCCTCATCCTTAGTTTGTTAAAGATTAAATCCCATTGTACCAGAAGTGAATTTTTCGACCTTAGTCCTGATTTCAAAATTTTTCCTAAAAAAGTTTTCAATATTTTTTTTTTCTTTTTGTTTTTTTGTTTTTGGGTATGCAAGCAGGAAATAAATTAAAGAAAAATGCATGTTTTTAGGTTTTAAACATCCTAAATCGATCGTAAAAATTTAAAAACACCCCCCCATGCTTAAGATATGCCATGTCCTCATGCATTAGGAGGGAAAATGAATCACCTTAGTGAAGAACGGTCAGGTTTAGGATGAATAAAACCTGGAAAAAGAAGAAAAAAGAAAGCAAGAAAATGATGGGTTACCTCCCATCCAGTGCTATCTTTTACGCCATTCAGCCGGGCGTGAAGGTATGCACGGAAGACGTAAGATCATGTAAATAATTGGACACTTGGATCCCCGCAAAAAAAGTGTCGTCTTCTAGATCCTTAAAAAATTGATTAGAAATAATATTGGGATCAAAGTTGGATGGAAAATGATAAGTGTAGCTTGAGTCTGGCCATGGGTTTAAATTAGGTTGGGTGCCAAACTCAGGCGGGGTTGGTGGCAGGTCCGTTAGAAAGGGGTCGGGGAAGGAATGGTGAGGATTGGGTGAAGTTAGTGTGGAAAAGTTAGGTGCGTGAATAGTGGGTGGGTTAGGGGGGGTATCTGGAATAAATTTGGTGTCAAGATAAGTTTCCGGATCACAGATCTCGCCGACCACTGAGTCTGAATCAGAGTCCTCAAAAAAACTGTGGTCGGTAAGGGTATCTATTAACATTGTCTCCTCCACCATATTAGAAATTTCAGTATCTGAGTCCTCAAAGAAGTTATCATCATGGAATCTCCTGGAGGATTTAAAAATATCTAAGGTGATAGTTTGGCCTGCACAGTTGATATCCATTTTGCCTGTGTGGCAATTGATATTTGCCTTTGCAGTAGCCAAAAAGGGGCGTCCAAGGATTATCGGGGAGTCCAGTAATGATTCGGGTGCCTCAATGTCAAGAACCAGAAAGTCTGCAGGGAAGACACAATTCTGGACCTTGACTAATACATCCTCGACAATCCCACGAGGTTTGATTGTAGATCGGTCGGCTAATTGCAGGGTAACCTCGACGGGTTTTAATTCACCGATCTGAAATTCTTCGAATAAACTTGTGGGAATAATATTTACAGAGGCACCAAGATCAAGGAGGGCGCGATTAAATGTAGTGTCATCAATAATTACAAAAATTAAAGGCGCCCCCGGATCTTTCATCTTAGGAGGCAGCTTACTCTGTATGACAGAGCTTACTGTCTCTGAAAGATGCACCTGTCCTAGATTTTTAGCCTGCCTTTTAGGAGTACAAATATCCTTCAAAAATTTAGCATAGGCAGGTATATATTTGATGGCATCTAGGAGAGGAATATTGATATGAACTTGCCCAAATAGCTCCATGAGTTCTTCTGTAGTGGGCTCAGATTTCTTTTTTTTGTTGGTGGTGGGGTAGAGAGCTTGTGGGAAAGGGACAGGAATCTTGTCTTGAGATTTTTGTTGTTCTTTTTCTTCCTGATGGGGAGGTGGGGAGTCAACTTGCACATGTATCTTACCAGGTTCGTGCGAAGGCTCGGGGTCAGTGGTGGTTTTCCCACTCCTCAAAGTAACTGCATGTGCAGTCGGATTATTATTTAGAGGAGGTGGGGGGGCCTGTGATTGCAGAAACCTGGGCGGCTGCTGAGGTGGTGGATTAGGAGGAGGCTGATGTGGATAATGTGGATTTCTGCCCATATAATGGTTTCCTTGGTGATTAGGGTTGGGTATGGGTTGGGACGGAAGATGTCCTACAGGTCTTTGCGTGGGAGTAACCCCAATCTGATTGTTCAGATTTGTGATGTTGCGGGTTACTTCCGTCATTTTTGTTTGCATATCCTGCAGGGTTCGCAGCATCTGGGCATTGATATCTTGTTGGGATGGCCCAGGATGGAAGTATGGATTCAACCCATACCCATTAAAATGATATGGTTGGGAGGAAACTTGATTATTCCAGGAGTAGTTCGGGTAATTTTTCCAATTGGAAGAATTTTTAAAGGGCTCCTGGATGGCAGAAATATTTTGAGTGGGGTTAAGATCTGGATAGTTGTAGTTCCCCAGTGAATCATGAGCAACCTCAGAATAATCAGCAGGGGTAGTGTTGAGATTGTGCAAATTTTCTCTTTGTGGAAAGTTAGGTTGGGTTAGATGTGGGTGTGGAGCTTGAGTTGAAGTGGCTAGTCTTTCCTCAATTTTCTTTTGATTAATATGCATCTGGTCGAGTTTTTGAGCAATCAATTGAAGATCATCTTGGGTGACAGGGATAGATTGAGTGCCTATTTCATGAACACCGAACTGCGGGTTTTGGGTTCTGCAAAATGTGTTCATGGAAGCTTGATTAAATGAGTTTTCACTCATTTCTTCGAACAGGTCATAGGCACTTTCTGCATCTTTATTTAAAAAGTTGCCGCCACACGAGGCGTCGACAAACTGTCGGATTTGATCTTCTAATCCATGATAGAAGATTTGCACGAGCTGCCATAAAGGAATCTCGTGGTGCGGGCAACTTCTTAAAAGGTCTTGAAATCTTTCCCAAGAATCATGGAAAGTTTCACCAGATTTTTGGTGAAAGGTCGTAATAGATCTTCGTAAGGAATTGGTACGACCTATGGGAAAGAATTTCTTGAGGAAGGCACTCTTGAGTTGAGGCCATGTTGTGATGGGTCGGCCAATGGTCCTGAACCAATAAGCGGCCTTATCTTTGAGAGATAATGGAAAAAGCCGCATCAGCCATATGTCTTCTTGCACATTTCGGGAACGGGTTGTCTGTGCAAGAAGAGTTAGTTCTTCAAGGTGGCTGAAAGGATCTTCCCTAGGAAGGCCATGAAAGTGTTTAATCAGGTTCAGGACGGCAGGCTTGATCTCAAAGTCCCCCTCCGGTATGACCACCCCTGGTCGTTCCTCATAATAAGACGGATCATAGAAATCTTTTAGAGGAACAACAGGCTGCTGACGGGGTGGTGGGTTTGGCCTTGGATTGGCTAGGTTTTGGATGTTCCTAGTCAATGTTTGTTGATTGGAATTTAATTTATTAATCTGATCGGCCATCAATTTTAAAAGATCAGGTAGGGGGTCTTGATGTTGTGTGTGGGGCAACTCAAGATTGGGGAGCTCCAAGTGTGGAAAGTTACTGGTGGTTGGGTTTTGAGTGGAAGGGTTAGAATTAGGGTTAGAGGTGGGGTTAGAGGTAGACGTGGAAGGGTCAGTGGACCTATTTTGTTGTGTTTCCATTTTTTTAGGAGAAGACAGAAAAAGTGGTCTTTTTACGTGGGGGGCGAAATCAAATGGTCCTTCCAAGTGCGGATTTTGAGACCGTCGCCCGTGCATAAAATGGAAGAACGGGGAGGGGAGGAGAAGAGAAAGAGATGAGAGAAAGTGTGCAATTCAAACAAACAAAAACTAGACCTAACTTAATTGTGACTCCCTAATAATAACCTAAGACTTGGTCTATATAGGAAATAAGTAGTCAATAGTGAATACCCGTTCTATCAACAAATCTAGCCAAGTTGCTTAAGGGGAGGTTTGGGCCCAAACGTTTCCCAGGGAAAACCCCAGGTGCTTGTACAAACCCGCGCCTGGTCGTTTGACACGGCCCCTCAGCCTGAACACCAGATATAGATGACAGAATTGGTACTAACTAAAGAAAACTTAAGACCTAAATAGTAAGCCTAAGTTGATAAAGCCTTAGGGGTCAAGTTGCTACAAATTTTAATTAGGTCTAGGATTCTATAGTGCACACGGAATGTGGAGGGCGTTTATTGGGTTGTTGCCCTGTTATTTGATTTTTTTGTGTGTGTGCAGGAATTGGAGAGTGGCTCCAATGAAAATCAAGTTGTCACACAATTTTTTTATATTTTTGTCTTTTAGGATGTGATTTAATTAAATGAATTTTAGGGTTTTTCTCTTTAAGTTTTCAAACAAGTTTGAAAGTTCACAATCAAAGGAAAGATAAGTTGTATGTGTGATTGTATATTTCCTTTTAATTGAGTCTCTAAAGAGAAAGAAGAAACCCTAAACCAATTATCCCTGAGACAGAAATTTAACTACCAATGAATTATTTTTAGCTTTCAGAATTAAGTAGTGGTCCAAACAAGTCAAACAACACCACTACTTTGAAGAAAATCAAACAAGGATTCCAGAAAAGATTTTTGTAAGATTTTAGGAATTTGTTTGATAATAGTTTTGAATTTTTAATTGTACTGGTGTCAAAGTCCAGAAATAATACCCGTGGGTATTATAGACTTTTCAGTATTACCACCGACCTCATAAAATTTTTATGATTTTATATGATATGTAAAATTTCACAGGGATTCCAACAAGATAAATTTCACAAAAATTCGATGAGTATAAAAATTCTGAAAATTCGCGGACAGTAGCAAAACAGGAAGATTAGAGGGTGTGACCCCTCTGTAATCCACGAATTTTTAAAAATTAAATACAAATCCAATTGATCTGAAATTTGGAACAGATGTTCCAAACTTAATTGGGAATCACTCTATGAAATTTTATGATTTTAGGAGGCCTGTGGTGTTAGTAATCGATTTTTCAAGTCTGGACAGAAATCTAGACCCGAAAAACAGAACACCAATACTTGCAATGGAATGGTGCTAAAGAAGCATACAAGCAAACAATGATTTTAAAATGCACCACTCCACTTAATTTAAGTGTTTAGGGTCCTGAAAGCCAAGTTTAATATATTTTTGGTAGTTTTAATTAATCATGTGACTAGAAAGAGGAACCAACCTGAATTTTCGCGGGAAGAAAAGGATCTTTAAGCTCTCGCTTCCAGATTCCCGCTTTCCCGCTGTAGTTCCTGCACACACAAAAGAAAGAAAGAGAAGGGGATGAGATCCACTTCAAGCAAGAGAAAATGAGTTAATGCAAAGCTGTGCCTCCCCGGCAACGGCGCCAAAAAGTGATAGCGAAAATACGCGGTTTGTTAAAATACGTCGTTGTAACGCGTAAATCCGCTTTCGCTCTTAAATTTATAATCCTAGATAGGGGAGTATCTAGGGTCGTCCAAGGAGGCCAAATGTTTGCAATAGTGATTCTCTTGCTAGGAATATAAATCTCAACTTTCTTTTTGGTATTTTTCAATATATCATTTTTTTTTTGTTTTTTTAAACTAAGGTAAGGCAACATGCGAACTGATGGCGGGAAAAGTGTTTACACTTCGAATTAAAATACTACTTTTATGTGACAAGCAGAACCTCTCCCTAAGCTCACTCTAGGCAAGTGGAGGCCTAGAATAATTAGGGAGAGGGAGTGAAGAATGCTGAAAATAAGCTAATAGAAATGCAAACAAAAAAAATTGCAAAGAAGGCAGCTAGATAATTGATAAAGTGTTTTACAAAAGGCCTAGTAGAGGAAAGCTTGTACTACTAGAAAATTTCAAATAAGAAAATAAAACACAAATCCTCTAGATAGATGGTGAAGAAGAGGGCTTCTTGCTCCAAGGTTGGTGGCTCCCAAGCTTGAAAAGAATCCTTCAACTCCTTCCTTGCAGAACTCCGCCAAGGTGATGACCTCCAAGGCAAGCCCTAAGGGGGCGTGCCCTAAGTTTCTCTCCAAGGGTGGACGTCCACCCTAAGTTTTTCTCCTTTTCCTGGCCGTCCTCCTTGAAGTGGGAGAGTCCTCCTCCTTGGCGTGGCCCAAGTTGAAGAGAGTGGGGAGAAGAAGGCACCAAAAGGGCTGGTGGTGTGCCCCTTTAATCTCCTTCTCTACTCCTTCTCCTTGGGCGTAGGTATAGGTGGATGTAGGTAGAAAATACACTAAGGGAGGATGCCCAAAAATGGTGGTAGGTGGTGGATTTTTATAGAATAGGAGGGGGGCTATGGTGACCTTTGAAATGGATGGCCAAGATGAGTTGATGGAGGTGGTTGGAGATCCCATGGCCAAGGAGAGTTGGCGCCACCTTAAAGGGCACCAAGGGGTAGTTATGGGTGTTGACACCCTTTGGTGTTGGCGCCAAAATGGGCATTCTAGAAGGTCATTAGGTGGCACCACCTTAAGGTTCTAGAAGGGGGGGTATGTGGATGGCTAGGATGGCTTATGTGGGTAGGTGTAGGGTGGATTTAAGGGGCTGAAAGTGGCGCCAATATAGAGGTGGTTAGGGGTGGTTTTTGGCGCCAACTTGAAGTGTCTTTTGGTGGAGATAATGGGGTGAAGGGATGGCTAGGAGGTGGCGCCAACTTGAGTAGAGTAGCTAGCTTAGGTAGGCTTGAGTTGGTGGAGCTAGCTAGGGTTGATTTTGGAGGTAATGAATGGCCAAGGAGCTGGTTGTTAGCTATGCTAAGCTAAGCTAAGATAAGCTAGCTTAGCTAATGGAGGAGTAGAGGAGAAGGTGTTGGAGCTAGGGTTTGGAGGGAGGAGCTGAGGAGAAGTCTGGAGCTGAAATTTGGAGCTGGCTGCTGCTGAAGAGGCTGGCATGGAGCTATTTTAGCTGGCTTGGCTTGCTAGTTCTTTGCTAGCTACTAAGCCGAGCTAAGGTAAGCTAGCTTCTACCATACTGAGCTAAGGTGAGCTGGGTCTGGTGCTCCCGGGGAGAATCAAGCTGGTTGAGGCAGCTAAGGTAGCTTAGCTCAACTGAGTTGAGCTAAGCTGAGTCCCTGTGAGCTGGACTTGAGATTCCTGAGCTGGGATGAATTCTTCTTCAGCTGGTTGGAGCTGAGTGGAGCTGGATGTAGCTGGATCTGAGCTGGGGTGAACTCCTCTCAACTTAGCCGAACTAACTAGAGCTCCCTGTGGACTAGTGGGAGCTGAGATGAGCTAGACTCAGCTAAGTTGAGCTGGATCTGAGCTGACTTGAGCTAGGATGAGCTAAGGTGAACTCTCTTGAGCTGCCATCCAGCTGAGATTAGCTGAATGGAGCTGGGATGAGCTAACCCTAGTTCAAGTAAGCTAGGTTCCAGCTGCGGTGAGCTAGATCAAGCTGAGGTGAGCTGGATCAAGCTGAGGTGAGCTGGATTAGGCTGAGTTCCAGCTAGTCTGGGCTTCTCCTTCACCATTTGCCTTCTTGAGTGCTAGGGTTTTAGGGATCTGTGCATCTGTACATCCCTAACACTCACAAAAACTCATTAAAATGACAATAAAAAATGCAATGCATGCCTATCCTAATTTATGCCTAAATGCAGCCCAAAAACCCGTTTGCGGAGTAAAATCCTAAGAGCTAGGTTAGTTTTAAAGCATAAAAATGATGATAAACTGGTGTTTATCACTAGAGTACTGCGATCGTTTATTTTGATGATAACAAAGCACGTCATTTAACATTTGGACTTCTAGTCTTAGATTTTAGGCAAATTGCAAATGGAGACGTGATTAGACGGAGTTCGAGCTCGCATCTAAGATGGATTGGAGGAGCTTGATGGAGAACAGAGGAGATTCACGAGTAGCGATAGATTGAAGATGGAAGGACAAGAAGAATAGGATAGAATTATGTTTATTTCTTTCATGTACTTTTGTCTTTATTTCCTTACTCTTTTTGTTCCTTAGAAAATCATGTTAAAGAGCCTCAAAGTACCCTAACAGTAGTCCTAGGAACACCAGCACAACCCTAAGATACTTAGGTTTTCTGTAGAGAACTTAAAAAACTAATATAGGGTTTAAATAGCTTTTTCAGATGTCTAATTCCAAAATCAGACATTTGATAATGTGTTTTAAGACGTCTGATTGTTGATTTAGACATCTGATAACATTTAGGCTGGACTTAGTTAGCTCTGTCTGATGAAATCAGACATCCAGACCTTAGTCCAGATGTCTTAGAAGACGTCTGATGACTTTGCACGACGTCCAATTAGTGGACCGTTGGCTGGCTTAGCAAACACTGAAGGATATAACCGTTAGGGCCTTATCAGACGTCCTTAAGCCTTTCCAGACGTCTGATAAATGACCGTTTTGCCCCGGCTGACCCAAAATCTCTTCTCAGAGATTTTCTAGCTGTTGCAAATCTTGGAAATCCATTCTCGCAGAAAAAGTAGGTTTCCAGACGTCCAGACATAGTGCCAGACGTCTTGTATGTCGTCTGATGGACTGCACTAGATCCCTGTTTAGATTTGATTCAAGTCAGGAAGAAACCCACCTAAAATCAGACGTTTGACTTTGATCCCAGACGTCTTAAACTGATCTTCCAGACGTCTGATGCCAGGATCAGACGTCTGATAGCCCTGTCAGTGCAATGATTGTTCCTGATTTCGTCCTGATTCTCTTGGGTTTTGCACCCAACGGTTATGGAAGCTTTCCAAAGCCTTCCAAAGCTTTCCTAAGGCCTCTATAAATAGAGAGGAACCTCTTGCACACAAACACACACCTAGATACACAAGACACACCTAGTAATACACTTTCACACTCTTTTGTGTCCAAGAAAAGCTCTCCAAGCTCAAGTTCTACATCTTGAGAGCATCAAGCCTTTGCGCACCCGCTCTCCCACCGTAGTTCACGAGAGCGATGTTGCGCCATCATGTGGCTCACGCACCCGCATCATTGATTCGATGCACTCCTTGCAAAGGGGAGTTTCCTAATTCCTATAGAAGCTAGGTTTAAATCTTTGTTGGCTCTATAGGACTATATTTGTTATTTTACTTTGTTATTTGGTTGGGTATTCGCTTTGCGAATTCCCGTCTCCTTCATGGGAGAAAATCCTTCTCATGAAGAGAAGGGGTTTGAGGTACGCTACCCTCATATAAAGTAGCGTGGTTGTAATTGAGGTTGAATCACCCTTGTTTAAGTGATTCGTTTAGTGGATTTGATCAACTTGGTTGATCGGAAAATCCTAACTCGAGAGGGTTAGGTGGTGGTTTTCACCCGGTTTGGGTTTCCACCTAAAAATAATTGTGCACTTTATGCGATTGAATTTTGTGAGATTGTTTTATATCATATTTCCGCAATTTATTACGTCACCCCCTCCTCATAGGGGATTCCACAATTGGTATCAGAGCAGGTTCTTGCTAATCGGAGTAACACCCGGCAAGAAGATCGTGGAGGGGAGCAGTTCCGCAATCTGAATCTTTGAGGGGCAGTCCACGTCCCGTCCGGCATTCTTCGATGGGAGCAACTACCCCTACTGGAAGCTATGGATGAAGACTTGGCTTCAAGCCAATGACTTCACAATTTGGGCCAGGTGCAAGATGCCATTTGAAATCCTAGAGAAACCCGCAGGAGGCTACTCGCAGCAACAAATTCGTGAACTCTCTTTAAACGCGAAGACCATGAACGCCCTCTACTGCGCGCTCAGCCCGGAGGAGTTCAATAGAATCTCGCAATGCGCTACCGCATACGAGATTTGGCACACACTTGAGGTAACTCATGAAGGTACCCCTAAGGTAAAGTCTTCTAAAATTAATTTACTTTCACAAGAATTTGAATCTTTAAGTGAGATGAACACTAGGTTCACTCTCATTGTAAATAATTTGAAAGCTTTAGGGAAGGCTTTCATCAAGGGGGAGCTTCAAGGGAAGCTTCTTCGTTCCCTTGGACCGGAGTGGGAACAGAAAGTCACCTCCATCGAGGAGGCGAACGAAGTGGAGGAGCTCAACATGGAAGATCTCCTAGGAAATCTAATGGCCTACGAGACTAAGTTGAAGCAGAAGAAGAAGGATACACCGGAGGCTAAACCGAAGAAGACTCTCGCCTTCAGAGTCGCGTCGGATAGCGAGGTAAGTTCCGACGACGAAGACATTAAAATTTTACTCAAAACGTTTTCCAAGTTGTGTAGGGAATCAAAGAAGAAGGAAAAGGAGAGCCCGAGACGTTGCTACCACTGCAATGAGAAAGGGCATCTACGACCAGAATGCCCTCTTCTCAAAAAGAAGAAGAAGAAGGAAAAGGAGAAGAAATCTAAGAAGAAGGTGTTCCAAGCCACTTGGGACGATTCGAGCTTGGAGGAAGAAGAAGAAGAAAAGTCTATAGAAGAAGAAACCGCTTGCTTTGGTTTCATGGCCAAAGGAAGTGATAGCGACAGCGAAAGCGGAAGCGACTCAGACAATGAGGTAAATTTCGATTTACAAGAAGCTTGTAATGAACTATTTGATGTTAGTAAATCATTAAGAATAGAAAACAAAAGCATTAAAAGGAGCCTTAGCTTTCTTAAAAATGAAAATGATAGGTTAGAAAAATAACTCAAGGACATAGAAACTAGTCCTAAGGATAATAACCTGCTATTAGAAAATAAAAATTTAATCAATGAAAATATTAAATTGATTGAAGAAAATGATAGTTTAAAGTTAGAAATTTCTGATTTACAGACTAAGATGCATATTATAGAAAAAGAAATTGCATGTCTTAGGGAAAACTCTAACAAATTAATCAACAAAGTAGATAATTTTTATAGCCCTAAGGTTGAGAAAGGATCTCCATCAAGGAGACCCACTAACAGATTCGGATCCAAGTCCACTTAGATATCGAAGAAAGAATTGGAATCTTATTTTGTAGGTTTCAGGGATAACTACAACACGAAGGACTTGACCTACAAGTTCAAGGCTGGTCAACTCGAGTTGGGAGAACCAAGGAGTAGGCCAAGGAGGAGAACAAGAAGACTGAAGAGACGGCGAACAAACGATAGACCCGCCGCACGTCGACCACCATATTAGAGACCAGCGCCGATGCCCGGGCCTCCAAGCTACGGATGGGAGCCCCATCCTATGTGGCATCTACCACCACCATTTGGGCCATTTTGCTGGCCATGGTAGGTGAGGTAAAAATTCTTTACCCTATCTTTTTATCATTAGCATTTAGATAGGGAGAGTTAAAAAAATTTATGAGCTAATTGTCAATTTTTAAGGGGGAGATGTAAGTTAGCTAAATTTGCTTTAGTAAGGGGGAGAAAAATAATAGCTATCTTGTTGTTACAAAAAGGGTAGGACATTACTTTTGTTAGAAGAAATTTGTAACGACCCGATTCCCGAATCCCTACGAGACACGAGAATCAGACCGACTCGACTGATCCCAAGACCTAGTCGTCCAACGAGAAAGTAACCAAAAGAGCAGTACAATAAACCACATTCACCATGCATATAACTAGCAGTAACAAAATACAGCAGTAAAGAAAGGAAATACTACAGTATACACCACCACAACAGAAGAGAAATAAACATGTACATAACATGAAGCTTACAATAAAGAGAGTACAGGGAGTAACAGAAAACTACTCACTACAGCGGAAAGAGTAACAGAAAACTACTCATTATAGCGGAAAGAAAAGTACAGTGGGTACTACAGGTGACACTACTGGGCTCTACTAGGCCAAGCGCCCTCTGCAACCGCTGACTCTGGCTGCTCAACACCTGGTCCTGAAAAGGTAACAAGGGTGAAACGTCAGCGAAACGCTGAGTAGAGTGGCAACTAAAAGCTAAAAGAAGCAGTAGAGCGTACAGTAGCTGTTATATTTTTACTTTCTTTCTTTATATTTGTCCATTTATTCACTATTGATTTATTTCTCAGATCCTTCTCTTGATCTTGAATGTTCCTCGTGGAAACGATCTTGATTGCAGTCTTTTCCGAAAAGTAGAAGTAACACGTGGTGCTCTCCTGGCCGGGAGAGTCCCCCGTGGTGGTCCTACCCTCAGTCAACCACCCCAAGGTCAATGACAGACGTAATGGTGACTACGGCACGCGCGATAAACGCACGGGTAGCTACCCCGCACTGGTCCGCGGTCAATTGTTTCCGTTAACGGGTGAGCCCAAAGCACAGCACAGAACCAGTATAGGGCAGAGCCCTCTCAGTAATAGGGGCCCAGCCCCTCCACAGTAACCAAACAAGGGTCTTGCCCCTCCACAGTCCGCGCACCCTCGCCTGACTGCCCTGGTTTGCCCAGCGAGCCTAACAAGTCGGTGTAGGAGGGCTAGCAGAATCTCGGGGCCCGTGGGGTAGCTAGTGCTCTCCCTACACTAGTAGCTCTCCTCGGTACTATGTACACGAGGGCCAAAAGTGGGTACAAAGTGGCCAGACCTAACCCCGGGTCCCTAGGGCGGCTAGCTCCGCTCTGCACTAAACAGGGGGATAGTTGCTCTCCTTGGTACTCCGTACTCAAGGGCCATCTCACTTCCCCAATTCTATTCCATTCACTTTCCAGGAGTTCTACTCCTAATTCCCCGTAGGGTTCATGCTATTTTAACTCAGCCAATTTAGGTTTCACCGTTCCAGCCTTATATCCATACAATTCATGTTCTCAACCGTATTTATCCATTTATAACAGGCAACTGTTAACCAAATTACATGCAGTTATCGTTTCCTTTCCACTTTTCCAAGACTGCAATGTTTATATTCAACTAGTTTTCCAGTCCTAGGATTCATGCCATATGCTAGGATCTATCATTCAATCTAGTTTTCCAGTCCTACGATTCATGCAATACCCTAGGATCTATCATTCAATCTAATTCTTCAGCCCTAGGGTTCATGCAATGCCCTAGACTCTATTAATTGTTTCATAAATGTATAATTTTTGATAATTAAATTGAAAGGCCACTCTACCCGCAAAATCGGAAGTACTAGGGGCGTGGTCGGCAATCCTGTGCGCCTTCGCAACCCCCAGAGCCGCAACGGAACGGGTTCCTAATACAAGGATCAAAGATAAGGAGCTACTCAGAACAGTATACAATTACTGTAAATAGGTAGAGGAAATAAACCTGGAAAGAACGAAACTTGAAACGCGGAAAATGGACTCCGAATGGATCCTAAACGGGTAAAAAATGACGAGTCTACCCAAAATCAGATGTCTGGAACTTCTTCCATACGTCTTAAAAGGTCGATCATGCCATACCTTGGTCTGCGCAGTCCTTCAGACGTCTAGAAGCTCGCTGGATCGTCTGGACTTAGTTTCCAGACGTCCGATTGTCACCCCGGACGTCTGGAGGTCCTCTCTGTCGTCTGGTACTGTGCCTAGACGTCTGATCCGTGTGGGATGGCGAGCCCTTGTGCCCTCCCGAACAAAACTTGCACTCACACACACCCGCTCTCATCACGAAGAGGAAAATATTGTACCTATTAGACGTCTGGACCTTCCTCCAGACGTCTTCTGCATTGTCTGGGCGTAAGTCCAGACGTCTGATTCTGGGAAATTTTCCCAGAACTAGGACCCTTTTCGCTCTTCGCCCGTGACGCACGGCCGCGCTGCACCGCGTCCGCCTGCTGCTCGAGTTGCAGCAGCCCCTTCGCAACACCCCACACTCGCTGCTCCCCCGCCGGCCGGCTCTAGCTGCCCCGGCAAGCTCGCACCCTCACGGTCGAGCTTCTTCTTCCTCTCGCAATAACTCCTCCTTCCCTCACGCTTGCAGCAGCTACTGCTGCCGCACTCGCTCACTCATTCGCTCGCTCGCGCTCTCGCTGGTAGGGAGAAGGAGAAGAAGAGGCAGTGGAGTGAGGGTGAGGGAGAGGGAGGTGCTATTTGTAGGCAGCGCGGGGAGAGAGAGAAAAGAAGCGACGTCGTCTGCAGGGATGGAGAGAAAAGAGAAGAACGAAGGCGGTGGGTTCAGTCTGCGCGCGCACGTGCGCAGACGCGAACCCGTACACCGAAAAAATTTAATACCAGACGTCTGGGAAGGGTTCCAGACGTCTGGCCAGACGTCTGGGCCAGTTCTCAGCCGTCTTAAACTACATCTGATGCCCTGCTCGTGACAATATAACAAACTCAAAGGAAGTTTCATCCCCAAAACTTGCGCTAACTAGGGTGCGAGAAAGAACAATTTATACATAACAAACTCAAAGAGGATCGAAGTCGGTCTGAAAAGACGTACCCACGAAAAGCTCCGGGTGCCGCTCCCGCATTGCCGCCTCAGGCTCCCAGGTAGCCTCATCATACCACTGGCTCCTCCACAAGACCTTCACCAGGGGTACTTGCTTTCGTCTCAGACTGCGGACGGCTCTGTCCAGAATCTGCACTGGCCACTCAGGGTAGGTCAGGTCGTCGCCCACCTTGATGCTCTCGTGGCTCAAGACGTGACTGGGATCGACGACATACTTCCTGAGGTTGGACACGTGGAACACATCGTTCACACCAGAAAGCTGAGGGAGGGCAAGCCTGTAAGTAACGGGCCCAACCTGCTCCAGGACCTCAAATGAACCCACAAACCTCGGCGCGAGCTTCCCTCTCACCCCAAACTGCTGCAGGCCCTTCATGGGCGAAACACGAAGGAAGACGTGGTCCCCAACCTCAAACTGCACCTCTTTGCGTCTCCGATCTGCGTAGCTCTTCTGCCTGTTCCTGACAGTGCGAAGTCGCCTGTGGATCTGCTCGACTACCTCCTGACTCTGCCGGATCAGCTTGGGGCCAACCTCCCACTTGGCCCCCACCTCAACCCAACTCAAGGGTTCCATACATCTCCGTCCGTACAGAGCCTCGTAGGGTGCCATGCCGATGCTCGAGTGATAACTGTTGTTGTATGCAAACTCCGCTAGGGGTAAGTGCTCCTCCCAAGAGCCCCTCCAGTCCAATACATAGGCACGCAAAAGGTCCTCAAGTGTCTGTATCGTGCGCTCAGACTGTCCGTTCGTCTGGGGGTGGTAAGCTGTATTGAATGTCAACCGCGTCCCCAGGGCCTGTTGAAACTCAGCCCAAAACTGGGATGTAAAGCGGGTATCCCGGTCGGATACGATCTCCCGTGGAACTCTGTGTAGACGTACCATGTCGCGGATATACCTCTCTGCCAACTGTGCTGGTCCCAAAGTGACTCGGATTGGTAAGAATCGCGCCGTCTTCATCAATCTATCAACGATTACCCAGATTGCGTTGTGTCCTCGCTGGGTAACAGGTAAGCCCACCACCAAGTCCATGGTGATGCTCTCCCACTTCCACTCTGGCATTGGAAGTGGCTGTAGCGGCCCTGCAGGCCTATGATGCTCGGCTTTCACCTGCTGGCACACTAAACACTGCTGCACGAATTCACCCACATCCCGCTTCATCCCCCTCCACCAAAACTCGCGTCTCAAGTTATGGTACATCTTCGTGTTTCCGGGATGTATGGTGAATCTAGAATTGTGTGCCTCAATCAGGAGCTCTCTCAACAACTCCTCGTCTCTGGGAACGCACAAACGTCCCCTCAGGCGTAGCACCTGGTCTGTGAAAGAGAAGTCCCCCGGGTCTCCTGACAGTACTCTGTCGCGCAAGGACTATAAGTACGGGTTTGCCATCTGTCCTGTGATGATGTGATTTATCAGCTATGGCCTCGTCTGTCGTGTCACAGTCACTGCCCCACAGTGCCCCCGTAACTCTAGGGGTCGCTAACTGCCCATCTCTTTCAAAAGGCTCCAACTCTGCACCTGTAAACTGGCCAAGTGTGCGGGCGCCTTCCGGCTCAAGTAGTCAGCCACCACGTTGGCCTTTCCCGGGTGGTAGGAAATGCTGCAGTCATAGTCCTTCAGGAGCTCCAACCAACGTCTCTGTCTCATGTTGAGCTCCTTCTGATCAAAAAGGTATCTGAGTCTCTTGTGGTCTGTGAAAATCTCGAAGGTCTCACCGTACAAGTAGTGCCTCTAGGTCTTCAGCGCGAAGACAACAGCTGCCAGCTCCAGGTCGTGGGTAGGGTAGCTATGCTCATGGGGCTTTAGTTGCCGCGAAGCGTAAGCGACAACGTGACCCCTCTACATGAGCACACCCCTTAACCCCTGCAAGGAGGCGTCCATGTACACAACGAGCCCGCCACTACTGTCAGGGATGGTGAGCACGGGAGTCGAAGTCAGCCTCTCCTTCAGCTCCTAAAAACATGCCTCACAGGCATCTGTCCAAGTGAAGGGCACGTCCTTCTGGGTCAGCTGTGTCATAGGATGTGCAATCTGTGAAAAGCCCCTGATGAACCATCTGTAGTAGCCTGCCAGTCCCAGGAAACTGTGAATCTCAGTAATCGTATGCTATCTGTCCCACTTGAGCACTGCCTCGACCTTGGCTGGGTCCACTGCCAAGCCATCTCCAGAGATCACATGACCTAAGGAGGTCACCTCCCTCAACCAGAACTCTCACTTGCTGTATTTAGCGTACAGCCTACGTCGTCTCAGTGTGTCCCGAACCATCTGCAAGTGCTGCCCGTGCTACGTCTGATCTCGAGAATAGATGAGCACATCATCAATGAATACCACCACAAACTGGTCCAAGTACGGTCTAAACACCCGATTCATCAAGTCCATGAAGGCAGCGGGGGCATTGGTCAGCCCAAACGGCATGACCAGAAACTCGTAGTGTCCGTACCGAGTGCGGAAAGCTGTCTTGGAGACATCTGCCTCCTTGATCCTCAACTGGTGGTATCCAGACCTCAAGTCGATCTTGGAGAATACCGTGGCACCTCGCAGCTGGTCAAACAAGTCGTCGATCCTCGGCAGTAGATATCTGTTCTTGATGGTGACCCTATTCAGCTATCGGTAGTCCACACAAAGGTGTAGGGTACCATCCTTCTTCTTTACAAACAGTACTGGGGCTCCCCAGGGAGACGCACTGGGCCTCACAAAGCCCTTCTCCAAAAGATCCTGCAACTGAGACTTGAGCTCTCGCAGCTCAAGTGGTGCCATCCTGTATGGTGCGGTGGAGATGGGGCTGGTCCCTGGTACTAGTGAGATCTCAAACTCGACCTCACGCTCGGGCGGTAGTCCTGGCAACTCATCTGGGAACATGTCGGGGTACTCTCTGACCACTGGGATACTCTAGAAGTTTGCCACAGGGCTGGGCTCTGCCACCACACAAGCTAGGAAGCCCTCACACCCTTGGCTCAAAAGTCTCACCGCCCGAACCTGAAGCCTCCGTCCACTAGCTAACCGTGGAACTCGAAAGAAGGCAACTCTGGTATGGAGAAGACGATCTTCCTCTCAAAATAGTCCACCAAAGCGTGGTAAGCAGACAACCAGTCCATCCCCAGAATTACGCCAAAGTCCTCCATCTGTATCATAATTAGGTCAGCGGGAAGGCTATGTCCCCCAATGCTGACCTCGCAACCTGTGTATACCTCCTCAGGTACAAACAACTGACCACTCGGACCTCTGATCACAAACAGATCCTCTAACAGCATATAATCCTGCCCTAAACTAACTGCGAAACTGGCTGCGACAAACGAGTGCGTAGCACTGGAATCGAAAAGTGTGTAAACGAGTCTGTCGGAAACTGAAACCATACTTGCCACCACTGATCCCGAAGCTCTGGCATCCCTGTGTGTTAGGGCGTTGATACTCCCCTCAGCCCTAGGTGTGGACAAAGCAGCCACGCTCTGCGTCGGACAGGTAGCTGCTGGCTGGCACCCTCCTCGTGACTACTGTCCTCCTCCTCGCGCCTGGGAACCGCGGCCTCCTGCTTGCCCTCCAGTGCTCGGCGCGGGAAGTATCTGCTGACCTCCTACCCTAGATGGGCAGTCCCTCTTGATGTGGCCCGGCTGGTCACACTGGTAACAGAGGGGAACCCGACTCCCACCCCCAGTGGGTCCCTACTGTCGGCTGGGCGGGGGTCCGGTGCTGGCAACTGGCCCCTGTCGAGGGCCCCCAAAGGCCACTGATGGCCCTGCGAAACGTGACGGCTCTCCTGCGGATGCCACGTGTCTCCTCTCTCGCCAGCCCTATGAAAAGTCTGGCTGGTAGGGCCTCTTCCGCCCGCTGTCAGTATCTCGCGCGGATGGGTTGGTCTCCTCGTAGGTCATAGCTGCCTCCACCACCCTCGAGAACGTAGGCAGCTTCAGGGGTTTGACATACCCCCGAATGGCAGGCCGGACTCCCTCGGTGAACCTCCAAAGGCACTCCTCCTCAGTGGCTACTGCCGTCGCTGCGAAGCGGGATAGCTCCAGAAAACGCTTGCGGTATGCGCTCACGATCATCGTCCCCTGGCGGAGAGTGTGGAACTTCCGCCTCCTCTGGTCCTGCTACATCTGGGGAAAGTACTGCTCGTAGAAGAGGGTGACGAACCGATCCCAGGTCGGCTCGTCCCTCTCCTACCCCCTGACCGCCCTCCACCACCTGTGTGCCGCACTCTCCAGCTGGTACGTGGCAAAGGCCACGCGGCACTCCACCAGGGGGCGAAGGGTGTCGAAAACCTTCTCAATCTACTTTAGCCAATCCTCCGCCTTGGTCGGGTCCTCATCCCCCTTGAAGGAGGGGGGCTTCAGCTTCCGGAACTGCTCGAAAAGCTCGAAGTGGTGATGCAGTGGGGATGCTGGTGCACCTCCAAGTAAGGAAGCCTCGTGTACAGAAGTGTCGGAGGAAGGTGGGGGTGGTGGTGGTCCATCCCCTCCCCCGCGTCCAGCGCCGCGTCCGTCGCATGGTACCATAGAGGACTCCCCCTCCGCAGCCCCAGGGAGAGGCGCTCGGGGCGGTGGGTGGAGCTCCTCTCGCACTATGTCCCGTATCAGCTGGGCGAGGTCCTGGGCCTGAATGCCCGGGAGCAGTGGCTGGTCTACTGAGACGTCGATCGCAACACGACCACCTCGCTGACCTAGTCCTCGGCCGCGCCCGCGGTCCGCCTCGCTAGTCCCTCGTCGAGGCATCTCCTGCAAGGAGATGCGAAACAGAACGGAGATACGTCAATATGGAACGATATCTAACAAAGAAGTCTAAGAGCTAATGTTAAAAGAAACGTTGTGGTGGCTACTCTAGTTACAGACACGTGAATTGGTTATTTTCTTGTCAGTTGGTTCACTTCTCGGGAGGACCTTGTGCTGATACCATCTTGTAACGACCCGATTCCCGAATCCCTACGAGACACGAGAATCGGACCGACTCGACTGATCCCAAGACCTAGTCGTCCAACGAGAAAGTAACCAAAAGAGCAGAAAAATAAACCACATTCACCATGCATATAACTAGCAGTAACAAAATACAGCAGTAAAGAAAGGAAATACTACAGTATACACCACAACAACAGAAGAGAAATAAACATGTACATAACATGAAGCTTACAATAAAGAGAGTACAGGGAGTAACAGAAAACTACTCACTACATCGGAAAGAGTAACAGAAAACTACTCACTACAGCGGAAAGAAAAGTACAGTGGGTACTACAGGTGACACTACTGGGCTCTACTAGGCCAAGCGCCCTCTGCAGCTGCTGACTCTGGCTGCTCAACACCTGGTCCTGAAAAGGTAACAAGGGTGATACATCAGCGAAACACTGAGGAGAGTGGCAACTAAACGCTAAAAGAAGTAGTAGAGCGTACAGTAGCTGTTATATTTTTACTTTCTTTCTTTATATTTTTCCATTTATTCACTATTGATTTATTTCTCAGATCCTTCTCTTGATCTTGAATGTTCCTTGTGGGAACGATCTTGATTGCAATCTTTTCCGAAAAGTAGAAGTAACACGTGGTGCTCTCCTTGCCGGGAGAGTCCCTCGTGGTGGTCCTACCCTCAGTTAACCACCCCAAGATCGCTGACAGACGTAACGGTGACTACGGCACGGGTGATAAACGCACGGGTAGCTACCCCGCACTGGTACGCGGTCAGTCGTTTCTGTTAACGGGTGAGCCCAAAGCACAGCACGGAACCAGTATAGGGCAGAGCCCTCTCAGTAATAGGGGCCATCCCCTCCACAGTAACCAAACAGGGATCTTGCCCCTCCACAGTCCACGCACCCTCGCTTAACTACCCTGGTTTGCCCAGCGGGCCTAACAAGTCGGTGTAGGAGGGCTAGCAGAACCCCGGGGCCCGTGGGGTAGTTAGTGCTCTCCCTACACTAGTAGCTCTCCTCGGTACTATGTACACGAGGGCCAAAAGTCGGTACAAAGTGGCCAGACCTAACCCCGGGTCCCTGGGGCGGCTAGCTCCGCTCTACACTAAACAGGGGGACAGTTGCTCTCCTTGGTACTCCGTACTCAAGGGCCATCTCACTTCCCCAATTCTATTCCATTCACTTTCCAGGAGTTCTACTCCTAATTCCCTGTAGTGTTCATGCTCTTTTAACTCATCCAATTTAGGTTTCACCGTTCCAGCCTTATATCCATACAATTCATGTTCTCAACCATATTTATCAATTCATAACAGGCAGCTGTTAACCAATTTACAGGTAGTTATCGTTTCCTTTCCACTTTTCCAAGACTGTAATGTATATATTCAACTAGTTTTCCAGTCTTAGGATTCATGCCATATCTTAGGATCTATCATTCAATCAAGTTTTCCAATCCTAGGATTCATGCGATACCCTAGGATCTATCATTCAATCTAATTCTTCAGCCATAGGGTTCATGCAATGCCCTAGACTCTATTAATTGTTTCATAAATGTATAATTTTTGATAATTAAATTAAAAGGCCACTCTACCCGCAAAATCGGAAGTACTGGGGGCATGGTCGGCAATCCTATGCGCCTCCGCAACCCCTAGAGCCACAACAGAATGGGTTCCTAATACAAGGATTAAAGACAAGGAGCTACTCAGAATAGTATACAATTACTGTAAACAGGTAGAGGAAATAAATCTGGAAAGAACGAAACTTGAAACGCGGAAAACGGACTTCGAAGGGACCCTAAACAGGTCAAAAACGACGAGTTTGCCCAAAATCAGACGTCTGCAACTTCTTCCAAACGTCTTAAAAGGTCGATCATGCCATACCTTGGTCTGCGTAGTCCTTCAGACGTCCAGAAGCCCGCTGGATCGTCTGGACTTAGTTTCTAGACGTCCGATTGTCACCCCGGACGTCTGGATGTCCTCTTCGTCGTCTAGTACTATGCCCAGACGTCTGATCTGTGTGGGATGGTGAGCCCTCGCACCCTCCCGAGCAAAACTTGCACTCACACACACCCGCTCTCATCACGAAGAGGGAAATATTGTACCTGTCAGACGTCTGGACCTTCCTCCAGACGTCTTCTGCGTCGTCTGAGCGTACGTTTAGATGTCTGATTCTGGGAAATTTTTCCAGAACCAGGACCCTTTTCACTCTTCACCCGTGACGGACGGCCGCGCTGTGTCGCGTCCGCTTGCTGCCCGAGCTGCAGCAGCCCCTCCGCGGCACCCCACGCTCGCTGCTCCCCCACCGGCCGGCTCTAGCTGCCCCGGCAAGCTCGTACCCTCGCGGTCGAGCTTCTTCTTCCTCTCGCAATAACTCCTCCTTCCCGCACGCTCGCAGCAGCTGCTGCTGCCGCACTCGCTCACTCGTTTGCTCGCACTCTCGCCTGCTCGCGCTCTCGCTGGCAGGGAGAAGGAGAAGAAGAAGGCAGTGGAGTGAGGGTGAGGGAGAGGGAGGTGCTCTTTGTAGGCAGCACGGGGAGAGAGAGAAAAGAAGCGCCGTCGTCTGCAGGGAGGGAGAGAAAAGAGAAGAACGAAGGTAGCGGGTTCAATTTGCACGTGCACGCGCACAGACGCGAACCCATACGCCGAAAAAATTTAATACCAGACATCTGGGAAGGGTTATAGACGTCTGGGCTAGTTCCCAGACGTCTTAAACTACGTTTGATGCCCTGCTCGTGAAAATTCATAGAAGAGCATGTTTTAAGGGGGAGTTATAGGAAATTTAAAATCAATCAAACCTTTTTGATAATGTCAAAAAGGGGGAGGATTTTTTTTTTGCGTTTTTTATGGTTTTGTCATCATTAAAAAGGGGGAGATTGTTGGTGCTAGTGCACTGCGATCGTTTATTTTGATGATAACAAAACACATGTCATTTAACATTTGCACTTGGAGTCTTAGATTTCAGGCAAATTGCAAATGAAGACGTGATTAGATAGAGTTCGAGCTCGCATCCAGGATGGATTGGAGGAGCTTGATGGAGAATAGAGGAGATTCACAAGGAGCGATAGATTGAAGATGGAAGGACAAGAAGAATAGGATAGAATTATGCTTATTTCTTTCATGTACTTTTGTCTTTATTTCCTTATTCTTTTTGTTCCTTAGAAAATCATGTTAAAGAGCCTCAAAGTACCCTAACAGTAGTCCTAGGAACACCAGCACAACCCTAAGATACTTAGGTTTTCTGTAGAGAACTTAGAAAACTAATATAGGGTTCAAACAGCTTTTTCAGACATCTAATTCCAAAATCAGACATCTGATAATGTGTTTTAAGACGTCTGGCTGTTGATTCAGACGTTTGATAACATTTAGGCTGGACTTAGTTAGCTCTGTCTGATGAAATCAGACGTCCAGACCTTAGTCCAGACGTCTTAGAAGACGTCTGATGACTTTACCAGACGTCCAATTAGTGGATCGTTGGCTGGCTTAGCAAACACTGAAGGATATGACCGTTAGGGCCTTATCAGACGTCCTTAAGCCTTTCCAGACATCTGATAAATGACCGTTTTGCCTTGGCTGACCCAAAATCTCTTCTCAGAGATTTTCTAGCTGTTGCAAATCTTGGAAATCCATTCCCGCAGAAAAAGTAGGTTTCCAGACGTCCAGACATAGTGCCAGACGTCCTGTATGTCGTCTGATGGACTTGCACTAGATCCCTGTTTAGATCTAATTCAAGTCAGGAAGAAACCCGCCTAAAATCAGACGTCTGACTTTGATCCCAGACGTCTTAAACTAATCTTCCAGACATCTGATGCCAGGATTAGACGTTTGATAGCCCTGTCAGTGCAATGATTGTTCCTCATTTCGGCCTGATTCTCTTGGGCTTTGCACCCAACAGCTATGGAAGCTTTCCAAAGCCTTCCAAAGCTTTCCTAAGGCCTCTATAAATAGAGAGGAACCTCTTGCACACAAACACACACCTAGATACACAAGACACACCTAGTAATACACTTTCACACTCTTTTGTGTCCAAGAAAAGCTCTCCAAGCTCAAGTTCTACATCTTGAGAGCATCAAGCCTTTGCGCACCCGCTCTCCTGCCGTAGTTCACGAGAGCGACGTTGCGCCATTGTGTGGCTCATGCACCCGCGTCATCGATTCGACGCACTCCTTGCAAAGGGGAGTTTCCTAATTCCTATAGAAGCTAGGTTTAAATTTTTGTTGGCTCTATAGGACTATATTTGTTATTTTACTTTGTTATTTGGTTGGGTATTTGCTTTGTGAATTCCCGTCTCCTTCATGGGACAAAATCCTTCTCGTGAAGAGGAGGGGTTTGAGGTACGCTACCCTCGTATAAAGTAGCGTGGTTGTAATTGAGGTTGAATCATCCTCGTTTAAGTGATTCGTTTAGTGGATTTGATCAACTTGGTTGATCGGAAAATCCTAACTCGAGAGGGTTAGGGGGTGGTTTTCACCCGGTTTGGGTTTCCACCTAAAAATAATTGTGTACCTTGTGTGATTGAATTTTGTGAGATTGTTTCATATTACATTTCCGCAATTTATTACGTCACCCCCTCCTTGTAGGGAATCCACACACCTCTCCCACATGCACACCGCCAACCAACACCTCTTCGTCGGCAACCTCAAAGACGAGGCCCTCATCGCCGTGCAGCTCGGTTTCGTCCTTGCCTTCTCCTCCACACTCATTTTCGCCACCATCTCCAAGGACCTTCTCATCGTTAGCCACCTCAACCTCTTCGGCTGGGTCCACGGTGCCCCCTTCTGGCCTCGCCTCTCCCTCGACAATGCTTTTTATGCGGGATGATTTTTTTGCCTTTTTAGAGTTCTTGCTGAGTTAGTTCTTAAGTAGAAGCGGTGTATGTATTTTTGAACTTGTAATTGGTGCTCTTGATGCTGTAGGATTTTTTTTTTGCTTTTTATGGTTGTTGTTTGAGTAAGTGTTGCAATTGTGAAATGTAGTTATGTTTGTTTAAACTGAGCGTTCTAAACTTATTAGTTGAATTCTCTTATGTAATTGTGATCTATGCATATGAATCAATGTGTGCATCTAGTAATCTTAGTTTGATTTGTCGACTTAAATAACTGTGGTAACATTGATGAATGTTGATGCTGTCAGCACCAATAGTGGTGCTGTCAACACCTACTTGGTTTCACCAAAATTTGAAGTGGTGGTGCCGTTAGCATCTATTGTAGTGCCGACGGCACCTATTGGAGACAGAGTTTCCATCTCCCTCCATCGAAATTTGAATTTGAATGTGAGGGACACATGTAACTCTCCTTTCTCTTAGTTAAAAATGTAATAGTACTTTTAAGGTTTAAAAAGGTGGTTTAGCCTTTTATATCCATGAGCACATGTGACTCTCTTATGTGACTCTACCTCATCCACATGGCATTCATCCCAACAACATAAGTGATAAGTAATTGATGCAAACAACAATATGAAAACGTACGTAGTAACATTTGTATCTAAACTTACACGACTGGTAGTGATTCCATTAGTATCAATGGTGATGTCGTTAGCATCTATGGTGATGTTGTCAGCATCTACTTATCTTTACCAAAATTTGAGATGGTGGTGCCGTTAGCATCTATTGTAGTGCCGATGACACCTATTAGAAACAGAGTTTTCCTTTCCCTCCACCGAAATTTGAATTCGAATGTAAGGGACACATGTGACTCTATATAGGTATCCTTTCTTTTAGTTAAAAATGATAATAGTACTTTTAGGGTATAAAAAGTTGGTTTAACCTTTTATATCCATGCTCACATATGACTCTCCTATGTGGCTCCACCTCATCCACTGGCATTTACCTCAACAAGGTAAGTGATAAGTAATTTATACCAACAACAACATGAAAATATATGTGGTGACATTAGTATCTAAACTTATGTGATTGGTGGTGGTGCCACCAATGGGTGATGCCGTTAGCACCTATGGTGGTATCGTCAACACCATAATAGGTGTTTACGTAATTGATGCCAACAACAGAACGATAAGTGATGAGTAATTGATACCAACAATATCAAGAAAAGTCATAAGTATTTGTAATATATACTTAAGCACTATTAAAGTTACTGAATAGGTGATAGGGGCACTAATATGAAAATGTACGGGGTGACATTGGTATCTAAACTTATGCAACTGGTGGTGATGTCATTAGCAGCAATGGTGATGCCGTTAGCATCTATGGTGGTGCCATTAGAATCTATTTGTCTTCATCAAAATTTGAGATGGTGGAGCCGTTAGCATTTATTTTAGTGCTGACAACACCTATTGGAGACAGAGTTCCCCTCTCCCTCCACCAAAATTTGAATTCAAATGTGAGGGGCACATGTGACTCTCCTTTATCTTAGTTAAAAATGATAATAGTACTTTTAGAGTCTAAAAAGATGGTTTTATCTTTTATATCCATGAGCACATGTGACTCTCTTATGTGGCTACACCTCATCCACATGGCAACCACTTCAACAAGACAAATGATAAGTAATTTAAACTTACGCAACTGGTGGTGATTCCATTAGCACCAATGGTGATGCCGTCAGCATCTAGGATGGTACAGTTAGCATTTACTTGTCTTCACCGAAATTTGAGATTGTAGTACCGTTAGCATCCATTGTAGTGCCGACGACACCTATTGGAGATAGAGTTTCTCTATCTCTTCACTGAAATTTGAATTTGAATGTAAGGGATACATGTGACTCCATGTGACTCACCGTTTTCTTAGCTGAAAATGGTAATAGTACTTTTAGGATCTAAAAATGTAGCTTAACCTTTTATATCCATTAATACATGTAACTCTCCTATGTGGCTACACCTCATCCACATAGTGTCTTTTCTCTTAGTTAAAAATGGTAATAGTACTTTTAGGGTATAAATAGTTGGTTTAACCTTTTATATCCATGTGCAAATATGACTCTCCTATGTAGCTTTACCTCATCCACATGGCATCCACCTCAACAAGATAAGTGATAAGTAATTTATGCCAACAACAATATGAAAATAAAAGTGGTGACATTGGTATATAAACTTACGTGAATGGTGGTGATGCCACTAATGGGTGATGCCATTAGCACACCATAGGTGTTTATATAATTGATGTTAACAACAACATGATAAGTTATGAGTAATTGATGCCAACAATACCAAGAAAAGTGATAAGTGCTTGTAATAGATACTTGAGTACTATAAAAGTTACTGAATAGGTGGCAAGGGCATCAACATGAAAATGCAGGTGGTGACATTGGTATCTAAACATATACGACTGGTGGTGATGTTGTCAGCATCTACGGTGGTGCCGTCAGTGTTTTTTGTCTTCATCGAAATTTGAGATGGTGGTGTTGTTAGCATCTATTGTAGTACCGGCGGTACTTATTGGAGAGTTCCCTTCTCTCTCCACTAAAATTTGAATACGAATGTGAGGGGCACATGTGACTCTCCTATCTTTTAGTTAAAAATGGTAATAGTACTTTTAGGTCTAGAAAGGTGGTTTAACCTTTTATATCCATAAGCACATGTGACTCCTATGTGGCTACACCTCATCCACATGGCATTTACTTCAGCAAGATAAGTGTCACGGCCCATTCTTGGCTCCCTACAGAACTCGAGAACGGGTCGCCTTGACGAACTCCAAGGCCCATTTGTCCAACGAGAAATAACCGAATATACATTCATTCCACAACCACGCAAGTAATGTAACTAAGCAGCAGAAATAAAAGCTGACAGTAAAGCAAGAGAACAACAATTACCATATGATTATAGGTCATCATAATAGAACTAGTATAGTATGATTGAAATATATGAACTACAGAAACTCACTACAATGATAGCAGAAAGAAACTACAATGGTGCTTGACTAGGCCCAGCGCCCTCAGCAGTCGGTGGCTCTGGCTGCTTGAATCCCTGACTTGTACAAGGTTATAACATCTAGAGTCAATTAACGCTGAGTAGAGTGGTGGTTACACATGTTATGTTACTTAACAAGTATCTTAAAAAAAATCATCTTCCTGTTCCAGTTATCTTATTACGTGTTGCTGATCTGAGTATTCTAATTTGGTTCCATTATATTTCTTAATCTTTCTGTTCTCTAAGAGAACGATCTTGCTTGTAGTTTTCCTACAATGCAGAATATACACGTGGCACTCTCCTGGCCGGGAGAGTCCCTCGTGGTAGTCCTACACCCGGTCTACTACCTTAAGGTCACGGTCGTGACGTAGTGGTGACTATGGCACATGTGATAAGCGCACGGGTAGCTACCCCGCACTGGCACATGGTCAGTCATTTCCGCTAGCGGGTACGTTCAAGCATATAACACGGAACAGCACGAGGCCTTGCCCTCTCAGAATAGGGGTCTCGCCCCTCATAGTTTGCGTACCCTTGTCCGACTATCTCAGTTTGCCCATTGGGCCTAACAAGAGTCGGTGTAGGGTGGCCAGTCCTAACCCCAGGTCCCCTGGGGCGGCTAGCTCCCCCATACACTAAGTAGCTCTCCTCGGTACCACGTATGCGAGGGCCAGGAGTCGGCGTAGAGTGGCCAAACCCACCTCAAGTCTCCACCTAAGGGGCGGCAAGCTCTCTACTAAAAAGGGATAGTTGCTCTCTTCAGTACTACGTACACGAAGGCCAGCTCACCTCTCTAAAACAAGTCCGAATCGCCGCCCATGGTGACGTGTTTCAGAACCATCCGGTTCTCCATACTATAGTATTCTTGTCCGTTCTACATTCCTCATAGGGTTCGTACATGAATTTTTTTCTTATCCGTATCTGGTGTGTTACATACAGAGCAGGCATCTCAGTTTCCATAATATGAGTTCATTTTTCTATTTATAACGTAGTTCATTTTAGGTAGTACAGGCAGCTTATGATTTACATGCATCTTCTCTAGCCCTAGTGTTCATGTCTCAACCTAAGGTTTAATCGATTAGATGTATTCTAAAGCATGCATATACTTCTTCCTAGGGTTCAGTTCACATCCTAGATTCAACTAATTTTTATGCATGTACTTTATTAATTTCAAGATTAGGGAAAAACCACTCTACTAGGGAAACCGGGTGGAATGGGGGCTCGTATAGTAGCTCCCGATGTCTCCGCAGGTCCCGTATACTCGACGAACGGGTGACCTGTGATAGGGATCGACATGTCAAAAGTGTTCAAAAAGACACAAACAAAGTACTATTACATAGAGAAACTTGCGCGGAAACCAGAGACATTTTGTTTGTGGGAAACTGACACCGTTTGGGCCTTGAATGACCCCAAAAACACCACCCTAACCAAAATCAGACATCTGGAAAGAGTCCCAGACGTCTTAAACATACTCAGGGACTGGCCTTGCTTGGGGTGCCTTTCCCGGATGTCTGGGACTTGGTGCAGATGTTTGGGAGTGTCTTCAATCGTCTGGAAACATGTCCAGACATTTGAAATTACCTCGGTCTTCATGCCAGTGCGCTTCCCAACTTTGACACACGTGCATGCACGGTCAGAACTTTCAGGAACTTCCTTAGGATGTCTGACAAGACATCTAACGTACTTCGCAGACGTATGATTTTGCGGAAAAATGATTCCTGTAGAATCGTTGGCGAGTTCTTCTCCGCGTGCTGCTGCAACTGCAGCAGAACTTGCTATCGCAGCAGTGACACCTCTCCCCTCTTGTGCACGCCCCTCTGGCTCTCTACTCTCCTCCTTCTCCTCTCAGCTGCAGTGTGCGGAGGATGGAGGAGGGACGAGGGGGGTTTAAATGGAGGAGGAGGTATGGGGGAGGGAAAGGTCGAGAGAGGGAGGTGAGGGTGCCGCAAGGGAGGGGGATGGCGCGGCGTGCGGGGTGAGGGGGAGAGAAAGGGGGCATGTACGGTGAGGAGAGGTGGTGGGAAAATTGCAGGGACATCCCTGCAATTTCCCTCTCCCCCTCACAAACCCTCAAAAGAAAAGATAAGGGGGTAAAAACTATAGGAAAACCCCTACGGGTTTTGGAAATTTCAAACGACTCCGGAAAAGGGTCATTTTAACATAACAAACTTAAAGGAAGTTTTGTCCCTGAAACTTTGGCTGACTAGGGTGCGGAAATAAAATAAAGGTGCATAACAAACTTAAAGAGGATAGAAGTAGGTTAGATTGACGTACCATCAAAAAGCTCGGGGTACTGTGCGAGCATCGTTGCCTCAGGCTCTCAGGTTACCTCCTTGTACCTTTGGCTTCTCCACAGGACCTTCACCAGGGGTACTTCCTTCCGTCTCAGTCTCTGGACGGCTTGATCTAGTATTTATATAGGCCTCTTAGGATAGGTCAAGTCATCTCCCACCTCGATTGGCTTAGAATATGGTTAGTGTCGGCGATGTATTTCCGGAGGTTGGACACGTGGAACACGTTGTGTACTCCAGAAAGCTGGGGAGGAAGGGCAAGTCGGTAAGCAACGGGTCCTACCCACTCCAGGACCTCAAAAGGCCCCATGAATCTCGGTACAAGCTTCCCTCTCACCCCAAATTGTTGCAAGCCCTTCATGGGCGAAACACGGAGGAAGATGTGATCCCCAACCTCGAATTGTACCTCTTTATGCTTTAGATTAGCGTAGCTCTTCTGTCTGCTCCTGACGGTACGGAGTCATCGATGGATCTACTCGATCACATCCTGACTTTGGCGTATCAACCTGGGACCAACCTCCCACTTGGTCCCTACCTCAACCCAGCTCAAGGGAGCAGTACACCTCCTCCCGTACAGGGCCTCATACGGTGCCATGCTGATGCTTGAGTGATAGCTGCTGTTGTATGCAAATTCCGCCAGGGGCAAATGATCCTCCCAGGAACCTCTGCAGTCCAGTATGCAAGCATGTAGAAGGTCTTCAAGGGTCTGAATGGTGTGCTCTGACTGTCCGTCAGTCTGGGGTTGATATGCCGTACTGAACCTTAAACGAGTCCCCAGAGCCTACTGAAACTCTACCCAAAATTGGGAAGTGAAATGAGTGTCTCTGTCTGTAATAATCTCGTGAGGGACCCCGTGAAGGCGCACCACATCTCGAATGTAGCGCTCCATCAGCTGTGCTGGTCCAATCGTGACTCGAATCAGCAAGAAACGTGTCATCTTCGTTAATCTGTCCATTATCACCCAGACTGCATCGTGTCCTTGCTGTGTCATGGGTAATCCTACTACCAAGTCCATAGTGACACTCTCCCACTTCCACTCGGGCACGGGAAGTGGTTGTAACGGTCCTGCAGGACTCCGGTGCTCAGCCTTCACTCGTTGACATATGAAACATCGCTGAACAAAACGACCAACATCCCGCTTCATGCCCCTCCACCAGAAATCACGTTGTAGGTCGTGGTATATCTTTGTGTTCTCGGAATGTATGGTGAATCTGGATCCTTGTGCCTTAGTCAGGAGCTCTCTCAATAGCTCCTCGTCTCTAGGAACGCACAAGCATCCCCTCATACGCAGAACTCTATTTGTGAATGAGAACTCTACTGGGCTCCCTGTCAATACTCGATCTCGCAGTGTCTATAGGTATGGATCTATCATCTTCCTAGCCACGATGCGATCTATTAGCTCTGGTCGTGTCTGTCTCGCCACTGTCACTGCCCTGCAGTACCCCTGGGAGTTTTGGGGTCGCCAACTGCTCACCTCCTCCATGAGTCTTCAACTCCATGTTTGTAAACAAGCCAAGTGGGTGGGCACCTTCCAGCTCAAGGTGTCATCCACCACATTGGCCTTCCCGGGATGGTAGGAGATGCTGCAGTCGTAGTCCTTCAGGAGATCCAACCAACGTCTCTGTCTCATGTTGAGCTCCTTCTGATCAAACAGGTATCTGAGGCTCTTATAGTCAGTGAAAATCTTGAACGTCTCTCCGTACAAGCAATGCCTCCATGTCTTCAGTGCGAAGACCACTGCAGCCAGCTCCAAGTCATGGGTGGGGTAGTTATGCTCATGGGGCTTTAGTTTCCGCGAAGCGTAAGCGACAACGTGACCTTGCTACATGAGCACACCTCCCAATCCCTGCAACGAGGCATCTGTGTAGACTATGAATCCACCACTGTGTTGTAAGCTTAGAGTGCATTTTGATAGGAAAACGTCATAGTATAGTGCGCAATACGATCAAACAAAAATATTTAATAAAAGATAACAAGACTTGAGTCCCGGTCGTTCGTCTCTGGGAGGCGTTTGTTTTACTTTTGAATTCGATCTTTTACCGCTCTACTTTATTTAGAATCGCATGTCGGTTCATGATTATTACGTATTTAAGTACGACATGTTTAGTTGCAAGAACGTCAGGAATTAAAAATAGGCAACATTAATCACACAAAAGATATTGCAATGAGCTCATGGTGATTCTCAACACATAGACATATATATATATATAGAAAATATATTTTTCATTCATTCATTTGGAGAGTTTTTGCAACATGAAACGTAGAGGAAAGCTTGTATAGAAATGCTTAAAATGTAAATCTAGCTACCAGAAAATGATCGCATACAAGAGTCTACGGGGGGATTTTGCATGCATCATTGGGGGAGAATAAGGACTACACTACTAAGAAGTAATTAAAAGCAGTAAATGTAAAAAGCTAGCTACTAATCTATCAGAAGTGAGGGCATTCAAAGGTGGTCTTCGATGGCCTTGGAGTGGTAGGGAGGAGAATGAGGGGTGGCCAATGGAGCTTAGGCTGGCCCTTGGAGAGAGTTTGGAGGAGTGATCCAGCATCCTGGCATGGTGTCCTTCATGGTGGTGCTCAGCTTGTGGAGATGGAGTGGAGAGGGTGGCGGCTAGCCTAAGTGGAGGTGGATGGAGCCAAGCAAGTATGGCCAAAAAGTGGATTGAAGCCAATGAATGTGGATGGGTGCAAATGGCCACCCCTAAGGTCTTTTTGTAGACCTAAGGGATTCTCTCTAGAGAAGTGTGGAACACTTTAGAGAGAGCCCAAGAGTGGCTGGCCAAGAGATGATAGAAGTACTTCTTAGATCCATAATTTGTGGATCTAAGAATTGAATGCCTCTTGGTTGCTAAATTTGGCAACCAAGAGTTGGAGCCACTTCAAGAGGGTTCTAGAGAACTCTAGAGAAGTGTGGGTGCGTGAATGGGTGTGTGTGTGTGTGTGGTCGTGCCCTAGCTGTCTAAGAGGTCTAGGTTAGGTCTTAAGGGGTTTGGGTAGGTGTATACCTTGAATTAGGGTTGCATACCCTAATTGCTAAGGGGAAATTGCAATTAAACTTAACCTAAGTTTAATTGAATGAGTGTAAACCTAATTAAGAGTGAAATAACTCAATTAAGTTGGGTTTAGGTCAATTGGACTCTCACTAAGTCCAATTGAACTTGTGTGGGTTGAGATTTGAGCTCAATTGGGCTCAATGAGTCCAATTGACTTAGGTGAAGGTAATTGACTTTGATCTAAGTCAATTGGATTTGGTGAGGATCGAATTAGGTCCTTAGGTAGGTCTAGAGGTGATGTACTAGGGTTAGGACACCTTAATTTAGGTTCCTATGGGGTTGGAATTAGGTTTAGGGAGCTAGAAATCCAAGATCAAGGCTTGAATCTCAAAATAGGGACTGGAGACCAGCTCCAAACGTCCAAAAACTTGATCAGACGACTTATACTAAAAAATCAGAAGTCCAGACTTCAGTTCTAGATGTCCAATCTGAGTTAGGGGGAATTCTAGGTTCTATTTTGGGTATTCTGCAGAAATTGGACGTTTGATAAAGTGTCTAGACGTCCAATTACACTGCAGAAGTGGGTTTGAGGTGTGCAGGAGATGGCTAAGGGTTCTGGACGTCCTATAACTTATTTGGACGTCCAGATAAGGGTTGGAACTAGGGTTTTGGGCCTTCCTAGGGTGCTGTGACCTAGTCTAAGGGTGGCTAAGGCTTGGGGGAAGTCTTTAGGCTATCCTAAGGCTAGGATGGACCTAAGCTCTTCACAGTTTACTGCTTAATTCCTACTTAATAGAATAGCAAACCTTAACTCCCTTACATCATTATTCCTTTATCTAATCTAAGCCTTCTGCTCCAGCTCTACTACAACTCCCATTATTCCTGATCCAGCTTTAGATCCTGCTCCAAATCTAGCTCCAGATCTAGCTTCTGATCAGCTTATTGCATGCAATTGACATAATGCACTTAATCAACACATTATAACATTATTTTATGCATAGATAAAGTAAAGCAGTAAAGATGCAGATAATGCTTATGCATGCATGAATAGTCCTAACTTATGCTAAGTCTTAGCCTAATCTAGGTCAATTAAGACCTATGATTGCTGCGCAATCATACCCCCATGCCTAAATCTTGCTAGTCCCTAGCAAATGCAAGACTAAATTATTTACAGCGAGGGTTCCAAAGGGACTGATTATTTTATCAAGTGTATGCTTAGAGATTTTTCTCCTTTTTGTTTTCATCCTATGCTCTAGAAATCCAGACGATCGTGAAAGTGTAGCTATGTAGCTTTTGTAACGGATTCAAGTGAAAAACTGATTCACCTCTAAAGCCTATACTTGATCCCTAGTAAAAATTCTAGCAGGATAGGCGGACTTCTTTCCTCGGCGTATTCAAGATATTCTATGAATTTCACCCCGACTTTAAGCTTAGGTAGAGAATCTCTGAGGAAAAAGATTATATATTTGGTGGCTCATTCTAACTTGGTGCTACATGGAGACTAGTACTATAGAATCTAGATTCTTGGATTACTAAGTAACTCAACTCAGAGAAAGACGAGAAAGACTATGCTCTCTTTTGATTTCTTTGTATTCATTCTCTCCTTCTCTCTTCTCTTTTTTTCTTTTATTTTCTTTCTTTTTCTTAGAGCTCACAATCTCACCAGATTCACACACATGATCTGTATTTGGTGGTCTCACTTGGCATTAACACTTTAATTGAGTTTCCATAACCCTAACAATAAGTCAGAATTCCTTAGCCAGTATTCGGGCGGTCAGAAACACAAGAAAGATGGGTCAAGGCCATATTTGGTGGATCTCAAATTTATTTGGTGGTATTTCCTCAGTGCAACTGAACTAACTATTCACTCTTTTTTTCTTTGCTTTTTCTTCTTTTTCAATTTTTCTTTCTTTTCATCATTTTTTTTTCTCTCTTTTTTTTCAACATAACACAACTAGAACACATTCATGAACTTTATTGAGGATTATTAGGGATTGGAGGTACTCAAGAGACATTGGGTGACTTATTTGGTGGAAGTGCCTACTCACAGCACTAGGAGAGATGGATAGGATGGTGTGTTTCTGACCTTGACATCAATACCCTCCTTCCGCCAAGGATTCCATAGAGAATGGTCGTAACCATCCACCTTAGCCCTAGTTTTATGAAAACTTGCTCTCCACGTATTTGCCTTATTTGGTAGCTCTCAATGCTCACACAAAATGTATACGCAAAAACTGAAAGCAGAAACTATGCCTAATCACTGAGTATCATCACCTAATTATCTAGGATTCTAGATTCCTTGCACTAATCTTAGAGCACCAGTACACTCTACTCTCATCTCACACTATTTGGTGGATTTTTGGAAGAAAATCTGCCTAACTCCCAAAACACTACCCAGGGGTTCAGGAAAAGAAGCATTGCTTCTTCTCGACAGACTAAAGACATTTATCAACCTTCACCGTGAATTCATTGCAAATTCTACGTGTGTGTGAAAAAATTATGCTGGATTCCAGATTACAGGAATCAACTAGAGGATAAATCTCTAATGCATTCTCTTCATAAAATAATCTTATTCATGAATGCAATATGTATATATGCTATAAACAATTAACCTCTTATATTCGTACTTCATGAGATTCCCGTATTGGGTTACATTCAGCTTGACCCTAAATTTAGAACAAGAGGTGAGCGGGTGAGTCGGAAGTGGCTGTTGCGGACGATTTCTAGCTCCAATGTGAGCATTGGAGGTGGAGTCCGTTGTTCTTTTATTTAAGGTCCTAAAGTACGTTTTACATGTAGCTTCGAGGTTTTCCTAAATGTTGGCATAACAATTTATCAGTTTTGTTGTATCTACCCCCCCATGCCTAAGTTCTTGCATGTCCTTATGCATAAATATAAAAGAAAATAAGTACTGCGGGGGGAGAATGGGTAGAAATCACCTGTAGTTGCTCCTGAAAGTATACATTCAGCATCGGCCAACCTATCAGTATGCAATATGTAGAAAGAAAATATGCTAATAGAAAAATATGCTATATATAAAAATGGTTATGTATAGATGATGGTGGAATGTGGGATAGATGCTATTTATATGTGCTGAGTTTAATGCCTCCAGCTAGGCGAGCATTCAATCACATGTCCTTAATAAGATGAACAATCTCGTCAGGTGGAGGAGGTTCCTGGGCCAAAAATGGCTTGAGGCACTGGCCATTTACCATAGATATATGCCCAGATTTTGGGTCTCTGATCTGGACTGCCCCATTAGGATATGGCTGAATCACAACATACGGGCCAGTCCACTTGGACTTGAGCTTCCCTACGAACAGTTTCAGTCGTGAATCAAACAACCAGACTCACTAGTTAGGCGTGAATGCTTTCCTTAAGATGTGGTGGTCATGAAAGGCCTTAGTCTTGTCCTTGTATATAAATGCGTTCGCATAGGCCTCCCGTCGGATCTCTTCTAATTTGCTGAGCTGGAGTTTTCGTTCTTGACCTCTTGCATCGAGGTCAAGGTTGCATTTTCACATCGCCCAAAAAATGCGGTGTTCCAGTTCTATAGGAAGGTGACAGGCCTTGCCATATACCATGCGATATGGTGAAATTCCGAGTGGGTCCTTGTATGCAGTCCAATATGCCTAGAGTGCATCAACTAATTTGTTGGACCAGTCCTTCCTGTCTGGTCTAACCATCTTCTGGAGAACCAGCTTGATCTGACGGTTAGACACTTTAGCCTGCCCATTGGTCTGTGGGTGATACGGGGTGGCTATACGGTGATGTACCCCGTATTTCTTTAATAATGACATGAAATGGGCATGAATGAAGTGGCTTCCCATGTCGCTAATCAGAGCGCGGGGTATTCCGAATCTCGCGAAGATGTTCTGCCATACGAAAGAAATGACGGTCTTATGGTCAGCCCGTCTCGCCGGGATGGCCTCGACCCACTTCGAGACATAGTCAATGGACTCGAAGCCATGCGAGTTCGGAAAAAGGCCTATAAAATTGATGCCCCAGACATCGAACACTTCTATGACCATGATGGGCTGGAGTTGCATAATGTCTCTCCTGGTCATAGAACCGACTAGCATCGTTTGCAGTGTTGGGCGTATTCGTGTGTATCTCTGAAGATGGTTGTCCAGAAAAATCTCGATTGCAAAATTTTTGCAGTGGTTTTCCATCCCAAGAAATGACCACCACAAGCATCATTGTGGCAAAAAGATAACACACTGGGGATCTCAGAATCTAGGATGCATCTTCGAATAATCTGGTCTGCTCCAATGCGGAAGAGCAGTGGGTCATCCTAGAGGTAGTATTTGGCTTCTGCAGTGAATTTGAGTTTATGGTCCTTGGATAGATTCACAGCGATTTTGCCTGTGGCAAGGTAGTTCACGATATCCGCATACCAGGGGAACTCAACAGAATGAACTGCTAAAAGAGATTGATCCAGAAATTGCTTGTGGATATGCAGGGAGTAAGGAATGTGGTCTGGGTCCAATCTGGATAGGTGATCCGCCACAACATTCTGCTTTTTGGCTTTGTCGCGGATTTCAATATCAAATTCCTGCAATAGGAGGATCCATCTGATGAGCCATAATTTGGCATCCTTCTTTGCCAACAAATGCCGGAGGGCGAAGTGGTTAGTGAAAATGATGACCTTGGACCCTCATAAGTATGATATAAATTTCTCCAACCCAAATGCTACTGCTAGCAGTTCCTTTTTAGTGACAGTGTAATTGCACTGAGCCTCATTTAGCGTCTTGCTAGCATAATATATGACGAAGGGTTGTTTCTCCCAACGCTGGCCTAAAACAGCAGCGATGGCAAAATTAGATGTGTCACACATCATTTCGAAATCAAGCAACTAGTCGGGTGGTTAGAGAATCGAGGAGTCGGAGACAGCGCTTCGTAAAGTCTCGAAGGCACTGAGACATGAGCTATTAAATTCAAATGGGACATCAGCAACTAGGAGATTCGTCAAAGGCCGCGTAATTTTTAAGAAATAGCATATAAATCTCTGATAGAAGCCGATGTGACCCAAGAATGATCTGATGTGCTTGATTGAGCTGGGTGGGGGTAAGTGGGAAATAATCTTGGATTTAGCTCGGTCGACCTCGAGTCCATTTCTGGAGATCCAGTGCCCTAGTACGATGCCATCGCTCACCATGAAATGGCTTTTCTCCCAGGATAGTACTAGGTTCACCTCAATACACCATTTTAGGATCTTGGTGAGGTTTCATCTTCAAAAATGGAGAAGTCATCCATGAATACCTCCACATAGTCCCCAATCATGTCAGAGAAGATGGCCATCATATAACGCTGAAATGTCGCTGGTGCATTGCAGAGGCCAAAGGGCATCCACTTGAAAGTGAATGTTCCAAAGGGGCATGTGAATGTGGTCTTGTCTTGATCTTCCGGGCTAATCGCTACTTGATTATACTCGAAGTATCCATCCAGAAAGTAGAAGAAACTGCATCCGACTAACCATTCCAAGATCTGATCAATGAAGGGCAAAGGAAAGTGATCCTTCTGGGTAGTCATGTTCAGTTTCCTATAGTCGATGTAGACCCGCCAAGATGTCACAGTGTGGGTCGGGATGGATTCGCCCTTATCATTTTTCATAACGGTGAGTCCTGCTTTCTTGGGCACTATCTGGATCGGACTCACCCACTGGCTATCTGAGATTGGGTATACAATACCTGCATCTAGCCATTTGATGATCTCCTTCTTAACAAGCTATGGTCGAGCCCAGATAGGTTGTGTTAATATCATGATTTTATCATTGTAATGAGTATAGTGGTTAACCTAAATCGAGCCTAACCATCTCTTTACAAAATTTTTAACTTGGCCTACTTGATTTTATCCTGGTCACTTTTAGGCCCAGGGTCAAAATCAGGGAAGTGGGATTAGAAGAAGTTTCTATGCCTTTCCTACAACGAATCTCTTCCGTTCACTTATTATGTTTTTGGTGTTTTTCTATTTAAGATTTTTTTTCTGATAATTTTTGTCCTTGAGGTACATCCTGAAAATCAGGTTCTTGGCTTTGAGCCAAATTAGGATTCCAAAACTTGTCTTGCTATTCTCAAGACTGAGTACCTGCAAGTCAAGGATTATCTTTTCTCTTTTATATATTTTTTTATCTTTTTAATTGTAGAAAAGAGAAATAGAAATAAGACCAATATAGTATATATATATGTATATATTATATATGTATATAGGGGTGGGGGTGGAGGTGGAAATGGCGTGTAACACGGTGTCGAGTTGATCGTCGTCTAGGAAGGCGCAACCAACAGGACGAAGTGCTGCGTGGAGTGTAGGATGGATGGGTGGAAGGTGTGTATGTAAACGCTTTCCATACGCGTGTATCGGGGAATATCAGCAACAAGTGCAAATATTCCCGCGATACAACGTATGGTAGGTGATATGAAAATGTATGTATATATGTATATATGTAAATATATATCTATATGTATATATATATATGGTTATAATTAAATAGGTATATGTGTACTTGTATATGTATATATATATTGGTATGTAAATATATGTATAGATAGATGTATGTTTATGTATATATATATTTATAATTGTATATATATGTATGTATATATAACTATGTATATAGATATAGATATGTATATATATATATATATATATATATATGTATATATAGTAATATATGTATATAGTTATATATATGTGTATATGTATATATATATATATATATATATATATATATATTAGTATAAGTATCTACGTATATAGATATATGTAGATAGATATACATATATATGTATATGTGTATTTATAGTTATAGATATATGTATATATGTATGTATGTTTGCATATATATATGTATAAATATATGTGTATATATATGTATGTATGTATATATATTTGTATATATATACTTATACTTAGTTATATAGGTACTAATATAGGTATAGATATATGTATATATATATATATGTATGTAAATATATATAGATATAAATATATATATGTATATATATATATAAGTATATAGTAGTGTATAAGTGAGAGTGTGTGTGTGCGAGAGTGTGAGTGTGTGTGTGTATGTGTCTGCAGAGAGAGTGAGAGAGTGCTGTGAGAGAGAGAGAGAGGGAGATCGTCTGCTGAGGAAGAAGGCGCGGGCGAGTTAAGTCGTCCGCATGCAGCTGCCGTCGTTTGATGCCACGCGCAGGCACAGGCGCGTAGGCGCACGAAGACGCGTGCGCACGTAGGAGGGAATGAGCGCGAGGGAGGGAGGACCGCAGTGCACCGTGCTGCGCGAAGAGGTGGGTGAAGATGTGGGTGCAGAAGCGGGCGAAGACGCGGGCGTAGACGGGTGCGGGCGCTGGCGTACACGGGAGCGAGCACATGCGGACGGGTTGGCGCTGGTAGCAGCTCGGAGAGAGAGCACTTGGTGACAGGATAAGTGAGAAACTTACCGGTCACCGCATTGTAGGCACAGTGTTCCGTTGAAACGTGTGAACAGTGGCTACAGTGCGCGCTCGGCTCGCGTGACCGCCTGCTTGCGGTTCTGTGTGTGCCGGCGCCGCTGAGTGAGCTTACGCGCGCGCGGAAGGACTGCGCCGGTTGCTGGCGTGCGCGGTGGAGCTTCTCGACAGGGCGCGCGGAGAGGGGACGAGGGTAACCTGCTGGCACGAGCAGAGAGACCTGCGTCGGCTGCTAGCGTGCGCGGTGGCCTGCGTGCGGGCGAGAGGTGGCCAGCGCCTTGCTGCAGTAGAGGTTAAGCTTCAAAGCTTGACTCTGTGGCAATGGTGGAAATGTCTTGGAAAGACAAAACAGAGAAGAGAACCACCACGCCCACCAGCTCTTTGATGAGCTGGGCGGTGGTGGGACTCACAGTGGTGGTTGTGCACCACTGTGAGTTGCTCTTGCCCGCAGCGTGGCTCTTCAAGGAGAAGAGAGGCTACGTATGGAGGGGAGAGGGGAGGAGATGGCCTGGAAGGGAAGAAGGTGCTGTGATAACACCACACAAGGGGGTAGTAATTAGGTTGAATATGGCCCATCTTTAGAATAAAAGGCACAACATAAGTAGAATAGCAGCATTGCAAGCATCAAGTACCAAGATTGCTTATAAACTGTATTAATGGCCATTTGTGTAAAGCATTTGTCAAAGCAGGTCTCAGATGAGCAATTAGACCACACGGATGGATTCAGAACGACGAACGGAGTCCAACGGACTCAAGATCAGCCAAATCCGACATCTGGAGCTCCCACAATGGGCCTAAGAAGTTCTGACCGTTGATCTGGAGATCAACGGCCTAGAGAGTGCCACGTCGCCCCGCCCCCACCGCTCGCACACCCTAAAGCCGGCCAAAGACGAATCTCGGCCGTTGATCTTCGATCGAACGACCGAGATCTGCGCGCTCGCCCGCGGTCGTCGCGACAAAGCGCGGCCGTGGCGCAACGGTTAGCGTGCACGCCCGCATCACCGCGATGCGCGTTCGAGCGCGAGGAGCGGGATTTGAAGGCGGGCGAAGGGCGCGAAAAAATTTGGCCGCCCGATCAGCAGCAGGCAGCCACGATCTCGCCACGCGACGCGGCCGCAGCGCACGAGCGCCCACGCGCGCGCGCACGCCGGGCGGAAACGTGCGCGCACACGCGCGCCCAAGGCGCGATCTTAGCGCGGGCGCAGAAGGCTCTCAGCCGTCCGATCTTTGATTGGACGGCTCTCGTTCAGCGGCCACGGATCGCGCGAAGAGGAAGACCGGGGCGGGCGGCTGACCGGCGGCGAGAGGGCTACACTGACGCTTTTGGAAGCGATTTTAGCGATGCTCTGGATGTCGCTAAAGCCCCTTCTTCTTTTAGGAAGCCCTTAACTCTATTTAAACCCCCTCCTACCACCATTCAAGATATACTCTCCCACTTGCAACTACTCCACTCCTCTCCTAGCTAGCTTTAGGCACTCTTGTAATCGCCGGAGACGACGAGCTGCCAACGGAGCCTCCTCCACCGCCGTGGCTGCCTCGTCGCTCTCCACTCTCTCTAGCTCTCTCTCTCTCTTTTAAGCTTTCATTTACTCTTGTTAAAGCATGTATTTAATGTTGTAAGCTATGAACTATGAATGCATGTTTAATGAAATTATTTTCCGTTCAATCGCCATTTTAATTTCTGTTCAAAGTGCATGATCAAAACCAAGAGCTTTCTAACCCTAAACTCTCTCTCTATCTCTCGCTTTTCAAAATCGTCTCTTTCGCAAGCAAAACTCCGCCTTTTTCGTGACAACAAGTGGTAAACAAAATCCGATTTCCACGCCTCCCTGAGACTGACACTCGGACTCACCTCCGTTTACTTCTTTTAAAATCGACGTATCAAGTGCGACTATAACGACACCTCTTAACACACACACTATGGCACGTCATGCTGTCTGTGTTGGGTGGACCAGGCTCCCTTGCAAAGAAGCTAGCTGTGCCTTTTTAAAGAAGAAAGAGGCATGCACAACCATGCCCTAGCTGTGCATGGCTCTGCATGGCTGGCAGGGAGTGCTTGCTGCAGAGAATGACGCGAGGAAGGTCCGGCCATGCCATGCAGCCGCAGAGAAGAAAGTCAAATAAAAATAAAAATAAAAATAAAGATGGTGAATTTGCGAGGCAGCACTTAAGGAATATGTTAATTTCAAGGCCATTTTATTCACTCACCTCTCCTCTCAAATAAATGCATGCATGCGTCTATTCTTACAAATGTGACTATGGCTACCTAATATACACAAACAATGCTTGGAAATAGCACAAGATGGCACAATTATTGGTGTATTTTTGCTGTGCAATCATACCTCCATGACTATCTTTTATTAGTCCCTAGCAAAACATTTTTTTGTATTGCATTTAGAAATAATCTTAAGCTGAAGATTTTCATCTAAGGAGACATTGGTGTGTTTATTTGTTGGATATTGTGAGAACCAATTGTAGAGAAGACTACCAGTACTTTAAGTCTTATATGACATAGATCATCTCTCGACTAACCAGGTCTCTTGATATTTAAACCTTAAGTATGATTTCCAGGACCCAGGAGGTTTTCACCGTACTCAAGAGCTCAAGAGATTATGGCTTGTGCATAGTGAAGGATCAAGATTGACCAGATGAACATTAAGACTCAAGCCCAGGGTTTCATGAATTTTTAAGTACAGGTTGGTCCCAGTTTCAGCTTGTGTCTTCGGATTGACCCTTAAAAAGATGACGGAAAACTCAACTCCCATTTTCTGACATTTGTGGCTCAAAGAAAACACGGTATTTGCCCTGAAGAACTTTTTTGTAGGAAGATTTTACAGACATTTGTGAGATATACTGACTTATTTGCATCTTCTCTTTTTTTTTTTTGAAACACGTGTCGGTATATCTCTTACAACATTATTTGGAGGAGCACACTTTTCTTTTTGGTGGGAGAGTTCCTTTTTGGTGGAAAGAGTCTCTCCTAAACACAAGACTAAAGCCTTGGATAAAAAGTCTACCTGTGCGCACAGGTAAGGACTCCACCTTCCTTAATGAACACTAGGGTATCTTATGTTCACCTGGTATTTCTTGATATGTGTAGTGTGAACCAAGATTACTTAGGCTCTCGAGTAGAAGCAAACCAACGGATCCTGTACTGGTGTCTCAGGTACAAGAATACATCCTTAGTTCAGAGAGATTCAGATCTATCTTGTCATTGCTTAAGTGAATTAAGCCGAGCCTGAGCGAATCAAGCTTCTATGGCCTGAAAAGTCTTCAAAACAGTGGTTGAATATCCATAAACACTTATTGTATTTTTGTTTCAGCCTTCAGATCATTACTAAACACCTTTTTTTTTTTTTTACAAATTTATAGATAGGTGGAAACTGCATGATGTCCTAAAATACCCAGATCCTATGGATGCCTATCCACCCCCCCATGCCAAACGATGCTCTGTCCTCATATGCATGCAGGGAAGGGTAGAGGAAGGACGAAAGATCGGGTAACGAGAGCTGAGGTGCAGGGTATACAGCAAGGTGGTAGGGTGGGTGGTGGTGGGTGGTGAAGTGAAAAGTGAAGTGAACGTGACAGTGGAGTGAAAAGTGATGGTGGATCGGTGAGTGTTGTTGGGGTGCCACCCCACGAGCGCAGAATTTAACGTCCCCAGCTGGACTCAGAATGAGGCACAAAATTAATTACCCTCCTGCAGGGCAATAGTTTCTCTAATGGGGGTAGGTTCATGAGTAAGATAGGGTTTCAAACGCTGCCCGTTGACCGTAAATTTATGCCCAGATTTGGGATCTTCAATCTCAACGGCCCCATTGGGAAATGGTCTCGAGACCAGGAAAGGACCAGTCCATTTGGACTTTAGTTTCCCAGGAAAGAATTTGAGCCAGGCATTGTAGAGCCAAACTTGCTGAGATGGCTCGAATTCCTTCCGCCGAATATGGCTGTCGTGAAAAACCTTAGTGCGTTGCTTGAAAGTTAAGGCAGAATCATAGGCTTCACGACGGAGCTCTTCCAGCTCCTGGAGTTGGAGTTTCCTTTCTTGACCACGCAGGTTTGGGTCGAGGTTACATTGGTGAATGGCCCAATATGTGCGCTGTTCCAACTCCACGGGTAAATGACAAGGCTTCCCGTAAATGATTCTATAAGGAGACATACCAAGGGGAGCCTTGAATGCGGTCCGATACGCCCAAAGTGCGTCAATCAGCTTGTCTGACCAATCCTTACGGTCAGGCCGAATCGTTTTCTGGAGAATTTGCTTGATTTGTCGGTTTGACAACTCTGCCTGGCTGTTTGTTTAAGGATGATACGGAGATGCTATATGATGGTGGACTTCGTATTTCCTCAAAAGTGCCCGAAAAGAAGCATGGGTAAGAGGATGATAGCTAGAGGGATCCCAAAGCACGCAAAGATGTGGTCTTTGACAAATCAAGTGGATATAGCATGGTCAGCACGGTGCGTGGGAATAGCCTCGATCCATTTCGAAACATAATCCGTAGCCACGAGAATGAATTCGAAGCTGTTGGAAGGAGGAAAGGGACCCATGAAATCAATTCCCCAAATGTCGAAGATTTCCGCAGCTAGGATGGGTTGTAAGGGCATCATGTCACGACGTGACATTGACCCTAACAACTGGCACCTAGTGCAATGTTTGGCATAATTGTGTGCATCCTGGTGAAGGGAGGGCGAAAAGAAACCGCACTGCAACACCTTGGCTGCAGTTTTCCTCCCAGAGAAATGGCCTTTGCAGGCCTGATCGTGGTAGAAGGATAGCACATTGGGGAATTAGCTGTTAGGAATACAGCGACGGATGATTTGATCAGCACCTATTCGAAAAAGAAGTGGATTATCCCAGAAATAATACTTTGCTTCTGCCATGAGATGCTCGCACTGGTTTTTAGGCCAGCCACGTGGAAGGGATCTAGAAGCAAAGTAATTGGCAATGTCGGCATACCACAGTCCACTTGCCACATTAATTGCCAATAGGTGCTCATCAGGAAAAATCTCATTAATCGGCAGAGTAAGTCCAATATGGTCAGGGTCCAGTTTGGAAAGATGATCAGCCACAACATTCTGGGCTCCGGCCTTATCGCGAATCTCAATGTCAAATTCTTGGAGCAGAAGGATCCAACGAATCAGTCTGGGCTTGGCATCCTTCTTGTGCATGAGATGGCGAATGGCTGCGTGATCAGCGAAAACAATAGCATGTGAGCCTAGAAGGTAAGAGTGGAATTTCTCCAGACCAAAGACGACCGCCAGTAGTTCTTTCCCAGTGGTAGTATAATTACGCTGGGCCTCGTCCAATGTCTTGCTGGCGTAGTACACCACGAAGGGGTGTCTATTGCATCTTTGTCCTAGGATGGCTCCGACTGCAAGGTCGGAAGCGTCACACATGAGTTCAAAGTCGAGGGACCAATCAGGTGGCTGGAGAACAGGGGCCTTGGTGACAGCATTACGCAGCTGCGTGAATGCTCGTATGCAGTCAGGGCCCATATCGAAGGGTACGTCGGTCGATAGGAGATGAGTTAAAGGTCGAGAAATCTTGGAGAAATCTTTGATGAATCTCCTATAGAAACCGACGTGTCCCAGGATGGAGCGGATTTGTTTGACAGAGCCAGGCACAAGTAAATCAGTAGTTACATCAAGCTTAGCTCTGTCAACCTCGATACCCCTATAGGAGATGACATGTCCGAGAACAATTCCCTCGTTACCATAAAATGACTTTTTTCCCAGGAAAGCATGAGGTTTACATCAATACATCTCCTAAGGATACGGGTCAGGTTGGCAAGATAGTCATCGAAAGATGGTCCAAAGACCGAAAAGTCATCCATGAAGACCTCGAGAAAGTCACCCACCATGTCATGAAATATTGCCAGCATACATCTCTGGAAAGTTGCTGGCGCGTTACAAAGTCCGAACGACATCCTTCTAAATGCAAAAGTATCGAAGGGGCAGGTAAAAGTGGTTTTCTCTTGGTCCCGGGGGTCAATTGCCACCTGGTTATATCTTGAGAATCCATCCAGGAAATAGAAAAATTTATTTCCCGTTAACCACTCCAGGATTTGGTCAATGAAAGGTAGCGGAAAGTGATCTTTCTTAGTTGTAGCATTGAGTTTCCTATAATCTACACACATTCTCCAAGATGTAGGAGTGCGTGTATGGATGGATTCGCCCCTGTCATTGACACGGATGGTGAGTCCCGCCTTTTTGGGCACAACGTGAATCGGACTCACCTAGGGGCTATCGCTGATCGGGTAGATTTTACCCGCATCCAACCACTTAATAATTTCCTTCTTAATGACCTCCCGCATGTTAGGGTTGAGACGTCGCTGCATCTCACGGGAAGGTCGAGCCTCCTCCTCCGTATATATACGGTGAGTGCAATAGGAGAGGCTAATGCCAGATAAGTCTGATAAAGACCATCCAATGGTTGCCTTGTGTTCCATAAGGACCTTAGTTAGTTTGCACTCTTGCTCCCTAGTCAATTTTGAACTGATGATTATGGGGAGCATTTCATTTAGTCCCAAGAAAACATACTTAAGTGTCCTAGGCAGCTCTTTCAGCTCGGGAGTGGATGGTGAAAGATCTGGCATTTCTTGGGACGAGAGTGTCCTAGGCGGATCAGAAAACAAGTTAGGAGGAAGGAGTTGGCCCTCGATTGGCCAAGAAGAGGGGTTTCGTGGATAGATGGATCCAAGAAGGAATAGCCCCAGTGAGTAGCATATGGGCTCAAGGTCCTAGTGTGGAGTTGCAACTCCGCCTGATTTGGCTGAAAAGAAAGGGCAATCCGATCTTCAGTAGTGTGGACCGGCGGTGAATAGCTCGGATATGACTCAGACCACGAGGTATGGGAAGCGGAGAAAACCTTGTCAGAAGTCTGGTCAGGAGAAGGTACGGGAATAGGGAGGGATGGGGGAACGTCACAATATGTGTCGGTCAGGCAATCGTCAGTGTTTATAGGTAATCCGCAGCAGTCAGAATAGGTCCCAATTAGTCCGATACACGTGCTAACGGCCATGTCCTCGTCAGACGTGTCATCCTCGATGCAATCATAATCAAAGTTCTTGGCTGCCTTGAAGATGTTAAGCTTGAGCTTTTCAGATCCAACGGCAATCTCAATACAGCCCGACTCGTAGTCGATATGGGTGCGGGTTGTGGCCAAGAAAGGTCGACCAAGGATAATCGGACAATCAGAAAGTGAGCTAGGAACTTCCATATCTAAAACAAGAAAGTCAACAGGAAAACAGAGACTGTTGACCCTAACCACCACGTCTTCCACCACACCTTTTGGAATTTTGACAGAACGATCTGCCAACTGTAACGTGACAAGGGTGGGTTTCAGATTTCCCAAGGAAAATTTTTCGAGCATGATGGTTGGTATAAGATTGATGGAAGATCCTAGATCAAGTAGGGCACGGTTAAAATTGCAGCCTTGGATGCTACAGGAAATAAGCGGTGTACCCGAATCTTTCTGCTTTGGTGGCAGATTTGACAGTATAGCACAACTCGCATGAGGCGAGCGAACCACTGGATTCTTAGTTTTCTTTGACTGTCGCCTGGGTGTTGTGTAGTCTTTGAAAAATCCGGCGACAGTAGGTATGTGGTCGATAGCCTCTAGCAAGGGTACCTTGATTTCAACATCCCTGAACAAATTACACAAGTTATTAAAGGCTTGCGCATCTTTCTTTTTGTCTTTTGGCTCCCTCAGTAGAGCCTCAGGGAATGAGACTGATTCTGGCACCAATTTCGGTGTATCGTCCTCTCACAAATGCGGTGCGCATCCCGAATGAGAGGGCGATGAAGAAGATGGGCCAGGATCAGGTCGAGGCGGATCGATGGTCTACTTACCACTCCTCGTAGTGATCGCATTGGACGATGCGGGTCCAGTGGGATCATAGGAGGAGGAGGGTTCGCAATAGGGACATAAGAGTGAGGTGCTGCAGCGGGATTAGCCTGAAATCCCGGTGGAATGCTCGGAGCCTGCAGAATTTGATGAACCTGCCCCTGAGAAGGTTGTACCTGTGGTTGAGGACCACGGGGTACGAAATTTCGCGGGTTGGGCTGGAAGAGTGCCCTGAGATTGAGTCGCCACGCGTAGTTGACTGATCTCAGCATTCAGCTGCGCCAATTGGTGCTGAAGAGAGGTCATGTTCCCTTCATGGCTCTTTGACATTTCCGTCATCATTCGCATCAATTTATTAAGAGGACTTGATGCGTGTTCTGTTTGCGGTATGCAAGGACCCGATGGTGGATTTGCCATAGGATTAGATTGGGCCCTTGGGATGACGGGTGCGGACGGTTGCATTGGTCCACCCGCGGGGTTTTGGTGCTGCAGGTTGTTGGACCATGCGAAGTTCGGATGATTTTTCCACCCTGGGTTATAAGTGGCAGAGAACGGGTTGTTCCCTAGGGCACAAGCGTCTTCTATGCCAGAAGATGTGTCCACATGTAAATACGCATCCGAGCACACGGAGGCTTGGTCCTCCGTGTCAAAATACTGGCTCGCAGAAGCCAGATCCACATGACTTACCGAATCGCTCGACGCGACACTCGGTAAGGAAGGTCTTACGGGGTTTCTCAGGATAAGCCTGGTGTTGGAAGAATTGGAATTGTGACGAAGTGGTGAGGTGGGGGTGTTTGCCATAGAACGGGTGGGGTTGGCTAGAATCTCGTCCAGCTTCTTGTGCACGATGGAGACTTCATCCAATTTCTGTGCGATAAGGCTGAGATCTGTGGATGAATGGGAGGGTCCCGTGTCAACTTCGTGGACATTACGGGGCAGGCTGGTATGATTAAAGGTGACAATGGAAGCATTATTCATTGAGTTTTCGCTCATATTTTCAAATAATTCGAATGCTCCATTCTTGTCTTTATTCATGAAATTCCCTCCGCAGGAAGCGTCTGCAATCTGCTTCAAAGTCTTATTTAGCCCATAGTAGAAAATCTGGGTTATATGCCACTTAGGCAGACCGTGGTGCAGACACTTCCTGAGGAGGTCATTATATCTCTCCCATGCCTCATGAAACTGTTCGCCATTTTGTTGCATAAATGAAGTGATAGCACGGCGAAGTGCATTGGTTCGCTCGATTGGGAAGAACTTCTTGAGAAACGTTGTTCGCATCTCTTCCCAAGAGTGGATGGTTCTCCCAAGCGTGCGTAACCACTGCGACGCTTTATCTCGTAATGAAAACGAGAACATTTTCATGAGGACTATAGGTAGCCCGATATTTCTTGGTTTAACAGTTTCAACCAATCGGGTTAAGTCTTCCAAGTGGAGAAAAGGATCTTCACTTGCAAGACCATGGAAGTGAAAATTTATCAGGCCAATTATGTTAGTTTTCAATTCAAAGTCGTCCCCGCCCATGGGGACTCGAATTTGTCCTATGGTCTCTGTAGCAGCGGGATTCTGATAGGAGCTAAGAGACCTAGGCTCCTCCAGTTCGGGAGGTTCTGCATTTCCTCCTTTCCCTAATGGCCTCAATTTGTTCATTATACATTTCCAGTAGGGTTTGGAGGCAGGTTATGGGATCTAAGGCTCCACCACCTGGTGGGTTTTGAGGGTGGTTTCCTCCCTCGGGATTTGGGAGTGGGCGTGCAGCCATGTTTGTGGAGGAGGAGGACGATTCGGCCTCTTTTCTAAAATTATCACGCAATTCACACAGTTCAGGGTTTTGTGACCTCCTCCCAAACATGCACTACCGTTAGAAGAATTGGGGGGATACGAAGGGAAAAGAGATGAGAGAAATGACGCTGCAAAGGTACACTTGATGACAAATCAATACAATCAAATTCCTAACCTCTACAGTGTGCCCTTAGACCTAAAGACCTAAGTTACCTACTATCACAACCTACGGAACCGAATGCGAGCACTGCGGAACCATCGGGGCAGATTGAAAGGCCGTTTGCCCTAGTCTTAGACACCCGATAGCACACGGGAACCCTCACCAGCACGTAGGCGCTACATGCAGGTAGTTAGACCTCCAATCCTTAATAAGGGTCAAGTTGCTGCCAATTTTAGTTAGAGGCTTAGGATCAAGTGCTTCTGGAATGTGAAGGGTGTTATTTACGTGTAATTCCCAAGTGATTGATTTTATGAGAGTGTGTAAACCAAGCATGCAACGGGGAATCTCCCCGAATTGAAGTTTTAATTGGTGAATGGTTTTTAGAGTTCAGCCTTAAGTAGCATGGATTTTAGGATTTCGCTGAATTACCACTTCAACCAATCTCTGGGTTTTGAGAGAATACAAGTTTTCTTCTAAGCCCAACAAACCCTTCTTCAATGTTAGTTGGTTAATGCATGCTAAAATGCAATGGGCTTCCCTAGATGGAGATTTCTATGTGTGGATGCATGAATCAGTTTTAGATTAATGTGAAAGGGAGCCAAAGCATTTCAATTCAAGTGCTCTCAATCACCAAAAATGATTTCCACACACAAGGCTCAACCATAAGATAAAGAAAATCAAATTGTTGGGGTTGAGGTATTCGGGATCGAATCTTAGGCACGTGAAAGGTCGTGGTGGGTTTGGAATCAACTTAATTCCAAGTCTCCCCACCAAAAATGTGATCCCGAATTGCAGATAAATGAGGCAAAGAGGGATGGAAATCAATCTATTTATTTTGCCTCAAAGAGTACTTCACACGGTGAAAGATTCAAGAATCAAGATTCTAGGATCTTCGCTATGCGAAGTTTGGCGGGAAATCCCGGGGCGGTGGGAGTGATGACAAACAATCAAACAAGTGATTTTTAATCCACTTGCCCCAAGAGATCCAAAGAAGTGTTTTTAGTTTTTTTTTTTTATTAAGGTGACAAGTTGACCTAAGTTGCTAAGAAAGAAAGACCTACTTGTTCAGCAACGTGTGCGAAGCTCCAGTGTGGTGCAGGCATCTTCACGCTCTCGTTACCGCCTTGGATCTGCCCACGTCTCCGACTTGATCTGCCTGTCTTCTCCTTGCAACTGGTTCACCTGCACAGCAACAAACGAAAACACCCGTGAAGAGAAGGGTGTGAGAAGAGAAAAATTAAAGGAATGGAGTAAAAACTTACTTGAATGTGCACTTCCCTGGAACGGCGCCAGAAAAGAGCTATGGTCGAGCCCGGATAGGTTATGTTAATATGGTGATTTTATCGTTGTAATGTGTATAGTGGTTAACCTAAATCAAGCCTAACCATCTCTTTACAAAATTTTTAACCTGGCCTACTTGATTTTATCTTGGTCACTTTTAGACCCAGGGTTGAACTCAGGGAAGTGGGATTAGAAGAAGTTTCTACGCCTTTCCTACAACGAATCTCTTCCATTCACTTATTATTTTTTGGTGTTCTTTTATTTAAGATTTTTTTCTGATAATTTTTATCCTTGAGGTACATCCTCAAAATCAGGTTATTAGCTTTGAGCCAAATTAGGGTTCCAAAACTGGTCTTGCTATTCGCAAGACTGAGTACCTGTAAGTCAAGGATTTTCTTTTCTCTTTTATATATATTTTTTTATCTTTTTAATTGCAGAAAAGAGAAATAGAAATAAGATCAATATAGTATATATATGTATATAGGGGTGGGGGTGGAGGTGGAAATGGCATGTAGCACGGTGTCGAGTTGATCATCATCTAGGAAGACGCAACCAATAGGACGAAGTGCTGCGTGGAGTGTAGGATGGATGGGTGGAAGATGTGTGAGAAAATGCTTTCTATACGAGTATATCGTGGAATATTAGCAACTGGTGCAGATATTCCCGCGATACAACGTATGGTAGGTGATATGAAAAAATATATATATGTATATATGTAAATATATATCTATATGTATATATATATGGTTATAATTATATAGGTATATGTGTACTTATATATGTATATATGTATATATATATAGGTATGTAAATATATGTATAGATAGATGTATCTATATGTATATGTATATATTTATAATTGTATATATATGTATGTATATATAACTATGTATATAGATATAGATATGTATATATAGATATATATATATGTATATATATAGTAATATATGTATATAGTTATATAAATGTGTATATGTATATATATATATTTTAGTATAAGTATCTATGTATATAGATATATGTAGATAGATATACATATATATGTATATATGTATTTATAGTTATAGATATATGTACATATGTATGTATATTTGTATATATATATGTATAAATATATGTGTATATATATGTATATATATATTTGTATATATATACTTATACTTAGTTATATAGGTACTAATATATGTATAGATATATGTATATATCTATATGTATATAAATATATATAGATATAAATATATATATGTATATATATATATAAGTATATAGTAGTGTATAAGTGAGAGTGTGTGTGTGTATGTGTTTGCAGAGAGAGTGAGAGAGTGCTGTGAGAGAGAGAGAGGTCCAGCCATGCCATGAGCCGTGGAGAAGAAAGTCAAATAAAAATAAAAATAAAAATAAAGATGGTGAATTTGCGAGGCAGCACTTGACGAATATGTTAATTTCAAGGCCATTTTATTCACTCTCCCCTCTCAAATAAATGCATGCATGCGTCTATTTTTACAAATGCGACTATGGCTACCTAATATACACAGGCAATGCTTGGAAATAGCACAAGATGGCACAATTATTGGTGTATTTTTGCTGTGCAATCAACCTCCAGCATATTCGGGTTTAGCCGTCTTTGAGGTTGTCTCGAAGGTTTCACGCCCTCATCCGTGTAGATGTGATGAGTGCAATATGAGGGGCGAATACCACGGAGATCAGCAATACTCCACCTGATAGCAGCCCTATAATCTTGCAGTGTAGAAATCAATTGGTGCTCCTGTTCTTGGGTTAAGTAGATATTGATAATGACTGGGTATGTCTCACTTTCGCCCAAGAACACATATTTAAGTGAGTCAGGTAAGGGCTTCAATTCAATCACGGGTGGGTCAGAGTCAGAAATGAGAGTGGGAGGAGCAGAATCAAGGGTGGGAATCTACTGATCCATATGCACGTGAATTCTCGCTGTCGCTCCTTGTGAAATAATTTGTTGTGGCTGCGTTAACGGGAAACCCGTTGGCTGTAGTCACATCTGTCAACAACAGGGGCGATTCAATAATGTGTGGATTAGGATAGCTGGATTGAGGGGTGCTGTGGTCAGAAGCACACCCTAAACAGTAAGATCCTTGGGGAGATATGTGTAGTGTAGTGGTTTCAGTCCCGTGTGGATCGAGGTCCAAGAACCCTGATAATGTAGATTGGGTCGTCACAAAGGAGCCCAATGTTACCACAGTATGCCGCATCTTCGTCTTCACCATCGTCCTCTATTCGATCACAGTTGAAGTTCTTTGCTGCCCTGAATATGTCCAGTCGAAGTCGCTCATTGCCTAGGGCTATCTCCATACACCCAGATGCACAATCGATGTTCACTTGGGCTGTCTCCAGAATCACGGCGCTAGCCTCTTTCGACAATACCGCCTGTCGTCCAATTCTCCGCTGTCGCTTTGGGGTACAATAGTCCTTGAAGAACCTAGTGACAGCGGGAATGTGATCAATTGCCTCGAGGAGGGGGACCTGAATATGTACTTCCTTGAACATCGATTTTAGGTCCTCAAAATTTCGCATGTCCTTTTCCCGTACTGCATTTCTTGTCAAAGCCTCAGGAAAAGGACGGTAATCTCAGGGTCAAGTGGCCTCTTACCCTTATCTACCGCAGGTGGCTCTTGAGATGGACTGGAACCTGCCTGCGGCGAAGGGTGGGAAAAATCAGGACTCGCCTGCCTAAGTAGTGGGTCAAATGTCTTCCTTCCGCTCCTCAAAGAGACAGCATGTGCATCGGCTTACTATCCATGAGGTGGTGGGGGAGCGGAAGGGGCAGAATACGCGGGGTTTTGCAAAGGTGGCTAGTCTTGTGCGTAATCGGGTGGTGTAGGAGGCGCCTGTAGTATGGCATGTGCCTGTCCCTGCGATGCCTGAAACCTAGGCGGGGTGCCTTGGTTTTTCACATATCGAGGATTCGAGACGGGTTGGGAGGGCAAGGCTCCCTGAGTCCTATGCTCTTGCAACAGCTGGTTCTGCATGTTCTGTATGGTCTGTATTTGATCAGCCATCGCCTTCATAATCTGCAAGCTATCCTGTGTGGATTTCCTCATTGATTCTTGCAGCTCCTCTTTCAGTGCATCCAAAGGGTCAGCCCACTTTGGAGGGTGGCTGGCAGCTTAGTGCAGCGGCTGTTATAAAGAGCAGGGTTGCTGCTGATGCAGATGGCTGCTGCCTAGGGTACATGTTTTGCGATTCTCGTATTGCCTAGTCTGGTATTATGGATCTTGATGTGGTCTCTGTGAATGACCAGACCAAGAGAAGTTTGGAAGCTGGCGCCACCCAGGGTTATACGTCTTTGAATACGGGTTATTACACCCATATCTTTGGAGAGCACTATCGTCCTCGTAGGTCGAAGATGTATGAGATGTATATCCGTCAAGGGGATATGCATTATAATCTACGGGTGGTGCGTAACCATGGTCGTAAGGTGCCAGATTTGGATTATTTACGGGATCCTGATATGAGAGATCTCATAAATACAGAGAAGATGCATCCCGAGTGAGTAGATTAACTAGAGCAGGAGGGGCTCGAGGTGCATAGGAAGGTCTTGAGGCGGCAGAGCTCAAGTCAGATTGACCCTGACTGATCTGGTCAATCTTCTTCTCGATTAGATTTATTTTATCCAGCTACTTGACGATGATATCCATGTTGGCTCAAATAGACTCGGTGTGAGCCTTGACGAGTCGATTGTTCGCTTTAAAGTCATTTGCAGTTTTATGTGGTGGAAAAATCGACTAATCAATATTTAAAAAGAAATAACCACTCGCAGAGGAGTGGGTCGTATCCACAGGGAGGCAATGACGTATTTAAATTCGCACCAGTTAAAAACGTTTGTTCGTAGTTAGTTTGGACAAGAATCAAGCCAGAATTGCCTTCAGATTAAGGTTGAAACAAGAAACAATGCTGAAATAGCAATTATGAGTAACTAGAGGATATTTGTCGCAATGCAGAATCAATAAAATATTAATAAAAATTGACAATGGCAGAAAATGTAATTTTTAATGGCCCGATTATTGTAGCAAAATAGGGGATTTTTCCCCTTTGGCGTGCGCGATGAGGAGTGGACGGTCGGACGCGGGAAGCTCGGAGGAAGTCCCTTGGAGCGAGGGCGTCGAAACGGTGGTGGCGGCGTGTCACGTGGTGGCCGGAGGCGGCCGGACGACCTCCGGAGGAGGTGGCCGCAGCCGGTGCTGCAGCTACTGTTGGCGGGCGGAGCGCGCGGTGAAGGCAGGTGCCGGAGCATGCGTGGCCTGTTGGCGGTGAGGACTGCCGCGTGCTGCTGCTGCGTGTTGGCTGGAGGCGTGGGCATGCACTGTAGCCGGTGCGCGCTCTGTTGACAGTGAGAGCAGGTGCGGCAGGCATGGGGAAGGTGCTCCGGGAGTGGGAGTGATTCTGCAGGTGCGGCTGCAGCTGGCGTGGGTGCGTAGGCGGTGAGAGTGGGAGGAAGTGGCGGGTTCTTGCGTGCGACTGGATGTGAGCGGGTAGCTGCTGCGGCGTGGGTGGTGGAAGTGAAGTAGGAGGACAGAGATTGCTGCTGGAGTGGGGGGTGGACTTCAGACGTCCGAGAAATTTCCTGGACGTCTTAACTAACTGAAAGAGTGATTGCACAATAGCTGCGGCGGTGGTTGTTGGTGACGACGGCGAGAGAGATGCATGCTAAGGTGCTCACGGTAATGCGGACAAGCTCCGAATGGCAGTGTGGTCTGTCACACCACACGCCCACGGTGGTGGAGACTCGCCGCCACGGTTGAGGCCGGCGGTATGGAATGGAAGAGAGGAGATCTCTCTGCACAGTGGTGGTCGGTGGTGGAGGCCTCTCGAGCTCGGTTGCCTCCCTCTTTAGGTAGTGGCCTGCACAAATTTGAAATCAGCTGCTCGACCAGATCCAACATATCCGCTCCTCGTTAAATGGGTTCTTCACTGTGGTAGCTGGTGGCGTTGGAGCGACTGCCAGCTGTTCCTGCAAGAAGAAGAATAAAGAAAATAATGTTAAAATATTATGGTCATTTATATACTGACCCTCAACTTTTATGTTAATGAAAACAATGTACCTAATTGGTTAACTAATTAGATGAATGTCATTCTAAGCTAATTCTAAATGCACTTAAAATATGAATGCAATGCATGGATTATGTAATTAAATTAAAAATATGAATTAATTTATTTACATCCTAATTTATGCTAAATAAATGTTAGAATTAACCTAATGTCTAGGCACTTAAATACTTAAATAGCCCACAACTATGGGCTAATCAAATACCCCCATGCCTAGTTTTTGCTAGTCCCTAGCAAAATTAAGCGAAACCTAACACTCCAAGTAGACCAGTCAACTCACTTAGTCTTCCTTCATAAGCATATTAAGTTCAGACTCTAGACCCAAGATTCCTAAGTAGTTGCTAAGTTACAGACTAGGTCGGCTAAAGACGAGTTACAGGCACAAGTTTCCCTGATTTCTAACTCTACCCTAAAGTTTATTGCACCCTGAGATTAAAGCATCCATACCTATGCATTGGTCTGAGTTATTTGGGTTAAATAAATCATATATATATATATATATTTGTTTGATTCTTCAAAGTCTAACCTCAGATTATCTATCAACACAGTCTGTGTCGGATTCATTGTCCCCATTACCATACCTCGAAGGGTGCCTGGCTTTCGATGCTTCGAGATAGCACCACCCATAACGACCCCAAGAACTCCTGGCAATCGACACTTCGAGATAGTATCGCCCATGGATTTCTTAAGAGAATTCAGGCCTATGGCAATCGGCACTTCGAGATAGGGCCGCCCATGGTACCTGAACAGCACAATGCGCTTACATGCCCCTAGTAGGATGGATATCCTAAGAGACAAGCGCCGATGAGGTAATATGTTATCATCGCATCCTCAAGGTGAGTATATACTCCCCTCACCTGCGGCGGGAACTTTTCCAATCAAAATGTGTTTTCAAGCCTCTCCTAAGTCAAAACTAAGAGAACCAAATCTCTTTTCAGAAAGACAGAAATTAAGTTAATTACTAGACCAAGTGTGTGAAATTTGGATGCTTGGGTTATAAGGACCCGTAAACCTCTTGAGGAATGGTCCGCAACTTAACTCCTAATTAAGTTTTTAAGTCCACAAAGGACCCTAAAGGTCTAAAGCTAGTAGCTCATTTAACTTCTAAAGTTTGACCCTAGAATTAACTTAGTCTACCCTAGAGTTCTGATTTGCTTAAGACTGCAAGATCTAGCTAGTTAAGCTCAAAACTTCTTTTTTTTTCCTTTTTTTTCTTTTTTTTTTCATATGCATGCTATAAACAAAATGCCTCAGGTCCTCTCCCCCATGCCTGGTTCAAACAATGTCCTCATTGAAAACAAAAATAGCTAAAGGAAGATATTACCTGAGGCGGAGAATGGTAGGAGCTAAGGCTCCTCAAGAGTGACTTCGTCAACCAGATGGCCATCTAAAGTTATGTACGATTTTAACTGTTGACAGTTGACGATAAAGGGAGTTGTTGAAGAGGAAGGATTTTTGATCTTCACAGCTCCATGCGGAAATACTTTGGTGATTATGTAAGGCCCATCCCAATGAGATTTTAATTTCCCAGGAAAAAGCTTAAGTCTGGAATTGAAAAGCCAGACTTGTTGGTTGGGCTCAAAGGTCTTTCGAAGAATAAACTTATCATGCAAGACCTTAGTTCTTTCTTTATAAGCTTGAGAGGTGTCATAAGCATCATTCCTCAGCTCTTCAAGCTCACTTAATTCTAGAAGTCGTGCCTTACCTACCTTCTCTAAATCCATGTTAACACTTCGAATAGCCCAAAGTGCTTTATGTTCCAACTCAACATGTAAATGGCACACTTTTCCATACACCATTGTTGAGAGCCTCATCATAAGTCATAACTAGCTCATTTTGACCTAATAAAGAGAATAAAAGCTCCTACATGACTTAGAAGAGGGCTTAATTGGAGGAATAAGTGCTCTGAGAAGAAAACATGAAATAAAGGTTAAAACTGCAATTTTACCATTACAGTACATAAATGAGATTTCTCAGAGACAAAGCATAGGTCAAATGGTCTAAATGAGATAAAAAGTGGGTTGAATCAATCAGAAATGGGTTCATGTGCAATATAAGAATTAAATGACATTTGGTAACCCTAAAACAGACCCGCTTAATTCAGCAAGGTTCCGATCAGGATAAAAATCAATTCTACCCTCTAAAAATCATGGAAAAATATCCCATAGGGTTTATAACATTCAAAGTGCCCTTTGGAACCTGGTTTGACCTAGATTAGGATCCTAGCTCATCAATTGACCTAAATTGGGTTTTCACGCAAAATGTCCAGTCAAACGTGGTCAAACATAAAATCCAACTTCACCATTGTTTTCCTTAGGTCCAAATTAGGTTTGTACCAAAATTTGGACCTAAGGGGAGGTCATCTTGACCTACTTTGCAATTTAGTACACTTAATCACATTTTGGTCCCTATCTTTTGAAAACCATCACAATAACCCCCTATCTTTCTCTCAGACCTTACAATCAAGTCCTTCCTCCATTATTTGGGAAGGTTCTTCTCCAGCGAGGCTGATAGGGGGGTACGCTCAAATCCCTCAGAGATCTCCTCCCAGAATTGGAAGGGAGATTCTCTGAGGAATTCCCTTCCATCTAAGCCTGATCTTGATCTCTGTTTTCTTTCCAAACTATCGTGCGAACGCACAAGAAATTTGGGTCTCAACCACCTTCCTTCTCCAGTGAGATAGCTGTGGCCAAAAGGCGCCCTCCACGCAGCAAAAAGTTCGGCCAGCACCTATAAAATGACCTCCGACCCTCTGCGAGATCTCAGACTTGTCTTGGCCGTAGAATCCTCCAAATTTCTTCTCTCCTCTCTCCGGCCAAGGAACCCGCAAGCTCCGGCAACTACCTCTCCTCCTTCTCGTCACTCTGCTGCTATACCAGCAGCAGAGTCTACTTCGCCTCATCCTCCCGCGTCGCGCCGCACCAAGCGCACGTTTCCCCGACCTCTTCATCATCACCGTCATCTCCCTCAGGGTTATCTTCTCCGACAACGGCAACTACGAGCCGTCTGACTTTGCTGCCCCCGTTCTCTCCTAACAGTCTAGATAAGTCCCCCATCCTCCCCTCTTTCATTTGCTCACGTTATTTCACTCAATCGACCCCTTGACCGTCCTGTCCACCGCCACCTTCCTCATCTCCGGCCACCCTCCGGCGTGACGCCCCCTCGCTCCGCAGCCCCACACGTCTCGCCGACCATCACATAACCTCCGCCTCATCTCACTGAACACCCTCCACTCATCCACAGCCCTGCCACACCACCACTGCAACCCCCCGAACACACCCACCCATCCGGCCACAGAGGGACCTAGGCACTCACGCCTAGGCCGCCCCGCGGCCTGCCACATAGCTGATCACCTTCGCCGTGACACGGCGAAGGTCCTCTGGTGATCTGATTAGGCCGAGAGGCCATTTTCGTGTCTGACAGGTTCCCAGCCCTTGCCGCCATTGATGACAACTCGAGGAAGCTCCAAGCTCACTCCAGGCTTCAGGACCGCAAGGCTCCAGGTGCTGCGGATTCGGGGAAGCATTGCGAAGCTATCTGACCCAACGAGCGAAGCCAACAGAGCCTGCAGTTGAGGAATTGAAGGCACGATCAGCTGCGGGCGTGCGAAGAACAGCAGTGGGCTTTAGTCCCACATCGGTAAGCCAAGATGCACCAACACCCTTTAAATTGCTTTTGTGAAATATCCTCTTCGCCTCCAGTTACACTTGGGGTGAGGTCCCTCACCCATTACAGTACGCCTCGTCCGTGGTTTCACCTCACGGATCTGGCGCAACCCGACCCGACCTTGTCCCAAGCACACCTCGCGCATCACCCTCACGCCGGTGCGCCTGGTCACGGGCGCGTGATCCGACTCGTTTAACCGGCTCTGGGAGAGCGTGCTGAGAGTGGTTTACACAGAGAGAAAGAGAGACGTGCGGGTAGAGGGATAGGTTTTGCTGTGCCTAGTGTGTGCAGGACACAGGTACTTAACCGCTGCAAGAAAGAAGGAAGGGAGTTCTGCAGCCAAGGCAAAGAAGAAGGAACGCAAAAGGGAAATAGAAGAAAGAAGGAAGGAGGATCTAAAAGAAAGGAAGGAAGGAGAGAGGCAAGGCAATGAAGGAAGCAGAACCAAGGAAGACTGAAGAAGAAGACAAAGGGCAGACGAAGACTCAGGAAGGCAAAGGCAAAGAAAGAAGAACGTCAGACCTTCGCAGGAAGAAAAGTTATAGAGGGAGAGAAAAGGAGCTTCATTTTAAGACGTCTGATACAAATATCAGACGTCCAATCTTTGTTTTCCCTGAGCAATTTCTTTTTATAACTCTCATTGAACTCGGATATACTTATTTTCATTTAAAAGGTTGTGTTCTTTAGTTTTGAAAGTACTTAGATTGCTCCCTGTGTTCGACCTCGGATACTCCGGTCTTCGAGTTATAAAATCTTTATTTGTTTTCGTGGAAATTTCATCTATATTACAATGCATTAGTTATTAAAACATGATCTAGCCGCGTAAACATTTTGGTACCATTGCTGGGGAGCAACGGGCACTTTTAAAGCTTTTGATTACAACTTTTTGATCCAATATTTGACCTAACTCCTCTCTTTTGTTGTGCTTATTACAGGGAAAGCAGAAAGGAAAAAAGAGCAGCTGCACAACAGACATTCTAAAGAACAGGTAATTTCCATAAGCCTTCTCTCTTAACTCCCTAAAAATCTGAAAAGAAAAAAAAAGAATCAACTTAGGGCTACCTGTTTCATATTTAGTAACTCATCAAGTTGCCTGATTTTCATTTCAACACATTTTTATCTGCTCATCCAACTAAGGTAACTAGGGCTAAAACTTTCTTGATTGAGCCCTAGATACTAAATTTTGAGGCAACTAAATTGGACCCACTAGAGCCAATTTAAGGATTAAAAAGCTAGGGTTTTTAGAGACACATCTTATCTTAAACAAGGAAACAAATTTTTCCAAAAGAGGTGTACCTAAGCCTTGCTTGAAAAGATCTATACAAGAAGAACACTAAGCAAATCAGGTTTTTAATCCATTTGAACCTTAAAAGAAAGGACCTAAAAGCTCTCAAAGGAACAAGAGGTGAAGTTGATTCCTTGGGTCAACCAACCTTAAAATTAGGTCACTTTTTCACTCAAAATACCTAAAAGTTCAAGTGGAACCTTAAGCACCTTGATCTTAAAGTAAAAAAGGTAGACTTAAGAGGTCAAGGTCCCCATTCTGGTCTACCAGGAACCACAGTGACAAGAGAGGTCAGGTGGGGGGAAACCCTGTAACTCGTGGGGACGCTCTACCGTGTAGGGGTCTTTGCGGGACTCTCCCTCTCTGGCTGCCTAGGTATTTCTCAAGTGGACGACCTTTCTGACTAAGGGGTACCATCCGCCCCGAACCTCTATAGTCACCCAACAATTTTTGGGTGTCTTGATTGGGTCTAGCACCTTCTAATCTCATCACATCCTTCGGTGTATGTTCGGTAGGAGGTCCTTAAGACCACCCTTAAGACCTGCTTTAGAAATTCACTCTCGTCGAGGCCAAGCCTCGACGCCCTTGTTTGTGCAGCAACCCCACCACATAAATCTTTCATCTGATTCAGAACCTGGTTCTCCTTCTCCCATCATGGCACAACCCATTGAAGAGGAGAACAACCTTGAACACCAACTTCAACGCCTTAATGATCTCTTTCAAAATTTTGTAAACCCACCGCAGCGACCTATGATGCGAGATCACTATAATCCCGCTGCGGTGGCGATCGAACCTCGAGTACGAATCCCAATTGGAGGTCCTGATTCTGAACTGAAGCCCAACATGATTCATGCCATACCAAAGTTTCATGGGCTTAACTCTGAGGATCCATTCCAACATATTAAACAACTCAAGCATTTGGCCCAGACCTTCGGGTCAGATCTACAAAATCGGAACATCCTACTCATGAAAATGTTTTCGTTCTCCCTCTTGGACAAGGCCACCCATTGGTATCAAACTCAGACTCGTTCGATCAACACATGGGAGGAACTTCAGTCCGAATTTTTGAAAAAATTCTTCCCCGTTGGCCGGATGAATGCCTTGCTCCACCAGATCACTCATTTCACTCAACAATCGGGAGAACCTCTTCACGAAGCATGGGATCGATTCTTAGATCTCATGCGAAAGTGCCCCCACCACGGAGTTCTTAAGTGGGAACAAGTCCAGTCTTTTTACCAGGGACTCCGTGAAGACATTCATTTATTCGTCAATGCAACGTGCGGAGGAAACATCATGGGTCAACATGAGGACACGGTGTGGGAGATTCTCGAAAACATGTGCGAGAACTCCATAAATAATGACTCCATGGGCTTATTCGACATGACGAATGCCCGCGCATCGACGAATTTGAGAGGGGCACATGAGATGCAGGACCTGTCCACTTCCGTCGACTTGGAACTGATGGCCAGTTGGTTGGACAAGGTTTCTATCATAGAAAAGAAGGTGGACAAGCTAACTCGGCATTTGCAGCAAGCCACCTCTGCGCAAAACTCTTTTGCACGACCGCCTCTGGCAAGGGAAACTGTGTAAAACATCTACCACCAATCTGCCAAGGGGATGGACCCATATCCACCCCCATCTGCCTCTCGGACCGGAGTGACCTCCGATCCATTCTACTCTAGTTGGAGGAACTCTGAACCCTCGTATTCTGACTTTCCTGAGGTTCCTCAAAATTGTGAGGACCTCAACGCCATCCAAAATGACCCATTCTCCAATACCTACAACCCTGGATGGTGAAATCATCCTAACTTTCAGTGGGCGGGAAATTCTCAGACTCAAAGACCACCATATCAACAACGTCCACAAGCCCCTCGTCCATATCAGCCGCCTCAGCCTTGGCCCAATCCCACCTGCCAATCCAGGCTAAACTAGGATCAACTGACTCTTATCCTTCAAGCACTGCCTGACATTCAAAAGACGAATGCGGCAATGAAAAAACAGCACAAGGACGAGATCACAGAGGTTCGCAACCAACTGACCCAGATGGCGAATTCCTACCAACCTGGCACCCTTCCTTCGCAACCTCTGCCCAACCCAAATAACGTGCCGACCCAGAGGCGCGTTATGAATCCAAATTCAGGCCACGCACATTTGATTTATTAGGCCTGCTGCTCCATCGCCAGATGGGATGGAAGCTTCGACATCTTATGCAGGATTTCAGCAGCAGCCACCCCTCTTACCAAACCCAAACCAAAATTAGGCCGGATTAAATTCTGTAGCAACACGTAGTGGTAAAATAACCCAAGACCCACATTATCCGAACCACTCCAAGCCTGATAATAGCCAAGACCCTAGGATAGTTATCCAAGATACCACTGTCCCAGATCAAGAACCTGGACCTATCCTAGAGGAACCAACTAGGATCCCATTTCCTGAGGCCTTGACCAAAGGAAAAAGGATAACCAAACCCATGGCCCCTGAGGAGGATCTGGTCAAGCTCTTTGAACAGGTCCAGATAAGCATTCCATTGATGGATGCAATTCGCCACGTACCAGCTTACGCAAGATTCTTGAAAGACGTATGTACACCTAAACGTAAGCCGCGAACCAAGGATGGGAATCCGATCGTACTATCAGAGCAAGCCAGCTCTGTCATCTTGAGTAAACTCCCACCCAAGGCTAAAGACCCAGGAACTCCCCTGATTTCTTGTAAAATTGGTGAAACCCAATTTCATAGAGCCTTACTAGATCTAGGTGCCTCCATAAATTTAATACCTACATTCCTCCTTGACCACCTTGAAGAATCTGAACTTAAACCAACTAAGGTGACATTGCAGTTAGCTGATCAATCCATCAAGTCACCTAAAGGAATAATCGAGGATGTCATTGTTAGGGTACGGGATTTCTACTTCCCGGTGGACATCATAGTACTGGACATGGATGCACCTAAGAACCCAAGGGACACACCAATCATATTAGGGAGACCCTTTTTGGCCACTGCTAGGGCCAACATAAACTGCGAAGAGGGCCAGATAGAGTTAAAATTTGGGAATCAAACCCTGAAGATTGACATTTTTAAGGCCCAACAAGGGATTAACTGCGGGGTTATAGAACAGATTTGTGATATCAGAGCCATGGTTGAGGAATTGCATACAGAGGACAACCTGATTATCCTTGATCAACCACTAGAAAATCAAAACCCGCCAACAGAGGAGTGCGAACATGATCTAGACACACCTATGACTCCAACCCTTGTTCCTGATACAAACCCTGAACCACCTGCTGCTGCTGCTGATAATCCTGTCATGGAACTCAAGCCCCTTCCCAAGCATTTGAAGTACGTCTTTTTGGATTCGAATCAGACGTTTCCTATGATTATCAACTCTTGACTCACACCTGACCAGGAACTCCATTTGATTACTGTTCTCCAGCAACATCGTAGAGCCATTGGATGGACTCTCGATGATTTGACTGGTATAAGCCCTTCATATTGCACACATCGAATCTACACAGAAGAAGGTGCACGACCTTCAAGAGAAATGCAAAGACACCTAAACCCTAACCTACAGGAGGTCGTGAAAAAGGAGATCATAAAGTGGTTAGATGCAGGGATCATCTACCCGATCTTCGACAGTCGTTGGGTGAGTCCAATACAGGTGGTGCCTAAAAAGGCAGGACTTACCATCATCACGACTGAAACCGTAGAAGTCATTCCTACCCGAATAGCTAACTCGTGGAGAGTCTGCATTGATTACAGAAGACTCAATTCCTCCACGAAGAAGGATCATTTCCCACTACTGTATATTGATCAGATCCTCGAGAAACTAGCGGGAAATAGGTTCTTCTGCTTTCTTGACGGGTACTCCGGTTATAACCAGGTGGCAATCCATCCAGAGGACCAAGAAAAGACCACATTCACCTGCCCCTTCGGGACGTACGTGTTTCGAAGGATGCCTTTCGGTCTCTGCAATGCACCTGCAAATTTTCAGCGGTGCAAGCTTGCCATATTCTCAGATATGGTAGGTGACTATCTGGAAGTCTTTATGGATGACTCTTCAATTTTTGGAACATCATTTGACAATTGCCTCCAACACTTGGTCCAAATACTCAGGCGGTGCATCGATGTGAATTTGGTTCTTTCCTGGGAAAAGAGCCATTTCATGGTGCCTGAGGGAATTGTCCTGGGACATTTAATCTCGGAGAAAGGCATCCAAGTGGATTGAGCTAAGGTTAACTTAATTTCCAAGCTCCCTATGCCCAGCTCGATTAAGGACATCCGATCTTTTTTGGGGCACGTCGATTTTTACCGTCGATTTATCCCTGATTTTTAAAAAATTGCGCGCCCCCTGACCACTCTTCTCTCCAAGGATGTGCCTTTCAAAATTTCCAAGGAATGCACTCAAGCATTTGAGATCCTACGTGACTGAGTCACCCAAGCCCCGATCCTACAGTCCCCTGATTGGTCTCAACCCTTTGAGATCATGTGCGATGCATCTGACTTCGCTGTAGGAGCGGTTTTGGGGTAGAAAATTGACGGGAAACCTGTGGTCATTTACTACGCCAGCAAAACATTGGATGAGGCTCAGCGTAACTATACAGTTACTGAGAAAGAGCTGCTAACTGTAGTATTTGCCCTAGAAAAATTCAGATCATACCTTCTGGGTTCCCATGTTATCATATACTCGGATTACACAGCTGTGAGGCATCTCCTTGCAAAGTAGGACGCGAAACCTCGATTAATCCGATGGATCTTGCTGTTGCAAGAATTTGACGTTGAGATTCGCGACAAAGCGGGAAAGCAAAATGTGGTAGCTGATCACTTGTCCCGTCTTCCTTTTGAAATAATTGACCGTTCCGGACCCATCACAGAACATTTTCCTGATGAGCACCTCCTGGCTATCAGTACAAGTCCTCAATGGTTCACAGATATAGTAAATTACCTGGCATCACATTAGATTCCGTCCGATTGGCCAAAGGCCAAGAAGGACAAATTGTGTTCCGATGCCAAGTATTACCTATGGGAAGACCCATATCTATTTCGCATTGGTGCTGATTGACTCGTCGATCGTTTGCTTTAAAGTCGTTTGTAGTTTAATGTGGTGGAAAAATCGACTAATCAATATTTAAGAAAGAAATAATCACTCGCAGAGGAGCGGGTCGTATCCACAGGGAGGCAATGACGTATTAAAATTCGCACCAGTTAAAAATGTTTGTTCGTAGTTAGTTTGGACAAGAATCAAGCCAAAATTGACTTCAGATTAAGGTTTAAGCAAGAAACAATGCTGAAATAGCAATTCTGAGAAACTAGAGGATATTTTCCGCAATGTAGAATCAATAAAATATGATTAAAAAGTGACAATGGCAGAAAATGTAATTTCTAATTGGCAGGTTACTGTAGCAGAACAAGGGAATTTTTCCCCTTTGTCTTGCGCGACGAGGAGTGGATGGCCGGGCACGGGAAGCTCGGAGGAAGTCCCTTGGACAGGGGGCTTCGAAGCGGTGGTGGCGGCGTGTCGCGCGGCGGCTGGAGGTGGTCGGACGAGCTCCGGCGGAGGTGCTGCAGCCGGTGAGCGTGCGCGGCCTGTTGGCGTGAAGACTGCCGTGCGCTACTGTTGCGTGGGTGGCTGCTGTTGTGCGGGTTTGCAGGCGTGGGAGAAGGGCGCTGCAGGTGGTGAGCGCGGTTGTGCGGGTCTACAGGCGCGGGAGGAGGGCGCTGCAGGCTGAGGAGGGTGCGGTTGGAGATGAGCGGGTGTGGGCGCGTGGTTGGAGTTGAGCGGGTGGCTTTGCAAGCACGGGAAGAAGTGTGCGCGGTTGTGTGGGTCTGCAGGCGCGGGAGAAGGGCGCTGCAGGCGATGAGCGCGCGCAGCCGCTGGTCTCGCAAAGGCTGGAGGGGGCGTGCGGGCGAAGGCAGCAGGTGCGAGGAAGGTGCTGCGGGCGTAGGAGCGTGTGCGTGAGGTTGGCGTGGGCTGCAGGCGTGGGGAAGGTTCTGCAGGCGTGGAAGGTTGCGGGTGACTTCAGACATGTGCGGTGGAAGTGAAGTGGGAGGACGAAGATTGCTCTGGATTGGGAGGTGGACTTCAGACGTCCGGGAAATTTCCCGGACGTCTTAAGTGACTGAAAGGGTGGTTGACGGTTGTTGCGGCAGTGGTGGTTGGTGACGACGGCGAGGGAGATGCACGCTAAGGTGCTCATGGTAATGCAGGCGAGCTCCGGATGGCGGTGTGTCCTGTCACACCACACGCCCACGGTGGTGGAGACTCGCCGCCACAGTAGAGGCCGGCAGTATGGAATGGAAGAGAGAAGGTCTCTCTGCACAGTGGTGGGTCGGTGGTGGAGGCCTCCCGAGCTTGGCTGCCTCCCTCCTCCTTTTGTAGTGGCCTGCACAAATTTGAAATCAGCCACCCGACCAGATCCACCACATCCGCTCTCCCTTGAATGGGTTCTTCACTGTGGCAGCTGGGCGTTGGAGCAGTAGCCAGCCGTTCCTGCAAGAAGAAGAATAAAGAAAATAATGTTAAAATATTAGGGCCATTTATATACATACCCTCAACTTTTATGTTAATAAAAATAATGTACCTAATTGGTTATCTAATTAGATGAATGCCATTCTAAGCTAATTCTAAATGCAGTTAAAAATATGAATGCAATGCATGGATTATGTAATTAAATTAAAACTATGAATTAATCTATTTACATCCTAATTTATACTAAATAAATGTTAGAATTAACCTAATGTGTAGGCACTTAAATACTTAAATAGCCCACAACTATGGGCTAATCAAATACCCCCATGCCTAGTTTTTGCTAGTCCCTAGCAAAATTAAGTGAAACCTAACACTCCAAGTAGACTAGTCAACTCGCTTAGTCTTCCTCCAGAAGCATATTAAGTTCAGGCTCTAGACCCAAGGTTCCTAAGTAGTTGCTAAGTTACAGACTAGGTCGGCTAAAGACGAGTTGCAGGCACAAGTTTCCCTGATTTCTGACTCTACCCTAAAGTTTATTGATCCCTGAGATTAAAGCATCCGTGCCTGTGCATTGTTCTGAGTTATTTGAGTTAAAGGATTTTTTTATATATATATATATATATTTTTCGTTTGATTCTTCTAAGTCTAACCTCAGATCAGCTATCAACACGGTCTGTGTCGGATTCATTGTCCCCATTACCATACCTCGAAGGGTGGCTGGCTTTCGATGCTTCGAGATAGCACCGCCCATAACGGCCCCAAGAACTCCTGGCAATCGACACTTTGAGATAGTATCGCCTATGGATTTCTTAAGCGAATTCAGGCCTATGGCAATCGGTACTTCGAGATAGGGCCGTCCATGGTACCTGAACCACGCAATGCGCTTACATGCCCCCAGTAGGATGGATATCCTAAGAGACAAGCGCCGAGGAGGTAATATGTTATCATCGCATCCTCAAGGTGAGTATATACTCCACCTCTCCTGCGGTGGGAACTCTTCCAATCAAAATGTGTTTTCAAGCCTCTCTTAAGTCAAATCTAAGAGAACCAAATCTCTTTTCAGAAAGACAGAAATTAAGTTGATTACCAGACCAAGTGTGTGAAATTTGGATGCTTGGGTTATAAGGACCCGTAAACCAAAAGGTAGAATAAGACTCCAGGTACTACTCCACCTTTTAACTCAAACCCTAGCTTCCCTTCCTCAACCTCTTGAGGAATGGTCCGCAACTTAACTCCTACTTAAGTTTTTAAGTCCACAAAGGACTCTAAAGGTCTAAAGCTAGTAGCTCATTTAACTTCTAAAGTTTGACCCTAGAATTAACTTAGTCTACCCTAGAGTTCTGATTTGCTTAAGACTGCAAGATCTAGCTAGTTAAGCTCAAAACTTCTTTTTTTTTTCATATGCATGCTATAAACAAAATGCCTCAGGTCCTCTCCCCCATGCCTGGTTCAAACGATGTCCTCATTGAAAGCAAAAATAGCTAAAGGAAGATATTACCTGAGGCGGAGAATGGTAGGAGCTAAGGCTCCTCAAGAGTGACTTCGTCAACCAGATGGTCATCTAAAGTTATGTACGGTTTTAACTGTTGACCGTTGACGATAAAGGGAGTTGCTGAAGGGGAAGGATTTTTTATCTCCACAGCTCCATGCGGAAATACTTTGGTGATTATGTAACGCCCATCCCAACGAGATTTTAACTTCCCAGGAAAAAGCTTAAGTCTGGAATTGAAAAGCCAGACTTGTTGGTTGGGCTCAAAGGTCTTTCGAAGAATAAACTTATCATGCAAGACCTTAGTTCTTTCCTTATAAGCTTGAGATGTGTCATAAGTATCATTCCTCAGCTCCTCAAGCTCACTTAATTGTAGAAATCGTGCCTTACCTGCCTTCTCTAAATCCATGTTAACACTTCGAATAGCCCAAAGTGCTTTATTTTCCAACTCAACAGGTAAATAGCACGCTTTTCCATACACAATCTGAAAGGGAGAAGTACCCAAAGGGGTCTTATAGGCCATTCGATAAGCCCACAAAGCATCATCGAGCTTTTGGGACCAATCTTTCCTATCAAGTCTAACGGTCTTTTCCAAAATATTTTTTATCTCCCTATTTGATACTTCAACCTGGCCACTTGTCTGAGGGTGGTAAGGGGTTGCAACCTTGTGAGTCACTCCCAAACTCTTGATTAACCGATTGATGTGGTGGTTTCGGATATGAGGTCCCCCATCACTAATAATAGTCTTGGGGCAGCCGAAACGGGATATGATATTGACCTTCACAAATTTCAAAACCACAGAGTGGTCATTTGTGCGCGTAGGAATGGCCTCTATCCATTTAGAGACATAATCAACTACCACCAAGATATATTCAAAACCATGAGACGACGGGAAGGGGCCCATAAAGTCAATTCCCCACACATCAAAAATTTCAACAGGTTGAATAGGATGTTGAGGCATTTCATTCTTCTTCCCAATCGTTCCAGTCCGTTGACATCTAATACAGGCCTTAACAAAATTATGAGAATCCTTAAATAAGGAAGGCCACCAAAAATCGGACTGGAGAACCTTAAAAGCAGTTTTCTTAGCACCAAAGTGTCCTCCACAATGAAGTTCATGGCAAAAACTCAGCACACTTTGTAGTTCCTCTTCAGGCACACAACGTCTCAATACTTGGTCTTGTCCAATTCTAAATAATTCTGGCTCTTCCCAATGAAAATATCTTGCTTGAGAAATGAATCTCTTTCTTTTCTGCTCATCCCAAGAGCCAGGAGTTTGTCCAGTGACCAAGTAATTTACAGTGTCTGCATACCAAGGTAAAGTTGGTGTTACCGCCATCAGAGTTTCATCGGGAAATGTCTTGCGAATGTCTTCAGAAATAGAGTCATTAAGAGGAAGGCAAGGCAGGTGGTCAGCCACAACATTTTCTACTCCTTTCTTTTCACGTATTTCCAAGTCAAATTCTTGAAGGAGTAAGATCCACCTAATCAGACGTGGCTTAGAATCTTTCTTAGCAATGAGATGTTTCACTGCTGCATGATCAGTAAAAATAACCACCTTAGACCCAAGTAAATAAGACCTAAACTTCTCTAGAGCAAAAACTTTAGCAAGTAATTCTTTTTCAGTGACGGTGTAGTTTTGCTGAGGTTCGGTTAAAGTCTTTCTTGCATAATGCAGCACATGAGGTCTTCCCTCAACCCTTTGTCCAAGGACTGCTCCCACTGCATAATTTGAAGCATCACACATAAGCTCAAATGGGAGTGTCCAATCAGGAGCTTGGAGAACAGGCGCAGAAATCAAGGCCTCCTTTAGAGTTTGAAAGGCCTCGGCACACATTGAATCAAAACTGATGGAAGATTCCTTCGCCAACAAGTCACAAAGTGGCCTAGAAATCTTACTAAAATTTTTAATAAAGTGCCTGTAAAAGCCAGCAAGGCCCAGAAATGATCTAATCTGTTTGACATTCGTAGGCAATGGAAGTTTGGAAATAAATCAATCTTGGCTTTATCTACTTCCAAGCCTTGCTCGTATACAACATGCCCAAGTACAATTCCTTTCTGTACAATGAAGTGACTTTTCTCCCAGTTGAGGACTAAACCAGTGTTCTTACATCGTTTCAACACATTCTCCAGGTGCAGGAGACACTGGTCGAAAGACGAGCCATAAATAGAGAAGTCATCCATAAATACTTCGACACACTCGTCAATCATGTCCGAAAAGATAGACATCATACACCGCTGGAAAGTTGCAGGGGCATTACATAATCCAAACGGCATACGCCTGAATGCAAAAGTACCGTAAGGACTCGTGAATGTCATCTTTTCCTGGTCATCAGGAAAGTCTGCCACCTGATTGTACCCAGAATATCCATCGAGAAAGCAATAATACTTATTCCTTGCCAATTTTTCAAGAATTTGATCAATAAAAGGCAAAGGAAAGTGATCCTTTTGGGTAGCGGTGTTCAGCTTGCGGTAATCAATACAAACCCTCCATCCAGTTGAGGATCTAGTGACAACTTGTTCACCTTGGTTGTTGAGTTCCACAGTAAAGCCTGCCTTCTTTGGCACCACATGAATGGGACTGACCCATTTGCTGTCAGTAATGGGATATATGATCCCGGCGTCCAACTACTTCAGGATTTCCTTTTTTACAACCTCCTCATATTAGGGTTCAGACGTCTCTGCATGTCCCTAAAAGGCTTGATGGAATCATCAGTATAAATGTGGTGCATGCAGAGTGTAGAGTCTATACCCTTAATGTCAGCAATGCTCCAAGCAATAGCTTCCTTGTGCCTAGACAGGCATTCAATCAAGGCTCCCTCCTGTGCCTCAGATAGCACAGCAAAAATGATAACGGGGAGCGTATCATTGGCACCTAGGAAAACATACTTGAGAGTGTCAGGGAGGGGTTTCAACTCAAGGTCGGGGGCTTGTATGGTTGAGGGTTTCATAATAGATGTCCCCATCTCAGGTAGCAAATCTACCTTCGGCGGAAATGATGGGGGAAGAGACTCAGCAAAAACTCCTAGCAATTCCTCTAGTTCTAGTATATCCCCTTCACATTCCTCCAAGAGATAGGAATGCTCATTTAGCATGACATGATGAAGGGGGTCAACACATAACATTGCAGGAGTTGCCTCTTCAATCAGATCATCTATCACCTCAACTTGAGAACAATCCTCAAGTCCAGCTTGTTTGTAAGCATCAAACACATTAAGCCAGATTTTTCTGTTCCCAAAGCCCATTTTCAATGCCCCAGTATTGAATTAATTGAAGCATGGGAAGTTGCAAGGAAGGGGCAGCCCAAAATGATGGAGGGTTTGGTTGGCTTGTTGGTAGGGTCAGTGTCCAAAACTAAGAAGTCAACGGGAAAGAAGAAATCCTCCACTCTTACGAGGACATCTTCCAAAATTTCCCGTGGTGTCTTAAGTGATCGATCAGCAACTTGAAGTATTACAGGGCTAGGCTTCAGATTGCCTCCCCCAAGTTGTTCATACACGTAGCTCGGAAGGATGTCCACCCCCGCACCCAGATCAAGTAGAGCCTCATCAATTTGTAAGTCACCAATAACTACAGAGATGTATGGGGCTCCTAGGTCCTTAAGTTTCGGGGGTGTGCCATGTTGAACAATTGAGCTAACAGAATCAGGCAGGACAACTTTTGATTGGACCTGTTTTCTAGATTGTCGCTTTTTCATGCAAAGGTCCTTTAAGAAGGAGGAATAAGACAGAATCTGCCTGATAGCTTCAAGCAAAGGTAGGTTAATCTGCACTTGAAAGTTTCCATAAAATCTCATCCGTCTTATCTTTGGCTCCAGATGAGCCAGCAGAAGTCTGCCCAGAGGTGGATAAGCGCTCTGGAAAAGGCACTCTCGATCTCTAGGTGGAAGGGTTGTCTTGTCGAGTAAGGGGTGGAATGGGGGCAACTTCTTCTGGTGAGGTGATTTGAAGCGGAGAAGATTTGGGTAAATCTTCTTCGGTGCGGGTGAAAGTCGGGGTGGATGGTTTTTTAGGGGTTGAGACTATAGGAGCATCGGGTTTGGAAATTTCTTTCCCACTCCTCAGAATAGTCACCGCCTGAGCATGCTCCCTAAAGACAATCCCTTTTCCTTTAGGATTTTCCTCAGCAGCACTGGGAAACTTCCCAGTCTCCCTCTGTCTAACGGCCTCAACAAGGTGTCCAATTTGTGATTTCATCTCATGTATAGCCTTGTCATGAGATTGGATGATGGCACTTTGACTTTCTTGCATAGTTTTCAACATTGCCTTCAATTCATCCATCTCAGAGGTTTTAGGTTGGGCAAAGGTCTGAGGTTGGTTCATTTGATGGTTTTGACAGGATTGTGGTTTGTAATTCCTTGAATTTGAGACATTTCCTTGTCTCCATGAAAAGTTTGGGTGGTTTCTCCATCCCTCATTATAAGTGTTGGAGAAAGGATCATTACGAGGTCTTGGACGGAACCCTTGAGCGGCATTCAAATCCGCTTGTACAAGCTCATGGAATTGGGAGGACAAGTGGTAATCCACAGTGGCGTGTGTATTTCCTTGACAAATTACGCATTCGGAAGCTTGGGATGTGGAGGTGTTAGGTACGAATGAACTTGGGTTTGACATAAGCCTTTCCATGTTTTGATTCAATAATTGAATTTGATAGGTTAAATTCTGGGTGTCCCTTGCTTCATTCGCCTCCAACTTTCTTTGCATGAGAGTGGGCTTTCTATCCATGTAGGTAGAATTCAAGTGAATAGAATTCTCACTCAAAGTATCAAATAAGTTCCAAGCTTCATCCTCAGTCTTAGATAGAAAGGTTCCTGCACAGGCACCATCCACAGTTTGCCTATGCGAATTATTAAGTCCGGTGTAGAACCTTTCAACCAGTTGCCATTTAGGCACCTGGTGATGTGGGCAAAGTCTTAGCAAATCGTTAAAGCGCTCCCACGCATCATGGAATGCTTCCCCATCCTTTTGAACAAAACTCATAATTTCCCTCCTAAAGTGATTTGTTTTTCTCATGGGGAAGTACTTCTTCAAAAACTCCTTCTTCAGGGCATCCCAAGTATTTATATTATCAAGGGTGTGATACCAATACTTGGCTTTGTCCTTTAGTGAGAAGGGAAAGAGGGTCCGCATTTGAGAGTCATCAGTAACGCCCTGCACCTTCACCGTGGAACAGACCTCGGTGAATTCCTCGATATGCCTGTAAGGGTTTTCCCTAGTAGTACCATAACAGAGGGTAGCAAGGATATGGTACTACTTTTGATCTCATATGGATTGTCGCCTCCAAGTCTACGTAATGCTGGGTCAGCTTGATTGGTTGGGATGAAATATTCCTTAAGGCTCCTTTGACCGGCCATTTCTACCCTTGGAAGGTCTTTTCTTAGGATTCTTTCAGGTTCAGGATCAAATACAAGTTGTCTCCTAAGAGAATGCCTACCAAGCATGCACTACAAACACAATTCAAAAGGACTTGTTTGATCTTTACAAATTTAGGCTTTTGACTTTAGTTCAAATTGTAGGTAACAAAACAAGTTGCCCAATCAATTACGCGCCTATTGTCAACCTACGGCTCACCTAAGAAGACCTAGTTGGAGCATAGGTGTTCTTCCCTAAATCTCAAATGGTCAAGTAAATCCAAAGACGGATGATAGAGGGATGCAAGTAGGCCTAAGCCTTCCTTTGAAGCTGTGCTTTCGCACTGCTTCTCAACTACCCCCAAAAATCTGTGATAGGGTATCCCCCTCTTTGGATTTACAACACCTTTGATCTCAAGTTCCGAACACTTCAGAATCCAACGATAGGAGGGCTCTTGTCCTAGTCGTTTCAAGACTTAGGAGTGTCTAAATGAGTGCTGTGGTGCAATAGATATAAGTGTGCATTCACCGCAAAATGATTTTGAATTTTGAATCGCACACCACATTTTACAATCAAGTCCTTGATTTTTTAGATGTCCCTCCTTTAATTAGTCCTTTTTTCGAATATATGTGACAACTTGTTAGATAGCTTCAAGACAAACTTTGTGGTCTTTGAATTAAATCCCAAATGCAATGCGTGATCAAAAATAGGATGCAAAGTAAGAGAATGCGTACCTTGCCTCCAGCGATCTACGATGCAAGAATGCATGCAATGCAGAAAAGTAAATCTAGAGGCTGCTCATACAGACCTAAATGGTTCATCCTAGGGCAGGCAGCTTCTAGCAGGCAGCTCATTTTTTTTATTTTTTATTTTTAGAACTACTTATGCACAAGCAAATAAAAGTAATAAAAAAAAAACTAAATCCAAAGAAAAGGGAACATGCTCCCAAAAATTACCCAACACGGGCCCAAAACAAAATCGGGGAACAAACCCCTCAAAATATGCCCCAGAACAAGGGTTTCAAACTAACTGCAATGAAAAATTAAGTCTACAGTCTTAATTCTATTCTAATTAAACTAGTGACTAAATACAATGGTGTCTGTCGCATCCTCGTCCTTCTCCTCCATTTAAAAATTGCTCGTCCAATTCTCGTCTGGCGACGTCAAGGGTCGCCTCTCCACTGGCTGATTCTTGTACAAATTTTCTCGCACAGAAAAGAAAATAATAAATGGTCAAATCTCTGTGCAATTGACAAATAATCAAAATAAAATTAGGCGAAATTATTGCGTCTGTTGCCTCCCCTGCAACGACGCCATTTGACTCGTTGATCGTTCGCTTTAAAGTCGTTTGCAGTTTAATGTGGTGGAAAAATCGACTAATCAGTATTTAAAAAAGAAATAACCACTCGCAGAGGAGCGGGTTTTATCCACAGGGAGGCAATGACGTATTAAAATTCGCACCAGTTAAAAATGTTTGTTCGTAGTTAGTTTGGACAAGAATCAAGCCAAAATTGACTTCAGATTAAGGTTTAAGCAAGAAACAATGCTGAAATAGCAATTCTGAGAAACTAGAGGATATTTTCCGCAATGCAGAATCAATAAAATATGATTAAAAAGTGACAATGGCAGAAAATGTAATTTCTAATTGGCAGGTTACTGTAGCAAAACAGGAGAATTTTTCCCCTTTGTCTTGCGCGACGAGGAGTGGATGGCTGGGCACGGGAAGCTCGGAGGAAGTCCCTTGGACCGAGGGCTTCGAAGCAGTGGTGGCGGCGTGTTGCGCGGCGGCCGGTGGTGGTCGGACAAGCTCTGGCGGAGGTGCTGCAGCCGGTGAGCGCACGCGGCCTTTTGGCGTGAAGACTGCCGCGCGCTGCTGCTGCGTGGGTGGCTGCTGTTGTGCAGGTCTGCAGGCAAGGGAGAAGGGCGCTGCAGGCGGTGAGCGCGGTTGTGCGGGTCTACAGGCGTGGGAGGAGGGCGCTGCAGGCTGAGGAGGGCGCGGTTGGAGATGAGCGGGTGTGGGCACGTGGTTGGAGGTGAGGGGTGGCTGTGCAGGTGTGGGAAGTGTGCACGGTTGTGCGGGTCTGCAGGCGCGGGAGAAGGGCGCTGCAGGCGGTGAGCGCGTGCGGCCGCTGGTCTTGCAAAGGCTGGAGGGGGCATGCGGGCGAAGGCAGCAGGTGCGAGGAAGGTGCTGCGGGTGTAGGAGCGCGCGCGTGAGGTTGGCGTGGGCTGCAGGTGCGGGGAAGGTTTTGCAGGCGTGGAAGGTTGCGGGTGACTTCAGACGTGTGTGGTGGAAGTGAAGTGGGAGGACGAAGATTGCTCTGGATTGGGAGGTGGACTTTAGACGTCCGGGAAATTTCCTGGACATCTTAAGTGACTAAAAGGGTGGTTGACGGTTGTTGTGGCAGTGGTGGTTGGTGACGACGGCGAGGGAGATGCACGCTAAGGTGCTCACGGTAATGCAGGTGAGCTCCAGATGGCGGTGTGTCCTGTCACACCACATGCCCACGGTGGTGGAGACTCGCCACCACAGTAGAGGCCGGCAGTGTGGAATGGAAGAGAGAAGGTCTCTCTGCACAGTGGTGGGTCGGTGGTGGAGGCCTCCCGAGCTCGGCTGCCTCCCTCCTCCTTTTGTAGTGGCCTGCACAAATTTGAAATCAGCCACCCGACCAGATCCACCACATCCGCTCCCCCTTGAATGGGTTCTTCACTGCGGCAGCTGGGCGTTGGAGCGGCAGCTAGCCGTTCCTGCAAGAAGAAGAATAAAGAAAATAATGTTAAAATATTAGGGCCATTTATATACAGACCCTCAACTTTTATGTTAATAAAAATAATGTACCTAATTGGTTATCTAATTAGATGAATGCCATTCTAAGCTAATTCTAAATGCACTTAAAATATGAATGCAATGCATGGATTATGTAATTAAATTAAAACTATGAATTAATCTATTTACATCCTAATTTATACTAAGTAAATGTTAGAATTAACCTATTGTGTAGGCACTTAAATACTTAAATAGCCCACAACTATGGGCTAATCACTAATCACATAATTCGACGGTGTGTCACGAAAGTGGAAATCAAAGACATACTCTCATTTTGCCATGACCAGGCATGTGGTGGACACTTCTCCGGACATAAAACCGCATCAAAAGTCCTCCAGTGTGGCTTTTACTGGCCCACAATTTTCAAGGATGCATACGATCACTGTAAGGCATGTTCCCGTTGCCAGACTTTGGGCAACATGAGTCATCGAGACATGATGCCACTACAGCTGATCTTGGTATGCGAAATTTTTGATATTTGGGGGATTGATTTTATGGGACCCTTCCCGATCTCGGATGGCTTCGAATACATCTTACTCGCAGTTGACTACGTGTCTAAGTGGATAGAAGCCATTCCGACCCGAACCAACAATCATAAAGTTATCAAATTCATTCATCAAAATATTTTCTCAATGTTCGGGATGCCACGAGCAATAATTTCCGACGGAGGGACCCATTTCACAAATGCTCAGTTCAGGTCACTGATGACCAAATACGGCGTGTCACACCAAATCTCTACTCCTTACCACCCCCAAACTAATGGTCTAGCTGAGCTATCAAACCGAGAAATCAAGAAAATCCTTCAGGTTACTGTTTGACCTGATAGAAAAGATTGGTCTTCTCGGCTTCCGGAAGCATTGTGGGCCTATGGATCGCCCACAAGACCCAATTAGGAATGTCTCCCTTCAGGCTAGTGTACGGGAAGGCATGTTACCTCCCCGTCGAATTGGAGCATAAAGCCTATTGGGAAGTATGGAATTGTAATCTAAATCTTTCTAAGGCTGGAACCCACAGAAGACTTCAAATAAGTGAGATCGATGAATTACGCCACGACGCGTATGAGAACTTGCGAATTTATAAAGAACGGGTTAAAGCTTTTCACGACAAACACATTTCTAGAAAGATCATTCATCTTGGTCAAAAGGTTTTACTCTTTGATGCCCGACTCAAACTATTCCCAGGAAAGCTATGATCTAAGTGGGTCAGACCTTACCTAGTCCGACAAATCTTTGGAAATGGAGCCATTGAAATCAGCCCACTCAGCCACGATTCTGAACCCTTTGTTGTGAACGGTCAGAGACTCAAACCGTTCATTGACATGACCGATACAAATTTGGCTGAGTCATCCTTTACCCTCCATTCCTCTTGAGCTCATTGCGCCCAGCTGATGGCGTAAAACTCAGCGCTTAACGGGAGGCAACCTGTCATCCTTTGAAAAACCCGAAACCTTTTCTATGCGGAATTCACATTGCACTTTAGGGTTCATCCATTAGAACAGCCGACTTCACCTCAGGTATCCCTACCCGAGATTAGAAATCGTTCGCAACAAGTCATTTTGACTCGTTCACTCACCACACACCTATCCTAATACTTGAACTAAGCTGAAATCAAACCCACCTAATTGACAATGGGGACATTGCAAATCTTAGGCATGGGGGGGTATGAAGGTGCAAAACATCAGGAAAATTCATATCAAGAAAGGGTTTCATAAAAAAAAAAGACTTGAAGGAGGGGATAAACAATTCAGGGTCATACAAAATGAGAGGAGGAAAAGTGTAAAATGCTAAAAAAGGAGGACAAAATGAAAAAGAAAAAAATAGTCATTAGTAAAAGATTAAGGGATTAACGGAAGTTCTAGACTAGATCAAGAAAAGAGAAAAAGTGCTAAGGTAACATAACAAGAGATTAGCGGGAACACTGATTTTAGGCCTCTTGGGCTAGATTCTTTAGCTTAAAAATTCGCGTATCCGCTAAAATCTGGATAATCCTCACGAGGTTGAGGAAAATGCGAAGCTTAAGTATTAGGTCCAAGGTTTAGGAAGTATTCGGCCTTGTTAACTGACCTTCGATTTGCGGGATTCGGTAACCTAAGCACCCCAAATTCACACACAGTCTGGTTTAGTGCGCATAAATATCCAATTCACGCAAAAGCGTTTAATGTTCTGCAAAAGTCACCTAGATTAGGAGCGGCCAATCAACACAAGTTGATTTGGACGAGTTCCCGACGCGGAGAGGAGGGAATTTCCCTTCGAAGATGCGTAACAACATATCATCTCCTCGGTGCTTGTCTCTTACTATATTTAAATATCCTACTAGGGGCATGTAAGCACTCTGCTGGTTCAGATACCATGGGTGGCATTATCACGAAATATCGATCGCCAGGGTCTGAATTCGGCCACGGAATGCCATGGGCGGGATTATCTCGAAATCTCGAAAGCCAGGGTTCTGGGGGTTGCCATGGGTGGGATTATCTCAAAATCTCGATAGCCAGGGATCCTTGAGGATTGATGATGGGCACGAGGAATCCGATACAGACCGTGTTGAGAAGCTAATCCGAAGCTAGAAATAAAAAGAAAAGAGAGAGAAAAGCTCTCCAAACAAATAAATCTTCTACCTCTCTCTTACAAAAATGCACTGCAAATTGAACCTAGGCTGAAAATGTCATAAGCACGGGTGCTTTAACCGCGGAGTCCAACAAACCCTAGGTTATTTTTTGTGGCCTTAAAAACCTTTGCGGAGGACTGAGGCTAAAGCGGAACAGGTCTGGATTTTGGTTGGTACTTGAGTACCTCTAGGCCTATTGTAGGCATTCTGACCTAATCACAAAAGAAAAGGAGAAGCACTTTTCATAATTGTTGACAGACACTCAGGGTCTAGAATGGAAGTTAAAACCTTGAAATTTTGCTAAGGGACTAGCAAAAGCTAGGCATGGGGGTATGATGAGAGCCTCATCATGAGCCATAACTAGCTCATTTTGACCTAATAAAGAGAATAAAAGTTCCTACATAACTTAGAAGAGGCTTAATTGGAGGAATAAGTGTTCTGAGAAGAAAACATGAAATAAAGGTTAAAACTGTAATTTTACCATTGCAGTACATAAATGAGATTTCTCAGAGACAAAGCATAGGTCAAATGGTCTAAATGAGATAAAAAGTGGGTTGAATCAATCAGAAATGGGTTCATGTGCAATCTAGGAATTAAATGACATTTGGTAATCCTAAAACAGACCCGCTTAATTCAGCAAGGTTTCGATCAGGATAAAAATCAAGTAAACCCTCTAAAAATCATGGAAAAATATCCCCTAGGGTTTAGAACATTCAAAGTGGCCTTTGGAACCTAGTTTGACCTAGATTAGGGTCCTAGCTCATCAATTGACCTAAATTGGGTTTTTACGCAAAATATCCAGTCAAACGTGGTCAAACATAAAATCCAACTTCACCATTGGATTCCTTAGGTCCAAATTAGGTTTTTACCAAAATTTGGACCTAAGGGGAGGTCATCTTGACCTACTTTGCAATTTAGTACACCCAATCACATTTTGGTCCCTATCTTTTGAAAACCATCACAATAACCCCCCTATCTTTCTCTCCGACCTTACAATCAAGTCCTTCCACCATTATTGGGGAAGATTCTTCTCCGGCGAGGTTGATAGGGGGGTATGCTCAAATCCCTCAGAGATCTCCCAGAATTTGAAGGGAGATTCTCTGAGGAATTCCCTTCCATCTAAGCCTGATCTTGATCTCTGACTTCTTTCCAAACTATCGTACGAATGCACGAGAAATTTGGGTCTCGACCACCTTCCTTCTTCGGCGAGACAGCTATGGCCAAAAGCCGCCCTCCACGCACCAGAAAGTTCGGCCAACACCTATAAAAAGACCTCTGACCCTCTGCGAGATCTCAGACTTGTCTTGGTCGTAGAATCCTCCAAATTTCTTCTCTCCTCTCTCCGGCCAAGGAACCTGCAAGCTCCGGCGAATGCCTCTCCTCCTTCTCGTTTCTCTGCTACCATACCAACAGCAGAGTCTACTTCGCCTCATCCTCCCGCGTCGTGCTGCACCAAGCGCATGTTTCCTCGACCTCTTCATCATCGCCCTCATCTCCCTCAGGGTTATCTTCTCCGACGACGGCAACTACGAGCCGTTTGACTCCGCTGCCCCTGTTCTCTCCTAACAGTCCAGATAAGTCCCCCATCTTCCCCTCTTTCATTTCCTCACGTTATTTCACTCAATCGACCCCTTGACCGTCCTGTCCACCGCCACCTTCCTCATCTCCGGCCACCCTCCAGTGAGACGCCCCCGTCGCTCCGCAGCCCCACACGTCTCGCCGACCAGCACATAACCTCCGCCTCATCTCACTGAACACCCTCCACTCATCCACAGCTGCGCCACACCACCACAGCAAGCCCCCGAACACACCCACCCGTCCGGCCAAAGAGCGACCTAGGCACTCACGCCTAGGCCGCCCCACAGCCTGCCACATAGCTGATCACCTTCGCCGTGACACGGCGAAGGTCCCCCGGTGATCTGATTAGGCCGCGAGGCCATTTTCGTGTCTGACAGGTTCCCAGCCCCTGCCGCCATTGACGACGACTCGACGAAGCTCCAAGCTCGCTCCAGGCTTCAGGACCGCAAGGCTCCAGGTGCTGCGGATTTGGGGAAGCATTGCGAAGCTATCTGACCCAGCGAACGAAGCCAACAGAGCCTGCAGTTGAGGAATTGAAGGTGCGATCGGCTGCGGGCATGCGAAGAATAGTAGTGGGCTTTAGTCCCTCATCGATAAGCCAAGACGCACCAACACCCTTTAAATTGCTTTTGTGAAATATCCTCTTCGCCTCCAGTTACACTTGGGGTGAGGTCCCTCACCCATTACACTATGCCTCGTCCGTGGTTTCACCTCACAGATCTGGCGCGACCTGACCCGACCTTGTCCCAAGCACACCTCGCGCATCACCCTCACACCGGTGCGCCTGGTCACGGGTGTGCGATCCGACCCATTTAACCAGCTCTGGGAGAGCGTGCTGAGAGTGGTTTACACAGAGAGAAAGAGAGACGTGCAGGTAGAGGGATAGGTTTTGCTGCACCTAGTGTGTGCAGGACACAGGTACTTAACCGCTGCAAGAAAGAAGGAAGGGAGTTCTGCAGCCAAGGCAAAAAAGAAGAAACGCAAAAGGGAAAAAGAAGAAAGAAGGAAGGAGGCTCTAAAAGAAAGGAAGGAAGGAGAGAGGCAAGGCAGTGAAGGAAGCAGAACCAAGGAAGACTGAAGAAGAAGACAAAGGGCAGACGAAGACTCAGGAAGGCAAAGGCAAAGAAAGAAGAACGTCAGACCTTCGCAGGAAGAAAAGATATAGAGGGAGAGAAAAGGAGCTTCATTTTAAGACGTCTGATACAAATATCAGACGTCCAATCTTAGTTTTCCCTGAGCAATTTCTTTTTTATAACTCTCTTTGAACTCGGACATACTTATTTACATTTAAAAGGTTGTGTTCTCAAGTTTTGAAAGCACTTAGATTGCTCCCTATGTTCGACCTCGGATACTCCGGTCTTCGAGTTATAAAATATTTATTTGTTTTCGTGGAAATTTTGTCTATATTACAACGCATTAGTTATTAAAACACGATCTAGCCGCGTAAACAACCATCCAAAAGGGAGAAGTACCCAAAGGGATCTTATATGCCGTTCGATAAGCCCACAAAGCATCATCGAGCTTTTGGGACCAGTCTTTCCTATCAGGTCAAACGGTCTTTTCCAAAATATTTTTTATCTCCCTATTTGATACTTCAACCTGGCCACTTGTCTGAGGGTGGTAAGGGGTAGCAACCTTGTGAGTCACTCCCAAACTCTTGATTAACCGATTGAAGTGGTGGTTTTAGAAATGAGGTCCCCCATCACTTATAATAGTCTTGGGGCAGCCGAAACGAGATATGATATTGGCCTTCACAAATTTCAAAACCACAGAGTGGTCATTTGTGCACGTAGGAATGGCCTCTATCCACTTAGAGACATAATCAACTGCCACCAAGATATATTCAAAACCATGGGACGACGGGAAGGGGTCCATAAAGTCAATTCCCCACACATCAAAAATTTCAACGGATTGAATAATGATGTTGAGGCATTTCATTCTTCTTCCCAATCGTTCCAGTCCGTTGACATCTAATACAGGCCTTAACAAAATTATGAGAATCCTTAAATAAGGAAGGCCACCAAAAATCGGACTGGAGAACCTTAAAAGCAATTTTCTTAGCACCAAAGTGTCCTCCACAATGAAGTTCATGGCAGAAACTCAGCACACTTTGTTGTTCCTCTTCAGGCACACAACGTCTCAATACTTGGTCTTGTCCAATTCTAAATAATTCTGGCTCTTCCCAATGAAAATATCTTGCTTGAGAAATGAGTCTCTTTCTTTTCTGCTCATCCCAAGAGCCAGGAGTTTGTCTAGTGACCAAGTAATTTACAGTGTCTGCATACCAAGGTAAAGTTGGTGTTACCTCCATCAGAGTTTCATCGGGAAATGTCTCGTGAATGTCTCCAGAAAGAGAGTCATTAAGAGGAAGGCGAGACAGGTGGTCAGCTACAACATTTTCTACTCCTTTCTTCTCATGTATTTCTAAGTCAAATTCTTGAAGGAGTAGGATCCACCTAATCAGACGTGGCTCAGAATCTTTCTTAGCAATGAGATGTTTCACTGCTGCATGATCAATAAAAATAACCACCTTAGACCCAAGTAGATAAGACCTAAACTTCTCCAGAGCAAAAACTACAGTAAGTAATTCTTTTTCAGTGACAGTGTAGTTTTGCTGAGGTTCGGTTAAAGTCTTGCTTGCATAATGCAGCACATGAGGTCTTCCCTCAACCCTTTGTCCAAGGACAGCTCCCACTACATAATCTGAAGCATCACACATAAGCTCAAATGGGAGTGTCCGATCAGGAGCTTGGAGAATAGGCGCAGAGATCAAGGCCTCCTTTAGAGTCTGAAAGGCGTCGGCACACTTTGAATCAAAACTAAAGGAAGATTCCTTCGCCAACAAGTCACAAAGTGGCCTAGAAATCTTACTAAAATTTTTAATAAAGCGCCTATAAAAGCCAGCATGGCCCAGAAGGAATCTAATCTGTTTGACATTCCTAGGCAATGGAAGTTTGGAAATAGAATCAATCTTGGCTTTATCTACTTCCAAACCTTGCTCAGATATAACATGCCCAAGTACAATTCCTTTCTGTACCATGAAGTGACTTTTCTCCCAGTTGAGGACTAAACCAGTCTCCTTACATCGTTTCAACACATTCTCCAGGTGCAGGAGACACTGGTCGAAAGACGAGCCATAAATAGAGAAGTCATCCATAAATACTTCGACACACTCTTCAATCATGTCCGAAAAGATAGACATCATACACCGCTGGAAAGTTGCAGGGGCATTACATAATCCAAACGGCATACGCCTGAATGCAAAAGTATCGTAAGGACTCGTGAATGTCGTCTTTTCCTGGTCATCAGGAAAGTCTGCCACCTGATTGTACCCAGAATATCCATCGAGAAAGCAATAATACTTATTCCTTGCCAATTTTTTGAGAATTTGATCAATAAAAGGCAAAGGAAAGTGATCCTTTTGGGTAGCGGTGTTCAGCTTGCGGTAACCAATACAGACCCTCCATCCAGTTGAGGATCTAGTGACAACTTGTTCACCTTGGTTGTTGAGTTCCACAGTAAAGCCTGCCTTCTTTGGCACCACATGAGTGGGACTGACCCATTTGCTGCCAGCAATGGGATATATGATCCCGGCGTCCAACCACTTCAGGATTTCCTTTTTTACAACCTCCTCATATTAGGGTTCAGACGTCTCTGCATGTCCCTAAAAGGCCTGATGGAATCATCAGTATAAATGTGGTGCATGCAGAGTGTAGAGTCTGTACCCTTAATGTCAGCAATGCTCCAAGCAATAGCTTCCTTGTGCCTAGACAGGCATTCAATCAAGGCTCCCTCTTGAGCCTCAGATAGCACAGCAAAAATGATAATGGGGAGCGTATCATTGGCACCTAGGAAAACATACTTGAGAGTGTCAAGGTGGGGTTTCAACTCAGGGTTGGGGGCTTGTATGGTTGAGGGTTTCATAATAGATGTCCCCATCTCAGGTAGCAAATCTACCTTCGGCGGAAATGATGGGGGAAGAGACTCAGCAGAAACTCCTAGCAATTCCTCTAGTTATAGTATATCCCCTTCACATTCCTCCAAGAGATGGGAATGCTCATTTAGCATGACATGCTGAAGGGGGTCATCACATAACATTGCAGGAGTTGCCTCTTCAATCAGGTCATCTATTACCTCAACTTGAGAACAATCCTCAAGTCTGGCTTGTTTGTAAGCATCAAGCACATTAAGCCGGATTTTCCTGTTCCCAAAGCCCATTTTCAATGCCCCAGTATTGCAATTAATTGAAGCATGAGAAGTTGCAAGGAAGGGGCGGCCCAAAATGATGGAGGGTTTGGTTGGCTTGTTTGTAGGGTCAGTGTCCAAAACTAAGAAGTTAACAGGAAAGAAGAAATCTTCCACTCTTATGAGGACATCTTCCAAAATTCTCCGTGGTGTCTTAAGTGATCGATCAGCAACTTGAAGGATTACAGGGCTAGGCTTCAGATTGCCTCCCCCAAGTTATTCATACACGAAGCTCGGAAGGATGTTCACCCCCGCACCCAGATCAAGTAGAGCCTCATCAATTTGTAAGTCACCAATAACTACAGAGATGTATGGGGCTCCTGGGTCCTTAAGTTTCGGGGGTGTGCCATGTTGAACAATTGAGCTAACAGAATAAGGCAGGACAACTTTTGATTGGACCTGTTTTCTAGATTGTCGCTTTTTCGTGCACAGGTCCTTTAAGAAGTGGGCATAAGATGGAATCTGCCTGATAGCTTCATGCAAAGGTAGGTTAATCTACACTTGCTTGAAAGTTTTCATAATCTCATCCGTTTTATCTTTAGCTCCAGATGAGCTAGCAGAAGTCTGCCCAGAGGTGGATAAGCGCTCTGGAAAAGGCACTCTCGATCTCTGGTTGGAAGGGTTGTCATGTCGAGTAAGGGGTGGAACAGGGGCAACTTCTTCCGGTGAGGTGATTTCAAGCGGAGAAGATTTGGGCAAGTCTTCTCCGGTGGGGGTGAAAGTTGGGGTGGATGGTTTTTTTGGGGGTGAGACTATAGGAGTATCGGGTTTGAAAATTTCTTTCCCACTCCTCAGAATAGTCACCGCCTGAGCATGCACCTTAAAGACAATCCCTTTTCCTTTAGGATTTTCCTCAGCAGCACTGGAGAGCTTCGCAGTCTCCCTCTGTCTAACGGCCTCAACAAGGTGTCCAATTTGTGATTTCATCTCATGTATAGCCTTGTCATGAGATTGGATGATGGCACTTTGACTTTCTTGCATAGTTTTCAACATCACCTTCAATTCATCCATCTCAAAGGTTTTAGGTTGGGCAAAGGTCTGAGGTTGGTTCATTTGATGGTTTTGAAAGGGTTGTGGTTTGTAATTCCCTGAATTTGAGACATCTCCTTGTCTCCATGAAATGTTTGGGTGGTTCCTCCATCCCTCATTATAAGTGTTGGAGAAAGGATCATTACGAGGTCTTGGATGGAACCCTTGAGCGGCATTCAAATCCGCTTGTACAAGCTCAGGGAATTGGGAGGCCAAGTGGCAATCCACAGTGGTGTGTGTATTGCCTTGACGAATTACGCATTCGGAAGCTTGGGATGTGGAGGTGTTAGGTACGAATGAACTCGGGTTCGACATAAGCCTTTCCATGTTTTGATTCAATAATTGAATCTGATAGGCTAAATTCTGGGTGTCCCTTGCTTCATTCGCCTCCAACTTTCTTTGCATGAGAGTGGGCTTTCTATCCATGTAGGTAGAATTCAAGTGAATAGAATTCTCACTCAAAGTATCAAATAAGTTCCAAGCTTCATCCTCAGTCTTAGATAGAAAGGTTCCTGCAGAGGCACCATCCACAGTTTGCCTATACAAATCATTAAGTCCGGTGTAGAACCTTTCAACCAGTTGCCATTTAGGCACCTAGTGATGTGGGCAAAGTCTCAGCAAATCGTTAAAGTGCTCCCACGCATCATGGAATGCTTCCCCATCCTTTTGAACAAAACTCATAATTTCCCTCCTAAAGTGATTTGTTTTTCTCATGGGGAAGTACTTCTTCAAAAACTCCTTCAGGGCATCCCAAGTATTTATATTATCAAGGGTGTGATACCAATACTTGGCTTTGTCCTTTAGGGAGAAGGGAAAGAGGGTCCGCATTTGAGCGTCATCAGTAACGCCCTGCAGCTTCACCGTGGAACAGACCTCGGTGAATTCCTCCATATGCCTGTAAGGGTCTTCCCTAGTAGTACCATAAAAGGAGGGTAGCAAGGATATGGTACTACTTTTGATCTCATACGGATTGTCCCCTCCAGGTCTACGTAGTGCTGGGCCAGCTTGATTGGTTGGGATGAAATATTCCTTAAGGCTCCTTTGACCGGCCATTTCTACCCTTGGAAGGTCTCTTCTTAGGATTCTTTCAGGTTCAGGATCAAATACAAGTTATCTCCTAAGAGAATGCCTACCAAGCATGCACTACAAACACAATTCAAAAGGACTTGTTTGCTCTTTACAGATTTAGGCTTTTGACTTTAGTTCAAATTGTAGGTGACAAAATAAGTTGCCCAATCAATTACACTCCTATTTTCAACCTTCGAAATGCCTAAAAAGACCTAGTTGGAGCTTGGGTATTCTTCCCTAAATCTCAAATTGTCAAGTAAATCCAAAGATGGAAGATCGAGGGATGCAAGTAGGCCTAAGCCTTCCTTTGAAGTTGTTCTTTAGCGGTGCTTCTTAACTACCCCCAAAAATCCGTGACAGGATATCCCCCTCTTTGGATTTACAAAATCTTTGATCTCAAGTTCCGAACACTTCAGAATCCAACAGTAGGAGGGCTCTTGTCCTAGTCGTTTCAAGACTTAGGAGTGTCTAAATGAGTGCTGTGGTGCAACAGATATAAGTGTGCATTCACCGCAAAAGGATTTTGAATTTTGAATCGCACACCATGTTTTACAATCAAGTCCTTGATTTTTAGATGTCCCTCATTTTATTAGTCCTTTTTTAGAAAATATGTGACCACTTGTTAAATAGCTTCAAGACAAACTTTGTGGTCTTTGAATTAATTCCAAATGCAATGAGTGATCAAGAATAGGATGTTAAGTAAGAGAATGCGTACCTTGCTTCCAGCAATCAACGATGCAAGAATGCACGCAATGCAGAGAAATAAATCTAGAGGCTGCTCATACAGACCTAAATGGTTCGTCCTAGGGCAGGCAGCTTTTAGCAGGTAGCTCGTTTTTTTATTTTTTTAATTTTTAAACTACTTATGCACAAGCAAATAAAAGTAATCAATAAACTAAAAACCTAAATCTAAAGAAAAGGGAACAGGCTCCCAAAAATTACCCAATACGGGCCAAAAACAAAATCGAGGAACAAACCCCTCAAAATATACCCCAGAACAAGGGTTTCAAACAAAATGCAATGAAAAATTAGATCTAAAGTATTAATTCTATCAAACTAGAGACTAAATATACACTGATGTCCGTCGCGTCCTCATCCTTCTCCTCCTCTGGCGACATCAAGGGTCACCTTCTCACAGTGGCTGATTCTTGCATAAATTTTCTTGCACAGAGAAGAAAATAATAAATGGTCAAATCACTATGCAATTGACAAATAATCAAAATAAAATCAGGTCAAATTATTGCGTCTGTTGCCTCCCTGGCAACAGCGCCATTTGACTGATCGATTATTTGCTTTAAAGTTGTTTGCAGTTTTATGTGGTGGAAAAATCGACTAATCAATATTTAAAAAGAAATAACCACTCGCAGAGGAGCGGGTCATATCCACAGGGAGGCAATGACGTATTTAAATTCGCACCAGTTAAAAATGTTTGTTCGTAGTTAGTTTGGACAAGAATCAAGCCAGAATTCCCTTCAGAATAAGGTTGAAACAAGAAACAATGCTGAAATAGCAATTATGAGTAACTAGAGGATATTTGTCGTAATGCAGAATCAATAAAATATTAATAAAAATTGACAATGATAGAAAATGCAATTTTTAATGGCTCGGTTACTGTAGCAATATAGGGGATTTTTTCCCCTTTGGCATGCGCGACGAGCAGTGGACGGCTGGACGCGGGAAGCTCTGAGGAAGTCCCTTGGACCGAGGGCTTCGAAACGGTGGTGGCGGCGTGTCGCGCGGCGGCCGGAGGCGGCTGGACGACCTTTGACAGAGGTGGCTGCAGCCGATGTTGTGCCGATGTTGCAGCTGCTGTTGGCGGGCGGAGCGTGCGCTGCAGGCAGGTGCGGCAGCGCGCGTGGCCTGTTGGTGGTGAGGACTGCCGCGCGATGCTGCTGCATGTTGGTTGGAGGCGTGGGCACGCACTGCAGCTAGTGCGAGCTCTGTTGACAGTGAGAGCGGGTGAGGCAGGTGCGGGGAAGGTGCTACGGGCGTGGGAGTGATTCTGCAGGTGCGGCTGCAGCTGGCGTGGGTACGCAGGCGGTGAGAGTGGAAGTGTTGGGTTCTTGCATGCGGCTGGAGATGAGCGGGTGGCTGCTGCGGCATGGGTGGTGGAAGTGAAGTAGGAGGACAGAGATTGCTGCTGGAGTGGGGGGTGGACTTCAGACGTCCGGGAAATTTCCCGGACGTCTTAATTGACTGAAAGGGTGATTGCACAGTAGCTGCGGCGGTGGTTGTTGGTGACGACGGCGAGGGAGATGCACGCTAAGGTGCTCACGGTAATGCGGACAAGCTCCGGATGGCGGTGTGGTCTGTCACACCACACGCCCACGGTGGTGGAGACTCGCCGCCACGGTTGAGGCCGACGGTATGGAATGGAAGAAAGGAGATCTCTCTACACAGTGGTGGTCGGTGGTGGAGGCCTCCTGAGCTTGGCTGCCTCCCTCCTTTTGTAGTGGCCTACACAAATTTGAAATCAGCTGCCCGACCAGATCCAACATATCCGCTCCTCCTTGAATGGATTCTTCACTGCGGCAGCTGGTGGCATTGGAGCGGCAGCTAGCCGTTCCTGCAAGAAGAAGAATAAAGAAAATAATGTTAAAATATTATGGTCATTTATATACAGACCCTCAACTTTTATGTTATTGCAAACAATGTACCTAATTGGCTAACTAATTAGATGAATGTCATTCTAAGCTAATTCCAAATGCACTTAAAATATGAATGCAATGCATGGATTATGTAATTAAATTACAAATATGAATTAATCTATTTACATCCTAATTTATGCTAAATAAATGTTAGAATTAACCTAATGTCTAGGCACTTAAATACTTAATGGCCCACAACTATGGGCTAATCAAGCCTCGTGGACACCAACCGGCTGCTGACCAGGCCGCTGGAACTGGTTCATGGATGCGGCATTCATCGAGTTCTTCGCTAATGATTCAAATAGCTCAAATGCACTATTCTCGTCTTTTGCGAGGAAATTCCTGCCATTAGATGCATCGGCCAGATACCAACGTGTGTCATCAAGCCCATGGTAAATGATCTGAGCCAAGTGCCATCTGGGTATACCATGGTGCGGGCATTTCCGGAGAAGGTCGTGAAATCTGTTGCAAGCTTCATGTAACTTCTCCCCAGCTCCCTGGGAGAAAGTCGTGATTGCGCGCCGCATTACGTTTGTTCGACCGATTGGGAAGAACTTTTGCAGGAATTCACGTCATAATTCTAGCTAGGTTCCAATCAGCTTCCCAATGGTCTTAAACCAGTATGAAGCTTTGTCCCTCAGAGAGAATGGGAAAAGCTTCATTAGAACAATCCTGAGATCGATATTCCTGGGTCGAATCGTTTCAGCGAGTCGACTCAGGTCCTCAAGGTGCTGGAACGGATCTTCGCTTGAGTTCCCATAGAAATGAGTGCTGATCAACCCAATCACATTGGGCTTGAGCTCAAACGTGTCTCCGCTTACAGGAATTCTGACTAGTGGTGCGACGATTTGTGCGGCTAGGTCGTAGAAATCCTGCAGCTGTTCTCCTCGTGGTGGGTGCTGCATCCTGTCAAGCATCGTTAAGATGCAATCCATGCTCTGCCGATGTTGCTCCTCGGATTCGACTACTCGGGCTTCCAGATGAGCCATCGGGTCCAGATTCTCTATATCCTTACCTGGTCTACAACCAGGTCCAGGATTAGCCATGGTGGCTCTAGGAGTAGAAGTAGGGGGAGAAGATGGTCCCGACGAGGTACTAGCCTCCTTGGGAGTGGCTCCCAAGGTCCAACCAAGTGAGGTCTAAGTGACCTCCTTCCTCGCATACACCACCCAACCCTGGGTTGATGTAGCCAAGCAAGACAAGGCTAAGGCCTTGTCAATCAAGTGGTCCTTATGAATCGGATGACCAGATTTTTCGTTTTAGGTTTTAATTCCTGAAGAAATTTGTCGTACAACCGACTGAAAGAGATTCCCACCTCTTTGCTAACCCAACCAATAGGTTGAAACCACCCAGTAGTATGACAACGAATTGGGATTTTATTTCGTGTTTTAAAAATTATTTTAGCCCGTTTTCTTCAGTAGGGTTTTCTCTTGGTGAGTGGCCCACAAGGTGACCAAGCTCATCGGCTAAGTTCTAGACTTGATTAAGTCTAGGTTAGCTTAAGTGTGGTCTCTAAATTGTAGCCTAAAGATTTACCCTAAGGTTCATGCGCTTCTAGGGTTTTGTTCTGTTTTAGCAGACCACAAAAGTAAGGCTCGTTCTCAGACAACACTTGGAATCCAATTAACTTGAAATTTTGCGAGAAGATTCCTTTTTCAATTAGCTTTCTAGATAATATCTTTTTTGAGATTTTTACTATTTCAACTGAATTTTTAGGGATTTTTGAATGTCTGGGGGTCAGATCTGGAATTTTGACCCCTAGTTGGTTTTTTGCTTTGAAACAGTATCAAATGACCTTAAAAAATCTGGGAAAAATATGGAAAATTACTTTTTTAGTCAATGAGATCAGCTTTCAAACCCCACCATTTTTAGTCAAAACAGATTCACGGATTGCTCGAAATTACTTTTTGAAATTTGAAAAATCTTGAATCTGGGTTAGTCTAACCCCCGTGCACTTCACGAATTTTTAAAAATTTTATACTTGGAATTTTTCCAAAAGAATGGTGGCGTTTGAAAGATGGTTTGAAAATGAAGGTTTAGCCCAAATTTAAGAATTTTTTGCTCACTAATTTTTCAGCAATCGAATTTTTAAATCAGACTTTGAAATCTGGCTGAAAATCAGAAGATGGTGGAAAAGTTTTTAAAAAGGGTTTGGGTTTGAAATCCAAGCTTTCCACCAAAAACTGTTTTTATTTTAAAACTTTTGTAATTTTTTTTTTCAAAAAGAATTTTTCAAAGGCTTCAAAGAAAATATCTCTTTTTTTTTTGCTTTTTTCGAACTAACCTAGGATTTAAAAGGAAACCTAATCTAGATTTTTTTTCAAATTTTTTTTTTATTTTTTTATTTTTTTTATTTTTCACAAGATTGAATAAAGATTTTTCTTTTTCAAAGGAACTTGCAGAAAGTAAATCTACTCCTAGGATTCAAAAAGGAAACCTAATCTAAAGGGGAGATGATGTGCACCTGATTTTTTCTTTGCTGCGCTTGTTGTGTGCGTAGATCCCATTTTTCTTCCGTGTTGTCTTGCACATCAAAAACAAAGTAGAGAGAGATTTTTCAGTGATAGTGTAAAAGATCAAAATCAAAGAAAACGATGTTGCCTCCCCAGCAACGGCGCCATTCGTTGTAAGCGTAGAGTGCGTTTTGATAGGGAAACATCATAGTATAGTGCACAATACGATCAAACAAAAATATTTAATAAAAGATAACAAGACTTGAGTCCCGGTCATTCGTCCCTGGGAGACGTTTATTTTACTTTTGAATTCGATCTTTTACCGCTCTACTTTATTTAGAATTGCATGCCGGTTCATGATTATTACGTATTTAAGTACGACATGCTTAGTTTCAAGAACATCAGGAATTAAAAACATGCAATATTAATCACACAAAAGATATTGCAATGAGCTCATGGTGATTCTCAACACATAGACATATATATATAGAAAATATATTTTTCATTCATTCATTTGTAGAGTGTTTGCAACATGAAACGTAGAGGAAAGCTTGTACAGAAATGCTTAAAATGTAAATCTAGCTACCAAAAAACGATCGTATACAGGAATCTACGGGGGAATTTTGCATGCATCATTGGGGGAGAATAAGGGCTACACTACTAAGAAGTAATTAAAAGCAGTAAATGTGAAAAGCTAGCTACTAATCTATCAGAAGTGAGGGCATTTGGAGGTTGTCTCCGATGGCCTTGGAGTGGTAGGGAGGAGAATGAGGGGCGGCCAATGGAGCTTAGGCCGACCCTTGGAGAGAGTTTGGAGGAGTGATCCAGAATCCTGGCATGGTGTCCTTCATGGTGGTGCTCAGCTCGTGGAGATGGAGTGGAGAGGGTGGTGGCTAGCCTAAGTGGAGGTGGATGGAGCCAAGCAAGTATGGCCAAAAAGTTGATTGAAGCCAATGAATGTGGATGGGTGCAAATGGTCACCCCTTAGGTCTTTTTATTGACCTAAGGGATTCTCTCTAGAGAAGTGTGGAACTCTCTAGAGAGAGCCCAAGAGTGGCCGGCCAAGAGAGGATAGAAGTGGTTCTTAGATCCACAATTTGTGGATCTAAGAATTGAATGCCTCTTGGTTGCTAAATTTGGCAACCAAGAATTGGCGCCACTTCAAGAGGGTTCTAGAGAACTCTAGAGAAGTGTGGGTGCGTGAATGGGTGTGTGTGTGTGTGTGTGTGGTCGTACCCTAGGTGTTTAAGAGGTCTAGGTTAGGTCCGAAGGGGTTTAGGTAGGTGTATACCTTGAATTAGGGTTGCATACCCTAATCGCTAAGGGGAAATTGCAATTAAACTTAACCTAAGTTTAATTGAATGAGTGTAAACCTAATTGAGAGTGAAATAACTCAATTAGGTTGGATTTAGGTCAATTGGACTCTCACTAAGTCCAATTGAACTTGTGTGGGTTGAGATTTGAGCTCAATTGGACTCAATGAGTCCAATTGACTTAGGTGAAGGTAATTGACTTTGATCTAAGTCAATTGGGTTTGGTGAGGACCTAATTAGGTCCTTAGGTAGGTCTAGAGGTGATGTACTAGGGTTAGGATACCTTAATTTAGGTTCCTTTGGGGTTGGGATTAGGTCTAGGGAGCTAGAAATCCAAGATCAAGGCTTGAATCTCAAAACAGGGGCTAGAGACTAGTTCTTGACATCCAAAAACATGATCAGATGACTTATACTCAAATATCAGAAGTCCAGACTTCAGTTCTGGATGTCCAATCTGAGTCAGGGGGAATTCTAGGTTCTATTTTGGGTATTTTGCAGAAATTGGATGTCTGACAAAGTGTCTAGACATCCAATTACTCTGTAGAAGTGGGTTTGAGGTGTGCGGGAGATGACTAAGGGTTTTAGACGTCCTATAACTTATCTGGATGTCCAAATAAGGGTTGGAATTAGGGTTTTGGGCCTTCCTAGGGTGCTATGACCTAGTCTAATGGTGGCTAAGGCTTGGGGGTGGCCTCTAGGCTATTCTAGGGCTAGGATGGACCTAAGCTCTTCACATTTTACTGCTTAATTCCTACTTAATAGAATAGGAAACCTTAACTCCCATACATCATTATTCCTACATCTAATCTAAGCCTTCTGCTCCAGCTGTGCTGCAACTCCCGTTATTCCTGATCCATCTTTAGATCCTGCTCTAGATCTAGCTACAGATCTAGCTCCTAATCAGCTTATTGCCTGAAATTGACATAATGCAATTAATGAGCATATTATAACATTATTTTATGTATAGCTAGAGTAAAGCAGTAAAGATGCAGATAATGCTTATGCATGCATGACTAGTCCTAACTTATGCTAAGTCGTAGCCTAATCTGGGTCAATTAAGACCTATGATTGTTGTACAATCACACTGCTGTTTGGGATGGTGATTATAGGAGTGGAGGTCAGCCTCTCCTTCAGCTCCTGGAAACAAGACTTACACTCGTCTATCCAGTTGAAGGGCACATCCTTCTGGTTCAGCTGAGTCATAGGACGTGCGATTTGTGAGAACCCTCAAATAAACTGCCTGTAGTAACCAGGTAGCCCCAGGAAACTGCGAATCTCCATCACTATACGTGGCCTCTCCCACCTGAGTATGGATTCAACCTTGGTTGGATCCATAGCCAGCCCATCTCCTAAGATCACATGGCCTAAGAAGGAAACCTATCCCATCCAGAACTCGCACTTGCTGTATTTGGCATACAGCTTGTGCCATCTCAGTGTTTAAGACCATGTGGAGATGTTGTCCATGTTGTGCTTGATCTCGGGAGTAGACGAGTACGTCGTCAATAAAAACCATCATGAACTGATCCAGGTATGGTCGGAAGACATGGTTCATCAGGTCCATGAAAGCAGCAGGGGCATTGGTCAGTACAAACGGCATCACCAAGAACTCGTAGTGACCATACCGCGTGCAAATGTCTTGGAGACGTCGGTCTCCCTGATCCTCAACTGATGATAGCTCGAACTTAGATCTACCTTTGAAAATACTGTGGCATCTCTCAGTTGATTGAAGAGATCATTGATGCGAGGCAGTGGGTACTTGTTCTTAATGGTGACCTGGTTCAACTGTCTATAGTCGACGCACAGCCGAAGAGCACCATTCTTCTTCTTCACAAATAGAATAGGGGCTCCCATGGGGAGGCACTGGGCCTGATGAAGCCCTTCTTTAACAGGTCCTGTAACTATGACTTGAGCTCTCGTAGCTCAAGCGGGGCCATCCGGTACGATGCAATAGAAATGGGGCCAGTCCCCGGTATTAGTGAGATCTCAAACTCGATCTCACGCTCAGGTGGTAGTCCTGGCAGTTCCTCTGGAAAGACATTGGGGTACTCATGGACTACCAGAATACTCTGTAAATTGATCATGGTGCTAGGCTCTGCCATGACACAAGCGAGGAAGCCCTCGCACCCCTGGCTCAGTAGCTTCGCAACCCGAAGCGCAGAAATGCACCTGAATCCTTCGTTCACTAGCTATCCGTCGAACTCGAAGGGAGGCAACTCCGGTATGGAGAAAATGATCTTCCTCCCAAAGCAGTCCACTAGGGCATGGTAGGTAGCCAGCCAGTACATCCCTAGGATTACACCGAAATCCTCAATCGGGATCATGATTAGGTTAATCTGGAGACCATGTCCCCCTATCGTGACGTCGCAGTAAGTGAAAACATCCTCAGCGATGAACACCTATCCACTTGAGCCTCTAATCAGGAATGGCTCCTCTAAAAGGACACTGCTTGACCCCAAGTTGACAGCAAAATCCGTAGAAATAAACGAGTGCGTGGCACCAGAATCGAAAAGTGTGTAAACGAGTCTGCCAGAAACTGTAACCATACTTGCCACTACGGAGCCTGAAATTCTAGCATCTCCATGAGTCAGGGCGTTAATACACCCCTCATCGCTCGGTGTAGAAGAAGCAGCCATGCTCTGGGTCGGGCGAGAAGTAGTTGGCCGGTGCCCTCATTGTGACTGCTGTCCTCCTCCTCAGGCTTGGTAACAGCGGCTGCCAGATCGGCCTCCAGTGCTTGGTGCTAGGAGAGTCTACTGTGCTCTGGCCTTGGATGGGCAGTCCCTCCATATGTGGTCTGACTGGCCACATTGGTAGCAGAGGGAAAGGCGACCTCTTCCCTTAGTCTGCTGCCCCCGCTGGAGGCTAGGCGGGGGTCTGCTGCAGTTGGCGGGTCCTTGTCTGGGGCCCTCAAAGGTCCCTGGTGTACCCGCAGAATGGGACGGTTCCCCTGCTAGTGCCGTGTGCCTCCTCTCGCGGTAGCCCTATGAGTGCTGCTAGTAGGGCCTCTTCCGTCCTCCCCCATTGACGTCTCGCACAAACAGGTTGGACTCCTCGTAGGTCACGGCAGCCTCGACCACATGGTAGAAGGTAGGCAACTTCAGGGGCTTTACATACCCATTAATGGCAGGTCGGAGGCCCTCAGTGAACCTCCACAGGTGCTCCTCCTTGGTAGATGTAGCTATCAGGGCGAAGCGTGATACCTCCAGGAAAAGCATATGGTACACGCTAACCATCATCGTCCCCTGACGAAGAGTGTGGAACTCTCGCCTCCTCTGATCCTGCTAGGCCTGTGGGAAGTACTGCTCGCAGAAGAGTGAGACAAACTGGTCCCACGCCAACTCTCCCTCCTCCTGTCCTCAGACCGCCCTCCACCACCTGTGGGTTGCACACTCCAGCTGAGACGTGGCGAAGGCCACGCGGCACTCTACAGGAGGATGAAGTGTGTCGAAGATCTTCTCCATCTACTCCAGCCAGTCCTCAGCCTCAGACGGGCTCTCCTCCCCCCTGAAGGAAGGGGGCTTCAGCTTCCTGAACTGGTTGAAAATCTCATGGTGGAGCCACAATGGGGGGATAGGTGCAGCTCCAGGAAAAATGGACTCATTCCTTGAAGTGTCTGAAGAAAGTGGGGGTGGTGGAGGATCACCCCCTCCCCCTCTAGCTCGTCCAGTGTCATGGCGGCTAGCCTGTCGCACGGAGGACTCCCCCTCCGCATCCCTAAGAAAAGGCGGCTGAGGAGGAGGCTGCTGGAGCTCCTCCCATATGAGATCTCGGATCAGTTGGGTAAGGTCCGAGGCCTGAATGCTCGGAAGGAGGGGTGGACCAGCCCCGTCCTCGGCCCTCGCTCGCCCTCCCCTACGGCCACACCCATGGCCACGACCACGTCCGCGGCCCACCTCAAGAGCTCCTTGATGAGGCATCTCCTGCACGGAGATCGAAGAGGAGAAGGAACTGTCGGTGACTGTTTCATTACAAAGGAGAGGTAAGACTTGGAAGGGACAACCAAAAGGAAACGATGTGATGGCCATTCTAGCTACATGTACGACATGGTTATTTCCAGACCATTCGGTTCATTTCTCGGGACAACCTTGCTCTGATACCATCTTGTCATGGCCCATTCTCGGCTCCCTACAGAACCCGAGAATGGGTCACCTCGACAAACCCCAAGACCCAGTCATCCAGCGAGAAATAACCGAATATACATTCATTCCACAACCACACAAGTAATGTAACTAAGCAGCAGAAATAAAAGCTAACAGTAAAGCAAGAGAATAGCAATTACCATAAGATTACAGGCCATCACAATAGAACTAGTACAGTATGATTGGAATACATGAACTACAGAAACTCACTACAACACTAGTAGAAGGAAACTACAACGGGGCTCGACTAGGCCCAGCACCCTCAGCAGCCGGTGGTTCTGGCTGCTCAAATCCCTAACCTGTACAAGGTTATAACATCTAGAGTCAGCTAACGCTGAGTAGAGTGGTGGTTACACATGTTATGTTACTTAACAAGTATCTTAAAAATAATCATCTTCCTGTTCTAGTTATCTTATTACGTGTTGTTGATTTGAGTATTCTAATCTGGTTCCATTATATTTCTCAATCTTCCTGTTCCCTAAGGGAATGATCTTGCTTTTAGTTTTCCCGCGATGCAAAATGTTCACGTGGCACTCTCCTAGCCGGGAGAGTCCCACGTGGTAGTCCTACACTCGGTCTACTACCCCGAGGTCACGGTCGCGATGTAGCGGTGACTATGGCACATGTGATAAGCACACGGGTGGATACCTCGCACTGGCACGTGGTCAGTCGTTTCTACTAGCAAGTACACCCAAACTTACAACACGGAACAACATAGGACCTTGCCCTCTCAGAACAGGGGTCTCACCCCTCACAATACGCGTACCCTCGTTTGACTATCTTGGTTTGCCCATTGGGCCTAATAAGAGTCGATGTAGGGTGGCCAGTCCTAACCCCGGGCCCCCTAGGGCATCTAGCTCCCCCTTACACTAAGTAGCTCTCCTCAGTACCACGTACGCGAGGGCCAGGAGTCGACGTAGAGTGGCCAAACCCACCACGGGTACCCACCCAAGGGGCGGCAAGCTCTCCTCTACTAAAAAGGGATAGTTGCTCTCTTTGGTACTACATACACGAAGGCCAGCTCACCTCCCCAAAACAAGTCCGAACAATTGCCCATGGCAACGTGTTCCAGAACCATCTGGTTCTCTGTACTATAGTATTCTTGTCTGTTCTACATTCCCCGTAGGGTTCGTACATGAATTTTTTTCGTATTTCGTATCTGGTTTGTTACATACAAAGTAGGCATCTCAGTTTCCACAGTACAAATTCATTTTTCTATACATAACATAGTTCATTTCAGGTAGTACAGGCAGCTTATGATTTACATGCATCTTCTCTAGCCCTAGTGTTCATGTCTCAACATAGGGTTTAATCGATTAGATGTATTCTAAAGCATGCGTTTACTTCTTCCTAGGGTTCAGTTCACATCCTAGGTTCAACTAATTTTTATGCATGTACTTTATTAATTTCGAGATTAGGGAAAAACCACTCTACCAGGGAAACCAGGTGGAATGGAGGCTCGTACAGTAGCTTCCAATGTCTCCGTAGGTCCCGTATACTCGACGGACTGGCGACCTGTGACAGGGATCGACAGGTCAAAAGTGTTCGAAAATACACGGACAAAGTACCATTACATAGAGAAACTCGCGTGGAAACCAAAGACGTTTCGTTTGTGGGAAAACGACACCGTTTGGGTCCTGAATGGCCCCAAAAACACCACCCTGACCAAAATCAGACGTCTGGAAAGAGTCCTAGACGTCTTAAACGTACTCAGGGATTGACCTTGCTCAGGGTGCTTTCCGGGATGTTTGGGACTCGGTGCAGATGTCTGGGAGTGTCTTTAGTCGTCTGGAAACATGTCCAGACATCTGAAATTACCTCGGTCTTCATGCTAGTGCGCTTCCCAACCTCTGACGCACATGCATGCACGGTCAGAACTTTGCAGGAAAAATAAATCGAAAATATGCGCTATCAAACATCCAGAACTACCTTAGAACATCTGATAAGACGTTTGGCGTACTTCGCAGACGTCTGATTCTGCGGAAAAATGATTCCTGCAGAACCGTTGGTGAGTTCTTCTTCGCGTGCTGTTACAATTGCAGCAGAACTTGCTACCGCAGTAGTGGCAGCTCTCCCCTGTTGTGCATGCCCCTCTAGCTTTCTGCTCTCCTCCTTTTCCTCTCGGCTGCGATGTGTGAAGGATGGAGGAGGGACGAGGGGGGTTTAAATGGAGGAGGAGGTATGGGGGAGGGAAAGGTTGAGAGAGGGAGGTGAGGGTGCCACAGGGGAGGGGGATGGCGTAGCGTGTGGGGTGAGGGGGAGAGAAAGGGGGCATGTGAGGAGAGGTGGTGGGGAAATTGTGGGGACGTCCCTACAATTTCCCTCTCCCCCTCACAAATCCTCAAAATAAAAGATAAGGGGGTAAAAGCTGTAGGGAAACCCCTATGGGTTCCGGAAATTCCAAACGACTCCAAAAAAGGGTCATTTCAATGAGTAATAAGTAATTTAAACTTATAGGACTGGTAGTGATTTCATTAGCACCAATGGTGATGCCGTCAGCATCTACGGTGGTACCGTCAGCATTTAATTACTTTCACCGAAATTTGAGATTGTGGTGTGTTTAACATCTATTGTAGTGTTGACGGCATCTATTGGAGATAAAGTTTTCTTCCTCCACCGAAATTTGAATTTAAATGTGAGGGATACATGTGAATTCATGTGACTCAACTTTCTCTTAGCTAAAAATGATAATAGTACTTTTAAAATCTAAAAAGGTAGCCTAACCTTTTATACCTATGAACACATGTGATTCTTTTATGTGACTCTACCTTATTATTTACATGACCTCCATCTTAACATGTCATGTGAGATGGATATAATGATGATTATAAAATAGAACAACTCTCTTTTTTTTCTTCTTCTAATTTTAATTTAGATAACGAGATCTAATGTCTATATCTTCGCTAAGAAAACTACGTAAATTTGGGTAGGAGAAATTCAATTTTTCGGATAAGAGCATCACATGAATTGTGATTCGAAAGCTCGATGGAAGGCATACGACTTAGCTAAGTTAAAGAAATTATGCGCCATAGGACCACAAACAGCATCATTCAAATTTGTCCCGTCAGCTATCCAATCAGTGGTCCGATTTTTGTGATGTACAACGCAACTGTTTTCTACTAAAAATTTAGAGGGAAAGACGTCCCAAAAGTAAAGCAAATATACCTGAAACAAATGATTTTTAGCGCCGATATAGCTAATAAACTCAATATTTTTATAGTGAATTTAGAGGGAACAAGGGTAAAAAACGCAAACAGAACATATATATGCATGCATGAAATAAGTTTTAGTGTCTATACACCCAATAAGGACCAAATAATGGAATAGAAAATTCATTGTTACAAGTGGAGTTCATTGTTACACACCACCACAGAAATACTGATATACGTGCATACTCCAATCTTCCCATGGCTACATACATATTGCGAAATTAACTTACTAGAATGGGAAGCCGGCCTACCATCCAAAGATGATATTCAAATGTTAGCTTGCTCAAAACGGAGGAAAAAAGAATATTGTAAAACTATATTTTTCTTCTTTACTGCAACAAAATACGCATATAATTTACTAAACATTTTTCCACAAGTACAATTCAAATGTTAAGTTGCTCAAAAAGACGAAAAAAGAACATTGTAAAATTATGTTTTTCTTTTTAGTACAAAAAAATATGCATATAATTTACTAAACATTTTACCGAGTGCATGGCGATATACTTCAATTGCCAGATTGTATGATTATAAATTGAAACTTCTCATAAAGTACAATTCGACTTTTGAAAAGATTATCAAATAAGGAAAGTAATGTACAAATATACATACAATTGCAATTCATTTAATGTTCAAACTATCAATATAATTTTATTTTAAACCAAAATTTCTTCATAAGTCTTAGAAAATATTTCAATAAGTTCCAAACAAAGCAAAGCAAACATCAAATTAATCAACATTGAATTTTATAGATTGCCAAGAGTTTAACGTAAATAGGTTGTATTCACAAAGTCACCCCAAACCAATCTTCTTTTGAGTGCTCTTTGTATTGACTAATATATAACACGTATATAGACCTAATGGTTTGAGCAATATAATTGGAATTTCTTGGAGAAATTATAAGAGATTAAAAATGGATCATAAAAAGGCTCATACAGGCTCTCTGCCATTGTTCAGACCATTTATTAAACCATTATACCATTAATGTCCCTTATTACAATTCATCAAAGAGACTACACTTGATGGTAATGTGACTATAGTAATAATCACAATGCCTACTCCATGGGCTATAATGTAATATATAAATATAGATTGGTAAAAGTAAATAGCATACGTCGCAACGTATAAAGAAAAAGTGGTGATTTCAATTGTTGTATTTTAATTTTCCACCAATGGAAATCACTTTTCATATATGAAAAATTACTTTCCAAGTGAAAAATCACTTCATATAAGTGAAAAACTACGTTCCAAGTGAAAAATTATTTATCACAAATAAAAAGATAAAATACATTGGTGTATTTTCATTTTCAATCGATGCATTTTGATTTTCAACCGGTTAAAAATCATTTCTAACTGATATGTTTTGGTCTGCTTGATTTCTAACTAGTGGATTTTCATTTTCAACTGATTAATTCAGGAAACGTGTTGCAAGGCACATTTGCATACTCACACCGTTTCAAAAATAGGAAGCATTTTGTTACTATGAATAAAATGGTTCAACTTCATGATGAAGTATTGTTCTACTCGCCAAGATGATTGCAAAAATTATAGTTTTGTCATAGTATAAGCACATAGAAACTCTTAAATTTATTTCAAATCGAACTCGTGAATATAGAAATCGTAGTTTTCAAAACGGAGTCTGAGTCATTTGTACGAAGGCAGTTAGAATAGTTCACTTTCCTAAATGATAAGAGGTAGGTAAGCAGATTCAAATGCGAGATTACTACTACTAGAATGTAAATAGAACTTAACTAGAACTAATAGCATGCATATTAACTAGAACTAAAATAAGTACTACAAGAAAACAAGCAACTTGAAGACGAGTTGAAAAAGAACTACTAGAACTTTTATTAAAATAATAAGAGTTTTGTACAAATAGAAATAGTATTATAACTAGAAGAATGATTCTAACTACAATTAGACAATAACGAAAAGTAGGGACTTCAAAGGCGAAATCCAGAGCGACGCTGTAATAGCAGATGCAAAGGCACACCCAAGATCTCCAAGGTGAGGAAGAAGTAGTAGGAAGACTAGTTCTACTTGGTGGAACTTATTTGAAAGTAGGGAAACTAAGTAGGAAAATTTATACCTGGGGGGGAGGGGGCATGCTGTTTACGCAGCGAGATCAATGTTTAAATAATCACGTTGCAGTATAGTCGAAATCTCTTTGAAAACAAATACAATTTTATTACTCGAATTTAAAGCCTGATGTTGAACATAGGGAGCAAATGGAATTCATGCACTAAGCTCAATAATGAATGCAATTTGAACACATAATACTACTAAAAAATCTAATTAAAAATATAAAGCATGAGTATATGGATAATAAGAATAAATGTAGCTAAAAATATAATGGAGGACTTATGAAGGATTGGACGTTTGATTACAAAATCAGACGTCTTAAAAATGAAGTGCTACAATGCCTTTTTCTCTGATTCCTTTCTTCTGCTTCTCCTGTTCTTCTTTCTCTTTCTCTTTATCTTCTTTCTTCTCTGTTCTCTGGCATTTTCTTCCCTCTTCTTCTGATTCCTTCTTTCTTTCTTCTGTCTCTTCCTTGGCATCTTCCTTCTTCTTCCTTTCTTCTCCTCTGACTTCTTTGCCTTAGCTTCTCTGTGGCTCTTTTCTTTCCTTTACTTCCTTCCTTATCTTTTGACTTCTGCCTTCTCTGCCTTAGCTTCTTCTTCTTCTCTAGTCTTAGCCTTGCGAACCTCAGCTTCTTCCTTCTTCCTTGGCTTCTTCTCCTTCCTCCTTCTTCTTCCTTCTTTCTTTTTCCTTCCTTGGATTTGGCTAAGTGTGGAGCCAATCTTTCCACAGCAAAACCCCCTTTCCCCTGCGTAGCATTCCTCTCTTCTCTCTTCTCTATTTCAGTTCGCTCTCCCAGAGCCACATTCAGGTCGGGTAATCGGACCTAACGTAGACCCGGGTCCAGGCTCACCACCGTGGGTGATGAGTGAGGAGTGAGTCGGTTCGGGTAAACGGGTCGTGGCCAGATCCGCGTGGGTAGTGCCGCGAATGAGGCCGTGAGAGGGGGAGAGAGGGACCTCACCTTGTGAGTAGGGGGTGACAAGGCTTATACACAAAATCAATTTATGTGCATATGCCTGCTCGCCCACTTCTGAGGTGGGACTAAACGTCCCACCTTCCTTGTGCGCACCGCAATAGTCTGTGTCTGGCTTAATTGGCAAGGCTACTTGGGCTGTTGACTCCAATTGGCAGCCTGGACGCACTCGTGCCTCAAATCCACGTCGCCTGGGACTCACGCCTGGAGCAGCAGCAACTGGAACACAGGAAGCAGCTTCAAGCTTCTTCGTCCATGACGGTCGGTGTTGCGCGAACCTGAAATCGTGAGCACGACCTTGTGGCCACGTTAAAACGTCCCTACAGGACCTAAACTGGCTTACCTTGACTAATCCCAAGACTCAGTCGTCCAAGAATAAATAACTGAAAAGTAGGAAAATAAACCACATTCACTATGTAATGTAACTAACAGTAAAAGCGTACAAGCAATAAAGGAAAATAAAAGCTACTAGTTCAATACATACCACCACAACAACAGGAAAGTAGAACAAAAGTAATAGTAACAGGAACAGTAACAACAAGTCTGAAACTCACTATAGCAGAAAAAAGAGTACAACAAAAGTACTGGAAACTACGATTGGGCTCGACTGGGCCTAGCACCCTCTGCAGCCGGTAGCTCGGGCTGCTCAACTCCTAGACCTGAACAGTGTTATGAGAAAACGGAGTCAGCGAACGCTGAGTAGAGTGGTAACCAAACTATCTAAAGCAGTAGAAACTAGCAGGTATATTTATCATTTTCCAGTTATTTATTTTACAGGTAATTTCTTTTCACCCCATTGGTTTACTTTCAGATTTCTTTCTAGATCTTGCATGTTCCTCGTGGGAACTATCTTGATTGCAATCTTTTTCGAAGAGTAGAAGGTACACGTGGTGCTCTCCTGGCTGGGAGAGTCCCCTGTGGTAGTCCTACACCCAATCAACCACCCCGAGGTCACTGACAGGTGTAGCGGTGACTACGGCACGTGCGATAAGCACACGGGTAGCTACCCCACACTGGTACGTGGTTAGTCATTTCTGCTAGCGGGTACGCCCAAAGTACATCACGGAATGGTATAGGGCCTAGCCCTCTCAGAAACAAGGGTCTAGCCCCTCAGAACCAAACAAGGGTCTCGCCCCTCCACAGTCCGTTCACCCTCGTCTGACTACCCTGGTTTTCCCAGAGGGCCTAACAAGTTGATGTAGGGTGGCTAGTTGAACCCTAGGCCCCGTGGGGTAGGTAGCTCCCTCCTTACAGTAGTAGTTCGCCTCGGTACCGTGTACGGGAGGGCCAACAGAAGTCAGTGTAGAGTGGCCAATCCTAACCCCGGGTCCCAACCCAAGGGCGGCTAGCTCCGCTCTACACTAAAAAGGGGATAGTCGCTCTCCTTGGTACCACATACTCAAGGGCCAGCACACTTCCCATCCACATTCCAGGCTTTTCCATCTATCCACAGGAGCTCCACTCCTAACTTCCCGTAGGGTTCATTCTCATGTTCACCATATTATTCCAATCCAGGTTTCATCATTCACAATCCTATTCTCATTTATATATATGCAGCTCGTATTTCCACAAATTAACACATGCAATAAGTGATATCACAGGTAACTGTTTAATTATCTCAGGCAGCTCGTATTCTAACAGGCAGCTTGTATTCATTAATAGGCAGTTGCTAACAATTTAGCTCATTCCTTTATAAATATAATTTCAATTACACAAACAATCGGTTCAACCAATTATCGTCCTAGGATTCATGCCACATCCTATGTTTCCAGTTGTCTAATTTTCATAGATGCATTCATATTTTATAAGTATAATAGGGGTGGACCACTCTACCAGACAATCCAAGAGTACTGGGGGGCTCGAACTGTAGGCCCACATGCCTCTGCAAGCCCCAGACACGCAACAGGTTGAAGTCTATACCGAGGAACACACCACAATAGAAGATTCATAACAGTGTATAAATGCTTTTAATACGTAGAGGAATTCACAAGGAAACCACAGATACTTTGTTTACGTAAAATGGATCCCGATAGAACTTTAAACGGGTCGAAAACATGTCTGCAGACCCAAATCAGATGTCTGGAAACAAGTCCAGACATCCTAAAAGTCACAGAGACTCACCTTAAGCTCCTACAGTACCCTCAGACATCCAAGACTCCCCCGCGAATGTCTGAACACAGTTCCAGACGTCTGATCAGTCCTCCGATCGTCTAGTAAGCTGTCCAGACGTCCGAAAGTGCGTGGAAATGCGTTCCGTGCACCTTCCCAAGGCTGCTCCTACGCATGACAGAGTAACACCCTCTTTAGGCTAAACCAAATCAACTACGGTGCGGCCTACATGGCCGTAACAGTGAAAAAGATGTACCTTCGTGATACACTTGCTTTTAGACGTCTGGTGTTGATGCCAGACGTCCAGCTAGTCGTCTGAAAGACACTCCGGACGTCTGATACTGGAAAAATTCCATTATCAGACCGTGCTCCTATGCTTCTCACCGTGCTCCGCCGAGGCTCCTTCCGCTCCACTGTAGCCCCAATGACGTGCGCGTGACGCGTGTGTTTTGAAGAGTCATTATAGCTTGCACTTGTGACGTCGATTTTAAAGTAAAGAAACAGATGTGTGTTCGAGTGTCGGTCTCAGGGAGCGGCTCTCAGCCATTCGATCGAAGATCGACGGCTGAGATTCATCCTCCGGGTGAAGGTGAGATCGGTCGGCGGTCTGGATGCATCGAGCAGGCGCCACGTGGTGCATCGTGGGCCGTTGATCATCAAATCAACGGTCAGAACTTCTTGGGCCCATTGCGGGAGCTTCGGATGTCAGATTTGGTAGATTTTGAGTCCGTTGGACTCCGTTCATCGCTCTGAATCCATCTGTGTGGTCTGATTGTTCATTTGAGGCCTGCTTTGACAAGTACTTATACAAATGGCCATTAATACTATTTTATAAGCAATCTTGATATATGATGCATGCAATGCTCCCATTCTATTTATGATGTGTTATCTGTGCATTTTGTTCTTAAGATGGACCCCATTTAACAGAATTATCACCCCAAGATGCAGTGTTATCATACCCCCATGCTTACTCCTTGCTAGTCCGTAGCAAGGTTTATTCTAGCCTTTATTTCCAGTCAGAATTTAAGAAGTAACTACTTAGACATTTCGTCACTTGTCAATAGGAGGAAATATACTAAAATCTTAATCTACAAAGACTAAGCAGCGCTCAGGTGTTTACCAAAATACGAATCGCCTAAATCCTTGCTTTAATGTATGCAAATATATATATATATATTTCTTATTTTTATATTTTTTTGGAATCAAGAGTGGGTTGGTAACTTTTTACAGCTACCCAACCCACCCAAAACTCGGACAAAACTCTAAGTGCTAAGTATCTTGGTGTGAAGATCGTGATAGACTCACTCAATGGTAATTTAGACAGACTCCGAGTTTCTACGCCCCTAGGTGACCAGAAGAGGAAGTGTTGTGCCTGAAGGTGTATTTATTCAATCGGTAGCTTTCTCCCTACGTTTGTTTTAATTGGGGTCAACACAAGGATTTTTCCAGTGTATATCTCCTTGGCTTGTACTACTTCCCCGCTTCTTTCTTAAGTGTTTTGGTTCTTTCTGTGCAATTACTGAGCTGGGCTCTGGACAACAGACTAATGGGCTGTTACCCACGATCACTTGCCAGCTATACTCGTGCAATGAAGTGTGTTTATTTTGTTTTCTTTTTTCTCCCTTTTTTTTTTGGTAGGTGGCTTCCTTGATCTCAAATTTACCTGGAGGCAATGAAGAAGTGGTCTCGTGGCTGGGCTCTGGACAACCTGCCAATGGGTTGTTACCCATGACAACTTGCCAGCCATACCACCCTAGAGAGTTCATTAACTACCTAATTTCTATCAGAATCTCCGAGTGAGTCTATGCAAAAATGTGTGCAAATGCTTAGACTCAAAGTCTTTCTGAGTTAGAGGGTGAGTTGATAAGTTGTATACTTATCACCTTATTTAGTTGGTGGATTAGAGTAGCTTAAGGTTGCAAGGATTTGAAGCTAAATCCATATTTTAACGGACACCAGGGCTGGTTAAGCCCAAAGGCCTGAAAAGTCTAAGTGTTCAAGTTCTTTTTATATTATTTTCCACAATTGACAAATTTCTAATGCCTCAGTTTCTTCCTAAATTCAATTTTTATTTTATTTTATTCTATACAGACTGATTAAATGAGCTCAGGATCATGCAATTTACCACCCTCCCCCATGCTTAAGTTGGACAATATCCTCATTGGCAAATACATGGATGCAACAGGGGTTCAAAAAGATATTATCTGAGTGACATAGAATACCGGATCAGTCTGAATCCTTTGGGTTGCCTCCCAGGAAGCGCTGAGTTTAACGCCTCCAGCTGGGCGGTGCTTCGTGTCATCCCTCAATGAGGGTGACACTCTCCTTTAGGGGAACCTAGGCTAGGAAGTGTTTCAATCTTTGGCCATTGACTATAAAAGTGTGCCTAGTGTTCAGATCAGTGATTTCAACCGCCCCATTGGAGTGAGGCTTAACCACCCTAAATGGTCATGTCCACTTGGACCTGAGTTTCCCTGGAAAGAGTTTTAGGCTGGCATCGAAAAGCCAGACTTACTGGTTAGGCTCAAAGGTCTTTCTATGGATGAGTCGGTCGTGGACGACTTTCATTTTCTCCTTATACAGTCGACTGTTCTTAAAGGCATCCTGACGAATTTCTTCGAGATTAGAGAGTTGGAGCGTCATCTGCGCACCGGCTAACTGGGAATCCATGTTACACTACTTGACAGCCCAGTAAGTCCGGTGTTCCAATTCGACAGGAAGGTGGCAGGCTTTGCCAAAGACCAGGTGATAAGGCGACATGCCTTTCGAGATCTTGAAAGCGGTCCTGTATGCCCACAGGGCATCATCTAGTCGTGTGGACCAATCTTTCCTGTCAGGTCTCACAGTCTTCTGTAAAATGTTATTGATTTGTCTATTTGAGACCACGGTTTGCCCATTTGTTTGCGGATGATACGGGGTAGCAATGCGGTGGTTAACCCCGTATTTTCTAAGTAGGGCACGGAATTAGGAGTGAATAAAATGACTTCCACCATCACTGATCATGGCCTTTGGTATTCCAAACTAGGAAAAGATGTTCCGCTTAACAAAGTCCATGACAGTCTTATGATCGCATCGGCGGATGGCGACGGCTTTAATTCATTTAGAAACATAGTCTACCGAGACTAGGATGTACTCAAAGCCGTTGGATGGTGGAAAGGGGCCCATAAAATCAATACACCAAATGTCGAGGATCTTGACAATCAAAATGGGCTGGAGGCGCATCATATCTTTTCTGGTCATGGTCCCCAATGTTTGGCAGCGCGAGCAAGTCTTGGCAAAGTTGTGTGCATCCTTAAATAGGGAAGGCCAGTAAAATCCGGACTGCAGAACCTTCATAGCTGTTTTCTTTCCAGAGAAGTGGCCACCACAAGCTTGGTCATGACAGAAAGATAGCACACTCTGAACTTCGTCCTCAAGGATACACCTCCTGATGATCTGGTCGGCACAGAGGCAAAACAACATGGGCTCATCCCGTAAATAGTGCTTGGCCTTGGCCAAGAACCTATCCTGTTGTTGTCTGGACCAGTTGTACGGGGTCTGTTCCACAACCAGGTAGTTGACATAGTCAGCATACCAAGGCAGTTTCTTATCTTTCACAGTTAGAATGTGTTCATCGAGGAAGGTGTCAGATAAAGGCAGGGAGGGTCCAATGTGGTCTGGGTGAAGTTTGGATAAGTGGTCAGCCACCACATTCTTTGATCTGGCTTTGTCGCGGATTTCCAAGTCAAATTCCTGTAAGAGTAGGATCCATCTGATGAGCCTGGGTTTCACATCCCTTTTAGCCAACAGGTGCCGGATGGCTGAATGGTCAGTATAGATGGTCACGTGGGATCCTAGTAGGTAAGGTCGGAATTTCTCAAGTCCGAAGACTACAGCGAGCAATTCTTTCTCTGTGACCGTATAATTTCGTTGGGCCTCGTCCAACATTTTGCTTGCGTAGTAGATCACCACGGGTTTCTTGTCTTGTCTTTGTCCCAGGATAGCACCTATGGAAAAATCTGATGCATCACACATAATCTCAAAGTCCTGGGACCAATCCAGGGGTTGAAGTACAGGTGCTGTGGAAACTAAGTCCCGAAGGGTGTGATAAGCCTGGATGCAATTAGAGGTCATGTGAAATATGGCGTCGTTGGCCAGAAGGTCAGTTAAGGGTTTGGAAAGCTTGGAGAAGTCTTTGTTGAACCTTCGGTAGAAGCCAACATGTCCCAGGAATGAACGGATTTGTCGGACTGAGCTAGGCGAAGGAAGTTTGGAAATCAGATCAACCTTAGCCCAATCCACCTCAATGCCTGATGTAAACATATTTACACTACTTAAGATGTCTATTTATGCATGTTCTTAAGCATAGGATTGCATTTCATGATACAAATATTGCATAACATGCATCATCTTGCATTTAGAGTATGAATAAAATGGAGGCTAATTGTCTCCTTTTATGTGCTTGGATAGGGCAAACATTTTATCGGGGCCTCGGATTAAAGATCCAACCGTATGGATGTGATCAGGGCGACGATTGGAGTTCAACGACTCCAAGATCGCCCTAATCAGACATCCGTAGCATCAGATAGTGATCGGGGAACCCTAGAAGATCAAGGGCCAGGATGGTGAAAATTCGCACTTCAAATGACAAATCCGACCGTACGGATGAATTCAGATCGACGATCGCAGCTCAACGACGCAAAAATCAAGTCAATCCAACATCCGTAGCACCATCTACAACTTCCAGAAGATGGACGGCCAAGATGGCGCCACGTGGCACCATCCCGACCGCCCAAACGACCGCATGAATCTATGAAGGCCCCACACCCGCTCGCTCTTCGCCGTTGGATCTTGATCCAACGGCTGTGGTCAGCCGCGCTTAAAAGTGTCTGCTCGACCTTCCGCGCCTCGTAGCGCAGCGGTCGAGCGCAATTATACGAGCGACGGGCGTGGGTGGGCGTTGGATCTTGATCAGACGGGCGCGCTCGCCCGATAGCATTCACACGTGATTGAACGCGCGGCATGGACGCGCGATCGCACGCGGGCGGGCGTGCAGCGTAGCGGGTGAAGGCGCGACTTAAGCTGTCCGATCTCGCGATCGGACGGTTGAGGATCGCTGAACGTGTGCATGCGTTGCGCGGGCGAGCAGCTGAGCAGGCATGCGTGGGCGCGGGAGCTACGCCCACGTTGGGGGCTTTAGTGACGGATTTATCCGTCACTAAAGACCCCCCATTTATTATTTTGAAGTTGTAATGTCCATTTTGCCCCCACTCCTTGCAACTATAAAAGGAGACCCCCTTCATACGAAATTCTGATCCCTTCCTTCTCTTCTCTACCCCTCCAAAGCTCAAGAGAAGCTTGTCCCACACCCGGGATGCTTCTCGCGAGATAAAGTCCAAATTTTCGTCCCCCTTCGGAAGTGGATCCCACGACGACGACGGCGTGCTGCTTCGTTCCTGTTCTTCTGCTTCGTCCTCCTTCGTCTTGCTTCGTTCTCCTTCGTCCAGGAGTCGTCCCATCCGGTTCGTCCTCCAAGCAACGGTCGAGGAGGATTTCTCTCTCCCTATTCTTTTTACTGCTTTCTAGCATAGATTTTCTACTTTCTAGTGTAGTTTTGTTCGTCCTCCAAGCGACCGTCGAGGAGGACATTTCTCACTCCATTCTTTTAATGCTTTCTAGAGTAAATTTATCGCTTTCTAGTGCAATTGTTTTATGCTTTCTAGTTGTAATGAACAAATCCCCCTAATGATAAATTCTCTATTTATTCTACATCTCATTTTGATTTCTAGGTGTAATATTCTCTCTCTCTCTCTTACCCTCTCTCTCTATTTATTGTAACTAATTAGATAGTTTTAAATTGAATTACTTCGTGATAAATAAAAAGAAACGTGTAGTTTTTAAATCAAATGTCTGCCTCTCTGTATTCGACCCGAAATTTCAATTTTGGTATAAATTTTATTTGTTGAACACGATTTCTTCGCTTTCAAGCTACAACGACAGGTTTTCCAAAACCAAACATGTAAGCGTAGCAATTCGAGCGTTCAACATTTTGGCGCCGTTGCCGGGGAGGCGACGATCTTTGATTTCTCTTCGCGTTTTGTAACTTACAAATCATTTACCTCACTTTTTCTCCTTTCTTATTGTAATTGCAGGTACTCTTTCGAGACAGGCAAAAGCGGTAGATCGGAGTAAAGTGCTGTGGAAGGTTCTGTAAGTTATCCCCCACCCCCCACCTGTTAGATTTCATTCCACAACATAATAATTCAAACATCAATCAACCTAGGTGTTTTTATAAACTCTAAGGTTAGATTGTTTGTTGTTTGACACCCATACTCACCCCAACCCCCACATTAAAAAAAAAAAAAGAAAAATTAAAAAAAAAATCTCACAGAGGTACACAACCTCATCTGATTTTCTAACTCAACCGGTAAACTAATCTTAGGAGCCGGTACACACATCCAAACACATAATCGAGTAGAAATCAGATTAGGTAATCATTTGTGTGCCTAATTAAGTGGTGCATCAGGCCAGTTGTTTGAGTTGTTTGGGCCGTACCACTTCAATTAAATCAATTCATCAAGTAGCTGCCAATTAAGTTCAACTCTTAGGGATTTACCATGCACTCCACATTCTTTTTAAGCTTTAAAGGAAAACAACTTCACCCGTGCTTGCTGTTTGTAACGCTCTCGATCGGGTTTAAAGAGAATGTCACGTTGTAATATAGCCGACAAAGCGTTCAAACAAATAAAGAGTTTTTATTACTCGAAAATCGGAGTATCCGAGGTCGAACACAAGGAGCAATTGAAATTTACTACTAATTTCAAATGTAATTGAACACTCTAATTTACTCAAAAGTTTACTTCAAATGTATTTAAAAAGTAATTCAGGCAAAAGAGTAAAATTGGACGTCTTAAAAGTATTTTCCCTTCTTTGATTATTCTTCTTCTTCTGATATGCTTTCTTTCTGCTGCAGTCTTCACTTGGCCTCTTCTTTCTCTGCAGTCTCTCTTCTCTTTTTCCTTCTGCCTTCTTCTTCGTAGGATCTTCTTCTTCTTCTCTTCTGATCTACAGGTCTTCTTCTTGCCTTGATCTTATTCCTGCCTTGCCTTCTTTCTTCTTGTCTTCTGCGAAGGCTTCTTTCTCTTCTGTCTTCTTCTCAGCAGTCTCTCCTTCTTCCTTCAGATCTCTGCCTCTTCTTCTACTTCTTCTCTTCTTCTTCCTTGCGGCTAAGTCTTTCTTCCTCAACGTTCATCCTGCCTACACAAAGAGCAAAACCTACCCCTTTCCCTCTACCCGAACGTCTCTCTCTCTCTCTCTGCAATTCACTCAAAGGATGCTCTCCCAGAGCCACGGGTAATCGGGTCAGATTTCGCACCCGGGACCAGGAACATCGGCAGGTGGGGTGATGTGCAAGGTGTGCTCAGGATGGGTCGGGTCGGATCCCGCCAGATCCGCGAGGTGAAACCGCGGATGAGGCGAGCGTGGGTCAGGTGAGGGACCTCACCCCTGTGCATTCGGAGGCAACGAGCGTATTACACAAAATCAATTTAAAGCATACCTACGCCTCGTATCTCGTCGATGTGGGACTATCAGGCCTGCCCCGCTATCGCACGCGCCCGTAGAACCTTCGTGCAATCGCCACAGCTGCAGCCTCTGTTAGTGTTGATTACTGGATCAGATGGCTTTGCAGTGCTTGCCCGAATGCGCAGCACCTGAAACCTGGAGCTGCTGACGCCTGGAACTGGCTTGAAGCTTCTTCACCCATCGTCAATGGCGTCAGGGGCTTCGATACTGTCACACTCAAAACAAGCCTCTCGGCTTAATCAGACCAGCTGGGCACCTTCGTCATGGCACGGAGAAGGTGGTGAGCCATGCGGCAGGCCGTGGGATGGCCCAGGCGTGCGTGCCTAGGTCAACCTGTGGCCGGTGGTGTGGGTGTGTTCGGGGGACTGTGGTGGAGGCGTAGAGGGATGATGGATGGGCGGAGAGTGTTCCTTGTGGTGAGGCGGAGCTTAGGAGACGGTTGGCGAGCCGTGTGGAGGGGCGGAATGGTGGGGGCGGCTCGCCGGAGGTCGGTCGGAGGCGAGGAAGATGGAGGTGGTCAGCGATGGTCGAGGGTCAATTAAATGAAACAAAAGGGGGAAAAGAGAGAGGGGAAGATGGAGAACAATTCTAACCTACTTATAGGGATGAAGGGGACGGAGAGGCGGATAGTTGTACCTGCTGTCGCCGGAGAAGAAGCTGCCCAGTGGAGGAGGACGGTGGCGACGACGGGGCTGAGGTGGTGTGCGCGGGTATTGCGCGACGTGGAGGAGAATCAGGAAGATGTCTCTGCCACTGGTTTTGTGGCAGAGCGAAGAGGGAGGGGAGGGGGGGCGCGCCGGAGCTCGCTGGGTCCTTGGCCAGAGAAGAAGAGACGAATTGGAGGTGGACGTCCAGCCAAGTCAAGCTAAAAATGAGCGGCCGGGTTTAGAGGTTCTTTTATAGGCACTGGGCCGTGCTTTCAGAGCGTGGAGGGCACGCCTGTGTCTCTGATGGCTCACCGGAGAAGGAAAGAGGTTAGATACCCAAATCCCTCGTGCATTCGCACGAGAGATTGGGTTCACACCAGAGATTGTGATTGGCCTTAGATGGAAGGAAATTCCTCATAGAATCTCCCTTCCATTTCTAGGAGGGGATCTCTGAGGAATCAGAGAGTAATCCCTCTCTAAACCTCGCCGGAGGTTGGTTCTGCCCTAACAATGGCGGCAGGACCTGATTGCAAAGGTGGCGATGAAATTAGGGGGCTCTCTGCAAGGATTTTCAAAAGATAGGGACCAAATTGTGATTTGGGTGTACTAAATTGCAAAGTAGGTCAAGATGACCTCCCCTTAGGTCAAAATTTTGGTAAAAACCTAATTTGGACCTAAGGAATCCAATGGTGAAGTTGGATTTTAGGTTTGACCTCGTTTTACTAGACATTTTGCGTAAAAACCCAAATTAGGTTACTTAAAGAGCTAGGACCCTAATCTAGGTAAAACTGGGTTCCAAAGGCCAAATTAAGTGTTCTAAACCCTAGAGGATATTTTTCCATGATTTTTAGAGGGTTTACTTGATTTTTATCCTGACCAAAACCTTGTTAATTTAAGCGGCTCTGTTTTAGGGTTACCAAATGTCATTTAATTCGTAGATTGTACATAAACCCATTTCTGATTGACTCAACCCACTTTTTATCTTATTTAGACCATTTGACCTATGTTTTGCCTCTGAGGAATCCCATTTATGTACTGCAATGGTAAAATTGCAGTTTTAACCTTTATTTCATGTTTTCTTCTCAGAGCACTTATTCCTTCATTTAGGCCTTCTTCTAGGTTATGTAGGAGCTTTTATTCTCTTTATTATAGCTAGTTATGGCTCATGATGAGGCTCTCATCACTTGTAAAATCTGGTGTGCCAACGAAACTTGTTTGAAAATACCTAAAGTTGAATCCTAAAAGCTACTAAGCAAGATTTGAATCTTAAAATTCACCACATCAAAATTAATCTTGCTTGAAAATCACTGGTTGTGCACGCACACACGAATCAATTAATCATTAAGGGCAGAACCCATTTAAAGGGCCCATCACATTCCAAATCACATTCAAACCTAGCCCTAAATAAAACAGTGTAGACGTTGGCCTTAAGGATTGAACTCGCTCTTCAGAACTCAGAATGAGATTATTTTCGATTAGTTTGTTTCTATTGTTCAATTTGATGTCTAGCTAGGGGCGCAGAGTCAAACAATCGCGGCTAGGGGGTACACTACGAATCGGAGGCGCAAGCCGAAGGAAGAACCTTCTCCCCAGTCCCTCCTTCTAACTGGTTGGATTGAACAGACAGAAGTAGATCAAATCGTTCCTTTATCTCAAGACGGGTTTTGGGAGTCTGTAGGTCTGTAGGCTAACCCATTTAAGGACAGGTTTGATTGTTTGTATTGCAGGGCACCTTTCTTCCTCCCGTGTCTCATGAATCCTTCCACATATTTCACGCATTCCCGTTGTTTCCCTCCTGTTGTAAATTATCCTCAACATGACGATTATCCCAACTCGTACTATAATCAACCATCAGTTAGTTGGGATAATTTGGATTGGGGATACAGTTCCAAACCCTCGTGTTTAGGGTCAAACCCTGAACACTTTGATTTTGATTTCTATCCTTCTCAGAGCTACATCGATTATAGATCGTCTTCCTTTCATGAACAACCTTATACGATCTACAATCAAGAAGGATACACCGATCCTTACCCATCCTCTGATTTCACTGCCTTTAGGTCATCACCATCTTTTTAACAATCTGAAATGACCTATTATCAGGAAGGGTATAACGAATCTCAATTTGTTAATTCCCCTGCATTGAGCCTAAACCCGCCCAACCCTGAACCAACTCATTTGGTTTAGAAGTTCAGCCAACACCTTGCATTGAGAGATTGGAGCCCCTGATTGAAATGATTGATGATTTAAACAAGTCTTTGTTGGATTGGCTCCAGGATGTTAAGGATAAGAACCCGGGTGAGTTTTTACTTGGGAAATTAGTGAAATTGAGGATGAGATTCGTGGTTGCTTTGATTCAATCATGGGATGATTCCCAGGATAAGCCCTCTTCAGGAAAGCCAATGACAGAACCCGCTTAGGCACTTGTTGAGGGGGACATGTGTTATGACCAGATTGAAATAAAGAAACCAATTAAGTATGATACGATTTATTCACCTAAGATCCATAAGCCGGGTTACGAGGAAACGTATGTCTCCTTGGAACAGAAAGTGACAAATGATTTTGGGACATACATTGATACGGATCCTGATTTCTTTGATGGTGAAGATTCAAGTTGCGAAGTCTCACGCGAGTTTTCTGAACATGATTTCAGTGAGACGATTGGGCTTGAGGAATCTGATAGATCATTTAATAGCCCAATAACTGAGGAAACTGATCTTATTAGGGCACACATTACGGATCCAAAATCGCATTTTCTGAAGGAATCAATTCAAGGCCCTGATTATCAGTTACACCCTGTTGAGCTTATTGATGATTCTAATTCTGAGACAACTAGGCCCAAGTCAATTTTGATTCTGCCACATCATTTAGACTTGGAGATTTCAGACGGGGTGATGAATATACAAGAGGTCCTGGAATTTGATATGCTGAATGAGGAGGATAGGAGCTGGGAAGTTCTGATTTGGGAAGTTAATTTTGGAGGAAATGGTAGATTGAGTCGAAGGGTTCCTTTTAAGCTGAAACCATCAAATCAGAACCCTTACGACATTTGTTTTGAGGATGTTCAACCCAAGCACACATTCAACGATTATCCTTTTGAGCTTCAATTCTCTGTAACCCGAATTTTTCGTCTTGGGTTGCATCCTCATAAATCGCAGGCCCGACCCTGCTTGCATTCTGATTCTAGGTTTTGGGTAATTTTTATCCAGAACCTAAGATATTCTCGACTATGGGGGATGGGTCTGCACCACAATCTGGTCCACATCTGTGGACCTCTGTTGACAGGTCAGCGGATTCTTCTGTTTATTTTAATTCTGACCTGCACTTCTGAATTCTTCATTTCTTTTCTTTGTATAGTGTGCCTAGCTGAAGGCACTAAACTCAGCACATATACGGTTCTTTTTCATATTCATCTCGGAGCAGACCTAACATTCACGCAATTCAGGTGCTTTCTTCGCTTTTCCACTCTGTTTTATGTCTTTTTAATATAATGAGGACATTGCATTAGATAGGCATGTGGGGGGTGGATATCCATCTCTGAATTCATTCGTCAACTCCGTAGATTTGTTTTATTTTCTTTTATATATAAAAAAAATTCAGAATTAGGAAGGAGAATTTGGGTTCAAGAAAATTTTCAATCTTAGGAAATACTACATTAAGATCTAAACACAAAGACCCTTCAGGTCTTTGGACTTAATTAGCCCGTGTATCCACTAAAATGTGGATTTGTTTTTTGAGTTCTCGCCAACCTAAATTTTATTTTAATTGGATTAAATAAGTTTGGGGTGATAAGTACACGACTTATCAACTCGCCCTCTGATTTGAGGGAATTTTGAGTCGTAAGCATCTACACATTTTCTTTGCACAGACTCGTTGTTCGGCGATTTTAACGGAAATTGGGTAGCTAATGAACCTTCTAGGGTGATATGGCTGGCAAGTTATCGTGGGTAACAGCCCATAGGTAGGTTGTCCAGAGCCCAGTCACTTGACCTTTCTCTTTTTGCTGCCTTTAGGTAAATCTTAGACCAGGGAAGCCACCTACTTAAAAAAAAAAAGAAAAGAAAAAAAAATCAAAAAGAAAAGGAGAAAAGAAAAAAAATAAATAAATAAGCCACACTTCGCTGCATGAGTATGGCTGGCAAGTTGTTGGTGGTAACAGCTCATCGACCGGTTGTCCAGAACCCAGCTCAGTAAATGCACTAAAAATTCCTAAAACACTTAGGAAGAAGCGGAGAAGTAGAATAAATCGAGGAGATATACACTGGATTCACCCTTGTGTTGACCCCATAAAAAAAAATAAAAGTAGGGAGAAAGCTACCTGTTGTAAAGATACACCTTTAGGAAGAATTCTTTTTGAGGTCACCTAGAGGCGTAGAAATCCGAAGTCCATTTTAATTGCCGGTCAACGAGTCTATCACAATCACAATAAGATGCTTAAAACTTAGGGTTCTCATCAAATCTTGGGTGAGTTGAATGGCCGTAGAAAGCCACTCTTAAACCCTAAAATTTGAAAATTCAACAAAAAAAAAATAGAAAAGAGAAAAAGAAAATTTTCCTTTAATAAGGCGAGGGCTTGAGGTGGCCTGCATTTTGGCTGATACTCGGGTACTGTTGTGTCTTTGAAAGTTCAGTTCCTAAGTAGACAATTTCTTAATGATTGAAAATAACTCAGGTCCAAATAATCCAACCTAATTCTTTTATAAATAGCATATAGTTTTTGCTAGGGATTAGCAAAAGATAGGCATGGGGGTATGATGTAAACACATTTACACTACTTAAAATGTCTATTTATGCATGTTCTTCAGCATAGGATTGCATTTCATGATATAAATATTGCATAACATGCATCATCTTGCATTTAGAGTTGTTTGAATAAAATGGAGGTTAATTATCTCCTTTTATGTGCTTGGATAGGGCAAACATTTTATCGGGGCCTCGGATCAACGATCCAACCGTATGGATGTGATCAGAGCGACGATTGGGGTTCAACGACTCCAAGATCGCCCTAATCAGGCATTCGTAGCATCAGATAGTGATCTGGGAACCCAAGAAGATCAAGGGCCAAGATGGTGTAAATCTGTACTTCAAATGACAAATCCGACTGCACGGATGAATTCGGATCGACGATCGCAGCCCAACGATGCAAAAATAAAGTCAATCCGACATCCGTGGCACCATCTACAACTTCCAGAAGATGGACGGACAAGATGGTGCCACGTGGCGCCATCTTGACCGCCCAAACGGCCGCATGCAACCTCTGAAGATCCCACACCCTCTCGCTCTCCACTGTTGGATCTTGATCCAACGGCTGTGGTCAGCCGCGCTTAAAAGCGTCCGCTTGACCATCTGCGCCTCGTAGCGCAGCGGTCGAGCGCCCTTACGCGAGCGACGGGCGCGAGTTCAAGCCGCAGTAAAGGGCTGGAAGGCGCGGGCGATCGGGCGCGGGCAGGCGTTGGATCTTGATCGGACGGCCGCGCACGCCCGATAGCGTTCACGCGCAATTTAACGCGTGGCATGGGCGCGCGATCGCACGCGGGTGGGTACGCAGCGCAGCGAGTGAAGGCGCGACTTAAGCCGTCCGATCTCGTGATCGGACGGCTAAGGATCGCTGAACGTGTGCATGCGTTGCACGGGCGAGTAGCTGAGCAGGCATGCGCAGGCGAGCAGCTGAGCAGGCATGCGCAGGCGAGCAGCTGAGCAGGCGTGCGTGGGAGCGGGAGGTACGCCCACGTTGGGGGCTTTAGTGACGGATTTATCCGTCACTAAAGACCCCTCATTTATTATTTTGAAGTTGTAATGTCCATTTTGTGCCCACTCCTTGCAACTATAAAAGGAGACCCCCTCCATACGAAATTCTGATCCCTTCCTTCTCTTCTCTACCCCTCCAAAGCTCAAGAGAAGCTTGTCCCACACCCAGCATGCTTCTCGCGAGATAAAGTCCAAATTTTTGTCCCCCTTCGGACGTGGATCCATTCCTGTTCTTCTGCTTCATCCTGCTTCGTTCTCCTTAGTCCAGGCGTCATCCCGTCTGGCTCGTCCTCCAAGCAACTGTCGAGGAAGATTTCTCTCTCCCTATTCTTTTTACTGCTTTCTAGTGTATATTTACTGCTTTCTAGTGTAGTTCTGCTCGTCCTCCAAGCGACCATCGAGGAGGACATTTCTCTCTCCATTCTTTTAATGCTTTCTAGAGTAAATTTATCGCTTTCTAGTGCAATTATTTTGTGCTTTCTAGTTGTAATGAACAAATCCCCCTAATGATAAATTCTCTGTTTATTCTACATCTCATTTTGATTTCTAGGTGTAATATTCTCTCTCTCTCTTCTATTTATTGTAAATAATTAGATAGTTTTAAATTGAATTACTTCGTGACAAATAAAAAGAAACGCGTAGTTTTTAAATCAAATGTCTGCCTCCCTGTGTTCGACCTGGAATTTCAATTTCAGTATAAATTTTATTTGTTGAACACGAATTCTTCGCTTTCGAACTACAACGACAGGTTTTCTAAAATCGAACATGTTAGCGTAGCGATTCGCACGTTCAACATTTTGTGCATTAGATTCAAAATGTTGAACGCTCGAATTACTACGCTTACGTGTTTGGTTTTGGAAAACCTGTCGTTGTAGCTTCAAAGCGAAGAATTCATGTTCAACAAATAAAATTTATACCGAAATTGAAATTCCAGGTCGAACACAGGGAGGCGGACGTTTGATTTAAAAACTACGCGTTTCTTTTTATTTGTCACCAAGTAATTCAATTTAAAACTATCTAATTAGTTACAATAAATAGAAGAGAGAGAGAGGGTAAGAGAGAGAGAATATTACACCTAGAAATCAAAATGAGATGTAGAATAAACAGAGAATTTATCATTAGGGGGATTTGTTCATTACAACTAGAAAGCATAAAACAATTGCACTAGAAAGCGATAAATTTACTCTAGAAAGCATTAAAAGAATGGAGGGAGAAATGTCTTCCTCGACGGTCGCTTGGAGGATGAACAAAACTACACTAGAAAGCAGTAAATCTATGCTAGAAAGCAGTAAAAAGAATAGGGAGAGAGAAATCCTCCTTGACGGTGGCTTGGAGGACGAGCCAGACGGGATGACGCCCGGACGAAGGAGAATGAAGCAGGACGAAGGAGGACGAAGTAGAAGAATGGGAACGGAGCAACACGCCGTCGTCGTCGCGAGATCCACTTCCGAAGGGGGACGAAATTTGGACTTTATCTCGCGAGAAGCATCCCGGGTGTGGGACAAGCTTCTCTTGAGCTTTGGAGGGATAGAGAAGAGAAGGAAGGGATCAGAATTTCGTATGGAGGGGGTCTCCTTTTATAGTTGCAAGGAGTGGGGACAAAATGGACATTACAACTTCAAAATAATAAATGAGGGGTCTTTAGTGACGGATAAATCCGTCACTAAAGCCCCCAACGTGGGAGTAGCTCCCGCGCCCACGCACGCCTGCTCAGCTGCTCGCCCGCGCAACGCATGCACACGTTCAGGGATCCTCAGCCGTCCGATCGCGAGATCGGATGGCATAAGTCGCGCCTTCACCTGCTGCGCTGCGCGCCCGCCCGCGTGCGATCGCGCGTCCATGCCGCGCGTTCAATCGCGTGTGAACGCTGTCGGGAGTGCACGGTCGTCCAATCAAGATCCAACACCCGCACGCGCCTAATCGCCCGCGCCTTCCAGCCCTTCGCTGCTGCTCGAACCCGCGCCCGCCGCTCGCTTAAGCGCGCTCGACCGCTGTGCTACGAGGGGCAGATGGTCGAGCGGACGCTTTTAAGCGTGGCTGACCACAGCCGTTCGATCAAGATCCAACGGCGGAGAGCGAGCGGGTGCGGGGCCTTCAGAGATTCATGCGGCCATTTGGGCGGCTGGGATGGCGCCATGTGGCGCCATCTTGGCCGTCCATCTTCTGGAAGTTGTAGATGGTGCCACGGATGTCGGATTGACTTGATTTTTGCGTCGTTGGGATGTTTTCATTGATCCGAATTCATCCGTGCGGTCGGATTTGTCATTTGAAGTGTGGATTTGCACCATGCTGGCCCTTGATCTTCTAGGGTTCCCCGATCACTATCTAATGCTACGGATGTCTGATTAGGGCGATCTTAGAGTCGTTAACTGCAATCGTCGCCCTGATCACATCCATATGGTTGGATCTTTGATCCGAGGCCTCGATAAAATGTTTGCCCTGTCCAAGCACATAAAAGGGGACAATTAACCTCCATTTTATTCAAACTGCTCTAAATGTAAGATGATGCATGTTATGCAATATTTATATCACGAAATGCAATCCTATGCTTAAGAACATGCATAAATAGACATCTTAAGTAGTGTAAATGTGTTTACATCATACCCCCATGACTATCTTTTGCTAGTCCCTAGCAAAAACTATTTGCTATTTATAAAAGAATTAGGTTGGATTATTTGGACCTGAGTTATTTTCAATCATTAAGAAATTGTCTACCTAGGAACTGAACTTTCAAGGATACAACAGTGCCCGGGTATCAGCCAAAATGCAGACCGTCTCAAGCCTCGCCTTATTCAAAGAAAAATTTCTTTTTCTTTTTACTCTTTTCTAATTTTTTTTGGATTTTCAAATTTTAGGGTTTAAGAGTGGCTTTCTACGGCCATTCAACTCACCCAAGATTTGATGAGAACCCTAAGCTTTAAGCATCTTATTGTGATTGTGATAGACTCGTTGACCGGTAATTAAAACGGACTTCGGATTTCTACGCCTCTAGGTGACCTCAAAAAGACTTCTGCCTAAAGGTGTATCTTTACAACCGGTAGCTTTCTCCCTACTTTTATTTTTTACGGGGTCAACACAAGGGTGAATCTAGTGTATATCTCCCCGATTTATTCTACTTCTCCGCTTCTTCCTAAGTGTTTTGGAAATGTTTAGTGCATTTGCTGAGCTGGGTTCTGGACAACCGGTCGATGAGCTGTTACCACCAACTTGCCAGCCATACTCGTGCGGTGAAGTGTGGCTTATTTCTTTTTGTTCTTTTCTCCTTTTCTTTTTGATTTTTTTTCTTTTTTCTTTTGTTTTTTTTTTAAGTAGGTGGCTTCCCTGGTCTAAGATTTATCTAAAGGTAGCAAAAAGAGAAAGGTCCAGTGATTGGGCTCTGGGCAACCTACCTACGGGCTATTACCCATGATAACTTACCAGCCATATCACCCTAGAAGGTTCATTAGCTACCCAATTTCCATTAAAATCGTCGAACAACGAGTTAGTGCAAAGAAAGTGTGTATATGCTTAAGACTCAAAATTCCCTTAAATCAGAGGGCGGGTTGATAAGTCGTGTACTTATCACCCAAACTTATTTACTCCAATTAAAATAAAATTCAGGTTAGCGAGAACTCGAAAAACAAATCCACATTTTAGTGGATACACGGGCTGATTAAGTCCAAAGACCTGAAGGGTCTTTGTGTTCAGATCTTAATGTAGTATTTCCTAAGATTGAAAATTTTCTTAAACCCAAATTCTCTTTCCTAATACCGATTTTCTTTTTTTTAATAAAAGAAAATAAAACAAATCTACAGAGCTGACGAATGAATTCAGAGATAAATATCCACCCCCCATGCCTATATAATGCAATGTCCTCATTGTATTAAAAAGACATGAACAGAGTGGAAAAGCGTAGAAAGCACCTGATTGCGTGAATGTCAAGTCCGCTCCGAGATGACAACGAAAAAGAACTGTATATGTGCTGAGTTTAGTGCCTTCAGCTAGGCACACTATACAAAGAAAAGAAATGAAGAATTCACAAGTGCAGGTCAGAATTAAAATAAACAGAAGAATCCTCCGACCTATCAACAGCGGTCCACATATGTGGACCAGATTGTGGTGCAAACCCATCCCCCATAATAGAGAATATCTTAGGTTCTGGATAAAAATTACCCAAAACCTAAAATCAGAATGCAAGCGGGGTCGGGCCTGTGATTTATGAGGATGCAACCCAAGGCCAAAAAGTCGGGTTACAGAGAATTGAAGTTCAAAAGGATAATCGTTGAATGTGTGCTTGAGTTTGACATCCTCGAAACAAATGTCGTAAGGGTTCTGATTTGATGGTTTCACCTTAAAAGGAACCCTTCGACTCAATCTTCCATTTCCTCCAAAATTAACTTCCCAAATCAGAACTCCCCAGCTCCTATCCTCCTCATTCCGAATGTTGAATTCTAGGACCTCTTGTATATTAATCACCCCATCTGAAATCTCCAAGTCTAAATGATGTGCCAGAATCAAAATTGACTTGGGTCTAATTATCTCAGAATTGGAATCATCAATAAGCTCAACGGGGTCTAACTAACAATCAGGGCATTAAATTGAATCCTCTAGAAAATGTAATTCTGGATCCGTAATGTGTGCCCTAACATCAGTTTCCTCAATTATTGGGCTATCAAATGATCTATCAGATTCCTCAGGCCCATTCGTCTCATAGAAATCGTGTTCAGAAAACTCGCGTGAGACTTCGCAACTTGAATCTTCACCATCAAAGAAATCAGGATCCGTATCAATGTATGTCCCAAAATCATTTGTCACTTTCTGTTACAAGGAGACATACGTTTCCTCGTAACCCGGCTCAGGGATCTTAGGTGAAGAAATCAAATCATCCTTAATTGGTTGCTTTAATTCAATCTGGTCATAACACATGTCCCCCTCAATAGGTGCCTGAGTGGATTCTGTCATTGGCTTTCCTGAAGAGGGTTTATCCTGGGAATCATCCCATGATTGAATCAAAGCAACCACGAATCTCATCCTCAATTTCGCTAATTTCCCAAGTAAAAACTCACCCGGGTTCTTATCCTTAACATCCTGGAGCCAATCCAACAAAGACTTGTTTAAATCATCAATCATTTCAATCAGGGGCTCCAATCTCTCAATGCAAGGTGTTGGCTGAACTTCTAAAGATTGAATAATATTCCTCAAGTTAGCCAGAACCTTATCTTGAACCTGGTTAACCTGAACCAAATGAGTTGGTTCAGGGTTGGGCGGGTTTGGGCTCAATGCAGGGGAATTAACGAATTGAGATTCGTTATACCCTTCCTGATAATAGATCATTTCAGATTGTTGAAAAGATGGTGATGACCTAAAGGCAGTGAAATTAGAGGATGGGTAAGGATCGGTGTATCCTTCTTGATTGTAGATCGTATAAGGTTGTTCATGAAAGGAAGACGATCTATAATCGATGTAGCTCTGAGAAGGATAGAAATCAGAATCAAAGTATTCAGGGTTAGACCCTAAACACAGGGGTCCGGAACTGTATCCCCAATCCAAATTATCCCAACTAACTGATGGTTGATTATAGTACGAGTTGGGATAATCGTCATGTTGAGGATAATTCACAACAGGAGGGAAACAACAGGAATGCGTGAAATATGTGGAAGGATTCATGAGACACGGGAGGAAGAAAGGTGCCCTGCAATACAAACAATCAAACCTGTCCTTAAATGGGTTAGCCTACAGACCTACAGACTCCCAAAACCCGTCTTGAGATAAAGGAACGATTTGATCTACTTCTGTCTGTTCAATCCAACCAGTTAGAAGGAGGGACTGGGGAGAAGGTTCTTCCTTCGGCTTGCGCCTCTGGTTCCTAGTGTACCCCCCAGCCGCGATCATTTGACTCTGCTCCCCTAGCTAGACATCAAATTGAACAGTAGAAATAGACTAATCGAAAATAATCTCGTTCTGGGTTCTGAAGAGCGAGTCTAATCCTTAAGGCCAACGTCTACTTTATTTTATTTAGGGCTAGGTTTGAATGTGCTTTGGAATGTGATGGGCCCTTTAAATGGGTTGTGCCCTTAATGATTGATTGATTCGTGTGTGCGTGCACAACCAGTGGTTTTCAAGCAAGATTATTTTTGATGTGGTGAATTTTAAGGTTAAAATCTTGCTTAGTAGCTTTTAGGATTCAACTTTAGGTATTTTCAAACAAGTTTCATTGGCATACCAGGTTTTACAAGCGCAGGTGAAGATGTTTTCCTTTGAAGCTTAAAAAGAATGTGGTGTGCCTGGTAAATCCCTAAGAGTTAAACCTAATTGGCAGCTAGTTGATGAGTTGATTTTAATTGAAGTGGTGCAGCCCAATCAACTCAAACAATTGGCCACAAATGCACCACTAAGTTAGGCACACAAATATGGTTAACCTAGAATGATTTCTACTCTTTTATGTGTTGCTTTATGTGTACCGGTTCCACAGATCAGAACCTGGTTGAGTAGAAACAAATCAATTTGGTTAAGTGCCTTTGAATGTGGGTGTACATTGTGTGTTAGTTTAAAATTGCCCCACAAAATTATCTTTTTGTTTTTTTTATATAAATGAAGGTGGAATGAATGTGAGTGAGAATCCAAACAATCAAACTATTCCTAAGATTTATGCAAACACCTAGGTTAATTGGAATTTGGATTTAATGTGGCGAATGAAATCTATGGAGGGGGAAAGAATGGGGGATAATTTACAAAACCTTCCATAGCACTTTACTCCAATCTACCGCTTTTGCTCGTCTCAAAAGAGTACCTGCAATTACAATAAGAGAGGAGAAAAGTGAGGTAAATGATTTGTAAGTTACAAAATGCGAAGAGAAATCAAAGATCGTCGCCTCCCCGGCAACGGACCAAAATGTTGAACGTGCGAATCGCTATGCTAACGTGTTCGATTTTAGAAAACCTGTTGTTGTAGTTCAAAAGCGACGAATTCGTGTTCAACAAATAAAATTTATATCAAAATTGAAATTCCGGGTCGAACACAGGGAGGCGGATGTTTGATTTAAAAACTACGCCTTTCTTTTTATTTGTCACGAAGTAATTCAATTTAAAGCTATCTAATTATTTACAATAAATAGAAGAGAGAGAGAGAGAGGGTAAGAGAGAGAGAGAATATTACACATAGAAATCAAAATGAGATGTAGAATAAACAAAGAATTTATCATTAGGGGGATTTGTTCATTACAACTAGAAAGCATAAAACAATTGCACTAGAAAGAGATAAATTTACTCTAGAAAGCATTAAAAGAATGGAGGGAGAAATGTCCTCGATGGTCGCTTGGAGGACGAGCAGAACTATACTAGAAAGCAGTAAAAAGAATAGGGAGAGAGAAATCCTCCTCGACGGTTGCTTGGAGGACGAGCCGGACAGGACGACGCCTGGACGAAGGAGAATGAAGCAGGATGGAGGACGAAGCAGAACAACGGGAATGGAGCAGCACGCCGTCGTCGTCGCGGGATCCACTTCCGAAGGGGGACGAAAATTTGGACTTTATCTCGCGAGAAGCATCCCAGGTGTGGGACAAGCTTCTCTTGAGCTTTGGAGGGGTAGAGAAGAGAAGGAAGGGATGAGAATTTCGTATGGAGGGGGTCTCCTTTTATAGTTGCAAGGAGTGGGGGCAAAATGGACATTACAACTTCAAAATAATAAATAAGGGGTCTTTAGTGACGGATAAATCCGTCACTAAAGCCCCAACGTGGGCGTAGCTCCAACGCCCACGCACGCCTGCTCAGCTGCTCGCCCGCGCAACTCATGCACACGTTCAGCGATCCTTAGCCGTCCGATCGCGAGATCGGACGGCTTAAGTCGCGCCTTCACCCGCTGCGCTGCACGCCCGCCCGCGTGCGATCGCGCGTCCATGCCGCGCGGTCAATCGCGCGTGAACGCTATCGGGTGTGCGTGGCCATCCGATCAAGATGCAACGCCGGCCCGCGCCCGATAGCCCGCGCCTTCCAGCCCTTCGCTACTGCTCGAACACGCGCCCACTGCTCGCGTAAGCACGCTCGACTGCTGCGCTACGAGGTGCGGATGGTCGAGCGGACGCTTTTAAGCGTGGCTGACCACAGTCGTTGGATCAAGATCCAACGGCGGAGGGCGAGCGGGTGCGGGATCTTCAGAGGTTGCATGCGGCCGTTTGGGAGGTCGAGATGGCGCCTTCTTGGTCGTCCATCTTCTGGAAGTTGTGGATGGTGCCACGGATGTCAGATTAACTCGATTTTGCATCGTTGGGCTGCGATCGTCGATCCGAATTCATCCGTGTAGTCGGATTTGTCATTTGCAGTATGGATTTACACCATCTTGGCCCTTGATCTTCTAGGGTTCCCGATCACTATCTGATGCTACGGATGCCTGATTAGGGCGATCTTGGGGTCGTTGAACTCCAATCGTCACCCTGATCACATCCATACGGTTGGATCTTTGATTCGAGGCCCTGATAAAATATTTTCCCTGTCCAAGCACATAAAAGGAGACAATTAACCTCCATTTTATTCAAACTACTCTAAATGCAAGATGATGCATTTTATGTAATATTTATATCATGAAATGCAATCCTATGCTTAAGAACATGCATAAATAGACATTTTAAGTAGTGTAAATGTGTTTACATCAATGCCCCTATGCAATATGATGTGACCGAGGACGATTCCTTCTTGAACCATAAAATGGCTCTTTTCCCAACTTAACACCAAATTAACCTCGATACATTGTTTCAGGATTTTCTCCAAGTTGCTCAAACAATGGTCGAATGAATTCCCAAATACAGAGAAATCATCCATAAAGACCTCCAGGTATTCACCCACCATTTCTGAGAAAATGGCTAGCATGCAATGCTGAAAGGTAGCAGGTGAGTTGCATAACCCGAACGACATTCGACGGAATGCAAACGTGCCGTACGGGCAAGTGAATGTGGTCTTCTCTTGATCTTCAGGAGCAATTGCGACTTGGTTATATCCTGAAAATCCATCCAAGAAGCAAAAATACTTTTGCCCTGCCAATCTTTCAAGGATCTGGTCAATGAATGGCAAGGGGAAATGATCTTTCTTGGTTGCTTCATTGAGCTTCCTGTAATCAATACACACCCGCCATGCGGTGGTGGTGCAGGTGGGGATGGATTCGCCCTACTCATTGGAAACAACGGTGAGCCCGGCTTTCTTTGGAACTACTTGAGTGGGGCTTACCCGGGGGCTATCAGAGATGGGATAGATGATGTCGGTGTCAAGCCACTTGATAATTTCTTTCTTAACGACCTTCTGCATGTTTGGGTTTAAGCGTCTCTGCATCTGGCAGGAGGGTCATGCCTTGTCTTCCAGGTAAATCTTATGTGTGCAATAGGTGGGGCTAATTCCTCTCAAGTTTGAAATGGTCAATCCAATGGCAGCCCGATGTTTCGAAAGGGTCGCAGTCAACCTGAGTTCCTGATCCTGGGTTAGATGAGAGTTAATAATCACAAGGAAGGTCTGGTCAGGTCCCAGGAAGACATACTTGAGATTCTTAGGTAGTGGCTTTAGTTCGGGTGCGGGTGGAACAACAGTTGAAGGGAAAGGGAAAGGCGGGAGTTGATCGACATTAATCTCCTCAAATGGGGTTGTTTGATGGTAATCAGCCTTACAGAGGTCCATGGGTAGAGATGGTGACGGGTCAGCACAGTCATTACAAGATTGGTGGTCTGAAATAGAACTAAGGGTGAGGCATTCTCGACCAAAGGTTCCACAGGATCATGTTCCTCAACACAATCCCAATCAAAAGACTTTGTCACCCGGAAGATATCCAACTGCATTTTCTTGTCTCCGAAGGTGATTTCCATACATCCCATGTCACAATCAATGTTTGCCTTAGCTGTAGCTAAGAAAGGTCTGCCTAAGATTATGGGTGCATTCTATAGTTTTTCAGGGACTTCCATGTCGAGCACCAAGAAGTCAACCGGGAAATAGAAGTCCTTGACCCGCACAATCACGTCCTTGACAACCCCCTTCGGGGTCTTCACAGATCTATCAGCTAGCTGGATGGTGACAGGTGTGGGTGTCAACTCTCCGAAACCAAATTGGTGGTACAGGGTTGTTGGAATCAAATTGATGGAAGCACCTAAGTCCAGGAGCGCTCTATCAAATGTCATGTCCCCGATATTGCAGGATATCAGGGGTGCCCCTGGGTCAGTTCATTTGAGCAGAAGGTTGCTTGATATTACGGAACTTGCTTGCTTGGAGAGCACAACCTTCCTAAGTGCTTGAGGTCTTGGCTTACGTTTGGATATTACGGAACTTGGTGTAAGCCGGGATGTGCTTAACTGCTTCGAGGAGCAGAATATTAATCTGAACCTACTTAAAGATCTCCAAAAGCTCCTCAGTTTCCACAACACTTTTCTTCTTCTTGATTGCCTCCAAGGCCTTGGGGTAGGGTGTCTAAACATGGATAGGATCTGTTTCTAGGTCCTTGGGTTTTTCCAGTGCCTCTTCTAAGTTGGGTATTTTAGCTGGTGAAGTCTCGGGAGAGTCAGCCATTTGGGATCCTGGGTTTTGGTGCTGCTTCTCAAGGTTACCGTATTCGTAGAGGCATTGGGACCATGGGTTGATCCTTGAGAAGACGAGGATGAAGAAGCACCAAACCTAGGGGGTGTTTATGAGGATGACTGGACCATGTGAACCTGCTTGGGATTGCCCTAGAACCCTTGCGAATTAGGGCCTCTGTTAATTACGTTTCGCGGGTTCGGTTGTGGCTGGGAAGGTAGGGATCCTTGTTGTTTACAGTCCAATAGTTGGCTTAACTGTCCCTTTACTAAGGCCATTTCCTCTTAATGTTTCTGGTTCATTTTAGCCATCATCTTTATCAGGGTGTCCATTTGGTTCTGCGGGGGAGGGGCCACCCTATTCTGATTGTATGGGGGTCTAACTGGTGGCCCTTGCTGATAGGGGGCAAGTTTGGTTGCTGGTTTGGCCTGGGCTGGTTCTGGAATTGAGGTGGTTTCTGGTTTGTCCAACCAAAGTTGGGGTGATTACGCCAGCCAGTGTCGTAAGTGTTGGAGAAAGGGTCAGGTTTAGCATAACCTTGGATAGCTTGCACATCTTCAAGGATAGTAGATATCGATGGGGAGGGAAGAGAGTAATCAAGGGTTGAGGGAGTAAAGGTCCCTCCCTGGAACGTGGTCAGGGGTTGTTCCACGTTCAGTTGGCTCAAGGGCTAGACCAGGTCAACATTGTGAGCTCCCTTTGCTAGGGAGAAGGTCTGTAATGGGTTCCTGGTCTGGCTTAGTAGCTCATCAATCTTTTTATCCACCAATTCCACTTGATCTAGTTTCTTGGCAATGATGTCCATGTCAATCATTCTAGAATTTGCTTGTACCTCATAAATCCCTCCACGGGGTTGACTGGATCGGTTAAACTAGGTCATGGAGGCATTGTTGAGCGAATTTTCGCTCATAGACTCAAAGAGCTCAGATGCGCTCTCCTCGTCTTTGTTCATGAAGTTCGCCTTGCATGAGGCATCTACAAAGTTCCGTAGGTTGCTGTCCAGGCCGTGGTAGAAGCTCTGGGCCAATTGCCACCTTGGTACTTCGTGGTGTGGGCATTTCCTCAAGAGTTCATTAAATCTTTCCCACGCCTCATGGAACTGTTTCCCACCCTGGAGTGTAAAGGTAGTAATGGCTCTTATGAGGGCATTGGTCTTTCCTATGGGGAAGAATTTCTTTAGAAATGCATGCCTTAGTTCTTCCCAGGTGGTGATGGGTCTACCTAGGGTTCTAAGCTAGTGAGAAGCCTTGTCTCTTAGTGAGAAAGGGAACATCTTAATCAAAACAATGTCAAGGCTAATGTTCCTAGGTTTCACAGTTCGGGCTATCCGGTCAAGATCCTCTAGGTGCTGGAAGGGGTCTTCATTTGAGCTTCCATGGAAGTGGCTCTGAATCAGACTCAAAACATTTGGTTTTAGTTCAAAATCATCTCCCCCTTCGGGGATCCTAAGGTGTGGCTCGACTCTAATAGCGGAAGGATTGTAGAAATCGTGGAGGGGCCTCGGTTGATCTTGGAATGGTGGTAGATCAACTGGCAGTTGCCCTTGTGGGCCTTGGAAAGGTGGTGGTGGTTGTCCTTGTGGGTTTTGCAACCGGTGTATGGCTTGCATGATAGTGTGGATCTGTTGCTGCTGAAGCTGATGGTTTGCATTAATCTGGGCTTGGATGATAGCCATTGTGTCTGGTGGGGGTTGGTCCTTAACCTCATCTACCCTAAGTTCAGCCATGTTTCTAGTAGAATCAAGTCGCCTTGATTCCCGTCCCAAAACAAACAACTCAGGATGCAGTGAGCGTCTCCGTGCATACACTAGAGAAGAACAGGAGGGGATGCGGAGAGCGACAGATGCGAGAAGTGTGTGTTCAACCAAGCAAACAAGCCTAGTCCTTATGGTGTATTCCTTAGGGGACCTAGAAATCTCCAAAAGGGTGATTAAGTCCGTAAGCACTAGACTCCCCTTCCCAAAGCTAATCTGGCCAGGTTGATTACGAGGGGATTGCAGGGAAGGTTCTTCCTTTGGCTTACGCTACCAGTTCCATAGACCCCACAACCGCGGTCGTTTGACGCTGCCCCACAGCCTAGTCACTAGATTCTACTAAGGAAATGAAAGCCAAGTGCCTAGCGAACAAAACCCCGCCTCTCAAGACTTAACCCAGTCCTGCCTAGGGCACGTCTACTCTATTTTAAAAGGGCTAGGATAGTGCTTGCGCTAGGGTTATGTGGTGAGGCGTTGATTGGGGTAGTGCCTCTTAGTTTTCCACTTTCAGTGTGTGTGCTCCTATCAAGACATGGTTTTCAAGCAAGGATTGTTTTAGATGTGGTGTCCTTTAATGTTTTATCCTTACTTTAGTGTCTTTTAGGATTGACGTGTCTTAATGTTTTCAGACAAGTTTCAGTGGGTACATCAAGTTTTGCACACAATTCGGTGAAAATAGATTTCCTTTTATTGTGTAGAGGCTCTAAAACCCTAATATACTCGTCCTAATGATCATGCAGCTTCTATTAGATGAGTCATTTTTAGGATTGAGTGGTGCGGCCCAAGTCAATTCACGGTGGCTTCGCAAACACCACTTAAAAAGAGAAAGAAAAGAATACTCCCAGAATTTATTCAGAATGTTACAGTGTATTTTTTGTTGGGTGATGTGTTAATGATGCGGGTCAGGCAATCATACACCATGCCAATTATTTTCAGTTTTACAATTTTTTTAGGTTTTTAAGCAAGCAAACAACCATGAGTGAAGAAATACTCACGATCGGTTCATGTTGCACTTACTCGCTCGTTACCGTCACGAGTTGCGCTGCTTCGCTGTCCAAGTGCTGAATTCCTGCAACCATCAAGTAGAAGGAGACAGGGCATTAGATGATGTGAGCATGGATGTAAAATGGAAGTGCCAAAATAAATCCGTTGCCTCCCTGGCAACAGCACCAAAAACTGACGTGTGCGTGACGCCTGTGTTTTGAAGAGTCGTTATAGCTTGCGCTTGCGATGTTGGTTTTAAAGTAAAGAAACGGATGTGAGTCCGAGTGTCGGTCTTAGGGAGGCATGAAAATCGGATTCTTCTTGTCACTTATTGTCACGAAAATCGTGGGGTTCTGCTTACGAAAAGGTGCGGGTGAAGAGTGAGAGAGAGAGAGTTTAGGGTTAGAATTATTTCATTCGCAACATGCAACTTGAACATAAAATAGAGCAAGCAATTGAATAGAAAACAACTTCATTTAACATGCAACTTTAGTTCATAATTACAACACTAGATAAATGCTTGAACATAAGTAAAGTAAAGCTTAAAAGGAGGAAAGAGAGAGAGAGAGGGGACGGCGAGGTAGCCATGGTGGTGGAGAGGGCTCCGTCGGTGGCTCGTCGTCTCCGACGATTACAAAAGGGCTTAAAGGTAGCTAGGAGGAAGATAGAACACTTGCAAGTTGAGTGAATGCCCTCCATGGGTGGTTGGAAGGGGTTTAAATATGAAGAAGGACTTTCCAAATGAAGAAGAGGTTTTAGCGATGTCCGAGACATCGCTAAAACCCTTCCCAAAACGTCGGTGAAGGCCCCTACCCACCGGTCGCTCATGTGCACCTTGTGCTTCTTCGTGCCTGATCCGCTTGCGCACGTTGTAAGTCGTCCGATCGAAGATCAGACGATTGAGATTCCATGCGGGGCGTGTGCCTAGATCGCGCCCACGCCCCTACGTCATCGCACGTGTCTGGTCAAGGCACATTTGCGAGCGCCACGTCTCGCAATCGCGCTCGAACGCTGCTGATCGGGTGGTCCAATTTCACCCATGCGCGCCTTCGTCTCGCAATTTCTGTGCAGCGCGCTTCGAACCCGCGTCGTGTGAGCGCGGGTGAGTGCTTCGACTGCTGCGCCGCGCCCGTTGCTTTGTCGCGGCGAGGGCAGGCGCGCGAGTGGCTCTCAGCTGTTCGATTGAAGATTGATGTCTGAGATTCGTCCTCCGGGTGAAGGCGAGATTGGTCGGCTGTCTGGATGCATCGAGCGGGTGCCACATGGTGCACCGTGGGCCGTTGATCATCAGATCAATGTTCAAAACTTCTTGGGTCCATTGCGGGGGCTCCGGATGTCGAATTTGGCCGATTTCACGTCCGTTGGACTTCATTTGTCACTCTAAATCCATCTGTGTGGTCTGATTGCTCATCTGAGGCCTGCTTTGATAAGTACTTATACAAATGGCCATTAATACTATTTTATAAGCAATCTTGATGTATGATGCATGCAATGCTCCCATTCTATTTATGATGTGTTATCTGTGCATTTTGTTCTTAAGATGGATCCCATTTAATAGAATTATCACCCCAAGATGCAGTGTTATCACCCAACTGCTGCAGAAGGTCGGGGACGATGCCCCAACGTCCTCCTCCTCTTGCACGTGCTGCGGTGGCCGTGCGAGCTTCCACGAAGCTCATGACCTCGGCCCTCTCCTCCTCACGCCCGCTCCTCCTCCTCGCTCTCTCTCTCGCGTGCCTCTGCTCACTGCAGTGGAGTGGGGAGGTCGTGGTAGTAGTAGGATGGAGAGGAGAGGAAGTGGTCTCTTATATAGGGCCGGGGGGTTAGGGTTCGGAGGGGAAAAGAAGAAGGAAGGAGAGAGAAGGAGAGTCTGCGCGTCGCCTAATTGCACAGCAATCATAGGTCTTAATTGACCTAAATTAGGTTAGGGCTTAGCATAAGTTAGGGTTATTCATGCATGCATAAGCATTATCTGCATCTTTACTGCTTTCCTTTAGCTATGCATAAAATAATGTTATAATGTGCTGATTAAGTGCATTATGTTGATTGTAGGCAATAAGATGATTAGGAGCTAGATCTGAAGTAGGATTTGAAGCTGGATCAGGAATAACGGGTGTTGCAGCAGAGTTGGAGTAGAAGGCTTAGGTTAGATGTAGGAATAATGATGTAAGGGAGTTAAGGTTTGCTATTCTATTAAGTAGGAATAAAGCAGCAAAATGTGAAGTGCTTAGGTCCATCCTAGCCCTAGGATAGCCTAGAGACTTCCCCCAAGCCTCTAGGAAGCCCTAAAACTCTAGTTCCAACCCTTATCTGGATGTCCAGATAAGTTATAGGACGTCTAGGACCCTTAGCCAACTCCCACACACCTTAAACCCACTTCTGCAGTGTTATTGGACGTCCAGACACTTTGTCAGACGTCCAATTTCTGCAGAATACCCAAAACAGAACCTAGATTTCCCCCTGACTCAGATTGGATGTCCAGAACTGAAGTCTGGACTTCTGATTTTTTAGTATAAGTCATCTAATCATATTTTTGGATGTCTGGAACTGGTCTCCAGTTCCTGTTTTGAGATTCAAGCCTTGATCTTGGATTTCTCGCTCCTTAGACCTAATCCCAACCCCATAGGAACCTAAATTAAGGTGTCCTAACCCTAGTACATCACTTCTAAACCTACCTAAGGACCTAATTAGGTCCTCACCAAACCCAATTGACTTAGATCAAAGTCAATTACCTTCACCTAAGTCAATTGGACTCATTGAGTCTAATTGAGCTTAGATCTCAACCAACACGAGTTCAATTGGACTTAGTGAGAGTCCAATTGACCTAAACCCAACCTAATTGAGTTATTTCACTCTCAATTAGGTTCACACTCATTCAATTAAACTTTGGTTAAGTTTAATTGCAATGTCCCCCTTAGCAATTAGGGTTTGTAACCTTAATTCAAGGCATACACCTACCTAAACCCCTTAGGACCTAACCTAAAACACCTAGCCACATAGAGCACGACCACACACACACACACCCATTCACTCATTGCCACACATCTAGAGTTCTCTAGAACTCTCTCCAAGTGGCGCCACTCTTGGTTGCCAAATTTAGTAACCAAGAGGCATTCAAATTGAGATCCACATTTTTTGGATCTCAAAACCACTTGGCTGGCCACTCTTGGACTCTCTCTAGAGAGAATCCCTTAGGTCTATAAAAAGACCCAAGGGGTGGCCATTTGCACCCATTCACTTCCTTGGCTCCATTCACATCCACCTCCACTTAGGCTAGCCACTTCCACTCCATCTCCATGAGTTGGCCACCACCATGAAGGACACCATGCCGGGATGCTGGATCACTCCTCTCTCTCTCCAAGGGCCGGCCTAAGATCCATTGGCCATCCCTCATTCTCTTCCCGACCACTCCAAGGCCATCGGAGATCACCTCTGAATGCCCTTCTATTCTGCTAGATCTAGATTAGTAGTTTATGCTCTTCATACTTTTACTACCTTTAATTACTGCTTAGTAGTGTAGTCTTTATTCTCCCCAAATGATGCATGCAAAATCCCCCTGTAGATTCTTGTATGCGATCGTTTTCTGATAGCTAGATCTACATTTTTAAGCATTCATGTACAAGCTTTCCTCTACAAGTTCATGTTGCAAACACTCTCTAAATGAATGAATGAAAAATATATTTTCTATATATATATGTCTATGTGTTGAGAATCACCATGAGTTCATTGCAATATCTTTTGTGTGATTAATGTTGCCTGTTTTTAATTCCTAATATTTTGCAACAAGCATGTCGGTTTCAGAAAATATAGAAAATCTTACCATAGACGCATTCTCTGTAAACAGTCACCACCTCACTAGAATTGTGCGCTCAGAAACTCACACTTTCACCTTTGTGATGTATTTAACACACGCGCATGTAATCAGGGTTCATAATAGAAGTGAAATTTTGATTAGAAGACTGAAAACCGACATGCGATTTTAAACAAAGTGGAACGGTAAAAGATCTAATTCAAACGTAAAACAAATGCCTCCCAGAGACGAACGACCGGGACTCAAGTCTCGTTATCTTTTATTAAATATCTTTGTTTGATTGTATTGTGCACTATACTATGATGTTTTCCTATAGAAACATGCTCTATGATCCACAACACTGCCTGCACGCAGATCCGCAGGGTGCATACAGATTTTTCAATTTCCAGACGTCCGGAAAGGGGTCCAGACATCTGGTCAGACGTCTGACTGACACTCCAGACATCTGAAAAGGCTAAAATCAGGATGGGTCTTTACATCAGAGTAGTGGAAGATGATCAGTGGGGTGTTGTGGAGGTCGTAGGGTGGTTGGCGAGGCGGGTGAAGGTGCGGAGCGACGGGGGCACCTCACCGGAGGTATGGTCGGAGGTGGAGAAGGTGATGGTGATTGGTGGCATCGAGGGTTGTTTTTGAGAAATAAAGAGGGGGAATAGGAGTAGAAGAGAAAGGGAAGCTAACAGACCTAAACTAAGGACGAAGGAGACAGGAGAGGCATCTGGGATAGTATGGCCGACGACGGAGACGAAGATCTCCATAGATGAGGCAGCGACGAAGATGAGGGCAATGGCGGCGTTTGGGCTGGTATGGCCAACGCGGATGAATGAGAGGAAGGCAACCCAACCATTGGTATTGTGGTTGGGCGATGAGAGAGAGAGAGGAACTGCCGGAGCTTGCGGAGATGTTGTGGCCGACGAGGAGAGACGAAGAGGGTGGACCGGCCCAATTCCAAGCGAAGGAGATGCGGATGGATCAGGGTTTGCTTAAATAGGCTTTTGAGGATGGGTTTGTGATTGGAAACCAAGCTTCTAAGCAAGGTATGTCCGCCGGAGTTGGAAGCTTCAAAGAGATCCAAATCTGTCATGTGTTCGCATGAGAGATTGGGTACAAATTAGGGTTCAGTGATGGGTTCATATTAGAGGAGATTACTCAGAGAATCTCCCTTCCAATTTTGGGAGGGATTCTCTGAACAATCAAGGAGGAATTGCCTTCTAAAGTTCACCGGAGTAGGATTTCCTCTGCTATAATGGTGGAGGGACCTATTTGCAAAGATGATGAAGAAGGTAGGGGGCCAAATGCAAGGATTTTCAAAAGATAAGGGTAGAAATGTAATCAGGTTGGACTTATTTGCAAAGTGGGTCAAGATGAGTTTCCCTTAGGTCCAAATTTTGATACAAATCTAATTTGGACATAAGGAATTCAATGGTGAAGTTGAATTTTGGGTTTGACCACGTTTGACTGGGCAATTTATGTAAAAACCCAATTTAGGGCAAATATTTATCTGAGACCCCATTCTAGGTCAAAATAGGTTCCAATGGCCAAATTGAAGGTTCTAAACCATAGATAATATTTTTCTAAGATTTTTAGACTATTTAGGTGAATTTTATCCTGACCAGAACCTTGTTTAATCAAGTGGGTCTGTTTTAAGGTTACAAGAAGTCATTTAATTCCCAGAACTCACACGAACCCTTTTCTGTCTGACCAACCCACTTTTTATCTTGTTAAGACCTTTTGACCTTTGTTTAGCCCTTGAGAAAACCCGTTGTTGTACTGCAATGGTAAAATTGTAGTTTTACCTCTTGTTTCTTGCTTTTATCTCAGAATGATTATTTAGTGAATTAGGACCTCCAGTTGGTTATGTAGGAGCTTTTGTTCTCTTTTATGGGTGAAAATGGGATACTTAGGGATCACGTGCATAGGCCTTTTTATAAAAGTAGGGATGGCTTTCTATTGGTTGGTTCCTAGTGCCTAGGATAGATGACGTGTAGGGCCAGGATTTTGTCAAGGGGGGACAGCTAGACTAGGTGTTTAGGAGGGCCATTGGATAGAATATGAAGGGCTACGATAGAAGCTAAAGTTGTTGGGTCTTTTTCTACCTAAGGTGGATGGCGATAGAAGCTAAAGTTGTTCGATCTTTTTCTACCTAAGGTGGATGACCATAAGGATATGTTCTAAAGTGCATGGCCGGCCATCTAGCTTGGTTTTTTATGGGATAAGGTGGCGGCTAGGTTTCTTAGGGCTTAAGTCAATAGGTGGTGCCACCTTAGGTTGTTAGGAAGGGATAGGATCTAGGTTTTCTAAGGATAAAGGATAAGTTCTTTTAGGAAATGATAGGAAATAGTTTGGTCAACCAAATAGGCTAGGATTTGAGAACCATAGTCAACTCTAGGATGTGGGAAATTGGGTCCATAGGTTAAGTTATAGGTTGGGAAATTTAGAGTCCAAATTAGGCTAGGGTTAGGTTTAATTAGGTTTCCAAATAGGTCCACCAACTTGATTTAGCCTTCTTCCAAATGAGCATAGTTCTAGAACTCTCTTTATCCATGTTCTAATCAGTCTGAAATTCGATACCTACACACATATGAACAGACACATCAAGGTACCAGATAGGAAAAAATTGCATAAAAACCCAAAATTATGCATTATTTATAGAATGCCCTAAAATGACTAATCTAACCTATGGATGCAATCTAACCCAATTTACCCTTAGACTAACATTAGTTAGGAATCAATTAACATAAATAAATATGAAATTATCACACCCCCATGCCTATCTTTTTCTAATCCTCATGTAAAACACTAAGCGAAAAGCTTGCGAGAAAATAGTATTTACATGGGAAACTAACTTGTGAGTATTGTTCTAAGTCAAATCAAAATCATCAATCTCGATTTTTCACGAAAATAAAGTAAATGTCCACAAAATCTTAACGTAGAAGACTCTATAGTTCTAGAGTACCGACTCAAATACAGATCACCTAAGTTAAATCAGAGACTCTATTAGTGTTACGAACGGGCGCTCCAGACATCTTTTAAGACGTCTGGGAGGTGGCCCAGACGTTGTACTAGACGTCTGGAATCACTTACAGACATCAGACCAGACGTCTGGGATCATTTCCAAACGTCTGGAAATCGGTTATTTTGGCACGCTACTGTTCGTCTGTGCGCCTGAGCATGCAGACCTGCTTTTCTCTCTCTCCCTCTTTTTCCCTCTCTCCTGCGGCCGCAGACGCCTCTGCCGTGTTCTCTCTCTCCTCCTCGCGCGACCTTAAAAGGGCCATGCCTCTCCCTCACTCCCGTCACCTCCGCCTCCTTCCTCTTCTCCTTCAGCCAGTGCGCCAGAGCGAGCGCGAGGGTGCAGCGGCAATGACAGCCGCAGTGAGTGTGGGAGGAGGTGCTGCGCGTGGGAGAGGCGCTCGGCCGTGAGGGCGAGCTCGCCGGGGCTGCTAGGGCCGGTCGGCGGGGGGCGCAGCGGGCGCAGAGCGACTCGGGAGAACTGCTGCGGCTCGAGCAGTAGGCGGAGCACTCGCAGCGTGGCTGGGCGTCGCGAGCGGAGGGCGAGTGGCGCCCTGGTTCTGGAAAATTTTCCAGAATCAGACGTCTGTGCTTCTAGCTAGACGACGGGAACGACGTCTGGAAGACTTTCCAGACGTCTGAAAGGTGAGTTTTTCCCTCTTCTTCCTTCCCTTCGATTGACCGTACTAAGAGAGAGAGGAAATGGGTATGCGCAGGGTCAGAGATTCGCATCCAACGCGAATCAGACGTCTAGCTGCAGTGCCAGACGACGGGAACGACTTCCAGACGTCCTGGGTGACCATCGGATGTCTGGGAACTAGGGCAGATGCCCCCGCAGGCTTCTGGACAACTTAGAGCCCACTCAGAGCGAGGTAATTCCCTGATCCACTTTTTAAGACGTCTGGAAGAAGTTCCAGACGTCTGATTTTGCACTGTTTCGTCGTTTTCGACCCATGTCGGGCCCATTCGGGCTCCGTTTTCCGCGTTTCAAGTTGCGTTCTTTTCGGAATTACATTCTCTACCTGTCTACAGTAGCTGTATACTATTTTGAGAAGTTCCTTGTGTTTGATCCTTGTGATAGGACCCCGTTCCGTTGCAATCTCGGGGGTTGTGGAGGCACGTGGGATTCCTGGCCACACCCCCAGTTCGCCTGTTGTAACCGGTAGAGTGGCTTTAAATATAATCTGTTAAATTATGAAACCATAAATAGAACCTAGGACATTACATGAATCCTAGGAATGAGAAATAGATTGAATGGTAGATTCCTAGGGTGTTGCATGAATCCTAGGGCTAGAAAACTAGATTGTATGATAGATCCTAGGATATGGCATGAATCCTAGGATGGGAAAACTAGTGGAATGTATGAATACTGCAGTCTTGGAAAATGTGGAAAGGAAATACTAGCTGCCTATGAATTGAATTAACAGCTGCCTATTATGAATTAATAAACGTGATTGAGAATATGGATTGTAAGAACGTGAAACTGGAAAGTGAAACCTGGATGTTCTGAGTTAAAAGAGCTGGAACCTTACGGGGAATTAGGAGTAGAACTCCTGGAAAGTGAATGGAATAGAATTGGGGAAGTGAGCTGGCCCTTGAGTACGGAGTACCAAGGAGAGCGACTGTCCCCCCTGTTTAGTGCAGAGCGGAGCCAGCCGCCCCAGGGACTCGGGGTTAGGACTGGCCACTCTGTACCGACTTGCTGGCCCTCGTGTACGTAGTACCGAGGAGAGCTACTAGTGTAGGGAGGTACTAGCTACCCCACGGGCCCCGGGGTTCTGCTAGCCTCCCACATCGACTTGTTAGGCCCACTAGGGCAAACCAGGGTAGTCAGGCGAGGGTGCGCGGACTGTGGAGGGGCAAGGCCCCTGTTTGGTTACTGTGGAGGGGTTGGACCCCTGTTACTGAGAGGGCTCTGCCCTGTACTGGTTCCGTGCTGTGCTTTGGGCGCACCCGTTAACGGAAATGACTGACCGCGTGCCAGTGCAGGTTAGCTACCCGTGCGTTTGCCGCGCGTGCCATAGTCACCGTTACGTCTGTCAGTGACCTTGGGGTGGTTGACTGAGAGTAGGATCACCACGGGGGACTCTCCCGGCCAGGAGAGCACCATGTGCTACTTCTACTGTTCGGAAAAGACTGCAATCAAGATCGTTCCCACGAGGAACATTCGAGATCAAGTGAAGGATCTGAGAAATAGATAAATTGTGAAACAATAGAAAGACGTAAATAAAGGAAGAAAGAAAATTTAAAACAGCTACTGTACACTTTACTGTTTCTTTAGTTTAGCTGCCACTCTACTCAGCGTTTTGCTGACGTGTTACACTCGTTACCTTTCAGGACCAGGTGTTGAGCAGCCAGGGTCAGCGGCTGCAGAGGACGCTGGGTCGAGTAGGGCCCAGTAGAGTTACCACTGTTCTCTTGTACCTCTTTTTGTTCCGTTATAGTGAGTAGTTCTTGTTTCCGCTGTACTTTTCTTTACCTGTAGTTCATATTATGTTATGAATGTTGTTCTACTGTTGTGGTGGTATATACTGTAGTGGTTTCTTTCCTTACTGCTGTCTTTCCTTACTGTTAGTTATATTCATGCTGAATGTGGGTTATTTTACTGCTCTTTTGGTTACTTCCTCGTTGGACGACTGGGTCTTGGGATTAGTTGAGTCGGTCCGGTTCTCGTGTCTCGTAGGGACTTGGGAATCGGGTCGTTACAAGATGGTATCAGAGCAAGGTCATCCCGAGAAGTGAATCAACTGACTGGAAAATAACCAATTCACATGTCTATAACTAGAGTAGCCACCACAACATATCTTTTGACATGAGCTCTTAGACATTTCCGTTCGGTATCGTTCCATAGTGACGTGTTCCGTTTTGTTTGGCATCTCCTTGCAGGAGATGCCTCATCGTGGGACCAATGAGGCGGGCCACCGGTGCGGCCGAGGACGAGGCCGACAAGGTGGGCGTGCCGTTGCCGACACCTCAGTGGACCAGCCACTACTCCCGGGCGTCCAGGCCCAAGACCTCGCCCGGCTGATACGAGACATTGTACGAGAGGAGCTCCACCCACCTCCCCGAGCGCCTCACCCTTGGGCTGCGGAGGGGGAGTCCTCTGTGGGACCACTCGACGGACGCGGCGCTGGACACGGGGGAGGGGATGGGCTGCCGCAGCCCCCACCTTCCTCCGATACTTCTGTGCACAAGGCACCGTTGCCTGGGGGTGGACCAGCATCCCCATTGCAGCGCCACTCCGAGCTCTTCGGGCAGTTTCGGAAGCTGAAGCCCCCCTCCTTCAAGGGGGATAAGGACCCGACCGAGGCAGAGGACTGGCTGGAGTAGCTGGAGAAGATTTTCGACACCCTTCGCCCCCTGGTGGAGTGCCGCTTGGCCTTTGCCACGTACCAGCTGGAGAGTGCGGCACACAGGTGGTGGAGGGCGATCCGGGGACAGGAGAGGGACGAGCCAACCTGGGACCGGTTCGTCGCCCTCTTCTGCAAGCAGTACTTTCCCCAGACGTGGCAGGACCAGAGGAGGCGGGAGTTCCACACTCTCCGCCAAGGGACGATGACCGTGAGCGCGTACCGCACGAGTTTCCTAGAGCCGTCCCGCTTTGCAGCGACAGCGGTAGCTACTAAGGAGGAGCACCTTTGGAGGCTCACCGAGGGGCTCCGACCTGCGATTCGGGGGTATCTCAAACCCCTGAAGCTGCCTACGTTTTCGAGGGTGCTAGAGGCAGCGATGACTTATGAGGAGACCAACCCGTCCGCGCGAGACACTGACAGCGGGCGGAAGAGGCACTTTCAGCCAGACTTTTCACAGGGCCGACGAGAGAGGAGACACGTGGCATCCGCAGGAGAGCCGTCACGTTTTACAGGGCCATCAATGGCCTTTGGAGGCCCTCGACAGGGGCCAGTCGCCAGCACCGGACCCCCGCCCAGCCGACAGCAGGGACCCACTGAGGGCGGGAGTCGGGTTCCCCTCTGTTACCTGTGTGGCCAGCCGGGCCACATCAGGAGGGACTGCCCGTCTAGGGCAGGAGGTCAGCAGATACTTCCCGCGCAAAGCACTGGAGGGCGCGCAGGAGGCCACGGTTCCCAAGCGCGAGGAGGAGGACAGCAGTCGCGAGGAGGGTACTGGCCAACACCTACCCGTCCGACGCAGAGTGTGGCTGCTTCGTCCGTACCTAGAGCTGAGGGGCGTATCAACGCCCTAACACACAGGGACGCCAGAGCTTCGGGATCGGTGGTAGCAGCTATGGTTTCAGTTTCCGGCAGACTCGTTTACACGCTTTTCGATTCTGGCGCTACGCACTCGTTTGTCGCAGCCAGTTTTGCAGTTAGTTTGGACCAGGATTATACAGCATTAGAAAATCCGTTCGTAATCAGAGGTTCAAGTGGTCAGCTGTTTGTAGCTGAGGAGGTGTACATGGATTGCGAGGTCAGCGTCGGGGGACATAGCCTGCCAGCTGACCTGATTATGATACATATGGAGGACTTTGGAGTGATTCTGGGGATGGATTGGTTGTCCGCTTACCACGCCTTGGTGGACTGTTTTGAGAGGAAGATTGTCTTCTCGATGCCGGAGTTGCCTTCTTTCGAGTTTCACGTACAGCCAGTGGACGGAGGTTTCAGGTGCATTTCGGCACTTCGGGCTGCGAGACTTTTGAGCTAGGGGTGTGAGGGCTTCCTAGCTTGTGTGGTGGCAGAGCCCAGCCCTGTGGTAGACTTCCAGAGTATCCCGGTGGTCAGAGAGTACCCTGACGTGTTTCCAGACGAGTTACCAGGACAACCACCCGAGCGTGAGATCGAGTTTGAGATCTCACTAGTACCAGGGACCAGCCCCATCTCCACCGTGCCATATAGGATGGCACCGCTTGAGCTACGAGAGCTCAAGTCCCAGTTGCAGGACCTTTTGGAGAAAGGTTTCGTGAGGCCCAGTGCGTCTCCCTGGGGAGCCCTGATACTGTTTGTGAAGAAGAAGGATGGTACCCTACGCCTTTGTGTGGACTACCAACAGCTGAATAGGGTCACCATCAAGAATAGATATCCGCTGCCGAGGATCGACGACTTGTTTGACCAGTTGCAGGGTGCCACGATGTTTTCCAAGATCGACTTGAGGTCTGGATACCACCAGTTGAGGATCAGGGAGACCGACGTCTCCAAGACAGCTTTCCGCACCCGGTACGGACACTACGAGTTTTTGGTCATGCCGTTTGGGCTGACCAATGCCCCTGCTGCTTTCATAGATCTGATGAATCGGGTGTTTAGACCGTACTTGGACCAGTTCGTGGTGGTTTTCATAGATGATGTACTCGTCTATTCTAGAGTTTGGACGCAGCACAGACAGCATTTGCGGATGGTTCTGGACACTCTGAGACGACGCAGGCTGTACGCCAAGTACAGCAAGTGCGAGTTCTGGTTGAGGGAGGTGACCTTCTTAGGTCATGTGATCTCTGGAGACGGCTTGGCGGTGGACCCAGCCAAGGTCGAGGCAGTACTCAGGTGGGAGAGACCGCGTTCAGTCACCGAGATTCGCAGTTTCCTGGGACTGGCAGGCTACTATAGACGATTCATCAGAGGTTTTTCACAGATTGCGCATCCTATGACACAGTTGACCCAGAAGGACGTGCCCTTCGCTTGGACAGACGCCTGTGAGGCGTGTTTTCTGGAGCTGAAGGAGAGGTTGACCTCGGCTCCCGTGCTCACCATCCCTAACAGTAGTGGCGGGTTCGTTGTGTACACGGACGCCTCCTTGCAGGGGTTAGGAGGTGTGCTCATGCAGGGGGGTCACGTTGTCGCTTACGCTTCGCGGCAACTGAAGCCCCATGAGCATACTTACCCTACCTACGACCTAGAGTTGGCAACTGTTGTCTTCGCGCTGAAGACTTGGAGGCACTACTTGTACGGTGAGACCTTCGAGATTTTCACAGATCACAAGAGCCTCAGATACCTTTTTGATCAGAAGGAGCTCAACATGAGAAAGAGACGTTGGTTGGAGCTCCTGAAGGACTACGACTGCAGCATCTCCTACCACCCGGGAAAGGCCAATGTGGTGGCTGACGCCTTGAGCCGAAAGGCGCCCGCACACTTGGCCAGTCTACTGTTACAGAGTTGGAGCCTTTTGGAGGAGGTGGGCAGTTGGCGACCCTTGGAGTTACGGGGGCACTGTGGGGTAGTGAAGGTGACACGACAAACCAGGCCAGAGCTGATAGACAGCATCATCACAGGACAGATGGCCGATCCGTACTTGCAGTCCTTGCACGACAGAGTACTGTCGGGAGACCCGGGGGACTTCTCTTTCACAGACCAGGTGCTGCGCTTGAGGGGACGGTTGTGCGTTCCCAGAGACGAGGAGCTGTTGAGAGAGCTCCTGACTGAGGCACACGGTTCCAGATTCACCATACATCCCGGAAACACGAAGATGTACCACGACTTGAGACGCGAGTTTTGGTGGAGAGGGATGAAGCGGGATGTGGGTGAGTTCGTGCAGCAGTGCTTAGTGTGCCAGCAGGTGAAAGCCGAGCATCAGAGGCCTGCAGGTCTGCTACAGCCACTTCCAGTGCCAGAGTGGAAGTGGGAGAGCATCACCATGGACTTGGTGGTGGGCTTACCTGTTACCCAGAGGGGACACGACGCAGTCTGGGTAATAGTGGATAGACTGACGAAGACGGCGCGATTCTTGCAGATCCGAGTTACTTTGGGACCAGCATAGTTGGCAGAGAGGTATATCCGGGATGTGGTACGACTACACGGAGTTTCGCGGGAGATCATATCCGACCGGGATACCCGCTTTACGTCCCAGTTTTGGGCTGAGTTTCAACAGGCCTTGGGGACGCGGTTGAGGTTTAGTACAGCTTACCACCCCCAGACGGACAGACAGTCTGAGCGCACGATACAGACACTTGAGGACCTTTTGCATGCCTGTGTACTGGACTGGAGGGGCTCTTGGGAGGAGCACCTGCCCCTGGCGGAGTTTGCATACAACAACAGTTATCACTCTAGCATCGGCATCGCTCCCTACGAGGCTCTGTACGGACGGAAGTGTACGGCACCTTTGAGCTGGGTTGAGGTGGGGACCAAGTGGGAGGTTGGCCCCAGGTTGATTCGGCAGAGTCAGGAGGTAGTCGAGTAGATCCACGGGCGACTCCGCACTGTCAGGAGCAGACAGAAGAGCTACGCGGATCGGAGACGCAGAGAGGTGCAGTTTGAGGTTGGGGACCACGTCTTTCTTCGTGTTTCGCCCATGAAGGGCCTGCAGCGGTTTGGGGTGAGAGGGAAGCTCGCGCCGAGGTTTGTGGGGCCCTTTGAGGTCCTGGAGCGGGTTGGACCCGTTGCTTACAGGCTTTCCCTCCCCCCGTAGCTTTCTGGTGTGCACGGCGTGTTCCACGTGTCCAACCTCAGGAAGTACGTAGCCGATCCCAGTCACGTACTGAGTCACGAGAGTGTCGAGGTGAGCGACGACCTGACCTACCCCGAGCGGCCAGTGCAGATTCTAGATCGTGCCGTCCGCAATTCGAGACGAAAGCAAGTACCCCTGGTAAAGCTTTTGTGGAGGAGCCAGCGGCACGAGGAGGCTACCTGGGAGCCTGAGGCGGCAATGCGGGAGCGGTACCCGAAACTCTTCGCGGGTACGTCTTTTCGGACCGGCTTCGGTCGTCTTTGAGTTTGTTATGGTTTTTATGACGTTTTCCCGCACCCTAGTTAGCGTAAGTTTCGGGGACGAAACTTCCTTTGAGTTTGTTATATTGTTACGAACAGGCACTCCAGACGTCTCTTAATACGTTTGGGAGGTGGCCCAGACGTCGTACCAGACGTCTGGAATCACTTACAGACGTCGAACCAGACGTCTGGGAGGAAATCGGTTATTTTGGCACGCTACTGTTCGTCTGTGCGCCTGAGCGCGCAGACCTGCGTTTTCTCTCTCTCTCCCTCTTTTTCCCTCTCTCCTGCGGCCGCAGACGCCTCTGCCGCGTTCTCTCTCTCCTCCTCGCGCAGCCTTAAAAGGGCCACGCCTCTCCCTCACTCCCGTCACCTCCGCCTCCTTCCTCTTCTCCTTCAGCCAGTGCGCGAGAGCGAGCGCGAGGGTGCAGCGGCAGCGACAGCCGCGGTGAGCGTGGGAGGAGGTGCTACGCGTGGGAGAGGCGCTCGGCTGTGAGGGCGAGCTCGCCGGGGCTGCTAGGGCCGGCCGGCGGGGGGCGCAACGGGCGCAGAGCGACGCGGGAGGACTGCTGCGGCTCGAGCAGCAGGCGGAGCACTCGCAGCGCGGCTGGGCGTCGCGAGCGAAGGGCGAGTGGCACCCTGGTTCTGGAAAATTTTCCAGAATCAGACGTCTGTGCTTCTAGCCAGACGACGGGAACGACGTCTGGAAGACTTTCCAGACGTCTGAAAGGTGACTTTTTCCCTCTTCTTCCTTCCCTTCGATTGACCGTACTAAGAGAGAGAGGAAATGGGTATGCGCAGGGTCAGAGATTCACATCCAACGTGAATCAGACGTCTGGCTGCAGTGCCAGACGGCGGGAACGACTTCCAGACGTCCTGGGTGACCATCGGACATCTGGGAACTAGGCCAGACGCCCCCGCAGGCTTCTGGACGTCTAAGAGCCCATGCAGAGTGAGGTAATTCCCTGATCCACTTTTTAAGACGTCTGGAAGAAGTTCCAGACGTCTGATTTTGCACTGTTTCGTCATTTTCGACCCGTTTCGGGCCCGTTCGGGCTTCGTTTTCCGCATTTCGAGTTGTGTTCTTTTCGGAATTACATTCTCTACCTGTCTGCAGTAGCTGTATACTGTTTTGACAAGTTCCTTGTGTTTGATCCTTGTGATAGAACCCCGTTCCGTTGCAGTCTCAGGGGTTGCGGAGGCACGTGGGATTCCCGACCACACCCCCAGTTCACCTGTTGTAACCGGTAGAGTGGCTTTAAGTATAATCTATTAAATTATGAAACCATAAATAGAACCTAGGACATTGCGTGAATCCTAGGAATGAGAAATAGATTGAATGGTAGATTCCTAGGGTGTTGCATGAATCCTAGGGCTGGAAAACTAGATTGTATGATAGATCCTAGGATATGGCATGAATCCTAGGATGGGAAAACTAGTGGAATGTATGAATACTGCAGTCTTGGAAAATGTGGAAAGGAAATACTAGCTGCCTGTGAATTGAATTAACAGCTACCTGTTATGAATAAATAAACGTGATTGAGAATATGGATTGTAAGAATGTGAAACTGGAAAGTGAAACCTGGATGTTCTGAGTTAAAAGAGCTGGAACCCTACGGGGAATTAGGAGTAGAACTCCTGGAAAGTGAATGGAATAGAATTGGGGAAGTGAGCTGGCCCTTGAGTACGGAGTACCAAGGAGAGCGACTGTCCCCCCTGTTTAGTGCAGAGCGGAGCCAGCCGCCCCAGGGACCCGGGGTTAGGACTGGCCACTCTGTACTGACTTGCTGGCCCTCGTGTACGTAGTACCGAGGAGAGCTACTAGTGTAGGGAGGTACTAGCTACCCCACGGGCCCCGGGGTTCTGCTAGCCTCCCACACCGACTTGTTAGGCCCACTGGGGCAAATCAGGGTAGTCAGGCGAGGGTACGCGGACTGTGGAGGGGCAAGGCCCCTGTTTGGTTACTGTGGAGGGGTTGGACCCCTGTTACTGAGAGGGCTCTGCCCTGTACTGGTTTCGTGCTGTGCTTTGGGCGCACCCGTTAACGGAAACGACTGACTGCGTGCCAGTGCGGCTTAGCTACCCGTGCGTTTACCGCGCGTGCCGTAGTCACCGTTACGTCTGTCAGTGACCTTGGGGTGGTTGACTGAGAGTAGGATCACCACGGGGGACTCTCCCGACCAGGAGAGCACCACGTGCTACTTCTACTGTTCGGAAAAGACTGCAATCAAGATCGTTCCCACGAGGAACATTCGAGATCAAGTGAAGGATCTGAGAAATAGATAAATTGTGAAACAATAGAATGACGTAAATAAAGGAAGAAAGAAAATTTAAAACAGCTACTGTACACTTTACTGTTTCTTAAGTTTAGCTGCCACTCTACTCAGCATTTTGCTGACGTGTTACACTCCTTACCTTTCAGGACCAGGTGTTGAGCAGCCAGGGTCAGCAGCTGCAGAGGACGTTGGGCCGAGTAGGGCCCAGTAGAGTTACCACTATTCTCTTGTACCTCTTTTTGTTCCGTTATAGTGAGTAGTTCTTATTTCCACTGTACTTTTCTTTACCTGCAGTTCATATTATTTTATGAATGTTGTTCTACTGTTGTGGTGGTATATACTGTAGTGGTTTCTTTCCTTACTGCTGTATTTCCTTACTGTTAGTTATATTCATGCTGAATGCGGTTTATTTTACTGCTCTTTTGGTTACTTCCTCGTTGGACGACTGGGTCTTGGGATTAGTCGAGTCGGTCCGGTTCTCGTGTCTCGTAGGGACTTGGGAATCGGGTCGTTACAATTAGCCTAGGACTTGAGTCTTAGGAGCAATGTTTTGTGGCTCTGTCAACCCACCCAAGGTTCGAATTGAACTCAAATTTTAAGCCTTAGTGTGTGCAATTGGATATTTGGCTCATCAAGTGGTAAACCTTATTGAACTTCGAGTTTTCAATTAGGCTAAGACCATCTCTTCACCCTATTAGCGTAAGTCTTTGGATTTGCCTTACTAAAAGCTGGTAGCTTTCTCCCTATCCTTTTCTATCCCAAGGTCAACCTCTAAGGTATATCGCCCCAGCTAAACCTCAAAAGGTTTCTTGCTGGCTATCTCACTATTTTTGGGATTAGTGGGATGCACTCATGTATATATGAGATAAAAGGATTTTTTTCTCTTTTTTTTTCTTTTTTTCTTTTTTATTTTTATAAACTTCCTCCAACTGCTCTATTTTTTAGGCTTCTCTTTTTTGTCACACTCATTTTTCTAGGTAGGTGGCTTCCTTAGTCCTGTTCCAGAGCATCTCCTAAATAAAGGCTCGAAAAGCTAAAAACACAGGGTCGGGATTTGGACATCCAACAATGGGGAGGCTCCCGCACTACAACATGCTAGCTATGCCTCAATCTAGGTCCTATTGACCACTTGGATTTCAATGGTAGGTCAATTAAAAGATGAGTCACTATGTACATGCAAGTGTAGAGGACTTAATCTCCTCAAACGTTTCAAACCAGAGGGTGGGAAGATAAGTCACATATTTATCATCCCATCAACTTAATACTTCAACTTTTTCAAATCTCGTCAAACAACTCGGAAAATAAGTCCATACTTTGGTTAATATTCAAGATATAAGTCGACATACGACCTGAAGAGTCTAAGCAAAAAGACTTTGTCCGTACTTTTCCTAAGATCAATAAATCCTCAAAATAAAAGTATTTCAACTTTTTCGCACCTCAAACTCTAAAAACATCGATTTTTTTTTAAGGACACTTCTCGAGAAAATAACTAATTTAAGAAAACATTTACACCTAAGAGTTTGGAGATAAATAAGAATGACTCTGAAAAATGTTATCTACCCCCTCATGCCTATTTCATGCAATTTCCCCAATGCATACAATAAACATAAGCGAAAAAAATAGATATTACCTAAAACTCGAGAGTTATAAAGAAATCAAGATTTAATCATCTCCAGACCTGAATGAAAATTTCAAAGCAAATAATAAACTTATTTACATCCATTGGGTTGCCTCTCAACAAGCGTTGAATTTTACGACTACGGCTAGACTAAAACCCTTAAAAAGATGAATCAATTAATAAAATGGATAGGGTCAAGAGTAGAATAACAGATGGGTCAAGGAGGTCTAGCGTCAGATGTCCGCAAATGCAGACTGGTTGGTGATGCAATCCTACTCCTAAGAGTCGAATACTCGGCAGATGCGAAATCAGAAATGATCGCATCCACCTATTTTCTAGAAGTTGGTAATGGGGTGCGGTCTTCAGCTTTGACCCATGCAACCTAAGTCTAAAAGATCAAACACACAGTAGATAATCAGATTAAGAAGCGTGTGTCCCTTGACAATGAAGCTTAAAAAGATGATTCATGGAATAGGTACATCCGGGTTTAAGGGTCTTAGGTAAATCAGGAAGATTATAAGGGTCTTTATAGGAAGTAGGAAGTTTAAAATCATAAGGAACCCTTAAATTCTGGTGTAATATTTATCTATACATTTTCTTCTAGAATGATGATCCCCCTATTCATATCCTCCAAATTATTCAAATCATTACCCGAAATACTTTGGTTTGCTTTCTCAACCCCTTCAAATTCTATGTTATCTAGATCTGAATTAAAATCATAAGGAGCATGAAATGTCTCAAATTCAGGATCCTCAAAAGTAGAAGTAAAGGTGAAGCTGGTCATTAGATTATCATCAAATTCTGATTCATTTACGTTAGCTTCACATATCTTCAAAAAGGGGTTATGCTCGATTTTAAAGATGAAATTTTCATAATCAGCCTCTACCTATATTTAGTCCTCGAAAGAAAATGTCTCATATTCCAATTCTGGTTCAATCAAAAGTTCTTCTTTGCAATCCAAATTATGAAATAAGACATTTTCCTTATCGTTTATAAGATCATGGATCCCTTCTAAATCCTCTAGATCACGCTCATCACTCATGGTCTCCTCATTAACATTATCAAGTTCAATTGAATCTTTCATTATTGGTTCAGTAAAAGAGTCATGAGTTAAATTTATGACAGGGTGGTCTTCATCAGGCTCCTCAGCTTTTGGTTTTGGTGGTTCATCATTTCGCCAATCAACAAAATCAGGAATTCGTAGCATTTCTTTTGTAAATCAGTATCTTACACTTTTCATCTTTCGAAATAATATCTTAGCTTGTCTCTGTTGAGCCTGATTACCAATTGGTCTATTTGTTGTGAAAATTTATCGCTCATGTCATTCGACTCACGTAATCTTTCCATCATTTCCTCAAATTGGTTACTTGGAAGTGTGGACTAAGAGCCTATAGGTTGATCTTGAGCTTGATCTTGATTGAACCCAACATTAGATGTATCTAAGTCAATTTAGCATGGGTTAATCAGCTAAGGATCAGAATACAGAGGATCAAAATATCCTCCCATGTTGTGGGTCATGATAGGATAATCGTTTGAATCTACTAACCTACATGGAAGTTAAGATTAGGAAGATAAGAAATCTGATCAAAATATCCCCACTTAGTAGTAGTAGTATCCCAATTGGAAGATGAATATGATTGGGTTGAAGTGGGATTGTAGTTAGAATTGAAATTGCACTAGCGGGGGTTGAATAAGTAATTTCAAAATAAAATTCAATCATAGAAATGGTGGCATAAGATTTTTTAGGTGGGAAACCAAACCGGGTGAAAACCATCACCTAAGCCAATCCCTTGACTTAGGATTTATGATCACAAAGTGATCAATCCACTAACCACATTAGTTCAACAAGGATAGTGTACCTCAATTACAAATCCCACCTCCGATCCCTAAATGGAGGTTTCTCCCTTCACAATGAAGGAACGGGGATCCAATAGGCTGGATACCCAACTACAACAAATATGTAAAATGGAAAATAAAATGCACCCTAATGAGCACCCAAAATATATGTATAAATAATTTAACTACTAATGGTGAAAAAAATTCCTTGAAGAAGAGATTATGAAGCACAATGGGAGTGATGGTTTGCCTTAAATAGAGTAGATGCATAGCACAAGGGCAATGGAGGCTATGGAGCAAGCGAGCAAGTGATTTTCTAAGTGAATTATATCTCAAGGGGTGTGTTTTGCGTAAGATGGGTTATGGTGTGTTTATAGCAAGCTTAGAACCTTCAAGAAGGCTTGGGAGAGGGCTCCTAGCCATTGGAGGCAAGTCCCAAGGGATTGGGACGAAATCCAACTCAAATCAGAGTAATTATGATTCTAACAGCGGAATTAGACATTTGATTTTTGGGTCAGATGTCTTGTTAGATGTCTGATTAAAATTATAGACATCTAATTTAAAGAGTCAGAGTTACTGTTTTCATTAGATCGAAATAGGGTTCCTTAAGATGTTAAGGCTTAGACGTTAGATTGGACGTCTGTCCAGTGTCCTAGACATCTAGAAAGAGATTAAAATCTTGCTTTGGAAATCAAAAAGCGAGATTTGCTTTTAGACAAATCTTCGTAAATGATACGACTAACAATTCATTATTGGACGTCTGGAGATTTGTCTAGATGTTTAAAAGTGCATATAACCATTAAGTTCAAAGAATGGTAAAGGAAATTCTAAGTGGGGGTTCAACAATTGGCTTAAAGGATGTTTGAGTCATATATTAGATGTCTGAATAAGCTTATGGACGTCTGCTATAGATTCTATCATCTGGGACCTAAGTGTTCAGAATGCAAAGGCAAGGGTATAGGTAAATGGTTGTCTGTTGTCATGATCGGACATCTTAAAGTTGAATATACGACGTTTGTAAAGTGTGTTGGACGTCTAATATGTGTTTTGTGTCTTGGTTTTTGTTTCTAATTTTTCCTAAGTGTAGGGAGCCTAAGTTAGCTATGTGTATGTTATCTTTGGGGGCTCTTTACAACATCTCTAAACTCAATTAAAAGGAAGATTACAACCTTTTGAAAGTGTAAAATAAAAAGCCTAAGACCTATGACAATACGTCTTCACGCTCCTAATCAACTATCTTGGAAAATTCACAAGACTTGCAATTATTTTATGATAGAGAAAAGATATGCTATTTCCATGTTTATTTCTTTTACTTTATTATGTAAAATCATCAAAATATTATTTATGAGAGGTTGAACTAACAAGAATCACTCTAGGGATTTTCTCCTTGATTTCAGGTCGTATTGAGATAATCATTTTGGGACAATGACCTAGATAGGAATTGAGCTTGAGGAGGATTAAGGTTCAAATGGTATATCCAAGATTAGGAGGTCTATCCCAAATTGAAGAAATGAAAGTGAAAGTCGAATTAGAATTAGGATTGAGATCATTCTGGGAATTAGAAGCATATCCTAGATATTGGTATCCTGGGTTAGATACCTAATTATAAGCAGAGTTATCCCAATTAGAGATGGATAATGTTGGGTTGAATTGGGATAAAAATGAAATTGGGGATAAAAGGAATTTGAAGAATAAGAATTGAAGTCCATGAATATAGATGGAAGAAATCAAAGTTAAGAATAGGAGAGAGACATGAGTGTGCACAATTCAAGCAATCAGATCTAGTCCATAAATGGTTGCACCTATTAGACTTAGTCTAAATTTTATTAGCTTAGTTAACGGATCTAACCCTTGAATTACTTGGTTGGCTAAATGGTGGGAACCCCTAGGACACCTTGTACAATGGGACATCACTAGAGGTTAATGTGGTTTCTGCACTGGTCTTTCTTACCACTAGTTGTTCCAAATAGACAAGGCCTCAAATTCAATCAACTAGGTCTATCTCAAGTTTGGAAATAAAATTCAACCTAGTTGGCATGTTGATGAGGTGTGGTTCATCATAGTTAAAATGCTCAAGTTAAGATAGAAACTAGACTAAACACTACATAATTAACACAAGAATTGGGTTAAGTGTGAGAAATTACAGAAATGACCTAAAACAACAAATCAGTGTTAAAAATGCACAATTAGGGTTAATAAAATGAGATATTCTATTTAAAATGTAAAATGATGATCCAATTGTGAATTTAACACTTATTTGGGTTCAAAAGTTCAAATCAAAGGTGAAATCATGTTTTTAAATGTTTAATTAAGCTTCAATAAAAGGTTGGTTGCATTTGAACATCATTAGGACCTTGCATTATTGACATTATATTTAGGCCCTTCTTCATTCACATGTCTTCAAGAGAAAACATTCCAGGGACCTATTTACAAGTTGTCAGGGGCCTCTTTGTAAGAGTCAAGGACCACGCAGCTATTATACTTACCATTAATGGGCTTCATTGGATATGCTCTACCGCTTCACCCTTAGTAGGCATATTCGCAATTTTCCCATTAGACTTGGGAGAAGCAGGTGCACTGTTCACCCGCAAGAACTTGCTCCATCACGACCGTCAATTCTTTACTCAAATCCAAGGGCGAATCCTTCATCGAAGCTTCGTGCGAACTTGTGAGTAGAGTCACCCCTAGCCGAGATCCAATCCAACGGCTAATCTTTGATTTGGACTCTCATGCGCCCCTTTCAAGCCCAATCTACCGTTTACCTTAATCTCTCCTAAATCCACCTCGCGGTGCCTTGAATCACTCCCTCAGCTACTTAAGCATCACCCTAGCTCCTCGTGTGCGTAATCGACCTCCTCTCCTACTTCCTTGAGGCGATCCTTTCATCCTCTCCAGCTTCTTCCCCACCTAGCCCCTGCTCCGCCACCCTTGGCAGAGGAATTCACCTTCCTACGACATCTCCTTGCCACTAAGGACCACATAGCACCTGAGGGTGACTCTGAGCTCCACTAGAGAGCTTTTACTCCATTGGAGATCTTGTCTCTTCATTCTTCCTCTCCATCCACCGGGTGGAGATCTAAAGGTCCCATTCCTCCAATTAAAGTAGATCTCATGCTTTTTAGGATAATTGTAATGTCTGTTAGTATAGTATAGATCATTTAGGAGTAGATTAAATAGCAAATTCAATGGTTGATTAGCTTAGATTAGGAGTAGATAAATTTAGTATCGATCTCGCCCTCTTTGATCATTTTAGATTAGAGAGGTTTTTTCCACATTTCGACGCATTGATCTTCCTCTACGCCTCACCATCTGCTTTTTGATTTTTCCCTCGCATTTTAATCACCGTTCACCACTTCATCAAGGCCTAATTCAGGTCCAAAAGTTTTGGCTTCTAGAATTGAATTTGTACATAAAATTCACCTGGGGGGTTCTTCCATTCATTCCATCTATTCAAAAAGACCCCCCAATTTGGTTTTAATTGAATTGATTTGCTCGATTCTTTCAGATTTGGATTTCATGCCAAATTTTGCAATTGGAGTTAATTTGTTCTAAATGGATTTAATTGAGTGATTTGAGTTTTTGTTGAGCTAAATTAGGTATAATACAAGGATTTTGAGGTGTTTTAAGTTGATTTCGGTACTCAGATGAGTATTTGCCTATTTTGAGTTTTGCATTTGGGTAGTTTGACCAAGGAAATTCAAAATTTCTGATTGGAGGGCAAAACAATAACCCATTGGTTTTTATGGGATCCTTAGATTTTCTTGAACATCAGTCAATGTTATTCACGAAGATCTAGTGATTAGATCACTTGTGAACCCATAGTTAAAGCCCATAATAGGGCAATATGTTTCCTAAATTCAAAACTGATTTCAATATGATTTTAAGAGTGTAAAGGAGTTTTTAAGGAATGATACGGGAGTTTGGATTCTTGTTGAAAATTCATTTGATGTTTAGTTTTGATCTATTACCCTTACATTGTCTAGAATGTAAGGTAATGATCAAAACTAAAGTGATTGAGGTTTTGGAACATGAGACTTGGGTTTTGGGACTCTCCTAATGATTTTTACTCCCTGGTTTTGAGAACTTAATGAGGAATTTGGATTGTTTGGAATTGGTATCATTTAGATTTGATTTTCTAGATTTTAAGATGATTTTCAGAGATTTTATAACATATATGGGATTGAGCTTACTGTTGTAGTAGTAGCAGCAATGGCTACTTACTGTTTAAGGTTTCAGTAGATGGGCTTCTTGTGTATATACTATGTCTACATACTATGTATATACTATGTATGTACAAAAAATCCAAAAAAATCAGAAAATCATCAAAAACAATAAAAAATACCCTATATACTATGTATATACTTGTAAATATAACTTAAACCTAAGCTATATGTATATAATATACAATATGTACAAAATACATATAAATAAATTATATATGTATTCTATATATTAAATTAAATATTTAGGATAATTTATTGTATACATAACAATATTGTATTATTATCTATTAATTTATATTAACTAAATGTAAAATAACCTAAGTAATTATATAAACCTATTTATATGCACATAACTATACCTAATATTGTATATACATATTTAACTATATAATATATACTGCATAATACATGTAATTTAATTTAATTATCCATTTACAGTAAATAATTAAGTTATTAAGTTAATTAAGTAATTTATTAACTTAAAATAAAATAAATTAGTAATTTAAGTTAAAACTGAAGTAAGTTATAATGTACACTTGTACAATATTATATTAAGTATTTTCATCTTATTTATACTGTATTTATAGTGTATTATAGTATTTATAAATTATATATGTATATAACTAACTTGAACATGTATTTAAATGTAAATAAATTAAAAATGTGTAATAAATAATTTATTATATAAATTAACTCTGTAAATAGTCAATTTGGTAATTAAATCACTAATTTATACTTTAATTAAGTAATTAACCTCTAAATTAACGTATATAAATAGCCTAATTTAGCTAATTTTATTATATACTTAAATAACTTAAATCTCTAAATTAATATTACAATTAGGTAGCCTTATATAATGGCTCTATAAATATATAATTTATTTTTATTTTATACTAATTTATGGCCGTCGAATCGAGGGCCAAAATCCACTTATTAGAACACATCGCAGTGTTGAGTTATGCTGATGTCGCCCGCACGGATAGCACCACATTGTGTGGCACAAAGCAACTTTATCCATTTATAAGGAATTTGTGCTGATGGTGATGAAGTCATCAGGTGCCGGGTGCCCCCACACACCATATCCCTCCCCTCTCTCTGATCCTATGAGCATTTGAATGAATATTAGAATAGTGCATGGGCCGGGGGCCTACACTGTAGCTAGGCCCATATTGGGCTTGTCATGGGCTTGAAATTGAACGAAAATGTACCTAATTGAACTAAGGCCGGTTCATAGTAGTGGTTTGGTCCCACCCTAATGGGGTGCTGTGTATCCCACGAACCAAACCGACCCACCCATTAAAAAATCAATTTTTTGGTTGGTGTGTGTGTTTAGCGTGTGTATATGTATATGTGTACAGTATGTACATATATAAATGTATAGTATGGTATAATATATATATGTATATAAATAAAGTAAATAGGATATGTATATGGTATAAGTATATAAGTAGTATAAGTATATATGTATACGTATAAGTATGAATAGTATTGATATATTTGAGCTGTAACATGTATATAAATAAACTATAGCTTTAGTGATAGATACATCTGTCACTGTATATCTATTTATATGTCAGTATAGATAACTATTTTTGCTTTAGGCTATGTACATATGTTACTAAGGCTATATCGACGTATATATATGTTACTGTATATGTGTTACTATAGTTATTGGTATGTTAATATAATTTAGTATAGTAGATATTATTAGCTATTTTTGTACCTATACTTAGGTATTACTTATATTAGTTGTAAATAACTAACATAATTAATATTAACAAGTTTTTGATGTCAGTTATCTATGAATATGTTTAAGGTATTGTAATACATATTAATATATTCTTTTTGTTTATAATTGACCTATTCATTCATTGATTGATTCATTCATTTTGTAAATAAATTTGACATTTTTTTAGAATAAAAGAATATTTTTAGACTTAGAGAGTGATGTATATCAATAATTACCTCCTAGTGAATGACTTGGAAAAGGACCAGTAAAAATTATAATTAAATAAAATTTGACTCGACATGAGTTTGCATTTGTGACACTGATACTACAATAACGACTGTTAGAACACCTTTTCATTGCAACTCGAAGTCCTCACAACATATTTTTGGCTTCATTGTCAGGGATAAAAAGCCGACAACAGCACTTGATTGTGGTTGATTGACGATTATCGCAAGTCACTTGAACACACATTTATTAGATTAATTAGCACTTGGGATTCACTGTGCATGGAATTAGATAATGGGCATGAGGGGGCTGAATGCCCAATTAGATCAGTTTATGTGTGTGAGTGCAAAAGTAGGGTCCACAACAATTTTTAATTGGTGATGTGGCTTTTCAAGTTCAAGTAATTATATCACCAATTTTAGGGTTCCACTTTCAAGGTCTTTTCAAACAAGTTCAAGTGGATAGATAGCGATTTTGCAAGTACGGGACCTTGATCTTTTTCCTTTATAATTTGAATGTGAATCTGGCAACCATAATGTGGCACCCTAAGCATGCAACTTCTAAATGAATCAATTTTAGTTCAAGTGCTGAGGCCCAAACAATGCAAATATGGCTTCTCAAACACCACTTGTTCAGGCACACACAAAATAATTTTTCCAAAAATTTAAGGGGCTCAAAAATATTGTTTAAAGAATTTTCAAGTCAAGATAATAATTCAAGCCAATCAGACCCCTAATGAATAATTTTTGAAAAAATAATGATGAAACCTTCAGAAGATTATGTTGATTTTTTTTCAAGAAACTAGATTTGATTAGAAAACCAATGCAACAAATTTCCCCAAATTTAGAGTTATATAAATTCAGGAAAGATTTGTGAACTCGAATCTTAGGCAATTAAATTTTTGAAAAACCCATTGATAGTAAATGATTTTTCTAGGATATCAAAAAGAAAATTTGTGCATGAAAATTGGTGGGTTGGTTGGTAATTTAGAGGGGATAAAGCAGTAAAAATTTTAGAATTTTTGGCCCCACAAAATTTTTAGAATAAAGTTTTTAAATCAAGGTGCAAATCTAATCCAAACTTGGTTAAAAAAGGATACGATCTTTTGAAGCATGAAAGGATAGGATAAGAGATTTTTTTTATGCAACTAAACTAAATACAAATATTCCAAAGAGTCAAAATCAAATCCTAATACCAAGATGCAAGGTACTAACCTAATGGACTTCACTCACTTTATTCTGAGATTGCTTCATGATTTGAATTTGTGCAAACATGTGTTTCCTGCATACAAAACAACCAATAGATAAAGGCAAGTTAGATTAAATGAATGCAAATCTAAATGCAACTGTTGCAAGTGAAATAATCGTCATGCCTCCTGGGCAACGATGCCAAAAGGTGTTCTACTTGTGGAGATGGTTGCGAAAAATATACTTTCGTCGTAGTATAAGAAAGTAGAAACTTTTAAATTTATTTCAAATCGGACTCGTGAATATAGAAATCATAGTTTTCAAAATGGAGTCTGAGTCATTCGCAGGGAGGCAATCGGAATAGTTTGCTTTCCTAAATGCTAAGAGGTAGATAAGCAGATTTAAATGCAAGATTACTACTACTAGAATGCAAATAGAACTTGACTAGAACTAATAGCATGCAGCTTAACTAGAACAAAAATAAGTACTAGAAGAAAGCAAGCAACTGGAAGACAAGTTGAAAAAGAACTACTAGAACTTTTATTAAAATAAGAGTTTTGGATAAGTAAAAATAGTATTACAACCAGAAGAATGATTCTAAATACAACTAGAACTAGAATGATAGTAATGGAAAGTAGGGGCTTCGAAGGCGAAGTCCAGAGTGATGGTGTAGTAGCAGATGTGAAGGTGCACCCAAGATCTCCAAGGGAAGGAAGAAGAACTAGTAGGAAGACTAGTTTTAGTTGCTGGAACTTATTTGGAAGTAGGAAAACTAAGTAGGAAAATTAATAGCTAAGGGGGGGCATGCATAGGCCTTTTTATAGAAGTAGGGAAGGCTTTTTATTGGTTGGTTCCTGGTACCTAGGATAGATGAGGTGTAGGGCTAGGATTTCATCAAGGGGGGATGGCTAGGGTAGGTGTTTAGGAGGGCCATTGGATAGAATATGAAAGGCTAGGATAGAAGCTAATGTTGTTGGGTCATGTTCTCCTAAGGTGGATGGCCATAAGGATATGTTCTAAAGTGCATGGCCAACCACCTAGCTTGGTTTCTGATAGGATAAGGTGGTGGCTAGGTTTCTTAGGGCTTAAGACAATAGGTGGCACCACCTTAGGTTTTTAGGAAGGGATAGGATCTAGGTTTTCTATGGATAAGGGATAGGTTCTTTTAAGGAAAGGATTTGAGGTCAATGGTTGGCCCTAAGGTGTGGGAAATTGGGTCCAAAGGTTAGGTTATAGGTTAGGAAATTTGGATTCCTAATTAGGCTAGTGATAAACACACATAAATTCATCATAAAATGCTTATTTACAATAGTTCCTAGGCCTATCATTGCATATCATGATATAAATATTGCATAAACATCTATTGCATTGCATTTAGGATAGTTGTATGTTATGTACATTAATTTCTTTATTTTACATGGCCAATAGGCAGTGCGACATCTTTATGGGCTTCAGATGAAGAATCCGACCGTACGGATGGATTCAAAGTGACGATTGCAATCCGTCAACGTGAGAATCACTCCAATCAGAGCCTTGTAGTACCCTCCACAAGAAGAAGATGGACGACACAATGGTGCCATGTGGCACAATCACAGCCCTCCAGCCCGGCCGCAACTCCTCTTCCTCAGTTACACCTGTGGAGTCTCAACCGTTGGATTCAAATCCAACGGTTGATAAAGCACTGCACCGCCAGCCTTAAGCCGAGTAGAGAGAAGCCTTTGTGCAATCGCGATAGTTGGATAAAGATCCAACCGTCGTGGGTGCAGAAGCTTAATTCTTAAACAAAGCATAGCACGACTCTCAGTGCAGCGGTGGGTGCCTAAGCTCACAATGCACGGGCACGCGTTCGAAGCTCAGCCGCTAATCTCAAATTTAGCGAAGAGCGGGCGCAATTCGATTGCACCCGTTGGATGTCAACAAGCGATGGAGGCGTCACCACGTGGCACCACTCGATGGGTGCGGATGCAGCATGCGACCATCGACGCATCTCGAGAACGAGCCATGTCACGCACGATCAAGAGGTGTGATCTCCACACCATCTCAACTATTCACTTCTGAATCCAATAGCCGCGGTGCATCCAACCTCAGCGACAGCAGGCTGCCATGAGCAGTGGGTGTGGGATTTGCAGCGACAGAAGAGCGGGCCTTTAGTGACACTTGCAGTTGTCACTAAATGGCCTGCGCAGTGCGTGCACCAGCCAAGGCAATGAAGAGACGCGGATCTTCGACGACAGCTCGAGCGGCCTTTAGTGATGCTTGTAGCTGTCGCTGGATGTCTATGCACGAGATGCTCTTCTTTCCTCCACTATATAAACACCCCTACACCCTCCATTCTTCTTCATCTCTTCCTTTCCTCCTTTTACCATCTCCAAGGCTCTAGAGAGAGCTTGTCCCAAGCCCGGGATGCTCCTCTAGAGTAGAGAAGAAAATAGTTTTCCAAACTCTCATCCCCATTCGTGGAGCATCCCGTGGCTGTCCTCTCACCACCCTTCGGGAAGAAGATCCTCGCCACAACACCGTCCTACCCCATCCTTCGTCCTCTGACTCCGTCCCCGTTCATATCACTCCTCACCACCTTCCTCCAGGCGATGTCAGAGCGAGTCATCCTCCGAGCGACTGTCGAAGGGTGATTGCGCAGCAATCATAGGTCTTAATTGACCTAGATTAAGCTAGAACTTAGCATAAGTTAGGATTATTCATGCACGCATAAGTATTATCTGCATCTTTACTGCTTTACTTTAGCTATGCATAAAATAATGTTATAATGTGCTAATTAAGCACATTATGTTGATTGCAAGCAATAAGTAGATCTGGAGCTGGATCTGGAGTAGGATCTGAAGCTGGATCAGGAAAAACGGGAGTTGTAGCAGAGCTGGAGCAGAAGACCTAGATTAGATGCAGTGAATAATGATGTAAAGGAGTCAAGGTTTGCTATTCTATTAAGTAGGAATAAAGCAGTAAAATGTGAAGAGCTTAGGTCCATTCTAGCCCTAGGATAGCCTAGAGACTTCCCCAAGCCTTAGCCACCCTTAGATTAGATCACAACACCATAGGAAGCCTTAAAACCCTAGTTCCAACCCATATCTGGACGTCCAGATAAGTTATAGGACGTCCAGGACCCTTAGCCATCTCCCGCACACCTCAAACCCACTTCTGCAGTGTTATTGGACGTCCAGACACTTTGTCAGACGTCCAATTTTTGCAGAATACCCAAAACAGAACCCAAAATCTCTCCTGACTCTGATTGGACGTCCAGACAACAAGTTTGGACTTCTGATTTTTGAGTATAAGACTTATAACACTACTATTAGATGTCTGATACTGCTCTCCAGTTCCTATTTTGAGATTTAAGCCTTGATCTTGGATCTCTAGGTCCCTAAACCCAATTCCAACCCCATAGGAACCTAAATTAAGGTGCCCTAACCCTAATACATCACCTCTAGACCTCCCTAAGGACCTAATTAGGTCCTCACTAAACCTAATTGACTTGGATCTTAGTCAATTCCATCAGCCTATTCAATTGCACTCATTGAGTCCAATTGAGCCCTGATCTCAGCACACATTATCCAATTGGACTCAGTGAGAGTCCAATTGACCTAGACCTAAATTAATTAAGTTGTTTTACTCTCAATTAAATTTCCACACACCCAATTAAACTTGTATTAAGTTTAATTTCACTTTACCTTAGTGAATTAGGATTTATAACCCTAATTTGAGACATACCTTGACCTAAACCCACTAGAACCTAACCTAATCAACCTAGCCACCTAAGTTTCGACCCACACACACCCACACACACCATCCAAATGAAAATACCTAGCCTATAGTTCTCTAGAACTCTCTACCATGTGTGGTTGCCTTGGTTGCCAAAATTAGCAACCAAGAGCCATTCAATTTTTAGATCCACATTTGGTGGATCTAGAACCACCATCCATCCTCTCTCTCTCACTCTCCCATGAGCTCTCACCATAGGCCTCTCTAGAGAATTCCATAATTCTCTAGAGGGCTTCCCTTAGGTCTATAAAAAAGACCTAAGGGGTGGCCATTTGCACCCATTCACTTCCTTGGCTTCCATTGGCACCACTCACCTCATTAGCTCCATACACGCCCACCTTCACTTAGGTCAGCTACTCCACCTCTATGAGCTCACTACCACCATCATGGAGGACATCATGCCGGGATGCTGGATCAACCCTACCTCTCTCCAAGGGTTGGCCTAAGCTACATTGGCCGCCCCTCATTCTTCTCCCGACCACTCCAAGGCCATCGGGGACCACCCCTGAATGCCTTTTATTCTACTGGATTTAGTTTATGCTCTCCATAATTTTTACTGCTTTTATTACTACTTAGTAGCATAGTCTTCACTTCTCCCCCAAGGATGCATGCGAAATCCCCCCATTGATTCTTGTATGCAATCATTTTCTGGTAGCTAGGTTTAAATTTCAAGCATTTATGTACAAGCTTTCCTCTAAAGTTCTTGTTGCAAATTACTCACCCATTGAATGAATGAAAAATGCTTTTACATATATATCTCCATATTGTGAAATCACCATGAGCTTATTGATTGCTATTATATTTGCGTGATTCATGTTGCCTGTTTTTACAAACTTAATTTTTGACAAACGTTTTTGCGCGACTATACTACGATTTCCGACGACTTTCAAAACGTGCGAAAATGGTTTCCGTCAAAGGGGATTTCTCTCACCTCTTTCTATCTTTCTTTTTCTTTCGTAGTGTAGATTTTCCACTCTCGTAGTTGCAACAAACAACTCTTTATAAATAGAAGATTGTTTCTCTCTCTCTCTCTTTCTCCCTCTCTCTCTTAAATTTTTGCAAGTAGATTAGCTAGAATTCATCGACCTGATCTCTTGCTTGTTAAAAATACCAAAAAAATTAGAAAAGATAAAAATGACAAAAAACAAATAAAAGCGAAGCGCGGATTTTTTATAAAATCAAACGTTCGCCTCTCCTTGCTCGACCCGGGACTCACTTTTCGAGTTTCAGTTATAAATTTTATCTGATAGACGCATTTTGCGAGCTACGATGATGGGTTCTCCAAACTCTGATTTCAACACGCGAAACATGCCCTCCATCATTTTGGTGCCATTGCCAGGGAGGCAATGCTCTTTGGTTTTTTCTCCGTGCTTTTCCACCTTACCTAACTTTTATCTCACTTTTTCTATGATCTTGCTGTGATTGCAGGTACTCATCCAAGGTGGGCCAGAGCGGTTAGATCAGAGAAAAGTGCGGATGAAGGTTTTGTAAGTTTATCCCCATCACCCCCACCTTAGTTTTCATTCCATAACCTAATAACTCAAACCCAAATCAACTTAGGTGCTTGCATAAACCCTAGAGTAGATTTTGGTTGTTTGATTTTCACTCCACTCATCTCACTCACCCGCATATATATATATACTCTTCTCTTGTAGGATTTACTAAAAGTGACACATTAAACACCCACAACTTTTGACTTAAGGCACACCATTCCACTTTGATTCTACCACTTAACCAGGATCTGACCTGTAGACCCAGTACACTTCAACTCAATACACATAAGTGAGTAGAAATCTGAATAGGTTAAACATCTGTGTGCCATAATCAAGTGTACAACAGGCCAATTGATTGAACTGATTGGGCTGCACCACTCAATTTAAAATTGATCCATCAAGTAGCTTGCCTCTTAGGATTGATTTTTAGGGCTGAACTAGGCACTCCACATTTTTTCTGATTTCTAAAGGAATATATCATCACCAGTGCTTTCAAAACTTGGAGTATTCTACTGAACCTTGATTGAATACACCTAAAGATTAAACCCTAAAAGCTACTAAACAAGGTTGTGCCCTAAAAGACACATCATCAAATAACCTTGTTTACAATCCTTGGTTGTGCATGCATACACATTTGAATTAATCATTAAGGGCACAACCCATCTAAAGGGCCCATTACATTCCAAGAGCACAATCATCCCAAGCCTAATTAAAACTGAATAAACGTTGGCCTTAAGGATTGATTCACTCTTCTGGGCTCAGACTGAGATTTTTTTCAATTAATCTGCTTTTGCTGGTCCATCTGATGTCTAGCTAGGGGAGTAGCGTCAAACAACTACGAATGGGGGGTACACTAGGAACCGGAGGTGCAAGCCAAAGGAAAAACCTTCTCCCCAGTCCCTCCTAACTGGTTGGATTGATCGGATAAAAGTAGACTAAATCATTTATAATCTCAAGTCGGGTCTTGGGAGTTTGTAGGTCTTTAGGCTATCCACATAAGGACAAGTTTGGTTGATTGTACTGCAGGGCATCTTTCTCTCTTTTTTTTTCCCTCCTACTTCACAATGTATCCTTGCACATCTTTCACACATTTCCAATCCTACCCTCCTACCAACACATATCCTTAAGATGATTACTATCCCAACTTGACTTATGATTACCCATCCACTAGCCAAGATAACTTTGATTAGGGATATGAATCCAGACCTCAGTGTCCAGGGCCTAACTCTGGAAAACAAGACTATGATTACTATCTTTCCCAGAGCTACAATGATTATAGATCTCAATCCTTTGATGATCAAACCAACTCGATCTACAATCATGAATGATATGATGATTATAACACCTACCCTCCCCAGTATTCCACTAAATATAGGTCGCCACCATCCTTTAAACAACCTGAAATGACCTACTATCAGGGAAGGACCTGAGAACCTCGATATCTTGACTCCCCTAGAATTAACTTAAACCCACCCAAACCTGAATGAAACCATTTAGTTCAGGTGAACCAGATCCAAGATAGGGTGTTGTTTAACTTGAGGAACACCATACAATCTTTAGAATCCCAGCCAACACCATGCACTGAAGCATTGGAGCATATGATAAAAATGATTGATGAGCTAAATAGCTCTTTATTGGATTTACTCCAAAATGTTGGGGATAGGGGCCTGGGTGAGTTTCTACTTGGGAAGTTGTCAAGGTTAAGGATGAAATTTATGATTGCCCTAGTCAAATCTTGGGATGATTCTTAAGATGAACCCCCTTCAGGAGAGCCAATGTCTAAACCTGCTAATGTGCCTGTCGAGGGGGATACACTTTCTGAGATCAGGGATGACTAGGTTGGGCTAGAGCAACCCATTGAGGATGAACCAATTGATTCACCCAAGATCCCCGAGCCAGGGAGCGAGGAAAAATATGTCTCTTTGAACAAGGAAATGACAATTGATTTTGCGACATATATAAATGAGGATCATGAATTCTTTGACTCTGAGGGTGAAGAATCTCTTAGTGAAGTCTCACTTGAGCAAAAGGAAGATGATTTTAGTGAGACAAATGGGCTCAAGGAGCATGAAGAACCATTTAATAGCCCGTTTATTGAAGATTTGGATTCGGTTGGGGCTAACTTGAAGGATTCGAATCCTCATTTACTAGAAGATTCAATCAATAGCCCCATTCCTCAACCACACCCCAAAGGGATTGATTTTGATTTGGAAATCATTGTACCTAAGTCAATTCTGAGCCAGCCATGATTTCTAGACTTGGGTAAATATTATGGGGTGAACAATATGCTAGAGGTCTGGTGTAGACCCGGATAGGTTGTGTTAATATGATGATTTAATCATTGAATTGAGTATAGTGGTTAACCTAAATTGAGCCTAACCATCTTTTTACAAAATTTTTAACCTGACCTACTTGATTTCATCTTGGTCACTTTTAGGCCCAGGGTCGAACTCAGGGAAGCGGGATTAGAGGTGAATAAGTTTCTACGCCTTTCCTACAACGATTCACTTCCATTCGTTTATTATGTTTTTGGTGTTTTTCTATTTAAGATTTTTTTCTGATAATTTTTGTCCTTGAGGTACACCCTCAAAATCAGGTTCTTGGCTTTAAGCCAAATTAGGGTTCCAAAACTGGTCTTGCTATTCGCAAGACTGAGTACCTGCAAGTCAAGGATTATCTTTTCTCTTTTATATATATTTTTTATCTTTTTAATTGCAGAAAAGAGAAATAGAAATAAGATAAATATAGTATATATATAGATGTATATATTATATATGTATATAGGGGTGGGGGTGGAGGTGGAAATGGCGTGTAGCACGGTGTCGAGTCAGTCGTCCTCTAGGAAGATGCAACCAACAGGACGAAGTGCCACGTGGAGTGTAGGATGGATGGGTGGAAGATGTGTGTGGAGACACTTTCTGTACACGTGTATCGGGGAATATCAGCAACTGGTGCAGATATTCCCACGATACAACGTGTTGTAGGTGATATGAAAAAATATATATATGTATATATGTAAATATATATCTATATGTATATATATATATGGTTATAATTATATAGGTGTATATGTAGTTATGTATGTATATATATGTATATATATATGTATATGTATATATATATAGATATGTAAATATATGTATAGATAGATGTATGTGTATATGTATAATTAGATATATATGTATGTATATATAACTATATATAGATATAGATATACATATACATATATATATATAGTAATATATGTATATAGTTATATATATGTGTATATGTATATATATATATATGTATATAAATAAATAAATATATATATGTATATATATATAAGTATATAATAGTGTATAAGTGAGTGGGTGTGTGTACGAGAGTGTGTGTGTGTGTGTACGTGTCTGCAGGAGGGAGTGAGAGAGTGCTGTGAGAGAGAGCGAGAGAGAGAGAGAGAGCATCTGCAGGAGTGAAGAAGGCGCGGGCATTTTAAGTCGTTTGGATGCTTCAGCCATCGTCTGATGGCCACACGCAGGTGCAGGAGGGTAGGTGCCCGAAGAGGCGTGCGCACGATGGAGGGAGCGGGCGTGGGAGGAAGACTGCAGCGCCGCGCATTATGTAGCGCAATGCACTGCTGCACGCTGGAGCGAGTGCGCGCGTGCAGTGGGAACGGACTAGAAGCGGTCGCGGGCTGGAGAGAGAGCGTGCGGTGACCGGATAAGTGAGAAGCTTTCCGGTCACCGCACTGTAGCTATAGTGTTGTGCTCTCTAGCATGAACAGTAGCTACAATGTCGCGCGCTCTGGTCAGCCGGTTGCAGCCGGTGCGGTGGGCGCGGGCGCGGTGCAAGGCACCTGCGCGCGCGGAAGGAGGCTGCGGTCGATGCCTGCGTGCGCGCGGGCTGCTGCTGCTACGGAGCTTCAGAAATCGGAGATGCAGTAATGGCGGAAGAGTTTTGAGTGGGTGAAATGGTGAAATGAACCACCACGCCCACCGGCTCTTTGATGAGCTGGGCGGTGGTAGGACTCACAGTGGTGGTCGAGGACCATTGTGAGCTGCTCCTGCCCGCAGCGTGTCTCCTCAGGAGGAAGAGAGGCTGCGTATGGAGGGGAGAGGGGAGGGGACGGCCTGGAGAGGGAAAGCTGCTATCTGTTGGACTAGGCTCTGCCGCAAGGAAGATGGCTATGCTCTTTTTAAAGAGGATAGAGGCATGCATAGCCATGCCCTGGGCTGCATGCATGGCTATGCATGCGGCTGGCAGGGCAAGCTTGTTGCAGAGAATGGCACGAGGAGGAAGCTGCCATGCCCTGTAGCCGCGCGGAGAAATTCAAAGCCAAAAAATAAAAATAAAGATGGTGAATTTGCGAGGCAGCACTCGAGGAATATGTTAATTTCAAAGCCATTTTATTCACTCTCCTCCCCTCTCAAATAAATGCATGCATGCATTTATTTTTACAAATGCGACTATGGCTATCTAATATACACTGGCAATGCTAGGAAATAGCACAAGATGGCACAATTGTTGGTGTATTTTTGCTGTGCAATCATACCCCCATGCCTATCTTTTGCTAGTCCCTAGCAAAACATTTTTGTATTGTATTTAGAAATGATCTTAAGCTGAAGATTTTCTTTAGTGGCAACATAGTTGTGTTTATTTGTTGGATATTGTGAGAACCAATTGCAGAGAAGACTACCAGTACCTTAAGTCTTACATGACATAGACCATCTCTCAACTAACCTGGACTCTTGATATTTAAACCTTAAGTACAATTTCCAGGACCCAGGAGGTTTTTGCCGTACTCGAGAGCTCAAAAGATTATGGCTTGTGCATAGTGAAGGATCAAGACTAACCAAATGAACATTAAAACTCAAGCCCAGGGTTTCATGAATTTTTAAGTGCAGGTTGGTCCCAGTTTCAACTTGTGTCTTCGGATTAACCCTTAAAAGGATGACAGAAAACTCAACTCCCATTTTATTACATTTGTGGCTCAAAGAAAACAGGGCATTTGTAACTTGCCCTGAAGAACTTTTGTAGGGAGAAGACTTTACAGACGTTTGTGAGATATACTGACTTATTTGCATCTTTTTTTTTTTTTTTAACACGTGTCAATATATCTCTTACAATATTATTTGGAGGAGCACGCTTTTCTTTTGGTAGGAGAGTTCCTTTTTGGTGGAAAGAGTCTCTCCTAAACACAAGACTAAAGCATGGGATAAAAAATCTACCTGCGCGCATAAGTAAGGACTCCACCTTCTCTAATGAATACTAGGGTTGGATCTTATGTTCACCTGGTCTTTCTTGATATGTGTAGTGTGAACAAAGATTACTTAGGCTCTCGAGTAGAAGCAAACCAACGAATCTTGTACTAGTGTCTCAGGTACAAGAATACGTCCTTAGTTAGGAGAGATTCTGATCTATCTTGTCAATGCTCAAGTGAATTAAGCCGAGCCTGAGTGAATCAAGCTTCTGTGGCCTGGAAAGTCTTCAAAACAGTGGTTGAATATCCATAAACACTTACTGTATTTTTGTTTCATCCTTCAGATCATTACTAAATACCTTTTTTCTTTTTACATATTTATAGATAGATGGAGACTGCATGATACCCTAAAATATCCAGATCCTATGGATGCCTATCCACCCCCCCATGCCAAACAATGCTATGTCCTCATATGCATGCAGGGTAGGGCAGAGAAAGGATGAAAGATCGGGTAACGAGAACTGAGGTGCAGGGTATACAGCAGGGTGGTAGGGTGGGTGGATGGTGGGTGGTGAAGTGAAAAGTGAAGTGAACGTGACAGTGGCGAAGTGTTGTTGGGGTGCCTCCCAACGAGCGCTGAATTTAACGTCTCCAGCTGGACTCAGAATGAGGCACAACATTAGTTACCCTCCAGTAGGGCAACAATTTCTCCAATGGGGGTAGGTTCATGAGTAAGATAGGTTTCAAACGTTGCCCATTGACTGTAAATTTATGCCCAGATTTGGGATCTTCAATCTCAACGGCCTCGTTGGGAAATGGTCTCAAAACCAGAAAAGGACCAGTCCATTTGGACTTCAGTTTCCTAGGAAAGAATTTGAGCCGGGTATTGTAGAGCCAAACTTGCTGAGATGGCTCAAATTCTTTCTGCCGAATACGGCTGTCGTGAAAAGCCTTAGTGCGTTGCTTGAAAGTTAAGGCAGAATCATAGGCTTCACGATGGAGCTCTTCCAGCTCTTGGAGTTGGAGTTTCCTTTCTCAACCACACAGGTCTGGGTCAAGGTTACATTGGCAAACCACCCAATAAGCGTTGTGCTCCAAGTCCACGGGCAAATGACAAGGCTTTCCGTAAATGATTCTATAAGGAGACATACCAAGGGGAGCCTTGAAGGCAGTCCGATACGGCCAAAGTGCATCAATCAGCTTGTCAGATCAATCCTTACGGTCAGGCTGAACCGTTTTTTGGAGAATTTGCTTGATTTGCCGGTTCGATACCTCTGCCTGGCTGTTCGTTTGAGGATGATACGGGGATGCGATATGATAGTTGATGAGAACCTCATCATGAGCCATAACTAGCTCATTTTGACCTAATACAAAGGATAAAAGCTCCTACATAACTCAAGGAAAGGCTTAACTCAGAGAATTCTGAGTTTAAGGAGAAAACAAGTCATAAGGGGTAAAAATGCAATTTTACCAGTATAATATGCATACATGGTAATTCAGGGTCCAAACACAGGTCAAACAAACTGAATAAGAAGGAAAGTGGGATGATCTGACAAGGGCTACAGCAATTCCAAGGAACTAAATGATAATCTGTAACCTTAAAACAAACCCACTTCAATTCACGAGGTTCAAGGCAAAGTAAAAATAGAATAAACCCTCTAAAATTCATAGAAAAATAATCTCTAGGGTTTAGAACCTTCAATTTGGCCTTCAGAACCCATTTTGACCTACATTGAGAACCATGCCCAATTAATAACTTAATTTGGGTTTTTGCATAAATTGACCGGTCAAACAAGGTTTAATCTAGAAATAAAATTCACCATCAGATTCCTTAGGTCCTAATTAGTCATGTATAAAAACTTGAGCCTAAGAAGAAACCTTCTTGACCAACTTTACACTTTGGTCCTCATATATTTACTTTTTGGCCCTCAACTTTTGAACCCTCGCATTTTGGCCCCTAACTTTCCTTCATTCTTTGCGTTCAGGTCCTCCCTGCAAAACCTGCCAGCACCATGCTCCGGCGACCTTGCGCGGAGCATGGCGCCGCACAGGGTGAGGGGGAGGGGCTGGCAAGTCAACCGGGGGTGCCCTGCGTCGTCAGCCGTCGCAGGGACACCCCCTGGTCGCTGCAACCCACCATACCGGCCGTGCGAACGCATGGACGGTATGGGTTTCCATCTCCGGCGTCCTCCGGCGAGGGAGACACGTCGTCTCCCTCCGCCCTCCTCTCTGATTACCGCCTCTATAAATACCCCCGTCGCTCCGCCGTTCTGAGCAGCTCGGATCTAACGGAGAAAACCCCCAACTTTCCTCTCTTCTCACTCCGGCAGACGCCCACCAGCTCCGGCGGTTCTTCCTCCTCCTCCTCTTCGCTCTGCCGCAATACCAGCAGCAGAGACTTCTTCCCCTGCTCTTCCCGCGTCGCGCAATACCGGCGCGTGCTGCCTCTGCCCCGTCGTCACCGCCGTCCTCCCCCACTGGGCACCTTCTTCTCCGGCGACAGCAGGTACAGCCGTCCGCCTCCTCGCCCCCTTCGTCACTTTAGTTAGGTTAGAACTACTTCCCCCTATTCTCTCTCTCTTTTCCCCCTGCTATTTTTATCTAATTAGCCCTCGATTCCGATCAATCACCTTCTCCGCCTCCGGCCATCCTCCGGCGAGTCGCTCCCATCACTCCAGCAACCCACACGGCTCGCCGACCACCGCAGAACCTCCGCCTCCTCACCCTGATCAACCTCCGCCCTTCCACTTCCCCCAAATCACCCTCTGCAACTCCACCGAACAAACCCATCTCCCGACCCATAGTCCGACCTAGGGCAGCCCTTAGGCTCCGCCCCGTCGCCTGCACACCCCCCGACCACCTTCGCCGTGCCACGACGAAGGTCCTCCGCGTTTCTGATTGGGCCGAGAGGCCGTTTCTCTGTGGGCAGGTACCTGCGCTCGTCGCCGCCATTGTTGAAGCGAAGCAGCTTCGACCTGCTGTTCCAGGTGCGCCGCGCCCAGGTCACGCTCCCAGGCTGTGCGGGGGCATTTCGGCAAAGCGTTAGGCTGCAGTTGAGGCGAATCCCTCGCGCGAAGGCATCGCGTAAAGCTGCGATTACCAGCTGCTTCCTCCGCGCAGGCGCCAAATTGGGGTGGGACATTTAGTCCCACCTCGGAAGACTCCGAAGCGGCACAGCGGTATAAAGTGAAAAAGTGCTGGAGGCTTATTGCCTCAGCACACGGGGTGAGGTCCCCTTCACCCGCCCGGTTACCCGGTCTCGTCCGCTCTCACGCCCCGCGGACCTGGCCCGACCCGACTTAGACTGACCTGCACTCCTTGCCCACCACGCACGCCGGTGGGCCTGGACCCGGGCGCGACCCGTACCCGGCAACCCGGCAGCTCTGGGAGAGCTTTCCTAAGAGCGGCTTCTGTGAGAGAGAAACGCGGGGGAGGGTAGAGTTAGGTTTTGCCCCTCTGATCAAGCTGTGTAAGTGTGCAGGCACAGGTGAAGAAGAACCGTGGAAGAAGACGAAGGCTGAAGGAAGGAGGAGCACCGAGCGGCACTGTAGCAGCGGCGGTTTAAGTCGTCTGATTGGAAAATCAGACAACGTCCTGAAGGCAAAGAAGGAGAAGGAAGGCGAGGCAGAGGAGGAACACAGAGAGGCCAAGTGAAGACTCTGCAGAAGAAGAAGAGCACGAGAAGAAGATCTGAAGAAAGGAAAAGAAGAAAGAAAGAAGAAGAAGAAGAACAGGACCGCTCTGCAGAAGAAAAAGGAAGAGATGAGCAGAAACAGCTGAAAGAAGAAGAAGAACATCACCACTGCAGATAAAGAAGAAGAACAAAGGAAGAGAGCAGAAGATCTGAGAAGGAAGAAGAGGAGAAGCAAAGAGAAAAGAAGAAAAGCCAACAAATTCTCTCTCTCTCTTTCTTTATTTTTGTAAAAGAAACTTGTACCCCTAGAATACAACTTGCTCCCTGAGTTCGACCTCGGGAACTCTTTATTTCCGAGTAACAAATTGTATTAAACTGGTAATCACCTCTCTCTATACTATACTACGACGAAATAATAGAACTATAGAGGAAGGTCGCCACCAATAGTGGACTCCGTATTTCCTCAGAAGTGCCCAAAAATAAGCATGGGTAAAGTGGCTTCTTCCATCCGAGATAATGGCTCGAGGGATCCCAAAGCGCGCAAAGATGTGGTCCTTGACAAATCGAGTGGATATAACATGGTTAGCACGTCGCATGGGAATAGCCTTGATCCATTTCCAAACATAATCAATAGTCACGAGGATAAATTCGAAGCCATTGGAAGGAGGAAAGGGACCCATGAAATCGATTCACCAAATGTCGAAGATTTCCGCAGCTAGGATGGGTTGTAAGGGCATCATGTCACGACGTGACATTGACCCTAACGACTGGCACCTAGTGCAATGTTTAGCATAATTGTGTGCATCCTGGTGAAGGGAGGGCCAAAAGAAATCGCACTGTAACACCTTGGCTATAGTTTTCCTCCCAAAGAAATGGCCTCCGCAGGCCTGATCGTGGCAGAAGGATAGCACACTGGGGAATTCGCTGTCAGGAATACAGCGACAGATAATTTGATCAGCACCTATTCAAAAAAGAAGTGGATTATCCCAAAAATAATACTTTGCTTCTGCCATGAGGCGCTCGCACTGGTTTTTAGGCCAGCCACGTGGAAGGGATCCAGAAGCAAGGTAATTGGCAATGTCGGCATACCAAGGTTCACTTGCCACATTAATTGCCAATAGGTGCACATCAGGAAAAATCTCATTAATCGGCAAAGTAAATCCAATATGGTCAGGCTCCAATCTAGGCTCCGACCTTATCGCGGATCTCAATGTCAAATTCTTGGAGAAGAAGGATCCAACGAATCAGTCTAGGCTTGGCATCCTTCTTGGACATGAGATGGCGAATGGTAGTGTGATCAGTGAAAACAATAACATGTGAGCCCAGAAGGTAAGAGCGGAATTTCTCCAGCCCAAAGACAGCCGCCAGTAGTTCTTTCTCAATGGTAGTATAATTACGTTGGGCCTCGTCCAACGTCTTACTGGAGTAGTACACCACGAAGGGGTGTCTATCGCGTCTTTGTCCTAGGATGGCTCCGACTGTAAGGTCGGAAGCGTTACACATGAGTTCAAAGTCGAGGGACCAATCAGGTGGCTAGAGAACAGGGGCCTTGGTGACAGCATTACGCAGTTGCGTGAATGCTCGTATGCAGTCAGGGCCCATATCGAAGGGTACATCAGTTGATAGGAGATGAGTTAAAGGTTGAGAAATCTTGGAGAAATCTTTGATCAATCTTCTATAGAAACCGACGTGTTATAGGAAGGAGCGGATTTGTTTGACAGAGCCAGGCATAGGTAAATCAGTAATTACATCAAGCTTAGCTCTGTCAACCTCGATACCCCTATCGGAGATGATATGCCCGAGAACACTTCCCTCGTGTACCATAAAATGACTTTTTTCCCAAGAAAGCACGAGGTTTGCATTAATACATCTCCTAAGGATACGGGTCAGGTTGGAAAGACAGTCATCAAAAGATGGTCCAAAGATTGAAAAGTCATCCATGAAGACCTCGAGAAAGTCACCCACCATGTCATGGAATATCGCCAACATACATCTCTGGAAAGTTGCTGGTACGTTACAAAGTCCGAACGGCATCCTTCTAAATGCAAAGTGCCGAAGGGGCAGGTAAAGGTGGTTTTCTCTTGGTCCCGGGGGTCAATTGCCACCTGGTTATATCTTGAGAATCCATCCAGGAAACAGAAAAATTTATTTCCCGCTAACCGCTCCAGGATTTGGTCAATGAAAGGAAGCAGAAAGTGATCTTTCTTAGTTGCAGCATTGAGTTTCCTATAATCTACACACACTCTCCAAGATGTAGGAGTGCGTGTAGGGATGGATTCGACCCTGTCATTGACACAGATGGTGAGTCCCGCCTTTTTGGGCATGACGTGAATCGGACTCACCCAGGGGCTACCGTTGATCGGGTAGATTATACCCGCATCCAGCCACTTAATAATTTCCTTTTTAATGACCTCCCACATGTTAGGGTTAAGTCATTGCATCTCGCGGGAAGGTTAAGCCTCCTCCTCTGTATATATACGGTGAGTGCAGTAGGAAGGGCTAATGCCAGTTAAGTCTGATAAAGACCATCCAATGGCTGCCTTGTGTTCCATAAGGACCTCAGTTAGTTTGCACTCTTGCTCCCTGGTCAATTTTGAACTGATGATTATAGGGAGCATTTCATTTGGTCCCAAGAAAACATACTTAAGTGTACTAGGTAGCTCTTTCAGCTCGGGAGTGGATGGTGAAAGATTTGGCATTTCTTGGGATGAGTGGCCCAGGTGGATCGGAGAACAAATCAGGAGGAAGAAGTTGGCCCTCAGATTGGCCAAGAAGAAGGGCTTCTTGGATAGATGGATCCAAAAAGGAATAGCCCTAGTGAGTAGTATGTGGGCTCAAGGTCCCAGTGTGGAGTTGCAAATTCGCATGATTTGGCGGGAAAGAAAGGGTAATCTGGTCTGCAAGAGTGTGGACCAGCGGTGAGTAGCCCGGATATGACTCAGACCACGAGGTATGGGAAGCGAAGAAAACCTCGTCAGAAGTCTGGTCAGGAGAAGGTATGAGACAAGGGAGGGATGGGGGAACGTCACAATATGTGTTTGTCAGGCAATCGTCAGTGTTTAAAGGCAGTCCGCAGCAGTCAGAATAGGCCCCAATTAGTCCGATACACGCTCTAACGACCATGTCCTTGTCAGACATGCCATCCTCGATGCAATCGCAATCAAAGTTCTTGGCTGCCTTAAAGATGTTAAGTTTGAGCTTTTCAAATCCAACGGCAATCTCGATACAGCCCGACTCGCAGTCGATATGGGCGCGGGCTGTGGCCAAGAAAGGTCGACCAAGGATGATCAGACAATCATAAAGTGAGCTAGGAACTTCCATATCTAAAACAAGAAAGTCAATAGGAAAACAGAGACTGTTGACCCTAACCACCACGTCTTCCACCACACCCTTTGGAATTTTCACAGAATGATCTGCCAACTGTAACGTGACAGGGGTGGGTTTCAGATTTCCCAAGGAAAATTTTTCGAGCATGATGGTTGGTATAAGATTGATGGAAGATCCTAGATCAAGTAGGGCACGGTCAAAATTGCAGCCTTGGATGCTACAGGAAATAAGCGGTGTGCCTGGATCTTTCTGCTTCGGTGGTAGATTTGACAATGTGGTACAACTCGCATGAGGCGAGAGAACCACTGGATTCTTAGTTTTCTTTGACTGTCACTTGGGTGTTGTGTAGTCTTTGAAAAATCGGGCGACAGTAGGTATGTGGTCGATAGCCTCGAGCAGGGGTACCTTGATTTCAACATCCCTAAACAAATTATGCAGGTTATCAAAGGCTTATGTATCCTTCTTCTTGCCTTTTGGCTCCCTCAGTAGAGCCTCAGGGAATGGGATTGATTCTGGCACCAATTTGGGTGTATCGTCCTCTCGTGAATGCGGTGCGCATCCCAAATGAGAGGGCGATGAAGAAGACAGGCCAGGATCAGGTCGAGGTGGATTGACAGTCTGCTTACCGCTCCTCATAGTGATCGCATTGGACGATGTAGGTCCAGTGGGATCATGCGGTGGAGGAGTGTTCGCAATAGGGACATAAGAGTGAGGTGTTGCAGTGGGATTAGCCTGGAATCCCGGTGGAATGCTCGGAGCTTGCAAAATCTGATGAACCTGACCCTGAGAAGGTTGTACCAGTGGTTGAGGACAACGGGGTACGAAATTTCGCAGGTTGGGAACAGGTTGGGCAAGAAGAGTGCCCTGAGATCGAGTCCCCATGCGTAGTTGACTGATCTCAGCATTTTGCTGTGCCAATTGGTGCTGAAGAGAGGTCATGTTCTCTTCATGGTGCTTTGACATTTTCGTCATCATTCGCATCAATTTATCAAGAGGACTTGATGCGTGTTCTATTTGCGGTACACAAGGACCTGATGGCGGATTCGCCATAGGATTAGACTGGGCCCTTGGGATGACGAGTGCGGACGGTCGCATTGGTCCACCTGCAGGATTTTGGCATTGCGGGTTATTAGACCATGCAAAGTTCGGATGATTTCGCCACCCTGGGTTATAAGTGGTAGAGAACGGGTTGTTCCCCAGGGCGCAAGTGTCTTCTATGCCAGAAGACGCGTCCGCATGTAAATATGCATCCGAGCACATGGAGGCTTGGTCCTCCATGTCAAAATACTGGCTTGCAGAAACTAGATCCACATGACTTACCGAATCGCTCGATGTGACACTTGGTAAGGAAGGTCTTATGGGGTTTCTCGGGATAAGCCTGGTGTTGGAAGAATTGGAATTGTGACGAAGTGGTGAGGTGGGGGTGTTTGCCATCGAACGGGCGGGGTTGGCCAGAAGCTCGTCCAGCTTCTTGTGCACGACGGAGACTTCATCCAATTTCTGTGCAATAAGGCTGAGATCTGTGGATGAATGGGAGGGTCCCGTGTCAACTTCATGGACATTATGGGGTAGGCTGGTATGATTAAAGGTGACAATGGAAGCATTGTTCATTGAGTTTTCGCTCATATTTTCAAATAATTCGAATGCTCCATTCTCGTCTTTATTCATGAAATTCCCTCTGTAGGAAGCGTCTACAATCTGTTTCAAAGTCTCATTTAGCCCATAATAGAAAATCTAGGCTACATGCCACTTAGGCAGACCGTGGTGCGGACACTTCCTGAGGAGGTCATTATATCTCTCCCATGCCTCATGAAATTGTTTGTCGTTTTGTTGCGTAAAGGAGGTGATAGCACGGCGAAGCGCATTGGTTCGCCCGATTGGGAAGAACTTCTTGAGAAACGCTGTTCGCATCTCTTCCCAAGAGTGGATGGTTCTCCTAAGGGTGCGTAACCACTGCAACGCTTTATCCCGCAATGAAAATGGGAACATTTTCATGAGGACTATTGGTAACCTGATATTTCTCGATTTAACTGTTTCAGCCAATCGGGTTAGGTCTTCCAAGTGGAGAAAAGGATCTCCACTTGCAAGACCATGAAAGTGAAAATTTATCAGGCCAATTATGTTAGGTTTCAATTCAAAGTTGTCCCCGCCCATGGGGACCCAAATTTGTCCTATGGTCTCTGCAGTAGCGGGATTCTGATAGGAACTAAGAGACCTAGGCTCCTCCTGTTCGGGAGGGTTCTGCATTTCCTCCAATGTTTCCCTAATGGCCTCAATTTGTTTATTATACATTTCCATTTGGGCTTGGAGGCAGGTTATGGGATCCAAGGCTCCACCACCTGGTGGGTTTTGAGGGTAGTTTCCTCCCTCAGGATTTGGGGGTGGGCGTGTAGCCATGTTTGTGGAGGAGGAGGACGATTCGACTTCTTTTCTAAATTTATCAGACAATTCACACAGTTCAGGGTTTTGTGACCTCCTCCCAAACATGCACTACCGTAGGAAGAATTTGGGGGGATAAGAAGGGAAAAAGAGACGAGAGAAATGACGCCGCAAAGGTACACTTGATGACAAATCAATACAATCAAATTCCTAACCTCTACAATGTGCCCTTAGACCTAAAGATCTAAGTTACCTACTATTACGACCTACGGAACAGAATGCGAGCACCGCGGAACCACCGGGCCAGATTGAAAGGCCGTTTGCCCCAGTCTTAGACACCCGATAGCACGTGGGAACCCTCACCAGCACGTAGGCACTACACGCAGGTAGTGAGACCTCCAATCCTTAATAAGGGTCAAGTTTCTGGGGCATCCGTTCCAAGCTACTACCAAGGCCAACATAAACTGTGAAAGCGATAGTATGGAGATCGCCTTTGGGGATAAGAAGCTAACTCTGGATATTTTTAAGGCAATAAGAGGATTTGAGGATTGTGGATTCATTGTGGAGCTCGAGGATCAGGTTCTTGAGACTTGTATGACAATCAGTGCACTCAAGGACTCCACCAGCTTTAGCGAACCCAACCCAAAACCCTCCATGGTAGACTTGGCACATCTTGAAGAGGTTGTTGATTTTGTTCATTCCCAGCCTCTTCCACTAAATCGTCTTGATGAATCTTCATCAGCATCCTCCCTACCTTCTATTTTAAACCCACCTCAGCTTGAATTGAAACCATTGCCCAAAAATTTGAAATATGAGTTCTTAGGACCTGAAAACACGCTCCTTGTGATTATTAGTGCTGATTTGACTAAGGAGCAAGAATTGAGGTTGATTAAGGTCCTTAAGAACAATAAGGAGGCAATTGGTTAGACCATCCACGACCTTAGGGGGATTGAGCCATCTTATTGTAATCATCGTCTTTTCATGGAAGATGGATCCCACCCTTCTCACGAGATGGTGATGAGAAGCTCATCATGATCTCTAATTACCCCTAATTAACTAGTCTTCCTAGTTAATTAGCTAGGATTATGTGAATATATGGGTTAATTATTAAATAAGGGATAAATAGTAAAGGACCTTAAAATAAGTTTAAAATGCTATTTTATCATCCAATTAATATTATTAATAATATAATTAATAATTAGACTCGAGATATTACTAATCATTCATCTAATTAATGAGTTAATTAACTTAAGCATAATATATACCTAAGTATGTAATAACTTATGTAACATTACTTAATTAATCTAAAAAGGTCAAAAATGTAAATTCAAGGTCAAAATATAATAATCATCTTATTTATAATCATATATAAAAAGTTGAAAAAGATTTAAATTAAAATAAGCCTTGAAAACCTGAGTTTACATTTTGGTCCTTATATTTCATTCCAATCAGGTCCCTATTTTTCATTTAGGTCCTTATATTTCATCACTAACAGGTCCCTGACTTCTTCTTCTTCTCTTCAACCAATTGAATGGCTGACAACTGAAGGTGCAGCCACCACACGATCACCTCCCATCCAACGTCATCTCTTCTTCTCCAAGCTCCTAGAGCTTGCGCTCACCATCTCATTTTCATCCACTGGTCTGGATGACTCTGATATCCTAATTTAGGGTTGGAGATAACTTCACCGGTGTTGGAGAAGACGCCGGTGGTTATCCTCCTCCTAGCATCAATTGCGTCTAGATTCCACCTCCTTAGTCACCGTCGACTATAAATACCCCCTGACCCCCTTGATTTCCACCAAGTTGGCTCCCTTCCCTCTTCTTCACTACAGCCAACTTCGATGGGCTATTCACTCCACAATTCTGGCAATCTTCCACCACGTCATCCGACTTCCTCCATCCACTTTTATTAGCTCTGGAACTCCGCCGAAGTCACCCACGTCTCTAGACACAGGCGCTGACTAAGGAGCTTCTTTGCTTCACCTCACAACCGCTGCCGATGATCTTTCGACTACCCTCTGATTTCACTCCTCCGTCATGAGCTTTTGACGGAGATCCTCTAACCCCTTCGCCCAGATAACAGTAGGATAGGAGTAGGATACTTTAGTTAGTTAGTTAGATAGGTTAGTTAGCCATATGTCATATTTTAATTTCATCTTTCTCGACTCCGGTGAGCTCCTTAAGCTTGTCAGAGTATTAATTTTGTCTTTTTAAACTACTGATCATTTTCCTCTATCTTCCACGATCACTTCTATCACATTTAATTACTTATTTGATCATTAATTCGCCTAATTCACTTCCACCTCCATCAACTACTTCTGCTGTCCATGGCAGCAGTAGTTGACCTAATCTCCACCTCCATTTGATCCTCCATCACCTATTCATCACTAAAGGATCCTGATCATCACTATAATTAGAGTAAATACCACATATAATGTAAACACCTAAATCTAATTAAGCTCCTGAGCTTGCTATCAATGGCGGCTCAGGAGTAGTTGAAATCTTTAATTAACTATATATTTATGATCGAAAATTACTGTTGACTTGTTTTGACCACTCAATTGAGTGGGAAAACAAGTCCTAAGCTTCAACTAACCCATATTCTTTATAAATTGAATTCACTGATAAATCTTAATTCTAATGAGTATATGGAGAATTTAATGTGATCCTGAGGTTCCTTGTGACCTCAGGAATCTTTTTAAGTCATTAATGGCACACTTTCTCTTTCTGTACACAAAATGTACTTTTTTTGGACTCACCGGAGCTCTGGCGAGCTCCGACGAGTCAAAATTGTTCTTCAACTTATATAACTTGGTGAGAAGCTCCAGAATGACGAATTGAGGTTTACTGATTATTCTGAGATCATTTCTTTGGGATTTTGATAACTGGAGCTTGAGTTAGGGATTCATCTTCTCCAACTCCGATGGAGTTGGAGAGGTCTGTCAGAAAGCTTTTAGTTACATTTAAAGGATCTAGAGGCTTCTGTGCAATGCACTGAAGTCATTCCTACCCTTAGAGCACTGTAACAACCTCTTGGTTGTTCTGACAAACAAACCCCTTTTGGAGTTCAGGCGACGAACCTGAAACCTTTGAATCCCAAGTTAAAACATCCATTCAGGGGTCTGAGAATGTTCCTAGGGCTGGAGAGAAGACATTTGAGGCTTTAATTCCTTGAGAAAAGATTCAAAATAGAAAGTCAAATCTGGAAGCTTTCTAGTCAAACTTGAGTCTGATGCTTTGATTCTGAGTTCAATCAGACTAATTGATGAGCTTGAATTGATTCTGAGATTTATTTGAATGATTTTAAAGTGAATTGGATGAGCTCTGAAGGTAATTTGATTGGATTTCAATTACTGCCAATTTGGGTTGTTTTTTGAACTCAAACTGTTAGCAGTGGATTTTGGACGAGATTCAATTGTAAATTCTTCTCAGATGAATTGATAACAACCTCTTAAACCTGTTTCAATCGATTAATCATGACTTTAGATGTCTGTTAGGTCATTCTTATATTTGATTTCACTCTCTGAAGCTTTCAGAGAAGCTTTGAGCTTCTCTGCATTTCTTGAAGCTCCTAAGAACTTGAAACCCACACCTGAAGCTGTAGAATTACCTGTAGAAACTATTTAGAACCTAAACTAAGAGAGAAAGTCCAGTCTGAGGACTTTATAACATTAAAATCATTTCCAGGCCATGTTATGACCGTAGAAGACCTGTAGATTCGCCCTTCAAATTGAAGAAGAAAACCTCCCATTTACCTTAAATTGATAGCACAATTCTGTAGAGCAACTCAAGAGCTTTCCAACAAGCTTTTGTTTGCTTGAATTGGAGCTCTGAGCTAGGAGAAATCACCTTTCAAAGTTTGCTCTAGAAGGGGGAATGATAGTCCCACATCGACAAGTGATGAGCGGGCGCCTTAGTACAAAAGGAATTCATTGTATACACTCCTTAGTCATCAGTGCTCAGCGCACGGTTACTGAATGAATTAAGCATGCGTGTGTGTGTGTGCAGGCACGTATGTGCCTACGAGTGTGCGCCTGTGTGGCGTGCGGATGTGTGGCCCTGGGAGGGCGAGGCCTGGGAGGCATTGAGCCGGTTTGGTTCAAAACTCTAAACCGAAAATAAATCGGACCATAATTGAATCAGGCGAGGACTTAGTAGGGTCTGGTCCCACCTTGCAAAGGGTGCTGCGTGTCCCTGAAAAGTCTAAGCCGCAAATTAAAAACCAATTTTTGGTTGAAGAGAAAAGCCCAGTTCGGTTCAGAAGGTTAAGGAAGGTTCAGAGGAAGAAGTGCTAAGGTTTAGAAGCTAAGGAAGCTAAGGAAAGGAACGAAAGAAGGCCAAGGAAGAAGAAGAAAGAGCAAAGGAAGAGATGGAAGATAGAAGAAATAGTAGAGGCAAGGAGAAGGCTGAGCAAGCACTAAAGAGCTAAGGAAGGCAGAAAAGAAAAGAAGAAACGAAAAAGAAAAGAGCTCGAAAATATAAGAGAAAGACTAAAGAGAAAAGATAAAGAGAAGATAAAGAGAAGTAAAAGAAAGAGAAAGAAAGAAGAAGAAAGAGAGAGAGGTTGAAGAATAAAGAAAAAAAGAAATAGTTTTTCTTGCAGTATTTTAAATTTCTTTTTACTTTCAAATGTTGTAATAAGGCATGTTTTAATTAGAACTCTTTATTGCCTTCATTTCTTTGAATAAAAAAGAAAATTAATATGTTTACTTGCTATTAAAGTAGATCATTTGAGTAAATATGTTTTCTTATGGAATTTTGCATATTTCTTAAATTTAAATCATTAGGCAAAATTCATATTATTAAAATTAACTTAATTAAACCTCTTATGAGTTGTTTTGAATTTATTAGTAAATTCTAAATAATATATACCTCCCAGCGAACGACCTGGACTCAATCAGTAAAAAGTAATAAAATCTAAAATGTTAGGTTAACCTGACCCTATACTAAACCGGCACAAATTCGAGTTAACCTAAGTTACTTTCTTCTACACATAATTAAGCTCAATTAACTTAATTAACTATGTTGAGGAGTAGCAACGATCATTTTAATGGCGCCGTTGCCGGGGAGGCTATCTTTTAATTCACCAAAACATTCCCTTGTTTAATTTTGTAATAATCATTTTGGTGCCATAGGAGGTAGTTGTAATTATAAATTTTACTATTTTTAGTGTTTTGTTTTAATTAGTTTTGTTTTTGTTTTGTTTTCTATCTTCTTTTCAGGTTTACATTTGCGGGTAATCTTAGGAAGAAGGCAGGTTTCTATTTTTCCATTATAAATACCACTGTAAGTATTTATTTTCTTAGTCTCTAGATAGTTTGAATTGTTGCATTTAGTTAGATAAAAATTAAAAATTACAAAAATACATCTTTTCTGACTAGCACCAGCATATTATAGGCATACACTCTTAGGAGTGCATCTTATCTACTAGTATATCTTTCGATCTGACATGGGAATTTTTACTATTTTTCTCGCATCAGCTGGAAAACACAAGATAAAAAACCATGTAGATCCCTGTCCTGGAAATAATAAACAAGACCACATATATTTTTGAAAAGACAAAAAAAGCGATCACTTTAATTCTTTCGGTATACTTTTGAAAAGATTAAGTAAAAAAGAGGAAAATAAAAATTGTGACTTAATCTGTTTGCAGAATGCATGCGGGCTTTTTTTTGCTATCGTCAGTTGCATGCTATCGCACACACAGCGCGATCACTAGAGTCACACTAGTCTGAATTTTCTATCTCTCCTCTTTGCACCTCTTAGGACTTTGGTCGAAGAGAAACAAGTCTATCTCACTACTAGAGCCCCAGGGAGCCAGTAGTGAGTGGTCTCGATCCTAGACCTTAGACCTTTGAGCCTTAAGGATATGCACTTGCTTAGACACGAGATTAGGATGCGTATTTTGATACTGTTACCATACTTGTTTGCATCCAAAGTATTTTCGCATATTCTAGGAATCTCTTCTTTCCTTTGAAAGAAGAACAAAACCTGCATTTTTGCGCTGCTTTGCAGGTTTTTGTGCCACTATTTTCCTATGGTGTGAGTGCGCCTTTGCACATTCTTTTCATTTTATGGATGGGAGGCGATCCTTGCATCCGCCTCTTGTAACTTCTTTGATAGGTGATCCTAGACCGGTTGTAGATAAGAAATCATTGATTTTCCCATCTGATCCATCTAATTCTATGGAACAAATGCAAAATCAAAATCCTGAGATCCCTTCTTCTTCTGGTCAGGGGGAGATGCCGCCTTTTAATGTTCATGAGGTGCTCCTGAACCAAAACCTAAGGATGCTTGAGCAGACTAGACAAATTAATCTTTTAACAACAGCCCTAAATAATCTACAGAATCTTCAAACCTGTCCTCCACCTCAACCTGAGGCGGGTTTTGACCTTCCTGATTTACCAGTCAATCGTCCAAGGCCTCTACTCAGAGACTACTACAATCCATCTAATGCACAAGTAGAGCCTAATGTCAGGATTCCTATTGGGAAGAATGATCCTGAATTAAAGACAAATAATATAGGTCTAATCCCTCATTGTCATGGATTTGCATCTGAGGATCCATTTCAACATATCGAAGATTTAAAGAATCTATCCCAAACTCTTGGACCTCGAAATCAAAATAGAGAAATCCTACTAATGAAAATGTTCTCTTTTAGCCTTAAAGATAAAGCACCTTATTGGTATAGAACTATAGCAAGACCAATCTCAACTTGGGCTGAACTTGAATATGCATTATTGAAGAAATTCCTTCCTATTGGTCAACCAAATGTTTTAAGGCAAGCAATTACTACTTTCAATCAAAACCAAGGAGAACCAATTCATGAGGCATGGGAAAGCTTTCATGAATTGCAAAGGAAATGCCTACATCATGACATCCCTCGTTGGCAACTAATGCATATCTTCTACTATGGTTTGCAAGAGGGTGTTGAATGTCAGGTTACTATGCTAATGTGTTTGATTTTGGAAAACCTGTCGTCGTAGTATGAAAGCGAAGAACTCGTGTTCAACAAATAAAATTTATACTGGAATGGAAATCCTGGGTCGAACACAGGGAGGAGGACGTTTGATTTAAAAACACGCATTTTTTTTATTTATCATGAAGTAAATTAATTGATTAGAACTATCTAACTATTTACAATAAATAGAAGAGAGAGAGAGAATAAGAGAGAGAATATTACAAACAAAAATCAAAAAGAGATGTAGAATGAACATGGAATTTCATTATCAGAAGATTGTTCATTACACTAAACATAAAGACTAGAAAATGGGAAAATGATTACACTAGAAAATAGTAAATTATTCTAGAAAGCAGTAAATCTACTCTAGAAAGCAGTAAAAGAATGGAGAGAGAAATATCCTCCTCGACGATCGCTTGGAGGACGAGTCGGACGAGATGCTGCCTGGACGAAGGAGGACGGAGTGGGAAGAAGGAGATCGAGGCAGGAGGAACGAGAATGGAGCAGCACGTCGCCGTCGTCGTGGGATCCGCTTCCGAAATGAGAGAGAAAATTTGACTTTATCTCGCGAGGAGCATCCCGGGTGTGGGACAAGCTTCTCTTGAGCTTTGGAGAGGTAGAGAAGAGAAGGAAGGGATGATAATTTCATGTGAAGGGGGTCTCTTGTTATAGTTGCAAGGAGTGAGGGCAATTTGGTCATTTTAATTTGAAAATCATTAATCAGGGGTCTTTAGTGATGGATAAAATCGTCGCTAAAGCCCCATCATGGGTATAGGGGGCACCGCCCGCCCACAGCTGCTCACCTCCTCGCGCGTAATGCTCGCTCCACGTCCAGTTGATCTCAGTTGTCCAATCGTGAGATCGAACAGCTTAAGTCGCGCCTCCGCCCGCTACTCAGCACACTCACCCATGTGCGATCCTGCGTAAGGTGCGGCATGCAATAGCGCGTGGGCACTATCGAGCGGTCATGGAGCCCACTTGCCCGTGCCCTTTCACTTGCGCATGCAGATTCGAACCCACACCAGCGCCTCGCGATAAGGCATTCACCCACTGCGCTATGGAGGAGAGATGGTCGCGCAGATGTTTTGAGGTGCGGCTGCCCACAACCGTTGGATCGTGATCATGCGGTCTAGATCTAACGTGTGGTGGTCTTCAAGATCAGCAGGGCCGATTTGGGCGGCCAAGATGGCACCACGTGGTGCCATCTTGGCCGTCCATCTTCTGGATGATGTAGATGGTGCTACGGTTGTCGGATTGAGTCGATTTTCACACCGTTAGGCTGCGATCGTCGATCCGAATCCATCCGTGTGGTCGGATTTGTCATTTAAAGTATGGATTCACACCACCTTGGCCCTTGCTCTTCTAGGATTCCCCGATCTCTATCTGATACTACAGGTGTCTGATTAGAGCGATCTTGGAGTCATTGAACTCCAATCATCGCCCTGATCACATCTGTACGGTTGGATCTTCGATCCGAGGCCCCGATAAAAAGTTTGCCCTATCCATGAACATAAAAGGAGACAATTAACCTCAATTTTATTTAAACTAATCTAAATGCAAGATGATGCATGTTATGCAATATTTATAGTATGCAATGTAATCCTATGCTTAAGAACATATATAAATAGACATCTTAAGTAGTGTAAACATGTTTACATCATACCCCCATGCCTATCTTTTGCTAGTCCCTAGCAAAAACTATATGCTATTTATAAAAGAATCAGGTCGGATTATTTGGGCTTGAGCTTATTTTCAATCATTAAGAAAATGTCTACTTAGGATCTAAACTTTCAAAGACACAACAATGCCCGAGTATTTGTCAAAATGCAGACCGCCTCAAGCCCTCGCCTTATTCAAAGAAAAATTTCTTTTTCTCTTTTTCCTCTTTTCTAATTTTTTTTGGATTTTCAAGTTTTAGGGTTTAAGAGTGGCTTTCGACGGCCATTCAACTCACCCAAAATTTAATGAGAACCCTAAGTTATAAGCATCTTATTGTGAATGTGATAAACTCGTTGACCGGCAGTTAAAATGGACTTCGGATTTCTACGGCTCTAGGTGACCTAAAAAAAAAGAATTCTGCCTAAAGGTGTATCTTTACAACCGGTAGCTTTCTCCCTACTTTTATTTTTTTACGGGGTAAACACAAAGGTGAATCCAGTTTATATCTTCCTGGTTTATTCTACTTCTCCACTTCTTCCTAAGTGTTTTGGGATTTTTCAGTGCATTTATTGAGCTGGGTTTTGGACAACCGGTCGATGAGTTGTTACCACTGACAACTTGCCAGCCATACTCGTGCGACGAAGTGTGGTTTATTTCTTTTTTTCTTTTCTCCATTTTTTTTTAAAGTAGGTGGCTTCCCTGGTCTAAGATTTACCTAAAGACAACAAAAAGAGAAAGATCCAGTGACTGGGCTCTTGACAACCTACCTATGGGCTGTTACCCATGATAGCTTGCCAACCATATCACCCTAGAAGGTTCATTAGCTACCCAATTTCCGTTAAAATCATCGAACGAGTCAGTGCAAAGAAAGTGTGTAGATGCTAAAATCTCAAAGTTCCCTCAAATCAAGGGGCAGGTTAATAAGTTGTATACTTATTACCCAAACTTATTTACTCCAATTAAAATAGAATTCAGGTTGGCGAGGACTCGAAAAAAAAATCCACATTTAAATGGATACACGGGCTGATTAAGTCCAAAGACCTGAAGGGTCTTTGTGTTCAAATCATAATGTAGTATTTTCTAAAATTAAAAATTTTCTTAAACCCAAGTTCTCTTTCCTAATTCCACAAATTTTTTTTTTAATAAAAGAAAATAAAACAAATCTACAGAGCTGACGGATTAATTCAGAGATGAATATCCACCTCCCATGACTATCTAATGCAATGTCCTCATTGTATTAAAAAAATATAAAACAGAGTGGAATAGAATAGAAAGCACCTGAATTGCGTGAATGTCAAGTCCGCTGCAAGATAAAAACTAAAAAGAACTATATATGTGCTGAATTTAGTACCTTCAGCTAGGCAAACTATACAAAGAAGAGAAATAAAGAATTCACAGGTGTAGGTCAGAATCAGAATAAACAGAAGAAACCTCTGACCTGTCAGCAGATGTCCACAAATGTGGACCAGATTGTGGTGCAGACCCATACCCCATAATCAAGAATACCTTAGGTTTTGAATAAAAATCACCCAAAACCTAAAATCAGTATGTAAGAGAGGCCAGGCCTGCGATTTATGAGGATGCAAGCCAAGACCAAAAAGTCGGGTTACAAAGAAATCAAGCTCAAAAGGATAATCATTGAATGTGTGCTTGGGTTAGACATCCTCAGAACAAATGTCGTAAGGGTCCTGGTTTGATGGTTTTCGATGAAATGGAACCCTTAGACTCAGTCTTCTACTTCCTCCGGAGTTAGCTTCCCAAATCAGAACTTCCCAGCTTCTATCCTCCTCATTCAGAATGTTAAATTCCGGGACCTCTTGCATATTAATCACCCCATCTGAAATTTCCAAGTCTAAAAGATGTGGCTGAATCAGAATTGACTTGGGTCTAATTATCTCAGAATCACCGATAACCTTAATGGGGTGTAACTGATAATCGAGGCATTTGATTGAATCCTCCAGAAAATGCAATTCTGGATCCGTAATGTGAGCCCAATAAGATCAATTTCCTCAATTATTGGGCTATCAAATAATCTATCAGACTCCTTAGGCCCAATCAACTCATAGAAATCATGTTCTGTAAACTTGCGTGAGACTTCGCAACATGAATCTTCACCATCAGAATCAAAGAAATCAACATCCGTATTAATGTATGTCACAAAATCATCTGTCACTTTCTGTTCCAAGCAGACATATGTTTCCTCGTATCCTGGCTCAAGGATCTCAGGTGAAGAAATCAGATCATCCTTAATCGGTTGCTCTAATTCAATCTGGTCAACCCCGTAACATGTGTCCCCCCCAACAGGTGCCTGAGTGGGTTCTGACATTGGCTCTCCTGAAGGGAGTTCATCCTGAGAATCATCCCACGATTGAATCAAAGCAACCACAAATCTCATCCTCAATTTCGCTAACTTCCCAAGTAGAAACTCACCCGGGTTCTTATCCTTAACATCCTGGAGCCAATCCAACAAATACTTATTCAAATCATCAATCATTTCAATCAGAGGCTCCAATCTCTCAATGCAAGGTATTGGCTGAACTTCTAAAGATTGTATGATATTCCTTAAGTTAGCCAGAACCTTATCTTGAACCTAGTTACCCTGAACCAAATGAGTTGGTTCAGGGTTGGACAAGTTTGGGGTCAATGCAGGGGAATTAACGAATTGAGATTCGTTATACCCTCCCAGATAATAGGTCATTTCGGATTATTCAAATGGTGGTGATGACCTAAAGGCAGTGTAATCAGAGGATGGGAAAGGATCAGTGTATCCTTCTTGATTGTAGATCGTAGGCTCTGAGAAGGATAGAAATCACAATCATAGTTTTCAGGGTTAGACCCTAAATACGGAGGTCCAAAACTATATCCCCAATCCGAGTTATCCCAACTAACTGATGGTTGATTGCAATACGAGTTGGGATAATCATCATGTTGAGGATAATTCAAAATAGAAGGGATAGAACGGGAATGCATGTAATATGTGGAAGGATTCATGAGAAACGGGAGGAAGAAAAGCACCCTGCAATATAAGCAATCAAACCTATCCTTAAGTGGGCTAGCCTAAAGACCTACAGACTCCCAAAACCTATCTTGAGATAAAGGAACGATTTGATCTGCTTCTGTCTGTTCAATCCAACCAGTTAGAAGGAGGGACTAGAAAGAACATTCTTCCTTCGGCTTGTGCCTCCGGTTCCTAGTGTACCCCTAGCCGCGATCGTTTGATTCTACTCCCCTAGCTAGACATCAGATTGAATAGTAGAAACAGATTAATCAAAAATAATCTCGTTCTAGGCTCTGAAGAGCGAGTCGAATCCTTAAGGCCAACGTCTACTCTATTTTATTTAGGGCTAGGTTTGAATGTGCTTTGGAATGTGATGGGCCCTTTATATAGGTTGTGCCCTTAATGATTGATTGATGTGTGTGTGCGTGCACAACCAGTGGTTTTCAAGCAAGATTATTTTTTTGATGCAGTGAATTTTAGGGTTCAAATCTTGCTTGGTAGCTTTTAGGATTCAACTTTAGGTGTTTTCAAACAAGTTTTGTTGGCACACCAGGTTTTGAAAGCACAGGTGAAGATGTTTTCCTTTAAAACTTAAAAGAATGTGGAGTGCCTGGTAAATCCCTAAGAGTTGAACCTATGTGGCAGCTACTTGATGAGTTGATTTTAATTGAACTGGTGCAGCCCAATCAACTCAAACAATTGGCTTGTTACACCACTTAATTAGGCACACAAGTGATTACCTATTCTGATTTCTACTCAATTATGTGTTTGGATGTGTGTACCGGCTCCAAAGATCAGTTTACCGGTTGAGTTTGAAAATCAGATGAGGTTGTGTAACTCTGTGAGTTTTTTTTTAATTTTCTTTTTAAATATGGAGGTTGGGGTGAGTATGGATGTCAAACAACAAACAATCTAACCTTAGAGTTTATAGGAACACCTATGTTAATTGATATTTGTGTTATTATGTTATGGAATGAAATCTAATGGGTGGGAGGTGGGGGATAACTTACAAAACCTTCCACAGCACTTCACTCCAATCTACCGCTTTTGCTAGTCTCGAAAGAGTACCTGCAATCACAATAAGAAAGGAGAGAAGTGAGGTAAATGATTTGTAAGTTAGAAAATGCGAAGAAAGAATCAAAGAGCGTCGCCTCCCTGGCAATGGTGCCAAAATGTTGAACGTCAGGTTGCTACGCTAACGTGTTTGGTTTTGAAAAACCTGTCATCGTAGTATGAAAGCGAAGAACTCGTGTTCAACAAATAAAATTTATACCGGAATGGAAATCCCAGGTCAAATACAGGGAGGTAAACGTTTGATTTAAAAACACGCTTTTGTTTTATTTGTCACGAAATAAATTAATTGATTAGAACTATCTAACTCTTTACAATAAATAGAAGAGAGAGAGAGAATATTACAAACAAAAACAAAAAAGAGATGTAGAATGAACATGGAATTTCATTATTAGAAGATTGTTCATTACACTAAGCATTACGACTAGAAAGTGGGAAAATGATTACACTAGAAAATAGTAAATCTATTCTAGAAAGCAGTAAATCTACTCTAGAAAGCAGTAAAAAGAATGGAGAGAGAAATATCCTCCTCGACGATCGCTTGGAGGATGAGCCGGACGAGACGCTGCCTGGACGAAGGAGGACGGAGTGGGAAGAAGGAGATCGAGGCAGGAGGAATGAGAATGGAGCAGCACGTCGTCGTCGTCGCGGGATCCGCTTCCGAAATGAGAGTGAAAATTTGACTTTATCTCGCGAGGAGCATCCTAGGTGTGGGATAAGCTTCTCTTGAGCTTTGGAGAGGTAGAGAAGAGAAGGAAGTGATGATAATTTCCTGTGGAGGGGGTCTCCTTTTATAGTTGCAAGGAGTGAGGGCAATTTGGTCATTTTAATTTGAAAATCATTAATCAGGGGTCTTTAGTGACAGATAAAACCGTTGCTATAGCACATCATGGGTGTAATGGGGCACCGCCCGCACGTAGTCGTTCACCTCCTCGCACGTAACACGCGCTCCACGTCCAGCTAATCTCAGCCATCCGATCGTGAGATCGGACGGCTTAAGTCGTGCCTCCGCCTGCTCCTCAACGCGCCCGCCTGCGTGCGATCCCGCGTGAGGTGCGGCTTGCAATAGCGCATGGGCACTATCGAGCGCCCGCAGCCGCTCAATCGCGATCGAGCGGTCGCGGAGCCTGCTCGCCCACGCCCTTTCACCCGTGCATGCGGATTTGAACCTGCTCCAGCGCCTTGCGATAAGGCATTCACCTACTACGCTGTGGAGGAGAGATGGCCGTGCAGATGTTTTGAGGTGCAGCTGTGCACAGCCATTGGATCGCAATCATGCGATCCAGATCTAACGTGCGGTGGTCGTCATGTTCAGCGGGGCCAATTTGGGCTGCCGAGATGGCACCACGTGGAGCCATCTTGGCCGTCCATCTTCTAGATGATGTAGATGGTACCACGGTTGTCTGATTGAATCGATTTTCGCGCCGTTAGGATGCGATCGTCAATCCAAATCCATCCATGTGGTCGGATTTGTCATTTGAAGTATGGATTCACACCATCTTGGCCCTTGCTCTTCTAGGGTTCTCCGGTCTCTATCTGATGCTACAGGTGTCTGATTAGGGTGATCTTGGAGTCGTTGAACTCCAATCATCGCCCTGATCACATCTGTACGATTGGATATTTAATCAGAGGTCCCAATAAAAAGTTTTCCCTATCCATGAACATAAAAGGAGACAATTAACGTCCATTTTATTTAAACTAATCTAAATGCAAGATGATGCATGTTATGCAATATTTATAATATGAAATGCAGTCCTATGCTTAAGAACATGCATAAATAGACATCTTAAGTAGTGTAAACATGTTTACATCAGAGGGCATTCGCAATCTAGTCGATGCCTCTTGTGGAGGGGATTTTCTAAATCGCGACGCAGAATCCGCTTCAGAATTATTTGAAGGGATGGCGAAAAACTCGATCAACAACGCATCTATGTCGCAATTCACGCGGGCACGAACACGACTCATCAAAATCCACACAAGGGCATTCATGAGATCGGTAATCTGTCCAGTTCAAAGGATTTGGAAATTATTGCAGAGAAACTGGACAAAGTCGAATCGTAGCAAAGCATCTCGACGAGGTCAGAAATACACTGAAAACTCGTATGCCTCTACTTGCTATGCAAAATCCCACCTGTTTCGCAAATTCCCATGGGGAGGGAATTTGTGAATAATCTGGATTCTAGAGATCCATCTTCCTTGGGTTTTCTATCTACTCCTCCACCAACCCAAGGAGGGACCTTTGTCCCACAATCTTACCCACCCTTTTCCCCATCTTTTCCTGTTGCACAAAACATGCCATATCCTTTGGGTTTGCAAGGAATCCAAGAAAATATTCCAAGATCAAATCGTTATTCTAATACCTATGATCCTGGATGGAGAAGCCACCCAAATTTTTCTTTAACTGATCAAAATCAAAATCAAAGACCAAATTATCCGAATCAGACCCATCTAAACCCACCTCCATTGCCTCCTCAGCAAACAAATGTAAGGCCTAATTCGATGGGTATGCAGAATTACTCTAGGCCTATTAGAGATACGTAGCTAGACCAAATTTTGAGAGCTGTGTCAAAGAGTCAACAACAAAATGCTGAAGCTCTCTCTAAGATCCAAAGGCAATGTAAGGTAGAGTTGGCTGATTTACGAAATCAGATCACGCTTTTGGCTGAGTTTCGTCAACCAGGTACTCTTCCATCTCAGCCAATTCTGAATCCTAGGAATTTCCAAAACCCTAGGCAAAATCAAGGCCAAGTCGATTTCCTTAATCAGGCCTTTGATTCTAATCACAACCCATCCTCTATACTCCCTGAAAATAATCCACCAAACCCAAATCAGCAGCCTATATTGTATCGAAATGACCCACCTATTATTGAGAATCAAAATTGACTTTGCTGATCTCCTGAACTTGGTTGGAATTATTTCTTGTATTGTCTCAATCTTTAATATTCTACATCTCAACCTAAATTAGATCTAATCTTCATGAGATTCACTCTTATCTTTCTAAGATTTTTATACTAATTTGATTTTGGTTCTGTGAGATCTATTTTAGGCAATTTCAGGACAAGTTTTGACCAGGTGGTTTTAATCTGTCTTTCTATTTTTGGATCAATTCTTTCATAACTCCTTTGTTTTTACCACATACCTATTCTTTTTAATAGTTCTTTATTAGGGTTTATACCTAGCTGAAGGCGTAAAACTTAGCAATTCTTGTACATAGCTATTTCCTGCTTTCTATACTTTTTGTTTCTTATACACTTTCTCTGATTTTTCACTTCATATTATAGTGATTACCTTCATTTAGTCCGACTGACCACTCTGACCTTTAGTCAAACTTGAAATCGTCCACACAGAGATCTTTGATCTTCTCTATCCGACTCCTTCCATCACCCTATACTAAATGAAGTGTAATATTTTTTCACCCTTCTTACAACGAGGACATTGTAAAATCTTGACTGAGGGGTGTGAAGTGAAATTTTCACTTAAGTGTATATATAAATAAAAGATAAAAAAAAATAAAAATTAAATATTCACGAAATTTAAAAAAATAGAAATACCAAAAATTATAAAACCTTCAAAATCAAAAATTTCATAAAAAATTGAAAATTTTGAAAAAATCATAAAAATTGGAAAATTTTATAAACATAAAAATGAAAACTTAAAAAATAATAAAAGGGGTATTTTCATCTAGAATAAAGAAGAAAAGAAGAAATAAATAAATAAATATATCTATGTTTAAGAGCTTAATTTTTCTTTTAGGTCAGAAACTAAAAAAATATATAAAATACATATAGAGTATTTAAGAGCATTAAATTCTTATTTAGACTTCTACTTAAAACATTTTATAAAAACACACTTTTGTTTTAAAAATTTTTAACAAGATTTTATTTGAATTAGAATCTTTAAATCTTTAAGCTTTGTTTTTCTATTCTTACCCTGAAATTAAGAAACTAAAGTGCATTAAGTTTTTAAACTTAAGTTTTGGGATTAAATTGTAACATTTTAATCAATTAGATTAAGTAATCCTTTTTCTTTTTGAAAATTTGATTTTATCATAAAGTTAAGTAAAAGGTCAGATATTCAGAGTTAATTAAATAGAGAGTTACTAGAATTTTAGTTTACAAGTCTTTCAGGCTAAAGATATATAGCTAGACTTGGTAATTTTTGTCTTGACAGATCCTATAGGAGGAAACTAAGAATTTAAAGAACTTGAGAGTGAAGGGCTTTGTTGTCCAAGCTCTAGTTTGAGAGCTAAGTAACCTAAACATCTAAAATTCACACACATAGAATTGTCTTGTTGGCATCTGAGACCGCGAAAACACAGAGGTTAAGAGATCAATTCTGAATCCTCTTTAGTCTAATGATTTCCGCGGGGCAATTTTTGAAAGGGTGAAGGATGTGCCACTCACCTAGAAAAAGGATTTGGAGAATAATGTTAGTAAGAAAAATGAGAAGGGGAAAAAAAAAGAAAAAAAAAATAATAAAATAAAACACCCTGCAGTTAAGTGCCTTGTTACAAATGGGTACTTATGTAGTTTTTCCACATAAAAATAAATCATCTCAGTACAAATGGATGTTACCCTTCCTTCCATTAAATAAAAGAACACCTCGCTACATATATGTGTTCTAACCTATAGAAAAAGTTGAAAAATAATATGGAGATAAAAAAATTAGGAATAAGAGACCCAGTGGCCCACCGGGGAGATATACACAAAAAGTGTTGACATCGAGATAGAAAACTAGTGAGGAGAAAGCAACCAAACCTGAGTAAGGCCAAGCCAAAGGCTTGAATTGGAATAATCTGGATTGGAAATTGATGTCTTAAGATCTGGATTTTTGCAACTTTGGATGCCTCTAGGACAACTCTCTTCACAAAGCACAGATGTTTTAAAATCATAGGTATTGAACCTTGGTATTGGGCAATGAAGCCTAAGAAATCGAGTTTTGAGGATTTGCAATTGAGACCTAAAGGGGAAGAATTGACAAAATTCTTGGTCTAGAAGCTGTTCTTAGTGTTGTAGGCTAGTAGATTAGAGTTTTACTACTCCAAGTTTGATTAATAATGAGTACCTGGTTAATTTGCTTAAACTTATATTGATAAAAGTCAAATATCATAAACAAAGGATTAACTTAAGTTTATTGAGCTTTTGAGTTAAAATTTAATTCTCAACTCTTAGGTTTTGTTTTCTTAAAACACTTTGTATTTCTTAAAACACTTTGTTTTCTTAATCTTAGGATTAGACTTGGGTAATTTAGATGGGGTGTACAACGATCTGGAGGTCCCAAAAACCTTGATTTTGGAGGATAGGAAGTGGGAAATAAAAATCTGGGAAGCTACTTCTGAGGGAACTATGAGTTTGGATTTAAGGGTTCCTGTTCACCTGAAACCACCTACTTTCTACCAGGACCCTTATGATATCTTTCACGTGCAATCCAAGCTCAAAATAACTGATTATCTTTCTAAGCTGAACTTTAAGTGGACATCTGCACCTATTGAACCATCTTTACCCGTTGTCCGACACTTTGGTCTTGGGTTGCACACCACAAAACCGCAGGCCCAACCCTGCAAACTTAACAACCTTCGGTTATGGATGATTTTCATCTAGAACCTGAGAACCACTTAACCCTAGGGCATGGGTCTACATCTTAATCTGGTCCACGTCTGTGGACATCTTCTGCTAATGGGTTTCAGGATCAACCTTTTGATTTCGATTCTAACACGCACTTGTGAATTTTTAATTTCTTCCGTGTATGTATATGCCTAGCTGAAGGCATTAAATTTAGCACGTGTCTATATTTCACATTCTTTGCAGACCTGACCGCATTTTTCACGGTATTCAGGTGATATTCTGTGTACTCTGCCCTTTTAATGTCTTTAGTTTTACAATGAGGGCATTGCATCATTTAGGCATGGGGGAGTGAATAATTAATTCCTGAAATCATTTTGTTAACTCCGTAGAATTTCTTTTAATTTCTTTAAAAATAAATATAAAAATAAATATAAAAATAAAAAAAAGAAAGAAATCAAGAAAAGAGAACTTAGATATTTGGAAGTTATTAACTTTACGAAATGATACTTTGGGACCTAAATACTTAGACTCTTCAAGTCTCCAGGCTTAATTAACCCAGGTGTCCACTCGAATGTCGACTTAGTCTCAAGTCCTCACTATGTTAATTTTATTTTAATTCGGTAAATAATTTGGGATGATAAGTATGCAGTTTATCAACCCACCATCCGATTTGAGGGGATTTTAAGTCTAAGCATCTACATACTATTTGCACTGACTCACTTTCCGGTAGTTTTTACGGAAATTGGGTAGCTAATGAACCAACTAAGGTATCATGGCTGGCAAGTTGTCGTGGGTAATAGCCCATTGGTCGGTTGTCCAGAGCCCAGCCACAAGACCATTTTCTTTGTACTGCCTTTAGGTAAATCTTAGATCAGGGAAGCCACCTACTTAGAAAAAAGAGAAAAAAAGAATACCAAAAAAGAAAAGAAAAAAAATAGAAAAAGGACAAAATAATAAAAATAATAATAAAGCCACACTTCACCACACGAGTATGGCTGGCAAGTGGTCATGGGTAACAGCCTATTGGTCGATTGTCCAAAGCCCAGCTCACAAAAATACACAATAATTCCCAAAACATGTATGGAAGAAGCGGGGAAGTAGAATAAATCGGGGAGATATACACTGGGTTCACCCTTGTGTGGACCCCATAAATAAAAGTAGGGAGAAAGCTACCAATTGAAAAGATAAACCTTTAGGCAAGGTCACCTAAGGTCGTAGAAACTCGAAGTCCGTCTTGATGACTGCCTAGTGAGGCTTTCACTCATTTCACTAGATGCTTAGCACTTAGGGTCCTTTTCGAGTCTTGGGCGGGTTGGGTAGCCGTAAAAAGTTATCACAACACTCTCAAACTCCAAAAGTTCAAAAAAAATAAGAAAAGAAGAAAAACAAAAAAATGTATCTTCCCTTTTCAAATAAGGTGAGGACTTGGGTGGTCTGCATTCTGGTAGACACCCGGGTACTGTTGTGTTTTCGTTGTTTAGGAACTTAGTTGAAATTTTCTATTGTTAATAAATACTTAGGCCTAAGCAATCTAATCCTAATTCTGATTTTATACATAGCATGTAGTTTAACTTTGCTAAGGACTAGCAAAAGATAGGCATGGGGTTTTGATGTAAACACATCTATTTAGGTTAAAATGACTATTCATGCTGATCCTAGGCTTAGATTTTCATTTTATGTTATAAATATTGCATAGCATGCATCATTCTTCATTTAGAGTAGTTGTATATATTTTAAGTTAATTAGGTCCTTTTTATTGCAGGAGAGAAGAAGATTTATTTCAGGGCCTTGGATGAACAATTGGACCATACCAATCTGATTAGGATGACTATCGGAGTCTAACGCCTCCGAAATCATCTAGATAGGAGTCCCATAGCATCATATGAAGTCCAAGGAAGATCAACAGTCAGGGGGCAATGCGATATCCATACGGGCTTCGGATAAAAATCTAACCATACAGATGGATCCGGAGCAACGATCGTATTTTGGCAATGCAGAAATCATCTCGATCTGAGCACCGTGGCATCCCCTACAACAAAAAGAAGAATGGACGGCCCAAATGGCACCACGTGGTGCCATCTAGGCCTCCCAACATCGGCCTGCAATGCCTGCTCCCATCTCTCCATCATCCGCGACTTTCATTCCCAGCCGTTGGATCATGATCCAATGGCTGAGAAGCTTCCTCCACTGCAAGCCATAAGACGTCTGCTTGACGCATTAGATGACTTGGAGTGTTGGTTGGAGCACTAGACTCCAAGGGAGGGGCGTGGGTTCGAATCCCCGCAACCCCCCCAATTGAGGAATTGAGCCTAGCAGTAGCAAGGCACTCGTGCACGTAGGGCGCAGCGCAGAGCGATAGTGCGTAGCAGAGAGACAGTGTGGACCAGCCTGTGCAAGCACGCACGAAACGGGTGTGTGAAGTGCGCAGCGCTAAAGGAGCGTGTGTTAGCGGGGGTTTGCGCAGGTCTTCAGCAACAGTTGCATGAGCCTTTAGTGATGCTTGCAGCTGTCACTAATGGCCCGTGTGCGCCGGCAAAGGAATTGAAGGCATAGATCTTCAGCGACAGATGGGTAGATCTTTAGCGACATTTATGGATGTCAGTAATGACCCAGATGCAAATTTGTTCTTCCTCCACTATAAAAGGACATACCCACCACCATTCCAAACCATCTCTTCATTCCTCTCACCACCTCCAAGGTTCTAGAGAGAGCTTGTCTTAAGCCTGGGATGCTCTTCTAGAGTAGAAAACCAAATAGTTTTCCCTCCCCTCATCCCCATTCGTGGAGCATCCCGTGGCTGTCCTCTCAACACCCTTTAGGAAGATGATCCTCACCGCGACGCCGTCTTGCCCCATCCTCCGTCCTCCGACTCTGTCCTCCTTCATCCTGCTCCTCACCACCTTCCTCCAGGCGATGTTAGAGCGAGTCATCCTCCAAGTAACCATCGAGGGGGATTCTTTCACCTCTTTCTATCTTTTTCACTTTCGTAGTGTATTCTTTCCTTCTTTTGTAGTTGTAAAAAAATATTTGATTAGAAATCCATGATTGTTTCTCTCTCTCTTATATTTTCGCAAGTAGATTAGCTAGATAAGCAATTGTCGATCTGATCTCTTGCTTTCTAAAAAATTCCAAAAAAATTATAAAAGATAAAATCGACAAAAACAAATAAAAACGAAGCATGATTTTCAAAACAAAATGTTCGCCTCCCCATGTTCGACCCGGGACTCACTTTTCGAGTTTCGATTATATATTTTATCTAATAGACGTGATTTGCGAGCTACAATGTGGGTCCTCCGAACCCTAATTTTAATTCATGAAACACGCCCTACATCACCATACCTTTTGCCTGTTGGCTGCTGGATCATTTTGTGGATCTCAACGGTTTCCTACATCATTTGAATGTTGTCCTTTAGCCTGCAAATGCATATCATGGTAGGATTAATATTCATGGTGAGAATAGTTGATATTTCCTCTTTCATGCAAAAAGAGAGAAAAAGTCAATTGGAAAAAAAAGAGTAAGACACATAACCAGAATGGCCTTACACCCAAAGAACATGGATGTGACATGCCACTCAGCAGTAGTAGTAGATGGTTTAGCAGTAGCAGCAATAGCAATGAACACTTCAGGAGCACAGCAGCAGCTAGTAGTTCAAGAGTAACAGCAGCAACTCTGCTAGTTCAGTAGCAGCAGCTTTGCTAGCTCAGCCACATCAGCAGTAGCTAATTCCCTCTGACAGCATAATTAATGAAATACATGAGCTCAACAATGCTATCTTTTGCTACCACTTCAATGAGGCAACTTCTGCCCTGTTCTAGGGAATCTTCAATAGGAGTTTTAAACGTGTCTCATTGTAGTAAAGTCTCCTAAATAGATCTCTCAACAAATAAAATTTATAACTCGAATATCTAAAAGAAGTTCAAGGTCGAGCATAGGAAGCAAATATGGAATTCACGCGCTAATCTTCAATTAAAATATAAATAAGCACAAGAAATAAGTCAAGAATCATGATATTCAACAAATGTTAATCTGTCACATTAGATATTCAATGTATAACATGAGTATTTCAAGACTTTAGGAGACCAAAAAGATATCTATGACAAAATAATTGTGATTTGAATCACCAATTATTAGTTTAAGCACATATTATATCATCTACTCAAATATATGAAATAAATGAATAGTAATTAGATGTCTGCTTTGGTAATTAGACCACTTAAATGTCTCCTGCTACAGTGCCTTCAAAGCTTTCTCTACTGTTCTTCTTCTTCTTCTCTTCGTTTGCTCGAGTCTTCAGTGTTGTCTTACCTTCTGCCCTTCTTCAAAGTTTCTTCCTCTTCTCTTCTTTCCTTCTCAGCAACTAAGTGTCACACAATGCATAGAGGAGCAAAACCCTCCCCTCCCCCACTCTCTCTCTTTCCTTCCTTTCCTTTCCTCTTCCTCAGATAACCAGTCTTAATCGAGTATTCGAGTCAGAGCAATATCGGGTCCAGGGTTACATGCGTGTCGCAGCCAAGGAGTGGTAGGCTTAGGTGGGTCAGTAGGTCGGTAAGGTGAAGGGACCTCACCCTATGTGTTCTCGAGGTAGAAAATCGTATGCAGAAAATCAACTTATGTGCTGGCAGTTGCTCTTCTATGAACGATGTGGGATTAAATCCCACGGCTTCTTCTCATGTAAGGCTGTTATGAGTTCTTCCTTCAATTGTCACAACTACTAAAGTTGGTGCCCTCAATCAAGGACCTGGTAAGGGTCCTGGGACTACTCGGGACTCTTGGAGGTTACACCTGGGGGTTGCATGGCTTCGAACACAAAGAACAATGTTGGAGGGATGATGCGGCGGTGGAGCTTCAATGTGATACTTGAAACACAAAGTACGGGCTAAAAGCCCCAGTTAAAAGGCTCAGGAGGATCGCCGTAGGGCATGGAATGTGATGGCCATGCAAATATGCCTTTTCTAAATTTAGCATGTGTAACGAACGCGTGCCCCAGACGTCTGACCAGACGTCTGGGATCGCTTCCAGACGTCTGGAAATCCGTTAATTTCGACACGCGCGAGTCGTCTGCGCGCCTGAGCGTGCAGACCGGATATTCGCTTATTCCCTCTTTCCCTGCGGCTACAGACGCCTGCCGCGTCCTCTCTCTCCTCCTCGCGCAGCCTTAAAAAGCCACGCGCTCCCTCCCGTCGTCTCCACCGTCTCCTCCCTCTTCTCCTTCAGCCAGTGAGCGTGAGCGCGAGCGCGAGCGCGAGGGCGGCAGCGGCGGCCGCAATGAGCGCGGAGGAGGTGCTGCGCGCGAGAGCAGAGCTCTGCCGTGAGGGCGAGCTCACCGGGGCAGCTAGGGCCAGCCGGCGGAGGGCGCAGGGGGCGCAAAGCGATGCGGAGGGGGACCGCTGTGGTCTGAGAAGCAGGCGCGTGAGGTGCGACGCGGGCGGCGTCGCGAGCGGAAGCCGGGTGGTGCCCTGTTCTAGAAAAATTTCCAGAATCAGACGTCTGGGTTGATAGCCAGACGACGAGGGCGACGTCTGGAAGACCTTCCAGACGTCTGAAAGGTGAGTTTTCCATCTTCTTCTTCCTTCCTGTCGACTGACCGTACTGAGGGAGGGAGATGGGTGTGCACAGGCTCGGTGATTCGCCATCCAACGCGAATCAGACGTCTGGCTGTTGTACCAGACGGCGGGAGCGACCTCCAGACGTCCGGGGTGACCATCGGACGTCCGGGGTGACCATCGGACGTCTGGGAGCTAGGCCAGACGTCCCCGCAGACTTCTGGACGTCTGGGAAATCACGCTGAACAGGTAATTCTCTGATCCACTTTTTAAGACATCTGGAAGAAGTTCCAGACGTCTGATTTTACACAGTGTCGTCATTTTCGACCCGTTTAGGGCCCATTCGGGTTCCGTTTTCCGCGATTCGAGTTGCGTTCTTTTCAGAATTAATTCCTCTACCCGTCTACAGTAGCTATACACTGTTTTCAGACTCTCCTTGTGTTTGATCCTTGTGATAGGACCTCGTTTAGTTACAGTCTTGGGAGTCGCAGAGGCACGCGGGATTCCCGATCACGCCCCCATTACTCCCGTTGTACCTGGTAGAGTGGCTTTAAGTTATTAATAAAATCTGTTAAATTATGGAACCATAATTAGAACCTAGGACATTGCATGAATCCTAGGAATGAGAAATAGATGGAATGATAGCTCCTAGGTGTTGCATGAATCCTAGGGCTGGAAAACTAGATTGTATGATAGATCCTAGGATATGGCATGAATCCTAGGATGGGAAAATTAGTGGAATGTATAATACTGTAGTCTTGTGAAATGGAAAGAGATATAAAGCTGCCTGTTGTGAATAAATACGTGGTTGAGAACATGGATTGTAAGAATGTGAAACTGGAAAGTGAAACCTGGATGTTTGAGTAAAAAGGATGGAACCCTACGGGGAAGTAGGAGTAGAACTCCTGGAAAGTGAATGGAATAGTTTCGGGGAAGTGAGCTGGCCCTTGAGTACGGAGTACCAAGGAGAGCGACTGTCATCCTGTTTAGTGCAGAGCGGAGCCAGCCGCCCCAGGGACCCGGGGTTAGGACTGGCCACTCTGTACCGACTTGCTGGCCCTCGCGTACGTAGTACTGAGGAGAGCTACTAGTGTAGGGAGGTACTAGCTACCCCACGGGCCCCGGGGTTCTGCTAGCCTCCCACACCGACTTGTTAGGCCCGCTGGGGCAAACCAGGGTAGTCAGGCGAGGGTGCGCGGACTGTGGAGGGGTTGGACCCCTGTTACTGAGAGGGCTCTGCCCTGGACTGGTTCCGTGCTATGCTTTGGGCGCACCCGTTAACGGAAACAACTGACCGCGTGCCAGTACGGGTTAGCTACCTGTGCGTTTATCGCGCGTGCTGTAGTCACCGTTACGTCTGTCAGTGACCTTGGGGTGGTTGACTGAGGGTAGGATCACCACGGGGGACTCTCCCGGCCAGGAGAGCACCACGTGCTACTTCTACTTTTTGGAAAAGACTGCAATCAAGATCGTTCCCACGAGGAACATTCGAGATCAAGAAAAAGATCTGGGGAATAAATGAAATAGTGAGACAATTGAAAGATATGAATAAAGAAAGTAATAGAACATAACAGCTACTGTACACTCTACTGTTGTCTTCAGTTTTAGTTGCCACTCTACTCAGCATTTTGCTGACGTGTTACACTCGTTACCTTTTTCAGGACCAGGTGTTGAGCAGCCAGGGTCAGCGGCTGCAGAGGACGCTGGGCCGAGTAGGGTCCAGTAGAGTTACCACTGTCTTTTGTACCTCTTTGTTTCCGTTAAAGTGAGTAGTTCTTGTTTCCGCTGTACTTTTCTTTACCTGCAGTTCATGTTATATGATAAATGTTGTTCTACTGTTGTGGTGGTATATACTGCAGTAGTTTCTTTCCTTACTGCTGTACTTTCTTACTGTTAGTTATATTCATGCTGAATGTGGTTTATTTTTACTGCTCTTTTGGTTACTTCCTCGTTGGACGACTAGGTCTTGGGATTAGTCGAGTCGGTCCGATTCTCGTGTCTCATAGGGACTCGGGAACCGGGTTGTTACAGCATGTGTGTATATTCCACGTTCTCTGCAGAGCTAATTGGATTATCACAAAATTTAGGTGATATTCTATTATTCTGCCCTTTTCATGTCTGTATTTTTACAATGAGGACAATGCATCATTTAAGCATGGGGGTGGATACTTAATCCTGAAAATATTTTGATTAGCTTTGTGGTATTTCTTGTATTTTCTTAAAAAAAGAAAGAAAGAAAATAAGAGAAGAGAACTTAGGCATTTGGACATTATTAACTTTAGGAAACGATACTTTAGGACCTGAACACTTAGACTCTTCAAGTCTTCGGGCTTAATCAGCCTGGGTGTCCACTCGAATGTGGACTTAGTCTCAAGTCCTCACCAACTCAATTTCATTTTAATCTGGTAAATAAATTGGGATGATAAGTACACTACTTATTAGCCCGCCCTCTAATTTGAGGGGATTTTAAATCTAAGCATCTACACACTATCCACATTGACTCACTTTCCGGTGGTTTTTACGGAAATTGGGTAGCTAATGAACTATTTAGGGTGGTATGGTTGGCAAGTTGTTGGTGGTAACAGCTCATCGGCCGGTTGTCCAGAGCCCAGCCACATGACCATTCTCTTCATATTGCCTTTAGGTAAATCTTAGATCAAGGAAGCCACCTACTTAGAAAAAAAATGTACCCAAAAAAAAGAAGAAAAAGAAAAAAAAAGTAAAAGGAGAAAAAAAAATAAAGCCACACTTCACCGCACGAGTATGGCTGGCAAGTGGTCAGTAGTAACAGCTCATCAGTCGATTGTCCAGAGCCCAGCTCACAAAAATGCACAAATAATTCCTAAACACTTAGGAAGAAGCAGAGAAATAGAATAAATCGGGGAGATATACACTGGGCCCTCCCTTGTATTGATCTCATAAAAATAAAAAGAAAATTGGGGAGATATACACTGGGTTCACCCTTGTGTTGACCCTATAAAAAAAATAGGGAGAAACCTACCATCGGAAAGATAAACCTTTAGGCAGAAATCTTTAAGGTCACCTAAAGTCTTAGAAACCTGAAGTCTGTCTTAACGGCTGTTTAGTGAGACTATCACCCTTTCACAACATGCTTAGCACTTAGAGTCCTTTTCAAGTCTTGGGCGGCTCGGGTAGCAGTAAAAGGTTATCCCAAAACTCTCAAACTCCAAAAGTCCAAAAAAATTAGAAAAGAAGAAAAAGCAAAAAAATGTATCTTCCCTTTTCAAATAAGGCGAGGACTTGGGCGGTCTGCATTCTGGCAGACACCCAGGTACTATTGAGTTTTCATAGTTTAAGACCTTAGTTGGAATTTTCTATTGTTAATAAACAACTTAGGCCTAAGCGATCAAATCCTAATTCTATTTTTATACATAGCATGTAGTTTAATTTTGCTAGGGACTAGCAAAAGATAGGCATGGGGGTATGATGTAGACACATCAATTTAGGTTAAAATGCCTATTTATACATGTTCCTAGGCTTAGATTTGCATTCCATATTATAAATATTACATAGCATGCATCATTATGCATTTAGAGTAGTTGCGTATATTTCATGTTAATTGCGTCCTTTTTCTAGTTAGGAGGGGAGATTTATTTTGGAGCCTTAAATTGACAATCCAACCATATGAATCTAATCAGGATGACGATTGGAGACCAACGCCTCCGAAATAGCCTTGATCGGAGTCCCGTAGCACCATATGTAGTTCGAGGAAGATCAATGGCCAAGGGACTAGGTGACGCAATTTGGAGCTTCAAACGATAAATCCAACCGCACGAATGGATTCGGGTCGACGATCACAGCCCAGTGACATGAAAATCAGCTCAATCCGACCTCTGTAGTAGCCCCTACAAAGAAAAGAAGATGGACAATCCAAGTAGCTTCACATGGCGCAACCCAGGCACCCTATACGCACGCATGCACCACCGCACGTGCACAGCAGTGTAGGCGCGCACTGAGGCATGCACACGCGTAGGTGCAGCGGTGCACAAGGCAGCGGCAGCATCAGCAGCGTGTGGGTGCGAGGAGCATGGGCATGTAGCGTGCATGTGAGCACGATAAGGGTGCATGGAGTGTGCGCCAGCGGTGCGACAGCAAGGGCCCATGAGAGGGACCTTTAGCGATGTTTATGACCGTCACTAAATGTTCTATATACGAATTTGATTCTTTCCTCCACCATAAAAGGACCCATACCCCTCCCATTTTTCTTCATCTCTTCCTTTCTTCCTCTCACTACCTCCAAGGCTCTAGAGAGATCTTCTCCCAATCCTGGGACACTCCTCTAGAGTAGAAAACCAAATATTTTTCCCTCTCCTCATCCCATTCCTGGAGCATCTCGTGGTCGTCTTCTCACCTACTTCGAGAAGTGGATCCTCGTCGTGACGCCGTCCTCCCCACCCTCCATCCTTGTTCGTCCCGCTCCTCACCACCTTCCTATAGGCAACGTCAGAGCGAGTCATCCTCCGAATGACCATCGAGGGGGATTCTTCTCATCTCCATCTATCTTTACTGCTTTCTAGTGTAGTTTTTCCCACTTTCATAGTTATAGAAACACTTGTTTTGATATATGTGGTTGTTTCTCTCTCTTATATTTTGCAAGTTGATTAGTTAGATAAGAATTCATCGACTTAATCAATTACTTGCTAAAAATACCAAAAAAATCAGAAAAGGCAAAAATGACAAAAACAAATAAAAGAGAAACGCATATTTTTCAAACTAAATATTCGCCTCCCCGTGTTCAACTCGGGACTGACTTTTCAAGTTTTGGTTATAAATTTTATCTGATCGATGGATTTTCTCGTGAATCGAACTACGACGGTGAGTTTCTAAACTCAAACCTTTTACATGTGCAAATCTGCTAAATCAATTCCATAATCATTTACTAATGACTCACTTTTTGTTTTAAATTGTTGCTCCCTTTTTACATTTCAATCACCACCCCTTTTCTTCCTTAAGAATGATATGCAATTAAGCTCACAAAATTTCCTCCCCTTTCTCCATTTTTTGTTCTTTTTCAAATTTTTTTATTTTTTTGGTTTTTTGGAATGAGTAATTTTTTGTGAGAACCCTTCAGAAACTTGAATTTTTATGTGTTTGCACTTTAACACCCCACATTCTTAAGTTTTGCAATGTCCTCATTGTAAATCGGAGGGTGTGGAATCAGCTTGGTTCATGGGCTAGAACAAGGTTAAAAGGGTGGGTGAACGGGTCAGGATGACTGTTGCGAACAATTTCAAGCTCTGGTACAAGTACCAAAGGTGGAGTCGGCTACTCTAACACTGAACCCTAAGTGCAGTAGACATGAAGCTCAAAAGGATAATCAAAAGGGTCTCGATTTTTTGGAATGACGGGTTGCCTCCCATTAAGTACTAAATTCAATGCCTTCAGCTGAGCAGAAGGTGGTCATGGAGGAGTGGTTAAATCAGACAAATTTTGTAGAACAAGCACCTTGATCAATAGCCTAGTTGGTCCAATGGGTGCTTGTTCAGATCAACAGGCTGATGATGTAGCCCAAACCCAATCAATCTGGTGGCTTGATGGATGTGAATTAGTAGATGTGGAGCCCACCAGATGCTTTGAGGCTCAAACAGACATGAAAATGAAAATCCATGGTTTGGTTGAGTCAAATCAGCCTAATCAAAGTAGGGATCCTCAAATGAAAAAGAGTCTATGGAAGATGTAGTAACATTACAAAAGTGATCAGAAAAGGATGGGACATGATTAGTAGTCTTATCGATGTCTGTATCCTGATCAGAAGATGGTGAAGAATCATATGTTAACGGATCATCGAGAGGAGAATCAGAGTAGAAATTGATTCCGGTGGCGGGTCGGGGTTAGGATTGGATCTGAGAAGGTTCTGTATGTGGATTTGAAGAGGTGGCTTCCTTGAGAACTATGTGTGCTGAGGGCTCCTCTAGAAAGGTTTCAAAAGTAAGTTCATCTAGAGATTCCTGATAATGGCCATCAAAATCAAAGGTAAATGCTTGAGGAGTGCTTATAGGGCCATGGAAATCTGAGTCAAGAAATGATTCAAACTCTGGATTGCAGACATTCTCGGGACTTACTGTTTCCGATTCCTGAAGATCAAAAGGGAATGACTCCATCTTAATGGAACATGATTTTGAATCAATGATCTTGGGATCAGGGACCTCAGAGTCAGAGTCGAAGAACGGATCATGGATGCTATGGTCGTAAACTAGTTCATAGTCATCAGGAAATAAAGGTTCTCTGAAATCAGAGCAAAATTCAAAATCGTCAGAGAATTTGGGAGAATCATGTTCTGAACTTGATTCCAGATCAGAAGTTCCACCATGGAGTAAATCAAGATGTCTAGAAGCAGCAACTTGACTTGGATCTAACCAAATCTTAGAATCCTAACTCAAAAAGATGTCCCTATTAGGCATGGGCTCAGGTTCTTGGCTCCTAGGGTCAACCCAATTGAATCCCAACTCTTCCAACTCCTTGATTTCTATATCATAAATTGGGTTGACTTCCGAAAAATCGATCTGTATTTCTGAGAAGTCTGGAGAGTTGTAATTATCAAATATAGGCCCTGAATCGTATTTCAAATTTGAAATCTATGTCTCATCACATGGGGCCTCATAATCATCCCAGTTAGGCTCAAATCCAGATTCTATGTCAAACGTAGGCATTAGGTCACTAGAATCTAGGCTGGGCTCTACAGGGATGTCAGGATTACTCATGAGAATCATTTTATCAGAATAAGGGGTGGAATTTACATCCTCGAGAGGTTCTGACTCAGTATCATTGTCACAGGTGTCTAGAAATTCAAGGTTTGGTGAGCCAGGTTCATGAGTTCCTAGGGCTAGCTCGTAATTGGAAATACCTACAATTGGATCCTCCCAACCCATCTCAAGATCAAGCATATCAAGCTGTATGTACTTTGAATCAAATTCCATTTGGGTTGGTGGTCCATAACAACCCTAATTCTCTAACCCGGGCTCTAGGAAATCATATTGATCCTCAATGTTGTCCCAAGGTGTCTCATTAATTCTTGAAGGGATGTACAGGTAATTTTGATCAATGGTTTGCTGTAATGTGTTCAACAGACACCCTCATTTTTGCATGAGACCTTGGTACATCTCCCAAAGGTGTGGATTAGACAAACAATGTATATACTTGATATTGTGTAGTCTCCACAATTCACTGTATTTAGTTAAAAGATCATCCCAAGTTGAACCATGTATCATTAATGTAAATAGTAGTCCAACACAATTTATAAAGTGGGTTGTTGTTTCTAGTATGGTAACTTGAATCCTGTTAACCGGATTTGAGGTCCTGAAATATTCATCATGGTGTTTGAGAGCAACCTCAATCATCTTCTCTTTGATGCTCATTTGGGATTCAGGTTTCTTAAACAGTTTTCCTAAAATGTCAGGTTGCATTTTCAAATCAGATGGTGAAATCAAGATTTAGAATCAAACTCAAGTTCAAATTGGAACTTGATTAGATCTGAAAGAAATTCCCAAGAAGATCTAATGAGGTCTCTTAGGTTATAAACCTAATGACCTTCTGATGAGAGCCTCATCATAAGCCATAACTAGTTCATTTTGACCCAATAAAGAAGATAAAAGCTCCTACATAACCTAGAAGAAGGCTTAATTGAAGGAACAAGTGCTCTGAGAAGAAAACATGAAATAAAGGTTAAAACTGCAATTTTACCATTGCAGTACATAAACGGGATTTCTCAGAATAAAAACATAGGCCAAATGGTCCAAATAAGATAAAAAGTGGGTTGAGTTAATCAGAAATGGGTTTATGTGCAATCTAAGAACTAAATGACACTTGGTAACCCTAAAACAGACCCGCTTAAATTAACAAGGTTCCAGTCAGAATAAAAATCAAGTAAACCCTCTAAAAATCATAGAAAAACATCCTCTAGGGTTTAGAACACTTAATTTGGCCTTTGGAACCTAGTTTGACCTAGATTAGGGTCCTAGCTCTTCAATTAACCTAATTTAGGTTTTTATGCAAAATATCCAGTCAAACGAGGTCAAACCTAAAATCCAACTTCACCATTGGATTCCTTAGGTCCAAATTAGGTTTGTACCAAAATTTGGACCTAAGGAGAGGTCATCTTGACCTACTTTGCAATTTAATACACCCAAATCACAAATTGGTCCCTATCTTTTGAATACCTTTGCAGAGAGCCCCCTAGGTTCTTCGCCTCCTTTGCAAACCGGTCCTGCCGCCATTGCTAGGGCAGAACCGATCTCCGGCGAAGTTTCGAGAGAGATTGCTCTCTAATTCCTCAGAGATTCTCTCCCAGAAATGGAAGGGGGATCTCTGAGGAATTCCCTTCCTTCTAAAGCCAATTACAATCGCTGGTGTGAACCCAATCTCTTGTGCGAACGCACGAGAGATTTGGGTATCCACCTTCCTTCCATCTCTGGCGAGCCGGCAGCGTTGATTGCGTGGTCTCCACGCGCTGGTAGGTGCGGCCAGCACCTATAAAAGACACCCCAGACCCTGCCGCAGAAGGCAAGCTTGATTTTGACGGAGATCCCTTCCAAATTCCTCTCTCTCCCATCTCCGGCCAAACGACCCACAAGCTCCGGCGACCTCCTCCCCTCCTTCCCGTCGCTCTGCTGCCATGCCAGCAGCAGAGTCCTCTCTGCCGCTTCCTCCCACGTCGCGCTGTACCCCGCGCGCGCGCTTCTGACCTCATCTTCGTCGCCGCTTCCTCCCTCAGGGTCTTTCTTCCCCGACGACGGCAATTACGAGCAGTCCTCTCCGCCACCTCCCTTCCTTCCAGACAACCCCAGATACGTTCTCCATCCTCTCCTCTCTCTTTTCCCCCAACTATTTTACTTGATTACCCCTCGACAGTACCTAACCGCCTCCATCTTCCTCGCCTCCGACCGCACTCCGGCGAGCCGCCCACACCACTCCGTCACTCCACACGGCTCGCCAACCACCTCGTGAGCTTCGCCTCACCACCAGGAACCCATTCCACCCCATCACAGCCACTCCAGACCTCCACAAGCACCCCCCGACCAACCCACCATCTCCGGCCACAGGTTGACCTAGGCACACACGCCTAGGCCGACCGGCAACCTGCAGCATCACCCACCGCCTTCGCCGTGCTACGGCGAAGGTTTCTAGCTATTTTGATTGGGCCAATAGGCCATTCTGTTGGATGTCAGGTGTACGCCCCAGCCGCCCTTAACAGCCGAAGCAGCAGGGAGCTTGGAGCAGCAGCAGGCGTCAGGCTTCCCAGGCGGCAGGTGCAGCAGACTCTCGCAAGTGTCGCGAAGCAACCGAGGCCAGCCAGTAGCGCAGAGGAGTCAACAGCTTGGGCAATCAAGCGACAAAACTCTGCCGGCGCGCGTGAAGGCGAGACCAGATAGTCCCACATCGTGGGATTGCAACACTCAGGTACCATATAAGTTGTTTTTGTGTTTTCGTCTTAGTGCCTCCGTAAGCACAGGGGTGAGGTCCCTCACTGCCCTCACACATGCCTCGTCCGCGGCTTGACCTCACGGATCTGGCGGATCCGACCCGACCTAAACCTACACACTCCTCGCGCATCACACCATCTGCAGGTGCGCCTGGTCCCGGGTACGATCCGACCCGATTATGGCTGTGGCTCTGGGAGAGCGTCCCTGAGTGAATTGCTTGAGAGAGAGAGACGCGTGGGTAGAGGGAGAAAGGATAGGTTTTGCTCTGTGTAGGCACAGGCTGAACGTTGAGGAAGAAAGACTTGGTCGCGAGAAGGAAAAGAAAGAAGGAAGAAGGAAAGGCAGGAAGAACAGAGAGACCAAAGAAGAAAGAAAGAAGCCTTCCCAGGAGAAGAAGAAGGAGCAAGACAGAGAAGAAACAAGGCAGAGAAGAAGAAGAAAGAAAGAAGCCTTCGCAGGAGAAGAAGAAAGAGAAGAAAAGAAAGCAAACACAGCAGCAGAAGAAGAAGAAACAGAGAGACTGCAGAGGAAGAAGAATAATCAAGAAGAAAAGGGAACATACTTTTAAGACGTCTGATCACAAGATCAGACGTCCAATTTCATTTCTTTTTGTCCTAACTACTTTTAATCGCATACATTCACAGTTGAATTGATATTTTGAGTAAATTAGAGTGTTCAATTACATTTTGACTAGTAGTAAATTCCATTTGCTCCCTGTGATAGACCTCGGATACTCCGATTTTCGAGTAATAAAATTCTTTATATATGTTTAGACGTTTTGTCGGTTGTACTAGAACGTGATATACTTTAAACCCGCACAAAACGTTGACAACACCTTCCTGTGATGAGCTCTAAAGAAAAGATGAGGGACTGGATATTATTTGGACCCAATTAAGGCACCCAAAAGATTTTTGGATGACTAAGGTTGTTTCGAGGCGAATGACATCTCTGAATTAGAAATCCGTACACTTGAGACATACCTGGGTAGTCAGGAAGGAAGAGCCCCACAAAGACCCCTACACGATAGACTGTCCCCACGGGTTATAGGCTTTCCCCCACCAGACCTTCCTTGTCACTACGGTTCCACGTAGATCGGAATGTACGAACTTAAGACCTAAAGTCTACCAATTTTAGCCTAATTAGTGCCTTGGATTTCATGTGATTAGAAGTTGATTTAACTTGTGACTAATTTGAAGGTTGGTTGGCCTACAATGTAGACCAACTTCACCTGACCTACCCTAAAGAGGGCAGAATAAAATCTAGGTCAATACCTAGAAATCACCCTGAATTGACTCTCAAGTTATTAGGTCCAAGATTTTTAAGGTTCAAGAGAAATTAGAGCATGATTTTTATGGTTCTTCTTGATTAGATCTTTTCAAACAGCAGCTTGGGTAGCACACAAATGTGGTAGGGTTTATTCTCTTTAATGTTGGCAAATGTGAACTAGTACTTCAAACCCTAATTGGCTCTATTTCAAGTTCAATTTGATCTCAAAATAATCACCTTAGGCTTCAAGAAAAGTGTGTTAGCCTAAAGTGATTTAGAAATTAAATGTAGTCCCTAATAGGTACAGGGAATCAGGATCGGAAATATCTAATCAGAATCATCTCAGGCTTCAATCAGATATTGATTTTTTTTTCTCAAATCAGGAAACTTGCCGTTCAATTAAAATTTCTTTGAAAATAAGGCAAATGATTCCTAATTAGTTTTGTTTCCTTCTCTCCCTTCCAAAGATTAGTAGATTAGGGAAGAAGAGAGGTTACCTGCCTTGGGAGTGGTTGTTTTGCACAGAAGATCACCTCATGATGTATCTCGCAAAATCATAAGAAATCAAACAGGGCAAGTTAGTGCTCAGATATAATCAGATAAAACAAAGAATAGCAGTGAATTGCACGTTGCTTCCCGGCAACAACGCCAAAATGTTGGAGGGGATCTTAGATAGGAGTTTTAAATGTCTCGTTGTAATAAAGTCTCCTAAATAGATCTCTCAACAAATAAAATTTATAAGTCGAATTCTAAAAGAAGTCCGAGGTCGAACACAGGAAGCAAATATGGAATTGATGCGTTAATATTCAATTGAAATATAAATGAGCACAAGAAATAAGTCAAGAATAATGATATTCAATGAATGCTAATCTATCACATTAAATATTCAATGCATAACATGCATATTTCAAGACTTTAAGAGACCAAAAAGGTATCTAAGACAAAATAATGGTGATTTAAATCAAAAATTATTAGTCTAAGCACATATTATATCATCTACTCAAATATATGAAATAAATGAATGCCTGCTTTGGTAATTAAATGACTTAAATGTCGTCCACTACAGTGCCTTCAAAGCTTTCTCTATTGTTGTTCTTCTTCTTCTACTTCTTCTCTTCTTCTGCTCAAGTCTTCAGCCTTGTCTTTCCTTCTGCCCTTTTTCAAAGCTTCTTCCTCTTCTCTTCTTTCCTTCTCAATGACTAAGTGTCACACAATGCACAGAGGAGAAAAACCCTCCCCTCCCCTACTCTCTCTCTTTCCTTCCTTCCTTTCATTTCCTCTTCCTCAGATAACTGGTCTTAATCGGGTATTCGGGTCAGAGCAATATTGGGTCTAGGGTTGCGTACGTAAGTGTCGCAGCGGAGGAGTGGTAGGCTTAGGTGGGTCAGTACGCCAGTAAGGTGAAGGGACCTCACCCCATGTGTTCTCGAAGCAGTAAGCCATATGCAGAAAATCAACTTATGCGCTGGCAATTGCTCTCCTACGAACAATGTGGGACTAAATCCCACGGCTTCTTCACACGTGCGGCTGTTGTGAGTTCTTCCTTTAATTACCGTAGCTACCGAAGTTGGTGCCCTCAATCAAGAACCTAGGAAGGGTCCTAGGACTACTCTGCGACTCTTGGAGGTTACACCTGGGGGTTGCATGGCTTCGAACACGGAGATCAACGTTGGAGGGATGACGCGGCTGTGGAGCTCCAACGTGATACCTGAAACACAAAGTACAGGCTAAACGCCTCGGTTAAAAGGCTCAAGAGGATCGCCGTAGGGCGTGGAATGTGATGGCGGCATCTGTGGGGTGTTTTGTGCGTGGATGAGGGCGGATGGTGATGGAAATGAAGGTGTGTAGGTGGGTTGGTCAATGGGTGATTAGGGTGGTCGAGAGGATGAAATAGGAGAGGGGTTTTGTTTGTGATGATGTGGCGGAGGTTGTGGAGTAGGTGGCTAGGTGGTTGGACGTGCGTTGTGAGCAGAAAACCTTGTCGGAGAGGTGGCCAGAGTGGAAGACGAAGGTGGCGTGCGATGGTGTCGAGGGATGTTTTCGTTTTTAGATAAAGGGAATTAACCTAGGAAACTAAGGGAACAGATATAATATACTCTAATTGGATGAAAGGGAGGGATGCCCACGCCGGTGGTACATCGGACGTAGGGAAGATGAACTCTCTGGTGATAGAAGCGGCGATGACGAAGAGGCGGAGACGATGGCCACTGGTATTGCGACGCATGGAGGAAGTTAAAGAAGAGGAATCCACTTGCTATGATCTGTGAGAGTGAACGAGGAAGGTGGTCAAAGAAGGTCGCCGGAGCTCGTGGAGAATTCGGCTGGAGAGGAGGGAAGAAGGAGATTTCCCGGCCAAAAACAAGCTAAGGATGATGGCCTTGCATTGTGGGTCCTTTTATAAGGCTTAGAGTTGAGTTTCAAGCTTGGAAACCAAGCTTGAAAGCTCGGAGTTCATGGAATAGGTTTAGGACTTCCAAGAGTTTGCATGAACTCCATGAAGGGAATTGGAAGGTAAGAGTAGGTCCAAAGTGAAGGGCAACTCTTTATGATTCTTCCTTCCAAATTTGGAAGAGTTTGGCAGTAAAATCAGGGAGTAATCCCTGATTGAAGGTTGCCAGTGATGGGTTTAGGAGTTTGAAGGCGAAGGGGACCTGTTGGTGAAGAAGATGATGAAGTTAGGGGGGTATTTGCAATATATTTTGAAAGCTAGGGTTTTAAGTGAGAGAAGAAGAATCAGACTGAACCAAAATGTAAACTAGGTCAAGATGATCTTTTATTGGGTCTAAATTTTGGTACAAACCTAATTTGAACCCAAGGAATCTAATGGTGAAGTCGGATTTTGGTTTTGACAAAATTGGACTGAATAATTTGCACACAAACCCAAATTAAGGCAATTGTCTATCTGAGACTATTTTAGGTCAAATTAGGTTTAGATGGTCAAATCAAGGGTACCAAACCTTAGAGAATATTTTTCTATGATTTTTTAAAGGTTTAGATGAATTTTATCCTACCATAACCTCAATTAATTAAGTGGGTCTATTTTTAGGGTTTCAGATGTTCATTAATTCTCGAAACACGCAAAAAACCCATTTTGTTTTGCATGAACCCACTTATTAGACATTTATGAACATTTAACCTTTAATTAACCCCTGAGAAACCCCGTGATTGCTCTGCATTTGAGATATTCTATTAAAACTGCAAATTTACCCCTATTTTAATGCATTTCTCTCAGAATGGATTTGCAGTGAATTACGATCTTCTAGCGGTTATGTAGGAGCATTTATCAATGAATTTTGACTAATTAAAGCTAGATATGGCTGATGATGATGTTATCATCATGCCCTTACAAACAATATTTATCATATTCTGACTTTAGCCCTTACACTTCAATGAGGCAACTTCCATGTTAGGTGTAACTTTGGGTCAGGAATTGGAACTTCAACTAAACAATGTGCTTTCCTACTTTGAACTCTTTTGTTTCATTGCCATCCCAGCTTGAATTAGCAAGGAAAGATAGTTATTGAGTCAACATTTCAAACTCCATCCAAACAAGCATGTTAATACTTTTATCCATTCCATTCCCATGCTTCCTTTAATCAGTGTAGAGATTGGTGTTGTCTAAGAACATCTTGAAGTCTAGATGTCGATAGACTAGATTGATTGTAAGAGGTCAGAAATCCTTCTTGTAGTTGCTTGGGTAAATTGGCATGTGCCTAGTTGTTCTAAATATACACAAGGCCCATAGCAACAAATGAGGAAAGTTAATTTTCTTACTCTTACTTTTCGAGGATGAGTATAGAACACTTGTATAGAAAACTTCTATACTAAAGTAAATCAAAAGCAAAAGTACAGAACTGAACTAAAGTCCCTTCAAGCAAATTGATGTTCTCAAAATTTGATAGGCCATCATTTACAGCTAAGAGTTCTTTTTATCTTGGAAAACTCTGTAATGTTAGAGATGAAAGAGCAAAAGAAACTACATTAGGCAAGTAATTGTACCTTCAAGTAACACCTTATGCTGCAAGAATCAATATATAAAAGAATAATAAGATGCCATGATACATACATGGCTTAAGAATCATCAGTGGCTCGATGATTGTCCATGATATGTTACCAAATCTTCAACTGCTTGCTTCAAAGGAGGATTAGAAAATTGTCTAGGGGAAAATTATATGCTTCCTTCAGCTTGCTCGAAGATATATGACAACTAATCTAACTCTTCAACATAGGCTTTTCTAGTGGGTTCCTCTATTCTCCACACTTTCTTTATATGTCTTTCAGCCTCCACAAGTAGAGTTCTAGTTCTAGTCTTCACACTTGAACAAGGTAGTTTCCATGTCAGGCATAAGGGATAACTATTGGGTCAAGAATTGGAACCTCAATCAAACAAAAACTTTCATCTATTGCCATTGCAAAATAGATTTCTAAGGAAATAAAGAAGCACCAAAAATTAAACCTCTAGTTAAAAAATATCCCTACATCAGAAATATTTGAGGGTCATTGTTCTCCCAAGCCAAACAAAGATGCATAGTAATAATAAATCAACATAAGCTGGTTCTAGTAGTTCTTCCCAGGAAGGTCTTGATGCTCTCCCCCTTGAATTACGCAATTACAAAGAACCCATCTTCAAAGAAGGTAAGAATCCTCCATTCATTGCCACTCCCACAAAAAAATTCTAAAGCAAAAAAGAAAGGCAGTGTACATTGAACCATAGGTAGGAAGAAAATCTCACACAGAATCTTCAACTATAATTTAGTATATGTACAATGGACCCATTGCTACACCTGCATTCCCACTAGTTCTGAAAAATGATGGAATGGTTTGACGTTGATGAAGAAGGCAACATAGATCCCCTAGACTGTCCAAATCCAAAAAAGATACATAGTAATAAATAAAAGGAAGCTAGTTTTAGTAATTCTACCCAAGATAACATTTTAAAGTAGTTGAGAACATTGATGCTTGCATAGCTCTTAAATTCTCCCAACTTTTCAAATAGTTTCCAACAAGGGGTCTTCTTAACACCATGAGTAACTAGTATATGTCAAAATAGATGCAGAACCATTATCAAGATTTGTTAATTTCCATTAATTTGTCTGGATAGATCATAATAGCTCCTGAGGGATGGATCTACTACATTAGTTGAACTCGATTATAGTAATGTATTACAAAACTTTGCAACAAAAATATCTTCAATGTTGTTTCACTTAATTAATATATATTCTAAGACAACAAATAACCAAGAACTAAGATAAGGATATCAAAATACATTATACAAGGAAGACAATTAGTTATAAACATGATGTTCCAATACAAAACTCAAAGGGTTATTAAAAAAGAAAAACACCAGTATGAGACATAACAATAGAATTTCTTTATATCATTTTAACAGTCAAAAAACCAAAAAAGGGAAGAATCCAACCTAAGGAAAAAAACATGTAGAGCGATGTTCCAATACAAAACTCAAAGGGTTATTAAAAAAGAAAAACACTAGTATGAGACATAACAATAGAATTTCTTTATATCATTTTAACACTCAAAAAACCAAAAAAGGGAAGAATCCAACCTAAGGAAAAAAAATGTAGAGCAAGAGCTTCTAATAACCAAGTGGATCTACTACAACAACTACCAACTAACATTAGCTAAATAAGATTATGATGATGTTCAAGCATTACAAAGCTAGTACTTTTTTAAGTTGATCTCTTTATATTTATCAATTAACGTAATAACAACCTTAAACATCTCTAACATAATGACAATGTTAAACATCGTCAAAGTAGTCAAGCAAATTATTTAAAAATCCTCCTTTGAAGGGTTGATGTCCTACACCAACTTACACACATTAACCCACCATAAAAAAGGGATTCACTTGTCAACTTATGCACATAGCCCGAGAACTCACCTATTAGGATATAGAAGATAGTAGATACATTTGCAACTTAAAGAGTCAAGCAAGTAGAACCACATACTTTCCTAAATTAGGGCTTGCAACAAAAATGGAGCATGTCACCAACTACCAAAGTCAAACAGAAATACCACATTCTTTGAGTCAAAATAGGCTCCCAATAAAAACAATTCGTGACAACAATTGCCAAAGTTAAACATAACTGGCTCAATGCCACAATCTTCGAGCCAAACATAGAATGAAAGTGGATCACAAGTGGCATAGAGATGGGTGAACAAATATAGCAAAGTAAACATAAAAAATGGTCAATCTATAGCTCAAATGATCAGGAAGAAAAAGAGATGCAACCAGAGCTTATTACACCATCAATATCTTAAATAAATGAATGAAACATAAGAAACATGGACAGGATCTGATCTCCTAAATGAAATACAAGTAACCGACCTGGATAAATTTAGCTATCTTTTTCAAGATTCCTAATTTTCCAAATATGGGCATCCTATTAGAGAATGCCAAAATCCGAGGATGTCAACTCAAATAATGCACTCTCACAAGTCCCATGCAAAACCATTTGAAGTGGTTTATATCAAGAGTTGCATATCTTAGTGCATTGAAGTCTCCTTAAATTCCCTCCCAAAATCATGGAAAACTTAGTTTACAAACTTAGAGATGCCAAAATATAAGATTCACAATAACAACTTCAAGCACTTATCTTACATCATTATTTTTTGAAGTTCAACAACAATTGCTGAAGTTCAGCAATAGCAGTTGAAACAAAATCTTGAATCATTCATTGCTTTTGTTTTCATCTTGGCTATGAGACGGTTATGCCATTCCAGTTCTGATCAATACTTCATATGGTCATCTCCTCAAGTACCCAAATCACCTCAAATTTCCCTCTTATTTATCTTCTACTCATATTAATTAGCAGTTCAGCCATAGCAATTTAGCAGTGGCAGTAGTTCAGCTGCAGCTGTAGTTCAGCAGTAGCAACACTTCAACAGTAGTAGCAGCAACTTCAGTAGCAGCAACACTTCAATAGTAGTAGCTACTGCAATTCAGCAGCAGCAGCAGTACTTTAGTAGCATTCACTACAACTTAATTGTAAAGAGGCATGGAAGACATTTAGATCTTTTGAATAGTTTGTGATTACTGGTTAACAATTTGATTTAGGAGGTTGTGATATTTAAGTGAGCTCAGTCTTTTAGTGATATTTAAGTGATCTCATAACAATCAAAAGAAGATAGGATCAAAAGATCTGGATAAAAATAGAATGACTCAAATCTCTTGATTCATTGCACAATCTCACTTTGAAGAGAGCATTTAAGCAACGCTTCTAGCAATCCTTTGGCAAATTCTATGATCACATAGTGATTTGATAGGTCCCATTATGTCAGATCTTTATCTGTTCTCGTGTTCCAATACACCTATTGTAGTTCATCATAGGGAAATAAATAGAATGCATTGTCCCATGCCCCACTGGATCTCAATATGCATTTCTCTACTAATGCAATATCCCATTCATTCCATAAAATTCAGATCAAGGTATCACAAAATACAATCATTCACCGATTACTCCTGTGGTTGGATCCAAATAATCATTCCCTCTTATTTCATATTAATTAAAAAGAAGAGGAGGAGGAGGAGGTAGAGATGATACGATGATGACAAGATGATCAAAAGTACAAAATAATGCAATGAGGAAAAGCAAGAGAAAGAAGCAATTACTAAAAAAGCAGGTCAAAGTCTTCAAAACAAAGGCTCTTATTAGCCCACAAGTCTAGTAGGAAAAACTGCATTAAGCATTAATCTGTAAGCACACTAAAATTATTAAAATTGATACTCAAACTGATAGAAACCTTTTAAAGTAATCGATCATGACAACTAAACATCTTGTAACTTACATTTTAAAGAACCAAGGAAGCAAGGAAAATTATTTTGTAAGTACCTAAGGCCAGCCAGATCATTGAAGAACAAATGTAAAATTATTGAAACTACATATAACTCAAAAAATAAATGACTGGAAAATACGAGTTCTAAATATATCAAGCAGAATTACTTGCATTCACCTGTTAGAATCATCAAAGATGAAGTTTTTGGCTATCAAACTCCTAGATTCCTGATAAGAAACAAAAAAAATTTCAAGCGCATATAGCAATTCAAATGCTGAGGTATAGAAATACTAGATCCTAAGAATGTTCAAACAAGTTTTCCTTTTGCTACATATAATTTCAAATCTCTCTTTGGTCCATGAAGGTAGGCTTATTGAGAGCTTATTGTCAGAAAGTCTCCTTATCAGTGCCCTCTTCATGGTACCAAATATGAAAATAGTTGAACTTTAAAGCTGCATTCAATGCAACACCTTTAGATCTTCACTGTCAACCTGTTACTTCTTGAAAATGCTCTAGGGAGTCAAAACTGATCAACACCGCTAGACCATGCACCCACATTGTTACGACCTGATTCTCGAATCCCTATAGGACCCGAGATCGGCTCGACTCGACTAATCCCAAGACCCAGTCGTCCAACAAGAAACAACCACAAAGCAGGAAAATAAATCACATTCACTATGATAAGTAACTAATAGTAAAAGAGTACAGCAGAAAAGGAAGTAAAAGCTGCTACAATACATATCACCACCACAACAGTAAAACGAAACAAGGTACAGAAACGTAAAGGTAACAAGAGTCTGAACTTACTACAACAGAAAGTACTACAACAAGAAGTCTACTGCTACTAGGCTCTACTGGGCCCAGCACCCTCTGCAGTCGGTGACTCAGGCTGCTCAACACCTGGACTTGAAAAGGGTTATGAGTAAACAACGTTAGCGAACGCTGAGTAGAGTGGTAACCAACTAACTAAAGCAGCAAAAGCTAACAAGTAATTTATCTTTTCCAATTACTTTATTTTACAAGCTATTCCTTTTCACCCATTGATTTATTTTTCAGATCTCTTTCTTGATCTCGAATGTTCCTCGTGGGAACGATCTTGATTGTAGTCTTTTCTGAAGAGTAGAAGACACATGTGGTGCTCTCTTGGCCGGGAGAGTCCCCCGTGGTGATCCTACACCCAGTCAACCACCCCAAGGTCACGGACAGACGTAGCGGTGACTACAGCACACGCGATAAACACACGGGTAGCTACCCCACACTGGCACGTGGTCAGTCATTTACGCTAACGAGTACGTCCAAGGTACAGCACGGAATAGTATTGGGCCTAGCCCTCTCAGTAACAGGGGTCTAGCCCCTAAGAACTAAACAGGGGTCTTGCCCCTCCACAGTCCATGCACCCTCGTCTGACTACCTTGGTTTGCCCAATGGGCCTAACAAGTCAATGTAGGGTGGCTAGCTAAACCCCGGGCCCCGTGGAGTGGCTAGCTCTCTCCCTACACTAGTAGCTCTCCACGGTACAGTGTACGCAAGGGCCAAGAAGTCGATGTAGAGTGGCCAATCCTAACCCCAGGTCCCAACCAAAGGGTGGCTAGCTCCGCTCTACACTAAACAAGGGACAGTCGCTCTCCTTGGTACCATATACTTAAGGGCCAGCACACTTCCCACTCACATTTCCAGATCCATTCCATTTATTCACAGGAGCTCTACTCCTAATTCCCCGTAGGGTTCATGCTCGTATTTCTCATGCCATTCCATACCAGGTTTCATCATTCACATTTCCATTTTCAAGTTATACACATGCAGCTCGTATTCCCATCATTTAACATATACAACAGGTAATGTCACATGTAATTGTTTAACTAATATAGGAACTTCATATTTCACAGGCAGCTCATGTTTATCAACAAGCAGTTGTTCACATTTCTACTCATTCATTTAAGGCTGCAATTTCAAACACGCATACAAACAATGCAAGTACTTCTTGTCCTAGGATTCATGCCACATCCTAGGTTTTCTACTTATTCAATTTCACGTATGTAGTCAGGTTTTATAATTAAAGATAGGGGGAAACCACTCTACCAGACAACCCAGGAGTATTGGGGGCTCGAACGGCAGGCTCACATGGCTCTGCAAGCTCCAAACCCGCAATAGAACGAAATCCTATACCAAGGAACAATCACAATGGAACACTCAAAATAGTATAAAAGGCCTTCTAACAAGTAGAGGAACTCACAAGGAAAACACCGATATCTTGTTTGCATAAAATGGGCATCAAACGAACCCTAAACGGGTCAAAAATAGGGCTACAGACCCAAATCAGACGTCTGGCACAACGTCCAGACATCTTAAAAGTAACCAAAACGCACCTCACATCCTACGACGACCTCAAACGTCCAGAACCTCTTCCTGACTGTCTGGACCCAGCTCCAGACGTCTGATCTCCTCTCCGGACGTCTGGGAGTGCTTCCAGCCGTCTGGTAAGCTTTCCAGACGTCTGAAACGCGTGGGAGGGCATGTCCCATGCCTTCCCAAAGTAATCCCTGCATGCGACAAGCAAATCGCCTAAAATTAGCCATGCAAAACGTAGCTGCGGAGCGACCTAGATAGTCGTATCCGCAAAGGGAACGTACCTTTGCGGAGATCTGCTTTCAGACGTCTGGTGTCGTCACTAGATGTCCACTCCGTCGTCTAGACGTCACTCTAGTCGTCTGATTCTGGGAAAATCCCAAAACCAGAACCACCTCCTGTTCTCCCTCGCCGCGCGCAGCCGCGGCCTCGCCTCGTCGCCTGCAGCTCCGGCTGCAACAAGTGTCAAGGATGCCTCCCCCGATGCACTCCTCCCACACGCGTCGCTCCGGCGAGCCCCCACAAGCTCACGAGCTCAAGCTCTTCCCTCTCTTCTCAGGCTGCCTCTCCTCCTCGTCGCCGCTCTCGTGCTCTCTCTTGCGCTCGCTCCTCTCGCTGTGGTGGAGAGGAAGGGAAGAAGGTGGCTGGGGTGAAGTGGGGAAGAAAGGAAGAGGGGAGAGGGGCTTTATAAAGGGGTGCATTAGGGTTCGGTGGAGGAGGGAAGAGGGAAAGAGAGAGAAGGGTATTATCTGTGCACAGCCAGTGCGCAGACGCGAAGTTATGTACTAAAATTTCAATTTCCAGACGTCTGACCGACAATCCAGACGTCTTAAAGGGCTCAGAACAGAACGAGTCTTTACACACACAGATCTAGCCTAATTAGATGTGCTGTTGACTAAGCATTGCCACACCTGATCAGAGGCTATTCATGCCGGTATCAAGCTCCTAAAGTAGGTAACATGTTTTTTCTTTTTTTGCTATATACATACACAATAACATGAATATAGCTCCTTTTAGTGTTATTTGAAGTTAAAATGACCTACTAAAAAGGTTATCTATTGCTACTAATATATCCAAGACTCCAACGAGAAGAACAGAACAAAATTTACAAGTGCCTATCGTAGAGTAATAAGGACAATACAAGGAAAGAAGGGGTCGCCTCCTGTTAAAGTAAAGTTTAATCCAATTCACATGTGGCTAGCGTCCATGAATGATGTATAAATAGATACTGAAATAAAACTTGGAATAAATAGGAAAAAAATCAAAACTCAATCGAATAGTAAAAACCCAAGTGGTAAAAAGTAACTACCAATTGTTAAAGATCATTTAAAACAACATTCAACCATTAAAAACCTCCTATCAAGAAATTGGAGATAAGACCAAGCAACAAAGCAAAGACCTACTAGAAGAACATGAGAAATAAAGTGAACACAAGAGAAATTAAGGATCTTATGATTCACCTTCGAAAGGGACTGGGTTTGAATCACAAGTGTAGTCGTTAGGAAGTCATCCAATTCAAGTGACCCATCATCAACTTCAAACTTTCGCAACAACTTGTAGATTTGATATAATACCATGAACCTCTTCCTACTATTACTACTCCCATGCCAAAGGGCACAACCTCTAGGAATGGAATGGACACAACCCACAGGTGGAACAATGAAGAAAAAGATGGCACTTTTGCAGTAGCTATCAACAAGCAAATAGTCCTCTATAATGCTGACAACAAGATAGTCACCCTTCACTTTTCAAGAAAACTAATAATGTTAACAACAAACATAATTAAAAAATTAACTATGGACAATTAAACCTCTTAATGGTAATTTCTTTGCATTTTGTATTTTTCCCCTTCTCTCATCTTCAAGCTCTATCTTGTGTGTAGCTATTTAAACAAATCCTAAGATATCAAAACATCTTATCTGTGCAAATACTACATCTGAGCTATCTATATTTACCTCCTTGCAGACAATATAAGTAGTGCCCTTCAAGGTCAATTACAAAATAGGAAAATAAAGTAAAAAAAGTACAAATGTTTAAGTTTGAAAAAGGGACAATAGTAGCAACTACCTATACTCCAATGAACAACTTATACTGAAAATATCATTAGCAGCCACCATCCAAAATAATTCCTTAATAACAAACAATATCTGACTGAATGTTGTCTCATATTATAAAGCAATATACTATAATCTTTCCACCAATAAAATAGAAGTCATTGCACATAACCTATTATCATTCTTTAGAGTTCAAGGCTAAACAACTAACATCACAATCAAGAAAAATACAAAAAGTATATTCAAAATTCAAAGGTAGGACACCTAAACTAGACTCCAGACCATATCTAAACTAGATAATGTGGGCAACATGTTCTTTATCAATTCTTCATCTTTGAGTTTGCACATCTATTAAAAGTTCATGAAAAAAGATTAAGAAATAGTGTAAATTAGCAATCTAACAAGTACAAGAAGTTATAATGGTTGGTAAACTTATCCATTACCTTGGAATAGTAAGTCTTTTAGGCCACGCAATGATTGAACTGGTAGCATCTCCTATAGTTTGATATTGTTCGAACGGCCTAATCAAAGGCTCATCTTCCTCAATTGCAATCTCAATAACAACCCCTATATATTTTGATCCAATTTGGATGCCTCCAATGCACTGGCTTGGATCAATTATCTGTACACAAGCAAGTGCAACTTCTACTTCAGTAGAATCTATACCAAGAAATGAAACCTCCTGCAGTAATAAAAACTTAGAATTTATACTGGGCTATGATCACTTACAATACATAAAAACTTAAATTGTACCTGTCCTCTAGAAAAAGTAGATGCAAACTTGCATGCTGCCTTTTTGAAGTTCTTATCTCATTCCTTAAGGGGTTATCTTCTTGTCTTTCCTACAAATGAGTACATGGGTTATATGCACTAGATACATGAATAAATAGGGTTATTGCTAAAAGTAAAGGAACCATCATAAAGTACCTCAATAGAATCCCTGATTTGGAAGTTTGGTCGAGTCAAAGAATTTAGCATTTCTTTCAAACTATTTATCTCTTGACGTTGTGATGTTAACATTTCCTCCATCTTTTTCTCTTGAGCATCCACCTTTGCTTCAAGATTTTTCTCCCTTAAATGTTCTTTGCTATGTGATCTAGTTGTAATAGATGCTCCTAACCCATATCCATGCAAATATTTTTCTTTTCCAATTCCCACTATGGTTGTGTAAACCTTATCGATGTGAGAAGGATCCTCTAACTCCTCTCCTTTCACCATTGCATTTGTTAATTGTTCCTAAGCATCATTAAAAAAAAAAAGTAGAAAGTCCATGAGTTGTAATAAAAGGAAGACAAGAAAAGGTAAAATTCCATTTCAGAAAAGGAAGTTTTACAATTTTGTCTGCAACCTCAGCATTAATTGGTGTACCATCTTTTTTCTTATGTGAAGCTATGAATACTTTTGCACGAGTCACTTTTCTTCCAATTTCCTTCTCTATCTAACAAATTCCAAGGTAAAATATTAATCATTATATATAAGAGAAAATTTTAAACAAAAGACATCTGAAATACTTACTTCATGTTTCAGACATGCATAACTTTTGGTTCTTGTTGTGTAGTTCATTTTTAGTTTTAACCTATTTGATTTATTCATAGCAGAACGCTCCTACAATAAAAGTACATAACTATAAAATGTAATAATAAAATCAACCTGACTTTCTACTGAATTTAGCATAATTTACCTTGAATTTTTCAGCATCCCAATACTCATTGGGAGATTTCCATTGTTCTTCTAAAACACGAGGATCATGATGTTGCATCCTCTCTTCAAATGGCTAATTAAGCTTGTAATAAATTTCCTTTTGCTTGCCTTTAAAATTCCTCCACTTTTTTGCTATTGAATTCAAGATCCATTTCTTCATCTTTATGTTAAAATCAAATTTATTCTGCATGAATATTTAAAGAAAAATGTCAGCCCAATTTTCTTTCCTAAGGTAAAGATATAAATGGATCTAATATCAATAATAAGTACTTAAACAAGTTCAAACATTGTCAAACAAGTATATAACTAAAAATTTTAGGTTAATTTTCTCTTTTTGTGGTCAAGGAATAGGGAAACATTTATCGGGATCTCAGATTGAAGATCCAACCATATGGATCTGATCAAGGCGATGATCAGAGTTCAACAACTCCAAGATCACCTTGATCAGACTTCCGTAGCATTAGATACAGTCTAAGAAAGATCAGAGGTCAAGGGGCTAGGTGGTGTTAAATCCATACTTCAAATGACAAATCCAACCGCACGGATGGGATCGGATCGATGATCATAGCTCAACATCCATAGCACCATCTACAAGTCAGAGAAGATGGATGGCCAAGACGGTGTCACGTGGCACCATCTCAGCCACCCAAATCACCCAAGGCTCGTCATTGCTCTCACTCTCCTCAACCGGCCATTAGATCTGGGCAATTGGATCTTGATCCAATGACCATGGGTGCGTATGCTTTAAAATGAGAGCTTACCTCAAATGCGGGCGCAGCACATTGGGTGAGCAGCTCTCCATGAGGTAGGGGTCACAAGGTCGAGCCCCCGTGCACCTCAAATCGAAGGCGCGAGCGAGCGCAGGTGAAATTCGCCCATTGGATGCAGCGCAGACGGTGGATGAAGCAACAATGTGGCAGCTTGGATAAGCTCAGACATGCATGCACTTGATGATGCGTCTCTACACGCGTGATCGCAAGCGTATGCATGCGATGAAGGGTGGGTGTGAATGCATCCTAAGCCGTCCGATCTCACGATTGAACAGCTGAGGTTGTCTGAACATGGGAGGAGCATTGAAGAAAAGCAAGAGGAGGCACGGGCATGCGTGCACATTCAGCAATGTGGGGGCTTTAGTGACAATTTTATCCATCACTAAAGACCCCTACATTAATGTTTTAATGTTAAAATGACCTAATTGTCCCCAACCTCTACACCTATAAAAGTGCCCTACGACCCTTACATTCTTCTCATCTCTTCCTCTCTTCTCTCACCCCCTCCAAAGCTCTAAGAGCTTGTCCCAAATCTGGGATGCTCCATAAGAGTTTAAAATAGAATTTTTCCACCTTCTCATCCCCGTTCATGGAGTGGCCACGGTTTTCTTCTCACTGCCGTTCAGGAAGTAAATCCTACTGCATCGCCTTGGCCATCCTCCATCTTCTGTCTTCATTCTCCCTCATCCGTCGTCTTACCACCCTCGTCTAAGCACTCCATCAATGCGGCTCATCCTCCAAGCAGCCGTTGATGTAAACACATTTACACTACTTAAAATGTCTATTTATGCATGTTCTTAAGCATAGGATTGCATTTCATGATATAAATATTGCATAACATGCATCATCTTGCATTTAGAGTTGAATAAAATGGAGGTTAATTGTCTCCTTTTATGTACTTGGATAGGGCAAACATTTTATCGGCGCCTCGGATCAAAGATCCAACCGTATGGATGTGATCAGGGCGACGATTGGAGTTCAACGACTCCAAGATCGCCCTAATCAGGCATCCGTAGCATCAGATAGTGATCGGGGAACCCTAGAAGATCAAGGGCCAGGATGGTGAAGATCCGCACTTCAGATGACAAATCCAACCGCACGGATGAATTCGGATCGACGATCGCAGCCCAACGACACAAAAATCAAGTCAATTCGACATCCGTGGCACCATCTACAACTTCCAGAAGATGGACGACCAAGATGGCGCCACGTGGCGCCATCTCGACCACCCAAACGGCCTCACGCATTCTACGAAGGCCCCGCACCCGCTCTCTCTCCGCCGTTGGATCTTGATCCAACGGCTGTGGTCGGCCGCGCTTAAAAGCGTCCGCTCGGCTATCTGCGCCCCGTAGCGCAGCGGTCGAGCGCGCTTACGCGACCGGCAAGCGCGGGTTCGAGCCGCAGCAGAGGGCTGGAGGCGCGGGTGATTGGGCACGGGCGGGCGTTGGATTGCGATCGGACGACCGTGCACGCCCAATAGCGTTCACGCGCAATTGAACGTGCGGCGTCACGCGCGATCGCACGCGCCAGGCGGGCGCAGCGCAGCTGGCGGAGATGTGTCTTAAGCCGTCCGATCTCGCGATCGGACGGCTGAGAATCAAAGTGCGTGCGATGGCGTTGAGTGCGCGGGCAGCTGAAGCGGCGCGCGTGGGCGTGGAAGCTACGCCCACATTGGGGGCTTTAGTGACGAATTTATCCGTCACTAAAGACCCCTCATTTATTATTTTGAAGTTGTAATGTCCATTTTGCCCCCACTCCTTGCAACTATAAAAGGAGACCCCCTCCATACGAAATTCTCATCCCTTCCTTCTCCTCTCTACCCCTCCAAAGCTCAAGAGAAGCTTGTCCCATACCCGGGATGCTTCTCGCGAGATAAAGTCCAAATTTTCGTTCCCTTTTGGAAGTGGATCCCGCGACGACGACGGCGTGCTGCTTCATTCCCGTTCTTCTGCTTCGTTCCCCTTCGTCCAGGCGTCGTCCCGTCCGGCTCGTCCTCCAAGCAACCGTCGAGGAGGATTTCTCTCTCCCTATTCTTTTTACTGCTTTCTAGTGTAGATTTACTGTTTTTTAGTGTAGTTTTGCTCGTCCTCCAAGCAATTGTCGAGGAGGATATTTCTCCCTCCATTCTTTTAATGCTTTCTAGAGTAAATTTATCGCTTTCTAGTGCAATTGTTTTATGCTTTCTAATTGTAATGAACAAATCTCCCTAATGATAAATTCTCTGTTTATTCTACATCTCATTTTGATTTCTTTGTGTAATATTCTCTCTCTCTCTCTTCTATTTATTGTAACTAATTAGATAGTTTTAAATTGAATTACTTCGTGACAAATAAAAAGAAACACGTAGTTTTTAAATCAAACGTCCGCCTCCCTGTGTTCGACCCGGAATTTTCATTTCGGTATAAATTTTATTTGTTGAACACGAATTCTTCGCTTTCGAACTACAACGACAGGTTTTCCAAAAGCAAACACGTTAGCGTAGCCATTCGTAAACGTTCAACAGCCGTCGAGGAGGATAATCTCTCTCCACCTCCTTTATCGCTTTCTAGTATATATTTCCCGCTTTCCAGTGTAGTGATTAGTTGTAATGAACATCAAATTGTAATTATGAAATTCTTGTTTATTCTCTCTCCATTTTCTCTTTATTTGTATCATTCTTTTTTCTCTCTTCTATTGTTTATTCTTAAAGTAGAGAGATAGCATAGATTTAAATCTATTAGCTAATATGCTTCGTGACAATAAATCTAATACGATTTTTGATCAAGCGTACTCCTCCCCATGTTCGACTCAGGACTCATTCTGAGTTTCGGCAAAAATTATTTGATTGTTCGGATTTTCTCACAAATTATACTACGATGATGGATTTTAAAAACTCAAATCTTTTTACGACGAATTTCTGTTCAACAACCTCCAATCGGTGCAATCTAAAGGAGTGAGTTCTGAATTTCTACCTATAGTTCCCAGAAAACTTTTCAAGTCATTTTGAGTAGGCCCAATGGGTTGGTTTAACTCATTCATATCCACAAAAATCTTATTTGTATACTTATTGTCCCACAACTTTAAGCATATTATGAGACCTCGTTTTCTCTTTTGATTACAATCCACTGCTAACAATATAAAAAGAAATGTTTAAGTAAATAAACATTATGTTATTGAAAATAAATATATCAATAACATGTAGGGAGCAAAGAGAAATTAAAGACCATGACAATACATTCGAAAGCAAAAAAACATGGTTGGCAAAAAAAATGTATGTTATCTTACCATTTTCACCCACTTCAAACTTTGTGCTTTCCTTAGATCTCACCTGAGACTCATAACACACTTGTTGAGGATATAAGCCATGTGAAGATAATTTCCCTTTTCTTTTTACTGAACCTCTTTTCTTTGTTCTCGTTGCTCATAGCCTTTCGAACCTTGAGACTTGTCCACATGTGACTAGCCACTCTTTGTGTTTCTTTGAGTCTTCTTGGCTCATCATGTGATTGCTTGATTGCAACTAAAATTTTTTTCAATTGAGGTCAACAGGTGGAGGAGCTTTTCTAAAAAGGATCTTTCCTTCTCTCATTTATGTTGAATTCACCTCTAACTCGCTTTCGGTTCAATATCCTGTAGTTAATAAAAAATAAAAGAAATAATTTTAACAGAAAAGAATGAATAGTAACAAATTAAATAAGAGTCAATAAACATTTAAAATAATTTTAAAATAGTAACTCACATTCATTCAAGTTGTCTTTCTCAGTCTCAATGTCAAGAATGGTATCCACATTAATAGCATTTAAGTGTTACTGCCATATTTCTTTAGTGAATGTGACACCATCTATATCATTTCTGATTACATTAACATTATCATCATTCTCCAAAGAATCTTCCATATGTGCATCTGTAGAAGTATTATCTAAATGTCCATCAGTATGTGCATCTACGACATTATCTTTGATGTCATATGTGTCTCTAGGTCTTGTCTGAATCACAAAGTGCCAACCTTTGCAATTAGGATGTCGAATATAGAAAACTTGCCAAACTTGAGATGCTAGGACAAATGGATATCTAAATAACCAATTTGCTCCAAATTCACTAATGTAAGACCATCCTTCTTTTCTACTTTAGATCGTACCCATGGACACTTGAATAACATAGTTTTTATTTTCTCAACACCCTGTAGTAAGCAACAGGTCCGATTGTAGGGTTTGGATCATTTGCTTTCAAGAAGCACTCTATATCAGCTACTACTATTACTCCACTATTTTGTGTTTTTCTATTTGCTTGTTTATGCTTTGTATGGGAATCTAAAACCATTGATTATGTAACCATCATAATAAACTCCTATGTTGTGCAGTCCTCGAGCGAGCACCTTAAGCTCTTCTAGTATATGCTCTTTTTTAAGAGGGTAGCATACATGTTTCTTGAACCAATTAGAAAATGTCAATTACAATATTGACAATTAAGAAGGAACTTATCAAACCCAATAGTGGGTAGCATACATGTTTCTCGAGCCAATCAGAAAATGTATTGCTGTGGAGATTACTCAATTCCTTTTTCGATAGGTGTCGATTTAATTTCAAATTGTCTTCATGCAATCTGCAGTTACTAACTTAGTGAAAAATCAAACTATATATTATAAATTTCAACAAAATCATCCTACACAAGTTCTTCCTTTTTAAATGGCAATACCACATCTCAATTTGATAATATATACCCATGTGCAAGATTCATCAAAGTAGGATCAAGAACTATCGGAGTTCATTTTCCTATTGCATGGCCCGATTGTGAGAGTATTGAAAATCCTTCATCCAGGGTATCAAAGTCATCCTCAACATTTCCTGATAACTTATCGATCCTTGTCTCAACACCTTGCAAGTATCTAGAACAAAACATAAGGCATTTATCTGCTAAAAACCCTTCTGCAATGGAACCCTCTGGATGACTTTTATTGCGAACATATCTTTTTAATGTGAAAAGGTACCTAGTATAATAAAACTACATAAATTAGCATGTCAAGCAATTGATTAAGTAAATTACTTGGAAGAAAGGTTAATTACCTCTTAATGGGGTACATCCATCAATATTGAACAGGCCTAGCTAACTTTGCCTCTATAGCTAAGTGTACAGTCAAATGCATCATTATATCGAAAAATGAAGGTGGAAATATTTTCTACATTTGGCACATCGTAACCACAATTCTTCATTCCAATTGCTCAATATGAGTTGGATCGATCTCTTTTGAGCATAGGTCTCTAAAGAAATTGCAAAATTCCATCAACACTAACCTCACATTCTCATTCTTTACAGCAACTACTAATGCCAATGGAAGTAGTTGTTGCATTAGAGTATGGTAGTCATGACTTTTCAAACCAATTATATTCGGTGTGGATATACTTATGCATCTAGATATCTTTGATGCATAACCACACTACAAAAAAAATGACCTTTAGTGGCAAATTAGATAGTGGAATATAATACATTTGCCACTAATTCCTTTGATTTAGTGGCAAAGTTTTTGGATATGCCACTGTAACATTTGACCAAATAATAATTACTATTAATGGAAAATATATTTTCCACTATTGCCTTTGATTTAGTGGAAATTATTACTTATACCACTATAATATTTTTGTCAAACGATAATTAGCATTAGTGTAGCAAATATATTTGCCGCTATTGCCTTCAATTTAGTGGCAGTTGTTACTTACACCACTTTAATATTTTTGTCAAACGACAATTAGCATTAGTGAAAAATATATTTGCCATTATATTCTTTAATTTAGTGATAATTTTCACTTAATTACACTACTATAATATTTCCATTGAATGACAAATTGATGTAAGTGAAAGAAGGCTAGTATTTCATCTTCAACATTTTTCTTTTAATAACATAAAGATGGAAAAGCTAAACTCAAACTTATCCCTTTAAATATAAAAAACCTTACAATTCCATTTTGTGTTGAGAAATATGATGGCATGAATTAAAGCAATGTGGCAGCAATGTTAAAAACTTATGTTAATTAATACACCAAGATACAGTTTAAAATATACTTTTACAAAATTACTTTTTTTTATGACAGTAATAATGTGATTTTTAAAGTCATAATTTTTTAACATAATAACAATCAATTAAAATTTTCAAAATACTAATTAGAAATTCCAAATGCTGAGTCCGCTTAAACCTTGTCACGCGCGCCAACCCAGTTGCCCTTCCTCTTCAGGTGCTCACGAATCTCCCCTGATCATCCACGATCTCCAGCACCCCCTTACCCTTTGGTTCCTGTCCAATCTCCCTTGATTCCGCCATCCCTTGATCTTTGCCACCCCTTCCTCTCTGATTTCCCTAGCACTCCCAAAGTCCACCGCCATGCCACAGTCCCCGCCACCCCCTTCTCTGTTTCCCGCCACTCTCCTAAACTCTGCCACGCAAAACATCTGCGACCAAAACCCTTGAGTGCTCTCTGTCATCGGCATCCTCATTAAAGTATTACCCTCCTCAACCTCCTGCTCGTCGCTGACCTCAGCCCACTACGCTCTGTCAATTTGACAAGCCTGTGTGTCCTTGGGAACTTCTTTGGGTCGCTCACGATAAGGTAGGTTCACCTACCCAAGTTCCACCCTTGTGGCTTGCAAGTTTGGATTTATGGTCTTATGTTATGTAATAGCTTTCTGTGATTTGCATAGGATGGGAATTCTAATCATTTTCCTTTCTTTAATTCATTCTCTGTGTACTGTGGTTTTGAATTCTGATGTGGTTAAATTGGTTGTGTTGTGGAGATACGTTGGGGGGTTTTTGAAGTTGGGATGGAAAGGAATAATAAGCCATGCAAAAAATTATGTTTGTTAGCTCTTCCTAGAAATCGTTTTGGTGGGGCTCTTACACAAATGCTTGACTCCTAGATCATGGATTTAGAGATTGAAGTGAAGAGGGCTCCAATGGCTTTTTTATGGTCGACATGGTAGCAAAGGAATGGTCCTCTAGTTAAGGGAGCAAGATTCTATGTTAAGAATTCCATATAGAGAGCCTAGTAACACTTTTGACAAAGTGGGGTAGCTACTAATAGCACACACTTATCTTTGCACTAGTTATATGCATATGCCTTTCTCAGAAAATAATGTCAAGGGATTTGAGGATTCTTTCTTTTGAAAAGAAAAAAGAATCTAAGGATTCTAAACTGGTAGGGACAAAAAGTAGATATTAAGAAAGCTTCTCAACAAGGGTGCGCACAAGATCGACTTTTCCCAAGTTGGTTGGAGACCTTAGAGACAAGTCGATTCGCAAGAGAAAGCACTTTCAACTTGTAGCTTTTCCCATTGTTGGATATTTTTCTCTTGAAGTTCCATTGAAATTAGTTTCTTACTTGCTAGGAAACCATGTAGGTGTGACATATGCATGGGATTGAAACAAAAAAAGATACGAGAGGAGACAAACATAAGGAAGGTGAGCTTACAATTCTTAGGAGAGGAACAAGCTGATTATGACAAGTAGGAAAATAGGGGTGTTAAAAGTCAAAAAAGGATCCTTATGGTTTGTATTAATGAAGGTATCTCTCATTCCCCTTATGAATTTATGAGAATTTTTAGGGTCACATAAAAACATTCTTCCTAATTATGTACACCTTTAGTCCAAGAACAATGAGAACAATAAGATGCAAGATGAAATCCAATGATAGCAATAATTTCAAACTACCACTACTGCTATTAAAGTCTCACTCTAATCCAAGCACATCCAACAACAACAAAATAGTACAGGTTTGAATACCAAGCTAAAAATTTGCTCATCAGAATTTCAATAGAGATAACCTTAACCTCATTTTATTTTTAACTTCTCAGACCACACCCCCTTGGCCTGGGACAGTAGGGAACAATACACGCAGGATCTTATTTCAAATTTAGACGATCCTGGCTAAGAGAACCTGGGTTTCGTGAGATGATTGAGATGTGGTGGAGGGCCAAATAGGTGGAGGGTTCAACCACTGTCAGGCTTGCTTCTAAGTTGTCTGCTCTACGCACGATAAAGGAGTATGGTGCTGTGGTGTTTGCTCTAAGGCAACAAAGACGTCTTGAAGCTCTGAATGAAATCCAAGTATTAGATGCTAAGGAGGCAGCAAGTCCCTTGTCTGATGTTGAGAGTAATGTTAGAAAAATGTAGCAAGATGTCATGGTGGAGGAGGATTTGAAACGGGAGAGATGGATTGGAGGGAACGATCAAGACAACTTTGGCTAAAGGAGGGGGATGCCAACACAATTTTTCCATCTCGTTCCTAGCTCTCGTAGACGGGTAAACATAATTTCTTCCATACTTTAGGATGGTCAAAGATTATCTTCTATGCAAGAGATCAGAGCAGAGGCTATCAAGTATTATAGGGACTCTTCAAGGGTAGCTGAGAGAGGCATATGGAGGATAGCAGCGTGTGATGCTCCTAAGGTCTCTGCTAAACAGGCCTCTAATATGATGGCCCCATCTCTGAGAAAGAAACTGTAGACGCCATAAAAGACTTAAACAATGAAGGCTCTCCTAGACCTGATGGCTTTCAAGTCTTCTTTCATAAGGAAATGTGGAGTGTGCTTGGCAATGAGGTGATGGAGGTTATCAAAGAGTTTGAGAGGGGAAATTCTAGCTTCGATAAGATCAACAGCTCTTTTCTCTTCTTGCTGCCAAAGGTACAAGGTGCAGAAAAATTCTTTGAGACCAATTGCTCTTTGGAACTCCATCTACTTGGTGGTGAGCAAGATTCTGGCAAATAGATTGAGGCTATTGCATAATCTGATCCACCCTATTCAATCAGCTTTTTTACCCGATGGATCTCTTCAGGAATGATTTATTATGGCTCAAGAGATGGTTTGTGAGTGGCATAGAAGGAAATGTAAAGCCTTTATGTGGAAAGTTAACTTCCGAAAGGCTTATGATTCTGTCTCTTGGCACTATCTTTAGGAGGTGTTCAAAATAAGAGGTTTCCCTCCTCTCTGGATTTATTGGATGAAGCTGTGCATTACAACCACCTCTCTCTCCATTGATCAATGGGAAGCCATGTGGGGCTTGGATTCAGCCACAGTGTGGTGTTAGGTAAGGCTACCCGTTAACCCCATTAGTTTTTAATCTTGCAGTGGATGGTCATGCTAGATATGCCTGCAAACTTTCTGAGGCTGGTGTTTTACGAGGATATTCTCTATCCAACAGGAGAGCTATGGCACCTATATTACAATATGCAGATGATACGATTTTTTTTGTGGAGGGGACAACCATTGAAGCTCGAGCACTGGACACATGGTCAAGACATTTGGAGATATGTCTGGTCTGAAATTAAACAGGAAAAAGTCCACCTTGATATGCTTTGGCCTCAATGAGCAGGAACAAGAAGTACTCTCTATGACATTGGGAACCCCCCGATCCAATCTGCTAATTAGGTATCTGGGGTTGCCTTTGAGGAGCTCGAAACTGAGGAAGAGCGATTGGAATCTACTTTTTGACAAGATGTCCATTAAGCTAGAGGGATGGAGTAGTAAATTCTTAGATGGAGTAGTAAATTCTTATCAAATGGAGGAAGACTGACCTTGTTAAACTCGGTGCTTACCTCTATCCCGGTCTTCTTCTTTTCCCTCTTCAGAGCTTCGAAGTCCATTTGGAAGCGAATGGATCTGCTGCAAAGAAATTCTTTTTGAAGGGGGCTCGACATGAGGGGAGGTTCATGCAACTGGTAAAATGGGAGCAACTGTGTCACCCCAAGGAAGAAGGTGGTTTAAGGATTAAAGCACTTAAAGAATTTAATGAAGCCCTTCTGATTAAATGGGCGATCAAAATTCTTAGTGGTGAGGATAAGTTATGGGCTGATCTTGTTAAGGATGGCTATGGAGACTCTAACAGTGCACTAAAGAGACTATCCCCTATCAGACCCTCTCCATTCTGGAGATCAGTTATTCAGATGTCAAGAATAATTGGCACTTGATGTAGCCGGTACTTGGAGATGGTAGGAACTTTAATATCTGGAGGGAATAGTGGCCACCGTTGAGCATCTTGAAGGGTATATGCGGCTATAGTTGATAAAGATAGTTCAGTTAGCAGCTTCTGGTCTGAGAGGTACGGCAGCTAGAATTTGGCTGAACTTGAAACTAGCAGGGAGGGCACTCGACTGTGGGAGGAAAGACAATGCCTGATTCAGACCTACAAAGTTTTAGACCTAGGCCTAGCATGGAAGACACACACTTAGGATGGCATATACACAGCCCAATGTGCATACAATAAAATCCTAATTTCTGGTAGGGATTTGGGGAGAGCTCATATTGAAAAGAAGCTTTGGTTACTGAAGATCCCTCTTAAGGTGCAAATCCTTTTATGGTTGTGCAGAAAAGAAGGTTTTATCACAAGGGACCTTAGACACAAGAGGATGAGGACAGCTCTGCACGAATGTCACCTTTGTGGACTGCATTCTGATAGTCTAACTCACATTTTCTCTTCTTTCTTGGTCACGGATACAATTTGGAGAAAAATCTGCCAGGAGCCACTCCCATCATGGGAAGCATTATGGAAAAATTTTTCTACGCCTGGGAAACCACATCTGTGAATGGTTGTTTCCCTTTAGTATGTGTGGAAGGCGAGAAATGAGAGATTATTTCAGGAGAGACCAGTTTGCTGTGTACAAATTGTAAATGAGTGCTGGTCCCCCATACATAGATGGGGATCTAATTTATAGTTCTCCTTGTTTCTTATTTCATATTTCTGAATAAAAAGCCCTCCGGATCGCTATCGTAATACGATAGCTTTCCTTTCAGTTTCAAAAAAAAAAGTTGAGATGCTATCATGACATGCTATTCATCTCAACCATTGACTAGGATTTAATGACATTTCATTTATAAGCTCTTAAGATGAGAGATTATCCTTTCTACAAGCATGAATGAAATTGAAAACCAATAATTAATGTAATGATAAAAATTGAACACTACATTAACCAACGAAGCATTAAGTTTTCATCAATTTTATGACGAAAACTATTACGACCCGATTCTAACTCCCTATAGGACCCGAGATTGGCTAGTCTCAGCTAAATCTCAAGACCCAGTCGTCCAATGAGAAATAACCAAAAGCAGAAAACATTCTACAACCACACATGTAATGTAACTAAGCAGAAATAAATAAGAGACAGTAATGGAAATTAGAACGAGAAGTCTCAAAGATATTACATGCCACAAATGGAAGAGTACTATAACATACATGCCATCACAATTACAACAGAGTAAAATAGAACAGAAAAATAGTAGAAACGGCTAGCACATGCTAAAGGTACTCACTACTATAAAAGTCTCTGCAACGAAAAAGAGAAACACTACGGCTGGGCTTGGCTGGGCCTAGCACCCTCGGCAGCCGGTGGTGCTGGCTGCTCAACTCCCAGACCTAAACATGATTATATAATCTGTGGTCAGCTAATGCTGAGTAGAGTGGTGGTTAACCCATTTACATGCAATTTAACATAAAGAAATAAGTGAATAACTAATCATTCGTTTCCATTTCTCAACTAGGTTTTTCTGATTTGGTTATTCTAATAAGGATCCACAACATTTCTTAATCCTCTTATTCCCTAAGGGAACGATCTTGATTGCAGTTTATTCCGTGATGTATGATGCACACGTGGCACTCTCCTGGCCGGAGAGCTCTCGTGGTAGTCCTACACCCGATGTATCACCTCGAGGTTACGTTGCGACGTAGCGGTGACTACGGCAGGCGCAATAAGCTCATGGGTAGCTACCCCGCACTGGCACGCGATTAGTTATTTGCGCTAGCGGGTACGCCCAAATGTACAACACAGAACAGAATAAGACCTTGCCCTCTCAGAACAGGGGTTTCACCCCTTGAAACAGGGGTCTCGCCCCTCAATAGTTTGCATGCCCTCACCCGACTATCCCGGTTTGCCTAGTGGGCCTAACAAGAGTCGGTGTATAGTGGCCAATCCTAACCCTGGGACCCATGGGGTGACTGGCTCCCCCCCCACACTAAAGTAACAATAGTCAGTATAGGGGGCCATTCCTATCCCTGAGTCTCAACCCAAGGGCAACTAGCTCCCCCCTACACTAAAGTGATGGTAGCTCTCCTCGGTACCACGTACACGAGAGCCAACTCACTTTCCATGCAAAAGGGACAGTTGCTCTCCTCAGTACCATGTACTCGAGGACCAACTCACTTCCCTCCGACATACAATATTCATTCTGTATATGTGAGTTCCTCTTCTAGTTTCCCGTAGGGTTCATGCATTGTATTCATTTCATTTCGTTTCACGACATGCATATCTCGTTGTTCACATCTCGATTCTTAACCAAATAGCAGGTAGATCGTGATTTAATAACTGAACAAAGCATCACATCATTTAACTATTCATTTGCTATCATGAAGGGCTCTAACAAGCATTTCAGAATAAACCGTGTGACTCAAGCAATGTTCATTCACTCAATTCTGCCCTAGGGTTCATTTCATATCCTAGGGTTCAATCAATTCATTCTAAGATAGCATGCACTTTGATTAATTAAGTCATACTATGGAGAAAAACCACTCTACTGGGATATACAGGTTGAATGGGAGCTCGAATCGCAGATCCCATCATCTTTGCGGGCCCGTATACTTCACCGGATGGAGACCTATACAATTGACCTAGCTCACCTCAACTCCTTCTGGTAGAAGCCAGATTACTTTATCTTGGATTAGCAGCTAGCAAAGAACTAGCAAACTAAGCCAGCTGAAGTAACTCCATGCCACCCACTTCAACAGCTGCCAACTCTAGTTCAGATCTAGACTTCTCTTCAACTCCTCTCCTCAAACCCTAATTCCCATTGCCTCCTCCTCTACTCCATTACTAGGTAAGCTAGCCTAGCTTAGCTTAGCTTAGTGATGTAAACACGTTTATATCACATAAACTGTCTATTTTTGCATGTTCTTAGGTGTAGAGTTGCGTCATACATTATAAATATTGCATAACATGCATCATCTCTCATTTAGGTTAGGTTATGTAAATTTTAGGTTAATTTTCCCTTTTTGTAGTCAGGTAACAAGGTGATATTCATTCGGGGCCTCGGATCGAAGATCCAACGGTACAGAGCTGATCAGAGCAACAATTGGAGTTCAACGACTCCAAGATCACCCTGTTCGGACTTCTGTAGCATCAGATATAATCTGAGAAAGGCCAGAGATCAAGGGCCAAGATGGTGTAAATCCGTATATCAGATGATAAATCCGACCACACGGATGAATTCGGATCGACGATCGCAGCCCAACGGTGCAAAAATCGATTCAATCCAACATCCGTGGCACCATCTACAAGGAACAGAAGATGGACGACCAAGATGATGCCACGGGACGCTATCTCAGCCTCCCACACCAGCCCAAGAGTCGCCGCTGCTTTTCCCTTCTCAACCGCGCGATGGATCTGGGCTGTTGGATCACCATCCAACGGCCATGGTCGCTCGTGCACAAAACCCTCCGCTTGCCTCAAGTGGAAACGTAGCGCAGCGGGCGAGTGCCTCTTCGCAAGCTAAGGGCGCGAGTTCGATCTGCGCTCCACTTCAAATCAAGCAAGACGTGGATGCGAGCTCAATTGAGCCGTTGGATGGTGAGCAAGCAGCGCGGATGCGAGCGACGTGGCGTGCCCAGATGCAAGGAGTGCGAACACGCCATCAGACACGTTTTTGTGAAGGTGGGTGAGCACACGTCCTGAGCCATTGATCTTCGATCCAACGGTGATGAAGGAGGCTACGTCGCCTCTTAACATGCGTTGAAGGAGACCGGGTGGGGTGCATTTAAACCATCTGATCTCACGATCGGACGGCTGAGAATGTGCATATGTGCGCGTGTGTCGAGGTGCGGGGAGAGGAAGAGGCGGGCGTGCGCGGTAGCTACGCCTACGATATGACCTTTAGTGACGATTTTATCCATCACTAAAGACCCCTAATTTAATGTTTTAAAGTGTAAAGACCTATTTTCCCCCTCCAATCTTCACCTATAAAAGGCCCTATGACCCCCACACTTTCTTCATCCCTTCCTCTCTTCTCTCACCCCCTCCAAAGCTCTATGAGTTTATCCCAAACCCGGGATACTCCTCTAGAGTAAAAATTAGAATTTTTCCACCTTTTTCCCCCTTCGTGGGGCATCCCATGGTTGTTCTCTCACTCCATTCGGGAAGTGGATCCCGCTTTGACGACGACGTCCTACCTCTCTCTCGGTTCCTCCCACTTCATCCTCCTTCCCGCTCCGTCCTCCCTTTTCCAGGCATCACCCCATCCGGCTCGTCCTCCAAGCAATCATCGAAGATGATACTTCTCTCTCCATTCTCTTTACTGCTTTCTAGAGTAGATTTATTATTTTCTAGCGTAGATTTTATGCTTTCTAGTTGTAATGATTAGTGTAATGAACAGCATTTGATGATGAAATCCATGTTTATTCTACCTCTCTTTTGTCTATATTTGTAATATTCTCTCTCTCTTCTATTTATTATTTGTTAAATAGATAGCTAGTTTTCGACCAGCTAATTTATTTCGTGACAAACAAAACAAACGCATATTTTTAATCTAACGTCCACCTCCTGTGTTCGACGCGAAATTTCTTTACGAATTTTGGTTAAATTTTATCTATTGACGGATTGCTTCGCAAATCTAACTACAACGACGAATTTTCAAAAGTCAATCCTTTTCGTGTAGTTTTCCGTGATTCAACACTTAGCTTAGCTAAGCTCCAGCTCCTTGGGCCATCCATCACCCTAAAGTCCAACCTAACTAGCTCCACCAAGTATGCCCACCTAAGCTACCCTACTCCACCTCAACTTGGCACCAACAAGACACACCTCTTCAACCCACACCATCACCAAAAGACACCATGAAAATGGCGCCAAAAACCACCTCCAACCACCTTAGTTTTTGGCGCCAACTCTCCCTTCATCCTAACCATCCATCTAACACCTAAACCCATCCTAACCCCTCTTAACTTGGAGCCAAAAATAACCTTCTAGAAGGCACCCAAGTTGGCACCAATTTGCGATGTCTCTTCACCACCAAAAGCCACCATCGCCATAACTACCCCCCTCCCAACCCTTCATTGGGCGCCAACCTACCTCTCCCCGTGGATCACCTAACTACCCTCATCATCTAATCCTAGCCATCCATCTAAAGGTCACGCCAACCACCATTTCGCATCCTGTAAATACCGTACCCTACCACCACATAATTCCCATCCTCCATTAGTATATTTTCTACCCTATATCCACCTACATCTCACTGCCAAGAAGAAGGAGAGAAGAAGATTAAGGGGGTATCCTACCTGCCCCTTTGGTGCCTTCTTCCCCTTCTCTCTTCTTCTTGTGCCACGCCAAGGAGGAGGAGCATTCCACTAGGAGGATGGTCGGGCAATTGGAGGAGGAAGGGTGGTGCACGTCCACCCTTGGGAAAAGCATAGGCACGCCTCCCTTTAGGGCTTTCCTTGGAGGACATCATCTTGGAGGAGCCTTTCAAGGAAGGAGTTTCTTTTCAAGTCAAGGAGCTACTAGGCTTGGAGCGAGAAGCCCCTCTTCTTCACCATTTTTATCTAGAGGATTTGTGTTTTTATTTTCTTGCATTTTCAAGCAAAGTAGAAGCATTCCTCTATGTGTTTTGTGTAGAACAAGTTTCTATCAATTCAAGTTGCCTTCATTTCAATTCTTGTCGCATTTATTTTTTTTATCTTGGTCTAGCACTTTTTCACTCTCCACCTAATTACTCTTGGCCTCCACGTGCCTAGAGTGAGCTTAGGGAGAGGCTTTTCTTGTCACCTTAGTAATAGTTTAATGAATTCGGTGTAGATCATTTTTTTCGCCAACAATTTTGAGAGTGCCCGTTGTTTCAAAATCATAAAAACTACATATTTGAAAATACTAAAGAGAGGTGATTTCTATTTTGAAGCAAGAGATTTGATTTTGCAAAAAGTTGCCTCCTTGGATGACCCTAGATACTTCCCTATTTAGGTGTTATAAATTTAAAAGTTGATCAATTTTATGCATTACAATGACATATTTTACAAACCACATAAATTCTCCATCACTTTTTGGCGTTGTTGCCAGGGAAGCACGGCTTTGCAAATTGTTTTTCTCTTGCTTGAAGTGCATCTCATCCCCTTGCCTCTCTTCTTTCTTGTGTGTGCAAGAACTACAGGAAGAAAGTGGGAATTTGGAAGCGAGAGCTTAAAGTTCCTTTTCTTCCCACGATTCTAAGTTGGTTTCTTCTTTCTTGTCACACTTAGCCTAAAAGACTACCAAAATACACTAAACATGGCTTTCAGGATCTTAAACATCAAATTTTGGTAGAGTGGTACCTTTAAAACCCATTGTTTGCCCCACAAAACACCACTCAACCTTAATTGAAGGTGTTTTCTTTTTTGGATCCAGACTTCTCTCTGAATTTGAAAAATCAATTGCAAACACATGTCTCCTAAAATTTTGAAATTTCACACAGATTCCAAGTCAAGTTGGGAACATCTTTTCAAAATTTCAAAGCAATTATATTTATATTTAATTTTTAAAAATTCATGGACTACAAGGGGTCACACCCTCTAATTTTCCAATTTTTCTATTGTCTGTGAATTTTTATAATTTTTATACTCATCCAATTTTTGTAAAATTTATCTTTCTGGAATGCTTATGAAATTTTACACATCACATAAAATCACCAAAAGTTTCTTAGGCCAATGGTGGTACTAAAAAGTCCAAAATACCTACGGTATCATTTCTAGACTTTGACACCATGACAAAGAAAAATTCTTTAAAAATATCAAAAAAATTCCTAAAATCCTAAAAAAATATTTTCTGGAATCCTTGTTTGAATTGAAATAAGGTAGTGGTGTTGTTTGATTTATTTGGACCACTACTTAATACAGAAAGCCTAAATAAATTCATTGGTAGTAATTTTCTGTCTTAGGGTCAATTGGATTAGGGTTTCTTTCCTTATTTTTAGAGACCCACTTTAAATGAAATTAATCTTCACCAATACAACTTGTTTTCTTTTTTACTGTGGAGCTTGAAACTTGTTTAAAAACTTAAAAAGGAAACCTTAAAACACACTAACTTAAATTTAATTCTAAATAAAGATAAAAATACATCAATTTGTGTGACAACTTGTTTGAAATTTGAATCACTTTCCAATTTCTGCACACACACTAAAAATTGAAATAACAGGGTAATACCCTAATCAAGCCATCCACATTCCGTGTGCACTATAATTTCCTAGATCTAATTAAAAATTGTAGTAATTTGACCCCTAAGGTTTCATTAACTTAGCTTACTATCTAGGTCTTAAATTTTCTCTAGTTAGTACCAATTCTGTCATCTATATCTAGTGTCAGGCTAAGGGGCTGTGTCAAACGACCAGGCATGGGTTTTCACAAGCCCCTAGAGATTTTCCTAGGAAACGCCTGGACCAAATCCTCTCTTTATGCAACTTGGCCAGATTTATTGATACAACGGGTTTTCAATATTGATTTGTTATTTCCTAGGTAGATCCAGTCTTAGTTTAATTTTTAAAGAGTCACATTTAAGTTAGGTCTAGAATTTTGATTGATTGATTGCACACTTTCTCTCATCTCCATCTCTTCTCCTCCCCTACCGTTTCTTCAATTTTGCACGGGCGACAGTCCAAAACTCTATACTTTAAGGGACCACTTGATTTTGCCTCCCCAAAAAAAGACTTTTTCTGCAGTTTTCCTCTTCTTTAAAAATGAAAAATTAAAATTGGTCCTCTAACCTACATGTTAATTATTCTTTCCCCAATCTTTCCACCCAGGAGCTTCTTAATCAGGTCCCCCCACCTAATTTCTACTCTATCATGGCTCAACTACAAGTTAAGCAACAACAGTTACATAAAAATTTAACAAACCTAGCCAACCAAGGAAGTTCTGCCACACCTACCCAAGCTCCACACATTCTACATTTCACCCCTTCTAACACCCCAAAGAGAGAAGATCTGCATAATTCCCGTGCTAAGTGTAATTACTATTCCAAGGCTTTCTATGGTTCAACGGGGAATTATATTTATCCCGATCATCACCCCACCCAAATGTCCCCACCTTCCAGGAGCGATTGAAAACTTCCTCTAATAGGAGGAATTATCTGGCTCAATCCTGGACCAATCCGATTCCTCACCAACAACAAAACCAATTTAATGGGTATGGGTTTAATCCGACCTTTCATCTTGGGCCATCCCAACAAGACATCAATGCCTAGATGATGAGAACCATGCAGGAAATGTAGACTAAGATGACAGAAGTAACCCGCACCATCACAAATTGAATAATCAAATTGGGTTACTCCCATTCAAAGACCTACAGGACATCTGCCCTCCCAACCCATGCCCAACCCTAAGCACCTGAGGAACCAGTATCTGGGCAAAACTCAAACTTACACGAATCAGCCTCCTACTAATCCATCACCTCAGCAGCCTCCCAGGTTTCCACAACAACAGGCCCCCCCACCTCCTCCAAATAATAATCCGACCGCACATGCAGTTATGTTGAGGAGTGGGAAAACCACCACTGATCCTGGGCCTTCACAAAAACCTGGTGACATCCCCATCCCTGTGCACATTGACTCTCCACCCCCTCATCAGGAAGAAAAAGAAATCCAAAAATCTCAAGACAAAATTTCTATCCCCTTTCCACAAGCTCTCCACCCCACCACCAATCAAAAAAAGAAATCTAAGCCCACCACAGAAGAACTCATGGATTTATTAAGGCAAGTTCAAATCAATATCCCTCTCTTAGATGACATCAAATATATACCTTCCTATGACAAATTTTTGAAGGAGATCTGTACTCCTAAAAGGCAAGCCAAAAATCTAGGATAGGTACATCTTTCGGAGACAGAAAGCTCTGTCATATAAAGCAAGCTACCTCTTAAGATGAAAGATCCGGGAGCGCCATTAATTTCAGTTATTATTGATGATACTACTTTTGAATTCACCCTCCTTGATCTTGGTGCCTCAGTTAATATCATTCCCACGATTTTATTTAAAGAATTTCATATCGGTGAACTTAAACCTATTGAGTTTAACCTTCAATTAGTCGATCGATCTACAATCAAACCTCATGGAATTGTTGTGGATGTTTTGGTCAAGGTCCAGAATTGTCTTCCCTGCAAACTTTTTGGTCATTGACATTGAGGTACCTGAATCTTTGATGAATGCCCCGATAATCCTTGGATGACCCTTTTTGGCCACTGCAAAGGTAAACATTAATTACCACATAGGCAAAATGAATATCACCTGCGTAGGTCAAACTATCACTCTCGATATTTTCAAATCCTCCAAGAGATTCCATAATGATGATTTTTTCGAGGACTCAGATACTGAAATTTCAAATTTGGCGGACGAGACAATGTTGGTAGATACCCTTCTCGACCATAAATTTTTCGAGGAATCTAACTCAAAATCAGTTGTCGATGAAATCTTTTATTTGGAAACTTGTCTTGACCAAAAATCCATTCCTGATGAATCCCCTGATCAACCTGACCCACTGACCGAGGCACGCTTTGTGAATTCAAATTGGGGTTTGGATGACCTGCCGTCGCAGCTCACAAAATGCATCTATTAGATAAAATTTATAATCGAAACTCGAAAAGTAAGTCCCGGGTCGAATACAGGGAGGCAAACATTTGGTTTTAAAAAATCCATACTTCGCTTTTATTTGTTTCTGGTCGTTTTTATCTTTCGAGTTTTTTTGGTATTTTTAGCAAACAGGAGATTAGGTCAATGAATTCTAGCTAATCTACTTGCAAAAATTTAATAGAGAGAAGGAGAAAGAGAGAGAGAAACAATCATCTATTTATAAAGAATTGTTTGTTAAAACTATGAAAGCGGAAAATCTATACTACGAAAGCGAAAGAAAGATAGAAAGAGGTGAGAGAAATCTCCCTTGACAGTCGCTTGGAGGACGACTCGCTCTGACATTGCCTGGAGGAAGGTGGTGAGGAGTGGGATGGACAGGAATGGAGGCGGAGGATGGAGGATGGGGTAGGACAGCGTTGCGGTGAAGATCTTCCCGAAGGGCAGTGAGAGGATGGCCACGGGATGCTCCATGAATGGGGATGAGGGGAGGGAAAACTATTTGGTTTTCTACTCTAGCAGAGCATCTCGGACTTGAGACAAGCTCTCTCTAGAGCCTTGGAGGTGGTGAGAGGAAGAAAGGAAGAGATGATTTGGAATGGTAGTGGGTAGGTCCTTTTATATGTAGGAGGAAGAACAAATTCGCATCTGGGTCATTACTGACGTCCGTAAACGTCGCTAAAGATCCCTGCAGCTATCGTTGAAGGTCCACCCTTCAATTCCTCATGCTGGCGTGCATAGACCATTAGTGACAGCTGCAAGAATCACTAAAGGCCCGCGTATGTGTCCCTGAAGATCTGCCCTTCAATTCCTTTGCTGGCGCGCACGGTTCATTAGTGACAGCTGCAAACATCACTAAAGACCCGCCCTAAATGTTGCTAAAAAAATCGCACACACCCTCGCTGGTGTCGCACGCTCCTCGCGTCGTGTTGTGTGCTCGCATTAGCTGTGCTGTGTTGGTGCGTGATTAGCACCGAAATGCACTCGCGCTGCACAGCCACTGCCTTTGCTACTGCGCTGGCGTGTGCACGCAGATCTGATTGAGAATTGGGGGGCCTACAGGGATTCAAACCTACACCCCTTCTTTAGGTGCAGACTTAAGACTAATGAGCTATGGAGGTCTTTGTGTCAAGAAGACCTCATAACTGTTTAAGAGACGTGGCACGCCTATGGCCGTTGGATGAAGATCCAATGGCCCAAATCTGATGGTGTGGATGGTAGAGGCTTGGGCGATTGCTGCTAGCCGGTGTTGGGTAGCCTAGATGGTGCCACGTGGCATCATCTGGGCCATCCATCTTCTTTGTTGCAGAGGGTGCCACAGTGGTTGGATCGAGTTGATTTTCATCCTGTAGAACTATGATCGTCGCTCCGGATCCATTTGTACGGTTGGATTTTTCATCCGAAGCCCATAAAGATGTCTCATTAACCCCTAGCCGTTGATCTTCCTTGGATTGAATATGGTGCTACGGGACTCCGATCAAGGTGATTTCAGAGGCGTTAGACCCCAATCGTCGTCTTAATCAGATCCGTACGGTCAGATCGTCAATCCGAGGCTCTGAAATAAATATCCTTCTCTCCTGACCACAAAAAGGATGCAATTAACCTAAATTATATACAACTGCTCTAAATGCAGAATGATGCATACTATGCAATATTTATAACATAAATGTAAATATAAGCCTAGGAACATGCATAAATAGGCATTTTACCCTCAATAATTGTGTCTACATCACCCACCCACTCTTCCCTCACCCCACCTTTCCACACTAACTTCACCCCATCCTCACCATCCCTTCCCCATTCACTTTCCTATGGACCTGCCACTAGACTTACTCAAGTTTAGCATTTAACCCAATTTAAAACCATGGCCAGACTCAGGCCACACTTTCATTTTCCATCGAACTTTGATCCCTATCTTTCTACCAATCAATTTTCCAGGGATCCAGAAGAAGCATTTTTTGTGGGCATTCAGGTGTCCAATTATTTACACAATTATCCGTCTTCTATACATATCATCACGCTTAGCTGAATGGCATAAAAGATAGCACCGGATGGGAGGTAACTCATCATTTTTCCTACTTTCCTTTCCTCTTTCTTTTTCTAGGTTTTAATCATCCTAAACCCGACCGCCTTTCACTAAGATGATCCCTACTCTCTCCTAATGCATGACATTGCATTTCATAAGCATAGGAGGGTGTTTTTAAGATTTTGATGATCAATTTAAGATTTTCAAAACCTAAAAACATGCATTTTTCTTTAGTTATTTTTATTTTATTTTTCTACTTGCATACCCAAAAGAAATAAAAATGTTGAAAACCTTTTGAGAAAAATTTTAAAATTAGGACTAAGGTTGAAAACTCATTTTTAGTATAATGGGATTTTATCTTTAACAAACTAGTGATAAGGATACGGATCTGATCATTAGAATTTCAGGGTCTATCTTTAGACTAGATCAAATATCCTTCTCCAAAATTCCACCTGAACTCATGATAGTTCAAGTGACTTGATCATCTTTTGTAATATGGAAAGTATCTAGCTTAGTTTCTGATTCAAAAACTTGCATTTCGTGTAAAATTTCTTGTGTCAAATTTCACACACAATCCAACACCTTAAACTACTAAAAATTAGAAAAACCCCCTTGTTTGGCCTTAGTAAAAGTCTAAAGCAGATCATTGGTTTGAGTTCCCACCACCGAGAAGGAGGAAAATGCCTCCTTTGAGGATGCAATGTCAACATGTTACCACCTCGGCGCTACTCTATATCTATATTACATATCTTTAGACAAAGCATTAGAGTGCATTTTTGCAGCTCAAGTGTCTTGGATGGTGCTCTACCTATAGTGTCAGAGCAAGAACTTGAGTTTGCTTGGAGCACCCCTTTATACCGCATTGTGTTTTGGGGTTGTGAACTCCTGGGTGGTGTCATGGAGAGTGCTATCTCGAAGTACTGGCGCGAAAGCCCCCTCGAGGATTAGTAACGGGAATAATGATCCCGACACATCTGTTGTAAGACTAAGCTAAAAATAAGCATAGGGGAGAGAAAAAAAAGTTTTTAACCAAAAACACGCCCATAAATGTTGGTTTGTCATAAGCACAAACACAAGGTTTTAAATGTTATTGCAAGTTGCAAATCAGATTTAAGAGCCAGAAAAATCCGAAAAACAAAAATTTCAAGTCATCTAAATTAACAAGGAGTTAATCTGTGAATTTTTTGGAGGATATATTGATCCCGTTTTTGTCTAATTTTTTGATCCAAAAATAAATCCCGATGTTTATCCTTAATAAATCCCATACCTCCTGTGTTTGGACCATCCTATGTCCCGTAATCTCTTTCTCCTCAAAAGTTGAAAAAATTAGATTTCCTAAAAATTTCGTTTTGTAAAATTTAAAGTTTTGCTAAGAGACTAGCAAAAGATAAGCATAGGGGTGTGATAAACGCCAGTTTATCATCATTCTTATGCATTAAAACAAACCTAGCTCTTAGGATTTTGCTCTGCAAATGGATTTTTGGGTTGCATTTAAGCATAAATTAGGATAGGCATGCATTTTACTTTTTATTGCCTTTTTGATATGTTTTTGTGAGTGTTAGGGATAGATAGAGAATCAGATCCCCAGAACCCTAGCAGTCAGGAAGGCAACTGGTGAAGGATAAGCTCAAACCAACTGGGACTCAGCTTGATCCAGCTTACCATAGTTGGATTCCAACTCACCTAGACTAGGGTTAGCTCATCCTAGCTACATTTAGCTCATCTCAGCTGAATGGCAGCTTAAGAGAGCTCATCTTAGCTCACCCTAGCTCAGGTCAGCTCAGATCTAGCTCAACTTAGCTGAGTCTAGCTCATCTCAGCTCCAATTAGTTCATAGGGAGCTCTAGCTAGCTCAGTTGAGTTGACCAGAGTTCACCTCAGCTCAGGACTAGCTTGATCCAGCTCGACTCAACTCCAGCCAGCTAAAGATGACTTCATTTCAGCTCAGGAAGCTCAAATCCAACTCCCAGGGACTTAGCTTAGCCCAACTCAGTTAAGCTAAGGTACCTTAGCTGCCTCAACTAGCTTGATCCTCCCCAAGAACACCATACTTAGCTCACCTCAGCTCGTTATGGTAGAAGCCAGCTTACTTTATCTTGGCCTAGTAGCTAGCAAAGAACTAGCAAGCTAAGCCAGCTAAAGTAGCTCCATGCCGCCTTCTTTAGCAGCTGCCAGCTCTAGTTCAGCTCCAGACTTCTCTTCAGCTCCTCTCCTCAAACCCTAGCTCCAATTGCCTCCTTCTCTACTCCATTACTAGCTAAGCTAGCTTAACTTAGCTTAGCTTAGCTAAGCTCCAGCTCCTTGGGCCATCCATCACCCTAAAGTCCAACCTAACTAGCTCCACTAAGTAAGCCCACCTAAGCTTCCACCTAAGCTACCCTACTCCACCTCAACTTGGCGCCAACAAGACACACCTCTTCAACCCACACCATCACCAAAAGACACCATGAAAATGGCACCAAAAACCACCTAGAACCAGCTTAGTTTTTGGCACCAACTCTCCCTTCATCCTAAGCATCTATTTAACACCTAAACCCATCCTAACCCTTCCTAACTTGGTGCCAAAAATAACCTTCTAGAAGACACCCAAGTTGCTGTCAAATTGTGGTGTCTCTTCACCACCAAAAGCCACTAACATCGCCATAACTACCCCCCTCCCAAACCTTCATTTGGCACCAACTTACCTCTCCCCTTGGATCACCTAACTACCCTTATCATCTAATCCTAGCCATCCATCTAAAGGTCATGCCAACCACCATTTCCCATCCTATATATACCCTACCCTACCACCACATAATTCCCATCCTCCATTAGTATATTTTCTACCCTATATCCACCTACATCTCACGGCCAAGAAGAAGGAGAGAAGAAGATTAAGGGGGCATCCTACCCGCTCCCTTGGTGCCTTCTTCCCCTTCTCTGTTCTTGTGCCACGCCAAGGAGGAGGAGCATTCCACTAGGAGGATGGTCGGGCAATTGGAGGAGGAAGGGTGGTGCACGTCCACCCTTGGGAGAAGCATAAGCATGCCCCCCTTTAGGGCTTGCCTTGGAGGGCATCATCTTGGAGGAGCCTTTCAAGGAAGGAGTTTCTTTTCAAGTCAAGAAGCAACTAGGCTTGGAGCAAGAAGCCTCTCTTCTTCACCATTTTTATCTAGAGGATTTGTTTTTATTTTCTTACATTTTCAAGTAGAGTAGAAGCATTCCTTTATGTGTTTTGTGTAGAACAAGTTTCTATCAATTCAAGTTGCCTTCATTTCAATTCTTGTCGCATTTATTTTTTTTTATCTTGGTCTAGCACTTTTCCACTCCCTCCACCTAATTACTCTTGGCCTCCACGTTCCTAGAGTGAGCTTAGGGAGAGGCTTTTCTTGTCACCTTAGTAATAGTTTAATGAATTCGGTGTAGATCATTTTTTTCGCCAACAATTTTGCCAGTGCCCGTTGTTTCAAAATCATAAAAACTACATATTTGAAAATACTAAAGAGAAAGGTGATTTCTATTTTGAAGCAAGAGATTTGATTTTGCAAAATGTTGCCTCCTTGGATGACCCTAGATACTTCCCTATCTAGGTTTGATAAATTTAAGAGTTGATCGATTTTACGCATTACAACAACGTATTTTACAAACCGCGTAAATTCCCCATCAAAGACATCCAGATGTCCTAAAGCACCTCGAAGGGCGCTCCACGGGCCTTTCCAACGTCCTCACGCCTGTGTACGCATGCACCGCTTCAAAAACACGACACAACTTAACGTACGTGCATGCAGGTGCTTACAGAGTACATACCTCGGCGCTCTGCGTGTTGTCAGACATCTAACGCTAGCTCCGGACGTCCTGAGGCTCCTCCAAACGTCTGGATAGCATTCCAGATGCCTGATACTGCGGAAAAATGTTTCCTCAGAATGCCTCGCGAACCTTCTCCCCACGTGACTCTCCGCCCACAGAACTGCAGCTATTGCTCCAGCAGCTGTAGGAGGTCATGGAGCTCCTCTTCATGAGCTCCCTCGACTACACCTCCTCTCCTACGCACGCTCTTGAGCTTCTCCTCGCACCTCCGGCCACACCTCCTCTCTCGAGCTCCTTTGAGCTCCTCTCTCTCCCTCACCCTCGCCTACGCTCTCCCTTTCTCCCTCTCCTTCGTCTCGAGCTCCCCTCCTTCCCCACTTGTGGCTACAAGAGGACGGGGAAGAGGAGGGGAGGCTACTGATGGCAATGGTGGTGCAGTGAAGGTGGAGGTGGTGATGGTGTGGAGATGGTGAGGGTGGTGGTGGTGTGGGGCTCTTTTTAAAGAGAGGAGGGTGTGTGCCTAGGTGTATGCGTGGGTGTGTTGTGTGGGAAGAGAGGCAAAAATTGTGATATTTTCCCCGCAAGGTTTCCTCTTTCCCGCAAAGCCCACAAACTTAAACCCATGGGCTTTAAAATTACACTTACACCCCTACCCTTTCGGGAAAACCACGAACAACCCTTGGGAAGGGTTATTTCAAAAATGATTTTTTACAACATTTCATAGAAGCAAGCATATATTTCAAAGGATGCTTGTGAATCATGGTACAAGTAATTCCTAGTATTTTCAACTGATTTAGTAAGTTGAAAAGTTGAAGAATAATGGAGGGTTTGGTTAATGTTAACAGGGCGAGATCGAGGTTTTAAAAGATATGTGTTGCAGTATAAACGAAATCGCCTTGAAAATAAATAAGAATTTTTTATTACTCGAAAACCTAAGTATCCGAGGTTGAACACAGGGAGCAAATGGAATTAATTCACTAATCTCAACCAATGTAATTGAACACTTAAATCTACTCAAAGTCTAATTCAGAATATAATGCAAGAGTTTGTGAATATTAAAATGTAGCAAAATAGAAGAGATTGAGAAGAATTAGATAAAAAGGTTGATTCTTGGCTCTCTCTCTTCAGCTTCTTCCTTCCTTTCTCCTTCTTTAGCCGTCTTCTTCCTTTCTTTGGCTCTTTCTTCTTCTCTTTGATGTCTTCTGTCTTTCTCTGATTTTCTCTGCATGCTTACCTTGGCCTTCTTCTTCTACCTTGATTTCTGCCTTTGCCGCACCCTCTCTTGGCTACAGTGCTTTCTCTTTCCTTCTTCTATCTTCAAGTTCTTCTTCCTTCTTTTACTTCTTTAGCCGCACCTCTGCTACAGTGCTTCTCCTTCCCTTGGCTTTTGCCTACCTTCTTCTTCCTTTTCCTTCTTTGCTGCCTTCTCTTCTTTTCTTCAGCCTCAGCCCTTGGCTCTCTTCTTCATCCACTCCTCTTCTTCCTTCAGCCCTTAATCTTTGGCCTTTGCTTTCCCTCCTTGGCTTCCTTAGCTTCCCTACGGCTGCACCTTCAACCTCCTCTTCCTTCTTCCCTGCACACGCACACGAGAGCAAAACCTACCCCTACCCTCCCCCACGTCACTCTCTCTATTTCTCTCTTGGCTTCTCTCTCCCAGAGTCGGGTAATCGGGTCAAGTTTCACGCGCTCGAGTCCAGGCGCACCGGCGTGATGTAGTGCGCGAGGAGTGCGAAGCTAATCGGGTCGATCACGCCAGATCCGCGGGGGCATAGGTCGCTTACAAGGCAGGTGTACGTGGGCGAGGGACCTCATCCCATGTACTTGAGGCGAACAGCTAAGAACACAAAAACAATTTTAGCAACATACCTCACTCCCAAGTTTACGAGGTGGGACTTTTAGTCCCACCCACTTCACGCGCCCGCACAGGATGACTTCTTCAATTGCCACAGCTTCAGTCGCTCGCTAAGTCAATTGCCTGGCAGTGTGCATGCGCAAGACCAACCCACTTCACCTAGGACTCTTATGCCTGGAGCGAAGCTTGCAAGCAAGCCTGCTTGTACGTCAATGGCAAAAGGGGGGTTGACCTACATTTCACTCAAAACAGCCTATCGGCCCCATTAAAACACATGAGGAGCTTCGCCGTATCATGGCGAAGGTGAAGCGGTGGGTGGCTGGCTGTGGGGCGGCGTAGGCGTGCGTTCTTAGGTCGCTCTGTGGTCGTGTTTATGGGTGTGTTCGGTGGACGTTTAAGGAGGTGATGGCGGTCAGTGGAAGGGCAGAAGATGATCAGTGGGTGTTGGCGGAGGTGATGAAGTGTCTGGCGAGGCATGTAGAGGTGTGGAGCGATGGAAGCACCTTCGCCGGTGGTCAGTCGGAGATGGAGAAGGTGGTGGTGGTCTGTGGCCTCAAGGGGTCGAAAGTGCAAATTAAGAGAGGGGAAATGAAGAGGGGAGAGAGGGGAAAGTGTTCTAACCTAGCTAAGTGGACGAAGGGAGAGAGGAAGGGCGGTTGGCCGTACTTGCCGCCGCCGGAGAAGAAGACGTCCAGAGGAGGGAGAACGGCGATGACGAAGGGGCTGGAGCACGTGCGCAGGTGTTGCGCGATGTGGAGGAAAGAGATGAAAATGGCTCTGCCACTGGTATTGTGGCAGAGCGACGAGAAAGAGGACTCGCCGGAGCTCGTTGGACACCTGGCCGGAGGAGAGGAGATGAAATTGGGGGTAGTTATCCGGCCAAGTCAAGCTGAAAAGATGCGGCCGGAGGTGGTGGTGCTTTTATAGGCACTAGCAGGGGCTCTTGTGCTTGGAAGGCAAGCTTCCAAGCGCAAGAGTCCTCGCCGGAGAAGGATTTCAGGGAGATACACATATCTCTTATGCGTTCGCACAAGAGATTTGATGCAAATCAGATCCTGCAATCATGCTCAAATGGAAGGGAATTCCTCGGAGAATCTCCCTTCCAAATCTCGAAGATCTCTAAGGAATCAGGGAGTAATCCCCTTCCATTCCTCGCTGGAGTAGGATTCCTCCACTTTAATGGTGAAGGGACCTAATTGTGAAAGTGGCGAGGAAGTTAGGGGGGTCTGTGCAATGATTTTCAAAATATAGGGATCAAAATGTAATTGGGTGGACTATTTTGCAAAGTAGGTCAAGATGACCTCCCCTTAGGTCTAAATTTTGGTACAAACCTAATTTGGACCTAAGGAATTCAATGGTGAAGTTGGATTTTAGGTTTGACCATATTTGACTGGATATTTTACACAAAAACCCAAATTAGGTCAAATGATGAGCTGAGACCCCAATCTAGGTCAAAATAGGTTCCAAAGGCCAATTTGAATGTTCTAAACTCTAGGGGATATTTTTCCATGAATTTTAGAGGGTTTAATTGATTTTTATCTTGACCATAACCTCATTGAATTATGTATCTATTTTAGGGTTATAGAATGTCATTTAATTCCTAGCTCTCACAATAACCCATTTTTGATTGAACCAACTCACTTTTTATCTTCTTCAAACCATTTGACCTATATTTTGCCTCTAAGAAATCCCGTTGATGTACTGTAATGGCAAAATTGCAATTTTACCCTTTATTTCATGTTTTCTTCTCAAAATAGTTCTTCATTGAATTAAGCCCTTCTTTAGGTTATGTAGGAGCTTTTTATTCTCTTTCTTAGGTCAAAATGAGCTAGTTAGGGCTCATAATGAGATTCTCATCATACCCTCATGCCTACCTTTTGCTAGTACCTTAGCAAAATTTTAAGATTTTAACTTCTGTTTTAGACCATGAGTTTCATCAGTTATGATAAGTGCTTTTTCTTTTTCTTTTGTGATTAGGTCAAAATGCTGACAGTAGGTCTAGAGGTACTCAAGTACCAACCAAGATCTTGACCTGACCATCTTTAGCCTCGGTCCTCCGCGAAGGCTTTTAAGGCCCGCAAAAACTATCCCAAGGTTCGTTGGACTCCGCAGTTAAAGCACCAGTGCTTGAGACAATTTTAGCCTTGGTTCAGTTTGCAGTGCGTTTTTGTAAGAGAGACAGGATTTATTTGTTTGGTGAGTTTTCTCTCTTTTCTTTTTATTTCTAGCTTCGGATTGGCTTATCAACATGGTCTGTATCGGATTCCTCGTCCCCATCGTCAATCCTCAAAGGTCCCTGGCAATCGATGCTTCATGATAGCACCGCCTATGGCAACCCCCAGAACCCTGGCTTTCGAGATTTCGAGATAATCCCACCCATGGTGTTCCATGGCCAAATTCAGACTCTGGCAATCGACATTTTGTGATAATGCCGCCCATGGTATCTGAACCAACAGAGTGCTTACATGCCCCTAGTAGGATATGTAAATATCCTAAGAGATAAGAACCGAGGAGGCGATATGTTGTTGTGCATCTTCTAGGGGAATTTCCTGCCTCTCCGCGTCGAAAACTCGTCAAAATCAACTTGTGTTGATCGTTCGCTCCTAATCTAGGTAACTTTTTCAGAACATTAAAACACTTTTTGCGTGATTTTGATAGTTATGTGCACTGAACCAGACTGTGTGTGGATTGAAGTGCTTAGGTTACTGAGTCCTGCAAGCCGAAGGTCAGTTAACAAGGTCGAATACTCCCTAAGCCTTAAACCTAATACTTAAGCTTCGCGTTTTCCCCAACCTCTTGAGGATTATCCAGATTTTAGCGGATACTTGAAATTTTAAACCTAAGAGTTTAGCCCAAAAGGCCTAAGACCAGCGTTCCTATTAATCTCTTTTTGTGTCTCATTAGCACTTTTCTTCTTTAATTCTCTTTTTCCTTGATGTAGTCTAGAACTTCGGTTAATTCCTTAATCTCTTACTAATGACCATCTCTTTTTCTTTTTCATTTTGTACTCCTTTTTGTCTGTTTGCTCTTTTCTCCTCATGATTTGTGGCTTACAAAATTTCCTCCCTCCTCTACTTTTTTGTTCTTTTTCATAATTTTTCAACTTTTTTGTATTTTTGACAAATGTAAATTTTTTTGTGAGAATCCTTCTAACTTTTTCTTGGTTCTGTATGTATGCACTCTACCACCCCCACATGCCTAAGTTTTGCAATATCCTCATTGTAAATGGAGGGTGTAAAACAATGTTGGGTTCAGGATCTTAGAACATGATATATCGAGTGGGCAAATGGGTCGGGAATGACTTATGCGGATGATTTCAAGCTCTAATACGTGTACCAGAGGTGGGATCGATTATCTAAGGTTGAACTCAAGGTGCAATAGACGTGGTGTACAGATGGATAATCAGATGGATCTCAGGTTTTTGGAATAACGGGTT